>OX392477.1:13541014-16386014 GCA_947623365.1 Achlya flavicornis | reverse complement strand
TAGATAGATAGATAGATAGATAGATAGATAGATAGATAGATAGATAGATAGATAGATAGATAGATAGATAGATAGATAGATAGATAGATAGATAGATAGATAGATAGATAGATAGATAGATAGATAGATAGATAGATAGATAGATAGATAGATAGATAGATAGATAGATAGATAGATAGATAGATAGATAGATAGATAGATAGATAGATAGATAGATAGATAGATAGATAGATAGATAGATAGATAGATAGATAGATAGATAGATAGATAGATAGATAGATAGATAGATAGATAGATAGATAGATAGATAGATAGATAGATAGATAGATAGATAGATAGATAGATAGATAGATAGATAGATAGATAGATAGATAGATAGATAGATAGATAGATAGATAGATAGATAGATAGATAGATAGATAGATAGATAGATAGATAGATAGATAGATAGATAGATAGATAGATAGATAGATAGATAGATAGATAGATAGATAGATAGATAGATAGATAGATAGATAGATAGATAGATAGATAGATAGATAGATAGATAGATAGATAGATAGATAGATAGATAGATAGATAGATAGATAGATAGATAGATAGATAGATAGATAGATAGATAGATAGATAGATAGATAGATAGATAGATAGATAGATAGATAGATAGATAGATAGATAGATAGATAGATAGATAGATAGATAGATAGATAGATAGATAGATAGATAGATAGATAGATAGATAGATAGATAGATAGATAGATAGATAGATAGATAGATAGATAGATAGATAGATAGATAGATAGATAGATAGATAGATAGATAGATAGATAGATAGATAGATAGATAGATAGATAGATAGATAGATAGATAGATAGATAGATAGATAGATAGATAGATAGATAGATAGATAGATAGATAGATAGATAGATAGATAGATAGATAGATAGATAGATAGATAGATAGATAGATAGATAGATAGATAGATAGATAGATAGATAGATAGATAGATAGATAGATAGATAGATAGATAGATAGATAGATAGATAGATAGATAGATAGATAGATAGATAGATAGATAGATAGATAGATAGATAGATAGATAGATAGATAGATAGATAGATAGATAGATAGATAGATAGATAGATAGATAGATAGATAGATAGATAGATAGATAGATAGATAGATAGATAGATAGATAGATAGATAGATAGATAGATAGATAGATAGATAGATAGATAGATAGATAGATAGATAGATAGATAGATAGATAGATAGATAGATAGATAGATAGATAGATAGATAGATAGATAGATAGATAGATAGATAGATAGATAGATAGATAGATAGATAGATAGATAGATAGATAGATAGATAGATAGATAGATAGATAGATAGATAGATAGATAGATAGATAGATAGATAGATAGATAGATAGATAGATAGATAGATAGATAGATAGATAGATAGATAGATAGATAGATAGATAGATAGATAGATAGATAGATAGATAGATAGATAGATAGATAGATAGATAGATAGATAGATAGATAGATAGATAGATAGATAGATAGATAGATAGATAGATAGATAGATAGATAGATAGATAGATAGATAGATAGATAGATAGATAGATAGATAGATAGATAGATAGATAGATAGATAGATAGATAGATAGATAGATAGATAGATAGATAGATAGATAGATAGATAGATAGATAGATAGATAGATAGATAGATAGATAGATAGATAGATAGATAGATAGATAGATAGATAGATAGATAGATAGATAGATAGATAGATAGATAGATAGATAGATAGATAGATAGATAGATAGATAGATAGATAGATAGATAGATAGATAGATAGATAGATAGATAGATAGATAGATAGATAGATAGATAGATAGATAGATAGATAGATAGATAGATAGATAGATAGATAGATAGATAGATAGATAGATAGATAGATAGATAGATAGATAGATAGATAGATAGATAGATAGATAGATAGATAGATAGATAGATAGATAGATAGATAGATAGATAGATAGATAGATAGATAGATAGATAGATAGATAGATAGATAGATAGATAGATAGATAGATAGATAGATAGATAGATAGATAGATAGATAGATAGATAGATAGATAGATAGATAGATAGATAGATAGATAGATAGATAGATAGATAGATAGATAGATAGATAGATAGATAGATAGATAGATAGATAGATAGATAGATAGATAGATAGATAGATAGATAGATAGATAGATAGATAGATAGATAGATAGATAGATAGATAGATAGATAGATAGATAGATAGATAGATAGATAGATAGATAGATAGATAGATAGATAGATAGATAGATAGATAGATAGATAGATAGATAGATAGATAGATAGATAGATAGATAGATAGATAGATAGATAGATAGATAGATAGATAGATAGATAGATAGATAGATAGATAGATAGATAGATAGATAGATAGATAGATAGATAGATAGATAGATAGATAGATAGATAGATAGATAGATAGATAGATAGATAGATAGATAGATAGATAGATAGATAGATAGATAGATAGATAGATAGATACTATTTTCACCATATCCTCGCATAATATGTATAATATGTATGTAGAGCGGAGCTCTTTACGTTGGCAGCGCCAGTCGCGCGCCCTGCAGCCATGCGATCCGCCTCGCATGGGTCTAGTACCGGCTTCTCCTTACTATACACAGAATGGAAATATGTAGCA
The DNA here is from genome assembly GCA_947623365.1 of Achlya flavicornis. Taxonomy (NCBI): domain Eukaryota; kingdom Metazoa; phylum Arthropoda; class Insecta; order Lepidoptera; family Drepanidae; genus Achlya; species Achlya flavicornis. Next base: position 16,383,256 of record OX392477.1, on the reverse strand, counting down.
AAACACTCTGCACACTCCTCATCACTGACCTCTTGCCCCTCCTTCGTAACTCGAGTTCTGTTACCTATCGACTGTTTACTTTTAATAAATTTCCAAAAACTTTTGGATCCTCCGCAATATTCGTCTGTATCCTATTTTAGTATTTTGCATAAGAAACTATTTTATTCTCAACGATTTTGCGATAACGAGAAAACGAATCATAATCAGTCTAAGAGCCTGATAATTTAAATAATTTGTGATATTTCCATTTTCATTTGATATCCAATAAATATAATGGATAAAATACAACTGATAATATGCAATAAATCAATAAATAAAACTCAAAATACATGAATATTGCATGAATATGTGAAATTAAAAATGAAAACGCAACGTCACTATGCAAGTTCCCGCCAAAAAGTAGGCAAGCAAGAGATTTCTTCAGGGGCGGCAACGCGTGAGTGATGCCCCTGGTGTTGCAAGCGTCGATAGGCTACCGTAACTGCTTACCATCAGGCAGGCCGTAAGCTTGTTTGCCACCTTAGAGGTATAAAAAAAAAGGTAAATATTTACTTTTTAGCTACTTATTCTTACTCTAACTCTACTTTTCAATATTTTCCAGAGTTCGTAATAGGGCACTGGGTCTCGAAAGAAAAAAACTAAATGCGATGCTATAGGTCTGGGTATAGTTTGGTGGCCGGGAATGCCCAGTTTCATAAAAAAAAACCGGCCAAGTGCGAGTCAGACTCGCGCACCGAGGGTTCCGTACAAACCTGTAGGTATATAAGTAAATGGTAGTATAGACCTGAGTATTTGATATTAATTTCAATTTATGACCTATTAAAAAAAAACTACTTACTAGATCTCGTTCAAACCAATTTTCAGTGGAAGTTTGCACCGTAATGTACATCATATATTTTTTATAGATTTATCATTCTCTTATTTTAGAAGTTACAGGGGGGGGGACACACATTTTACCACTTTGGAAGTGTCTCTCGCGCAAACTATTCAGTTTAGAAAAAAATTATATTAGAAACCTCAATATCATTTTTGAAGACCTATCCATAGACACCCACATATGGGTTTGATGAAAAAAAAAAATTTGAGTTTCAGTTCTAAGTATGGGGAACCCCCAAAATTTATTGTTTTTTTTCTATTTTTGTGTTAAAATCTTAATGCGGTTCACAGAATACATCTACTTACCAAGTTTCAACATTATAGTTCTTATAGTTTCGGAAATAAATGGCTGTGACATAAACGGACAGACAGACAGACAGACAGACAGACATGACGAATCTATAAGGGTTCCGTTTTTTGCCATTTGGCTACGGAACCCTAAAAATATTTAAGGTTTTAAACAACGGTACGGCGGAAGGTACGGCTTCAGTAGGCGGGTTTTTTTTTTTTTTTTTTTTACCATCATAGAACAATATGAATAGATGTTTAAGTGATCAGTGACCGTAGAAGGTCATTGGGCACACTGTTATGAATGTGTTTTGTATAAGATAAGCCATTTGAACGTTTCTCACGGTTTCTCTAAAAACTTAAAAACTGACTATTTTGGGAAAAATAGCTAGAAGAATTGGCTAGTCTAAAACAAAAATTATCAATTCTACAATATGCTACATCTACTACTACGGTCGCTAATCACTGAAATATCTATCCATATTGTTTTACGAAGATAAAAAAAAACCTCGAAAATATTCGAATTTCTTCGCCTTAGTACCTACTGACGTTTGTTGTTTGATGTTGTTTTTGCAACTGTGTTTATTTTGGAGTAACCTGAGTGGAAATGTATTTCGCCTGCTGCTTGTAGGCCGTTCCGCCGGGTTCGTGTCGGTCGGTATACCCGCCGACGATGCCAAGAGTAGGAGGCGGAATATATCTCCACCTCCATTGATATTTCTCCAACATACTTACATGCTTTTTCATTTCCATTGTAAAATGTTTTGTTGCTTGTTGAATTTATTAGGTTATGACTTTGTTGTGAAATTTGTACATGACAGATGACAGATCACTGACATAGACTATCGTAGTTAGTAGTAGTTCGTCTATAACCGAGTAGACAAAGGCCACATGTTCATACAGCCTAGTCTCTGGTGAAACTCATTATAAGTGGAGAACGAGGAGTAAATGAAGATGATATTGGAATTCTTCCTGACGTATAATAACGCTGATGTTGAGGTCGCAGGGTTGGCCATTCACAATAATGCTTTACAATCACGACTAACAGAATGGAGCGGCTGGTAAGCTTCCTACTTATTGGCTTCTCCTCGATCAATCGTTACACGTCTATAACATGATCTTCAGAATAGAAATGTGCTCTTTGTTTCAGAGTGCCGCTCCATATGTTTAATTATAAAATAATTCTTTTTTATACGTTTCATCGATAAGAACGAGCTGACGTGACTCTTGACATCTTCGGGTATGTTCACGTTCAGTTTTTGAGAAGCACGTGTGTGACGTAGAGTACCCATCACGCAGAAGTATGTGACCATCTTTACCCACAAATATCCACAGGAACTCTTCGTCATCACAGTGGCCATGTTTGTGACTTTTTAAAATTTAGACATTTATAAATGTGGTTTGAACAATTAAGAACCTGACTTGTGGAAGGGCCCATCCACAAGCCAGAAACATTGTAACTTTAATATTAGAACTAAATTAGTTTATATCATAGTTTTACACGAATGGATAAAATATTATATATATAAATAAAAGAAACATACAAATGTCAATACATTTGTGTGATGTTTAACAAGAAATAGAAAGAAATTGCATAATGTGTAACAAGAAAGAAATAGAAATTATATTACTTTCAAAATTCAAAATCATTTATTCAAATAGACCTTCGCAGGCACTTATGAAGCCCTTTTGTACCATCGGTTTTATGTTAGGAGTAATAAGTAGGTACTCCTAAGTTAGTTATGTAAGTTGTAATCAAAAAATGCCCGAGATTCCGATATTAGGGAACAGGTTTTTTAAAGTCCTGTATTTCCGAACCCCTTGAGGTACAAACGAAAAAAAAGTTAGTACAAACAGGTACATATGGAGGACTAACATATGCAAAAAAAAAAAAACCGATATCTTGAAGTCGGGTTCTGAGCATTTTTCAACCCCCCGTATCTCCGAACCCCTTGAGGTACAAACGAAAAGAAAGATGGTACAAACGGGTACAAACGATGGTGAACCCAACCCCGCTGGCAGATTTTGATTATCTCAAAAAATGCCCGAGATTCCGATATTAGGGAACAGGTTTTTTAAAGTCTTGTATTTCCGAACCCCTTGAGGTACAAACGAAAAGAAAGATGGTACAAACGGGTACAAACGACGGTGAATCCAACGCCGCTTGCAGATTTTGATTATCTCTAAAAATGCCCGAGATTCCGATATTAGGGAACGGGTTTTTTAAAGTCTTGTATTTCCGAACCCCTTGAGGTACAAACGAAAAGAAAGATGGTACAAACGAGTACAAACGATGGTGAATCCAACCCCACTGGCAGATTTTGATTATCTCAAAAAATGGCCGAGATTCCGATATTAGGGATCAGGTTTTTTAAAGTCCTGTATTTCCGAATCCCTTGAGGTACAAACGAAAAGAAAGATGGTACAAACGGGTACAAACGACGGTGAATCCAACCTCGCTGGCAGATTTTGATTATCTCAAAAAATGCCCGAGATTCCGATATTAGGGAACAGGTTTTTTAAAGTCCTGTATTTCCGAACCCCTTGAGGTACAAACGAAAAGAAAGATGGTACAAACGGGTACAAACGATGGTGAATCCAACCCCGCTGGCAGATTTTGATTATCTCAATAAATGCCCGAGATTCCGATATTAGGGAAATGGTTTTTTAAAGTCTTGTATTTCCGAACCCCTTGAGGTACAAACGAAAAGAAAGATGGTACAAACGGGTACAAACGATGGTGAATCCAACCCCGCTGGCAGATTTTGATTATCTCAAAAAATGCCCGAGATTCCGATATTAGGGAACGGGTTTTTTAAAGTCTTGTATTTCCGAACCCCTTGAGGTACAAACGAAAAGAAAGATGGTACAAACGGGTACAAACGATGGTGAATCCAACCCCAATGGCAGATTTTGATAATCTCAAAAAATGGCCGAGATTCCGATATTAGGGAACAGGTTTTTTAAAGTCCTGTATTTCCGAACCCCTTGAGGTACAAACGAAAAAAAGTTGGTACAAACAGGTACATATGGAGTACTAACATATGCAAAAAAACAAAACTTTTATGCAACCATAATGTAGGAATTTGTAATGGTATTCTGTCTGAGGAAGCCAAGATGATGGTTAAGTTGTACATTAAGTACCTATTATGAGAGTTAGTTATCTACATGTTCCTACTGCCAACTTCGTAATTATGTTAATTATTGTTTTGTTTACCATTTTTTTTTTCATATTTTCGTGTTAAGACTTACGGGGGTGACATAGTCACTGTGTGACAAAACTCCTTTTAAAATATATAAGATAATAAAAAAAATAAAAAAAACAGTTAGCATATAAAAAAAAATATTCTTTACATTATTTTTAATTTTAATATATTTATTGATGTTATATATGTAAAATTCGTTTTTCATTACATAACTGGAGTTATGAGAATGAGACAAAATAATTTAACTGAAAGGCAAATCTATCAACTTCATACTATATTATATATAATATTTACACATTTTGTTTCATATAAAATTTTACAGCAATCAACAAAGGTTCGAGGCAACACCAAGATATTTTAACACAGGGTCACTCATACTTGAGGTAGGGCTTGTTATCAAGAGCGGGTGGCTGGGCAGGCTGCGGCCAGGCATCACCCACACCTGCGGCTGCCCAGTTGAATACTCTTGCACCACCCTCCACCAGACCCCAGCCCACGAGCTGGGACCCACGGCTCGACCCACGTTCACGCTTTGGTGAAGCTGTTGAAATATTCACCGACACGCCCTTGATGATGTGGTCTTGTCCGCACAGAGACTGAGCTACCTCTGGGTCCAGAAAAGTGACAAAACTGAACGCGCGGAATGGCCGTGGAACAAACACGTCTGTCACCTGTCCAAATGCACCGAAGTATTCACGCAGGTCATCGGCAGACAAGTTCTCCGTGCACCGGCCCACAAACACTTTACGATGCGCGGTGGCAGCACCGTCCTTGCCGTTGGGAATCCGCACGTCGCACCAGCGGCCGTCGATCATGTGCCGCCGCCCGAGGGCACGCAACTGCGCCTCGTACTCCGCGAATTTGATGAAACCGAAACCCTTGGACAGACCCGTCTTGACGTCGCGTTTGACTTGCACCATGAGCAGATCGCCAAAGGCGGCGAAGTAGTCGCGCACTGCATCCTCACCCGTCTTCCAAGGTAGACCGAGCACGATGAGGTCGGAACAGCGTGGGCGCGGTGCGGAGGGTGGCTCGGCGCGCGGGAAGGCGCACCAGTAGCGGTGGGCTGCCCAGCCCTCGGCCGGCGGTGACAGGCGCTCGTCCACCAGCCGCAGCCCTCGCAGTCGGCCGCCGCCACCCGCGCGGTACTTGAGCCCGCTAGCGCCCGCGAACTGTGCCGCTACCGTGCTCAGCAGTAGTGACCCGTCCTCCTCGGTCGGCAGCTCGATGGGCTCGTCTTGCTCGCCCTCGCTCACCGGCACGTACTCTATCGACATGTCCTTCACCGACCGACGTCGTCTTTTGAACTCTTCATATCGTTTACATCATCAGTCGTCGTAGGTGATATTGCAGTTTTATTATAACACAAAAATGAAATTTAAATCTCTCGTATAATTTTGGATATTTTAGACTATACCCATACCCTATGTTCACTTTTACTCAGCGTAGGTAGCTACGCGTGACGTATGACGTGACGTTTTATGTCAAAAAATTTAGATTTACATGGAGATGTAAGGTGCGTTCGAATTGGGGTATGGTAGCAAAAATAACAGTCCAAAATGCCAAAAACGATCACAACTGGCGTTCGATTTGGAAAATTGTGGGCGAAATTGGCGTTTTGAACAGTTTTCGTTCACCGTTCGTTTTGCATGGAAACAGTTAAAAACGACATCGTGAACTGCAAATTTTGACCCACCTCCGAGGCAGGGTCGTTTGTGATCATATTTTGACATCTTTGAATCTGACAGATAAGTTTCGTAAAATTCATACGGGAAGCGAAAATTCTAATTTTTATTATAAAATTTTATAGAAATACTAACAGGTTAGAGAATAATTTGTTAGATTAACTTTGTTTAATGATTAACCGAAGGAAAAAGGTAGGTTGAGACAAGTGACAAGCAGGCGATCAGCATGGAAATGTCATTTTTGTATCTAATCGTTCGATTTGGGAAATATCGTTTGTGGCAAAAGTTGCAAAATTGTTGAAATTTTCCAATTCGAACGCAAAAACAAAAATGCCCATTTTGAAACTGTTAAAAACGACATCACTCCAATACGAACGCACTATTAGGCAACATTCCGAATTGAATAATATCGCTCACAGTGCTCACAGCAATAATTTGCGTACCAAGTTAGATATCACGATAATGACAGCTGAGAACTGTCAACAATTCGGAACCCCATTATGGCGCTCACAGTATTCAAAACAGAAAATTTAATTAACAATGCGCTAGGAATCTTTATATCCTTTATAATTTGACTCGCAAAAAGGAATATTCGCGTTTTTTATTATTTTTCTCTCATAAAATCATAAAAAGTATCTTTGCCAAATAGAAAACCATGAATCTTATTAGACTTTTTGCCGAAAACACAATTAACCGTCACTTTTGACAGCGCTCACGATGATATCAGTTTAGGGCATGGTTGGTGAGAACGCAATATGGCGGATATGGATATCATGACTTCATCTATGACTTTACACGGAACATCGTTATCAGTCATTATTCAATTTAGTACGGGTTTAAGCACGCTCAAATAGATTACAGCCCTAATCCTCTATCTACGATTACAGCGATTATAGCATTACTTCGGAATGCAGCCTTATAAGGTTACGTCCATTCCGAATTATACCATAATCGCTCGTAGCGCACATATTAATAATTTGCGTTCCGATTTAGATATCACGTCTATGACAGTTGTGAAGTCAATAATAGGGATGTGACTCAAGCAGTGAGCTATCAATACCCAGGTACTTTACACATAAGATTATACCATTTATTCTGCGTTTTTTTTTATACCACTGAGGGCAAACTAGCATACAGCCGGCAGTTACGGCCTATGGACGCTTGCAACACCAGGGGTAACACTCGCGCGTTGCCGACCCTGAAGAAACCTCTTCACACCCTTTTTTAAGAACCCCATGCTGTACTCCATTGGGAAAACCACGGCGGGGAGCTCATTCCACAGTCCGAGCGTCCGCGGAAGAAAACTCCTTTTAGCCAATTCTGGTTTCAATGTGTGTGGATGGATTCCCCGTCGATGGCGAGAGTTGAGATTCTGCGTATTTATGAAGTTTAATACTTGTCCTTCACAATTATTAAATTTTTAACATGTATTACCATTTAATTGTGATGTATTTTTGTTTTGTTTTTCACTTTTTTTGAATATTTTATTTTAAATTTTATTTTCTTTATTGTGCTTTCTGTTTTATGTTATGACGTTTCGTGCTTATTTTTAATTTGGTTTTTTCTGTTTTTTTTTCTGTGAAAGGAACGTTGTGTCTTGTTCGTTGCGTGTACATCATCTGTTGCACATTAGTACCGGGAGTCAGCTGAAAATCAGTGCTGTGCTGTGCCTCAAGCACAGCGTACACTGAGCTGGCTACCTAGCTACACACAATTTAATACTATCTAATTTTTGAAATATGTTATTGTGTATGTATTTATTGTCTATTGTGTGCCTTATTATGTGTGTAGAATAAATGGTTTAAATGGTTTAATTTCATGTATAACCTAAGTTTTTTTTTTTGTTATATTCGTTTATCCCCGACTGCAATACCTAATAGCATTCAAGTTATATTCAAAATTCTATAGATTAAAGAGCTTGTTTTTCTCTTTTCAGATAATTTTTGTAAATTAATTTTTTCGTAAACGCTATGTTAAAAATAATATACCCTATGACACTCCCACAGTTAAGACGAAGCCGTTTAAGCTGCAGAGCGTGCCACAGAAATAGACATACATACATACACTCGAAAAACATAACCCTCCTTCCGGGTCAGTCGGGTTTTTTTTTTATTTTTTTTTTTTTCTGGCTAATCTCCGAAACGGCTGGACCGATTTTACTCTCAGATAGCTTGTTATAAGAAGTAACGTACGTTTAATTGATTTTAGAATAAATATTTCTCCCCGCAAAAAAACAGTCGTCGTACGCGGGTGAAACAATGAAATGAAATAAATTTATTTGTGACACGTAAAAAAGCATTTTGTTGGCTATACGTAGGAATATACTTATAACCAACGCTGGTCTTCCGTTGGGGCCGGTACGTGATAACACGGCAGGATTACTAAATTATATACACTACAACACTTTAAGTAAAGAAATATAAAACCAATACATTAATAAATTATTATAACAATACCTAATACAATAAATATTTTTTTTTAACAATTTTATAAAGTAATAATAAATAAGTCAAATTAAAATATGAATAACAGATTTACGGGCATAAAGATTGTACAATTACATTTCCATACAAAACAAAAGAAGAAACACTAGTTTGTTCCGGCTGATTTCCAAAACGGCTGGACCGACGATGTAGACCAGACTTTCACTGGTAGATAGCGGATGTTAAAAGGAATAACTTAAGCTACTTTTATTTCAGATAATTTATAAGGGGTTCCGCGGAAAATAACTAAAACCCTACGCGCTGGGGTATCAAATAACTGCACACTACAAAAGTGTATAATATTTAGGTACATAGTAGACTGTCACTATTCTTACGTAAAAAAAACTATCTTCACAGCAATAAACTTTGCTTTTATCTCTAAATAGATCCAACCCCTTCACAATTTTTTTCCATTTCTCTCGCATTTGGACATCTATTGGAACGAGTAAAATCAACTTTTTCCGGTGGACTGGTTGTACTACATTTTTGCATAACACATGATTTTCTAGTATTTGTATTGGACATTTAAAAACCAAAAAAGTCATAATCTTCTAGGGAAACGTATGGAAGAGCGCGTCCCCGTCAGGGTATTTGTTCTATGAGCGCGATTAACTGAGCGAGCGTTGGAACATGAGGTCCACGCATCGAGTACCGGGCCGGTGGAATCCCGCGTCGCGCGCTCATTTTATTAGGGTTCTGTAGCCAAATGACAAAAAACGGAACCCTTATAGATTCGTCATGTCTGTCTGTCTGTCTGTCTGTCTGTCTGTCTGGTTTGAACGAGATCTAGTAAGTAGTTTTTTTTTAATACGTCGTAAATTGAAATCATATCAAATACTCAGGTCTATACTACCATTCACTTATATACCTACAGGTTTGTACGGAACCCTCGGTTCGCGTGTCAGACTCGCACTTGGCCGGTTTTTTTTTAAATTACATATCTCAGAAACTAATTGACGTATCGAAATAATTCTTTCACACTTATTTTTTATTTTCTATAGAAAATACGGGCTAAAATTCTAAATTAGTGAACATTCTTCATAATGTAATTATATCCTACATCTTCAAGTATTTTATTTTTAAATTGTTATGCAAGAATATTTGGGTTTTACCCCTATCTAACATTGGAATAGGATTAGTACTGGTAGTGTCATCAACAGATGATTATTTAGCTTTGGATACTTATTTTAATTTATTGTATAAGTCATCAATACCTAATTCTATATTAAATAATAATTGTTTTGACTAATATTAATAACAAAGATGGCGCTGCACTTATTTTTCAAACGCTACCGTCATAGTACTTATAAAAGAGCCTGCAGCGCCATTTTAAGCTCAGTCGTCATTTTGCCGTCGAACGTAACGTTTCATATAAAAATGTTAAGTGAAGGTTTTATAATAAAAAGTTCCGTGTTATAATATAGTACATTGTGCAGTGCAGTGTTTGTTTGATTGTATAAAATATATTATTGAGTGAGTACGTTATTATTTTTACAGTCTCAAAAGCTAATTTACCCCATAGCTTTAACAGTAGTTCCTAGTACAACATAGTACCTACTTAGTTCATTAATTTAATGGATTAATATGTCTGTGGGATTAATGAACCATAAAATGAACGAACAATATTCTGAAGTGAATATTATTCATTCAGCTTGAGGCAAAGATACCCAAATGTTGAACGAATAATATGTGAACTGTTCATATTTTGAACACCGATCCAAAAGGTGATTCCAAGAATCTTATCTAATATCTATACTAATAATAATATAATAATAATATTATAAAGAGGAAAGATTTGATTGTTTGTTTGTTTGTTTGCATTGAATAGGCTCCGAAAGTACTGAACCGATTTAAACAATTATTTCACTGTTGGGAAGCTACACTATCCCCGGGTGACATAGGCTATATTATATTTTCAAAAAAAATTGGGATCCTTACTAAAGCTCCAATAATGTAACCCAAGGTGTAAAAAAATTACCCAAAATATTCATTACATCGCCTGCGCTGCGAAAACTGTTGATGATAGAATAAAATAATGTACCTACTACGACTTTGCAGAACACATTATTATTTACAATAATTGGACTGTTTTACAAAAAAAACTTAAACCGACTTCAAACTACACTAAGAAGTAATCAAATCCTGATCTGATGACAATGAGACCAAACGGGAAGTGTACCCTTCCAGACAAAAAAAGAATTTTCCAAATCGGTTCATAAATGGCGGAGTTAAGTATGAGGTAACAAACATAAAAAAAAAAAAAAAAAAAAAAACAACCGAATTGAGTACCTTCTCCTTTTTTGAAGTCGGTTAAAAAGTGTCGCGATACCATATGTCTAACTGTTATAGTTATGCTACAATCTTTGCTACAATAAGAGTTTTTCTATTTTAAAAAATTAATTGAAATACCGCCGCTAGAAAAGGCTCTTTATTTGTATCTTGGTATTAATCCTTATCAAAATAAATTGCTTCATATTCAAGACTGCCTCAATACCTTTATATAACTTTTTGAATTATTCAATTCGGACATTCCATTCGAAAGATATCACGAGTTTATGCTGTTAATGTTTATGTTAATGCAATTATAATTAAGTTATTAAAAGCAAAATACCTATAGGTATCAAGATTTTATTCCAACCAAAACTGCTCAAATAGGTAGTCTGTGTATGACAATAATTCTTTCGATACGCTGACAAAGTTCTTATGTTTGAAATTGAAATTGAAATGAAATTGAAATGAAATTGTTTATTTCGCCAGAAATGTCGTACAATTTAGGTGGAATCTTAATATAAGGTCTACACATTTCGCTACAGAATAGCATGCAAAATTATAAATTTAAATTAATCTAAGAATTAACGTAATATAATAAAGCAATATAATTAAATAAGATGTCAAAATCATACAATTATTTTACAAGTTTTATTATTTATCGACGAATAGTTATTCCGTTGCCGCCGATAAGTGAGAAGAAAGAATGCAAATGCTTACTCTCCTGTCTGCCTAATATACCTAGAATAATGGTTTTATGACAAAAGAAGTTACAAGAAATAATGACAATAATTAATAAATAAAATGATTAAAAATGTTTCTACAAAAATATTATGTCAATCGCTTATACTAAAATTTTAATGTCAAAAATTCTTCAATTGTATAAAAACATGCTTCATGAAGCCATGATGTTAATTTAATTTTAAAATGATTAAGTGGCATTTCTCTGATGTGCATTGGAATTCTATTATAAATTTTAATTATCATATTTGTACAGTTTTTGCTATAGAAAGCACTTGCACACTTTGGTACTAATAATTTCGTTGGGTCTCTAGAAGTAAATTTTTTGCTGACATTTGCTTTAACAAATAGATTTGGATACTTTCTGACAAACATTCCAATTTCGAGGATATATAGAGATGTTAGTGTCAGCAAATTTAACTTTTTGAAGAGAGGTCTGCATGACTCGAATGGTCCTACACCACAAATTGCTCTGATGCATTTTTTTTGTGAAATAAAAACTCTTTTAATATTCGGAGAATTGCCCCACAGTAATAAGCCATACCTTAGAACAGAATTTACATAACCGTAATAGGCGGTGATAGCAGTTTTACAATTGGCTATCGTTCTTAATTTTTTTAGAGCATACACAAAACTATTTATTTTACAGCAAATTTTATCGGTATGGGCTTTCCAATTGCAGTGTTTGTCTAAAATTATGCCTAAAAATTTTGTTTCCGAAACTTCTTCTATAATCTTACCATGAATACAGAGATTCAGACTCTGATGCTTATTTTTATAATTTGCAAATTGAATCATTTTTGTTTTAGCAAGATTAACTGTTAGATTATTAGAATCAAGCCAACCTGTCACTGCCTCGATAGCACAATTTAGCTCCGGTATATAATTCACATTACTATTTATTATAACCGATATATCATCTGCAAAAAGGGTACATTGATGTTTAGTTATTTTTGTTAAATCGTTAATGTATAGGAGAAAAAGAAGTGGTCCAAGTATACTACCTTGAGGTACCCCCGATTTATTAAGTTGGTAATCGGATCTAACGGAAGTTGATATGCTATTTTCATTAATATTTGTAACTTCTACACATTGCATGCGATTTCTAAGATAGCTTTCAATCCATTGTAATGCTTTCCCTCTGATCCCATAGCGATCACATTTATTAAGCAGTATGCTGTGGTTAACAAAATCGAAGGCCTTGCTCATATCAAAGAAGACCGCAAATACCCGTCTTCGTTTGTCGATATTATCAATGATATTCCTAATAAGAGAGTAAGCTGCAAGTGTAGTACATTTATTTTTCTGAAATCCATTTTGTTCGTCGATAATTATTTTAAGATCGATAATTATTTGGAGGGCACTTACCTTATAAGGTAGTTATAAGCACAGATTACAGACTATTCTGTAATCTGTGGTTATAAGGTTTCCATATAAAACCAGCTTTTGGCGGGGAACGTACCTATGTACAATTTTTTTTTTTTTCTGTTATTGCTGCTTCATGGCAATCTGTTTTTCAACAATAAGCCACTCTTTAGTCCGATTTAATTTTCTGGATATAGTCTGGGTTAAAGAGAGATTATGTCCAGCGACTAAACTCTCACTCTTGGTTGAATCTAGAGGTCAGATTCGGGACGCTATGTCTCTTTAGTCTTCTAAATTGAAGACTAGAAGACTAAAGAGACATAGCGTCCCGAATCTGTATGTACAAATCACAGACTACCGTACAAATAAAAATTTACCACAAGCACGGCTGGGCTGTCACTGTCAATATTGTTCAGGAATAGGGAAGAAAAAATATTGGCAAATTGTTTGGTATTAGCACGGTAAAGAATAAGAATATCTAACAGTACTCGCTCTTCTTATAAACGGTCGGAACGCGAGTCATACCTACGCGCCACGATTTCGGTAGGTACGCACTCAGAACGCAAACAGTCGCGAAATGCGTAGTATCTCTACTTAGTTTGTGGTCGCGAATGCGCTGCAGTGACGAACGAACGGCGTGATGGGTTTTTAAACAGTAAGCGTGCGATTTATGGCAAATATTCATTGAAATTATTAAAATAAGTAGGTATGAGTACTTATAAGCACACATAAGTGACAAAGAGAAATTATAGTAGACTATATTGTGCTGTTCTTGGTTGCTTGACTTCGTCAATAACATAATACTTGGATTAATAAATAAATAAGTGGATGACTGCCTGGCTACGATCAGGTTAAAAAGGTAGATAGTTCCTAGGCTATGCTATCTACTTACTACCTACTTATGTATGTACTATTTTTTTTTAAGATATTGCATAGCTTCTATCGCGGGCCTTGAGCGTGGAGACCGAATCCAGAAATTCCGTAACGAAATTACCTAACACCCCACACTCCGACCGGCACAGCGGTGATACTGTTTGCATTGAATAGGCTCCGAAAGTACTGAACCGATTTGAAAAATTCTTTCAATGTTGGGAAGCTATACTATCCCCGGTTGACATAGGCTATATTATATTTTCAAAAAAATTAGGGATCCTTGCTAAAACTCCAATAATGTAACCCAAGGTGTAAAAAAATTACCTAAAATATTCATTACATCGCGTGCGCTGCGAAAACTATTGATGATAGAATAAAATAATGTACTACGACTTTGTAGAACACATTATTATTTACAAAAAGTGTCGCGATACCATATGTCTATTATAGTTATGCAACAATAAGTGTTTTTCTATTTTAAAAATTTTATTGAATTGCCGCCGCTAGAAAAGGCTCTTTATTTGTATTTTGGTATTAATCCTTATCAAAATAAATTACTTCATATTCAAGACTGCTTCAATACCTTTATATAACATTTTGAATTATTCAATTCGGACATTCCATTCAAAAGATATCACGAGTTTAAAAATATAAGTATTAGCAGAAAATTCACGTCACTGGGGTACGGGCCGTACGGGAGTAATCTCTTTGCGTGTGGCTCAGTGTTTGTCAAAAACGGCTTGACCGATTCTTATGAAATTTTGATTTTTTTTTCTTATGTAGGGTAGGATAGGGTAGGGTAGGGTAGGGTAGCACCACACGCTAGGGTAGCACCACAGGGTAGGGTAGTAACACAGAGTAGGGTAGCGAACGAAGTCGCGCCGGGCAGCTAGTTTATTTAATAAAAGAATATATATAATGTGTACACACACACACGTATAGTTTAAATTCTCAATTTAGATTCTCAAATGCAATAGCTTTACCGCGGCAGTCTCCGAGTGCCACACGTATTTTTTTATACCACTAAGGTGGCAAACAAGCATACGGCCCGCCTGATGGTAAGCAGTTACCGTAGCCTATGGACGCTTGCAACACCAGGGGTATCACTCGCGCGCTGCCGACTGAAGAAATCTCTTCACGCCCTTTTTGAAGAACCCCATGCTGTACTCCATTGGGAAAACCACGGCGGGGAGCTCATTCCACAACCTGAGCGTCCGCGGAAGAAAGCTCCTTTGAGCCCGCACAGTTCGAAACAATTCTGGTTTCAATGTGTGAAGATGGATTCCCCGTCGATGGCGCGACTTAGCTACTTACATATAATATATTATTGAATTAGACGAAATATTATTATGAAATGATTGTGAGAGTAATAAATGGTAGGTACTTCTACCTAGTAAGATATACTTTACTATATTTATATATTTATATTTACCTAGTAAGTTTTACCTAGTAAGTTACCTAGTAAGATATACGATATATTATAATTTACTTTTTAAGTAAGATTTTGTAGTAGGTAGTTAGAGGTTTTGATTGCTGTAGGTAGCGGACACGCGATGAGACGATTGATATTAAGTAACGTTTGCAACGGTTTGACATCAGATGGGTGACCAATTTTTTTTTTATTTCTATCTAGAGTATCGAGTATCTCCGTGCTGTAGGTACTTAATGGGGTCATGAAAAAAGATATATTAGGTAGGTACTCGTCTGTTTCTTGCATTTAATTGAACACTTCCTATTTCATTCACAACAAATTTCATTTTATCAAATAAAAAATATAATTATATACAATCATAAAACTAGACAAGTAGGTAGATGAAATTAAAATACTGTAGGTGGGCAGCCCTTTCGCGTGTTCACGAACCCTGAAGCTGTAGGTAAATTATTTCAAACACAGGGCGAGTCAAACTACCGGATAGATATGGTTTATCGTGGTATTAGGTTCGGTAGGTACCTATACATATATATAGTACTGTGTCCACAAAGTACATTTTATATATACCTACTGTGTCACTGTATGTTCGTGAGGTCATGGACGTGGGCCTCGACTGAAAAGCACTGAAAACCAGCGCGAGGATTAGTTTTTTTCTAACCTAAGCACATTGCTGAGTCGAGGCCTATTACTGGCATCACGCAACATTACAATTTTGTGTAGTGTTTGCTGTTTTTTTATTTTTATTTTTTGTACCTACAGTCATTAATGTAATGTTGAGTCAGTTGTGTGTTGTACGTGTACCGAATAAATCTTTTTTCTTTGTTTCTTTCCTTATGGGTAAGGTTGCCATCTTTAAAATTTTGCAACCAGGACAAGACGCGTGAAAACCCCGGATTTTGGAGCCCAGAATCCGGAAATGACAACATAGGTTTTTTTAAAACTTAGTATAATTCAAAACAGTTCAAAATTTCATAAATTACTTTTTTATTATTTTCAAAAACATTAAAATTAAATTACCGAATTAGTCATCTTTTATGTTATATTAAATGTTACAAAACAGATTCTTCAGACTTGAAATTTTTAAACCCGGACTACAAATGAATCCAACCGATGCGCTCGCATCGCATCGCATTCTATGAGTTGCGTTGCGAGTTTTTTATAAATATTGTGCGACAGACAAGCGTAAAGGAAATAGAAATGATTTCTTCGGCGCGGTCAATTCTTTCGGCGCGGGCGATTCTTTCGTTGCGGATATGTGTGCGAGCCCTCCTTGACTTCGATTCGTTCGCCGCGTTCGGCTCTGATAAGTGTGCGTCTACCTTTAGCATGGCCTATTTAAAAGAAGGTACAATAATTCTGAATTGTTCGTTGTTAGTTCAGTTGGTAATGTACAGTGTGCCTCAATCGGCCGCCAGCTAAGTATTTTAGAGGTGGGCGAGGGATCCGGAGCGCGGGGCGAGAGGTTCGGAGCGCGAGCGCAAGCAGGGGACCGGAGTCCGGGGCGTGGGCTTCGGACCGCGTGGCCGGCTGACACTCACGACCATAGAACAGCTGAGCTGGAACAGCTCAGCTGGAACAGCTCAGCGCAAGTACTTAGCGGCCCAGTCCACGCGTATCGTGCCGCTGCCAACCGTTGTTGCATCTAAAACAAAGCAGCTCGTATTATTATTAACCTACCCTTAACCCGTAAAGGATAAAGTCAAAGCCATTTATTAAATTTAGGCCTTAGTAGGGCACTTATGAAAGTCAAAACTACTGAAGTTACCACCAGTTCGTAAGTCGACCTTCAACTGAGAAGAACATGTTAAGTTTGAATGATAGCAATAGTAAAAAAAAGAGGCAGCATATTTGTATGTATGTCTGTCAACTAAATAAAAAAAGTTTTGGTTGCTAGGTTACTAATCGTGTCAACGAGTGTGTCACTTTTCTGTAAAATATTCTTTATCAAATGTTTATCAAAAATATACGAACGAATCCTCTAAAGCTTTTCTAGTTTTCATTAAGCAACTCTCAGAGGTTATGGACCGCAGCTAAAGGAAAAGCAAAATTTCTTATTTGTTATAATGGATTTTACCACAAAAATAAATATTGCTAAACTGGAAGGGATGGAGAACTGGCAAACTTGGAAATATAAAGTCTCTATTATGCTAGATGGTAGCGAAGGTGCCTTGGACGCAGTAGAAGGCAGACTTCAGAAACCCGATCCACCCACAACTGGTGCAGGTGATGCCGAAGTCAGTGTTTATAGTAGGGCGATGGCCACCTATAAGAAGATTGAAAGCGGAGCTTTACTTATGTTAACAACCAATATGACTGAAGAAACACTTAAGAAAGTGATGAGGTATAAGACTGCAAAGAGGTCTGGCAAGAATTACACAGGCTATTTGACGGAGAAACAGAAAGCAGGGTATACAGCTTATGTTTAGAATTCTTTGGGCTAAAACATAACGGTGAGCACGACATCCCCACTCATATGTCAAAGTTAAAGAATGTCTGGAATGAAATGTGTTTAGAAGTTTCTAAAGTTGACCCGACTGCGAAACTCCCTGAAATCCTCCTGATATGTAAGGCCTTAGACACACTGGATGATAGGTTCTTCAATTTTAAGTCAAGCTGGCTAATGCTAAAGCAGACTGAGAAGACCATAGACAGTCTAACTAGTAATTTATGCACGTTCGAAAGAAATTTGGTGAGTCAAGAGAATTCTAAGAGATTCTAAAAGAGCCAATCCAAAGAAAAGTTGTAAAGCAAAGCAAGAACGAGCAGCTGATTTGCAACTACTGTTCTGGTATAGGGCACAGAGTTCGCAAGTGCAAGAAGTGGATAAAGGATGGGAGGCCACCTAAGCCTACTCCAGGCACATCAGGCTCAGGGTCAACTGCTAAGCAAGTGCAACAAGCTGTTACGATGGAGTCGCTTATATTAAACACATATTCAAGAGGTCAGGTTCAAGACCGAAACAGCTGGTATGTTGATAGTGGAGCGACTACGCACATTACGATTAGAAGTGACATCTTCACTGAATTTCACGAATTTGATTCTGATCAAGCGGTATCAACGGCAGATGGAACAATTATCCCTGCTCGAGGACATGGCACTGTAGTGGTAGAAGCAAATGTCAGTGGTAATAAGAAGAAGTTTTCTCTAAGAAATGTGTGGCTAGTACCATTAGTAGTAACTTTATCATGAGCGTTTCGCACATCAAGATAAAAGACATATCATTCGCATGGTAAAGCGTGAGCTAGGCATACAGTTGAGTCTTGACAAGGTAAAGTGTGAGGGCTGCATATATGGAAAATCTCATAGAAAGTCATTTGGAACCAGGCAAAGAGCATCGACACCAGGAGAGTTGATACACACAGATGTATGTGGTCCCTTTGTAGATAGCATTTCTAAGTATAAGTACTACGTATTATTTAAGGACGACTACTCTAGCTACGTAATGGTCTACTTCATTAGACATAAGTCAGAAGTGAAAGATAAACTTTTACAAATGCTACAAGAGGTAAAGAATGCGGGGCATGTTGTCAAGATACTGCTTAGTGACAACGGCGGTGAATTTGATAATAAAGCTGTTCATAAAATACTGCAAAACCATGGTATTAAGCAAAGACTGACGATGCCTTACACGCCGGAACAGAACGGCTGTAGTGAGCGTGAAAACAGAACTCTAGTCGAAGCTATGAGATCCATGATGTACACTAGAGGAGAGCTTCCAAAAGTGTTATGGGCAGAGTTGATTAACACAGCTGCATATGTGCTTAACAGAACAGGTCCTACTAGAGTAGCTGAAAAAATACCTTACGAGTTATGGTAAAAAGCCAAAGATAAGTCACTTAAAAGTTATCGGAAGTCAATGCTATGCTATGCACATGTTCCAATACAACGCCGCAAAAAATTAGATAAGAAGGCGGTTAAAGGCATACTTTTAGGCTACGAAAACGATGATGGTTATCGTGTCTGGGATGGGAATAAGACGCTAAGGTCCAGGAACATTACGTTCGAGACTGATGTTGAATTTAGAATTTCTACCAGAACCCCTGTTAGTTCAGAGGGAGTTATGCATGACAACGATAATGGACGTGTTTTCGGAAGCGATAATGAAAGTGTTGTACATGAAAATGTTCTAGAGGGAGATATAACAGAAGATCAAGACCAAGTTCATGTAGATGAAGATATCGGTGAGAGCGCTATGAATGAGGAGGATCGAGATGAGGATCGAGACGATATTCAGGAGGCACCTAACGATAGCTTTGACGATGAACCTTTTGCCGACGCTAATGAAGAGCACTTGGACATAATAGAGCCACTGAGAGTAGTTGAGCCTCGATATAATCTTAGAGACAGAGCGAATATTGCACGCCCCAAGAAACTTGAAGACTACGTATGTTCTGTAGATACTGAGGTTTTTCCTGAAACATATAAAGAAGCTATGGGGAGAAATGATAGGGCAGAATGGCAAAAAGCCATGGCTAGTGAATTGAAATCTCTAGATGATAATAAAGTTTGGACGCTGTGTGAACTACCCTCTAATAGAAAGGCGTTACCATGCAAGTGGTTATTCAGAATTAAACGAAACCCAGATGGTACGATTGACAAGTACAAGGCAAGACTTGTAGTAAAAGGGTTTAAGCAACAAAAAGGGGTTGATTATAGAGAGACCTTTAGTCCGGTTGCCCGAATGGCTACTATAAGAGCTTTATTAAGTGTCAGCGCTATGGAAAAGCTGCACTTGGTACAATTTGACGTGTCCACAGCCTTCCTGAATGGCAAGCTCAAAGAAGAAATCTATATGAAGCAGCCCGATGGATTCACAGACGGCACAACAAAAGTTTGTAGACTACTGAAAAGTCTGTATGGTCTGAAACAAGCACCTCGTTGTTGGAACTCATGTTTTGAAAGTATTCTGCTTGAAAAAGGCTTTATACAAAATACAGCTGATTCCTGTCTTTTCGTCAAAAATGTAGGAGATAAGAAAATTTTAATCACACTCTATGTGGACGATGGGCTGGTAGCTACGACAGATAAAAATCTAGCGGACCAATTTCTTAAGGATTTAGGGAACACGCTGAAGATAACGACTAAACCAGCATGCTACTACTTAGGACTGGAAATTGCTCGATCCCAAGATGGTTCTGTCCTAAACAGGAATCATACACGAGGAAGATTTTAGAACGTTTTCGGATGTCAGAGTGTAATCTATTGAGAGGGACCAAAGTATTGAAGCAGGGAAAGTAGATAACCCTGAAGAAAAGTTCCCGTACCGAGAGGCTGTAGGAGCATTAACGTACCTTATGACCGGCACGCGTCCTGATATATCATATGCTGTTGGGTTCGTTTCCAGAAAGTTAGAAAATCCGACTAAAGCTGATTGGCTTAGAGTCAAGAGGATATTTAGATATCTGAATGGAACAATATCTTATGGAATTAAATATAACTCTGACTGTGCTAAAGCCATTATAGAAGGCTATAGTGATGCAGATCATGCTGGCGATGAGCACACTGGACGTTTTACAACTGGAGTTACATGTCTATTTGCTGGCGGAGCTGTGTCATGGTTAAGCCAACGTCAAGCCTCAGTTGCGATTTCAACTACTGAAGCAGAGATTGTTGCAGCAAGTGAAGGCGCACGTGAGTTAGTGTGTCTACAAAGAATCTTTAGCCAACTTACGAAATTAGAAGGCATACCTACATTGCAGGTAGATAATGAAGCGGCAATACGCCTTGCACGCAATCCAGAATTCCACAAAAGAACTAAGCACATCCGTGTTAGACACTTTTTTGTTCGTGAAACAGTACAAGAAGGATTAGTGGATGTTCAGAAGACTAGTTCTCAGAACCAACTCGCTGACCTTCTGACAAATGCAGTCCCGAGACCAAGGCTCAATATGATAAGAGCTAACATTGGGATGCAACTTCTTTACAACTAATGAGGGAAAGTGTTAAGAATGATTGATAGCATTAGTAAAAAAAAGAGGCAGCATATTTGTATGTATGTCTGTCAACTAAATAAAAAAAGTTTTGGTTGCTAGGTTACTAATCGTGTCAACGAGTGTGTCACTTTTCTGTAAAATATTCTTTATCAAATGCAAAGATTTTCATAGGGCATCGTGCCTCTACCCAGATGGATAATCCGCCTTACTAAAGCATGACATTGAATTTCACTCCGCTTGAGGGGCTCCCTGAGCAAATCGCTCTCAGTTCGTACTGCGCACGGGTGTCAAATACTGTCAATTCTGGCTTGTTTATTTCATGTTCCCATAGAGGCGACTATCCTTCTGGACGTTTTAAATTCTTTGATCAAATGTTTATCAAAAATATACGAACGATTCCTCTAAAGCTTTTCTAGTTTTCATTAAGCAACTCTCAGAGAACAGCCCAGAAACACAGCGAGGTAAAAAAAAAATATTATTTTATTTTGGACAATCTGACTATATTGGCTATTTTTTCCAAATCATTATACATACATAGGTACTTAATAAATTTTATAAAATAAAATACAATACTAGGTAGGTTATAATACAACGTTTCAAACGGTCGCAGCACCGTAAAAAAAACCGGCCAAGTGCGAGTCAGACTCGCGCACCGAGGGTTCCGTACAAACCTGTAGGTATATAAGTAAATGGTAGTATAGACCTGAGTATTTGATATAAATTTCAATTTATGACCTATTAAAAAAAAACTACTTACTAGATCTCGTTCAAACCAATTTTCAGTGGAAGTTTGCACCGTAATGTACATCATATATTTTTTATAGATTTATCATTCTCTTATTTTAGAAGTTACAGGGGGGGGGACACACATTTTACCACTTTGGAAGTGTCTCTCGCGCAAACTATTCAGTTTAGAAAAAAATGATATTAGAAACCTCAATATCATTTTTGAAGACCTATCCATAGACACCCCACACTTATGGGTTTGATGAAAAAAATTTTTTTGAGTTTCAGTTCTAAGTATGGGGAACCCCCAAAATTTATTGTTTTTTTTCTATTTTTGTGTGAAAATCTTAATGCGGTTCATAGAATACATCTACTTACCAAGTTTCAACATTATAGTTCTTATAGTTTCTGAAATAAATGGCTGTGACATACACGGACAGACAGACATGACGAATCTATAAGGGTTCCGTTTTTTGCCATTTGGCTACGGAACCCTAAAAAATGGCACTGAAAACTAAATAACGACGAAAATAATGGAACTTTAGTACTATTCACCAAGAGAACATCTGAAAAATAACTAACCTTGATGCGATCGGAGTGGAAGCTGACGAAAGAGTGAAGTATCTATACGAGAACCGGCGACGTAACGTGCTGCTCCCAAGTAGGCAGCGGCGGCGTGCGAGGGCGGCGCGGGCGCGCGGGCGCGCTGCGCGGGCGCGCCGCCCTGCGGCCCCAGCGGCCCCAGCGGCCCCAGCGGACGCAGTGGACCAAGCGCCACTAGCACGCTGCGACCGCGCGCGCCTCCCTCGCCAAACTCGTGCTCACGCCCGCGCCTCAGCTGCTGCTCGCTTCCCGCTTCGTGCACTACTTCACCGCTGGAATTGAGAAAATATTTTTTATACCATTCCCCCTCTAAAAAGCTTATTTTATTCACTGACAACAGTGAATAAGCCCTTTTTATCACTATTTTGGTGATTCAAACTCCTTGTGGAAAGAATACTCGACATGCAAACTCAATAATAATCAATTTTGAGTTTCTAGGTGTGAAGTTCTCATCAATACAAATTTATCAAGCCCAAATACCAGGTAATTGCTGTAAATCGTTGAGGAGTTCCGTCGAATGTCTTTCAGCTCCATCATCAGATCGACTCCATACCTTCATTAAATAGTAATCCTTTAAATACTTAATGAAAATAATAACAAGCGCACTAGTCGCCACTACGATTTTCGAAGGTTCCCTCGGATCCTGGTTTCCTTATCACTACCCTTTCCACCAAAAAAAATAATCGTCAAAATCTGTTCATAAACGACGAAGCTATTCGCGAACACATATGAAAAATATACATTTATATACATATACGGTCTAATTGAGAACCTCCTCCTTTTTTGAAGTCGGTTAATTACTCTTAATTTTAGTAATGTTGAATTTAAAAACGATCCTATCCATTGAATTATTACGCTTTCAATGATCCTATCATAGTTCGAGTAACGTATCGTTGCAAGCGTACCTATTCCGGTAATTAAATCGAACTCGATAGGGGAAAAGTAACTGTTTTATATGCTTTTCTCTAATAAAGGTTAATTGGTAAAGCAGTTAGGATTATAATAATAAAAATAATAAGTATTTTTATTGAAAAAACACAGGTTTACAGTTTAATGGTGAGCTCTGACTCCTACACTAGGGGTTGCCGGGAGCCAGCCTCTTTCCCCTTTAAAAGTTATATAATGTTTTACAATAATAATACCAAAGATTTTCATAGGGCATCGTGCCTCTACCCAGATGGCTAGTCCGCCTTACTAAAGCATGACATTTTATATCACTCCGCTTGAGGGGTTCCTGAGCAAATCGCTCTCAGTTCGTATTGCGCACGGCTGTCACCGCGACATACTCGCTGTAACTGATTATATAAAAAATTACGACTTGCTTATACTGTTTTTTAAGAGAGGTAGAGCATAGCGTTTATTCGCTCAAAGAGCAGCTCGACTGGGGAAGTACCTCCACCTTACAGAATACCGCAGCCAAATAACTTTATGTTGTGTAAAGTTGTGTTCCTGCGCGTGAGTAAGGTCACCAGAGCTCATTGGGGAGGGGGGAAAGGTCGGTAACGCGTGAGCGATGCTTCGTGTGTTGCGAGCGTCCATATGGCTACGGTAACCGCTTACCATCAGGCGGGCCGTATGCTTGTTTACCGACTTAGTCTTATAAAAAAAAAAAAAAAAAAACTGTCACAACACTTACAAAAACCAAGGAAAAATTAAAAACTAACCTTCCATGTGTAAGTATTGCGATTTCGTCACTTTTAATTACCTAAACTTATTTTAGAAATATACGTTTCGGTGGTGACAGTTTTTATTTTTTAAATCTTTTCCGGCCATGTTTTATGGAAGGTTGCCACAACATGAAAATTAATTTTCCACATTTTTGTTAAGGATTACTAAAAGATGATATCGAGTACCTACTTTGAGTGATTATTTTTGATAATTCTAACCTCCCGATTTGACAGGTATTTTGACCATAGAGGTCAAAATAATGAGAAAACTCCTCATTAAATATTATATAAACAACCAGTGTAATCAATAAAATTAATTTTATTGGTAATACAAGAGCTAACACAGATTGCCAACCTAACTAAACTTATTGTCGAAACATTTGCATATTATATTCGTTTATATCATGTAGCAAAATCCGAAAATTTGTTAAGAAATACAATTTCAAAACGACAGCTATATAGAAAACAACTGCAATTGCAGGGGTCTAATTTTTGGGTACCCAAGGTATCCCAAATAACTATTTTGAAAGCAATAAGGCATCCACTTTTTCAATTTTAGAACTTTGAAAATAAAAAACCGTTTTCTCAGAGATTTTACGTCCCCAAAAATCCCCATATAGTAAATTTCATCGAAATCGTTAGAGCCGTTTTCAAGATATATCAAAACATACAAATATTGTACATTTAATGGTATAGGATATATATTATAAACAAATATTGTACATTTAATGGTATAGGATATATATTATAAACAAATATTGCTCGTATAATAGTACATGAAAAATTTCCGGACCGAAATTTATAAATTCCGCCATTTAGAGGAAAATGTTTTTTTAACTGCCACCCTATGCAAACTACACAGACTGTCAAATACTGACAAGGGGCTTTTTGGCGGGAACTTGCAGAGTGACGTAGCGTTTTCAGTTTTATTTTCATAAATTTGTGTATTTTGAGTTTTATTGTGTATTTTTGGTGGTATTTTACCCAATAAAGATCATCTATGTGCACCAGTGAAGTGAAATGAAATGAATTATGTGTATCGTGACTTTTCAAGTTGTCTCAAAATGTCCGTGAAGAGTTTTAGTACAATGACCACCATTGTAGTAAAACATGACTTATGGACGGTGACTGACTGAGGACTATAATGTGAAGTGATTTATTGTGTCTGGAAACTATAATATAACTCGACACTGGCAGAAATGAGCCCTAATTAGGGCTTGGTTGCCAAAATTAAAAATAAGAAGAAGAAATACTGACAATTCTGGCTGTTTATTACATGTTCCCAAAGAGGCGACTATCCTTCTGGACGTTTTAAATTCTTTGTGAGAAGGCAAGAGAGGCGTGGAGTGGGGAATACACAGTTCTCAGCATCTGTATACGCTTCATCCTTTATCGATGGTTTTAGCTTTGACTAATGATATATCAAAACTGAGCTACGAAGCTGTTTACGCGTAGATAAAAATATCCCCTAACTGTTAGGGGATACATCATTTTCCCGCCCTCAGTGGCAGTCGAGACGTCACTGCACAAACTACCAAGAGAACTAAAGTTCGTCACTGGGACACAACCAAATTCACCAAAAGTGTATTGTTCCAAAATGTCTTTTTGTGTGATAAAAGTGTGTAGAAACTACATGGGTCGATCTAGACCAACAAAAAAACTCAGCTATCATCAGTAAGTAACAATATTTCCTATTAGTTCCTGCAATATAAGCTATTGAATTTTTTCGAAAATAAATTATTTTGAGTAAGCGCCAGATTTATGTATTGCCTGTCCTGCCAGTTTATAAACTCATAACTCCCATGGTAATATCAGTCAATAGTTAAATACGAGTTTATACGAGCATGTAGCGACGGTGGACAAGTCGTCTTTGAATTTTTTTAGGGGTTTTTTAATGCCAATAACGATTATGTCATGTCAAGATAGTAGTCGCTTCAGTAATGAAAAAATCAAAATGGGTATTAAGTAATCCTTTGACATTTATTTACAACAAAGTTAACTTTTCCTCGAGCTAATTACGAATATCATTATGAATTTCAAGATGGTCATTTTTTTTAATTGACGTGTTTGTCGTTTTCAAATTCAAATTCAAATGTTTATTGCATTTTTCATGTGTAGATAAGATGACAAATATTATTTAATAAGGCACAACATGAAACCCTGTTAGGGCACAGCAAATAAATAAGTACAATAATAATATAAACATATTAAAATTAAAACTATGGTTATACATAAATTACTTAATACTACATTTTTAACAGATATAATATTTATAGTTTTATTATTTATTATATTTATTTTAAAAACAATTTAAATTATATCCAATTAATAATACCTATATATATTTCAGATTTTTCGATCACAGTTATTATGCGTGTGACGTCCATTTTGCGAAAATCTCGAATTGAGGGTCGTATTTGAGTATTTGACTCGATTTGACTTGATTTGCTTGTTTCGACTTGATTAGCTTGATTTGACTTGATTTGAAACGTCAACAAAATCAAATCAAAAAGTCATTTATTCAGTTTAGGCCCTGGTAAGGCACTTATGAACGTTAAATTGGTACATACTAACGAATAATTACTGTTCGTTGACATCAAATTAAAAATAATAAGTACCTATTAAATTTATATCGGCGCCATTAATCTTAAACTTATTATCATGTATTATCCCGATTTAACTTTTATTTTCGGAGTTTAAAAGACAACACTATATTTTTTATATCTTAATATCTATATCGTAATGTATTTTTCGCCATTTAATTGGATTTTTTCAACAACTGGTAACACTATAAACGTCACTATGACAAGCAGAATGACGTACCGCTAGCATAAGACGTAGCAAAGTTGGCCACTTTTTAAAAGTCATGTAGTATGGGGATACTTGTTCTAGACGTATATATTTTCTGCACTAGATCTTTTGATTTCTTACTTATGTGACAGAATTCAAAAGGTTGATGTTAATGGTATAGTATCCCCTGGGTCATCAGTAACTATGGGTCTACCACAAGGTTCTATCCTTCGATGGACCTTTCCTTTTTAGGGTTCCGTAGCCAAATGGCAAAAAACGGAACCCTTATAGATTCGTCATGTCTGTCTGTCTGTCTGTCTGTCCGTGTATGTCAAAGCCATTTATTTCCGAAACTATAAGAACTATAATGTTGAAACTTGGTAAGTAGATGTATTCTGTGAACCGCATTAAGATTTTTACACAAAAATAGAAAAAAAACAATAAATTTTGGGGGTTCCCCATACTTAGAACTGAAACTCAATTTTTTTTTTTTCATCAAACCCATAAGTGTGGGGTGTCTATGGATAGGTCTTCAAAAATGATATTGAGGTTTCTAATATCATTTTTTTCTAAACTGAATAGTTTGCGCGAGAGACACTTCCAAAGTGGTAAAATGTGTGTCCCCCCCCCCCTCATACACACAAACTACTTACTACAGATCTAGTAAGTCGTTTTTTTTTAATAGGTCTAAAATTGAAATTAATATCAAATACTCAGGTCTATACTACCATTTACTTATATACCTACAGGTTTGTTCGGAACCCTCGGTGCGCGAGTCTGACTCGCACTTGGCCGGTTTTTTTCTCATTTACATCAACGACTTACCATATCTTGTAGAATTAGTTTACTGTAGATATTGAATTGATGTAAATATACAGGAAAAATAGAACGATGCTTAGAACTACCACAGTTTTATCAAAATCATCAAAATTCCTTCAGAAACAAATTTAGTTATGCGATCCGGTTTTATTCTACAGTTATGGCCCATATCAAGAAATTATACATTTAAGGAAGGTCGGAACCCTCAGTGGGTGAGTCAGACTCAGACTCATGGCTGGTTTTTTATTTGAATGAGACTGTGTGCATCTTTTTGTGTACTGCTGGGTTTTTCAGCCATATTCATCAAATAATTCGAGGAATCAGGTGTCGTATCTTAGGTTAAGTGGAAGGATCGGCTGGCCCAACCTAGAGCCAGCAGCTCATGCCGGTCCAGTCTTTGTTGAGGAATGATTGTACAGGACATTGGATGCTTCGGAAAGTTCCTGTACCACATAGCCGGAAAGAGACTGACAATGGCTAGTCAGTCATCACTAGCCATTGTCACTTGCAGTGAATATAATACAGGTGTGTTTTTTTTCTAGCCAGTGTGGGCAACTTCTGAACTACAGGTCTTAGAGAAAAACGTTGAAAGGAACCCCGAGCTGAATTTAAAAAAAAATAAAAATGCCATTAAAATTAATAAAAAAAAAAGAAGTATTTTCGGAGACTTTCGACGACAGTATCTATTTTCGGACCAATGTCCGAAACTTTTAAATTCTGCTTCTACGTCACAATATGAAGTATATGAACAAAAAAAATTTTTTTATTGGCATTTTTATTTTCTTCGAAATTCAGCTCGGGGCTCCTTTCAGCGCTTTTCTCAAAGACCTTCAGCTGTTCAGTTCAGAAGTTGGCCTCACTCGCTGAAAAAAAAAACACCTGTACCTACTTATCTCATATATATTGACCGAAATTTCAAAGTGGGGATACAAGTTCGAATGGGGTATCATATGAAATGTACATTGTTTTTTACATTCCCAAACAGGATTTTGCCCAGCGTGCCCTGGAGGAGTGCTCAGCTTGGGCAATACAGTGACTTCCTCGCCGCGAAAGTGGGAGACTACCTCTCGCCAGCTTTGGCAATTTATTTCAGCGAGCATTTTTGTAGGAAGCTGCAGAGTGGGAGCATCAAATTTTCACTAATTTTCCAATCTGCAGGAGGAGAACGGGCAGCGAAAGTTACCGTGGGAGTAAAATAGGCCAAGAGGCGGCGCGTGCAATGTTTCTGCGCACCCCTCAATAATAGAGGTAACTCAAATATTTTTGACCTTTATAAGGGCCCTACTCGGGCCTATATTAAATAAATGACTGTGACTGACTTTAAAGGATCACCAGTTCTACTCCATCAACGAAAAGGGGTCCTTGTATTGCAGGGACCACACCATCAGGTTCACGAAAGAGACGTATGCCCGCTGACCTGACACATTCATCAGCCTATAACGTTCCACAGCTAAGCACAGGCCTCCTTTCAAAAATAAGTGTGAAAGGGAATGGGCAATACTCCACCACGCGTGCCCACTGTGGATCGGTGGAGGTAGGCTAGTGGTCAACCTACTATTGGAATTTTTCAAGCCGCCTAGAAAGCCTCCAACTAGCTTAACGACTATCACAATTAAGTGATACCTAACCGGGACCAACGGCTTTACGTGCCTTCCAAAGCACGGAATCACTCAATTTGAAATACCACTAGACTGTCACCCATCCAGGTACCGACCACGACGGTGGTAGCTTAACTTTGCCGATCGATTAAGAACGGCTAATCATGCGACACCACAAATGACATTGTTTAAGCGTAGAATGTATGATTTATTGTTGACAAAGAATTATTATAGTGTGAATGAATTTATTAATGATAAGAATTTGGAATGAATACATTGTGACATTTAATTTATTATTTTGAATAGGACAATTATTGCAGTATTATTGGAATGTTTTAATTGTAAGTATTATAATTCTTTGGATTTTCTTTACAGTTTTTTTTTTGCACGCTTAATTCATAGCAGAATATGCATTTAAGATCTATTTTATGTACCATGTTCATGCAAATACAATTTCATTTCATTTTATTTCATTTCATTACCACGAGCGCTTCAATTTTATAAAAAAACCTTCAAATCACCAATAATACATCATTTACAGTACTAACTTATGTCATTTTCAATCATTTATTCTATTCTAATAAGACTCATTTGAAAATATGGTTTTTACGACTAAGTCGGCAATCGAGCATACGGCTCGCCTGGCGGTAATTTCATTTCATTTTTATGGGTAGTTAGGTAAATCCTTTGAGTATCTAGTAAATTCTCTAAGGGTAAATCAATCACCAACGTCTAAGCTTATCTACATTATGTAGGTACGGAACTACGGTCGGGCTTTATCGGGTGCAGGGGTTTCTTTTTATTTATTTTGAAGCTGATACAGTTAAAACACTTAAACTAGTGGCTCTGTGAGCTATAGACCTCGCGAGTGTTTATAAATTATATTAATTTTTTTTATCGATTTGACTCCACAAAAAAATCCGTATTAATTACCGAACCTGCTCACAAAATTTCACAAGGATCGGTTGAGAAATGCGACCTGTAAAGGAGAACAGCCGGACATCCGCCGGACATCTGGACATACGAAAGCATTTTTGTCCAAGCTGACACGGAAAAGCTTCGCTTTCGCTCGCTCTGTCAAAAACTCAGCCAATAGCAATTGAATATTCTGTGCCAATAGCTAAGTTAGCGGCAGTGCCCGGCACGCCGAGTGCCGGCCGACCCGCGGCGCCCGATCGGCGGCACGCGACGCGACGCGACGCCCGCGCCCGCGCCCGCGCCCGCGCCGGCGCTCATGTCAACCTAGGATGCCTATACACGAGTTTATATACACAGTTCTCTTTTTAAGGCAAAGTTCACGCGTGCGAATCTACCGTACGTACGTGCGTACACACTAGGGAATGCAAAACCGTGGCAAAATGAAAACCGGTTTTTTTTTCGGTTATGGAGAGGTAAAACCGGTTAACCGGTTTTAAAACCGGTTTTTTAAATGTTCGCTCGTTTTTTTTCCACGTTATTTCTATAGCTTGAATTATAGGTAATAACCGTGCCTAAGATTTAAAAATCGCAAACTGAGGAATTATAGTCGGTTAAAGTTAATGAAGAGAGTATAAAAGAAAACTCAAATTCATCATCACCATCTGTCTGCCCTGTTCCCAACCATTTGTAGTCGGCGCAATATGTACGCTTCTTGCATTCGTCTATTCTATCCGTTATACCAACTTTCACTCCTTTCTTACTAATATCATCTTTCACACAATCCATCCATCTTTTTCATCAAATTGATGGAAATAATAGTTTATTTAACTCTGTAAATTCATCTTCATCAGATACTCGTTTATATAGACTACACGATTCCTTTCCTTTTGATTATATTTTACAACGAATGAAATCATAAAAACATATCACGTTTGCTTGTTTTTTAATTGCTATGATATATGATGACTTTATGTTAAAAAATAGATCAGTAGAAGTACTTATATAAACATTTATTGAATTATGTTTCGTATGTTATAGTATTAATTTCACACGTAATGTTATGAACCAACATGTCATATTGTAGCGCCACAGCAACTTGCGTGTACACAAAAACGTGATTATGATTATACGAATGTTTTACTTAGATAAATTGTTGTCGTGCAGATGGTTAAAAAATAACACCAATCAGTCAGCTTGCTGTTTGGCATACATAAGCGCCTTCGTTGACAGTAGTTGCTCCGATAGCATGACATTAATGCTGGCATCCCGCAAGGCTCTGGATTATCCCCAACACTGTTCCACCAGCATATTAATGATATACTCTCTATTGCTAGCATTAATTGCTATGCAGATGAAATTACAGGGGACGCTCATTACACGAGCCGTCCAAATATCCCTCGTTCTATATTGGAGAAAAGGCGCGAAGTACTTGTATTAAATCGAGAGTACACAAACTAGTGACTCCGATTGGGTTTGACTAAACCTAGTCTATTTCAACCCCACTAAGTCACACGCAAGCCTGCGCATTCACCGTTGCGAAAAGTCTACTTTCTGTGGCTCCTCATTTCTAGAACATGTCCCTCAACATCACGAAAAGCATTGGGATCCTTCGCGTTAATATTTGTAGCGACGTTCTATTCCAAAATCATCTACAAGGTATCCAAAAAACTCGGTGTGATTAATAGAGCGAAGTGATACTTCTTATTGAGACAAAGACTGGATCTATATAAGTCGCAAGTCCGGCCCAAGTGGAGTAATGCTGTCTTCTGTGGGCACCTGGATACCAGCTTTGGTATTTAGACTCAGTTCAGCGACGTGCTGTTATAATTGTCGACGATCCCGAGCTCACAAGTGTTTTAAAGCCCCTTAGTCTGAGGAGAGACTGCCTTCTTATGTGTGTTCTATTTCTTTTCCAACGGACTGTATTCTGAAGAATTGTTTGACCTGATGCCTAGTTACCTTCTACCATCGTACTGTGCGGTTTCAAAGAAGCTTCCTATCGCGGATGCTCAGGTTGTGGAATGAGCACCCCGCTTCAAAAAGTTTGAGGGTTGGCAACGTGCGAGTGATAACCGTTATGTTGCAAGCGTCCATAGGCTACGGTAACTGGTTATCATAAGGCGAGTCGTACGCTTGTTTGCTGCCTAAGTATTGTAAAAAAAAGTTTTACGAATTTTATATCTATCATAAAAACAATCATTATTATAAGTTATTTTCTTACCAGCTCAACACAATACACATCAACACACTTCAGTTCATCACAAAAATACTCAATGCATTGCACTCAGTTTACAAAAAGGCGGCAAATCTTCCTTTGTTAGTTTTCCAAACATTGAAAGAAAAACCGAAAAAAATCGAAAAACCGGTTTTGGTGCCATGTAAAACCGGTTTTTTTGGCTGGTCAAAACCGTACCGAATAACCGGTTTTTCGGTTTTCGGTGAAACCGGTTTGCATTCCCTAGTACACACCCAAGTATATCGGCAAAACGATCACGGAGCAGCGGTTGTGAGGCCAAAACGGATACGCCGGACACAGGCGTTCGCACCGAATTCGATACTGGCACCGGCGCCGGGGCCAACACTGCGTTCTCCACTTCCACCTTGGATCCGCTCCTGCAAATGTTAAAAATGGTTATTAAATAATTTCTTTTTCTTTTCTCTTGTAGGTACATATTTTATGGTTGTGCATTGGATATTGTGTTTTATGAAAGTATTAATTGTTTACTAGTTATCCTCCGCGGTTTCAACCGCGTTCCCGGGTTAAAAAGTAGCCTGTCCTTTTCCATACCATAGGCTATCTGCATGCCAAAAATTTTAAGAGAATTGTTCAATTTACCTTTGGCCCAGACTCAATTTTTTTCAAGAAGATGGTTCCCCGGCCCATAATAGCCGCATAGTAAAAGTGTTACTAATCCAGCAATTTGGCGAAAATATTATGGATACGTATGGTACCAGGGTCTTGTGCCCTGGCCAGCGAGGTCGCCAGATCTTTAGATTATTTTCTCTGGTACGTAAAAAACTAAATTTACAAATCCACTACAATGACATTGATGACTTGAAACGATTTTTAGAGAATATTCTTACCGGAATCAATAACCTTGTGATGAAGAATAATTAAAAGTTTAGTAATTAATAAATAAATAAAGTAATTAATAGTGAGAAAGTAAAATCCTTGAGTTGTTGTATTTTTGTTTTTTTTTTTTTTTTTTTTACTGTGTATAGGCCTGTGTTTGACCACAATCTCACTATGGTAAGTGATGATGTGGTCGAAGGTGGTAAGCACACAAAGCCTAGAAGGAACTGGCTCTCAAGTACAGCTGACGGAACACACCGATAGGTGCTTGGCGACAGATTTTCAACTTGAGGGTGGTAGCCAGCCAGACGGGTACTACAAAGTACCCTACCACCGTGCTAAGTAAGTGTATTGAAAACAATGGACGTCATTTCAACATTTGATTAAAGTTTAATAAAAGTTTATGACCGGATTCGCATCGTCCGCCAGAGCGGTGGAGGCGATCCAGAAGAGGCGATCAGACGGCAGTAGCGACTTATCGCATTCGCAACGTGGCGTGCAAGGCTCCGCGAGGAGCGGCATGCGCGCAAACGCGTTGTCGGAGCAGTCCTGCCGTTCTTGCAGGCCTGGATGCAGCGACAAGGTGGACGACTCACCTACAGACTTACACAGATACTCACCGGGCATGGGT
Source organism: Achlya flavicornis (assembly GCA_947623365.1). Classification (NCBI taxonomy): domain Eukaryota; kingdom Metazoa; phylum Arthropoda; class Insecta; order Lepidoptera; family Drepanidae; genus Achlya; species Achlya flavicornis. The sequence goes on along the minus strand of OX392477.1, from coordinate 16,349,281 downwards.
GCTTCGGTGATTATTTGTGTAGGATCGGACGTGAGGCTACGGCGGCTTGCTTCCATTGTGGTGGAAGCGACCAGGACTCCGCATCGCACACGCTCGCGGTGTGCCCCGCATGGGAACCCGAGCGGCGGAACCTGATCAGTCGGAATCTCTACCTGCCAGCAGTCGTGTCGGCGATGCTGAGCGGGGCTACGGCGTGGAGGGCCGTAGCCTCCTTCTGTGAGACCGTAATGGTCCAGAAGGAGGCTGCTGAGCGTGATCGGGAGAGGGCCAATCTCGCCCGGAGACGACGCCGCCGAGGCGCGGCTGTGCCTTGTGGCGGCCCTCCTGCCCTGTAGCTGGGGCCTAGAATCACAGCTACGGTGTTCCCCTGTCGTAAAAGGTGACTAAACGGGGACCTTCGGGATCGTGAGCAATTGGGGTGGGGAATTGAGGAGGACGATGAGTCGTTGTGGCCTCGACTCATCGTGCGATAGCACCGCGATGGTGCTGGGGGGAGGTATCATACTTCCCCCGGGACGGGCTATTTGGCTATCACAGCGCCGTGCGTGGAGGGGCGAGCAGGTACGCGATCTGCACGAGAGCCCGCCCCCCTCTGTAGCGCTGGTGGGGACCACCGTGGGGTTTTAGCCCGTAAAAGTCCTGCATAACCTGGCTGCTCCTCCCCAGGGCGGTCGGGTGACGGGTATCCTATAAAGATTTCCCCACGCTAATAATAAAAAAACTCCTGGACACTATCAGGCCCCTCTTTTTCAACGGGCACTCTGGGCAAGTGCCCGGGGCCCCGCAATCGACGGGGGCCCTCTAATACCCGCCAGATCACCAGCCGATAAACAATATTACCGATTACCGATAAATATTATTTTTGTGCTCAAAGACAAGACTTTGAAGGTGTGATCGATGATTTTATTAGAGATTTTGATAATAGTCAACCACACAATGAGAACGTTAACATAATAATGGCGCGCAAGTTTTTTTTTTAACAGCGGTGAACTGTCATACTATTTTACCCGTTTAAATTAAGTTTGTACTTGGTCTACACTATCACTTGTAGTGATATACAAACTTATCATACAATACATACTTGTAATCGGGATTATACCTATCATAAAACTGTGCGGTAATGTAAAGTAAAAAACACAAGTGCGCAATAAGCTGCATTAAGATACTAAAAACTGTGCAATAAACGTCACTTTACGAGCGAGTGTGTTGAAAAATATGTTTAACAAACCTTCTTGCTCGCGTCGTTGGCGGTGGTACATTAAGAGCAGCTCCCACAGCAAAATAAGGAAACCTAAACATAATTTAAATTAGATAACTACTAGAGGTAGGTATTGGCTTCTATTGTGCTTCGGTCTCACATGGTGAAGTGAAAATTAATGGTTTCAGTGTTATAAAATAAAAATAAAAAAAAGGTACGCCTACCATGAGTGTCCTAACATAATCTTATTTTTTTCTTGTTTTATGATTTCATCGCTCATAATAAGGCTCTGTTACAATTTATGTCAAATTACCTATTTATTTCGACCGTTATAAATGCATGATGAAAACATGAAAACCTACATAATTACAATAATACGCCTTAGGCGCAAATCACAAAATTAGGTACGTCTGGTATATAGGCGCTTGAATTGCCATATTAAATTAACAACGTAAAAAATATTCGTAAAAAAATTAAAAATGGAAAATATAGGGACCACCCCATTTTTTTTTAATCAAATCAAATATTCCTTCATGTAGGATTTTACCTATGTATACTTATTAAAAAATATTTGATCACAAAATGACTCACCGGAGTGCCTGGGGCGCAGTAGGGCGGTCTCGCGGCGGGTAGCGCAGCAGCGCGGCGAGCAGGGACAGCGCGGGAGGCGAGGCGGCTGCCACCACGCGCGCCAGGGGCACGCCCGCACTCACTGGGAAGCGGAACCGCAACGCCTCCGCCAGCGAGTACCCCTCAGGCCAGTCATCGCGGTCCGGCGTCCCCAGCACAGTGCAGATTTTGTGCAGCTGATCAATCTCCGAGTTTCCCGGAAACAAAGGCCGGCAGGTGTACAGCTCGGCTGCGATGCAGCCTAACGCCCACAGGTCGATGGGTGCACCGTAGCGCGTATCATGCAGCAGCACCTCGGGCGCACGGTACCATCGCGTCGATACATAGTCGGTGTATGGTGGACGAGAACGTACTTCACGCGCTAGACCCAGGTCAGCTATTTTCACAAGCTCGGGACCGGCACAAAGCAAATTCTCCGGTTTGAGGTCACGATGAAAAAATCCGTGGCGATGCATATGCGCAAGCCCCTGTAACACTTGGTATATGATATTGCGAAGCACGGGCTCCGGAAATGGTCGCTCCGCGTCGCGTATCAACTGATATAGGTTTCCGCGCATAAACTCGAAGACGAAGTACAGAGTATCGTTTTCACGAATAACCTCGCGCAACTTAACAATATTGGGATGATTAAGTTTCTTGAGCGACTTGACCTCACGTAAATTCATCGCCTCATCCCATGAATAGTACTTGCGCTTCATACGCTTAATGGCAACCTTCTCGCCCGAGTCTCGCCGCTGTGCGAGCACCACGGACCCGTACGTGCCGTCACCCAGCTGCTGCAGTACCACGTAACGGTTCATATCGCCGCACTGACACCGCGCAACGTTCTCTCTCACGCTAAGCTACCCAGATTGACTTCATCAGGCTCAGAACGGTAAGTTTCCTCTTTTTCACAAACACTGACTTTCCAACTAATGTATGTGCTACGCTTGAGCTATTGATACACCACTGAGTAAACACAAACAAAATAATGGTTTTCATTACAGTCAAGCCACTGCACTAGTAGATAGGTAGGTACTTATAACACTATTAAAATTTATTGTTAACGTAACGTGTAAGATACCGAAGTAGGTATAATAAATACCTACTTCGTTATTTATTTGTAGGTACTATATAAGCACACTCACTATACTTTATATACATACAATTTTGGACACCTTTTTATGCGTAAATAATAAAAACAGTTCCCAGGTAGGTACCCTAAGTAGGTACCTACTCAAAAATAATTCCTTTTCTGACAGCGTTTTCTGAAAATAACTTCACACAATTTGCGTATTATCACAAAGGCACTAAAAAATCACTATAATACCGGCACAATTTGCAGAACCCTACTAAGATGAACTATGTTGCTGAATAACACCATATTGTACCGAACGATTGCATTATACGATATTAGGTATTCAACTCATCAGTAGGTAGGTAATTGAAAAATAATGATATTAGTAACTACCTACCTATTACAGGTACAAGACATAATATTCATGCAGTCGAATAAGAAGTATGTTGTACCTAGTTTCAATATCATTCTTTGGTATTGGTAAAAAAAGCAAACTATTTACAATAATCGTCATGTTAAACAGTATTTACGCTTAGTTACCATGGTTACCAATATAAGTCCAGTCCAAGTCCCACGCACCATACCCAACAAAAGCAAAGCATACCATACCTACCATCTATATGTATTGCAACATTAAAACTTAAATCTAGCATTTTTGTATCAATAAAATTATTAGTTATATATTTATATATATATTACATAATAAGTTTACCTATTTGCTCCGCAGTACGCACTTATTTAAATTCGTTGACATATTAGATACTTTGGATAATATGATCTGTTGAGGTTTCTTACCTGTCCGATGCTAGAGACGCCTGGCAGGCAGCTTGTCCAGTCCAGGCACAAATATTCCGACCTTGAGTCACTCTCAGAGAGCGTGGGACAAGCCTCTTTGTGAAAAAACTTGGCAAAATTTATTTTCTAACTTTTCAATAGATACAGACCGCACGCGCTTGTTAGCTGTCTCTCAGAGTGACTCAGGTCACTGGCTACAAGCTATTCCATCTACCGGGACAATGTTAGACCGTATAACATTAAGTCTGTGTATTTGTCTTCGTCTTGGTTGCAGGACCAATCAGCCTCATCGCTGCCGCTGCGGAGACCTCGTCAATGAGCTCGGCCACCATGGGCTTTCGTGCTCCCTAAGTGCTGGTCGAATATCACGGCACTCGGCTATTAATGACATTATCCGCAGGGCTCTTGTTGTCGCTAACGTGCCTTCCGTACTGGAACCAGTCGGTATTGCGCGGGGCGATGGCAAGAGACCGGATGGTATGTCTTTGATCCCTTGGAGTGTCGGCAAGTCGCTGGTGTGGCATACCACATGTGTCGATACACGCGATACATCTCACTTACCGGCGACTTGTAAAGCTGCAGGGGCAGCGGCGGCCAGTGCGGAAAATTCAAAATTCAAAAAATATGCATCGATTGGACCCAATTATATTTTTATGCCTTTTGCGGTCGAGACCTTGGGACCATGGGGGTCAGAAGCTCGCCGTTTTGCTCGCACCTTGTCTTCAAAATTGATCGAGACCTCCGGAGACCAGCGAGCGGGGAGCTTTTTCCGCCAACGCGTCAGCTTGGCTATCCAAAGAGGAAACGCTGCCAGCCTTCTGAGAACCTTGCCCTTAATCGGAAGCAGCGGCAGGCTTGAGGAAATTTTCTATATATAGATTATATTTTGTAAATATAGATTGTATTTAACACATTGAATTATTACGCTATTTAAAAAGTATCGCAAACCATTTAATTAAAAAATAAATAAATACAAACATAGACTTTTTGGCGGGAACTTGCAGAGTGACGTAGCATTTTCATTTTTATTTTCATAAATTTGTGTATTTTGAGTTTTATTGTGTATTTTTGGTGGTAGTTTACCCAATAAAGATCATCCATGTGCACCAGTGAAGTGAAATGAAATGAATTATGTGTATCGTGACTTTTCAAGTTGTCTCAATCTACGATGTGCATGAATGAACTTTGAATGAACTGTAAATTGTATTATATATTCTATGGACAATATGGACATGGGCTGTGTTCAGTAACTACACTAGCGTTATATTCTCTTTGAACTACACACCGTGTGACCGGTGCGATCGTCCGACGTCGTCCGACGATCGCACCACATACTATTGAACTGTTACTGAACGCTTCCATGATCGTCGGGCGATCACACGGCGTTGTTACTGAACGCAGCCATGAACTTGTCACTTGCTGTCATGAACAAATAAAAAAAAAAGTTTTTCATTTTTTTTTGTCGCTGGGTCTGCGATGTTTTGTAGAATAATTAATCGTATTACACAATGAGGTTCAATAAAAGAATTATATTAAAATGCAAGCAGTGCATACAGAGCATACATGGGACCAGTACAGCTAGAAATCTATGCGTTAAGGTAAAATTAAGGAGGGTAAAATGCCGTGGTGGCTAAAATCATAACCTGAATGCCACTGGACAGAATAAAGTGAGAATCGATTTGTTGCGTGGTCGTAGAGTGGGGCAGAGCCACCGGAGGAAGAAACGGGTCAGCGCCAGCAGTGGCCGCGGCGGGTGGTGTCGGGAGTGCAGCCGACGGGTGACATGCACATCGGCAACTATTTTGGGGCCGTGCGCCGCTGCGTGCGGCTGCAGGAGGAGGGCGAAGACTTGATGGTTTTCATCGCTGACCTACACTCACTCACCACGCATCAGGTTCGCACTCTCGATTATTGATTTCCGTTGGCGGAGTGCGTAATACTTTTGAGGGATAAACTTAAGAAGACAGGTCCCTCTGGGCTCTGGGCTTTCAATAATATCCTATCCTCACATCAATATCAATATCCTCACATATTGAAACCTGAATTGTTTCGTACTGTGCGGGCTCAAAGGAGCTTCCTTCCGCGGACGCTCAGACTGTGGAATGAGCTCCCCGCCGTGGTTTTCCCAATGGAGTATAGCATGGGGTTCTTCAAAAGGGGTGTGAAGAGATTTCTGCAGGGTCGGCAACGCGCGCGTGATACCCCTGGTGTTGCAAGCGTCCATAGGCTACGGTAACCGCTTACCATCAGGCGGGCCGTATGCTTGTTTGCCACCTAAGTGGTATAAAAAAAAAAAAAAAAAAAAAAAGGGTGTGAAGAGATTTCTGCAGGGTCGGCAACGCGCGCGTGATACCCCTGGTGTTGCAAGCGTCCATAGGCTATGGTAACCACTTACCATCAGGCGGGCAGTATGCTTGTTTGCCACCTAAATGTTATAAAAAAATAATAATTTGGATGTCTTTCAGCGTAGTAACTTTTCAAAGCATCCTCTTAGTTTTTGAGAAAAAAATATTGTATATTAGTAAAAAAAACTAAATTTTACGTCTTTTGACATGAGTTGCGTTTCGCTATGCAAAAGTTAAGTCCATGCAGCCAAATTATATGAGTTTTCATGTATTTATGTTGAAATACCAAGGGGAAGCCAACCCCCAGGTCCTACTATGCCTTATGTGATAATTGAGTTTTAACATGCACAAAATAAATTAAGCAAATAAACAGATTTAACATTCACAAAATAAATAAACTATTTTTAAATTGTTATCCATACCTAAATTTATAATTGAAATAATCATAATCATTTATTGAATAAAAACATTCACATTTTTTTTTTTAAATATAATTTTAAAGAAGAATGGGTAATATCATTCCCAGATTGTAGCAAGATGAGCTATAGTGGTAATTGTAGGTCTCGTGGAGCACATTATTTTATTCTATGACAGCAAGTCTGAATTCCATGGGAGAAAATAGATATTCACATTTGATGAAATAAAAAATTCAGGACAAAAATAACTGTATGTCCATTTCCAGGTACCTTGCTATCTTTCTGCTAATATTTATCGATATTGGTCTAGTAACATAACTGTGAAAAACTTACAAATAGACAGATTTGCTTTCACATTGATCATATTAAAGTACTAGCTGTGCTTCGTGGCTTCACCTATGTTCTTGAGAAATAAGTATTGCATGTCCGTCTCTAGGCTCTATGCTACCTCGTGTGCTCATTTTGATATCACCTAGTCCAGTAACTTAGCAGGAAAACGTAAGATACGACAGGCTTAACCTAAGAAAACCCATGTTGTGTGGCTCCACAATTCCAGAACATGTCCTTGAATCCCTATCAGTCATATAATCGGGATCCTTGGCGTCGGTTTTCTAGCGACACGTTCTGTTCCGTAGTCACTTAGAAGAAAAGGTTAAGCTGGCATCCAAAAAGCTGGAGTGCTCAATAGAGCGAGGCAGTACTTCACATCGGGGCAAAGGCTGCAGCTTTATAAGTCACAAGTCCGGCCTCATATGGAGTACTGTCATTTATGGGTGGGGGCACCTGGATACCATCTTGGGCCTTTGGACTCGATTCAGCAACGTGCCATTAGAATTGTCGACGATCATGAGCTCACAAGCGTTTGAGAGCCCCTCAGTCTGAGGAGAGACCCCCGGCGAGGTTTTCTCAAGGGAGTACAGCATGGGGTTCTTCAAAAGGATATTAAGATATTTAGTAGGGACTGCAACGCGCGAATGATATACCCTTGGTGTTTCAAGCGTCCATAGGCTGCGGTAACCACTTATCATCAGGTGGGCCATATGCATGTTTGCTGCCTTAGTGTTTTTTTTTTTTTTTTTTTTTTTACTGTGTATAGGCCTGTGTTTGACCACAATCTCACTATGGTAAGTGGATATGTGTAAGAAGGTGGTAAGCACACAAAGCCTAGAAGGAACTGGCTCTCAAGTGCAGCTGTCGGAACACACCGATAGGTGCTTGGCGACAGATTTTCAACTTGAGGGTGGTAGCCAGCCAGATGGGTACTACAAAGTACCCTACCACCGTGCTATGGTTTCCTCACGATGTTTTCCTTCACCGAAAGCTCAAGCTCATTGTAGGATTCGAACCCGGAACCTTCGTCTCGGTATCCGACGTCACTACCACTGAGCTATCATCGCCTTTTGTGGTATACAAAAGTAAATAACTTTCGAATTCATAACATTAATATAGGTAGGTAGTACTAGTTGTACCTCGCGATTTCACATATGTTTCTGGGATAGAAAATACTTTATGGACATCTTCATTATCATTAAGATATGAAACTATAATAAAAAAGCTCACACCCACAGATTACAGAAAAAAGATTAAATGTGACTTTCACTAACTATATTCACTTTTTAAACCATATACCAAAAAATTTTATAGGTATCTTTTTATTGTGTTTTGCTATTTAACCATAATCTAGGTAAGTACCCATACGTGGAAAACGGGGATGATTAGACTTATAGAACGGCAATGTAAAAAAAAAAAAATATCATAAGTTAGGTAATATAATAATATAAGTGCAATTGTTTATTGTGCCAAATAAAAAATAAATATTAATATTAGATCTTTATCCTGTCCTAGTAATGTAATTATAAAAAATATATATATAAAATGTATTGTTTTTTTCTATTTTTGTGTGAAAATCTTAATGCGGTTCACAGAATACATCTACTTACCAAGTTTCAACATTATAGTTCTTATAGTTTCGGAAATAAATGGCTGAGACATACGGACGGACAGACAGACAGACATGACGAATCTATAAGGGTTCCGTTTTTTGCCATTTGGCTACGGAACCCTAAAAACCAAGTAGTTAAGATTTTACTGACATTTTAAATATCGAGGCCCACTAGCAGTCACGTGACCGCAGTGTGACGTCATTTTCCAACGCTCCGCTCACTTGCGCTCACTCTCTTTTCCGTGCTTGCGCTGGTCGCCAGCGGTCCTTGCGCTATAATATTAGGGGAAAGTGTTTTGTTTCATCCGTGTATTATTCTATTGTTACGGTCATAGTGTGTGTATTCTTAATTAAGATCAGTATATAAATAATATGTGTACCTTATCATTGTGGGTCAATGAATATGTTTTCTTTCTTTCTTCTTCTTTCTTTACAATACTAAACAGCCTTTATCAAATCATGAAGGATTAAAATAGATGGACTTATGATTGCCCATTCATTTATCGACGGATAGTGATTCCGTTGCCACTGAAAAGCGAAAAGTAAGGATGCAAATGTGTGTCTATTTGAATTTGTTTTTTTTTCATTATTTACCTAAAATGAGAGTGATTTGAATTATATATCTGGGTACTTCTGTGTTCAAACGCGTAGTGTAGGTACCTACTGATATTCGACCGTACATAGTAGATATCTGATATAGATAGTACGAGTACGTAATAAATCGAAAGTGAAAAACCATTGACCAAAAGCAGTCTTGTCCAAAAAGTAATCTGATTACAATATATTTCAGAAATTATTAAGGCTAGACTTATGAAATTCGGCATTTTGCGTGATAGTCAAATAATTTAAAACGTTTTGGTGATAGTGTATTATTACGCAAATAAAGGTTAATTTTCGTTTAGGTACGTTAAGTTTCTTTATTAAGAAATTTTTCGTGTAAGTTACATGTTACTATGTAACCATGTTACCATTCTAGAGGTACAGCAATGCTATTCAAAGGCTCAGATTACCTGTCAGTCAGTCAGTGCCAAAAGTAGCGGTTTTCTGATATGCATATTTAAGTAACTATTACGGCTAGATTTATGAAATTTGGCATTCTGCTTTAGTAAAAGTTTTAACTTTTTCGTGTACGGTATCCGTGCGGAGGTGTTGTAGAAACTTGGCCTGCGCACTGCCGTGCGCTTACATAAGTCCAGTGCTACACATGTCATGTAAATGTTTATTACTTATAAATAAATTATGACATTATCATAACAATTATTTTATTTTACATTTTGTGACAGCCCCTGCGTATTTGCTTGTGACAGCGTAGGTACCTACTCACACGGACGGCGGCACGGCCCGATATCAAAGGTGTTTCACTACTGTAAGAGAGACGGTAATACTGTGCCATAGGCTATCTGCATGCCAAATTTCATGTTGATCCGTCGAGTAGTTGAAGCGTGAAGGCGTAACAAACAAACTCACTTTCGCATTTATAATATTAGTTAGGATTAGGATTTCTTATCTTATCCATTCTTGTCACTCCACACATCCATCTCAACATCCTCATCTCAGCTGCATGCAATCGTCTTTTATCCGTCCTCTTTACTGCCCAGAATTCCGAACCATACATTAGGACAGGTCTTATCACGGACTGATAAGCATCCAAAAATATATTTTAAGGGAATGAAACATACATTTGAAAATGACTTTATTTTTTTCTCACCCCCCTCCTCGATCTTACTTATAGACATGTCCTTTTGAGGCAATATTTTGATGACATGGTTTTGGTATCGTTTCGATCAGGATCCAGCGGCCCTGGATCGGCGAGTGCTAGAGACGACGGCGTTCCTGATGGCGAGCGGGCTGGACCCGGCGCGCTGCGTGCTGTTCCAGCAGTCGGCCGTGCCGCGGCACGCCGAGCTGTGCTGGCTGCTGGCGTGCCTCGCCACGCACGCGCGCCTGGCGCACCTCCCGCAGTACAAGGAGAAATCTGCACGCATCAAGGAGGTGCCACTCGGCTTGCTGCTCTACCCTGTGCTGCAGGTCTGTATTGTTGAGGCTCGTGTTTACCACAACCTCACCTTTCACCAAGGAAAGGCCCCCTACCATGATGCTACAGTATCTTCTCGATGTTTTCCTTTACCGAGACATGCAGTACATAAAAAAAAATTGATTATTACCTTCGCCCATCAAGGGAAAACCCTTTTAGAATATTAATACCGAGCAATACAATTTTGCAAATAGATAGTGATTTTGTACTGAGGTTCAACAGTACGGACCGATCACTACATCTAAATGTTTAGTATGTCCTTGACTTAGCCAATCAGAGCGCATTGTCGGTGGTACGGCATTGGCGGAAAGATTCAAACAATATTTATGTCATTGTCCTTCTTGGAGTTAATTGTTTGATGCCTTCGCCATAGCTTTCAACATCACTATCACCGAGCTATCTTCGCCTTAAAATCAGTACAGGCAGTACACGAAACCCTGTCGATATCACTTGAAGTTAGAGTGTCCAGCTGTGTGTATTGTATGTGCGGTCTGTCAGGCGGCAGAAGTGCTGGTATACCGCGGCACGCACGTGCCGGTGTGTGAAGTGTATGTGTAGTGTAGTGCGGTGTGTCAGTCGGCGGACGTGCTGGTGTGCTGCGGCACGCACCTGCCGGTGTGTGTAGTGTATGTGCGGTGTGTCAGGCGGCGGACGTGCCGGTGGGGCGCGACCAGCTGCAGCACCTGCAGGTGGCGGCGCAGCTCGTATGTGTAGTGTATGTGTGTTGTCAGGCGGCGGACGTGCTGGTGTACCGCGGCACGCACGTGCCGGTGGGACGCGACCAGCTGCAGCACCTGCAGGTGGCGGCGCAGCTCGTATGTGTAGTGTATGTGTGTTGTCAGGCGGCGGACGTGCTGGTGTACCGCGGCACGCACGTGCCGGTGGGGCGTGACCAGCTGCAGCACCTGCAGGTGGCGGCGCAGCTCGTATGTGTAGTGTATGTGTGTTGTCAGGCGGCGGACGTGCTGGTGTACCGCGGCACGCACGTGCCGGTGGGACGCGACCAGCTGCAGCACCTGCAGGTGGCGGCGCAGCTCGTATGTGTAGTGTATGTGTGTTGTCAGGCGGCGGACGTGCTGGTGTACCGCGGCACGCACGTGCCGGTGGGGCGTGACCAGCTGCAGCACCTGCAGGTGGCGGCGCAGCTCGTATGTGTAGTGTATGTGTGTTGTCAGGCGGCGGACGTGCTGGTGTACCGCGGCACGCACGTGCCGGTGGGGCGTGACCAGCTGCAGCACCTGCAGGAGGCGGCGCAGCTCGTATGTGTAGTGTATGTGTGTTGTCAGGCGGCGGACGTGCTGGTGTACCGCGGCACGCACGTGCCGGTGGGACGCGACCAGCTGCAGCACCTGCAGGTGGCGGCGCAGCTCGTATGTGTAGTGTATGTGTGTTGTCAGGCGGCGGACGTGCTGGTGTACCGCGGCACGCACGTGCCGGTGGGGCGTGACCAGCTGCAGCACCTGCAGGTGGCGGCGCAGCTCGTATGTGTAGTGTATGTGTGTTGTCAGGCGGCGGACGTGCTGGTGTACCGCGGCACGCACGTGCCGGTGGGACGCGACCAGCTGCAGCACCTGCAGGTGGCGGCGCAGCTCGTATGTGTAGTGTATGTGTGTTGTCAGGCGGCGGACGTGCTGGTGTACCGCGGCACGCACGTGCCGGTGGGGCGTGACCAGCTGCAGCACCTGCAGGTGGCGGCGCAGCTCGTATGTGTAGTGTATGTGTGTTGTCAGGCGGCGGACGTGCTGGTGTACCGCGGCACGCACGTGCCGGTGGGGCGTGACCAGCTGCAGCACCTGCAGGTGGCGGCGCAGCTCGTATGTGTAGTGTATGTGTGTTGTCAGGCGGCGGACGTGCTGGTGTACCGCGGCACGCACGTGCCGGTGGGACGCGACCAGCTGCAGCACCTGCAGGTGGCGGCGCAGCTCGTATGTGTAGTGTATGTGTGTTGTCAGGCGGCGGACGTGCTGGTGTACCGCGGCACGCACGTGCCGGTGGGGCGTGACCAGCTGCAGCACCTGCAGGTGGCGGCGCAGCTCGTATGTGTAGTGTATGTGTGTTGTCAGGCGGCGGACGTGCTGGTGTACCGCGGCACGCACGTGCCGGTGGGACGCGACCAGCTGCAGCACCTGCAGGTGGCGGCGCAGCTCGTATGTGTAGTGTATGTGTGTTGTCAGGCGGCGGACGTGCTGGTGTACCGCGGCACGCACGTGCCGGTGGGGCGTGACCAGCTGCAGCACCTGCAGGTGGCGGCGCAGCTCGTATGTGTAGTGTATGTGTGTTGTCAGGCGGCGGACGTGCTGGTGTACCGCGGCACGCACGTGCCGGTGGGACGCGACCAGCTGCAGCACCTGCAGGTGGCGGCGCAGCTCGTATGTGTAGTGTATGTGTGTTGTCAGGCGGCGGACGTGCTGGTGTACCGCGGCACGCACGTGCCGGTGGGGCGTGACCAGCTGCAGCACCTGCAGGTGGCGGCGCAGCTCGTATGTGTAGTGTATGTGTGTTGTCAGGCGGCGGACGTGCTGGTGTACCGCGGCACGCACGTGCCGGTGGGACGCGACCAGCTGCAGCACCTGCAGGTGGCGGCGCAGCTCGTATGTGTAGTGTATGTGTGTTGTCAGGCGGCGGACGTGCTGGTGTACCGCGGCACGCACGTGCCGGTGGGGCGTGACCAGCTGCAGCACCTGCAGGTGGCGGCGCAGCTCGTATGTGTAGTGTATGTGTGTTGTCAGGCGGCGGACGTGCTGGTGTACCGCGGCACGCACGTGCCGGTGGGGCGTGACCAGCTGCAGCACCTGCAGGTGGCGGCGCAGCTCGTATGTGTAGTGTATGTGTGTTGTCAGGCGGCGGACGTGCTGGTGTACCGCGGCACGCACGTGCCGGTGGGACGCGACCAGCTGCAGCACCTGCAGGTGGCGGCGCAGCTCGTATGTGTAGTGTATGTGTGTTGTCAGGCGGCGGACGTGCTGGTGTACCGCGGCACGCACGTGCCGGTGGGGCGTGACCAGCTGCAGCACCTGCAGGTGGCGGCGCAGCTCGTATGTGTAGTGTATGTGTGTTGTCAGGCGGCGGACGTGCTGGTGTACCGCGGCACGCACGTGCCGGTGGGGCGTGACCAGCTGCAGCACCTGCAGGTGGCGGCGCAGCTCGTATGTGTAGTGTATGTGTGTTGTCAGGCGGCGGACGTGCTGGTGTACCGCGGCACGCACGTGCCGGTGGGACGCGACCAGCTGCAGCACCTGCAGGTGGCGGCGCAGCTCGTATGTGTAGTGTATGTGTGTTGTCAGGCGGCGGACGTGCTGGTGTACCGCGGCACGCACGTGCCGGTGGGGCGCGACCAGCTGCAGCACCTGCAGGTGGCGGCGCAGCTCGTCAAGACCTTCCGACACCGCTTCGGCGCCGCCTTCCCCACGCCGCGACCGTTACTAGCAGGTACTACCACCAGCCCCAGATCTAGCCCAAACCGGGCCACCTCCCCGCCCGCCACTTTCAGGGGCCGCCAAAATCATAATATAAAAGCGCTCGTTGCTTCCGGCACACGTTGTTCAATCGATAATGCATTACACTCATTTTTTCCTTTCTTCTTTTGAAAGAAAAAACGGTGAAAAAGTTTTTTATATTTTTTTATCGTTAATTTTAGTCTAGCTAGTCTAGTAGACAAGTTCATAAACGTGTTAATTCTTGATAAAGCTCCTAAAATACATTAGATGCGCCGGTTGGCGCATAATCCCGACGAGTGTCTGTCCTACCGGGGGAGGAGACCGCGGAGTGGAACCTGACCGGCACTCCCGGGGGGACCGGGGGCCCTTCCGTCCCCCATGTCAACTCCACAACTTGTCGCCGCATTCGGATCGACTCGCAACCTTTGCATTTTGCCTCCGCGATCATATAAACCGCACACTTCCAATAAACTCATCTTTTCACGCTTTTTAAAATAAAAAATGGTTAGAAATAAAAGAAAAAGGTTTACCCCCTTTCCACATTAAGAGTGGACTTTTGCAATATAAGGGGACTCCACAGTAATATCAACGCAGTCCATCATCTTAAGTCGGCGAAGCCGACCTTGCTCTTTCTGACGGAGACACACATAACCTGCCCGGGCGATACATTGTATCTTCACTATCCCGGCTACAATCTCGAACAGTTGTTCGTTCCAAAGGCCGGGGTGTGCATGTTCTTCATCGTACGTGGGCATCTGTTGTCGACGTCTCAATAATCTGGAAGATACAGACCTGTCAACTCTGGGTGCGCGTAGCAACGGTGGGTCCACCCGTATATATTTATTTTATTTATTTATTTAGGTCTGCCAACAGTTGTTACACTAATACATTACATTAAAACAAAATACACAAAAACTAAAATAAGAGCACAACCAATTATAGGCAAACTCCACATGACATATTACAACTAAAGTTCAAAACGCGTGCCTCTACAGGACTCATCGCGGCGACTCTTAGACAACTCGCATCTTTGAATGCGTCCAAGAAGCGAGCAGCCAACAGCCGAGGTGATTGTCCTCGGAGTCTTTAATGCCCACCATAGCGAATGGTTGGGGTCTTTGCGGACCGATCACGCTGGGAAAACCGTTTATGACTTCGCTCTGGTCTATGGTTTCTCGCAACTGGTGCAGGATGCAACCCGCATTCCTGATATCGAGAACCACGAGCCTTCTCTGCTGGACCTACTGCTGACTACACACCCAGATGATTACCAGGTCTCCGTCGGTGCTCCCCTTGGATCGGCCGACCATTGCCAGTCTGAAGTGCCACTATCGCTACCAGGAAGATCTCGACCCCGCGAAACGTGCAAAATTTGGCATTACCGGTCAGCAGATTGGGATGGACTGCGGGAGTTTTATTCATCCTACCCATGGAAGCAGCTTTGTTTCTCGTCGGATGATGCGGACAGCTGCGCAGACTTGGTCGCCGATGTCATATTGCAGGGCTTGGAATGTTTTATTCCATGTTCTGTGGTGCCCATTGGAGGATCGAGTCAGCCTTGGTTCGATGGGTCCAGTGCAAAGGTTAGTAAAGCAAGATACCGGACCTGGACTAAAGCGCATGCTCAAAATGATCCGGATAAATCCAAATTGAGAAAAGCATACAATTCTGCTTCTTGGTCCAGTAAAAAGCAAATTGCTAGAGCGAAGTTCCAGCACATCGGCAGGATTGGCGATCGGCTTGCAGATTTCCCTTCTGGAAGACGAGCTTTCTGGTCGCTCGCCAAGGCTGTCCAAGGAAACTTCTGTCGGTTATCGCTTCCTCCGCTGCACACACCGGATAACTCTCTGGCCCACACTGCAAAAGAGAAAGCCGATTTACTGGCAGCCCTCTTTGCAGCTAACTCGACACTTGACGACGGGGGAGCCACACTGCCTAGTATCCTGCTTTGTGGCAGCTCAATGCCGGAAATCCGCTTTTCGCAAATCGCGGTACGAGCTCTGTTCTCCCTTGACGTCCGAAAGTCGAGTGGGCCAGACGGTATCCCCGCCATTGTGCTTAGGTCGTGTGCTCCAGAGTTGTCTCCAGTGTTGACGCGCCTATTCAGACTTTCCTATACCGCCGGACGTGTTCCTTCTTCGTGGAAGACTGCCCTTGTCCGTCCGATTCGCAAAAAAGGTGACTGAACAGATCCGTCCAATTACAGTCCAATAGCGATAACCTCCCTTCTCTCCAAGGTGATGGAGCGGTTCATTAATACTCAGCTCCTCAGGTATCTAGAGGAGCACCAGTTGATTAGCGACCGCCAGTACGGCTTTCCTCATGGTCGTTCAGCTGGTGATCTTCTTGTTTACCTGACGCACTGATGAGCTGAAGCCATAGAGAGTAAAGGCGAGGCATTGGCAGTTAGCCTTGATATCGCTAAGGCCTTTGACCGGGTCTGGCACAGGGCACTTCCATCGAAGCTGCCGTCGTACGGAATTCCCGAGGGTTTGTGCACTTGGATGTCTAGTTTTCTTGATTATCGGAGCATCAAAGTCGTCGTTGACGGATGCTGCTCCGATGTCAAGAATATAGCTGGCGTACCACAAGGCTGTGTGCTATCACCCACACCACTTAAAAGAGAATACACTGGAAGGGCGATGTGTTAGAATTTGTATCGGAACCGGTGTCGCCAAACACACACAAATAAATGTTTAATCATATATTGCACTACAAATAAACAATTCGTTTGATTGGTCGTTTTTATTTTACTCAAAATT
Source organism: Achlya flavicornis (assembly GCA_947623365.1). NCBI lineage: Eukaryota > Metazoa > Arthropoda > Insecta > Lepidoptera > Drepanidae > Achlya > Achlya flavicornis. Next base: position 16,332,664 of record OX392477.1, on the reverse strand, counting down.
AGCTTTAGTCGCACAGGTCATACATATGAAAATATACCTTTTTACGATACAATAATGTTTATTTTTCAATAGCGTACAAAGTATTTACGTCGTTTTGTAATCTACAAACTAACTAGATTCAATCGACGAAAAAATTCTGCTACTCGGCACTAGATTTTCATGGAACGCAATTTTGAACTCAAATGCATTAGACATAATGTTGATAATTACGTAATAGCTGCGTCGACTGGCGTCGGGTAGCAACACTTATTGCTATTCGCTTAATGCAGCGAAAGTAATCGATAAAATTATCGATATTTTAATTTCGTCGATATTCAATTTAATAATTTTTAGAAATTCCGAGTGTTCGTACTATCCTGTAGGTATATAAGTAAATGGTAGTACCTATAGACCTGAGTATTTGATATTAATTTCAAATTATTACGTATTAAAAAAAACTACTTACTAGATCTCGTTCAAACCAATTTTCGGTGGAAGTTTGCATCGTAATAATAATAAAAAATATAATAATCCCAACTCTCGGATTCCATACAACTTAGATTCCTCTCCTCATCCGAAAGCTACAAGTATTTGGGTATGTCGGAAGCGTTAGGCATCAGCGTCGCTGACATGAAGCAATCGTTGAAGGAGCGCTTCTTTGATCGCCTAAAGAAGGTATTAAATAGTCTTCTTTCAGGCGGAAACAAGGTGCCTTCAACGGTTGGGTCATGCCGGTTTTGATGTACTCTTTCGGCATACTCAAATGGACTCGGAACTGAACTTGACGCCCTGGATAGAAGGGTCCGTACACTGCTAACCGCAAACCGGATGCATCACCCAGGCTCATCGGTGATGAGACTGTACATCTCGCGGAAGTGCGGGGTTCGCGGCTTTTTAAATGCTAAGACCCTCCACAACCGCGAGGTGTGCAGCCTCAGGGTAGGGTACATTTTCTAAAAGCCGAAGTGGGTATGCACCGTGATGTGGTGGCAGTGGACAAGGGGCTTACCCCGCTCTCCATGGCTAAAGAGAACTGGCGCAAACCTGTGATACCACGGATAACCGCAGGGAGATATGGCAAAGCAAGGAGCTTCACGGGCGCTTCTATCGGGCTCTTTATGAGCCCGGTGTAGATATTTTAGCGTCCGTATCCTGGCTACGTTTTGGTGACCTCTTCGGGGAAACGGAAGGTGTCTGTGCAATTATGGACGAAGTTATCTTGACGAATAACTACCGGAGACATATCATGAAGGACGGGACGGTTGACGTGAGTCGTGCATGCCACCGTCCGGGTGAGTCCATTTTTTTTTTTTTTTTAATAATAATAATAATAAGATTTATTTTCTCACCACAATATTTGATTAGTAGTACACATTTCAATCATACATATTTAGGCAAACTATATACTGTGGGAGACTGGTGCCTAAACTAGGCAAAATACCTGTATTTCAGGTCACCAGGTCTCCACTTACTAGGATAATTATACAATTCAGTAATATGTTGCTCATTTAAAAGAATTGCAGTAGTAGTTAAATTACGGAAATTGATACATACATTACAGGCAGAAATAAGTGTTAATATTGTTAGTAAAGATAGCTATGAGTGTTTGAATAGAACGTGCATTAGCCATATTATCTCTGGTTGTTCTCGTCTGGCTAACGGCTAATACTTGCACAGGCATAACCAAGTAGCCAGGATTATTCACCAGCAACTTGCTTTGAAATATAAACTTGTGGATGCTGAGGTACCGTATTACAAGTATGTGCCCGACCCAGTTCTCGAAAATGACCATGTCACGATTTACTGGGATCGGTCTATCATTACTGACAGGACTATTGTTGCCAATAAGCCTGAAATAGTCCGAATGGTGATAGACCGATTAGCGCGCCACGCAATGATAGTCGATGTTACCATTCCGCATGACGGGAACCTCGTGAAAGCTGAGAAAGAGAAACAAATAAAGTATCTCGGCTTAGCTCACGAGGTTGTCGACATGTGGAATGTGAGCTCTGCTATCATTGTGCCGATTGTCGTTACGGCAAATGGCCTGATGGCCGAAAGCCTCGACCAACATGTCTCGAGGCTCTCGTTAGGCGGTTGGATCAAGAGCCTGATTCAGAAGGCAGTACTCCTCGATACGGCTCGCATTGTGAGGAGGTTCCTGTCTCTGCAGCCCTAACCACCGGTAGCTTGGACCATGCTCCCGACACCGGCGGAACACTATATTTTATATTTTTAAATGTTTTTTGTAAGTCATGATTTTTATAAAAATATTCAAAAATGTATTTAATATGTATATAAAATCAATAAACGGAATAATAAAATAATAAATAAATATCCTGGGACATTTCTCACACACGGTCATCTGATCCCAAACTAAGCAGAGCTTGTACTATGGAAACCAGATAACTGATATACTTTGCTCAGATATATTTGAACACCTTGTATGTTGTGTTGTGATATATCTGATGGCGACTGTACCTCGCACACATCACTCTCACCACACCAGGTCCTTATAGTAGGTGGTATTTTACTAAAATAGATCTATAAATTTCACTACCGATCTAATAAATGTCATTATGTAATGTTATTAAATACAATAAATGTGACAGCTTGTGAGGATGTATGAATGTTTGTTACTCATTCCACAGAATATTTAATAGTACATACAGAAAACCCACTTCGAAAACGACATTTAAACAAAAAGTGACTCTTAGAACGACAGAATAAAGTGCAATCCAGATCGCGCAGCGCTGCGCGCCTAAAATTATATTCACCTACAACTTCCCTCTCTTTCTATCGTATAACTCTCCTGTATGACGCGTCACGTGTTACGGTAGGGTTGTCTAATGACGTATTATGAATATTTATTTATTATATTTCCGTATCGCCTATGTATGTACACACGGCTACAGATCAAGCTATACATTTCCAGTATAAGCTGATCTCGTATTGTATAGGATTTCCGTACAATGGGAGGTCAGCTTATACTAGAAATGTATAGCTTGATCTGTTGCCGTGTGTACCTATAACCATCTAAGCCGCTTGGTTGCATAAAAATGGTTATTCAAACACTGTTTTAATACCTAATTGCAGTTTTGTACACTACTTGAAACTCATGTAATGAGGGCTATCGTTACTGTGGCCACTAGCGAGTAAGGTCCTGCCACTTACACTCACGTCACAAGTAACGCGATCTCTCTCTTTCTCTCTCCCTGTGTGCGCGTGCGGGTGCGGCACAGAGGACGGCAGCGACCGCGTGATGAGTCTGCGCGACCCCACCAAGAAGATGTCCAAGTCCGACCCCGATCACAAGTCGCGCGTGCTGCTCGCCGACCCCGACGACCTCATACTGCTCAAGATAAAGAAGGCAGTCACCGACTTCACGCCGCAGGTAACACGCCCACTTACAAAATCATATAGGTACTACTATATTTAACGACGACGTCGCTCTACTACGACCCGGGCCCTATCTGCAGGCGCCCGACACAAACGCCGTGCCCGACCTCCGAGAGGACACCCCGAAACGTGCTAGGCACAAATAATAGACCGGAGATCGGTTTAAACATAATTTAATGTGTCGTCGCGCCGAGTGTATCGTGGCATCCCATCCCACGCAGGTGACGTACGCGCCGGAGAGCCGGGCCGGCGTGTCCAACCTGGTGGTGATCCACTGCCTCGCCGCCGACAAGCTGCCCGAGGAGGCGGTCGAGGAGGCCGAGGGGCTCACGACGGCGCAGTACAAGCGCGTGGTGGCCGACGCGCTGGCCGCCGCGCTGCGCCCCGTGCGCGCCGCCGCCGCCGACCTGGCGCGCCGCCCCGCGCTGCTGCGCGACGTGCTGCGCCACGGCGCCGCCACCGCCCGCCGGCGCGCCGACCGCGTCTACGCGGACGTGGCGCGCCTGGCGGGCCTCGCGCGCTAGCTGCACCCGCTACTACGGCTACAGGCGGTGGTGGTACACCGCGTCGGGCGGCGGCGCGGGCGGGCGGTCGCGGTCGCGCAGCAGCGCCACCAGGTCGCGCAGCAGGTCGACGGCCTGCGCGACCGCCTCGGCCTGCTTCTCGGCGGCGAGCGCGCTGCGCATGGCGGCCTCGGCCAGCAGCTCCTCGGTGGTGAGGCGCGGGTTGTCCGGCGCGAAGGGCTGCGTGCCGCCGCCGCCGCACCCCGCCGACCCCTCGGAGCACATGTCGTCCTCGAGCGGCGTCGGCTTGCGCTCCTCGTCCGAGTGGCTGCCGCGCCCTCCGCCGCCGCCGCCGCCGCCGCCGCCTGCGCGGTCAATCGATATGTTAGGACATTTACTGGTGAATCTTTAGCTTTAGAAGTTGATATAATCTAAGATTAATTTAGTATAGAATCATGTAGACTTAAGTAATTACTACTTTTATTTTATTATTGTAATACACTACACTTGTATATGACCATAAATGCAATATGTTAACAGGGATGACATTTTTTTAATTATTACAGCCCATAAATGATTCAATAATGACCCTACACTACACACACTAAGTACTATTGATGAAATCGTTTGTTACCGACAAACCTTTTCAGCTACATGATCGCCGAAACGCAAGTGTCGCGTGACGATCACATGACATGCTGATCCACGCATCAGGTACATAAGGTACTTAACTTGTACAGAAACACTCACAATCACGACCACCACTGTTGAATATATTCTGCAGCCGCTCCTCGGCACTGGACAGGTCTCCCAGGGCTCCGGCTGCAGCAGACTTCTTGCGTGCTTTGTACTTTATATCAGCCCAGTACTGTATAGGTATTATTCACATCAGTAAAATTATTATATTGTGTCACACAATAATGTAATATTATTTCACTAATAAATGCATTAGTTCTGCCTAGCTGTCTGTCAAAAGTTAGAAGGTACGAAGAGCATACCTGGATTAATATATGTATAGGATACATTTAATTCTTAGCAAAATATTACTTCCATAGTGGGTAAAACTTTACTTAATTGTGACATGAAACAAAAGAGCTAAACATCCGTTTTTTTTGTAATTATTTATGTCTAAATGTTTACAAACAGGCAGATGGTCCACCTGATAGAAAGTGGTCAACACTGCCGTTGAACACCCTGTTAAGTACCCCCACACCATACATGAACCCTTTATATAGGCTCGCGTGTCTAGGGCAACCAATAGTTTTTTTCAAATCTTCAGATTAAGTAAACTCCTCCACATTATTGTCAGATTATGGATCAGTACGACAAGGACATCAAACCAAAGCTGAACCGTCTGTATATTAATCTGATGCGCTCGAGTATTTCAATGTCACGATTATATTTGCATTTTCCAAAATCATCTATGTGTTTTGGTCGCGTCCAAATCGTCAGTTTTTTCAATAGGAGCTCCTTGAGGGTTCACTTAAGGTGCTGGCGGAGGATGAATTAATTGCCCATAAAAACACAACAAAAATCATTTTAATTTCGAGCATATTTCCACCACATTGGGGAGATCTACTTCAGATGCGACAGCAATTATTGAAACACATATGAGCAAAGAGCATAAGATAAAGCTTGGGAGAATTCACAAGATGCAATTAGCATTTTTTGTGATCTATCCAAGGCCTTTGACTGCGTTGACCACCATACTCTGCTCCTTACGCTAGAATATTATGATATACGTGAAGTGGCTCATGATCTTGTTCTAACTTATTTAAGTAATCGCCAACAAAAGGTAGGAATTTGTGACATAATAATTTGTGATACAACATCGAAGGGATCTTTTGTTAAAATGGGGGTTCCCCAAGGTTCAATACTAGATCCATTTCTATTTCTAGTCTATATTAATGATATTCCATCTGTTGTAAATGGTCTCTCAGATATAGTCTTGTTCGCTGACGAAACTTCATTCATTTTCAATGTAGACAGATAAGACAAAGAACTTATTAAAATAAATGATACCATGTCAATAGTCTCAAAATAGTTTGCTGTAAATATTTTTTTATTAAATTCAAAGAAAACTAAATGTTTAAGAGGTATTAATAGATGGCATCAGTTTGGAATTAGTTAGTAAAAAAGTATTTTTGGGTATAACATTGGATAATAATTTGCGGTCCTCAGATAGAATCATTAGCTGGTAAATTAAGTTCTGCTTAAGGAAGCAGAACTTAATTTTTAAAGGTGCTGTTCGGAAAATCAAACAATTGACGAATGTCGAGACGGCCAAATTAGTTTATTTTGCATATTTCCATAGCTTTTTATCTTACGGCGTATTACTATGGGGAGCTGCAGCAGATATTGAGACTATTTTTATATTATTCGTGCAATTTATAGTATGGGTGATCGTGAATCATTAAAGGAAATAAACGTTATGACCGTCCCTTCACTTTATATCTATGAAAATATTATGTACAAACGTTACGTATTTCGACAGATTATTATTTAAATTTGAAATTATGTAACGAAATGTAAAAATTATGACTTGTAATCTTAAATATTACTAATAAATAAGTATGTTTATCTGGTAAAAACATAGAAATGTATAAAACAAAAATGGAGACTCATAATATTTGTTAGTTGTTAGTTGTTCCGTATTTTAGACTAGCTAAAGTTCGTAAGTCATTTCTTGGAAATAGCGTGCGCTTTTATTATAAAATACTACTTTTGGTGACCAAGATGACTGATTTTAAATTAAAATCACATAAAAAAAGTTTTGAAAGAAAGAGCTTCTTACAAAGTAGCTGATTATATTGAAGATAAAGATGTATGGAAGTAGGTAGCTGCACTCTGCACGAGTGCACCTTGCTCAATTGCTCATGCTTATATGAAAGTAGGTCAATAATTGTTTTTTTTTAAGGTTATTATTTTTTATTTATTTTCATGTTCTTTTTTCGTCTGTACCTATGCTTAGGTATATGTTTACTTTTATTTGGAAAAAAAAGCTAAACATAGTCAGATTGTCCAAAGAATATTTAAAAAATGTAACCTTGCTGAATTTCTTGCCGCATTCTTCTCAGTTGAAGGCCGAGTTCCGTACCGGTGGTAACTTAGTAAATGTGACCTTCATAAGTGCCCTTCTGAGGCCTAAATTGAATAAATGGCTTTGACACTTTTGACTTTGATATTATATTAACAATTTTATAATAAATAAATATAAATAATAAAATAAATATATAAATATCCTGGGACATTCCTCATACACAGACATCTGATCCCAAACTAAGCAGAGCTTGTACTATGGCTAAGCTGGGTCTTTTTGCTTAGTAACATTTTGCGGAGTTGAAGAACAAGCTGCTTGCATTTGGTAAAGATATGGTGTTTCCAGGTAACTTGTCTGTCCAGGTGGAGGCCTAAGTATCTAACTTTGTCAGCTTGAGGCACCTGAAGCGAATTAAGTAAGACTGGTGTACAGGTTTCTCGCCTAGTTGTGAATGTCATGTGTCATGAGGTGAAGCTAATAAAAGCGAGTTCAAACTCCCTGAAAAATTGCACTAGCCTACCTCCACCAATCCGCAGTGGGCACGCGTGGTGGAGTATCGCCCAGTCTCTTTCACCCTCATTTGTGAAAGGAGGCCTGTGCTCTGCAGTGGGACATTATAGGCTGATAATGATGATGATGATGACATTATACTGATTTCTCAAATAAATACATAACCCTCTTGTATGAAATAACCCGCATAAGCTTAGATGTATTTTTAATTGGCAGGATCTAGCAACTCCAAAAGAGTAGGCTATTATAGGTATTGTCAATTTTTTTAGTAGTGATTTATCTGATAAATAGTACAGTATGAGGCATGAGTTGTGAGCACAAATTGACACCTGCACAGTAGATTTTTTTTCGGTTTGGCGGAATGAAGAATGGGGGAATGCCAAGCTGCACACAATTAGTTCATCAGTTGATGCTTGTCATCTATTGGATTCTTGCTTGTCATTTGGCTAATGTGATTTAGCCAAAAGTGTACATGCGCGAGCTAACACCTATCTACCTATGCCTATCTGTGCTCACAACTCATGCCTCATACTGTAACTTTTTAGTTATCTGTGCCCATATATTGACTTGACTACTCAGTTGAAAGCAGAGATCTTCCTGGTGGTAGAGACAGCAGTAGTAAGATTCAGTTCTTCAGTAACTTTCAACTTCTTTCTAGAGCCTAAACTGAATAAATTACTGATTTATCGGGACAATCCTCGATCACAATAATCATTAACAGTTCTCGCATAAAGGTCCTGAGATAAAACAGATTATTTATTTTATTCAGCACCAAACCTCTATCTATGTCTATAATAAGAGTAAATATACGAACCCGACACCACTTGTCCGGAGACTTGCGTGCCCCACCGCTGTCCGCCGCTGCGGCGTTCAGGCGCTCCGCGAGTAGCCTCCAAAGCTTGCTCGAACTAAATCGAGAGTAGATAGATTGTTTTCCTGCTGCGAAGTCTGGATGCTCTTCCATAAAAGACAGCAACAAATCGAGTTGCTCTGAGCTTACCCTACGTCGAGTTAACACGGCACTCATCTCTACGATACATATCTAAGAATAATATATTTTATTTCACATAAAATTATTTTATACATACAATTTTTTTGTATTTCAATAAGTTACACAAATACCTAAATCAACATTTCAAGCATAGATAAATTTCAAGTTTCAACAAAACAAATACATAGGCACGTTCAAAGAGAATATAACGGATAACGCTACGCTAGGACACGTTCAGTAACGACACGCGAGCCATCGTAAGTGCGTTTTCACACGAGACGATAACGACACATTTTTGTCGCGACGATAAACGACCGACGATAATTGGCAAACGGTCATGTCGTCGTTCGTTTTCACACGAGGAACGATAACCGCACCGTAACGACAGTTAGTGCGTTTTCACACGAGACGATAACGACACCGTAACCACACAGTAAAAAAACTGTGACGATTTAGCCGACCATACATTTCTATGTACCGTTTTCACACGCAACGATAACGACACAGCACTGCACGACACAGGAACGATAATTCGGCTATGTCGTTGGTTCGGCTAGATCGTGACGATTTTTTTACTGTGCGATTTAGCGGACCTTCGAAATGTATTGAAAAACGTCAGGACTTTCACACGGCGAACAGCACGATAACGATAACGACACTTCTTGTCACCTCGCTGTAACTGTCGTTACGGTGCGGTTATCGTTCCTCGTGTGAAAACGAACGACGAAATGACCGTTTGCCAATTATCGTCGGTCGTTTATCGTCGCGACTAAAATGTGTCGTTATCGTCTAGTGTGAAAACGCACTTACAGCGAGGTGACAAGAAGTGTCGTTATCGTGCTGTTCGCCGTGTGAAAGTCCTGACGTTTTTCAATACATTTCGAAGGTCCGCTAAATCGCACAGTAAAAAAATCGTCACGATCTAGCCGAACCAACGACATAGCCGAATTATCGTTCCTGTGTCGTGCAGTGCTGTGTCGTTATCGTTGCGTGTGAAAACGGTACATAGAAATGTATGGTCGGCTAAATCGTCACAGTTTTTTTACTGTGTGGTTACGGTGTCGTTATCGTCTCGTGTGAAAACGCACTAAAACTTCGTAAGTAAACTCGTAAAAGAGTTCTCAACTTAGAGGTGTGTTGTGTAACTCAGCTCTGAACCAGCTCAATGAATCAGATCACTAGGGTTTGAGCCGTTGAGCTACAGCTCTACAACAAAATCACCAGCTCACGGCTCAATCCAACTCCTATTGTATCTGCGACTCCCTCCATAGATTATTCTTGTGATTCTAATCTACGAATTATGATTTCGTTCTAAAACATTTAAATAATAATTTAATTCACTAAATAAATAAGTGACATAACTAGTTCTAGATAATATAATAAAAAACAAAATTTGCTTTTTTTATATTATGTTGGAATTATTTAATAATTCCAACTCTAAAGTATGAAAAGAGTCGCACGGCGGAGTCAATCGCGGCAGCTCAGTCGGCTCGATTGGAAGCCCGATACGTAGTGAGCGTGCGCGCTTATCGTGGACTATAGGTACAAATTGAGCTGATCTGTGAGCTGAGTCATTGAACCGGCTCACGCTCCTGAGCCGTGAGCTGTTATGCAGCTCGCGTATTTTTGATAAGTTACACACCTCTTTACTGTTTGATATATCTACTGTGGACTGTGGTTATAGCAAAGAAATTGGGTTATAGTGCTAATCTTTATTCTATGGTTATAGTATAGTTTGGTTATGGGTTATAGACATTATATAGTGCGTTGGTAGTCTGTGAGTGCGTTCGAATTGGAGTGATGTCGTTTTTAACAGTTTCAAAATGGGCATTTTTGTTTATGCGTTCGAATTGGAAAATTTCAACAATTTTGCAACTTTTGCCACATACGATATTTTCCAAATCGAACGATTAGATACAAAAATGACATTTCCATGCTGATCGCCTGCTTGTCACTTGTCTCAACCTACCTTTTTCCTTCAGTTAATCATTAAACAAAGTTAATCTAACAAATTATTCTCTTACCTGTTAGTATTTCTATAAAATTTTATAATAAAAATTAGAATTTTCGCTTCCCGTATGAATTTTCCGAAACTAATCTGTCAGATTCAAAGATGTCAAAATATGATCACAAACGACCCTGCCTCGGAGGTGGGTCAAAATTTGCAGTTCACGATGTCGTTTTTGACTGTTTCCAAGCAAAACGAACGGTGAACGAAAACTGTTCAAAACGCCAATTTCGCCCACAACTTTCCAAATCGAACGCCAGTTGTGATCGTTTTTGGCATTTTGGACTGTTATTTTTGCTACCATACCCCAATTCGAACGCACCTATAGTGTATTATATCTATGGGCGGGCGTCTGTCTGTCTGTGCCAGTGCTGCCAACTCTTCTAACCAAAAAGGAGCTGCCAATCCCTTTCATCATCATCTGATTCTTGGAACTTCTTCATTAGCCTGTGATACGATTTCATTTACTCCAAATGTAGCAGATAGTCGGACTGCATCAGATTTCGACACAATTTAGGATTGTGGAAAAAGCGCTAGATTTAGCGCTAGGCGCTAAAACGAGCTGTACACAAAAAAAGCACTAGATCTGGCGCCGAAAGGTACCCCGGCCGGCGTTGTTGGCAGTGCTGCCTACTGCTAGACATCTTGCAAAAAGTTGCTTGATTGCCTTTTTGTGCTAGCAAAAAAAGATGCTACAAGTAGTTAAATGTTACATAGGTAAGGTAGATAACAAACAATAAAAAATCGTGCTTCGTCTTCTTATTTTTAAGTTTGGCAACCAAGGCCAAATTAGGGCTCATTTCTGCCAGTGTCGGGTTATATTATAGTTTCCAGTCACAATAAATCACTTTCACATTATAGTCCTCAGTCAGTCACCGTTCATAAAAGACATGTTTTACCACATGTTTTACTACAATGGTGGTCATTGTACTAAACGACCTCTTCACGGACTTTGTGAGACAACTCGAAAAGACACGATACACATAATTCATTTCATTTCACTTCACTGGTGCACATGGATGATCTTTATTGGGTAAAATACAAGCAAAAATACACAATAAAACTCAAAATACACAAATTTATGAAAATAAAAATGAAAATGCTACGTCACTCTGCAAGTTCCCGCCAAAAAGTCCAAGAGTGATCTGATTCATTGAGCTGGTTCAGAGCTGAGTTACACACCTCTATTCTCTTTGTATATACTTCTTAGCGTAGCGTTATATTCTCTTTGTATATACTTACTCAACTGTCAAAACGTACGTGATATCTTCTAATTCGGTCCGTGTTAATACACAAACTTATTCGCAGTGTTGCCAATTTAGCGACTTTGTCGCTAGATTAAGCGACATTTTGACACTCACAGCGACTTTTTATTCTCATTTAGCGACAAAAAAAACTAGCGACTTTTCTAGCGCCTTTTTGATGTGAATCGCTTCTCATTTAAATTTATTTGATTCCACAGTTGTGTAACTATGACTATACAATAAATGAATTTACAATCCTTAGTTCATTCATTCCATATTGAACACAACTGTAGCTACAATCGATAATGGAGAAATCGAGAGAATATTTAGTGCTCTTAATAATAGTAAAATCAAAGCTACGAAATCGCACGGGGTTAAAAATATGGAATTCCATTTTAATGAATAAAAAATATAATGATTATGATTTACAATTAGAGGTACTCCGGCTTATTGGCACCAATAAAGCCACATTTACCCAGAAAAATCAACAACCATCGACCTCGATGGCGAGTGATCCTCAAGTTCCGCCACCCTCGACCTCGAGTGCGATTGTTATTGATTCGGATGATGATGAAGATTTTATATATATATTTTTTTATAATATTATTATTAAATTTGAATACTTTATTATTTTGAGTTTCACTTTTCAAGCATAAATAAAAAAGCGAGTTCTAGAAAAAAAAACTGGCGACTTCTAGCGACTTTTGAACCAGCCATCTAGCGAGATTTGATTTGGTAGACTTGGCAACACTGCTTATTCGATCAAACTACCAGCTTCGAAGTAAGAACGCTATAATATCAACGCGTCTGAATTGCGTTACTGGATGCTGTTTTAACTGGATTGATTTAAAGTGTATGTATCAATCATTGAGTTAAATTACTACGCCATCCGGCCACACTTGTTGTTGTAAAACGATGATCGAAACGCGTAAGCGCCGTGAAAATCACTGTGCTTCCGAAAAAAATCACCTAAAAGCGTTCTAATAGCGCTGCGTATTTCTACTGTCTGCTTACGTTGACGACAAATTTATTGTTTCAGCGCTAAAGAGATCTTTAGACTTAAAAAAACCGGCCAAGTGCGAGTCAGACTCGCGCACCGAGGGTTCCATACTAACCTGTACGTATATAATTATGTAAATGGTAGTATAGACCTGAGTATTTGATATGAATTTCAATTTATGACGTATAAAAACCTACAACCTAGATGTATTCAAGGCTAGAGTGACTAGGCTTTTTCTAGGTAAGCGTGCTACATCCTCGGTCTCGTCTTAACACCTCATGGGGTCAGTCGAAGGTCAAACGCAAGCACATTTAACATAAAAAAAAAACTACTTACGTTACGGTTTGAACAAGATCTATCTCGTTCAAACCAATTTTCGGTGGAAGTTTGCATTGTTATGTACATCATATAAGTAAAAAGAAAGAAAGAAAAAACATTTATTCCATCATACACACATTACAGAATTATATATTACATTACAAAATAAATAGATTAATAAATAAAAAAATAATAACTACATATTATATTTATATAATTTATCATTCTCTTATTTTAGAAGTTTTACCACTTTGGAAGTGTCTCTCGTGCAAACTATTCAGTTTAGAAAAAAAATGATATTAGAAACCTCAATGTCATTTTTGAAGACCTATCCATAGACACCCCAAACTTATGGGTTTTATTTTAAAAAAAAATTTGATCAGTTCTAAGTATGGAGAACCTCCAAAATTTATTGTTTTTTTTCTATTTTTCTTTTTTTCTATTTATAGAATACATCTACTTACCAAGTTTCATCATTATAGTTCTTATAGTTTAGTTAGGTCCTGGTAAGGCCCTTATGAACGTTAAATTGGCTCAAAATTAAAAACAAAACAATATCAATTTAGGAACGAACTACCTGCATAGACGATATTGATGGGCCAGCTGGCGCGGGTGGTTAAGACTGTGGTTAAGATTCCACCTAGCGCGCCGCAGGTCTTGAGTTGGATTCCCACACTGGACATGCATTTGTGTGCGTGAACATGTCTGTATGTCCTGAGTCTGGGTGTAATTATGTATATTATTTATGTATATACCAAGTACAAAGTAGTAGGTATATGTATTATATCAGTTATCTGATTTCCATCAAACTCTGCTTAGTTTGGGAATGTCCATTTAGATCTCAAGTCTTTTGTTGGTGAAGTTGACAACTACACCATAATTATCATAATATTGAACTTGGCTCCCATTTTCACATTAATGTTTTTGGTGGTATATCATTACTTTTTGTAATTCAATTTATTATTATTAGAAAGTGATCTCTTTATAAAATAATTCTTTTTTCCTGAGTTTACATTTTAGTTTTATTCTAAGAAGATCTTCACATTTACGACATATTAATTACTACTATTCTACTATTCCAGTGGCTACCCTGCAACACCATAATCAGACCCTGAAAACCATATATGATCAAAGTTCATCTCACGACAATTCCAATAACCCCAAACACGGCTAGGATATGATGCTCCACTTTTTTTTTTATACCACTTAGGAGGCAAACAAGCTTACGGCCCGCCTGATGGTAAGCGGTTAACGTAGCCTATGGACGCTAGCAACACCAGGGGTATCACGCGCGCGTTGCCGACCCTGCAGAAATCTCTTCACACCCTTTTTGAAGATCCAGCGACATGCCCACTATGGAGTTCCAGTGCTTACCCTCCTACTCCATCAACAGACCCTGAAAACGAATGTTCAAAGTTCATCTTATAACAATTCCAACATGTCCAAACACGGCTAGGAAATGTTGCTCCATTATGGAGTTCGGTGCCTACCATCCTACTCCATCATCAGACCCTGAAAAGTATATTCACGACATTTCCAACAACCCCAAACACGGCTAGGATACGATGCTTCACAATGGAGTTCTAGTGCTTACAGTAGTACCCAACTAATATGGCTTACCAACTTACTGATGTCAGGTACGCAGAAGATACATTTTCATAGCGCGAAACATCGCGGCAGTGGCCGCCATGTGTGTGCCGCGGTTGACTTGCGAGTGAGACGGAACACCTGCAGTGTATTATGAACCTTATAGTAGTGATTTAAGGTTGATTGTAAGTTTTAAGCATTCTTTCGTTAATCTTCGTAGCCATACTTTCTTTTCTGTGCGAACGAAGATTCACGACGCGCCTTATCAGTTGGGTACAACTGTACCCTCCTACTCCTTTATCAGACCCTGAAAAACCATATATGATCAAAATACATCTCAAGATGATTCCAACAAGTCCAAAAACTATTAAACGTTTTGAGAGAGGTAGATCATAGCGTTTATTCGCTCAAAGAGTAGCTCGACTGAGGAAGTACCTCCACCTTACAGAATACCGCAGCCAAATAACTTTATGTTGTGTAAAGTTGTGTTCCTGCGCGTGAGTAAGGTCGCCAGAGCTCATAGGGGAGGGGGGAAAGGTCGGTAACGCGTGAGCGATGCTTCGTGTGTTGCAAGCGTCCATATGGCTACGGTAACCGCTTACCATCCGGCCCGTATGCTTGTTTACAGACTTAGTTGTATAAAAAAATAAAAATAAAGTTTTAAACCATCTAAGTTTTAAACTATTTACAACTAAGTATTTATATGTTTAACCAAGTCCAAATAGTAGAAAAACATTTAAAAACACTACTTACTTCCCTAAACACTAACTTAACGTAAAAAAATGATATCCAGTGTCAATATAAAAGTTACTAACAACATAGTTTCGTAACACGCGAATACGCGCACATTTTACTTGTAAAGAAAACTATGTTCCGTAATGTTCTCTTCACTTGCGATCACAAAGTAGGTAGAAGTCGACCTACCAATATGATTTAAACAATTCAGAATACGCAAATTTTGCTAGAAGTAGAATTTAGCAAAAAGTATTTTCTAAGGGTTCCGTAGAACGCAACCGGCTGCAAACTTAAAACTAAGTGTAAAAGGCTAATACAAGTTACCAATGAGTTCGCAACTAGTACCACACATTTTGCCTAGGAGATAAAGGCGAAAAATCACTCATTTAAGTTTACTGTTACGTATGTCGCAACGGGTGCCAATTGCTTGAGAAGGTTGGTAATGGTTCTCTAAAGACATGGTATTGTCGCAACTAATAGGTACCAACATTTTTGTTTAGGAATTATTCAATATCAAAGTTTTTCTCAATTTTCATCATTTTCCGTACTTCCAAATCGGTTGCGAATTTAAGGTAATCATATCCTTACATAACTCTATCGATATGCCAAAAATCAACAGACGACCGAACGCAGTGCCGACCGAACAAGTATTAATAAGAATAAACAAAGTTCGGTGCGGTGCGATGCATATTTTACATTAGCAAAAGTTCAAAAGTCAATTATTGGAAATAATGTTTATAAAAAAAATACCACTTTCGGTAACCAAAATGACTGATTTTAAATTCAAATCACATATAAAGAAAGTCTTGAAAGCAAGCGCTTATTACTAGGTAGCCCAAGGCATTGAAGATAAAGATATCCGGAAGTAGCTTGACTCTGCACAATTGCAATGTATAAAAGGCAGTAGATTAGGTACCTACATAATTATTATGAAGTTGTTTAGTTTGTTTAGGTTATAGCTCACATTGCATTGGTGTACTTGAATAGATTTGGTATTTTCCATCACCAAATAGTGTTTGTGACGTCATAGTAGGTAGTCAAAAAATGGCACGCTCGTTGAGGTGGTTATTCGTCACTAAATAGAGCTTGTGAAGAAATAGTAGGTGGTCAAAAAATATCACGCTTGATTTTCATACATATTCATAAATATACAACGACGGTGAAAAGGCAAAAGGGGTCAAACGCCATATTTTGACTTTTTTATTGACCCCAATTCCATTTTTTTTCTCTTTCGAATTGTTAATGCTTCGTTTTTCTATCATGAAAAAAAGTCGCTTGAACCCAGGATTTTTGTGTACTGCATTGCAAAATCGATAATTTCCAAAAGAATTCAAGCGACACTGACTTATCTTGTTTGGTTGATGGACCTTTTTGTAAATTATATTTTTGCGTCAACTTGTCGTTTATATCCATATTCAATTTATTTAGTTTGTTATTGTTTGTCACTAAGCACCATTGATAAAACAAAAAATATTTTAATGCCGCTTAAACCAAATTGTAAAAATCAGTCATTTTTGGCGCTTGACTCCTTTCTTAATAATTTATTTTGCATTAAGTTGTGTTTGATCCACTCAGCACCGGCGGCGCCGGAGCCGTTGCGAGAGGGTCACCCATCAAAAAAGTTTGCGATCAGTTTGAAAAATCGAAATCTTTTTTGTTACGGTAATAATTTCGTCTTCTTTTTAGATGTTTAATTAAAAATATAGAATTAGAATATAAAACAAAAAACAAATTCATTTTTTCCATATAAAAAGAAATTCAATCCAAGCTAACGCTCATTCAAAATCTGTCTTAGTAAATTTTAACTGATTTATAATCTTTTTTCAAGGAAAGTTGTTATGGATAAAATGCCAAGAGGATACGATACGAGCAAGAATTTTAACTTTGAGGGAAGAAGGATATTCCACGAGAGAGATTGGGATACTCAGAGTCGCTGTATCCCAATCCTGTAGGATAGATAATTTAGCTGACAGACCCGCAGTGGTCGCCCAACTGTTCTGATTGCTGCTCAGAAGCGCTATATCAGATTGCTGGCAGCCCGTGACCCAATAATCAACGCCACTAAAATAAAAACAGAAGTTAGGGCCGCCTCTGGCTGGACTTGAAGTTAACATTCGGGATTGCTTACACTAGCCTGGACTATGAGCACGGAGGTCTTGGCGAGCCCCTTTGAATTTACGGCAACGTCAGCGACGGAAATTACAGTGGGCTAGGCTCCGGCAAAATGAAGAAGATGAGGAGAACTACATTGGGCAAAACTGTCTCTTCGTTGATGAATCACGAAACAGTACTCATCCAGATAACCGACGTGTCCGCCTGGAGAGGACCTGGAGACTCTGAAAGGCAAAGAACTGCCACTGGAACCGTTCAGCAAGGTGGGAAATCGGTGTTCTTTTGGGGTGGAATTATGATTGGAGCTAGAACGCCTTTCATCCCGTATCGAGGCTCCATGACGGCAGATAGGTACAAAACAGTGGCTATAGATGGAATTGTCAAATTATTCCGAGTAAACCATGGGCAACAATTCGTACAGGTCGATAATAATACGCCCGCACATCGAGCTCAAGGAGTCAATGCTGCTCACCGAATACGACATCACAAGATGAGACTGGCCTACCGGCTCGCCTGACTTAAACCCAATAGAGCACGCATGGGATGTTCTAAAGCGAGATGTTTGGAACCGTCAGCCACCTCCCCAGACAGTGCCAGAGATCAGGGAAGCCGTTATTCAAGAATGGGACAGGTTACCGCAAGAAATGCTGGATAACTTGATACTCAGCATAGCCAGGAGGATCTCCGCATGGGTGCGATCCTGGGCAGGAGGCATATTGTATTAAATAAAAACTTTCTAATAATAAAATGTGGTATAAGTTTGGTTAAACGATATTTTTCTTTCCATCAAATTTCTGTTACAATTACATTAGGATTGAATATTAAATGTTATTAAACAATTTAAAAAGTAGTACTTTTCAATTTTGTTTCTAGTACTGTTTTAGTTAGTCTGCCTGTTCTAAAACACACATAGTTCCATAACCTGTTGTGCCAAATATATTAACATATTACTTTATTTACATGTCGCTTAAGCCAAAACTAAATATTGTGCAACATTAAATGTTGTTACTTGACCCTTTGCAAATGCAATACATATGCTGAAAACCTGGGGCCAAACGACATCTATCTTTGAATCTATAAATGTAAAGACTATTTCATGTAACATTATTGAGGGACAACGATTTATGGTTAACTTTCCTATCGATTGTCATGTGATTCAATAAAGCAATATAGAGATATATATTTTTCAAATTTTGTGTTTGTTCTCCTGAAAAAAATGGTCTGTGGTGGTTGACCCCTTTTGCCTTTTCACCGTCGATAACATAATATTATATAATATCCTGGGATATTCCTCACACACGGTCATCTGATCCCAAACTAAGCAGAGCTTGTTACTATCGAAATCAGATAACTGATATAATACATGTACTACTTTTTGTCTAAATGCATGTCCTGTGTGGGAATCGAACCCACGACCTGTAGCGAGATAGGAACCACGCCAACTGGCCCGTCCATTACAGACTGAGTTATCGCACCATTATCGCACCAGTAGTTCGATGCGGCGGCGCACAGCTCGTGCTTCGCCCCTTTATTCGTAGTTCGCCCCGCACTCTTTTTATATACAAGGAGGTGACGACAGAAATGGTAACGATAAGGTAAATGGCTAAACTCATGTTCATGGGATAAAGGACACCTCTCTGATGCCAAATATGTCGGTCTGCCTGCGCGAAGTGGTTGCGTTATCTAGATATGGCGCCTGAAAAACTGTTTATCGTGACCGAAAAAAAACGATAAGGTAAATGGCTGAACTCGACGTAGAAAGTAAGTGTTAGTCTTACTGATGTCAATTTAAAAAAAACTGACCGAATATTCGGTTGCGTTATCTAGATATGGTGCCTGAAAAACTGTTTATCGTGACCGAAAAAAAACGATAAGGTAAATGGTTGGGCTCGACGTAGAAAGTAAGTGTTAGTGGTACTGATGTAAATTTAAAAAAAACTGACCTATATTCGGTTGCGTTATCTAGATATGGCGCCTGAAAAACTGTTCATCGAAACCGAAAAATAATAATAATAATGGCTGATCTCGACGAATCATGGTCGTCACCATTACGAGTTTATTAATAAAAAAAACTGTAAAATTTTTTGGTTGCATTTCCATCTACATAACATACGTTTATAAGCGATCTACGTAACAATTATCACTATGGATAATTTGAGTGTTTTACGGTTTCGCGGAATTTGGATTATGGAAATGCAACCAAAATTTTTGAAAGTTTTTTTATTAATAAGCTAGTAATGGTGACGACTATGATTCGTCGAGATCAGCCATTATTATTATTATTTTTCGGTCACGATGAACAGTTTTTCAGGCGCCATATCTAGATAACGCAACCGAATATTAGGTCAGTTTTTTTTAAATTGGCATCAGTACAACTAACACTTACTTTCTACGTCGAGCTCAGCCATTTACCTTATCGTTTTTTTTCGGTCACGATAAACAGTTTTTCAGGCGCCATATCTAGATAACGCAACCGAATATTTGGTCAGTTTTTTTTAAATTGACATCAGTACAACTAACACTTACTTTCTACGTCGAGTTCAGCCATTTACCTTATCGTTTTTTTTCGGTCACGATAAACAGTTTTTCAGGCGCCATATCTAGATAACGCAACCACTTGGCGCAGGCAGACCGACATATTTGGCATCAGAGAGGTGTCCTTTATCCCATGAACATGAGTTTAGCCATTTACCTTATCGTTACCATTTCTGTCGTGCCCTCCTAGTCTATTAACTTATAACGCTGTCTTCCTCTGTTCGGCGCACTAAGTTCGATGGTGTGTTAATGCTATTAGAAATTCACTCGAATCGAAGAAAGGTTGACTCTTTCTCCCACAAAACTTTAGATGAGAAATAATATTTTACTTAAAGCATGGTGTAAATGCTCCTTACGCCAATGAATTTAATGCCGTTTTTTTAGGGTTCCGTAGCCAAATGGCAAAAAACGGAACCCTTATAGATTCGTCATGTCTGTCTGTCTGTCTGTCTGTCTGTCTGTCTGTCCGTCCGTATGTCACAGCCATTTATTTCCGAAACTATAAGAACTATAATGTTGAAACTTGGTAAGTAGATGTATTCTGTGAACGCAATTAAGATTTTCACACAAAAATAGAAAAAAAACATTAAATTTTGGGGGTTCCCCATACTTAGAACTGAAACTCAAATTTTTTTTTCATCAAACCCATAAGTGTGGGTTGTCTATGGATAGGTCTTCAAAAATTATATTGAGGTTTCTAATATCATTTTTTTCTAAACTGAATAGTTTGAGCGAGAGACACTTCCAAAGTGGTAAAATGTGTGTCCCCCCCCCCTGTAACTTCTAAAATAAGAGAATGATAAATCTATAAAAAATATATGATGTACATTACGATGCAAACTACCAACGAAAATTGGTTTGAACGAGATCTAGTAAGTAGTTTTTTTTTAATACGTCATAAATTGAAATTCATATCAAATACTCAGGTCTATACTACCATTTACTTATCCCCACATACCTATAGGTTTGTACGGAACCCTCGGTGCGCGTGTCTGACTCGCACTTGGCCGTTTTTTTTTATACAACTTAGTCGGTAAACAAGCATACGGCCCACCTGATGGTAAGCGGTTACCATAGCCATATGGACGCTTGCCACACAAGAAGCTCACGCTCACGCGTTACCGACCTTTCCTATGAGCTCTGGCGACCTTACTCACGCGCAGGAACACAACTTTACACAACATAAAGTCATTTGGCTGCGGTATTCTTCTGCTCTGCCTCTCTCAAAATCAGTCAAAATAAATAAAAATCTCGTTTAAATTAAGAATGCTTGGTCTACACACATACCTATCACTTGCAGTTAGGTACAAACTTACTTTTACTTGCGTTGCAGAGAAAAAGGTACCTATCTGGTACAGAACTGTTCAGCCACACCCCACACCCCTCCAGAATTCCATGGATAGATAATCACAAATTATCCAGAAAAGATGCAGTAGGGATTATGAGGCTTCGTTCTGGGCATATTCCGTCACGAAAGTTTGCGTTTCTTCTGGGAAAGGTCCCGTCACCGAATTGTGATCTCTGCGGTGTACCTGAGGACTTAATGCATGTCTTGATGCGGTCTGTTCACAATATTGCCTTTCGCACAGCCAATTGTACAAATATTTTAAGATTTCGCTGACTGTAATATTATATAGGCAAATTTCAAAATTAGTTATTAAGTGTAGTTAGTAGGTTTATTGTGTTCTACTTTGTGTATAATTTACCAGAGCGACATTATCATATTTTGATAAAGCTCCGTTAGTTCTCGCGAGGGACGCGCGTTGTTATATTTTTTACCGCGAGCCAATGAGTTAAATAAAGATAAAAAAAAAGGTACAAACTCATTATAATCGGGATTATACCTATCATAAAAACTGTGCGGTAATGTAAAGTAAAAAGCCCTAGTGCGTAATAAGCTGCATTAAGATACTAAAAACGGTGCAATAAAATGTCACTTTACGAGCGAGTGTGTTGAAAAAATAATTATATATAAGTTTTCGTATCGTAAAGTAGTATTGTCCATAGTAGAGTAAGTAGTTTAGTAGTAATCAGTGGTAGGGTGCAGGTTAGCATGCAGGCGGCGGTGGCGATCACGGGGCGCGGTGCGCGCATGATGGCGTGGAGGCTGCACGCGTACGGAGCGGGGCCGGGGGCGGGCGCCTCGCCCGAGCCGGGGGCCGCGCCCGCCGAGCTGCGGCTCGAGGAGGCGCGCGTGCCGCCGCTGCGCTCGCCCACCGAGGTGCTGGTGCGCGTGCACGCCGCCTCCATCAACCCGCTCGACGTCGCCATGATCGGTGAGGGCCTCGGTATGCGTAGTTTGGGTACGTACCCGTGTGGTGCGGTGGGTAGCTACCCTAGATAACGAGGCGTGCGTCGCCATCGGTCTGTCGCAGGCGGGTACGGACACCGCGTGTTGAACGCGCTGCGGGCGGTCGAGAGGGCGGAGGGGTCCGAGGGCGTGGAGTTCCCGCTGGTGCTGGGGCGCGACTTCGTGGGCGTGGTGGAGCGCGCCGGCAGCGGCTGTGGGACGCGCGCGCGGCGCGGGCAGCGCGTGTGGGGCGTGGTGCCGCCGCACCGGGCCGGCTCGCACGCGCAGTACGTGGCGGTGGAGGAGGCGTGCGTGGGGCCCGCGCCCGCCGCGCTGCCCGACGCGCAGGCGGGCGGCGCGCTGTACGCGGCGCTGAGCGCGTGCGCGGCGCTGCGTGCGGCCGGCGTGCCGCCCGGCGAGCCGCGCCACCGCGCGCACACGCACCCGCACCCGCGCGTCCTGCTGCTGGGGCTCGGGGGCGTCGGCCACATGGCGCTGCAGCTGCTCGTGCACGCAGGCGCGCAGGTGCGCATCATATGTTTTATTTTTAATTTGTTGCCACCCCGCGATTTTACCGTCGTGCGTGCCCTATCGTTTCCCAGGGATTAAAAGAACTGAACCAATTCTAACATTTCTGCCTGCCAAATTCATATCTGCCGTTTATATTACTGAAATCTGCTAGCGAGGTGAAGACTCGCAGGCCCTCAGGCAGATTCGTCTTTAATTTTGCTGAGATTGCTCTACTTTATAATACAGTGATGAAGATTATTGACTGGCTAGAGGAAAATAACCTCAAAGTTAATATATCTAAAACTAACCTGATACAATTTCAATCCCCAAGAGCTGCGCCACTTAGTCTTAATATCAAATATAATGGAATTCCAATACAGGAAGCAACAACCACCAAATTCTTGGGCATTCAAGTTGATCAAAGTTGCAACTGGATGGAGCACATTGATTATGTTTGCACAAAATTAAATAAGTTTGTTTTTGCACTACGCCGTCTGAGAGAAATAGCTTCAACTGATATTGCTTTAAATGCATATCACGGCTATGTGAGTTCAGTCCTACAGTATGGCTTAATGATATGGGGAAATGCAGTTGAAATAGACAGAGCTTTTAAAGTACAAAAGAAATGTGTCAGGGCTATCTATGGTACGGATTTAAATGAGCCCTGTAAACCATTATTCAAAAAGTCAAATATACTCCCGCTCCCATGCATGTATCTCAAACAAATAAGTGTGTTTGTAAAAGAACACAGAGAACTATTTTTATGGAGAAAAGATAATAATCAAAACAGACAAATCAGAAGCAATGCGGAACATAAATTAGTCATACCTAAATGCAGACTGCATCTAGTTAAGAGAAACTCTTTTCACATGGCCATCACGATTTATAATCAACTTCCTGATTCGCTGAAGGAACTATCCCTCGAACCTTTTAAGAAGGGGCTGCATCGATGGTTATTACATCATTGTTTTTATTCAGTGAGTGAGTTTCTAAACATGTCCTAGATAAATAGTATTTAATATTCGTAGTAGGATGTGATGTGATATTGTGCAATGGATAACATGCGTTTGTGTAATATAGTGTTATTAGTAGGTATTAGGCATTGAATTATTACACATAGAAACAAAGTACGCGCGCGAAGACTAATCCATTCAATTGAAGCCATATATGGCTTCATTTGACCGCCGCGCTGTCAGTGTACTGAGTGACGTTATAGTCAGTGCAGCTCTCAGAAAAATAATAAATATGACGGTTTGTGCAGTAAAATTGTGTCATAATTCATCAGGGAAGAATGATAAGAACCCTGATGTAACATTCCACAGGAAAGCCACTAATTTTATTGCGTAATTCATCTAAAATAACAAAATTCAAAATTAAACATACTTCACTCAGATTTCGAGCAAAGTGTTGCCAGCTGTTTGTATGCGAATTTGCGTTGTTTTACGGAATTGATACTGAATTTGTTATTATTAAAGTAATTGAGTCCGATACCTAGGCGACTAACTGTCCCCCGCGGTTTTACCCGCTTCTTAGGATAAGTAGCCTATAATAGTCGGGATAATGTAGCTTCATATTAGTGAAATAATTTCGAATCAAACTGGTAGTTTTACACAGTAGGTAGTAGTTTTACAGGTAGTTTTTTTTACAGAGATTAACCCGTTTAAACAAACAAACAAAAATCTTTTCCGCTTTATTGTATTATAACAAAATATGCTAAGCCCTCTCCTTGTAAGCCCCGTCTTTAGCTTTACTCATCCAGCTGTCATTTTAATCGACGTCAAAAAAGGAGATGATCTATTTGACACTTATGTATGCAATATTATTAGAACTATAATATATTTACATATTATGTATGAATATCTATCAGGGCTTCCAAACAAATATACAAAATTTCATAGATGTGTGTATGTATGTTTGTCCACGCATATCTAAGAAACTATTACTATTAATAGTTTCGGAGATATGCGTGGACAAACATACATACACACACCTATGAAATTCAAATTTAATGATTGTTACCATCTTTTTCTATTTGCTTAAATGTACTTAATTAGTAATAGTAATAGTAATCTTTATTCAGAAACAAGAATTAAATCAGATACACAACATCAATAATTAATTAACTAGATTAATTTTACAGGCTTTTAAAATTTAAATTTTATGTATTGTGTTCATGATAATTACCTAAATACCTACATACTACTTAATCTTCTTTTTCGATACAACCTATATTCAGACGGGCCAGTTGGCGCAGTTGGTTAAGGTTCACCTTACGCGCCGCAGGTCGTGGGTTCGATTCCCACACAGGACATGCATTTGTGTGCATGAACATGTCTGTATGTCCTGAGTCTGGGTGTAATTATGTATATTAAGTATGTATTTACAAACAAAAAGTATGTATATGTATTATATCAGTTATCTGGTTTCCATAGTACAAGCTCTGCTTAGTTTGGGATCAGATGACCGTGTGTGAGAAATGTCCCAGGATATTTATTTATTTATATATGAAACCTATAATTACTATAATTACGAAGGAAAGCTACAAATTGCACGATCGTTCATAGCTCTGCACATTGTCTTGGTTTATTATGTTAAAATACCCGACATAAGTACTATGAAATATAACCATTAAACTAGTAATAAATAAATAACAGGCCTGTGTCTATGATAAATTATCTAAGATGCAGAACTTTTAAAACTATTTAATAAATTGTATGAATACTTCCAATTTCACTAGTAGGCGAAATCGGAAGGTTAATTTTACAGAAAAATTTCGTTTAGCTTGCAACATTACTCGTGCGCTTGTGTGCGTGTCAGCGAGTGTAATTATTTGGTACTCCCGCACACATTGGTTGTCAAGTGGCTTACGCTTCGCGAGGATTTTTGTTCGATACTTCGGTTCTAAGCGTAATAATTCAATGGTATTAGGTTATAATAAAAGGTATATTGCATATTGACATTTGACATTGAATTGACATTTTTGTAGTTTATTATTATAGATATAGGTATATTCTGAATAATTTAATTTTTGTATCGTAAATTTGTATTTGACATTGTATTATTTAATTGTATTATTAATATTCATACGCTATCACTGGCAGTTTTATAAGGAACGTATATTACACATTATCATCTGATTATAACACCTAAAATTATTGAATAAAGTATTTGATTTGATTTGATTTGATTTGACTTTAGCAAAGTTATAATGTATGACAGTGTATAATATATGCACAATACAAGTGTGATATTATAAGGTGTTCGTTTCGTGTAGGTGTGTGTGGGTTGCGCGGGGTCGCAGGGCGAGGAGGCGCGCGCGCGCGGCGCGGCGGCGGCGCTGGACCGACACGCGCCCGACTATGAGCGGAGCCTGGTCGAGGCCGGCCCGTGAGTATACCTACCCGCCGCCACCACCTGTGTGCCCGCCATCGCCATCGGCAGCGCCACCGTCACCCTCGTGTCGTGCGTGTGTTACAGGTACGACGCAATAATAGACTGCGCGGGCCTGGGCGGCGGCGAGGCGAGCGCGCACGCGTGGCAGTTCTCGCGGTACGTGACGCTGACGACGCCGCTGCTGCAGCGCACGGACGCGCGCGGGCTGGCGGCGGGCGCGGCGCTGGCGGCGGGCGAGCTGGCGGGGCACACGGCGGCGGTGGCGGGGCGGGCGCGGGCGGGGACGGGGGCGACCTCGGCCGGCGCGCTGTGCCCGCCGCACGTGCGCTGGGCGTTCTTCTCGCCGCGCGCCGACGACATCGACCTGCTGCGCCGGCTCGTTGATCAACGAAAGGTAACCGACCGAACATCTTCCCTCTCACCTCGCTTTTTAGGGTTGCGTACCCAAAGGGTGCTAGCGGGACCCTATTACCACTTATTACAAAACCTCTGCAGTGTATCCGTAGGCGGTCCGTCCGTTTGACAGTGGGACGACCAACTGACTGACTGACCACCTCATGAACCGTAATAGGTAAACAGTTGAAATTTTCACAGAATGTGTATTTCTATTGTAGGTATAACAAAAAATAATAAAAACCGACCAAGTGCGAGTCGGACTCACACACGGACGGTTTCCGTAAAATAATAATAATTTAATATACCTTTTTTTTTATTAGCTTGGGGAATTCCTCTTAGCCACCGCCCTGGGGGGGAGCCGGCCAAAACCCCACGGTGGTCGCCACCTGCGCTACAGAGGGGGGCGGGCTCTCGTGCCGATCGCGTACCTGCTCGCCCCTCCACGCGCGGCGCTGTGATAGCCCGTCCCGGGGGAAGTGTGATACCTCCCGCCAGCACCCACGCAGTGCTATCGCACGATGAGTCGTGACCACAACGACCCATCGTCCTCCTCGGGCCGCTTCTGGGTGTTCAGGGCCCCGCCCCGATTGCCCACGACCCCGAAGGTCCCCGTTTAGTCGCCTTTTACGACAGGCAGGCGAACACCGTAGCTGTGATTTTAAGCCCTAGCTACAGTGCAGGAGGGCCGCCACGAGGCACTGCTGTGTCTCGGCGGCGTCGTCTCCGGGCGGGATTGGCCCTCTGTCCTCTCCCGATCCCGCTCAGCAGCCTCCTCCTGGACGTATTAAGGTCTCGCAGAAGGAGGCTACGGCTCTCCACGCCGTATCCCCGCTGAGGATCGCAGACACGAATGCTGGCAGGGAGACTCGAGATACTGACTGATCAGGTCGACCAAAATCCGCCGCTCGGTTCCCACGCGGGGCACACCGCGAGCGTGTGCGATGCGGAGTCCTGGTCGCTCCCACCACAATGGAAGCAAGCCGCCGTCGCCTCACGTTCGATCCTACACAAATAATCACCGATGCACCCATGCCCGGTGAGTATCTGTGTAAGTCTGTAGGTGAGTCGTGCACCTTGTCGCTGCATCCAGGCCTCGAAGCCCGGCAGGAGTGATCCGACAACGCGTTAGCGCGCAAGTCGCAAGCCGCATGCCGCAAGCTGCAAGCCGCAAGCTGCAAGCCGCAAGCAGCATGCCGCAAGCTGCAATCCGCTAGCAGCATGCCGCAAGCTGCAAGCCGCTAGCAGCATGCCGCAAGCCGCTCCTCGCAGACTGGCGCGGCACGTCGCGAATGCGATCAGGCGCTCCTGCCGTCTGATCGCCTCTACCACTCTGCCGGACGATGCGGATCCGGTCATAAACCCTCGCATCCATATCCGCCAGAATATGTAGTGGCGGAAAGCGAGCCAGAACAGTTGCCGCCTCAAAGAATATTGTGCAGAATCCTCGTACAAGTTAATATACCTATATTACTTACTCAACTTTGCTAAGAAATGAATAAGTAGTAGCCGCAACAAAAAAAACTCCAAAAGAAGACGTTTATTGTATAGGCAACAAATAATAAAAATTAAAGAGGGCGGGCCCTTTAATTTTTATTATTTGTTGTTATACACATTCTGTGAAAATTTCAACTGTCTACCTATTAGAGTTTGAGATTGTTTGTTTTTATCTATAAATAAAAATGAATCCCCATAATTAAGAGTGGTAGAGCATAGCGTTTATTCGCTCAAAGAGCAGCTCGACTGGGGAAGTACCTCCACCTTACAAAATACCGCAGCCAAATAACTTTATGTTGTGTAAAGTTGTGTTCCTGCGCGTGAGTAAGGTCGCCAGAGCTCATTGGGGAGGGGGGAAAGGTCGGTAACGCAATGTCAGGTAGTTTATCTGAGACTGTGATTTGAGATCATTATCATATCGTACTACTAGCTGTCCCCCGCGGTTTCACCGCGTTCTCGGGGTAAAAAGTAGCCTATGTCCTTCTCCATATCATAGGCTATCTGCATACCAAATATCATAATGATCCGTTGAGTAGTTTTTTTTTAGTTGATAGGTTGAGAATTAAGTTTTTGTTTGTGGTCTGTCGCTTATATTATTATGGTCAATTCATGTGTTTAATTTTAATTATATAAACATTTGCATGCCTATTATATGGCAAAGTATGTATGTATGCACAATAAGATTATTTGTAAAAGATTTATATAACCATACTTTGAGCAAATAAAGAAATTTTTATCTTATCTTATCTTTAGTTGAAGCGTGAAGGCGTAACAAACAAACAAACAAACTCACTTTCACATTTATAATATTATTTAGGATACCTATGTGAAAATTATTTAAGGTTTGTTTGAATCACTCTTATGTTCTATTATATTTTAATAATGCTGGTTGTTTTCCCATTAAAATAAAATAATGTATGCAGCGGATGACTACCTAAGATTTTCTCGATTTCACAGTCGAGCCCGTATCGAAAGTTGCGCATTTGGGCGGGTACCTACTTGCAACGCCGTTAGCGATGTGGAGAGCATATCCTATTGCCTAATTGTTGTGTAATATCAATGTGTGATAAGCGATGTGTGAGTGTTGTGCGATGGGGTGTGTAAGGTGTGTTGTGTGTGTCAGGTGGAGGTGCGAGTGGAGCGCGCGTGGGCGTGGCGCGAGGCGGAGCGCGCGTACGAGCGCGCCGCGCGCCCGCCCGCCGCCGGGAAGGTAGTGCTCGACTTCACGTGCTAGTGCTCGCCCTCACCACAGGCACACACTAGCTGGCGCCCGTCCTGTCGTGATCACATGTACCTGCCCTACATCACCTGTGCTGTGTGTGTATCACTACTTACATTAATCCCATGCCATGTCATTTGTGAAAGTTTGCAAGCGAGTCTTGTGTGCTCTCACAAATAATGTTCAGATCGAGTGCGATATCTATAGTTTCGTTTATTGCTAGTGATGTGTGCCACATCACACGCGCGCTCGGTGCGGTGCTATGTCGAAATATTAATTAGATGTTTTCATAAAAATAAAGTGTTAAACTGTAGTATGTATTATAAACTTATCAGCGTTTTTGTATTGGAAAATGACAATATTGTCGAAAATGCATATTTTTTAAATAATAAGTTTTATTATTATTACCGATCAAAAGTCAAGTAAAACACATCATCATCATATCAGCGCCCCTATTAACTTCCACTTCAAACGTTAAGTCGTTAAGTAAGTCATGCTCACTTTGAGGCCTTTGCTTGCGGCGGCGTCTTGTGACGGGTCGCTCACTTCCCTCCAATATGGCGAAGAGGACGATGGCTGCCACACGAGTCATACTTGTGAACAGGTGCTGCTTGTGGGCCAGCCCCCACAAGCAGCTCTGCTTAAGTTTGCTATTTATTTACTTGTTTTGAAAAGAGTAATTGCTGAGTTTATTGCGGCTCTTCTCAGCAAATGCCTGCGAACGTCTATTTGAATAAATGATTTTGAATTTTTGAATTGAACGCTTATGGGCCGCTTGCATCCAGCGGCGCCCAGCGACTTGGGGGCTCAACAAGAAGCTAAAGCAATATTGCTAAGCAATTCATTTTTTCGAATTCTCGGCAGATCCTAAGTGATTCCAATATTTTTTGGTAAAATAGTTACTCATTAAGATTCAATTCATTAAAAGATTTGGAATTGATGAATTGAATAAGATCTGCTTTAAATTCGAAAAAATGAATTGCGTTAGCAATATTGCTTATCTTCCTTTTTACGGCGCCCAGACGACAAGGCCCCCTGTCGTCTGGGCGCCGTCGCGCGTCGTACGTACCGCACGGCGCTTTCCTGTTCGTGGTCGCCACTCGTCGTCTTCGAGCGATGTGGCCTGCCCATTGCTACTTCAGCTTATTATCTCTACGAGCTTTAAAAGTAATTTTTGATCTCCTACGAATGTCGTCGTTTCCCTGTCACATATTATATTATATATTCCGAGCATAGCTCATTACTTTTGAATTGGTTATGATTTTTATCAGCACACATGCTCGTAAAGTGACACGTTTTTAGTATCATAATGAAGCTTATTACGCACTAGTGCTTTTTACTATACATTACCGCACAGTTTTATGATAGGTAAAATCCCGATTATGTTAAGTTTGTAACTCAATGCAATTTATATGTACGTAGATGAAACGGGTAAAACAATTTGAAAGCGCAGCGCTGTAAAAAAAAACCTTCGCGCCATATTTGTTAACGTTCTCATTGTGTGGTTGATTATTATCAAAAAATATCTGTCTCTGTCTTTTGTTTTCCTCGCAAGTGCGTTGTTGCAGCCCATCTTTATTATATTTAGTTTTAAGACCGTGTCTTTACTAACATAATTGACCAGGCGCTAATATTATTTTTTATGCCAACGTCATGCCTAGGTACCTACATAACATTCATTACTTTACTTCTTACTTTGAAATTACACGAGTTTACTGCGTCAACGGGAAATCTTATTTATCATCCCCAAAAATTACCTGATTAATCTTCAACGTCGCCCACATGGTCCTTCGAGCCGGATGTCGAGAAGATGTACCGACAGATATTAGATATCAAAAACGTCGTATGACACGCGTGTGTTATTGATCATTACACTCTCGGCTCTCTAATCGCGTTCCCCTACGGCTCCCGCGCTTAATACCACCTCGTCTGTAATTACCAACTTTGCACACATCATGTGTGACACATGTATCATAATTACATTATATATATTTATTTACTTCTGAAACAAATTAATTGCAAATTTAATTAAATTACGTGTTTCACTTGACTTTTGATACGTTAAAATAGTAAAACTAACAACTTTCAAAAATTTCTTTTTTTTTTTTCATTCCCGTGCCCGGGAATGGAAAAAAGCAATAACGAAACCCTAATCATAATGTACTATTTTCTACTTCTGAGACAAATAAATTGCTAATTAAATTAAATTACGTGTTTCACTCTCATTTGTGAAAGAAGTCCTGTGCTCAGCAGTGGGACATTAAAGGCTGATGACGTGTTTCACTTGAATTTTGATACCTTAAAATAACAAAACTTCCCGGGAAATGGAAAAAGGTCGGGAAAAACGAAACCCTAATTCGGACATTCCATTCGAAAGATCAAAAGTCATCCGACAAAAAACCAAAGTAACCGTTATAGCTCAACGAATTAGCAAGCTGAAGTGGCAATGGGCCGGTCACATCTGCCGCAGAACCGACGGTCGATGGAGCAGACGAGTTTTAGAGTGGAGTCCGCGTCTTGGCAAACGTAGTGTGGGGCGCCCGCCAGCTCGATGGACTGACGACCTCAAAAAAGTGGCCGGACTGGGCTGGATGCGGGTGGCAAGAAACCGGAAGGAGTGGCGCGCTCTGGGAGGCCTATGTCCAGCAGTGGACTTAAAAAAAGGCTGATGATGATGATTCGAAAGATTGCACGAGTTTAAAAATGTTTGTGTTTGTAAAAAAAACTCCTCCGAAACGGCTTGACCGATACTTATGAACATTTGTGTGTATATTCAGTAGATCTGAGAATAGAACATAAACTATTTTTCATACCCGTAGGGTAGGGTATGGTAGCAAGCACCACAGGGTAGGGTAGTATATTATAACTTAGTTACGACTGGCATTTAATGTAGATAAAGTTTGCTTTTTTACCAGAGAAAAAACGGAGAAGGTTTACAAGTCGAAGCGTATATTTTAAAAACATATAAAAAAATCTATAAGATCCATGGATCACGCACGCATAACTTTTAACAGAGTAGTCCGATTTTGCTAATTCTTTTTTATTTGATAGGGTATACCTCGAAGTTGGTCCCATATAAATTTGGATAAAAAATACTTACCCTAAGGGTGTGAAATTGGGGTGATTTATTGTTCACTCACCGATTTTAATGGCGACCATGTTAAAATTTTCTTCATCTCAGTTAACTTTTTATACAACCTCATTGTATAATTTATGAAAGCCCATTTTCTACTTTTTATCCGCCGTCAAGTGTTCGCCTAACAACACATTCAGTAACCAAAATAAAAATCAATGCCAGTTTAAATTAAAACAAAGCTTATTTAGCTGCTACTTTCTACTTAAAATGATCCTTCACTTTAGCTACCAACCTATTATTTAGCTTTATTTGACATCACAAAAATAGAATAAAAAATACAAAGTATGCAAAAAAACAAAAACAAAAGCTTAAAATAAAAATTAATAACAAAAAATAATAATAATAATAACACACAAAGCTTTTATAATTATAATCTATACATATAAAATGCTTTGTCCTGAATGACTGACTGACAATCAACGCACAGCCTAAACCGCTGATCGTAGAGACCTGAAACTTGGAGGGTGTGTTCTTTGTATGACGTAGGCATCAGATAAGAAAGGATTTTCCGAAATTCTACCCCTAAGGGGGTGAAAAACGGGGGCAAAGTTTGTATGGGACAACGTGATTCCTTGGTCCGATCTACTTCAAATTTTGCATAAACTTTCTTTAACAGAATTGATGGAAGACGTGTTTCATATTTTATTGAAACTCATCGCCAAACGGGGTTAAAAAGGGGTAGAAAGTTATTTTAGGGGTGATTTGCATCGAAGTCGATATCAATACTCCTTAGTGCTTTTGATTTAAATATTTTTTTTTATTTTGACACATGTTTGAAATCTAAATCCGATTTTTACAGATTACAGAATAAGGCAGATGGAGCGAAAGGAATACGGGAGTGAGGCCAAAAAATCAAATACAAATTGAAAAACACATACCTGGTATTCCCTACCAGAAAAACACTTTCTTTTTAATAAATTAGCACACATCAGCTTTTAAACATATCAAATACAAATTCA
Organism: Achlya flavicornis; assembly: GCA_947623365.1. NCBI lineage: Eukaryota > Metazoa > Arthropoda > Insecta > Lepidoptera > Drepanidae > Achlya > Achlya flavicornis. The sequence continues at coordinate 16,299,306 of OX392477.1, read as the reverse complement.
AAAGCGAATACCAGGTATGTGTTTTTCAATTTGTACCTAATTGCTTTTTTTGGCCTCACTCCCGTGTTTCGCGCGCTCTATCTGCCTTTTGTTCTGGAAACTGAAATGCTCTTTAAAATTGGAATGTCAAATACCTATAAAAGAATATTTAAATCTGATTAGAATTCGAAATTTGTTTGGAAGTTAATTTTCTCGGACTTTTTGGCGGGAACTTGCAGAGTGACGTTGCGTTTTCATTTTCATTAATTCGTGTATTTTGAGTTTTTTTGCATTTTATCGGTGGTATTTTATACAATATAGATCAATCCATGTGCACCAGTGAAGTGAAATGACATGAATTATTTGTATCGTGTCTTTTCAAAAGTCCGCGAAGAGTTTTAGTACATGACCACCACTGTAGTATAACATGACTTTTATGGACTATGACATGAAGACTATGTGAAAGTGATTTATTGTGACTAGAACTTATATAATATAACTGGAAATTGGCAAAATACACACCCGTGTGACGCCAATGAAAAAAAAAGTTCATTTTCTCTATTTCATTAGAATATTTTGATTGTAGTTAATTTAATTTCTTTCTCATTTGTAATAATTAAATAAGATTCTTTGAGTTTGATTTTTTAGTGTAGGTATAATATAGGTTTTTAGTTTTAATTGTAAAAATATCAGTGTTTGATTTGTTTTGTCTAATAATCAGTGGCGTGCATTATTTTTCGAAGGAGAAAATTCAAACCGTACGCGGGTGAAACCGTGGGGGTCTGCTAGTATACAATAAAAGAAAAGAAAAAGCATAGATATTTGTGGTGTGATGCCAAAAAGGACTCCAACTCAGCATATTGCTGTGGCACACAGGTAGGTACCATCAGCACTGATTTTCAGAAAATACAAAATTTCAGAGAAATACATGCCATTATAATCTACCTAACGGTTTTCACAGAAATACGGTGACACCTATAACAAATGCACGTAAGTAGGTAAGTACAGTAGTACCGTAGTACCCAACTGATAAGACGCGTCGTGAATCTTCGTTCGCACAGAAAAGAAAGTATGGCCCTGAAGATTAACGAAAGAATTCATAAACTTATAATCAATCTTAGGTCACTACTAGAAGGTTCATAATACACTGCAGCTGTTAGTTCCGTCTCACTCGCAAGTCACGCCCCTCCGCACATATGGCGGTAGCTGCCGACCAATTGCATTTCCCGCGGTTTGAAAATGTATCTTCTGCGCAGGTACATCAGTAAGCCATATTAGTTGGGTACTACTGTAAAGTAAGTAAGCATGTTAGAGGCTCTGTGGTAAGAGGTCTATAATTTTTTTTCAAAAACCCTGCCCTTTTTTCCGAAAATCTTGACGCGCTAATGATTTTTCTCACTTTCTCGCCAACAACGCTAAACAATAAATAACCTGGAACATAAATGCTGAAGTCTCAGGCTGAAGTCAAGACGCCATATTTTACTTTGTTATTTTCTTTAATGTAACACCAATGCAATGTGTTTTGTTGCAAGCGTCCATAGGCTACGGTAACCGCTTACCATCAGGCGGGCCGTATGCTAGTTTGCCACCTAAGTGGTATAAAAAAAAAAAAAAAAACATCACTTTTTACCAATGAATAGCAAAGTTACCTACAGAACAATAATGTCACATACAGAGCAGTGGCGGAGTAGTTTGCCTTACACGGCCCTGTATCAAAATTTGTTGAGGGACCCACCTACCTGACTGCGAAGCCCAAATGGAGAGTAAAGATTTTTACGATTTTTTGCTCACACACACGACCAGGGCCCCTGTGATAATAAATAAAATATCCTGGGACATTCCTCACACACGGTCATCTGATCCCAAACTAAGCAGAGCTTGTACATACTATGGAAACCAGATAACTGATATAATACATATACTACTTTTTGTTTGTAAATACATACTTAATATACATAATTACACCCAGACTCAGTACATACAGACATGTTCATGCACACAAATGCATGTCCTGTGTGGGAATCGAACCCACGACCTGCGGCGCGTAAGGTGAATCTTAACCAACTGCGCCAACTGGCCCGTCAGTGATCTTTGTTGATACGGCTGATATGACGGTAGGTACGCCGCTGATACATAGGTAGTAAGTTACTATATGTTGTACGTAGTATTTATATACTCTGAGCTATATGGTTACTATGTAACTATAGTTACCTACTACATATTAGTAACCATAGTTAGTGTTATAGCCACAGATTACAGAATAAGGCAGGTGGAGCGAGTGGAGAGTGGAGTGAGGCCAAAAAAGCAAATACAAATTGAAAAACACGTACCTGGTATTCGCTTTTGAATGTGTATTTGCTTTGTTTCACAAACTTTATGTAACAAAAACACTTCTTTATTAATAAACTGTCGTTAAACAATGCAAATACAAACTGGAAAACGAATACCAGGTATCAGATTTTCAAGTTGTATTTGCTTTTTTGGCTTCACTTTCGTGTTCCGCGCGCTCCACCTGCCTTATTCTGTAATCTGTGGTTATAACACTGAATTGAGTTTTATCTGCGCTCTTTCCTATTTGATCTTATAAACGTTTTACGGAACGTAATTTTGCTGGTTGGGGTACTATTGAATATTTGACAGGTCCAGCCGTAAGCATGATAAATAATAAGGCCTTTACGAAATATTTATAGGTGCCGATTCTGTAGTAAATCGCACTAAACTAATTTTAGTCACATTTCATCTCTTTCTTACGAACATTATTGAAAAAGGATACCTAGAACATATTTTAAGTTGTCATATTAATCTTTGCCGTCTTATTTTACGTAACCGCGATAGATGGCGACTAAATAAATATTGAAAACAAGCATTGGACCTTTATTCAACATGATTTTGCAATTTTATTTATTTTTATTTGATTTAGCCCCTAACCGTTAGGGGCTATTTTTATCGACGCGTGCACAGCTTCAACACTCAATCTGGATGTATCCTTAATCAAAGGCTATGGCTAATAAGTAATTTAAATTTAACTTATACTTCTATATTGACTATATCTAAGAATGTGTCCATTAACACTTTTCTTATTGTCTCTTTAAGGGGAGGACACTTTGTTCTTGTGTTCTTTATATATAGCAGTTGGACTACGCTACACTATTATAACTATTACTGACTAACTCAAACGGTTTAGTTCTTTTGAGACAATAAGTAACTGATAAAAACAATTCCTAAAAGGGTTGCCATGGCCATGGCATGTTTTATTTGCATAAAAATATTTCTGTAGAACCACAAAATAGGTGTAGAACTCCCAATGTGACTAGTTAGGTAGGTACCTTATAAGGTCCCGTTTCAAATTCGAGTAGGTAGGTATAGAACTGATACGTATGTACATACCTACCTATGTCGGACGATAAGAAAAGATCAAGAGTCGAGAGCCGGTCGGGATTACGAGTCAGTAGGTAGTTAGTTACTTACTGTAAGTTATTCTGTAGTTTTAGATAAACTTCCGCATTTGTGTTTATATTGTCACGCCGAAGGTCGCCGCGGACATAAAGCGAAGTGCCAATAACGCAATGCTAATTACAGAATCAATGCGACTGTGAAAAAGGATCTTTATGAAATGTTTACGTGTCCATTTGTAGTTATTTTACAACACAGTACAACAATACCCACGTAACCATATAAACAAATATTATCATGTTATTAGGTAGTCAAGAATTCAAGATTGCGGAATGCGAGATTGAATTTTTAAAAAGCAAAATAATTAAAAATGATTTATTAAATGACCCATACATTTGGTAGCTTTCTAAAGACTAACCTAAATTCAATTGAATTTTTAATGCATAACTTCTCCCCGCAAAACTCCTAAATTATCGGGTAAATCTTCCTGATGAACTCGATGATTTGGGTAAAATATTTCTTTATTACAATAACAATTACTAGGATTACATATAAAATCAATGTCCCAATGCGTATGCCATGGGTTTTTCGTATTCACCACTTTTTGCACTAACACTTTCACTTTTCATGTAGGTACGATCGATACTGAAGATTTGTCAGATCCACTCCATCTAGGTTTACAGGTCCAAATTCAGTCGAAGATGTCTTTGTTGGAACTGGTATTTCAGGAAGGCAAGGTTTATAATCGGCAATACTGATAAGGATATTTCATCTATGTTTCTTTGGTGTCGTTTTAATGTTATTCCTTTGAACCAGTGACTGTTACAATGGTTACCTACATCTTAAAATTAATTTACAGTAGCGTAATAATTCAATGTTTACAGTATAGGTAGGTACTTACACGTTATTATGATTATTGTACAATCTATTTAAGGTAAACACCACTTGCATCTAGGTACGTTATAAACAAGGTAATATGTAATACTAAAGTGAAGAGATAAACATATTGAAATAACATAAAATAAATAATTGGACTGTTTTACAAAAACTTAAACTGACTTCAAAGTACACTAAGAAGTAATCAAATCCTGATCTGATGACAATGGGACCAAATAAACGGGAAGTGTACCTACCCTTCCAGACAACTTTTTTTTTCCAAATCGGCTAATAAATGACGGAGTTATGTATGAAGTAACAAACATTAAAAGAAAAATAACCGTACCTCCTCCTTTTTTGAAGTCGGTTAAAAAAAGGAGGTGATAACATAAGTTCTGTGTTACAATTTAATTCGAAATATGCTCAAGCTGAAACTTACGAAAACCATATAACGAAACGGCGAAGAAGTCGACTGAATGACTATACGTGTTCAGTAAAGTACTTAATCTAAATATAGGGGAGCTGGATCCCAAAACAGTAGTGCGAAACGGAGGAACTAAAGGCCTAATCGGAGCACGTGGTATTATTCGTGGAACTCTAAAACCAAAACTACTGAGTAATTGAGGACAATCAAGACTATTACGAAAAATTTTGTATAAGAAAACTAGATCGAGTAATGACCTGTGCTTTTCTAGGAATTCCATACTGTTAGCATTTTGCGCATCTTGAGAATAATGACAGCAATTGAAGAGGCTGTATGGGTCGAGCCTTTGCCTGTTTTGGGAATAAAGGAGGAGATTGAGTTGGCGCGAGAAGAAGAATATAGAAAAGAGGAGTTGATTGAAGATAATTACACGAATCAAGTTATGAGTTAAAGGAACTCAGTAATGTAAATACTTAGTTAAAAGGCAACTATGCAAGTGCATACAAAGTATGAGCTTTAGGCGAAGCCAAAAGAGGCTATACAAGTATCTGGATCATAGACTTCAACCAGTAGGAGCTGGTGAGTGTGGAAAGGGACGGCTAGAAGGGGAGGTGGAGGCCGTAGGGGGGAAACCCCAAAATAACCAACATGGATACAAGCACTAGATGTTTTCAGTAGGTATAGTTCAAGCACAGTAGGTAGTTAAGCATAATAGTAGTAAGGTACCTTTTCATTTAAGACTGTGGTATTGGTATAGGTATTGGACAATAAATAGGTAAGTGATCAGCGAGTGGGGTCAAGGTGGTCACTGCCGACACGCAGCACGCCGTCGCGCGCCTCCGCTCGCAACTCGGACACGCCGCGCGCCTGCGATAATCATTACACTATTACACCGACACACACAGACCCACCCCTGCGCTCAGACAACTGAGCGACCACTTATCAACTGCGTGACCATCTATAGGTACCTATGAGAGTTTATCTCTCGTCAACTTTGTCAATTGCGATAGTGCGCTCTGCTCTGTTCTGTTGCATACACGTGCATCAGGATTTATAATAATAATAATATATTTATTCGGACAACTGAATCCATTTTTACCTGAATATATACCTAATTAGTTTTTTCTTACTATGTAGGTATGTATTGGCCTGTATTTGAACATAATATCACCATGGTAAGTGATGCGTGGCCGACCGGACGTAAGCCCACTAAGAAGGGAACTGGCTCTCGAGTGCAGCTGTCGGAACTGGTCATATAGTCGAGGTGGCGTTTGCCAGCAGGGGCCCCCAATTAGCCTCGTGGGGTTTGCCGCAAGCCAGGCGGTAGGTAGAGTAGGGGGCCCGGCTCTTGCGAGGATCGTCGTTGCTTTCTTCAGGTGTCATTTCTTCATGACTTTTGTAATGGTGCTATAGATCGTGTCCTGACCTGTTATTTCCTACGATTACGTTCACATAATCGGCGCACATGTCCCCAATACTTGTATCAATTTTATTATGCTAAAAAATCAGTTCTCCTCTATCCTCTTTGGGTAACATTAAATGGGTATTTAATGTTAGCAAAAATATTTTCAAGAAACTGGTTGTTGACAAGCTTAACGAACTAGACTAGAATAATATAGGTATAATGCATGTGATGTAAATAATGTAGGTACCTACCTACGTAGAAAACCAACGAAACTGAAAGAGTGCACGCCTACAGACTGCAATAGTAGGTAGGTAGTTTGGCGACTATTAAATTATTGACTAAAAACTCAATGATTTTTATTTGTCCCGCGTGATAAAGAGAAATCCCGTATTTTTTAGATTTATGACCATTGAATACTCTCGAGCAGATTTCAGTTTTCACCCTTGCGCTACATTATCACAAACATTGAATTTTACGCTATAATATTAGCGGAAATTACCGGAACTAAGCAAGCAAAAAAATAGCTCCCTCTATTTAGAAATATGTAATTATTTTGCAAACAAACAATTCAACATGACTTAACGCCATCTATACATTTACGCGAGAACGAACACCATGACGACGCTGTTTGGTAAAAAATTGAGACAGAATAACAGTAGAGAAACAAACATTAAAATTTAACTAATATAATTTTTCAAATAGAAAAAAAAAAACTTTTGACGTGCTAGTTGGCGTGGTTGATTAAGATTCCACCTATCACGCCGCCCGACCGTGGATTCGATTCCCACCCAGGATATGCTTCTGTGTGCATGAACATAATGTTTGCATGTCGCGAGTCTGGGTGTAATTATATAGTACCTACCTACTAGCGACCCGGGGCCCGGCCTAAGTATATACTGTAGTCTTTGGGCCCGGCTTCGCACGGGTGCAATAATCTCTGGCTACATTATCCCCGAGTAGGTATTATACCTAGGCTACCACGGGAACGAGGATGAAACCGCACGAGACAGCTAGTAGTAAAATAATAAAGCGGTTCGAAAAATTATTTCACTAATAGGAAGCTACATTACCCCCTAGTATTATAGGCTACCAGGAACCAGGAACGCGGGTAAAACTGCGCGAAATAGCTAGTAGTAATATAATAAAGCAATTTGAAAAATTCTTTCACTAAGGCCGTTTTCACACGAGACGATAACTACACCGTAAGTGCGTTTTCACACGACACGATAACGACACCGTAACCACAGTAAAAAAACTATGACGATTTAGCCGACCATACATTTCTATGTACCGTTTTCACACGCAACGATAACGACACAGCACTGCACGACACAGGAACGATAATTCGGCTATGTCGTTGGTTCGGCTAGATCGTGACGATTTTTTTACTGTGGCGATTTAGCGGACCTTCGAAGTGTATTGAAAAACGTCAGGACTTTCACACGGCGAACTGCACGATAACGACACTTCTTGTCACCTCGCTGTTTGTTTTGAATGTTGTTTACTGGTTAAGAGTTTTCTAGTGGTTTTATCATGAAAAAAAAAACAAGTTAATTCAAAAAAAGCTATGTTCAGTTGCCGGCGATTGAAATTTCGCCACATGATGGACGTTTAGTCGCTAAATTGTATAAATAATCATGTAAATTATATAAATAATCTGTGGACTGGGGCGGTCGGATGCTATCGGTCGGAACGTTCGTAGGCCCGTCGGACTGGTAGTAAGTAAGTAGGAGTCCGACGGTCGGAAGGTGTGTTACTAGCATGGACGAATGCTGCGCACGGACACAGAGGGCACGGATGAGCGCACACAACGGAACGATGACGGGCGGGCGGCGGCGGTGGCGGTGGCGGCGGCGGCGCGGCGGCGCGAGGTGCGCGGCAGGCGACACGGCGGCGCAGCGTGCTCGAGAGACGTGCGAGAGACTCCCGAGCCTCGCCATTGGCCGAGTGCACGTGGCCTGATCTCGCACCATGGCAACGTGCCGCGCCCCGCGCCTCTTTCACACCGCAATTAGATATCGTATCGCGCATGTAACCGGCCACTTCGCATTTCGCTCACTCATAGTCGCGCCGTGAATCAGCTCGCGACGGGTTGTTATAATCGAACATATACAAATCGCACGCCGCCGGTCGATAATCGCGAACCCATAATTTTACGGGGATCAAAACGTTATAAATGAACACTAATTAGGTACGGATTCGTGCTGTGATTCGCGTTTCTGACGACGGTGTTTGTTGAAGAACTGTTTTTTCACCAGGACCGTCATTATTCCGCACAACGGACGAGCTGACCGGTGGCAAACTGTGTTTTTTTTTTTAGTAAATGTAAGTTTATGATAAGAAAATTAACGCAATTTTCGAAACTTGGCTCCCAAAAACGTAACTTATAGTAGGTATCTATCTAGGTACTATCTAAGTTTACATTTAAGTTTCTACGTAACTAAGTACCTACTTACGTACTAACAAATAAAATTCATTCAAAAGAATTGACCTGAGTAAGAGCATAAGAGTTAACGCTCAATCAAGACAATTGGCCTGAAACTAACTTGGTACTTACCAACTGATGTATGTGGGTACAATAGTTAACCTAAGTTTCCTATTCCTACGTCATTTATCTTGAATGACGTGAAGAGCTAAATTCGCGGGTGCGTGCGGTGACTCATGCTCGTGGACGCATCTCCCACCTACCTATGGCACAGTTACACAGCAGCCTTACAAAAGCTGCAGACTGAGATGCAAGCAATGCACAGATGCACACGATATGAATAAAATAAAAATAAGTGTATAGGTATACAGGCTGGATTTTTTTAACGCCATGTATTTAACGCGGCGACAAATTAATATGAATTTGGGATTTATAAAAAATGAATGGCGGTAAAAAAAATAATAGGTTGGCAGCTAAAGTGAAGGATCATTTTAAGTAGAAAGTAGCAGCTAAATAAGCTTTGTTTTAATTTCAACTGGAATAGATTTTTTTGTTTTGGTAACTGATTTTATTGTTAGGCGATGACGGCGGATAAAAAGAAGAAAATAGGCTTTCTTAAATTATACAATGAGGTTGTTATATAAATTAAACTGAGATGACAAGAAAATATGAACATGGTCATATACTTTGTGCGACATTTTAAGAGCTCTAAGCAAATGCATGCAAATAAAATAGGTATTGTGTGTCTATAGTTTTATTTCTTGACTTTTATTTTCAACACGCTTTTATTAGCTTCACCTGTATATATGTATGGAATCACATATATTTAAGCCGTGTTTGGATTTGTTGGAATGCATTTTGAACATCTATGGCTTTCAGGGTCTGATGATGGAGTAGGAGGGTCGGCACTGGAACTCCATGGTGGAGCATCGTATCCTAGCCATATGTTTGGGGTTCGTGAGATGAACTTTGCCCATGTATGGTTTTCAGGGTCTGATGATGGAGTAGGGGAGTAGGAACTCCATGCCGGAGCAACGTTTCCTAGCCGTGTTTAGGCTTGTTGGAATTGTAGTAAGATGAACTTTGACCACTTTGGAACTCCATTATTATAACTTATTTTTATTGTTATTTTAGACAAAATCCACAGCTCTTATGCCCGTTTTCACCATCGAACCCCCAAGCTCCTAACTAAGGCTAAGGGACCCATAAGCTAAGGGACCCCTTAAATCAGATCAGACCCATACCTAATTTCATTTTCACCAAGTTAGGGGGGATACCTATGTAAGGGTCACTTGCCTAAGTGACAGTTTGTCTTTCATATTTTTTTTGGTTTTGTTACGTACTGGAAGGACAATAAGATTAAAATTGCTTTGACAAGCGCAGTCCGTGTCTGCGTCCCGTCTTACGAATGTGGCTGGCGCCTTTTATATAGGGACTGCAATAATCGTATTTTATACAGATAAATTACTAGTTTGGCATTTAATAACAATAAAAATATATCTTTCAGATGAATATATTATATATGAGATAGAAATATAAAGAATAGAAGAAGAAGAAAATAAAAATAGAAAAAAGGGCAAATAAATTAAATGAATTAAAATAAAAAATTCGTTTTAATATTTTTATTTTTTTAAATGTAAATTGTATGTAAGAAAATAAATAGATAAAATAATAATAATTTATTCAATAAAAACACATGCCATGAAAACAAGTAGGTACTTGTGAACCTCACAATAGGCTGGGTCTGTTCTGTGGGGTTCTGTTATTTGCCCGTTTAAAATTAATTACGAAGCGGTTTACAATAAAATTAAGTTAAGTATAATCATGGAAAAGACATAAATAAGTACATTCAAATTAAATTAAAACAATACAAACATTCAAATTAATCGATCTAGAAAATTCATTGATGATAAAACACGAAGATTATTATAAAATATGCGACATACTTATTACAAATAAGACTTGAATTAAGTAATATTTTGTTTAAAAAATAAGTTAACATAGAAAAAAATATTTCTGATTCTGATAATGTACGCACGTTGTACAAGAATAAACTGTCACTTAGCGCTAAGACAACGAGTAACGGACCCGTATTTTTAAGGGATTTCCTAAGACCTTAGGTGTCCCTTAGGTGGTGGTGAAAACAAAACGAACCCTTAAAACTTCTTAGGGGCTTCCTTAAATTTAGGGGTTGATGGTGAAAACGGGCAGTAGTCACAACAATTTATCATACTTAATTACATCACATACAGCCAATTACGGATTAAAATTTTGACTTTTTAACATAGTTTAAAGTATTATTATTTAACACTTTTTAGTGCAGGGCTTTTTAAAGCGTGTTTTTTTAGTTTTTTTGAAACTGTAATTTTTATTTTTTATTTTTAGAATACAAAATATTATTCATAAAATTTTATTATGCTACTTTATTAAACCACATTTTTTCACACAATCTCACTTTCATTCAAATTAATAATATTTAGCCTGCCTACCCTCTGACTCTACCATTAGACCCTGAAAACCATGAATGGCCAAAATGCAGCACCCTAATACGATTCCAATCCAGTATGCCCAAACACGACTAGGATACGATGCTCCACTATGGAGTTCCAGTGCTTACCCTCCTACTCCATCATCAGGCCCGGAAAACCATACATGATCAAAGTTCATCTCATGACAATTCCAACAACCTCAAACACGGCTAGGATACGTTGCACCGCTATGGAGTTCCAGTGCTTACCCGCCTACTCCATCATCAGACCCTGAAATCCTTACATGGTTAAAGTTCATCTCACGACAATTCCAACAACCCCAAACACGGCCAGGATACGATGATCCACTATGGAGTACCAGTGCCAAGTAGTGCCAACCCTCCTACTCCATCATCAGACCCTGAAAACCATACAAGATCAAAGTTCACTGTTTTCGGTCCCGAAACCAGAAGACCCCGGTTCGAGTCCAGCTGTTTTTTTTAATTCGTATTTAAATATAATTTAAAAAAAACACGATTTACCAAATAAGTAAAAGCCAGGTTCAACTCGGTCATCCAGATACTAATTATGATTCAAAACACAGACAAAAATACTGTAACCCTAATTCTTAATTAAAGTACCCGTTAAAAAATTTACAGCTGCTTGCAAATCGCAGCCGGAAAGTGTATTTTTATATGGAAGCCTATAGTTGCCCATAATACAATGTTTGTTATCCCACTGTCAATATTAGTCGCCAAGTCATTGTTTATAGTACCCCACCTATATTTCCATTGTGCCTGTTTAATATATTTATATAAACTTAAAGAAGCAGCCACTATTTAGTTTTTATGATACCTTGCATCATCTAATTTAATATTTGCTAAAATATATTTAATCGCTGCCATTTTTTTTGTAACAAATAGTTAGTTGCCCTTTAATTTGTTAGTCGCCTCGAAAATAATTAGCCTTCTTTAACCTCATTCGTTTATTTTCAAAAAGAAACAAAATATCTGCATTCAAAGATTTTCGAAAATTCACTTGTCACAAGCCACAACTCTGGAATAGAACCGGGCTAAAAATGCTAAAATCCAAAAAAAAATAACATACTGTACTTTTATCGTATCAATCGATAGGGTCAATCATAAGGATCAAATCTGTCTAACAAATATGATAAAATAAATGAAAGGAAAACCCAAAGATTTTCATAGGGCATCGTGCCTCTACCCAGATGGATAATCCGCCTTACTAAAGCATGACATTTAATATCACTCCGCTTGAGGGGCCTTCTGAGCAAATCACTCTCAGTTCGTACTGCGCACGGCTGTCAAATACTGTCAATTCTGGCTTGTTTATTTCATGTTCCCCTATAGGCGACTATCCTTCTGGACGTTTTAAATTCTTTGGGAAAACCATGAAATCTAAACTTATTTTAATTAAACGAAAAAAGGGTAAGCTAGCCTAACTAATTAGTTGCTCGAAATGAGCTCCATTTATAATCGACTTCATAAAAACGGAGATTATCAATTCAACACGTATGTATGTAATATTATTGGAACTGCAAAATATTCACATATGATAATCTATTAGGGCTTCCAAACAATTATAAAAAATATAAAAAAAATCATAGGTATTTGTAGGTATGTACTAGCTGCCCTTTTTTTTTTTTTTTTTTTTTTTATATTAGCGTGGGGAAATCCTCATAGGATACCCGAACGCCCTGGGGGGGAGCGGCCAGGTTATGCCGGACTTTTACCGGCTAAAACCCCACGGTGGTAGCCACCTGCGCTATAGAGAGGGGGGCGGGCTCTCGTGTTGAACGCGTACCTGCTCACCCCTCCAAGCGCGGCACTTAGATAGCTCGTCCCGGGGGAAGTCTGACACCTCCCCCCAGCACCCTCGCTGTGCTATCGCACGATGAGTCGTGACCACATCGACCCATCTCCTCCTTGGGGTCGCTTCTGGGCGCACAGAGCCCCCGCTCTGATTGCCCACGGCCCCAAAGGCCCCGTTTAGTCGCCTTTTACGACAGGCAGGGGAGCACCGTAGCTGTTATTCTAAGCCCGAGCTACAGGGCAGGGGGGCCGCTACGAGGCACGTTTGTGCCCCGGCGGCTTCGCCTCCGGGTGGGATCGGCCATCTCCCGATCCCGCTCGGCAGCCTCCTTCTGGACCATTACAGTCTCACAGAAGGACAGTTCTAGATTGAACGAGCACTTAAATTTACAAGTAAAAGCTCTGATGTCAGAATAACATGACTCAACAAAAATAATCAAAAATAACAATTAAATGATTTAATTTAAATAACTGGGGGCCTACCACAAGCTCTTAAAACAAGGTTAAAATAACCTTATTTGTCTTTTGTCCCTCTTTGACATCCGGCGTCAAAACAAGACAAAACACAAATAAGGTTATTTTAACCTTGTTTTAAGAGCTTGTGGTAGGCCCCCAGGACACTTTAAACCGAATGACGTAATTAATGTTATTGCAAATTAACTTGAAAATATATACCAGCAAATATTTCTTTTCTCTGTGCAGCAAATAAGGCAGGGTGCATAATGAGTGTGAGTCAAATTGTAACTAAAACGTTGTCAACTCAGCATAACGTGATATTGGTTTTAATGATTATTTAAAGATTTTTCCATATAAACTCCTTCAATCAGGGGTTTAACTTTAATAGAGAGTTTCATGCCACAGTTTTCTCAGTTAGTTTTTGTGTATTCCGAATCGGTGGTTAATTGTAACATTCATAAATGACTAATCTAAACCTAAACTGAATGACTGCCTTTTTCTACTATATAAAAATAAGTTGGGTTTTCCTTCCTGACGCTATAACTCCAGAACGCACGAACCGATTTCCACGGTTTTGCATTCGTTGGAAAGGTCTCGGGCTCCGTGAGGTTTATAGCAAAGAAAATTCAGGTAGGGTAGGGTAGGGTAGGGTAGGGTAGGGTAGGGTGGGGTAGGGTAGCACCATAGGGTAGGGTAGCACCACGCGAACGAAGTCGCGCCGGGCAGCTAGTTATTTATAATTTTGAGTAAGCATCACATTTACTTATTTGCTACGGCCCTCCACGTGTACTAGCTGCCCTACCCTACCCTATCCTGCCCTACCCTGCTACGCTAGAATTATGCGGGCACTTCATTTCTTGATATTGACGGGGAGTCCCGTACGGCCCGTACCTCAGTGACGTGTTTTTTTTTGTGCTACTTACATTTTTAATGAATTTAATGTCCGAATTGTATAATTCAAAAAGTAATATAAAGGTATTGAAGCAGTCATGAATATGAAGTACTAAGATACAAATGCAAATAAAGAGCCTTTTCTAGCGGCATTTCAATGAAATTTTTAAAATAAAAGAACATTTATTGTGGCATAACTATAATAGTTAGACATATGGTATCGCGAAACTTTTTGTTAATAGGTAATTATGTGTTCTGCAAAGTCGTAGTAGGTACCTACATTATTTTATTCTATCATCAATAGTTTTCGCAGCGCACGCGATGATGTAATGAATATTTTAGATATTTTTTTTACACCTTGGGTTACATTATTGGAGTTTTCGTAAGGATCCCTATTTTTTTTGAAAATATAATATAGGCTATGTCACCCGGGGATAGTGTAGCTTCCCAACAGTGAAAAAAAAAATACGCCAGAAAGTAGTTTTTTTTAAATTACTTATGATTCTATATTTTTCTTCTGTCTGTCGTCCCGCCTGAAGCTCTCCTTTTTTCACATAGGCAAAGGCTCAACCCATACAGCATCTCCAACAGCTGTCATTATTCAAAATACTAACAGTAGGAATTAGAATAGTAAATCGGTGTCAGCCTTAAAGTCCAAATTCAGGGTTTTCCACATTATAAATTTTCCAAATTCTCTGTTTTACCTAATCTTATTTGTCCAAATTATTGATTGTACAAATTCATTTTTTTTCCGAATGAGTACAGTCTGATACATAAAGCTAAAATAAATAAATCCTGAGTTTATAATAGAAATAAAATAGGTATTTATTAGATGCGTTTTTTTGCAAATATTTTACTCTTTCTTTTTCATAGGGCATAATCTCAGCTTTCGTTTGTTATCATTTGGACCATTAATTAAAGGAAACTCTGTATATACTTATTATATTTACATCTTGCGTCCACCCCCTCAAAATGCCACATTAGGTAATACTTCAGGCGTCCACTGAACATTATGTTCACCTGAAATAAACAATATTCCTTAGCTATAAGTATCAGACAGAATCCTATGATATAAAAAAAAACGTTTGGAAGCAATTTCTCCTCCGGAGTGTCTGAACGTGGATGATTTAGTTCAGCGGTTTGCCGCTAGATGCGCTATAACGCAGGGTATTTTTGGTGTATTTTTTTATACATTTTGCCCATAAATATGCGTCAGCCGCATTTTTGTTTAACGTTGCAATATAAAAAAAAAACATGTAATAAGCTAAAGTGTAGACGTAATACTCAAAGGGAGTGCGAGGGATTAAAGGGTGGAGCGACGGCGGCTTGCGCCTAGCTCACGGATCAACTCGATAACTCACAGCTTCCTTCTATTCTCCGTGGCCTAGCTCTAGTCTTAACACGTGCTTAGTACTTAATACATTGCGGTAATTTTAGTTCAAATTGAATAAGGTATTTCTCAATGTATTTACAGTATTTAATGGAATTAAGGCAATTTTTGGAAATATTTTTTTTTTTGTACTTCCGCCCCTAGGTCGCTCGTCGCCGACCAAAAAACATCCTGTATATATAAAATGAACCCCTATTTCTCCTGGTCACGCTATAACTTGAGAACAGCTTTACCTATTTAATTCATCTTTTTTTAAAATTCAATTCAATTCACGAAAGCCACCATGGGCAGCGGCGGCCAGTGTGGAAAATTCAAAATTAAAAAAATACGCATCGATTGAACCAAATTATATTTTGATGCCTTTTGCGGTCGAGACCATGGGACCGTTGGGGGTCCGAAGCTCGCCGTTTTGCTCGCACTTTAACATCGGGCGGGGAGCCCGCTGGTTTCTTTCTTCTCGAGTCAGACTCGCTCTTGGCCGTTTTTTATCCATGCTTTTACCGAGAAGTAATGACAAGGAACTCATACCTATCGACATTTTTTCTGTCAGTAAATCATCTAGTGATCGACCTACGATATATCTATGAATGCATCTAGTCTAGGTACATGCAAACTGCTCACGCTTTGCACTGTTTGCACAAGGCAGGTAATGTTCTTACTCTATGCACGGTAAAAGTATCTATATAAGTAGTTACTTTTACCGTACTCTATGGGTTAGTTAAGATCTCTAAGAGCTCTATGGGTTAGAGAAGTCTTAAGATGTTTGGACAATTATCATCCGCAACGAAAGCTCATTGGAATGATTAGTGGTACAAGGAAGAGTAGAAGGTCAACGTTCCCGCGCCCGATCACCCACAAGATGGACAGATCTCATAAAATCAACAACAAGTTGTTCCCTCAGTGAATGTACACGCAGTGCCGCGAATAGAGAAAGATGGAGAAGTCTCGCAAAAGCCGCAACAAACTCATCAGACGATCCATAACCACGACCACTCCGCCAGGAGTGTACGACTGAGAAGAAGAAATGGGTTAGTTAGACACTTGAAACACGGTAAAAGCACGTAAAAGTATGTACCTATACGGTAGTCTGTGACCTATACTTTCACCGTGCTTGAAATGTTCACAGAGTGTAGTCTGTGTACAATGGCTACTTAGACAAACAAATAATTATTTTTTGTACGGTGGTACCTTGTTCATATGTCTGTGGGTGGTACGGACGGACCCCTCGGTGTGCAAGTCCAACTTGCACTTGGCCGGTTTTTTAGTAGGTAACGCAACACAGTACTTTGGAGTCTAGCCTCAGCAATGAAATGAATAAGAATTAGTGCGAACGACTGATGTCGACCGACCGGCCCGTTTGCGCAGCAATTGGCATACAAAAGCGGGCCATTGTTATCCTGAGATGGCCGCCTCCGGAGCATCGCTCGCACTCATCCGGCGCGAGTGGCGAAGGAGCGCGCGGGGCCTTCGGACCCTGACGGAGATCGACTCGAATATAGAGCGAAATTGTGTGTGCAACAAAATTTCACACATGATTTTGTATTTTTTTTTATCGAAATTCCACATAAGTAATAAAAAGCCGAATTATCATCATCGAAGATGATTTTATCTGGTGGATACCTAAACTAACCTAGGTAAATCGGTAATCTTTACTTCGCGTGATTCGCATACTAGGTACCTACCTACCTACCTACCTAATTTATGAATTGCGTATATTAATCAAGGGGTCATGTAGTGGACGGCACTCTTGATAAAGTATTCACGTGGAGGTCGAAGCGGACACCCAGGCGCCCCGTCTTCCTACTGTCTGTACGAGAGGTGGCGCGTGGCGTGCGTGGCGTGCCCCGAGCGTGTTGTCGATGTCGCACTTCGCCGTCCTCGAAGGTAACGGTCGCCTAGCTAGCGATTCACGACCCGGGACATGCGCTACGGTTGTCTCGGGAAGCTGCACAAAGAGGAAGAACACGGCGACCTTGCACGTCCTTGCGGTATGATAAACCGATCTCGGGGTCTAGTGGAAACGTGACGCTGACGCTTCGGGGCACGACCCCGCTATCGCGCCCTTTTAACCGCGTGTCGCGACGCTGTGGCATCACTCTCCTCGTACACTCCTCGCGTTTATCACGATTATTTGGTTCCAGCCGCGCGTTAAAAAATATAATTTCAGTGGTAGATTAAAATCTTCGCAGCACTTACGAATTGTTTCGCGAACGCGCTGGCACCGTCTTCGAGGTGAGCGATCGGCGAGCGCGTGCGCGAGCGTGCGACAGTACCTAGTCGCATCGAAGGAGTGCATCGAACTGAGACGGTGACTTGGTTGGTTGCAGATACATCGGCTGAAACTGAGGATCGAGCATGCCGAGCGCGGTGAACGGATCGCGCGGCACGGGCGCCGGCGGTGGATTGTGCTCCGAGGACGACATCGTGCTGACGGGCTTGTCGGGTCGCCTGCCCGAGTCTGACTCTATCGAGGAGTTCGCGCAGCAGCTGTTTGATGGAGTGGACCTCGTCACCGCTGATGGCAGACGCTGGACGCCAGGTAACATCGCCGTTCTTTCATTCATTAATTAGATATCATACAGTAATGTGATGTGATAGTATCATTTCCTCAGTAGGTACATTATCAGTCACCTCAGTATCAGTTCCTCATACATGTGTACATCTACAAGATGTTGAATAAATTAGGTATAGGAGCGTAATAATTCAATGGGTATAACAGGGTATAGGTATTTCTAGTGGCTTTATCAGCTGCAACTTTGCAATGCGAGTCTCGATCATTATTAGGTAGGTATATGTATTTTTTTCGTGGATAGGTACAGTTAGGAATAAATTTCCAAAAAACCGTAACGACAAAAAAAACTATAATTACCTACCGTACCTCTACCATGAGTTTTCTACACTAACGTAATCTACACACGCTAGCGACTACGGTGAATATTTTGTATAGCGAGCACCGCCTCTAGTGGACACTTTTGGAAGCGTTTCATACAAAATGTGTCTCCGTAGTCTCTAGCGACTGTAGATTACGTTAGTGTAGAAAACTCATGGTAGAGGTACAGAACTTACGAACTTCTGAATTTACGAGAGTCCGAAATGCGACCTGTGGACGAGAACAGGCGGACATCCCGCGGACATTTTATTTTTAACACTCTTTTATAAGCTTCACCTCTAGGTATGTTATGTATGTATGTAGGTATGTACCTATGTAATGGAATCTTCAAACGTAATTTTCATCTACTTGCAAACGTCAGATTAAACTGAAATTTTGCATACTTATTAAGTACCGACAGTACCGATGACAATAGAATAAATTTACTAATTGCATTAGTTAACCCTACCTAGGATAACCCGATTTTTGTAACTGTGCACCTGTCAATGTCAAAATATATTGGAACTGTAAAGGAATGTTTAAATTATATAAAATAGACTAATGGCTACGCGATAACTGCCTATGAATGAATTAAATTCACAGATTTCATAATATGCGATAAAAATAATCCAAATAATAAAGACACCGGATAGGACAATAAATATCTTACCTGCTTACTACGGAAATACGATAACAATACTTATGTCCAATGAGATCATTTAAAAAGATGATAATGAACGGTCACTAGCTAGACTATCTATCTACGTAGAGCTGGGAGGTAGAGTAGACACACGTGCTCAACGTATTAAATAATGGAAACAACGTCATGATTGTGTCGTGTAGGTTAGGTACCTACCTTGCTACGTGTGTAGGTTTGGACCCACTTGTAATCGATGTAGTCACATATTACTAATATGTAATTACTATGTAGAGTTAAGTTATTAAAACAGGACAATTGTACTGTACAATTATTCGAATGTCATTTGTTATGAGTGGGTAAATACATGGTGTGGTACTTACTATAGTATAGTGCGTTCAATAATAGTACATTAACATGAATGTATCTTGAGCCAAGTTGGACCTATCACATCAATAAGAAAAGGTTCTGGTCTTCATTATATTTATATGAAATCCAGTAGATTTCATAAAATATCTATTGCTATCTTTTTCTGTGTACCTATATAGAAACTTCATAAGATATCGCTGTGTTCAAATATAATATAATAGCCGTCGTCGACGGTAGCTGCTCCGACAGCATGGACATAAATGCCGGCGTCCCGCAAGGCTCTGTGCTGTCCCCAACACTGGTCCTTCTGCATATCAATGATATACTGTCTATTGACGGCATTCATTGCTATGCGGACGACAGTAGAGGGGACGCTCATTACACGGGTCGTGAGGAAAGCTGCGAACGACTGGTGTCCGAAATAGAGAGTACACTAACTTGTGTCTCTGAGTGGGGTTGACTAAACCTAGTCGATTTCAACCCCACCAAGACTGCGCGATCACTGTTATGAAAACCCCATGGTCTGTGGCTCCACATTGCCAGAACACTTCCTTGAACATCATTTAAAGCATCAGGATTCTTGGCGTCGACATTTCTAGGGACGTTTTGTTCCGAAGTCATTTAGGAGAAGGTTAAGCTGGCATCCAAAAAGCTTGGAGTGCTCAACAGAGCGAGGCACTACTTCACATCGGGGCAAAGGCTGCAACATTATAAATCGCAGGTCCGTCCTCATATGGAGTACTGCTGTCATCTATGGGCGAAAGCACCTGGATACCAGCTTGAGCCTTTAGACTCGGTTCAGCGACGTGCCACCAGCATTGTTAACGATCCCGAGCTCACAAACGGTTTAGAGCCCCTCAGTCTGAGGAGAGACTTTGCCTCCTTATCTGTGTTCTACCGCTTACTTGTACAACGGAGAGTGTTCTAAAGAATTGTTCGACCTGATGTCATCGCAAGTTTCGCCATCGACGGAGAGTCCATCCTCACACATTGAAACCAGAATTGTTTCGAACTGTGCGGGCTAAAAGGAGTTTTGTTCCGCGGACGCTTGGACTGTGGAATGAGCTCCCCGCCGTGGTTTTCCCAATAGAGTACAGCATGGGGTTCTTCAAAAAGGACGTGAAGAGATTTCTTCAGGGTTGGCAACGCGCCAGGAATACCCCTGGTGTTGCAACCGTCCATAGGCTACGGTAACTGCTTACCATCAGGCGGGCCGTATGCTTATTTGCCACCTTAGTGTTATAAAAATATGTATATATATTATATAACATAAAGGACATTTATAAGAGTTTCCTAAACAGCAAAAATAAACCACCAAAGGTAGGTACCTAGATCTAGTGACAAAAGCGGTTAGGTGTCGACGCTGTATAGCCAACTCTAACGCCGTCCATTTTAATTAACCGCGGAATTTTCCTTACACCAAATCTACGCTGTATTTCAGCTCCCGTTATGTGACGTGTAATAATTCATTTGATCGCAGTGTGAACAGAGTCAAAATTGACTTTAGGTGCTTGACATAATGCGTTATCTTTGCATAATGCATATTGAATCAAAGAGCACCTACGGTGTGTTTGGCAGCTGCACTTGACAACGAGTTCCTTCTAGGATTTTTTTATCACTTTCGGCGACTTCATCACTTCCCAAGTCCATTTATTGTAAAGATGAGCCAAAATGGTCTAGTGTGAGACGATCCTGATGTGTTGCGAGCTAGACAGTACAATAAGGACGGACTGTATAAAATACATATATAAATAGTACTGACGCAGCTTTGTAAGCCGATTTAGTAGACAATATTAGTATTTAAGGCGATGATAGCTCAGTGGTAGTGACGTCGGATACCGAGACGAAGGTCCCGGGTTCGAATCCTACAATGAGCTTGAGCTTTCGGTGAAGGAAAACATCGTGAGGAAACCATAGCACGGTGGTAGGGTACTTTGTAGTACCCGTCTGGCTGGCTACCACCCTCAAGTTGAAAATCTGTCGCCAAGCATCTATCCGTGTGTTCCTTCTAGGCTTTGTGTGCTTACCACCTTCGACCACATCATCACTTACCATAGTGAGATTGTGGTCAAACACAGGCCTATACACAGTAAAAAAAAAAAAAAAAAAAAAAAATGTAAAAGCATAGCTAGTGAAGTTCACATCTCCACTAAGAGACACATCAGTTAATAGCAAGAGGAGACTCGTGCAGTGCCGACTGCCGGTGCAGCGGTGCCGTGACGTGCGTGCCGTGTCGTATCGTACGTGGCACAGCCTAATTATTTAGGTACAGACCTACCTATCTGATGATTCTGGGTTTTTTGTTGTTTCACAAGTAATTATAAAGATTATTGCAAGTCATCATCAGCCTATAATGTCTAACAGCTGAGCACAGGCCTCCTTTTACAAATGAGGGTGAAAGGGAATGGGTAGATACTCCACCACTCGTGCCGTACCGAACACGACAATGGTAGCTTGAACAGTGAATCATGCTGCACCACGACCCATTCTCAAGCACCTTGGTATACAATTTTACAAAGCTGGAATTTAAGAATACTTTTACCTCTGAGCTTTTACTATCTACCTCCATAGGTAACAGGTAAGTTATAGGCAGTACCCCGAGTGTAAAGAACGCATACTATCGCGTTTGAGTAAACTATAAATTTGTATGCGAGAAATTAGTGCCATGAGTATACCGCTAGAGGCGCTGTGCCAATTCCTATAGAGAAGTGTCTTAAACGCAAACGCGTTAGTGAGCGTTTACTAACGTCAATTCTTTACACTCGGGGTACAGGCATCAGTAAATGTCAAATTAGAAAAGAAGGTCTATTAATGTATAAATATTCATTGAGATAAGCGCAAAGATATAAGTGAAGACGGAACAAAACAAAGACCACGTCACGTAATCGCCGATATTTGCGTATGTGGATCCGGCGAAGGCCATGTGTTTTTGCCCATGATGCCTAACCATGTCATAGATTTACAAGGTGAGGGTTGGCGAGTGCGACCGGCTATTGTTCCATGTTTACTCAAAATATTACTTACTGCTAACGTCGACGTGTAAATACATCATACTTGTGATACCTGTTCGATAATGATTTTAGGTAATAAATTATTTATTACCTATATATCTTACACAGGTCGTAGGGTCAAAGTCGATCTTATTTATTTGACTACATAGGTACTTATTCACTGACGTCAACTCAGTAAAGTGTACATACTTACCTACTTAGCTTGGTGATATTTGTTTGTAAGCAATGAAAAAAAATGCATTATTTCTAATTTTAGAAGTTGTGCTGTCGTTCATAAGCCAATCTGCTATAGTCTGAGTAGTTACTCTATGGCCTGACCGCTAGTGCTGTTCCGTGCCTTAGGTGCTAGGTGCGGTGTGAGATGAACAGCCCTCTTCCAAAGTCCAGAAATGGTCCAGAATAATAATTAATAGTACAAGTCACAGTAGAATTTGCAAGTTACAATTAATAAGAGAGTAAACTGTTACTACGTTCTGCATTTCCTCGTCGAACCATTCCAGTCGTGCCATGCCAAGGCACGGTTCATACGGCTACCCTCTGCCGGGTTATTGCGTATCTTAGGTGGTAATCGGTACGAACACCATGACGCGTTAGTTCCACAACACATCACCCATCCGTAGAGACTTTTGGTCTTTATGTTTGGATCTGACTCTGATCATGTTTCGTTTCTTCGGTCGAGGTAGTCTAAAGACGAAACACGTGGGCCAGTTTTATTGCTTCTTACAATAGATTCGTTATGGCAGGGGTCACCAAATGGCGGCAGACCGCGGTCTGTATCTGGATTTGTGCGGACCTTAATTAATGCGTAAACTTCTTAGATAACATTTCATTTATAAATTAAGAGCTTAGTTAAAAGAGTTAAAACCTCCCAGAGGGGCGAAGAGGGGTGTAAAAAATAGCCTTAAAACCTCACGTCACCTCATTTAGGAAAACGGAACCCCAATGAGTGAGTGAAATAAAATAATCAAAAAGATGGTTATTAAACGCCATATTTTAATTAAGGTGGCCTCCACCAATTATGTATTTTTGTTATTTTCTCTCCACAGCTAAAGGTTGTCTACTTTGTAATTTTGCCGCCGCGCCGGGGCACGCAATTGTTGTCAGTGCGATTAGAATGTAAATAATATGTAATTAATCTAAGCTTGTTTTGAAAAGAGTAATTGCTGAGTTTATTGCCGGCTCTTCTCAGCAAATGCAACCTTCCGAACCGGTATTAGAGTATTAGACTCAGACTTTTCATAATGCCTGCGAAGGTCTATTTGAATAAATGATTTAGAATTTTGGATATCATGGTTTCCATTCCCGGGATCCAAATTTCATAGAAAACCTTTCAGCCGTTACGGAGCTGACACAGCGTTGCCAGACGTCCCGATTTTTTGCCCAGAATTAAATGTCCCGCGCGGGACAGGTCCAGTCTCCGGTCCAGTCGGAAATTGTAAAGACAACCAGCTTTCCCGTGAACACCGCAGTGGTGTCTGCGCCAGTGTGCTAAATGTCACTGTGACGTATAAGTAAGACACAAGGTTTAATATTATTTGTCATTTATTTATTTTTTATTTCTAAGGCAGACTTAAGTAAGTCATGCTCACTTTAAGGCCTTTGCTTGCGGCGGCGTCGTGTGACGGGTCGCTCACTTCCCTCCAATATGGCGAGGAGGGCGATGGCTGCCACACGCGTCATACTTGTGAACAGGTGCTGCTTGTGGGGGCTGGTCTGCTTAAGTTTGCTATTTATTTACTTATTAAATATTTTTTCAGTCTACTTTGTAATTTTGCCGCCGCGCCGGGTCACGCAATTGTTTTCAGTGCGATTAGAATGTAAATATTATGTAATTAATCTAAGCCTGTTTTGAAAAGAGTAATTGCTGAGTTTATTGCCGGCTCTTCTCAGCAAATGCAACCTTCCGAACCGGTATTAGAGTATTAGAGTCAGACTTTTCATAAGTGCCTGCGAAGGTCTATTTGAATAAATGATTTTGAATTTTGAATTGAATTTTGAATTTTGAATTTTGAATTTATTATTCCATAAAGAATTTTTTTGTTATTATTGGCGTACTCCATGGGTTAAACAGTTACCAATAAAATATACCGATAGGTATAGTCAAAAACTCCTGATTATACTATACGTTTTTTTAGTATGTCCCGCTTTCGTCGATATAATCCCGCTTCTTTACTAAAGTGTTTTCAAAATCCTGCTCTGCCTCACCTGTTAGTAATCCTATTATATCAATAAACAGATCTTGATCTTTGGTATAAATGTGGTGCTTCCAAACTTTATTTAATAAGGTGATGTTATGTTTAATGTACCTACCTACCTACTTAAACGAGTTCAGTTTGTGTGATGTTTGTGGGGACGGCGACCTTGCGAGTCGGATTTGATAATCTTTATTTTATGACGACTTCCTACCAACTAGGTACTTAGGTACCTTACAAACGCTTTAATTAATCAAATCAACAATTTGATCACAAGAAACTGTAAAATATAGAAAATAACATAAATACATTTCTAAAAAAAAAAACATACCTACATGGTAAGTACACGTACCTACGGGGTGGATATGATACGACAATACGACTCTTTTAAATTTTATAAAGTTCGAACTCTTACTTATTTCGTATTTACATCAATTTAGGCTACCATGGCAATTTCGAAGCAGCCATTTTTACTCATTTTATATCTCTCGATAGCACTCGAACTGCTTCGACTGGTCGGGACCGTTCGTAGGTATTGTACACACGGCTACCGATCAAGCTATACATTTCTAGTATAAGCTGACCTCCCATAGTACGGAAATCCTATACAATGCGAGATCAGCTTATACTGGAAATGTATAGCTTGATCTGTAGCCGTGTGTACCTATTTCGAATTCGAATTATCGTTGCGCTACTGTCACATGGGTGTAAAGTGAAAATTGTATTCAGTGTTCATTACTTTTTTTTTGTTATACAATAGTTTTTGTAGTAGTGAAACGGCCAAGCCACATATTTTGACTACGGTGTGTAGAGTTTGTGAAGTTAGGGCTTGTAGAGTAAGGGCATGTAGAGTTATAAGATTGGCTCTACATTTGATCTGATAACTTTTTGACAGTGCGAGCCATATGTCTTGGCAACATTTTACATAAAAATGTTTTTGGTGGGATTAAACTTTTTTTTGTAAGTTACTTATGAATTTCTTTAATTTTTTATTTCTGTTTGAAATTTCCAAATATTATAATTGTTTGTTGATCGTGTACTAAACAAACTAAGCTAACATACCAAATTTCAGCTTTCTAGGACTATAGGAAGTACCCTAAGAGTTTTGATGATCATCAGTGAGTGACGAAAAAGGGGTTTTCTAGATATCAATAAAATCTAAAGTATAAAAGCTATGTTATTGAAACTTAATACGTTCAATAAGTTCACTATTGGCATCATATTCCGAGAATTTTGTTTATCTGGTATAATCCAAACCCAAGTTATGTGGGATCAAAAAAACGACAAAGCGCTTCGAGAAAAGGTAGGCAGAGTGCCGTGGTAGTGCCCTTGCGCTTTGCTTGGCTGTTTGCGGTGCACTCCCGTGCCCCCAGATTTGTCATTGTTTGATGATAATGTTGTATTAATATGTTAATAATAAGTACGTTATTAATATTTATATATTGTGTTAAATGTGTGTTACGTAAATGGTCACAGATAAAGATCTTATAATGGCATATATCCTGAAGTGAAGACCTGTTATTGGCTTCCTAATAACTATTCATATATTTTAAGTTTGTTATTGTACAGCTGTTGGTCTTCCATAAAAAAACGTTGTTTTAAGTATCTTATAGTCATTACAATCCTTTTAAGTACGTCAATGATTTTATAAGTACCTACATACAAGAGGTAGATAGGTTATAAGCCCTCCGCGAGTTACTGTGCTAGTTAGCTCACTCTCTTCAGCCTTTAGTGCCAAAACCGCGTCCTCATCAAGAGTTTCAACATTACTTTAATTTTTTGTTATTAGATTAAACATTCTACACTAAATCAAACATGTTTTTAATTATATTTAATAATACTCTATCTAATTTATTTTTCAATTAACCTACCAATATACGAAGCGCGAGCGAAAGGCTAATTCAAAAATAAAACATTAGGCCTAAGTACTTTCGTGCGCGAGTGTACCCATGCGCAAAAACTCCCCCTCCACTTTCTTCCAGCGTTCTTTTTAGATGACGCGACCTGTAGGTATGAGTCGCGAGAGCGTCAACGATACGACATAGTATGACAGTGTTTATGAAAATGTTAAATCTTGTGTAGGTAACCTATATATACCTACGTATACCTCTACTTATAATACATTTTCAACTCACTTGCTCGTAAAGTGTCATTTATTGCACCGTTTATGGTATCATAATACAGCTTATTACGCACTAGTGCTTTTTACTTTACATTACCTCACAGTTTTATGATAGGTATAATCCCGATTATGTTAAGTTTGTACCTCACTGCAAGTGTTTTGTGTGTAGACCAAGCATTCTTAACTTAAACGGGTAAAATAGATTGACAGCTCATCGCTGTAAAGAAAAATCGTGCGCCATATTTGTTAACGTTCTCATTGTGTGGTTGTGTTCTCATTATTATAAAACAAATCTACTTCAAAAAAGACTAGTCTGTTTTTTTCCTCGCAAGTGTATTGAAAAACGTCGTATGATACGATTGTGCATTTATTATTACTCTCGGCTCCATTATCGCGCTTAGTACCGTCTCAAGTGTAATAGACAACTTTGCACACATGTATCGTAATGTACTATTACGTTAACAAAACCACAACACAATTATCAAGTGAAACGAAACGCAATTTACGGTCGAAATAGCAGTCGTAATGCAAGTTTCGATTCGAATACTATTCTATGCTAGTTCGCGGGTAGTGAGAATTGGGTCAAAATTCAAAATCATTTATTCAAATAGACCTTTGCAGGCACTTATGAAAAGTCTGACTCTAATACTCTAATACCTACCGGTTCGGAAGGTTGCATTTGCTGAGAAGAGCCGGCAATAAACTCAGCAATTACTCTTTTCAAAACAAGCTTGGCATCCTAAGGATTATCAAAGCCTTATCGACGCATTCCAGCTAGTCTTAGCAAGTTAATAAGTATTTTAAACTAAGAACGCGTAGTCGCACATTCATCAACTGACTTTTGCCTTTTGCCTAGGTTCCTACAGAACTATGTTTTAAATACTTAATTACTAAGTTACTGTTACGTTATTGTTGGGGCTGGGATCGAGTAGTTAACTACTGTAAATTTTATTGCATTAATTCGTGATGCAACATTTTATAATCTTATTGAGGCAGCTATGATATTAATAAGTCAGCGATCTGTCTTTCTGAACAGAGGCCAGGGCCACGGCCGCGTCGAGGGGCACTTGGCGAGTGGCGAGAGGCGAGGGGCGAAGGGGGGGGCGGTGGCGCGGTCCACTGTCAATAGAGTCGCGAATCTCGCGGAAGTGGTTACCTAATGCTAATTACATTGTCGTCACTATGATCACTCCTTTGTTTACGGGAGTAAATTGCGCGATCGCGTGCTCGATACTCGCACTCTACCATTTGTTTGTAGATCTCCGAAAAGCCTAATCTTCGCCATCTCAGACCACCCACCGGTTACTTAGATTAGATTACATACCTACTAATAGTAGGTTCCTACTATAGACACAGTATGTACAAGTAAGAGGATAGGTAGGATTTTAAATAAAACCATAATTATTTTCAAAGGGGTCAAATAGGGCATCGAGACTAGACGAGCTAATATCACTATTCACTTCACTATCACTATCATCACTACATACTATAAAATGAAGTTGCATTCCGCGTCTGTCTGTTTGTCCGCTAACTCTTTCTAAACCACGCAACGGATTTTGATGCGGTTTTCACTATTAGTTAGATAATTTTTCCAGGACGGTTTATATTATGTATATAATATATCTACGTTATATATACAGAAGTACCTACCTACATCAAAGTTCAAACATTTACAGACTAATAAGCCGGGGTAATGTATGCTTCTTTCTGCAAGACATGAAGAAAAAAACGCGGATAAAGCCACTTTTGAAAATGGCATTGGCAATGTGGCAACCTATTGTTGTGTCGAAAATTATTGAAAATTATATGATTTGTAAAAAAAACTTTGTCAAAGTTCTTACTTACTATTTTATTTAGATATTATTTAAATTAGTTACGAAGTGTCAATTATGAGGTAAAACATAATGTTTTGTGTAATTCCTGTCTCTTAGTATTTTTGAACAAAGATCATTATAAAAAAAATACAAAAAAATTATGAAGGCTCAATGTATGGCAATGCTACAATTTATTGATTAAGTCGTAACAGATACTTCTCTTCCTTGAGCGAAATACGCTATTTTGAGGTCAATTGCCGTGACGCTAAAATTCATATTGCTTTGCTCTGTACCGGCACAGATTACTATCACAGTCTATAAAACCATACAGTCGTTCGACGAAGACGTCTAGACAGGGCAATCGTTCGGGGTTTGAGGGGTGAGACGCGGCCCGACCTACGAACAAAACGATGATGTTAGTAGCTCGGGTCACAGAATACTTAATATAACCGTCGCGATACTGTCTAGACTTTGTCGGCATTTTTCACGAGATCAAAGTCGTCGGAGGACTGTATGGTTTTATAGACTGTGGTACAAACGCACTTGACTCATTAACTACCAAAATTTATTTTGGTTGTTAAGTTTATGCCTAGGAGTTCAAGTTGGTCGGAAATCGGTAAGGATATATCTTGAAAAGAAGGAGTGAGGTTGAAAGGACTCCTTTTAGCGGTGAATAGACACGCCTGTGTCTTGGAGGGATGAAACTTAACCTGATTATCTTTACCCCAATAGGAGACTGCTTGCAGGTTCAAGTTAATACGCTCAACCACAGCCTCTCTAAGCGTCATGGTTTCTTCACTGGTAGCCTGTGCGCTTGAAAAGTAACTCTCCACAACAGTGCTGTCGTCTGCTTACCCAAAGATAGGTTTAGGTTTAAGCAGATCGTTGAAGCAGAAGAATAATGTCGCGAAGTGAACTGATCTATGCTACGCTCTCGTCCTCGCTGGCAGATATTGCTTTGTTCTTTGCTTTGTCAGTGTCCACGTCTCGACTCCGTAGGTCAAAACAGGCAGGACTCACTGGGTGAAAACCTTTGTCTTTAGACTCTGTAGTATAGTATAGGTAGGTGACTGAAAGACTTGACGAAGTTTTCCAAATGCTGCCCAACCCAAACGAATCCTTCGGTCGGCTTCTCTCTCGAAGTTTTTTCTCCCTACCTGGATAGTTTGATCCCTATAAATATATTCTTGTGCGATTTCGAGTGCCATTCCTTCAATCGTAGCTGTTGGTCTCGTCATAACCTGCGCGTTGAACATGACCTTATCTTGTCTAAGTTCATGCCGAGACCAACGCGTCGCGTTACTACGTTTAGGTTATGCAGAATAATGTTACAGAATTATCTTTATGTATGGCAGGTCTTCACGGGTTGCCGGAGCGCAACGGCAAGCTGAAGGACTTGGAGCATTTCGACGCGACATTCTTCGGCGTGCACGCGAAGCAGGCGCACCTGATGGACCCCCAGCTGCGGCTGCTGCTGGAGCTGACGCACGAGACCATCGTGGACGCCGGGATCAACCCGGGCGAGCTGCGCGGCTCGCGCACCGGCGTCTACGTCGGCGTCTCCAACTCCGAGACCGAGGAGCTGTGGACCGCCGACCCGGACAAGATCAACGGGTACGCGCTCACCGGGTGCTGTCGCGCCATGTTCCCCAACCGCATCTCGTACACGTTCGACCTGAAGGGGCCCTCGTACGCGATCGACACCGCCTGCTCGAGCTCCATGTTCGCGCTCGCGCAGGCCGTCACGGCCATTCGCGCGGGCCACTGCGACGCCGCCGTCGTCGCCGGCACCAACCTATGCCTCAAGCCGGCCAACTCGCTCAACTTCCACCGGCTGAGCATGCTGTCGCCGGAGGGGCGGTGCGCCGCTTTCGACGCGAGCGGGCGCGGCTACGTGCGCTCCGAGGCGGCCGTGGCCATCCTGCTGCAGCGGCGCGGCGCCGCGCGACGCGTCTACGCGACCGTGCGCGCCGCGCGCATGAACACCGACGGCTCCAAGGTGCAGGGCATCACCTTCCCCGCCGGCGACATGCAGCGCCGCCTCGCCGAAGAGACCTTCGCCGAGGCGCGCCTCAAGCCCAAGGACGTCGTCTACGTCGAGGCGCACGGCACCGGCACTAAGGTACGCGACG
This sequence comes from Achlya flavicornis, assembly GCA_947623365.1. NCBI lineage: Eukaryota > Metazoa > Arthropoda > Insecta > Lepidoptera > Drepanidae > Achlya > Achlya flavicornis. The sequence goes on along the minus strand of OX392477.1, from coordinate 16,268,621 downwards.
CGTAAGCAGAACCACTAGTGTATATCTGAAGCGCGTGGTAGGGTGCACCATCGACCGTACCATGACCCTGACCGTGCGCTTGTGCTTTCGTGCAGGTGGGCGACCCGCAAGAGGTGAACGCGATCGCGGAGCTGTTCTGCAAGGGGCGCGACAAGCCGCTGCTGCTGGGCTCCGTCAAGTCGAACATGGGTCACTCGGAGCCCGCGTCGGGACTGTGCTCGATCGCCAAGGTGGTCGTGGCCATGGAGCACGGAGTCATTCCGGCCAACCTGCACTACAAATCACCTAACCCGGACATACCGGCTCTCGCCGATGGAAGAATTCAGGCACGTCACTTTGATATAAATATTTTTTTCTTATGGCAGAAACGTTCCTCGGCCTGCGCACAACCATCACCAAAGTCGATCTTGAAATTTTACTCTCAACTCTGTTAAAAGGAATCACGTAGTTAAATCGTATAAGCGGTTATCAAGTTATAAACATTCTAACTGATAGACAGAGACACGTTCGTTTTATAATATGACTAACTGTCCCTCGCGGATTCACCCGCGTTATCGAGAAATAAAGTAGCCTAAGTATGTCCTTCTCCATATCATAGTCCAGTATTGTGGTGGAGTAACTCACAGTTAGGATTACTAGCTGACCCCTGCGGTTTTACACACTTTTCCGAGATAAAATAACCTATGACACTCCATACCATAGGCTATCTGCGTGCCAAATTTTATCATGATCGATTCAGAGGTTTATAATCGTGAAAAGTTAACAAACAGACAGACAAAGTTACAGGACAGGAAATAAAGAAAACGATACAAATAAAAAGTGCTGATGAATGTAAACCGTGTTGCAGGTGGTGGACCGGAACATGGAATGGGAGGGAGGGCTGGTGGCGGTGAACTCGTTCGGGTTCGGCGGCGCCAACGCGCACATCATCCTGGAGTCGGAGCGCGGCGGTGGGAGCGGTGGGAGCGGTGGGAGCGGTGGGAGCGGTGGGAGCGGTGGGGCGGCGCAGTACTCGGTGCCGCGGCTGGTGGTGGCGTCGGGGCGCACGGAGGCGGCGGCGCGCGAGCTGCTGGCGCTGGGCGAGGCGCGCCCGCGCGACGCCGACCTGCACGCGCTGCTCGACGCCGTGCACCGGCTGCCCATCCCCGGCCACGCCTTCCGCGGGTACACGCTGCTCACCGACCCACCGCAACAGGAGATATTCGTGAGTAACAACTCTCCAAAAGCACCCTACCGAATCTCCATTCGAATCCGAATGACCATTCATAAGTTCTACTCGAATGAATGGAGGCAATGAAGGCGAGTGTTTGTGTGTCAGGAATCTGAGAGCAGCGAGCCCCGGCCGATTTGGTTCGTGTTCTCCGGCATGGGGTCGCAGTGGGCGGGCATGGCGCGCTCGCTGATGCAGGTGCCGGTGTTCGCGGCCAGCGTGCAGCGGTCGGCCGCGGCGCTGAAGCCGCACGGGCTGGACCTGGTGCACGTGGTGACGGACGCGCCGGACGCCGCCTTCGATGACGTCATCAACTCGTTCGTCTCCATCGCCGCCGTGCAGGTGGCGCTCGTGGACGTGCTGCGCGCGCTCGACATCAGACCCGACGGCATCGTCGGACACTCCGTCGGGGAGATCGGTCAGTACCATACAATACCTACCGCACGACACAACAGAACACAAAACATCACATCACATCACATAGCCGCACCTTTTTTTAGGGTTCCGTAGCCAAATGGTAAAAAAACGGAACCCTTATAGATTCGTCATGTTTGTCTGTCTGTCTGTCTGTCCGTTCGTATCACACAAAAATAGAAAACAAACAATACATTTTGGGGGTTCCCCATACATAGAACTGAAACTCAAAAAATATTTTTTAATAAAACCCATAAGTGTGGGGTGTCTATGGATGGATAGGTCTTCAAAAATGATATTGAGGTTTCTGATATATTTTTTTACTAAACTGAATAGTTTGCGCGAGAGACACTTCCAAAGTGGTAAAATGTGTGTCCGCCCCCCTGTAACTTCTAAAATAAGAGAATGATAAAACAAAAAAAAATATATGATGTACATTACCATGCAAACTTCCACCGAAAATTGGTTTGAACGAGATCTAGTAAGTAGTTTTTTTTTTATACGTCATAAATTGAAATTCATATTAAATACTCAGGTCTATACTACCATTTACTTATAAACCTACAGGTTTATACGGAACCCTCGGTGCGCGAGTCTGACTCGCACTTGGCCGGTTTTTTTACAACTAAGTTGGTAATCAAGCATACGGCCCGTCTGATAGTAAGCGTTTACCGTAGCCATATGGACTCTTGCAACACAAGAAGCATCGCTCACGCGTTACCGACCTTTTCCCCCCTCCCCTATGAGCTCTGGCGACCTTACTCACACGCAGGAACACAACTTTACACAACATAAAGTTATTTGGCCTCGGTATTCCCTAATACAGTCTCCCCTAATACAGGTTTCATAAACTTAAAAGGGGAATTCCAACCCATGTTACTTACAATCTTGTCATTTAATAAAGACATTTTGAATTTTGTATTATTTTTATTCTGTAAGGTTGAGATACTTCCCCAGTCGAGCTGTTCTTTGAGCGAATAAACGCTGTGCTCTATCTCTCTCAAAATGACACATCTCACTCGTGTTTTACATGTATCATTTAATTAAATTTATCCCAAATATGATATGCCACTTTGGGTCCAAAGTATGGTGGTAGAGACGGGATAATATATGATGTATTATATAATTAAATTTTTGAAATAAACTTATATTTTTTTTTTAAAACAGTAGACTTTAAGAATATTACCATTATTTAGATCGGAGATCGGTAGTAAATAGTAGTAAATGTTTGTGTGGTAGGTTGTGCGTATGCGGACGAGACGCTGACAGCGGAGCAGGCGGTCCTGGCTGCGTACTGGCGCGGGCGCAGCATCGTGGACGCAAAGCTGGCGCCCGGCGCCATGGCCGCCGTCGGCCTCTCGTGGGAGCAGTGCGAGCAGCGCTGCCCGCCCGACGTGGCGCCCGCCTGCCACAACGCCGCCGACAGCGTCACGGTACGGGCCGCCTACACCGCACCGAGCGCTCACAGCGCGCCCGCTCAGTGTCAGTGACCGCTCAGTCTCTCGTGCATGTTGCAGGTCTCGGGCCCGGTGGCCTCCATCGAGAAGTTCGTGGCGGAGTTGTCCGCGGAGGGCGTGTTCGCGCGGCGCGTGAACAGCTCGGGCGTGGCGTTCCACAGCAAGTACATCGCGACCGCCGCGCCGCTGCTGCGGCGCAGCCTCGAGCGCGTCATCACCGACCCCAAGCCGCGCTCCCCCAGGTGGATCTCCTCCTCGCTGCCCAAGGACCAGTGGAACTCCGACCTCGGTAACTGCACTTTTTTAGAAAGAGACCTTTATTTTTGTGTTTGTCCACGTATACGTGAAATAATGAGATGGGGTTAGTAAAACTACAATACCAACAAATACTTTCTAAAAAAAACCAGCAGATTTTTAAATAAAATACAAAATGTATGTACCTAAACGGTACGAATCGACGGTAGAGTCAATGTAAAAGTGCCTTATCGAAATTAACTTGACGAAACAAATGAGTTGAGTTTGAAAAGTTACATTTATAGTTGATAAGGAGGGTATTAGAAAGAAGAAGACCCGATTCAACAGATAGAAGTGTATACTTCCAGGACCTGTGGGGTAGTGTTGTTGATCTGTAATGTTTGTTATATACGTGTAATGTGTGTGGTGGTGACACAGCTCAGTTGAGCGACGCCGCGTACCACGTGAACAACCTGCTGTCGCCGGTGCGGTTCGCGGAGGCGGTGCGGTGCGTGCCGGAGCGCGCGCTGGTGGTGGAGGTGGCGCCGCACGCGCTGCTGCAGGCCGTGCTCAAGCGCGCGCTGCCCGCGCCGCAAGCCGCGCACGTCGCGCTCGTGCGCCGCGACGCGCCCGACGCCACCCTGCACCTGCTCGCCGCGCTCGGCAAGTATGTACACACACACACACGCACCCCCCCACACCCCCCCCCCCACACACACACACACACGCGTGCTGCTGCAGGCCGTGCTCAAGCGCGATGAATGATCGAACTCGAATGTCTAATTTGATTGAATATGAACGTGGAGCCGTAGCCGAGTTGTTGATGTATATTGTGTGGTATAGGGTGTACGGCTTGGGCGGGCAGCCGCAGACGGGCGAGCTGTACCCGCGCGTGCAGTGGCCCGTGGCGCGCGGCACGCCGGGGCTGGCGTCGCGCGTGCGCTGGGATCACTCCGTCGAGTGGGCCGTCGCCAACTACGGCGGCGCCGCGCGCTCCGGCGAGAACGTCATCGAGTACGACCTGGCGCGCGCCGACGACGCCTTCATCTCCGGACACAACATCGACGGACGAGTGCTCTTCCCCGCCACCGGGTACCTGGTCAGTATTACAGACATATTTCTTCTCTGTCGTTTCGCTCTTGCTACATTACAAACTACTTTACTCATCTTTTTGGGGCACGAGCGTAACATTTTTTCATGATAAAAAATACCGGCTAATGTATAAATTTAATCGTTATCGTCCTCAGACCCTCGTGTGGCGCACGATGGCCAAAATTAACAACAGGAAGCCGGAGGAGACACCGGTGGTGATAGAGAACATTCAATTCAGACGCGCGACGATCGTGTCGCGCGACGTACCCGTCCGGTTCCTGATCAACATCCTCGACGGCACCGGCGAGTTCGACGTGTGCGAGGGCGGCGGCGTGGTGGTGACGGGCAGCGTGCGGCTCGCGGAGCAGCCCGCCGCCGAGCGGCTGCAGGGGCTCGGGGGGCCGCCCCCCGCCGCCGAGCCCGGCCTGCTGCCGCTCACCACCGACGACATCTACAAGGAGCTGCGGCTGCGCGGCTACAACTACGGCGGCGTGTTCCGCGGCATCCGCACCTCCGACCCGCGCGGCGCCGCCGGCGAGCTCGCCTGGGACGACAACTGGATCTCGTTCATGGACACGATGCTGCAGTTCGGCATCATCGGCGTGGACACGCGCGAGCTGTACCTGCCGACGCGGCTGCAGCGCGCGCTCATCGACCCGGCGGCGCAGCTGGCCAGCGTGGCGGCGGCGGGCGGCGCGCCGCTGCCGGTGCGCATGCACCGCGACCTGGACGTGATCACGTGCGGCGGCGTCGAGCTGCGCGGCGTCAAGACCAGCCTGGCGCCGCGCCGCGCCAACCCGCAGCCCGCCCCCAAGCTCGAGAAGTACACCTTCCTGCCGTACGACAACGCCGACACCAACGCGGGCGCCGAGGACTCGTCCCGGTCGAAGCGCGACGCGCTCACCGTCAGCCTGCAGGTGGTGCTCGAGAACGTGAACGCGCTGCGGCTCAAGGTGGTGGAGGCGGCGCTGGAGCGCGCGCCCGAGGCGCTGCTGGTGCCGGCCGCGCTGCTGGCGCTGGACGGCGAGCCGCAGGTGCGCGTGGACGCCAGCCTGGCCGCCGGGCCCGCGCCCGCCGCCTACACGCAGGCCGTCAAGGACCTCGGCATCAAGGTCAGTTCGGTATACACTACAGCCTTTACTTACTTGCTCCATTTAACACAGCTGTTGGTTTTCCATAAATCTTTATCAACTCGGCTCACTTATCGCTTAATACAGCTATATAAACTTTAAACTTTGCACACATGTATCATAATGTACCTACTATAAGTTACAGATACAAATAAATAATTGGCATAACATACGTAAATATCAAATTCCGCAACTAATCAGAGTTCAGTCACTGATTTTGAACAGTAAGGACCAATCACTGCATCGGGGTTTTAACTTGGCCAAACAGAGTGCACATGTCTTTGACTTAGGCAATCAGATCGCATTGTTGGCGGTGGGAAGTCGGTGGAATATATTTGAACCGTAATGAACGACAATTAATTGTTCGATGTCTGTAGGTGACGTCGAAGGACGGGCGCACCGGTCCGCCGGAGAGCGAGTGCCACCTGGTGCTGGCGGCGGACGTGGTGGGGCGGCAGGCGGCCGCGCTGCCGCACCTGGCGGCGGCGCTGGCGGCCGGCGGCATGCTGCTGCTGGAGGAGCCGCGCGGCGCGCTGCGCGAGCCGGCCGCGCTCGACCTGCTGCAGCGCACCGACCTGGAGCTGGTGTCGCGCCAGCCGGCCGCCGGCTGCGAGTACCTGCTGCTGCGCCGCCGCGCCGCGCTGCCCCCCACCGCCGACCACGTGGTGATCGACATCGACGACGACGAGGAGTTCGCGTGGGTGGACGCGCTGCGGGCGGGCATGGCGCGCGCCGAGACCGAGGACATCCGCGTCTACTTGGTGGCGCGGGCGGCCGCCAGCGGAGCCCTGGGGCTCGCCACGTGCCTGCGCGCCGAGCCCGGCGGGCGCGCGCTGCGCCTCTTCTACCTGCCGAACGCGCGCGACAAGTTCACCACGACGGGCGGCGCGTACGGCGCGCAGGTGCAGCGCGACCTGGCGGTGAACGTGCTGCGCGCCGGCGTGTGGGGCTGCTACCGGCACCTGGCGCTGGGCGAGGCGGCCGACGCGCAGCTGCAGGTGGAGCACGCGTACGTGAACACGCTCACGCGCGGGGACCTCTCCTCGCTGCGCTGGATCGAGAGCCCGCTGCGGTTCGCGCGCGACCGCACGCTGCCGCCGCACACCGACCTGTGCCGCGTCTACTGCGCGCCGCTCAACTTCAGAGACATCATGCTCGCCACCGGCAAGCTGCCGCCGGACGCGCTGCCCGGAAACCTTGCCGGACAGGTACGCACACACCACCCCACAAGATGGTGTCCTTTCCTAATTAACGAGCTATCTACTGCAACAACATTTTTTTTGATCTGAAATACTCTCTTTGTGATCATCAGCTTATAATGTCCCACTGCCGAGCACAGGCTTCCTTTCAGAAATCAGGGTGGAAGAAAATGAGCAAGTCATATTAGTATAGAACTAGTTGGGAGTAATGTTGTTTTTTTGTCACGTAGGAGTGTATCCTGGGGCTAGAGTTCAGCGGTCGGTCGTCCAGCGGGGCGCGCGTGATGGGCATGGTGGCGGCGCAGGGGCTGGCCACCACCGTGCTGGCGGACGAGGGGTTCCTGTGGGAGGTGCCGGGCGCGTGGTCGCTGGAGGAGGCGTCGACGGTGCCGGTGGCGTACGCCACGGCGTACTACGCGCTGAGCGTGCGCGGGCGCATGCGGCGCGGCGAGAGCGTGCTGGTGCACGCGGGCACGGGCGGCGTGGGCCAGGCCGCCATCAGCATCGCGCTGCACGCCGGCTGCGCCGTCTACACCACCGTGGGCACGCCCGACAAGCGCGCCTTCCTGCGCGACCGCTTCCCCGACCTGCCCGCCGAGAACATCGGCAACTCGCGCGACTGCTCCTTCGAGCAGCTGGTGCTGCGGCGCACGCGCGGCCGCGGCGTGGACCTGGTGCTCAACTCGCTGGCGGCCGACAAGCTGCTCGCCTCCGTGCGCTGCCTCGCCAACGGCGGCCGGTTCCTCGAGATCGGCAAGCTGGACCTCTCCAACAACACGCCGCTCGGCATGGCTATATTCCTGAAGAACACCACGTTCCACGGCATCCTGCTGGACGCGCTGTTCGACGCGAGCGGCGACAACGTGGAGAAGGCGGCGGTGGTGCGCTGCGTCACCGAGGGCATGGCCAGCGGCGCCGTGCGCCCGCTGCCCGCCACCGTCTACGCCGACCACCAGCTCGAGCAGGCCTTCAGGTGCGTGCGTGCCCACAATACACGCAACAAATGTATACCACACACGCACGCTATATGTTATGTAACATGTTGTTGTGGTGCAGGTACATGGCGACGGGCAAGCACATCGGTAAGGTGGTGCTGCGCGTGCGCGAAGAGGAGGCTGGCAGCAAGCCGGCCGCCGGCGCCGCCACCGCCACCACCGCCACCACCACCACCAAGCTGGTGTCGGCCATGCCGCGCACCTACCTGCATCCCGGCAAGACTTACCTGCTCGTCGGTATGTACTCACACCACACACGTCACACATGTACCAAAATTGTTTACTATTTTTTCTGATTTCTGATTCGGTATTCTGTACCTCTACCATGAGTTTTCTACACTAGCGTAATTTACACTCACTGTTGTGTGCATTATTATGTATTAAGTCCCAGTGTTGTAATGTCGTGTTGTGTTGTGTTGTGGAACAGGCGGGTTGGGCGGGTTCGGGCTGGAGCTGGCGCAGTGGCTGGTGGTGCGCGGCGCGACGCGGCTCGTGCTCACGTCGCGCTCGGGCGTGCGCACCGGCTACCAGGCCTGGTGCATCCGCAGGTAACACTACTCTACCTACTGCAATGTGGCTCGGGCTGGAGCTGGCGCAGTGGCTGGTGGTGTGCGGCGCGACGCGGCGGTCTACATGATCTGAGTAATGGGCATTGTACAAGTTTGGAACTCGAATAATGAAGGAATTTTGTTTGTAATTGGTCAAGCAGGGTGGGGTGGGTTTATTTTAAAATTATTACGTCTATCAAATGAACGAAAAGGTACCAAAAATGTTATTTTCGATAGAAGGTTGGGACAATCTATTTTGTTCAAAAGAATATTATGGAGAAAAGACAGACCAGCAGCATCTCGCCGATCAACTAGAGGCAAAATATGATGAATTCAAATTCAAATTCAAAATCATTTATTCAAATAGACCTTCGCAGGCACTTATGAAAATTCTGACTCTAATACTCTAATACCGGTTCGGAAGGTTGCATTTGCTGAGAAGAGCCGGCAATAAACTCAGCAATTACTTAATATGATTAATTACATAATATTTACATTCTAATCGCACTGAAAACAATTGCGTGCCCCGGCGCGGCGGCAAAATTACAAAGTAGACTGAAAAAATATTTAATAAGTAAATAAATAGCAAACTTAAGCAGACCAGCCCCCACAAGCAGCACCTGTTCACAAGTATGACGCGTGTGGCAGCCATCGCCCTCCTCGCCATATTGGAGGGAAGTGAGCGACCCGTCACACGACGCCGCCGCAAGATGGTGTCTACAACTCTCGTATTTAAAGAAATATTTTTATTTTCTTTGCAAAAGGGGCCGGAATGGGGGACCGAAATATATATTGCTAGCTCACCATATGTCAAAATTGATTTCGCAAAAGACCTAATTGTTGCTTATACAGTTTCCTCTCTTTCATCTCCTATGGATTTGGATGTCCCCATACTGGCCCAGTAAAATAAAACAGCGCGGATATTGTGTCGGTATGTCGTGTCGTGATGGCGCACTGGATGGTGTGACATGACATGACATGACATGTGTGGTGTGGTGTGGTGTGGTAGATGGCGCGAGATGGGCGTGAAGGTGAGCGTGTCGACGAGCGACGCGGGCGCGGCGGGCGGCGCGGAGGCGCTGGTGCGCGCGGCGGCGGCGCTGGGCCCGCTCGGCGGCGTGTTCAACCTCGCCGCCGTGCTGCGCGACGCCTTCATCGACAAACAGACGCCCGCCGACTTCCGGGCCGTCGCCAACCCGAAGATTGACGGTGAGACATCACCCCTCCCCCCTCGCGAGTTTACTCGTTATTACCCCAAGCCACCAGTTAAGTAGTAATCTGATGAGCATTCTGATTCTGAAGGAACGGCCTCCCCAACGAGTAGAACTTTTTAGTTACTGGTCAGATTTCTGTTCACAACACATAAATCTGGTCTCCAATTTGATGAAAGCGTTCGCCGTCCTGAATTTTCGTCCCTTCGTTGGACTGAAAATTTCTGTGCTCTGGGAAACTAGACTATCTGGTAGAGACGCTATACCTTAATCTATGTAAATGCATAATATAGTGACCGTTGTTCGATGTGATGTTGTCTGTGCTCAGCGACGAAGGCGCTTGACGCGGCGACTCGCAAGCTGGCACCGGAGCTGGACTACTTCGTGGTATTCTCGTCGGTGTCGTGCGGGCGCGGCAACCCCGGCCAGACCAACTACGGGCTCGCCAACTCCGCCATGGAGCGGATCGTCGAGCAGCGGCAGGCCGACGGGCTGCCCGGCCTCGCCGTGCAGTGGGGCGCCATCGGTCAGTAGTGCCTCCTATACTACACTACACTACACTTACAGTACAGTACTGTACAGTACAGTACATACTGACTGTGTCGGCTCGTGTGTGCTCGCAGGTGAGGTGGGGCTGATCGTGGACACGATGGGCGGCGGGTCTGGCGGCGAGGAGCCGGTGGTGGGCGGCACGGTGCCGCAGCGCATCGCGTCGTGCATGGAGGCGCTGGGCACGCTGCTGGCGCTGCCGCACGCGGTGGCCGCGTCCATGGTGCTGGCCGACAAGCGTCGCACGGCCGCCGCGCCGCAGCAGGACCTAGTGCACGCCGTCGCCAACATCCTCGGCATCAAGGACCCCGCCAAGGTGTCCGACTCGGCCAACCTGGCCGAGCTCGGCATGGACTCGCTCATGGGCGCCGAGATCAAGCAGACGCTGGAGCGTGGCTACGACGTGGTGCTCGGCGTGCAGGAGATCCGCGCTCTCACATTCGCCAAGCTGCGCGGCATGGCCGGCGCCGGCGCCGAGGAGCAGGAGGCGGCTCCCGCGGCCGAGGGCGCGCCCGCCGCCGCCGCCGGCGAGGACGACGTGGTACAGTTCGCCGCGCTCGGCGAGCTGATGCCCAAGCAGGTGCTGGTGAAGCTGCCGACGGCCGGCGCGGGCAGCGGCGAGAGCCGGCCCGCGTTCATGGTGCACCCCATCGAGGGCGTGGTGGACCTGCTGCGCGGCGTGGCGGCGGGCGTGCGCGGCGCGGTGTACGGCCTGCAGTGCACGCCGGCCGCGCCGCTCACGGACATGGCGGCGCTGGCCGGCTTCTACGTGCAGCACGTGCGCTCCGTGCAGCCCAAGCCGCCGTACACGCTGCTCGGCTACTCCTTCGGCGCCGGCGTCGCTTTCGAGATGGCGCTGCAGCTCGAGCAGGTAACCTATACTATCATACCATTTTGCACATCGGCTAGATTTATAGAATTTTTCTACCTATCATAAAATTTTTGCTTTCTAAACTTTTTTAAGCTTTCGGGAACTAAATTCATTGGTTTATTAATGTATCGGGTCTACTAGCGCACAGATTAGTATAATCAAAGTATCATTTTGACTGTCCTAGACGTTTCATTAGGTACATGATAGTTGCATTAATATAACTAAGAACTAAACTCTATAAAATGTAGATGTATTTAAGTGGTAGGATAGAAGATCGCTAGGTGGTGGGGTGGTGGGGTGGTGTGGTGATAGAACAGTGAGTAAGGTATGTGGTGTGTTGTGTGCGCAGGCGGGGTGCGAGACGCGCGTGGTGCTGGTGGACGGGTCGCCCGCGTTCGTGGCGACGCACACGACGCGCGGCAAGAGCAAGCGCGGCCACGCGCCCGGGGCGGGGGCGGGGGCGGGGGCTGTGGGGGGGGCGGGGGCGGGGGCCGCCGCCCGCACGCCGCAGGCCGACGAGGCCGACGCGCTCGCCTACTTCGTGCAGCTCTTCAAGGACGTCGACGCCACCAAGGTATACATACATACAACTACAAATATGCAGGAAGCTCATTCTTATTGCATACATTTCGTAAATTTCCAAATTATATATTTACATCCTGCTAGACTTCTTGCGTCAACCCCTAAAAATACCATAGTAATACTGTGTCCACCGACTTGCTGTGTCCGGTATATACGGACGCAAGATTATTTTCATCCGAAATATACACCATTCCATAGCTTTCAGTATCAGGATCCTATAGTACAGTACAGTACAGTTGGACATCTCGTGTTGGCAGGTGTCGTCGGAGCTGGAGCGGCTGCCCAGCTGGGAGATGCGGGTGGAGCGCGCCACGGCGCTGGTGGGTGCCGCGGCGCCGTACGACGCCGAGTCGCTGGCGCAGGCGGCCGCCTCCTTCTACCGCAAGCTGGTGGTGGGCGACTCGTACAAGCCGGCGGGCAAGCTGCGCGCGCCCGTGACGCTGTTCACCGCGCGCGACAACTACGTGTCGCTGAGCGAGGACTACGGGCTGCGCGAGGTGTGCGCCGGCCCGCTGACGACGCGGCAGCTGGCCGGCACGCACCGCACCATCCTGGCGGGCGAGGCGGCCGCCACCATCGCCGCGCACCTCACCGACCTGCTGGCGCACTAGCGCAGCGCGGGCGCGCGCCGCCGACACCGTCGCCGCCGCCGCCGCCGCCGACACTGACCTCACACGAGTGCGAGTACACTACACCATCGGGAGACACGTATATCGGACGGGAGTGTATTAATGTTTAATTTATTATAAGCGGCCGAACTAGGCTCGCGGCCTGTGATACGCGACATTCCCCGGTCGTACGTATGGACACGTACGGGTAGTAGATATTTATTATATAAGCGTGACATCACGGTAGTGAGAGGGGACGGCCGCCGACGCGACGCTCCGCGTGCGTCGCTATTTAGGTAAAGTAGTATATTTATACTTCTCGAATAATAATTATATTGATGGCTATTATTTAATAACACGATGAATGTGATATGTTAGAATTGCCGCACGCTGATATTGTCGGTTAATCCGCTCGACGGCCGGCCGCGTGGTCGCAGTACGCTCGGTACGTACAGTACGCGCGGTACGCACAGTACTTACGCGCGGTACGCACAGTACCTACGCGCGGTACGCACAGTACCTACGCACAGTACGCGCAGTACGCTCAGTACACGCGGTACGCATGCGGCACGCGGGCGGCTCGTGGAGCACAGTCGCGTCGCGGACGCCCCCACTAGTAACACTAGTTAGCGTTAAGTAGTTAGTTCCTGTGTATGGTTGTTGTGGTAATTTATTTTGTTACTGACTTGGCGCAAGCGCCCTGTGATTAAAAGTGCATTATTTTTGAAAATATTTTTTATTTATAAACCTTAATTACAACATTCCTGAAGGAAGACCTCCTCAGCTCCTTAATCAAACCATTAATAGAAACTTTGAATAGATCCGGAGAAGTGAGCCCGCCTTGGCGAATACAGCATTCTAACCTATAACTGCTAGACGTCGCGTCGCCCCATTTCACAGTTAAGCCGGCTTTTCACTTTGGGATATAATAAAATATATATTACATCTTTACAATTGAGGCTCATAAATACGGAGTCTGTTGAGGTTGAGAGTCAACCTTCAAATTTCGCAGTAGCTCGGGCTGCAGGCTGCAGCAGCCGCTCGAGTACCTTACCAACTACCGTTCCAAGGGAGAATAAAGATAATTGAATACATTTTTTTTTCGTCGTCCGTAAGACCGAACGAGTGCGAGAAGAAAGCAAGAGTTTTATTTTTTTGTTATACAACTAAGTCGTTTAACAAGCATACGGCCCGCCTGATGGTAAGCGGTTACCGTAGCCATATGGACGCTTGCAACACGAGAAGCACGAGTTGAGCTGCTTTAAGCGAATAAACGCTCTACCTCTCTCAAAATTTATATTTTTTCCACCTGCCAAGTACTAGTGCTGTGACATTTGTTGGACGGACTGCCAACGATTCAGTCAGTTAAGTTGTAATCGGGTACCGATAAGAGTTCCCTCATTTGGATTACTGGATAAAGTGCAAAGTGGCCTTGAATTAAGCACAGCTTCGACGCGAGTAGAGAGCTTCCCGAGTTCCTCAAACGTTAGAGCTCGTGTACCAATTGTTCGTTTCAAGTGCAATTTGGCAGAATTGACCACGGCTTCGTAAAGACCACGGAAGTTACTACTTGTCGGTGGGTTATGTCTCCACATTACACATGGCGTCGGATCAGCGCCGCCTAGCGGCTAAATTGAGAAACAGCGCGCAATTGCGAGTGCGAGATTATTTATATAGATAGCAAGCCTTTTAGATAGCAAGCATCAAACAACAAGTAAAGTAAACAAAGAAACGAGCGTGAACGTTGTTTTGCGAGTGCGAGTGGCAATTTAGACACCTTTTACAGTTGTTATCGATAAAGTCTTCACTAGACAGCTTCCACGGAGATTTTGGCAGTGAGAGCCTATTTTACAAACTTATTTTCATCAAAATGGTATTGTAATGAGTGGAGTACCTACGCCGACAATGAATGAAATTTTACAAAGTAAAAGTGGGAATTTGTACCAATAAAAACGTAAAAAACAGATAATTAGTTGTATTGATTTCGTAACTGGTAAATCGGCTCGAAGGACCAAAATGTGTGCTTCGATAGCTTGTACAATTAGAATTCTTGAAAGAAAGTATGTCTAGATATCCTAAGAAAAACTCACACAGGATCCCAGCGTGTCCCGGTACGAGAATTTTTCACAATCACGCACTATGACTTATAGCATAGCATGGACAGCACAGTTTTTGGAGTTGATTCGTTAGTTTTAACAAAAAAAATGTATTATGGAGCAGCGTTGGTATGCGCGAAATCTCAGTTGTGACGCTATTGGTTGATGCGGCGGTGCGCGTTAACTAATAACCATTTTAGCGGGCGTTTTCAAATTCTAGTCATAAAAAACCAAAGCAAATCTTTTCTTAAAAGGAGTTTCAAAAAAAAAAGATTGTAACCTAAGATAAGTTATTGGAAATAACTAAAAAAAAAAAAAAAACAACCCTTATTCATAATCGCTTTTTAACTAAATCAGTGTAATAGTGTGCCCCGTCTCACTCTTTCAATCACTAAATGTCACGAGTCAGATAAAGACTTTTAGCTAATCAACGATATTTTTTCAATACAAATCTTTGAGTGACCGCACACGCAGCTATAATATATATTTCTGTTACTTCACCAACTTGTACTGGCATTTATATTATAGCTCGGCATATTAATATATATTATAGCTACGTGTGTGACGGGCTTTAGTCTTTTGAATTTCAAGACCTAAACAAAGGGGGCGGCGTTTGTCTGCGCCCCGGGCGGCTGTAAGTGCTGATATCCATACTACGCTACTGCATATATTGCTTGGCTGTTTTCGATGAAGAGCAGTTTCAAGTATAGCGTGTAGAGTAATCGCGGTAGGTTAGATATGGGCAATTGGGCAGGTCCTGGTTGAGGTCCTTGATCGCGCTGTCGTGGGCAGGCGTCCGCGAGGTGCAGTACAGTGCTGGTTGAGTCCCGAGTCTCGCCAGATTATATAATGTACTTTTTGCCCGCGCGGTTGGCGCCCGCGCCCTTGCCAACGAGTCACATTTATAATAAAGTACCTACATGAGAGGCATGGCATTGTTTGTTTGTATTGCACCGCGGCCGGCGTGTTTGCCGCCTGACGCGAGACGCCCGGTCCGCAGGCTCGGGCTGGTAGAGCGCGCGTGCGCCTGCGTCTCGTCCTTCTGCCAATTTATTGTTATCAGTGTACATCCGTGATTATGCTCCAATTCTGAACTAGTGTCGAACCCAACCGTGAGTATCTTTTTCTTATTTTCTTTTAATTATTTAATTTTATTTATAATTGGATGGACAAATGGTAATGAAATTGCGCATAGGTTGTCCGGTGAAATTCGAAAAATAGTAATTCAACCTATGGTGTGGTAGTTCAGTGAGCAAATGTGTTCTGTAAATGTAAAAAAAAACGGAGCTTATTTATGTTTATAAATTATCATGTTTTAAAATATGACAACTTGCTAGAGTTTTTCGAGACAATATTGATTGACCACTGATTGTGGTCAGTGGTACTACTATTGAATATTCTGTGTCAGTGGCTCGATTCTCGTAACAAAACTTCAACGATATCGTAGCGACTTCAACGATTAAACTGTGTTTTTTACTATTATTATAATGTCAAATGAAAGATTGAAAAATGATCCTATAGACTAATTGTTGAGGCATATACACGTTTGAATGTTTTTATACAAAATATTTCACGAAACACAATATTTAAATAGTTGATGTCGCTACGACACCGCTGAAGTTTTGTTACGAGAATCGACCCCCAGTGCAAACGTCTTCTGATGTACCCGGAGCAGAGGGAACGTTTTCGCGGAATCTGCGTGTCCATCCGCCCGCCGCCGCCGCGCCGCCGCGCCGCCCGCGGAAACGGCTGATATTCACAATTAAATCTATTACTTTACCACCGAGCTTATTGCGCCCTCGTTGCCGGCCCTTGCTGGATTGTTTGTTTAATTGGTGTTAATCTGCGATGCCTCAGACCCATCGTTCTCAGCCAATTTCTATATCAACTACATTGTAGGTACTGTATACCTACCTACCTTTCGTTACGCAGTCCTAAGTTAGGAACCACGTTTGCGCATAGCTTTAGCTTTAATAGGAATGTTCCAGTTTTTGAGTGATAGGATAGCATCAGACAATGTTTAATGATTTGTGGTGCCTATTTAATTGTTTTTATTTAATGTCTTAGTTCCCTTCACAAAGGGTAATATTTATTTTAATTTAATTTTGTAGGAAAAGTATCTATGCAAATCAGGTACACATACTTTTAAATTTGTTCTAAATGTGTGTAGGTATAAAGTGTCAACTAATTTTAAATCGGTAGATATAGTAGGTATGACGTTCAAGCTTACCTATCTACTTATCAAATTCGGATAGTAATCGCCAAGTAGTTATTGCGTTATACAAAATATATTTTCCTAGCAACAATAATAATGCACACGTAGGAAACCAACCGCTGATCACCCTCACTATGTGCGCTCGTTGTTCTGGTTAATGCTGGGTTACTTGGGCTGCCACGAGTAACCTTCTTTTTTATTGGTTGATGAAGTCGCGATGATTAATTTATATTTCGATGTTGAGTTCTCGATGTCGTAGAACGTTCAACGTAGTGATTAGATGTAGTTATTCATGATATTTATCGCCGTTGCAGTTGCAGAGTTACTTTTCGCAAAAAACTATGCGAACGAAACAGTAGGGAAGTAATTAAAAAAACTATACTGGGACCTTTTATAACAAATGTAGTCTGTGGGCCATGTTCCCAATCTGCCGATCTGCGACCGCAGCCGCCGCCGCCGCCCGCGCCGGCCGGCGCAGCCGCAACCGCAACTAGCGCACCTCGCGCACACACACCGCACTGTCGCTGTCGTCATTCCACATTCGAACACCATTGTTTATTTATTAACACGCATGCGAGCCGACCGGCGACCCTGCGGTCGGTACAGTGAAATCTGCACATTGTTTTCTATAGTTTTATTGTAAGGTAAGATGATCTGAGAGCGTTCTCTTGTCTCGCCACAATAGAGAGCGATGAGTGGCAAACACCTAATATTATATACCTATCCTCAGTAGACAAACTTGACATTATGCAGAAATAGGTAAAAATCAATATTAGGCACTTCGGTTGGTTTTGCAGCTGAGTCAAACCATCCCCGGAGTTTCGTTTCTAAATATTTATTTATGTAGGCAGGTAGGTACAGTCATCCATGTAACTATGCTCATAGAAGTGTACTGACGACCAATGCTTGTTGCATAGCATAACTTCTTCAATTCATAAGTAGTTGCCACTACCGCCGCCGGTGTCCACATTGCAGTAGCTAGCTTTCATATTATGATCAGGCCGTAGCTGAAGCCACTCACAGATCCAGGCGTGGGAATGGAGCGAAGAGCCCGCGCCGCTCCGCGAATAAATGACGCTATTACAATTCATTACAGAATTATAAGGCGCGGGCGCGGGCAGGCGCGGGCAGGCGCGGGTGATGCGTGGCGCCGCGAGCGCGTGCTCCGCGCCGCCCATGTAATTGCGCGCGGCCCGGCCTGCGCTGCCTGCACCCCGGCCACTCCGGCCAGACAGACCCCTCAATACAGCCCTGACCTCCGACCGATCCACACTATATTTAGATCAGCTTGTGTGCAAAGCTCATTTTAAGGTGTTCTTACGATTAATGTTTAACTGGTGGCGAAATGTGAAAGAAACGCACGTGTCCAGTTAGAATGCCTTTAATGCACTGTTTTAAATTGAATGATCGCAGTCGCGCTATGCCACCGTGTCACGTACACTATGCACTAATTCACTGATCGATCTTTGTTCGCGCACACTATTCACTTCATAACTATGCGTACCGATTGGTAATCTGGCTATGTAATCTTCTGATTCTCAGACCTGCCCAGATGCATGTGATGATTCCGATGATAACGATTACACAATAAAGTATGTAATGATATATGTACA
Source organism: Achlya flavicornis (assembly GCA_947623365.1). NCBI lineage: Eukaryota > Metazoa > Arthropoda > Insecta > Lepidoptera > Drepanidae > Achlya > Achlya flavicornis. The sequence continues at coordinate 16,250,597 of OX392477.1, read as the reverse complement.
TTTTGAGATGCAACTGATGCATGAGAGAAAGATTGTTGTTCTTTTACACTCTCAATCTGTTCCCTCAAATGGAAATGGGTCCAGTGTCCTATATGATTTTCAGGAATAAATGTGTTGTCGAATGTAGGGTTGTTGATGATATTATTGATCCCAGAATCTATTTTGGTTTCTCTAAAATCTTCACCTCGTAAAATCATCTCATTATGGAAATCATAGTGTGTATGAATGATGATGTTCTCTCCTCTCAGTACACATCCAGGACTCAATTTGATGATCCCTGTACCCTTTAATGACGTCGTCGTTAGACCAGCTGGACAGAAAATGCCTACGTCGCATTCCTGACAGCACGCGAATAACCAGGTGTGTTGATCATGTAACAATGTCCACTTATCACTGCAACTTTATAACTACGTACGGCAGTGTGTCAGGTTTCTATTGTTTATAATTTGCGCTTCGCAAATAGATTCGGAAACTTTGTAATAATACATTGGGTATATTAGGGCATAACATGTTTTGTTCTGTAAGATAAATGCATTTTTTGGTATCATCAGATCTTAAAGGGAGTAATAAATCTTTCTTTAAGTTCAAAGCTATTAGCTACATATTCGGTCGTTGGAATGATAGTTAACGATGTTTGGCCGCTTATTTTAGGTATTGGAATAATATGATGTAACTCTAACCGCTCCTTATTCATAAGTGGTAACCGAACTTCAAATATTAAAAATGTGTCTGTTAATCGCACGTGTACCTTAGCCACTTTATACATGTATCTAAAGTACAATGATTGTTGTTGATGCAGGGTAGAGACAACTCATTTATCAGTTGTCCAGCGATGATGTTCAATTGTTGCGCCTGTTGGCACTTGAGTAGGGTCTCCATTGTAGATAATGAATGTATAGTAAGTTAAATACGGAAAGATCTTACTTGAATAAATGACGCTATTACAATTCATTACAGAATTATAAGGCGCGGGCGCGGGCAGGCGCGGGCAGGCGCGGGTGATGCGTGGCGCCGCGAGCGCGTGCTCCGCGCCGCCCATGTAATTGCGCGCGGCCCGGCCTGCGCTGCCTGCACCCCGGCCACTCCGGCCAGACAGACCCCTCAATACAGCCCTGACCTCCGACCGATCCACACTATATTTAGATCAGCTTGTGTGCAAAGCTCATTTTAAGGTGTTCTTACGATTAATGTTTAACTGGTGGCGAAATGTGAAAGAAACGCACGTGTCCAGTTAGAATGCCTTTAATGCACTGTTTTAAATTGAATGATCGCAGTCGCGCTATGCCACCGTGTCACGTACACTATGCACTAATTCACTGATCGATCTTTGTTCGCGCACACTATTCACTTCATAACTATGCGTACCGATTGGTAATCTGGCTATGTAATCTTCTGATTCTCAGACCTGCCCAGATGCATGTGATGATTCCGATGATAACGATTACACAATAAAGTATGTAATGATATATGTACATTTTGAGATGCAACTGATGCATGAGAGAAAGATTGTTGTTCTTTTACACTCTCAATCTGTTCCCTCAAATGGAAATGGGTCCAGTGTCCTATATGATTTTCAGGAATAAATGTGTTGTCGAATGTAGGGTTGTTGATGATATTATTGATCCCAGAATCTATTTTGGTTTCTCTAAAATCTTCACCTCGTAAAATCATCTCATTATGGAAATCATAGTGTGTATGAATGATGATGTTCTCTCCTCTCAGTACACATCCAGGACTCAATTTGATGATCCCTGTACCCTTTAATGACGTCGTCGTTAGACCAGCTGGACAGAAAATGCCTACGTCGCATTCCTGACAGCACGCGAATAACCAGGTGTGTTGATCATGTAACAATGTCCACTTATCACTGCAACTTTATAACTACGTACGGCAGTGTGTCAGGTTTCTATTGTTTATAATTTGCGCTTCGCAAATAGATTCGGAAACTTTGTAATAATACATTGGGTATATTAGGGCATAACATGTTTTGTTCTGTAAGATAAATGCATTTTTTGGTATCATCAGATCTTAAAGGGAGTAATAAATCTTTCTTTAAGTTCAAAGCTATTAGCTACATATTCGGTCGTTGGAATGATAGTTAACGATGTTTGGCCGCTTATTTTAGGTATTGGAATAATATGATGTAACTCTAACCGCTCCTTATTCATAAGTGGTAACCGAACTTCAAATATTAAAAATGTGTCTGTTAATCGCACGTGTACCTTAGCCACTTTATACATGTATCTAAAGTACAATGATTGTTGTTGATGCAGGGTAGAGACAACTCATTTATCAGTTGTCCAGCGATGATGTTCAATTGTTGCGCCTGTTGGCACTTGAGTAGGGTCTCCATTGTAGATAATGAATGTATAGTAAGTTAAATACGGAAAGATCTTACTTGACGAAGTCTGATGTTGCGTAAAGGTGATCACTGAAGCTGGTTGCTCCTCGGTGATACTTCAAGATGAGCTGTGTGTTCTCCCGCACTGGACCTCGGAATGAGAGCTGTGTTGGGTGCAGACTTTGTGAGAACTGTGTGCTCCCTGTTGTGTGTAGACAATGTGAGAGCTATTTGCTTCCTGTTAAAGTCCATTGTTTCACTAGTCACTGCTACACAAAGAACTTAGTTCACGGCACCTCCCTCGACGAAACTTATCGCAACCGAACTGTATAGACGCGATAGGTAGGTCCTGTTGGACTTAAAATGTGAACGCGAGGTCCCGCTCGAAGGACTAAAATGTATGGTGTTCTTACGATTAATGTTTAACTGGTGGCGAAATGTGAAAGAAACGCATGTGTCCAGTTAGAATGCCTTTAATGCACTGTTTTAAATTGAATGTGGCGCGATAGCATTCGCGCTATGTCAGCAAATTACATCAATATGCAAAATAGTACGCTTGCCCGTACACCTGACCTCCGACCGGTCCACACTATATTTAGATCAGCTTGTGTGCAACGCTCATACTTTATTCAGCTTAAATCAACTCTAATAATAATAAATAATCTATACGCCTAATAATCTCTATTCGACGCGATGCCCTCCTTGCCACGTCACTGTTTGGGTGCTTACATTAGTGTTCGCGCATCAAATTACAGAACTCGTCACTCGCGCAGGACAAACGAGAATGGTCAGCGCACCAAGTGTAAGTCATTCCGATCTCCTAGTACTAAATGTCAAGCTCCAGGTGATCGGGTTACATCGAGATTGCTGTTTTGCTCGTGTTGCGGTGCGCGGGCCTGCCCTGCGGGTCTATGAACCTTTTTCTTATCCGTAACGCTATTGTGAGTGCAACGATTCCAACGTTATTTCAAAAATAATAAACCGGGCATGAGTCTGAATCTGATTGCGCACCAAAGAGTCCGACCGACCTTCCTAAGACGTACATTTCTAGGGTTGTCCGTGGATTGGACCTGTAGAAAATAACCAGACCGCATAACTAGAGTTTGTGAGGGTATTTCGATGATTTCTAGAGACGTTTTGTTCCGAAGTCACCTGGAAGACAAGGTTAAGCTGGCATCCAAAAAGCTTGGAGTGCTCAACAGAGCGAACAGTACTTCAAATCGGGGCAAAGGCTGCAACTTTATAAGTCGCACGTCCGGCCTCATATGGAGTAACTGTTGTCATCTGTGGGCGGGGGCATCTGGATACCAGCTTGGGCCTTTAGACTCGGTTCAGCGACGTGCCGCTAGAATTGCCGACGATCCCGAGCTCACGAACGGTTTAGAGCCTCAGTCTGAGAAGAGACTTTGCCTCCTTTTGCTTTTCCTTTTTCTACCGTTTGTACAACGGGGAGTGTTCCAAGGAATTGTTTCGACTTGATTCCCACGGCTACGTTCCACCATCGCAACTCTCGCCATCGACGGGGAGTCCATCCTCACACATTGAAACCAGAATTGTTTCGAACTGTGCGGGGCCCAAAGGAGTTTTCTTCCGCGGACGCTCAGACTGTGGAATGAGCTCCCCGCCGTAATACTTTACTTGTACTTTTTGATTTTGATTTAGAAGAGAAAAAAATACTCGAAAAAAAACAAATTTCCCGCCTTGGTACTGTTTTATTTTATACATGATTTGACATGTATTTTGACCATAGAGATATCATAAGAAAACTTCTCATTTAGAGGTGAAGATTTTTGTGAAATAATGTGCCATATTACAGTAGCTGTCCCCCGCGGTTTCACCCGCGTTCCTAATGGGATAAAAAGTAGCCATTATCTCTAGACCATAGAAGCTATCTGCATGCCAAATTTCATGATGGTTGAGTTGAGTAGTTAAGGCATGATAGCGTACCAAACAAATAAACAAACAAACTCTCATTCGCATTTATAATAATATAAAATGTTAGGATTTGTGTCGTTTTCTACATAAATTAAGAAAATGTTACATTTCTCTCTTATAATATGCTACTTTTGACTATCGGCCACTGGCAGCACTGCTGCCATACTCGTCGCTGGAGCGCTACGTAATTGTTTGCGCATAGAGCTACGCTGTAAGCTTCCCTTATCGAGGAACTTCTTAGTATTTGCTTTTGTTCACGATTAAATATTGATACTTTACAGTATTCCCGCGTTTAAGACCACCATGACATGTCTGCGGCGCCGTAAACAAGTCTCTACTCCGATAAATATCAATATTATTGACCACAATGTAATACGTATGTACATACATGTGTTGCTTGCTTCCTGCCGATTTACACTACGGGCCAATCTCTTCTCAAGATAGGTTTGCCCTAGGTTATTTTTTATAAAGTTGTTTTTTTATGTTTATGTTTAGGTATTTCAATTTGTAAAATATTTGGAGAAAATTGTTCAGTTTGTCCAAAAATGAAGAGTTTCTTGCCGGTTCTTCTAAATTCAGTTAGCCGACTTCCGGACTACAGTAGTTTTGACATTCATAAGTGCCCTACTAGGCCTTTGACTTTCATTAGACATTGCCAAAGGCAAAGCCGAATAATCGTCGCGGGCGGCGCGTTAAAACATCGAATATTATCTGTCAGCTCAGCGCGACAGCACGCGGTAATTGTGTACCCCGCCCGGCGCTCGCTCCACACGCCGCTCAGGCGGAAAAACACTCTCCTGAAAAGCAGAGAGCGTCTGGTTTCACACCATGTCCCAAAGGGATTTAATGATTACCGGAGATTAAAAGTAGACTATGTTTTATTCTATCTATCTATACTTATAGGCGCGATGTGATTGAGTAGCAAAAATAAATAAATGTTTCAGTAGTGTAAGATGTAGTACTGTAGCGCATTATGCTTAGTAAGTTAGTTAAATGTAATACTTTATTAAACAGTTTTATTCATTAATTATACTACCATCAACTGAACAATATGTTTTTCCTTCAATAACCACAAAACCTATCTTGGCGACCCTGCCGGATGAATCCAACCGGACTGCAACATCGGAACGAAAAACATAAAAACTAACCAAGAAAGACGCAGATGCAGACAGCAGTAACATATTCTAGCGAACGAAAAGTTGATTAAAAATGCATAGCCAATAAAACCTTATGCACGGCTCACATCAATATGAAGACTATCATTATTAATGAACACTTGAAACGTACGAGGGGTGTCCAGGGATTACCCGGACCGCGGAGTCCAGGGCATAGCCCAGCCCTCCCATCGCAGAGAGGATAACAGATGCCCCGCCCGCTGCCACCACGCAACCTTGCCGCCAATAACTAATGTGGAGCGTCGAGCTGTGTACAACTACGTACAAAGACGGACCGTTGAACATAATTAAATTTAGTAATTTTCCGTTTTAGCTGCGAGTAATTTCTATGACGTGGCTACATAGTGCATCACGGTAAAAAGTTAATATGGTGCGAGCGCACGAACGGGTGAGCGGTCGACTCGCTCCGCATGTCGTCTTGTCTGGTGGGTGGGTGCGGGACGACCAAACATGGACGCGGTCGGTTCCGGGAACCGCGCACAAGCTCGCCCGCCTCGGTCGTTAGGTACTCGAGCCACCAGCCACAGCCACGAGCTGGTATTGCTGCATCACGCTAGTGCGCTCCTCGCTGCCGCTTCTTTGCTCTGTTGTCGGCGACTCGTCGGCCGATAAAATGGATTTAAAATATTGACCACATGAAAAATAGGTGGGACAACTTAGATCTTAATATATTTATTCTTAACCGAACGTATTAATTTATTAGATAATTCATTAATTCACATTCATTTAATGATATTAGTGTTCATAGGTCAAACAAGACTTATGAGGAGCTGTAAGCGGTCGGTCCGCGTGGCCCCCGGGCCGGCGGGGACTGACGCCGCACTGCGCTGCTCGCACTCCGCATAAACTGTTCAGTTTTTATCGACGTCTACAGTCGAGGCGAATACAGACAGTCTTTAACTGTCCAAATAGAACGAGTGTGTCAGTGTGTCGGAGCCCGGTGCGGCGCGGTGCGGTTCGGCGAGCGGCGGATGGACTCGCCAAATTCTGGCAAAAAGCACCGCGCGGCATTCCACCGCCCTCGCCCTCCGCTCGTCCTCCGTGTCCTGCTCACCCTATATGCATCTGCTGGACTTGAAATTTTACTACCCCGCATTAGAACTATGCTCAATTGAATATTGAGTAAGTACCTACTTAAAAGATCAATCATGAAATACCAATAAGAAAATCTAAGATTTTTTTCAAGTACATCGATGGCGTCGACAGGGGCGCGGCGCGGCGCGGGCTCGTGGATTGTGAACAGTCACTGCCGGTAATGACACCTTACAATGTTTAACGATAGTTAAGCGCTTCGCTTGTCGCCGTCGCGTCGTGTTGATATAAGAGTTATTATTTATTTAGTATAGTACCGCGCCGCGCCGCCACAGGCCGCGTGTCGGGCAGGTTCCGGCGCGCTAACGGTCTCATTAGTCGCCTGAGTGCAATCTCTCCGCGCATCCGACTTCATTCAATTAAGGACCGCAATACTAATCAATCGCGTTATACTACCCGAGTAATCAGTCGGCAAATGATAACATCAACTTTAATTGAGAGGCGCGGGCAGCTACACCCCCGTTTGCAATATTTGACTACACCTCCGTCACCCCTTCCGTCTGCTCACCCTCACCCCGAGAACCTAACACTCGTACATCGTCTATCTACAAAATTAAGACCCGTCTATAGTGCAAAATCACATTTCATACTGATTTCTCGAGACATTGTTTAGATCTTAGTTTGCCGAAGATGCGTATAAAATGAAGGATCTTCAGTGACTCTAGGACATAGAAATGTCTCACCTAATCCGAAGGGCGCCTTTCATTAGTTATTAAGTAGGTAAGTACCTACTCCCAATTGATCGGATATGAAATCCGGGACCGACGAGACGATGCCATAATACGTACGTTTGTTGACGCGCAGGTTGTGTTGTGGTGCGCCGTCGGACGGCGCCATGCGCGCGCCATGCTGCTGCCCGACCAGACGTACGAGGCGCAGGCGCAGGCGCAGGCGCAGGGAGCGCGGCCGCCGCACGCGCACACGCACGCGCTCCCCGCGCTGCTGCGCGCGCACCGCGTGCCGCCCGACTTCTTCTGCGCCTACCGCGCACGGCAAGCTCATCGCGCCACCCAGCACCACAGGTCAGTGATAATCTTTGAGCTGAAGCTTCGTGTCCGCAGCCACGGATGCCTGTTTGGTGCCTGGCGAACACATGCTTGAGGGAGCCGACGAGTTCTTCCTATCATCCTATGTGATGAATATTTCTGACTATTTTCTTGGACCGTCTATTTTATATCTACTAACTTAATTGTATAAAACAAACTATTATATTTTTATCGTACAAACGGACAAACCAGGTACCTTGTAGGTAATTGCCGCGTTTTTTTAAATAACCTTCGACCTTACATTCTGTATTCGACTGTAAAATTTCGAGGGGCGGAATCTGATTGTCCTTCTTATTATGAATCCGAACGGTCGCCCGTCAAATCAAAGCTCAAATTGACTGGTTCCTACTGATTGCCGATCGATTAAGAACGACTAATCAAGCTACTCCACGAGCGCTTCAATAAACTGGGAAGCCAACAATTTTGAGTTATAAATGAGCTGAAACTTTTTATTGAGAGTCTATATCTGTCTGTCCATACCTGATTTAGTCGTCATCCCTTTCGGAAACATAAACCAACCCTTTCAGCTACACGTTGTATAGAAAGATAGACAGATGATGATTGCTTTCTAAATACAATAAAATAAAATATAAACCAATTGTGTTAGGTTGCCGCTGGCGGCGGCGGCATCGGCGGAGGAGGCGGAGCGCGCCAGCCGCCCGCGCCGCCGCAAGAGCCGCGTGCGCTCCGCTCCGCTCCCGCACACGCGCCCGCATCCACACCCGCACCCGCACACGCGCCCGCATCCACACCCGCACCCGCACCCGCACCCGCTACCTGGTAAGTACCACAAAGCTTAGTACCACGCGTCACTCTGATCGTGAAAGACCCTTGATTTTAAGAGCCGTAGAAATGTCTTCTACGATGCGGTGCGCGGCGCTTTGTGCGATAACTAACAATGTGTGGAGATGGTGGTGTGTGATGGACTCGCCCCATGATCACCTATTGACTGACACGTCAATACTTCACACAAAAGTAAATATTGTATGGACACAACACAACACTGTTAACAATCTGTGCACTTGAGACAGTTATTTAACCAAAAGTAAGATCCACAGGCAAGGTGTAAGACATTGTACTGAATTTTGAAACTATGAAATCGCTCTGAAGGAACATCTTTGGATTTTTTGTTTATTTAAATTGTTACAAATTTACCTATTTTTAACCGACTTCAAAAAAAGGAGGTTTTATGTTTGTTACCTCATAACTCCGTAATTTATTAACCGATTTGGAAAATTCTTTTTTTGTCTGGAAGGGTACACTTCCCGTTTGGTCCCATTGTCATCAGATCAGGATTTGATTACTTCTTAGTGTACTTTGAAGTCGGTTTAAGTTTTTTTGTAAAACAGTCCAATTATCATTTATTCAGTCCCACATAAAACAAAGAACATTTACAACGTAACAAATAAACAAACAAACTCACTTTCGCATTTATAATATATACTATCTGTCCCCCGCGGTTTCACCCGCGTTCCCGGGATAAAAAGTTGCCTATGTCCTTCTCCATACCATAGCCTATCTGCTTGCCAAATTTCATGATGATCCGTTGAGTTGACAGAAAACCGGCCGCCGGCGCAGGATAAACACAGTGAAGAGAAGTTTAAATTCTCCTCACTAGCCACTGATTAGAGTATCTATTTAACAGTTACAAAGGTTTACTCTCAAAATTATTTAATTCGTAGGAGAAACAAGAAAATGTACTCGTATTTATTTACGAGACGATAGTTTTTAACATAAGTGGTGCTATCGCGCCGCGTCTCCTCGGTGAAAACGTATTGAAAGTGTTGGTAGGATTTATTCAAGTGTATAGCGACATGGGGACACCACGACCGGCACAATAAACAAGTCTGCGCGTTTAATTGGCGTTATCTGCGCTCGCCTCCGCACTCGCACTCGCGCCCGCGCCGCACCGCATCCAATTGTGTTCCAAACATACGAATTGCTGTTTTCGATTGCAACTGTTAGTTTGCCTGTAGACAAAATGTACATAACGTACTATTCAATGATAAATTATGACCTAGGACGTTCTTAGTCAGCGATTGACAATGAAGCGCCGGTCTCTTGCCATCGCCCCGCGCAATACCGATTGTTTCCAGTACGGAAGGCACGTTAGCGACAACAAGAGCCCTGTGTTCATAATATTGAACTTGGCTCCCATTTTTACATTAATGTTTTTGGTGGGATTATCGATTATGGTGGGATTGGATGGTATGCCTTTGATCCCTTGGAGTGGCGGCAGGTCGCTGATGTGGGATGCCACATGTGTCGATACACTCGCGCCATCTCACTTACCGGCGACTTGTAAAGCTGCAGGGGCAGCTGCGGCCAGTGAGGAAAATTCAAAAAATACGCATCGATTGGATCAAATTATACTTTTATGCCTTTTTCGGTCGAGACCATGGGACCGTGGGGGTCCGAAGCTCGCCGTTTTGCTCAATTTGCTTCATCAAAATTGATCGAGACCTCCGGTGTCCAGCGAGCGGGGAGCATTTTCCGCTAATGCGTCAGCTTGGCTATCCAAAGAGGAAACGCTGACAGCCTTCTGGGAATCTTGCCGTTAATCGGAAGCAGCGGCAGATTTGAGGAAATTTTCTATATATAGATTGTATGTTGTACATATATGTTATGAAAATTATGGTGTAGTTGTCGACTTCACCGACAAAAGACTTGAGATCTAAATGGGTGCCAAGTTCTGTAGACAATCCTGAAATTGATTCATAAGAACGTATAATATTCGTAAATTTAAAACACTATTTCTTGTATTATTTTCTGCTACAACAATGTTTGCTTTTTAAAAATATGCCTTTTGTAAATTTTTTATTGTTAAACTAAGTACACAATGCAAATAAGTTATGATCTAATTAACCTTAACATTTGACTTAACTAGTTTTTAGCAAATAAATTTATTAGAAGAATAGATAGTACAGCATGGGGTTCTTCAAAAAGGGTGTGAAGAGATTTCTTCAGGGTCGGCAACGCGCGAGTGATACCCCTGGTGTTGCAAGCGTCCATAGGCTACGGTAACTGCTTACCATCAGGCGGGCCGTATGCTTGTTTGCCACCTTAGTGGTATAAAAAGATAGAAACTTGCAATATACAATAATTAATTCTAATCACAGCAATTTGGATTACTATAAATTGCGTGCGCGTATTTGAAAAACGTTTGTCGGATCTGCGTGCCGCGGCGTCGTTACAGTGAACTGGCGTTATCTAACTGTCGTCCAGTTAGCGATCCACTCAATGGCATATATGAGAGACGCGGGAGAGCAGCGCGGCGCGGGCGGCGCGTGCCGTATGTACATCTCACTCACGTGCAATTTTATTATCATTTCGAGGAACAGTTGAACAATAGATCAATATGAAGAATGAAACGAGGCAATCGCCACATTGTCTGTGTAGTGTTTGATAGTGGATATCGGATGCTGCGGCGCAAGCGCTCGTGGGATACATACACCACGCATTGACAGCGCGCGATATGAGCATCGCAACAGGTCAGTTCATATGTTAATATTGTAATTTTGTAACCGTTTTGGTTATTTGTATCAGAATGAGCCACGGAATTACTCTGTATGCGAATGAAACCCAGGCCGGATTAAAGTTCTATTTAATTAAAACCGTTCAAGTGCAATACTCCGCGTCCCCGGGATCAAATGTAGTCTCTGTCCCACACCATACAGTAGGTTATCTGCGTGCTAAACTCATCGCGATCTGTTCGAAGGTTTACTCGTGAAATGGTAACATGTAAATAGACGGACAACGATATTGCCAAATGTGTAATGTGACAAGCTATTCCGGCGGCTTAAATATTATGTAATGAATCTAAGCTTGTTATGAAAAGAGTAATTGCTGAGTTTATTGCCGGCTCTTCTCAGCAAATGCAACCTTCCGAACCGGTATCAGAGTATTAGAGTCAGACTTTTCATAAGTGCCTGCGAAGGTCTATTTGAATATAATAAATGATTTTGAATTTGAATTTGAATTTGCAGGTTGATTTTCAATTTGATTTTTTACACTAAAACTTTTCTTTAGTTAGTCGTACAGAAATGAAACGTAGCCTGAACCGTTTCTCACGAAACCGCCTACTTATGAATTAATGAAATGAAATGAAATAATTTATTCATTCAAATAGGCCTTCACAGGCACTTATGAATAGTCAAACTCTAATACTCTAATGCACGGTTCGGAAGGTTGCTTTTGCTAAGAAGAGCCGGCAATAAACTCAGCAATTACTCTTTTCAAAATCAAACTTAAATTTATTACATCAGATGTTTCCTGTAGAGCGAGCGCTACACCCAAGCATTTTTATCATTTAAATATTCGGTAATATTGTAGTAAGCCTTCTGTACTAAAGCGGCCTTAATACATTCCTTAAACTTATGTGACGGTAAATTCAAAATTTTATTAGGGATTTTATTATAAAATTGTATACTCAGTCCTAAAAATGAACCTTGCACTTTTTGGAGTCTATAAGCAGAGGTCACAAGTTTATGCTTATTTCTAGTATTAAAAGAGTGCACGTCACTTTTTTTTACAAAAATATTAATATTCTGATGTACAAATAATAAATTTGCATAAATATACTGCGATGCTACTGTGAGAGAACTCGAGAACTCATATTATAAATAGCTCGCACTGCTTTTTTTTGCAAAATAAAAATGGTTTCTATATCAGCAGCTTTACCCCAAAGTAAAATGCCATAAGACATAACACTATGGAAATAACTAAAATAAACTAATCGAGCTGTGTCTACGTCTGTTAGCTGTCTAATTTTTCGAACTGCATAAGCAGCTGAACTGAGCTTTCCCGAAAGACATGATATTTGGTTGCCCCATTGAAGTTTCGAGTCTAAAGTAATCCCTAAGAATACTGATGATTCAACAAGACCTAAAGGTTCATTATTTATCATTAAATTACAGCCTACTTTTTTAACATTAGGTAGTGCAAATTTAATACATTTAGTTTTCTTTGCATTTAAAACTAGATTATTTACAGTAAACCAGTTTAATACCCGAGATAATGCACCGTTTACATCGTCAAAATTAGATTTCAGTCTATCAACACTAAAAATCAGTGAGGTATCGTCAGCAAACAGTACAATTCCACAGGTATTTTTGACATAAAAAGGAAGATCATTAATATAAATTAAAAATAGAAAAGGACCTAAAATAGAGCCCTGCGGCACCCCCATAAGCACAGGAGAACCAGATGATTTAATACGATTGACATCAACACTTTGAATTCTATCCCCGAGATACGACTTCATCAGATCAAGTGCTGCGCCCCTAACCCCATAATAATTTAGTTTACGTATGAGTGTCCGGTGATCAACACAATCAAAGGCTTTAGATAGATCACAGAATACTCCAATAACATTCTGTGATTTCTCCCAAGCGTTAAAAATATTTCTTAAAAGTGCTACCCCGGCATCAATAGTTGAACGACCCTTTGTAAACCCATACTGCTCACTATGTAATAGTTTATTCAAATTAAAGTGAGCGAGCAATTGCGTTAAAATAATCTTTTCAAATACTTTGCTCAAGGCTGGCAAAATGGAAACTGGTCTATAATTAGAAGGATCACTGGGATCTCCCGCCTTGAACAAAGGTATAACTTTGCTATATTTCATTAAATCTGGAAATTGGCCGAAATCAACGCATTTGTTAAATACTAAAGCTAAATGCGGAGCAATGTCATCAATGATACCCTGCAAAACAGTTACGGATACATCCCATAAGTCCCCAGTGCGTTTAACTTTCAAGGTTTTAAATGTTTTGACTATGTCGTAAGGTGTAACGTGCCTAAACTTAAATAATTCACAGCACTCAGGCACATTGGATTTTAATAACAATTCAGCATCTATCGGTGACGAATTCAAGGAGCAAGTTGTGTCTACCGGTATATTAGTAAAAAATAAATTAAAAGCATGTGCAATTTGACTATCGTCAGAAATAATGTTATTATCAATATTTAACTCAATACGCTTATTACTGTTCTGGTATTTTCCCCTTTCAGAGTTGATAATGTTCCAAGTAGTTTTGACTTTATTGTTTGATTGACTAATTTTATTTTTTAAATATATGGACTTAGCAGAAGTACAGGCTTTCTTAAAAATTTTGGTTGAAAATCGATATTTTGATTGAATTTTTTCATGCCATACAGCTCATACAACTTAGCTCTACTTATGTAAATACCCGATGTTGCCCAGTCGTTAAACTTAATTTTATAATTTTCACTAAAGGTTCTGGGTTTAAAAGCCTTATCAAATTCTGTTTTTATAAATTTAAAGAGATTACTGTAAAGACTATCTGGTTCGTCCTGTGCCATGTCAACAGAGGCAATATTGTTACTAACCCTATCTTTAAAACGGACCATACGATTTAATGTTATGGGCCTACAAGTTATCTTATGCGGTTTAACATTAGTTTCATTAAAAAGTACTACTTTCTGACCACAATGATCCGAAGTCAACTCAGTGACAATAGATTTTTCGAGTACATCACAGCAGCAGAATACATTGTCCAGGCACGTTGCAGAAGTTTCTGTCACTCTAGTTGGTTCATAGAATAAATTATTAAGATTAAATGATTTGAATAAATTAATAAATCTAAGTGTTGTAGGTGAATCTACTAACAAATTAACATTAAAGTCGCCACATACTATTATACTTTTATTACATGTTTGAGCTTTCTTAAGAGCATCTTCTAAAACTAATTCAAACAAATTATAGTCACCTAAAGGGGGACGGTACACACAAATTATAATATAGCGCTCAAGCTCTACGCAGGAGCGCTATATTATAATTTGTGTCTTAGCTAGACACATCAGGAGCTGTACTCCAAGTTGCCAGAGTGTAAAGAATTGACGTTAGCGAACGCTTACTGTTGCATTTACGTTTACGACATTTCTATATAGGAATTGGCACGGCGGCGCCTCTAGTGGAATACTCGTGGTACTAATAAAAACTCAAACGCGATAGTATGAGTTTATTAACGTTAATTCTTTACACTTGCTATTTATTTACTTATTAAATATTTTTTCAGTCTACCTTGTAATTTTGCCGCCGCGCTGGGGCACGCAATTGTTTTCAGTGCGATTAGAATGTAAATATTATGTAATTAATCTAAGCCTGTTTTGAAAAGAGTAATTGCTGAGTTTATTGCCGGCTCTTCTCAGCAAATGCAACCTTCCGAACCGGTATTAGAGTATTAGAGTCAGACTTTTCATAAGTGCCTGCGAAGGTCTATTTGAATAAATGATTTTGAATTTTTTTTGAATTTTGAACACTCAAGGCTCAGAGTAGATAAATACTACGTACAACTCAAGGTAATAAACAATAAATAATAAAATTCTTTATTTGCAGTTTTACAATTTACAAAAACTAAGGATTACTAAAAATGTTGGCTCATACAAATATATAAGGTAGGAGTTTACATACAGAGATAGTGAGACCACATAACAGTGGTTCTTGAGATATAAGCACACGTACGAACAAACAGACAGAGAGACGTTGTGTTGGTTGATGATTATCAAAAATCAACTTAAAAAAATATAAGTTTGTTTTTTTCAACACACTTGGTGTTGAAAGACATCCTATGACACAACTTTGCACACACACATGTATCACAATGTAGTATTATTTATCGGCTGGTCACTTGCCCATAGTGACCAGTGGAAAAGCGGAGCCGGCTTGGTGGCCTTCGATCTGACATAAAACAAAGAAAGAAAGTTATTCAGTACAAAAATAAATTTTAAATAAGTTAATAGTTTTTACGGATATCTTGCTACTTGGCGCGGCACGCTGCGCTGCGGGAGGTGCGGTACGGTGCGGGTGATGCTGCGGGCAGTGCGGTGCAGGTGGTGCGGCTAGAGCGGCGGCGGGCGGTACTCTTTATGGTTTTTCGTCACACCTTCGATACTAGGTACACTATGATATGTTTTCTTGCTTTTTGTCAAACAGTATAAGTGCAACAAGAAATGGGACGTTTTATTGACATTTATCTTCTAAGATCTATTACAACGAAAGTAGTTTAACATCGAGTGCTAAGCTAAGCAGAGCTTGTATTTTAGGACTCAGGGAATGCAAAACATAAAAAAAAAACAGGTTAGGCAAGATGTGAACACTTGTGTTAACGCAGAATCCCATGATGAGCGGGTCACCATGGCATTTTAACCACACGGTACTATTTTGTATTAGAAATATCTTTTGTTTAATCAATAACTTTTTTCGACTTTAATTTTATTTCAAAATTGCGTTTTGATTAACTCATAACATAGAATAACTTAGAGTATAAGATAAAATTGTTAAACCAGTGCGTCTTACTAGTGACGACTTACGGACCAGAGAGCTGGTCTTTTATACACAATTGTCCGCGTAAACTCAGAGTTACTTAGCGACCTGTAGAACGAGCTACACTCGAAATTTCTCAACATGACAGGTTCAAAATTCAAAAATTCAAAAAATTCAAAATCATTTATTCAAATAGACCTTCGCAGGCACTTATGAAAAGTCTGACTCTAATACTCTAATACCGGTTCGGAAGGTTGCATTTGCTGAGAAGAGCCGGCAATAAACTCAGCAATTACTCTTTTCAAAACAGGCTTAGATTAATTACATAATATTTACATTCTAATCGCACTGAAAACAATTGCGTGCCCCGGCGCGGCGGCAAAATTACAAAGTAGACTGAAAAAATATTTAATAAGTAAATAAATAGCAAACTTAAGCAGACCAGCCCCCACAAGCAGCACCTGTTCACAAGTATGACGCGTGTGGCAGCCATCGCCCTCCTCGCCATATTGGAGGGAAGTGAGCGACCCGTCACACGACGCCGCCGCAAGCAAAGGCCTTAAAGTGAGCATGACTTACTTAAGTCTGCCTTAGAAATAAAAAATAACTAAAGGGAAACACTAAACACACAATTTGTTATCACTGTGACTATTGACAAGCTTAGACTAAATATCACAAAATAAAAAAAATATAACAATTAGACAGACATAATAAATCGATGCATTTATATCAAA
This sequence comes from Achlya flavicornis, assembly GCA_947623365.1. Taxonomy (NCBI): domain Eukaryota; kingdom Metazoa; phylum Arthropoda; class Insecta; order Lepidoptera; family Drepanidae; genus Achlya; species Achlya flavicornis. Next base: position 16,233,987 of record OX392477.1, on the reverse strand, counting down.
CTAAATAAATGAAGAACATTGAATTGAATTAATTTAATTACAATAGGCACAGATAATCTGTAACCTAAAAATATAACTTATAATAATAATAGCATACTTTGAATTAAAATGGACCTTGAACTATCTGCTCAGTGAGGCAGGTGCAGAGAGAAGCTACTTCCATACATCCTTGTCGTCAATATAATGAGACACTTTATAATAAGCCCTACTCAACAGCCGCTTTTTGATATGTTCCTTAAATTTAAAAAAGGACATACTGGTCACGCTATGAGGAATTTTATTGTAAAATTTAATACAATTCCCAAGAAAGGACTTATTTACTTTAGCTAATCTAAATCTAGGTACAGTTATTTTGTCTTTGTTTCTAGTGTTTCTATCATGATAGTCACTATTGACTGGAAACAAATTAATGTTCTTGCGGACATACATAATATTTTCAAAAATGTACTGAGAGGGCAAAGTTAGTATATTAATATCCGGAAATATATTTCGTAGAGACTCGCGAGAACCCAAACAGTAGATGGCGCGAATTGCCCTTTTTTGTAATACAAAAATTGATTCCAAGTCTGCGGCAGAGCCCCACAGCAAAAGGCCGTAAGACATAAGACTATGAAAATATGCAAAATAAATTAATCTGGCTGTATTAATGTCCGTCAGTTGCCTTATTTTGCTGACTGCAAACGCAGCGGAGCTCAGTTTACCACCTAAGGCTTCCAGGTGAGCACCCCACTGCAATCTACAGTCTATAGTCAGACCAAGAAAAACAGTCTTATCTACTACATTAAGTTTATTACCATCCACAATAACACTGGTATCAACTTTTGGTACATTTGGTAATGAAAATCTTATACATTTTGTTTTTTTTGAGTTTAACATAAGATTGTTGGCAGCAAACCATTGAGACACAGTCTTCAGAGCGTAGTTAACTTTTAAAAGATCTTTGTCTTTTCTATCTACTTTAAATATCAGAGACGTATCATCTGCAAACAAAACGACATCTGATAGTTCTTTCACCATATAAGGTAGGTCATTTATATAAACTAGAAACAGAAATGGGCCTAAAATCGAGCCTTGAGGTACGCCTAATTTGACTAAGGAGCCCGATGACACACTACCATTGATTCCTACTTTTTGTTGGCGCCCTGAAAGATAGGAAACCACAAGATCGAGAGCCACTCCGCGAATTCCGTATAACTTAAGTTTAAGAGCTAGCGTTTGGTGATCTACGCAATCAAATGCCTTGGAGAGATCACAAAAGATACCAATAGCATCGTGTGAGCACTCCCAGGCCTGAAAAATATGCTTAATAAGTTTAGCTCCCGCATCCGTAGTGGACTTACCTCTCGTAAAACCGAACTGATCATCATGGAGTATCTTGTGGTTATTAAAATGCCTTAACATTTGGTTTAGCACAATCTTTTCAAAAATCTTACTTAATGCAGGAAGTACTGAGACCGGTCTGTAATCTGAGGGATTGTTTTTACATCCCGATTTAAAAATCGGAACAATTTTGCTGTATTTCATTAAATCAGGAAAGTTGCCCTGTTCGAGACATTGGTTAAAAATTAGGGCTAAAATAGGGGCAATATTAAAAATAATTGACTGTATAACTTTAACTGACAAACCCCATAAGTCTTCTGTATTTTTCATATTTAGTGACTTGAAAGCCGTGATAATGTCATAGTCACTAACCTGGGTGAATGCGAAGTCTGGAATGTTTCGTTGAAAAGTCTTCTGTAAAATCGATTCTGCTAACGTGGAAGACGAAGCAAGATTTTTAGTAGCCTCCATAGGTATATTTGAGAAAAAAGTTTCAAAAGCAGATGCTACTTCTAATTTATCTGATATTAGTTTATCATTAATTTTAAGACAAAAAGTATTATCTTTGATTTTATTTTTACCAGTCTCTGTATTAATAATCTGCCACACTGTTTTAATTTTATTATTAGAATTATTTACCCTATTGCCTATGTAGATGGCCTTAGCTCGAATGCATACCTGTTTAAATAACTTGGAATAGTTCCTAACATATGTATGAAAGTTTTCATTACTATTGTAAGATCTCTGATGGTAAAGATCATACATGTTATCCCTACTCTTCCTGATTCCTTTAGTTGCCCAGTTACAGAATTGAAGTTTATTATTTACCTTTTTAGTTTTGATTGGACAAGATACATTAAATTCGTTGCAAATATCTCTAAATATTTTGTCATAGTTTACATTTGGATCATCAGAAATATACATAGTGTTACTAATTTTATAATCCATATTAACGCTGAAATTATTTAATCTTGTTTGATTAACTGACCTAAATGTTTTCGTTATGGATGACCTAAGTTTTTTACACGGTAATTTTACCAATTGTGCCAAATGATCCGAACGGACGCCACCTATTATGGACTTCTCTAAAACGTTACCGTTAGTAATTATGTTATCAATACAAGACGAACTAGTAGCCGTTACTCTCGTGGGCTCATTAAATAGAAGAGACATATTAAATGATTTAAATAAAGTAATAAAGTTATTTCTATCTAATGAGGGTATCAGGATGTCAATATTAAAGTCACCACAAATAATTATTGACTTATTACACCTAGATAATTTACTAAGTATTTGTTCCATTATAGAACAAAACAACGAAAAATTAGACGCGGGAGGCCTATAATCAACCTGTCATGTGTTCGCAGAAGAACACAATTGAAAGCATAGAGTCAGTAAGCTGAAGTAACGATGGGAAGGCCACATCGCACGAAGCGTCGATAACCGATAAGGAGGAAGAGATTCTCCAGAAAGCGATGACCTCTCACCAGGTGGATCCGTACTCGTCCCTGGATGCAAGTGGTTCAACACCACTCGTTTTAGAAATCAATGGGCCTATGTATAGCGGTGGACATTATGGGCTCAATGTTATGATGATGCTCTTACTACATCCACTTTATTACACAGTAGGTAAGCTAATATTAATAAATTAGTAATTTGTTGAACTTTTAGACATAAGTGGCGTCTTCTGTCGGTACTTGTGGAGAACTGTGTAGAGCGCACCAGAGCCTCGCCCCCAAACAAAATGATAGTCGTTAGCGCCGCTAGAGGGCGCACACAAAGTTCAACCGGTCTTCAGAGAAGCTTAAAGCTCCAATATTAAAACTTTTGCCCGTCAATAACGAGAGCATGCAGTAGATGGCGCTAGTTGCGACTAGACCGAGCTTCCGACTCGACAGATTCAATTTACAAAGAATGTTCCATTTATAATGTAATCGTCGTTATTGAACAATACTGAATAAATAATTAACTCTGTAATAGTGAAGCGCTCGTGGTGAATGAAGCATGATGAGCCGTTCTTAATCGATCGGCAAGTTAAGCTACCACCGTCGTGGTCGGTACCTGGATGGGTGACCGCCTGGTGGTATTTCAAATCGAGCGTTTCTGTGCTTCGGAAGGCACGTAAAGCCGTCAGTCACGGTTATAACTTAATTGTGATAGTCGTTAAGCTAGTTGGAGGCCTCTAGGCGGCTTGAAAACTCCAACAGTATGTTCACGACCTTACCGCAGTGGGCACGCGTGGTGGAGTATCTGCATCTGCCCATTCCCTTTCACCCTGATTTGTGTGCAGGAGGCTCAGCAGTGGGACATCATAGGCTGATGATGATGAATTACTCAGTTATAATAGTAAGGCTCGTGTCTCTTCTTATAAATAGAGATAGACAAGTACTACATTGTTATCTCACTAATATTATGAATGCGAAAGTTTGGATGTTTGTGAGTTTGAATGTTTGTCCCTCAATCACGCTTCAACATCTCAACAGATTTAGATGAAATTTGGCACGTATATAAAATGTGTTCTCCATTAACACATAGGATAATTTATATCCCGGGGAAATAATATATCCCTTAGCAACGCGGGTGAAACCGCGGGGCGGAAGCTAGTGTAGCATATACCTTTCTACTAGCTACTTGTGATTGTAAGTCTGTACGTAGGTATATCTAGTTGGCGGACCCGCGGAGTACATAGAGAACGCGTTCTAGTCACGAGCTAGTTATATAGTTAGGTAGGTAGCAGTAGGTTTGTCTGTACTTAGCTAACCCATTGCTCGGAGAGCCCCACCTCAGGTGCCGTTGCCCGAAGTGCACTTTAAGATCAATTGTGGAGCGGTACCGCTGCGCCTCGCGGCTTCACCCGCCGACCCCATCATATGTCAGCATGACATATTTTTGGGGCTATTTTGTTAAGAAAGAAAGAAAATAATAATGTGAACTATCTGGCCAGTTTAAAAGCCTAGATTATCATAATATACATTTAACAAAATGTATAGTAACGAACTTAGTCAATCACAAATCGTACTCAATAACAATTGACTTCGATTATTTCAATTACTATTTTTGTAGAAAACTAATCGTTGGATTTATGTGAATAAAACGAAATAATTGAAATAACAGCGATGCGCCTGGCTGGGCCCTTCATTACACAGTGCATTAGACATCAACGCGCGCTCCATACATTAGACATCAACGCGCACCTGCAGCGCTGCGTGACGTCACACGCGCGTCTACTAACACACACGGTTAGCAAATCATGTTGTTAGTCACTGTGTTTCCTTCAATACTATAATATTTTGTTTGTTGGCTTGTCCTCTTTCACGTTTATGGGCTGTTGGGTAATATATGCTAAGTTTTATCCCTAACCTAGCCTGGCCTAGGTAAGTAATTAATGAACCGTGTAGGAACAAAAGGCCACGCACAAAGGAGCTTATGGTATAAGCAATAGTACTTACTCAGAGTTTATTGATCTACGGCAACACGATACATAACATGTCGCGGCCAGCCTGTTTGTCTGTCTGTAGGCTGTTTTCGTCGGTATTCAAAAGACGAGTTACGTTATTAACAGTTAGGTGGCGTTCGTTAGCGGATCATTTAAATAATTAAAGTATATTTAAGGCCGCGCGCGGACGCAGCGGCTGCGGCTGCGGCTGCGGGTGCGGGCCATTTTATTACACATGACTCATTTTTTTATCAGCCTATAATGTCTCATTGCTGAGCACAGGCCTCCTGCACACAAATCAGGGTGAAAGGGAATGGGCAGATACTCCACCACGCGCGACCACTGCGGCAAGGTGGAGGTAGGCTAGTGGTCAACCTACTGTTGGAGTTTTCAAGCCGCCTAGAAGGCCTCCAATTAGCTTAACAACTATCACAATTAAGTGATAACGGGGACCAACGGCTTTACGTGCCTGCCGAAGCAAGGAAACGCTCAATATGAAATACCACGATACTTCGTTCATTTTCAAAGTAGATAGAAAAGACAAAGAACTCAATAAAGTAAATGACACCATGTCAATAGTTTCCAAATGGTTCACTGTTAACAATCTTTTACTAAACTCGAAGAAAACTAAATGTTTAAGATTCTCTCTCCCAAATGTAGCGCATGTAGACAGTCAGATATTAATAGATGGTAGCAGTTTGGAACTAGTGAACAAAACTGTATTCTTAGGTATAACATTAGATAATAAATTACAATGGGGTCCTCAGGTTGAATCTTTATCTGGTAAATTAAGTTCTGCTTCATTTGCTGTTGGAAAAATCAAACAATTGACGAATGTCGAGACGGCCAAATTAGTTTATTTTGCATACTTTCATAGCCTTTTATCGTATGGCATATTATTATGGGGAGCTGCAGCAGATATTGAGACTATTTTTATATTACAAAAAAGGGCCATTCGTGCAATTTATAGTATGGGACCTCGTGAATCATTGAAGGAATTGTTAACTAAATAAATATATATAAATAAATGTCATGACTTTACCTTTACTTTACATTTATGAAAATATAATGTTGGTACGTAAAAGCTTAGACACGTTAAAAACAAAAAGTGAAGTTCACAATATCAATACTAGACAAAAAGACAAATTAGTTGTTCCGTATTTTAGATTAGCGAAAGTTCAAAAGTCATTTCTTGGAAATAGTGTACGTTTTTATAACAAAATCCCACCTTCGGTAACCAAAATGGCTGATTTTAAGTTCAAAACTCACGTAAAAAAAGTCTTGAAAGCACGAGCTTATTACAAGGTAGCCCATTATATAGAAGATAAAGATGTCCGGAAATAGCTTCACTCTGCACAAGTGCACATTGTACAAAATCCAGTAGATTACCTACATGATTTTATTATGAACCAGTGCAGGTTATTATTTTTTATTTATTTTGTATATTGGTTTTGTTTTTGTTTTTTTTTATGTTTATTCGTTTTGATGATTGTGTATTTTATTTTGTAAAATAAAAAGTATGTATGTATACCTACTAATGTTTTGGAAAAAATAGCCAATATATAGTCAGATTGTTCAAAAAAAGAAAATATTTAAAAAGTAACCTTGCTGAGTTTCTTGCCTGTTCTTCTCAGTTGAAGGCCGACTTACGAACTGGCGGTAACTTCAGTAGCTTTGACCTTCATAGGTGCCCTTCTAGGGCCTAAATTGAATAAATGGCTTTGACTTTGACTTTGACCACAAGGCGGTCACCTTCATGCCTTCAAGGTGGGCAACACATCGGCAATTCTCCTGACATTGAACATATACATAGGCGACGGTGACCGCTTACCATCAGTTGGACCGTCTGTTTGTGAGCCTTTTGACATAGGTAAAGAAGTCCTTAAAATCTGGACTATATTACAATATATATGGCTATTACAATGGTCTTATATCGGTCGAATGAGAGGCACCGATAGCGTCATCGTGGCGTCCGCGTCATCACCGTCAGGTGTGTGCTCGGCTTTTAGTTGTATGATGTGTTTGACAAGTGTTGTGAGGGACTGGTGCGGGTGGTGCGGGAGGTGCGGGAGGTGCGGGAGGTGCGGGCGGCTCGCGTGACACGCGGGCACCACACCCGGAGCGGGACATCTGACCACCATAACTGTTGTAATACGCGAGCGGCCTGCTCTCGGCGTCTCATCAACTGACAGACATTCTAATGCGGCTCAAACAAAGCCGCCGTCAATCTGAGCACACCACTACATGCACACACATACGCACATGCACACGGAGCGTTAGAATTCCGCCGGGAATTGGGAAAGGCTCGGAGCTTGTAGCGGGGGTCGAGGGGGCCGAGAGGAGCTGCATAGCTTTCGGCGCGAGCGAGCTTACAAATATATAAACCAGTTTCCGCGCGCCCCCCCTCGCACTATCTATATCGTGACCCCCTCCCCCCCTGCGCCGGCGCAGCCTCCGCCTCACCTGCGACCACTCGTAATGCCCGTTTAATGCACGAAATGAACTTTCGGCGCGGGAGTATCTGCATTCGCGCCGCATCGCAATTATGATAAACCGCCCCACGCAGATATATGGATCGATGTTTCATATGAGTTTTCTCGCTTTTGCACAAACTTACAAACATATTTTTCATGATTAACTGTCAGATTTTAAAAGTGTAACCTTGCTGAGTTTCTTGCCTGTTCTTCTCAGTTGAAGGCCGACTTCCGAACTGGTGGTAACTTCAGTAGCTTTGACCGTCATTGGTGCTCTACTAGGGCCTAAATTGAATAAACGGCTTTGATACCAATTCGATATATCTATCCATGTATAAGAATTCCATCAGCAGCTTTGCTAACGAAAGCTTTACCGGCTTTGAAATATGAATCTGAGAGTGCGTACAGCCACGGGCGGGCGGGGGTGACCACACGACACGCACAAACACACACACAGGTGTGCCGTGTCATAGGTCTCTCGGAGTGACATGTAGTATCGAGGTCGGCCGCCCGCGCCGCGCCGCGCACTCCCAAATATGTACCATTTCTAGTCCAAAAGAAGGTGTCGCTTCGCTTGTGGTAAGGCTCGGGATGCGGGGGGGCTCGGGTGTGGGGGGTGACGGGGGAAGGCATGCGGGGCGGGGCGGGGGGCGAGGCGGCGCGCGGCAGTACGCGGGTAGACGCGCGCGCGAGTAGTTGCCGCTATCGGCTCGGAGCGGCGCGGCCGCGGAGTGTGATGCGAGCGTGCCGCCCGCCATGGCCACGCTCGGCCTCTCCAAGGTGTTCATCCTCGACAAATACTTCACCGAGCTGCAGAAGTTCTGGGAGACGGAGAAGAAGCTGCAAGGTGAGCGAGTGCCACCCCACCCCCCCTCTCTACCCGCCCCGTGCTCGCGCCCCGCACCGCACTGTCATCGTTGTTGCTTTTTGTGTGGTGTTTCGGCCGAAAGCTCCGGATTGTAGTCGCATGTGTGTCGGAGCAGGCGAGTAGCTCACTCCTCGCGAGTTCCAAGAGGATCGGCTTGAAGGAGCGACGCAGGCGCCGGCAAGTTGTGGTCGCTCAGTCGGCTACTGCTTGCCGTATGTGATTTTGAGTCATTGACAGCCCTCGGTTAGGCTTCATCGAGCTGCTTATTGTTCTTAACGATAAGAATTTATATTGTTAAATCTATCAAACTTACTTCACGCATATATATGAGATCATTTTTATATAAGCGTAGTGTAAATAAAGTAGTCAGAGGCATTGGATACTAGGATATGAAAAAGCTGCACGAAGGCACGCCCGCTAAAGTTCCGGCCGCCGACGTCGACACGAGCCTCGGTCGTTACTGCGTCACGTCACGTCACGTCGAGCGCCAGTGCGCCTGCGCTGCGCATGCGCCACCCACCAATCGAGCACAACAAACAATAGATACCTGACAGAACCGACCGATGTCGCCGAGCGGAGGCTTCGCTCTCTCAGCTCAGTTCTGATAACAAAACAAAACGAATTCTGATGACGTCACACGACGCGGGTATCGACTAACATGAATCGACTTATGCCCGGTTTCTATAAACAAAAACGAATCGTTTTGCTTCCCAATGGTAGGTTTTTTAATTGATAAACTGGGCATATAAATAATTTCGTAAGCTTATATGCAAAACTTTGAGATCTTTACTTAATTTATTAGTAAAGATACAAGAGTCTTAGTATTAACTGATAACGGTCCGTAAGTTATAGTAATCGGCCATTAGTTAAAGTTCAGAATATAACTGGAGTTGCCTCCGAAAACAAAAGGAAAAGGAATACTTGAAATCTTTGCGTTGTAAGTAGCGATATCTGTGAGGGGTATATCCTTAAAGCACCCGGTAGTAGTGTAGGTAGTGTAGTGTAGTGTAGTGTAGTGTAGTGTAGTGTACAGGCCGGTCGAGCCGGGCCAATTGGTGAATGTGGTTCACAAAATATCTAGCTCCAACTGGTTACATCGGCAAAGGTTATCGAACGATTTATATTATTTATGTGTAAGTGTGCAGTGTCATGCAAAGCTGCATGTGTTGTTGTGCGGGTAACGGCACGCGACAGATACGTGAAAGGAGCCCCAGGAGGGCCATCCGTCCTCTGTGGGGGCCCGGGAGGGGCAGCGAGGGCCTCGCAAGTTTGTTTGGATGTGGTGATGGCCTTCCGCGGCCGATTCTCGTTCTCCCGAACACCAAAGTTCGTTTGGATCATGCATACTACTCATGGCGGGTGCGTTAATTTGTAAATAACTGGTTCTCTCTTATTAACGGTTCTATTCTCAGTTCTCGTGAGACTCGAAGGCCCATAATAAACAATCATAATAAAAACTACAATTATGTCTCAAGAATAGATTGTGTTCATCAAAAATAAACTCTATGTAATAAGGCCAAGTTCCAAATTCAATAACACTAAACTCGAATTAATCTTTGATCGATGTTGACGGAGATTAAATACATTTTGGAGCTGGGACTTGTCAAGTTCGCATTTATTTTGATCCATCCATTGCGATATGAAGTTCATAAAACTTGCAATATAAACTATAATATAATATAAAGCAGTTTATACTAAAGAGGGTAATAAATTAAAGGGCCCCATACAAGCGACGTCTTTGCGGAACCCGTCGTGTGTGAGTCCGACTCGCAGGCCGGTTTTATAAGGTTTGTTCGTACCCAAATGGTAAAACGGAACTATATTCCTGTAACTCTGCTGTAGGTATGTCTATCACGTATGTCACCGGTCTCTAACTCGTAAACTAATATGTTATTTATCACCATGGTAAGTGATGATGTGGACGAAGGTGGTAAGCACATAAAGCCTAGAAGGAACTGGCTCCCAAGTGCAGCTGTCGGAACACACCGATAGGTGCTTGGCGACAGATTTTCAACATGAGGGTGGTAGCCAGCCAGGTGGGTACTACAAAGTACCCTAACACCGTGCTATGGTTTCCTCACGATATTTTACTTCACCGAAAGCTCAAGCTCATTGTAGGATTCCAATCCGGGACCGTCGACCGTCCAGCACCTGTCGCGTAGCTCGTGTTCATTATGCAGCGTGATGATGCGCATGCGTCATGTTTCAGTTGCGTTTTCCTGTTCACACACAAACAACTCACTCAACATATTTTAATAAGTAGTTGCACCACACATCTCGCCTTATAAAAGCGCTACGAGCAGCTTTTGTCCTAACACTTGACGAATTTGCAGCTTGATGTGTCATTCAGTCACTCACTTTATTGTAGGTATATCTACTATACTGGGTGGAGATTTCGAGATGGCATATATTCGAAACCTATGTTGGGTTAGTCATGCTGAACAACTTTTACTATGGGACCAACACTGAATACTCAAAAATTTTTAGTTGTTCAGTTCAGTTGTTTTTTGTTGACTAACCCAACATAGGTTTCGAATATATGCCATCTCGAAATCTCCACCCAGTATATAATTATGTGTAGTGAGTAGGTATCTATGTTGTGTATGTGTGTGTGCAATGTGATCGGCATCCGGTGCAATTCGCGTCGCACGCGCACGCGCACGCGCACTGTTTTTGCGCGCTCGCTCGCCATCCATCATGAGCCAACACTCTCCATCACCCATGTCTAACACTTGTAATAGCCCCACAGCTACTACACAACTACATCTACTGTCTATTTGCAACAGTTCTCAACCTGCATCTCAGAAATAACTTTACTGAATAATTTTACTGCAAATAACTGCTATTATTGCTCGTGGTGTAGCATGATTAGCCGTTATTAATCGATCGGCAAAGTTAAGCTACGTCTGTCGTGGTCGGTACCTGGATGGGTGACCGCCTAGTGGTATTTCAAATCGAGCGTTTTCCGTGCTTCGGAAGGCACGTAAATCCGTTGGTCCCGGTTATCACTTAATTGTGATAGTCGTTAAGCTAGTTGGATGCCTCCTAGGCGGCTTGAAAAACTCCAACAGTAGGTTGACACTAGCCTACCTCCACCGATCCGCAGTGGGCACGCGTGGTGGAGTATCGCCCAGTCCCTTTCACCCTCATTTGTGTGCAGGAGGCCTGTGCTCAGCAGTGGGACATTATAGGCTGATGATGAACTGCTATTGAACTTGTCTTTAGTAAATGGATTTTATTGTTTAATCGCTTTCGAATAAGCATAGCAAATACACAGAAAAAAAGCAGGTACCATGTAAAAAATGCAATACAATTATTCAAATCTGGCAATGAATGTTCGAGTGTAGAGCTGTAGAGTAAAAGACATCAACGCGCGCGCGGGTCGCTTCTACGAGTACATAATTTATCAGAAAACATAAAACTGTTCTCATTCGACTATCGATATAAAACACCCGTTTTTATTATTATTGCTGTTTCACGCGGATTTCATATTAAAATACTATAGCAGATCAGCAGTTTAGTTTAGATCAGCAGTTTCGGAGATTACCTTATATATACATACAAACTTTACTTTAGCTACGTCTACATTAGGATGATTATCTGTCAGCCTCACGCACATCTAAGTGAAAACCTGAGAGTAGATCGTGCACTGCGAGACGCTGCGATGTTATAATGGAGAGATGCCTCTTCACATTGCAGTACTTTTTATTACGATGAGTGCCGTTGTAATGTCGCTCTTATTGCTATAGTATTATGAGTCAGCGTGGACATTGATGATGATCTACGGGCATTACGCAGAGCACATAATGGTGCGTCCATGCTTGGCGAACCGAGCACGAGCCGAGCCACGAACACACTGCGAGCATGATTCGCGTAGCGTGGACGGGCTTGCGAGCCTCGAACGAGCATTCGTAGCGTGCTCGACTGCGCTCCGCCCGATTGACAGTTTTTTCACGGACACAAGGATTCGTATCGCGCTCGTTGTAGGCTCGTTGAAGGCTCGTTAAGTACGTCCACGCTTGAAATCGCGAGCAACGAACGAATCCTGTTCGTTCAAGGCTCGGCTCGTGCTCGCTTCGCGTAGCATGGACGCACCATAAGATTGCCACCGACCATATGACAACATCCAGTTATGTATGTATGTACTCGCTGGCTCGGTACACAGCATACTCTGATTGTGATCATTCAGGGAACTTACTGCGATAAAATACTCACATTAACTTGCCTTAACTTAGAAATGAAATAACAAGAAATAAAAAGCTTATAACTCGAAAACTTTAGTTACCAATATATTGACGAGCCAGTTGGCGCCGTTGGTTAAGACCTGGAGTCTTAACCTATAGCGCCGCAGGTCGTTGGTTCGATTCCCACATGGGACATGCATTTGTGTGCATGAACATGTCTATATGTCGTGAGTCTGGGTGTAATTATGTATATTAAGTATGTATTTACAAACAAAAAGTAGTATATGTATTATATCAGTTACCTGGTTTCCATAGTACAAGCTCTGCTTAGTTTGGGATCAGATGACCGTGTGTGAGGAATGTCCCGGGATATTTATTTATTTATTTATTCCAAGAGGTTAACGTAGTCTATACACGTTTTGTAATACCGGAGGTATGATTCGCGCGTTGTTTTCGCTGCGAACATTTCTTCACACCCAAAGGTGTATGAGAGTAGTCGCTGAGCCGGCTGCGGTAGGGATCAACACCGCTGGTCCCCGCACATGGCTAGCACAGCGCCTCCCCATGCAGCTCTGCTGACCTTACCACAGGAACACAACACCACGTTAAAGAAATGTGAATTGTCTACGATCTTATGTAACTTGGAGGCACTTCGCCAGTTGGGTTGCCTGGAATTTTGAACGCGAAAAATAGTTATGCCATACCTCTTAAAATTTTAATATAGCATCTTAAAATAAGGAAAAACATTCGGGGCATTAAGTATTTTCACTAAGTTACATAACAAGCAATACCAATCCATGTCTTGTGTGGATTTACATTGCAGTAGATTATTTGTTACGTGTGTGTTACACAACTCGACATACTTGCACCCGGTCGCGTCCGGGTGTGGGGTGCATCCTAACTAGTGGTCACTGGCGTGTTGCGGGGTTGTGACGTCACACACGCCACGTCGTCATCAACGTCGCGGTGTCAAGTGAGTGCCGGCTGGCACCGCGCGCGCACACCTGCGCCCGCCGCACCACGAGTTGACTACTAGTTCGCTTTTACATACATTTGTTATCTTGAACTTTCGAGTTTATTCTCGAGGTTGTCGAAGATAGGGTTCCCATATTCTATTCATCATAATCATCAGCCTATAATGTCCCACTGCTGAGCACAGGCCTCCTGCACACAAATTAGGCCCACTTTGCCCACTGCGGGTCTGTGGAGGCGGTCAACTTACTTAACGACTATCGGAATTAAGTGATACCCGGGACCAACAGCTTTACGTGCCTTCCGAACACTGAAACGCTCGATTTGAAATACCACGAGGCGGTCACCCATCCAGGTACCGGCCACGACGGTGGTAACGTAGTTTTCTGGATTGCGATAAAATTAGTCATCGCTTTTCCAACCTCTCTATTTTGAGACATCCTTTCTAAAATGGGAATATGTGACAGCTCGCCATTAATGATAATTATATAGGTACTGTTCCTGTTCCTCTCACAGGGGATTTTTATTCCATTTCTTGTAAAGGACTAGAAGGTTTTACCCTCAGATGGCATTTATACCCCTACGCGCACTATGTATACGTGCATGTTTAACGAATGGCGCGCATGTCGAATGTGCGCGTTGTCGTGCGACGCGCTTTATCAGTTTTTGCGGCTCGTCGCGGCGCGGTGCACCTCAATTGATTTAACGTTCTCACACTCTCTTCAGATTCAGCATCGCTCGCGCGAATACGCGATCACAGATTAATTTGAGAAAAACAAATCATACATACATCCTTGCAGATAAGTAAATACAAACTTGAAAAAAGAGATTGTAAGTTAATTCGGCGTGAAATGAATGAATTCGTAACAATGTATTCAAGCGAAGTCAAACGGCCGCGCGCTGCATTTAAGTATCTCATTAGCAATTCCCACCGTCTGCTCGTTGATGGAGATGCGACATGTCAGTCGTGTGGCGTCGCGTCGTGTCGCGTCGTGTCGTGTGTCGCGCGCGAGGGAAACATTCACAGCTCGTTAGGCTCTCCTCTCACGTCGCGCATAATTTTAAATTGAATTTATATAACCTGATTATAATTGGCTTTATTAAAATAGTTTTCTTAGACTTCTCGTTCTACAACTGCAGACGTCTTTCTGTATATTCCATTAAATATCTGTTTCGTTTGTACGGTTTTCCTTTGATAAAACCAATTTCATTTTTTCAATCATATCGAAAGCTTCCAAAATGAGAATACGCACCTACTTAAATGTTTTAAATCATAAATCAATCCTACATTCTTTATATGAATGTATTTTTACCCGACTGACCCGGAAGGAGGGTTATGTTTTTCGAGTGTATGTATGTATGTATGTATGTATGTATGTCTATTTCTTTGGCACGCCCTGCAGCCTAAACGGCTTGATGGATTTAAACATATGAGGTGTCGTTAGATTCGTCTTAACTGTGTGAGTGTCATAGGGTATATTATTTTTATATGGTGTCTACGAATAAAAAAAGAGGGGGGGTATTAAAAACAAAAATGTCTGTATTATAACAATATGGGTATCAAATGAAAGCTTGTGAATAGCCCATTCCATATATGTATATATTGTAATACTTTTATGCTACTATTTTGATGTAAACTGCAAAAAACCACGTTTAATGCACGGAGAGTAGGTAAGTACTGAGACTGAGCGGTTACCGTACGTAACTCACAGAGTTGCGATGGTGGTTAGCCTTACTTTACCTTACCGCTCATTTACTTACTAACACATACAACTCATTCTGTATAAAACTAAAAAGTCTGAAATAAATTAAATTATTAAAAGAAACAAAAAACCCGACTGCGTAAAACAAAAAATAACTTATTATAAATTTTTTGTTTTACGCAGTCGGGTTTTTTGTTTCTTTTAATAATTTAATTTATTGTATGATAAGTTACTTTAAGTAATCTCAGTGAACTGTATTAGAAAATGTGATGTATTAAGATTAATTTGTGATAAACGAAAACGTTTTTAATAGTTTATAATTCTAATTATGAAAATTAAACTTATATCCATACACGCATACCCTCGCTGGCGACTGATTAGATCGTACGCCACCACTCGCTGGTCCGTGCACAATATTTTAAGCGAATGATTACAACGTTTGTCACGTCTCATGTACTCGCTAATGTTATGTTTAATGTTGCGTGTGCGTTATAATTGCAAGTCAATGTGGCTCGTGTTGCGTTGCGTTGCGATTCACGAGGTGTCGTCGCGGCGCGGCGCGGCGGCGGCGTGGCGCGTGGAGCGGAAAGTAAGAGCTCTAGTGCATTCCTTGCACGCGCCGCGCGTGTCGCCCGTTGGCTGCCAACACGCGCTGTCGCTTTTTTACACACTACACTAGCCGGAGCTATTTCATTGACAATATAACTCGGCTCCTTGTTAGGAAAATTCTTCATGTATTTTCCGACTGATGTTTCTGTTCCTAACAAGAATGTTTAGTCTTCGCTCTCTCACGCAATTCTCTAGTTCTGCTTCAGTCACAAATTGAAAAACTCAAGAAAAGGCGAAGGAAAACATCGTACGTAGCATATAGTTGCGATTACGATGAAACCTAACCTTCGTATCAAAATAATTAATAGGTATCTACTACCACTACGAGTTCAGCTGGTGCTTGCTTGCTTGGGGCGGAGGTTGCGGATTTGAATCCAATAAGCTGAATATTTAGGTATAGGAAACACCCTCACATGAGGCTAATCATACGAGAGTATGACTTTATACTTATCTTCGTACGTGGCTCGTTTTCACGTATTTGTTACAATGGAAAATCTATCTCTGTGGTGTATCCTATGAACCGTGACGGAACGGAACTGGGTAT
Organism: Achlya flavicornis; assembly: GCA_947623365.1. Taxonomy (NCBI): domain Eukaryota; kingdom Metazoa; phylum Arthropoda; class Insecta; order Lepidoptera; family Drepanidae; genus Achlya; species Achlya flavicornis. The sequence continues at coordinate 16,217,877 of OX392477.1, read as the reverse complement.
AATAGACATATCTGATGCCATTTCAATAAGAAGTGTTTTTTTTTTTTTTATTTATTTATTAGAAACAAACAGCCGCATACAAAATATATATATACTAAAATAAAATCACAAAAAGACCTAAAGTTTCCTAAAAGATATACAAAAAAGATAAATACCTAGCAGCACGAATAATATATAGTAAATATGGAACAAAATAATACAAAAAAGATAATAAAATAAGCACAATATACAATAATTATTATATAAGAAACACCTGCCTTAATTTTTTTCTTGAAGAACTAACTAAGTGATGTGATAATAGTACTTATTATAGCTCGTGTCAGTGCCCAGGACTATTTCATTCGCAAATGCGTATAAATAACGTATTGTGCTTCACTTTCGACTATAGTTGAAACTCTTATAGGGTTATAATCGTAATATATGCCTAATTTTCATGTCAGCGAGCCACCAAAGGATCGGTGTTGATATTTTAAAGCTCAGTTATCTTTGTTGGAATCTAGTAAGACTCCGCCGAGTATGTGAACTCCGCCAACCCTTCACCTCTGCATCCTGAAAGCGACATTCCTTTGCCGCGAGGCTGGCGAAGGCGCGGCACTTGTCGCGCGCGCGGTCGTGCGGCGTGCGGCGTGCGGCGTGCGGTGCTGCAACACGCTTTTATTATATACTTTTATATAACTGATATGACATGCAAGTTCCGGATTCCGAATTAATTAAGTGCTTTTATGATGTGAGCGCAGTTCGCGAGGCGCGCGCGACGCGGCCTGCCCGGGCCGCCCGCGCCGCTTGGGCTTTCGTAAATGCGCCAGACCGGTTCTCGGAATTCCGAGCCATTACTTTTGAATGCATGTTTTTCTATTATTCGTTCTCGTGCCTCCCGCTTTTTGTAAGTGTTTGGTTTTGGTAAATGTTTGGTTCCCATGCGAACTGCGGCTTCTGCGCGATTACCATAAAATTAGCATTCTGACATTTCGTTTAATTTTCCGTTTAATTGACGGAAAGTGGTATCTCCCTTGTCGTTTGTCCGGTTTGTCTGGTTGATTGTTGTTTGTCAACACCACGTATTTAGCCGTAACTGGATTATGAAGGCTTTTTTCTCCTTCTCCTTATTTTTTTAACCTTAGGTCTATTTTAGAGTACCATCACATTTTGTAGTATCATGTAAAGTACCTAAGTAATGTAGGTACCTATTCAAACTAAATAATATAAACGGTCTCGCCGTCGACCAACACTTGTTTTTTGTAGCAATTCATGATGTAGGACTATAGTCGCCTCTAGCTGACCTAGTTCCTCGACATTAGTGAACGCCCGCCACCGCAGCCGGCTCCGCAGCGCAGCACCGTTAGCTAAAAGTGACCAACTTTATGAATATATAGCTTAGTTTGAACGGGCTCTACTTACACACGTGAATAAAGCTCTAGTATTACCTACATTCAAGAGCTGATCGGTTTGGAGCATAGTAACAATTTGCCTACGACTTCACGGTTGGAGCTACAGATCACCGTGCCCCGTTTGGATCTGCTGACTGACCACAATTAGACTCCGAAGACCTCACAATGGTAGCCCTGGCCCTCAGCCCATCAGATCAACGGTGGCCCTGGTCTGCAGCCCATCAGAACCTAGTATAGTACTTCGCACACTCGACACAGACATGGTGCCGACAGGGTAGGGACGCGCTCTTTCCGACCCATCGGTGAAATCTGTGATTTCCCAATAAGAACTGTTCAACGAGTACTCATGCTGAGTTTCCGACTTCCATTGTCCTTGACTTAGTGTTCCTCTCACACCCTCCCGTCGAGTGGCCCTTTAAAGGTTACGAGCTAGACCAAAAGGAATAGTCCTTTCAAAAAAATAATAAAACCTGCAGACCGACATATAATAGCATCGGGTGAACTAGCTTGGAAGTTGGAACTAATTACTTTACTATAGATGTTAAATAGAAACGAGTACTCGCTGCCGCGCCCTCTTACACAATAGGCAGGCAGATATGCGTACGTACATGCATTGATCCCGGTAAATCTGCATCCTTATCCAAATCAAGTTATTAACTAAATTACACCACCCGTCAGCGAAACGGCTTATGGTAAGACAAAGTTGTGTCTTCCCCGAGTTCATCTGTAAAGGTTTTCGAGAAGAAAGTTTTTAAACTTTCACAGTTGCTGATGCTGTTCCACTTGAATTAACGAAAGCTCTCCAAATGTGAGGTCGGTGGGGGGCGCGGGGGCCGGGCGGGGTGAGGTGAGGTGTCCTTCGAGCGCGCACTAATAAAAAGGTTTTTGACGCTACACGAAATGGCAGGAGGCCGAAATAGGAACCTTATGAAAATGGTATAAGGGTTTGTTTAGATCGCTGCGGGTGGCGCTCGGAGCCTCGGCGATCGGCCGGGACGACCGGTTTGTCTCCCCCCTCCCCCGTGTTTCCCGCCCCAGCCTCCTCCCACAGCCTTCGCTGCGCTCGCGCAATAGCCTATAATAATATAATCAGGTGATCATTCCGCTTCCCATGGTTTTTGTAGAATTTCGATTCATCTTTAAAGGATTCTAAATTTCCACAACTTTTGATGTTAAACTCATTAAACTCTATCAAATATATAATTGGACTGTTTTACAAAAAACTTAAACCGACCTCAAAGTACACTAAGAAGTAATCAAATCCTGATCTGATGACAATGGGACCAAACGGGAAGTGTACCCTTCCAGACAAAAAAGGAATTTTCCAAATCGGTTAATAAATGACGGAGTTATGAGGTAACAAACATAAAAAAAAAAAAAAAAAAAATATATACAACCGAATTGAGAACCTCCTCCTTTTTTTGAAGTCGGTTAAAAAGTAGCTCAAACTATTTTTATTCATAACATTGTTTCTGAATGAAGCAAAGCGCTTCAATCTTTGAATGGCAATTAATTACCTCGAAATAAAATCAATGCATCCAGCATTGGTTTTGAAAATTATTTTGACATTGATTTTATTTTAAGTTTGAGAGCTATTAAGTGCAATTCAGTAAGAGTTTTGTTATCTACAAGTGAGCTCTCGATCGAACAGCCACAGCTCGAGAGCGTTCCTTCGCCAGAGCAGCGCGCTTGATTCCATGCGAGCTCTTGGGGGGAGGGAGAAGCCGCGCCATCTGACCGGTTCAAACTGTACTTCTATAAACATTTTAGTGTGTTATGTTGATCAGAGATAGTCATCCATAACCCATATTGAGAACAGATACCGTGGGGTTTTAGTCGGTAAGAGTCCGACATAACAATATATGTAATTTATGTACCTATAGTATAATAACAAAATATGGACTTAGTAGTGAAATAAATGATTTTTATTATTATTATTTTTTATAACCATTGTGTTGCCCCCGCAATGCAATCCATGAGGATTTCTTCACGTAAAGAAAGGGTGTCAAAATTGTTGAATTTCCGATTTATTTATGTAGTTATCATCAAAATCGATCGATGTTATGGTCAACACAAATATCTAAACAAGCAAACTTTATTATTATTAGGAAGTGATGAGTGAGATAGTGAGGGGTGAGATGAGATGTATTTGTATATTGTATTGTTGTGTGTACAGACGCGTCGTCGTCTAACGAGGCGGTGCACCTGCAGCGGCGGCTGCTGAGCCTCAGCTCGGAGCTGGTGACGCTCCGCAACCACCTGCACGTGGGCGGCGCGGGTGCGGCCGCCGGCGGGGCGGGCGCGGCGGCGGGGGCGGGGGCGCCACAGCCCGCGGTGCCGCCGCGCGCGCCGCACCCGCACCCCCCGCCCACCGCACAACCTCCCGCACCACATCATCAGGCACACCATCCCCTGCCGGCACCACCAGGTACAGCATCCTATCACTAATTCACATTCTGAAAGTGGATCAACAACAAATCCTCTTAGTAAAACTCTCGGAGCCCCCCTGATCAAATAATAATCAGGTAATCAGGTAATTAATGAATTGTAAATTCAACACACGCTCAGAGCGGAACTCCTCATGAGCGGAATGGAGAAGGCCATCGAATTACAAAAAACCGCCAGTTCGGAAAACAAACTATCATGAAAATACATAATCGGCTGGAAAATCGGAAGGCAACATATTATACTAAATAATACTACTACTTAAATAATATAAACTACTTTATTGGTAAACTTACGAGTATAATACAAAGTATGCAGCCAATAACAATGATGACATTGATGAGTGAATGATCCGTTGATATGTTGTGCAGAGCCTCGATGGCGCAGCGTGGCAGCGTCGGGCGCGCCGCCGCCGGTGGGGCCGGCGGGTGGCGGGTGCAGCGCCGGTGGCGCCAGCGGCGGGGCGGGCCCCACCAGCGCGGCCGGCGGTGGCGCCACCAGCGCCGGCGACGTGGACGACCTCATCCACCTGCGCGGACCACTCACCGAGGACGCCGTCGTCAGAGCGCTACAGGCGCGATTCTACCAAAATAAATATTATGTAAGTAGGTATTATAGAGGTAATAGGTAATAGAGTCTCGAGTGGCGACCCCGCACCAAATGGATTACACACAGCGGCTCTATATCCAGTCAAATCCGGTTTCGGTTTACCAGCTAGTTAGATACAACATTAAGGTCTAATCTAACGACTTGAAATATTGCACACAGGTTTCGTATAACGTTCGTATCCGCTAAAGAAAGGTTTTTCAAAATTCGACCCAAAAGAGGAAGGAAACAATATGGTTTTAGAGTCAAGCCCCCCGTACCCAAAAAATCACACACAAAATCAAAATCAAAAAGTCATTTATTCAGTTTAGCCCATGGTAAGGCACTTATGAATAGTTGAATTAACCACCGGTTCGGAATACACTTAAACTGAGAAGACTCCGGCAATAAACTCAGCAAGGCTTTTTTTATTGTGAAAGATCTTTCTATATTACAGCTTATCATATTATCACTTGAGTCTTGGAGCGTAATTTCAATCGGCACTCGATCTGTCTCCTTTATAGAGTTGGAATATTAATAGTTATAGCGTTATTAACTTGATAGTGAGCAGTTTGCATTAGATGCATTCATAGATATATGGTACGCTAGTTAGTTACTGTCAAAAAAAATACGATATGAGTAATTGTGTTTTCGGTAAAAGTTTCAATAAAAACAAGAAATTGACATACATTATGTATTTAGTCGTTCAAACTATTAACGTGCCGTACGTTTCAAGGCATCATTGCACATATCCATGCTCACGGCACATACTAGCACGGTCGCTCTATTTCATCTCTATGGCCGTGTAATAATGGCTACCAATTCTATACCACCTTTTCTTAATAATTACTGTTTAGTCGAGCTGATTGTCACGAGGGAGTTGAACAAGCATCTCCACACTCTTGTTATTGTCCTATTCCTTTCTAAATTCTAATCCTCATCCACCAACAAACCAATATAGTGGTCTATTGTGTGGTGATACGAACCTCTTAGTAGTGGTCGAGTCTGACTCACATTGTCCGCGTATTATAATTTTGCTACCTGCGAATGAATAACTGTAAATAACAGGATTCAAAACCTTCCACAATAAATGTTCTTGCCTAACTAACATGATCAAATAAAACCGATACCTATCGTTTCATTACAATACATGAATATAATGGTTTCTATCTTTGGTAATTATGAGCTACTGTCACAGTCTACTGTTATGCATAATCTATAGCTCAGAGTAGATAAATAGTACGTTCTATAGTAACGTTGTTATTAGTATAATGTAACAGGACCTATTTATGACCAGAGCTATTGCTATGGATGTAAATACAGGTTTACACGTAGACATAATAAAATTGCCATAAATGCGTGAAAAAAAAAGCCAGAGCCGCGTCAGTCATTGTGGTTGCGCGCCACAAAAACTAACCGGCACTGTGTCAGTCAGCGGCATGGAGAAGTGTCGAGTCGCAGGTATGCTACCTTCGCTCTACTACCCCTTACGTCTACCTGTGCTGTGTGACAATAGCATGACAAGTGGCCTTAGCTCGATATGTTTAATATCGAAGCGTTAGATAGGGCCTGTGTAAACTTTACTACAAATGAATGAATACATCTTTTACTAATAACTGTTTAATTGATTTGAACAGTTTAGAACTATACGTAATGGTATTTTCAGAATGTGATCGAATCATACAGCTGCTAGCGCTACTGAGTCTCTTATCACTAAAATAAAATCTTATCACAAAAAATCTTTTTGTGCAATTGTTATTGTTGTTGTACTAGTTTAATTAGTTTTCTTGTGCGTGTTATCAGACGATGATAGGTCCGATCCTGGTGGCGGTGAACGCGTACACGGACACGTGCAACGCGCTGACGCTGGCGGCGGCGCGCGCGCAGCGGCCCGAGCTGGCGCGGCTCGTGCACGACGCCGTGCGCCACCAGGCCGACTCCGGCTACCCGCAGGCCATCATACTCTCCGGTCAGTTTGTATACATACAAACACGCCCCAGCCATACCTAACACTTTACACACAATGTATTGTTTCATGATCGCTACAAACAGCTGTGACTATACCTGTGTGTGTTATCCAAATAACGATGTTGTATTGATTGATGGCCGTGTTGTGTGTGTCGCATGCAGGTGTGTCGGGGTCGGGCAAGACGTACGCGTCGATGGTGCTGCTGCGGCGTCTGTTCGACGTGGCGGGCGGCGGGCCCGAGACGGACGCGTTCAAGCACCTGGCCGCCGCGTTCACCGTGCTGCGCGCGCTCGGCACCGCCGCCACGCCGCACAACACGCACTCGAGCCGCATCGTGAGTGTTCGCTCCCACCCCCTGCCCTGCCTGCTCGTATACTGTACACTACACAGTGACGGTAGCGTGTCTCGTGTTGTCGCAGGGGCACTTCATCGAGGTGCAGGTGACGGACGGCGCGCTGTACCGCACCAAGATCCACTGCTACTTCCTGGACCAGACGCGCGTGGTGCGCCCGCCGGCGGGCGAGCGCAACTACCACATCTTCTACCAGCTGCTGGCCGGCCTCACGCCCGACGAGCGCGCCCAGCTGCACCTCGAGGGGTACTCGCCGCAGGATCTAAGGTCAGTGTCCCCGACCTACGATATACCTAACTTACACACTCTATCTTAACATTAACCTAGGCATTAATCAATCTAAGCAGGTAGAGTATACACAGTAGCATATTTCATTCATACATATACCTACTCGAGCGATCTTATTTGTTTAAGAAAGGTAGAGCATAGCTTTTATTCAGTTAAGTTCAATATCAGTACAATACCACGCAGATTCATTGATGTATTTGTTATATTTCTCTCCAATTCTTTTATTAACCTCTCAGATGGGAGTATTGAAGTACTTTCAGTAATTTTTTCGTTAAATTTGTATACTGAAAAAAATCGATTTTATCCAAACTTACTTAAGGTACTTAAACAAAGAACCAATCTTTTTATTTTATTTTATTAGGAAAACAAACAGCATTACATAGTAAATTAATAGAACATTACATTAACTCAAACAAGCCTAAATAGTTTTCACAAATATAACAATAGGAATATAGGATAGTTTATCTGTGCATTGACACTATCTAATATTAAGTACCAAGTTTTTGACATAATATGTCTCATGTAGATAAATATTTAAGTATTTGAAAAAATATAAAGGCTGATTTGAAATCATATCATTCCTTCTACTTTCTCTGTGGAAGTATACATAATTATATAAAAAACTTTAATTTTTGAGCAGATACCTGGCATCCCCACCTCACCGGCGGCCGGAGCCCGAGGACGCGGCGCGGTTCCACTTGTGGAAGACCTGCCTCGTGATCCTCGGCATCCCGTTCCTGGACGTGGTGCGCGTGCTGGCGGCCGTGCTGCTGCTCGGCAACGTGCAGTTCGCGGAGGGCGCCGACGGGCAGGTGGAGCCCGCGGGCGAGGCCGAGCTCGCCGCGGCCGCCGCGCTGCTGGGCGTGCCCGCGCCCAAGCTGCTGCGCGGGCTGGCCACGCGCGCGCCCGCCCGCCACTCGGTGCGCGCGCCCGCCACGCCGGCCGCCGCCGCGCTGGCCCGCGACGCGCTCGCCAAGGCGCTCTACTGCCGCACCGTCGCCACCATCGTGCGGCGCGCCAACTCGCTCAAGCGGCTCGGCTCCACGCTGGGCACGCTCTCGTCGGACTCGAACGAGTCGGTGCACAACCAGGAGGCGGCGTCGCGCCGCGCCGGCTCCGCGGGCGGCCGGTCCCGCGCGGGCGCGCGCTCCATGGCCGCGCTCAACGACGCCGTGCGGCACGCCACCGACGGGTTCGTCGGCATCCTGGACATGTTCGGGTTCGAGGACGCGGCGCCGAGCCGGCTGGAGCACCTGTGCGCCAACCTGTGCGCGGAGACGATGCAGCACTTCTACAACACGCACGTGTTCAAGTCGTCGCTGGAGTCGTGCCGCGAGGAGGGCGTGGCGGGCGCGCTGGAGGTGGAGTACGTGGACAACGTGCCGTGCATCGACCTGGTGTCGTCGCTGCGCGGCGGGCTGCTGGCGGCGCTGGACGCGGAGTGCGCGGCGGCCGGCTCGCCCGACCAGTACGTGGCGCGCGTGCGGCACGCGCACCGCGGCCACGCGCGCCTCGCCGACGCGCGCCCCGCGCACGCGCGCCGCTTCGCCGTGCGCCACTACGCGGGCGAGGTCACCTACGACGCCACCGAGTTCCTCGAAGCCAACCGCGACGCCGTGCCCGACCACCTGCTCGCCGCCTTCGACACCGCCTCCTGCGAGTTCGGCTTCGCCACTCACCTCTTCGGCGCCGAGCTCAAGGTGGGCGGTAGTGCCGGCTACCGTTTTGTCGTCTCGGCGATCGGTTACTTACCGGTACTGGTGTGATGTTTATGTCGTGTCGTGTGTGGTGCAGGTGCTGGGCAGCGCGGGCGGCCCGTCGGGCGGGCAGTTCCGCGCGTCGCCGACGGTGGCGGCGGCGCTGGGCGGCGGCGCGGGCGGGTCGACGCTAACGCAGGACTTCCACACGCGGCTGGACAACCTGCTGCGCACGCTGGTGCACGCGCGGCCACACTTCGTGCGCTGCCTGCGCGCCAACAACACCGAGACGCCCATGCTCTTCGACAGACCCACCATCGCCAAGCAGGTATGTTCACTCGAGTTCACCGGCGGCCGACCGAATATGGCTCTCCCACACGAGTATAATCAAAAGAAATGGAACTGAACTGATGTTAGTAAACAGTTAGTAACCAAACTTCGCACACGAACATCGAACAATTAATCCAAAGAAGCGCAATGACGTTCATTTTGTGTATAATCAATTCCCCATCACCGACAGAGCGCTCCAATTGACTAAGTCGAGGACACACTAAACAGTGATTGGTCTTTACTCTTCATAATCAGTACAAAAGCACAGACTAGTTGCGGAACTGGATTGCTCGGTATTACTGCTTTAAACCGGTTTTTCCTCGATGAACACGAAGCTACTGAAATCACGGTAATCATTTGTCGACGAGGTCAGACCCCTTTCCATGATGTCTAATCCAAGTGATGAGCATATTATGTTCATTATGTTTCGTTAGATAGTAGCGTGACTATTGGTTTGAGTACTTGAAACTAGTTAGTAACGCAATATTAGCGATTACTTACTGAAGCGCCGTGTGAGCTTCCACTGAAATACTACTGCTAGCATGACGTGTCGGTGGCTGGTTAGTAACTCGAGTCAGTAGCTACTTGTGAGCTGCAGTGCTACACAAAGGAGGGTCTGCAAACATGTGTTTTTATCGCAAACAACTAACATTCATTGCATAATAGTCAATTATTTACCTACAGTTTTGATCCCACGTATAGCATTTTCATGTAAATTGTTGCCAAGCCATATGGCTCGCACTGTCAAAAAGTTATCAGATCTCATGTAGAGCCAAGCTTATAACTCTACACGCACTAACTTCACAAACTCTATACCTGCTATATAATATGTGGCTTGGCCGTTTCGCTACCGTCTTCGTTTCATGGCATTTTGACCATATCGGTGCTCACGGACCGTACTGCGGTACGGTCGCTGTAGTGAAATTTTCACAGTAGTGTTAATTCCGTATTATGTTGCAGGTGCGCGCGCTACAGATTCTAGAGACTGCACAGCTGATGGCAAGCGGGTACCCGCACCGCATGCGGTTCCGCGCGTTCGCTAGCCGGTACCGCGCGCTGTGGAGGCGCGGCGCGGCGGCGGCGGCGGCGCCGGGCGCGGGCGGCGAGGCGGGCGGCGAGCGCGAGTCGGGCGGCGCGTGCGCGCGCGTGCTGCGCGCCGTGGCCGCCGCCGCCGCGCCGCCCGCGCCCGCCTCGCCCGCCGCCGTGCGCTGGGCGCTCGGCAAGCGACACGTCTTCCTCAGCGAGGGCATGCGACAGGTACGACTACACCACACCCACATCTACCCATTCACTTCACGTATACACTCTCCACTTGTTATTTAATGTTGAGACATCTAACCTTATGGACTTGTACCAAAGGTACTGGAGCGCATGCGTCGCGCGCGGCGGCAGGCGGCGGCGGAGTGCATCCAGGCGGCGTGGCGGCGGCACCTTGCGCGCGCGCCCCCGCCCGCGCCCCCGAGCGCGGCGGCGCCCTCGGCCGCGCCGGCGCCGGCGCCCGCGCGGCCGCGCCCCGCGCCCATCGCCGGCACCCCGCCGCCCGACCCCGCCGACAAGTGCGACCCCGCGCTAGTCAAGCGCACCTGCTCGCTCTTCGGACTAGACCTGGTAGGTATGCGTGCATGTCGACCAAAAAATAAACAGCGATCGTGACCTTTAGCCCTCGCGCCATGTAGCTTCACGCACGCAATATATTTTGGCTACAGAAAAGCGTTTAATCGATCATTTGGCTTATACTGTCGAAGGCTAGAATTAGAAATGATCTATTGGGAGATTGACGACCGAGGGCGAGGGCTCGATCCCTGAGAATTTAGCAACGTCCTCGACGATTTCGTCGGTCGAGGCGAACTTCTACCGCCCATCGCTCGCTACCACCAGATGAAGCTCTCCGGTTTCGGGGTTTTTTTCCCAGGATTCGGAATCATTCGGACTTTGCCTGTCTTCCAAAGTTGGGAAACTGACCCAGGCGCAGAATACCGTTAAAGAGGCGCGTCACCGCCACGAAAGCAGATAAAAATTTACATGACTCCTACTTTTCAGAGTCTATTCTTACCGATTGCCGACCAGCTTGAACTCCTGGGCATACTTGACTACTAAAATAAATTTTGCTAGTTCTCTTGAGTCAAAGGCTAAAACCGTTGCAAAAAAAAATGCGCATCCTCTGTAAGATGTAGCGGTACTTTACGTAGGGACAGTTTCGACAAAGCACGAGCACAAATCCGTTCGTGCATGGAGTACTGCGGTCACCTCTGGAATGAATTTGCCATATACCAGAAGGAAGCTCACGCTTGACTCAGAAGACCGTCGCGTCGTCCTAGTAAACTCGACGATGATGTTTCGCTAACTCATTAGTTTATTCAATTTCGGCCCTAATAAGGCACTTACGAACTATACTAATGAATTATACCTGGAACCTTATAGTTTTACCTAATGTCCAGGAGCGTCCGCCGCCGCTGCCGCCGCCGCGCGCGTACACGGTGTCGGGCGGCGTGAAGCTGGGCTACCCGCAGCAGCGCACCGTGGGCGCGGACTGGGCCGAGGACGCGCTGCGCCTGCGCCGCGGGGACGCCGTGCGCCTCGTCGGCGCCGCGCGCCGCGGTCACGTCGCCGTGCAGGTACATTACATACATACCGCTACAAGCTGGGCTACCCGCAGCAGCGCACCGTGGGCGCGGACTGGGCCGAGGACGCGCTGCGCCTGCGCCGCGGGGACGCCGTGCGCCTCGTCGGCGCCGCGCGCCGCGGTCACGTCGCCGTGCAGGTACATTACATACATACCGCTACAAGCTGGGCTACCCGCAGCAGCGCACCGTGGGCGCGGACTGGGCCGAGGACGCGCTGCGCCTGCGCCGCGGGGACGCCGTGCGCCTCGTCGGCGCCGCGCGCCGCGGTCACGTCGCCGTGCAGGTACATACCTACTTTACTGCCTTACAGAATCTATTATATTGGATTCTCTAAGTTTACTGCACTCTAAGGATAATAATCCTTCAGATAGTAGAGTCCGATTAGTGTATTGATCATCAATTAAAGATCATGGAGCCCGTGATTAAATAACGTTTTCATAAATTTAAAACTGTAGCCTTTCGCTAAATGTGTATAAACACCAGACTAGTGTAGGTTACCTAAACCACCAATAGCCAAATATTGAATTTGAAGTCAAAAGCAATGTATTATTAGAGTTCAAACTGAATATTGATCAGTATGTTGTGTGCGCAGGTGTGTGGTCGCACGGTGTGCATCCCGCACAGCGTGCTGGCGCCGGCGCGCGCGCCCGCGCCGCGGCCCACGCCGCCGCCGCCGCCCGCGCCGCCCGCCCACCTGCCCGCCGCCATCACCACCACCACCACCGACGCCTGACCACACTCCACGTCTACATGCACACCTCCAACATTAGAATGGAAGATACGGAATTTCTGGGGTGTAGCCAGTTTGGCTTCCATTGCGGCAGCGGGAGGTGCGTCGCTTCGTGTACCTTGTTATTTGCCATACCGTTGTGCGCATCTCGAAATTTATGTACGAGTTGCCTATCGTAGAAAATTGGCCGAAACGTTTGAAAGGCTTTCGTCCTTCGTCTTTTTAGAGATGAAGAGCGAGAGATTTGGCTTTTTGGCTAGTTCAAAAGTGTCTGTGGTGTTCGTAGGTGACTGCGATTAATCCCGAAGATCGTAAGCTCGTAAATTGAAAGACTATAACTAAATGTAGAGGTAGCGGCGTACGTATATGTAATCGCTAAGTTGTAAATATTATGGGTAAGTATTTATGAGGGCCGCCGAGGGCGAGCGCCGGCCGACTCGGCGACGTGACGACGACGACACGACGCGGCGACTGACGTCCCACACGCAGTATTATGTACAGTACAGTACAGCCGACCCTATCATAACCGTTCTTTGTATAAACCACTTCTCAATTAAACATACCTACTGTTCGAACATGAACTCACGTTACATACAATAGAACTAAATATTTCGTGTCTTTTGGTAGTACCTTATGCTCTAAATACTCTATACTATTCAACATAAAATAAATAAATAAATAAACACGAATCAAATGAAAGTCGGACAGAAATATACCGACTTTTAAGTAAATAATGATCGGCTTTTCTTCTCACAGCTATCATGAATAAATGTGAACAACAATAAGTGTATGTTGTCCCCTTTATAGATTTCAATATACAATCGATAGGAGTAGTGCAGTAAATTATATCTATCCTTATCTGTGCCAAATTAATCTTAATTGTAATGTGTAAGTGCGGCGAGTTCATGTTCCCCGCAGGCTCCACGAGTGTTGTGTAACGGTGCTAACCTCCCCTCCCTACTAGGTTGTCATTAAGTAGTAGTTGTAGCACGCAGCTGTACCTATGTTCGGGCCGCGCGGTCTCCTTGCTTCTGTTACCATACATACATACATGATACACCCACAGTAGCATCGCGCCATTCGTACACCATTGCTGTTACAAGTGTATTTAGTAACAGAGTAGTCTTACTATGTAGTACTTGTATGTATAAGGTCTATTGCACATTATAAGAAACATGTCTTGTCTTATAAGAAAGTCAGTCGCATTGGATATTATATGAGACCGTACTGACCGTACATATAAGAAAAGTCGGATCGGACAGGTCTAATTTTTTTTCTTATAATGTGTAAATGGGCTAATAGTGGGCCACTGTCCGGGGGCTCTACCGCGTAACTTTGGTGGTAATCGTAACTGTTATATATCTATAGATATTGCACTATATAGGGGACTGGGAAAAACGACAAGCAAACGACTCGGTAGCTAAATACACACTGATTTATTCAGGTAGCACAGTCGGTGCGGCGTAGCCGACACAAATATAGGTACATACATATAATGTAGTAAGTAAGTATTACATACATAACAATCCCTCCACCTTATAGCTTTAATAATAACATATTAATAAGGAACATGAACTAGAAAAATCTTCTAAAACTAAGCAAAGGATTTTGCTGGCTTTGCTCATCATCGTCACTCGAGCAAGGCTCACTGGGCGAGTCGAATCTCAGAGGTGTTAGCTCTCGTCTACGAGTGAGTACGGACACTTGTGGGGGTGTCCCGTGAGTCGTGTCGAGGCCCGCACTGGTGCCTTCATCTCCCTCCCCCTCCAAATCTCCAATCTCTATCGAGGTTGGCGATGATGTAGCGGTGCCCTCGTTCGCAATGGCGTCGGAACCGACTTCGACGTGATTGCTCAACGTTGGCTGGATGTCGGGGACGACATCGGGATTCCAGTCCGGACGGTAATGTGGCTCTAGTGTAGAGATGCGAACTCTTATCTGGTCTACATGTCGAGTTACCTCACAATTTAGTTGTGGTACAAACACAGTAAACATTACATTTCCTAATTTTGCCTTAATTATGCCCTCAAGCCAACAAAGTTTCTTATTATCAATATTCTTGGTTATCCATACTAAATCATTTATTTTAAATTCTTGTCTTTGTCTACCCTTATAGTTTTTAACCTGTAAGCACTGTTTCTTTTCTACCGTTTGAGTGAGGTTTGTGGATGAGGAAGATGACTTTGTTTCAATACTTGGTTTAATGAGGTCTAACCTTGAGCGTAATGGCTTGCCAAATAATAATTCCGCTGGTGATTTTTCAGTGGTGCTGTTTATAGAATTCCTATAGTCAAACAAAAATTTTAAAATCTGTTCTTGTAGTATTTTCTTATTTGTATTGTCTAGAATTATTGCTTTAAGGCCTTTTTTAACTATTTTCACAAAACTTTCGGCTTGCCCATTGCTAGCCGGATGATAGGGAGGAGAAAAGATATGTTTAATACCATTAACAGTACAGAATTCATGAAATTCCTGAGAATTGAATGAAGTGCCATTATCAGTCACCAATACGTGTGGTATACCTACCCTTGCCATAAAGTCATACAATTTTGCAATGACTGCCTTAGATCCGTATGAATTCGTCATCGTATAGCATTCCACCCACTTACTGTAAGCGTCCACAATAATTAAAAACATTTGATTATTAAACGGACCTAAAAAATCTAGATGAACACGATAGAATGGTTCAGGCGGGTACGGCCAGGGAGCGAGCGGCGCGTGCGGCGGCCGGGGCCGCAATGCGGCGCACACCGCGCACTCCGCTGCCAGTCGCTCCAGTGCCGCGTCCACGCCGGGGAACCATAACCGTCTGCGTGCCTCAGCTTTCATCTTTATTATGCCAAAATGTGAACTGTGTAGTTCTTTACAAATCGGCTCACGTAACGAATTTGGTATGACTACCTTGTGACCCCGCATCAAAAGACCGTTTTCATACGATAATTGTAATCTTACATTATAGTATGGCTTTAATAGTGAATCATTAACCTTTTTAGGCCAACCGTTAATTATATAAAATTTTACTTTGTTTAGTATAGGGTCGTTCTCGGTGTCTCGGCGCAGATCATGTGACGTCACCGGTAGACTCCCGTCTATAACAAAATGTACATATGCCGTGCGGTCCTCATAGCTAGCCTCGTCCTCGCAGTGAACTGATCCCCGCGCCCCCTCCTCCCCATCGCTCTTCGTCTTCGCATCACTCATCGCTCGTGATAAATAATCTGCACAGTTATCGCTACTTTTAACATATTCAATGTTATAATTATATGCAGACAAAAATATCGCGTAGCGTTGGAGTCTGTTCGCAGACACTTCGGGGATACCTCGGTAAGGGCCGAAGATGGATAAGAGTGGCTTATGATCTGTTCGCAGTATGAATGGGACTGATCTGCCGTACAAATATTGATGGAACCGGCGTACCCCGAATATTATAGCGGTCGCCTCTTTCTGTATCTGTGCATAGTTCTTTTCTGCTGAACTGAGAGTCCGTGAAGCGTATGACACTGGTCTCTCGACCCCGTCTTTGCATATTTGTGACAGTACAGCACCTAATCCTATTGGCGATGCATCAACAGTTAATATTAAATTCGCGTCTGAATCGAAGTGAGCTAAATATTCGTCTGTAGCCATAATATTTTTAATGTTATTAAATGCTTCGTCGTGTGCCGAAGTCCATTCCCATTTAACATTTTTGCGCAATAAATTGTATAAAGGGTGTAAAATTGACGCCGCTTCCGGTATAAAGTTCCGGTAATAATTTGTTAACCCTAAAAAGGACTGTAATTGCGTCACATTTACAGGCTTGGAAACTTGAAGAATAGCCTTAACTTTATCAGGCGATTTCCTAACCCCGTTTCTATCTATGATATGACCCAAGTAACAAAGCTCATCTTTAAAATATTCGCATTTAGAAGCTTGTACAGTCAATCCTGCGTCCTGTAAACGCTGCAAAACCGCTTCTAGATGCTGTTTATGCAGTATTCTACTTGACCCAGTTACCAAAACATCATCTAAGAAGAAAACTACCCCTTCTAGCCCTGCTAATACACATTCCATTGCACGTTGGAAAATTGCCGGTGCTGATGATAAACCAAATACCAGCCTGGTATAATTGAACAACCCGCGATGTGTGTTTATGCATGTAAGGCTCTGTGATGACTCACTTAAAATAAATTGATTATAAGCCATTGATAAGTCTAGTTTACTAAACTGAACACCACCATTAAGTTTTGCAAACAAGTCTTTAATCGTCGGTAATGGATATTTGTCCACAATTAATTGCTTATTTATTGTAACGGAGTAATCTGCACATAACCGAAGTCCGCCGTCTTTTTTGAAAGCTGGAACGATTGGTGATGCATAATCGGAGTGCTGTACGGGCTTTAGCACCCCTATATTCACTAATCGATCTAGTTCCATGTCAATTTTTTGTTTTAGGGCATAGGGCACGGGCCTAGCTTTAAAAAAAATCGGTTTCGAATCTGGTTTTAAACGCAATTCTACTGTATTTTTATTAAAAGCCCCCAGTTCACCGGAAAATACTTTTGGATATTTAGCCATAATATTCTGTACGATATTATTATTTACCGTTGAATTATTCTCATACAATGCATGAACAGTGGGTGCAAGCTCTAACTTAAAAACATGTATAAAATCTCGGCCTAAGAGAGACGGCCCTCCCTTGCGCACAACAAACATGTCAAGCTCATGTGTACTCCCGCTGTATGTAACCGGTAAACGTACGAGTCCGCACGTTTCAATCTTGGTACCAGTATAACCCAAAAGTTTTTTATTGGTGACTAACAATGGCAATTTATAAAAATGCATTTTGTAAGTGTCTTCTGAAATTACGCTAACTGCTGAACCACTATCTATCTCGAATTCTAAAAACAGATCACCAATGCACACTTTTTCTATCATTGGCTTGCCTCTCTCACAACTAATATTATAAAAAAACTCACCGTCATCGTCATCTCCGTCATCCACATTACTTTTGCCGATGTACTTTATTTTATCGACAACCGTGCACATTCTACCTAAATGACCTTTTTGGTTACATTTTTTACACTTATAGCTTTTGAACCGACACTGGATAGATTTGTGATTGGTAAAACCACACACACTGCACTTTTCTTTTTTGGATATGTTGAACACGCTATCCTGGCCTACTGCAGTGACGCCGGCGCCGATGCCTCCAGGCACCGCCGTTGCCGCCGAGGCGTGCTTGCGTGCACAACGCACGCTTTCCGCCAAATTCACTGCCTTTGCCAAAGTTAGTTCCTGTTGATCTTGGGCAAATAGCTTATCGCGTTCGTGTCCCGGTACCATGCCCATGATGAATCTGTCCAAAAGGGCCTCTTCCAAATTCTTAAAACCACAGTGTGCCGCCAATCCTCTGATCCTGGCCGCCCATTGAGTGTGACTTTCACCTGTCCGTTGCGTAGCTGAATAAAAAATTGACTTTTCCGAGAACCCAACACGTTTAGGTGTGAAGTGATCGTCGAGTAATTTCAGTATTTCTTCGTACTCGGTCTCTTCAACCTTGCTAGGTAGTGCCAAATCACTAGCAAGCTTATACGATGATTCGCTGAGCGCACTCAGTAAAATCGCCCTCCGCTTAACCTTGGCTTTGTCCTTTTCATCGGTGATATCGTTCGCGATGAACCACTGGTTTAACCGCGATTTGTAGCTGTACCACTCTTGCGACACATGATCGAATGATGACAAAATACCGAATGTTGCTCCCGAAGACATATTTGTTAGGGCAATTTATATTATTAAAAGGCAGAGCAACTTTTATTAGAACTTGTATTCAATGAATCACGGAAGGAAGAACAGACCATAGATATCATAAGACTATATTAATAGACAATAATTACGTTCGGAAACATTACCTCAACATCCCCCCTCAATTTTAAGAACATTAACCCCTTGACTACATAATAAACAATGTTCTCAAAATTGAACTTAAATTTACATAATGTACTATACGAATACAATACTCTACATTTCTCTCAATAAAGGTTTACTACTTTTATTAAAATATACTTATACAACAATTTTTTTTTGACAACTCTATTTTCCTTCCTAATTTCCTCATAACTTTTTCCTTCTTTTAACAAAAATACACTTTAAACTTATCCTAGACATAGTTTGAAATAATTTCAATTAAACATCACTTCCCTTCTATTCTTTTACTCTCTTACATTATTTGTTACATTCTTAGTTTTATTTTAATTACTATGCACTGTTTTATTTTAAATTAAGCTTATTAGAGAAATATACATGTTTGACAATAGGCAGAGACTTTGTAAAAATATCTGATGTGTTTTCATTTGTTGATACATAAAATACATTGATTAATTTCTTTCTAACAATATCTTTAATGAAGTGGGCCTTTATGTCAATGTGTTTTGATCGCTTGCTGTTTTCAAAACTTTCAATCATACATATTGCACTTTGATTATCTATAAATAAGTTAGTTTCAATAAAATCCTTGTTATTTAAATCTGTTATAACACCTTTTAAATAAATCAACTCACTTACCGCTAGTGCCCCAGCCACATATTCAGCTTCTGCTGTTGACAGAGCCACTGAGGTCTGCTTCTTTGAGTACCATTGAATAAGATTACCACAATAAAATACAGCACAGCCGCTGGTGCTTTTTCGATCTGCTTTGTCTGCTGCCCAGTCTGCATCAGAATAGGCTATAAGCTGTTTGAAATGATTAGACTTAACATAAACCAAACCTTTGTCTGAAGTTGACTTTAAATATCTTAGAATCCTTTTCCCTGCTTTCCACAAACTTGCTGTAGGTTGAGATAGATATCTACTTAGGAAAGATACTGCGAATGATATATCAGGTCGACTGTTTGTAGCTATAAATAATAAGCATCCTATGAGTTCCTTGAATGGAACATCAATAATTTCTTCATTATTTGGAACTGTGAAGTGAGACTCCATTGGTGTGCTAACCCCCTTACATTCCTGCATATTAAATTTCTCTAGAGTTCTTTCAATCATCTTACATTGTTTAATTTCCAATTTATTCTCCATACGCGATATTTCTAGACCCAAATAATCTCTGACTTCTCCCAAATCTTTAACTTTAAATTCAATTTTCAACTTTTCCAATATACTTTCTTCTCCTAGTAACAAAATATCGTCCACAAATATTAGAAGCCATGTGTGCTCACTTTTGTAGAGGCAGAAATCATGCTTTGACTGTTGAAACCCATTCTTTGTTATAAATTCATGAAATCTTAGATTCCAGCACTTAGGTGCTTCTTTCAATCCATATAGCGCTTTTTTTAATATTAATACATTCCCTGTTTTTATTTCCAAACCTTTTGGACATTTTATATATACTTTATTTTCTAGTTCTCCATTGAGAAATGCTGTGGGTACATCCAGTTGTTTAATTTTTAAGTCTTCCTGTACTGCATGACTTAGCATAGTCCTTATAGTCGACATTCTTGCCACTGGTGAATAGTATGTTTGCCGTTGTCCATCTTGTTGAAAGCCTTTTGCTACAATTCTCGCCTTTTTAGTACCGTCTTGTTTTTGTTTGAAAATCCACTTTGTATCTATTGCTTTCTGTCCTTGTGGCAATTTTGTTTCTATCCACGTTCCTAATTTTTCATGTGCATTTAGTTCCTTATCCACTGCTTCTTTCCATTCTTTATCCTGTATCGCTTCTTCAAAATTTTGTGGTTCTCCTGATAAAAGACAATATGCTATATTTATTTCATGTTCATAATCTTCTAATAGTTTTGGAGCTTTTATTTCTCTTCCTGATCGAGTTACATATTTTCTTGATGCAGATTCCTGTCTATCTATGCCTTGTTCATCAATTTCTACACTTTTCTGGTAATCTTCTTTTTCCTTCTGGATTCCTTCTTTACTTCTTTTAGTTAAATTTTGCTTTAGTAGTTTTCCTTCTTCATTATATATTAATTTCTCATCATTTTCATGATCTTCTTGATCCTTCTTGGTTCCTTCTTTGGATAATTTTTCGTTAGTTTGCTCATCTGTATATTCGATTTCATTGTACACATCTTTTTCTTGCATTTCTTCTTCATCTTCTTTAAACTTGATCTGAGTTTCATCAAATCTTACATCCCTAGAAGTGACAATTTGGTTTTCTTCAGGATCCCATAGTCTATACCCATTTCTCATATAACCAACAAATCTCATTACTTTAGCTCTTCTTTCAAACTTACCACCTTTTGGTACTTGTACTACCCATGCTTTTGATCCAAATATTTTTAATTTTGATAGGTTACTTTCTCCAAACATAATTTCCGCAGGAACTTTAAAATTAATTGCTGATGATGGACATCTATTAATTTGATACATGGCACACTTTACAGCTTCTCCCCATAAATACTTAGGTAGTTGAGTCTCAATCATTAGTGTTCGCGCTTTGTTGTAAATAGTGCGGTTCATACGCTCTGCAGCTCCGTTAGATTGAGGCGAATAAGGCTGAGTAAACTGTATTTCGATACCTCTTTTGTTACAATATTCTTGTAGAATTTGATTTTTAAATTCACCCCCATTGTCACATCTTATTCTTCTTGTCTGATTACCTACCTGTGTTTGTATGAATTTTATATGATTTATGATATTTTCAGTAGCCTCGCTTTTTCTTTTTAATAGAAAAACAACACAGAAGTGACTATAGTCATCTAAAATAGTTTGAAAATAAACCTCACCATTAAGAGTAGGTGTGGTGACAGGTCCAGAGAGATCAGTGTGCAACAACTCACCTATGTATTTTGACCTTGGTTTGTATACAGGTTTAAATGGTAAACGAGTGGACTTACCTTCAAGACATGGACTGCATGGTTTGCTAGAGTATGGCAGGTGTAGTATAGCTAGGTGTTTTCTATTGGCATGGCCAAGCCGCTTGTGCCACAAATCATCATCAATTTTACAAGACATGGAGTGCTGTATGTTTAATTCAAAGTCAATGACATAAAGTTTTCCTGACATTTGACCTTTAACCTCTAAAGTATCACTACTAATACTGACAGTTTTGTTATAAAAATTTACATTTAATCGTTTCTCAATCAACTTTTGTACTGAGAGTAAATTGTGTGACAATCCCTGTATTATTAGAGCATTTATTGTGATTTCTATATTTTTATAAAATAAAACTAATTTACCTTGTTGTTTAGCAATTAGGAATTGACCATTAGCTACATAAATCTTAATTGGTTCCGGTAAATCAATAACATTTGTCATGTACTTACAATAATCTGACATTATCAAGTGTTCAGTTGCTCCAGAATCAATTACAAATTGAATGTTGCCATTATTTGACATCACTTTAGCACAATTAATACTGACAGCTGTAAAAGATAGCCTATGTTCACTCGTACAGTCATCCTGAGCCGTATGAGCCCGATGGAAATATCCTCGACCTCGTTCACTGGTAGTACCTCGGTATCCTTGACCTCTGTGGCTGTTATATCCCCTTCTCTGAAATGGTCTTCTATTATTATGCCCCGACCTGTACATGTGTCCATAACTATGTCCTCGACCCAAATTTTGTTGCTGTTGTTGCTGTGGACACTCAACTGCTATATGTCCAGGTTTGTTGCAGGAATAACATGTGAGAAAAGATGCTCCTTCACTGGTAGATGAGTTACTTATCTTTATTTCAGCATCCAACAGTCTGCTTTTGGTAAACTCAAGTGTAAGTGACTTTTCAGTCGACAAGGTTTCTATTGATGTTATAACACTTTCATAGCTTGATGGCATCGCTGATATAAGCTGACACACTTGATCTTCATCGTTCACCTCACAACCGATCGCCTTGACGTTGCTCACAGCAGAGTCAAATCTACAGAAAAAGTCTTGTAGTTTTTCATTTTCTTCACATTTAATTGTAATTAATAGTTTCTTTAGATGTAATCTGTTGCATATAGATTTCCTTTCAAAGGTTTCTTCCAGCGTTTTTATCATAGATTTAGCACATTCACATTTCTTTACGATTTCGAGGTACTTGTCGTTCAAGCATTTCACAATTAAGGAACGTGCTTTTGTGTCGTCTTTTTTTTTGAATGTTTTACTTGCACTCGTATCATCGCACTTACTAATTTCTTCTATGGTGTACAGCACGCCCTTCTCTTCTAAAATCAATCTCAATCTGAATTTCCAATGACTAAAGTTGGATTTTTGATCGAGTTTTGGGAGTGTTTCATGTTCACTCATTCTGCAGCTATTATATTTTAGCGGTACGCAGTGGAAGCGTTTGTTAGGGCAGTTAATATTATTAAAAGGCAGAGCAACTTTTATTAGAACTTGTATTCAATGAATCACGGAAGGAAGAACAGACCATAGATATCATAAGACTATATTAATAGACAATAATTACGTTCGGAAACATTACCTCAACAATATTAAACGTTTAACGCGTGTGATCCGTACGTCGCCACTGTTATATATCTATAGATATTGCACTATATAGGGGACTGGGAAAAACGACAAGCAAACGACTCGGTAGCTAAATACACACTGATTTATTCAGGTAGCACAGTCGGTGCGGCGTAGCCGACACAAATATAGGTACATACATATAATGTAGTAAGTAAGTATTACATACATAACAGTAACGAACACCATTAATTATTTCATCCAATGACGCGCACGCGGTATGACGCGACGAAGAACAATCGTGGGCCCTGATTGGATGAAATTCATTAATGGTATTCGTTACGATTACCACCAAAGTTACGCGGAAGAGCCCCCGGTATGTGTGTACGCGAGCTTGCCAACATGAGTCTGATTATACATATTATATGAACCTGCGTTTCATGAAGATAGTCTATATACTGTCTATAGACTGTATTGTTAATAGCATAGGTGATAAAATTAAATAAAAAACTTCTTTAAAATAAACGCATTTTTATTTTATTTACCATTAGTAATTGTACACAAAATATGTAAACTCTGGAATGTGGGAAAGCGGCGGCGGCGTTGAGGCGGGAGAATCGCATTCCTATCATACCAATGTTCTCGTATAAAAAGCCGTTTAAGTTAGACAACGAGAACATTATATCTAAATGAATTAATCGCAATAATAAAATACCTTTTCCTTGTAATACGTGTCCTTTCACAGTATATCTCCCGCCGTGACCGACATAATGTTATCATGAACGTCCTGTGCCCCGGCCGAGTACCAGTTCTACCACCATTTAGTGAACAGCGCCTTAGCGGAATACTTGTACAGTCGGCCTCGGGCCACCGGACGCACGATGTGAAATGGTCTTAAACAACACTATACAAAATTGCAATTTGTACAAACATCACAAGAGGCGACAGATTATATAATCTATATACAAAAGGTAATTTATTATATATTATATCAGAGAGCAGTGTTCCCAATACATGAACACATTTGACATATACATACCAGCTACAAATGCACTGTGTTAAATAGACGATGTTACAAATTGTACATGGTTTGATTATACATATATAGTTAAATATAATCAAAATTGTATGTTCTGGCACTTAACACCAGTTCACTTGTAGCAAGTACATCGATGATGGCAGTGAGTGTTAATAGTACGATGACAAAAACACTTTAAATACAATACAATAAGGTTTATTTCCTATCTACAAATTTTGTAAACAACTATTGAAATTAGATAAAACACGAATAACAGGAATACTCTACAAAGTTTCAACGAGTACGCGCCTACGGATACAATAATTCTCTCGCTTGTCCCTAAACAACGTTAAATAATATATAGGAAAATGCAATGGTATCGTAAAGTAGCATTAATTATAAATGCGTAAATATAATACAACCATCATATAATATTAAAGAGTATCCGACAACCGAGTACCATTAGATCGAGGTCCCATAGGTAACACATGGAATATCCACAATATATTGTGAGTAGACATTTATATATGCTTCGTTGAGATATCACATCGCGACTAAGACGCATCGCGCCCCACGCCTATACAACAAAGCTCACCTCGTCGACGCGGACAGGACAGAGCTGAGGCCTTATACTTTCATATTATGTGAGGTTTAAAGCACGTCCAGCAAGAACCAGGTTTTAAATATACCCGTAACTTACTAATAGATAGATAGCCGGGATATTAAACCAGGGTTTTACAAGACTTGGCTTAAACCATCACATAAAATACGACAGAGCCTGCCAACATAAGCTAAGTGTAAACATCGAGTAGTCACATGCACTAACGATTAAAAAGGAGCATTTTAAACGTTTTAGAAAAATACATTTCATGATATTTCCACGCGGAACTGTTTAAATATTTTTCACACGTTATTAATGATAGTTAGATATGAACGTCGCCGTCGCGTAAGCTTATAAACGGGAGGAGACGAACGTGTCACACAGATACACAGGTAAAGGTAAATACTAGGTGTAAATATACAGGTGTCTCTGGATATGTGGATCAAATGGAACTGCTGCATCCTCACCAACTTTCCATGTACCATTATTTTTCGGACCAATCACTCGTTTACCAAAATCTTGAACAACAAAGACAGACCGAGTTAAGACGGTGTCGATGTTTGGCAACTGTTGGATTTGATCCCCGAGTCCAGCGACGCCCGGCGTCGGTCCACCACGTCTGATACACGAGCGACGAACCGACGACTAATTAAAATTTGGCCACAATCATATCAAGTATTTTTACGATAAACATCATAACATCAAATACATCATATAATACTAATTTATTAACAATCACATACATATATAATATGCATTTATACAATTTGTTTATAATATATATAATACTGTGTTGAATGACATTGTTATATTGTTTCGAGTATGGCAATGGAGGCGAAGTAAACAATCAGATCGCAACAATCGAGATAAGAACGCTAAGTCTATAGTTAAATGTAAAAAGATCCAAAACTTATATTAACTTACGATACAAACGGTGCGAACACAACTAAAGGCAATGTGCAGCACTACACACCGCTGGCACAGTACATATCACTCCAAACTAGTACTGCAACATCTTAATAACACCCAATTCAGGCACTAGCTATGAGCGATAGCATAGAAACGATCGATTACGCATACGCGTGTGAAAAATAAACTCAAAACGGTAAAGGTGAGCTACTGGTTTAGATATGTACTGTGCCACTGGATTGCGTCAACCACGTACACCGCGCCGGGGTGCGTGGAGCTTCATAATGATCTTCGACCGACTAGGTACTTACGAACACTTGCAACAATCATTTTTAACAATGCCGGGGTATCTAAACTACCTCCGTACAACAACCCCGGTAAATTCATTTAAAAATATAACGTTTTTTGTATGCGTTTGATAGAATACATAACAAGTTGCAGGCTATAACGGTCCGGCCCGGCTCAGATGCGAGCCTAGATTACACGATTAATTCACTCCTCGCAACAACTCCGCTTGCGGCAAAAACTTTATTTATTATGAAAGAAAATTTAATTGTAGTAACAAATGATGTAGTCGACTATAATTAGATCGGTGTACATGGCGCGGCTCGTCCAGGTTCATACCGACCGATACGGCGAATCTATTACTAACGCTTATAATATTATATTAACACAACGCAGCGGTTTAAAAATAGCCTATATTTGATCTATTATATTATTTATATTAAAGAGCACAGCGCAGCGCTTTCAGTGCTCTAGTTTATAGTCTTTAAGACCTTTGGTCTATGCCCTTATGTTGACAATTTGTCTATTACTTCCATATCGATAACTTTATTTAAAAAAAATATCGATATGAAAGTAAGGATGCGCCTACACCTAGCGTAGCGACGTGCATCGTACATAGAGGGCTACAAATATAACATGATTTTCGTATCAAGACATTTAACGTAATAACATCAACGTAGATATTATATTCGGCAGTTTGCGCGAATTGAACACACGCTTTAAGGCAGTGTTGTAGACATACATTACATTTTGTACTCACACGTCACAGACATACATTTTATCGCGAATGACTTCATAAATAGTAAAAGTGCGCCAGACACATGCGATGGAAACTATCGAACAATCACGAGCACAACACTATAAATAGTAGCTCCAATATATCGAGTTTTGGGGCATTCTGCGAATCGATTACATGATCATAAAAATATAATTTTGACACGTGAAGGCTAGCAACACTCGAGACTTGCATTTATTCACGGAATCTATTTATAGCTGGTCTGTAAGGACTCGATTTTTCGACTAAATGATCACAACGTAGACTGCTTTTGAAGTCACAATGCATTTTTAAGCGAGGCGTAACTTATATCATTATTTTTTTGGATAATTTCTCTCAATCGCCGTTAAATCTACGAGTGGTGAGGCCACCCAATACCCATTATGAGACATGTAAATTCATTTTAATTGAGATGTAATGAGCTATCTATTTACAAATATCGATTAGTGATTTCTCTTCTTTACAACAAAAACTCGCAATTTACAAATATAATGATGATTTCGCGAGACGATAACATAACATACACGATTTACATCGGAACATATAAAGAAGTCTTAAGTTGGTCGCTCACTCACCGCACCAATATCCTGAAAGGATGTCATTATAAAATACGGTTCCGAAATGTGAGTGAGTGTGATTAAGAATTCATAAAAAGAAACAATTAAGATGTATGCGGTGAAGTGAGCAGTCAACTTCTATTCTAGGCTACTTAAGTCTTAGTATCGATTTCGTAAATGAATATTTTAGATAGTAATGCTCGTTTGATCGACAGATTCATCGATGTAACTCGATGAAGGCGAAATTAATTAAAGAGGTAGGGTGAAACTGAAGGTTTTGACCGGCACCATGCCGGCACCACAACGGAAGCGCCACAGACGCGCATCGAGGGCCACAAATAAGTCCTAAAACGGGCTTATTAAAGCATTCTAGCCATCGATAATTGTGCTGCACGCCATACTACTTACATACTAATTGATTTAGTGTTGTGTATCGCGCTTATATCGTACGATGGGTTGCCGGCATGGGTCGAGGCAGGCTTCTCATTACTGGCGAGTGAGTGTGAGAGTGTGCTAGTGTTGGTGTGGTGAGTCGTGTGTGTGTGTGTGTGTGCGTGTGCTAGTCTCTCTGTATGGGCGTGCTCCGCTGCAGCGGCGAGCCGGCGCCGGCGGGGGCGGCGGCGCGGCGCGCGGGCGTGCGCGGCGACCCCTCGCGCGACCCCCGCCCCTCGCCCTGCCCCTGCCCCTGCCCCTCGCTCGCAGCGGTCCCCTCGCCCCGCCCCTCGCCCGCCACCACCCCCTCCCCCTCCCCGCACATGGACACGAACACGCCGCTCGTGGACACCTCCCGCACGCACCGCCGCTGCTCCGCTGTACACAATATTTGTATTTTTTATTAATACCGTATAAATGTTACAGCTAAAGTCCGCAGGCAGAGTAAGCAATTTGAGAACTGCCCGGGCAATGTAGACATCACGCAAATTGCCATGATAGCTCAGTGGTTGTGACGTCAAATGCAGTGACGAATCGAAGGTCATGGTTTCGAATCTTCATAGAAGCTGACCTTACCGGATGGAAAACATCTTGAAGAAACCATAGTACCTTCTCCAAAAAGACACTTTGTAGTATGACTGACTGACCACCATCTTCAACTTAAAAACCTGTCGCCGATCGTAGATGATCGGCGACAGGTTTTCTGTCGGATCTCGGTTTTCTGATCGGTGTTCTGAAAAATCACTCGAAACACAAATTCCTTCTAGGCTTCGTATGTTTATCGCTTTTGGAAAAGCTATGTCAACATTATCCATTAAAGTTAGCAACATTTGTAAATAAATAGAACATGTACGTTTTCGATTCAAAATTGTTGACAGTGTCCATTGTAAACCGAGCACAACTAACATCTTATTTATACCCATACTTGCAAACTCTGCCCAGAGGATGTGTGCAAAGTCGAAACTGCCCGGGCAGTGCCAACTCTGCACACTATTGGCACTTTTACCCATAACACATACAATGTTACTTGTGATATATATTACTATATATACTATTGATCCCCCATAATCCTAAGGAATCTAATCGACTCCCAGTATATTACAGAAAAATATATAAACAATAATAATGGCTGCTGGAAATAGTAACACCAGTGCTATTTTGAATGATCGCATCCAAAGATGATCTCAGTAGATATCATAAAAATTGTGTAAAAGAACATAAAACTAATACGATAATTAATAGGAAACTGTAAATAACCGTAGTTAATATGAAAACGGGAAATGTCGCGCATAAATCGCGCGATAAGCTCCCACGCGCGTCAATAATGTTACACGAGAGGCTCCAGGCGTAACGTAACGCGCGTACTGAGCGCTCAACGGGAATTACATGAAGCAACTTACTCAGTTATATATCTTTTGTTATTGACATTTGTTTTATGACAATAGGTTGAGTAAGCAGACAATACACGATAGTAAGTGGTCACCGTCGCCTATGGACATCAGCAAATATCAGGCAGGGGATTGTCCGATTGATGTGCCCGAGCGTAGAAAGCACATAAAGCCTACTAGGTAACTGGCACTCAAGTGCAGCCGCCGCAACATGTCAGCAAGTTTTTGGCGACAGATTTTCAACTTAGCCAGGCGGTACTACTTAGTACCCTACCACCGGTACTATGATTTCCTTCCGATGTTTTCCTTCACAGAAATCTCCAAGTCAAATGTAGGATTTGAACCCAAGATTATATGTCACCCTACTGTTAGTTAGTAATGTAGGTACGTTATAAATGCTGACCGATCATGTTGTGCAGGTTGTCGATGACCACCTCGGTGTTGTAGGTGGCGTCGACGGCTCGCTGCAGGAACGCCGTCCACGTGCTCAGCTCCGCCTCCTGACACACAACACAACATTACACAAAAGGCGCCAGGTAAATCTCAATGTCTGACACAAAATTCAGTAGATTGTCATTATAAGCTGCTCCATCCACATTCGATACAGTGCCTTACTCCACTACTGCCTTCAGGTCATCGGTCCACGAGTTTTAGGACACACAATACGTGAACTCCACTATTTTCCACACAAGTGAAAAATCTTGACGGAACTCCTATCAATTGATACATGAATAACCTAATTTATTAACATTGGACGACGCTGTAGATCGGCATCTCCACTCGACCACAAGACAGCCGACCGGGAAAACTAAAAAGTGATTTACGTCATCTCTGAGAACCGTAATGGAGCGATCATGTAGACTCTGGTTTATAGTGATGCTGACAACTTCACTGGAATCACGCGCCAATTTAATATCTGCCGCATCCGTTACATGTTGCGCTTTTAATTACATCGGGGCGGAAGCGGGGCGGGGCGGCGCGGCGCGGGGCAGGGGCGGTAACCGACACCGACGCAAATAGGGGTACATGAAGCCTTACAACACGTCGCCAGATATCTTGACATACCGCGAGCTTACAGGCATATCGGTGGCGTATTGGTTGTAACCTTAAACCCCCGCTAGTAACATTTCCGCATTTCTTTTTATGGTCGCCGAGTTATACCCTGGTTTATGCTGCCTCCACATGAAAGGATGTTGTTTACATATTTCGTTCGAGTACGTTTTATCTGACGAATGATTTCCTGAAACTGTGCGTTGTTCGATTGAGGTTCTGTCTGACTCAACTAATTCTAACTAATGGAAATATAACGGTTCGATTTAACTGCGCAAAAAGTAATCTATCAACTTCAGCAAAACTGTTTGCTTTAAGAGGTTGTTAATGATTTCGCAGAATAATATTTCGATGATTTTTTTCATAGTGCTGATCAGTTTAAATAGCGAAATTCGCTAGAACATAAAATAGAGTAACTTTAGAGAGTACCTAAGTGACCTAAGTTAGAAAGTTAAGTGCAACCGTTGCGCATGGAAGCTTCAAGAGGGTGCAAGTTGCACCTTCCCCTCTCAAACGATGAGTAGGTGCCTATGTGAAAATGTGCAAGTTACTTACAACGATAACTCAGCACATGAAAATCCAAGTTGTCTGTTATTTATTGTTAGTTCTATGAGCATCTTGGATGTTGTATTTATTGTTTCAGTATAGGGGAGTAACTTCCTATGTTGCTATAGGTAGTGTTGTGTTGTCCTGTGTGTTGTCGGCACTACATCTCGTAGTTACAGTTGCACGCACGTGTAAAAATAGATGTGACGCGACGACGCGGCCGGTGGCGGTCAGGGCCGCGCGGTCGCTGCACTATTTTAGATAAGTACGCGAGCGCCCGCGCCGCCTACGTGCCGCTCACGTCACTACTAGTCCGGGAACACACCACACGACCTGGGGAGATGCGAAGATGTATAGCATAAGACAGAACAAGAAAATACCACCACGTTCGGCTAGGAAACGTATCGACCAGTGAAATTGTGAGCATCGAAAGTGACAGAGCTTATATGTGTACGGCTACCGTCACATGGGTGTAAGGTGAAAAAGACTCGCGCACCGAGGGTTCCGTACAAACCTGTAGGTATATAAGTAAATGGTAGTATAGACCTGAGTATTTGATATGAATTACAATTTATGACGTATGAAAAAAAAACTACTTACTAGATCTCGTTCAAACCAATTTTCGTTGGAAGTTTGCATCGTAATGTACATCATATATTTTTTATAGATTTATCATTCTCTTATTTTAGAAGTTACAGGGGGACACACATTTTACCACTTTGGAAGTGTCTCTCGCGCAAACTATTCAGTTTAGAAGAAAATTATATTAAAAACCTCAATATCATTTTTGAAGACCTATCCATAGACAATGCCCACATATGGGTTTTATTAAAAAAAAAAATTGACTTTCAGTTCTAAGTATGGGGAACCCCCAAAATTTATAGTTTTTGTGTGAAAATCTTAATGCGGTTCACAGAATACTCTACTTACCAAGTTTCACCATTATAGTTCTTATAGTTTCGGAAAAAAGTGGCTGTGACATACGGACGGACAGACAGACAGACAGGACGAATCTATAAGGGTTCCGTTTTTGCCAATTGGCTACGGAACCCTAAAAATCAGATTCATGAAATATTAGAAACGTATTTTCCCTGGTCCATTTCCTGAAACACTCGGTTAGTCGCTATTGATGGCATTAATCATAACCGGGAGACACAATAGGTCAAATGTAACACGAACACGAGTATTTGACAGCATAGCATGTTATAGCTTGTCCTGGACAGTGGGCGCGCGATGCGGCGCGTGCGCAGCTTGACCGCGTGTGACGCGCTCTAGTCCAGGGGCACGGGTGCCCGCACGGACTCATCCAGTTTAGATCATGCCTTTATAGCGATGACGTTATCTACACCGGGAACAACTTCCACTTAGGTGTTATAAGACCCTGACCTTCGTTGCCACTATAGGAGTACACCACTATAGGACATAGGAGAGACAATAAACTATAATTATGTTTTTTTTCTTTGTCTTTAGGACGAGAATAAGTAAATCAGTCGAGAGACAGGGCCAGTTTGTTTTGGCAAATTCATGAATTACGTGGGAACTTTCTTTCGCATCTAAATTCATACATCACATTCAATAAAATTATATGACAGATACAGTCAATGCTATGTTCCATAGATCCAGATATCTGCACATATTACTGCGGTTACTAGGTGCTCTAAAGATTTATTTCAGTGGTTAAATATTTCGTGTACCTATATACCGGTAAAGTAAATATATTAAATTAAATAATGACGCGAGCTCGACCTAGCCGCGGTGCAACATAACGTTTATAGCCAATATATTTGGCGGCTTTCGATTTCGGCGCTCTGGTCACACCAGTTTTATGTAGGTCGCGAGACCGACCGTAGGTACCGAGAATACCGCCCCTAAAGATGAAAGTTTAAGGATAATACTATAATTACCTACGGATGTACGAGACGCAGCCAGCGGAAGAAAAATATTTTTTATTGATATTACAATTTTAATTCAGGTTAGGTTTGTAGGTGATATGATTTGAAGTAGATAGCTGAATGAGATAAAGAATTGCCACTTTTCTTCAATGAACACTAAAATCTAGACTGTACGATAAGATTAGAAAAGAAGGGCCAATTATGGTTTGAAAGCAAAATCTAGCAAGTTTTCACCTGAACCGGGCGAAACAGTTGCTGGAGTTTCACAGCTATGATGGAACGAACATAAGGTTGTTTAAGTGCTAGGTGAAATTAATGAAAAGAGAGGTGACTCCTACGCATAGTGTTTTGCGACAGATGTCATCATGGAGCGCGCGCACTCCCACGCGACACCTCGACTGGAATCAGTTTCATTAATCATCAATGACATGACGCCGACACTCACTCACTCATATAAGCAATTATTTGTTTACTCGAAGGCCGTAAAGCAAGCGATATCACACACCATTAAGACGACAAAGAATTTTTCTTTTTTCCTAAGTAGGTATATTATTAACTCTGTGGTCCTACGGTATCAATAAATTATGTAGTAAACATAAAACATCTATGTTGATCGATTACTATAATGAACCAATTGGTGAACAGAAAATACGAAACAATGAAAATGTAATTTCCATACAATAAACATTTAATTTCCGTATAGCTTTAAGTTTAATCTATGAGAATAGATACCGAGTACAAAGGCATTGTGGATGAGGTAAAGACACAAATTATGATAATACTGCAATTTGTGTGAGTAATGTAATAACGCTGGTGTAGTGGCTGGCTAACTCGCGGGATCCAGGTCACCGCGCGAAGGTTAAGGACCACAGCTTCATAGCACGCTGCAAATTGAGCCACAGCACACACAATGCGCGAATTTGGTACTGCCACTCAAGCACTCTACCGACATTAAAATTGATGATGCCCAGGTCTGGGTCACTAATTAAACTTCTTTAGTGTTTACATTAGTGGAAGTGCCGACGCGACGAATCACTTGAGTCGAGACTGGCGAGGCTTCTTCGTTAGTTTTCACTGCAGAGCATTAACTTTATGTATGACCGAATCTATTAAGATATCGAATCGATAATTACAATGGAACAATTTCGCCGTCTGCGAATGTTTTGGTGATGTGAGATTTCTTTACGAGACTTTCGCTTTTCACCGCGTGCTCAGAAACAAATTACAGCAATTTTATGACAAAAGCGCATAATGTGTTTGCAATTTCAATATGAATACACAGAAAATTACCATGTTGAAACACAAGAATTTTCCTTTCAGCAAAAGTCGGTTAAGAAATAACTCTCTATTATTTTACTTTCTATGGACTTCACGTAGATTCCGTCAGGTGGAGGCGATCAAATTCGACAAACAGGTCAGGGACATACATTATCAGGTGATAATCATCTAACTCAATCTGCTAACCCATTTAGATGATAGGCATAAAACCATAATCGATACGATCGCTTATCGATAGATTGCTAACACGTGCGGCGGTATCTGTGCAGCCGCAACCCACTTTCAACCGCCTTATCTACGACACCGGGATTACCAATTAAGTGGCCTACCCTTAATTGGTAATAAGGGCCGTTTCTCCTACCTATTAACAGTTCTCGCTGCTTGCCACGATCCACCAATCATGTTTTTACTCAATTTGCACGCTTCTGTAGCAGAACGCAAGGGATATTGGTGGGGGCCATTGTTTCAGTACGTTTGCCTCTGTGCTGCGAGGTAATGTCATCATCACGATTGTTGACAGCCGGGGCTCTCAGGTCAGTGATCTGCGCTCGCAGCGAACCTTCTGCGTCGTCGTTTATCAACAAGCAGTCTCCGACCCAGTGTTACCTACCGTCACTTCAGTTATTATCACTGATCTAAGTGCAAGGCATTCTCTATAAGTGGTCAATCAGTTTTCTTTTTCCAGACAAATGATCTATATCGACTGTTGCAGTGTCAGCTGTTACTGCTGTTAAAGTTTATGGGCCGTGCGTGCGTGCGTGCGTGCGCGGCCGCGCGGGCGGCGTGTGGCGGCGGCGCTGGTGATCCCGCGGCGCGGCGCGTCCTGCGACGCGCGCTTTCACTATCATTACCGCAATTGCGCACCCACAAATGCCTGTCATTAGAAAGCGAATTTCCATTTATATGCAAATCCCGATCTAAGTACTAGATATTACTATTGTCTCGCGCTCAGCCGCTTTATTGTTATATTTTTTCCGTTATGAGAACCATTGTGTCGATGATTAACGCGCCGGTATGAATGTACAACGTGATTGAACAAAGGGTACCTATATGAGGTCTAAGCTCCAGCCGTAGGTACATATCGGTATGAACAGGCAGCACTCGCGTAGCGGTACTGTCATACAAAAAGGTTGATGGCGCGTGATCACCCGCGCCAGGGCGGGCACTGTTTGTCGCTAAATTGCTTTTACTTGTCATCACAAATAGCTTTTCAAAAAAAGTTGTTTGTGTGATTTAAAAAACATCGCACGATACTAGAGTGACCATGCTTCGAAGCATGCTAGAAATTTTAGAAAACACATTTTTCTTTGTTGTTCAAACAATAAGCGACACATGTAGAAACAACCTCTAGGTATTCTTCTACATATCGAGGTCACCGACCAACCGATAAATCTACAGCTTAATTAAATATGCGATGTGTGGCTCGCTTTCTCGGTTATCCGTGTTATTAAACACAGACAATAAATTAATGATAAGACAATGTGAGTGCAGCACGTGTTATCGGCGGATTACCGTCGGTTTGTTATTATCGCTATTGATTGCTCAGTCACAACAAAACACGACACAATGGCCGACACTCGCCAAATTGGGAACTAATCGGTAATCATTGACCGGTTACTCGTCGCTTCGCACGTCCGCGCGTCTCTCCGTCACGATCGATGGGAGGCCCGTCATCTAATCTGTCACGAGTTATAATAACAAACACTACATTGAAAAACAGCATAATATGTTTTACAAAATACTGAAATGGTTCACGAAATTGGTAAACGCAGATGATATTTCCAACTGTGCGAGAATATAAATAAATAAATTCATCTTTGTTGTCATTGTAGTTTAGGTCAATTTATACTACTATCCGGCTCGAAGGATCACAATAAAAATATTTTTCCCAATAAATTCCAATTCTTTTGCATTGATAAAGCGTAAGATCATTGACTCAACGCGTCTTATCATAAGTCTATTCACTTGTCGAGGTCGCCTCAGTCGTTCCAGGTTTCTTAATTTCCTTTTAAAATGCAATCAAAATGACATTATGAGTCAGCCTCGTGGCCCGATATCAGTTTTACTTATGACACTCTCAAATATCATGTTCTATTGGTAAATGGCACATCAATAATTTTTTACTTTCTTTCTTTTTACGTCTATAATAAAACAGAGAAAGGGACGGGAAGTAAGGTCAAAAAAGTCCGAGGAAAAATTCGGAAGCTTATTCCAATTTCTGTAGGTAAGCATTTTCGGATTTCACAGATATTTCACTTCACACTTTAATGAGTTAACGTTGGTGTGATAATTAGAAGACACCTTCCATGGGTATGCCGCGGCGTTCGCTATAAACAGAGTGTAATTTGAAATACAGAATTTAAATATTTAAATACATATCTTTTGACAAAAGAGAATGAGACGACTCTATATCAAGAACAATGAACAAGTACGTGTTATCGCGAAAGTTACAGCTGCTGACGAATATTTAGAGGACTATGAAAATGAAGACCAGTTTAAATTACGAGATTCGAAACTCATGTCATGATTTTTGTCATCAATAAATAAACGTCAGTCATAGGTTCAGGATAACGTTTTACTATACGTTCTATAACATGGATGAACCATAATATCTTTTGAATTGGTTCTTTTACATAGTCACAGTAGCATACAGTTTAAGTGGTGTTACTGCCATGCTGTAAAAAACTATAAATACAACATCGGGTTGCCATGCGTTGCGTGCCAAGACATCAATGGTGTAGCATACCTAGCTGTAGAAATATTACATCGAAGTTGATACAACAGTGCGATGATAGCTGTGGTAGTGGCGCTGGAGGCCGCTTTGCAGGTACAAGTTCTACAAAGAGCATCAAACTTGGGCTTGCAATGACAGTGAAACATAGTAAGAAAACCATGACACGGTGTACGGAGTGGGCGGTAATAGTCTTCAGCTGCACCATCGCCATCGCTTCATCATCAGCCTATAATTTCCCACTGCTGAGCACAGGCCACCTGCACACAAATCAGGGTGAAAGGGAATGGGCAGATACTCCACCACGCGTGCCCACTGCGGATCGGTGGAGGTAGGCTAGTGGTCTACCTACTGTTGGAGTTTTCAAGCCGCCTAAAAGGCCTCCAACTAGCTTAACGACTATCACAATTAAGTGATAACCGCGACCAACGGCTTCACGTGCCTTCCGAAGCACGGAAACGCTCGATTTGAAATACCACTAGGCGGTCACCAATCCAGGTACCGGTCACGACGGTGGTAACATAGTTTTCTGGATTGCGATAAAATTAGTCATCGCTTTTCCAACCTCCATATTTTGAGACATCCTTTTTTTGATTTTGATTAAGAACGGCTTACCATGCTACACCACGAGCGCTTCATCGCGCCATCGCTTAAAAAGGTGTTATTTAATTATGGTAAAAGTACATTGTATGTAAAAATAAGAAGTCGTTAAAAAAATAACTAGACGTTTTCCGCAATGAAGATAGGAGGCAGTATTGTACAGTACGTGACAATAGTAAGAGTAGGTACGAGACGAGATAACAGCGCGGGGCGGGCCGGCACGGCTGGCAGACGACGACGGACCGTACAATAAGCTCATAATGACATTTAAAAGCACGTACCAAAAGAAATTAAACGATTCGCATAGTTCAACAGAACACGCCTGACGTAAGAGTGAATAAAAAAGAACTTTTATAACGAATAATATGTTTTTCACATCGTTTCACTTAGTTGTAGCCACCTCGTTGTCACACAGATTAAGTTGCAAAATGCGATTCGTCCTAGCGTGAAAAATCTTATGTTACATTCGAACGGACACAGGGGACAGGTGGACTCGTATCCGATGGCCATGTTATTGATACTACTAGTTAAAAAATATAACAATCTCCTAGTCTAGGAGCCCACAGTGCTGGGTAGATTAGACAACCGACTATTACTTCAGCACCTCGTGCCTTTCTCCGAGAAATGTAATCCGTCTAGCCGGATCGGTATCTGCCTACTCATCTCCGATCTTACCCTCATTAAGATGGGTGCCCGAGATAGCAGATGAAAGGAGCCCGAGCGGACACGTCACTCATATTTCATCTACAAATTTATGTAGTTTTCCTCGGAATTATTCACTTGTGGCTAGTTGGTGCTGTATTAGAGAAAGAAGTTAATGAGGTAACAACATCCCGCCGCGAGAACGTATTAGCGCATTAAGGTCATAATTGGCGTGTCGCGGTGTCGCTCAAGTGGATAATGTCGCCTAATTGGCGGCAAAGCGTGTGATTTCATCGCTGACGGAGACCAGCGCCCGCCGCGCGGCTGCACCCCTCATTACTACACCCAATCACCCAACGCATTTAGTACAAGTGTCCAATTAACCTATGAACCGAGTCTCAGTGCAAATCTGCAGAAATATAACGCCTATGGGGAAGTGAAGGAAAACTAGGAAATAATGTTGATATTTAAATAAGTGATAAGTAGGAAGAGACCGAACACCAACTAGAAATAGGTAGTTACTGAGTAACTGATTCATTTACGGCGATGGCGAGTGTGCGAATCACAAAATTGACCCTGATCATTGTCGTCGGTGGAAGTCAAGATAATCAGCCAGATAGCATAATGAAGGTCGTGAAGTGAAGTGAAGAAACAACTGTAATGGCACTGAACAGCCGCAAGCAGGTCAACAAACCGTACCGGCGACCCTATAATAGCGCCGCAATCATGCACCAATTAATAATTAATCATTGACAAGTATTAATTGATTTTCACGAACTAGAACAAAAGACACTCGAATGGACGGAAGAACAAAAGTAACATAATGAACTGATTTCTAAATCATTTAAAACAGATGCACTAACAGATTTGCGAGAATATGGTACCAAAACTATAGAAAAGCCAAATACTTCGAAAACATTTCGTAGGTAGCTGATAATTCATGTAAGATTTTCTCATAAAGAGAGGATTTACATAGGTACCATTAAAGTTCCGTGTGTACATATTTGACGTGCTTGTGTGTAATTAGCTTATAGCGTAAGGGGTCATACCCCATAAGCCTACACGACGAACAAACGTATACATGCACGTCAATACAAGTTTTGGTGAAACAGGAAACCAACATGAACTGGGGTAAGCAGTTAAGCTCATTACACATATCACGCGACCTAACAATGGACATCGTGATTCCAGCAACCAAGTTTCCTAATGAACTGTGGTCATGTAAATTATCGCCTATTCTTTTTGCTACTTGAAATAGGCTTTAGTTTATAATCACCGTGGTAAGTGATGAACTTGGTAGGCACAAAAATACTTAAAGATTAGGTGCTTGGCGACAGATTTTTACCAAGGTTGGCAGCCAGCTATACGTAGGCACTACAAAGTACTGACTGTATTTCGGAACTTCGAAATTTGAAACATCGATCGACTGTACTGCGAATCTTCGTGAGTTGTATAAACGTTGGTTCGAATGTATGCTATTGTGAAAAACTCTAGCTCGAATGTTCATGACTTCGAAATACGATAGTGCGAAAGTATTTTAATGCGAAAAACTCTAGTTCGATAATTTTTCATTTCGAAGTACGTTTTTTCGAAAGTATACCATTGCGAAAAACTTTTGTTCGAATGTTTTTCATCGCGACATAAATAAAGAAATAAGTGAGGGCCGATTGTCAACGTGTTCTCAAATTCAAGTACCGGTGTTCGCTAATGTAATTCAATCGTATAATCTTCCATTGTTTCATTTTTTTTGACTAACATATACGTCGCAATGGAAATCATTCGAACTAAAGTTTTTCGCAATGGTATACTTTCGAAAAAACGTACTTCGCGATGAAAAATATTCGTACTAGAGTTTTACGCAATAGCATACTTTCGCATTAACGTATTCTATTTCGAACTTATGAACATTCGAGCTAGAGATTTTCGCAATAGCATACATTCGAACCAACGTTTTTCGAACTCACGAACATACGCAGTACAGTCATCGATGTTTCAAATTTCGAAGGTCCGAAATACAGTCCAAAGTACCCTAATACCGTGCTATAGTACTGAAACCTCAAGTACAGTGTAGGATCTGACTCCACGATCTTTGCAACGGTCTTCGAGTCACTGCCACTGAGCTATCATCTTCATCGCCTTAAAATGCCCCCTTCGTGTGTTAGGGAGTAATGACATTTAGGGTACTAAGTTCATGGCCTTTATTTATATGTGACATAGAACTTTATATGTAGCAAAGGCTACGGGCCACAGGTTTCAGTTCCCGACGGGCCCAATTAATGTGTTTATTTGGGGCCAAAGCACCAAGACGTCCTTGCCGCGTCTGGCCGGACTGTATGCCATGCCATAAGTAAGTAAACCTCGTCATTACCAATATAAT
Organism: Achlya flavicornis; assembly: GCA_947623365.1. NCBI lineage: Eukaryota > Metazoa > Arthropoda > Insecta > Lepidoptera > Drepanidae > Achlya > Achlya flavicornis. The sequence continues at coordinate 16,178,011 of OX392477.1, read as the reverse complement.
TAATTAAATGTAGCCTATTTAGCACCAAGGTATGTGTAAATAATTGTATACTTATCAGAAGGTTAACCAGCACACTAAGAAACATCTTCGAAAATAAATTCGTATGCGTAGGAATACCATCAGCTAGTGATACCTACCAATTTAGATATATTTATACTCTAAAATATCGAACAGTAGAACTTCTACTGTAGAAGGCTTTAATCAGCTTATAAACGTTCGTAGATGGCTTTCTCAACGCTAGCTAGACTGACCTAAACCCTACCTATAACTTTCCAATTGAACCACCTCCAAGCACCTTCTGATAGTTGCACCATACGGGAGTAGGGCTTGTACCAAACAGCTAAGCTTTAAGATATTGAACAAGTCTCTCAATTATTCAAACTGCTTACGTATTCAGGCAACTTGGAACAAACTTGGTAAATAAATGTATCCGTGCCTACCTAAGTACCTACTTCGTTACAAACTGCTTCTCATTTTTATCGTGACGTCGCGTCGTAAAATATGTGCGAAATAAAAGGAGCACCATGCACGATCACTTTCGTTTTCGGGTCATGAATCGATAAGGGTTTCCTTTACCCTGTAATACAGATCACGTTCACAAACTTTAGAAGCCTTCGGCTATTCACGTGAAAAATAACATATATATTATTAGTATAGGTATTATAGGTTATTTATTGGTACTCACGAATTTTAAGAAATGAAGACCTTTATAAAATGTATCACATTATGTAATCTTGAAATATTTATATAGGCCCCAAAGCTTACCCCAAAAGTTCAAACCTTTGACCTTCGTAATTGCCTTACTAGGGATTCAATAGAATATAATGGCTTTAACTTAACCCGGCTACCTAAATATTTCAAGTGAGGCCTGACTGCCACTCCACAGGTGTGGGGTTAACATTTGTATGCATGCCTGAACATATTTTGTTCAGAGTTTGGGTGTAAATATCTACCTATAAAGTACCTAACCTAGATATTTACAAGAATACAGTTGTCTGGTTTTTAGTACACGATACTACGTGTTCTAGCAACAACATAAAAAGCAAAGTAGGCTTTATATACATCCCAGAGGAAATTAACTGATAGCGGGTTCACTGAATATTACATGAACCTCTTTGCGCATAATGACAACCATGATCTTGAATTATTTATACTACGTGATGGTGACTGCTAATAAAAGCATTACTTAAATACAATGCCTAGTCAAGTCAAGTTTTCAGCCATGTTTGCAGCAATCTCAACATGATCAAATAATGCAATTCTTCCCGAATTGTTTATTGCCATGTCAAATTGCTTATGATTACAGTAATGATAATGCATGACGCTGCTATAGGAAATCGTGTCTTGATTGCTGCTCTAAACAATATGTGTCCGATGTCCTTCCTCCCTAATAACTGTATAATGTCAAGTGTCCGTCCACCAACCAAACTTAATGTCACTCATAATTACGCGAGCCCTTGGCTTCACAACACGGAACCAATTTGGTCACTCCCTCGCAAATGGCAAGGCGAACTAGTACAAAAACTGTAATTTTTCATACTGTTTGTAATTATAATTTAGGCGGGGTTTTTGCTATCATCAATATCTACACTAGATTAACTTCGTAGATACTTGAAAACATCTGGTCGGGTCGGCTCTTGTAATATTCCTATCACTGTAGACGTTGGTAGACATAAAATGTTATCGAGCTTTAATAAAATTGACTGGCTCGCTGAGTCAAGTGCTTCGATTATGTAACTATTGAAGTTACATCGGGAAATATTAGATCGAACACTCAAGAATCCATGAAGTTTATTTCAGAAGACTATATAGCTTCAGTAACCTTTTAAAAATATGCATATGAAGAACTTGGCAGCTATTATCCTGCATACATGTAGAAACCACAGTGACACGCACGGTCGTGTTTCATAATGCAAGGGTACCAACACAAACTATACTAATGACATTGTAGGAATCTTACACGAGCATTTGAAATTCACCCATTGTCCATTCCTATGTATAGGTATATTTATTATTATATTTATTAATTGTTTGACAGATGTATGTAGTAGGCAGGTAGGTATATATAACGTGTGGCATTGTAAAATAGTATCTGATATCTTAAAATGTTGCTGAAATAATGTAATTGTTTTGTTTTGTAACATAGTTGTATGTGAACTTTTCTCAGGACACCCAAGATATAACACACCGAACCGCAAGAATTGCGGTTGCGCGAATGCAAGTAAAGACAATGCGGTAAGTATGACACGCAAACTATACATATTTGTTCACGCACTACATACAAGAGATGCAGTTAACTATTATTATGTAAAAACCAGACGAGTAATTGGGGTCACTTGAATTATTTAACCAAATTAAATACTGTAAATTGGATACCGCGTGTAAAGTGCACCACTTGTTGTTATTTGCCTATTCGTTTCAGGAGACTGCGAAATATTGTGAATAATAAAATCCTACTAAATAATATCATTAATGGGGGAAATAGGCTACTTTTTATACTGGGAACGCGGATGACACCGCCGCCGAGGAGAACTAAGCTAGAAGGAAAATAAAACTGAAATTTAGGAACATTGCGCGAGATGACTGCAAAGTGCTCTAATGAAGTGACCCTATTGACGGGTTGAAACACATCCCTCGCTACGCATCTCTAGTGTATAATCAGCCTTACGATAGGTTTTAGGATAGGTAGGCCTTAACAGTTCACAAAAGTAGAAGTAGCGAAGCAACGTTTTTTTTTTTTTTTATTTTTTTTTTTTTTTTTTTTTTTTTATACCACTTAGGTGGCAAACAAGCATACGGCCCGCCTGATGGTAAGCGGTTACCGTAGCCTATGGACGCTTGCAACACCAGGGGTATCACGCGCGCGTTGCCGACCCTGCAGAAATCTCTTCACACCATTATGTATAGGCCTGTGTTTGACCACAATCTCACCATGGTAAGTGATGATGTGGCCAAAGGTGGTAAGCACACAAAGCCTAGAAGGAACTGGCTCTCAAGTGCAGCTGTCGGAACACACCGATAGGTGCTTGGCGACAGATTTTCAACTTGAGGGTGGTAGCCAGCCAGATGGGTACTACAAAGTACCCTACCACCGTGCTATGGTTTCCTCACGATGTTTTCCTTCACCGAAGGCTCAAGCTCATTGTAGGATTCGAACCCGGGACCTTCGTCTCGGTATCCGACGTCACTACCACTGAGCTATCATCGCCTTAAAAAACGTTGTGTAAACAAAGTAAATGCATCGGAACGATATCAAAAACTCATTTTTTTTTATATATTTATGATAACAGGAAAAACGATGAATGGAAGCGAACTCATTATAAAATGAAATTCATATCTATTACCGATTACAGCTTTCACGAATTTATGACGGTCTAGAGAAAATATATTCCCGGAAAAAGTATGCACCATCGTGGTTATAGTTTGTAGATACTTATTATCCGGTTAATGAAGAAAACAATATTTGCCATTCTGAATTATGAATAGGTATTTCAATTAGCATTAATATCGATTGCACACAAATTTTTAACTATTTATGTTATAACGCTGCGCATCGACACTCGTAGAAGTCAGACGTGTACTTGTTATATCATTTATTTAAATAAAATCATTTAAAGTTTGCAAACAGTAATCAATCCTAATGAACAGTAATTGAGTGCAAATTGAATTCTCGTTCATTGTTACATACGCCGAGTTACTTCTACGCCCCACCGCGCCGAAGATCATCGGACATCGGTAGCTTGCTCCCCTCACCCCCTCGAGTAAAGAGTACGTTCGATATTTTTTATCGCAATCCCGCGGGTGATACAGTGAGTACATTCTATTGCATTCGTCGTTCACTGTAAAATGAGCCTTATACGTTCCCCTTCTAAGTCCAAAGCCGCACCAACATTTACTGGGTCACTAACAGACCTGTCGATGAGTGATCAACAGTCGGTGGACCCACAAATTGCGATGAGAAAACGTAAACAGCCCGACTATCCTGACTACGGGCAAGATTTGGCAGACTTTCGAAAGGAAATTATGTCTTTTTTACATGAATTTAAGCGCACTTCAAGTGAAGATATCCTGACTGTGCAGACGAACGTTTCGGAAATGAAAACACAGCTTAATGTGATAAAAATTACCACTGATAATTTAGTTATAGAACAAAAAGAGATTAAGAATGAGTTGTCTTGTATGGCTGAATCGTTGGAATTTTTCTCTAAAAGACAGGACGACATGGAATTGCGTGTTGGTAACCTCTCTTTGGAAGTCAGCAAAATAAACCCATTAGAGGTTAGCCTGGCTGAGTTGAAAGGCCAAGTGGATAAACTTCAGAACGAACAATATGTGACACAGCAAAGAGATCGTCTGAATAATATTGAAATTCTTGGCATTCCTGAGAAGAGCAACGAAAACGTTACCCAATACCTTATTTCTATTGCCTCGTTGATCGGAGTACCGTTAACCAAGTCGGATATAATTCACATCCATCGAGTACCGACTCGTATCTCTGGCAAACCAAAAAATATTATCGCCAAACTTAACTCACTGCAGCTAAAAGATACCATTATCTCAGCAATCCGTAAAAGAAAGGGAATAACCACGACAGATCTTGGATTAAATGGCTCCACGAAAAGTGTGTATGTTAACGAACATCTGATTCCTTACTACAAAATGTTACAGAAAGAGGTTAAGTCTACTGCAACTAAGGCAGGATATGCCTATGTCTGGGTACGTAATTGTAAAATATACGTGAGGAAAGACGACACTTCGCCTTCATTCATTATTAAAGATAGCAATGATCTTCAGAAAATAGCCAAGTGACTGCGTATATCTAATATATTACTTAAGCTAAACTACATCATATCATATATATTTGTTAATCTGTTTGTAATGCTACATACCTCAGAACTTGTATTCTTCTTTCTAAGTCATATTTACACGTTACACCTACACAACACATACACACAATATTTTTTTTACCACACTTTTATTATACTATGTACTTTATTTTCACAGAAAACTTGCTATTCCTATAACTTTGTTTTAGCACACCGACCAAATATACATAATTATATTTGTATACTTTTATTTATGACTTCACAATTTTTCATTAAAACGTACACAGCAAATATTATATATTATTTTTACTCCGTCATTAGGATACATCTGGCCTTTTCACTATTAATTATTAAAATTAATTTTGTAGCTCCTTTGTTGTTATTAACTTATTAAATGGCTAATTCTACTATAAAATGTAAAAATCTAAGTTTGTACTACCAAAACGTCCGTGGCCTACGTACAAAGTGTTTGGATTTATTTAACAACATTTTATTATACGATTATGACATTCTCCTTATTACAGAGACATGGTTACAACAGGATATTCTTAATACAGAGTTATGTGATAAGAGATACGAAATTTTTCGTTGTGATCGTAATCTACACTTAACTAAGAAAAGGACAGGTGGGGGTGTAATGATTTGTATCCGACGCGAAATCAATGCTTATCTTAGAAGTGACTGGCCGTACGCAAATACGGAATCACTGTGTATAACTTTACCTGCGAGCGCGCTTGGGTCATCTGTTGATTTACACATAGCTATAGTGTATATACCGCCCGACTACGCCGATCTTCCTGAGCGGCTGGATTGCGCTAAACGTAACTTGCTGAGTATTTTACATAATAAACCATGCGATAATTACTTATTAATCGGGGACTTTAACTTACCATTTATTAAGTGGAGGAATGATAGTTACAATCTTTTTCCAGGTCCCTCGGAACTTATATGCACCTCCGCAGTTTCTTTGTTGAATGATTTGTCTTATGCTGGATTGACACAATTTAATTACTTTACTAATGCAAAAGGAAACACTCTTGATCTTTGTTTCAGCAATATGCACTTAAAGTTGGACGAGGCTTCTTATTCTATAGTCAAACAAGACCCAGCGCATACGTCGCTTATAATAACTTTATTAGATTTACACATTATTCCTTTGACTGAACGCGTAACGCCACGCTTCAATTTCCGTAGATGCGACTATGTCAAAATAAATGCCTTTCTAAAGGGTATAAATTGGGTAGATCTATCACTTGCCAAGACTATGGATGAGGCAGTCGAATTATTTTATAATAAAATCAATCAATGCATAGCATTATATGTTCCTGTTTTTGTACCAAAATTAAATAATTCTTATCCAATTTGGTATAGCCCAGCTCTAGTAAAAATTATTCGGGAAAAATTCAAAATGTACTCTAAATGGAAGAAATACAATAATCCTCGCGATGGAGACGAATTCTCGCTGCTCAGAGCAAGGGAAAAACTTGTTCAAGCAGAGTGTTTCTCTCGTTTCACTCGTGATGCCGAAAAAACATACGTTATCATCCGAAATACTTTTGGAAGTATGTAAAAGCAAAAAAAGGAGGGACGCATTATCCTAATAAATTCACCTTTAATAACGTAGAATATACTGACGGGCTCAACATTAGTAAGGCATTTAACAATTTTTTTGAAAGTGTTTTTATTAATTCTTCTCAAATGCCAAACGATTTAAGCGACTTGAATCCCACACTAGTTAATAATCACACGAGTAGCGAGTCTTTATCATCCATCACGGTCAGTAAAGATATTGTGCACAAGTTATTACGCTCTTTAGACACAAGCAAAGGTTCAGGTTCAGACGGACTACCGCCTATGTTTCTGTCTTCATGCGCTGATGGCTTGGCACTACCTATTTTTATACTTTTTCGTAGGTCCTTGAGAGAGTGCGTCTTTCCCGCTGTTTGGAAAATGGCCCAAGTCATTCCGGTTCACAAAAAGGGTTCCAAAAGCGTTATTCAAAATTATCGGCCTATCTCAATTTTAAATTGCATAAGTAAAATTTTTGAAAAACTAGTATATAACAGTATCTATCCATTACTATCCAAAGGTATCCCTCACTCACAGCACGGTTTTATGAAAGGACGTTCTACAGTCTCTAATCTCACTTTATTCACTGACCATGTCGTCCAAAAAATGGAAAAAGGTGGTCAAGTGGACGTCATATATACGGACTTCGAAAAGGCCTTCGACCGTGTGGATCATTTCATACTGATTACAAAACTCCAATCTCTTGGAATTCATGGTGATTTGCTAAGGTGGGTGCGCTCATATCTAACAAATCGTTCGCAGGCTGTCATTGTTGGTGGATACAGATCTGATTTCATATCCATATCCTCTGGGGTACCACAGGGTTCCCACCTGGGTCCTTTATTTTATAACGCGTACATTTATGATATAAGTGATTGTATTGTTAACTCTATGCATCTTTTATATGCGGACGACAAAAAAATCTATACTCAAGTGAAAACTTTTGCTGATTGTGAACTGTTACAACATGATCTTAATGCTCTTTTTTCTTACTATGAACGTAACAGGATCAAAGTTAGCATTAGTAAATGTCAAAGCATTAGTTTTACGCGTAAAAAGAAGCCGATTAAATATGCATACCACTTCGATTACACGGTAATTAAAAGAGTCAGCCTTGTGCGTGATCTCGGGGTCTATATGGACGAAAAAATGCTTATGTCTCACCACGTTGATATAATTACTAATAAGGCATACCGTAATCTTGGCTTTGTAATGCGTACTTGTAAGCCATTTAAAGCGCCTCTTAGTGTAAAGGTAGTTTATTATTCTTATGTACGCAGTGTTCTCGAATACGCTAGTCCCATTTGGTATCCGGTTTATGAAAAGTATAAAAAAAAAATTGAAAGAATTCAAATTAAATTTCTTAAACACCTTAATTTTAAATGCCGTAGTTCGATAACTACCTACAACGAGAATTATCGCAGACATAACCTACTAACACTAGAGGAACGCCGAGTAATGGCGGACATGGGCTTACTTCATGACGTATTGAATGGACGGATTGATTCCCCTGACATGGTACAGCGCATTACATTCAACACTCCCAAACGCCGCACCAGGAATACATCACTTTTTCAAGTCCCTCTTCACGCGACTAACTATGGGCAAAACGCTGTATTCACTAGACTACTTAAAACTTACAATACTCGATTCAATGATATTGATATTTTTAACATGAGTAAACATTCGTTCAAGGAGAATGTCAAATCCAAAATTACTGGCCATACTTGTCATAATTAGGTATACCTGTACCTAATTATGACATATTTTTTTTTTTATTTTTTTTATTGTTAATTTACTTACTTGTCCGACGGAAACACACTAATTATATAACTAACACTTAAAATAATTCGTTTTTTATATACCGATGTCAGGACTCAAGGCACGCCTCTAGGCTTTTGTGTACTTACCACCATTCATTTTCAAGGTTAAACTATGATCAAGTACAAGCCCATTTCAAAGTATCATATTATATAAAGTATATACGTAAATAAACCTATATGATTTTACTTTTACAATATATTATTCTCGCATACACAGACTCCGCATCACACTACACACACACCCCACAACCACACCAAGCACCCACACCACACACACACCCCACTCATTTTATATACCTAATTATAAATTCTGTTGCTATTACTTGCACGCTGCTTCCTTATGACGAGTGTCATATTATTATAAAAATTTGTAATATTTATATTTTAGTATGTGGATAGCTGTAATTGGCCTTACATTTTTAAGTACAACAATGTAATTTATTTTGTTTGAGGCTGTTGCTTTCCCTAATAAAAATAAATAAAAAATAAAAAACGAATTTAGTCAGTTACAGTACCAAAATCTCATTAGGGAATAAATGCAGATTGTGTAAAGAATTGACGGGAAGAAATGCATTTAATTGATTACAGACGATAAGGGATCGTTTTCAATGTTATTTATTCAGTTTAGGCCTCCTAGGCTACTTATTTATGAAGTCACCGTTTCGTTTCGCAAGCCTCCGTATCTACTACTAACATGTTTTATTACCTACTACAATCTGTTGCTGAGCAGATTCTAGTAAGTAATAATATAAACGTAGAATGCTGCTCTCCGCTGAATACCTACTCAGAATTAATACTGATTAATTAATATGCAGAGATGGTTAAATTATGTACATAATTTTGTCCCTCAAGTGAACAATATTCCAAATGATATCAGCTTGAGACAATTTAATAGGTTAGACTTTTCTAAGATTAAATGTTACTACAATTTGTGAGTAATCTGTAAATAGATTGTCACTTGAATACACAGTATGTAGTACACTAAACTACATTTGGGTATGGCCCATGATACCTACGCTAGGTAGGTTACTTAAATACACTTCAATTTCAGACCTTAATTTCATTATCGTTTCGTTGTTATTCAGCGCACGTTCTTAAAATAGCCGATAATTTCCGATAATTAATGTTTTTACGAACGTGTTACCTTCGTACAATGTAAATAACGAAGAATTTTACGGTACCTATGTAATGTATGTATGAGCCAGGTCTTCAGGCATAGAGATAATGAAAGTAGAGGCTTGTTGAAATCCTGACTATCTATTTTGACACCTAAGTAGGCAATGTGCTTAACGGTAAGCAACAGACAGACCATAATTTAATTTGCGTGTGTTGTGTTTGTGCGGCGCGGCCGCGGCGGCACAGAATATTCAATACTTAGTACGCGAGCCGGAAGAGATTGAGCGAGAAAGTGAACCTTGGGGCAGGTCAGCTTAGGTACCATTTGTATCAATTGTCAATAAATCTCATTGGGGTCACTCGCAAGCGCCGATACGATCTCTAATAGAAAGACAAGAGAAGAAGCAATTAAACTTACGGTTCAAATTGCTTTAAAAATATTTCATAAATATTTTTTTTAGTTAATTATGTTTATTATACATTTCATATGCAGTTAAACACTATCAAGTTGTTGTATGAACTCAAGTACATACAGCATTTGTTAATCTTGTACCAAAATCACAGAATAATGAATAGTAACCAAAATTGGGAGCATCAACATAATTTTACGGCAGCGTCTATTGATGCCGGTGAACATTTACAACTTGCAAGTTTAAGCTTTCGCTGATGGAAACTATCACTAAGCACCCGTTACGTTCAGGAAACTGCACTGGTGGACCGGTGACCAATGCTTCGTCTGCTACCATTTACTGTGGTGGTGTTCAAACCTGTAGAAGAGTGCCAAAGTAGGTTGGTACTGACCATTTTAGCGAGCATAGTGTCCATCTGCGGCTGGTGCGAGGCGGCGAGCAGGTGCCGGATGCGCGACGCGTTGGCCACGCACTGCGCCATGCAGCGCTGCAGCGCGGCCGCCTGCCGCACCAGCGCGCCGCTCAGCGGCACCTCGCCGCTGTCCCCGGCGCCGCCGGCCCCGCCGGCCCCGCCGGCCCCGCCGGCCCCGCTAGCGCCGCGCAGCACCGACTCCAGCACGTGCGCGTGCTGCGACACGTACTCCAGGCACCGCCGCAGCTCCACTGCCTCGCGACGCTGACGATCTGTATCATACTTTTTATTCAGGACTTTTATTTTGGAGTGATGTCTTGCGAAAGGTTTATTTGTATTAGGAGAAATGCCAGTTCAATTCTCTAGGATGAGTTTAATCCCACATAGAAAATGTTACTTCAAAGGTTAGGTGTGGACTAAACAAAAATGGGAGTATAGTGTAATTTTGACTTTGGAAAACCATTGGTGGACTTTGTCATACCGTGTCATTGGATGAAATCAATTAATGTTTATTACCATGACCACCAAAGATATTCGCAACACAGTTTTTTATGCATCGAATGAAGTGCAAAACTAAAATATTTTTCTTTCTTTCTTAGTAACATCCTTCATCATCCTTTCCTTTTCATCCTTCATCATCCTTTCCATCCTTCATCCTTTTTTTACTGTTTATAGGCCTGTATGGACCACAATCTCATCATGATAAGTGATGATGTGGCCGAAGGTGGTAAAGCCTAGAAGGAACTGGCTCTCAAGTGCAGCTCTCGGAACATACCAATAGGAGCTTGGCAACAGATTTTCAACTTGCAAGGTGGTAGCCAGCCAAATGGGTACTACAAAGTACCCTACCACCATGCTATGGTTTACTCACAATGATTTCCTTCACTGAAAGCTCAAGCTCATTTAAGGATTCAAACCAGGACCTTTGTCTCAGTATCCGACATCACTACCACTGAGCTATCATCGCCTTAAGCATATTAACACTATACATGCAAAAGTTTATAACTGTGTGTGTGCTTGTTACTACTCAACTCTGTAATTATTATTTTTATAAATGGATTTGGATTAAAATTGATAAAATATTTGAATCATACCCAGGAATAACATATAGGATACTTTTTATCTCGGAAAACCATAACATCTTCCAGGAACATGTATACAAAGCATAAGTAAATTTATATTAACTTTTAACAACTGCCAAATAAAATAATAAATACTATTTTAATAGGAAAATTGGCGGGAAGAACTCACCGTGATAATCATAGATCCTCTGAGTCCTTCTTAAATATTTTTCTTCCTGGATTTGTCTGTCGATTTGTTCTTGCTTATTCCCAGCCTCCAGAACTTCGAGGAAAGACGACAACAACGATCTTCTCTCATTTGTGTTTGTAACGGTTTCTTGCATTGTGATAAGAGATAAACCCTTCTACTTAGCTTTTAATTAAATTGCTAGGCTAGGCTTATGAAACAGTATTAATAATGATAAAGTTTTATTTCAGAAATCAATTCTCGGAACAAATGAGATGAGAAAATTGTACAAAATAAATCGAAATCAAATTTAAATCACTCAACTACACCACCCTCCACACTGACAGCCTGACAACAACTGATATTCATATAGTGCGTTCGAATTGGAGTGATGTCGTTTTTAACAGTTTCAAAATGGGCATTTTTGTTTATGCGTTCGAATTGGTAAATTTCAACAATTTTGCAACTTTTGCCACAAACGATATTTCCCAAATCGAACGATTAGATACAAAAATGACATTTCCATGCTGATCGCCTGCTTGTCACTTGTCTCAACCTACCTTTTTCCTTCAGTTAATCATTAAACAAAGTTAATCTAACAAATTATTCTCTTACCTGTTAGTATTTCTATAAAATTTTACAATAAAAATTAGAATTTTCGCTTCCCGTATGAATTTTCCGAAACTTATCTGTCAGATTCAAAGATGTCAAAATATGATCACAAACGACCCTGCCTCGGAGGTGGGTCAAAATTTGCAGTTCACGATGTCGTTTTTAACTGTTTCCAAGCAAAACGAACGGTGAACGAAAACTGTTCAAAACGCCAATTTCGCCCACAACTTTCCAAATCGAACGCCAGTTGTGATCGTTTTTGGCATTTTGGACTGTTATTTTTGCTACCATACCCCAATTCGAACGCACCTATAGACAAACATAAACTTCTATTTAAGGTACGCGTTACGCGTACATTAATCCATTGACTAGTGCGCTCTATAAACCATAGACAAAAATACAAAATACCGCAGCTAAATAATGCTATATTGGATTTTTTGGCGGGAACTTGCAGAGTGACATTCCGTTTTCATAAATTCGTGTATTTCGAATTTAATTTGTGATTTTATGGCATATTATCGGTAATATTTTATCCAATAAAGATCAATCCATGTGCACCATTGAAGTGAAATGAAATTACGGGTCGCTCACTTCCCTCCAATATGGCGAGGAGGGCGATGGCTGCCACACGCGTCATACTTGTGAACAGGTGCTGCTTGTGGGGGCTGGTCTGATAAGTTTGCTATTTATTTACTTATTAAATATTTATTCAGTCTACTTTGTAATTTTGCCGCCGCGCCGGGACACGCAATTGTTTTCAGTGCGATTAGAACACAGACATATGAATATGGGATTAGAATTTAAATATTATGTAATGAATCTAAGCTTGTTTTGAAAAGAGTAATTGCTGAGTTTATTGCCAGCTCTTCTCAGCAAATGCAACCTTCCGAACCGGTATTAGAGCCTTAGAGTCAGACTTTTCATAAGTGCCTGCGAAGGTCGATTTGAATAAAATATTTTGAATTTTGATTAATTATGTGTATCGTGACTTTTCAAGTTGTCTCAAAAAGTCCGTGAAGAGTTTTAGTACAATGACCGCCATTGTAGTAAAACATGACTTTTATGGACGGTAACTGAATGAGGACTATATGTGAAAGCATTGTGAAAGTGTTTTATTGTGACAGGAAACTATAATATAACTCGACACTGGCAGAAATGAGCCCTAATTTGGGATTGGTGGCCAAACTTAAAAATAATAAGAAGGAGAACGTTATATTAGGTCTTTTTGGCGGGAACTTGCAGAGTGACGTTCATTTTTATTTTCATAAATACGTGTATTTTGAGTTTTATTGCAAATCATGTGCACCAGGAAAAAGACACGAAACAAACTAAGAGGAAGAAGAGGAGTTTTCCGTTTCTTATGATACCTCTATGGTCAAAATACCTGTGAACTTTAAGTGCACGGTTTGATAGATATTTTGACCATAGAGTATCCTAAAACTCCTCATTGAAAATTCAACAATGTATAATCTGTGTCAGTCGGTCAGACCCACAGACGTATGAGTAGTACCTACAAACAGACTAAGCATTCGCAATTTTTTTTTAAGCCAATTACACCTACAAAGAAAGTGTAGCTGTTACAGAGCCGAACTAAGGCCGGTAAAATTTTTTACGTCTATGAATGAGGGGTGTCGGGGACTTTTTGGCGGGAACTTGCAGAGTGACGTTGCGTTATCATTTTTATTTTCATAAATTTGTGTATTTTGAGTTTTATTATGTATTTTTGGTGGTATTTTACCCAATAAAGATCATCCATGTGCACCAGTGAAGTGAAATGAAATGAATTATGTGTATCGTGACTTTTCAAGTTGTCTCAAAATGTCCGTGAAGAGTTTTAGTACAATGACCACCATTGTAGTAAAACATGACTTGTATGGACGTTGACTGACCTAAGGACTATAATGTGAAGTGATTTATTGTGACTGGAAACTATAATATAACTCGACACTGGCAGAAATGAGCCCTCATTTGGGCTTGGTTGCCAAAATTAAAAATAAGAAGAAGAGGGGTGGCGGTGGCGGGCGGAGATAATCCATACTAATATTATAAATGCCAAAGTAGCTCCGTTTGTTTGTTAGTTACGGTTTCACGCCTCAACTACTCAACCGATCATCATGAAATTTGGTATACAGATAGCCTGGTATGGAGAAGGACGGTTTCAAGGTCAACCCGCGGGGGACATCTAGTAGTCTGTTTTGCACATATTTTCACGAAAATGAAAGAAAAGTATAATTTAGTAAAGGTTTTATTGAAAATAAATCAATTTACTCAAAAAATTCAATTTACAATCATTTATTGAAATAGACCTTCGCAGGCACTTATGAAAAGTCTGACTCTAATTCTCTAATACCGTTTCAGAAGGTTACATTTGCTGAGAAGAGCCGACAATAAGCTCAGCAATAACTCATTTAAGAGCACTCAGCTCACCATACTTTTCAAACAAAAGCTCTGTACTTATGATGGCGTTTTAAACACTTTTCGTTAGATGTTTTGTTTTAAAAAAATTGGTATCTTGTGAACTATATCTAGCAGTGTAACTAGGCGAAAATAAAAAAAAGTGTGAAACAAATTCAGTAAAAGCCTCCGAAAAACAGCGTTTTTTCACAAATTTTACCTCAACTTTAATATAATCGATTTATCGCCCCCGAAACCCCCTGCATACTAAATTTCATGAAAATCGTTGGAGCCGTTTCCAACATTCAGATTATATAATACCTTCGTATTCTAATGATTTTGTAGCAGTTTTTCATTGTTTGAAAATATGGATAAAACGCCGTTTTCTGAAAACATAATTGATTTATCGCCTCCGAAACCCCCTGCATACTAAATTAAATGAAAATCGTTGGAGCCGTTTCCAACATTCAGATTATATATATATAGGTATATATAAGTTTTTTTTTTTTTTTTTTATAATAATAATAATTAATTTATTGGCATAAAACATTACAGCTTATTTTTGAATCCATAGGCTCCCGAACTAGTAAAACTGTGTTTCAGATATTGCTCATGATATTAGATAGATTATAAATACATCGCCTCTATTCATCGAGGCTGATGTATAAATGGGGGCTATATACAACCGAGGGCTCTGGCGCTATCTCTCTTTTTTCGCAGTGCATCTTCATCAAACATTACGTTGGATGAAACAACAAGCTTTTAGACTGTGCTTGCGTTGAAGTTGCGTTGGCCATGCTGAGCCGCCTTAAAACAAGCTTAGATTCATTACATAACATTTACGTTCTAATCGCACTGACAACAATTGCGAGCCCCGGCGCGGCGGCAAAACTAAAAAGTAAACTAAATGAATTTAATAAGTAAATAAATAGTAAAGTCGTCCTCACCACAAGTGGTGGTATCATGGATCATGAAGAAGCCAGAAGGAAACATCTCGGAGGAAAGATTTTAGGCTTCTTTTTCTAAGTTTACTCAATACACGTGAAAAAAATAAAAAATAAAAAAAAAGGCCTTTAAGTGAGAATGACTTACTTAGGCCTTAGAAATAAAAAAATAAACTAAAGGGAAACTACTAAACACACAATTTGTAATCACTGTGAGTACTGTGACTATTGACAAGTTTAGACTAAATATCATTTAAATAGAAAATATAAAAATTTGCCAGACATAATATATCAATGCATTTATCTATTTATATAAAAATTAACCCCTATTTCTTCTGGTCACGCTATAACCTGAGAACGGCTATACCATTTTTTTTTAAATACTTTCTAATACTTGCTTCCTAGAAGGTACGTAGATTAAAAACTTAAGAAAGTTGAAAATAACAATGAGGGCAGGAGGAAGCATGGGTGCCTGCTCTTCGTTACGCAAGGGCGAAGGGCTGCACTGGCCGCAGCGCCAGAGCTGATGCAGAAGTGAATTTATGCCAAAAAAACCTCATCCTCATACTTCAACCATGAATATCTCGGAAACCATGAGCTTGCTTCAAGTTTGGGGGGTACCGGGGGGAAGGGAATTCCCTCCCGCACCCCTCGCACACCCCTCTTCCCCCTGCTCTGTGTTACGTCTCCGAAAGTTTTACCCAAAATAAATTTAATTTACCGAATCCGTCCCCTCGATACATTATATGTAAGCAATATATAAATCTTTAGATTTCTTAAATTTTGTGTAGATTCCTTTAGATACAACGTATGGCACGTAATTTTAACATAATTGTTGATCATACTTTCAAACACATTATCGGCTACGAATGGTAATTATTTCTTAATAAGAACACCATAATAAATATATTGAATTTGTAATGAAATCAAAACTAACCGATGAAACGTTATTCCTGGTAATTCCTTATGACTTGAACTATCACACTTATAGGCACTACATATTTAATCCTAGATTTTCGCCCTATTTCTACAAAAACAATTAATATTTCGCAATAAAACCAAATAAAAACATACAGTTGTTGACCCGTCACACGGATTATCATGACAGATCAGATGACGGAAAATGACTTCAATTTATCTTTTTAATACTAGTATAATACGTAAAATATAGATGTTTTGCATTACAACAAAACATGTATTATGTGTTGAATAAAACATACAGCGTTTAGGTGAAGAAGCAGTCTGTGAATCTCGTCTTAGTCTAATAAAATGTATAAAAACCTTACCAGATTTCCTATGTTATGTAAGTCCTTTGTCACATTGTTAGCAACACTCACCGGCAAGTGCGCGGATTACCGCGCTGTCACTGTCAAGTGTCATAGCGTCTTCACCACCAGCAAGTTTTACACTGCAACGCTGTATGTTTTATTCAACACATAATACATGTTTTGTTGTAATGCAAAACATCTATATTATGTGCCTTTCTAAAACATACAGCGTTTAGGTGAAGACGTGTTTGATATCTGCTGGTGAAATGTAAACACAAACGCTATGTGATATTTTTTCTGAAATAAATTAATAATTTTAGAATCAGACAGAAATTTAAGATGACATCATTCTTCTGAAAGGTCTAATGAATTCAAGAAAAGTAATTGTTTAAAAATTTATAATTTTTCTGTAATCTTGAACATAAAGATAAAAGGCTAGAACATAAAGCTTAAAAACAATAAGTATTTTAATTCTTAAAAACTTAACATCACTTCTAATAATCTTATTACTGAGATCAACATATTATTTAATCAAATAGGACAAAAGATAGAAGATAGATCTGATTTTTCCTTATATCTACTAAGTAAATTGGTCTGCAATAGAACTTTTCACATGTTCTTCACTGCACCAGTTTCCTCTTTTTAGGATTTTCAAGCCAGCCTTTTGAACCCACTGCTGATTGTATACTACTCAGGGGGGCCTAAATATTTGCTGCTATAATAATAATTTTTAGCCATCCAGCTATCATTGTCCTTGAGGCAGGTTTAACCTTGCCAGTTATTGAGATAAATAATTGTTCTGTGTTCTTCTCTCTTGAGATGACTTGATTAATTGTTTGTATGTTTCACTGGACAAATACTTGGAACAGGGAGTTTTGACAAACGCCAACCAGATTGTTGATATGTTATAAGTTGCAGAGTTTTGTATCAATATTCAGGTCATAATAATATTTCCAATTTCATCCTCTTGTAATATTATCTTGTCCTATGAAATATCTCATAAAGTTAAATCATGTAGGTACTCTACATCCAGATGCTAAAAGTAAAATTAATGCAGTTCTTCTTGAATGTTTAAATTATGTATTTTTAATAGGATTTTCTTTCAGCCAGTAAATAATAGTAAATAATATTTTTAAGAAAACACCTAGGTTTCTTTAGTTTTGGATTTTAATAGAATAAAATGTGTACAATACATAAGCCTTGCAAGGGCACTGCAACAGTAGAATAATATTAAGTAGTAATTAAATACATAAATCCAAATTAATTCACCAAAAACAAGAGAAAAAATAAAATATAAATATATATTTTAGAATACTATTTAGAATATTATTTGCCATAGATTTATAGCCTTTATTATTTGGTGGACAAAGAAATTTGCTGATTGTAAGCAAAGTTGTAAATAAGATATAATCTTGCAAAAAATAGAGCTAAGTCATTTCTACTGGGAGACTTAGTAATTCTATTTAATTCACACCAAGATACCTATCCATTGTTTGATTGGTGGGCCATATATTCTAAGAGTGGATTTTCTCCAAATCATAGTTTGTTGACCCCACCCCCAACATTCCTTTCTTGGAAAGTTAACTTTTTTTATCTGTGGGGGGGTTAGTCCTATTGTCAGGTCTAACAATGATCTTTGTAGATTCTGGATTGGTTATGGGCCTGCTAGGGCTCTCGCCTCTAGATTTGTGAGAAGCCGTATTGGCATTGAAGCTGTATTGGGGCCGAAGGGTATTGGCCTCTCAATAAAAATCAAATCTCACAAAAAATTGTGCATTGTGTCCAATGAGGAGCTATTACAATGTAATTCCCCCTCGTGTTGTTCTGGTGTGCTAGCACCCATTGAATAAGGTTTGGAGGGGGGAATACCCACGTTATTTGCCAATCCCATTGATGGCTTAAAGGCGTTGCAGGATTGCACACAGCAATTTTTTGAGTCTAACGACACATATCTTTGGGCCACGGCGCTTCTTTTTTGATGCAAAAAGATTTACTTGTGGTGTGCCCCATTTATGGAATATGGCCTCCGCGGCCTGGGGTAAGAGGTGCCATTCGGGTAATGGGCAACTTCTTCACAATCGGTCTGCTGTGTCATTTAGTCTCCCGGGGAGATAGCACGCCGACAGCGTCACATTGAGCTGATCGGTCAGTTTAAGCAACTTTGTTGTTAGGTCTAGAAGGGCATTGACCTGATGCCTGTATAGGCAACCAGTGCCCGATTGTCTGTGTAAAGTAAAATGTGAGCATCTATTAATATTTTTTGGTAGTTTAGAATTGCCCTAAACTGCAAACATATGTTTGATGTTTGAATGCCATTTCTTTTGTTCCCGAGTACACCGCCAGCACTGACAGGTCGCCTGACAGGTAAGACCTATTCAGGTGTGCTCCCCAGCCCGCATCCGCTGCGTCTGTGGTGAGCAAATGAGTGATTTGATTCTTTTTCAGAGAAATTGTATTCTTTTCGACTGAACTCAACCACCATTCCAGCTGGCCCCAGGCAAGTGTTGGTAACACTGTTATTTCCCTCATCTTGTGTTGATGTTGGTAGTGTGGGGGAAAAAAAAAAAAAAAAAAAAAAATTCAGAAATACTTGCAGTTTCTGACAATTCAGGTGGCCTCTTAGGACTGTAAAACTTGCAAAGTTCAGATAATACAGCAAACATTGCAGAGGGGCAAATATATATATATATATATTTTTTTTTTTTTTTTTTTTTTTTTTTATCAATTATTGCTATTGTATTTGTATGTTCCAGGCTAAACCTAGGTATTCCAGCTATTGAGCTGGCTCCAAAATGGATTTTTATGTGACAACCCTAGGTCTCCAAGGTACTCACAGTTTCCGCAACCTGAGTAATTAGCTTGGAGCAGTCCTGATGGACCGGGAGATACTCGTCTAGGTATACTAGAACACGAATACCTCTGGCTTAAAGGATTTCCGCAATCCTCAGCCGCGAAAGTATGGGAGGCAAAAGAGAAGCCAAGGGTAGGGCTGTCAGCTATAATACCTCCATTGTAAATAATGCGCAGGTAACGGCAGCCTGAGATGGGCACATGAATATAGGCGTGATGGAGATTTATCTTTACCAACCAGTCCTGATCTTGTAAGAATTCCATCACTGTTACTTGGGAAACTAGTTGAAAATGACAGGCAAAAACAAAATTGTTTAGGTTCCTCGAGTCAAATATGGGCCTCTATGAGCCATTTGGTTTCATCGCAAGAAAAATCTTGGAGTGGAAGCTGGCATTTACTTTCAGTGGTTCTACTAAAATAAAATAATACTAATCTTTGAGTGATCATATCATGTTCATGAACATTGCTGGAGTTGTCTTTGTAGAACATTTTTTTTTTTTTTTTTTTTTTTTTTTTTAATCTAAAAGTTGACTTCTTTAAAAAATGTATGCAACTAGTTATAGTGCTGAGGATAAAATGATTGACATTTAGTAAGAACCCAAGCTGTTATATGATCGCTTGAACATCCACCCCGGAACACTGTACTAATTTTTGAGTACTTTGGTTATCGTAGGAACCACCACAAATGGGCTGATTTTTCATTACATTCATACCATATTTTGATTTCTTATGAACTTATTTATTTGTTTTGTGAATTTGATATTTTTTGTTACCTGTATTATTATCAGTAAGTACCTTATCTATTGTGGTAGGATGATTTGTTATACATTTATTGTTACAGATGATGATAATGTTGATGGTATTGAGGTACATTGTTTTCTTCTATAGTTATAAGTATTAAGCCATGTTTGAGAACCCTATAGTATATACTACTATAGTAGAGGAATACATTCCATAAAGTAGCTTTTAAATTTGTATTAGTGATCTCTTTCAGAATACCTAGCCCAAAATGTATTAATTATCTTGGCAAAACAGGTATTTCAGATAGGTTACAGATAGTTCAGATCTTGTGAATTATCCGCAGACCAGTTAACTAAGGATTGTAAACCTGTGTGTAACATTTTTCTATGTTCAAGAATGGCAATAGACATTAATCCAGTCAGCACTGGTTCTGTTGTTGCCCAGTATTCTATGGAACTAGATGACAAACTTTATAATTTGCTTTAAGAGCTATAAAGCCAGGAGGCACCGCAAGACTGCAATGCTTTTTTATAACAAATAACCTTCCACACTGCAGCTTCAAATTGCTGAAGCCTGTTAAGGGTAGCTAGCCTATCATTATAAGCCACTGGTACTACTTTGTTGTCAACAAAGTCCATTTTGATATTACTAAATCAATATTTGGGATTATTGTGGAAGTTGACTTTTGTAAATAATTTGTATCATGGTTAGATTGTTATTCAACATTCGGCTGGGTGAGTACACCCCTATAATGAGTTAAGAAACTCACCTGAGCCATGAGGGTGTCTGTAGCTAGTTTCCGATGTTTTGCGCTGTGACCGTTTGGTCACAAAATACCTTGTTCTTTGGATTCTTCGGATGATGAACTCTCGGATATAATTTGCTGAGGTTCCTTCCTTTTCTTCGTAACTAGTCGCGACCGGTTCATGAAGATCGGTCTCACTTGTACTACTCACTCATTGTATAGCACTCATTTTCACGTAAAAACACCCACTTTCACTAAATAACACTTTAATCTAACACTGTATGTATCTTCAACATGATTCTTATTGGTAATATAACTTAAATTCAAAATTGAAAAACTTTAGCACGTTACTCGAAGAGTTTTCACAAACGCTATGACACTTGACAGTGACAGCGCGGTAATCCGCGCACTTGCCGGTGAGTGTTGCTAACAATGTGACAAAGGACTTACATAACATAGGAAATCTGGTAAGGTTTTTATACATTTTATTAGACTAAGACGAGATTCACAGACTGCTTCTTCACCTAAACGCTGTATGTTTTAGAAAGGCACATAATAGGTTTAGTCTGTTAGTACTACTCATACGTCTGTGGTCAGACCAAAGAAATTGGCGTAGACTAAGACAACCAACTAGTGTTGCCAATGCTACGTGTTCTACGGCTCACAGGACAAAAAAATAAAAAATCCATTGCCTACGGCTGCATCCCTGTGGCTGTAGCAGTTCTACGGCTTTTCGCAAAATCTACGATACATACAAAATATTAAAATTAATGATGTACTGGGTACGAAGGTTGGTAACATACTGAAGGGTTACTCTGAAGTTCGAAATTCGACAATCCTATAGTGCCGTTCCGAAAATATTCGAGTTTTGTACCTGGAGTCATTATCATCAGCCTATAATGTCCCACTGCTGAGCAGAGGCCTCCTTTTACAAATGAGGGTGAAAGGGACTGGGCGATACTACCCACGCGTGCCCACTGCGGATTGGTGGAGGTAGGCTAGTGGTCAACCTTCTGTTGGAATTTTTCAAGCCGCCTTGGAGATATCCAACAGACTTAACGACTAGCTTAACGACTATCACAATTAAGTGATAACCGGGACCAACGGCTTTACGTGCATGCCGAAGCACGGAAACGCTCGATTTGAAATACCACTAGGAAGTCATCCATCCAGGTATGTACATACCAACCACGACAGACGTAGCTTAACTTTGCCGATCGAACGGCTAATCATGCTACACCACGAGCGCTTCATGTACCTGGAATAATATATAAAATAAAAGAAATAATAATCATATATTATATAAAAGTTTAAATAAAAAAAGCTATCAATTTTTTTTTTTTTTTTAACAAATAGATAGATTTGCAAACATTAGCCAAATGGCGCTGTTTAAGGTTTATAACGTAAAAACGTTTCATTAACATTAATTAAAAGTTTTTCCTTCTTTTAAGCAGTTACCCGGCCCACCGTTGGTCTTTTTCCATATAAACATGGCTTTTTTCATATACGTACACGGCCGCCTAAAAATGCATTGGCAACACTGCAACCAACTGTCAAACATAGTTAGCGGCTGTCTTGTTAGGTACTAGCAGAATTGTTGAAATTCTTATTTTTATCGCTCTAAAACTAATTTCTTAAAATATACAATAAATAATGGCTCGAGAAAGCAGTGCAGGATTCGACAGACACATTACTATCTTTTCTCCCGAAGGGAGACTTTACCAAGTCGGTAAGTTTCATAATACTCGTGTCGAAAGGATACGGTAACCAACATTTCAATGTATATACATTAATTTGAAGCCGCTATGTTAAAACTAATTCGTTAAAATACGTTTGAAATGGTCCTGAGGCTATCTTGTTTAATGTTGAATAGTTTTTACCTCGATTAATTTTATTTTGTGTTAGGTGAATATTCAAAAATGTTAAGTCATCATCGTCATCTTTTTTATTTTGCATCTCAACTATCAACAATGTTAATTCTATGCCATACCTTAGATAGCTTATAACGCCTCAATCGAGTGTGAAGTATTATATCAATTTAGTAACTTAATATTGTAAAGTTTTGGGGTTATGTGAGTTGTATGTTTTGTAGAATATGCACTGAAGGCAATCAACCAAGGCGGTCTTACGTCGGTGGCGCTGCGCGGCACGGACGCGGCCGTGGTGGCGGCGCAGCGCAAGGTGCCGGACCGCCTGCTGGACCCTGCCTCTGTCACACACTTGTTCCCACTCACCAAACGGATCGGGTGTGTCATGACTGGCATGATTGGTAAGAAGCATAGATAGTAAGAAGCTTCATTACATTCAATCTCCTTCATTAAATTCTTAGGATGCAGTATTACTACTTTAAGTAATATACCTGTGTATTAACTATTTCTGGAAGCTAAGAAACATAAAAACATCTTAAAATATTTCAACCCGGCATCCAGGTGGAAAAAGCAAGAAATAGATATATAAATAAAACCAACTAGGACCTATGGCATTCAGCTTTGGAGCAGTGCAAGTAATTTGAATATTGCAAAGAATGCAAATGATATACTTACAACAATAGCGCATGTTCCGTGTGTAGCGCATGATCAATGTACACCTAAATATGACCACTGTAAAGGAGGAAATTCATGCTTCAACAAAAAAAGAAACCGTAAGCTGGTGGAAACTACCAGAACCTATTTGTAGCGAGTATTATCATGTGCAGCCACAAAAAATATCTGAAGAGAAAAGACATACTGTAGTCATATTTGCTGTTGTACAAATATCGATTAGCTGTCCTCTGGAGGTTGCCCTTGACCTGACAAAACCTCATAAACTATCTGCTTATTGTAGAGAATTGATGGCAGATTAGCACAAAAAGAAAAACTTACTACACACTGAAGAGAGTGCTCATCTGAATTCTTATTCTAAATTTGCAAATGCAGGCACCGCTTAAATAACTACTTTGTTTCTAGTGCTTAGAGTAGTGTTTCCCTTTCGTTTTGTTTGACTACAATAAGTTTGTAACTTTCCAGCTGACAGCAAGTCTCAGGTGCAGCGAGCTAGGTACGAGGCAGCCAACTGGCAATATAAGTATGGCACAGAGATCCCCGTGCACATACTGTGCCGTCGTATTGCTGATATATCTCAGGTGTACACGCAAAATGCTGAGATGCGCCCACTTGGATGTAGTAAGTAACATTTTATATATTTTCGCCTTCATTTGACATAAAATGTGGGTGTGAATCCTATAATAAGCTTTCGGTGAAGGTAAACATACATGGTGCTAGGGTACTTTGTAGTACCTGCCTGGCTGGCTACCACCCTCAAGTTGAAAATCTGTGGCCTAGGACCTTTCAGCTGCTGCACTTGAGAGCCAGTTCCCTCTGAGGCTTTGTGTGCTTACCACCTTCGGCTACAACATCACTTACCATGGTGAGATTGTGGTCCAATTAAGTTGTAAAAAGAACTTCAAATTAGGTGACAGATAGCACTTACATGTGGCACCATAACATCATAACAAATCGGCTTTAACATTAATATGTAAATAATGAGACAGGGGTGAAGTTACCACTGTAAAAATCTTTACCCTCCATTCGGGCTTCACACAGTCAGGAGAACACCCAACAAACTTTGATACAGGCCTTATCTAGAGCAAGCTACACCACTGCTGAGAGTATCACACTTACACTCTGCTGGTAAAGAATAGATTTTGTATTGGAATGTATGGTATCCGATACTCGTTTTATTTGTTGAATCCCAGCAGTTGTTGATAGGTGGTGTGTCGATGATGTTGAGTGCACTGAATGTATGTAATGCAGGCATGATGGTGGTGGCGTACGACGAGGAGAGCGGCGCGTGCGTGTACAAGACGGACCCGTCGGGCTACTACTGCTCGTACAAGGCGGTGGCGGCGGGCGCCAAGACCACGGACGCCAACGCGTACCTCGAGAAGAAGCTCAAGAAGCGCGCCGACCTCTCCGCCGACGAGGCCGTGCAGCTCGCCGTGTGCTGCCTCTCGCACGTGCTCTCCGTCGACTTCAAGAGCTCCGAGATCGAGGTCGGCCTCGTCACCAAAGACGATCCACACTTCCAGTTAGTTGCATTTTTATACCAATGCTAGCTTTCCGCCTGTGGTTTCACCTGCACCCCCTTCTTTACCCCCTTACCTATCCTACCCAACTATTCTTAAATTTTCTTAATGTTTTTGAGTAATTTTCTTAATGATTTTTAATGTTTGAATCTTCTCCTGACAATAACAAACACATCTAAACTAAATATAGTTATCGGTAAAATATCGTTTTATGATTATCAAAGTTTTACAATATTTCAATTATTGACTACTGTTTGTAATTAAGGTAAAACGCTAATTTTGTGTATAACTCTTCCACAGCGTGCTAACAGAAAGCGAAATCGAGAGACACTTGACTGCCATCGCCGAAAAGGATTAAGGATTCAATTAAATCAACAAAATGTCTATAATAATTTTTTTAATAAACATCTATCCAAAAAGAGTGCTTTTTAATTTCCTAAACTATAACTAATTGTCTAAACGAATAGCTCCGTGAGCATACCGGCGCTACCGGTGGTCACATTGAAAGTGGCTATCGGCATCTCCGGGACCAGGGCCGCGAAGCTGTGTATGTTGCAGCAGAACACGAGCCCGCCGACCGGGCACTCGTAGTTCCTGTTCGTGCGCAGGTCGTGCAGCCACGGCACCCGGCCGCACGCGCTCTCGCAGAACACCGACTCTTTGATCTCGCTCACCGCCACGAAGGGGTCGTTCAGGACCACTATCGCCAGCGCCTTGCCGAGCCGCGGCGCGTGCACCACCGTCCATATGTACCGCGGCACGGGGAACCGGCGGCCGCCCCTCAGGTACAGCTCGGTGCGCCGGTGGCCCGTCCGCAGCGAGGCCACGCCGTGCGTGCCCGCGTACACCTCCAGCTCGGCGTGCGGCCGCGACAGCTTCATGAACTTGGCCAGGTCGCGGTGCAGGTGCCGCAGGTTCCCGTGCGCGACGCTCCTCCACACCGCCACACGGTTCGACACGAACTCCGTCACGCGCATGTTCTGGTCGTCGAAGTAGCGCCCGCTCAGCAGCTCGGCCGACGTGAGGGTCTGGTCGGCGAACGAGTACCTGTCGTACTTGAGCAGCTCGTGGAGTCGCCGGTTCATCCGGACGTCGTCGGAGTACAGTTTTTCGGCGTCGTGTCTCGTCTTAGCGTCGAACATGTGGTTGAAGTTGCCGAGGATCGAGAGCGGGCCGCGGCGGTCGTCGTGCGGCGGCAGCGCGAGGTGGTTCCGCGGCGCGTTGGTGGCGCGCAGGCGCAGCGCCACGCCGCGGTCCGCGTCGAAGCACACGGTGGCGAGGTGGCGCACGCCGCGCCCCGCGCCGCCCCCGCGCCCCCCGCCGCCCGCCTCCTGCATCTGGTACGCGCGCCCCTGCAGCGGCGCCCCACACTCATCCACCTGAAAACGACCAATCTTTGTTTAACAAACTAAGCTCTGTAAGTAATTTTAGTTTGCCATATCACAGATCAGTACTAGAAAATAGCTAGCTACTACTAGCGGACCGAATTCTCAAATGGTGTTACCCACCTGATGCAGAACGTCCTCAAATATGTTCTCCTGGCAGCCGAGGTCGATCAAGTGTCTCAGCGAGTGGTCGTGTCGCAGGCGGTAGCGGCCGGCCTCGCACACGGCGGCGAGCGCGTCCAGGAGCGGGAAGGCGAGGAACTTGCCGCCGCCGCACGAGAGCACCACTTCATCGCCCGCCGCCGCCACCACTGTGCCGTTGGTGGCGCGGTGGGACGTCACCAGTGGCATGTTCTCCGGAATGCATTCCTCACATTCCAGCTCGATCACGCACGGAGCTGGAAAATGTGAAATAGTTCGTCCTAAATCTAAATAGGTACCAAGTTATTCCTTCTACTTATGTGCTCACATCAGTTGACTTTTCATCAATCGTACCTACGGTTTGGCTAAAACCGCAACAATTTTGCACTTCAAGATAAAAATATTAAGGAAGAAAGACAGCTGAAGATGCTTCAAATTAGTTATGAAACTGATTAAGTAATACCAAAATTCAAAATCATTTATTCAAATAGACCTTCGCAGGCACTTATGAAAAGTCTGACTCTAATACCGGTTCGGAAGGTTGAATTTGCTGAGAAGAGCCGGCAATAAACTCAGCAATTACTCTTTTCAAAACAAGCTTAGATTCATTACATAATATTTACATTCTAATCGATACCGTCTTGAATTTTGGCTAATGTTCAGCAACGGAGGTAATGAAAAATGTTTAGTACCTATTTACTACTAAACTCCAGCTAGGTACTCAACACGCAATTTTAAAATGATTACTTTTGGTATACACGAAAGATGTAAAAATTTAAGAAAATGATACTCACGATCAATGAAGTCCGCTAATTTAAAACAAAGCACGATGAGTGCAATACTTGTGGGCAGCCTCATGATGTCGGCCTGCAGTGCACAGTGCGGAGTTTGTAAGGCAACTGGCCGTCCGTCCGCCGCCCGGCGCCCGCCCGATAGCCTCGTTCCCTTGACTCCCGACCTCAGATAGCACCGAACATCGATGTACACAAACAATACATACTTTTTCTTTGTTCAGCTCAACAAAGCAATATCGTATATACCCAACCCACCCTAATAAAATCCATAGAAATCAGGATAATCTATCGATGTTCAAAAGTTTAAAGCGCCCATAATAAGGACCACAGCTTACAAATAACCTTAAATGGCTTATGTGTCTAGTATTTTTTATGAGTTCGAAACAACTTAATAAACATCTGGACCTTAATGTTATACGGACCTTGTAATTATTATATTTCATAGTAGATAAGTGGTTGAACAGGAAAAGGACCGACTGAATCACCATATTATTATCATATTGTGACTAAGTAAACTTTTTTTTTAGAATAGCGGATAAAATAAAAACGCCACAATTACGATAGGTAGGTAGTTTAATATGAACATAATATACAACGCCGATGTTTATTTATAAAAGCAGGTAAAAACCGACAGACACATACACCGTACGATAAAATAGTAATTTATTTATTTATCAACGTACATCATTATAGAGTATATCACTTAAATAATTAACTATGATACGTGATCCAAGTCTGCTAAAACACGCGAAAATGAACCTTATAGGTACTGAGAGTTTCAATAGTGGCCAGGATAAGGATATATTCTGCAATAAGCTTTAGTCAGAGTTGGACCACTCGGCCTTTTGTTATATAATGAACTAGTGAGAATTATCTCCTATTCAAATGTATATAAAACCAGTATTAAATGGAAAATAAATGCGTAATTCACACCGCTAGGTATTGCTTCTGCAGATATGTTATTGTTCACCACTAAGTTCATGAATTAAAATTACAATGAAAGCCATTGCGCATGTCAAATAACACATGCATTCAGTATATTTATAAATATTATAACATGTTCAAGCCGCGAGTATAAAAAGGCAACTAAACAAAATTACATTTGGTATACATTTCATACAGGTGCCGATAATTTAATTCTAAAAGTAGGTAGGTAGTACTTGATGCTCCTTGATTTCTCGCTTGCATTTATAAATTTTTCTCGTGTGACATCCATCGAGGAACAATCCCTTAGAGCAGTAATACCGAGCAATCCGATTCCGAAACTAGTCAGTGATTTGTCACTGATTTTGAACAGTAAGGACCAATCACTGCATTGTGTGTTCTTGACATGGCCAATCAGAACGCATGTGTCCTTGTCTAAGTCAATCAGAGCGCACTGTGGATGGTGGCAAATTGGCGGAATAGATTGCAAGCAAAATCAACGTTATTACGCTTCTTTGGGTTAATTGTTCGATGGTGACATCACACGGTTAATTTACTAGAAAGATTTTATTCGATTATAGGATACGTATGAACAACACACATTAAGTATTGTAAGCAAAATATATAAAAGACAAAAAGTCGATAACACTAAAACAATTGTTGCGCATATCTATATAAATAACTCGAAATCCATTAGGTACCTGCTGTTAAAGTACGTATTAAGAAATAAGGACGACATTGTAAGAGGCAAAGCACCACACGAAGGAAAATATTTCACAAGACGAAGGCATTATAAATAAACATTTATTAAATCTCCGAAATAATTTCAATGCTGCTTTGAAAGCATTGAACTGGGAAGAACTATTCGAAACATTTATTTGCGCCGTTTTCTATTTATTGCACAAATTATAACTACAATTAAGTTTAACAGACTTTTGGAAAATATTGCGTCAGAATTTTCAGACACTCGATCGAATGAGATAATTCAATGGCTACATACATACAAACTATTTTTTTGCTTAACACCTAATCGGGGCTCCATAGCTTCTAACACATTATATCCTAAACATTTACAAACACAATTCTGAAGCATATGTCATAAACTGAATATATGAAAAGCTAAGTGAAAATTTGAGACCGGCTTAATCTATAATAGAATAGTAAGTCACTTAAATTGAGGTTTACACTGCCCGGGCCCCGCCGCTTTAACTTTTGAACTGATTGCACTCACATTATTATGCGACTAGACGACCCGACTGCGACAAGGTTACGATCAATTTACAACTCAGAACACAATGCTCCATGAGACAACGGAAAAGCGTCGCGAGCAATTTACAAAATTTAAGAATTATAAAATTTCGATAAGTAGATAGCTATAAATCCTTACACTGCTACATCTTAATGATGAGATGAAACCGGAGAAACACGACGGCATCGAGAAACTTGCGTCGGGTCGTCACGAACCACTAGCCAATTACTAAGAACTTCTCCGGATTCATCGAAGTATTAAAACGTCCCACCCCGTCTACCGTTTACCGATTAAAACGTATCGAGCGTTATCGATAACGTAGCTCAAAACGATGCAGCTACAAATCTACACGCTCAATACTTATCCAACACTTAATTAATCGAGACCAATGGGACACTACATTAAAAATGTAGAATAAACTATATTTTTTACAAAGTGATCCTTTTGAAACCTAGGTAATGTAATGTAGTCAGTGATGATGCGGAGGGGTCGGGTAGGGAGGTGTGGGTAGGGTAGGGTAGGGTAGGGGCGGGTTGTTTAGGAGCAGCAGGCGCGCGCGGGCGGGGCGCGCGAGGGGCGGCGCTCGACGGCGATGCGCGCGTGGTCGGCGTCCGCCTCGCGGCCCGACGTCTTGTCGAGGATCGCCTCCGCCAGCTCCGAGAACGCGCGGTCGATGTTGATGTTCGCCTTCGCCGACGTCTCCATGAACCTGATGCCGTGCTCCCGCGCTATCTGTATACGATACACCCCACCCCACACACTATTTAGACATTTACTTTTACGTATATTTTTGTTTACACCATTATAGTGCCAACGAGATACGGCCCGTCTGATGGTAAGCTATACTCATAGTGTGTATGAGCTCCTTATGTTTGGTAGTATAATTAATATGATTCGAGACGTGCGCCGAGCTAGGAGTGCGTGTCGATATCGCAGTGAGTCACGAAACCGGCGTCAAAAGAGCGCCCGCTCGAGTAGATACAGCGCTAATTAATTCAACATTTTCACTGCCCATCGAAATGTACACACACTCAGCGAACAATACAGTATTATATCAAAGAGTGAGCTGTTGTTTTCCAAGCATGAATTGAATTAAAATCTCAACTATGTAATGAGAATATTGCAAATCACGAAATATTTCAAACAAGTGTGAGGATAAACTATGTTCAATTGTGCCATATTACACAACTATCAGCACAAGGAAACTTCACATTTTAGTGGATCTACTCATAATCAACTGACATAAATTAAAATATTAATTCATTTAACATAAAGAATGTCTTGATTCAATAACAAATATAGTATGAAATTCAAAACGATAATTATGGAGCTACTATAGCGTGTGCCCCACAGGATCCAATATTTTCCTATGATATAAAGTATCTAATATGTTATTCCATTATGCCAAGATTCATCAAATTCATTCAGCCCTTACAAAGAGATTGAGCAATTAATGATATAACTGAAATATAATCCAAACCTACCTGTTTTCTTATCTTTGAAAAAAAAGTGAGAAATGTTCCCCACAATGACCCCTAATTAACTCTCATGTACTTGAGTACAGATTTATAATTAAAAATGTAAAAACAGGAAACTCACCGCTTCTCCTCTCTCCTTGCTCACAACTCTCTTCTCCTCCATGTCACATTTGTTGCCGAGGATCATCTTCTCCACATCCTCATTGGCATGCTGGAATATTAACAAAATAGAACTAATAACTTATTTGTTTTAACAAATCTGATGAAAATCTTGTGAGGTACAGATTGCTCAAAACTTCTAGTTCACTCTAAACAGTAGGTGAATCTCATCACAGTAATGAAATAAGGGTTTTAGGTCACATAAGGTGCGTTCGAATTGGGGTATGGTAGCAAAAATAACAGTCAAAAATGCCTAAAACGATCACAACTGGCGTTCGATTTGGAAAGTTGTGGGCGAAATTGGCGTTTTGAACTGTTTTCGTTCACCGTTCGTTTTGCTTGGAAACAGTTAAAAACGACATCTTGAACTGCAAATTTTGACCCACCTCCGAGGCAGGGTCGTTTGTGATCATATTTTGACATCTTTGAATCTGACAGATAAGTTTCGGAAAATTCATACGGGAAGCGAAAATTCTAATTTTTATTGTAAAATTTGATAGAAATACTAATAGGCAAGAGAATAATTTGTTAGATTAACTTTGTTTAATGATTAACTGAAGGAAAAAGGTAGGTTGAGACAAGTGACAAGCAGGCGATCAGCATGGAAATGTCATTTTTGTATCTAATCATTCGATTTGGGAAATATCGTTTGTGGCAAAAGTTGCAAAATTGTTGAAATTTTCCAATTCGAAGGCATAAACAAAAATGCCCAATTTTGAAACTGTTAAAAACGACATCACTCCAATTCGAACGCACTAATACAAGTCTTACTAAATTGCACAACGAGTGTTGCAACATCGGCATGATCTAGAAGTTTTGGGAAAGGTGTAGCAATAATGGGATAGGAAACTACTGATAAAGAAAGGATTTATTACTTAATACCAATGGTATAAATTATACACAGGAACCATATAGAAGTAATAAAAGCACTGACTTTTGTATACAAAACCTTCCTCAACCAGTAACCACAATATCATAAACTAGCTGTCCCCTGCAGTTGGAGCCACATTCCCAGGATAAAAAGTAGCCTATGTTTTTCTCCATACCATAGGCTATCTGCTTGCCAAATTTCATGATGATCCGTTGAATAGTTGAGGTGTGAAGGCGTAACAGACAAACTCACTTTCACATTTATAATATTACTAGCTGTGGCCTGCGGTTTACCCGCATTCCCAGGATAAAAAAGTTACCTATGTCCTTCTCCATACCATAGGCTATCTGCATGCCAAATTTCATGAAGATCGGTTGAGTAGTTGAGGAGTGAAGGCGTAACAAACAAACTCACTTTCACATTTATAATAGTTATTATTATTATATATAGGATAGTTAGGATTATACATAAGTTCTACCCTCAACCAACTTATAGTGGGTATTGGTACTCCAGCACTGCTTGTTTTGCCAGTGCCAATTCTTAGAAGCTTAAGATGCAAAAAAGGTCCTTAATTGTGTGTAAACTTACCTCGTCTATATTTCGTAACCATTTAACAATATCATCAAATGTTTTTTCATGTGTTATATCGTACACGAGCATTATGCCCATCGCCCCGCGGTAGTACGAGGTGGTGATGGTGTGGAACCGCTCCTGGCCGGCTGTGTCCCAGATCTGCAGCTTTATCTTCTTACCACGAAGCTCCACAGTCTTTATTTTAAAGTCTATGCCTGAAAAATAATACCCAAGATTGAAAGGAAATCCAAAGAAATCAATGCTAATCATACAGACAGAAAGTATATCAGCTCAATAGAACAATTCGCGAAGATTCATTTGTTCAATTTATGCGCTGCGAAGATCTATATTATTACAAATACAAAGGTGGTCTTACCGATAGTGGATATAAATGTCGTTGTGAAGTGGTTGTCTGAAAACCTAAACAATATACAAGTCTTTCCTACGCCAGAGTCACCGATGAGGAGCAGTTTGAACAATAAGTCGTAGGTTTTCTTGGCCATTTTAATAAATTTTACGTTTCCGATTTATAGAACCAATGAATCCAATTTCATCAAATCCCAAATTGTGACAGCTTGCACTTCGGGTTGCTACAGCAAATTATATGAAAAATAATGTCATTGTAATTTTTTTACACAGACAATACCAAACACTAAAAAGTTACAACTACGGTAACTTCAATAATGTTACCCAAAGGTGTAAAAACAACACACACTGCTCTAGTAGCAAGAAGGCGACTCGACTGGCGAGTTGATTATATAAATAATCTGTGGACTGAAGCGGTCGGATGCAAAGAAATTGGACTAAAGCAGTAGAAACCCCTCTAATAAATGAAGCGACTTCTGAATAGCTGTACTCATTACTCTTATTGGGATTCGTTGTGCCAAAAAGAGACAGTTATATATTTACTATATCTTAAAATAGTAAGGTTGTACACTGTTGCAAGACTTTGTTGATCAAGTAAATTTACAATAGGGTTCTGAATACAATAATATCGATATCGACAAAATTTGGTTTAAATAAAAAATAGAAATGGTAAAACTTTCCTGGACGAGACGCGGGGTAGGGGGGAAGCCCTTCCCCTCAGTGCCCACCAAACTTGAAGCAAGCTCATGGAATCCGATATATTCATGGTTGAAGTTTGAGATTATGTATGAGGTTTTTTACATAAATTCACTTCTGCATCGGCTCTGGCGCTGCGGGAAGTGCAGCCCTTTTGCCCTTGCGTAACAAAAAGCAGGCGGGGAATGCTCTCTCTCCACGCCACCGGCTTTTTATATACACTCTAGGGGTAATAGCCACAAGACTAAAAATATTCGGGGTGCGCTGCATTGGTTTTTGAACCGTTTGAACCTACCAGACCAGTACAGAAATCGGTTTTGACAGATGACACACCTTATCTAACCATAGGTGAAATGTCACACGGCGCTAAATCAAAATGGCGTCATCATGCGTTAAAAAAAACTATCAAACTGAATTTTAACATAAATACATTCAAAACTAATCTCATTTGCTGTATGGACTAAACTTTTGCCGAACAAAACGCAACTGTATATCAAAAAACGCAAGATTGTGATTTTATTAACACACTTCAATAATTGATATCTCAAAAACTATGAAGTTGCTTCTTGAAAATACTTCGCTGAAAGACTCCTTAGATCATCTACCATCTGTTAAAAAAGCACCAAGACCAGCATCCCGTCCCAGAAAGTTTATCTTATTGTTTTTTCGTGCTTCTTAGTTTTACTCTACTCTAATAAATATTTAAATCAACCACGTAATAAGTTAATCCTCACTAATATTATAAATGTGAAAGTGAGTTTGTTTGTTACGCCTTCACGCCTCTACTTCTCAACGGATCATCATGAAATTGGGCATGCAGCTAGCCTATGGTACGGAGAAGGACACATGCTACTTTTTATCCCGGGAACGCGGGTGAAACCGCGGGGGACAGCTAGTTTATAATAATTGTTAAAATCTAGATGGCGACGGGTGGCTATGCCAGCTCCCATACAAAAATTAATAGGTACATACTTTCTTCAAGTAGGTACTTATACTATAGACAGTTTACAGATAAAATTTTAAAATAAAATAAAAATCACGCGTTTATTATTAAATTAATCATAAAACAATTTTATTGTGTACCGTTTAGGCAATTAATTGTTGCCAATATGCGATCGGCTTAATCTCCTAGGCATAACATTAACAGCCAAAATAAACTTTGGCTGTTCTATTGAGTCGAAGGCAGAAACAGCTGCCAGAAAGCTGGGTATCCTCTCTAAGGTTAAGCGGTACTTCACGCCTGGGCAGTTGCTCCAACTTTATAAAGCACAAGTCCGGTCATGCATGGAGTACTGCTGCCATCTTTGGGATGGATCAGCTAAGTACCAGCTTGAGGCCCTTGACTCAATAGATCGCCGAGCCAGGAGACTCATCGGAGATGAGTCTTTAAATAAGGCGAACTCACGAGGCTCGACCATTGAAGAAAGGTTGCTTGCTTATCGGTTTTCTACAGGATATATTTTGGAGAGTGTGCGCAGGAATTGTTCAACCTAATTCCACCATCCCCATTTTTACACCGAACCACAAGACGCCGGGAAAATTTTCACCCGGACGTTGTTGACATACCGAAAATACGGACACAGCGTTTTGCATCCTCATTTATAATGCGGACAGCAAGGGAGTGGAACTTGCTTCCGGCGTCTGTTTCCTGACGCCTACAATCTAGGAACTTTCAAGGCCAGAGTGAATAGATTTCTTCTGGTAAGCGTGTTTCATCTTAGGCTTCGTCATCGCCCCTTATGGGCGGGTCAGTGGCCAAACGCAAGCCCATTTAATTAAAAAAAAAAAAAAAAGTAATTGTTTAAATAAATTATCGATAAAATTAGTAATTTATGTTTAAATAAAAATTACGAAAACACAAACAACGAAAAAGGCCTAAAAACTAAAAAAATCTTCACTTTTTATTTCTTTTTCTGTTTTTGTATAATTCGTATGCCTTCCTCTTTTAGCTATGCACTTCTGAAGTCTGGAATGCATGCTCTCGATCATAATGCCTCACGTTTATGTCATCTGGAATCTCTTCCCAAGCAATTTTCAAAGCGTAGCCTGATTGAAGCATCTTATTTGTTTGCTCACTCTCTCTAACCCACCGTCATCGGGGAATCTAAAATAAATAATGTAATCTTAAAATTTAGACACTTTCATCATTTATGGTACTTTCATTGACGGGACGCAACGTAGGGGATGCGGGGGGAAGGCCTTCAACCTGGTTCCCCCAAAACTTTAAGCAAACTCATGGTTTCCGAGATATTAATGGTTGATGTTGAGGTTAAGTATGAGTTTTTTTGATATAAATTCATTTATGCGCCGACTTTGGCTCTGCAGGAATTACCGCAGCCTAGCTCTTACCAGCCATTTCATAAAGAAACGACGCAAAATAGTGATTTTATTAATCACTATATACAATCTTCTATTATTTAACTATCGAAAATAATGAAAAAAAAAAGTTGCTTAAAAAAAGGACTTCACTGAAAGACTTCTTACATCATCTTCTTTCTGTCAAAAAAATACGAAATCCCAGACCAGCGTCTCGTCAAGGAAAGTTTATCCTCATTGATTTGTCGATAAGAAATGTACAGCACTATTCGAACCTATACCAAAATATTTAAAATATAGCAATATTTTGGTAATCTAATTTGTTTTCAACATATAATACACATAATACTATAATACATAAATGTTAGTCTACAATTCTACAAATTATCAAAGCAATCTTACGAATAAAATCCGAAATATGTTCAAAATGCCATCTTACCGATGAAAGCTAATAATTTCAGATTCATTTTCTTTCGGTAGGAATGATATTTGCACTCGATTACAACACACACCATATTTGTGTTTATCACAGATCACAATTTAATACATTTAGGTTTGCTTGAAGCTAAATAAACAATATTAATTTTGAATCTTCGCGGCGTCGTCGTCCGTCTGCTGTATGACAACAAACTACGACTAAAATAAAAACTACATCTGAGGGCCAACACCATAGTTGACTTTTAAACCTATTCAATTTGGTAGTATAATTAAACCAACCGTAACCACTGACAACTCAAAATGGGTTACAGGTGGTATGAACAGAAACACACAACTATATCAGGAGTCCTATAGAATCAAAGCCGGCTAACTGAGGTTTTTGGGTAAAATGAACTGTAAATAAGGCAACACTCAAAATTTTAAATACTTTCTAACGAATTATAATTTCCATATCAGAGATGGCTATCTTCCATAGAAAATCAACTCAAAAGTAACAGATAAGTAACAAATCCGGCCTTCTGTAAAGATTCAAAATCAAATATGGCAAACTGCTCGCTCGACCAATCACAGGCGTCCATTATGTTTGCGTGTGAACGTGTTTTAAGTATTTTTTACTGTTTGATTTTATTGATTTATTAAAGTTTCTGCTGCTGAAGTTAAACAGATTATGTAAAATTATAATCCCGAATTGTTACCCAACACCTGTGAATAATTGTTTTGGCCGAAAAAGCCAAAAGAATCCGGATAAATGGAAAATAAATATAGCTAAACGAATGAGGTGTGTACCTTGTCTAGGGTTCGCACTTTATTCTATTTATTTTATTTTTGTTTATCTCGCTTTTATTTATTTGTATTTATGCATTTGTTTAGTTAATATTATTTTTGTTTCGTTTCACTAGTGAACTGCTAAGATATAATTTTGAAGATAAAAATATTTATTTAAACAATACCGACTCTTCATTGTAGGGAGATTATGATTATTACCACTCCCACAGTTTAGACGAATTTAACGACAACTCATATGTTCAAATCCATGAAGCCATTTAGGCTACAGAGCGTGCCAAAGAAATAGACATACATACATACACTCGAAAAACAAAACCCTCCTTCCGGGTCAGTCGGGTAAATACTTTTATGTTTGGGATGGATTTCGTTTTCGTTCCGATTTTCGTTACTAATTTTAATAAAACATAATAATTATATTTTTTTTTGTTTTTGACAACCCTTGTTTTACCTCTAGTTTGTTTAGAATCAAATACTGCGATCTGACGTTTAGTTGGGATCAATTAAGGATATCTGCGATAGACTTAAAATCAAATATGGCCATCTTCAATGTTTAGAATCAAAACCGGCAATCTGTAAAAAAGATTCGTCATTTCTCTCTTTGATGTTGACTCCACATCGTGTTTTGTGTTTTTTCTATTATTAAAAATAATTAAAGATACATAAACAAACAATTATTATTAAAAAAATGCCATATAATGAAGTACAAACGTTTTTCTTTCATTGCCAATATTTTGTAAAAAATCAGATATCCGCTTTTGATTCTATACGACTCTCTCATTCCTGTTTTATCTTATGGAGTAATCGTATGAAAATTATCGTGACAGATATAATTATAAAGTTTGCGTTTTGACACTATTTCTACTGCTTTAGTCCAATTTCTTTGGTCGGATGCAAAGTCGGATGCTATAGTCGGAACCACGGAACATTAAAAACAATGGAACTGCGAAATGCCAAAATATGTATCAGAACCGCTGTCGCCATAATTCACACAAATAAATAGATATTCATATATTGCACACCAATAAACAAGTCATTTGATTAGTCGTTTCTAGTTTAGACAATATAAGCTCAAGACACACATATCGTCCATTCAAAAATATATCTTCACCCTCTAAATATAACATTTATTTTGCAATAGTGTAGCAAGAATATACAACGTTTTGTAATCTACAAACAAACTATATTCAATTGAACGATCAAGTTCTGCCACTCGACACTAGATGGCGCTATTCTCAGTGGACGCCATTATCACCTTAATAGTCATTGAAATAAGGTTGATAATTCAAAATTCAAAATCATTTATTCAAATAGACCTTCGCAGGCACTTATGAAAAGTCTGACTCTAATACTCTAATACCGGTTCGGAAGGTTGCATTTGCTGAGAAGAGCCGGCAATAAACTTAGCAATTACTCTTTTCAAAACAGGCTTAGATTCATTACATAATATTTACATTCTAATCGCACTGAAAACAATTGCGTGCCCCGTCGCGGCGGCAAAATGACAAAGTAGACTGAATAAATATTTAATAAGTAAATCAATAGCAAACTTAAGCAGACCAGCCCCCACAAGCAGCACCTGTTCACAAGTATGACGCGTGTGGCAGCCATCGCCCTCCTCGCCATATTGGAGGGAAGTGAGCGACCCGTCATTGCGTCATACTTCGATATATACTGCTACTCAGCCAGTGCAGTGACACATTGAATAACATTATCGATACTGATCGATACCTTGGGCCCAATTCACTTAAATATTTTACTAAAAATGAAACTTGTTGAAATGTAAATTGAAAAAAACAAATTGGTACACTCATAATAAATTGCAATCTAACCCATGTATGATTTCAGTCCAGTCAACTTACAAACCCAAATTTTTTATGTTTTTTTTCGCAACGCGCGAGTGATACCCCTGGTGTTGCAAGCGTCCATAGGCTACGGTAACCGCTTACCATCAGTCGGGCCGTATGCTTGTTTGCCACATAGTGGTATAAAAAAAAATTGAATAGGGATGTTCCTAGGTCAAAAAATAATAATTCTAATTTGTCCTTCAGTTAGATTATTAAAAAATATTGGACACGTATTTTTTGCTTTACCAAATCTTAAAAAAAATACAAAGATAAAGCGAGCCAAGTTCGGGAGTGGTCACTTTAGACTAAAAAGAGTATTGTAACGTGACGTCACGCGAAACTTCAACACACGATATCTTCGTAATGTTTTGTTTAATTAATAACCGAAGAATACGTGTCTTATATTTTTTGATGATGTAAAAGACGGACTAAATAGATTTTTTTTTCATCTAGCCTGTTGGGCGCCTCATCACGCTTATTGCTTGGTAATTTTTTTTGGTAAGATTTTGAGGATGTGAGAGGAGGTAATATTATGAAGTGGGGAAAAAAGGCAAAATAAACGAATAAGTTTAAAGAATAGAAATTTATTAATTTAATAAAGCTCACGTTAGATATAGTATAATCATATAGGAACAAATTTAAAATGAGAAGACTCCATCAATAAACTCAGCAAGGGCTTTTTTAAAGTGGAAGATCTTTTAATGTTACAGCTTTTGTTCGAGATACTTATACAATTCAAATTCCAGGCACGCAAGGTGCACCTTCTCAGGCACTTATGAAGAGTCAGACTCTAATACTCTAACTCTCTAATACTAATACTCTAATACCGGTTCGGAAGGTTGAATTTGCTGAGAAGAGTTGGTTGCGTCTCGGAATCACCTATAGTCTTTTTGAAGAACCTGCCGCTCCGGCATCATTACAATTTTGTTGCTGAAACCAAAATAAAACTGTTGGTTAACAACTAGGAACAGGAGAAAAAATAAAAAGTTAGTTTAATTTTTGCTGATATTGGTTGTTTTCGAGGCGATGATAGCTCAGTGGTAGTGACGACGAATGCCGAGATGAAGGCCCCGGGTTCGAATCCTACAATGAGCTTGAGCTTTCGGTGAAGGAAAACATCGTGAGGAAACCATAGCATGATTGTAGGATACTTTGTAGTACCTACACACCTGGCTGGTACCCTCAAGGTAAAAATCGTTGTAATATTAATTTATCGGGTCTATTCGCGCACAGATTATTATCAAAATTGATGTGATACCATTCCAAACACCAGGAGTGTATAAAATTGACTGCAGCTGTGGTAGTTCATACATCGGACAGACGAAAAGAACTATTGCTGAAAGAGTAAAGGAACATATTGCAGCTGTAAAAAACCGTCAAGTCAATAAATCAGCCATTGCCGAGCATATATTAGAATCTGGATCAAACCACTGGATTGAGCTTCATGACCCCAAAATTCTCTCCACCGACCGTCATTTCTATCCCAGAATAGTTCGTGAAGCTATTGAAATAAAGAAATATCCAAATTTCAATAGGGAAGATGGTTTAAGGTTATCTGCTGCGTGGAATCCAGTGATAAGAAAATGTTCACGCCGTGACTTGCGATCGAGTATGTGCGTTGATACAGTTAGTACGGTGTGCCGTGATCGTGACAGTTATGTTTTACAAGACCAAATGCGGGTAGTTGGAAACAACTCCCGTTCATCGAGACGCTGATACCCGCAGTTTCCAGTTCACTCGTGACCACGATCAATGCAACTTGGTCGAAACGTCGAGGTTAGTCAAAATTAAATTTTGATAATAATCTGTGCGCGAATAGACCCGATAAATTAATATTACAATGAATTTAGTTCGCGAAAGCTTAAAAAAATCGTTGTGTTCCGATTCTGACAGCTGCACTTGAGAGCCAGTACCTTTCTAGACTTTGCTTACCACCTTCGGCTACATCATTACTGACCATGGTAAAACAAAGCATATTTTAAATGCCGAATAAAAAAACTAGTCACAAATATCACAATATGCAGCCTATTAATGTTCACTCATATTTTGTTCCAAATATGCATGTCGATACAACCAGCATCCAACCAACCTGACTACATCACTAATTGAGTAGCGAAGAACTTTCGAGAATAAAATAGATGATGCCATTAAACCAAAATAAAGTTTATTTCAAAGTGATAAGGTTGATTTTAGCTTGAATTTCTATTAAATTAATAGTGAATTGAAATAATTAGATTTTAATTGAATAAGTCTTAAATTGTACTTACAGATGGTATGAAACACCTCCATTATTAAGATTTTTCCTTCTACTATCATTCTTGCACTCCAAAATGGAGCAATACGGCATATATACGGAAAACAAGGAAAGTGACGAGACTTCCGACTAGACGTAGTGTTAAGATACGACTAGGATCAAATATGCGTTGATTAAGCGTAACAACGCTTAATAGTGGCGACACGAGTCACGCCTACTTCGCATTTCTACTTGTTTTTATTGTTCTGTGGTCGGAACCAACGACGTCGGAACGCTGCTCGTAGCACAGTCAAGAATAGGCCCGTCGCGTCGGAATGATCGGTATTGACGTGGGTAGGTATTAAGTAGGTAGGAGTACTGTAGGAGTTCTACGTCGGAAGGTGTGTTACTAGTATTATAACTACAAATATCAACTTTTTAGGGTTCCGTAGCCAAATGGCAAAAAACGGAACCCTTATAGATTCGTCATGTCTGTCTGTCCGTGTATGTCACAGCCATTTATTTCCGAAACTATAAGAACTATAATGTTGAAACTTGGTAAGTAGATGTATTCTGTGAACCGCATTAAGATTTTTACACAAAAATAGAAAAAAAACAATAAATTTTGGCGGTTCCCCATACTTAGAACTGAAACTCAAATTTTTTTTTTTCATCAAACCCATAAGTGTGAGGTGTCTATGGATTGGTCTTCAAAAATGATATTGAGGTTTCTAATATCATTTTTTTCTAAACTGAATAGTTTGCGCGAGAGACACTTCCAAAGTGGTAAAATGTGTGTCCCCCCCCCTGTAACTTCTAAAATAAGAGAATGATAAATCTATAAAAAATATATGATGTACATTACGGTGCAAACTTCCACTGAAAATTGGTTTGAACGAGATCTAGTAAGTAGTTTTTTTTTAATAGGTCATAAATTGAAATTAATATCAAATACTCAGGTCTATACTACCATTTACTTATATACCTACAGGTTTGTACGGAACCCTCGGTGCGCGAGTCTGACTCGCACTTGGCCGGTTTTTTTTTTACTTGTTTCAGATTTAACTTGCTGATATAAATTACTATAAAATTACTATACTCTTTGGATTTAACCTGTCTGGCAACACTGATGGCGAGCGTCGGTCGTATTTTGCCGATATATTACTATACTCTTTGGTTTGGTCGTATTGCGGCAATCGATCGATTGTTACGTTTTCTTACTGTTTTATTTGCATTTGCTTGTTCTCGTATATGTTTCCTCGGAATTTAACAATAAGAATCCCACACCGTTACTCAAATATGTGAAAATTGTGTGTAAGTAAAGACTTTTATTGTTTAATTTGTGTCACGGTATAAGAACAACAAACAAAATGCATCGTCGTGGCGGGAAACGAATACGGATGGACGATCCTCCGCCGGAGTATGTGAATCCAATGACCCCGGCGACTCCGATGACAGATTACGGGGGACAGTCTGTACATGAGCCCGAAACACCCAACCCCAACTACTCGGGATTCAACGTCGGAGCAGTCGCTAACTCGACTGCGGCGGAACCGCCGAGGGAGGAAGCTGAGGAATCTCATCACGAGGAGGAGGAGCCTCGGTCCCCGTCACCGACACCTACAAAGAGAGTGACTCGCAGCCGAGGGCGGCGTGGTGATGGCGGGTATGTGGGGCGGCTGGCGGAGTCCCCGCCGCCGCCGCCGCTGCGCAGGCGCGGGCGCGGCGGCCGCGGGCGAGGCCGGGGCCGCGGGGCCGCGCCGCCGCCCGCCTACTCGCCGCCGCCGGTGCTGCTGCCTGGCGATGATGAAAACAGCCTCTACAACATACTCAGGTTCAACAAGACTGCTATCAATGTGAGTATAATTTTTTCTCCTTACTAAATAAGCTCTCTCTGGCCATTAACTTTAATTAAATTGGATATGTTTTCAAAGTTGATAATAATTCTAAATTAATCTGTATTGTTACATCCAGCAAGTGGTAGACATGTGGATAGAGGAGTATAAGACAAACCGTGAGGCAGCTCTGGTGCAGCTGATGCAGTTCTTCATCAATTCATCAGGGTGTCGTGGGAAGGTCACCCC
This sequence comes from Achlya flavicornis, assembly GCA_947623365.1. NCBI lineage: Eukaryota > Metazoa > Arthropoda > Insecta > Lepidoptera > Drepanidae > Achlya > Achlya flavicornis. Next base: position 16,134,652 of record OX392477.1, on the reverse strand, counting down.
TGACATGGCACAAATGGACCATACACTTATCATCAAGAAGATGACTCAGGAGTTTGATGAGGTAAACATTGACTAACCAACTGCAATTATCTTTGTAATTTGGCTTACTTATCAACCTGAATTAGTTAAGTTTTCATGCGCATTGAGAACTTCAACCATGCTAGGCTTCATAATTATTGTCATTAAAATCAATTAGCTAACTATTTAATGTATTCTGGTTATATTCTGGTTCAGGTCTTAAACTTTCCTCATCCAATAATATATCTTTATTTACAATTCAGGAAAGTGGAGAATACCCCTTGATAATGACAGGGCAGACGTGGAAAAAGTTCCGCTCCAACTTCTGTGAGTTCATCCAGACACTTGTGAAGATGTGCCAGTACTCCATCATCTATGACCAGTACCTTATGGACAATATCATATCTCTGCTCACTGGCTTATCTGACTCACAAGTGAGGGCTTTCAGGCACACTGCTACATTAGCTGGTAAGTTATCACAATCAGGTATTGCTAACATATATAATAATAAAAAATATACTGGGACATTCCTCACACACGGCCATCTGATCCCAAACTAAGCAGAGCTTGTACTATGGAAACCAGATAACTAATATAATACATATAGTACTTTTTGTAAATAATAATTAATATACATAATTAGCCCCAGATTCAGGAAATATAGACATGTTCATGCACACAAATGCATGTTGTTTGTTGGAATCGAACCCATGACCCGCGGCATGATAGGTGGAATATTAACCAGAGTCTTAACCTACCGTGCCAGCTGGTTATCATTTACAGTGCTGTATCATTGTCTATTGGGGATATTGAACCATAGACATTCCAAAAAAGAACTTTGGGAATTAGCTTACTTGGGATAGTTGTTTATTACAGGGAAATTAAAATTATTGTAGGATTTTAAAATATTAAATGTTGCTTTATCATTTGTAGTCAAAATACTTCAAGCATAACATTTTGTGTGCAGTGAACATCAGCTACGCTTACACCTTGTTTCTCAACAATACATATGATATGACGGACAGAACAGATATGCTAATCAAAAAGTTGTCCAAAAAATGTACACATAAAGGATTCTGGTCTAAACCAATGGGCAGAGCGAGCTATGATACTTGCAATTTGCAAATTGCACCAAACCCTTATAATTGTGATGAGGGCAGGGTGATGAAGTGTTTGTGTTGTGTCGTGTAGTGATGAAGCTAATGACCGCGCTGGTGGACGTGGCGCTGCTGACGAGCGTGAACTGCGACAACTGCCTGCGGCAGTACGAGGCGGAGCGGCTGAAGGCGCGCGACAAGCGCGCCACCGAGCGCCTCGAGGTGCTCGTCGCCAAGCGCCAGGAGCTCGAGGAGAACATGGAGGAGATCAAGAACATGCTCTCCTACATGTTCAAGTCTGTCTTTGTGCATAGATACAGGTACGCTTCTCTTGTATAATATATGTACTAATGTTAGTTGGTGGTGGATCGCTCACATCCATCCAATATGGCGAGGAGGGCATCATATGTGTGAACAGATGCTGCATGTGCGGGCTGGTCTGCTTAATTTTGCTATTTATCAAATATTAAATTAGTCTACATTCTACTTTTTGTCGCCAGATGGTCCTTTCCTAATGAGCACTAGCAACCTTACGCACGCCCAGGAACTATCATCATCATCATCATCATCAGCCTATAATGTCCCACTGCTGAGCACAGGCCTCCTTTCACAAATGAGGGTAAAAGGGAATGGACAGATACTCCACCACGCATGCCCACTGCGGATTGGTGGAGGTAGGCTAGTGGTCAACCTACTGTTGGAATTTTTCAAGCCGCCTAGGAGGCATCCAACTAGCTTAACGACTATCACAATTAAGTGATAACCGGGACCAACGGCTTTACGTGCCTTTCGAAGCACGGAAACGCTCGATTTAAAATACCACTAGGCGGTCACCCATCCAGGTACCGACCACGACAGACGTAGCTTAACTTCGCCGATCGATTAAGAACGGCTAATCATGCTATACCACGAGCGCTTCGAACTATATTAAGTTATTTGTCTGTGGTATTCTGTGAAGTTGAGGTACGCGTCAAGCGAATAAACTCTGTCTCTTAAAGACACTCTGTCTCCAACATGGTATAAAAATGGTTATTTTATATATGCAGGGACACACTCCCAGACATAAGAGCTATAACGATGGCTGAGATAGGCATCTGGATGGAGAAGTTCCCTGCGCATTTCCTTGATGATCTCTACCTCAAGTACATTGGTTGGACATTGCATGACAAGGTAAAACCCACAATGCTATAGATTTCTAGGTAGGCTTCTAGTTTACTAATGATGAGCTATAATTGCTTCAGATGTATGTTGTTCTTTTTATAGAACAAGGTACCAAACAAGCATGCAGCCCGCCTTTTGTTAAGCGGTTACCTAGGCATATACGCTTGCAACACCAGAGGTATTGCTCGCGCATTACCAAACCTTACTTGACAGCATTCCTGAAGATCTGATGAAAGGAGTCAGTATGCTTGCTGGTAGCGGAAGCGACAAAGTGCAGTGTGATTTGATACATCTGTGGCAGCACAGTGCGTTCTCATGGCATGGGCGTCGCCAAGGGGGGGCAGGAGGGGTTGCTGCAAGGGTGGCTATAGTTTAAAAGAAAATTGCCACTCACTTGACTTGTTTGATTCTTGTACCATTCTTATTACAATCGCCCTAGGTGGAGGTAGTGGTAGTGCATGTGCTCTTGACTTCTCTCTTCTCTTGCCTAATGGTGCATGTGTTAATGTGTGTGGGTAATGTGTTGAGGTGGGCGAGGTCCGTCTGCGCTGCCTGCAAGCGCTGCAGCCGCTGTACGAGTGCGAGGAGCTGAAGGGCAAGCTGGAGCTGTTCACCTCCAAGTTCAAGGACCGCATCGTCTCCATGTCGCTCGACAAGGAGACCGACGTCGCCGTGCACGCCGTCAAACTTGTCATCGCTATACTCAAGTTAGTCTACTTATACTGTCATGACAACTATAATTATCACACTCATTATCAGATATTTTATTAGGTTTGGGTGGACTTGTTTGAAGTATATGTGAAACTGTATGGTAGGTTATATATTTTAAATCAAGTTTGAAATATGTTGAATGAAGTTTGTAGTATCTTTAATAGTAAATTGAAGATATTTACCAGAAACCTGATTCGCAATAATTGATGGTGTTAGGGTCCTATCTAAGGACTTAAGAAATAAAGGCGTGGACTGTAATTCACATGTATATTAATAAAACTAAAACAAATAGTGGAGGGAGACAATCAAGAGCGCGTGTGGTTTCTTCGCTGGCTTGAAGGCGGCGCGTGCTCGAACATACTCCCCGGGTTGAATAATTAAATGTAGAGGAAGTGGGCAGATATTATTGAAGCCCTGCAGAACTATCCCCTGTTTTGTCCTCAGTTCGGCCACCCTCGTGGCTCCATCGCTGCCAGAAGACTTGTGACGCGTTCCGGCATATCTTTCTAAAACTGTTGTATTCTGTAGTCAGATGCACTCACTTACATAATACATTGTGATCGGTATTTGGCGTACTCGTAGGTACCATGGGTAGTGCACCGCGTAGCGTGATGGTGGTGGTATAAGGGTGGTATGACATCGTGTGTCGGTTGCAGGATGCACCCGGACGTGTTGACGGACAAGGACTGCGAGAACGTGTACGAGCTGGTGTACTCGTCGTGGCGCGCCGTGGCGGCGGCGGCCGGCGAGTTCCTCAACGTGCGCCTGTTCCGTGCCGAGCCCTCCGCCGCGCCCGCCCCCGCCCCCGCCCCCGCCGCCCCCGCCCCCGCACACCCGCCTCCGCCCTCGCCCTCCGCCAGCCCCACCTCCGCCAGCCCCGCCTCCGCCCCCGCTGCCCCCGCCACCCCACGCAGCCGCCGCGGCAAGCAGCGCCTGCCCAACACGCCGCTCATCAGGGACCTCGTTCAGTTCTTCATTGAGTCTGAGGTACATACAGCCCGTCATTTTTCGATATGCTTAGCATCCATATGACTACGGTAAGTGTAATTGTACGGTAATTGTGTTAATATAGAAACGAATATATTTGTACAGTTGCACGAGCACGGCGCGTACCTGGTGGACTCTTTGATCGAGTCGAACCCCATGATGAAGGACTGGGAGTGCATGACCGACCTGCTGCTCGAGGAGCCGGGCCCCGGCGAGGAGGCGCTCGACAATAGACAGGTCACTCACCTCCACCCACTACATACTTGACCATTCTATACTTAAACTTGTTGTTACATTCAGTTTTTCCAATTATAAACAGTTACTTTTTCAAATTATTTGCTTAGGTTAGTAACGTGTTTCCAGTGGCGTAGCGTGCCATCTCGGCGCCCGGGGCGGGAGACCCATTTTTCCGCCCCCATTCAATACTTAATTAAAATTAAAATCCGAGACATCATTTCACAGGCAATGAGGTATCTTTTATTGAAGGTAAAATAGGATCAGCGGTTTCACAAACGGATTCTACGGGCCTTACGAGCAGCGAATTCAGAAATAACTTTGTCAAAATCAATATTTGCAGCCAATTCCTGTTCAATCGACAATATAGCCAAGTTTGATAATCTAGTGGAGCTCATAGGGGATCTGAGATAATTTTTGATTAGCTTCAACTTCGAAAAACTTCTCTCACACCTAGCGACACTAATTGCCAAAGTCAAATAGGTATATACCTACGGTATATACGAATCAAGATGACTATATTTCGAACCGAAATTCCCAGATTCAGTTTTTGAATAAACTGGAGGAGCTCCAGTGGTCCTTCATTCAGAACTGGCGACAAACTGCTGGAGACGCTTCCGCTCCATCTGAAACTCGTCCTTGTCGATGTCTTCTAATACATGGGAAAGATCACACTCGTATTTGCTGTCCCAAAGTTTCGCTGGCGTCAAAAATCCGAACTTTTCCGCTATTTCTTGAACGTATCCAGTATAAAATTTAAACTGACTAAACGTCAAACACCCCGATCAAGCAAACCGCGAGGCGAAAAATTAAACTGACTAAAATTTTATGGCATGTATTTAACGCGGCGACAAATTAATCTGATTTTGGGATTTATAAAAAATGAAAGGAGGTACTAAAAATAATAGGTTGGCAGCTAAAGTGAAGGATCATTTTAAGTAGAAAGTAGCAGCTAAATAAGCTTTCTTTTAATTTAAACTGGCATTGATTTTTTTGTTTTGGTAACTGAATTTATTGTTAGGCGAAGACTTGACGGCGGATAAAAAGTAGAAAATAGGCTTTCTTAAATTATAAAATGAGGTTGTATATAAAGTAAACTGAGATGAGAAGAAAATATTAACTTGGTCATATAAAACATACTTTGTGCGACATTTTAAGATATCTAATTAAAGCAAATAGTGACATGCAAAAAAAATATTGTGGGCCTATAGTTTTATTTCTTGATGACTTTTATTTTCAACACGCTTTAATTAGCTTCACCTGTATGTATGTATGGAATCACATATATGTAAGCCGTGTTTGGACTTGTTGGAATCGTCTTGAGATGAACTTTGATCATGTATGGTTTTCAGGGTCTGATGATGGAGTAGGAGGGTGAGCACTGGAACTCCATAGTGGAGCATCGTATCCTAGCCGTGTTTGGGGTTGTTGGATTTGTCATTAGATGAACTTTGTTCATGTATGGTTTTCAGGGTCTGATGATGGAGTAGGAGGGTCCGGCACTGGAACTCCATAGCGACGCAATGTATCCCACCCGTGTTTAGGCTTGTTGGAATTGTAGAAAGATGAACTTTGACCACATAAAGTTTTCAGGGTCTGATGATGGAGTAGGAGGTTAATCACTGAAACTCCATTATTATAACTTATTTTCATTTTCATTTTCATTATACAGTCAAAGTTCATCTCATGACTATTCCAACAACCTCGAACACGGGTAGGATAAGTTGCTCCACTATGGAGTTCCAGTGCCTACTGCCTACCCTTCTACTCCATCATCAGATCATGAAAATCATACATGATCAAAGTTCATTTCACGACATTTCTAACAACCCCAAACACGGCCAGGATACAATGATCCACTATGAAGTTCCAGTGCGGTAAGCACTGGAACTTCATAGTGGATCATTGTATCCTACTCCATCATCAGACCCTGAAAACTATATATGGTCAAAGTTCATCTCATGACAATTTCAACAACCTCAAACACGGGTAGGATACACTGCGCCGCTATGGAGTTCCAGTGCCAACCCTCCTACTCCATCATCAGACCCTGAAACCCATACAAGATCTAAGTTCACTGTTCCACTGTCCAAAAAACACGATTTACCAAAAAAGTAAAAATTCAGTCATCCAGATACTAATTATGATTCCACAAAAAAAATACTGAAACCCTAATTCGTAATTATAGTACCCGTTTAAATTTTTACAGCTGCTTGCAAATCGCAGCCCGAAAGTGTATTTTATATGGAAGCTTATAGTTGCCAATATCACCATGTTTGTTATCCCACTGTCAATATTAGTCGCCAAGTCATTATTTATAGTACTCTACCTATTATTTCTATGTGCCTGTTTAATATATTTGCTACCTTAAAGAAGCCGCCACTATTTAGTTTTTATGATACCTTGCAATTTGTAGCCCATCTAATTTAATAGTTGCCAAAATATTTAATCGCTGCCAAGTTCTTTTTTTTGTAACCAGTAGTTAGTCGCCGTTTAATTTGTTAGTCGCCGCGAAAATAATTAGCCAAATTTTATCTGCCCCGTTTAAGGGCATTCGCTGGTAGGTATAAGTTTTCGCCGGATAAGTTATTATAGCGACCTTTTTAGGTCGCCAAATTTTATCCTGGTGTCAGATTGACAGCTGTTAGTTGTTTTGCAACGGCAAATTGATTTTTCATGGTCGAAATCATTTTCTTAATTTCGAAATCAAAATTCGAAATGAAATCCTACGTTTCCGGAGATTACAATACAATTTTGAGTCGGTTCATAGTTATTTACAAATTTTTATCCGATAGCGAAATTTTTTCGGCTTACTTAATAATAATAATAATATCGAACCATCACGTGCTTGCCTACACTATACAAGCTCCTTACATCCATTTTGAGAGCAAAAATTAATACGCACATTGTTGCGAATAACGTTTTGGCCTCCTCTCAAAATGGATGTAGGGGTGGGTCCCGTGGTACCAAAGAGCTCCTCCTCATCGACACGACAATTTGCCAACAAGTCCGGCGGAATAGGGGAGCCATCTCGGCTGCCTGGATTGATTACAAGAAGGCCTATGATATATATATATGATTCAGTGCCTCACTCATGGCTGGAGAGGATCTTGGAACTGTACAAAGTTGATACAGCTCTTAGATCCTTCTTGAGCGCATGTATGAGGCAGTGGATGACAGTCCTTCGTCAACCAGGTGGTGGAGATGGCACTTCTGGCCCGCAGGACTTTATAAGGATTCAGCGAGGTATTTTCCAGGGTGACAGTTTGAGTCCTCTGTGGTTCTGCCTAGCTTTGAATCCGCTCAGTACTCTGCTGAAGGATTCAGGACTAGGCTGCCGGCTTCGAAGAGGGGGTGAGGTCATTTCTCACCTGTTGTACATGGATGACCTTAAACTATTTGCACCAAAACGTCAAGACTTGTTGGAGCTACTGAAAATGACAGAAGTTTTTAGTAGCGCCATCAAAATGGAGTTTGGTGTAGATAAGTGTGCGGTTATGCATGTACAGCGGGGGAAAGTCGTAAATTCAACGAATTTACAGCTTTCTGAGACAATGTCTCTCAGATCACTCTCCGAAGCAGAAACCTATAAGTACCTTGGTATGTCACAGTCGTTGGGTATTGTGGACGGGGACATAAAGCGGGCTGTGAAGGAGCGCTTCTTCAGTCGCCTGACAAAAGTACTGACCAGTCTTTTGTCGGGTGGTAACAAGGTGCGCGCCTTCAACGCCTGGGTGATGCCCCTGCTCACGTACTCCTTTGGCATACTAAGGTGGACTCAAACTGAGCTGGACGCCCTGGATAGGAGGGTCCGTCTCCTGCTCACAACACATCGAATGCTACACCCACGCTCGTCTGTTATGAGACTGTACATCCCGCGTAAGTGTGGAGGCCGTGGCTTTTTAAACGCCAAGAACCTCCACAACCACGAGGTGTACAGTCTTAGGAAGTATTTCCTTGACAACGAGTGTGGGATGCATCGCGATGTGGTGGCAGTAGACAGGGGCCTCACCCCGTTATCCTTGGCAAACGAGAACTGGCGCAGACCAAAGGTGCTAAGCACCGAGGACCGCAAGGACGTATGGAAAAGTAGGGAGCTACACGGGCGGTTCTACAGGGCCCTAACAGGGCCCGATGTAGATCTGCTCGCGTCGGTGAACTGGCTACGCTTCGGTGACCTCTTTGGGGAAACCGAAGGTTTTGTCTGTGCAATTGCGGACGAAGTTATCAAGACGAATAACTACCGGAAATATATCCTGAAGGACGGTACGGTCGACATTTGTCGAGCATGCCGCCGTCCCGGAGAGTCACTCAGGCATATTATTTCCGGTTGTTCTCATCTTGCTAACGGCGAGTACTTGCACAGACATAACCTAGTAGCCAGAATCATCCACCAGCAACTTGCTCTTCAATACGGCCTTGTAGAGTCCGAAATGCCGTACTATAAGTACGCACCTGCGCCAGTTCTCGAAAATTGTCGTGCCACGCTCTATTGGGATCGATCTGTCATCACGGACAGGACTATTGTAGCCAATAAGCCTGATATCGTGCTGACAGATCGATTGAAGCGCCGGGCAGTGCTCGTTGATATCACCATCCCCCATGACGAGAACCTCGTGAAGGCCGAGAAGGACAAGCTCAGCAAGTACCTTGACTTGGCCCACGAGGTGACCGCCATGTGGGATGTTGATTCGACGATCATTGTCCCGATAGTTGTTTCAGCGAACGGTCTCATAGCGAAGAGTCTCGACCAACATCTTGAGAGGCTCTCGCTGGATGGCTGGATCAAGGGTCAGATACAGAAGGCGGTACTCCTGGATACGGCGCGCATCGTCAGGAGATTCCTCTCTCTGCAGCCCTAACCACCGGTAGCTTGGGCCCTACCCCGCTGCCGGCGGCATACTAGAATTAGGTTTTTTATAACATTTTTAGTTGTTTTATAAAAATATTGTAAAAAAAAATAATCATATTTATATATAGGATTAGGTTTTTTTATAATATTTTTGATTTTATACATTAATGTTATAAAAAAAATAATCTAAGAATCCAGAGAAATAAAGAGAATAATAATAATAATTCGTTTATTATCAGGCTACTAGGGCCCATAGATATATACCTTACAAACTAATATAAATATTATAATAAAACATTTTTTGTTAATATAAACACTTAAGCCTATGTTAGTAAACACTAAAAGCACTACGTCTTAGCGCGAACGTGTGGTACTTGTCCGCGAAACCGACGGAATACCACGTCCTGCGGCCAAAAGTCCTCTTCCATGACGAGGTGCAGAATACATGTTGGAACTCGCACCACGAACGCCTTGAAGTTGACGTTGCGGCTCGATTCCAGCAGCTGCACCCTCGGCGTGTACTTGATTTTTTGGCGTACGTACTCCACAATGTCCTCCGCCTTAGTGGTGGTAGAAGGCGGGAGATGTACACCGGAGTGTTCAGCTTCGCGGCACGTATGGTTGAGTTGGACTCCACCGGTAGCGTGCCGCAACGGTTCTTGTTGGCTGTCCGGCGCCAGCGACGGTGATTTGGGATGCATCCAACCTCTTCTGCACATCCACTAGCGTAGCCTTAAGAAGAATGATATCCTTCAGCAGGCTCGTAACGTCGACATGGTCGAAAGTGACAGGAGGGAGCTTGTTGAGATCCTTCGCCACAAACGTAGGCACGTCGTCAGGATCGGTTTCCTTAAGCAGCGTGATGATGTCTTGCACGCTTTTCTTTGTCCCGTCACGCCGGCAGGACACCATCTTATCCGTCTTGTTCAACAGTTTGAACAAGAGCAACTTGGAAGTAGCGATATCCTCTTCGCTGAAGTTGGAAGAGCAGATCTGGATAGCGGACACCTCGTCCATCACGTCCAGCTTCTGCTGCAGGAACGCCAGTAACTCGTTCGCCACAAGTTGACTCATCGCGATAAATATTACGGGCGACGGCTTGCGCCGCGCTTTACGGTTTGTAAGAGTCAGCAACACGTTCGCATCGAAACGCGGCCAATGCAAGACTGAACTGACTGGGTACTTAAACGTACCCCTACTCTACCCACTTCACCGGCGACATTTTGCCGCCCCCTCCGCCCCGTACACGCTACGCCACTGCGTGTTTCCCAAACATTGTTCTGCCATGGCCCGGTTATTTCACGCTGCCCCTACGTCACCCACTTAATACTCTCAAATCCAAGTGGGTTCCATTATTACTATTAATAATACACATTTATTAATAGTAAAATGTTTTATTAATACTTTGGTATCGCCTATTTAGTCACTAAATTTTAATGCAAAGTATGGAGCTGCTACTTATTTTCTACCAAAGAATCCAAGTTCGCGGAATGTTGCGGCCCGGTACCGGGTCGCGAACCGGCTAATGGGAAACGCAGGTTTAGGTCAAAATCTCTTAATTGGTTAATATCCAAATAAAAGTAAATGCCATTTTGTTGATGTAATGTCTGCTATGTCCATATAGTAGTATATAATGAAGAGTGTGTTGTTTGTTGCAGGAGTCGTCGCTGATAGAGCTGATGGTGTGCTGCGTGCGGCAGGCGAGCACGGGCGAGCCGCCGGTGGGCCGCGGCGCCTCCAGGAAGCACCACCACATGCTCTCCAAGGAGCAGGCCAAGGTATACTAATACTAACCCATACCTGGAAATAAATTGATAACTGGATTCTAAAGAAAGGGTCCAAGGTTAGAACCTTGTGGGATTTATTTATTTATTTCATCTTAGGGAAATCAACAGCGATATCAAAAAGAAATAACAATACAGACATTATTACAAGTACAGCCAATAAAAGATTTCCACATATAAAATTTAGAATATTCATGACCTAATACAACTTATGACACTAACACAATAACAAAAAACAATAATAAGCTTCCGATTTTCGTATGTGCCTTATTAGTAGATCTGACTAAACTAAATGGTGCATATGCAGGTGGTGAGCGACGACCGCGCGAAGATGACGGCGCACTTCATAGCGACGGCGCCGGCGCTGCTGGACAAGTTCGGCGCCGACCCCGAGAAGCTCACCAACCTCGCCTCCATCCCGCAGTACTTCGACCTCGAGCTGTACACCACGCAGCGCCAGGAGGGGGTCACTATCTAACATTTATATTACAACTAACTGTATTAAGAGTAATTCTGGTAACACACACTGGTTGCAACCGGGAAAAAAATGCCTTGCAGTATTTGTAACAAATAATCAATTCCTGTATAGCCCTTTGCGGTATAAAGGCGCCGTATCTAATAAGATAGCTGTTCGACAGAACCTGGTGCTCCTGCTGAACAAGCTGCGTGACGTGGTGAGCGTGCAGACCGAGGCTGAGGTCCTGGAGACTTGCGGCAGAACCCTGGAGTACCTGTGCAACGAGCAGTGCGCCGTCTACACGCGCTGCAACGTGGCGCGCGCCACCATCACCGACATGTGCGTCAACCGGTACAAGGAGGCCATCGACGAGTACCGCACGCTTATTGAGGGGGTCAGTCACTGTCACTCGCACACTACACTACACTACACTACACCACGATACACCTCCCTACACTACACTTCACTACACTATACTGCCCTAGACCTTCCTACACTACACTACACTACACTACACCCCACTACACTACACCTCACTACACTACACTACACTACACCTCACTACACTACACTACACCTCACTACACTGCACTACACCTCACTACACTACACTTCACTACACCTCACTACACTACACTTCACTACACTACACCTCACTACACTACACCCCACTACACAATAAGAGTACCTACAATGAGCAGTGCGCAGTCTACTCGCACTGCAACTATCATACACACACTACACAACAACACATTCCTTCAATAATTTGTTAACTTTGAAACATTTATCTATCCACAATCGCAAAATTAAGGATAGATCGATTATAGAAACTGGCAGTAAGTGATATGGTCAATGAGTTGGCTCCCAAGTATGTTTTTAATAGTCAGATTAAGAACACGCATTACTAAGTTAGTCCAATTTTCATTTGAAAGCAAATTTCCTAAGGTGTATTTACTTCAGTTTCGAGTTCCATAAGTACTAGGTCATAACATGGGTATGTTTGTTGTTCGTTGTTCGACAGGGCGAGACGCCGGACGCGGACGAGTTGTTCAACGTGACCAACTCGCTGCGCAAGGTGTCCATCATGTACATGTGCCACAACCTCAACGACACCAACATATGGGACTCGCTCTTCGAGGACCTGCCCAAGTGCCTCAAGCAGAACGAGTCGCAGATGCCGCCGCAGGTCAGTCTCAATGTGTTTTAATTTATCAATTTATTAGAATCGAGCATTGCTTATGTTCTTTAATTGTAAGCGTGTTCAAAACATAAAATTAATTTACAAAGCTATAGGATTTAATAGCAGCGATGTTCTTTAAACTCCAGGTATAACGCATAATTGAGTAGGTTACTGCGGTAGTGGAGCGATGCGGGATGTATTACGATAAGAAATACGCTGAAAAAGAAAGACCACTCTCTCCAAACTTCTTGTTTGCTCTAGAGTAGAAGTAGCAATGCTGTCCATTACATAGGTTTAGTGAGACTGTAAGTTTCATTTAATGTAAATGAAAAACCTGTATTTCGTTAGTGCGACGTGAACTGTTGTGTTGAACTATAAGTATGGAGCGATCAGTTGTATATATCGGTGTGTCGGTATGTTGCAAGGCGCTGGTGTACGTGGTGCGGTCGTGCTTCTACTCGGTGGTGTGGTCGCTGCACGCGCTGGAGGAGCGCGGCGGCGGCAGCGCGGGCGGCGTGGACGCGGCCGCCGCCGCCGCGCTGCGGGACCGGCTGCACGCCTACTGCAACCACTGCAAGGACATCGTCGCCAACGCGCTCACCACCGACCTGCGCGAGGAGGTACACTACACACACACACACACCTGTGTATCTGTGTGAAATGAAGACATTTTGTGGTAAAGATGCAAAATGTATTTATTAATTAGTCCTTTAGTCCGTTTTCGTTTGTTGAAAATAGTAGGTAACTTGCTGTAGACCAACTCCAAAACATTCATGGATTCAAAACAAAGGTAAAAATCTTAGACATTTTAACACAGAATATTATGTTTATTAAAAACACCTGGCTAGGCTACCTGGGTGCTGTTATTCGAATCTATTATTCTGTTATTATGTATTTTGTTTGCTAATGAATCATACCAAATGTGTGTGGAATGATACGCTGAACTAAAAAATTTTACGAATCTGGTCAAAAAAACATGATCTATCTAAGAACCATGTTTAGGCGTGTATGGCCAAGATTTCTTCTGCCTACCTAGTCCGAAAACCAATGCACGCCACTGCTACACAACCATACACTACACTAAACTACCACACACTACACTACACTACCACACACTACACTAACACACTATACACTACCACAAGGCGATGATAGCTCAGTGGTAGTGACGTCGGATACCGAGACGAAGGTCCCGGGTTCGAATCCTACAATGAGCTTGAGCTTTCGGTGAAGGAAAACATCGTGAGGAAACCATAGCACGGTGGTAGGGTACTTTGTAGTACCCGTCTGGCTGGCTACCACCCTCAAGTTCAAAATCTGTCGCCAAGCACCTATCGGTGTGTTCCGACAGCTGCACTTGAGAGCCAGTTCCTTCTAGGCTTTGTGTGCTTACCACCTTCGGCCACATCATCACTTACCATGGTGAGATTGTGGTCAAACACAGGCCTATACATAATAAAAAAAAAAAAAAAAACAAACTATACTACACTTTCACACACTACACTACACTACCACACACTACACTACACTACCACACACTACACTACACTACCACACACTACACTACTCTACCACATACTACACAACAACACAGTACACTATACAACCACACATTACACTACACTAACCAGACAGACAACCATACGCTACACTACACAACCACACTCTACACCACACAACTACACTAACCCAACCATACAATACACAACCGCACACTACACTTCACAACCTAACACTACACTGAATAATCAATAGTACTACCGTACAAAAGGTTCAACCGCTAATGAAATAAACATATCTCTCTGATCCCAAACTAAGCAGAGCTTGTAAAGGGTACTTCAATAGGGACAAGTTATTTTCGATAGTTTATAGTAACGATGCTAATTAGCCTATTAGCGCGAATGAGTGGGAGATGAGTCGTTAAATGAGGTAATATGTTGTGTAATGTAATGTAATGTAATGTCAGGCGTACACTAGTATCTGCGACCTGCTGATCTTCTTCGCGGAGCACCTGCACTCGCTGCACCACCCGGCCGAGGCGGCCGTCAAGCAGCTCGTCTACGAGCCCGACAATGCCCTCTGCGACATGCTCAACGACTTCATACAGGAGTTCGTCTTCGTGCAACACAACTACGGTATGTTACACACACACACACACACACCCACACACCCCCATATACCATCCACGTGTCACATTCTCACGCTAAACTAGTGCCACGCTATGATGGCTGTATGATTGTGTCTCTCTTTGTCTCGCTTTGCGTGGGCTGTCGAAACAGCCATCAGAGCCTGCCGCTAGTTTAGTTCAGGGTCATCAAAATGAACGTCCCTAAGTATATTTGAACTACAACCCATTCCAAATAAACGTATCTGATCAATCGTAATTTTCATAGTATTGACATGTTTTTGTAAAAGATACAAGTAGTCCCTCTCCACCCCCATTGGTGCTTTATTGTTTCTGTCATGTTTGAAATATAGGTTTTACTATTGACAACTTCGTGTTTTCCAAAAGAGTTTTAAGTGTTCAGAATTTCATTGTAAATTTTTTCGACGCATTTGGTTGAGTGAGATTCATATTGTGATTGAAAACTAACTTATATGTCATGAAAAAATAAGATGAAAAAGAAACACCGTCGAGTTTTGATAGTGAGTCGACCCGTATTTCATCGCATTGCAAAATTTTTAAATGATGTTGAGGGTCACGACTTGAAATCTGCTCAAAAAATATAAAATGGTTGACGTACGTTTACCTTATGATTTGATGTCGCCCATCATGAGATATTCTAACTTACTTCTTTTCTATATCCAATTTGTTCGTGTACTTAATTTTCAAAATTGGGGCTTTGCGTGTTTTCGGTGTGGTTTACGGGAAAGGGCGGCCGCTCTACTCCTTTGTCGAGTATTACATTAAGTTACGTTCTAAGTGCAATTAGATTCATTAAATTACTGAAGATTGATCAATTCGTATCATATCCTGCTAATTGCTCTTGGCACCGAACGAAGAACCGGCAAGGTTTATATGATCGTCACTGCTACACACTACCAGTACCACACTCACGCAGTGACCATGAGAAAAAATATGCATTATTTCCGTCTACAACCGAGAGGAGAAGCGGCGATGGTGTAACTTGTCAGATCGCGCTCGGATATACCGCGACAATCGTAACTATATTTCTAAATCAGTGAGATATTATATTTTGTCAGACGACCGACCGCAGCGATCGACGTCTACTAAGGTATACGTCGCACTACGTAAAGCCGTTGCGTTATCCGCCCCTTCGATTCATATGATTCTCCACGAGCCTTCCTCGCGGTATGGCACCGTCGCGTGTGCGCACACCGCGACGAACGCTCGGTCGACAGAGATGGCGCTGGAAGGGCTCGCAGTGTATGTGGCTCACTGTGCGCCCGTCCAGCCCGGTTCGAGCGGTTGCGGAGGGGGAGATGCGATAACGGTGCGGTATGTTTGGTTGCATGTCACGCTACGTGCGTGCGCGGCGGTGCGCTGTCGTGTCGCGTGACAATCCCACGCCGGTAAGCCAGTTGCTCCGCACTCCGTTCGCACTAGATGACACACAGACGGCGTATTTTACCTTAGTAATGGCGCGACCTCCCGCGCGGGCGTCCCGGCGCCGGGCTTGCCGGTCGGCCGGACGGTCGGACGGACGGACGGACGGACGGACGGACGGACGGACGGACGGTCGGACGGCCGGTCGACAGGGGGCGGCGCGGGCGGTCGCCGCCGCGCGACAATAATGCATATTTTTGTCTCGACGCTACACGCGGACGACGCACACGCTCGGCTCGCAACACTCGTTGTGTATGATCACGTAACATTACTAAGGGAAAATTTGTCGCGCCCGCTTCATCGACCCAATCCGAAACCGACGGCGAAACGATCCGGGCTCTACTGTCGCGCCTCAGTCGCCTCGCTACAGATGCGCAGTTTTGTGTTGTCTATTTTTGTTAACGAATTTTGTGTCTAGTTTGTTCGGAATGATTATAGTTAGCGATATGTGGATGAAGGAGGTAATTCTCCAAATAAAATTCTTTTTACTTATAAAGGTGTCTTTGAACGAACGCATCTGAAACCGCAGACAGGTTTCCTTTGAATACAAAAGAGCATTGAGTCCTTAGCTATGTGCCAATCTCCTACGATCATTTCGCGCTGCGCCGAACAATCTAGTTATTGATTGTTTTGTAAACGATTTGAAGCAACAAAGTTATCGATTAAAACAGTATTTGTAAAATATATTCGCTCGCGGTATCGGATTGATGATATCATTTTTATTATTAACACACTTGAGGAGTTTTGTGATTTTTTGAGCATGTTTTGTGCAGTGTATTCGGTTATTTTTGTTGCGTTCTATTCTATAATTTTTTCCACATAAAACGATAAATAATACGGGAGAGGCCATGTTTTCATCGCTAGCTTGACTTCTAAATAACATCCGAGCGACAATAAGGGCTTTTTACTAAATTAGTTACAAGGATCGTACGTACCTCTTTCTGCAACTAATATGAATCGGAGACTCGAGCTTTTTTATTTCAATATATGTAGAGTGTAGCAAGCATGATAGAAAATCGATTAAGTTAAATTCTCAAGCTGCATCACCAGAATCAATGTTTTGAACTTATAAGATTGTTGAATTTTAGTTGAGTGAAATTTTGTGAATATGATTTTTTGGTGGTAACTTGAGGCAGAAATAGCGTGATGTTTTTATAATTGCAAATTGTTTTTGAAGTAGCCTCTTACTAGTAAACGAGATTGTTAAAACATCACGTAATTTCTCCAATGGCTCTGCATTTAATTGTGAACCGAATGAACGATTGTATAAAGTGTATAATTGCGCGCGCACGTTGCAGACGGTCAAGACGAGAGACGCATAGAGGAGTTGCACAAGAGGCGCAACTTCCTCGCCGCGTACTGCAAGCTCATCGTATACAATGTTGCGCCCATTAGACGCGCCGCTGATGTCTTCAAGCACTATATCAAGGTTTGTATCACATTGTGTGTATTTTAGTTCCGATTTTTCTGGACTTTTCTTAAATGGCCCAATGCTATGTATGCTGTGTGTATTATGCAGTGCTACAACGACTACGGCGACATAATAAAGGCGACGCTGTCGAAGGCGCGCGAGATCAACAAGCTGAACTGCGCGCTCACCATGGAGCTGGCCATGCAGGCGCTCTTCGCCGACATCCTGCACAAGCACCACCTCGCCGGCACCGCGCTCTCCAGGCACTCGCCGGACCTGCTCGAACTTAAGGTCACTATACATATGTGGGAAAACTGTCTGGCCATCAGTATTGAGTAAAGTCGACGGAGCTCATTGGAGAGGGGGCGCGGGTCGGTAACGCGCGAGTGATACCTCGTGTGTTGCGTCCATATTGCTACGGTGACCGCCTACCATCAGGCGGGCCGTATGCAGAGCATAATAGCGGTGTTGTGTATTGTTGCCGTGTGCAGGAGCTGGCGAAGCGGTTCTCGGTGATGTTCGGGCTGGACGCGGTGAAGAACCGCGAGGCGCTGGTGGCGCTGCACCGCGCCGGCATCACGTTCGCGGCGCTGGACGCGGCGCCGCACCACCCGCCGCCGCACCTGCTGTTCCTCGACCCGCTGCAGGAGTTCTGCAACAAGCTGCTGCGCCAGGACAAGCGGCAGGTGCTCAAGGTACACATTCACACTTCACTATCTATTTTGCTGTTTATTACCTTAGATAGGGTCTAAAAAAAATAGGAAATCAAGTATAAATGAACTTTATTGTATAGCAATAAAGATAATTTTGCTTTGACATTACTAAACGTCAAAAAGATTTATTGCACTGTAGGTACTGACAACTATGTGTGGATGTAAGAAGTGTCGTGCGGCCACGAGGTAGCTAGATGAAGCTTGATCAATATAAGCGATGTGTTTGTTGTGTGTTGTGCGCAGTACCTGGAGTCGCGCATCCCGCACGGCGGCGGCATGCAGTGGGAGGAGGAGTGGGCGGCGCTGGCCTCCTACCGCGGCTCGCTCCTCACCGACGCGCCCGAGGACAAGCACGCGCCGCACGCCGCGCACACCACGCCCACCGCCAGGAAACACTACGCGCGCAGGCATCACACGAGTTAGTTACAACTATATACAGTACCGTACCGTACCGTACCATACCATACCTCCTACCGCGGCTCGCTCCTCACCTGCCGTTGACAATCCGCGTCTTTGGGTCGCTCACTTCCCTCCAATATGGCGAGGAGGGCGATGGCTGCCACACGCGTCATACTTGTGAACAGGTGCTGCTGGTGGGGGCAGTCATTTCAGTCTACTTTGTAATTTTGCCGCCGCGCCGGGGCTCGCAATTGTTTTCAGTGCGATTAGAATGTAAATATTATGTAATGAATCTAAGCTTGTTTTGAAAATAGTAATTGCTGAGTTTATTGCCGGCTCTTCTCAGCAAATGCAACCTTCCGAACCGGTATTAGAGTATTAGAGTCAGGCTTTTCATAAGTGCCTGCGAAGGTCTATTTGAATAAATGATTTTGAATTTAGAATTTTTGAATTTTGTGCGCACCACGTTCTACCGTGACAACTATACTCGAGGCACTGCTTCAACAACTGTCGTCTAAGTGTTAATTTTTTTTTATTCAAATTCAAAATATTTTTTTATGTGTTTCGACTATTCGCACTGATAATAATGGTATGTAAGTAGCTTGAGGTTGAGGGATACAGATGAATGTTGACAACATGTAATATGTGCAGGAGGACACGCCGAGGAGGAGGAGCCGGACGAGAACGCCGACTCCGACCAGGACCAGCCCGGGTGAGACCACCTCTAACACAAACAACTGTATCATATACATACATTTATTAGTGTCTACCGCGTATATTAGTATGCAAACATTTAAATCGTTAGATAGGTCCTTAATCCGAAAATATGTCGCATTATACGCTTTACCGTGTACTGTACACACAGCTGCAAATCACTCTATATATTTCCAGTTTAAGCTGATCTCGCATTGTATTGGATTTCCGTATAATGAGAGGTCAGCATATGTTGGAAATGTATAGCTTGATCTGTAGCCGTGCGTACTAACTATAGAGGTGTACATATTATAGTAAGTGTTGCAGGGCATTTCTAACGATTTAGATCTTTGTGAGTATGTATTTTAATGTATAAATATATGGTCGTAGTTTACATAACACTACAACAACTCTTATAAGATGGACTACATAGTTGTATAACCTGTAAGAACCTTTGAATTTTTACAATATTTGGTTCTAATGTGACGAAGTAATAGGGTACAATTTTGAATAAGTTACTTATTATATTTTGTTCTCAAATATCAAAAAGTATTTTATGACTGGCAAAATAATTATAACAAAGCGTCAATGTTTCCAAAGGCCTTAACTTAATAAGAATATCGAGTATTTGTTGAATTACGAAGTCCTATTAATTATTGTTTGTGTATGGATGACGAGGGGCGATGTTGGATGGATTCCGGTTGTCTGGTTAGATTATATACTTATTGTGTACTTTTATAATATTTTGTAGTTAGAGTAAGTAACATTTCTATGTAGTTAGTAAGTTAGTGTACAGTTACACAGCCTTCAGAAAATAATATTTTTATAGATTTCGATTGACGACATTTTTGTGTCTGTGCCAAAATTTGAAACATATTATGCAGTGAGAGATGGTTGAATCAAGATGAATGTATTATACAAAATCCTTATACAATCTTTGTGTACCTATTTCTGAAGGCTTTGTAAACAATATTGTTGATTTGTTATCGAGCGTTAATTGTAGTTAGTTGTATAAGATATATTTTTATATAATAAACGATATTTATTATACATTTATTGTATTTCTTTAGAACCCTTCGTATGAAGTAGCTTGTAATATCTTCCTAAAGCTATGTCTGATGGATAGGCGTGAAGGAAGCAGTAAGTCTAAGTACCTTACTAAAATGGAATAGCTCGACAAATGGAATCCTCATTTTCGGTATTTCAAAAATAGCCTGTTTTTTGAACGAGAATAGCTGGCAGTTTGGAGAAAGTAATTGTTAATAGGAACTAGGAAAAATAACTGGAAGCCATATCATCAGCTCATCTAAATCTATAAGTAATCTTATAGAGAAAACTATAACTATATTAAGTATTTGCGAAGGACAGTGTGTTAATACATATAAACTGTTTATAAAAATATTATTCGCTTGTGACAAAATCTGTACTATTAGTTATTTCCTAACTGACGGCAGATGGCGCTGTCTCAGTCCAAGCTCCCTCTTCAGAGACCTAATTTTGTTTTATTTTTCTACTCTACCCTAGATGTCGCCCATTTTGAAATACCACCCGGTATAATAAGGGATGATAGTTCGTATGAAAATACGTGATGATAAATCCATGAAAATTTTTATTTAGCCATAATAGTTACAAAACTTGTTTCTGAATTTTGGGAAAGCACCCCCTAAAAAGAGAAAGAGGGTGGCAATGTTAAAAAAAAACCAATACAAATTGGAAATAATAATATAAATTTGAAATATTTTAGTGGTCAGACTCATTTGAAACTTGATATGTAATTCTCACAAGCTTAATGATACACATATATTTACGTTTTTCAAGATTCAACGTCTAATGACAGGGTGACCCTGTCTGTTTGGGGTCCATACAATTTTCAGGGTAAGGTCTAATCTAGGCTTCTTATAGCGTAGGGGTGAACTAAGAAAGAATTCAACCCTCACGAAGATAGGTAATAATAGGGGATGCGAGGGAAACCGTGGGGCGGAAAGCTAGTCTATATAAGCTTGCAACCAGGATCACAATTACAAACATTTGGAGAAACTGAGTGCCATAACCACAACCACATTTACAAACAGGTTATCAACCAGTATCTACAATAAGCTTCTCTTTTTCACATTAACAATATTATTATTATTATCTTTATTTATTTTCATACTTAAAATTATTATTTTTTGTAACATTGGTATAAAAATCAAAAATATTATAAAAAACCTAATCCTATGTAAATATGATTAATTTTTTTACAATATTTTTACAAAATCTAAAAATGTTACAAAAAATCCTAATCCTAGTGTGCCGCCGGCAGCGGGATAGGACCCAAGCTACCGGTGGTTAGGGCTGCAGAGAGAGGAATCTCCTGACGATGCGGGCTGTGTCCAGGAGTACCGCCTTCTGTATCTGACCCTTGATCCAGCCATCCAGCGAGAGCCTCTCAAGATGTTGGTCGAGACTCTTCGCTATGAGACCGTTCGCCGAAACAACTATCGGGACAATGATCGTCGAATCAACATCCCACATAGCGGTCACCTCGTGAGCCAAGTCAAGGTACTTGCTGAGCTTGTCCTTCTCGGCTTTCACGAGGTTCTCGTCATGGGGGATGGTGATGTCGACGAGCACTGCCCGGCGCTTCAATCGATCTGTCAGCACGATATCAGGCTTATTGGCTACAATAGTCCTGTCCGTGATGACAGATCGATCCCAATAGAGCGTGGCACGACAATTTTCGAGAACTGGCGCAGGTGCGTACTTATAGTACGGCATTTCGGACTCTACAAGGCCGTATTGAAGAGCAAGTTGCTGGTGGATGATTCTGGCTACTAGGTTATGTCTGTGCAAGTACTCGCCGTTAGCAAGATGAGAACAACCGGAAATAATATGCCTGAGTGACTCTCCGGGACGGCGGCATGCTCGACAGATGTCGACCGTACCGTCCTTCAGGATATATTTCCGGTAGTTATTCGTCTTGATAACTTCGTCCGCAATTGCACAGACAAAACCTTCGGTTTCCCCAAAGAGGTCACCGAAGCGTAGCCAGTTCACCGACGCGAGCAGATCTACATCGGGCCCTGTTAGGGCCCTGTAGAACCGCCCGTGTAGCTCCTTACTCTTCCATATGTCCTTGCGGTCCTCGGTGCTTAGCACCTTTGGTCTGCGCCAGTTCTCGTTTGCCAAGGATAACGGGGTGAGGCCCCTGTCTACTGCCACCACATCGCGATGCATCCCACACTCGTTGTCAAGGAAATACTTCCTAAGACTGTACACCTCGTGGTTGTGGAGGTTCTTGGCGTTTAAAAAGCCACGGCCTCCACACTTACGCGGGATGTACAGTCTCATAACAGACGAGCGTGGGTGTAGCATTCGATGTGTTGTGAGCAGCAGACGGACCCTCCTATCCAGGGCGTCCAGCTCAGTTTGAGTCCACCTTAGTATGCCAAAGGAGTACGTGAGCAGGGGCATCACCCAGGCGTTGAAGGCGCGCACCTTGTTACCACCTGACAAAAGACTGTTCAGTACTTTTGTCAGGCGACAGAAGAAGCGCTCCTTCACAGCCCGCTTTATGTCCCCGTCCACAATACCCAACGACTGTGACATACCAAGGTACTTATAGGTTTCTGCTTCGGAGAGTGATCTGAGAGACATTGTCTCAGAAAGCTGTAAATTCGTTGAATTTACGACTTTCCCCCGCTGTACATGCATGACCGCACACTTATCTACACCAAACTCCATTTTGATGGCGCTACTAAAAACTTCAGTCATTTTCAGTAGCTCCAACAAATCTTGACGTTTTGGTGCAAATAGTTTAAGGTCATCCATGTACAACAGGTGAGAAATGACCTCACCCCCTCTTCGAAGCCGGCAGCCTAGTCCTGAATCCTTCAGCAGAGTACTGAGCGGATTCAAAGCTAGGCAGAACCACAGAGGACTCAAACTGTCACCCTGGAAAATACCTCGCTGAATCCTTATAAAGTCCTGCGGGCCAGAAGTGCCATCTCCACCACCTGGTTGACGAAGGACTGTCATCCACTGCCTCATACATGCGCTCAAGAAGGATCTAAGAGCTGTATCAACTTTATACAGTTCCAAGATCCTCTCCAGCCATGAGTGAGGCACTGAATCATAGGCCTTCTTGTAATCAATCCAGGCAGCCGAGATGGCTCCCCTATTCCGCCGGACTTGTTGGCAAATTGTCGTGTCGATGAGGAGGAGCTCTTTGGTACCACGGGACCCACCCCTACATCCATTTTGAGAGGAAGCCAAAACGTTATTCGCAACAATGTGCGTATTAATTTTTGCTCTCAAAATGGATGTAAGGAGCTTGTATAGTGTAGGCAAGCACGTGATGGGTCTATAGTTTTTCGGTTCCGTGGTACTACCGGACTTAAAGAGCAAGGAAGTAACACCGGTTGTTAGGAAAGTTGGCAGAGAACCATCCTCAAGGGCTTGTTGGAATTGCGTTGCCAAACGCTCGTGTGAGCATCGAAACCACTTTATCCAAAAGTTGTGCAATCCATCCGGCCCAGGACTTTTCCAGTTCTGGGTCGTACGGATCGCACAACCTATGTCAATGGGGCTGATGGTAATAGCCTCCATTGGTTCGATGGACTCACACTGACGTTTGACAACACTCATCCAATCACCCTCGGTGTGTTGGACAGGCATTGACCAGATACTACGCCAGAAATTAATCATAGCAGTAGTATCCGGCAACTGTCCATCCAACACACGTTGGTCGGTTCCCTCCCACTTTCGGTATACCTTCCTCTGGTCACTTTGGAAGAAGCGATTCTGCTGGAATCGATCCATACGCTCTCTGTAGCGGCGAATACGGCTTGCCCACGCATAAACTTTCTGCTTCAAGAAGTCAATGCGTTCTGTGACACAGGCCAAGTAGTCGTGGGACCTAATATCAGTCCCCGCAAAGGCCTGGGTCACAAAGCGCATGACACGAGGGCGATTATTGCCCTCCTTGAAGCAAATCAGCTTTGCAATGAGAGTCCTGAACGTGTTGATACGCCGCTCGATCCGCACTTGCCATGCGGGGGCACCACCGACGGTCCGCGTGGCTCGGTCAGGGACAGGTAGCCTGACACGAGCAACACGGCACGCCGCGATGGCCCCACAGTACAGAATCGAGTGGGTATCAACTAAATCTTCACTAGCCCGTAGATACGGGTCTAGTAAAGCGTTCAGGGCTCCCATTAGCGCTAAGTTTCGTTTATTTGTGGGCAAGCGTGGTATTCGCGGCCTAGAGTTGGGTGCGGACCTATACAGCACAATTGCTTCCTCCAAAGTCCTCCTCAAATACTCATTGGTTTGAGTGCTTACGCTGTTCACACAGTCCTCCTCGTCGGCACTGGGATCAACCGGCGCCGCCCCCGGTGCCTGGTCTAGTATCGGCACCGGAATCGGCGAAACAGCAGGTGGATCCCGCGTCAAAGCAGAGGCAGAGCGAACAGGTAGCACTTCCAAGCGTAGCCGATCAAGTACAGAGTCATCCAGCCTCTTGAGCCGCTGGATGGCCCGCACCTGATCCGATAGGCGTTGCGCGGTCACGTTGATGGTTGGTTCAAGGATCTGAAACAGAGGTAGCATCCGGTCACGGTACGCGGACAGGTTGGTTCCCCCCTCTGTAGCCCCATAGTAGGCGCGCATGCAGTTTTCATTAATGGACTGTGTCCACCGCATGCGACGCACTATACCACCGGTAGCGGGGGCCGAGCGCGGGGCAGGTTGTCCCGCAGGTCCCAAGCGTGCCGGCAGCGGTGGCCGCCCTCGTCGCGCAGGTGGTCGCGGCGGCGGGGGCGACGGCCCGCGCTCGTCGCTCGACTCGCTAGTGTCGGGCGCGGTGGCGAAATTATCGCCCGACAAGGATGGCGAGGAGCTGGCAGAGGCGGGCGAGGGTGGTGGGCGTGCGTTTCGTTCCGCTGTTTTATTTGTCCTTGACCTTGTAATCATGTTTCATGCTCAGACCAAGAAAAAAAATGAATATTTACAAAATCACAAAAAATCAAGGCGTTGTCAGATGTCAGCGTTTTTTTTTTTATTATTATTATTATTATTATTATTACTTTCCATCAGGTTATATCAAGAAAAATACCTCTTTTATTCTGAAACTAGTTCCAATATCAGCGAATCCTAGGGTAAAGTATTGATGGGCTTGTCACAGTATATATCAACACCACCTCATACTTACCCAAAGGTGCCACGAGCCTCCCGTATACATGACGGAGAAAGCGATAGTGAACTATAGGTGAGCCCACAACACATGTTCCCGCGTTCATGTGACCCGTTCTCAGGTTTGTCTTCTTCGTGTTTAGGCTGGCACGTTAAAGTTAAGAAGTACGGTAGTAATTTGAACTAGACTATGGAGGTGCAAGGTGGATGACACCTCCATTGAAAAGGGAAGATCTTCCGCCAGGCTGGGTCATCGTGCCTGGGGACCGCGGTCCAACTGTACATGTTGGACAGTTGTATATATATGCAGATTCTCGAGAAAACTTCGCCAGCGCGATGCAGGATTTAGGCGCGATGCAGGATAATGTGGCGCCACGCCATCTATCTTTCCGTGTGTGAACTATCTCGGTGTTACTGATAGATGGCTGATAGATGTCGCTACAAGACTAAATGATGATAGATGAAGGAGGCTTGTATATTGTTGTACTTTTTTGTCAGGTCCCGGCGCTTGCGTCTGTCTGTGCGTCAGCGTCGCGCGGTGCTCCCGCGGTGGCGGCGCGCCCCGCCCTCCCCCTCACCCTCTCCCTCCCCCTCGCACACCTACACCACATCCTCCCCCCTCATCGAGTCCGCAACACCCTCTCCCTCCCCCACCCCTGCCACACCTTCCACACACAAGTCGACCTCCTCTGACAATCGCAACCGTCAATCTACACCCAGACATGCGGCTCTCACCGTCGCGAAGAAGTTGCGTATGTCCAACTCGAGCGAGGGGAGCCACAAAACGAGCCAACATCAACAACATCGTTTGGACCCGGACGGGGATGCGAGGTGAGTTGAACCGTTTGAATTAATAATAAAGGAGATGGTGGATTAGCTTTGGACTTACATCATCGTCAGGAAGTTGTAGGCCACTGCAGGACATTATTATTGAGATTATTAATTTAATAAAATAACTTAAGACGTCAAAGGAAATGACTGCAAAAATGTGTCGAGCATATGACTAGGATTCGTCATCCTTTGGAGAAACAGACGTTAACTTGTAAATAAATCAAATACTATTGCGTAAATGTGCTTATGTATGTAGTCGAATGACGGTGCAGTAAGTTGTGTGAGATGGATCTTGTGTTTTATGCAAAGTCTTGGCTATCACGGTCGTTAAGCTAGTAGGAGGCCTTCTAGGTGGCTTGAAAACTCCAACACCAGGTTGGCCACTAGCCTATCTCCACCGATCCGCAGTGGGCATGGGTGGAGTAGTTTCTGCCCATTATTTTCCAACGCCATTGTCCGTGAAGGATGATAGCAGGCTGTGCTCTGCAGTGGGATATTATAGGGTGATGATGAGATGATTATGTGTATTTGAGGCGATGATGGCTCCCGGTCCGAATTCTACCATGAGCTTGAGCTTTCGACGAAGGAAAACATCGTGAGGAAACCATACCCACCTGGCTGGCTTCCACCCTCAAGTTGCAAATCTGTCGCCAAGCACCTATAGATGTGTTCCGGCAGCTGCACTTGAGAACCAGTTCCTTCTAGGTCATCACTTACCATCGTGCGATTGCGGTCAAACACAGGTCTAAGCACAGTAATAAATGATTGAGGCTAGAGTGAAGGTTAGTGATGTATTGTGACGTGCAGGTCGGTGGTGAGCTGGCGCAGCGGGTCGGGCGCGGGGGCGGGGGCGGAGGGGGCGGAGGGGGTGGGGGCGGGCGCGGCGGCGGGGACGGGGGCGGGGCCCCTGGTGGTGCGCGCCGACGTGCATGCGCCCCCTACTCGGTGAGCTTTTGACACACTCTCTATACTTGTATACCATCCACGTACCATCGACAATCTTCAACCATGATCACATTTGAAACATTTCGCTTGCACTCAGTAATCATACCCCGCCCAGTCCATCGTTGAGAACAAAAACCGTTTCTCGTAAAACCGTTTGTTATGACTACTTTTACGGCTAGCGAATGCCTACATTGTTTCAGCCACAGGCAGCCGAAATGTAGCCTTATCGTGATCATGCTTGAAGTTTATCGATTGTACTATTTGATTATCTTCGTGCAATCCTCCCTCAGTAATGAAACTAAGTATAACGATCTATTGACGAAAAGCAGATTTGCTTAAGCGAATTTATTATATGCTATGATTATGTTTGTACAGTTATCTGCTGTTCAAAATTTCATAGCCAAACGAAAAACTTATAGTTTTATCATAACCGACTGTCTGCTATGTTATTTTTTATTTTGAGCTTTTAGTAACTGGCTGCTAAAAGAGAACTTAATTTAAAAGGAACATAGTCACCTGTAAGCTGAATTCATTTTCGAGCCGTTGTGTTGGGTTTGCACAAAATCTTCATACAAACTATCCAAGCAATCTAAAATCTAAAACCTATATATTTAATAAAATAAACTATAAAACTTTAGAAGAATACGTTGGTCGTAGGGGCATGCATAGCCGCAGGCGCGTGTAGCGGCGGCGCCCGCGCGGGACCCCGGTCCGCTCGCGCTGCACACGACTACGCCGACTAAATGTCCTAGCTACAATACAATACGCTGGTGTTCATCTCATTTAAAGGTACCCGATACCTTAACAATTTGTATTTAGGCTGTTTAAGCTACTAAAATACGAAAAGATATGCTACATAACTTACTGTTAATAATAATTTATTTACCATCTTTTTGACTACTGTTTTTTTACGATTTTTGTTATTTTTGCGTGATCCCCATTACCCAAGCAGCACGCAAGCATATTCTACATCAATAAACCAGCCCATTTAGAACTTGGAGTTGTTTTAGACACTTACAAGAGTGTCAAGAACAGTTTTAATACTTATAAGATTATGATTTATGAGATATTATACAGCTCTAGCTGTATAACATTCTTAGTAAGGGATCCGCGTCAGCTTAGGGTTCTTAAACAGAATATCAAAACTACTATACAGCGTTAAGAATATGACACTTCAAGCTGGTTTTATTGTTAAAGCTGTATATAGGCTGTATATAGGGATCCGCGTCAGCTTAGGGTTCTGAAACAGATATTATAACTCTACCATACAGCGTTAAATATTTTCTGACACTTCAAACTGGTTTTATCGTTAAAGCTGTATTCAGGCTGTATAAAGAGATCCGCGTCAGCTTAGGGTTCTGAAACAGATATTATAACTCTACCGTACAGCGTTTAGTATTTTCTGACACTTCAAGCTGGTTTTATCGTTAAAGCTGTATACAGGCTGTATTAAGCATGTGTTCACTTACTTAATACAGCAATAAACATTCATAACTTACTTAGTACATCTACTAAGACTATAATACACTCCAAATATAGTCTAGGCTGTATAGCAAACTGTTGACATATTTACATTTACAAAAAGAAAATTTAAATTACAAATAAAGGAATATTTGATAATAATTATAGCCGTATCATGGTTATCAGCTTGAATAATGATCATGTGTACTCATATCTATTATTTATAAATATATTTTTATTCTAACCTTAAAAACAAACACTTATTTACTGTATTTAGTATAATTTCTTTATTTTAGCTTGATTATTTTGTTGGCGCGTGAATATTTTGAAGGAAAACATACACAGGTTCACAATTAATTAAAATCTGCACATTGAATTCATCAATTAACAGCATTAGATATCCATTTCCAAGATTTTATCATTTCCATTTATTAAATATTATGTCGCCATTTAGTATGGAATCGAAAATACCTTATTTCATTTTATTCGCATATAATTGTCTTCAAAAACCTATTTAGAATTCTTATTCTTACAAGATACTTAAAAGATAAGAGGACATCTGTAGTGTATAGGCTGCTCTGTACACCTAATAACAGCTCTAATACAGCTTTTATACTTGTCTATTGCTTATACAGCCTCTATACAGCTCCAATAACGAAATAAGTTGTGTAATGTGGGCCCTTGTTACACTTATAAGGTCTGTATAAGCGCTTATACAGCCTTTGTACAGCCTGAATATTCAGCTTTTAGTATAAGAACGAACTTTAATACAGCCTGTATACAGCTTGTTATGCTACTTGGGTATATGTGATGGTCAAACAATAGAACGGTTTTGTTTTTTTTCTATACCAACTATGATGTATATTACTTTTAAGCTTGGTAATCGCTTAGCGTTTTATTTGTCACATTATTGCGTACTTATAAATACTTGTATGTACTGTACTATTTTGTACATAACATTTTTGTAAGTTTGTACCTATTGTTGTTGATTTTGTAATAAATATCGTCTTACTAATATTAACCATTTTTGTATTATACTTAAAAATACCCATAAATAAGTGTCTTTATATAGAAAAAGTGCTTTAAGTGTTTTAGCTTACTAAAAAGTTGTTACCACCGGGCACGAAATTCCCCTACACTGAAGGAAATCTCCTCCAGTCCATAATGTAGGTTTCGAACCTACGATCATTGCCACAGCATTTGACATCACTGCCACTGAGCTATCATCGCTATGAATTTCGGCCATTAAAACAAGCAGTCTGTACTACAATCATACAATTACAACTATCTATTTTGAAGCTGGTAAACCTTCTAATAAAAGTTATTATATCTCGCTTGTAAAATAAAAAAATATGTAATCAGGAGAGGTAACTCGCTCTTTCAGAAACCCCAGAGGGAAGCCCGTAATGGCGAGCTCGTGCCATATCCTAATGGTCAACAATGATTCTGAGGTTATACCACTGAAACTACGATTTATATAAACGTCATCAGGTTTTGTAAACAAACAGAAGGATAACTATAACGTATTCGAATCATTTCCCACACATTCTTTGCTGATCGTTTTTCCGCTGACGCAACATCAGTAGGTAATACTATAAATTGGGCTGGAGGCAGAGCACAAGTTTCTCAGGAAACTATCAGATGATTCAACAATCAACACTGCGGCGCGGTCGCTATGGGCACAGATATCAAATGGAGGCGAGTTTCAGTTTGTACTAAGGAACCATGATGTCGATTTTAGAGATCTCAATAAAAAACATGTATAGAATTCTATAAAAAACGCGATTTGGGTATCAATTCCAGTGATTATCCATAAACAAAATTGGCTATTATTGGCTGATTTTTAACCGACTTCTAAAAAAGGAAGTACACTAAGAAGTAATCAAATCCAGATCTGGTGACAATGGGACCAAACGGGAAGTGTACCCTTCCAAATAAAAAAAGAATTTTCCAAATCGGTTGTTAAATGACTGAGTTATGATATAACAAACATAAAAAAAAAATAAAAAAAAAATACAACCGAATTGAGAACCTCCTCCTTTTTTTGAAGTCGGTTAAAAAATATGTGAGTAATGTAATCGAAATAAGTTGATTAATTAAATTAAACTTATACGGGACAGTAAGGGCAAACTAATTCAAGGGTTGAAATCACGCGAATATGGTCTTAGGAGACTATCACTAAGGGTCTTTAGTCATTATGTCCCACTCGCGAATGGCCCGCGGGCCATAGCGCCTATTCTATTTTATTTTCAAATTTTGCATTAGTCATTATGGCCCGCTGTCAAAACAAACAAAACACTATCCTATTTTCGGTACAGATGAGTGGAAAAGTGTTATGATAGAAATAATAAATAATTATTTCACATGGAAAATGAAAAATAAAAATGTTTTTTTTTCACACAACTGGTGGTAAGCGGTTACCTTAGCAATATGGATACTTGTGATAGCCGGGGCATCATTCGCGCGCATATAAAATATATATTCAAGTTACATTAATCTGGTGGTAAGCGGTTACCTTAGCACTATGGACACTCGGGGTGATACCCGGGCCGGGGCATCATTCGCGCGCATATAAAAATGTAATGTATATTCAATGTCAACTGCTAAAAAAAACTACTGCTCCCAACTCGTCATCTAACAGCTCATAGCAATCCTCACTAGCCAGGATATATTTAGAGGAATTCTGCTGACTCCTGACGAATGAGAATCTTCTTCCGTAAGCTCATCATACTGAATTTGTGGCCTTCTGTAGACAGATTTCCGTTCATGGACATGGAGACTCCTGTGTGTGTCTATGACAATGACTCATTGCATGAACATCCATGAGCTTGGAAGGTTATCTGCACGATGAATTACTAAAATTCAAGGCGATGATAGTTCATTGGTAGTGACGTCGGATGCCGAGGCGAAGGTCCCAGGTTCGAATCCTATAATGAGTCTGAGCTTTCGGTGAAGGAAAACATCGTGAGGAAACCGCTATGGTATCCTCACGATGGGGGTAGGATACTTTGTTACCAGTAATCAGACTGGCTACCACCCGCAAACTGAAAATCTGTTGCCAAGCACCTATCGACGTGTTCCGACAGCTGCACTTGAGAGCAAGTTCCATCTAGGCTTTAAGAGCTTACCACCTTCGGCCACATTACCACTTACCATGGTGAGACTGCAGTGAAAAATAGACACAAAAAAAGACAAGTTCCGACTTATTTTTGCCAGTGTCGAGTTGAATTACAAATTATTATTCTATCATCGGAGAGTGTAGCACGCTTAATGATTGATTTTCATGGCATCACAAGCGTCCATAGAGCTGAGGTAACCGCTTACCACCAGGGGGCTAAGTCTGCTATTATAATTGCATTCCAATGAACTATTAATTTATTTCGATTTTTAATGTAAATGTTTATTTCGATATAATAAAAGAATACTATGATCTACTATGATACAGCGAGGTTTCATGTTTGTGTACTATTTCAGAGTAATCACATGTAATTTCATTAGATATTGGTAAAAAACCTTGAACTGTCACGACTCACCCTATGTGAAATAGACTATAGTACCTACTTACTCTTCTCGCTTCTCTCTCGTCTTTCTCGTCTTTCGTGGATCCACGTTTTTGAGCAAATCTTAAACTGGTTTATGCGAAACACACAAGAATAGTCTTTGTTTACAGTTACACGGCAAAGGATTGAAGTAATTTTGAAAAACACAAGTCGGTGCACGCACGACATCGTCCTCAGCCAATGATCTTCAGTGAGAGACCTCTCGGCAGATTCGACACATATCACATAAACGTCTAGAAAAGAGAGGGTAGTAAACTTGCTTCATACAAGTGTTAGCATTAACATTATATTATTTGAATATTATTAAATTTCATACCATTGAATATTGATTAATTATAATTAATTGTCAGCATTATTTATTATGAAAGTGTAAAACGGTTTATTTTGATATTGTGTATTTGAATATCGAGGAATGGCAACACCAGAAAAGTATAATCGTAACAATGGCGGCCATTGGAGAAAGTGTTTTAATTCATTTTGTGGTAATTACCAAGTTTACCAACGGTGTAAATACAGATTTAGCTTGTTTAAGCCAACTTCTTTTCAGTAAATAAGGTATGGTTAATAAATCAGAAGAGGGATGGAGAAATCAGCTCACCAGTATGTATTTTTTTTATTTTCTATTTTGTGTGTCTTGCTCGTGACGGATAATCAACTATGGCTAGTACGATGCCACTAACAAAGATTATTTGATATATCTTAAGTAAACAGTTGTTTATGTAAATAAAAGGTTGATAATAGAATCATTTACATTAAAGTTTGAGTTTCTTGCCGGGAGTCTTCTCAGTTTAAGTGTATTACGAACCGATGGTAAAATCAATTGTAACGTTCGTAAGTGCCTTATTAAGGCCTATATTGAATAAACAATTTTTGAATTTTAAGAAAATAAAGTTATATCAACATTAAATGTAATAACGAAATGTAATATAGATTATTCAAGTAACAATGAAAAATAATTATTGAAATACCTAGAGATACCTATCACTAAAAACCTTCTAAGTGAAACATGCTGCTATATGCGGTGATCACTAACAACTCGTAAGTGAAACATGCTGCTATATGCGGTGATCACTAACAACTCGTAAGTGAAACATGCTGCTATATGCGGTGATCACTCAAACCTCCTAAGTGAAACATGCTGCTATATGCGGTGATCACTAAAAACTCCTAAGTGAAACATGCTGCTATATGCGGTGATCACTAACAACTCGTAAGTGAAACATGCTGCTATATGCAGTGATCACTAACAACTCGTAAGTGAAACATGCTGCTATATGCGGTGATCACTAAAAACTCGTAAGTGAAACATGCTGCTATATGCGGTGATCACTAACAACTCGTAAGTGAAACATGCTGCTATATGCGGTGATCACTTACAACTCGTAAGTGAAACATGCTGCTATATGCGGTGATTACTAACAACTCGTAAGTGAAACATGCTGCTATATGCGGTGATCACTCAAACCTCCTAAGTGAAACATGCTGCTATATGCGGTGATCACTAAAAACTCCTAAGTGAAACATGCTGCTATATGCGGTGATCACTAACAACTCGTAAGTGAAACATGCTGCTATATGCGGTGATCACTAACAACTCGTAAGTGAAACATGCTGCTATATGCGGTGATCACTTCAAACTCCTAAATGAAACATGCTGCTATATGCGGTGATCACTCAAACCTCCTGTGAAACATGCTGCTGTATGCAGTGATCACCAAAAACTCCTAAGTGAAACATGCCGCTGTATGCGGTGATCATTAAAAACTCAATATAGTCGAATCGACTCATGGCGAGTATGGCGACCTCTAAAATAGTATAAAATGATAAAACATGGTGATATCACATAATGCAAAAATTTATTAGATATACAGTATACGAATGGCCGAAACGGAACAGGGACATTCCGTTAAACAGGACGGCCGTCTGTTAGCATTAACATTATATTATTTGAATATTATTAAATTTCATACCATTGAATATTGATTAATTATAATTAATTGTCAGCATTATTTATTATGAAAGTGTAAAACGGTTTATTTTGATATTGTGTATTTGAATATCGAGGAATGGCAACACCAGAAAAGTATAATCGTAACAATGGCGGCCATTGGAGAAAGTGTTTTAATTCATTTTGTGGTAATTACCAAGTTTACCAACGGTGTAAATACAGATTTAGCTTGTTTAAGCCAACTTCTTTTCAGTAAATAAGGTATGGTTAATACAAGTTTACCCTCAATCTTATTTATAAACACGCAACTAATTTATAAAACTATTGTTATCTTTTAAAGGCACGCTGACGGTACGTCTATATAGATTGATACATCAGTGAACATATCATTATGTTGACAATATGAGATGTCAATAAGTGACAATTTCTTTTTTCATAACGCCTTTATTATCAGCCTGTTTTATTTGATTTAAATGGTAAACCCTTCTTCAATAGACTTTTAATGCTGGGACCGCACCGCACCTAGACAAAGTGTATTTCACATTAGGATACGTTACGTCCTAGAGTATCCTTATGTCGTATAATATGGACGAATACATTTTATTAATATTGTTTTATGTAATCTATATAATAATAATGTATGACCAAAAAATATGCTTAAGACACGTATAACGGTCAGTTAGTCAATATAGATTATGTTATATGGTGCCGATTCTGTTGTTTACAACTAAACTAATTTAGTCTCACTATATCTATTTCTTACAAAGAACATAAGAAAGGATGTATGTAAGAAACGTCTATTAGCCCGTAAATTCAAACAGAAAAGACTAATTTGACAGCTTTAAATATGTTCTATCCTTTTTCAATAATGTTTGTAAGAAAGAGATGTGATGTGATTATAATTAGTTTAGTGCGATTTACAACAGAATCCGCATCATTGTATCGCTATCTTAAAAATTGCGCGCCGCGTCTCATAGTGTCGCGTGTCGTTGTATCCCGTCTCGGTGTGAACTGACCCTTAAGGCGTAAATCCTCTTTTTTATACTACATAATTAGAAATAAAATACACACACTACTACACATCATATACTACACTTAAAAAAACTTGTATGTCAATGTCACTGCTTGGGTGGGCGTTGACAAAAGCCATAAATAAGAATTGAATTGAATCAATTTCATATTTACTATTAAAATAGGTACAAGTTTATCTAAATTGGTGAGTACCTATTAAATTTTATTCCGATTTCTGTGATATAAATGAATCCTGGTCGTTTTCAAAACGTTAATTGTAATAGGTATACGTTACGGTATTTACATTAAACTGACTCTACTTTCAGGATATATGTTTGCTGTTGACTCCTGAAAAGATCGAGATGCTCTAGCAGCTTATGCAGAGCAGGAGCACCCAGAACTTACTAGAGGACTGTAGGCTTAGTGCAAGTTACATAAAACAAACCGAATGACTTCGCACCAGCGTTTTCGAGAATTCCTTCGTCACGTCGTTTAGTGCATAAGTGCGAGTGCGAGTGACAAGCTAGGTATTTGATTCAAGTGGTGTTTCCTCACTGTGAACTGCGTTTGTTTTTTTTCTTATATTGGCAGCACGTTTCGTCTTCGCAATAAGCCGGCTAAATTAAATACAATATTTTGCTTATGCTATTTGAATGTAGACGTTGTATATCAAAACTACTCGGGTAACACGTAGCGTCATCGCGTCACTTTGTTTATACAAACCATGGACGAATAAATATACAAACCGAATGGTAGGTACTCGTATTGCCAAAGAAATATTAGTTAGTATGTCGTATCGTATCATATGGTTATCTCATCTAATATAGTAGTCATCCGTGAAACAAACTTAAACTTAAAACGAAAAATTATAACAAGCCAGCGTTAGTATCGTTTATGGAAGCTAAGTAAAGATATTTACAAAATATTATGTTTGAGTTAAATAATAGGTATATATGTAAGATTCTTGGTTTGAGTTCCTTGCTGAAGTAAATTTGTGGTATATTTTGTATGACTGTGTACTTATCGCTAGACATGGAGATCTTAGTGAATCAAAAATCAAAGCAAGGCGTAGGATGGTGCAAATTAAGCTTTGGGAGGAGCTGGTGATATCAGTTCCTCTGTGTTGAACATTGATGAGAGTGGTGATAGTGATACAAAATTCACAAAGAGGAAAAGGTTTGCAAATACATTATTTTATACGTATTAGTACTACAGTATTAGGTATCTATTATTATTGGTTGAGGGACCGGGTTATTTTATTTTTATTTTGGATGTTTTCGTCACCCTACCCATCGAAAACATCCTCCAAGCGAAAAAAAATCGTAAAATCATTATTTTCTCCACTCATTACACCTTTTGGATGAAAATAAGTTTGTAAAATATGATCTCACTGCAAAAATCTCCGTGACAACATTAACATGCTCCCTAGTGAGACGTTGTCGATAACATCTGTCAAAGGTGTCCAAATTACCACTCGCACTCGCAAAACAACGTTCACGCTCGTTTCTTTGTTTACTTTACTTGTTATTCGATGCTTGCTATCGAAAAGGCTAACATAAACAATCTCGCACTCGCAAATTATGTTTCACAATTTAGCCGCTAGGCGGCGCTGTTCCGACGCCATACAAATTTGAGTTAACGATAGTGACTATCGACTCGTTAAGAAAACTCACACTAAGCACACTGATTATGAGTGTGAATGGGAGCCCGTTTCAATCATATGTGGACAGACATCACGGTCCATCCAAATAGTCTTGGAACCATAAAATAATCGACAAAGCAGTGGTGAAAGGTGGATTCAACAACAGATTTAGTGATGAATGGTACTTACAGAATGATTTGGTGTCATAACCAAAAATACTTTACTTAAAACAGATAAAAAATATACATAATCCATTACAAAATGAAGGATGGACAGACAAACACTCTTTTATCATATTAAAATAATGGAAAGTAGAGTTTTTGTAAGTAGCTATATAGTTGTGAATCGTTGTGAAATTGGAATTGATATTTCCAGACCCTGATCAAAGAAAATTACTGCGTATGTCGTCGAGGATGGAGGAGGATGGAGTACACTGACAACACATACTCCTGCTAATTTAACCTGTTGTGCGGTCTCAATTGAGAAAAGGAAGATTGCAGAGCTGGAGCGTACTTGGCAGGAGCTGCACAACCTCACGGACACGCTTCACGCGGGAGATGCTCGCGAATATTCACCGAATAGACATACTCGGCCTGATTTTTATGTACTATACAATAAAACAGTTTCAAGTTATTATGTATTTTATTTAAAAGCCATAAACAATGAATGCATTCTTATCTCACTTTAAGGCTTGTCTGAAGAGCCTGGCTTGCTGAGGACGATTTTCAACACCCTCATCAATAAATTCAATGGGTTCTACATGAGCATATGTGGAGGACTGTGCAATAAAATCCATGAATATGATCACTACTTCAAACTTATCCAATCCTGGTACTTTAACTTAATATTTGCCTTGTCTGAATTCATGGTTCTCTCAGCTGCTGAATCCAATAAAATCCAATGAAATACCTACTTCATAAAATATACAATCTACCTAGGTATATAGTAGGTATATATAAAAAACATCGAGTCTACCGCTGCTATCGATTAGCGGCACAGCACGGTAGGTTGAATCTTAGCCAACCGCGCCAACTGGCCCGTCAAAAACCACCATCGCAACTCTCGCTATCGATGGGGAGTCCATCCTCAAACATTGTAACCAAAACGGTTTCGAACTGTGCGAGCTCAAAGGAGCTTCCTTCCGCCGACGCTCAGATTGTGGAATGAGCTCCCCGCCGTGGTTTTCCCAATGGAGTACAGCATGAGGTTCTTCAAAAAAATGGTGTGAAGAGATTTCTGTATGTTCGGCAACGCGCTAGGGATACCCCTCATGTTGTAAGCGTCCATAGACTACGGTAACCGGTAACCGCTTACCATCAGGCGGGCCGTATGCTTGTTTGCAAACTTAGTGGTATAAAAAAATATAAAATGAATATAGAAATATCTAATATCATTACTCTTTTTACCCTTGTCGCAGTCGGGCTATTACTTTATGTATTTTCTGTTTGAATGTATTTCATAGCATTTGTTTTTTACTAGGGTTTATCTCCTAAATCAAATTTTTAAATATCTCAAATTTGCAATTATTGTGTGAATTACCCTGCGGGACATTGGGAAGTGGGCCATAATGACTAAAGACCCATCACTAACTTTTGAGTTACTACTATGGACATTAACTTAAAAAAATACTGGTACCTAATAACTACGTAAAAAATGTCATCTCAGTTTGAGTCTATTACGTAGGAGTCAAATTTGTATCTAACGTTTATAACTGCCTTATCGAGGCTTCAACTGAATAAATGAGATTTGAGTTTGAAATTATATATTTGGATTGAGTACCGACTCCTCACTAATATAAATCGCTGCAAGGAAAATTCCAAACCAGTTGAAACAATCGAACTAAAAGTACGCTAGGTCATCATGGTATGGAAGCTTTGTTCATGGCGTTGGCAGTACATTGAGTGGTGGCGTGTAGTTCGGTCTCTGGGCGTGTGCCGACTGGCTGCGGTGGTGCGGTGGCAGTGGCAGGGTGGGCGGCGCGCGCGCAGCCGTACAGACAGAGGCGGACTTACGGCCTGGAGGAACCACCCAGCGCCACGCCTCCACCTGCACTTACATCTATAAAAAAGCTCACTACTAGTCCATGTTAACATGAGTGCACTTTATTCACAATTTTATGCACTGCAAATGATATGAGCTGGTGTGTAAGTATCCTCAACAACAGCTACTCTACACTCATTATTATCAGTTGCTTGCGCCCTACGTTACTAGTTAGTTTTTATTCGTTATCTCTTTGATATTCTACTTTCATCATACACATTTATGATTTTACCTGGGCATAGTTTAGTAAGAGGTATGTACCTAAGTTGTAAGGTGAAATGAGTAAACAATTTGTGGACAAGGGGATCGTCCCTTGATGTAGGTACAACAGATACCTATGTATGTGGGTGATTCGAGTACATATACAAGCAGATAATGTAGGTCATTGACGAGTCTGCCACGCCGGCGGGGGTCGGCGGGCGTTCGCCCTTGAACTTGCTTAAGGTACCGCAGCGTCTGAAGATATCAGTCAGGTACGCATCCCTGGGGTGTGGAACTGGCCTATCTAGTAAATAGGGTAAATAAGTATTTTTTTGAAAAAAATATTTTTGCTTGTAAATCTAGTGTAAACGCCACAGGGTAAAATAGGTTTCAAGAGAATAAAAATAATGATGTACTTACTTAGTAATATAATTTTGTCCAATTAAACAAACCCTGCACTGCACAATATAATATATCACGACACTGTAAACTAACATTTGATATCTTTACAAGAAGTGTTATAGTCGACGATAGGATAACGACTGACTAGTTGTAATTGTATTTTTCAACATGGATGCAAAGATGGCGCCTACCAACAACTTTTACTTTATCACCGGAAGTAGTGCGTAGTCAACTATAAAACATATTAAAGTGGCGCCATCTTTACGTATTATACAAAATTATCTTAATAAATGTGATCACATTAAATAAATATTGCTAATTAAATAATTATTGCTAACAGTCGGCCATCCAAAACATTCGTACGACCTCGTACGATGCAGTTAATAACAATCAGATAAGTAACATAAATATGAAGGAAATGACAAATTACATTACAATAATGAGCTTAAACTTAAATAAATAATTCAATAGGTAAACTAAAACTAGACGAGTACCTAAGCTGTTTATACTTAACACCAAATGTTCAAAATTCGTATTAATAAAATAAAATCTAATTTTCTCAAAGCAGTTCGAAATTAAAATTCCCTTTTAAATATGTAAAATTGTAATAGTTAGTTGTAGTGTTATAATAGGGATAGGGTGTATTAGTTAACTATTTAAAATGTATGTATTACCAATGTCATTAATTGTATTAGTGAATGTGAGAGCTCACCTGCCAACAAACTGTTATTGGTTTGGCAGATGTAACTATGTGATTATTTTGAAAAGATTCACTAATAAACGTTTACATACATACATACCAATTATTTTCGAATTTAGTTAAACCAGTACAACAATAAATAAATTCTGAATATCTTCGGCATCAGGCACCTTACGTCCTGATTACCTTTAGACCATAGGGTAGTCCAATCTAAAATCTTTAGCATCAGGCCCCTTACGTCCTGATTACCTTTTGACAATAGGGTAGTCCCACCAAAAATCTTTGGCATCAGGTCCCTTACGTCCTGATTACCTTTTGACAATAGGGTGGTTCAACTTAAATGTTTGGCATCAGGCCCCTTACGTCCTGATTACCGGCATCAGGCCCCCTACGTCCTGATTACCTTTTGGTAAAAGGGTAGTCTCATCTAAAACAGAACACAAAATCATTAATAAATTTATCTGAAATAAATGGTTATTATTTATTAGTGTACCCAAGTGGTCCAAAATTATAAGTACCCTGGTATTCAGAAATTATATAAGTACATACAGTTGAATTTACCTACGGGCCATGTCCATGCGATCAATAGCTTTTATGGAGAATTTCCTCCCTTCCTTTTCAGTTAGTGGGGTATCCTCCACTTAAAAACCAGTATAACGATTTCACCTTCTCTAGAGTTTTGTCTACCGAGAAATGGCCAGTATCATCATGCTTACACTGACAACTTGCCAACGGACTTACCACCATTCCTTATCAGATCTTATCCTAAATAGCTTATCAATATAAAATATCTCTTTGTATCAATGAAATATTAAAGATTTGAGTCATTTAGAATTCTAACAGTATTTTAACAGTTCTCTGTTCTGAAATATAGCCCGCAGTGAGTTACAGTTGTGAGTACTGTCACCTAATAAAATAATATTCTTAAAAGTCTTTCCACGTTAATGAACCCCATCAAGTAGACGCAGAGCGTGATTATCAAAAATACAGCAACAATAAATAAATATTTAAAACTACATCGATGAGTTATAGCAATTTAGAACCGCTAAGAAGTCGAACTATGACATTTATGGTATCCACAAGCTCAAGCTGTTCTGGTAAATTATTGGGTCATAGTAAGAGGCGAAAAGTATTGTTACCAGACGCGGATGCAACAGAAAAATCGGCTTTCATCAAAGAAGATGAAGGCAAGAGCTGAAATATTGTTTTAGTCACAGTCAGAATTGAAACAAAATAAAAATATGCACGTCAGCCAAATCGGTTTGAGACAAATTAAAAGCTGTTTATCAAAGCAGCTAGTTCTCGAGCAAATGTCAAATAACAAAGACATCCGTGATAACTTAATGACTTCACAGTATTCACATAAATAACTTCATGGACATAGTTGGTACCTAAGCACGCCGATATGGAAATAAAATTACCTCCAGAACTGCTCAGTATAAAGTCAAACTTATACAATCTGCCAACAGCATTCGAAAACTTTCGGATAGCCACAGAATCAAGAGATTATTATTATTAAATGAGAAAACGAGCGGACATGAAAGAAAGAACTTCAATGTCTGACTGAAAATCCAAACATTAATGAGAACGTATGGTGTAGATTGCGGCTGTTCTCATATGTAAATATTATCTATTTCTTAATACCGATGTGTCATACAATCACCTTTACACGGAAAAATAATCCTATTACTTTCAATACCGGAAAAATAATCCTAATACTTTCAACTACTGTATATCTGGGCGTACAATTCAACGAGTTACCAGTGTGAGAGACCTAGGTATTGTGTTGGACTCCAAACTACATTTGACATACATAGACAGTATAATAACTAAAGCATATGGACGGCTATATGGGTATGATTCTTCGTTTAGCTAAATCATTTTAACATCATTAAAAAACACTAATACATTAAAATACACAATCCACCACAGGAGTCCACAATATGCTGTGCATATAGATAGATTGGAAATGGTGCAAAAGAAATTCTTAAGGGCATTGGATTATCGTACTGGCAGCACTTTCACAGATTATAAAAATAGTGCTATCAGACATAAACTGCAATAATACAAGCAAAATTGAAGGCAAGAGAAAGGTTTAGAAAGGTTTCAGTTACCACAGGAAAAGAAGGTACTTTAACGATACCTTACTTGTTCCTGATATGTTAGTCAACTTACTGTTTGTAGGCAAGATACCAGATATCAACAAAGTCGTCTTAGAAAAACAAAGGCCTACATCGTAGAGAAAAGCGGTGAAGTGACACTGATAGCACAGATAACAGATGAACTTCAAAAAACAAAGGCCTACATCGTAGAGAAAAGCGGTGAAGTGACACTGATAGCACAGGGAACAGATGAACTGTACTACCTCAAGGTAACTCAAGTCTGACAAGAAAAGAGGCTGCCAACTACTCACAAAAAAGAGAAAAGATAATACGGTGGCATCACACGGAATGGCACCGTAAACTTGGCCAAAAAAAACTTCGCCAAATGAAAAGGACCTGATCAAGTCTTGCTACAGATGAACTTCTGTACGGTTTGAACTGGAACAACGAAAAGTTTGAACTTGGAAACCTGCATGAAAAGCAAGCTGCCAAGATTATCTTTCACAAGACTCTTCAGGACGCAAGTGCTGGACATAATTCACATTGGCGTCTGTGGAATAATCCGAATACTGCCAAGTCAATTCATCTCTCTCTTTTTTTCTTTTTTAAAGATGTATTGACGATTTTCAAACAACATAAAACGAATGAATGAATGATTTATTTCGCTCGAATTGTGGTACATACAAGGTCATAATAATAAATTATAAACAACCTCATTGCTCACTCTTCACCGCAAGTGGTAACTAAAATCTATTACGAAGACTAGACGTTCCACGATAAAAGGATAAAACACCTAGGTACAATCTGACAACGGCTGTGAATACCAAGGAGTTTGTAGACTTTCTCAAACTTACACCCCACAACAAAATCGGATCAGCGGGATCAGCGAGAGGAAGCACAGCTCCTTGCTAAATTCTCAAACTTACACCCCACAACAAAATCGGATCAGCGGGATCAGCGAGAGGAAGCACAGCTAAATTCTCAAACTTACACCCCATGACCACAACAAAATCGGAAGAGCGAGAGGAAGCACAGGTCCTTGCTAAATGAAGCGAGATGCTTGTTCATTGAAGAAAATGTCCCCAAAGAGCTTTAAAAAGCAGAAGCAGTAGCTACGGCAAACCATCTCACAAACCGTAGCCCTTCGAAAGCATTGAACGGTGGCATACCATTCGCGAAGTGGATAGGCCGTTACTGGCAGGAAAACTGTCATCCTAAAGATGACGACGCTGTGACGAGCCGGGAAATTGCATAGTTATAGAAAAGATGCACTTCCAAGATCGCGCCATGAAAACCTTGTAAAAGAAGAGGAACATCGCAGTCACACGGCTGCGCAGGCGGCGATCGGCACGGCTGCGCGGGCGGTGCTTGGCACGGCTGCGCGGGCAGCGCCCATAAAAGCGACGCCCACTACGGCAGCGCGGGCGGCGCCCACTACGGCAGCGCGGGCG
This sequence comes from Achlya flavicornis, assembly GCA_947623365.1. Lineage (NCBI taxonomy): Eukaryota > Metazoa > Arthropoda > Insecta > Lepidoptera > Drepanidae > Achlya > Achlya flavicornis. Next base: position 16,090,922 of record OX392477.1, on the reverse strand, counting down.
GCGCCCACTACGGCAACGCGGGCGGCGCCCACTACGGCAGCGCGGGCGGCGCCCACTACGGCAGCGTGGGCAGCGCCCACTACGGCAATGCGGGTGGCACCCGGCGCGACTGCGGGCGGCACCCGGCACGATTGCGCAGGCGCGGGCGGCGCCCACTATGGCAGTACAGGCGGCGCCCACTACAGCAGTACAGGCGGCGCCCACTACGGCAGCGCGGGCGGCGCCCACTACGGCAGCGCGGGCGGCGCCCACTATGGCAGCGCGGGCGGCGCCCACTACGGCAGCGCGGGCGGCGCCCACTACGGCAGCGTGGGCAGCGCCCACTACGGCAATGCGGGTGGCTCCCGGCGTGACTGCGGGCGGTACCCGGCACGATTGCGCAGGCGCGGGCGGCGCCCACTATGGCAGCGCGGGCAGCGCCCACTACGGCGACGCGGGCGGCGCCCACTACGGCAGCGCGGGTGGTGCCCACTACGGTAGCACGGCCGGCGCTCACTAGGGCAGCGCAGGCGGCGCCCACTACGGCAGCGCCCGGCGTGACTGCGTGCGGCACTCGGCGCGACGGCAGCGCGGGCAGAGCCCTGCGCGAAGGCGCGGGTGGCGCCCACTACGGCAGCGCGGGCAGCGCCCGGCGTGACTGCGAGCGGCACCCGGCGCGACTGCGAGAGCGGCGCCCACCGCGAAAGCGCGGGAAGCACCCACCACGTAAGCGCGGGAGGCGCCCACTACGGCAGCGCGGGCGACGGCCACTACGGTAGCGCGGCCGGCGCTCACTATTGCAGCGCGGGCAGCGCCCACTTCGGCAGCGCGGGCGGCACCCACTATGGCAGCGCGGGCGGCCAGCGCAGGCGCCCACTAAGAAAACGCGGGCAGCACCCACCACGTAAGAGCGGGTGGTGCCCACTATGGCAGCGCGGCCGGAGCTCACTACGGCAGCGCGGGCAGCGCCCGGCCCGACTGTGGGCTTCACCCGGCGCGAATGCGCGGGCGGCGCCCACTATGGCAGCGCGGGCAGCGCCTATTACGGCAACGCGCGGCACCCGGCGCGACTGCGAGAGCGGCGCCCACCGCGAAAGCGCGGGCAGCACCCACCACGTAAGCGCGGGAGGCGCCCACTACGGCAGCGCGGGCAGAGCCCTGCGCGAAGGCGCGGGTGGCGCCCATTACGGCAGCGCGGGCAGCGCCCGGCGTGACTGCGAGCGACACCCGGCGCGACTGCGAGAGCGGCGCCCACCGCGAAAGCGCGGGAAGCACCCACCACGTAAGCGCGGGAGGCGCCCACTACGGCAGCGCGGGCAGAGCCCTGCGCGAAGGCGCGGGTGGCGCCCACTACGGCAGCGCGGGCAGCGCCCGGTGTGACTGCGAGCGGCACCCGGCGCGACTGCGAGAGCGGCGCCCACCGCGAAAGCGCGGGAAGCACCCACCACGTAAGCGCGGGAGGCGCCCACTACGGCAGCGCGGGCGACGGCCACTACGGTAGCGCGGCCGGCGCTCACTATTGCAGCGCGGGCAGCGCCCACTTCGGCAGCGCGGGCGGCACCCACTATGGCAGCGCGGGCGGCACCCGGCGCGAATGCGCGGGCGGAGCCCACTTTGGCAGCGCGGCCAGCGCCCACTGCGGCAACGCGGGCGGCGCTCACTATAGCAGCGCGGGCAGTGCCCACTACGGCAACGCGGGCGGCGCCCACTACGGCAGCACGGGCGGCACCCACTACGGCAGCGCAGGCAGAGCCCTGCGCGAAGGCGCGGCTGGCGCCCACTGCGGCTGCACGGGCAGAGCCCTGCGCGAAGGTGCGGTTGGCACCCGTCGCGACTGCGCGAGCGGCGCCCACTACGGCTGCGCGGGCACAGCCCTGCGCGAAGCCGCGGGCGGTGCCCGGCGCGACTGCGCGAGCGGCGATTGGATCGGCCACGAAAGTTGCGGCTGCATGCGGATGGTGGTTGATCTGGCCGCCCGAGCGGCGGCAGTCAGCCCGGCTGCGGGCTTGAGGTTGCAATCGTCGTATGTTGACCAGGATCGGCGATTGATTGCCCCGTTCGATCGGGCGAGCCACCGACCATTATGCACCACCCAGTTTTTCGATTGGATCCAATGAAACAAAACATTGATCGCGTAGTAAACCGTTACCTACCACAAGTTACTTGGAGTAAGCATGTAAAAGGTAAAATGTAGATATAATAGGAATTTTCCAGACATTAATTTAGCCAAACGTAATGAAACCGTGGCCCACTGGTTAAATTAATTCAAACCAAAACATTTTGCTTTCGTATAATAATACACTTATGGTAAAGGATGATGTAGGTATTATTTGGGCTCTTTACGTTTTGAATGTCGAAATATAGTCCCGACCATGCATAGATTCCAAGAAGATTCCCCTAGCATTCAATTTCCCACAGCCCATACGTAGGCTAATGGATGAATACGTAGGTTAATGAAACACCTTCAATAATCTGAGGCTATCAAGGATTCACCCAGACCACGCATCACTCTTAAAAATCATTTAACATGGAATAATAATAAAAAATAGACATGGGACTAGAGAGAAGAAAAAAAAAATGAGCATAAAGCACGTGCTTTCTACATAATGATATTTCCCTTTTTAAAAGTCACTTGTGTGGGTCTATGCGGTTGTCATCCCGCTTCTGAGATGTAAACGCCACAGGGTAAAATAGGTTTCAAGAGAATAAAAATAATGATGTACTTACTTAGTAATATAATTTTGTCCAATTAAACAAACCCTGCACTGCACAATATAATATATCACGACACTGTAAACTAACATTTGATATCTTTACAAGAAGTGTTATAGTCGACGATAGGATAACGACTGACTAGTTGTAATTGTATTTTTCAACATGGATGCAAAGATGGCGCCTACCAACAACTTTTACTTTATCACCGGAAGTAGTGCGTAGTCAACTATAAAACATATTAAAGTGGCGCCATCTTTACGTATTATACAAAATTATCTTAATAAATGTGATCACATTAAATAAATATTGCTAATTAAATAATTATTGCTAACACTAGTAGGTATAAGATACGTATTTCCATGTAGGTATTGTGTGGTATGTGGTCCATGTAGATATCACCTTCGGCCATAGGTTATATTCTAGTCAAAAGCAGTGTCTATCAATTTCTGTTATGTTATAGCTTCCTACCGCTCATTTAGTCAATATTCGCCTTTTACTAATGACATGAGCTCCTTTATTTGTGTCACGTTGCGTGATTTGTGTTATGTCCTTTGGTTAGAGTGTACGGAGCCAAAGTGGACTTCAGGTAGTTGGCTTAAGGCATAATATATTATTCACTCTTCAGTCAAGGTGATCTGTATGATCTGTGAGGGTATTTCCCCACCGTTTGACTCACCTGTAGGTAGGTATACATATACCTGACTAACTGAAACTCACCTACCTATCTATTTAATTTTAGCGATCTTTCACAATTACTGGTATCTTTATTTATAATATTTCAATATCTCTAAGTGACATCTTAAAAGAACCATAGATCCTTGTATTCCCAATTATGGCAAATTATTTAACAAGCAGAGTCAAAATATTTACCTTCTTTGTCGGATCGTATTATACCAATGAGTAAGTAGATACGTAAAATTGCCATAGGTCGCCATTAATTACGTTGTCTGAACTGAACATCCTCTTTATGTTTATGAGTATTGGTAATACTCGACCCCATTACGGGATAAACTTGAAAATAAGCAATTTTTTTTTTATACAACTAAGTCGGTTAACAAGCATACGGCCTGCCTGATGATAAGCGGTTACCGTAGCCATATGGACGCTTGCAACACAAGAAGCATGGCTCACTCGTTACCGACCTTTCCCCCCTCCCCTATGAGCTCTGGCGACCTTACTCACGAGCAGGAACACAACTTTACACCATCATAAAGTTATTTGGCTGCGGTGTTCTGTAAGGTGGAGTTACTTCCCCAGTCGAGCTGCTCCTTGAGCTAATAAACGCTATGCTCTACCTCTCTCAATATCTATGCAGAAATGTATGTATGCAATATCTATGTTTGTTCCTTTGTGGACTCTAGAGACCAACCGACTTGATGATGATTCTTTCTTCAATCGATTTGTCTTACTCTTGCGAGTGTCACAAAAGACATGACCGCAATCAAAATTCAATATGGCGGCAACCAGATGCCATATTGTGAAAAAAGGAAAACGAACGATTGTTAAGTGGGGTATCACTGAATACGAGTAAGTATTTTAAAATCAGCATGATACAGCCATATAGTATATAATATACTACGTACAATTACAGCCAAAAGCTCCGTTTAAGAATTCCACAACCTGAAAGTTGTGTGAGTTAAAAGCTCCACGTCCGCGTCGTTGGCGAACCCCGCGATGTTTGTTAGACTTAATATCATAGAGTGAATAATACGTCTACTACGTTACCTGAACAGTGAACAACTCGTATCATTACTAAAACGAATACCTAAGTCTGAAATTTATTAAATTATCAAAAGAAACAAAAATACTCGACTGCCTAGGTAATTTAAAAATTTACTGTATAGAGAAAAACTGTAATCTATAGAATTTTGAATTTTATAAGGTATTGCAGTCGGGGACAAACATAGAAAAAATAAAAAATAACAAAATAGGAAAAATAACCTAAATATGCTTGATTTTTACAATACAACAATTTGGTTAAAATGCATAAAAAAAAAAAACAATTTAGGCCCTGATAAGGCTCTTATGAACATTAACAAATGACTCTACATAAGATTCTTTTTGGGTATATTTCTGAGTAAATCAAAGTTCTAATAAGTCGTAATGTATGCTTCTTTCTGCAAGATATGATAAAAAACGGTCCCCAAATTTGCTGCCCCTAAATCTGCCGCCCTAGGCCCAAGACTACTCAGCCTGCTGGTAAATCGACGACGACGGACCGATTAGGTTATCTTAAGGCCTACTATATTTAGATATATTCAGTCTTTTGAATTTAAATACCTAAATAAGGGGCGGTCGGACGAAACCCACGCTACGCCCGCCACTGAGTTTAAATCATAATATTTGTCGTCATGATTATTGCAGTTATAATAAATATTTAGGTATTTAAGTATTATACGGGCTTGCGTTTAGCCGACCTTACCACTCTTATTTCTCCCCATTTGTTATTCCGTGACGAATATACAGCAAGTACAACGTAGTGCCATTCTTTAATTTATAGTTACCCAAAGGTATTCAGAATGTTAGCTGATGAAAATTATTTGGTAGGATAAAGTAAATGGATACCTACCTGGGCTCTACCGCGTAACTTTGGTGGTAATCGTAACGAACACGATTCATTATTTCATCCAATGACGCGCACGCGGTATGACAACGCGACCACATCGATCTCTGTGGACGCGACGATGACCATTCGTGGGCCCTGATTGGATGAAATTCATTAATGGTGTTCGCTACGATTACCACCAAAGTTACGCGGTAGAGCCCCTGGTCGATGTCGCAGTGGGGAGCTGCGTAGCAACGCGTCTCCTAGCAAGTAGTCTAAATTATTGAAAAAATGTACTTCTGAAAATATAGATTGATAGAATATATACTTTCTGTAATATTAGACCTCATTATATACTTAAACGAGAACTCACTATAAAACCATAACAAGATCCCTCCCAACTGATAATCTGAAAATTAGAATATTATAAAATGCACGCCTTAAAATATACGTAATATTATAAAATGTCTTGTAGCGCCTACTAGTGATTTCATAACAATGTTGCAAGTAAAGTTTAGTTAAAGAGCAACACAATTAGGTCTAACGGTGTGTGCCGGTAGCTGCACTTGAGAGCCACGTTCCTGGTATTCTATATCAATAATGTGACTTTTGAACAAACCACTGCTCGTCATGGTGATTTTGTAATAAAATACAAGTCAATAAAAAAAACTTGCAATTGCATTCATCGATGAATGTAAAATAAACTTAGACCTTTTTTTTGTCTAGATAATCGTAGTAATATTTAAATATTAATATTATTATAGTATATACCTAATAATATTTATTAATTAAGGTACGCAGGTTGGGTAGAAAATAAAATACGGAATTTAAAAAAAAACAATTTACTATTATTATTACTATAACAACTTAACGGTTAAGTCTCAACCGAGGCCTGATACAGGCGGTGTCGGTCGAAACAATCAGTTCGATGAAATTGAGCGGAATTTCATAATTTATATTTACATAGGCGCATCACATACAACTCCTTTCCTTCACACACATAATTTACCTATTTGTTAGACATGCACCTACATTTACACTGTTCACAACCATTTAAATAATAAATAAATAAATTACACTAAGTACCTATAGCATGCGTTGAATAGCTGCCACTGGTAATATTTAGGAACTTGATGCCAGTCGAGGCTGTAAGGTCAGTCGTCGCCAGCCGGGGCTGGGGCGGGCTGGGGCGGTCCGGGGGCGGCTCGAGAAGCTGCTCGTGCGGCGCGGGCGGTCGGGGGTGCAAACAGTGGAGGTGGTCGCGCTCGCTCAGCGCGCATCCGGCGCCTTGGTGGTCTCCTTCATCATGCAGCTGCACCCCACCGACACCTGCAGCGTCTGCGGCACCGGCGAGTCCCTGTACGTCACCAGCACCGTGTCCTCGATCTCGACGCACTCGGTGGTGAAGTGGACGTCGTCTACTTTGTGCTTGTGCTTGCAACACCCGTGCGTCGTCTTCGTGCACAGCTGGTTCGGCGTCTCCGCGCACTTGAGGTGCTTGATCACTCGCGGTATCCGGTTCTCGTCCTTGTCGTAGAAGATTTCGATGGGGCACATAGTCTTGTTGGCCACCACCGTCAGAGTCAGCAGCGGAGCCTTCGTTCTCTCGTGGGGTTTCGCTATCACTATAGCCACTACCACTGCGAGGGTCACGATTATCAATGAAATCTTGTAAGCTGCCATGGCGATTTTAAATTTTGTGATTTGATGGGGGCACTGAAATGCTCACCGGTGAAAGGCTGTGTTGCGAATAGTGGATGGACCGCCAAGTATCGAAGTTATAAGTAGCGGACGCTCGAAGACAGAATTGAGCGGGGAGACAAGTGCGCAAGGGGGACTTGCCTCGCTAGTCTGACGAAGTGCGGCACGCGCTGCGGTCGCGGGCGACTCTCCCGCATTACTAGAGACGCGCGACGACGTGAACTAGTTTGGGATATGGCGAGTTTCGAGTGATCAAAATACGTAGTGCGTTACATTGGATTGTACTTTACTTATTACTTTAATAGGTAAGAGTGAGTGAAAAATGTGTCTAAATTTTATTTATTTATTTAACATGATATAATAGAATAGAATAGAACTTCCATTACTAATACATTTTCCAATAATGAATATCTACTCTGTAACTTAATTTATGGACTTTGTATCTATCTACTAGCAATCAGTGCCATCCTTGTTATGTAATATGTAGAGTTCATTTAGTAAATGTAGTGCTGATAGCGCTGAAGCCAATAGCTTTACTAATCGATTTTGATTGGCTTTCGTGTGACCAATGTAATTAGTTGTAGGTACTTAATGCGAGATAATATTACTAATGTTAAATGTAACCGAATTATTGGAGGACTGTGATTGTATATAATAATGGTCACGCCCAAAAACTTTTACAGACTATGTAATTGCGAGTTGCGAATTAAGATAGACATATATATAGAGATAAGTACCATTATAATTCTGTAGTATTATGGTAATTCTATTTAAGCGTATCTACCTCAGATTACAGAACAATCTATCCTTTTGTTCTGTAATCTGTGGTCTCTACCATATTATGTTTTACATGCGTACACAAGCCAATTTGCACCGTATTTCTAGTCCGTGGATGTTTTGATAAGACTCACGTGCCTGATCTATATGCTTAAAATATGGTATGTAATTCAATTCACGAGTAAAATGGGTGTGTATGTGTATAAATCCACGTAATAATAAATTATTCATTAATCATATTTCCTCATTATTTATTTATTCTGTAAAGCCGGCTAACGGTATTTTAATATTTCAAAATTGTTATTATCCTTAACAAATAATACAGCAGCTTTATGAATGGAATTTCCTTAATACCTACCGCAATAATTGGTAATTACTGTGTTATATGTATAATTTGTTCATTAGAAAATCCGAACATGTATTTAAAAACTATAAACAAACGAGATTAATAGTTTATTTTTTTGCATACTGGGGCGTCATACGCATATTATTAGGCGGAATTTTCCCCCGGTTTCCCTCCCTTTCACAAGACAACTCAAGCATAATAAAATTGTTCGTTTGTTTTTCCTCTAAAACAATCGCTATCTGCAGGATAGCAGTTTCGCGCGCGCCATCTTCTATATTTTCTTATATGTTTTGGTTTATTTATCCCCTATAGTTAACAATAGTCGGAAGTAATTATTGTCATCAACCTGGGGCTCTACCGCGTATCTTTGGTGGTAATCGTAATGAACACCATTAATTATTTCATCCAATGACGCGACGATGACCATTCTTGGGCCCTGATTACGATTACCACCAAAGATACGCGGTAGAGACCCTGTATGAATGGCGAGTTGCAAGCACGTGCTGTACAGTAATGACGAGTAACCTGCAAGCGAGCACGTGCTCGACCGGTTCATTGGCCCATTTGTCGACGGCATCATCGTATCGTTACGGAGCTCGCCATTAAATGACGTTTATGATGCAACACCCAATAGTCGTGTCGCGGTCGCATACAATGATGGATGTAGACTGATGTATGTTGTGAGATTTTGTTTATTAGGCTTACATTTATTGTTATTGAATGAATAGACGATAGGTTGGTGGTATATTGTCGCAGTTCTATTTTATATCAGTCTTAGGGTCAGCTCACACCGACACGTGACACGACGGGACTTTTTAAAATAACAAAAGAATAAAGAACATTATTTAGTAAACAGAAAAACTACACATTCCAGGGAGAGAATTCGGATACGGCTCGCGGTGGCGCGAGTCCCTTGTCACGAATTCTCTCATTGAAATGTGCACCTTTTTGTGTAAATAAATTCTATTGCTATCTTAGGTTGCCGCGTCGCGTCTCTTCTCGGTGTGAACTGACCCTTAGATTCACAGATGTAGTAGCAGCACGTAGCAGGGGGCTTGCCAATGTGTTGCCGACCGTTGCAAAGCCTATAAAAAAGGTCGAATGCCGGCATTCAAATCGACGTCACGGCGAATACGTCATCATGTTCGCTTCAAACATACTCTACATACGTGCTCTACCATTATGCTGTGCTTCAATTTGAAAACTCATAAAGTAATGTGATTGTAGAGTTGGTTTGAGTATCGGCGGGTGTCCATCTAATGAATTATTCTTGTCATCACTAGACGATACGATCCTACGATTTGTATGCGCGGATCCAGCCTTCAAGTCAGGGGTGGGGGTCATACTTATCCAGCTTGGAAGGGTTTCAGAATACTGTAATAATATTCATAATAGCTGTTTCAACAAAACAGAATTTTCATTTTTTTTTTTTTTAATTAATAACTTATTCTGGGAGTAAACAGATTTTCGCAAGGTGCTCTAGTTCTTGAGATACCACTACGAGCTACGTAGTGGATTTGCCAATACGAGCCCGTTCCTTTTTTAATCAGCTAACTGGTTGTTTTTGGATATGGTGTTAAAAAAAAACACGGCAGTATATCGCAGTTAATAGTAAAACTATCACAGCTAAGTAGGCTTTACAAATAGTCGACTAACTTATAATGTACCTACTTGGAGAAGTAAAAAGGAAAGTTTCGTACAAAATTATATGATATTGGCTGGGGGCTATTATATTAACTTTTAGTTTTTCTATAAGTCCGCTTATTGCGACGGGCAACATCGAAACCCTACACTGCGGTTAACCTGACGCACTTGGCCGGTTTTAATTTTATATTTTACAGATATTGAACCGTCAAAAATCCCTTTAAAAAATTGGTTCTGATTTTCCAATTTTCTGGGCATTTTTTCTTTCTTTAACGACCTTGTCCTGATATTTACGAGAACAACGAAAAAAATCAGCCAAATCGGTAGAGCTGTTCTCATTTGATGATCTTAGCTTACGCAAACATCCTTAAAGTATAATAATTAAAAGCATGTAATTGTAATAACCTACGACATTGGGATGAAACACAATTGTATATGGTGTGACGTCATCCTCTGTCCCTGTGTATCTTCATATACGGTCGCAATTTATCCGAGATAAGCGCGTCAATGGTTTTTAAGATGGCACACATGTTCGCAAAATGCTCAAATCCTTATGTTTACGCACTTAACCCGGAAAATTACCGTTAAACAACTAATGAGTTAAAAAAAGTTAAACAGATAAATATGTTCAAATTTTGAATGAAGGATTAAAACGTAACGTTATGAGACGTGATGTGTTTTATGTGTTTGCACTATAATAAATATACATTTATAAAATTATACCTTATAATTACTTATTAGTTATTATGGCCTGATTGTAATAATACACACAGGATTAGATTGTATAATTTAATAACCACCAATGTGATACATACATATGTAGGTATATCTAGGCATGTCCATGATGACAGCAACATTTTTTCCGATTTGTTCTAATTATTATATTGTATGTGCTTAGCTGTGTTTATAATGTAAGTAAGACACCTTAATATTATGTGATTGATGAAACTCTCAAAACAGTCTTGGGGAAAAAACTTCTTGTTTCTTGTAAGATGTGTATAAAGTTATGAATAAATGATTGAATTATGAATATTGCTTTTATTTCGATGGAAACCTTTAAATATAATGAAATGTAATAGTAATAAAATTAATTACCTTTTAGTCCAATATTTTACAAAATGACAGGAAAAAAATATTATACAGGACTTAATTAAATATGTAGCGGGGGGCAGAAGTCATAAACTCGACTACTCGATATTTTCATTTATTTTTACATAAATAATAAATAAAGGGAGTGATTTTAATGCATGCATATTAAACATTAAATAAAAAAAGACGCATATAATATTGTTCTGTTTGGTGCAGCCCCATACTGGCATAAGGTTGTAACTTGTTTGTATAATACAAGTTTATTGTGTGTTGACAGCTTAGAGTGTTTTCCAAGCAGCCAATACATTATTTTATACCGTAGGTGTAATTCGTCGATTTTTTTCTTGACGTGAGCTTTCCATACTTATATAGTTTTCTTTTGAAAATTGACATATGATAGGTACAGTTATTTTGAAATCGTGAACGTCTATGGGAAGACTACAAGAATTATTGCATCAAGTGTCACATATTCGAGCTATACCTAATAAAGTGAAAATCTGTTGCTGGACGTGTCTCAAAGCAAAAGACGCCCACGATCACGAACCTTTGATAATGTACCTACACTACCTATAAGTGTATTTCCTTCTCACTAACCAAAACTTATTTAGGTACATGACTCTCATTTAAGGCGTAATTCAGCCTCCCATGTAGGTAACTTGACGATAATTCATCCAATATCTATATGATACCTATGTTTATGTCACAGAAAGGAACCTCAGAGCGATACCTGTGTGGTATTTTATTGTATTTCATTTTCTTTAATTATGATGAGCACGCGCGCCCGCGCTGCGCTGCGGTATCTTGTGTGTGTGATCGTGTTACTTCGGATGTTGTGAATCAGCACGTGTTTTCCTCCGCCTCCTACATCATCGTGTGCTGATATTTTGAGACCGAAAAACCCAAAACTAGTCGGCATGAATGAGACGGAAAATTTCGAGGAAGCAAGAAGGCATACAATATAGGATTCTCATTCAAAATACTTTTAAGTACTTACTCCAGTAGAATTAGCTCAAAATTAAGCAAAATTTTTTTTGGCATATCGATAGAGTTATGTATGGATATGATTACCTTAAATTCGCAACCGATTTGGAAGTACGGAACATGGTGAAAATTGAGAAAAACGTTGATATTGAATAATTCCTAAACAAACATTGTGGTACTAGTTGCGACAATACCATGTCTTTAGAGAACCATTACCTACCTTCTCAATCAATTTGGACCGGTTGCGACATACGGAACATACCTAAACTTAAAATAGTAATTTTTTGCCTTTATCTCCTAGGCAAAATGTGTGGTACTAGTTGCGAACTCATTGGTAACTTGTATAGCGTTTTACATTTAGTTTTAAGTTTGCAACCGGTTGCGATCTACGGAACCCTAAGAAAATACTTTTTGCTGAATTATACTTCTAGCAAAATTAGCGTACTCCGTATTATTGCTTATATCATATTTATAGGTCGACTTCTACCTACTTTGTGATCGCAACTGAAGAGAACATTACGGAACATAGTTTCGTAACACGCGAATACGCGCACATTTTACTTGCAACAAATTTCAGAAGCATTTGTGGTTGCTGAAATATATCTCAGTAGGTACTGTGACGTGAGGAAGGATACGTGTCAGTATTGGCCTGCGACTGATTTCATTGACAGCTGTGAAAAGTGTTGTGTGTGTGCGGCACGGGGCGCAGGCGCACATGCCGGGCGACCTTTGAGGCTCGTGCGACTGACTCGTGCACGGCAAGCGATACCCTGCGCGGTTGAGTCACATCACAGCACAGGTCGTAGTAGGTATATGTAGACTAACCGGCCCGTGTCTGCTGCCTCGGGTGTGACGTCACTTTGCCACCCAAATAATAATAACCTACCTCTAATAGCTTTTAAATCTTAAATGCTGTTCGATGGTAAGCGCATCACTTGGGAACGGCTGGATCAATTAGGCAATATTTTTTATGTTTGTAATAGTCCGAATAAGGTTTATGATGAGGAAAGAAAAACGTTGGAAACGTTTCCAGAAAAATTGGAAAATTCGTGAAAAACGGAAAGTGTTTTTTTCCATGGGATTTTTGACACGACAACGTCTGTTGGGCAACCTGTTTTGAATAAGTTTCAAAACAAGTCTGACTGGTCTGAAGACGTGTATGTACTTGTAAGTTGTAACTAAAGGATGATAAATATTTATAAATATGATAATACAATAAAAGCGGCCTTATTGCCCTGTTACTGGACATATTTAGATTATATTTAAGACTAGCTTTTTGCCCGCGGCTTCGCTCGCGTAGACTATAAGATTTGTTCGCGTAATAAACGTAAAGATATTAAATTCGTGAAGATTCCTAATTGTTCTTGTGAACTCGGTGGCCAATGCGATGATGAGAGCGCGGCGCGGCGACAGCTGGTGGAGGACCACGTGCTCCCATCCATCAATCATCAATCAGCCAGGACTTTGCTTTTTAAATGAGTAATTTTAATCTTTTATATAAAGCCGGCCAAGCTCAAGACTTAGTCTCACTCGCGTACCGAGGGCTCTGACCTTCCCTGTACGTATATTTATTGGATTGGGCCATCACTGTTGTTTAAAACCGGACCACATAATTAAGTTTGTTTGTGAAGGAATTTGGATGATATTGAAAAAACTGTGCTAGTTAGAAAAAATGATCTATTTTTCCTATACTTTTTCCAGATTTTTCGCATTGCGAACCTCGGAGATTGGAATTATTCATCAACCGTCAAAAAGTCTAAAAAACAATAGAAACCTGTTCTAAAATGTACAAATAAAGCCCTTTCACATGATACCTCACTTAAATTTGTAGCCCTGCTTTGAAATTGCAGGGCCCACTCTGTTCACCTTTATATACAACCGTAAAAGTAAATAATTAGACTGTTTTACAAAAAAAACTTAAACCGACTTCAAAGTACACTAAGAAGTAATCAAACCCTGATCTGATGACAATGGGACCAAACGGGAAGTGTACCCTACCAGACAAAAAAGAATTTTCCAACTCGGTTCATAAATGGCGGAGTTATGAGGTAACAAACATAAAAAAAAAAAATACAACCGAATTGATAACCACCAAAGAGAGTTAGGCAGGTTGAGTAGGCACCAAATAATACCTACCGCTCCCGCACAGCGACTCCTCTCAACCTTCAAACACACAAGAAGGGTGTAGAGAAAGATTCGGCAAAGCGTGAGTGATACCCCTGGTGTTGCAAGTGTCAATAGGCAACGTTAACTGCTTGCCATCAGACGAACAGCAAGTTTTTTATTTGTCCTGTCTTCGTCGTAAGTGTAACTATTTATATGCCCTATATATGCCTATATGGCTACCAGTATGGTACTTTTGTCGATCAGGTTGGCCACCACATACTATCGTGCGTAAAAAGCACAGGCAGGATTCCGCTCCACTCCGACTTTAATGACATCATTCATAGGGCTCTTGCCAGAGCTCTCGTGTCAGCTATTCGTGTATCGAGTGGCTTGAAGCGTAACGATGATAAGAGGTCCATCTGACATTAATATCCTGGAGCTCATTGTATTTTTCGCGACATATCGAGGCGTCTGATTGACGGTTCCTATAGCCAAAGGGCTGACGAATACTCCAGCTAGAAGATTAGCATCACCATACAAAATGGCCTCGCCCGCCGCCTGCAAAGTTTGGGCACACTACCAACTGGCAGCAAATTAGATCAGCTATATTCTCTTTGTGAACTGCTGGTCTCTTTTTTTTTTTATTTGTGTTCTGTTTGTTTTCTATTTCCCACTTAGTCTGTCAAGCAATTTCATCATATCTGAATTGTTCATGGTAGTTTTTGAGAAATCGATGAACATACATGAAAAAAGAACATACGCGTCCAACTTAGAGTTTCCTCCTTCTTTTTTGAGTCGGTTAAAAATAAGATACCTTTTATCACGGGAGAGTTCCCGCGAGGGTGGAACAGTGGGAATAGTTACTCGACCCAGAGCTATGCCATATGTAGGCAAAGAACTTTAAATGAGAACACATCGTGAAGTTTTGCAGGTTCGATTCTTACTTAGGTAAGCCTTTTTCATAAGTTCGTCAATGCAGCTGTACTTATTTATAGCATTTTTTTGTAGTGAACAAAACTAAAAGGTCAAACGGGGGAGCGCTGATGGCTCTCATCAACCAAAAAATTTGTATCAGAATCATTGATCCTGTCATAAAATTGTGAGAACGAAACCATAGTGCGATTCAGAAAAAAGACAACGCCATCTAGTAGTTCTCTCCCTCTGTGTCTCATAGCCGTGAGACGGCCTATAAATAAATAAATTGAGATATCTTTTTTTCCCGTGAGCCGATTTTGATGAAACAAAGCCTAGTTGAAGCGCCAAGCAACGCTCAATCACCCTTTGGAAACCCCATGCAAATCCGTTCAGTGGATTCGAAGATTATCCTGTTCAAACAGACAAACAGACAGACAGAAAGACAGACAGACAGACATTTTTTTTTTAAATGGTATTTATGTATTGTGTTAGTCATTCTACATCACCCCCAATCAGTTTTTGGTAAATATATTCAATGTACAGACACGACTTTTCTACAGTTTTATTATATGTATAGAAGAAGATGGATGTAAAGATGGCGCCACTCAACTGTTTCACTTTATCACCGGAAGTATTGCATATATGCAGTATTGCCTACCTACTCAAATGATTAACAATTATAATTAAAGTGGAGCCCCACTTACGGTACGGTAACAATTATGACTACATATCACCATTTATTGTTAGAAGAACACAGCGCTACCGTGATGAAAACAAGAGCATTAAATTAATTAATCGAAGCTGCGATAATCGCGGCAAAAATAGTATTATGAGAGACTTTTGGTAGCACGTGGGCGTTTCACTATTGAACTCTGAATGTTCTATATTCGGCGACAAAATAATCGCTCAGCGATTGTCGCTCATGGGCGGCCTCCCTTATCATGTGCTTATAATCCCCCAGCGCTGGGACTCCCTCAACCCAGAAAAGGGGTGTTATGAGTTTAAAGTGTGTATCTGTCTGCGGAATCGTAGCTCTCAAGGGGATGATCTGATTTTGACCTATTGAAGTTTTTATAACATTGTATAGAGCCATTGCGTTTGCAGCAGGTTATTATCATCCAAGTATACAAGTGGCCAAGAGGTGGGGGGGGGGGGGGTAATAGGTAGATAGCTGATTGAGATAATAGGCTTATGAACGGTAATAGGTAGACAGCTGAAACTTTCAGATAATATGTATTTCTATTGCCGCTAAAACAACAAATAATAAAAATGAAATAAAATTATAATTTAAAGGGGGCGTCCATACAAGAAATGTCTTTTTTTGAGTATTTTTTCATAGCAAGGATGAGTTATTTAATATTGTACGGAAACCGCCGAGTGCGAAACAAAAAATTTTTTTTTTGGATTTGTTGCTGTACTTTGCATTGATTTGTTGGCTTTGAACAGAACCTTTGATTTCATTTCTATGGCCATGTAACAGTTACTACATAATATGCGCGGAGTGAGACGCTAAAAAACAAAACTAATAAACATAAACACGATAAACATTCCACCGCTAAGCGCGGAAACCGGTTTCATGATAATATTTATAGTGGGTTCATCGTGCAAATACGCAAAAAGTTATCAGATCTAGTCAATAAAGTAGATTAAAAGCAGATCGACATAATTAAATAAATATCTTAGGACATTCCTCACACACGGTCATCTGATCCCAAACTAAGCAGAGCTTGTACTATGCAAACCAGATAACTGATATAATACATATACTACTTTTTGTTTGTAAATACATACTTAATATACATAATTACACCCAGACTCAGGAAATACAAAAATGCATGTCCTATGCGGGAATCGAACCCACGACTTGCGGCGCAATAAGTGGAATCTTTACCAGAGTCTTAACCAACTGCGCCAACTGGCCCGTCAATTAACTGTGTTGATAATGATATTGTGATTATCTCGATAGGTAAAGGCAGAAAGCGCGTGGCGCTGATGCTGGCACCGTAGCGCGGTTGTATGAAGCTTCGTCTCTGTCCCCTTTATTTACTTTGTGCCGCGGCACTGCGGCAAGTAACTATTTAGTAATCTGTGACTGTGGGCTAAATATCGAGTTTCGTAGATTGTGACAATTTTTTTAAATAAAACAGTGTTGTTTTAAATATAATACATTGAAAGAGCAGGTGTGATATTTTTATCGAAACGGAATCATAATTGCCTATGTGTCAAACCAAGATCGAGACGTTATCTAGGGATTCGAGTCGAAGATTTAGCTAGCCTGTGAGAAGGAGATAGAAAACTACAAAATATAGCTGTGAACTCCTTTGATATTATTATTTTCTTCCAGACAAAAAAAAACTGAGTCGGCATCATAAGACGTGTGAATATATGGCATTTAATAAGTCTTAATTATCTGAGTATCCTGCGACCAATTCCAATAAGAACAACTTTTTTGTATTGATTAACAGGTCTATGTTTATGAAACTCGATTTTTAGCAGACTGTGCGGGCTGCGCACGCGTCGGGGAAATCACATTTTTTTATCATAGCTCGCAAGTTATTTATGCTAGCAATACTTAGAGGCGTTGACGATATAACCTGCGGGGTTTACCTGTTGTAAACCCAAATAGAGGACACGCTGAAGATTGATATTTACAATAACATATTGTAACAAGATCGAAGATTTATAGAGAAGGAGCTTAGTACGGCCCACAGAGAAAAGAAATATAAATAGAGACGCTATGCTAGCGGAGCCCGCGCGCCACACATAACATCAAATGGGCATATATCAACCAAAACACGCGTCAACGCTTCGTAGTATCCGCCATACTTAGCAGAGGTGCGTAGCTCCGCGAAAAATATTAATTATGTCGTGATGCGCTATTATTTCCTGTAGGAAACGAAATGAGGAGTCGGAGTGTAACTCAAGGAGGGATTTCCTTTCATCGATGAGTCTACAAACCTTTATTTAATTGTGATATTTATAAAAATGTGTTCGAGATTATGATAATTTTAGGTGTAAACGATAAACTCGGATACTACTGCAAAATTATACATTGAAGGCAATGTACTCACTTTATTTGTACGCAAGGTAGTGAGCGCAACTCCGCACGTAATGTATTGCGTTCTTTCACATTGGTCGTGAGTCGTGACCTGTCGTGACCCCAAAACATGTGCATCGATAGTTTTGTTCGATCAATATCGATAAAATACATCTTTTTATCACTGATTTGATTAAGGCAATAGTTGAAAGTTATATCAATATCCGCATTCATCTGTTAAAATTAAGCTTTCAAAACGAGAATTTCGAAACAAATAAATTTTATTTCAAGGGCAATAAACCGTGTAAAAATAACTTTTTTTGAATTTACTTCATCATGTTAAACGTTTTTTTTTTACAATTCAGTATTCTTTGCACAATTATTCTTATCGAACGTGAATTTTCTTACGGAATTTCTAAAAATATATCGACGAAATTAAAATATCGATAATTTTATTGATATTTTATCGATTACTTTCGCTGCATTAAGCGAATAGCAATAAGTGTTGCTACTCGACGCCAGTCGACGCAGCTATTACGCAATTATCAACATTATGTCTAATGCGTTTGAGTTCAAAATTGCGTTCCATGAAAATAAGGCCATCTAGTGCCGAGTGGCAGAACTTTTTCGTCGATTGAATCTAGTTAGTTTGTAGATTACAAAACGACGTAAATACTTTGTACGCTATTGAAAAATAAATTTTATGTTAACGTAAAAAGGTATATTTTCATATGTATGACCTGTGTGATTAAAGCTATTTTTGAGTAAAATAGAAACGACCAATCAAAAGGATTGTTTATTTGTAGTACAATATATGATTTAACATTTATTTGTGTGAGTTTGGCTACACTGGTTCCGATACAAATTCTAACGCATCGCCCTTCCAGTGTATTCTCTTTTCCGTGGTACGGCCAATGATATGGCACCTGTATACTTATAATACGAGTGCATCAAACGTTTATCGTAAACATTTTGTAGACAGGTTTATATCAGGTTGTGTCACGCCCCACGCCACGACCACGCGACACTTACGTGGCACACGACATTCCCAAGGAAAATAAAGATGACGCACCCTTGTCTGAACGAAAAGCTTCTGATGCTGTGACTCATATCGTTAGATTAGCTTTGCTTGCGAAAAGATCCATGTGGATCGCACTTTTAATTAATGCCAATAATCTTAAGACAGTAATTTTTTTCTTAATATCACATTAGACGATAATAATTTCTAAAAAACCGTAGTAGTATGTTGTAAGTGCCAAAAAACGCACGTTCGGGATGGAGCTAAAATTAAAAATGTATGATCTGGACCAGTAGACAAGATGGTTATCGACAATCGTCATCGACAGTAATCGATCAACCTTTGTATGGGATTGACATTTCAAATCGAAATGTCAAGTGATTTTTAACAATCTCTTATGTCAATCCCATACAAAGGTTGATCGGTACTAGCGATGACGATTGTCGACGGCCATCTTGTCTGTGTGTATTACGAACGCGGCTATGCAACACTCCTCACGTATAGGTAGCTTCTGTCCCACTTATGTCCATGCTAACTAATTTTAGTTCTACTTCTTTTTTTTATTAATTGTATCTTGCGATCAGTCTTGCAGGCTATGAGCAGATGAGATGTAGGCTAGTGACAGGTAGAGTGCTACTCCCAGTGAAGGCAACCATTTCTTTTAATAAGTCAGTCCTCTTACTGACTGGGTTGAGTTCTACTTCTAACCAGACAATTGCATCTCGTATTTCCGAAACATGAAAATAAAATGGGTCTTTACGTTTTTTTAACACATCATAAATGAACTAAAAATTGTTAAACCACAGAGATTTATGATACAAAATATGTTTTTTTTTAATTAAATTTAAGGTTGATTTTGCTGACTGGCACTGAAGTCACCACGCTGTCAGGAGCCAGGCCTCAGTCATAGCCTATAAAAAGTAAAATTGTAATAGCCAAGGAAAATTGTTGCAATTTCTTATTTTCAATTTTTGAATAATAAATATCTATGTTGATAGTTACTCGGCGATTAGCTTAGGTGGTATGAAGAGTGAGTCAACTGATGGGGATTTCCTCTGACGCACGCGTGCCTCTTCAATGTTTGTACTTTCTTAAGCTTACATTCACACACCCCGCCCCACCCCCTCCGCTACAAACATACTCACATATTACCACTACATGTATTTGTTTACAATAAAATCTGCGCATTTGACAGATACTGGTTTCTTCATTCAATTATGGATGCTGTAGGTATAATATGTTGTATGCTGTATAATAGTATCTTTTTAGTATGTTTTCTTACATCTCTTAGCGAGCTTATATAGATAGCTTATATTAAATAAAGATAAAACGAGAAAACTCTTAATTGGAAAAAGAATACTAATACAATGACAGGTTATGTGATCGTTTTGAATGTATTCGATGGCTTCGTCACACTTATGGCACATGATACAATCGATAACAATCGATCTTCCTGTTCCTGTGCGTTTGGTAATATACGCGCGGATTCTATGAAACGTTGCGCCATGCGTCAACCATTGGAAATTGATCCCAGTGTTACTTCACATGGACTCTAAAACCATACATGTAACGTCAAGTATTGAACGAGCACGGCACGTTACCATTCACCGGTGCGTGATTACTTTCACTGACCGTGTCGCCCGCGGTCCGCCGCCGGACACCTTAAATTATTTCATCGGAACGTCCTTGACCGCGAGCCAGTGACTCATCAGAAATTTTGTGGCACATACTCATTTTATCCGTAATTTCTTCGGATGATTTTTAAAAAGGTTAAATTACTTAAATTAATAAAGTTTATGTAAAATATTAAACTTCTTCTCATACAACAATGTTTGGATGATACATCTGGAGCAATAAAATATAATAATAACGAAATCTATTAAATTAAACTAATCAAACCTACGCTGGTGTAACCAACAGTACAAAAATATGAGTAATGTAAATTCAATAAATGTGTCTCTATTCTCTCTTTTTCAACTCATATTGTATGGGCGAACACCAAAGCCTAATTAATATAAAAAAAAGTATCATACACAATAACGTAAGTCCGGTTCCAAAACCTTTATTGGTCTAGTCCAGGCAAGATGTTGGCGACTCTTGCGCAACCGGTCCGCCCGCCCGCGACGATCTGCGCACACGCTGTGTAATAGCTCCGGTTAACTTGAACCGGGATATTGCACACTATCACTTATTGAAACACTTTCTATGCGGATCTTCCCTTGTGTAATTGCACTATTAATTTTCCAGCTAAATGTGAAAGATTTCAAAAGTGGAAGACCTCGATCTAAGACTGATAAAAATAATGGGAGAGTTAAGAAATAGCTCGAAAGCCTCAATTATATGGTAAATAGTTCAGCCGGCTTGAATCCAGTTTTTTGGATCATCTGCATACTAATCATCGGGTAGAATTCTGTCAGGATGGTGGATTTATCAAACTTTAGCGTCCGTAGCTACATTAGCTGAATAAGTAAAATAACTGTAATTTTATCAAAGCAAACTAGTAAAGATATTAATCTACATTGTTGCAATGGTGCAATAGAATTCATTGATTATTATTAAACAAAATAAAACAAACATTATCATCGACTACACGAATACGTGATCGATAGAAAGTTCTGACCTTCGGACCGTAACAAATCACTTAACATTTTCTGATGCAACTTCCAAAAATCTTGCTCTCTCCTCAATTCGGGTTAATGTCTAAACTGAGTTCAAATGAAAAGGGAGCGGATGTTGCGCGTGCGCGTCGTGCGTGCGTGACGCAATCTGCGTACGCCACACCCACACCGCACCGAGCCTGCGGCTGCCTGTGACGTAGCATGCGTCAGTAGGAAGCACATACCTACGTAAGCAAAAGTGCACATCCACGCACGCCGTAAAATTGGATGAATGCCCATTTTCAAATCCACCAAAGCCTAACTTATGAAACTCTTTTTTTTTATTAATTTTTTTTTATACCACTTAGGTGGCAAACAAGCATACGGCCCGCCTGATGGTAAGCGGTTACCGTAGCCTATGGAAGCTTGCAACACCAGGGGTATCACGCGCGCGTTGCCGACCCTGCAGAAATCTCTTCACACCCCTTTTGAAGAACCCCATTTCTTTTTTTACGGTTTTTAGAAGCCCGTTTTTGACCGCAATCTCACCATGGTAAATGATAATGTGGCCGAAGGTGGTAAGCACACAAAGCCTTAATGGATATGGCTCTCAAGTGCAGCTGTCAGAACACCAATATATGCTTGAAAAGAATCAAAGCTGTCATTTTATTTGATTTAGGAGTCTCCTAAGTGCTGGTTGCTGAAAATAGGCAAACAAATCCTACTAATATTAGGAAATACGAACGTGTGTTTTTGGTCTGTCCTTCTTTTATATAGCAACGGATCGGCGTGATTTTATACATAGAGATAGGTTATGTGCCGGAACCTTTAGAGTAACTCGAGCTACTTTTTGAATGAATCCGGGTGAAACCGTGGGCGGAAGCTAGTACCCAAATAATTGATAAGATTCAGACTAGAGTACTCCAGACTTAACATTTGAGGGGACCTGTTCTATAATGTACGAAGTAGGTTACGAAGTATTGACTCGTAGCTCTACGGTCTACGAATTTGCTACGAGAACTTTTCTGATACCGATCAGAGGATTTTTAGATTTTTTAACGATACCATTTATTATTGAAAGTCTTTACATGTTTTCTTACAGTCTAATTTGGAATACAGACAGTGTTGTATTGTTTGATCAATGATATCGTGCTTAGCGACAGCCTAGGGAAATAGGTACGTGCGATCACCAGTTCTACATATTTGTTTGTATTTAAGTTTATATGTTATTTATTTCAACTTTTCATTATCGATGTAAAATATAAAAAAAGTGTAAATTTATTGAGACGCGCTTTGCGTTAGGTAGGTACGAGTGTTTTGTGGTAGGTACAAAACATGAGCCTGCGCGCTTGCTACGGTTTCATATACACTTAAATAATAATTCTATCTGAACTGAAAGTATAGATTTCAAATCTGAATAGTCAGATGTGGATATTGGTCACCTTTTTTCTGGTATTGTCTGCCACTGCGATAATAATTAATTAGACAATAAGTATCGTTAGTGATCGTCATTATAATAAAAGGTTGTATACAAACAAACTCTACATATAGTACGTGTGTCGTGTCAGTGACCTACTTATGATAATGCGCAGTAATCAAGAGGTCCTTGACCGTGCGCTCGCGCAGAGGGCACCGCACCGCGCCCGCGCGGACGCGTCGCGTCGCGGCTCTCGAGTACTCGCGACCTACATCCTCCGCGCTAAAGTGAACTAATCACATACCTACACCTCCAATTTAGAGATGAATATGCATTTCTGATTATGAAATTGGTGAAAGGCTGCGGTTTGACGTAACACATTGACCTTGGAATCGATAAATTCACAATGAATTTTCTATGAGTAATCTGTAATAGAGATAGGTAGGTTCTGTCACTGCATGTGCCTTCGTTGCGTCACGATTATTGAATGAAGATTTAGTGTTGTTTTAGTTAGATAAAAAGACTAGGTACCTATAATAAAAGGACTAATGATTATTTCGGGTAATACATTTATTTACATGTAGATTCAGTTATATTATTGTTAAAAATAATTAATTAAACTGACGTTTTATTTAATAATGAAAAAACATTAGCTTTACTACCTTTTAAATCAACATCGAAAGACGCACTCGCTTCTCAATACTTGAAACGGATATGTATTTAGTACCAAACAATAACAGTTATTGGAAATCATGAATGGGAGTAAAAAAATGTTTGCAGTACAGTGGTGGACTGGACAGGCGCCGGCGCTAGTGCGTCAGAGATCCTTTCACACCTCGCCGCCGCCTACACCGCTCCGCTACTAGGAAGCAGTTAAACCCTATTGTGTAAACACACAGTGGGTCGCAAGCTTTATGGCTATGGAAAAAAATAAACACGGTATCCGGTCCTTGTGTGTCCTGAGTGACAGTGGAATGTTGTAACTGCACCGAGCGAGTGCAACAGTACGCTTTATTGTGTAATAATTATTGTCCATTACGAAATGTGCACTACTCAACTTAATCTAATGCAGTTTTGTTTGTGTTTTCCTTTTCGTGTTTTCCTCTTCGTTTGGTGGTTTTTCGTATTAATCACAAACAGCTAATGTGCCGCAATCAAAACAAAAATGAAGTAGGATATAGTCATTATTGTAATTTATTAATATTGTGATTATAGCAAGTTCAAGTTTTCTTTTTTTCCATTTGACACATCGATAAAGCTTGCCATAATGATATGAATACGATATACATAATATTGTGAAATCGTATTTTCACCGACCGTAAGTGATAAATATTTAAATATTCTTGTTAGCGGTTGTTATCTATGACAAATATAATCCATTCATTTAAATTTCTGTTTACCTACTGTTGGTAGTTGTCATTAACAAGCTCCTTACATACAATACAATACAGTGTAAAAACTCTTATGAATGAAATGAAACGAATTCATTGTCTTCGTTTCACTGACTGACTCAGACCCATCCATTTGGGATTTTTTACTACGACCATAAAAGTGTCAATCCCATTCTGCCGGCTGCCGGCTGCTAGCTGATTGTCTTATTTCCACGATACTGAGTAGCGCGTCATTTTCCATGAACCAAAACACTGTCGAGATAAGTCGTTCCGCATTTTAATTGTTATATTATGGTATTGTGCGGTAAAACGATACTATGCGCGTTAAGGGTGTAAACGCCATCTGAAGCTAACGACCTACATTATTAACATTCAACGAAAAAGTTACAAAAATGAAGAATAAAGCAGAAATTAAGATAACATGACATGTAATCCAGTTATTGATATTTATCTCAATTTCACCTAATAATCTATACTAATATTATAAAACTGAAGAGTTTGTTTGTTTGAACGCGCTAATCTCGGGAAATACTGGTTTGAATTGAAAAATTATTTTTGTGTTGGATAGGTTATATAACATCACGCTGCGACTAATAGGAGCGAAGCATCAGTGAAAAATGTTGCAAAAACGGAGAAAATTATTCATATAGGGTAGGGTAGGATAGGGTATCACCACAGGTTGGGGATCACCACAGGGTAGGGTAGCACCACGCGAACGAAGTCGCGCCGGGCAGCTAGTTATACCTATAAATAAATACCTATGTCACTAATACTAACATAGTAAAGTAGTGCCTTTATTTAAAACCGGTAGTACATCTGACCCCACAAATTTTAGACCGATTTCCATATTACCGACATTCAGTAAAGTATTCGAGAAAATTATACTTAATCAATTGATGGTACATTTCAATAGTAATAGACTGCTTCACAGTAAACAATTTGGTTTCACTAGGGGTCGCTCAACAACCGATGCTGGTGTTGAGCTTATTCAACATATTTTTGACGCCTGGGAAAATTCACGAGACACCATTGGTGTTTTTTGTGACTTATCCAAGGCTTTTGATTGTGTCCATCATAAAATACTGATCAGCAAATTACATCACTACGGCGTTAGAGACACTGCACTAGATCTTTTGATTTCTTACTTATGTGACAGAATTCAAAAGGTTGATGTTAATGGTAAAGTATCCCCTGGGTCATCAGTAACTATGGGTGTACCACAAGGTTCTATCCTTGGACCTTTTCTTTTTCTCATTTACATCAACGACTTACCATATCTTGTAGAAAAAAAACATGAGATAGTATTGTTTGCTGATGACACTTCACTTCTTTACAAAGTGAATAGACATGATTTTAATTCTGACGATGTGAACAATGCTCTTTCTGTAGTCGTTGATTGGTTTACTATAAATAATTTATTGCTAAATGAGAAAAAAACAAAATGTATCAGATTCAGTCTACCCAATGTGAGACATTCGGACACAAATATTGTAATTAAAGGCGAAAAACTGGATCTTGTTGAAACAACTGTATTTTTAGGTATCACTTTAGATAATAAGTTACAATGGAGCCCTCACATTTGTAAATTGGTGGATAGACTTAGTTCTGCAGCTTATGCAGTGAGAAAAATTCGCGCTCTCACTGACGAATCTACGGCAAAATTAGTTTATTTCAGTTACTTTCACAGTTTGATGTCTTACGGTATCCTCCTCTGGGGTAGTGGTGCCGAAATCAATAGAATTTTTATACTGCAGAAAAAGGCTATCCGCGCAATATATAAAATAAGGCCTAGAGATTCTTTGAGAGACAAGTTTAAATCTATTAATATAATGACAGTGTCGTCACAGTACATATATGAAAATCTTATTCATGTGAGGAAAAACATAAATAACTTACCTAAGAATAGCGACACTCATAGTTTGAACACTAGAAATAAGCACAAACTTGCTGTACCTTTAACTCGGCTCAGCAAAGTCCTTAACTCTTTCAAGGGGCAATGTATACGTTTCTATAATAAAGTACCCAAAGAAATCCAAGAGCTACCTATACATAGATTCAAAAAGATAGTAAAACAGAAGTTATGCAAGAAGGGGTACTATAAAGTTTCTGATTTTGTAGATGACAAGAATGCATTTGAATGAATTGTTCGCTTCGCACGCTATTGTTATATATATTTTGTAAATTGTAATATTTATAAGTACACATTAAAAAAAAAAAGAACACTTGCTGAGTTTCTTGCCGGAGTCTTCTCAGTTCAAGTTGTATTTGGAACCGGTGTAGAGTCATTTGTTAACCTTCACAAGTGCCCTATAAGGGCCAAAATTGAATAAATGAATTTTGATTTTGATTTTGATTTTGAATGAAATATCAACATACTTTTCATTCAAAATAAAATAATCTCAAACTCTACCTCGGTCCTGCCTGGACAAATATAATATTATGTGGCCACACACTATGGCTTTCCAAATCGATAAATGTGTTTGATCATTGTGCATGCATACTACCGCATATTATAAATCCAAAAGTGATTCTTGATGCGAAGTCACTCGTAATTATCTTTTGTTTATTTTTTCTGTAAACAATAATCGTCACCTCATACATATTCGCATGAAATTATTACGAAACTAAGATCTGCTCTGTTGGCTGTGACGTAAATGTGTGAGGAAATATCATCTACATATCGTCACTAGTAGTACCTCGAGGAACAGAACTAATTTAATACTCGGGCATACACGCCTTGAGATCTTTGACGGAAGCCGTGAGTCATTATTACGCTTAGGTACTTATTATTTAATTGTTGAGTCACCTATGCGCCACCCCCATACGCCATACCATAGATCCTTTCTACGGACCTGATCAAAGCCGAAAGTTTTTTTTACAGCATTCTTATGTTTTTATAAACATGGGTCAAGCGGTAACATTGAGTTGACGGCGATTACTGGAAATAATTACCTTTTTATACTCCCCATTAGGTAACGCATAGCAGCTCCCATACCCATTCATCCGAAATGGAATGCAATAAAGATAAGATTTTCTGAGAATCTTGTTTGAAAAGGTTGTACTAATATGTAATCGGTTTCGTGTTAGTGTATGGAATTTAGGGGCGTTAATGATGTTTTTCTAACATCTCGGCACCCCGGCAGGCGCGGGCGCGGCGTGCTAGCGCGGGCGGCGCGGCGCGGGAGGCCATCGACCGGGCATGCGTCTACTTGTCATCGGTCGGGAACAACTAACCGCCCAGGAATGTGTCTAAAAAATGAAAAATATTACTCGTACCCCACTGATCATACGCCTTCAGAGAAAGCCCGTTTGAATTGTACCGCTCTGTAAATGTTATTCTCTAAAGACCATGAGAGGTGCAACATTACGGAATGTTGTGAAACAACCACATTCTGTTAACCGTTTTAAAGGGATCGTTTTTAGGGTTCCGTAGCCAAATGGCAAAAAACGGAACCCTTATAGATTCGTCATGTCTGTCTGTCTGTCTGTCTGTCTGTCTGTCTGTCTGTCTGTCTGTCTGTCTGTCCGTGTATGTCACAGCCATTTATTTCCGAAACTATAAGAACTATAAATATTGAAACTTGGTAAGTAGATGTATTCTGTGAACCGCATTAAGATTTTTACACAAAAATAGAAAAAAAATAATAAATTTTGGGGGTTCCCCATACTTAGAACTGAAACTCAAATTTTTTTTTTTCATCAAACCCATAAGTGTGGGGTGTCTATGGATAGGTCTTCAAAAATGATATTGAGGTTTCTAATATCATTTTTTTCTAAACTGAATAGTTTGCGCGAGAGACACTTCCAAAGTGGTAAAATGTGTGTCCCCCCCCCTGTAACTTCTAAAATAAGAGAATGATAAATCTATAAAAAATATATGATGTACATTACGGTGCAAACTTCCACTGAAAATTGGTTTGAACGAGATCTAGTTAGTAGTTTTTTTTTAATAGGTCATAAATTGAAATTAATATCAAATACTCAGGTCTATACTACCATTTACTTATATACCTACAGGTTTGTACGGAACCCTCGGTGCGCGAGTCTGACTCGCACTTGGCCGGTTTTTTTTATTGCAGGTATTGTGCATCAAACACGCGCCAAGTTGAAACTTGTTTCAAAAATCATTCGATAAAAGATTATTTAGTTGGTGTTCGAAAAACCCAAGTAGTAGGTACCTATATATTATTATGGAAGCGCCAGTGAACCGAAAACCACTTTTAATGTTTTTTGTATTTATTATAATAACCTACTAATTCGGTTTTTCTGTTCAACATCAGAGTAAAAATAAAGAATAGAAGATAATACTAAATACCTACACGTTTACAAGTTTTTCCACACTAAGAATTCAGAGAAAAATTTAAGTAACGGAATATAAGAGTATAATTTATTATCACCCTACACAATTTTACCTTAGGAGCTAGTATGTAATTAACATGAATACAATAATAGATCGGCGTCATTCTCTACGTAAATGAATACGAAGAGTTTGCATGTACGCTGGACGAGGTCACTCAGAACACTCAGTGGATCACGTTCGCCATGAGTCTTATTGGGTAATCTGGTCACATCACAATATAGTTTGTGGCCCTAGTACATTTCATTCTCATTGAAGTATGCAGCTAATCTCATTAGTATGAAGCGCACGCGCATCTTGCTCACCCGACACCTGTTAGTCATTATAGGTATATAGCTACTGATTGATTTACGAACTGTATTTTTTTTAAATATCAAAGACCATGTTATTGGGATTTAGAGGTTTTTAGTTGTTCATGTGATTTAATTAAAAGGAGTTCAGAAACTTTACTTCTATAATATGCTTTTTTTTATTTATTTACTCAGACTTAATTACAGAGTTTACAAAATTAATATTCTGTCAAATCGCAGAACGATTTGTCGACAGAACAGCCCTAACGTAACATTGGTACCTAAATGTAATTCCGCTAATCTTGTTAACCTTTATGTTATTTTATGTAGAGTAATTGAGTTAACTGTTATTTGTCCAAGGAAGGGTTAATAACATATTGTTATATTAGGCCGCATGTGTGTACCTACTTACCTTTAACTGTTTGTGTATATAGTGTGATGCAATAAATGTTTGAATTTGAATTCGAATATTATGATTTTTTTTCACATCCACCAACTTATCCACTCGGTAGATTTTGTGCTTTAGAAACCGAACAACATACTTTAAAAATCATATTTCAATAGGTTTTTAGATATTGATAGCCAAACAGCAGCGGGTATCAGTCAGGAACAGGATGTGTAGCCATACCAACCGACCAGCCCACCGTGAATCCAATCCTACAGTCTGTTATGCACTACCTCCTTGCACGTGGCCCGTTTTTCTTATAACCTTGCGTGACATAACAGACACTTTGTAGACGAGCAATGACCCATCGCAATAACCTCGCCATAACACGTGGTATGTAAAAAAATATTGGCGAAAACCCTAGGTGAGTCGACAACTAGTTCGACAATAATCGTCACTTTTGGCTTTTTATTTTGCGTGCTATTGGATTGGATATGATTCATATCAATGTTGCACAATCGCGATTCGTTAAGTATGAGCCTTCACAAGGTCAATTTCCGTCGAGTCATTCATAACGGTACAAACCCACATTTTTGGTTATTCATTGAAAAAATATTCACTTCTTGGGGCTCTTGGAACGTTTTTACTGTAGTGCAGTGGTTTTAGCAAATAAGTGCATAACTCGTATGTTTTTATATGTAGGTTAATAAGTAAATGGGGTTAGTCAGCGCCGGCCCTAGCCCCTGATCAGGTTGGAGCGAGATTGTCCTCTCATGCCCATGTAGTGATTATCTTTTCAAAACTTTTTTTAATTTTCTTATTTGTGCGCCAAATGTTTACGATTACGTCCGTTCGCTGCCTTTCACCTTAATCGTACCAATTTGTACCAAATTTCAACTTAATTGGACAAACCAAACATAAGTAATTTAAATAAAATAAATATGTTAAAAAAAAAACAACTAATTATGGCCAATAATGAATTGATCGTACTTCACATTAAACTGAGAATTAGAACGGTCTAGTCGGGTAGTGTAGGTCGCCACATGGCGCTGAGATTTGGGCGTCGATTCCGGCGCGGGCGCAGCGACTGCGTTCGCGCACGTAGCCCCTCGACTGTTGACATCACATATTTGTGGGTTAACAAGAGGAAACCACATCTGGTCGATATGCTTAATAAATATTAATGGAGTTGCTTACGTTGATCGTTTACTTCGTATTTGAATGATTCACGGTTTTTTAAAAATCATGTTTTTTTAGTCGGATCTGGATTGGTTTTGTGTCAAAGAACATCAGAATATATAGAAAAAAGTGATGTTTGATAGAAAAGCTACTCTGTTTCAGTAAAGTTAAATCGCTTTTAAAGTAGATTGTAGAGGCCCCCTGCTTGGTGAGTAATGAACCGTTAAAACTGACTCATCATCATCAGCCTATAATGACCCACTGCTGAGCACAGGCCTCCTTTCACAAATGAGGGTGGAAGGGAATATAATATAAATAATAATAATGTTTATTGGCACCTTAATACAAAAAATACAAATAAAATCATTTTTGTATACACACAGTTTTTTTTTTTTTTTTTTTTTTTTTTTATACCACTGAGTTGGCAAACAAGCATACGGCCCGCCTGATGGTAAGCAGTTACCGTAGCCTATGGACGCTTGCAACACCAGGGGTATCACTCGCGCGTTGCCGACCCTGAAGAAACCTTTTCACACCCTTTTTGAAGAACCCCATGCTGTACTCCATTGGGAAAACCACGGCGGGGAGCTCATTCCACAGCCCGAGCGTCCGCGGAAGAAAACTCCTTTTAGCCCGCACAGTTCGAAACAGTTCTGGTTTCAATGTGTGTGGATGGATTCCCCGTCGATGGCGAGAGTTGCGATGGTGGAAGGCAGCCGTGGGCATCAAGTCAAACAATTCCTTAGAACACTCTCCGTTGTACAAGCGGTAGAACACACATAAGGAGGCAAAGTCTCTCCTCAGACTGAGGGGCTCTAAACCGCTCGTGAGCTCGGGATCGTCAACAATTCTGGCGGCACGTCGCTGGACCGAGTCTAAAGGCCCAAGCTGGTATCCCGGTGCTCCCGCCCATAGATGACAGCAGTACTCCATATGAGGCCGGACCTGCGACTTATAAAGTTGCAGCCTTTGCCCCGATGTGAAGTACTGCCTCGCTCTGTTGAGCACTCCAAGCTTTTTGGATGCCAGCTTAACCTTGTCTTCCAAATGACTTCGGAACAAAACGTCGCTTGAAATGTCGACGCCAAGGATCCCGATGCTTTGACTGATGTTCAAGGAAGTGTTCTGGAATTGTGGAGCCACAGACCATGGGGTTTTCTTAGCGGTGAACGCGCAGGCTTGGGTCTTAGTGGGGTTGAAATGGACTAGGTTTAGTCGACCCCAATCGGAGACACTACTTAGTGTACTCTCGATTTCAGACACCAGCCGTTCGCGGCTTTCCTCTACCTCGGAACGAGGGATATTTGCACGGCCCGTATAATGGGTGTCCCCTGTACTGTCGTCCGCATAGCAATGAATGCCGTCAATAGACAGCATATCATTGATATGCAGAAGGAACAGTGTTGGGGACAGCACAGAGCCTTGCGGGACGCCGGCATTTATGTCCATGCTATCGGAGCAGCTACCGTCGACGACGGCTCTTATGCATCTGCTGGACAGAAAGCTGGCGATCCATTTGCATAATCCCTCGGGAAGCCCGTATGCTGGTAACTTCGCGAGAAGACCCCTGTGCCAGACCCGATCGAACGCCTTCGCCACATCTAGGCTCACTGCCAATGCCTCACCTTGACTCTCAATGGCGAGTGACCAACGGTGCGTGAGATACACAAGGAGGTCACCAGCTGAGCGACTGTGGCGGAAGCCATATTGTCTGTCGCTCAACAACTCGTGATCCTCCAGGTATCTCAAAAGCTGCGTGTTGATCACACGTTCCATGACTTTTGAGAGAAGGGAGGTGATGGCGATAGGCCTGTAATTCGTCGGGTCTGATCTGTCGCCCTTTTTGGGCACTGGGTGCACGTGGGCAGTCTTCCACGAAGACGGGACTTCCTTTTTGGTGTAGGAAAGTGCGAAAAGACGCGTCAATACTGGACACAATTCAGGAGCACACCGCTTCAGCACCACTGCCGGTATGCCGTCTGGCCCACTCGACTTATGGATGTCCAGAGAAAGCAATTCCCGCCGGACCTCCCGTTGGGTAATGCTTATCTCCGGCATGGAGCTAGCACACTGCGGGATGGTAGGCGGTGTGGCGCCCCCGTCATCCAAAGTCGAGTTCGAGGCAAAGAGACTGCCTAAAAGATCCGCTTTCTCTTTTGCACTGTGGGCCAAGTTTCCGTCCGGCTTACGTAGTGGTGGCAAGGACGACTGACAAAAGTTTCCTTCTGCAGCTTTGGCAAGAGACCAGAAAGCGCGACTCCCAGAGGGAAGGCTAGTTAGCCTCTCACCAATTCTGCCGACGAAATCGAACTTTGCCCTGGCAATAATTCGCTTACTGGATCTCGAGGCAGCGTTAAGTTTGCGTTTCGCAACAGAGATGTTAGGGTCCTGATTAGTTCGGGCCGTGGTCCAAGCCTCGTACAAAGTCTGCTTATTTCGTCTAGCTTCTTTGGAGCGCCGATTAAACGGTCGCGTAGTCAGCAGAAGGTCCAGTAAGGAACTAGTATGGCTCTCAATATCTGGGATTCTCGTAGGAGAAAGAACCAGTTGTGAGAAGCCATAGGCCAGGGCAAAGTCGTGAGCAGTCCTCCCCGCGAAGTCAGAGGACCGAGAACTAAGCCACTCAACGTGGTGAGCGTTGAAATCTCCTAGTATCACTAACTCCGCGGAGGGGTACTGCTCCAGTACTTTGTCAGTCGTCAATTGCAGGTGCTCAAATAACCGAATTGTTTCCGCGTCACCGCTGTGGGACCTGTAAAGGCACGCGTAAATTCGGGTGTGACCGCCGTGGTCTACGCGCGCCCACAAAACTGACAGGTCCCGGTCTTCAAGGCCATGAAGACGTCGACAACAAATATCCTCCCTGACGTACATACATACCCCGGCACGGCGCACAAAGTTGTGCTCCAACTTGTACCCGGGGTAGTGTAGATACGATGTATCATCAGGGGAGGATACTTGCGTCTCGGTAAGGAATAACAGGGTCGGCTGTGCAGTCTCAAGGTGTTGGTGGACTGCACTGAGGTTAGAGTGAAGTCCCCTTATATTGCAAAAGTCCACAGAAAATGTGGACGGGGTGGCCGCTGACAGACAATTTTTCCTTTTCCTTTTTCTGGCCATGTATTAAGGGAGTTTGAAGGTTTGAGAGAAGTCGCTGTGCAGTCAGTGGAAGAGACAAAGCGCAGTGTCATTTCACCGGAGTGCAGTACAGGTGATGTGGTTTGTTGGTGCGGCAGTCGGAAGGGCCCCCGGTCCCCCCCTGACACAGTCGGCCGAGTCCACTCCGGTCTCCTTCTCCGGCACGACCAACTGTACCAGGGATTATGCGCAAGGCGGCGGGCCAGCCTCCCAGGGCGGAGATTAAGTGCTCCCTGGGTTCGGGACCCCTACAACCTGCGGGCGGCCAGCGGGCAGCCGTTTCACCGGGTCTCCCTGACCGCCGCAACAACACGCCACGCCTGTACAGTCCTACGGCAGATCTACACCGCTGGTCCCCACACACTGCCAGCACAGCGCCTTCTCATGGAGCTCTGGCGACCTTACTCACCGCAGGAACACAACACCACATTAAAGTGATGTTATTTGGCTGCGATCTTCTGTAAGGTGGAGGTACTTCCCCAGTCGGGCTGCTCCGAATTTCGAACGGGAGATTATGCCCGTTTGCCCTACCTCACTAAAAATAACTAGCTTAAAGGTAGAATAAGTACAGTTTTAGTGTAACTACTGATACCTGAACTAGGATAGTTGCTATCCTGTATGATAGGCAGATACTCCACCACGCGTGCCCACTGCGGATTGGTGGAGGTAGGCTAGTGGTCAACCTACTGTTGGAATTTTTCAAGCCGCCTAGGAGGCATCCAACTAGCTTAACGACTATCACAATAAATTCAAAATCATTTTCAAATAGACCTTCGCAGGCACTTATGAAAAGTCTGACTCTAATACTCTAACGTTCTCGTTCATGAAACGCTTATAAAAAGCTATTATACCACAGCTGTTTGAGTCGAGGTCGAGCTGGCAACGGGGGATAAATAATTATTATTACGATACCAAATAATGATCCCACGTTTATTTTTCTTGTACTGAACCTTCTTTACGGTATATGGGCCGGTGTCAGACTATCACTATAGTAGGTGATTTTGTGGCCGAAGCTGGTAAGCACAAAAGGCTTGAAAGGGCTCTCCAGCTGCCTAGTATTTGCTTGGAGATAGATGTTAAACTTGAGAGTGATATTCATCCCGCCAGATCGGACCCACTACGACAAACTATACACGATAGTCCGATCTTTGTTGTTAAATATTAACCTATAGTTTTGAACATACGACTCGTCAGTTTTCCTTAATTTTATTGGTTTTTATTTGACAACGTTCTAATAAATATTTTTGAGTTTGAGTTTGAATAAACCTTTGTAGTACCTACTATCCTGGATCCTACTATCCATCGTCTTAAAATCTAATTATTCGCCGAGCTAAACTTGGTTACAATTCCGACGTTCTGTTAAAATTTCGACGTAAACGCATCTCAGTAAAAAGCGAAAAGGACAATTTAACAATAATTGTGTCAATGCCAAGGGAGCTCTGCACTCTTCGCTTGAATTAATAAAAGTTAATTTATTATTAAATGAATGAAGGTTGTCCCTTTCAAAATATATAAATGAGTCGACGATATTATGTTTACTGAACTTTTTATTGGACTTTCTGGCTCTCATATGAGAGTACGTTATCCTGCATCATTGAAAAAATACTCACGTAAGCTCACACTCAAAATTGCTGGCAGGAAATAGCTAGGGTATTTCCAAATAAGCTTATAGTCCGCGCACACGGACTAGTTCACTAACTGACAACTATAAGATCATTATGGTACCATTGTAGTTTCAGTGGAAAATTATCGGAAAGCTATAATGGCGCCATTATGAAGCTATTGTATTAGTAGACTACCAAAACTGTAAAATGTGTCAATTTTGACACCACTGATACACTGATTTTGATAGCAGCATAAATTTAAATTTTCAACGATATTATTTCCTTTGTGCTGCATATAAAAAACGGAAATGCAAGGAAGCAAATGATTAATGTTGTTGCCATAAGATTGTGGCATGGTATTAATAAGTTAAAGTAAAGTGAGTAGGCGCTAATGTGAATATCAAGGCGAAGCGAAGGCTCTCGCGCGCGTGCCTTGTGCGCGGTGAATCCCGCGACCCGCGGCGGCGCGGGCGGCGCACGCGACAAGTAACGTCACCGCATTGGTGACAGATCAGTGGCTCAACTCTCGTACTAAAACGTCAGCGGTGTCGTAGCGACATCAACTATTTCAATTGTGTGCCTCAATAATTTGTCTATTGGATCGTTTTACAATCGTTAATTTGACATTATAATAGTAAAAAACACAATTTAATCGTCGAAGTCGCTACGACATCGTTGAAGTTTTGTTACGAGAATCGAGCCACTGGTACTTTGATCATTTGTTTTTTTTATCACCCAACATTTTCATATCAAAAATCCCATGGAAAAAAAAACAGTGTTTCCTAGTTATTCAATTTTCCGTGCAACTCTCAATATCTTTATAAATTTTTCGGACTACGAATATTAAAATAATTACCAAATCGTGATACGCTTACCAACGACGATGGTCACGGCATTCGATGTTACATATCGCAGTCGCACCCAAGTTTCTCCACATAATATAGTTAACTCGTACCTGCATGCTTTTGATAGGTGCCCTAGATGATACAATTAGCTATGTGACGTAGATTATAGAGTTATTAATAATGATATTAAAAATAACGAAATGATTTATTTAGGCGATACTACATTCTTCTGGATAGGTACTTATATACTTTTGTAGATCACCGCACTATCGCCATTCACTTTGTACTGTTGTACTAGTGGTGCCAGGCAGGATCCATATTCGGGGAGTGACGAATAGACTGGACCCATGTTCGGGGGGTGTTGCTGCGAGTCGATCGAGTCGTGTGACAGTTCTATCAGGCTTTTTGTGCTCTCCATCGTGGGCCACATCAGTCACCATGGCTAGATTGTGGTCTAACATACTACATTATAAGTAAAATAAACCGGTGTGAAATGAAAATGTATATTATACATGTGCGGTCACAAAGGAGCTTCCTTCCGCGGACGCTCAGATTGAGTACAGCATGGGGTTCGGATCGGCAATGGACGAGTAATACCCCGGCGGTTTCAAGCGTCCATAGACTACGGTAACCGCTTCACCATCAGGCGGGCCGTATGATTGTTTGCCACCTTAGTGGTATAAAAAAGATATAATTGAAAGAGTTACAATTAATGGGTTGTCTCATCACTATGTAAAACGGATTTGCGGATAAAACCGCGGAGTTAATGAACATCAGGTTGCTAAAAATAGGCTACTCGTTATATCGGGGAAAGCCTTATATCGGGGAAAGCCTTGCAGTTAGGTGTTTGTGGTCTAGGAGTGCAGAGTGACTGCAATAGTTTATAGAAATTACATTGTTTCGTAGTCGTATATGTATAACAGATAAATAAACAGATAATGAACAGCCCCCTAGACAAGATGGTTGTCGACAATCGTCATCGTTAGTAAACGATCAACCTTTGTAAGGGATTTTTTACAATCTCTTATGTCACTCCTATACAAAGGTAGATCGTTTACTAACGATGACGAATGTCGACAACCATCTTGTCTAGGGGGTAGATTGTTAAAAATCACGTGATATTTCGATTTGAAATGTCAATCCCATACAAAAGTTGATCTTTTTCTAACGATGACGATTGTCGATAACCATCTTGTCTAGGGGGCTACTGGCCCAGATAGGTACTAGGATCAGGAATTTATCAATATACGAAATTTTTTTTTTCCTAAAGCGAAAAAAACAGCTTTAAGATTAGTCCATTTTTGTTCGGGACACTTGTTGTGTTCAGGACATTTATTGTTATTTTTTATAATTACGTAATATTTGTTAAAATTAAAATGTTTAGAAATAAGAAATATTAAAGAGTTTACTCCCGAGTGTACAATGATTACCCTTAGAATACGTATCAACATAAATTGTATAGTAAATAAACAGTACTTGAACCCTAAACATAGGTAAAAGTCTAGACAAAGTCTAGGTAGAACTAAGATTTACAATGTACTTTTAGAATCGTGAATAACCCTCTACAAATGTAAAACTTGTTACACGATAAAGTTAGTATTCATGTTGAAACCTAAGTTAACAAAAAAGTGTTAACATGTCAACAAAACACTCGATTAGGCATAGTAATCTAGTTAGAATTGTTTCGTAAGCACCATATGTGCACACCAACTACTTACTATGTATTTACTGTTTAAACTCGCATTACCTAACGTAAGACCTAGATAATAAGTTTTACTACAAGCCCTGAATGAAACCCTGATGATATTTTGAAATTTACGTGATTTTACCCGGAACTATAAATATCAACAATAAAATTTCCTTATATATGCGAAAGGGAGACAAAATGTATCGGAGAACCTTAGGAGATGTGGTAACCGGACTACACTTTTAGGATTAGATCCTTCTAGAACTTTTAGACAAGGTTAGCGCTATATGCAAGATAGAGAGGTTACTTAAATGCACTTAAATTAGACAAGAAAAAGATATGTTTTCTCTCGTAAAAAAGTTACTCGCTCACCGCGTGAGTCGTATACACAGCGTTTATAATTTGCATATAATCAGTACATTTTTCTCATTTAGTATCGATTCCAGGACAGCAAGTATCTACTAAGTATAGTAGTAGTAGTAGTCAGACAGATGTCACAGTAGTAGGACAGTACCGGGACAGTACCAAGTAAGGCAGATGCCAAGTTGAGATTACCATCAAGTAGTATAACGTCAGGCAGATGCCACAGTAGCGGCTAGTTAGTTACCCCATCGGTAAACTGTAAGGCAGATGCCATAGTAGCAGCTAAGTAAAAATATCAGTGTAGCATCAGGCACCCATTGTCTACGTATATTTGTGTAAATCATCTATGTAATTTAAAAAGTTTGTTAATTATTGTATTCAGACAGATTGTCACAGAAGTGTTAAAGTTCAATAAATAAATCGTTTATATACCAACCATACGGCTTTTCATGACGCCCTTGGCAATCCAGCAAATAAAATAAAGTACGGGAAAAGGGATCTCACGATTCGCGCATTCGTCCTAAGCGGCGTCTTATTACACGAGGTCCCCGGCCGCCCGTACATTTGGTCCTTCGAGCCGGATTATCCAAGATACTGAACGGCCACAGCCATGGTTGGTACCAGATCAACTACCGCAAGAGGCAGATCGCAGAGTCGCGATGGCGACGCACCGCCGCCAGCACCTGCAGACGATCTGGCCACAGATGCCGCCCCAACGGGGAGTACTGCCCCTACAGTAGCACCATCGTCGAGTCGTACTGCCACTGCTACTGAAGCTACCCTAACCTCAGGGTTTACGACTACTACTACCGAAGAGGAAACCGGAACCGATCAAAGACAGGCCCCTGATGACCGAATCGAACGCAGCACCATCAGGGGAAATAAGTCAACAAAGAGTCAACGAGCGCGCCGCATAGCTCTGGCTAAAGAAGAGGTAGCAAGACTGAAACTTGAGCTAGCAATAGCTAGCCTCGCCGTCATAGACCAATCTGAAGAGTCTGAAGGTGACGACGTAGGATCCGTGTCCATCAAATCCACTGCCCGGAGGGTGGACACATGGCTAGACAAGAGTCAGCGCCTGCTTGCTATTTCGAATGAGCCTCATCACCAGCCAGAGCACCGAGAGGTGGAACCGAATTGTAACGCCGCACCTGTTGCGGCACCATATCCATCCGTAGCTACGCATCCAGTCGTGCTCTTGGGCGCAACCTCGGAGACTCAGATGACTCAACAGCAGTCAAAAGTTGACAACGATGAGGGTAATAAAGGAATCCCTCAGCACTCTGTACAGGGTAATAAAGGAATCCCTCAGAGACCAGAAGCGCAGATGCCGACGGGAATAGAAGCTGCAATCACCCCGTATTCTGCGCAACAGAAAATAGATTTCAGTGAGTTAGCGTCAGCAATCACTATTGCTGTAAAGGCAGGTCAACGCGCAATGCCGTCGCGTTACCGATTCGAATTACCTGCTTTTACTGGCGCGCATCAGGATTGGCTGTCATTCCGAACAGCGTACTTCGAGTCAGCAACTGACTTTTCGGAAACCGAGAATATGACCAGACTACGCCGTGGACTTAAAGGACGTGCTAAAGAGGCCGTTGAGAGTCTGCTCATTAATAGTGCCAATCCCACTGAAGTGATGAAAATATTGGAGTCCCGCTTTGGAAGACCGGACTCAATAGCTCTCGCAGAGATGGATCGACTTAGGAACCTGCCACGGTTCACGGATTCATCTAAAGACCTTTGCATACTGTCAAGCAAGGTCACGAATATAGTGGCGACTCTTCGTGCTCTGAATAAGACTACGTACTTATACAATCCAGAGCTGACGAAGGTCACGATCGATAAGCTAACACCGACACTTCGATATAGATGGTTCGATTTCTCCGCCATGCAGCCCAAAGAGGAAGCAGACTTGCTCAAACTCACCCGATTCCTCGAGAGAGAAGTGGAATTATGGGCACCCTACGCTCAAGTAGAGGTCATACCCTCGACTTCACATACAGAGCCAGCTTCGCGCAATCCTTACAAGCGCACTCAACGTACGCTAAACGCTAATGCGAACGTTGACAGGAAGCCATATAGATGCTGTATATGTGAACGAGAGGGACATTCGCCACCAGACTGCGATAAATTCCGCGATGCCGACATCAACCAAAGATGGGATCTTGCAAAGACGCACCGACTTTGTTTCCGATGTTTACGATACAGGAACAAAACGCATAATTGCAAGCCGCCCAAATGCGGCGTCAACGAATGCCCATACAGACATCACCACTTACTCCATTATGAGAAACAAAGGAATACGAGTGACAGAACAGATAAGACGGAAAAAGTTACGTCGACTTGGCTGCCTGTACAATCGCAGACGTACTTGAAGGTACTGCCTGTACAGATTTCCGGACCGGCGGGAGAAGTCAACACACATGCGTTGTTGGATGATGGGTCAACTGTGACTTTGATCGACGCCGACTTAGCGAACACAGTCGGCGCTTATGGACCCTGCCAACCAATGCACATCGAAGCCATAGGAGGAGCAGAAGTACCTGCTTCGACATCTCAACGCATCGCAATCACCATTAAGGGTGCAACCCAGCCACATAAGATTTACGCGCGCACCATTGATAACCTGAGGCTATCGACTCAGACAGTCGCCGATGAAGATCTAGACGACTGCCAACATCTGATCGACATACAGGACGCTTTGAAGTTTGTAGAAGCCAAACCAAAGATACTTGTCGGTCAAGATAACTGGAATTTACTTCTAGCCTCAGAGGTACGAAAAGGAAAGAAGAACCAACCAATAGCATCACACACTCCGCTTGGTTGGGTTCTCCATGGTGCGCATACAAGGTCGCTGGGAAAACGCATCGACTTCGTCCATCACTTTACAATGGAGGAAAGTATGGATGCACAATTGAAACATCACTTTGCGATCGAGGCGTTGACGATTACACCTAAGAAGCCGCAGACTGATCCGGAACAACGTGCACTCAAAATACTCGATGAGTGCACAACTCGAACCGAAGACGGACAGTATCAGACGGCGCTCCTATGGAAGAATGATAAAATCGCGATGCCATGCAATTACGACAACGCGATGAAGAGGCTTATCACTACCGAGAAGAAGATCGATAGAAATCCAGAGCTGAAGGAAAAGTATGAACAACAGATGACAGCACTTATAGAGAAAGGCTACGCTGAACCGGCTCCACTGGCGAAAACGATTAATAAGACGTGGTACCTACCACATTTCGCAGTGGTGAACCCTATGAAGCCGGGGAAGATTCGAATAGTCCATGATGCTGCAGCAGAAACAAAGGGGGTCTCACTAAACGACCACCTTCTCACGGGTCCTGATTTGCTGCAGTCATTACCGGGGGTCATGATGCGTTTCAGGCAACACCCCATCGCTGTCTCAGCTGACATAGCTGAAATGTTCATGCAAGTTAAGATTCGCCCTGAAGACAGAGACGCGCTAAGATACTTATGGCGCGGAAAGCGTAGACATGGAGAACCCGAAGAATATCGTATGACGTCACTGATCTTCGGCGCCACGAGTTCCCCATCTACAGCGATCTACATTAAAGATCACAATGCGTCGCGATTTAAAGAAACGCATCCTGAAGCCACCGCAGCGATTGTCAACAACCATTATGTTGACGACTATTTGGACAGCTTTCAAACGATTGAAGATGCAGTCAAGACGGCTTCAGAAGTACGCGACATCCATAAGCAAGGTCACTTCGAGTTGCGTCAGTGGACTTCCAATTCAAGTAAAGTCCTAGAAGCATTAGACGATAACGCAACTCCACAGTCGGTTATTGACCTTAGCGACGGTACCAGAACTGAAAGGGTACTAGGATTGATCTGGAAGCCGGGATCAGATGAACTTGCTTTCAATCTGGATCTAGCAAGAATACCACCGGCTATCCTCAACAGCGCAGCCCCGACAAAGAGAGAAGCACTCAAGATAGTGATGTCACTCTTTGATCCACTCGGATTGGCATCACCCGTCACGGTACGAGCAAAGCAGATACTTCAAGAAGTATGGCGCCGTGGTACAGAATGGGATCAAACCCTGGACCCCGACCTAGCACTCCAATGGCTAGACTGGATGGGTCACTTGAAGAGCCTAAAACAAGTCGCTCTACCCCGCTGCTACCTCAACTACAGCAATGCCACGTCACTTCAACTGCACGTATTCGTTGACGCAAGTGAAACTGCATACGCCGCTACGCTCTATTGGCGAGCAGTAACACCAGAAGGACTCGTGAAGATATCGCTTATCATCGCGAAGTCAAGAGTAGCTCCTCTGAAGCTCACTTCGATACCACGTCTGGAGCTGCAAGCTGCCGTAATGGGAAGTCGGATGGCAGCCACTGTAATAGACGAGCACCCCAGGAAACCAGAGTCCAAGACTTTCTGGTCAGATAGTAAGACGGTGCTCACTTGGCTGAAAACGGGATCCAGATCCTACCGACCGTTTGTCGCCCACCGCATCGCGGCTATAGAAGAACATAGTACGCTGAATGAATGGCGCTGGGTACCTACGAAGCTTAACGTCGCAGACGATGCAACTCGCGACGTCCCGCTTCACTTCAATGGCCAGCATCGATGGTATCAGGGTCCAGAGTTCCTCATGGACGACCCGAACACCTGGCCAACAGAGAAACCTACACAGAAGGAACTGACTGGTGAAGAAAAGACACTCAACATCACCGAGAAGCGCGAGAAAACGAAGCTGAGCCACGTCGTTCCTGACGGCGCTCGTTTTTCCAAGTGGGAACGATATCTCCGCGCTACAGCTAGAGTCTTACAGTTCATCAATCTGTGCAGGCGAACAAAACAGCGTGCACATTACAAACGCACGCTGAAGAACACAGAGGCAGATCCGGATTGGAGACGCAAACAGAAGGCGTCAAAACCAAGGCCAACAGTTGCCAAACCCGATGCAACAACAAGAAGATTCGTGCCATTGGACGCCATCCTTCTGAGAGAAGCCGAGAAACTGCTGGTACGAGCAAGCCAAGAAGAATCCTTCCCTACAGAGATGGAAGACTTGAAGAACAACAGGGCTGTATCTACCAGCAGTCGTCTGCGCCCAATATCTGTCGCTTTAGTCGACGGAATCATCTTACTGAGGTCTCGCATCGGAGCTACGAAGAATGTTGACGGCCTCGAGAAGTCTCCACCTGTCCTCGACGGAAATCACGTAACAACGAAGCTGTGGATTGAATATACCCACAGACAGCTGCTGCACGC
Organism: Achlya flavicornis; assembly: GCA_947623365.1. Lineage (NCBI taxonomy): Eukaryota > Metazoa > Arthropoda > Insecta > Lepidoptera > Drepanidae > Achlya > Achlya flavicornis. The sequence continues at coordinate 16,047,551 of OX392477.1, read as the reverse complement.
TGGCGTAGAGGCAACAATAAACGAATGTCGCCAATACTATTGGATTCTACGCCTGCGTCCAGTTACGAAGATGATGGTCCACCGATGTATACCATGCCGCATACGAAGAAATATGCCGTCACAGCCAGCCACAGGAAACCACCCCCCATGCAGACTGGCTCACCACGTCAGGCCCTTTACATACACGGGTCTCGACTATTTCGGCCCGATGTCAGTCACAGTCGGGCGCAGTCGCCAGAAGAGGTATGGGGCACTATTTACCTGCCTCACCACACGGGCGGTTCACCTGGAGCTGGCAGCATCCCTGACGACGGACTCTGCGGTCATGGCCCTGCGAAGGATGATAGCACGGAGAGGATGTCCTACAGAAATCTGGTCAGACAACGGGACAAATTTGCGTGGCGCTGACAAAGAGCTGCGTCAATCCATCGACGCAGCCACTGAAGACGAAGCCACCAAGAGGATGATATCCTGGCGTTTCATTCCGCCAGGAGCTCCGTTCATGGGAGGAGCCTGGGAGCGGCTGGTCCGATCAGTTAAGACCGCCCTCTCAGTGATACTTCAAGAGCAACATCCACCAGAAGAAGTACTCGCAACTCTATTGGTTGAAGCGGAGTACACAGTCAACAGTCGTCCCCTTACGCACGTGTCTACAGATCCTGAGGATGAAGAAACGCTGACCCCCAACCACTTCCTTCTTGGCGGGTCAGCGCGAGTTCCGGCACCAGGCACCTTCAATGAAAAGGACCTCATCGGCAGAACACACTGGCGAGCTTCACAACATCTTGCTAACCGATTTTGGGCAAGATGGGTGAAAGAATACCTCCCCGATTTGCAATACCGGCGGGAGCCACACGGAAGAGGCGCGGAGATCAAGATTGGAGACGTCGTACTAGTCGCCGACGACAACCTGCCTCGCAACACATGGCCAAGAGGGATCGTCGAAGCAATCTACCCCGGAGCTGATGGCATCGTACGAGCAGTCGACGTGCGCACCCGAAGCGGAACACTACGACGTCCCACGAAGAAGCTGATCATCCTGCCCACCGAGCCAGTAGTCCCTCAACCGGAAATGTCTTCATCGACACCGTAGTCGAAGAACGGCGGGAGAATGTTCGGGACACTTGTTGTGTTCAGGACATTTATTGTTATTTTTTATAATTACGTAATATTTGTTAAAATTAAAATGTTTAGAAATAAGAAATATTAAAGAGTTTACTCCCGAGTGTACAATGATTACCCTTAGAATACGTATCAACATAAATTGTATAGTAAATAAACAGTACTTGAACCCTAAACATAGGTAAAAGTCTAGACAAAGTCTAGGTAGAACTAAGATTTACAATGTACTTTTAGAATCGTGAATAACCCTCTACAAATGTAAAACTTGTTACACGATAAAGTTAGTATTCATGTTGAAACCTAAGTTAACAAAAAAGTGTTAACATGTCAACAAAACACTCGATTAGGCATAGTAATCTAGTTAGAATTGTTTCGTAAGCACCATATGTGCACACCAACTACTTACTATGTATTTACTGTTTAAACTCGCATTACCTAACGTAAGACCTAGATAATAAGTTTTACTACAAGCCCTGAATGAAACCCTGATGATATTTTGAAATTTACGTGATTTTACCCGGAACTATAAATATCAACAATAAAATTTCCTTATATATGCGAAAGGGAGACAAAATGTATCGGAGAACCTTAGGAGATGTGGTAACCGGACTACACTTTTAGGATTAGATCCTTCTAGAACTTTTAGACAAGGTTAGCGCTATATGCAAGATAGAGAGGTTACTTAAATGCACTTAAATTAGACAAGAAAAAGATATGTTTTCTCTCGTAAAAAAGTTACTCGCTCACCGCGTGAGTCGTATACACAGCGTTTATAATTTGCATATAATCAGTACATTTTTCTCATTTAGTATCGATTCCAGGACAGCAAGTATCTACTAAGTATAGTAGTAGTAGTAGTCAGACAGATGTCACAGTAGTAGGACAGTACCGGGACAGTACCAAGTAAGGCAGATGCCAAGTTGAGATTACCATCAAGTAGTATAACGTCAGGCAGATGCCACAGTAGCGGCTAGTTAGTTACCCCATCGGTAAACTGTAAGGCAGATGCCATAGTAGCGGCTAAGTAAAAATATCAGTGTAGCATCAGGCACCCATTGTCTACGTATATTTGTGTAAATCATCTATGTAATTTAAAAAGTTTGTTAATTATTGTATTCAGACAGATTGTCACAGAAGTGTTAAAGTTCAATAAATAAATCGTTTATATACCAACCATACGGCTTTTCATGACGCCCTTGGCAATCCAGCAAATAAAATAAAGTACGGGAAAAGGGATCTCACGATTCGCGCATTCGTCCTAAGCGGCGTCTTATTACACGAGGTCCCCGGCCGCCCGTACAATTTTGGTAAAAAAAATGCGTGTTTAAAATTTTGAATAGCTGGAAATCTGACTTTCCTTAAATAAATGATTCAGCCACTGGTTTCAATTATGTTTACATAATTTCAATGAATTTTAGTTATTGATATTTTCGATACGATAAAACTATTTTATTTTGTTTATTTATTGGTATAAATAAAATAAATAGGTAAAGGTTACAGATATAAAATAAAGTTATATTATCTTATTAATATTTAAGACCAGTCGCAAACCTTACATTATAGAAAAACATTATACATTATGAATAGGTAAAGAAAATCAAAAATTAACATGTATTAAATTTGAGAGAAGGGACAAACAAAACAGGCGAAGTGAAAAATCGAAAATGTAAATAAACTAAACCTACTGAAGATGTCAAAAGTGGTATTAGGTATTTTCAATGGGTTCTATTGACGAGAGTATATAGAATAAAATAGTATCAAGGTCATTATTTTTTCAGTGTGGCCATGAAGCAATAATCCCGAGTGTGACCCACACCGGCCACACCTACTAGGAAATTACTTATGAAAGTCTTATCGACAGAAGCTATTTTTTTTAAATGATTTTGTGCTCGGTGATTGCGATATAATTCCTATCTACAGTTCAATAGGTTTTAAATTTTATATTATCAGATTTTTTCCTAGAAATGTATGCCGTGTCGGAATAACCGGCGTTTTACCTTGCCACCCACACTGATCGGACTATGCACACATGCTTATTCGTGCGTGCATCATTACCTACACTACATGTGACCATGTACATGTACGTACATAGTTAATGCACGTATGCAAATAAAAATATTTTACTAAATTTCACACACAAAGTGTTACATTCGTTTGGTATATTCTTAAGCCGTTTTCATACGAGACGATAACGACACCGTACAAATGTCGTGACGATTTATTTTACATGTTGTGCGGTGTCGTAGTGTGTGAAAACGGTTCATAGATATGTATGGTCCGCTAAATCATCACGACATTTTTACAGTGTTGTTATCGTGTCGTATGAAATCGGGCTTGTGTCAGGTGATGTCCCGTGATGTACATATCTAGCTGTTCCCCGCGGTTTCACCCGCGTTCCCGGGATAAAAAGTAGCCTATGTATTTCACCATACCATAGGCTATAAGAATGCCAAATTCCATGATCCGTTGAGTAGTTGAGGCGTGAAGGCTACACAAACAAACAAACTCACTTTCGCATTTATAATATTAGTTACGATAACAAGTACAATTAAATTATCGGACTAACAGTCTAATAAGTCTATTAAGTCTATTAAGGCTTTTTACTAACTCATGGATCTATGTTATCTGAATAAATAAATGAATCATTATTGTTATTACCTAGTTTATTTTTACGATGGTAAAAAAATTGGTCCATTATATTAATTAACAATTTCTGTTTTAAAATTTGAGCCCGTTCGTATAGGTCCAAAGATTAAATAAATAAATACATTCCTCACACACGGTCATCTGATCCCAAACTAAGCAGAGCTTGTACTATGGAAACCAGACAACTGATATAATTCATGTACTACTTTTTGTTTGTAAATACATACAATTATACCCAGACTCAGGACCTGTGCTCAGGACATACAGACATGCACACAAATGCATATCCTGTGTGGGATTCGAACTGTCGACCTGCGCTGATTAAACCTTGTTTGTGCATAGATCAGAAGATCCGCTATTGTGGATGTGTGTGAATGCAAATAGGTTTCATCTCGATCCATTCGGCCTGAAGGAAGCTTATTGCTTCGAAGTAGGTAACTGCTCACCCGCTGAACTTAATTCCGAAATGGTATACAAAAAGAACCCTTCCCGATTCACAACGCCCACATATGGTAGGATGCAACATAATACCAGCTTCTAGTAAACGTAACGTCTACATAAACAATGATGAATAAATAAAATTCTATTAATAGATAAGTCACGTCACGTGTAATAATAATCATGTGTTAAGTATTCTAACTATAAGACCTATCACATTATGCTACAGTAAACAAGTAAAAACGGAGGATATAATAAAAAAACCTTTTATTCTTAGTAGGTACACCTGACTGTGACACTGGATGTCTTAGCTCTATAATTTTTGTTGACAGAAAACCGCCTTGTTTTTCGCCAAGTGTCTAAATCCGACATCAATGTCGAAAGCATGAGAATAGGGGCCTCAACAAAGATGTCGGCAATCTTGCATAGGCATCTTGTCTAGGGCGGCAGCCCCTATGCGGTTTACAAATATCGCAAGCCGTGATCGCAAGTCACAGCTACGATAAGTCGAGCATATATTATATCAAAAGCCAACGCGCCAGCACGAGTGATAATCGCATGTCTGCGTCAGACGATCGCCGAGACGCACCTTGGTTCGCAGTCACAAGGTAGATAGCCCGATCGCTCCGCAGCGCACGTGCAGGGCCGCGATGAGTTACGAAGGCTCGGCTCGCTCTCGCCGCGCGGCCGCCGCGCTGTCTGCCATCGCACGCGCACACTGCGTCACGGTCTTACGTTTACCGTACTGAAGGTCTACACAACAGCAGCGTGACTGTTTAGTAGACGGAAAACTACACAAGTTAAGGATAAAGTGACTGTTCAAAACCCACACAAAGTTCCCAATCCCGAATTATGCATGCGGAAAATGTATCGCTTGGAATTTGTCTAGCTAGACCTACAGCACTGGTTGGTGGCTAGTGATTGGTATACTGATAGCGCCATAGATTACAGAACTGATTCTAACGGTAGCTGCATCTTAGTGTATTTTTCAATAAGTAGCGTCGAAGTCTTTTGTATGGTAAAACGATAATCTGATAATCACTTTCAATTACAAACTTTTGTGATAAGTTATGGAAACTTAGTATAGTTTTTAATTAAATAGAAATTCGATAAAGAAGATCACTACGGACAGCGTTATTTATGAAGAATGAGAACATAATTTATATGAAAGGTAATCACGCCGGGCACAGCATTCACCCTGTGGCCGTTGATATGCGCTGATCTCGCGGGAATCGATGTAATTGAGGACTTATAGCTACCACTTACCCAAGTTGCGGAGACGTTTGCACTGCACTTACACCGTAGTTAAAATGTAGTGTAATGTTGTTAAAATTGTGTTACTGTATGTTATCTGTGTGTAGGTGGTGTTTGGCGATATATTTGTCATGAATTTAAATAAAATTATATTATAAAGCGCGAGATAATTATATAGCGGGTCAGGCTCAAGAGCGAAGCGAAAAAGAGAGAAAAAAAAACAAAAGAAAATCATCATAAAGAAAAAAGTTTGAAAATTCGTTCCAATTAAAAAAATAAAAATAAAAACTGCCAGGGCTATTGAGAACTTGCGTGAACGACGCAACTAAAAGGTTTTGATTACATTCGAGCATGGTCTATTAAAGGTGCTAACTTTAAAATTTCGGCGAGATCTATCAGGCAATAATGAAAAATAAAATATGTCAAAAACAGATAAACAGTGCGTCAAGGAGAGACACCCTTTTGTCAAAACGGGCCTCTTAGATCTCGACAACTTTAGCATGATTGTGATAATTCAGACAATCGTTGGTTATGAAGAAAAAAATTATAGCATTTTTTTATGTGACGAAATTTATATGTTTTTATGTGTAGAAAATCGAGCCATTCATTACCGCCAACTTAGCAAACCAAATTTTATATGAAAAATATTTTATTAGATGGGTAAGTATTTAACATTAGGTACTTTTATACTATTTATAGATTATAATCACAACACAGAACAAAATCAGTCAAAATCAAAATTCATTTATTCAAGTTAGGCCCTTATAGGGCTCTTATGAATGTTTACAAATGACTCTACACCGGTTCCAAATACAACTTGAACTGAGAAGACTCCGGCTAGAAACTCAGCAAGTATTCTTTTTTTTTTTTAATGTGTACTTATAAATATTACAATTTACAAAATATATATAACAATAGCGTGCGAAGCGAACAATTCATTCAAATGCATTCTTGTCATCTACATAATCAGAAACTTTATAGTACCCCTTCTTGCATAACTTCTGTTTTACTATCTTTTTGAATCTATGTATAGGTAGCTCTTGGATTTCTTTGGGACTTTATATAGAAACGTATACATTGCCCCTTGAAAGAGTTAAGGACTTTGCTGAGCCGAGTTAAAGGTACAGCAAGTTTGTGCTTATTTCTGGTGTTCAAACTATGAGTGTCGCTATTCTTAGGTAAGTTATTTATGTTTTTCCTCACATGAACAAGATTTTCATGTATGTACTGTAACGACACTGTCATTATATTAATAGACTTAAACTTGTCTCTCAAAGAATCTCTAGGCCTTATTTTATATATTGCACGGATAGCCTTTTTCTGCAGTAGTAAAATTCTATTGATTTCGGCACCACTACCCCAGAGGAGGATACCGTAAGACATAAAACTATGAAAGTAACTGAAATAAACTAATTTTGCCGTGGATTCGTCAGTGAGAGCGCGAGTTTTTCTCACTGCATAAGCTGCAGAACTAAGTCTATCCACCAATTTACGTATGAAAGTGATATAAATTTGATGTATGCGACTGAAGGACTTATTATCCACGGTCATGAATAGATTTAAAAAAAAGTATGCGAACATATTGAACACTGAAAAGAATTAGGACACTTTTGGAAGACAGATCTCTTGAGAACGTGGGTAAAACCACAGTAAACTACAGAAACAGTAAGCTGTAAGTTATGAATAATGGAACCTCCAGGATGAAGGAAACTAAGTCGAGTAAGCTCTGAGTCTGAGACTAATAATTATGTACATTATTTAACCGTTCCGTGGAATTTGAGAACAGAACAGATACACGTCACCATGGAACAATTATCCCCAATAATGACGTTAATTTTGTTTGAAATCTATTGACTGTGGTATTCCGTAAGGTGGAGGTACTTCCCCAGTCGAGCTGCTCTTTGAGCGAATAAACTTTATGCTCTACCTCTCTTAATAATTGGCTAAATCAGGGACACACTAAACATTTAGAAGCAGTGATTGGTCTTAAAACACTTACTAGTTGCGAAATTGGATGAGGAAAGGATGGCTGCAAGAAATTAGAAAAATAGGTTTTAACATATCTATTGCTGTCGCGCTGTGCCCGATCTATCCCGCTCGAGGGCGATAGAGACAACTACAGCTTGGACCGATTATACCAATTTAATTAGACGTAATCGCTATTTCGTAATCCCCGGTTTTGTCCTCCAAAACTAAAAATTAAAAAAAAACAAGAATCATAATAATAAGGGCTTTGGCTATGTCTGTCGGTTTTCCTTTGTTGTTTTATATTCGTTAAATTTGTTCGCTGGACGTCTGATAAGGGCGTTAAAAATGGTAAATATTTGTGATTTTAGAAGGCTCCTAATTCTTATAATAATTAATTTATGGAGAAAAATACAACCGAAGGACATACAGTGGTACCTACAGATTACATGGTAGAATAATCATTGCTCTAGTGTCATTATCCAGAGAGGAAACTGAGGATTACGTTTGTATGGAACAAACGCCACCAGCATTTCCTCTTATGGAATTTTTCCCCGATACCGTCACAAATCAGAAAATCCTTTGCGTAATTATTGCGGAACCTGTTCAGGTGGAAACATTGCGACTTGCTTTCATAACTAGGTTACATCGTATGACGAGGTAGGTACTCGTATCGTGTGACTGTCGGACGAGGGGTTATGGCGGGGGTGGTACAGGGTGGACAAGGTTTTTAGAGCTTACGTGTTCGATATTACAAGCGTCACTATAGCGAGTCATGGTCTAAAACATGATTTAATTTGTGCAAAACGAAATGTGTTTGGAGCATTATGGTTTAGAATGTCTTCCAATGTTTACAATACATAAACTTTGTAATAAAATATTGTATACTATACTCTATTTCACATAGGATGAGTCGTCAAGGGTATTTTTTACCAATATCTAGTTATATTCCATTTGATTATTCTGAAATAGTACTCACAATATTTCATGAAACATCGCTCTATCAAAGTATTAACTAGCTGTTCCCCGCGGTTTCACCCACGTTCCCTGGATAAAAAGTAGCCTATCTAAGTATATACCATAGGCTATCAGCATGCCAAATTTCATGATGATTCGTTGAGTAGTTGAGGCGTGAGGGCGTAACAATAAAAAAACAAACTCACTTTCGCATTTATAATATTAGTTAGGATAACAAGTACAACTAAATTATCGGACTAACAGTCGAATTAAGGCTTTTTACTAACTCATAATGGATCTATGTTATCTGAATAAATAAATGAATTATTATTATTACCTAGTTACGTACGTCATAAAAGTGTCAATGCTGATAAAATTAGTGCAATTCAGTGTCATTTACAGAATTTGCTGGTGGAATTCCATTTCAGAAATAGATACTATACAATTTAATGACTGTTACCGCATTAATTATATTTACTCATAATAGATTGAAATTATTTAAATAAATTCCATGTATTAATTGCTCACGTAATAACTTAATTTATAAGGATAATAGCACAGGATAATAGTATTTAATGCAGGTTTTGAATGAAAATTTAGGTACTTATTTAAATCATAAGAGTCTTGGATTAATCCTTGTAAGACTAGTTAAGACTCTTTTAAAGCTAGACTGAGAACAAAAATAGAGGGTTGTCTAAGGTATGCTACAAACGATACTGGGTAGTAGTTTATACTCAGGGAGGAAAATTAGCATGCTCATAATTTAAATAACTTATAAAAAAAAAAAAAATTTGGTTATGATACAATATATTTAATCAAGTGCAACACTATCAGTTTTCAGGTTATTTTATTCGTCATTCATGTATTGCCAACATACTATTTACATTTGTCATTTTAAGAAAAGGTCTAAGTCAGGTAATATTAATCACATGTAAAAACCACGCGAGTAATACGTCTTTCAATCATTCTATATTTGCACCTGAACTAATATCGAAATTCAAAGTAAAATACACTGTATTACGTATATATTAAAGTCATTATTCGTAGATTCCTGGTCACATAATTCCGTACCAGTTTTGTCCAGGTGATTAGAACAAGACCACTCAGTGGCAGTGGATAATATGCATTATAACAACTGCCTAAAGTCCCTATTAGTCCCTATTTTTTTATATCTCTGTTTTTTTTTGTCTATCTTTCTACGTGTATGTAATTGTGTTGTGTTACATTTGAATAAATGTCTTTTCTTTCTTCTTTCTTTCTTTCTATTCACACCTGTTTACTGTGTTACTATGGTTACATGGTTACTATTTTCCCGTGCTATTTTCTGTGATCGACGAACCTACTTAGTTGGCAATAAATTATCCGCATAAGGGTGTAAAAACCGTGTATGACTAACCTTGTCCCTTAAAATGAAATAGCCCCCCACGTTGAACGATGCGCGTGAGTTGATTGCTGATCGATGTTTCCCGATCACTCATGCCGCCGCGTGATCGCAATATTAATACTATTAGGTACAACTACTCTAAGATCCCAATTTTATAACGTCAATCAAAGCTTAAGTTAAGTTTTGAGTCGAACTTTAAAACAATTGAATTTGGCATTGAATTGGATCTTTGACATAATGTCTCTAGATTCTGATTCTCGTTCTAAAATACGGGCTTAAGTACTTTATAGTCTGTTTTCATTCAAAGTTATGTTCATATTATCCCCAAATATATATGTTTGTCCTGGATGGGAATGGATCCCGCTAACTCGTCGTACAGCCAGCTCATCTAAATCCTATAACATATGCCCACGTAGATAGACATTTAGAAATCTGTCACGTCGATAATCCTACAGCTTGGAAAAAAGAGATTGACGCAGTGGCAGGTGGGACATAAATGTTTTACATAATGGAGACAATACTTCGCCGACAAGTTCTAGTAGATTGAGTCATCCACAAGCAGCGATTTTCATTTTAACTACTTACCTATTTGTACAAATTTTCTTGCTAATTTGAAGTGGACTAAGGGTCATCGCCCACTATGTCAACAGTCAGCACTGCTCCGTTGCAGCAACGGCCCGGCTGCCATGCCAACATGCCAGCGCGGCTTTGGCAAGATATCGCTTGCTGGCGTCACGCAGCAAGGGAGCGGACCGCTAGCTGGAAGCGTGTGGTCAGCAGGACTAGTGGCTTGTAGCGGCAAGCGCGCTTGCCGCGAGGCTTCAAGTATTTTATCTAGTCTTTGTAAAATTTACTTTAACGCATATGATTTAAAGGCCTCACTTGCATGGCAAGGTAAATGCCGAAGCGTATCCGTGCTATTATAGTTAGCGGTGACCCTAAGCGTGACAGTGGCTTCCAAATTTTTTCACGTCGGACATTTTCTCGCTAACAAAAAACTGTGTCTATGAGAGTCGGCCACCTCTCACGCACACATTAGATGGCTATTCCGCGGGAAAGGAGACTCTGTCGCCGTTTACACGGAGCCGTTTACCCGCGCTCGACTAATGTGTGAAGGTGTGCGCGCCGGCTTGTACGTACAGCGTGGTGGCCGACTTGAGCGTCACAGTCACAGTTTTTGATTGCGAGAATATATCCGTTTTTGTTAACATCCTCGCCACTAAAGTAGTGTTTTTACTTTTGATAAAAGACAAGACGGCAACAGCTGATAGGTATATAAGGAATGAATCAACATAGCTATGTTCACTCTAACGCATCATAGAAGATCTGGGAAAAGTGTGTGTGATCATTATCATAACATCCGTTGTGGATCCGTTAAATAAGTAACGTCATAGCAACAGTGACGCGTGACGTTGCGAATGCGCCGCAGTCAACGCTAATATTTAATAGGTACTTATTTAACTAATTAATACTTTATTTATGAAGAACATTCTGTCTTGGCTATTTATCGAATTCCGCATAATGTGTTTGCTGCGAACGCACAGCCGTTCGATGTTTTTTATAATAACTAAGATTGATCCATATTTCAGTGCACGAAATGCTAAAATAAAATATATTTTAGGCAACGCGCGCGTGATACCCCTGGTGTTGCAAGCGTCCATAGGCTACGGTAACCGCTTACCATCAGGCGGGCCGTATGCTTGTTTGCCACACAAGTGGTATAAAAAAAAAAAAATGCTAAAATTAAATTCTGTTCTGTTCATGCTTATATGCGCATCACTTTCATGGAAACGGCTAGGATGAAACGATTTGGCATTTTAATGTCCAAAAAAAAAGGCTTAAGGTATGAAAAATGTCCGGAATATTCGGAGAAAAACGAAGCTGTTTTTTCCATGGGATTTTTGTAAGATTTTGGATAGGACAACGGCTATCAGGTCATTTTGTAGACAATACAATATTTGACAAAAATACGTCAATTTCGCTTACACGGCGAAGGACTAAGCATACTTTTATCCTATAAAAACATGAAAACTGAGAACCCCAAGGCAAAATTTGTGACTTAATAAAAATACAGATTCATTTATTATGAGATGAGGCATGTTGTTTACTTCAGATCAGGCTTTTCCCGACATTCCCCATCCGGCCGCATCACTCATCTCCCCGACACGCGTTCATCCCATGCTGGTAATCACTAGACACACTCATGCTAAAGATTCTTTAGGCCTGTATAGAACAAAGTCTCAAGAATAGGTTCAAAGAAACTTTATTTCTCAAAAGATGATCATGTGAGAATAGATCGTGTCCATCGAAAATTAACTTAATTCCAAATTCAATTGTTTTAATCTCGACTCAGAACTTGACATATTCGGACGTAAGGTCCGTCCGATCCTTAGTCATAGTTTACAAAAAAAATCGGCCAAGTGCGAGTCAGACTCGCGCACCGAGGGTTCCGTACAAACCTGTAGGTATTATATGTAAATGCTAGTATAGACCTGAGTATTTGATATGAATTTCAATTTATGACGTATAAAAAAAAACTACTTACTAGATCTAGTTCAAACCAATTTTCGGTGGAAGTTTGCATCGTAATGTACATCATATATTTTTTTTGGTTTTATCATTCTCTTATTTTAGAAGTTACAGGGACACACATTTTACCACTTTGGAAGTGTCTCTCGCGCAAACTATTCAGTTTAGAAAAAAATTATATTAGAAACCTCAATATCATTTTTGAAGACCTATCCATAGACACCCCACACTTATGGGTTCTTAAAAAAAAAAAAATGTTTCAGATCTATGTATTTTTTCCCCCAAAATTTATCGTTTTTTTTCTATTTTTGTGTGAAAATCTTAATGCGGTTCACAGAATACATCTACTCACCAAGTTTCAACATTGTAGTTCTTATACTTTCGGAAAAAAGTGGCTGTGACATACGGACGGACAGACAGACAGACAGACATGACGAATCTATAAGGGTTCCGTTTTTTGCCATTTGACTACGGAACCCTAACAAGTGTCTGAGACAAATCCCGCGAGTGTACCTTGTGTATGACTCACGAACGAGAAAGCCAATAAACTGTAAAGCAGTTTGCTATGGTCGATAGACACAGTGTATTTTACTTTTACTACGGTAAAAGTGTAATTGTATTATGAGTAATAAATAAAAAAACAATGTCAATGCGGATCTTCCACGATGAGATACTTTTCATTCATGTAGCGTCGGTAATGTGACAAACATTTTACAATGAATGATGCGGCCCGCGCCCCGCTTCGCGCGCGCCACCCAGCTGTTTCATTTACTTTCAGTAGGGTTACCACACTTTTTGATTTCCCAAATACTTGTTGCAAAATATGTCTAGTGTTTATGATACTGGGTTACTTCACAATCTTAATTCGTGTTATGTTTTGAAAGAATACATCTATAAAAAGTTTACCCAAAAGAACCATAAATTAAAAAAAGAAGATAATCTAAGAATATTATCACAGATATTATTATTATCACTTCATAGAATAAAACAAAGTTTCTTTAAAACTACGCAACGGATTTTGATGTGGTTTTCACCATGAGTTAAGTAGATAATTTTACCAGAAAGGTTTGTATATGTAATAAATCTAGTCAATGTTTCGTAAACACGTAGAATAATATGGTACATATTACTATTGTTATTATTTTTATTATTTATACTAGCTGCCCGGCGCGACTTCGTTCGCGTAATACCCTACCCTACCCTTCATTTAAACCTTCCCCGGACTTCCACGAATAGTTCAAACCCAAAATTATCCAAATCGGTCCAGCCATTCTCGAGTTTTAGCGAGACTAACGAACAGCAATTCATTTTTATATATATAGAAGATTATTAGTGTATTTATTTATTTTTATTTAGTGTAAATACCTAGGTATTCTAATAATTATAAAGTGTAATAAACACATAAAAAGCTAATTGTGTATCTTAAAAATATCTAAAAAAAAAACATGCGATTGAGTTTTATTTGTAGATTATACTTTCAAAGTTATTTTGACCATATAATATTAATCCTTATAGAATTAAATAAGTTAGTTACGACGGGCATTTAATGTAGATACAGTCTGCTCTTTACAGAAAATCATTATCATTTATATTTTAAAAGATATCACAGAAGCAATAAACAGTATTCGCGATACCGTGAACGGGCGGGCCGAGACGGGGGCGCGGGCGCGCAAATCGCTCGACACCACACGACATTGCACCCGTGCGAAGCAGGGGCGGGTCGCTCGCTAGTTGTTTATATTATTATTATAAATGTATTGGTTTGCCTTGAGTTAAACGTTCTAACCACACGGAAATACTGGAGTAGGTATTTGTAGTAAGTAGGTTTATGAATGAAACAATTGATTCCTTGTATAATCGAATATTTGTTATTGACGTTTATATTCATGATATAATACTATGTATGAGGAAAAGTTAACTTGTACGTTACTAATTCGGGGTTCCCTTTGCGCTTATATTAGCTATTAACCCAAAATATCTTATAGTAACTTCCGTTCCCCGGGTTAATCCGCATTCTATAGGGATCTAATATTTTCCCGCCATAACAATTAAGTATACAATGAGCCATTACCGCGTGATCGAGTAATAAACATACGCAAACTTTCGTACTTAATAGTATAAGGATTTATTTATTTAGATCGCCGAATTATTTTAATGCACGTTAGAAACAGAAGAAATAGTCAAATCAAATCAATCAAATCTAATCAAAAAGTAAGATTATAAGAAAGATTTAGACCACTTTTTGATCCCCCCCCCCTCCACCCTCGTGATATATGGTGAGGTTTCTACCCCTCCCCCCCTACCAAAATCACGTGTATTTTTTAACCGGCCTCAAAAACAAGTAAAGATAGACAAAACATGTTCTTGTTAAATAGAACCACCATGGGTTTACTTGGCTGTCTTCAATGGTGAGGAGTAGACAAACATCATGTTAACCCCCAGCAGGGAATATAGCATGTCTGAGCTGAGCCTAATGTTCAACTCATAATAGTATCTACGAGGTACAAGTAAAGCCTCGACGGAACAGGCTCTCAATTCGAATAATACAATTGTTTTCAAATGTAATACGAAAGATAATATGTTGTCCATTACAACAAGGTTTATCGATACATTATTTCCACGTGAAATCGTGTAGTGAACCCGCAGCGCACCCTCTTGACTCATAGAAGCTTGCGAGAAATCTCACCTGTAATCTACGTAGGTACAGGTGTAGCAAAGCCGCCGACGCATGACACACCCATTGTTTAAATATCGCCCTATTATTCAAAATTATACGCCGCTCAGGAATCTTTTGATCCAGATGCATATTGAATAATGTATAATGTCATTCATGTCATCCACTGACGTAATCCATCATTTGACTGACGCATGAAAGCTTGGAAGCACTAGAGGTATAAGAAAGGTCTTCGACGATCTTCGGCAGTCGATTTATTATGGCTCGGAATTATGTACCGATGATGGTAAATCTTGAGCTTATCCTAACTATAACATAATTTACGGTAGGTACACGTTGTACGATGGTTGTACGTAAGAAGTAGATTTTTGGTGAAGCCAGAAAAGCTCTACAAAAATATGTTTCCAAACTTACAATCATACGTGAAGTGAGCACGAGCCGAGCTTCTAACGAACAGGATTCGTTCGTTGCTCGCGGTTTCAAGCGTGGACGTACTTAAGGAGCGTTCAACGCGAGCCTACAACGAGCGCGATGCGACAGGGATTCGTGAAAAAACTGACAATCGGGCGAAGCGCAGTCGAGCACGCTACGAATGCTCGTTCGAGGCTCTCAAGCCCGTCCACGCTACCCGAATCGTGCTCGTAGTGTGCTCGTTCGTGGCTCGGCTCGAGCTCGGTTCGCCAAGCATGGACGCACCATTACAGTAAATCTACAGCACAGACGTAGCTATAATATATATTAATATGCCGAGCTATAATATAAATTACAGTACAAGTTGGTGAAGTAACAGAAATATATATTATAGCTGCGTGCGCGGTCATTCAAAGATTAGTATTTAACATATATCGTAATATGCCTTGCTATGATTTATATAAATTCATATTATAGCTACGTCTGTGATGGGCTTTAGCTCCCTTCAATCCTCTGTGCTTTAGCTGTAGATACGTACAATATTTAATGCCTGTATTTGAAGGCATGCTGAAGTATGTCTCAGTCAGTGATAGTCCCAAGCTGTTAGGATAATTGAACGGTCTGCCTAAAGGTGATCTTGAGGTGAATCTAGTAATTCACTGTAAAATTCACATTTGGGGCACGGGAGTGTCCCCCGCCAAGACGAGCCAAGCGAATCGCAAGGGCACTAACTACCTTTTCTCGAAGCGTTACACGACGTTACGAAACGGTACACACCGTAGTCAAAATATGCGGCTTGCCCGTTTCACTACTACAAGAACGTAATTAACAGTGAATACATTTTTCACCTTACGCCCATGTGACGGTAGCGAAACAGCCAAGCCACATATTTTGACTAAGGTGTAGAGTTTGTGAAGTTAGGGCTTGTAGAGTTAGGGCACGTAGAGTTATAAGCTTGGCTCTACATGAGATCTGATAACTTTTTGACAGTGCGAGCCATAGTCTCAGTCTCATAGTCTTGGCAACATTTTAAATGAAAACGTTTTTGGTGGGATTGTCTTTTCAGGCACAAACAGTGGGAGGGAGTGTAATGATTTCCAGCGAACATGTATCTCGACATGTCAATCTACATAACATAAAGAAACAATTGCTGATATATTAGCTGATAGAGTTGTTTTTGAGAATTGACGTCTTATTAGTATTCTCCAAGAAACCATTTCACCAAAACAGCGCTTCCATGGAATAATATTGCGTTAGTTTAGATTAAAGCTAAGGCCATCAAGAGTCGCGCCCACACGCCCTGCGGTCACATTTCCATGACTTTACTGAATTTGGGTCGCTCCCCTACCACCCAAGTTTACTTAGCAACATCACACCCAACTAAAAGTTACGTTGTTTCACGTACACTACTTCATCTACGACATCACGAGCTCCAATGATATCTAAATAAACAGCAATGGATTATATTGTAACTTTGAAATCTCAACAACCAGAAACCGCAGAAGTGCCCGGTCCTATTCAAAGTATAAGCTTTTAAAGTCGACTGCACGTCCGGACATGCCATGCATAGATGCAGTGACTGTTTGTTTGAATAACATTGACTTGCGTATATGCATAGCCATTTCGTAGATGTCAATAAAGGAAGCATTGTATGGTGGTGTGGGAGAAGTTGTCGTGGTTCGAAGGCTACGCATGCAGGTTAAGTGGGCACCGTGAGAGCCTGACGCACCGGAAAGTGCTCGCATACCGCTCTGGCGCGCCGGCGAATGAGAATAAAAAGAAAATATCGAACAGGATGCCTGTTTCATGACTTTCGTAGCTGACTGAGGTTGAGGACCTGCACAGTCATAGAGGTCCTTGCATAGCGCCAGGATATTGTTTGTAAACAGAGTGACAGGTGTTGCGGTTTTAAACCGTTTGTTGCTAAAGAAGAAATTCCGGCAAACCGCAACTGCTATTAAATAATACGATGACTAAATCATATAACGTCCTTGAATAGAAACCAGAAGACATTTCAAAGATAGAAATAAGAGATTCAATAATCGAATTCATTGTTTAAGGAATATTACAGGTGACAAAAAATTTGGATTCCCCTTTACCATTGATTTTCCTACGCCTGACGTAAGATTAAACCTTGCAACATAGTTGAACCATGAGTGCACTTTTAGGAAATGCAACCACACGTTTACGTACGACATAGAAAACCACAAACTAGGAACTTTGGGGAGTCCCTTGTAGGTATTTTGTAGAGTTGGCTACGTGCGTATGGTTGCACGTCATTGAGGCTGGCCGTGCCCTTTTTGGCACCTTAATAGTTTAAAAAAGACAGCTCGTCTTTAAGGCTCCTATTTTCTGGAAGCATTCCGCTGGCTAGTTCAACTAACAACTTTCGTTCCTAATGATGTCCATTAGGACGACGAATGAGCTCCCCATTACGGTTTTCCCTCTGTGCTACGATATGGGGTTCTTCAAATGAGGCGTAATAAGAGCTCTTCAAGGTCGGCAGCACAACACAGACATTTGCAATCCCGCTGGCATTGCAAATGTCTATAGGCGGCGGTGACTACTTACCATCAGATGGCCCGTCTGCCAGCTTACAGTTGTAAGACAACAAGTTGACAAAAAGCGATTCTAAGTAAGGAGAGGAGGACAAAAGGAGGAAACATCACTTTTCTGCGCACAAAATTTTGCAAAGCATTTGAAACTATCAGTAAAGTTACCAATGTATCAATTGACCAGAAAAAGCTGTGGCAAAAATCTACATAACATCTTCCAATACATAAGATCAACTTGCTAAAGCCGCTGTGAAGTAAAAAAGAAGCATTTATTTATACAGTATTTTTGTTAGGCTACTTGCAGACGATCTTTATCTTCTTATGTAATTGACTTAAAAGTTAGTATTTAGTAGTAATAGTTAGTATTCACTGACGTAGCTCGGGCGACATAAGTGACTACGAGCTGGCCTTTAGCTACGTCACCACCAGTAACCACTGCACTGCACTGAGCGAGCATACCATCCGGTACTATTTACGTGTCAAAAATATAGTTGAATCGGTGTCCGGTTCTTAGGTAAGTAAGATGCGCAGGCGCACGTGCCAGTTAGCGCGTATTGAAAAATACCACATATAGGTTTATGACCAGCCTCGAAATTTCGAAAATGGGACTTTTGTAGTTGTTGATTCAATTTATTGAGCAGAAAAGTCATTTTTAGGGTTCCGTAGCCAAATGGCAAAAAACGGAACCCTTATAGATTCGTCATGTCTGTCTGTCTGTCCGTCCGTATGTCACAGCCACTTTTTTCTGAAACTATAAGAACTATAATGTTGAAATAAGTTTGGGGTGTCTATTGATAGGTCTTCAAAAATGATATTGAGGTTTCTATGTATCATTCTATATAATGTGTGTGTCCCCCCCCTGTAACTTCTAAAATGAGATAATGATAAATCTATAAAAATATATGATGTACATTACGATGCAAACTTCCAACGAAAATTGGTTTGAACGAGATCTAGTAAGCAGTTTTTTTTTAATATGTCATAAACTGAAATTCATATCAAATACTCAGGTCTATACTACCATTTACTTATATACCTTTGGTTGGTACGGAACCCTCGGTGCGCGAGGCTCTGACTCGTCTGACTCGCACTTGGCCGGTTCGCATGTATGTAACTTTGTTTGTTCTGGTGGAATCTTGCAAGTCGAATTTCACTTCTAGTGGTCGGATTGTCTTGATATTTGGTATACATTAGTATATTGGAAGTCAATGCAAGTACAATCAATAAAAAGAACAGTCACCAAAAAAGCTTGTAATAAAAATTAAATTTTTAACAAACACTTATTTGTTTCCAAGCTTTTATTTAACGTATGTATGCAACTATGTTTGTTCTGGTGGAATCTTGCAAGTCGAATTTCACCCACTTCTATTGGTCGGATTGTCTTGATATTTGGTATACATTAGTATATTGGATGACAATGCAAGTACAGTCAACAAAAAGTACAGTCACCAAAAAAGCTTGTAATAAAAATTAAATTTTTAACAAAAACTTATTTGTTTACAAGCTTTTATTTAACGTATGTATGCAACTATGTTTGTTCTGGTGGAATCTTGCAAATCGAATTTCACCCACTTATATTGGTCGGATTGTCTTGATATTTGTTATACATTAGTATATTGGATGTCAATGCAAGTACAGTCACCTAAAAAGATTGTTATTAAAAATTTAATATTTAACAAAGACTTATTAAATATGACTAGGCCGAGGATGTAATACGCTTACCTACCCAGAAAAAGCATTTGGCCCTGATGAAATTGGGCCTCCCTCATTCCTTTTTGTTGGTCATTCAAAGCAGTTGTGAGAAGACATGGTAATGCTCTATTATGATTTCTCTGAATTTTGATGAAATTATTCAACCATATACCGTCGTACTAAGTAAGATGCATATACAGTATGATAAGTGGTGATTCATGAGTTGATGGTCAAGACAGGCCACGATGTTGTCTACGTAGTAGGCACACACACCTACTGGCATAATATCCGTTCATTCCTTTGGTTCATTCATTAGTACTCTCTTTTTATGATAAGTCATTTACCGTCCAAGCGGTTCGCCTCTGGAATGCATTGCCGGTTTCAATAAAGAGGGCGCCGTCACTTCCAGTATTTAAAGATCATGTTAAAAAGTTCTATCTTTCCGGGTAACTTCTTGCTGCTATGAATGTTTCTATTGCCTGGTATATTTATATGTATCGTAGTATAATATATGATTTGTATTTATTTGTACAGTATCTATTATATTAATTTATATATATTTATATGTGTACATTATTTTTATATGTATTTAATATATATTTCAACTATGTACTTTTTTTAATTATTGATTTTACTTTTTTATTTCTTTCACATATGACACCACCGTCTTTTTTAGTATATTGATTCCTCTCCATCCAAAGGTTGTCTGGAAGAGATCGCTTCTTAGCGATAAGACCGCCCATTGTTACGTAGTACTATTAAATATTCTGTGCCATTGTACAGTAATTAATTTTAAGTACTTTTGTTATGATGTTGTTTTTGTTTTTTGGTGTACAATAAAGAGTTATCTATCTATCTATCTATCTACTCTTCTTATGGCTCACTCAATCGTAGTAAAGTAGTACCTATACAGGGCGTCCCACGGCTATGCCACATGGAAAGTACCTTAAATATTGTACATGGAACATTTTACTGAAAGAAGACATTATTTTAATTTAAAAAACAATTCAAACTGCATTCATAGATTTTTAAGGCAGAATAAACTAAGTGACCATTTAATCAGTACATTAGTTAAATAGCGCTTTATGGGTAAGGAGGGGGTTATAGTGTCTATACCTGATGTAGTCTTTCACGTTGTAGGTACATGAACGTAGGTACCTATAGGAACAAATATCTCAATCAATTCCTTATGCAATACACACCCGTTGTTAGTCACACGCATACGTTTATTTTTGTATTATATTAGTATTACCATACATTTTGTAACTTATTGTGAGTTGTGACGTATAATTGGTTTACAACCATTTTGAATCGGTCAACGGCCTCCGAAGTCCCATAGCCCGTGCCAGTACATGGGCAGGGTCACGTAGGGCTCTACTTTCTACCGGAAGGGCGGCCCTCGTAGCACAATTATTTATGATACCTATCTACATAGTTATTTATACTGGGTGGAGATTTCGAGATGTAATTTTTTCGAAACCTACGTGGGATTAGTTATATCTATCAGTTCTGTTGGTCATGGTGAACAACTTTTACTATGGGACCAAATTCTCAAAATAATGTTTTTACTTTTCATACATTACTAGCTGCCCGGCGCGACTTCGTTCGAGTGGTGCTATCCTACCCTACCCTATCTAAACCATCCAGGGAGTTAATTCTACTGTACATGTGTATGTCACTGAACTCCTCCTAAACGGCCGATTTGAATTCTTTAATATAACCTAGATACCGACGGCAGCGCCATCTGCCAGCTGCGTCCAGCCGCTTAGGAGGAGTTCAGTGACATACACACGTACAGTAGAATTTTATATATAAAATGATCGAGCAAGGTTGACATTTTGTAAGAAAGTTTTATGAGAATTCACTATTGGTCCCATAGTAAAAGTTGTTCAGCTGACTAACCCAACATAGTTTTCGAAAATATGCCATCTCGAAATCTCCACCTGTTATAGATACCTATCTACAATAGCAGAGGTAACAGTTTACCACGGGATCTGCTAATGTTTTTTTGTTGTAGAGGTAATGAGATGGAGCATAGAGATGGAATAATAGTAGAGTCATTGTACTAGATAGAGTATGTGCCGTGACAAAATTCAACGAAGCCGCGCGGCCGCGGCACTAACTCTTTCGACCCTGAGGTATACGATACATCTATGAGTCTATATGCAAACTGCTCACACTTTGCATAAGTTCATGTTGCTTACGCTATCCATCTACTAATATTATATCTCTACACCCCTGAGCATTGTATTGTATGATATTCCCGCGAGCGAAGCCGCTTAGTTCCTGAGATTAGCGCGTCTAAACATACTAAATCTCCAGGGCGAAGTTAGTCATCGTTAGACAATTTTTTTCAGTGATTGTTACTGTGAAATACGTCTTAATTACTGTGACTGTATTATGAGTAGTATTCCGTCACCAAATAGTGCGTCAATCTTATAAGTACGGGATGTTATCTATACATATAAAATGCTTTGTCCTGAATGACTGAGAATCAACGCACAGCCTAAACCGCTGATCGTAGAGACCTGAAACTTGGAGGGTGTGTTCTTTGTATGACGTAGACATCCGATAAGAAAGGATTTTCTACCCCTAAGGGGGTGAAAAACGGGGGCAAAGTTTGTATGGGACAACGTGATTCCTTGGTCCGATCTACTTCAAATTTTGCATAAACATTCTTTCACATGATTTATGGAAGACGTGTTTCATATTTTATTGAAACTCATCGCCTGACTGGTTAAAAAGGGGTAGAAAGTTATTTTAGGGATGATTTGCATCGAAATTGATATCAATACTCCTTAGTGCTTTTGATTTAAATATTCTTTGATAGGTATTTGAAATTCCAATTTTAAAGACTATTGCCACAAGTCAACCACAAGTATTGCATTGCACCGTAGACGGAGAATTATAGTTAGACAAGCCAAGATACGCATATGTCAAAACGTGTATGTTTGAGCAGGACTAAGCGTATTTTTGTGTCCCTATCTCGCGTAGGTATAGGTTTTTATTGTTTGACCTCAGTGTCGATATTTTTTGATGAGAGCAGTGAAACTGTGAAACCCTTGTGACTTTGTATCAGCGTTGCCAGACGTCGTCGTTTTTTTTAACTGATACATTAAGTAAATCAAAGGATTACTATACTCAAGTGTATTTTTGTATAGATAATTTCGTCTAAATTCGATAAAAATCCAAATATATAATGTAATTATGTCGAACTATCGCTATATTCTTCGCTATACGCTGACAGCCTATCTACCTACAATTCTCTATCTACGCATTGCACCAAGCTTTCAACTCACATAGAGTTCAACTATTTTATAAAATCGGATTGAGTTTTTATACATTTTTGTCTGTCTGTTCCGGTTCCGGATGTTATAAGGAGTAACTAAGCTACTTTTATTTTTGAAAAATAAGTAGTGTTAGGCGCAAAAAAAATCTAATCGTTCGCGGGTGAAACCGCGGGGGTCTGCTAGTCGTAGTATATATACTCGCAGGGGTTAATTGCATCCGTTGATATGAACAATTTTAAGTTTAGAGTTCACAAATAAAGAAAGCGGACGGGATCCACGTGCTGCAACTATGTAACTCAAAGTTTTCACAATACATACCTCTGCATCTAGTAAACAATGTCGATGATAGTTAGTGACGTTGTATGCCGAGTATACCTATTAGGATATGAGCACACGGTACGGGATGACCGTCAGCTTCACTGGAACTCAATTGCATAATTGATAACCTTCCACTTCGTGGGGAGTATGTTGCGGGATTTGCGTGACTCACGAGTACGCGATTGAGTCACCGTGGTGGACGAATGGCCGAGTATGATTTTGTCAGGTCAATAAAATTGATCCAGTTACTTACATAAACTGGTTTCTACCAATAAGTATGGACGTCAGGTAAATTTTCAACGATAGGTACGTTCAATGTCCAATATAAAATTGCAAATTGTCACGTTAGTTCTATTTTAACTACTTTTTAACTTGTTGTAAAACTGTAGAATACTGCAGATAGATCATTTTGGGATACTTTGGTTGGTATTTAGAAAACAATATAACTATATAATGTAGAGATATGTAAATAAACACGTGTATGATTTATAGGTAATTATTATATTTTGTAATTGGTTGTAAAATAAGGAAAGTAACAATTCTCCATCAAAATCAAACCCAAACTCATTTTTGGAACTTAATTGACTCTACCATGGACCGGTTCGGAATACAGATTTCAGTTTTTTCTCTTAAGGACGGGTGACACGTAACTTATAGTCCTTTATATTTCGTAAAAAGCACCTGACAATGATGTTCTAAGATCTATTATTTCAGGTAGATTACTGGGAGTGAAAAAAAATTTTTGTTCAACTTTGTGCGTCGATTTTTAGCCTCATAGTTACGGGGATGACCCCCGAAAAATTAAAAGGGTTTCTTGTTTAACTACGGAACCCTAAAAAGGAATAGATACTCAAAGTAATTTCTATACGACCGTTATGGAAACAAAGTATTACGATCATTTACCACAATTGTTATGAGATCTAGCTTATGACTGATGCGCGTCCTAAAGAAAGTGGTATAAACATCCGGATGATCGCATCCCAGCGGAACATACAAGTAAGTACTGGACATGTTGCGTCACAGTAATAACTGAGAACTTGTGAGTGAGTCTGCTTGTACGCGCGCGCGTCTGGGGTATCCCGCTATCAGATGAGACATGTGGTCTTGAGTCTTAACTCACTTACGTCATTAAGAATCTACCTATACTATATTATGTACGAGTACCTAAGAGTAGTATAAGGCGAATCGTTTTGCTTATCAATGGTAGCTAATTTTACCTGTGATAGCCACTTCCATATGGGAGGGTCTGCTATGTAAAGCTTTGAGATATTTGCTTCATTATTAGTAAAGATAAATAAATAATAAATATCCTGGGACATTACTCACACACGGCCATCTGATCCCAAACTAAGCAGAGCTTGTACTATGGAAACCAGATAACTGATATAATACATATACTACTTTTTGTTTGTAAATACATACTTTTTATACATAATTACACCCAGACGCAGGACATACAGACATATTCATGCGCACAAATGCATGTCCTGTGTGGGAATCGAACCCACGACTAGCGGCGCAATAGGTGGAATCTTGACCAGAGTCTTAACCGACCGCGCCAGCTGGCCCAAGATATAAGAGTCTTGATTTGAGTAAATCTTTACCGATAACGGTCCGAAAATTATTGAAACCGGGCATTAGAGAAAATAGGTGCTTTTGGGGATGTTATAATTATACTCGTAAATTAGAACCTATTTAGATTGATATTTGTTTTTTAAACCAACGGGATTACCGTCCCTTGTTATAGAATTTAACATACATTCCTCAACGAGTACGTATCGATATTGATTTCAGCTATTTGAGAAGATTCACAACAGATTTTCCCATCTTAGGACAGCTATTACAACTTCGTGATAATTAAAGTATTGGGAACCTATAGGTACCTAGATTATATTAACGTGCAATATTTGTTTATTTTTGATAGGTATACGGCAAAGATTTTCATAGGGCATCGTGCCTCTACCCAGATGGATAATCCGCCTTACTAAAGCATGATATTTAATTTCACTCCGCTTGAGGGGCTCCCTGAGCAAATCGCTCTCAGTTTGTACTGCGCACGGCTGTCAAATACTGTCAATTCTGGCTTGTTTATTTCATGTTCCCATAGAGGCGACTATCCTTCTGGACGTTTTAAATTCTTTGGTATACGGTATACAGTGTCCAGTAAATAATTAGAGTATTGTTTATTATTATTTCTTTTGTGTGGGAGTAAATAAATTAGCAATTTATTTAAAAAAAATATGTTAATAATGGTCCAAGTGATAACTATTGAAAGCTGAGATTATTTCCTATGAGAATGAGAATAAAGAAAATTCCAATAAAAGTCTATGGTTTTATGAATATCTTCAATATTATCTGTAGTTGCGCCGTTCACGCAAGTTCTCAATAGCGCTGGCAGTTTTAATTTTTTTTTTAGTTGGAATGAATTTTTAAACTTTTTTCTTTATGATGATTTTCTTTTGTTTTTTTCTCTCTCTTTCGCTTCGCTCTTGAGCCTGACCCGCTATATAATTATCCCGCGCTTTTTAATATAAACTTATTTAAATTCATGAGAAATATATCGCCAAACACCACCTACACACAGATAACATACAGTAACACAATTTTAACAACATTACACTACATTTTAACTACGGTGTAAGTGCAGTGCAAACGTCTCCACAACTTGGGTAAGTGGTAGCTATAAGTCCTCAATTACATCGATTCCCGCGAGATCAGCGCATATCAACGGCCACAGGGTGAAACCTGTGCCCGGCGTGATTAATCTGTATAAGATAAATTTACAATTTCTTTTTTGCTTTTTATTTTTATTAGTAGTCTATGAGATATGTATCACTATTATTTTTATTAGTTATTTTATGAGATATGTATCACTATTATTTTTAAATATTATCAGTTTTTTGGAAGAAAACTTTTAATCTACCTAAATTTTCTAGGTATGTTCGATAAAGCTTATCGCGTATGAAAAAAGAAAAGTAGGTAGGTACCTTCTATGCCCAATAGCGTAGTTTTTTAATCTAATGCCAATAAAGAAATAAAATTAATATATATTTATAATTAAGGAAAAAGTGTCCCGTATTAATTATGTTATGAGATCTTGAAAACGGGTATCTAGCTAGGTCTTTTCTCTGGGAAAATGCGTTTTTACAATTATAAGAAGTGTAACAAGCTGTGGCGAAAAATATATGACAGCAATCGCTACGCCTCGCATCGCCACCGCGCTGGAACAAAATTCTGGAAATGAAATTCTCAACAGAAAAATAAAGTTTTTGGGGGCGTCCATTAATTACGTTGTTGGTGAACACATTGTGATTTATGGCAAGAGTGCCGCGTTACCATGAGTCACGAGATGTTCCTGGAAGGGCAGAGGCAGCCGAGCCGGGCCCACCCTCGCCTGCCACCGGCCACGCCACTGGGAGGTGAAGGTGGAGTAAGAGGAATGTGCGCTCTACACTCTGCCTTCAGGGCTGTCACATATTTTAAAAAGTTCATTTTAAAGTTACCCCACATCAATCGACGCGGAATAGAAGACCAATTCACAATAAGCCGATCAGTACCCCGAGTGTAAAGTTTGCACAGAATAAACGTAACGCACGTTATGCACCGATTACTAAGCGCGACAGCTGTTCGTCGGTTACATCCTAAAATTGGTTTCTCCATGTAACAGGGCTTGATATTGTGACGCATTCAAATTCTGACTTTTATTGGTGCGATTAGACTACACGAGCCAAGATTCATTTTTTAATATACTTTATTGACATATAAAACTTATACAACGTATCTTAATGGTAAATTTCTTAGACTAGGTTATATAATTAAAAGCTTAGCATCTGCTGCCGAGCTAGGCAAAAGCCTGTATTACAGCATACAGCGCCAAATCCCCATGGACATGTTTTCCTTAATACTAGTCGTATCCATTTACGTTCTTGACTTTCTTAAATATTTTGCTCGCATGGATAATAGATAATAAATAAAAAATTAAAAAAAGCTAAATGTTTAGTACTATGTATCTATGGGTACGTTATAAAGTTCTCTGTGATACCCTCAACTGGCTGACGTACCAATGAGCACTGGAGACATCATTCATGGCGTTGTTTGCTTACCAACTTTGGCTACTACTCGATCGACCAGGTTTTGACACACAAAGATCAAACTATCTGAATAAAGGTAAGTATATTGAACTAGTTTCCTCCTGCGGTTTCACCCGCGCTTCCGAGGGATACTATGTTTTTCCGGAATAAAAAATATCCTATTATATTTATCCAGAGTATAATATATATATGTGCCAAATTTCATTAAAAGCTGTTCAGTAGAGTAACAAACATCTTCACGTCGATACAAACTTTCACATTAATTATAACAAGACGGATGAGATAATCACAAAGAGGACAAGACCTGAGACCTTGGTGTCTTGCTATGCTATGCTAAGCTATGGCTATATATATAGGTATGGCTAGGTGGGTAACACATCGGCAATTTTACTGCTTTTGTTAATGTCCTTATGTGTGTTCTACCGCTTGTACAACGGAGCGGTGTTCTGAAGAATTGTTTAAGATGATGCCCACGGCTACCTTCTACCATCGCAACTCTCGCCATCGACGTGGAGTCCATCCTAGCATATTGTAACCTGAATTGTTTAATACTGTGCGGGCTCAAAGCAGCTTCCTTCCGCGGACGCTCAGACTGTAGAATGAGCTCCCCGCCGTGGTTTTCCCAATGGAGTACAGAATGGGGTTCTTCAAAAGGGGTGTGAAGAGATTTCTGCAGGGTCGGCAACGCGCGCGTGATTCCCCTGGTGTTGCATGTGTCCATAGGCTATGGGAACCGCTTACCATCAGGCGAGCCGTATGCTTGTTTGCAAACTAAGTGGTATAAAAAAAAATTAAAAAATGTCCATAGGCAACTGATATACTGGATATGTATAGTTTACCTACTGTGGATCTATTTGTTTTTAACTCTGAAAGGTGCCGATCCCAGCGCGAGCGGTCTAGAGTTCTGCGATCAAAGTTCTCGGGAGGGATCGGCGCCAAAGCGATTTGGATGTTCATTATGAAGTCCACAATATTCTTTCGTGGTTGTCCAACCAAACAAGGGCGGTGTAATCAAAGGTGCAGGCTGACTGGGCAGGCCGGCGGGCGATGGAAAACCTTTCCCCGAAGGAGCCCTAACTAATGCAGGATCACATCCGCCGCACCCCGCTCCCAAAATGTTTGATGGCTTCACGAGAAATTCATCTCAACTTTTTGTACATTTTAAGGAAAATATGCAGTCTGAAATAATAAGAACAGCCAAATTTTGAGCGTGTTTCCCTTGATTCCTTTTTGAATAATTTTCAATATAAAACGCCGGTAGGTAAGCACTTAATTAAGTAGGTAGGTATTGCTTTATCGTAAATATTCGCAGAATTTATAATTTAAATAAATGTTTTAAAATATAGGCATCCGAAATACAATCAGTCTGGTGACTGAAGACAAAGGATATTGGATAATTTTATATGAAACGCGCCCCAAGCTGTCACACTATGTATAAGCTATGGTGGAGAATGTTGGCCGCATCGAAGGCATCATTTCATTGCATGACAGCAAAGCTGCAGCAAAGCAAAGGAAAAAACTCACGTTTGTAAAAAAATACACACACATTACACGTCCACGGACGTGTGTACACGTATAGATCATACCTTGGATTGGATATAATAAAATAAAGGATAGTTTTAACTGGTTAAGTCTATAGATCCCTCTTCTTCTTCTTCTTATCGCACTCTTGACAGGGATCGTACGTGGTCGTCATGACATGACGTGTATTTTGTGGCACGCAAATTCAAATTCAAAATTAATCGTTTATTCAATTTAGGCCCTAATAAGGCACTTACGAAAGTTACAATCGACTCTACCACCGGTTCGTAATACACTTTCTTGAACTAAGAAAACTTCCGGCATGACCGCCTAGTGGTATTTCAGATCGAGCGTTTCCGTGCTTTTGAAGGCACGTAAAGCCGTTGGTCTCAGTTATCACTTAATTGTGATGCTAGATGGTGGCCTACGAGGCTGCTTGAAAACTCCAACAGTTGACCACTAGCCTACCTCCACCGATTCGCGATAGGCACGCGTGTTGGAGTATCTGCCCATTCCCTTTCACCCTGATTTGTGAAAGGAGGCAAGTTCTCAGAAGTGGGACATTATAGGCTGATGATGACGATGATGCTTCAAATCTATTGCAAAATGATATGTGTTCAGTGGGCGGACCCTCCTCTGCGCTGGAGATACTTTTACTATGTCTGGTATAAACTTAATAACGGACTCGACATTGAACACCGACCTAATAAGTATAATCTAATGCCGCAGTAAAACTGTCAAGGTGTGGATAATAAGTCCGGGCCTCTCCAGTTCCAGGTCAATAAATAAACAGTGTTTTCATCCAACAAACGCGTATTTTCCAATAATGTCACGGTTTTAGCGTCCCGGTATTGTGCACAATCGTAAATTTTTACAGATCATCTATAATTGATTATTTTTAACAATTTCATGGGGTTTTGTCTGGTTTTTACAGTGGTTTTTAGCACTTTTTTTGTATCTAACGGTGTGGGTGGTAGCAACGTTATTTATTTAGATAGGTAATTACATATTATGTATACTGTATATTCGAATATTGCATTGTGACTGAATTCAGACCTTACCCAACATTGTTGTCGTCGCCTGGGGCGGTGGCTAGCGTAGAAACACTGCGTTTGTCCTAGTAAACCATAGACATAAAATAAAAACAAGACGGAGTGTCACCTTATAAGAAAGTGAAGCCGAAAATTTCCTACGTGTGCGTGAGTAAAATCAGTACTGGCCAAAGCAGGCACAAATGGTACAGGGGGCCTACCACAAGCTCTTAAAACAAGGTTAAAATAACCTTATTTGTGTTTTGTCTTGTTTTGACGCCGGATGTCAAAGAGGGACAAAAGACAAATAAGGTTATTTTAACCTTGTTTTAAGAGCTTGTGGTAGGCCCCCTGAGCCTTATTGTCACTGTCAACGTCTCTATACGGAATGACAACCGATCGGCTTCCTGGTGTATATGTGTGTGTGAGGCCATGTATTTACAAGAAAGCCGGCTTCCTATTACTTGCGTCACTTATGAACACAGACCGTTCCGTCTTTAATTTTTTCTTGATCTGAGGGGTAAACAGCGAGCGAACCTTGCCTCGTTCGTGACGAAGGGGATCTACGCCATGCATACAGGATAAAATTTTAAGCAGTACGGATATTTTTTTTTGTGGTTCAGTATCAGCTCAGAGTATATAAATACTACGATCAATTCTACACATTTCCACCATTAGTTCAATATTTTTTTTGTCCGACTTATATCAGTAAAATATGGACTCTATCTATTCGTAATAACATAAATAACGCAGCGGGTGTCAACGGGTGCAATCCCCACCTTTGAGGTAGGGTAGCAAGCATTTATGAAAATGTTTTTTATCCGACCAGTATCAAAATAGTCATCTTTTGTTACCGATAACTTTATTTTTTTGTACTAAGATATATCATAATAAAAAAAACGTGTTTCATAAAACCCCTTTAAGTTTCATGTGTCAAAATTTCCGCAGTGATTAAATTTTTATCCTGTATAGTTAAACGATACTAGCTCGTTGCGTGAAGTAGCTGATACACCCATCATGCCGTATGGGTAATTTCTTCACAATAAATGACGGTTTTTCATCTTGTAATTTTTAGTTATTTCTAGGACTGTGTTCCGCATGCCATTTGTCATATCGGGCATTACTTCCACTGTGAATGTAATATATATAAGTAATGTAAACTTGTTTATTTAATAATACCGGTTACGAACAATATGCCATACTGCCACAGAATATTTAATAGTACTACGTAATACTGCATAAGTTTGCTGATATGTGAAGTCTCGATGTGAATATTCTACCACATAACATGTCAATAATTTGTCTATTCTAATCTGTCTGTCGCGTCTGTTATTTAAATAAAAAAAATATACCTGTATTATCATTAGACAGGTTGTAGCGTAATCGAGTCGTCAGGTTCGATTCCCGTCCAGGAAAATGATTTGTGGGCAGGAACATGCAGTATAGTTTCCTAGTTAACTATATTCAGTCAGTACAAGCTGAAAATATTATAAGCTGTTATTTTTATTTCCGATTTTCACACCATTTTCTCTCATAGGTACTCTTTCTAAGTCCTTCTCTTATTACATTTGATTTCAGGTTCTTTTTGGTTACCCTGATGGTACCCAAAATGGACGCGAAAGCTTTAATAAGCTCAGACCAAGAAAAAATTAAAGACGGAACGATCCGTATTCTTAAGTGACGCAAGTAATAGAAAGCCGGTGGGCTAGTAAATACATGGCCTCACACACACATATAGACCATAGGAAGCCGATCGGTTGTCATTCCGTATTGAGACGTTGACAGTGACAATAAGGCTCAGTACAATTTGTGCCTGCTTGGGCCAGTACTGATTTTACTCACGCACACTTAGGAAATTTTTTGCTTCACTTTCTTATAAGGTGACACTCCGTCTTGATTTTTTTATATGTCTATGTTAATAAGGTCGAAGGCTTTAGTAAAATAAAAACAAAACATTAAACAGTTTAAGTAACAACAGGTAATCCTCAGTCAATTACGATTCCCAGATGAATAAATAAGCTGACGCCACAGCCACGTAGCAGTTAACAGCGTGGCTGCAATTCTATCTCATTTATCGTAACAATAACTTACATTATGCAATATTGTGCACAACTTGGTGCAAATGTCGGCGCACGCGCCGCGTTCGCCGGTATCAGTGATAAATAATTGCTAAGGTAGAGACCACATTGACAAGCTGTAGCGACAAGACATATATATTATTTTCTATCTTTTTTACAGATTTATAAATGAGATTTTATGAACATAATAAATACATATTGTATTTTGGCCCAGCAGGCTGGCAATTTCCCGTTGAGATAGCGAAGCTAATGTTGACGGAAATAGTTTTTTTGTGTATTTGATCATGATGTCAACATGGTCAGTGATGAAGTGGCCGAAGGTGATAAGCACACAGAGCCTAGCAGGGAATCTGAAGTGTTTAATTACTTTTTGTTTTTTTATTTAAGTTTAATGGGCCTGCGTTTGACCTTCGACTGACCCCATGAGGGAGGACTTTTTGGCGGGAACTTGCAGAGTGACGTAGCGTTTTCATTTTTATTTTGTGTATTTTGAGTTTTATTGTGTATTTTTGGTGGTATTTTACCCAATAAAGATCATCCATGTGCACCAGTGAAGTGAAATGAAATGAATTATGTGTATCGTGACTTTTCAAGTTGTCTCAAAATGTCCGTGAAGAGTTTTAGTACAATGACCACCATTGTAGTAAAACATGACTTTTATGGACGGTGACTGACTGAGGACTATAATGTGAAGTGATTTATTGTGACTGGAAACTATAATATAACTCGACACTGGCAGATATGAGCCCTTATTTGGGCTTGGTTGCCAAAATTAAAATTAAGAAGAAGAAGACCCCATGAGGAGTTATGACGAGGCCGAGGATGTAGCACGCTTACCCAGAAAAAGCCTATTCACTCTGGCCTTGAATACATCTAGGTTGTAGGTGTCGGGAAACACAGACCCCGTCTAGGTTGTAGGTGTCGGGAAACACAGACCCCGGAAGAGAATTCCACTGCTTTGCTGTTCGACTTATTACTTTTTGTATTTTACCCACTGTTAAAAATATTATTGTAGTGCAATGACTACAGTACTGCACTTTTTTGATAACGTTTAGCAGAGAAGTAGCGTAGATGTTAGTTTAGAAAACTTTTGATCCCGTGAACGCGTGTGAAACCGCATTACTTATTATTCTGTGATTACAGATTTTCGGAACAATAAGAAGAATAATTCGGCATTCTCATATTTTATATTGTCATGAATTAAACTTACCCCCTTATTCATAATCGCTTTTTAACTAAATCAGTGTAATAGTTAATAGACTGTGGTAATAGGTTGCCCCATCTCACTCTTTCAATAACTGAATGTCACGTGTCAGATAAAGACTTCGGTATTTTAGCTAATCAACGTTTGATAACTTCATTATGAATAAGGGGGTTATTTTCTTTCTTTCTTTCATACTAGATGCTGAAAGTGCCTACGCTGCAATTACTTGCATCCAGCGCCTATTATTAGGTCGTCCATCTGCTACTGCTGCTATGGTGCCATCCCGTTTGCGCCTACCACCGGTACCTACTGTGGTAGTGGTGGCCACACGGCCACAGATTACGTAAAACTACGTTATCTCTTATAATAATAAATATCTCGGAATAATGCGGCCTGCTCATATTGCTATTCCAACTCTCTGACTCAACTAACATACCCACCTATTGGTACTTATCCATAACTTATGCCCTCATCATTGCCGCGGAGAAATTCCGACCAAAGCCTGACTAATTTATATTATGAAACAAAGTAAAAATAAGTAATGTCAACACAATTTTTATTATCTTTATTTCTCATTTGCGGAAAAACAAAAGAAAAGTATTTACAAAAAACCACACACACACTACAGAGATGGGAAATACATAGATGTCATAATATTACACGTCATATATGTAAATGTTTGCGCCAAACTCTCTGTAACGGGTTTACGCGTGATTGCGCCGCACGCGCGCTAAAGGTGCAATGTGACAGATGCAAATACCACGCGCGCGAGCTGCCTGCGCCCGCGCCCCGACACGAGGGGATTCCGACTTTTCCCATGCACCAGTATGCACCTGTCGTATGTTGGAAAACCCTAGGAAACCGGGCCATTCCGTTGCGTTGACCCTTCGCTATCGTATCTCCCATATGAGATTTATTTCATCGTTCAGAAATCGGTGAAATTGAACAGCTTACCTTGCCATTCTCAACCTCGAGTCCCAATACATATCGTTTGGGATTATCGCTAGCTTAATTTTTAAGATGTTGTTTACTTTGCATTTGACGGCATGTAGTTTTGGTCCCTTGGTCGCCGACCTGTCCTTGCACGTATGACCACATTGGTTTTTATTAAACGAGTTATTTTCACTTTCATAGAGTTCTTGTTCTTCTTCGTTCTTGTAGTTATGTAATCAGTTTTATGCAATCCTAACTCTTTGAAATTGATTAACCTAGAGCCTGAATCTAGAGGTTACGCGGAAGAAACCGCGGGGCGCAATAGTCTTTAAATAAATTCAAATATCCTAAAACACGAATATAATGAACGAAGCCTACTATAAAGTGGCCAAAGAGCCACGTAACGACGTCGTTGGAAACTGAATTAAGTTTTGTTTATGGTTGTAGTAGGTAAGTACTCTCTGCACGTGTATAGTGAAATGTGTAAAAGATCCACAAATAGCCTTGCTGAGTTTCTTGTCGGAGTTTTCTCGTTTTTGTAAGTAAGTATATTACGAACCGATGTAGGGTACCTACCTAGAGTTAATTCGATCATTGTGCTTTAACAGGTCTAATATGAATTAAATGAGATTTGACTTTCCGTTTTAGCATGGTAAGAGATGTGGCCGATGCCGATGGTAGCATACAAGCTGGTCACGGGTGCTTCGGTGATTATTTGTAGGGCCGGGTGTAAGGCCACGACGGCCGGCGGCGATCTTCTACTGTGATTGCCGTATCGTACTCGCTCACGGTGCGCTTTGCCCAGTGTGTATCTGAGCAGCGGGTCCGACGGTTTCTCACCCCGCTAACATTCGCGTCGGCAATGCTGAAAGAGAACTTTATCATTTGCAGTAGCTGAAAAGGCGTATAATAATTCGTCGCTTCGAGGGAATACATTATTTCAGTTGTTTAGCTCTTTAGAAAAGCGTACATAACTCAACTCTCTTTGGGGGACGTATTGAATACGGGAAGCCATATACGCCACCCGGAGCCAAAGCCGCCGGGGTTTCCCTTGTCTGGCGTAAGAGACGACTAAACGGAGTTAATTGGGGTTGCGATGACAATCGGGTTAGGGGCGCTGTGCGTCAAGAAGCGGCCCCGAATAGGACATGTTCCTATACACTTATACAGTCAGCTTTCTTTTTCCTTAGTTTGTTTGTTCATCTGTTTCACATAAATAAAAAAGTGGTATATCTTCAATTATATACTTAGTAATCATCATATTGCAAAGAAATTGTACCTAATTAATGTAACAGAGCGGTCTCGGTGGCTGAACGTGGGAATTCCTGAATGTAACTGTAAAATTGATTAAGTCTACCACTATCAATCAATTAATGGAGCGCTTTGCCCGCGCAGACAGTGTGAGTCGGCTGGAGAGACGGCGGCTTTAGGGTTCCTTATATACCTACCTACTTTAAAATCAAAGGATCATTTATTTTTATTTTTTTGTTGAATTTGAATCTTCCTATTTAATATTTTTTCCATGAAAAGGCGCACGGTTCACGACCTGCGGCGCGATAGGTGGAATCTTAAACAGTCTTAACCAACCGCGCCAGCTGGCTCGTCAAAAATTTAAAATGATATTTTAGATTGAGAATTAAAACTTGTATAAATACAGTATTTTAATAGGTGGGTTATGGGTTCAATTCCTGTAAAAGGCGGTACGTTAATAGTTTGGAAACGAAAGTGGCTACGACGACTGCCTTTAACTCTATGATTATTTTATTATATCGTGTGCTGAGTTGAGTAATTTTTATTATTTAATCTGGTACAAAAGCGTGATGTCCGGTTTACGGGTGTTCCGTGGTAGGTACCAATATATTTAATTCTGCGGAACCCACACTAAATATTGTTATATTTTTTGCATGTTCCACGATTTGAGCGATCTTTATTGGATGTATTGGGGAATACCGAAGTTGTCAATATAATGGACCGCAAAATCTGTCGAAGCGGATTGTCGCGACGACTAAGTACCTAATCGACATTTTACTTGTTTTCAATTATTGACATTCGCCACGGCCTTTTTACTGAGTTAAACCGATGACTACGAACCCATTGTTTGGTTTTGATTCAGCTATTAATCTCTTTGGGAAATACAAAGATACAATTCTGTTTTCAATAAAAAATTATTTCGCTTTTTGTTACGACGAAGGCGGTAACTTAAATTTTGGGGATTTTGAAGCGAGTGCTTCATACCTACTTGTGAACAGTGTTGCTTCTCAACAAATTATTCTTCGTCATAAATATGATATTCGAGTTTTGCAGGCTCCGGCTGCAAAACTCAACCGTTATCATTGAGCATTCTAATGAATACAAGCTTTTTTTGAAAAACAATTGCGGAGTTTATTGCCGGCTCTTCTCACCAAAAGCAAAATTCTGAACCGTGCCTGAGTTTGACAATACCTGCGTAAATAGACTATTCTGAAACGATACACTATAACTAGTCCGACTATCGTTGTCAATCGGGGGAGGGAGTCCAGCCGAATCTCACCCAATCTCATGAGGGGTCTCGGCAAATAAGTATCACGTATTTTTTCCCGCAAGAAATAGAGTAAAATTACGAGACAGTGTTGCCAACTGCTAGCTTTACTAAGTAGCTAGACATCTTGCAAAAAGTAGCTAGATTGCCAGATTTTGATACCCAAAAAAGTTGCTAGAAGTAGCTAAATGTTTCTAAGTAGGTAGATAACAATAACATTGTTAAAGAGAATTAAAAACCAGTATATTAAATAGGTTTTTTTTTTCAAGGGTAATAAATTTTCACAATATATTAAACAGCGAGCATTAGTTTTAAATGAGGCGATTTCTTACGATACCTCTATGGTCAAAATACCTGTCAAATCGTGTACTTTAGGTTCAAATTGGATCCAAATATCAGCATTTTGACAGGTATTTTGACAATAGAGGTATCATAAGAAAACTCCATATTCCCGGCCACCGACCTATACCCACATCTAGGCCAATAGCGTCGCGTTTAGTCTTTTTCTATCGAGACCCAGTGCCCTATTATGAACTTTCGAAAGTATTGAAAAGTAGCTAGAAAAAGTAGCTAAATAAATTTAGCTACAAGTTTCATTAAATTGTAGCTACCTAACACCAAAAAATAGCTAGATCTAGCTATAAAGTAGCTAAGTTGGCATCACTGTTACGAGAACATGATAGGTAGGTACTTACCTAATGCACGGAATTTTGGTCGCTGTCTATGGGTATAGGGTGGCTACGTTACGACGCTGGATAGCGAGGCTTAAGTAGGTATATTCTCTGACCGAGGTAGGTGCGAGCCAGTCCTTTGGTCTCCGGATGTCTCTATCAGGCGCGCGTCGATAGGCCTTTTAATAATGTAGGTATGTTCCTCTGGACCCCACGGTCCTAGAGATGATACATCGTATATACACCCTAATTTTATTATTATCTTATCTAGGCAGTTTTCGGAATAAGCTTCGAAAAATATACGTGTATAAAATATAAATATTATAATTTCAGGCAGTACTTAGAAGAAAGATAAAATCTGTGGATAAAAATATACGTAGCGCCATCTGTAATACCCTTACGGAAACAAAGTACAAACTACAAAGAACATCCTATGGAGTACGTAGTATTTATTTACTCTGAGCTATGGAGAAACAAGTAGCGCCATCTAGTAGCGAGTGGCATTACTTTAAGTGGAATCTTTGTAAAGTAGTGACAGTACAGATTGTTTTTTCTTAGTAACGACACCAGATGACACTTGTTAAATTATAATATTACACACAATATACATTTTTTTTTATATTTTCGTTGTATATTTTTTTGCTGTTCGTTGTCTGCTTGTTAGTAAACGTTTATATTCAGGATAGTTTTGGTCCTATACGATGAAACGGAAATAAATTAAACAACGCATAGGCCACTAAAAAAACTTAACACCAAATAAAATACGTATAAGTTGTAACTAATATTAGATATTTACTAACATTAGGTGAAGAACTAAGAATTAATTCTCAATCAGTCCAAACGATGTTTGTAGCGGCACCTATATGTGTAAATTCTACGATGATAGGTACTAAAATGTATTTGACTGACCAGACATTATATAACAAGGAACTCCATAGAAACACCACATACAATGAGATAATATCTTTTAATACTTAAATCTAGAAAAATGAATGATACATCAAGTAAATACCTTAATTCATTTAAACAACTATTAAGAGTAGGTAATGAAGTATTTATTGGTCACATGGTCAGTCCGTATATTATTAATTAACAATTTCAAAAGCTGAATTATAATTAAAGACATCATAAAGTATCAAATATTAATACATAATACTTAGGTTCAAAGTAGTAGCGAAATGCGGCTAATGAGTGAACCCAACCTAATGATTGTTATATGTGAATATTTCATAATCTCTGACGGTGAAGTTGTACTCGTTGGCGAGCGAGGCGGGCGCGCCGGGCCCGGGCTCCCCGTACGAGTGCAGGTTGCTGTAGCTCTCCGTGTTACTGTTGCAGTTGCTCGAGATCAGCAGGTCTGCGCCCGCGCCGAATATCGGCCCGCAACTGTGGTGAGCAAGCAAATATTACATCACTCATAACGTTTCCTATATTGTCTGGACCATCTCACGCTTGTCGCTCGCACCATGTCGTGGGTCAAGAAGTAATAACGCCTACACGAATTTAAGAGCAGCGTTCTACGCATGCATATAGTTGCGGCAATTATTTTAGAGGCTATGATTTAGGTATCATGACTTTAAAATATTGTCAGTCAATTCACTTTATTCTGCAATGATGTAATGTTTAATAACTGCATTTTAATTTTCAAATTGTATCTTCTTTCATCAATAACACATTGGACGCGGTAAGAAACTGCTTGCGCAGAATCTGAGAAGCGTGGCATGATCCACTGCAAAATACTGTAATGTATACTACAGACACTAAGTATACTGTATACTATAATGTACTAATGATGACTCATTATAGGTGATTAAATAAAGAAACCAAAATTTCCGAGTCTCTTCCTGGTTCTGTCAGTACAAGGGTACAAGGTTGATTTGAAACTTGAAAATTACTTGAAAACTTGAAATTTATCACCAAACACGTACTAGTGGGTTGCAGCTGCAGCTTCACTTCGCTGCTAGTATAGATGTATCGATATATAAAATTATCGATTGTTATCGACAAATCTCACAAAACTATGTATAATGTATATAAGCTCTGCTTAGTTTGGGATCAGATGACCGTGTGTGAGGAATTTCCCAGGATATTTATTTATTTACTGTGAGATGACATTTGATATTGATAAATAACCTACTTTAACGATGTTTTAAAGTTGACAAATTAATCCTCCCGAAAATAAAAAGCCATTTGTACCATAGGAACTGCTATCCCATGGCCATTCACATTTATAATAAGCTGCCACAAGCTTATAAAAGCCTAGCGGTAAATAAATTTAAGGCCAAATTGTTTAAGTGGCTTACTGAGAGATGTTTTTACACGCTAGAAGAATATTTTAAATATGACAAAATTTAGTAGAAATTTATATAATTTGGACATCTCATTTAATTATTATTTTATTGTATTGCTATATTAAGTATATTATATGCCATTAATTATTAAATTCAATTTAAATTTATAATCAAACTAGCTGTCCCCCGCGGTTTCACCCGCGTTCCCGGGATAAAAAGTAGCCTATGTCCTTTTCCATACCATAGGCTATCTGCATGCCAAATTTCATGTTGATCCGTTGAGTAGTTGAGGCGTGAAGGCGTAACAAACAAACAAACAAATAAACAAACAAACTCACTTTCGCATTTATAATATTAGTTAGGATTTTGCATGCTATTCTGTAGCGAAATGTGTAGACCCTATTTTTATGATAACACCTAATTTTTACGACATTTCTGGCGAAATAAACAATTTCATTTCATTTCATTTCAAAGTTATCGACGATCCATACTCGGCAGCCAGTTCTTTTTAGGTTTTGTATGATTACGCCCTTCGGCGTCATCATCATTTACTATGATTGTGGCCAAACACAGTCCTATATTTATAATAATCAACAGACATGTCTGTTGTACATCTAACATGTTAGATGTATGTATTGTATTGTGTACTGACTCTGGATGGTAGCAGAGCGCGAATGCCTTCTTGAGCAGCGTGTACCGCGCGGGAGGGTCGGGCGGGTCGGGCAGCGCGAACAGGAACGCGCGCTCCGCGGGCAGGTACCCGCACCCGCCGCCCCCCGCACCGCCCCCCGCGCCACCCGCACCCGCCACCGCCCCGCTCGACCAACCCGTCTCGCTGAAACCGCCTATCACCTCGCCGCGGGACAACTGCAATCAAACGCGACTTTATAATAATAAAAACACGCTTACAGGCCGCCTGATGGTAAGAGGTTGCCGTAGCGTATGGACGTTGGCAAAACCAGGGGTACCACTCGCTGTCGGCCCTGAAAAAACGTCTTCACACCTTGAATATCCCCATGCCCTTGGGAAAACCACGACAAGGAGCCGAGTAGCCTTGCGTCAACGCATGGAATATCTGCCGCCACGACTGTAGTGATAGTGATAGTAGGTACCTGCACGAGCAGCAGCACGGGCGCTATGTTGTCGCAGTGCGAGTGGAAGGCGTGCGCCGAGTAGCCGTGCGTCGACGCGCGGAATATCTGCCGCCACGACTGCTTCGGGGTGCCGCACCTCAACACAAACAACACAACGTTATTACTTCATCTTCATACACAACTTTTAATTATTTAATAACTAGCTGTCCATGAAAAGCCGCCTAAAGCTCTCGGTGATAATGTAGCTTCCTAATGTCCTATTATTGAATGAATTTTCAAAATCGGAGGTTTTACCACCTACATACAAACTTAAACAAACTTTATATGACTATAAAAATAAAATCAATGACAATTATTATATAATAGTATACCAGTTATTGATGACAGCTTGGAAGGCGCTCTTATCCTGCTGCAGTATCGAAGAGCCGGTGAACATGTTCACTGCCAACCTGAAATAACATATCAGTGATGTTGTTAAAAATAACATATTCGGAGTTCATTAGAGTTACTCATACTTAGCATCTGGTACCAAAGTAGTAGCCCATTTTCACCAACAACAGTATTAGAGTGTGGATGGAAGGGGGTTAATGTGTTTCTGGTTTCGTGGAAGTCTAGTTGTCAGGGTCGTACTGGGAGCCTGGCGCGGGGTGTAGGCGTGCGCGGTACCGGTCCAGCGACAGTAAGGTGAGGTAATTACCTGGGTTGGGTGCGCTTGTCAGGGTCGGGCCTGGGCGGCTGGTGCGGGTGCGCGGGGTGCGGGTGCGGGTGCGGGTGCGGGTGCGCGGGCGCGGCGTGCAGCGCGGCGCGCCGGTACCGCTCCAGCGACAGCTCCATGGGCACCGCGCCCGTCGGCTCCACCTCCTCCGCGAACACTGCACTGTCTGACAACACACACGCAACACTCACAGATTACCAGCACAATAGGTGTTGAGTCTGTTTGCAAAGCGCACTGAACTACATTTTAGCCCATTGGCTTGCTGTTGGTTGGGCTGGGTGTGCCTTCTTAAAAAGAATACATTTTAAGCTTTGACTTTTAAAACACTGAATGACATACCTATTTTTTTAGATCTCATTGCTTTTTCTAGCATGTGGTTGGAGATAAAGAATCACAAGAATTACCTAAATCTTCTGTCTTGCCAATTACCAACAAGTATAGGACTCATCATAAAATGGAGTTAAGTAATCTAATGAATACCACACAACACTCTGATATTATTTCAGCCTATCGTGAATCTTGGTCCACCTGTAGGCGAGTGTATGTGTAATGCTCACCTATAAGCAGCAGGCGCACGTGCTGCATGAGCGGCGCGAGGTGGTGGCAGACGCGCGCGCGCTCCTCCTCGGTCCAGTGCGCCGTGGGCTGCGTCACGCCGGCGCGCTGCTTGGCCCATGCGAGGGCGCAGCGCCATACTTCCTCCTCTTCCAAGCAAAGCTATCAAGGGAGTAGGTATTAGTTGACTACTTTTGCCCATAATGCCCACAATCTCAACTTGGTTAGTGATGTGTGACCGAAGGTTGTCAGTACAGTCTACAATGGAATTGATTCTTGCCGCTGCCGCATTTAGTGTTATCATTATTTATAAGTTTTATATTTTACTATGCTTGTAGGTATTTCAGTTCCAAGAATGGAACTAACTGAATTTTTAAATGATTCTGGTTTTTTTTAAACCTCACAAAATTAATATATAAGGTCCTAATAAATTAGTGAACTTCCTCTTGAGGGATGAATGTATAGGTCATTAGTAATCAAAAAATAATATTAGAAAAATAATCCGAGGGAAAAAAAATAAAAAATCCTATACTGTCTCTATGCAAATCAAAGAAGCCGCGCGAAAGTTTTTTATTTTTTTTTTTCCTCGGATTGTTTTTCTAATATTATTTTTTGATTACTAATGACCTATACATTCATCCCTCAAGAGGAAGTTCACTAATTTATTAGGACCTTATATATCCAATCAATAGAATCCTCCCAATGTTTTCGAGTTCACTCTGTCGTGGTGCCATATGGATGCCATCTTGTGACAAGGAATGAAAACAAGGTATGATGTAGGTATTTTTTTTATCATGAAATTAAATTTCCATCATCATGCCTTGGTAAAATTATCTTAAACACCACCTGTAGTAAATAAATACCTAGGTACCTATGTAAAAGTTTTAGATTTTAAAATTAAGGCAGTATGTACCTACCTATAGAATGCTACCTCTTGAGTTCTTTTTTTATAATTAAAAAAATAATACTAACAAAATCTGAAGAGATGAGTTTGATAAGAGCTTCCTTAGGTAGGTTGAGGAAGGCATTGGTCTTGACGCAGTCAGCAGCATTGTCTCCAATGAAGGTGATGCAGCGTTCCATGAATGATGATGCACTTTTACCACCTGAAATATCAAGTCATGGACATATTTCACCTATATATAATTATTATTCTTACATTGTTTTGAAATAAAAATATTTTAAGATGTAGTATTGTTTTAATACGGGGTCTTCTAAGTTGAAAGCAGACTTCCGAACCAGTAGTAACTTCAGCAGATTGGACACTCAAAGGACTAAGTTTTATGTAAACTAAAAGTGAATGTAACTTATCATTACAAGGGGTCCTTCCCCTGCACCCGAACCTCTGCATACAAACAATTTACATGCGATTTCACAACTGGCTTTTTAGCTAAGAAAACCGGTGAGCCATAGAAATCAAATTTAAAGGCATGTGAAGTCAGCCAAACTGCTCTAGGCCTGCCTATAAAACTTGAATATATTTGAAGGCCTAATGTTTTTTCTATTGTCAAATTTTATGATGTTTAATATCCCCCAAATACACCTCAATCCTTATTGTAGGTTGGGCCCCTGTAGTAGAGATGTGCATGAGCCTCGGCTCATACTCGTATGATGGTGAGAATACACACATTGTAACCTGTATCTGCATAAGGATGTAATAATTGTCCAAATAAGGCTGTATAAGCATTTTGAGGCAGAAACCATGTAACTCATTCATGCTAAACTTAGGCTATGTTCGCAGGCTATCTTAGGCCTATGATATATACTATTAAGCTAATCAAGATTTCTAATATTTGTTTTGGAGTTGACATGTAGGTTTTGAGCAT
The DNA here is from genome assembly GCA_947623365.1 of Achlya flavicornis. Classification (NCBI taxonomy): domain Eukaryota; kingdom Metazoa; phylum Arthropoda; class Insecta; order Lepidoptera; family Drepanidae; genus Achlya; species Achlya flavicornis. The sequence continues at coordinate 16,003,788 of OX392477.1, read as the reverse complement.
AACTGATTTATTTATTAAGGAATGCCAACAAAAATACACATTACACTCTTCATAATAATACACATCAGGACTGATCTCGGTCAAGATGATTTTACACAATATCTCATGTTTTGCAGTCTCATCCTTGCCTCTGTCTCAAAGACAATGTAATATATACTTATATAGAAAAGTATTAGCTATGAACTATTTATGAATATGCTGAGTATCTTGATTAGCATAATAGTATATATCATAGGATTCCTATGATATATACTATTATGCTAATCAAGTTTGTTTTGGAGTTGACGTGTAGCTTTTGAGCATAACTGTAGGACATACTTTGGTCCGCTTCAACCGGATTCCTGAGATTACATCCTACTTTCAAACTTTACCGCATTATAATATTAGTATAGGTTATGGTTGTGTAACATAACAGTACAACGTATATGCTATTTGTTTTGTTTTCAGGTTAGTAGTAACATTGATCTGTTACGATGATCTATTTAGTAAATAAAACAATAATTTGGACACTTAAATTTAATTGAGAACTGTTTTGTTATCCGGTATGACTTCAATTTAAGAACACTGATACAAATATTGTAATTATCACACTTGCAACGCTTTATTTGCTAGGAATGAAAGTTCACTGGAAACTTGAAATGTTCAACATAACCTATCATACAGAAGCGTTTGGATTAACGTTTTGTATTAGCGTAATATTGTCCCCTTTCATCATTACTCTGCCAATTTGCTTCCTGTTCTTCGTCTTGATGTGAAATTCCTCAGCTTCGTCCAAAACAATGTTCATGTATTCGTCAAATCCCACGATGTGGCCTTCGATTCTCAAATTCACGTTCTCGTACAACCAAATTTGAACTCGACTTCTATTTTGCAAATATCTGAAGATAAGGTTGATGGGCTGTACCATCACCTTTTGCACTTTCGGTGGGCCTTTATAAGCCATATTTAATTCGTATTCTCAGGCACAAATGTATGATAAATTGAATAAATCAAACGCCGCCAAACCCGGCTTTGCACCCGTCAGAAAAGACGCCAAACGAATAATAGTGATGCGACTTTGCTAATTGCTTAGTAAATCGATAGCTGTTACCGACAGAACCAATATACTTTAGTCGATTATTGCAAATATAATATTGTTATATCACTAAAATTGTCATTAAAATGGCAGTATTTTTATATCATGATTGAGCCATTTTTTGGTAGGAATGTACTTTGACGTCCATCGATTTAAGGGCCGGGAGGGGGAGAATAGGGAGGGGGTAGGTGTAGACCCCCTCTGTGAAGGAAAAGTTGCGCAACGCACCCCCCTTTTTTTGAGATATTTATTTTTTTGTTGGAGGAAAATTGTTGATCCTTTTTATAGTGCATAATTTTATTTGTATCTAGTTCTGTTAGTCCTTAAATTTAAACTTAACATTCTTCTCGTGGCATTCTATACAATACGATGGAAAAATATCTAATTAAATAAGTATGAATATTTTTACGTAACCAATGAGGTCAAAATAAATTAAAAAATATGGTATAAAATTTTATTGTTTGTTGATTTATCATTGGTTGCTTACATAAAATCATCATAAAACGAAACATGAGTTTGGCGCGTCAAAATGTCAATAGTGGCAAAATATGAACTCCCAAATCGCTGGACGTCAATGTACAACTTAGCCCATTTTTTTATACCACTAAGGAGGCAAACAAGCATACGGCCCGCCTGATGGTAAGTGGTTTTCGTAGCCTATGGACACCATGGGTATCATTTGCGCGTTGCCGGTCCTAAATAATTAGTTATAATAGTCATAATATATCAGTTTTTTTTTGATTTAAATGTGATGTTAATACAAATCAAAACTTTTACTACACTGAACTATGTTTCAGGGTATGTAATTTCAATAAAAAAATAATCTATAATTTTTTTTTCACAATCTTTATTTTAAGAATTTTTAAGGTTAACGTTTTTAAAAACCCATTTAGAGGATTCGTTCAGTATGTTCTCAAGGTCAGTCCATAGACATAAAAAACGGTGTTTACTGGGTATGCTAGTTGAATATTGATTAAAATAGACAATAGTTTTATTTTAGACGATATTATTGGGTTTGTATACTTCGCACTACGTGTCCAGTCCAATGGACATCACTATTCTGACGTCAGACGTCTTGGTTGACGTTTTGGTTGCGTTCATTTTAAAAACATCGTGGTCTACTTGAATAATTTGACTTTTTGCGTTTATATACTTTATAAATAAGTTATATAAAAGTGATAAAATTTTTGCTGTTTTTTTTGTTTGACTGCAATCGTAGGCAAAATTATGTCAATAAACTTGAATGTGTCTATGACAGCATTTTTAACTTGTTTTGTGCATTTATGATCAAATGAAATGCTAATTAAATAGTAATTAAAAAGTAAGCTAAAAAAAGCGAATTAAAAGCTCATAAGATTATGTAATGCTACGAAACGCTTGAAATGTTGAATCTGCAAAAGTGTGCGATGGCCGGGAATCGAACCCGGATCAACTGCTTGGAAGGCAACTATGCTGACCATTACACCACCATCGCAGCTGAACAAATTGTTGAAATTATGCTATATTAGTGTATATTATATTTACCTGGACGATCTTGAATTTCCATAGCAGCTGCGAGCAACGTACATGCGCTTTCCACGCTCAGGGTAGAAGTGACATGATCCTCGCAAGCAGCGCGTAGATCTTCTACTCCGAGGTCAGCCGCTAATGTCATCATCTCAAAAACACCTGAGTCTTGAAGAAGCAGCTAAAAATATATATTTGATTATAATAATATTACTACTAATGGAAATAAAAAATAATAGTAGTTTAATAATACACTAAGTGCCACCTTGTATCGTTATCAGCAACTATTATTCTGAAGTACCCGCTAGAGGACGCCACGCGTTTAGTGCAAGAAAGTTTTCGATATTAAACAAACTAAAATAATGAATAGAAGAAAACTAGTTCACACATATTATGTGCATTGACTGAAGGTTAAGCTTACCTTGCCAGTGTAAACATATTGGATGAACAGGCGGAATGTTTCTGGTTGAACGTGCGGCATTCGTATCGGTATCGGCTGACCGCCAACAGATGGCGTTACTGTACATCCTGGGATCCGACACACTTCGCCGCGTTTTGTATTTTGGAAACTTTTGCATCTAGATAAGTGACAATAATAAAGATATTATTAATAAATGGAGTAATTAACAGTTATAATAATTTTACATTAATTCAAGAAAAAAACAAGAATGACGTAATAACTCAGTTTGGGATAGTTTACTAGCACAGATGTAAACCTCACAAATAATATTCTTCAACCTTCGACCCATGTATGACATGTTGAAGACAGAAGAATACCCACCACAACATTCGCAAAAAAATTTGTTGACGTTGCATTTTTGTATTGTAGTTTGTTCCATGAGTACCTACCTATTCCGCCAGAAGCGCTGTGCCCATAAGTTATCAAAGAGAAATTGACAATAAATAAACATAAACGCGATAGAATCATTTACTATCGCCAATCTATACACTCAAGGCACAGGGCACAACCTGTCTGAGTTTGAACTGAACTTCAAGTCGCTTCAAAATGAAAACCTTCTCCGTTCTCAATTCGATGAGTCCTACTTGTACGTAGTATTTATATACTCTGAGATAGTACCAAGGTACTTACTCTGTAAGAAACAATATTGCTTATCTTGTGATTAGGAAATAAGTACTTCTTATAATAAATTAAATTATTAAAAGAAACAAAAATCCCGACCGCGTAAAACAAAAATTAACTGAAAAGAGAAAAACAAGCTCTTTCGTCTATAGAATTTTCAATATAACTTGAATTTTATAAGGTATTGTAGTAGGGGACAAACCAATATCCTAAGTATTTTTTTGTAATATTTGTTTATACGACAATGCAAGAAATAGACATACATAAATACATACATACATACACTCGAAAAACATAACCCTCCTTCCGGATCAGTCGGGTAAAAATACAAGACAATGAACTAGATTACGTATAATACTGTTGACGTCTTCTATTCTTTCCATTTAAAACCTTTTTAAAACTATCAACCCGAAGTACGCTTCTGTACCCCGAGTGTAAAGAATTGACGTTTGTAAACGCTTACTAAGTAATTAGTTTGCGTTTACGACACTTCTCTATAGGAATTGACACAGCGCCTCTAGCGGAATACTCATGGTACTAATTTCTCCCATACAAATTTATAGTTAACGCAAACGAATTAGTAAGCGTTTATTAACGTCAATTCTTTACACTCGGGGTACTGGCGTACCGACTTACCTACACCGACCGGAGTTGACCGGACTAAGCACCGCATTTGACAACGCTATAAGGTGGGGTGTATTCTGTAATTAAAAACCGATAATCTCCTCCGAACAAATTATAAGCACTCTTTGAGCGCATAGCTTTGTAGGAAAAACTTGAGTTGTCAAGTTGAACGCTAACTTGTAAGTTATGCGCTAAGTTTTAAGGCTGGGGAGACTCTCCCTCCACTTTGCCGAGTGGGGGTGGAGGCGTAATAGCATGTACATGTTATTTATAACTTTAATATCGACAACAAGTGACTACTTATGGTGTTCATTAAAACTGGTAAGTGCGCTAAGTTTAACTAATGAAGCTATTAAGAGCGACTGCGAAATATGGTAATAATTTTCAGTAGGTACCTAGGTACTTTGTAGCTTGTGAAATAGTTCATTGAAACTGTAATGATATGAATAAAGTATGTGTATAATGTGTGAATGAAAATTTGAAGAAAAAGGTTGTATCTGTGGTTGGTCTCGGTAGGGACATGAGTGAAGCGCAAAGCGCGTTCATTTTGTATGAAATCTATTTTCCGCCAATGCGCTCTGATTGGCTAAGTCAAGGACACACTAAACATTTACCCCCTTATTCATATTAAAGTTATCAAACGTTGATTAGCTAAAATTCTGAAGTCTTTATCTGACTCGTGACATTTGGTGATCGAAAGGGTGAGACGGAGGACACTATTACACTGATTTAGTTAAAAAGCGATTATGAATAAGGGGGTTAGATGCTGTGATTGGTCGGTACTGTTATCAATGCAAAATCACTAACTAGTTACGGAATTGGATTGCTCGTTATAACTAGGTATGTTACCTACTCTGAAGAAACTTTACCTCGATGTGTTGGTATAACTTTTTGAAATTGGCTTTCTGGTGTTGTCACACGTCTCCGCTAGCTTGATCAACTACAGAAGCTACTGGTAATTTAATTTTCCAATATGGAGATAGATTAGGTGTAAATGAGGCTCATGTCAATCGGCGACACGTTCATTAAGCGCCGGCTCCGGCTCGGATCCGGCTCCGGGCTCCGACCGCTCTCATTCAATTTGCTATTGACTAAATGTAATCTAACTCAGTTGCACAACTTGTGATCAAAGTAACTTGATTTATTATCTGGTAGGAGCGGCACAGCTAAACATATTGCTACAAATGTCAACACTGTTGTGTATTGTGCAGTCTATTAGATGGAAATTTTAATGACCTAACACTCTTCAGATCTGTGCCTTGTTATTAGTATAGGTACATACTTTTATCTTACAACACCACCACGGTAAATTAAGATGGCTGCGAGCGTCATACCAATCAAGGTGGTTAAACTACTTGAGAACTAATAAACTGGCAGGCCAGTCGGCGTGATTGCCTATCACACCGCAGCGCAGGTCAGGTCTTGGGTTTGATTCTCACCCAGGACTTTGTGTGTTGCTTGTAACCTATTTACAAACAAAATGTACTTACTACATTTTGTTACCTACTATGGAAAAAGAATAATGTAAGTAGTACTTATACTACTTACATTATTCTTTTTCCATAGTAGGTATTCCAGATAGTTGAATGTGATGAAATGTCCCAGGATAATAAAAACTAACTACTCAGAATAAGTAATTTTAATACATACAACTTAGTACATTCAAGATTTTCATGAATTTTGTTAACCAAAGATTAACAGAATTCTGCACTTAACCAAAAATAAATCCTACACAAATAATAGGATTAAATAAGAGTCGACCCGTGGCTTTGGGGGCCAGCCGCGGGGGGACCAAAGGATTACAATTAATTGATTTAGAGGCAATGTCGCGACTTACAACTTGCGAGCAATTGAGCATGCGGAGCTGTCTTTAAACCATCCTTAATTTGATTAAGATTAGACTCTGTTTACACTCTATTAAAATTTATTACAGGATACAGGCAACCAACAATTTGGATTTTACTCATAGAATAGATAATTTTCAGTTAAAGACTTTATTTTCAGGTATATTGCTTTTATTTTACACAAATCGTGTCTCATTACAATAAATAATTCTACTTCTATAAATGCGAGCAAACTCGTAGGATCAGAGGGATACAACTAAATTAATTCAGTGGCCTGGCCACAGCCCAGATTAGAGGTTATTCGTGATTGGTTCAGGAATTTCACTGAAATATCATTAATCTTAGTCGGTGGGAAGGTAAGCGGCTGGCAACCAGCGCGAGCGTGCCCAAAGATCATTCCAACAGATTGGTCATTCTTTATGACAAGGTATAATGCTAAGTAAGTATAAATATTTGCAAAAAAGAGCCAAAGATCCTGAATCTACGATGACTACAAATATATATTAAATGTTGTGCTTGATTTAGAAAATAAAAAATGCAAATTAAATTTTAAAAATCGGCTTTGAAGAGATAGGACTGGGTGCGGACTCCGACCAGTTCAAACCACAAACCCACGTCACAGTTTTACCATAAGAGATGGTAATACTGTGCCCACGTGCAGGACTGAGCGGGGCCCCTATATGGAGTAACAATAACTGTAATATACTGAAATAGATGATAGAATAAGTGTTATCTATCGTGCCAATAATTGTCTCATCTCATTTTAATTCAGCCGTTAGTCTATGAAGTAGGGCCGTCTCCGGCAGATGTTGACTAATGAAGCGTTGCTAGACCATAAGGCATTTCCATTTACACTGAAAGTTTTTGTTCATTTACACTTAAAAGGTAAGAAAGTAATAGACCGGGAGATACTGGCACACATTTCCTAGTCATTTGTACCAGTATGGCGATTCTTCAGGGGTCTAGTTACGTAATGACGAAAAGGAAAACGATGGTCAAAGCGCTGGATGGGCATAGTGGTGGTTAAGTTGGTTTGAATAAAGTATTATTATTATAGTATTTGTACCAGCCAAATTTTTGCATAGCTAATCATCGTCGAGTACCTAGTTATTCATGAAAATCACCATGCCATACTTTTCCGATTATTCCAAATGGCCGCTATAACACCGCAAAGGTGCGATTAACGCCCACGCGATTGGGCCGCCGGTACCAGCGCTACGACCATCATTTTCCTTTTCGTCGTTACGTAATTAGATCCCTGAAGGGTCACCATACTGGTACAAATGATCAGGAAATTTGTGCCAGTATCTCCCGGTCTATAAGTGGCAACTTTTGCTTTTTGTTAGTAGTTCAGGAGTCAAAGGTCGGGGATGAATGGAGGTACAGATTTAGTTGTCATTTTCACCTGATTTAATGGAGTATGTAGACTCTTTTGTTGCCATTGTTACTAAATCTCTAAATCTAGATAATATTGTTTTTATTTTATTTAAATCAATGATAATCTCGTGTCTCGGTATGCTTGTTTATATACCGAGTTAGTAGTTTAAAAATAAAATCATCTAAAGTCATCTTCAGTGAAATATTAGTGCCAGTATGTAGGTACTGTAAGTACTCTGTACTACCCATCTCCTGAGTGTGAGAGTCCTGCAAATCACCTAAGTAATTTAACCTCAATATAATTATCTCCCCCACAGTAGGTATCCAATGTCTTGATTCCTCGCGTGGTATTTATTACACACAATACCGAACATGTACACTAAATTGGCTTGTCGGTCCGTCGTGTCCACAGCATGTCGGAAACTCCGCTAATTGATGTGCCAGTCCGTCGATCCTCCCACTGACACTCCTTTTAACACAATCGCACCCCTGTTTTCCTTGTTTTTATCGATATACGGAGTAAGTAGATATCCTGGGACATTTTACACACACGTATAATATATATTTGATCCCAAACTAAGCAGAGGTTGTACTATAGAAACCAGACAACTGATATACTACAAGCTTTTTTTGTAAATAGATAGTTAGTAATTACATCCAGACTCAGGACAAACAGATAGTTGTCCTGAGTGGGAATCGAACCCACGACCTACGGGCGTGAAAGCTTACTAAACACTTCACTTCAACTGACCCGTCAAATATTACTCTTGAGAACTAAATGAATATTTTCCGTCTAGTTTGTTCTGAAGTAGTCTGAAGTTCTGAATTCCTAAAGTGAAGTTCACATCTAGAGAAGACGTAATCGGGTTCTTTACCACTTGCTAAAGACAGTCGTAGACGTGTCAATTTGCTGTTTCAGTCCGTCATGCAAACACAACCCGTCCAACTTTTAATAGTTTTATTAATTGAGCGTGGCGCGCGCAGCAAACATCTTGAGTGCTGCAGAAATACCGTTTAAACTTCTCGATTACACTACTTTTGCTTTATTTTAGTTGATTTGGGTACTCTGGTTGGACGCAAATCTTAGGTTTTAGCTAATTTGACCTTTATTCCTATTCTAAACGCTAGCGATCGCACTTTGTACATTACGTATTTTAAAGTTTATTTTTATAGAAGTACGATAAAGAGCCTAATTTCAAAATGTTACTCAATAAAAAACAAAACCATTCAAGCCAAGCGCAATTTGTATCGGAAGGTTGTCATGATTGATGACGCGGCAGCCGCAGCGCGCGACAGTTCGGCAACGCGACGCTACAAAGCGACATCGCAGACGTTCGCTGACACGCAATTTGCATTATCACGATTAATAGTAGAGCTTCGCTAGGCGGTCGGCACTGGTGGTTGCTGACGGTGGTACAGCGGTCATTAATCAAGCGCTATCAAGCGATTTTTTAGCTAGGTAGGTTATTTAGACTGCGACAGCGGCTGAGTTTGCATTTGGCGTGAGAAAATTTGCAAGTGACATTTTTTTTTGTGTAAGCTGTAAGGGGTTTGGGATGAAAGAAGGAGAGCTTTGCAAAAGATCTAAAATCCCATACAGTATAAAACTCTAAACGAATAATAAAATTAAATATACATTTAGACAGTGAACAATATTTACCAACTTACAGTTGTACTTAGCTAATTTCATGAAATTAGTTAGAAACAAGATTAAAGATAACGACCCTTTCAGGCAGTTATCTCGTTAGTTAATTCAGTTGGTAGCAACGCTCAATGTTGCCAACTGCAGCATAAAGACCATAATCCGCACGCGAGTCTACCAACATTCTAATTTCTCTACATTCACTACACGCGAACGTAACTAGTTCAAAGCGCAAATTGCACCTTGCTGTTAGGGATGACTCTTCAATGTTTATATTACAATTATATATACTTTTAATGATAATTAAGTAGTTGATAGAAATAGGTATTTATGAGTGTTTAATTTATGAATGTCTTTAATGTTTAGGTATGTACATTTTCCAGAAATAAAAATATCTACAGAACATAAGTTGTACATCTCAGTCTAGCGAAGTACAGTGTGCCAGCCCTATAGTAAAGCGAAGCTAACGAATCAGGGCTATATTTTTCATGTTATTCCAACGAATCGAGCGCACGTATAAATTGAGACGTTAATGTTGATTGGTGTAATTCAATCCTGTAAATTACACTGCACCAGCTCAGAGCTGAAAGGGTATTCTGAGAATTTACTGAAAAGCAAAATGATTGCGCACGTCAATAGACGCTCTAAATTAAGTATTTTCTGATGGATCCAATGTTTATTTTGTAAATTGACGAGACTTCACGTTTCTTGCGCTTGCTTTCAGAGACTATTCGTGATTTCAGGTGAATACAATCTAACAATGAGTACCTATGCAATACATTGCCTTGTGATTGTCCACAATCTCTCTATTGATGAGGATGACTTGCTAAGTTGGTAAACACTCAAAAACTAGATGAATAACTAGGTATTTCACTAATTTAATGGACTCTAATGAATTAATGGTAGGTATATTTTTGTCACTAATTCGCTTGGGTCAGCTCAGCACGCTGTTATAACAAGAAAATGTCAAAGGTACTCTATTATCCTTTAGCTTCAAAACATGGGAGGAAACAACAAATGTTTCCACCATGATCATGACGTGACATGTAACTAAAGGCATTTATCCACGATACATTTCCCGAACGTTATAAATAACGTTGGCTATAATGAGGACGTCACAGCGTCAATGGCAGGCGCGGCGGCGGCGGACCCGCTGGTGCAGCGATCCAATTTGTGGCCGCGCACAATGATCGGCCGCGTCGATGCAACACGTGCGGGCGATAGCCGGGACTCGTGAGACGGGGGCTTTATTTTTATTTTGATACTCTTATTAAAAATCTAACGAGCTATTTTTCAGCAGATGGTTGGATGGTGAAAATTGCTTAATCCGTGTGGATGCTGAATTTGACGATGTAGAGTTCACCATGAATGAGCAGTTTTTTTTATATTAGGTAAATGCCTCTTCGTGAAGGCCAAAACAAATACCCGACAGAATACGTAAAAGTCAGCGAGTGAAACAGTATTTCACGTTACAAGTTTACAGAAACGAATAGTATTTTGGTTGAAATGACGCGAGCGCGGCGGCGAGGTGTCGCCAGCGCAGCGTATTTCAAAATGCTCTTCCTATATTGGACTTGCTGAAATACTTCATTTGAAGGCACACAAATTTATTTTATTAGTACGTTTGTTTTTTTTTGTATGTGGTCCGTTTTTGAATAAATTTAATTGATTAAGGCTTTGAAAAGCGATGTTCCGAACGTAAGAGTCTGACAACAACGGACAGTGTTCTGTAGATTTGTTTGACCTGATGCCTATGGCTACCTTCTACCATCGCAACTCACGCCATCGTAGAGGAGTCCATCCTCACACAGTGGAACCAAAATGGTTTCGTACTGTGCGGTCTCAAAGGAGCTTCCTTCCGCGGACGCTCAGGATTGTGGAATGCGCTCCCCGCCGTGGTTTTCCCAATGGAGTACAACATAGAGATAACATGGGGTTGAAGAGATTTCTTTAAGGTCGGCAACGCACAAATGATACCCCTGGTGTTGCAAGCGTCCATAGGCTACGGTAACCGCTTACCATCAGGCGGGCCGTGTGCTTGTTTGCCAGCTTAGTTGTATATTAGTTAGTGTCTATGCTTATATTTAAAAAAAAAATTGAAATAGAAAATGCAACATTGTCCAAAAAAATTAATTAAGAGGTGGTAATGACTAGTATGCCGGATAGAAGAGACGAATGGAAGAAGCGTACATATTGCGCCGACCTCAATTGATTGGGAACAGGGCAGGCAGATGATGATGATGATGAATAAGATCTTCGATTTTCATACTATACTTGCGTAAACTGAGACTTGAATGGCTTTTACTTTGGCTATGAATTGTTCATTATTTACACATTTTCAGACATGTATATAAATAAAGAGCACTATTATTATCTTAGTTATCCAAATATCATTTATTAGGTTCATTTGCTGTCTGTTATTGTAGTATGCAATGCATAAATATGGTAAAGAAACAAGCAATTTCTCTGAATAATATAACCGTGAATATAACGATGTATTTTATCAGCTTGGCTTTAATGAATTCCTCGCCATGATTTCAGAGTACAATTTGCATCGTCAAGTTCTAAAGTTATCAAGAAATACTTATGCAAAGTTTTGTAGAAATTCGCATTTTCATGATTCGTGAGCAAGCTTTTTCTTTGATTAGCCAGTGGCTGCCAAAGTTTACTTTGTAGTTTTAGTTGAAATATTATAAATCATCAACAAATATTAGGTATGTAATGAGAGTGGAATCTTTCATCAGAGAAAATTATGCTTTCAATCTTCATCTTCCTAGTTTTATTGACGTGACACATGCCAATATTGTAGTCCCAGGATATTTATCCTCGAAAAGAAGTAAGTAAACATCTGTGTAAACCGACAGTTAAGAGCCAAAAGAATAGGTTTTCAATGAAATAATGAAAGCTCCATGAATTCTCAGGAGTAGTACAGTAAGAGCACGAGTCTTGAGCTCGAATTGACACCTGCGCAGTAGTTAATTTTTCGGTCTGTTTGGCGGAATGAAGAAGGAGGGAGCGCTGAGCTGCCCACGATTGGCGTCTGTCGATGTTCGTCGTCTATTGGATTATTGCGTGTCATTTGGCTACTGTGATTTGACCATAAGTGTACATGCGCGAGCTTGCCCCCACTACTGCCTATCTGTGATCACCACTCGTGCCTCATACATTTCGCACCTTTCGAATTGGCTTAACCACAGAGAAAAGGTGTATTCTCTTTTCCGTGGGCTTAAGTACAATATTTAAGAAATAACTTTTATGCATCGAACGACTTATAAAAATGTATTCTATCAGTTTTAAGAAAAAAAAATTTTTGGTCAAGAAAAGAACAAACGGACTATTTCCTTCTCTTTCAAATCAATCTTTCAAAAGTTCAAAACATGGCCAATTCTTCAATTACATTTTTGATGTTTACCAAAAAACAAGAATTTTGGATTAATCCACTTCAATTCCAAAGGTGCGTAAAAAGTGCGTGCTAAAGTAAATTGATAAAAGGGGACACCATTAAAAGTTTGGTTTTGTCGCACAGGTTTTTGCTAGGTCTGTAACGTGTTGCGGCAAGTTAAATATAATTGGAGCGGTATTGTGTATTTTGTCGCTACGTGCATTGTGTTTCTTTGCTATTGTTCAACCGATTTCCATCCCCGACGTTTTGTTTGTCGTTGCCGGTGGGGTGACCATGTCTTCAGCAGGTCAATACTGGAGATATTCTGGTTGAGATTTAAGTGTATGACGAGTTTAAGAAATGGAATTAAATAATGATATATTCATGGTAAATCCCCGTAAATTTAATCATCACTTAATTCCTGAAGTGATTAAATTTGATGCACCATTAAAAATCATTCATACCTACTTCACTCTCGTTCTCATAGTAGAAAGTTAAATTATAATTTAGTGCAAATATTCATGAAAAATATAAAAACGGTTGGTCACCGCGAAACGAGCGGTTCGCGTGAAAGCCCGACTTGTAATTGCGATTCGTCTGTTTGTTTACATTCGCCGATAGGTGGCGCTGTTACACTGGCACGCATTGTTTTTGGTACCGCGCGGCGCGGCGGTTGGGCGGGCGTGCGGGCGGGTCGGCAACAAAGTTTTCTCATTTATTTCACCAAGTATGTCTAGTGTTCGGTGGCGAAACTTTTCTGGTCTTGCCATTGTGAACTGTAACGTGCATATTGTTCGAATTAAATTACAAATTCGGGAAATTCGTAATTGGAACACAGCGTGCAGACTGCAGACTAACTCACCAAACAAAGAAAATATATATATTTACACTTATTTTCCAACTGCTTTGTTAAAACTGTAAGTTTAATTTGTTTTGCAAATAAGGAATTTCAGACGGTGTGATTGAATTTTCTATTTACACCAATTTTATCCATTACATCTCCTAATCAATTTATATACTAGGTACCTACCAATGTACCTACCTACCGCTACCTAACTATCCTACTTTTCGCCTTTGTTAGCACCCTACTGACAACCACATCTGAGTTTAAAATCCGTCGTGCTTCTTATGAAGTTACATAGGTATCTTCTACATTGATCTATTGCCCTCGCTAAGCACCTTACTCCTCCATAAGTTTTGAGTTCAAAATGGTCTATAACTCCTGGAAGCAAGCTGTTCTGGCTGTGCAATAAATCCGGCTGCTCACCGTCACGCGGCCATCAATCAACTCCGGCCCCCGCCACCGCCCAGCACCAGCCTGTAATTAAGTCCTGAATTATCCCCTACTAGGGTAGCATAGCCGCGGATCAGGCGATGTTCATCGTGTACGTCATTGACCTACTTTTAGACATGATTTACTTCTTTTTCTTCAAACTTAAATCATTTTTTTAAGTTATACACATCCTTTATACTTATTGTTACGATTTCGTAAACATTTATTCTTGAGATGAGAGATGACAGAGTAATTTTTTTGCCGAGAGCAGTTTTTTTTTCACCATCATCGTCATAAGCTTGAAGACGTCCACTGCTGGATTGCCTTTCCCAATTGTCGCCACATATAAATAACATTCTTCTGGTCCTCCACATTCCGCATCCACCCGCGGTCATCGGTCAGGTCACTTTCTCTGTGGGTCAGGTCATCGGTCCACCTAGCGGGGGGCGTCCTGCACTTTGCTTTCCTGTGCGTGGTCTCAACTTGTACCTACCCCATATCGGTAATCAAGAGAAATAACAGTAAATAGTGTCAATGATTACCAACCTAACCTATTGCTTATTAGGAAAATACATCGATGGTAAATAGTTTTAAACTAGGTACTTAGTTAGACACATGGTAGTTTGACAACCAAGTTCTGTAATGAAATTTTACCATAATAATATCAGGGAGTTGTAATTTATACCTACGCAAACTGCGGATTTCTCCAGAGCCACAGAATAAGAATATTACCTACTAGAGAGTTTTCTCATCCTTTTAGCAAGCCAGTTTGTGTAGGTACCAATTGCGTGTAGGTTGCTGTCAGAACCGGTTATCGGTTCAAGTTGCTATGATTGATCACTCCGCCATAGACATATAAAAAAAAAAAATTCTTGGTCTGAGCACTCCGCTTGCTCGGTTGACTTTCATGTACCTTGCAGCTGCGGTTCGCTGCCAATTTGTTATACAGATTTCATAAAACAGCTGTGTAATGCCTATATATGTTGTATAATAAAATATGTAGTATATTATGTATTAAATATGAAAGTTATGATGGTCAAAATTAATGACGCTGTAAAGAAAAAAAATTGGCTAGGTTAAATACAGTAAAACATTTCAAGAGGTCCCTCCCTTTAATACGTGAAGTAGATAGGAAAGTACCTACTTAGTTGGTAGCCGACGAAAGATCTTACCGTAGCGAAAATATTCTAACCCCCTTATTCATAATCGCTTTTTAATTAAACCAGTGTAAATTGTAATAGTGTCCTCCGTCTCACTCTTTTGATCACCAAATGTCACGTGTCAGATAAAGACTTCAGAATATTAGCTAATCAACGTTTGATAACTTCATTATGAATAAGGGGATAAGTCTATAGTAACCGCCCTATTAAAAAATCAAATAAGTATTTTTTTATCACTGAGGTGGCACACAAGCCTACAACCCACCTGTTGGTATTCCATGCAAACTATGAAGTCCTGAAAAAAATGCTCCCTTAGCAATATTATTAGCATAAATTAATGAAATTAATATAATTTATCAGAAGCCTATAGAAAAGTTTCGAAACCCGAATAAAATAGTGAATTCCAATTTGGCCTAAAAAAATACATTGCGAGCTTGAACAAGTTTTCGCATAACTTGGTGGACTTGGCCGTTTTGCCACTCCCGGCTTGACCACATGTCTTCCCATTTACATGCAAATTCTACGAAGACGCTATTTTTTTGCATCCCCCATCTTTGTTCGAAATAACTTCTGTAACCATACATAATTCATCCGGAAACGGATGCTCGATATCTTTTATATTACTTTCTTATTCAATAGAGCAAGTCGGAATAAAAGAAGAAAATAAATAACGACAAAACTACTCGGGGCGTTCAAGTGTTAGGAAACAGAGACATCTAGCGTTATCAATTTAAAACATGTTAACATAGCTACTGTGTAGATGGCGCTGCTTACTCTAATTTTTATCTTCTCTCGCAAAGTAGGTACCAATGGAAACAGTTTGTATGAATATTAAATTGTTGTCTTTATTTTCCATTCAGAGCATTATGGAAGTTCTTGCGCCCTCATCAAGCAAATTACGTCGAATTCACATTGCGAACTCAAATTCATTTGCATTTGAAAACACTGAATTTGTGTGCAGTTATGAAAAAACTTTGTACTTTTCCTGAGTTTAAAGTTAAGAACAGTTACTTAAGGGTTGTTCTGAATGAATAAATTAAAATCATATTTATACATCTGCCTACATATATCAAATTATCAATAAACATTTTCATCGCTTATATTTTTGTATTTCAAATAATTCTTCATATCCCGTATGGTCTAGTGGCTAGGATACCTGGCTTTCACCCAGGAGGCTCGGGTTCGATTCCCGGTACGGGAAGTCCCTTTTTGCTCTTACCTGGCAACCAAAATGATTTTGTGGGCGTAGATTTTTTCCTCCGAAGTACCAAGGATGAACACTAGGTCGGCCGAGTCTTGGTCTTCGGATAGACGTTGCAAGTCCCGCAAAAGACCGGGCAATCCAGCACGCTCAACCGACGCGGTGCAGCAGGTGCCAGTTACTCGGTTCGCCATTGGCACCGGCAACTTTTTTTTTGTGGGAAAAATTTTGAATGTGTTCTTAAAATTCTTAATGATAATATTTGTTAGTAAATATTTAAAAAGATTAACACTTAAGTTCAAAACTCAGTTAACCTTGCACGACAATAACAAAATAATAACACGAAAGTTTCTTCACTACAATGACAGAAATCGAACGAACTTCACACTGATAGCACTGGCATATACATAATAACATATCAAAACACTGATTACATAATTAAATAAACATTTTTCTTCAAAGATACGAAGACATAGTCGAAAGCTAGCTTGTCAACATAACCTCAATCGCATAACTAAGCTTCAACTTCAAGCACAGCTTCAAGTACCTTACCTGTAGATCGTTACATGTGCTTTCCAACAACTTAACTGTGCCATAGGATTTCAAAGGATTTAATAATACGGAGTCGAAAGTTATGGTCAGTGTTCTTTCTTTGAACCATGTTTTACAGGTATAAAACTGGTTTTGAGTGTAGACGCTTCTATTCATATATCTATCTTTATCATACATCTTATTAACAATGGAGAATCATCAAGTTTTTCGACACGTTGTGCAAGAGCCTCCGTGGCGCAATTGGCTAGCGCGTTCGGCTGTTAACCGAAAGGTTGGTGGTTCGAGCCCACCCGGGGGCGCAAACTTTTATCTTTTTTATAATTTATAAAACATTCATTGCAAAACATGCAAAAGTGTGCCAAAAAAGAATACAAATTGAACATACATCACACTTAAAACAGTTACTAGAAACAAATAATAATTATTATAATTGAATTAAACGAGACGGTGGCATTCGATTAAGTAGAGCAATGACTGCCCGAAACGGGTTCTCAAACCCCCAAATGTCTGCGAATATTATCTGTAAACAAGAAATTCGATATCTACGCATTTACCGTAAATTTTGAAACTACAGTGCGGCCGCTGTCTGAGAGAATGCGTTTCTGGATAAGCTAGACAATTCCTCAATTTACTAACAATACAACCTAACTCTCCAAATGCTAACACAGGCTGTGAAATAGTGATCGGAAGCACTGAAGCTCCCCGCGTCAACTCGACAGTTCGGAAATTGCAACCCGTCAGCGCTGCGCGGTCTGTACGACACCCCAGTAGGTACCCCAGCACCCCGCTCGCGTCCTTCTAAATACGAAGTATGTGCCCTGTCGGACGCGTCCTGTTATATAGTAGGACTGCTTACAATATGATGGGTTATTTTAGTTTTGAAATGCTATTACCCATATAATATGTATATGGATAAAGATTAATTTTATTTGTGTTTTATAATATTTTGATAGGTGTTGTGTTGCTGTGCTTTTGATGTCCATTTGAGGATGGGATAACCCCACGGAACACAAAAATGTTTGTTTGTCGGATAACCCTCACATTTACTATTCGAACGTGCTTACCTTGAGTGCAAATAATTTACCAAAGAGTTAGAATTGATGTTATAAACGCTTAAAATAGTATCCGTTTACGACATTTCTTAATAGGAACAGCGCCTCTCACGGAATATTCACGGAACTAATTTCTTACAGATATTTTTATTGTAAAGCAAAAGCGATAGTTATTGTTTCCTGAAACTTTTGGTAAATAATTAAGTATGAACATATTAGCCTAATGTATATTTTTCATAAATTGGGATCAATTGATTCTAGGTATGATATTTTTTTATACCACTAATGTGGCAAACAAGCATACGGCCCGCCTGATGGTAAGTAGTTACCGTAGCCTATGGACGCTTGCAACACCAGGGGTATCACGCGCGCGTTGCCGACCCTGCAGAAATCTCTTCACACCCCTTTTGAAGAACCCCATGCTATACTCCATTGGGAAAACCACGGCGGGGAGCTCATTCCACAGTCTGAGCGTCCGCGGAAGGAAGCTCCTTTGAGCCCGCACAGTACGAAACAATTCAGGTTTCAATGTGTGAGGATGGATTCCCCGTCGATGGCGCGAGTTGCGATGGTGGAAGGTAGCCGTGGGCAACAAGTCGTTATTCCAATAATTCCAATATAAGTACCCGAAAGAATTAAAAATACCTATCAGGTTCTTTTTTTGTTTCGAATGTTTATTATTATTTTGTACTAATCTTTAGTTACAGTCTATGTATATTAAATCTGGCATAATGTGGGCATGGTGGGAGTAACGTCGACATCGCGTTGTCCCTAGTGGATGGCTTTATTAAAATCAATTAGTTCGTTAATATCAGTGTTCGATCTACCTATTTATTTCCGAACTAAGCGCGAACTAATCGAGCTTGGTTCGTGGTTGGGGTTTTACTCTCAAAACAGGAAAACTATCGTTCATCTCAAAATAAAAACATAGGTAATACATACGTTACAAAAAAACTCGTAACAACGTCGGACTATAATAATTTTAGTTTTTATTTGAACAGATGTAACGATATATCATGGCCTCGTAACGGCCTCACCGACGGATGTAACGGCCGGCAGTCTGGTTTCTGTGAACGTCACCATACATTAGTAGCATTTACTAAATAATGAATAAAATAACGAGTGTTGCACGTCTATAATAATTCCATCAGTTTGTTATTACTGCGTCCGCGGTGCCCGCAGTGGCGGACGGGGCGGCAAGCGGCGCCCGCGCACACCGCGCTCGCGATGACGCGCTAATGTGTTCCTCTTTAATTGTGGTATTCTTATTCGGCTTGTTTATGGGTGTCAAGGTTAATGTTAGTCTACGACATCGCTCCATGCATATATCCCTCTTTTATAAAATGTTTATTCTTAGATGTTCGGAGGAAAATCTTTATATCGGGATACGATTTATGCCCATTCTCTCGCCCATCTCTTTGATGTTTGTTTGTATACATTATCTTCATTATTCACATGTTTTTGATGAAGCTAATGGCGCAATAAGTTTTATTCGACTTATAAATATTATAAATTACTATAAGTAGGACAGGATTTACCGCCAGATGGAGTGATTAACTTAGAAATATTGCCTGTATTACCTCGATTGCAGGAATAAACTCTATTATGAAAACTATTTTCGATAAAGACGGGCCGGTTGGCGTGCAGACAGCTTGAGCTACGCCACGGTTGTTGGCTTCAAATCTCACCTAGGACAAAATGTGTGTGCATGAATAAGTCTCCGAGCCTTGGTGTAAGTATTTTTCACAAGTAGTACCTATATTAGTTATCTGGTTTCCATAGTACACAATCTGTTTAGTTTGGGATCAGACAACCGTGTGTGAAGAATTTCCCAGTAATTATTATTTTGTTTCATAATATTCAGCCTTGCATAGAATAGCTGATTTGACGAGTCAGAACAACTCAGACGGCAATATCTACGTAGTACCTACTGCTCTTTTTAATGTTTAATTTTGATATTAAACCTACCGAACTTTAAATAAACAGTGTTCACGTTTAGGTAAATCAATCACTGTCGAAGCGTTTGATAAGAAATGTACCTACTTACGTACCTACTATATTTGTTTGTGATAATGTCGTCAATACAGTGGATTATTTCCATTTTGGTACGGGACGTCCGTATTTGCTAACACGTGTACTCAAGATACGACTGTTGAGTCAATAAAATGTTGTTTGTCGTGTTATATTACAGGATTATCACTATTCATTCTATGATTTTTGGGTCTTTAATATGATTTATCAACCACACCTTGATATCGGGTTGGTGTTACAATTTGATCAATTTTATTAATAATTTATTTGAGATAATGTAATCCTCGTGTACAAAAACTCTATAAATAGGGTAAATATAGTTTATTTTTCATAATGTACCACGCAGTATCTTTTATTGACGAATATTGATTAACGTCGACTAATCGCGGCCTATCTAATTATAATCAATAGTTCAATCTCCCCCTTTCACACACAGTCTTCATATTCCATCCAACATCACTCCCACACTAATAAACGCCCAATCAATTTATTATAATTTCCCAAACATCAAAACAAAACAAACAATGGTAAGCAGACGCTCTCATTGTCCGGAAATAAGGGAACCAATTAGAGCCCAGAGCACTAAACGTCACGTAACCGTTGAATATGAATGTCGGGGTCTGAGCGACCCACGCACTCGGCCGATGCGATCTGCCCGCAATTATGGCACAAAAGAATCAATTACACGCCACCGCGGCGGGCGCGGGCGCGGCGCCGGCAAAGCAGAAAGAAAACAATATTGCACTCGCAACGCTTACACTCTTCACCGTTTCCGTGCCTTACCTTGCTATATGGCAGTCCTAAGGGGTTGTAGACATGGCTTAATAAATGTTATGAGGAGTTACGTCTTGTCCTCATGTTTCGACAGCATAACTTTTTTAAAGAAAGTCATTTTAAAGCAAAAATCTGCAGCATAACAATCTTCTTGTTATCTGTAGCTGCTGCTGTCTCCCGCGTTACCGGGATAAAACCTACCTATGTCCTGGTGTGGGTAAAGTTATGCTATGGATACCATCTCGTAAAACATTTTCTTATTTACATCTTTTCTCTTTACAAATTATTGCTAAAAATGTTTTTATGGATTTTGTTATTAGGTGCGTACCTACTATTTTTGGATTAAACTTTTTATATCAGTATTCTGCAAATGAATGACTTGATAAAATTGTGCTGCATTTTTTTTGACGTAAAATTGGCTAATTATAATTTTTTCGGCAATATTAGCCATATCTAAAACTTCCGAACTCTCATTCCGTCTCGCGAGTTCGGCCCTCGTCTCTTTGAGGCGCAGATCAAAGCATACGCGCTTCTATTAGCCCTGATTACAGCGGTGCACTCAACCCCCTGCCACCCGGCAACCCAGCACCCCGGCCTCGGCACCCCATCTCACGTCGCGAGTCGCATTGTCTATCCGCGACCGCCTACGGGTTAAGATGCGTTGTAGTGTCATTGCAAGTTTAATTAGCTTTGATAGTGATGGTACGCCGCCGTTTGAGGGTTTCAAGATACTTAGCCGAATCCTTATTAAAAATTCTCTTTAGTTGCTAGAAAATTGTTACATTAGCTAGATGACTAGAGTACATAGTCCCTACCTATTCTGTTTTCAAATTTCGTCCGAGAGATCAGCTGCGTTGGTGGTGTAATGGTCAGCATAGTTGCCTTCCAAGCAGTTGATCCGGGTTCGATTCCCGGCCAACGCACACTTTTTGTCTATATTCTACGATGTAAGTATTTGTTTGTAACTGTAATAAATTTATTATTATTTGTAACTTTGATGTTACGAGCTAATTTATATAATTCTATCATTGTTTTTATAATACGCATCCATCAATAGATATTGGGATTGATAGAACCATATTAATAGTTTTTATATAACTCTGTATTAAGGTATTATCGAAATTCCTTCACGTTTTTTTCCACTCAGTTCTATAAAAAATCACGCACGTGATCCGTGTCGTTCAACTTTTGTTTGGTCAAACTTCCTCAATAGATGGCGCTACTAGTATTGGAAATTATAACTTTTGGGGTCTCGTGTTTCCACTAATAAATAAATAAATATCCTGGGACATTCCTCACCCACTACCCAAACTAAGCTGAGCTTGTTCTATGGAAACCTGCAGATAACTGATATAATACCTCTACACGAGACGTAAACGGAATAACTCATATAGGTACCTACCTACCTACATACCGTTTTTTGTTTGTAAATACATACCTACATAATTACTAAAGCGGGAAAATTGGAAATTCAGCAAAAGTAAACACTTGTAAACCAATTCAGTTGGTTCGGTCACGTTTGATGGAACTTTCTAATGCTCTTTACTTTTCTATTAAATGAAATGTCTGTCGACTCCAGCTTTGTGCAGAATGTTTTTACGTAGGTTTATTTTCCTATTAGGTACTACTTTCATAAAAAGCTGCTTTTTTATATTCTTTTAAACAAACCGATCGAAGATATCAATTAGCTAATTAAAATAAAATACAAACTTACCGCGAAGTTCATTCACTTTCCGTTAAAAATTATAATAATATTTTCCCATTTTTATTTCGTGCAAAATAGGGTGAAGACATGACTTAAGAATAGATTGTGTTAATCAAACCTATTGTAGTGTGTCGAAATTCAATAAATTGTTTGAATCTTGATTCTAAACTGGAGTGACGGTCTATTATGGATGGATAGGAATCATCTCTATTATTGAAAATCATCGAAATAGGTACTTAATTGAACTTGAAACCACAAGTATACACAATGTCAAACAGTAGAACAATAATATTCTAGAGAGTGTTAAATCTTGTTCTACAATACGGCTATTCCATATTATCACCGCTCCTCAGATTTGAAAAAATAAAAGAAAAGATGCGGAAAATATTTGCGGTACCCATTGTTCCCTATGTTTACTTTGGCACCCCTCCCTTCAAATAACCAATAACTCGGCACCTTCACGACCAAATATCCTGCTATAACCTTGAGAAAATTTTACCAAAATAACATTACCTGTTATAGCAAATGTGGTCTCTAAGATCAACCTTAACTCGATAGAAATAAGGCGATGAAGATGTTAGCTATGAGATTTAGGATAATAAAATATAAAGTGGTTTATTTGGTTGTTTTATTGACAGAAGATGCAATTACCGGCGCGAGTTGCAAGCGCGGCAGGATTCCGCACGATTTGCTATTAATTGCAAACGTGTTCGCGACAACCCTAGTGCGAAAAACGGTTGCTCAAGGCAGCGGAATAGGGATGGTTATTGCCACGTTATTGCTAATTTTATGCCATAGTTTATCTATTACATACAAATTCAATCTTTTCTCTTTATAATGTTAGTTTAGATGAGAAATTACATGGAATATTGATTTATTCTTGATGTCACAATATTTTCTTTAATGCTATTCAAAATCAACTCATCAACTAAAATGATACAATGTACCTACTAAGTTGTATGTTGCATTTTACATTGCTGCGTTTTGTTTATTAGTAAAACCCCAAGTAGGATGACTGTCCGTAGTATAGTTAGCTGGTACAGTACCTCTACCATGAGTTTTCTACACTAACGTAATCTACACACACACGCTAGCGACTACGGTGATATTTTGTATAACGAGCACCGCCTCTAGTGAATACTTTTGGAAGCATTTCATACAAAATGTTTCACCGTAGTCGCTAGCGACTGTAAAAAACTCATGGTAGAGGTACTGCTGGTAGGGACGTTTAATGGCGTGACGATGGTCCTGAGCTCGATTCCAACAATGATCTTTCGGCGCGGCTCACATCTTCAAGTTGAAAATCTGTCGCAAAGCACCTACCTATGTGTTCCGACAGCTGTACTTGAGAGCCAGTTCCTTTGTAGACTTTGTTAGCTGACCACCTTCGGCCACATCATCATTTACCATGGTGAGATTACTTATCCATAGTAAAAATAAAAGCCGGCCAAGTACGAGTCGGAGTCTGACTCGCTAAACGAGGGTTCCGACCATTGAATGAACCATTTTTTGTCGTAAGTATATAGGTGAGTATAAGTATCTTGATTCCATAACTGTTGTAAAAAACCGGACCGAAAAGTTTGTTTGTTAGGGAATTTTGATGATTTCGAAAAAAACTGCTCTAAATACAAACTTTGTTCTGTTTTTCGTGTTATATTTACGTCAATGTTTATGAACTGTAATTATTTCAGATTTCTCGCTTAGCAAACATTATAAAATACCATTTACTTTATAATTTTTGAATAAGCATAATAATTATATGGTATATTGTGCAAGTATTAGGAAAAAAAGCTGTACTTAATATAAAAAGATCTTCCACAAATAAAAAAACCTGTTTGAGTTTCTTGCCGGAGTCTTCTCAGTTTAAGTGTATTTCGAACCGGTGGTAAATTCAACTGTATGTAACGTTCATTAGTGCCTCCCATTATTGGCTCTCAGTCAATAGCATTAATCGTTACTAAAATATATATCACTGTGGCAGACAGAGACAGACGGACGAACGGAGTGGCACCAGAAGGGTTTCTTCCTTACCTGTTTGGTTCGGAACCCTAAAAGAACAATATAGAGCCGATCTACTATTCCTAATCAAACTTAAAATTTAGTATTCATGAAAAACCGTTCATGCAGTGTACCACCTACGCGCGTTCGACGAAAAAAGGCATATAACTACATTCCACCGTTGTATATGCGCAGTGTCTCGCGTCAAAGGGCATTTCCCGAAGGTCGAGTGTTTTTATCGAGCCGTGCACTGGCAGGCTCTAATTGGCTCTCCACTGTGAGATCAATCGATGGGCTCAGGCTCAGCAAATGTGAGCACTTTGCGTTTCGTTGGTGACTCGCGCGCGAGTCGTGACGCGACGGCATCAAGTGTTTTTGCTTCAACATAATTTGCGAAATCATTGGGATCAATCAGATGATTAATACCTACTTGCGAAATATTGTTACTCAATAACACCGTGATTCTTATTTACGGACCCGATCATTCTTAGACCTGAGATCACTCAATCACTGGGTGAACAGAAAATCTTCTTAGCTTAAGGCAAAGATTTTCATAGGGCATCGTGCCTCTACCCAGATGGATAATCCGCCTTACTAAAGCATGACTTTTAATTTCACTCCGCTTGAGGGGCTCCCTGAGCAAATCGCTCTCAGTTCGTACTGCGCACGGCTGTCAAATACTGTCAATTCTGGCTTGTTTATTTCATGTTCCCATAGAGGCGACTATCCTTCTGGACGTTTTAAATTCTTTGGCTTAAGGGTGATTTCTTCACTAGTTTACTTCAGTAGATTTGACCTTCATGAGCCTACATTAAATTATTACATTGAATTTGGAAGGCAAGTGATATGCATTCTTAGATCGGAAGCATCTACCAAAAATTTGGCTATAAAGCCTATATTATACAATCTCATTTAAAGGAGATGCTTGAAGCTAGTCAATTCAGTGTTCATATCTCGACGAGGATTGCGATGTCAAACAGAGATAAGCCAAGATAGTGTAAATGGGTTGAAAGGATGTAGGTCGCGCCCGCGGCGGCGGCGGCTCCTTGCCACGCAATGGGAGTATTCTGGATGGGGTGAGCTAGGGTTCTGAACCCTTAGGAAATGGTATTTAGCTTCATTGAAATTGGTCTGGAAAAAGCTGGTATTTAGAACTCGCCTGGTTTACTGGCTTCAAGTTGATAACCCGTTGCCAAGCACAATACATACCAATTTGATCCGGAAGCTGTAGTTGACACCCAGTTTTCTTTATGTGCTAACCATCTTCCAGAAAAGGAAAGCCATGTTCAATAAAGTTTATTATCATTTCGTTATATGGCAGAAACCTTTTCTGAGATCAAAGGTGGGTGGGAAACCGTGATCGACCGTTGTCAGCTAAATGTGTATGTGAACAGGTACCTACCTTGATTTCGAGGTGTGATGGTTTCTAGTCCGAATCGATATTATGATCCAGGTTCATGAAAGCCTAGTTCAATGTTTGTTCAATGTACATATTTCTTGTCATTTTGAATTGGACTGAACTCTAGCTAAATTACTATTTCCTTTTCTACCTTGAATTTTGCCTCTAATTTTCCGTCCAACCTCACTTCCCGTCCAAACTAGCAGAAATCCAGAATACGTATGTGCAAGCAGCGATGCGGACTTAAAGCGACATGCAACGCTAATTTCTAGACGCAAACACAAACTGTCCGCTCTGTCTAGCTGGTGTGTTTACTCGAGCGCTGTGCCGCGACATCTCTGCGGTTTCACGTCTATAGGCAGCATCTGCTCTGTGCTTGTCTGTGTGCTCTTTGGTGGAATGGCTCGAATGCTGTGTGAATCAATTAACAGCTGGCTGAATTGCGAATGATTTTGATTCGGCTTTAGTGCAGTGTTGATTTTAGTGCTATTATATAATGGGATTTCGCAGTAGGCTTTTTGGTCGGTTTATGTTTTGTTTTGAAGCCCCTAAAGTAATCCTAATTGAGATATATTCAAATATGAAAAGCTTTGTTGGTTGTTCCTTCACGTCCATGTTGATAGTTTTCTAATTCCCGGGATCGCAGGTCAAAGGCAGTTGAGGAGGGAACTGAAGGTCAAAGCTAATTTACCACTGGTTCGTGTCACTAGGTCACTACCTAACCTTCAACTTATGATCTTACTATGCTCGCTATTTTATGCATAGGGAGGGACGTAGCCTGGGTAAAAAAGTATTATTTATAAGTAATTCTCATTAAACGCATTCATTGTTTCAAAGTTTCTTGCGCAGTATTCTTCTGCAAACTGATTCCGAAATACTTACACCGAGCGTTGTTGGATAATGGGGCAATTGTTTACAATGGAAGACTTGCATAGCTGTTTGAATAACAACTGCTATGACTGCAGCCACACTCGTAGAGAACAAGGTGTTCCCGCACGAGCAGGCCGACATCACAGATATGAAACTGTAACGTGCAGCTCGGTACCGAAGTGTCGGAGTAACTTGTGAGTTTGTAACGTATCTAGTTGTTTTGTTGAGTATGCACTACATACCTCATTAGGTATGTAAGTTGCATCAAGTTTTATATAAGCTAGTTTATATTGTCGGAATTAACCAGAGACTTTTTTTTATTTATAGGTTTGTATTTGACCAGAATCTTAAAGAACTGGCTCTCAAGACCACAATCGCTCCTTCGCATGTGATTTCCTACCACAAAGAGATTCTATCCTATTGTAAGAATTTACTTGATATATGTTTAGGTGGCAAACAAGCTCGGCCCGCGTGATGACTGATGATAAGCGGTTACCTTATAGACGTTTGCAACACCAGCCGGGCTATTGCGTATTTTTGGTGCTGGTATTTAAAAAACTTGCTGAGTTTCTTGCCGGAGTTTTCTCAGTTCAAGTTGTATTTGGAACCGGTGTCGAGTCATTTGTTAACGTTCACAAGTGCCTTATCAGGGCCTAAATTGAATATATATGTCGGAGAATGAGATAGTTAGTCGAACTCAGTTGGATTATGATATTATCGTGGTACAAGGGTTGGGTGAAATAGTAGCAACACTGATTTGACTTTAACGTAAATAACAGACTTAATGAGGGTATTTGTAAAAAGTAAGAATACTGATTTGAATATAACGTGAATAACAAAGTTAATAAGGGGATGCATATTGCTTTTGGGACAATTAGTTTATCACAAGCTCTCGAGCTGTACACATCTCAGTGCAATCGTTGTTACACCCGGTTCTTAAGCCTATACTTATTTAAGAATGTACAATTGTGTGAAGTGAAGTGGAGTGATTATTTAATTGTAATATTACGACAATAAACACATTGGGCCCGTGAGGAGTTTGTTGCGTCGCTTCTTCTCCTCATACGGGACTTTTACGAAGCGATGGTATAAGGTTGTTTTATTGCCTGCACTGCGCCCACTGAATCCTGATACCACTGAACCCTAATTGTGGTCTTTGTATCGCTTGGCTGTCGCTGACTCCGACATCAGGCGTGGGATAAAGACAGGCAATTAAAACCATACTTGAATTGTTTCTACATACTTTGAGGACTGCCACGTGCTTGAGAACCCCGAACACATGTCAAATAGAGGCTTTTGCCAAGCGAGGGATGACGTCAAGAAGGAAGACTGAATAAAGTTTGGTGGCATCGTTTCTATAGCCAGAAACAGCCAAGTAATCGTGTAACTAAATGAATCATGAGATGCGCGTGCTTATACGCGACATGATAATAGCTAGATGGTGGTTATTCCATGCTGCGCGGTTGTCTGCGGTGCTTCGAGTGTGGGAAAAACAGGTCATGTGATCGTTCCTTTACTTCTTACATCATTTTTTTGTCTTAGCTGCGATCAAATGCTTTTGGTGTTACATGTTACAGATGTGGTGATGCTGGCTACTTTGCAAATAACTGTTCTCGTGCCTGCAACTTCACTGCAGTCAAAAACAGTCGTGGCAACGGCAGCGCGGTTGGTAGCAACACCGGTGCAGTGAGCAACAGTAACAACCAGCGTCGGGTTGACCTGTGCTGCATTCGGCAACCCTACTGGATAGATGGCTATTTTCTGTGAGTCGATTTCATGTTGTTTACTAATGGATTACGAAGGTACCTGAGGTACAAGTACCCATTGTTGTTGAGAATATAGTTGGTTAGCGTTTTAATTGGATTTAAGTGCGTGTCCTCTTGAGTCTCAAATTATTATTTTGCGTTTTGGTCACTGAGATAATCACGGGTATAGTTATCGTTACGGAACTATTAGTGTTTAGCAGTCATAGAGATTATGGGAGCTAGATTATAGTCATAATCGGATAGTCAGATAAAATAGGCACCTAATGATTTGAGTTGTACTTGCTTATTAAAATACTAGCGTGATACTTAATAAGATGAGCCGCACCTAGGCTGCGTAGTTTAATATCCCAGTTTGTGTTGAAGCGTTAACAAGATGTGTTGTTAGTGTGACGTGACGGTATGCTTTATTGTTACCCTTGTTTAAGTTGTTACGCAAATGAGACTAGACTTTGATGCGGTACTCATCAATATTGTTTTAGCAAGATTAGTGTAATTGATTTTATTATCGTGAAATTGCGTTTTAATTTCGTGACGATTTCGGAATTGAAAAATGTAGGTAGAAATAAACTATGATAGTTAAAAGTATAGTGTAAGCAACTAACTAGGAGTTGAGTGAGTCCCTTGATAGCGATGTACTGTGCTGGTTCCTTATGCGGTTGGCAATGTCCTTTGTTTATGTCCCTGTCATTTATTCTCATAGTGAAGGTCATGTAAGGTTATGTAATGCCTCAATGTTTCTAGGTCGTTAAAATCTCACAATATTTTAATCTCTTACGTCATATAATCTCACGATAGGTTTAAACTAATGCCAATTAGGTAGTGTAGTTCATTTTGGAGTGAAATTCTATCCGCCGTAGTAAAGTTGACCTTACCATTAGCCATTATGTAGACATAGCCTGATAGAAATTGGTATCTCTTAAGTAAACTTAAGTTGTCCGAATCTCAATGTTGTGTTCACTGTTATGGTTTTATTTTAGGTGTCTGAACGATGAGGTGGCCATTTACACGGTGTTGTCTAAATGAGGCGAGGTGGCAATTTAGACGGTGTTATCTAAAAGGCGAGGTGAAGAGATTTCCGCAGAGTCGGCAGACGCGAGTGATACCCCTGGTGTTGCAAGTGTCTAAAGGCTGCGGTAACCGGCTAGCATCCGGGAGGCCGTATGCTTTTTGCCAGAATTTGTGGTGATCTAGAAGAGATTTCTGCAGAGTCGGTACGCACGCGTGTGATACCCCTGGTGTTACACGCGTCCAAGGGCTGCGGTAACCGGCTACCATCCGGGAGGCCGTATGCTCTTTGCCAGATTTAGTAGTAATCTAGAAGGCGTGAAGGCCTGTCTAAATGAAGCGAGGTGGTCATTTAGACGGAGTTGTCCAGAAGGCGTGGTGGTTATCTGGAAGGCGTGGTGGCCATTGGAGGCGACTTACACTATTAACGGCGCGGTGGCTGTTTCCATAACACGATACAGTGCGAAGATCATAGATTTTCGTTAGTAGTCCGTGAATATTCTATAAGCAATGGCTTTGGGTGATGTAGTACAGTCTATTCTTGCCTAGAAGACTATAAAGTTAAAACTGTCTCCCTTAGGTAAGTGCGTAGGTAGTAAACGTGTTTGGTGGAGCTGTAGGGCTGTTGATCTTAGTAATTGTTACATTTGGATTGTCTAAACTGTGCTTACTCCTTACCTGTGTTGACTTTAGTGTGTCTTGAATTGATGAGATAAGTTAAAAGATTGGAACTGTATCATTGGTTAGTATGAGTAAGTGTTAGTGTAATGATTAAACTGAAGCGATTAATAGCAAAAATGGCTATCAAGTTTAGGCAGGAATGGCCGAGCGAAATTATCAGTTACTGTGCTGGACTTCTTTGGTTTCAGGTACATCTGGTAGAGTTTTTCACACGAGGACGTGTGATTCGCAGGATGGCCGTGTCGGAGAATGAGATAGTTAGTCGAACTCAGTTGGATTATGATATTATCGTGGTACAAGGGTTGGGTGAAATAGTAGCAACACTGATTTGACTTTAACGTAAATAACAGACTTAATGAGGGTATTTGTAAAAAGTAAGAATACTGATTTGAATATAACGTGAATAACAAAGTTAATAAGGGGATGCATATTGCTTTTGGGACAATTAGTTTATCACAAGCTCTCGAGCTGTACACATCTCAGTGCAATCGTTGTTACACCCGGTTCTTAAGCCTATACTTATTTAAGAATGTACAATTGTGTGAAGTGAAGTGGAGTGATTATTTAATTGTAATATTACGACAATAAACACATTGGGCCCGTGAGGAGTTTGTTGCGTCGCTTCTTCTCCTCATACGGGACTTTTACGAAGCGATGGTATAAGGTTGTTTTATTGCCTGCACTGCGCCCACTGAATCCTGATACCACTGAACCCTAATTGTGGTCTTTGTATCGCTTGGCTGTCGCTGACTCCGACATATATATTTTTTTTTTTTTTTGAGAACATAATATTTGTGCCACATTCTTTTTAAATTTTTCACCCAACAGTTTTTCGAGAGGCGTGTAATTTTTACCAATGACGCGGTACGACGATATGCCATTCGTGGCCCTTGATTGGATGAAATTCATTAATGGTGTTCGTTACGAACTAAATATACGCGGTAGAGCCCCCGTTATTTCATTGAAGACCCAAAAAAATACATTCGACTCGTAGAACAGTTGCGAGAGAAATTAAAAAAAATTGTGGCACAACTATTTATCTTACTTGATGAATATCTTCTGTATCGGAATCAAATGCACTATCATTCAACAATAGCACCAATAGAGGAAATGTACCTCGGAGGGACCACATTCTGAGTCCAAACCCTCCTCGAAGCGCCACGAGACTTCACAAGTGACATTCATTAGACAACAAGCGATGAAACAAAAACTATACCTTACCATAGTGCGACACACGGTAGAGCTTACACTGCGGATAAGATTAACTTTGTCCACAATCTCACCACGGTACAGTAGTACCCAACTAATATGGCTTACCGATGTACCTGCGCAGAAGATATATTTTCAAAGCGTGGGAAATGCTAGGTATTGGTCGGCAGCTGCCGCCATGTGTGCGGAGGGGCGTGACTTCCGAGTGAGACGTAACAGCTGCAGTGTATTATGAACCCTATAGTAGTGATCTAAGGTTGATTGTAAGTTTTAAGCATTATTTCGTTAATCTTGGAGCCATACTTTCTTTTCTGTGCGAACGAAGATTCACGACGCGTCATATCAGTTGGGTACTAAGCCTACAAAACCCCGAACAGAACTGACTCTCAGTTTGACTGATTTTCGCAAATAATTTTGTTGTTTACTTGTAAAATACTAGGTTTTTTTATTATTAAAATATCTAAAGTATCTTCAAAATATCCTTTGTTTATTATAAATGTGCAAGTTGATGTAGATGTTTATTAAGATATCGATATTAAGTTATAAATCACGTCATAATTAATGTACTTATCCCTGAGAAACCCAATAGAGGGACCACATGGCGGAAGAAACCACTGAAATAAAACCAAATGTGTAACTTAGTAAATTCATTAATGTTTTTTCCCTAATCCTAACTTAATATTATAAATGCGAAAGTGAGTTTGTTTGTTACGCCTTCACGCCTAAATACTAAACGGATCACCATGAAATTTGGCATGCAGATAGTCTATGATATGGAGAAGGACATAGGATTTTTATCCCGGGAACGCGGGTGAAACCGCGGGGGACAGCTAGTTAAAAATAATAATTATTTATTTTTATTTTCTATTATTTTGAATTTATTTCAAAATATTTCTTTTTACTTTGAAAAAGTAGAGCTTAACCGATTAACTTTGATTTACAATTTCCGGTGACTGATTCTTTATTGCTAACTCAGCGTGTAACCTCCGCCTGGTGTCAAACTAAACGCAACAATTCGCCCTAACTACTTGAAGTTGCGCGCCCCCCCATCAACCCCCACTTACCCCACTAAAAAGCCATTACTGCGCCTTTGATCTGCACCGCGCGGCTTTGATTGCGCCGCTTCGACTGCCCACTTATAACTATTGCCTATAGTCTTTGGCCAGGGATGGGATTTTTAATGGGATGCCAAAAAGTTAAGGGTTAGTCGTTGAAGTTACGCTTTATGGTGTCCTTTTATGTCTTTTTTACATGGTGTTACAGGGACATAGCTAATGTAGGAAATAATACCTAACATAGGGACATTAGCTTGTGTTACAGGGACATAGCTAATGTAGGAAATAATACCTAACATAGGGACATTAGCTTGCGCCTAGCATGTATGCACTGGAATCAATATATATAAAATGCAAAGTCCTGATTGACTGACTGCCTGACGGACAGACTGATATATATCAACGCAAAGCCTAAACCACTGGTCCTAGAGACATAAAATTTAGAGTGTAGGTATTTTCTTTGTGAAGAGTAGGTATCCACTAAGAAAGAGTTTTTCGAAATTCCATTCCTAACGGGGTAAAACAGTGGATGAAAGTTTGTATGAAAGTCCGTCAGTTTCGAAATGAGGATTTTCAAATTTTGTGTTTAGGCTGAAGATTGAAAAGTAATTTATGTGTCTCAGCGTTTTTAATAATTCCACCCTCGAAGCGGGATGAAGTTGTTTTGTTTTATTGTTGTAGAAAAATACGTCATTTGTTTCCTGTACGCCACGTGGGCGAAGCCGCGATCAGAAGCTAGTCGTGCAATAAAATTCCTCCATTCCCGTTTCTCCAGCAAATCACTAAGGAAGGGAGAATCTCTACCCTCACGTTGCGACATACTACGGACACAACGCTTTGCTTCATTGTTCCTTATGCGGACAGCTAAGGAGTGGACCCCACTTCACTATAACGCGCAATATGACATAGACTAGGTATGGTGCTATTTGCCGAGAGTTATGACGAGCCCCAACATGTACTAAACACGAAGCAAGGTTGCCCAGAAAATGTCTATATTTACTCCGACCTTTAAGACATCGTCTCGGGCAAAAAGGGTTTTTCTCAGCGCTACCATATGGGGATTTTCATAAATGGTGTAAAAAAGAGCTGGCTGCTATGCATTGGCAATTGCAAATATCTTTGCGTCGATGATCACTTACCTTATAAGAAAACAATAATTTGCCGTTAATCGGAAGC
Organism: Achlya flavicornis; assembly: GCA_947623365.1. Lineage (NCBI taxonomy): Eukaryota > Metazoa > Arthropoda > Insecta > Lepidoptera > Drepanidae > Achlya > Achlya flavicornis. Next base: position 15,970,350 of record OX392477.1, on the reverse strand, counting down.
AGCGGCAGGCTTGAGGAAATTTTCTATATATAGATTATATTTTGTAAATATAGATTGTATTTTGTACATATTTGTTGTAAATAAAAGAAAACAATTGAATGAAGTATTCGCTTTACAGGCTATTTAATTATTTAATAATATCAAATTAAAAGGTAATTTAAAAAAAATATCCTTGCTGAGTTTCTTGCCGGGAGTCTTCTCAGTTTAAGTAACAAGGCTGTTAGGGCCTATATTGAATGAACAATTTTGAATTTGAATCCTAACTAACATTATAAATGCGAAAGTGAGTTCGTTTATTTGTTACGCCTTCACGCCTCAACTACCTACTCAACGGATCATCATGAAATTTGGCATGCAGATAGCCTATGGTAGGAGAAGGCTGCATACTTTTCATCCCGGGAACGCGGGTGAAACCGCGGGGGACAGCTAGTGCAAAATAAAAATCTAATGTTTCTTCTTTCAGCACCAGAATTACGAGAAAAATCACACCATTTCCGTATTTTCCGTCAACAAAATCATTTCCAAATTGAAAAGATGACTGTAAAGTGTGTTCTGAAACATCATCAAAGCTCTGCGAGTGTGCACGCTGCAGAGTTAATTCCCGTCATACGTGTACTGTCTACATACCTACATGGGAACACGCTTCAAAGCTTCGGTTGGGGCTAATTATCACTGAGAACGTATAGTGCTGTTCAAGATAGAATGGGAGCACTAACTGATTCTGGGGTTTTGTTATGATTTGCTGGGACGTGTGCAAGGATGGTGTTTACGGAAAGATAAAGTCGTTGTCACAGAAAATACATTGCTATGGTTTTATATGGGTGCTCTATATCATAGCTATTGAGTTTGGCCAACGATGTTAGAAGCTTGTGAAGTTACCAGCTCTGAAGCATTTATAAAATTAGTTAGGATAATATATAACAGTGATTCTAGTCAGTATACAAGTTATTTTGCCTTAGACATCCCAAATACATCTTTCATTTTTTCTAACCATTTTATATTCGTTTTGAGAGAGGTAGAGCATAGCGTTTATTCGCTCAGCTCGACTGGGGAAGCACCTCCACCTTACAGTTTATTACAATAGTATGATCGATGGCACATCGATGAGAGTATATTCATTCCTCTTCATAGTCCTTTCTCATTATCTCGAAAAAACAAACCTGTTAAGGTATATCAATTTTTTTTTTAAACGTAATTTAATCACTGCTAGTTTACAACTACCACTTTCACTTATTTTTCAACTGCCGCACCAGTTTCAAATATTGGAACTTAGAACCCGCGTTTTAAAATAAACGCAGGGGAAATCGCAGTACACAGCTCATCCACCATTTTACTTACCTATAAAGTTTTGTCTTTCTCGTCGTAAGTAAAGACATGTTTCCGTATCAGCGAGCATTGAGCACTCGCTCGACATCAGAAGATTCGACACAAAGACAAGTCGAATCCGAATCGCTATGACGATTGATCTTTTGACTCCCTTTGATTCTTTATGTGAGACGAGCTGTCTCATATTGTATGGGATTTACTTGTTTTATTGAAAATGTCTTTGAAGGTCTCTTGTATGTGGACCACCTTAGTTTGTTTGAAGTACTTTAGTTAAATAGCGCTCGTGGTGTAGCATGATTAGCCGTTCTTAATCGATCGGCAAGTTAAGTGGACGGTACCTGGATGGGTGACCACCTAGTGGTATTTCAAATCGAGCGTTTCCGAGCTTCGGAAGGCACGGAAAGCCGTTGGTCCCGGTTATCACTTAATTGTGATAGTCGTTAAGCTAGTTGGAGGCCTTCTAGGTGGCTTGAAAACTCCAACAGTAGGTTGGCCACCTCGCCGCAGTGGGCACGCGTGGTGGAGTATCTGCCCATTCCCTTTCACCCTGATTTGTGAAAGGAGGGCTGTGCTCAGCAGTGGGACATTATAGTGACTATATTTATGATCTTATAAGAAAATAAGGCTGAACAGATTGAATGATGTTTGTCCATTTTTTTTTATACGACGATTATCATCATGATACAAGGTTGCGACCCGCCTGAAGGTATACTAGGGCTTTAGAAAACCCCGTGGTGCTCATATGTACATTAGATGACTCGTGAAGAACCAATAAGCGTAGGACTGAAAGTGAAATGAAAAGTGATTTTATAAATGTAGGACAAAAGGTCATAAAAAGTAATTCGGAAAATCCAAAATCCACACCTCAACGCTCATGCAATATGTTGAATAATATCGTTTTTAATAAATTATAGAACTACTTTTTCTTTTCGAAGTCAGTCTGGGCATTTAGTTTTGCGTGATACCTACTTAAGTAAGTAGTACTTAGACGACGTCGTCTTGCCCCATGAGCGGGTGAGGTTGTAGATATTGCTCAAAACCAATTACTGATCAATTTTTATGTCTGTGGTCATTGGTGCTTTTCACCTACTATTTGGCATTCATGGGTGCTGGAGCCCCCAAGCAAACACGGAGTCGGCGCCCCTGTTTATGGTAGAGGCACTTCCCCAGTCGAGCTGTTCTTTGAGATAATATACTTTATGCTCTACCTTTCTCAAATATAGAGTTACCCTGGATTCATAGTACTTTTTATCCCAGGAAATAAGTCTCTTACTAGTGCGGGGTGACAGTGATTAAAAGTATAACCTCAGATAGATATAATAATTTATTTAGGCACTATTATTTTTTTAGGAACCAATTTGACAAGAATTAGAATATAGCTTCTAGAGATCTACCATCAACTTTTATTTATACCTATCCAACTCTACATAAACTTAATTTGTATAATCAGTTGAATTTGGAACTTGTACCTGTGATTCTAGGTTTGTTTTCGATTAATACGATCTATTGTAGAGTCTTGATCTGACTTTTGATATTTTTCTATAATACAGGCCTTAGACTGGCTTAGACTGAGTTAATGGACTGAAATAATTTGATTGTTATTAATCACTGCGGCTTTTTTTATCCACAATGATGTTAGAAAAAAGCTTGGTGCACTATCCGTTGCATTAATTACATTTGAAGATATATCTGTGGTAGGTTTTTCATAGATGTTTAGGTCACTTAATTTTTAAATTCACGAAAATTGTATTTCTTGAAACTTCAATGCCACGCAAATGCAGGTAGTTGCAAAAACTCCATCGGATCCGCGACGCGCATTCATCAGGGATTCCCTTTGGGCCGGTGGCGCCCTCCCTCGGCCCTCATACCCGCGACACTCTCAAAAGGAATCCTTCCGATTCAGCATCTGGAAGACTTGTAGGTCAATAGAGACACTGACTTGTTTCACTAAGTTTGAATGAACAATCGATTTATGAGTTCACAAAGATACCCGATGAATTTAATATATTCTGTTTACCAACCACCATTACCAAAAATTAAGCAAAAATAATATAAATATTAACAAGTTTTTGTATATAAAACCAACGTACAAACTGAATCATCGGACTCTAGAACCAGAGTCCTTATAGAGACGAATCAAACGAGCCCAAATTCGATGAGATTGCGTCGTTTTATTACAGAGTTACCATGACCACCTTCCGGCTCCATCATCAGATCAGCTCCATGTCATAATTTTTTTTTCCGATTTACATATGTTTGCAAAATTTCAGCTCAATCAATATTTCTGTACCCCATCACTAAGTTATCGTGTATAAGTAAATTAAGTAACGATAAAGTAAAAAGAAACCTGTTCTACTTTCATAATCTTCACACTTGCAATTTCTTCGAAGTTTTAGCAAAGCGTCTTCAAGATCGATTCTTTATGGTTTGCCTGAGGTTTCGCTTGCCATCCACATGCACCCCTATTACCTTCGCTCGAGATCTAGCCTCCCTTTTACACCACAAGAGCTTTGTATTTCCATTTCATCCGGTGCAAACGTCATTGCGTGGCGCATTGTCTTCGTGGAAAACTTAATCAAATTTCAACCCTAGAGCGAACGTGGTAAGCTCAATTTTGTCAAGGATTGAAAGGTAAAAAGGAAATTGGCATTTACATCGACAGTAGAAAAGCTAGTTTTCTACAGCAAAATCCGAAAATGGAATCCCGAATGTATATCAAGGCCAAGCTAAGTTTGCTGCTGGTGAAATATCAAACGTGGTGTTTTTGTTTGATATAAAGTTTAGAATTGTTCGGAATTTTATTTTGAGAATTGCAAATAATTGGCCGGTTTGTGCGTTGGAAACATGCCGGCCGGCCGCATTCGTTGACATGTACCGGCACGCGAACGTTTTTGTTCCATTTTCAGTTTTTTAAAAGGAGATTTTCCGATATGTGACGTTCGATTTCTCTCATTCAGTTTATGTCATTGATAACTTTATTGATAAGTGGAAAATAAAATAGTAGTTAAGTGCGAAAAGAGATCGGTTGTGTGTGTGAAGTCGGTGGCCTAAGTCTTGTATACGAAATAGTTATAGTATTTTAGTAGTAATATAGTAATTAAATAAGTCAATACGTGTTTAAAGTTTAAAAAAATAGTGTTTCAGCATCCCGAAGCAATTAAAAACAGACAGAAATAACAAGACAAGTAAGTAATATTTTTTGTTTTTAAATTAGTTACAACCATAGATATATATTTCAGAGAGGATATCCTTGAAAATGTGTGAAAGAGGTTGCAGTTTTGTTGTGCAGCGGTGGCGCGTGGGTCGATGACCCTCGCGTTGCCATGGTAACGGCTACGGCCACCATGTGCGCGGAGGCTCGCCTGCCGGGAGGGCTGATTGCTAGGATTGCCTTACGGATGCTTTCAGATTACAATTTTGTTTGTACTTTACTCACCATTTTTATATGGGGTTATACCACAAATAAAGAATAGTACTAATATTTTAGGCAATTGAAAATGAAGATCTGTAGCCTGTAATTCTCTGAATTGGGCTTGGATTTAAAAAGCTGAATTCATTTTGTATATATTTCCAGTATTCATTTAATTGTTCAAACAGTACTCATATATTTAAATAATAACGTTGATATACAATAAAATAGTTCATCAGTAATTTTCATGATATTTATAAAGAGCACACTCAACTGCTTACTCCTTCAACACACATGCATGTGTGTGCACCCTCCATTAGACCTAACGACAATAAATGCTAAACGTTTCAACAACTAACCCTTTGCTGGTCGATTGTTTGCGATAGTGCTTGTCGTCCAGTGCGCGTGTAGCGCAAGCTATTGTAAAGCTTGTCAACTGCTGATCTTATAGGTTCTTCATAGCAATTTCTTATACTTTAAGTAGGGTTGTGCCACAATCTCTCTTATTTATGTGACCGAAGGTGGTTACTACGCAAGGTCAAAAATGTTTCTGGCTCTCAAGTGCAGCTTCCAGAACACACAGTTGCTTGGCGACAGCATTTTAATAGCCAGGCGGGTTTATGTTCTACATGATTTTCACATGCTAGCTATCCCATTTATCACCCTTTACAAAGCATTTATTAGACCACAGATAATATTAGGCATTGCATTTAGTGTAGCTTTGATTTCGCTTCACTGGTAGTGGAACACATGTCTATCGGGTTCCGGTCAGCGGACCTGGTACAAATTGTTGCCCCCGCTGTATAGTTTATAGTTTTATAGCTCGCTAAGCATTATAATAGCTATTATACCGCCGTAATTCAATTATAGCGCTGTAATAACGCTATGATTTATTGCTACAATTTTCCATTGTGTGTGACTGACTAATCTATAACAATTTTCTATTGTGTTTGACTAATACATTTTCATTGTGAATTTCGTAATATCGGATATTTGTTATGAAAACTTAATGACGCCGTAACTTTTATTATGAAATAGTTTTACCCCGCGGATTTACCTGCGTTTGAAGTGATTTTATCTATTTTTGCCCATAAGGGGCGATGACAAAGCGTAAGATGAAACACGCTTACCCAGAAGAAACCTATTCACTCTGGCCTTGAGTTCCTAGATTGTAGGCGTCAGGAAACACAGACGCCGGAAGCAAGTTCCACTACCTTGCTGTCCGCATTATAAATGAGGATGCAAAACCCTGTGTCCGTATTTTCGGGTGAAACATTTCACTGCGTCTTGTGGTTCGGTGTAAGAATGGGGATGGTGGAATTAGGTTGAAAAATTCCTGTGCACAGTCTCCAAAATGTATCCTGTAGAAAACCGATAGGCAAACAACCTTTCTTCGATGGTCGAAGCTCGTGAGTTACGCCTTAATTAAAGACTCATCTCCGTTGAGTCTCCTGGCTCGGCGGTCTATTGAGTCGAGGACCTCAAGCTGGTACTTAGCTGATCCATCCCAAAGATCAGCTATCGGGTCATTATCATTAAGTTTTTAAAGAGAACAGAACGCGCTGTAGTGGTTTTTGTAGACACAGCATTTTGGGTCGTTAAAACCGCTGAACCGAGGCGTTCCAGTGATAAAAAGCACCCTATGTCCACAAGGAGAGGTTAGCTAAGAGGAGTAAGCAAGGAATTCCGAAATTTTCGCTAATTACAAACATATTATACCGTACCATTACCACGACCCACGTTCAGATCTTTAACTCGGTTCTGTTAATTATAATCAAACTTTAACTCAACTTAACACGTTACAATTGACTCTACCAACCGTTCGGAATTCACTTTTTAATGACTCATAAAAAAAATCCGGCAACTAATTCAGCAAGGCTTTTTTTATGTATCTACATATCGTAAATCGAAATAAGATAGGAGCCTATTTATGCTTGATACAGTTCCCTCGATTTCTCCAGGATCCCATCATCAGATCCTGATCTGATGACAATGCAAAATGAGACTAAACGGGTAGTAAAACAAAACTCCAATTCCGTTAATATTTGACGGAGTTGTGTGGTAACAAACATAAAAAAAATGAGAACCTTCTCCTTTTTTTGAAGTCGGTAAAAAAATTACATTAACTGCCGTACTCAGAAACGTCAAAAATAAGTGTAATGATTCGATATCTCTAGACCTGTCCCTTTTTATATCAATTCAATAAGCAAAGATAGAGATATTTTAATTTTTATCAAGTAGCTGAGTATGGCAGTAATTTCCATTTTTTTTGCTATCGGTACATTTAAATTATGAAATAAAGGTACACTTACAACCTGTTATAGTTTATAAATGAGGATGCAAAACCCTGTGTCCGTATTTTCGGGTGAAACATTTCACTGCGTCTTGTGGTTCGGTGTAAGAATGGGGATGGTGGAATTAGGTTGAAAAATTCCTGTGCACAGTCTCCAAAATGTATCCTGTAGAAAACCGATAGGCAAACAACCTTTCTTCGATGGTCGAAGCTCGTGAGTTACGCCTTAATTAAAGACTCATCTCCGTTGAGTCTCCTGGCTCGGCGGTCTATTGAGTCGAGGACCTCAAGCTGGTACTTAGCTGATCCATCCCAAAGATCAGCTATCGGGTCATTATCATTAAGTTTTTAAAGAGAACAGAACGCGCTGTAGTGGTTTTTGTAGACACAGCATTTTGGGTCGTTAAAACCGCTGAACCGAGGCGTTCCAGTGATAAAAAGCACCCTATGTCCACAAGGAGAGGTTAGCTAAGAGGAGTAAGCAAGGAATTCCGAAATTTTCGCTAATTACAAACATATTATACCGTACCATTACCACGACCCACGTTCAGATCTTTAACTCGGTTCTGTTAATTATAATCAAACTTTAACTCAACTTAACACGTTACAATTGACTCTACCAACCGTTCGGAATTCACTTTTTAATGACTCATAAAAAAAATCCGGCAACTAATTCAGCAAGGCTTTTTTTATGTATCTACATATCGTAAATCGAAATAAGATAGGAGCCTATTTATGCTTGATACAGTTCCCTCGATTTCTCCAGGATCCCATCATCAGATCCTGATCTGATGACAATGCAAAATGAGACTAAACGGGTAGTAAAACAAAACTCCAATTCCGTTAATATTTGACGGAGTTGTGTGGTAACAAACATAAAAAAAATGAGAACCTTCTCCTTTTTTTGAAGTCGGTAAAAAAATTACATTAACTGCCGTACTCAGAAACGTCAAAAATAAGTGTAATGATTCGATATCTCTAGACCTGTCCCTTTTTATATCAATTCAATAAGCAAAGATAGAGATATTTTAATTTTTATCAAGTAGCTGAGTATGGCAGTAATTTCCATTTTTTTTGCTATCGGTACATTTAAATTATGAAATAAAGGTACACTTACAACCTGTTATAGTTTCCCCTTTGTTTGATTTGATAGTTTCTTTTTGTTGATTAAAGTTCGTTAACTCTGCTACACCAATTAATGTATGTCACTATTTCGAGTGTCGACAATTAAACGATCACACCGCGATGCCACTTCTATCTTTCGCTAGTGCACTCGGCGGTGGCGGTGGGTCGGTAGGTGTGAACTGGGAACACTTGGACACCTCGCCACCTGTGTAGGGATTCCCTCGGAGATCGATCCCTCCCCACTTGCCCCCACGCGTCCCGTGTGCTGCGGGCTTAGGGTTGTCAGATGAAGGAAATTTAGAGATTTTTGTTTTTGCTGTATCCGACTGCGTCTGAACATTCAGTTCTACATGAATTAAATGGCTTATGAAATAACTTATTATATTTTTATAAATTGCAATTTGCTCAGTAAAATATAGGTATATCCTCCTACTTCCCACTATATTATGAATGCAAAAGTGTCTGCCACTCAGCTTCATAACAGTTGAATAGATTCGGATAAAATTTGGCATAATTCATAGGATGCTTTTTATCCCAGGATAGCTAAATAATCCTCGGAAAAGGGGGTGAAACCGCGGAGCAGAAGCTACTTGGAAATTATTCATTTGTTTACTAGCTGCCCGGCGCGACTTCGTTCGCGTAATACCCTACCCTACCCTTCATTTAAACCTTCCCCGGACTTCCACGAATAGTTCAAACCCAAAATTAGCCAAATCGGTCCAGCCATTCTGGAGTTTTAGCGAGACTAACGAACAGCAATTCATTTTTATATATATAGATAAGGCATTTCTGGGCAACCTGTAAAAAAAGAAGAAACAATTTTTGCCATCCCTATTTCGACCCTTTAACGTATTGAAATTTCATATTAAAATTGAGAGTTTGTTTGGTTCGAATGGTTTTGGCTCGGCTGACTACAGCAAAGCGGGAGATGGGATGACATTTATAGACAAGATAGCTTTTTATTTTCACTTTAACTGCGTTACTTGCCTGTGAGCTGGTTCACATGAGGTAATTTCTTGCGCATCGCGGTATAACTAGGCATTTGAAACATTATAACGAGATTAAAGCCGGCTTTTCACTATGGGATATAATATATATTACATTCTGAGATATAATATGGCCGTGGTTTTCCCTGTGGAGTACAGCATGGGGTTCTTCAAAAAGGGTGTGAAGAGAATTCTGCAGGGTCGGCAACGCGCGAGTGACCCCCCGTCCGTGTATTTTTATACGACTAAGTCGGTAAACAAGCGTACGGCCCGCCTGATGGTAAGCGGTCACCGTAGCCAAATGGACGTTTGCAACACACGAAGCATCACTCACGTGTCACCGACCTTTCCCCCCTCCCCTATGAGCTCTGGCGACCTTACTCACGCGCAGGAATACAACTTTACACAACATAATGTTATTTGGCTGCGGTATTCTGTAAGGTGGAGGTACTTCCCCAGTCGAGCTGCTCTTTAAGCGAATAAACGCTACACTCTAGCTCTCTCACTAATGTTTCATTCTAAAGTACATAAGATCTTGCGCTATTCACCAAACGAGAATCTACTCATCTGTATATTAGTGACTATTACAAACAAATATAAAAAAATATACAAAAAAAACATTAGAATGACACGGGTCCTGCTCCGGGAAATTAAGTCTATTCAACGATATTGCTCAGCTGGCCTTTTTAGACCCCGAAGAAGGTTTTTCTTTAATATACTAAAATAAAAGGTAGCCGAGTTACCTCACATGTTACCGAATGTATTTATGTAACATTTTGCCTTTTTCATTCATAAAGCAGCTTCGCTTCAGTCAATCCGATTTTCCGCTTGTCTGTACACACCAAGTACAAACGTAAGAACTGTACAGTCAAGTTCAAAGAGATGTTCTATTTATTTTCGTTCGGTCGGTTTTGCTAAATTATACATATTTTCATACTTGACTGCTTTAGTCGAATTTTCATATTTAGAATTAGACATTAGACATTGGATTTTCTTATGTTAACTTTTCGACGTTTTCTTATTTCCCTACTCATATCGTCCATCACACACATGTCTTCCTATTTTCATCCTATCGATCTAGGGATGCCTTCTTCAATCCACGGTAAAGTAATTATAAAGTTCAGAGTACATTGAAGGTTTAGACACAAAAAAGCCTTTAGGCTCTCTTGAACTAATAAGTTTATTTTTTATTTTTTCAATACTTCTAAGGTGGCAAACAAGCATACGGCCCGCCTGATGGTAAGCAGTTACCGTAGCCTATGGACGCTTGCAACACCAGGGGTATACACTCGCGCGTTGCCGGCCCTGAAGAAATCTCTTCACGCCCTTTTTGAAGAACCCCATGCTGTACTCCATTGGGAAAACCACGGCGGGGAGCTCATTCCACAATATGAGCGTCCGCAGAAGAAAGCTCCTTTGAGCCCGCACAGTTCGAAACAAATAATATAAAGTTGTAGTATCTAATGTTTTCAAGAATTAAAAAGTATCGTTTATGTTTATTTCAAGGTAACGTCTATCTTAGAGCGAAGTTTCATTCAATTCCGTTCAGTAGTTATGGTCTGATGGAGTAACAAACATCTGACCGTGGCTACGACCGCTCATTTTTCATCTCTGATGATCTCTCTCAAGTACCGCCCTAGGTAACACCGAAAACTGCATTTAAATACTTCGTGCTATGTGACATACAGACTATCTCACGCTTTAAAAGGAAATTGCAAAGTGCAACTGACTGAGCACAAGAACTTATCCAAATATACGATTATAGCTAGTTGCGACCCCATGAAACCGAATCCCTAGCTCATTGTCGAGGTGTCGCATCATACGCCGGTGTCGGTGTAATGTGACAGTGTAATGGTTCACACCTCGCCTTCAGCGCGTGTCACGTTTCATGATCCGTGGAACTGAGCGTGACGTCTACTCTGTCTGTCACACGCATTAAGGGTTACCCACAGACATAAATCTAAAAAGATAACGCAAGTCTCTCCATCAGATTCAGATTTTTCGGGATCATAGACGTATGAAAAAACCAAGACGGAATGTCAAGCGAAAATGAAGTGAACCTGAAACTTTCCTACGTATGAGTGACCAAAATAAGTACTGGTCCAAGCAGGTACAAATGATACTGAGCCTTATTGTCACTGTCAACGTCTCAATGTGGAATGACAACCGATCGGCTTCCTATGGTGTATTTAATTGTTTTTGTGTTAGGATATGTAGGTGGCTAGAACATCAATAGATAGTGCTTGAAGGACATTCTGGTTGTTCATAACATTGAACTCACGCGAAAAGGTCGTGAGTTGTAAATAAAAGCAGAAATTGCACTACAAACAAAGCTAACGGCCTAATCTCTTCTGTAAAGTGTTGTCTGTTGGTTGGGGTAGCGGCACAATACGTGCATTTTTTAGGACATTGGCAACATTTGGCAATCCCCTGGTAATCCTAATATCCATAAGCAACTGTGGCCACTTGCTGCCAGGGGGCCAAGTCCATATAAACCCTGGAATCTTGTAAATTATAAAGAAATTAATGATTCATGTCACTAATTGATTGAAAACCGTTGTTTGTGTAAATTTATTGTATTCTTATTGAAAACAATTGCTAGTGTGACTTTATTAGGAACTCTATGTTCAATATTTTTCAGCAATAACAGCTCCCATTGCACCCCCAGCTGAAACGATAGGGCGAGGTCTGGAGTGGTGTTATAAACGGAATCAGTGCGGTTTACACATGAACGAGTGGCTGTTATACTGCGTCTGCGTGCAGGATGAACATTACAACACAATACAATACGATAGCAATCTTGTTAGCTCGCAATTTTATTTCAAACTGTGTATTTATATTATTGCCACAGTGCCAAGTGGACTCGTTGTAGCTCGGACTTTATTATTTGTTATAATCATTTAGAATGACCGTTTATTTTAAAAATGTACTTATATTTACTACCAAACCAGCATACGGCCCTACTGATAATCAGCGATTACCTTAGCCTAGCTAGACTCACGACTTGCATCATGAGAACGGCATTCACTAATTATACCTATCCCTAGCAAATTCTTACTTAACTAACTTATTATTATTCGATGCCAACCCTGCAAGAATCTCTTCTCCATTGATTGCAGGTTGTTTAACTCCATCCTACGTTTTGCTTTTCAGTCATTCAGTTTCTGGATGACTATCGACTAAAAAAGACTATTATTAGACAACAAAGACGACGAAATCTTCAAATATATACGTCAAACATAACTAAATTCAATGCAGTTTACGTTTCCGCAATTTGCTTCAACCGCAGCAAGAACACATTCCCGTGCAAATAATCGAATTGGATATCATTCGATTAATTCGTATCACTCGGTCAATGGTCTTGATTACAGTAATGTGATACCGATAACTAATTGTGTTTAACTCGGGACGGGTAATTGGGTTGATCCGTTGAGATTTGTTGGTAAACTGTTGCCAGTTTGTTTGGAGAAGTATCGAGTTTGGTATCGATTTGTTGTTTTAATCATTCGACCTCCGGTATTCTCTATTGAGTTGGTATCAATGTATCGTCAGGAACAATTTTATCTCACCTTAATTTTCCTTTTAAAATAAAGATTAACCCCCTTACTCATAAAGCGCTATTTAACTAATATACTATTTAAAGGGTCACGTAAATAATGTCACATTATTTGACAATGACAATAGAGTGACGTTATTTACGTGACCCTTTAAACAGTATATTAGTTAAATAACGTTTTATAAGTAAGGGGGTAAGTATTTTTAACATATGTTTAGGTACTATTAAATGTGATTGATTTGTGTCTGGATAACCACCTCACATCATCTTTTTCGGGTATGTCGCCCACAGATATAAGAGCTCCTGAACTTCGAGATCATCATTAGACATTTCCTTCAGCGTCATTCTTCAAAAATGTGCTCTTCAAGGTTGGCGATACGTTGGCAATTACCCTCATACTGCAAAGGCTGCGGTGACCACTTATCATCGTCTGCATACTTGTCAATAATCAAAAGCAATATTTGTATTGTATGTATACATTTTCTATCTATTTTATGGCTCATGACATTTTATTTGTACAGTATACAATAGTAATTATGTACGTTGTACGCAAAATTTAATGATCGGTATAAGTTCGCTACATAAAGCATGATAATGATTATTTTATCGAGTGTACCGCTAAACAAACCGTTTTAACTCAAGTGCTAGATTGGAGTACTATCCATAATCATAGGATTAGCGGTCACACATCACTTATATAGGTCGAAAGTCCAGAGGTAGAGCACTCTAAGAGCTACCAGAATCACCCCCATTAGTTCAGCAGTCAATAATCCTTAATTCTGTTTACAGTCCACTGAGGAGCACATTTCTTCTCTAGTCTCTTCTCCACTACTCTGGCACTGGTGCCAGAGTAGTGAAGAAGAGAACATGTTACCTCGTCATACGAAACCGCAAGTCAAGCTGTCTATCCCCATCAGCCGATCGAGACCGCTGTAATCCTACACCGTAATGTGCCGGCTAGTCTGCAAGGCTCTGCGCCGCATCTGGACGCGGTTCGACTCACTCCACTCACAAATGTTTACCGGTCGGTTTTATTTTATCTACCTTTGTTCTGCCAGACGTAGACGGGCCGTTAGCACAGATTACTAAATAGTTACCCGTTAGGTTGTTGGTATTAATAATCTGTTATTGAAATTGACGCTGGTCTTGATGATTTCTGACGGAAATTACCTTATTTGAACTGAAGACTTGTACTTAAATCGTTTAATTTTAACAACGGTGAATAGTAAATTTGTTACCTTTGAGATTAAGTCATAAAATAAATGGGAACCGTGAGTCCAGCCAGACCCAAGCCTTGGGAATACAAAGGACCGTATGAATAGTCTTTTTTAATTGTTGTATTACATATTATTAAGCTCACAAAATCCGAATCTGGAAAGCAACCTTGAAAGCATTTAATAAGATGTCAATATGGTAGAAAATCTGAAACGGCTGAAAAAAACCTCGACCTGCAAAGGCAAATGGGCGTGCCTGAAAAGCAGCTCGTTTTAATAAATGACACGAAGGGCACAGATTATAAGTTTAATATTCATAGAAGGATGTTTACTTTGTTTAATGGGCGCGGCTCGTTGGCGCGGGGCAGGCGGCCATTTGTATTCCAAATGCGTTTCCGTCAGTTATGTAGTGGCCGCTGGAACTGAGAGATAACTAAACGCTCGTTTATTGTTAATTTTACGTTTTAATTAATTAGTTTGCCGTGTGATTTTATGTATGGATATAAATGCATTTATGGTCACATTGGCCTATGTTGCCTCAACGAATAAAACTTGTTATTGGAATAAATAATAAATAAATAAATATCCTGGGACATTCCTCACACACGGTCATCTGATCCCAAACTAAGCAGAGCTTGTACTATGGAAACCAGATAACTGATATAATACATATAGTACTTTATGTTTTGTAAATACATACTTCATATACATAATTACACCCAGACTCAGGACATACAGACATGTTCATTCACACAAATGCATGTCCTGTGTGGGAATCGAACCGACGACCTGCGGCGCAATAGGTGGAATTGAAAGATTCCACCTATTGCGCCGCAAATTCAAAATCATTTATTCAAATAGACCTTCGCAGGCACTTATGAAAAGTCTGACTCTAATGGTAGTCTAATACCGGTTCGGAAGGTTGCATTTGCTGAGAAGATATGTATTTTGTATGTGCATTGCAGTTCATAGAAACATTCTTACGTTATTTTAGTTTATAGCTGTTATTTTAATGAAGAAAACCTTTGTAATATTTATTTACTCAAAGCCTACAACACAAAACTAATAAATTACCCACTGAAAAAAACCTCAACAGAAACGAAAGAAATTACACACATCGCATGCAAACATTCCATATTTAAATGCCTACCTTTTCACGTATGAAACGCAGCGTTAATATTCTTGTAAGCCTAATTACACACGAGCTTATTTGCCTCGAGATGAGACGAGGTGAGGCGAGGTGAGGCGAGGCGAGGCAGCGTCGCCGTCGTCGAGGTGTGAACCGGGATTCGTGACAAAAAATACCTTTAAAACTTTTTCAAGGGTAAAGTTTACACACATTCGCGATATGGTTAGTCTAGAAGCTGGGTATTTATTTTATTTTATTTCGTTCAGGTGATATTGTTAAGAATATATTAGGTATTTTAATTTGGGTTAATGCGAACTATAAACTATTGTTATAACGTTTAATGTAGCTAAATGTTAAATGGTTTTTGATACCACTAACGTGGCAAACAAGCATACTGCCCGCGTCATGGTAAGCGGTTAATGTAGCCTACAGACGCTAACAATACTAGACGCGTAAAAATAAGCAGAAACTTATTCAAGGTGCTTAAATTTCCTCATAACACAATCTGAGAACTGTACAAACACAAATACAACACACTTGGCGTTTTATACAACACACTTGGCGTTATATTGTTTGGTTTTATTACTTCTTTATGTGGAATTCAAATTCAAATTCATTTATTCATTAATAACTTACGTTATGTCTGAATTTTAAACAATATTAAAAACAAAGAAAATAATAATATAACCAGAACCAATAATTTAACTTCAAATCAAATAAAATTCAATTACAAAAAGAAAAAGCACATGTCAATTTAAACACAAAAAAAATACAAATACATTTAGTTTACATGTCAACGAAAATCCATAAAAATAAAAATTAAAAAAACATTGTCACATAAAATCTTCGAAAGAATAGCAACACTTTTCCAATAGGAAGGCCTTCAGTTTTGCCTTGAATAAGCTGGATTTATAAACAATACACTTCAGTTCAGATGGCAACTTATTAAATACTTGTATAGCCTGATATTGCGGACAATGCTTGACTACATTGAGTTTTGGTATCATTTTGATTTTAAAGTCCATTCTACGTGTATTTTCTCTCTCAATTTTCTCCTCTTTGGTTTCATATTCAGGCAAGTGCTTAACAAAATTAGACATAATAGTTAATATATAAAGACTAGGTACAGTTAATATCCCCAGGGTTTTAAAATGTTCGCGGCACGACTCTCCTTGAGAAATACGCACAATTGTACGTATGGCTCTTTTTTGCAATATAAAAGCCTTATCACTATTGTAGTTATAACTATTGCCCCATAACTGTATGCTATATCGTAATTTAGACTCAACTAATGCAAAGTAAACAGTTTTAAGATGTCTAATATCAACAACATCACGCAGACTTCTTAGAGCATAGCAAGCAGACGTTATTGAACTTTCTATTGCAGTTAATTCATGTTTCCAGTTTAGTAAAGCGTCTATATTTATACCTAAAAATTTTACCACATTTACAAGTTCAATTTTATCTTCATTTAAAAAAATGTCTAATTCATCATTATTTCTAGCTGTTGTTTTAAATAGCATTACGTTAGTTTTTTTTGTATTAATATTAAGTTTATTGGCAGAAAACCATCTGTTAAATGCTTCAAGAGTTACATTTACTTTATTATTGAGCATTTCAATGTTATTGCCCCCAACAACAGCATTAGTATCATCAGCAAAAACTACAAGCGGAATATCAGGAATGGCTTTGTTCATAGAGAGTATCAGATCATTTGTGAATACCAGAAATAGTAGGGGTCCCAATATTGAGCCCTGAGGTACACCGACCCTAACATTTGACAATTTGGACTTATATACATTTTCATAACCTTTGTTATCTATGGATTTAATTTCGACAAACATTTTTCTATTGCTTAGATACGACAAAAATAAAGTTGAAACATTTCCTCTAATACCATAATGAGTTAATTTTTTTATTAGTAGGTCATGATCGACCATATCGAAGGCAGAACTAAGGTCAAGGAATATCCCAGCAACCTTGAGTTTAGCATTAAGTTTGGTTACTACATCGTTAATAAATTCGTTTACAGCATCTATTGTACCAACATTTTTTTGATAGCCAAATTGTCTTACATTGAGAACCTTATTTCTGTTTAGGTGTAATAGAAGGCGCTGTTTAATTAGCTTCTCAAGCAACTTTGATAAGATCGGCAATAAAGATATTGGCCTATAATTTTTTGGATCAGTTTTCGTTCCTTTCTTATAGACTGGTACTATTTTTGCTATTTTAAGTTGCTCCGGAAAAACACAGTCACTGAAACACCTATTGAAAAACGTAGATAAGGGTTCTGCAAATATATTTATGTTATCTTTAATAACCGATATCGGTATGTCATCATAGCCAAAAGATTTCTTGTTCTCCATATTTCCTACAATCTTCTCAATTTCATTAGGTGTAACAGGTGTTAAAACCATATCGTCTGTAACACTTTGTGTACTCTGTTCTAGAAACAAGATTGCACGTTTCTTGTCACATGGAATGTCACTAAAATTGTTATTAAACTGTTTTGAAAAAATATTTACTATTTGTTGTGGATCAGATATGGATTGGTTATTGATATTTAAGACCAACCTATTTAAGTTAGTTAAGGAGTTTAATTTCGGGCTGCATTCACTTAAGAAATAACATTTAAAAATGTAATAAGTCTGCCGTGCACGCCGCCGCCCGTGGTGGAATTTTACATTGCGAGTCAGCGTCGAGCGATTTAGTTTTTATTTGCAACAAAAGTTACTTATACTTATTTTTTTACATAATTTATGAGACAAGAAAAATTCAGGGATTAAATTAAAATTTTCATAATAACCTGCGGTCTACTTCTGTACGAACAAACTGAAATAGTTACTTGATTCCTTTAGCTAGAAAATATTTTTATTAATATCCCCATACAATATATAACAATATAAATAAAACTATATTAATACTTCGTAAGGAAGGTGAGGAAGGTCTCTTGAACACAAAGAATGCTGAGTCAGTGCAATACGTTAAAACTCAGGTACTTTTTTTTTATACGACTAAGTCTGTAAACAAGCATACGGCCCACCCGATGGTAAGCGGTTACCATACCCATATAGACGCTTGCAACACACGAAGCATCGCTAACGCGTTACCGACCTTTCCCTCCTCCCCTATTAGCTCTGGGAACCTTACTCACGCGCAGGAACACAACTTTACAATGTTTCTTGGCTGCGGTATTCTGTAAGGTGGAGGTACTTCCCCAGTCGAGCTGCTCTTTGAGCGAATAATAAAAAATACATCTCAATCTAAAGTACTACAGGAAAATCACTTGACTTGCGGTTAAAAAATAACAATTGATTTCTATTGTTTTCCTCGCCCGCGCGGTTCGCCAAATATTCAAAGGATTATGTGAGTAAATAATATTTTGTCAACGTGATAAAAATGGACCCAGTCTCCTGGAGCAGTCCTCTGTTCATCAGCTGGAGGCGTGAGCTTGTAACGTGGCGTTTGCGTTTCAAAGCGACCCGACGTCGGATTGCAATTAAGGATCTCACAACGACATTAATTAAAGACTTCTTTCGGAGTTCCAACCCGGCGCCTCGATCTAAACTAGCCTAGTAAAAAAATTGTTTAATTAAGAAATTTGTGGCTTTTTTCGGTTAGCAAAAGGGTCTTTTAATGGTTACTAAGTTCGAGTAAATTCTTTGTAAATGTTACTTTTACATCGCGAAAAAATAAGCTGTTTTAATGACGCGACCGCGTTTATTAACGCTGCCTCCAATTACGAACTAGTTTGTAATTATTTGCTGTATTTAATTGTCATTATTTTGGGCTGGGCGAGGATTCTATATTATTTTATAAAATCTGTAAGTTTGTTTAGTTAAAACTTGACAAATATATTTATGGCACTTTTTAACAAGCAAATAAATAAAGTCCGCCGGCAACGCAGTAAAGTCGTGGGTTGCAAACTAATGTCAAAAATATCAATTAGCGATTAAATTAATGGGATAAAGCGTTAGGCTTAGGAGCAAAATACGTGATTTTCCCAAATACATAAAAAAGGCACTAGTTATAAGCAAACATATTGAACAAAAGTCTTCCAAAAAAAAAACTATCTAGAGTCTTTTGTTGTCTCGCACTCTTAATTAAACAAATAATTGGTATAACGAGAGAAGGCACAATAAGCCATTATTGCTGCTGACCCCTAGGCTATGAAACTTGTCCTTTTTGTGCGGTTTTCTTGGAACGAGCCTCATTTTTTTGGCAATGAACGCACAATGAGGGTGGAAACTCGAGGAGACGCTTTAAGTGACTCGTGAAAAGGCCACTTCTTTTCGTTTTGTGTATAAACTTTTGTTATTTACTCAGTCGGGTGTTTAAGAGTAGTTGATCCGCGTAAATGTCTTATTTTCATCTTTAGATATAGTTGCTCAGTCGTTTGAATAAAATTGTTTATACTTGACACAATCTTCCATAATTCGATTACCTGTTGTATTGTAGGAAGATAAACTTTGGCCATATCATCCCATGGCCATATCATCCCATGGCCATCCATGGTAAGGATAATACAGGATCATACCTACACGGTAAAAAAAACTTTTGACAATTGCTCAGTCGTTTGAGTGAAATTGTTTACACGATAGAGTTCTTAAATCGATCAATATCTTTCACATTGTATCAACTTTGCACTAATCATCACTGAACATGGTAAAATTTTGGTCAACATACATACATAGTGAAAAAAGATTATTAAAAGTCTATTAATCATTATCTCGTTTCAATTATGTACTTGTGAAGTTGTATTGATCTTTGAAAACATACATTTGTTATTCTGGATAGGTTTACGTTTGTCCACATATATACCACCATAGTAGACTGTCAAATCTGCCAGCCAGAACCACAAGCAATTTGTTAGAGCTACCCATCATTAGATGCTACTTTATGACATGAGCATCGGCAAACATGCCTGACACACTGCAGAATCTGGGTACTCTAGGAAGGACTGGAAGGCCGCTGATAGCCCCCGCTGATAACTAACCCACAAGCAACTGGTGTAAAAAGATTGACAAAATGATTTAAATTATGTTTTTTTAACTTCACCTGGACAATGTGTGAACCTGCGAGCTAGAATATTCCCACGTACCGCTAGCGCTGTCAATATCCCAATCATCTTAAAATCGCTGCCAATACCTAAAATACCTAATGGCTTGAAGTATGTACATATTACTCATAATTCGTCTATACCTAATATAAATATAGTCTTCACAGAGACAAGTCGAAGGCGACTGGCGACATTTCAACTAAAATGTTTACAGCATGAGCGGTTGTTAAACCATTCGTTTCGCTTGTTTACGTTTCAGCTCAGCTCAGCTCAGCTCAGTTTACTTCAGTTCGAAACTATCTCATTCAAGTTTACTGTTTTAACAAGTGTTATGATAGAACTTCTATATTATGGGGAGTATATTATGGAAGTTGGAATTTGTTTATTGTGGATGGGTATGATTATTATGAAATAGCTATCCCCCGCGGTTTCACCCGCGTTCCCGAGATAACATTTAGCCCATCTTATCTTATCTTGTGCAGGGGCCGAGAAATAACTCGGACACTTCGACCCATTGGGATCTATTGTGGTCCCCTAGATAACCTACTCCTCCCCAGTCTCGTAGAAAACTCTTTTCATGAGTTTTACAACGAGGCTAGGAGATATGAGCCTATAGTCTTCTGGTTTTGGATATCCGATCCCTAGGAGACTCATTCGCTTACCAGCCAGTGCATCGCATGTGCACAGAAGGTGCTCCATGCGTTCCGTATGTTCCCCACACAACCTGCACATGGGTGTCGCGGTTAGACCCATCTTTATCAGCATCGTTGGTTCCATAGTGCCCCAAGCAGGTAGCGGATTTGCCCCCCGCTCATATTCCAAATGCATTCCCGGGCTTTGAACGTAGAGCCAAGGAATTTCTAGAAATCTCAAAACACTCCTTAGGTATCTAAGAAAACCACATAAAAATCCGTGCAGTGGTTCTCGATCTATAAGAGCACTAACGGACAGACAGACATTAGACGTTGCGTTCCATAATAATGGTACAGATAATCACAGTTAGGGCACGGGCAGGTTTAACAAATACAAATTGACGTCACTCCGGCTCCAAAGTCACGCGCGCTGCGTATTTCACGAGCCAAGTTCTAAGTTACGATAAATTGCATTTTTGTTGCAGATTGCGTTAGGGAGTGTTCCACTGATTGCTGTCTGCGAGCGAATAAGAGGTAACTTAGCCCTGTGTTATAGAAAGTGATCAAGAATAGATCGTGTTAATTGAAAATAAACCTAATATAATTGGTGCAGGTACAAAATTTAATTGTTTTAATCTCGAGACAAAACTTGACTTGAGCATTGATTGAAGTTCTGGAATATGAACCTGTGTTTTTAACTTTTCTAATGAATTATTTACATAAAAATCAATATTTTTCTGTTGATCTGTCTGTATATCTATTTGCAACGTATAATTTTTCTATATAATTCATCCGATTTTGATTAAACTTTAACAACTCCTGACAAAAGATCCTCCTTATAAAGATTTTCAGTGTTGATTTCCATTCATAAGAACATTTAATAAATACGATCGTAGTTGAAATTTACGTAGTTTATTTTGCTTAGCCTATCTGTTTTCCCTGAAAATATTGATCAAATCGAACAGGTTGCACCAGAAGGACCCAACATTTTCATCATTTGGGAAACTGAGTGACAGTTCGATAATTTATATCTGAGCTATTTTTATTTCACATAATTCAACATTTTATTGAGACATACACATATTACGCTATATTGCATAACAATAGCTTAGCACTACTCTCGCTCGCAGTACAAACTAACCCTAACTCGCTTATTGTCAGGGGTGGCCAACCCCACTTCATTACCGTGTACCCTTCAAATTGCAACGCACGTGCGTCGCGTGCACAACACGGTTGGACACCCCTGCCGGATGCCACCGCCACTGTAATCCAGTAGAGGTTGGCATCCCCTGATATTTCGCTTCTGTATTAACCTATACTGTGACGGGGCTATAGAGTGCGAGGGAAGCGACAGGAAATTTACAAGCGATGAGCTGAAGATTGTTTCTGAAATATGCGTTTTGATGTATTAAAGTTTCGTTATAACAAAAAATATAAGCGACTTGCACGCACTGAAAAGTTATAAAGGTACTGTTAAAAATAAAGCGATACTATATACGCTTTATTCTTAACTTCGTTGAATTTTAACTTTTCTGTGTAACAGAAACTATCTATATTAGAACACCCTGCTGGTACAAACTTTTGAATAAAAATATCGACATTGGTTAAGATTATACAGAAATATTGAATTGAGAATCAAAAATCAAAATTTATTTTATTATTCAGTTTAGTTTAGTTTTATTGTTTAGTTGAATTTACCACCGGTTCGGAACACTCTTAAACTTAGAAGACTCCGGCAAGAAACTCAGCAAGGCTTTTTTATGTGGAAGATCTTTTCATATTACAGCTTTTGTTCCAAAATCTCTTCGCGATAGGTATGGCACATGCAAAATCGCTATATTTACAGTTTCACGCTTACTTAATGGCCCCACTGTACTAAAAGGATGTCCAAAATAAATAGAGTTATATTGTACACACGGCTACCGATCAAGCTATACATTTCCAGTATAAGCTGAACTCGCATTGTATATGATTTCCGAACAATGGGAGGTCAGCTTATACTAGAAATGTATAGCTTGATCTGTAGCCGTGTGTACACGCGTGTCGAGTTAAACACAACCTTACTTATTTAACTAATTACGTATATATTACTCTATTGCTGTTGGTTTTGCACATAATTTCACGCTGTAAAGGCTGTACAGATTTATATGCAACTTGGCTCATGGGTAGATCATATCCTGTATCAATTTTACACCAAAAAGTAAAGAGAAAGTTCTATCATATTCATTCATATCATCATATTTATTCACAAAGTTGATAATTGTAACTCGAGAGTTATGATAATGTTCTTGCTTATTGGTATACGTGTTTGGGAACCCAGAGGCCTAGCTTCGCTGGTCCCTCGCACTGATAGAAAACGACGGTGCCACTTGTCAGGAAATTATTTAAATCGTACAATTATGACTGAAGATTACTTGCTATTTTTTGGAATCGAATTTTAGAAATCAAAAGAAAATGGATGATTTATCTGCTATCTATTGAAACAAATTTTATGATAACGTATAACTCCATCTTGACTTAGGAAACAGGCCAAGTGCGAGTCAGACTCGCGCACCCAGGGATTCCGTACAAACTTGTAGTTGTGTGTAAATAGTTCGTTAATTACGGGAATCGAGTCACGAAGATTTTTCCCGTTTTTGTTATATTTTTTTGTGATGTAACTACAATTTTATGGTTTTCGGGTTTCTTCCTTTATTTGTGCATGGCAATGCGGGATCAACGGAAAGTACCCTACAGGTTTTGATTCCCTTGCGAGCGTCAAAATATTCAAAATAAACGGCCGTATCTTTTGATTGCCTTGATTTAGAAGTTCGATTTCACTGCTCCAAGTGATTGCGGACCTGAGAATTCATTTCAGCTGTCATTTGTCATTTGGCTACGTTGTTTTCTTTTGAGGTAAGGAACCCTTTTTTAGGGTTCCTTACCAACGCAACAATATTAAAGATTTTTAATACCTTTGATTACACAGGCCTAGCTGTCATGTTGGTAGGTAAGTAGCTGTCAGCTACTTACCTACCAACATCAATAATAAATAACATTTAATAGGTACTTAATCTAAAGAGCGAATAACGCGAATAAATATTCCTTAAAATTGTAAGCGGCAAACGAGTTCGTTTCGAAATGTTTTTACAGTAAAGACTCGTTATTCAGTTGCGGAACAGTTTCCGCAAGTCCGCGCGGAACGGGACTGGGAGCTCAGTTTTAAGGCGGAATTTACATAATTTGTCCGCCCGGGAAATTGTCCCGCCGGGACTTTCGGGAATTATACCCCCGTTATTGTATAACTATGATTTTATTCCGACGTTATCTTGTCTCTGTAAGGTCTGTTTGGAGTTCAATCTTTCAGGCTGTATGAATTGGACGTAATATTTCCAGACTTCGTAATTCAGTGTGTTTGCTAGGTACCTAGCACAGAGAAAAGAAGTGTATTCTCTTTTCCGTGGTACCTAGGTATCTTCTGTTATCTTTATGAATTTCATAATTTCGGGGGTTTTTAATACCTTGTGCTTTTTGTATTAGAATGTCAGTCAAAACTTTAAAAAACAGTTTTGAGTTATAATTATAATAATTTGGAATGCCGCTTGGAGATATGTCTATTTTCGACAAAATATAATCTAACACAATCTTGACTTAAGTTATCCTCATTCTATAGTACTGGCCAAGATATAATACTTAATCAGTGATATGGGCAACATTTAAAACTTAAGTTTGTATGTAAATTAAATTCAAGTCAGGAAAATTGCTTTGAAATAAAACGCAAATTTAGATCACACAAATAGGCCCCTAAAAAGTCAGTCCAACTTTTCCATTACACAAAAATACGTGAGGCACACCCTCTCAATTTAAAGATGCATCCACCGCGTTACCCGTCTCCGTGGATGGTGGGTTCAATCCTCAGTGGAAATCAGCCAAGTAGGTACCAGCGCCTAAGGTAGGCGCTAAACTTACGTGAAATGAAGATGCACTATATTTAGGGAAACTTTAAAAGTAATTAAACTTGATTTGTTCTAGAAGTGATTACTTATGATATTTGCTCACTAGCTTCGACCTTTATGCGAGTTCTTTTAAGGTCTAAATTGAATGAATGGCTAGGTGATAAAGGAATAAATAAAGGAAATAAATTAGGCTAGAAAATAAATCCTATTCCATAAAATAACCATTGTAATAGCGGATCGACATTCGATCGATTTTTGAACAAAAAACCTAACATAAACTTGAAAGCTTTGGCCACATCGTTCATTGTCATATTGTGCTTAATACAAAAATTGTTTGTAATGTAAATAAATTACCCAGGATCGAGACATAGAAATACCTAAATATTTTTTATTTTTTTCGTACGCTATATAAACAAAAGGTATTAAACAAAAAACAAACAGCAACGGCAAACAGCACCCACAAGTATTTATAAAAAGGACGCACCATACGTACCGTAGTAATGACGACAAATTGACGATGGTCTGCCTGATATATCGCCGTCCCCTATCGCGTCTCGTCGCCGTCGCGTCGCCTCGCCGCCAGGGGGACATTAGACGCGGTATATTATCATTTTGTCCACTAATAAATACTAATGTGAAAGATTTAGCGTGAAATGTATAATTTTGCAAAGTTTTTGGTATTTTATGTAGCCTTTATATTTAGCTTTATATTTATTTAGGTTTTATTATGAAACAAGTATCCATCCGCTCTGTGGTTTCGCCTGCGCGAGCTGCGTTCTGAAGTATACTTATAGGTTTTTCGAATGTAGATACTCTTCACGATTTCTCTTTGAGTCAAATCCGTTTTGATATTTTGACTTGATTGAGGAACCATATTAATCCCTTCTAATTAATTAAATAATTTAAAAAAAATATGAATGCAAAAGTAGTTCAGTGTATCTGCCTGTCTACTTATTGCCCTCTCCTCTCTCTTCACGAATAAGCCTAGCCCCTGAATCGATCTCGATGAAATTTGGTATGCAAATAGCGTATGGTCTGGAGAGGGACATAGTATTTTTTTTATCCAGGGAACGGGAATAAATTTTATGATGCTCATACTTAAAAGTCTTGAAAACATAAAATCAGATCGTTGTCGTATCGTAACATATAAACAGAACTTGGTTATGGTGCCGATATTTCGTTGTTCCACGATGCGATTCAAGTGAATTATTCGTTTGCTTTGTTACAGTTAATTCCATTCGGGACTTCGGGACATTTCTAAAACGTATTGGTGACTCGTATTCCTTGTTTTGTTTTGGCAGATAATTAATAGAGTTATAATTCTAATTGGATGCAAGCGGCCCAGAACCGTTCGAAGTGGAAATCAATGGGGAGGCCTATGTTCAGCAGTGGACATCCATGGGCTGATATGAATATAATAATGTGAGATTGTGATCTTCTTAATTATTTGTGTAAAAAATACCTATTCCTCAAATAAGTTCACCGTGGCCTTCCAAATTAAAGTATTTGGTTTAAAAAAACCGGCCAAGTGCGAGTCAGACTCACGCACCGAGGGTTCAGTACAAACCTGTAGGTATATAAGTAAATGGTAGTATAGACCTGAGTATTTGATATTAAATTCAATTTATGACGTATTAAAAAAAAACTACTTACTAGATCTCGTTCAAACCAATTTTCGGTGGAAGTTTGCACCGTAATGTACATCATATTTTTTTTATAGATTTATCATTCTCTTATTTTAGAAGGTACAGGGGGGGGGGACACACATTTTACCACTTTGGAAGTGTCTCTCGCGCAAACTATTCAGTTTAGAAAAAAATGATATTAGAAACCTCAATATCATTTTTGAAGACCTATCCATAGACACCCCACACTTATGGGTTTGATGAAAAAAAAAATTTTGAGTTTCAGTTCTAAGTATGGGGAACCCCCAAAATTTATTGTTTTTTTTCTATTTTTGTGTGAAAATCTTAATGCGGTTCACAGAATACATCTACTTACCAAGTTTCAACATTATAGTTCTTATAGTTTCGGAAATAAATGGCTGTGACATACGGACAGACAGACAGACATGACGAATCTATAAGGGTTCCGTTTTTTGCCATTTGGCTACGGAACCCTAAAAACAGAGTGCGAGTAGGACTCGGTCGGAACCGTCCGATCGTTCGATAGTCCATCAATAACGGGACCAATATCAGAAAAAAAAAACTGCCATTATGTCGGTCTCTATTTCGGTCGATGCTAAGCAAAATATGTAAGTTTATAATCGTAAAAGAATATTGTTTTATGTGAAAAACTAAATTTACTAAAATTTATGATTGCTTAATGTTATCCTTTAGAAACGTAGACATAATCAAGAAAAGGAGTTTTTCATGATATAGTAAGGGGCACGAGTCGTGAGCACACTTTTGAACATAAAGTTTAAAAGTTCTTAGAGTAAAGTCATTAAAGTTAAACTTGTTAAAAATTATATAAAACAACACGTGACCTTATTCAAATCATCATCATCAGCATATAATGTCCCACAGCTGAGCACAGGCCTCCTTTCACAAATGAGGTTGAAAGGGAATGGACAGATACTCCACCACGCATGCCCACTGCGGATTGGTGGAGGTAGGCTAGTGGTCAACCTACTGTTTGAATTTTTCAAGCCACCTAGGAGGCATCCAACTAGCTTGACGACTATCACAGTTAAGTGATAACCGGGACCAACGGCTTTTACGTGCCTTCCGAAGCACGGAAACGGTCGATTTGAAATACCACTAGGCGGTCACCCATCCAGGTACCGACCACGACAGACGTAGCTTAACTTTGCCGATCGATTAAGAACGGCTAATCATGCTACACCACGAGCGCTTCTTTATTCAAATACATTTCAATAAATGTATTTAAATGCTTGAACACTAATAACTTTTAAAATGTATGTTTAATAGTGTGCTCACGACTCGTGCCAACTATACTGGGTCTACGGAAAGTACCAGTAGTAGTAAGTAAGTAGTAAGTTGATGAGCGAAATTATGAGTATCGAAATGCGACATAAACGACCGGTTTTTTTTTGACTTTTAACGCTTTTTAAAGCTTTAATTTTTGTATTACTCGAAGAGACTATAATAATATGATCTTATAATTTTTAATATTACCTGCAACTTGATAAAAAGACAATCAGTATAAGGGTTTTTCATTTAAGGTATGGATCCCTAAATTTCAATTTAACCTAATTAGTGGTGGGTAGGTACTTGTTTAGATATAATTTATACAACGTTTGAAGTGTATCTAATAACATTCATTGGTAGTCTGCGAGTAGGTAATTATAAATCGTCACTGAGATTCGTTTGAAGACTTTCCCCACTTTTGGAGTTTCTTTTATATGAAT
This sequence comes from Achlya flavicornis, assembly GCA_947623365.1. Lineage (NCBI taxonomy): Eukaryota > Metazoa > Arthropoda > Insecta > Lepidoptera > Drepanidae > Achlya > Achlya flavicornis. The sequence continues at coordinate 15,942,313 of OX392477.1, read as the reverse complement.
GAAAATAAGCAATTTTTACAGAACCAAATTTCTTTTACTTGTAAAAAAAATTGATGAATGTTTTTATCTGTAACTTATGTTGACATAGATTTATGGATACCGTTTCATAAATATACTTCATCTATCAGCTAACATCATTCAGAAAAATAGGATACCTGAAAATAAATAATAAATATCTTGGGACATTCCTCACACATACGGTCATCAAATCCCAAACTAAGCAGAGCTTGTACTATGGAAATCAGATAACTTATATAATACTTTTTGTTTGTAAATACATACTTAATATACATTATTATAGACACAGGACATACAGACATGTTCATGCACACAAATATTGTTATATGTATATCTCGATATTGATTTTTATTAAGAGGCTTTCAATGTTTTTCAATGCTTTCTTTTCAATGCATTGTGGAGAAAATAAAATAGTTCTTTCTGTCTTTCCTTATTTTTTTAAGGGTAATAAGCCGTCAGGCGATCCACCTGGTAAGTAGCCACGTCGCCAACGCAATATCACCCTTAGGGGATTGGCAACGTGATCCCGGGTTGAAAAAGCCTAGATGTCAGCTGGCTGTGAAGTGTCACTGTTGGAACACATCCTTTGGTACTTGGTGACATTTTCAACTTAAGGGCGGTAGACAAACAGGCTGATACTATAATGTATTTTCAGTTGAGTACGTGATAATACTAAAATAAGGAGACAAGTAAATACTTTTCAGTTGAACAGCTACACACACAGCAAAAAATATAGAATAATTAATTCTGTGTTTACCCAGCTTTTGTGATATTAGCATCGTAGAAAGTGAGACATCTTGACGACACTTCTACTTTTCTTAAACAGTTTTTCTGACACAAAGTTTCCATAGAAACATCATCTGGGAATAATGTGAGAAAAATACCACTTTCAACTCACAGAAAAGGCAAACAACGGGCAATATCTCAGGAGTTACCAAGCATTGCGCCCGCGGGGTGTCTCGTCTTATGAATTTCACAAGAAAGATAGAAAAAAAGCAAGAAAATACACAAGTTCTGCCAACCGGGTGCCATTTGCATAACGTTTGCATTTTTATTCGTTATATTCCTTTATTTGAGAGCTGTCGGTCTAAGCATTGATGGTATATTACTGAGACTGACTGTCTAAGATTGTTTATTAAAATTGAGAGGGTTTTCGATGAGTCGACCTCGGAATACATAAATGGTACATACTTAGTTATCAAGTCTATTTGTGGCTTCGCGTCCTTTATTTATTTATTATATTTCATCATAACTATCATTTGTTTTTCGTATAATTCTGAGGGTCTAGATGTCACCAGTATCAAACTAACTCTATAACACTTTTCTTTCCGAGGTTACTCACATACTTTAATGTGAACAATAAAATATCCCTGTTTCCCTATTCATAAGTGTAGACATGGATAAATAACACCATCACCAGAAACATCACTGGCATTCTCTTGAAAGCAAACATTATTTAAACTCAAAATTACATTCACTTTGTGCGTGCATCCTTTAAATAGCAATGAAGGTAAATGAGGAGAGGAAATTACTCATAACTGAGAAGCATCCATCAGCGTCGCGTCGCGTCGCGTCGCGTTGCTGGTAACTGTAACAAAAAGGTAGCATAACTCAGCTGGTGAATTTTGACGCCTCTTACAGTTCATAGAGTTGTTTATTACAGAGGTGTCGTTTGGTTCCTTGTTTGCAGGTTCACCAATACACCTCGTGAAGGTTGAAGATTATTTTAAAACAAAATATACACTTGCGTACATATAGGCCAATAAACTTAAGTTGTATTTCAAAGCATTATTAGCAATATTTATCTATTAATGTCAGGCTGCATAAAATCTTAACTACGATTAAAGGTATCTGTAATGGTGGTCTTAGCTTAGTTTATAACTAGTAGACCCCCGCGGTTTCACCCGCGTACGGTTTGAATTTTCTGCTTCTAAAACCAATGCACGCCACTGATTATTAGACTACAAATCAAACAGATATTTTCATCAAACAGACAAAAAAATCGAACTCAAAGAATCTTATTTCATTATTATAACAACAAATGAGAAAGAAATTAAATTAACTACAATCAAAATATTCTAATGAAATAGAGAAAATGAACTTTTTTTTTTTTCATTGGCGTCACCCGGGTGTGTATTTTGCCAATTTCCAGTTATATTATATAAGTTCTAGTCACAATAAATCACTTTCACATAGTCCTCATGCAGTCAGCCACCGTCCGTAAAAGTCATGTTATACTACAGTGGTGGTCATGTACTAAAACTCTTCACGGACTTTTGAAAAGACACGATACACATAATTCATTTCATTTCACTTCACTGGTGCACATGGATTGATCTTTATTGGATAAAATACCACCGATAATAAGCAATAAAACTCAAAACACATGAATTTATGAATATAAAATTGAAAACACAACGTCACTCTGCAAGTTCCCGCCAAAAAGTCCGAGAAAATGAATTTCCAAACAAATTTCGAATTCTAATCCGATTTAAATATTTGACATTCCAATTTTAAAGAGCATTTCAGTTTCCAGATCAAAAGGCAGATAAAGCGCGCTTATTTAAAACTTATTTAACGAAAAACACTTTCTTTTTATAAATTAACATACAGTAGCTTACAAATTTCCAAATACAAATTCAAAAGCGAATACCAGGTGTTTTTAACCGACTTCAAAAAAATAGGAGGTTCTCAATTCGGTTGTATTTATTTTATTAACCGATTTGGAAAATTCTTTTTTTGTCTGGAAGGGTACACTTCCCGTTTGGTCCCATTGTCATCAGATCAGGATTTGATTACTTCTTAGTGTACTTTGAAGTCGGTTTAAGTTTGTTGTAAAACAGTCCAATTATTCAATTTGTTCCTAATTGCTTTTTTTGGCCTCACTCCCGTGTTCCGTTCGCTCCATCTAACTTATTCTGTAATCTGTGAAAATCGGATTGAGATTTTCAAACATGTGTCAAAATAAAAAATGTAATTTAAATCAAAAATACCAAGGAGTATTGATATCAACTTCGATGCAAATCACCCCTAAAATAACTTTCTACCCCTTTTTGACCCCGTCAGGTGATGATTTTGAATAAAATACGAAACACATCTTCCATCAATTCTGTTACGGAATGTTTATGCAAAATTTGAAGTAGATCGGACCAAGGAATCACGTTGTCCCATACAAACTTTGCCCCCATTTTTCACCCCCTTAGGGGTATAATTTCGGAAAATCCTTTCTTATCTGATGCCTACGTTATACAAAGAACACACCCTCCAAGTTTCAGGTCTCTACGATCAGCGGTTTAGGCTGTGCGTTGATTGTCAGTCAGTCATTCAGGACAAAGCATTTTATATATATAGATTACGCCGCTCGTAGGTAATAAGGAGTCCGACGGTCGGAAGGTGCGTAATAGTACCGCTGCAGCATCTGGGGTGAATATTTTTGGTATGTTTTACGTTCACTTGCGAGTCTTTTTGTGAATCTATAAACTATAATTATGATTTATTTATTGCTTGTTAAGTTTCTTTCCGGAAGTTTTCTCAGTTTAAGTGTACTACGAACTGGTGGTAGAATCGAATTGTAATTTTCGTAAGTACCTGATTGGGGCCTAAATTGAATAAAGATTTTTTTTAATTGCTACTTCACGTAGGCATAATTATTATTATGAAACTCAGCTGCAGTGGCGCTTCTATACTTACATAAACGCAGGCCTCTGGCCACCCCTGCCCCGCGGCAGCGCGAGGTGGAGAGGCAATGTGCGAGCGCCTTTATGTGAGTATCATGTGCTCCGACACCTCAACTTAAAGTAAGAGCTTGCCCACATTCCAAGGACTTTTGGGGAAACAACACTTGGAAATTTTTGGTATCAACATCTCAACGAGAAACGTGTTCAAGAAAAACGAGGAACTCTATACCTTTGATCAGTGGCGTAGCTAGGTAAGTAAAGGCCCTGGGGCAAAAATAAACTAGGGCCCATCTAGGGCCGCAACTAAACTATTTAAAAAAAAACAGGCCATCTCGTTTTTACACCTGGAGCAAGACTACACTCACACATTAAAAAAAGACATATCGTAGCATGTTCTGCCATCTTGTCCGCTATGATAATCCGTATGAAGGGTCAACAACTGTTTGTATTTATGCGAAATATTAGGCGCCCGCCGATGCCACAGAGAGAGTTCTAGAGTTCCGCGTTCAGAGCTCTGCGTTTCTTTTTTTTTCAATAACTTTTCACTGTTGGTAAGTCAGAGTCCGAGGAGCCCCCTGAGCTTGGGAGCCCCGCGGCAGCAGGGAGCGGGGCTGCCCCGTCTAGCCCCTAAGTAGCTACGCCACTGCCTTCGATATTACCTTATTCTTTAAAAACAGCATTTTTACGAATAGCATTTTCTTTATACCTTCTATCATAGATAACTCCTTATTCTAGACCAAGAAGTAGTTCACAAAAAAAAATACCAACTACAGTACTTAACATTGTAAAACAATGTGTGGTCTTATTGCTTAGAACCGTATATGTGTCACTTCCATTCTCAACATCACTAGAAATAGTAGTCAAACACAAACCCAAAAACCTTTTAGATTTCCTTCGTACACAAACATAGGTAACACATACGTACGTAACACGAATTGTCGTGTAGTATTTTCCTCGAGTGCACGCGTAACAAGTATTCCATCACAGATATTGGCGCGCTACCTGTAGTCAGCTGAGCCCGCGAGCCAAGCAACCAAGCCCTTGAACATGTCCAGACATGGCATCTACATCATGTTTTTTTTTTACTGTGTAGGCCTGTGTTTGACCACAATCTCACTATGGTAAGTGATGATGTGGTCGAAGGTGGTAAGCACACAAAGCCTAGAAGGAACTGGCTCTCAAGTGCAGTTGTCGGAACACACCGATAGGTGCTTGGCGACAGATTTTCAACTTGAGGGTGGTAGCCAGCCAGACGGGTACTACAAAGTACCCTACCACCGTACTATGGTTTCCTCAACCTCAATGGAACCCGGGACCTTCGCCTCGGTATCCGACGTCACTACCACTGAGCTAGCATCGCCTTAAAAAAAGGGCTAAGCTAAGTTTAAGGTTCAGAAACTGACGGAAGGACGGCAGGAGGACAGTCAAGAGGATTGCCAATGTATTGCCAAGCTTTATAAAAACCAGCGTGCTTTTGATTTTAAATGTATTTGAAGGCTTTTACTTACTTAAAATAAATTTTCATTAAAAGTATTCATTTTAACTGATAAACTGTAAACTATTATTACTTGATAGTTAACACTTAAACATACACAAATAACCACCTTACCTCTTTTGTAATAATGGCGTAAATATATTTAGCTTAATGTGTCACCTCTAAGCATTTGCGAGATCTCGTAGCCCAACTCTACGTGAAAGCCTACGCCGTAGCGGAGCGGCTACAGTGCCTGGGGACCACGCATCGACACATATTGAAAATTTACGTATGTCTACTAGTACGCATGTTTTTAATACGTACACAACGTACACATTGCGCCTCATGAGAGATTGGAAGTTAAACACAAGTCAATAAATAAACTCCTAAGCATAGCACAGGGGCCCAAGTCTACTATTTCAATTGTGTTCCAATGATCTTTCAGTGGTGTCAAAATTGTGCCATAATGACATATTTTGTTAGTAAGTAGACTATCAAAACTGTAAAATGTCACAATTTTGACACCACTGAAAGTTCATTGGAACACAATTTAAATAGCAGACTTGGGCCCCTGGTTAGGAAAAAGTTATATAAAAGACATTAGAAACGCGAAATAAAATTCCACTTTTAAAATTCTAATTTCAATCTATTCAAGTGAAATTATACATTTTTATTTTACTTTTATAGCACTTAAACTCATATAAAAGTCAGTGTAAAGTAGTCTGCAACGCATTACAGTACGTTTAACGTCTTTAATAGTGTCTGTTACCGTCTCGGATAAGCGTGACTTATCTTTAAATCTTTGTAGGGAGGGTCAAGGGGGCGGGGGTCCAGTGTGCGCGCACTCCCTTTGATCCTTTATTAAGTGATACAAAGAAGTCTTAGTTGTATTTTTCTTTATTGAAATTTTATCGTGTTTTGATTCCCGTGGGCTTAAGCTTATTGGAAGAGGCTTTAAAACTTGAAATGAGAAAAATGTTCCATTCATTTTTCCTCGACCTTTATAATTTTGAAGTATTGAGTCAATCAAGAAGCAATTTTCTTTTGAATAAATATTGACAATCAATGTCTTCTTTGCACATTGACGCGGAGAAAGTTTTTTTTTTATATTATGATATTATATCTACTGTCTTTTTTATACATGTTCATTTTTTTAATAGCTTACTCTTTATTTAATATAGGTTATGTTAATATATCTATATCTTATATAGGGTGATGGGAAGATGGGTGCAAAGCTGTAAGGCGATGATAGTATAGATCATTTAGACCCTTTTTAGCCATGGTTGTCTAAGACGAAGTGTGAAATTTTTTTTTTACCAATCTTTTCTGGTTTTTGGCTCAAAACTCCGAAACTTATCCGTTAATTGATAATTATAGCCAGTTTGGATGATGTGTGAATTCCTTTTCATATTATTTATTTAAAATAATCTGTAAGCAATTCAAACAAACATGTACTAAACATGTGTGTCATCAGTTTTTAGTTACAGTAAAGATTGGTAAAAAAAAAATTTCACACTTCGTCTTAGACAACCATGGCTAAAAAGGGTCTAAATGATCTATACTATCATCGCCTTACAGCTTTGCACCCATCTTCCAATCACCCTGTATATCACAATGTTAGTTACCTTACTCCTCCGAAACGGCTTTACTGATTTTTACCAAATTTTATATGCATATTCAGTAGGTCTGACAATCGGCTACTATCTATTTTTCATACCCCTAAGTGATAAGGGTAGGCACCACGCGAACGAAGTCACGCCGGTCAGCTAGTATATACAAACAAACAAACAAAGTCGTGTTAGTTACACCATTTATAGCTCGAGAACGGTTCAACCGATTTTCATGAGAAATAGTTTGCGCTGGGTAGGGTAGGACACCACGTGAACGAAGTCGCGCTGAACAGCTAGTTAATATTATTATATACTCGCTAATCTAATGGTGCGTCCATGCTTGGCGAATCGAGCACGAGCCGAGCCTCGAACGAGCACGCTGCGAGCACGATTCGCGTAGCGTGGACGGGCTTGCGAGTCTCGAACAAGCGCGATTGTCAGTTTTTTCACGTACAGAGGGATTCGCATCGTGCTCGTTGTAGGTTCGTTCGTGACTCGGCTCGTGCTCGATTCGCGGAGCATGGACGCACCATTAGAAATAATTTTATAAATCTCACTGCCCCATTCAGACCATTTTGCTTTCCAGAAATCGTTTCTTTTCCATATTTCATAAGATTTAACACAAAGCAGCTGGTTCTCCCGAGAGGACATTAAAATACCCGAGTAAATCATACAATTTTGATCGCGGACTTTATGGAATAACTTAGTATTTATTTACAGAGGCTTTTATATAACTTAGTTGCTGAATAAGGGCTGTATAAATATAAAAGTTACACAATAATGGCGCCACCAGCATCCCAGCAGATACAAACTGTCTGACATTATTTATAAAGCTTACCAAATTTATTAGCCCACTCTGTTATGATACTTAGAGGAATATCGTCTGACCTTTAGGTATTATTTGTTGTTATTTTCTTGGATAATTTTAGGTAGTCTATTTGGTTGATAATCTTTATGATCATATCTTTCAGTACTTGATAGTCTACTTTTGTCAATTTATTCTATATCTTGAATTTCATATTGCTCTACTTTACTAAACTGAAGATTCTAATAGTTCCCTGCGTATACATTTTAGAAGTAGCTAAATATATGTGGCAAAATATTAGGGAATTCAAATCGCGCGTTGATAATAAATAAAGTCAAAATATGTGGCTTGGCCGTTTAGCTACCGAATCATGGGCGTACGGTGAAAAATTTATTCACTGTTAATTACATTTCTGTATTACAATAGTTCTTGTAGTAGCAAAACGGCCAAGCCTCATATTTAGACTAAGGTGTAGAGTTTGTGTTGAAGTTAGGGCGTGTAGAGCTGTTATAAGCTTGTCTCTACATGAGATCTGATAACTTTTTGACAGTGCGAGCTATATGGTCTCGTCTCGGCAACATTTTACATGAAAATTTTTTTGGTGGGATACTTTTTAGTTCATAGCTACAGATTACAGAATAAGGCAGATGGAGCGCGCGGAATACGAAAGTGAAGCCAAAAAAGCTAATCTAATGGTAAAGCTATCTAATGGTAATTCGTAAACCAAGTAATTTGCCCGAAGAACATGCACAACAAACAGAGGTTTCAGTGCCTACTAAGAACAGAAAATAAAGATACCAGCTGAAGTAAATATTTTTCAGAAACATCATCTTGTTGTCAACCAATCTATGAAAACGAAAGACTGCTTTGTAGGAAATGTAGTCACTTTTTCTGATCGGCACAAACGGAACGACAACCGACACCTAGCAGTGTATATTTTATTTATATTACGTAATTTGGGACGCTCCCCAGTCCGACGGATTGACGACCTCAAAAACTGAGCGGACTGTACTGGATGCGGGGCCCAAGGAATCGGAAGGAGTGGCTTTGGGAGAGGTTCAGCAGTGGACCGAGAAGCTGATAATGATGACGATATAAGTAATGAACTAGCTTTCCATCCCAAGGTTTTACCAGTGATCCCCTATTTTACTCTCTAGGGGTGGTAATTTTTAAGACCCATGTGGTTGAGCTGTGAGCAGTTTCTCCTTTATACATACAGAAGAAGAAATAAAGCACTTCATACTGTAACGGATATTATACAGACCCTGAAACCGCGACCGAAATCCGTACCCGCGAGTCGGAAGCAAAAAGTCTACGTCAGTGCAAACAGCTGCTTTCATTTGCGCATCGCCTAAAGCAATTTAAAGCTCTCTGTATACGACGCGAACGCGACGATACACAGTATAATCCGTCGAAGGAAACTTAGTCGCAATATAAAAGATAAACAGAATTGGAGAAAATCAGGGTGTTTCAAAGGAGCGTATTGCATTTGCCGGCGCGTGAATAGACGCCGAGAGCCGCCGACACCGCTTTACGCGCAAGAGTTTGCGACACCGTGGAAAGTTGGGGACACACATGGAGGGGTTTATTGTTGGTTGTATGTTTTTGGAAACAATTTTTTGAGTGAGTTTGTTTGCCTCGATGTTTGTTTGTTACGCTTTCACGCCCCAACTACTCAACTGATCATGATGGAATTTGGCATGCAGATAGCCTATGGTATGGTACTTTTCACTTAGGAACGTGGGTGAAACCACTTGGGATATCTAATATCAAAATAAAACCCCGCTTTTCTGTTCCACACAAATCAACTCTTTTTTACAATGGATGTCTTCTTATGTATCGTCATGCACCACCAACCTAACTATTTCAAAGTCCAGGAAATCAACTCACTGGATGTGTATTGGTATGGAAAAACTTGCGCCGTCTACCACCCTGCCGGCACCCTGCGCCGCCAGGGGAGCGCCACTACTTCCTATTAACTTCACGGTTTAAACTTCCAACAACTTGGCAACTTTGCGGAGTAAATAAAAATATAGAGGCTGTTGCCGGCAACTAAACGCATTAACTATTATAATTGCTTATGGTCATTGTATGCCGACATAATAATCTTGCTTGAAAAAGTTTTTATTCTTTGAGAACATTTTTTTTCACTTCGTAAGATCGTACTTACTAAGTGCTTCATTCATATACTTTGAGCTGTTTTTAGAATGCTTTTATTTAAAATGGTTGTCGGATTTGAAGGTTTCCATAGTCTTTTATATCTTAACTGCACTTAAGATAGCGTTCTTTTTTGATATATAAGATATTCAAGTTGATTCCGTAGCCATTTCGTTGTACAAGAATTAACCCAGCAAGAAAAAAAAACTAGGTATAAGTTAATCCACTACTTATAGTTTATCTTTCGATATCTTTATTTATTTGCAATAGAAGCAATGGAAAATAGAACAATATCATATCCAGATAAAAAGATTCAGAATTGATATGCGTCCGGCGTCTCCCTGCCCGCGGCGCAAGCCCGTATTATGAGATATCCTCTTTGCAGAGGACTGCACACAGCTCGCGGCGTCACTGTCAGGGTATGTAATAGCTGCTGAGTTTATTATACAGGTTTGAGTTACTGGTAACACGCCGTATTCCTGGTAGGAGCTGAAAGGGCTTAAATGCAACAAAATGCCTCCAACGCATAGCGAAAGTTTAAAGTTTTAAATATATATGACATTTTGCAATTTTTGAAAAATAACTAATTTTGGCGTTTGGCGTTTTGGGCTCCTACCAGGAATACGGGGGGTTACCAGTAACCCCGTAGTCATGACAGTAATTTGTTGAATTTGACATGACTTTAGAAGATATATCCAAGATGCACGCATTAGGTGCGAGTCATTTCGAGCCCTTTTTGAACTCCATTTATCTAAGAGGCTAGTTTACTTATTTTGACCTAATACCTGAACGAACTTGCCAAGGTGGAGTAAGTTCAGCTTACCCTAAGAAAGTAAACTTTTAAATAACAAGTCATTTTAAGATGAAGGTCTTAGTCATTTCTACAAGCTTTTTATTAACTTGCAAAATATGTATGTTCGGGTCAAATCTTGCAAATCATATTTCACTCAATTCCCGTGGTTGGATTGACTTGATATTTGGTACACATTAGCATATTTGAAGACAATGCAAGTACAGTCAACAAAAAGTACAGTCACCAAAAAGACATTGTATTAAAAATATTTTTTTTAACAAAAACTTATTACTATTTTGTATTTTATGTGTTCTACATTACAATTACAAAAACCCGGACGAATACTAAACACAGAACTAGCCAAGCAATAATAATATTCGAAACAAGCCAATTTCATTCCATATTTGCTACATAAAAACGGCGGAGCGTTCAAGGCAGCAGTCAAACAACGCCAACTCCTCAAACCCTGCAAATGTCCATATTTGTAAATAAACACACGTAGGATACGCCTGTAGGAGCGGTGGACCGTGCTGTGCAAACTACTCATGAATATGTACCAACTCTCTCGTGAATTTTCCACTGTTAGAGATTGGAAATATAAGAAATGGTGTCCCAAGAAATAGTATAAAGCGGAAGTCCAGAGGTTAATCACCGTTAGAGGTAGGTAGGAGGTCCTTTGGTCTCCGGTCCCAACCTTTGGCAAGTAGGGCAGTAAAATTTTCGGATAGCAGGCTATTTTTGTAGCATTTGGTGTTGCAGGTATCCATAGGCTACCGTAACCGCTTACCATCAGTTGGCCGTAAGCTTGTTTGCCACCTTAGAGGTATAAAAAATGTATTTTTTTTTTGTTTCGAACACTGCAGGTTCAAACGAGTTTTCTTCCGCGGAAGCTCAGACTGTGAAATGAGCTCCCCACCGTGGTTTTCCTAATGGAGTACAGAATGGGATTCTTCAAAAAGGGTGTGAAGAGATTTCTTCAGGGTCGGCAACGTGCGATTGATACCCCTGGTGTTGCAAAGCGTCCATAGGCTACGGGTAACTGCTTACCATCAGGCCGTATGATTGTTTGCCACCTTAGTGATATAAAAAAAAGGCAAAACCATTTATTCCATTTAGGCCCTAGTAGGACAATTATAAAGGTCAAAGCTACTGAAGTTACCGCCAGTTCATAAGTCGACATTTATTAAATGATATCATCGGAGTCACTACCAGGTGCCAGCTGAAAATCAGCGCTGTTGATATACAGCAGCACATGCTGAGCTGGTACCCTTTTGACAGCACACCCACCGTTAGACGATGCGAGAAACAAATTGTTTTATTATTATTATTTTTATATTTTGTCTGTTTTGTGTTTGTTAATTTTACCTAGTTTCATATCTTCCTGTATGTTTCTTGCTCTTTTGTTTTACTATTATTTGTGTTGTTAATAAATCTTTCTTACTTACTTACTTACTATATTGTAGAAAAGAATAGTAGATTTGTATTAAACAGATTCAGGATTTGAAATAAAAAGAGCGCCTCCGTATCGCGTCGGTCATTTCTTGTCGCGCGTCTTCAATCGCGTTATAGCAGTAAAGCGAGCCTGCTGCGAGCCAACCCGTGATTCGATTAGTTCACTCGGCGACCTCCACCCGCTCGGCTCCACTGAACCTTATTAGCAGTCGTTTTATTTGCTCTTTGACAAGAATAGGATTTTTATTTGGTTTCTTTCTGACACGCGAGGTTGGTTCACGTTATGGAGGTACTTAAATCTTTTGAGAGTGTAGTTTTAGGCGAAGATTAAATGAAGCAGCGTGAAAGACAGTAAATTGGGTGCTTGAGTTTATACACTGACCCAACCTGCACATAAAGCAAGATGGACCACCGAAGGGAATCAGTCTTGTTCCTGAAAATAAAAACATTATAATATAATCTCACAACCATTACTATTTTGGGCACCTCTTATGTGTCCGTAAGGATTTTTGAATCTGGTCAGTATTTTTTACACAAATTAGAATTTCATTACGAGAACAAGAAATAAAGCCTGCACGAAATTTATTCCATTCATGCACCTTATTGGACATGTAGTAAAAAAAATCCCCTTCGCATAATAAGCCGCATTATATCCTGATCAAAATTTCAGCCAACTCTGACCGGAAGTCGGCACCCGGAAACGAAAGCGGCCGGCAGATGGCGCCGTTTCCTCTTATTGCTGACCGCGGGACAAAGCCTGTCGCTTTATACCCTACACAACCTTTATTTCACTCCCCAAACTGCCTAATTGAGACCTTAATACTAAGTAATAAGGGTGAACTAAAATGCGCAAGAAAATTTGTTAGCATTTTGAAATATGCAACTAGTTTACCATGCCAGTTTATGTTTACATCTAAATGAGGTAAAATGAGCTTTATTATGTAGACAATAAAGGCTGGATAGAGAGGTTGACGTATGTTGGCGAGTGTTAATATATGCGAGTAGTACAAGGTGGAGTAGAGACGAGTAATTTGAGCGTCTCGTTGATTTAATAGCGTTCCGCGGGATGTGAGAACCTTTTTAAAGTTTCCCTTCGCTTCGTTATAGAAATTGATAGACGTACAACTTAATTTGCTATCTAACAACTTCTCTCAATTAATTGGGCTGTGTGTTCTATAACTCTATCCAATACGTTTTTCATTCGAAATGGTGCGCAGATTGGGCAGAAATACTTTCTTTAAGCCCTGCACTACCTTTTTTCTTAATGAAATATGCACTTGGCCTATGTCACGCCCAAAGGACGATGATGTAGCCGATGATTTTCGGAGTCTTGTTTCTGTTAACAATAATAGTTGAGTAAATAAATTACGTGTTCTGTAGGAGACATGCTTGACCTACCTAGTGTGGGAACCACCAGTAAACCGAATGCAATAAACTATAGAAAATATTTCGCTGCATTCAAAACAGTTTCAGATATTTCATACTTTTTAGTATACTTTGTAGACAGTGTTTTTTTTTTGTTAAAAAGTTAATTAATTTATAATTTTCAGTTTCATTTTAAATACTAAATACGTCTACGTAACCCTTTCGAGTGTAGAGGCCTGATATTATGTTGTGTGATTGCGTAAACAATGCATATTTATGCGATAGCAGCAATCGCGGTTGACTTGCTGTAATTTTTTTAAGAGTTCCGTTGTCTGTCTCCGAAACTCATGATCAGATATATATAAAAAATTTACGGAAACATTTCAGGATAAACCCCTTCCGAACAAAAAAATAATTTTGCAAATCCGTCGCAAATTTATGCCCGAACATACAAAAAAACAGACATCCGAATTGATAACCTCCTTTTTGAAAGTTGTTAAAAATAACAAATGAAACTGCGTTTTACACTTTCCACTGACTGCACAGCGAGCGACTCCTATGAAGCCCTCTTCAAGATGCCGTTTGTCAGCAACGCGCTTGCTATACTCCTAGCAGTTGCAAGATTCTATAGGTTACGGTAGCAGTTTACCGAAAGGCGGGCCGTATGCTTTTTTACTGCATTAAATAAGTATAAATAAGAACAGCAACTAAGAAATAAAAAAAACATTAAATTGCTTCATTTCACTAGCCTCCGCTCACATATACCAACTAACGTTTATGCGCATATCTTGAATATCAGCAAATATTGACATGATCCACATCGCATCATTCACGGGGTGTGCGCCGTCTTGCCGACCGTGATATTGGACATCCCCCTCTCTATCTAGCTACATTATAACAGTAGGTACTTATATACCATCTTACCAATGTTTTTATTTCATATCGAATATGTGTATACATATTTTTTATATTTTACTGTATGTAGGCCTGTGTTTAACCGCAATCTTGCCATAGTAATCTCGCCATCGACGGGGAATCCATCCACACACATTGAAACCAGAACTGTTTCGAACTGTGCGGGCTTAAAGGAGTTTTCTTCCGCGGACGCTCGGGCTGTGGAATGAGCTCCCCGCCGTGGTTTTCCCAATGGAGTACAGCATGGGGTTCTTCAAAAAGGGCGTGAAGAGGTTTCTTCAGGGTCGGCAACGCGCGAGTGATACCCCCGGTGTTGCAAGCATCCATAGGCTACGGTAACTGCTTACCATCAGGCGGGCCGTATGCTTGTTTGCCACCTCAGTGGTATAAAAAAAAAAAAAAAAAAAATAAGTGATGATGTGGCCGAAGGTTCACCACCTTACACAATACCTAGAAGGAATTGGCTCTCAAGTGCAGCCAACGGAACACACCGATAGGTGCTTGGCATGAAGCATAGTGCTTGGCAAAAGATTTTCAACTTGAGGGTAGCCATCCAGGTGGGTACTACAAAGTAAGTAAATTGCTATGGTTTCCTCACGATGTTTTCCTTCACAGAAAGCTCAAGCTCATTGTAGGATTCGAGCCCGGGACCTTCGTCCCGGCATCCGACGACGATTTATTTTTAAAATAGATTCGCCCTGCATTCTCGAGGATACTAATCCAGTGATAAATGTATCCTTCGTGTCATTTCAAATTATGATTGACCTATTACATAGGTACCATCACGGTTGATTATGCCGATGAGAAAAACTCACTTTAAAGGGAAAAGTATCAGCAGGATACAATGGTTGACAGCCCCAGCTCTGTTTGTTATATGACATTAGAAAGGGACGGGTATATTTAAAACATAAGGGGGAATTATTGTTTTGTCTCGGTGGTTCTTAGATATAGTCAAGTCAAAGTCAAAGATATTGTAGGACCTACCAATGCGATATAATAATTAATTAATTAAATTTAACACGTTCACATAACTTCTATGTGCTTTTATTACCTATTAAATACTTGGGTGTACAAAATAATAAAATTACACAACCTCCATAAAATAGGTTAATTACAAAAGACAGTTAATTAAGACCCAATATAGGGAATGTCAAAAAGGGTTAAGTAGGCATTAAGTTAATTTTACTCACGAGGGTCCACGGAGCCTACTTATAATCGAGTCACTTAATCATGTTAAGAGGGAAAGAGATAAAACGCTTGACGGTGGTAAAGTGGGGCACAATTAAATTACCTGACATACTTTTGACTTATATTTAAGTCCGTATGTCTTCACAAAATATCGATCCGTCCTCCTTACTTTGTTTCTAGGAGAATAATATTATACCTCATCATCATCATCAGCCTATAATGTCCCACTACTGAGCACAGGCCTCCTTTCACAAATGAGGGTGAAAGGGACTAGGCAGATACTCCACCACGCGAGCCCACTACGGATTGGTGGAGGTAGGCTAGTGGTCAACCTACTGTTGGAATTTTTCAAGCCGCCTAGTAGGCATCCAACTATCTTAACGACTATAACAACCGGGTGATAACCGGGACCAACGGCTTTACGTGCCTTCCGAAGCACGGAAACGCTCGATTTGAAATACCACTAGACGGTCACCCATCCAGGTACCGACCACGACAGACGTAGCTTAACTTTGCCGATCGATTAGGAACGGCTAATCATTGCAATAAATGATTGAGTATGAATTACTTAAATAATAAAACTCACGAAAAGAGTTTTCAACGAGACTGGGCAGGAGTAAGTTCTCTAGGGGACCACAATAGATCCCAATGGGTCGATGTGTCGGAGTTATTTCTCGGCCCCTGCACAAGATAAGATATGATAAGTACTTAAATATAAAATTATGGTAGGATTAGTCGGTGACGTGTATTAAAATGTGAATGTCTCGTGAATAAAATCTATTACGGGTGTGTTTAATGTTAGTAATTCGTTATATATTTTACAGGTCAAAGAAAAATATTAACTCCTTTATTACAAACGAAGGCTTAAAGCAAGTTTAGTAAAACAGTCACTCGGTCACTTTCTAACGTCATTTAACAAAAATAGACGAGGCCTTTTTTAAACCTGAGTTTGTTTTAACCATGTTTTGTAATAAGCCAGCCAGCTTACTGGAACCGATCAGCAGCTCACTCACGACTTCGATTATTTTGTCTATTTATATCGGAATAAACTTTACATATAGAAACTTAAACATATTCTATACAATATACAACTCAATTTAATACAAATAAATGATTTTAAAAAATTACACATGGAACAAACTTCAAATATTTTTTTTTACGGCTTAGGTACAAATCCAACAAAATTGACGTCATCAATAATATTCATACTTGTAAAAACAGGAGCAATAAAACCGTGTGAATTGATCGAGGACGGTAATTAATCTATGCATAATGCTCAGCGAAGGCTCCCGTTCAAAGGGTGTGCATAAATCAAAATGGCCACCGACGGGGACCAAATTATATGGACCAAATTAGAATATATTCAGCTGTAATTAATCAACTGTGTTGGGATTCTGTTCGGTAGGTTTTATTATTTCAATTTACTTTTAAAATAGATTGAAAGAGTTTTATGTAAAAGTATTACATAATATATTAGTAGCTTCTATCCCTGTTTTATTTTATACGGGGGAATATTAAGTTATATAACAGGTGGAGATTTCGAGATGACATATATTCGAAACCTATGTTTGGTTAGTCATGCTGAACAACTTTTACTATGGAACCAACACTGAATTCTCAAAACCATAACCATGTTTAAGACGGGCCAGCTGGCGTGGTTGTATAAGATTCCACTTATCACGCCACAGGTTGTGGGTTCGATTCCCAGGACACATTGTGTGCATGAACATGTCTGTATGGCCTGAATCCGAGTGTAAGTAATTATGTTTTGAGTATGACGTAGTACATAACATCAGTTTTGGTTTCTATAGTACAAGCTCTGCTTAGTTTGGGATCAGATGACCGTGTGTGAGGAATGTCCCAGGATATTTATATAATTTTTTAATATTTTTTTTAGCATATAATAAAAGTTTATCAGAAAATTTTCGTAGAATAGAAGTTTCTTCCAGCACAAGCAACATTAGTGTAAGTGCGAATGGATTTAGCAACACATTAGGTATATATTCACTTGCACAATTAACGGTACCGTCCGGTGCATTAGGCACCGTCTCCCGGCACATGCCGATAGATGCCGAGTAGGGATGTCTATTCATTTATCGATTTTATTAATTTTGTTTCGACATGACAATTTCTGGTCTGTGAATTCTGACGGGGCCTTATTTTTCCTTCAAAGCTAGGCTAGGATTCTCTGGGCAAACACGTTTCATCTTCGGCACACGTAGAAAAAGTACATTTCGAATTCAAAAATAAGAACTGTATATTTATTAGAGGAAAATTATACATACGGCCAGTATGTATAATTTTCCTTTACACACATTTTTTACACAGTTTTTTTTTACACATTTGTCACAGTTTTTAAAAATGGCAAAATCAATTCAAAAAGTCTTTGTATAAAAACTAATGTGAATAATTGGACTGTTTTAAAAAAAACTTAAACCGACTTCAAAGTACACGAAAAAGTAATCAAATCCTGATCTGATGACAATGGGACCAAACGGGAAGTGTACCCTTTCAGACAAAAAAAGAATTTTCCAAATCGGTTCATAAATGACGGTAACAAAACATAAAAAAAAAAAAAAAACACAACCGAATTGAGAACCTCCTCCTTTTTTTGAAGTCGGTTAAAAAACTCTTGATTTCCAATTAATTGATCACCTATCTCTAAATAGAAGGTAGATAATAAATACGTTTAAATCCAGCTATGTTATTTTTAATAGAGCACAGTTTATAGCAGTTAAATGTAGTTTAATTAGTTGGTGCGGTTAAAACTTGGCTACGGTTAGTTCAACTTGCACTAACAACTTTTACTTCTGCTGATGTGCTGTACGTAGATCCTAGATACTGCCTGTGTCTAGAACTTAGTACAACCTTGTTTGTAATAATCATATTTATATTATTAAATTACCTACCTATTGAATGATGACCATTGATGTTATTAGACTAAACAGAGTATGTAATGTAGTTTCAGATGCTAATTTTCGAAACCTGAGTTGTGATAGCATGATAATGTTAAACCCCTGAAATCACGAAAAAAGATTTCAAACTTTCATAAAATAAAAATGTAGGAAAAATATGTTTTTTAATGATATCAGATTTTATCTATCTATCTAGAAAAAGTCGTTCTGAATTAAAAATTATTAGTTTCGACAATGTAAAACTATATAAGGTCCTAATAAATTAGTGAACTTCCTCTTGAGGGATGAATGTATAGGTCATTAGTAATCAAAAAATAATATTAGAAAAACAATC
Source organism: Achlya flavicornis (assembly GCA_947623365.1). Lineage (NCBI taxonomy): Eukaryota > Metazoa > Arthropoda > Insecta > Lepidoptera > Drepanidae > Achlya > Achlya flavicornis. Next base: position 15,923,610 of record OX392477.1, on the reverse strand, counting down.
CGAGGAAAAAAAAAAAAAAAAACCTTCGCGCGGCTTCTTTGATTTGCATAGAGACAGTATAGGATTTTTTATTTTTTCCCTCGGATTATTTTTCTAATATTATTTTTTGATTACTAATGACCTATACATTCATCCCTCAAGAGGAAGTTCACTAATTTATTAGGACCTTATATATAAAATTCGATAATCTCCAAAATCATCGATGTATCGATAATACAGTAATACAACTCTAGTAACTCAGTTATACCCAGTACGGTGACTACGCCATCGAATGATTCAATTTGAAACGTTTTATTGAGTGAAAATTGCTTCAGACTGCATCGGACGGGTCCTGCTACTACATTCTACTGTTCAGCTCTAGTATTTACACGCAGGATCTAAAAGACGGGTGTAAAAGAAATATTTTTTGGGACCAGCTCTTAAATCGCGAATACATAATGGTACAGGATTCGTTCATTGCTCTCGATTTCTAGCGTGGACGTACATACTAAACGAGCCTTCAACGAGCCTACAACGAGCCCGATGCGAATCCCTGTGTTCGTGAAAAAATGACTATCGAGCGGAGCGCAGTCGAGCATGTTCGTTCGAGGCTCGCAAGCCCGTCCACGCTACGCGAATCGTGCTCGCAGTGTACTCGTTCGTGGCTCGGCTCGTGCTCGGTTCGCCAAGCATGGACGCACCATAAGATTCTATGTATACGGTTCTGTTAGTTAGTTTTTTTGCGGTAAACACGGGCCTCATCATATCAGCCCATGGATGTCCACTTATTCAGTACCTTACCTACTTTCACTGTTGATGCAGTATATACAAAGCTATATAGTAGCAGCCCTGTATACAATGGTAGGAGAGCAGCCGTTTCGATTGCAAAGGCTAATGGGATTCATGTCGACACCTTATTTGTTTCACCAAAGGCACTTCATTGTTCTTTTAATTAAAAATTCTATAGAGTGCCTTTTTTATTGGACGTCTAATAAGGATTCTGTGTTCAAAGAAGTATAAGTAGTTGTAGTGGTATTTTATTTAAGTCAGTAATTAATAATCAGCAGACAGCTGCACATGAGAGCCAGGGGTCATTATTTCACCGAATGACGCGCACGCGGTACAACGCGATGATGACCATTCTTGGGCCCTGATTGGATGAAATTCATTAATGGTGTTTGTTACGATTACCACCAAAGTTACGCGGTAGAGCACCAGTTCTTTTAGGCTTTGTGTGCTTATTACTTTCGGCCACATCATCACTTACAATGGTTAGAAAAGTAAATAAGAAAGAAATTTTCTATATATAGATTGTATTTTGTACATATTTGTTGTAAATAAAAACTACCTATATTAATAAAAAAAAAAGAAATAAAGACAGCTCTATGTTCTAGCGGGGGCGACCGCGACTCTGTCACAACTCACTATGACAAGCATTAGGGTCGCGGGGTGCAAGCTCTCTATTTTTAACCGACTGGCCGGAAGGAGGGTTATCTTTTTGAATTATTATTTTATCATTGGATCACCTTAGAGGACTGCAGAACAGCTATTTATTTAATAAATAAATATCCTGTGACATTCACACACGGTCATCTGATCCCAAACTAAGCAGAGCTTGCACTATGGAAACCAGATAACTGATATATTACATGTACTACTGTTTGTTTGTATATACATACTAAAGATACACAATTACACCCAGACTCAGGACCATCGAACATCTAACCCAAAGGAGCGTTTACCCAAAAGATGACGTTAATTCTGATTGCAATCTGTTCCGCCAATTTCCCACCACCGACAATGCACTCTGATTGGTTAATTCAAGGACACATATGCGCTCTGATTGGCCAAGTCAAGAACACAAGATACAGTGATTAGTCCTTCCTTACTGTTCAAAATCAGTGACAAATCACTGACTAGTTTCAGAATCGGATTGCTCAGTATTACTACTCTAAAAGAATTGTTCCCCGATGCTCAGGACATACAGACATGTTCATGCACACAAATGCATGTCCTGTGTGTGAATCGAACCCACGACCTTCGATAGGTAGAAACTTAACCAACTGCGCCAACTGGCCCGTCCGTTTATTCAAACTTAAAAAAAAAAACAAGTAGGTACCTGTATTTAAATAAATTAACTTTTTAACAAAAAATAAACCGCCTTCAAAGTCCACTAAAAAGTATGAAATAACTCTTATCTGGCACTGTTTTGAAGTGAGCGAAATCGCATGACGTGTTCTATCAAACCAGTGTCAGATAAGAGTTATTACATACATTGTATTGTACTTTGAAGGCGGTTTATTTTTAGTTAACTTATTTTTGAATTTTTAGTTTCATTATAATACTGAATACATATGCTTAACCCTAACCCTTTCGAGTTATCTTATCGGATTCTGATTTTATGTTGTGTGATTGCATAAAAATGCATATTTATGCGATAGCAGCAATCGCGATTGTCTTTCTCAGTAAATCATCATCAGATCTATATGAAATTTATATGGGAACATTTCGGAAGAAACCCCTTTCGAACAAAAAAATAATTTTGCAAATCCGTCTATATATGACGGAACATATATAAAAAAAAACACATAAACATCCGAATTGATAACCTCCTCCTTTTTGAAGTCGGTTAATAAGTTGATTCGCAGTTCGTAGAAAGCACGTCCCATAAGCGAGCCAACGGATAAAAAAAGTTTGACATTCATCAAACTAGACATTTGAACCTCTCCTACAAGACATACATCAAAAACAAATGAAGCAGCATGACTATGCCACCTTGGGCCCCATCCATCTTAGGCCCCCAGTGGGCTCGTTACGCGTCCAGTCATCGCGGAGTAATTCGAAGGCCTCCCGTTTGATTGGCTTCATCTGCAGCAAGGCACGGGCTCATTTACTTTGTTATTTGTTATGTTTGTGAGCTTGAGTAGGATTTTTTGTTGAACTTTGAAAAAAAAAAACGTTTACTGTAAAAAAAACAGGTAATAATTGATCGTGCTTATTTTACCCTCAGGTAATGGTCTCCGTATTAAGCACAGTAGAGCCGAATAATCACGACGAAAATTGTACAAAAAGAATCATGGCGAGATCCATACATTGATTTGTACAAAAAAAATTAAACATTTTAGAGGGTTTTGAATCACTTCCAATGTTGAGATTACTTTACCATACGAGCATATACCTATATGAAATATTTTATAAACCGCGCAAAACATAACAACAAGATAACGGTTTTGGTCGCGAATAGTCAAATTCGCCGGAATGCCATAGAAATTCGCATTTTCATCCCGGGGTTCTAAAAATATTTTAAATGGCTCAAGTTATTCCTTAGGCACCAAGGATCAATTATAACGTCATTCTAACGTCTCTAAAAATCTTTATTTTTTTTAATATAGCGTTTTGTCCTTTGTTCCTAAACAATAACTTGATCTTAAAAATATTATTTTCTCATTAATTAATTGTACGAGGGTTGCTATATTTATTTCAGAACTAGCTTTCCGCCCGCGGTTTCACCTGCGCCCCCTTCTTTACTCCCTTACCTACCCTACCCAACCGAACCATACCCTACTCTACCCTGCTAAGATTACATTAGAAAAGTTTATATTGTTGTTAAATTTTCTAAGTTTCTGAGCAATTTTCTTAATGTTTTTTTTATGTAAGAGCCTTCTCCTGACAATAACAAACACAACAAAAAAGAATTAGCGAAATCGGTCCAGCCGTTCACGCGTGTTGGCGTACCCAAGGGAAATAGGGATTCATTTTTAGGGTTCCGTAGCCAAATGGTAAAAAACGGAACCCTTACAGATTCGTCATGTCTGTCTATCTGTCTGTCTGTCCGTCCGTATGTCACAGCCACTTTTTCCGAAACTATAAGAACTACAATGTTGAAACTTGGTAAGTAGATGTATTCTGTGAACCGCATTAAGATTTTTGCTCAGAAACTTACAAAAATAGAAAAATAACAATACATTTTGGGGGTTCCCCATACATACTTAGAACAGAAACACATTTTTTTTTTTAATAAAACCCATAAGTCTATGGATAGGTCTTCAAAAATGACATTGAGGTTTCTAATATCATTTTTTTCTAAACTGAATAGTTTGCGCGAGAGACACTTCCAAAGTGGTAAAATGTCCCCCCCCTGTAACTTCTAAAATAAGAGAATGATATATCTATAAAAAATATATGATGTACATTACGATGCAAACTTCCAACGAAAATTGGTTTGAACGAGATCTAGTAAGTAGTTTTTTTTTTATACGTCATAAATTGAAATTCATATCAAATCCTCAGGTCTATACTAACATTTACTTATATACTTACAGATATGTACGGAATCCTCCGTACGCGAGTCTGACTCGCACTTGGCCGCTTTTTTTGTGGAAGCGCTCGTGGTGTAGCATGATTAGCCGTTCTTAATCGATCGGCACAGTTAAGCTACGTCTGTCGTGGTCAGTACCTGGATGGGTGACCGCCTAGTGGTATTTCAAATCGAGCGTTTCCGTGCTTCGGAAGGCACGTAAAGCCGTTGGTCCCGGTTATCACTTAATTGTGATAGTCGTTAAGCTAGTTGGATGCCTCCTAGGCGGCTTGAAAAATTCCAACAGTAGGTTGACCACTAGCCTACCTCCACCAATCCGCAGTGGGCATGCGTGGTGGAGTATCTGCCCATTCCCTTTCACCCTCATTTGTGAAAGGAGGCCTGTGCTCACCAGTGGGACATTATAGGCTGATGATGATGAATGCAGTGTTTATAAAACATTTCATGTAAATAAAAGTGCTCAACATTAGTACATTAAAAATACTCAAACAAATATTTTGTACATCCAGAGTATGTATATGAATGACTGACTTCACATGCACTACTCAGCTCAATCAAAGCGTGCCCTAGGTGTAGTCTATAAAACTCCAATAATATCGTTGTAAAGTCATCATTATCACGAGACATAAATCGCTAACAAAGTGGTTGGTCGTAAAACTACCCCCTCCCTGCACACTACAGTCTATCGAACAGCCATAAACATGTTTGAGCCTAGTCATTTTGTAGGGGTGATTGTGACGCGCTTTTCTTCAATGGAGTTCGGACTTTATTATTGTTATACATACAGTATATAATGCATTGTAGCCGTAAGGTTTTTTTTATTCAAATTGATTGATTTTGAACGCTTAAAATAATGGATGAATAAACAGACTATCGGATTTTTCTAAGATTCTTCTTTTAGATGAAGCTCTTTTGATAACTTTTTAATAAACTCAGTATTATTACGGAACAATCACCAAAATCAGTAAAACAAACTACACTCTTGTATCTCCCGTAGCAACCACTACGACCGTAGCCAGCTACGCCGTAGCATGTCTACGTACAATTAAACGAAACGTAAAAACGGAAAACATTAAAAGAGATCAGTGAATCGGGAAGTGTGTAATGTTCGCCGAATCCGAAATGTTATGAATAAGTGTTGAGGGTTCTGTCCGTCCAAAGACTTTTTTTTTAAAGTATTGGATTTAAATGACGTTACGTTAGCTACTTTGATTTAATGTTTATAAGATGTATTTGAATGAAAAAAAAAATATAAACATTAGAATTGAGAACCTCCTCCTTTTTTGAAGTCGGTTAAAAATTGAGAGATACTTTTGTCCTATGATGGTTAGGTGTATGACTAAAACCTCACTACAAATACTACACAGTAACATACAATGTGCGATTATCGGCTTAATTTTCTTTTTCTAAAATGTAGAATCAAAAAACATTCTTATTAAATCACTTGGTAATCATTGAAGTCTTCTTTTTGCTATTATGGAACCCTAAACTAAGCGATAAAAGCGTATTTGGTGATTCCCTGCGATCGCTCCGCGATATATTTCGCGTTCGCTCCGATGCATCGCGATTTGATTCGATGATAGTTTTACACTATTTTGCCCCTGAAGCATGTATTTTCCATTTGAATTGTTCGCGATAGTGATGTTTTTTTTCGTTCGGTCGAATTTATATTTTTCCTATTGACGGGTGACGTGAAACTAGCCACGGTTTTACAGTTTCACTCGTTATTGACAAATTTACTAAAACCTACTTAAATCCTAACTATTATAAATGAAAAAGTGAGTTTGTTTGTTACGCCTTCACGCCTCAACTACTCTACGGATCATCATGAAATTTGGCATGAGGATAGCCTATGGTATGTAGAAGGACATAGGCTACTTTTTATCCCAGGAACGCGGGTGAAACCGCAGGGGAAAGCTAGTACTTACATAATTATAATTGCGATAAGAAGTATGTCTGTTTGATGTTTGATTTTGTTGGAAATTTTAAAGTAAGGCGCCTATCCAACAGAAAAGAGTTCTAGAGTTCCGCGTTCCGAGTTCCGAGTTCCGAGTTCACTACTGTACACACAGCAAATGAGCAGTCTAGACTTCTAAAGGTAATTGGGCAAATTTGTATGGAGCTTGTCCCGCCAGCAATAATTTCTGTTTTCTATTAGGCAAGAATATGAAAGAAGCTTAGCTGTGGTGTATTTAGAAAATAAGTCATAGAGTATTGAAGATTTAAGAAATAATTGGAGATATTATGAAATTGAAAAGTAGTTGCAGTTGTAGTAATTGCACTGGGGGGAAGGGTCGGCAACGTGAGTGATGCGTTCGTGTGTTGCAAGCGTCCATATAGCTATCGTAACCGCTTACCACCACGCGGGCCATATGGCCCGCGTGGTGCTAAGTCACTAAGCTAGTAAGCCTTGCTGCTAAGTCAGCAACAAGCATATATATGCTTGTTGCTGACTTAGCAGCTAATTTTCCTGGTGCTTAAAGTTCAGCAAACTTTGATAAGGCCTGTATTATAAAACGAGATACATTCCGCCCCGCGGTTTCAATCTTACCTCCTTTTTACTCACTAGGGCTTGAAATTAAACCTTTTATTATTGCTGCAGGTTCCAAATTCAATTGTTTTAATCTCGACTCAAAACTTGGCTTGAACATGTAGTATAGATGAGTCACAAATCTGTATATTCACTCTATATCTATCACAAAATGAAATCAAAATTCTGCGTTAAATAGTGACTTGATCCACTAACTTGAGGAACTTTACAATTTCTCAATGGCTCTCGTAGACTCGTTCAAGTCTGACGCGTTAAGAATGTTCTACAGATGTCGGGCTCTCAAGTTCTTTAGCTCGCATAGTTGTGCGTTGAAATATTCATACTGCCTTTAGGCTTTGTAAACGGCTGAGGATTCGTACGAAAATTGGGATATTTCGAATAGACAAAGCTTTTCGTTGGAAGATAGGAAGTAAGGAATAGCTGAAGTTAGGAATTTCACTACTTTCCATCAAATTTAATGCGAAAATAAAAATAAACATTCCGCCCGCGGTTTCAATCTTACCCCCTTTTTTACCCCCTAGGACTTGAAATTTGAAAAACCCTTCTTTATCGTATAAGGAGCTACGTTATTTATGGACCTTTGTGCATTAATTGTTATATTTTTTTATTTTGTGATATTTAGTCTAAACTTGTCAATAGTCACAGTGATAACAAATTGTGTGTTTAGTGTTTCCCTTTAGTTATTTTTTATTTCTAAGGCAGACTTAAGTAAGTCATGTTCACTTTAAGGCCTTTGCTTGCGGCGGCGTCGTGTGACGGGTCGCTCACTTCCCTCCAATATGGCGAGGAGGGCGATGGCTGCCACACGCGTCATACTTGTGAACAGGTGCTGCTTGTGGGGGCTGGTCTGCTTAAGTTTGCTATTAATTTACTTATTAAATATTTATTCAGTCTACTTTGTAATTTTGCCGCCGCGCCGGAGCACGCAATTGTTTTCAGTGCGATTAGAATGTAAATATTATGTAATTAATCTAAGCCTGTTTTGAAAAGAGTAATTGCTGAGTTTATTGCCGGCTCTTCTCAGCAAATGCAACCTTCCGAACCGGTATTAGAGTATTAGAGTCAGACTTTTCATAAGTGCCTGCGAAGGTCTATTTGAATAAATGATTTTGAATTTTGAACTTCATGGCCTGCAAACAATATTTTACCATTCATAAAATCATGAAAATGAAATGTACTATTTTTTAACTCTAACATGGTTATGAATGCTTGCATTACATTGTACAATCAGGCCCGACAATAAACCCATAATCATAATTTTCTATGCTCTCACTTAGAAATATTGAATATATGTACTGCAGAGGAATGGCTTATAGGAATATCGATACACGATAGGTTTAAAATAGTTAATAGGTTTAGTATATATTTAAATTCAAAAAGTACATATTTGATAGTCTCGAAAAGTAACTTTGCGGCGCATCACGCTGGTTATTTTATATTATTAGGCAGCATTATTATCATAAATATCATCATAAGTATTTTCAGTTTAATTGAGCAGTGTAATCAATTATAATGTACCTATTATATAGGTATCTATTTAGTGTGTATTATTTGAATATTGTATTTTTGTTTCAGTTCCTTGTACCTACTAAAGAAATTTAAGTTTTTGTTATGTTTATATGTACTGTCTATACTGTCTGTACTGTTTGTATTAATATCTGTATGTCGATTGTCGGTAGGTATCGCTGAAAACCAGCTTTGTGGCGCTTGTCGTCGCAATATCATGCTAAGCGATTATATTAATTATTATATTTAATTTGTTATTTACCTACTTTACCATCCCTTGTATTTCGTGTGTGTAATTCAAAACAATCGGACTACCATGGTTTAGTACCAGACAGTGTATGAGTATCTAGATACTCGTACACTGTCTACTCCTACTAGTCTACTACTAGTCACAAGATATGCGTGGGTAGCGCTAGCGCACAAACAACGTTTCAATAAGGATATTCAGAGCAATGCAAGCAATCCAAATCAAACAGTCTTCTGCCGGATTTCGAATGGGCGTCCATGAGTAAACAGTGCGCGAAAGCAAATACGTGCTGTATTTAATAGGATTTATGGAATTTCGCTAGGTACCCAAAACTGAGACGTGAATTAACATTTTCAGATAAACCTCTAATTACAAATTAATAATTACAAATTAACAGCTTGTCTAGACATTGAAAATCGGCGAAAAAATATAATATCTATACAAATAAATAAAATTGAAGTGTCATTGTGTAATGTTAAAATAACAGCATTTTACTAACTTTTTTATGGGTAAAAGCACAGATTATAAGAATAAGGCAGATGTAGCGCGCGGAACACGAAAGAGAAGCCAAAAAAGCAAATACAAATTGAAAATCTGATACCTGGTATTCGTATTTCTGCTCCATCTGCGTTATTCTGTAATCTGTGGGTAAAAGTACTTAAAAACCAAGGGTCAGCTAGTACCTAATAGAAATAGCACAAAACGCACTTAGGCACCTAAACTCCAACACAACTAGAGATGCGACACATTACTTACATACATGTAATACCGGATACCTGTACCTAGCCATTATGGTAGCGAATCGAAATCGCATCGTGATGGAATTAGAGTGAGCACGGCGTCCGCACGGATTCCCGCGGGAAACGGTTGGTGTGGCGGCGCGGCGCGTGGGGTGCGGGATTGCAGCAGTAGGGGTGTCACTGTTGGGTTAGGAAAATAGTTTTAAAATATAGGTAGACTGATGTTGACTGTTTAAAGGTGAATCAAAGAAGTCAGTAGTAAGTGTGAAGAGATTTCTGCACGGTCGGCAACGCGCGTGTGATACCCCTGGTGTAGCAAGCGTCCATAGGCTACGGTAACCGCTTACCATCAGGCGGGCCGTACGCTTGTTTGCCACCTAAAAAGTACAGTAGTACCCAACTTATATGGCGCGTCGTGAATCTACGTTCGCACTGAAAAGCTTACAATCAACCATAGATCACTAATATAAGGTTCATAATACACTGCAGCTGTTAGTTCAGTCTCACTCGCAAGTGATGCTCCTCCGCACGCATAGCGGCAGCTGCCGACCAATAGCATTTCCCGCGCTTTGAAAATTTATCTTCTGCACAGGTACATCGGTAAGCCATATTATTTGGGTACTACTGTACGTATGCATGCTTAGATCTCAGGTACAATAACTAGGGATCGACCAAACTTTATTTACCCCTAAATGACCTTCATGTAAATGATCTATACTACGTTATTCATTACTATACTTGTACGTAGTATTTATCTACTCTGAGACTATACTAAAGAACCAATGTACCGATTCAAGATTTTAAGGTTAGAACAACCATTAAAGATGCATGATGAGGTTTTTTATCGATTTTAGCACAAAATAAGATGATGCAAAAGCCATGGAGGACGATCCTGAAAGTAATACTGATCCTTGAAGTAAATTCTTTATTCTATGTAAATACATAGGTGAAATTTCATTCAAAGGTAAAGTAAAGAACGTTTGCAATACGCTTCGGGGTTCTTTCACATAGGTTCGTATCATCCAATATTTGTCGATCAAACTGTGGCAACCCTATTGAAGGGACGGCCGGCGATTGGTTTACTATTTACCCACTACACGGGTGTGATTGCAGTTAGAATTGAAGTGTCTGCTGTAAAAGTGGTTTTCCGATACCTATTCGATTCACTACTCTATGTATGTAGGTATCATATACGATGATGTGAGATTGGTGAATAAGTTATATTGGGTATTTTGAAGTGTCAATTAATTGTGTGAAGTTTTCTAGGCGATGGTTATTTGCGTACATGTCAGGATATTTATTTTAACAACAAAGAAGATTTGACAAAAAACGTAAATTATTTAAAATTCACATAATAAGCAGGATGTATTTCGAAAATCTTGGTATTTGTACTCACAAACTCTACAATCAATTTTTTTCATTAAAGTTAGAATAAGATGAGTGTTAAAGTATTTGATCTTTGTTTAATAAATAGCTATACGAGCACAATGGGACAGTTCAAGAGAAAAGATAAAAAACAACTCTAGTCAAACAAAATTGTTATAAAATAATTGGACTGTTTTACAAAAAACTTAAACCGACTTCAAAGTACACTAAGAAGTAATCAAATCCTGATCTGATGACAATGGGACCAAACGGGAAGTGTACCCTTCCAGACAAAGAAAGAATTTTCTAAATCGGTTGATGAATGATGGAGTTATGAGGTAACAAACATAAAAAAAATACAACCGAATTGAGAACCTCCTCCTTTTTTGATGTCGGTTAATAAAAATCGAAACTAAACGTTCAGACTCGTAATCACAAAATCTAGACAACCAAATTCAATCGGGTAATTCCACCTTCACACCAAACCTATACGGGATGAGCCGCAAGCCACGCGCCCCTGTCAATACGCGTCTGCGTTATCCGCCCGCAGGCTGTAATCAATCAGGGGCATCCAGGGGCGGCTGCGGCACATCCTTCTGCGTCCGCGGATTACTGCCCCGGCCTTGCCGCACCCACATGCTGTACATTTTGTTGATCCTTCTTATTTAGGGGGGTGTCCTTGGAATTTATTGTATTCGAAGATCTGTAGATTCACCTTTGCGACAAGACACGCTATATAAAAAAAACAATGTTACAAACAGTTATACCATAGAGGTAGAATATAATAGAGAGACTGTACTAGAGTATGTAACTGTGAGCATGGGTATGTGCAACGCTGCCTTGAAACGAACTGCGCGTTCGTAGTTTCAACTAATTGCCGATTCCTATAATTTACGGACCGTTATCGGTTAAAATTAAAACTCTTATACCTTTACTAATAAGGAAGCAAAGACCTCAAAGCTTTGCATAGCAGACCCTCCCATATGAAAGTAGCTATCACAGGTAAAATTAGATGACGAAATGATCTATATGCCCAGTATGGCATTAAAAAAACCTAGGTACCATTGGTTAGCAAAACGATTCGTTTTTGTTTATAGAAAATTTTGTTAAGCTATTTAGCTTTTTTTATTTATATTAGCTATTAGCATAAAGTTACAAATAATTTCCGAAATAGATAATGAGACTCAGTTCAGTGTGAAGTCGAGATCCTACGATGCCACTGTAAAAAAAAAAACATTCATGAAAGAAAAAATGTTTCAATACAGTATTTTTTTTCTTTTTACCTTTACACATTATGGCCTTTTGCATTATTATTATACAAAATGGTACAGACAGTCATTCAAAGTTAGCGCCACTGTCGCCCCACTGTTGCGCCACTCGAGGGCAACCCTTTCAAACGTTTCTGTTAGGGTTCCTTTGAATCGTGAACCTTGTATTCCGTTGTACAATGAAATCTTGATGAATCTGTGAAGATGGTAGTTATTACCTACTGTACCTACTAGATGCAGCCATAAAAAATCTATTACTGGGATAGGATTGTCTCAAAATATCTTAAAGAGCTCAAGCCAGGAAACTAATGGCGCCCAAACATTTAGTATTATTTTGTCGACCTTCAAACTAATATTTTCCCAAAATATTTAAAATCATTCCCCCTTATTACTAAGATTTAAGCCAAGTCTTCTAAAACCCAGGTTTTAAGATAACTCCTCTTTTTGTTTAATGACATTAGATAGAGATGGATATATTTAAAACCTAAGGTTTATTAAACTTGACTTAAACTTTCTTTAGAATAAGGGGATTAGCTGTAAAACGATGAAATGGTTATGTAAACTAATTAAATCCATTTTAAATCTACCTAAATCGTTTATAATGTAAAAGCATTTACCTTATGCTTCACGTAGGTACGGAATCACTGCTCAAATAGTGCATGTAACCCGCTCTTGCCGGATTATTAAATTTTAAAGTGGTGTTAGAATAAAAAGGTACACGGTTCGCCGTCAGCGGCGCGGCGGCGCACAATGCACGGATCTCATTCCATAATGCTTTTTTCTCTTTTCGACTGCAAAAATGTATGTGGGGTAATGATGATTCGTTATTTTTTGTGTTTTCTGTCTACCGAGCGAAAAAATTACATTTTACATCATATAAAAAATGTATATTTTCATTGTGCGTGTCTGAAAAGTCTGGCTATAAAATAATATTTCACTTGTGTTTTGTTAGTCATTAGTTAAAATCATGCAGTAGTCATAAAGTTGTTTGAATTCTCGTTCTTTTAAAAAACCCGCTGTAAAATTCAATGCATCGGTTTATTTTTGATAAACTTTTTAAGACTTATATCACGTAGAAGTTAAATCTATATCAATTTTATCTATTACTAGCTGTCCCCCGCGGTTTCACCCGCGTTCCCGGGATAAAAAGCCTATGTCCTTCTCCATACCATAGGCTATCTGCATGCCAAATTTCATGATGATCCGTTGAGTAGTTGAGGCGTGAAGGCGTAACAAACAAACAAACAAACAAACAAACTCACTTTCGCATTTATAATATTAGTTAGGATGTTAATAATCCGTCTTTGATGAAGCGAGTTTTTTATACAGTTTCTACATAATATACTACGGTAACAAACAAGGTTATTTATTGGTTGGAATGTAAAATTTGAATTATTCGGGAATTCGTGAGTTTGTGGTCAAACGCAGCACCCAAAAAACATTTACGTACTACCTTTTTCTGCAATATATGGTGAGTCCACACCCAACCCCCATAACGTATGTAGCAAGCAAACCCCTGTTAGAATGAAGCGCGCGTTATTTATGGTGGAGTCTCACGCTATGTGACACCTCGTAAACTTGTATTGTTACCGTTTCATGTTTTATGGGTGCTTTGCGGTGTAAAAGATTCATTATTAATTTAGGCTGGGTGTTAACACTAAGGTAACTATATTAGTATAACTGTTATGTAAATTTTCAGAGGTGTTTTGCTTGAAAGGGGATTAATTTGACTCTACATTATAATAAAAACACGTTAATAAATTCAGCCTGTATATTTGAAAGGATTGGATAATTCTGTGAATTCTCCCATTATACCAATTAAGGCAAAATTACCTAAAAAGTAACCCTATCTTATCTTATCTTGTGCAGGGGCCGAGGAATAACTCGGACACTTCGACCCATTGGGATCTATTGTGGTCCCCTAGATAACTTACTCCTCCCCAGTCTCGTTGAAAACTCTTTTCATGAGTTTTACAACGAGGCTAGGAGATATGAGCCTGTAGTCTTCTGGTTTTGGATATCCAATCCCTAGGAGACTCATTCGCTTACCAGCCAGTGCATCGCATGTGCACAGAAGGTGCTCCATGCGTTCCGTATGCTCCCCACAGTGGCGTGCATTCCATATAGGCAAATAAGCAATGCCTACCTCATAAGATTCAATAAAATAATATTTTGATTCAATTAAACTACGTAATCATTGTAAATAAAAATTCTAACCTAACATTCAATACAAAATTTCAAACTTTGCCACGCAGGCACTCGCGACTTCGCCTCTTAAATTCACGCACACTAAAACGATTTCGGCATATTCATACGCATTGTTGGGGCCAAGCGTTGCATTTTGCATGTAGATTTAGAACATTATTTTTTTGTTAGTCAGTTGTAAATAAACACCCGTAAAGATCACACATCAAAGCAGTTTCATTCATCTCACCAACCAAAATTGAACCTTACTACAACAACATATGGTCCTTAGTCGAGCGGATGTGATTAGTTGGTTCGAGATCCTTATCGCTATATTCATTCATCGGAATGTGCGTGCGGCCGAGACGCGGCGACGACACTTGCATTCCACAAGTGATCGAAGTGCAATAACAACTTGCTATTGACGAATTACGCGTTAACTTAATAAAAAGAAAGTTTTGTTTATTATATGGTTTTTAAACATTCTGGACATTATTAAAACAGTTGTATGGTGTTAAAATCAGTTCTATGCAGTGATAAATAACTAAAATGGAAGAATTAAAAACGCAATTAGAAGATACGTATCATCTGATTAAAAAAGCAAATGATAATTTTAAGAAGTGTCCTAAAGCAAGAAAAACTAGTGCTTATTTAAAAGTGCGTACACAGTGTATCGAAGATTATTGGACTACATATAAAAACAATCATGTGGCACTTATTAAGATATTACCGTCGGAACAAAAAGTACATGTTACGAATTATTATGACTCGTGTGAAGAGCTATACCTATCTTTAAAAACGGATTTACTAGAAGTACTCGAGTCATTAACGTGTACTAACTTAGGAAATACTTCAAGTGAAAGTACACATCATTATGAAGGTGTTCGTGCTGTCGATGTAAGGTTACCGAGAATTGATTTACCTAAGTTTACCGGTAGTTATGAAGAGTGGCAAACATTCGAAGATACATTTACAGCATTGATTCACAATAACAAAGCGTTAAGCGACGTACAGCGACTGCACTATTTGAAGTCATGTTTGTCAGGCGAAGCAAGTGCGACACTTAAATATTATCAAATCACAGATGATAATTATAAACCTGCATGGGATACGCTCAAGGCACGTTACAGTCACAAGCGATTGATCGTAAATGCGATACTCAAGAGGCTATTTTCGCAGAAAAAGGTACTAACTCAATCTTCAACACAATTACGAACGTTGATTGACACAACAAGAGAATGTTTGAACGGTTTAGATAAATTAAAAGTACCAACGCAGTCCTGGGATCCCGTTATGATATTTCTTGCAATGCAGAAATTAGATACCGACTCGCATAAAGAATGGGAAGATCATGTGAGTAAGGAACACAGTAGCGAGCTACCGGAACTACGCCATCTTTATACCTTTTTGGAAAATCGTATACACACTTTGGAGTTGACAACGACAGCCTTGAAACCTGCGAGAGAACGAGTGTTTCACACGACTGCACCATCAACATCGTCAATAGAGAAGATCTGCGTGTTATGTAAGGAAAATCATGCACTTTGTCACTGTAAAAAGTTTAGTAGTTTAAAAGTAGATGAAAGAAGCGAATATGTCAAAAATCAAGGATTATGTTTTAATTGCTTATTATCGGGGCACTCTGTACGCTTCTGTAAACAGCGTGTATCATGTAAGGTTTGCGGGAGACGTCACCATTCTCTTTTACATCAACTTAGGAATGAGGAAACTTCAGGTAGTAGTAGTGAGATTTTAAAATCAACTGCAGTTTCCAATCACACAAATGTAGAAGAGGAAGTAGATAAGTTAGAGAATCAACAAATAGAAACAGCACCAGTATCGTCATACTTTACTATGAGTGACTCACCTGGGTTACTAGCTACAGCGTTAGTTCCAGTTAAAAATGAATCAGGTATGATAACGATATTGCGAGCATTAATAGATCAGGGTTCACAAGTGACGTTAATTAGTGAGAGAGCAGCTCAGTTACTTAAGGTTAGGAGAACACCAGTAAGAGGAAGTATTACAGGCACTGGTTCAACTAAGACAAAGGTAAGTCAAGCAACTTATATTGAGATTCTGTCAAGGTGGGATAATCAATTCAATCTCAAAATAAAAGCGTATATTATGTCAACGCAACTTACGTCATTGTTACCATCAAAGTCCGTTGCAAGTACTTGGTCACACATAAATGGACTCTTCCTGGCCGACCCAAATTACAGTCAGCCGGGAAGAATTGATTTATTATTAGGTTCTAAGGTTTATGCCAAGATATTAAAAGACGGTTTAATTCAAGGTCCACCCAACACCCCGTGTGCACAAAACACAAGTTTAGGATGGATTCTTTTCGGAGATTGCGATGAAAATAATCATGAAGAAATAATAGCAATGCACCATTGTATGGATCTAGACAACATGTTAAAAAGTATGTGGGAAGTTGAGCTATCTGAGAAACGAGTATGGACTGAAGAAGAGAAATTATGTGAAGAAATATATAAAAATACACATGCTAGAACCGACGATGGAAGATATGTAGTGAAGCTACCAATGAAAGTAAACCAACCATTATCATTGCATGGTGGTACAAGAAATATTGCATTAAAAAGATTAAATCAATTAGAAAGGCGTTTTCAGAAGGAAGAAGATTTGAAACCAAAATACACAGAAGTAATTAATGAATATTTAGAGATGAATCATATGGAGAAAGTTCCAGAAAGTGAGAAGAATAGACCTGCGGTATATTTACCACATCATGCGGTCATAAGAAATGATAAAGAGACCACAAAACTAAGAGTCGTGTTTGATGCCTCCAGTAAGGGATCAAATAATATATCGTTAAATGAAGAGATGCTTGTAGGACCGCAGTTACAAGAAGATTTGAGGAATCTGATACTGAGATGGCGCACTAAACGAGTTTGCTTTGTAGCTGATGTACAGAAGATGTACCGTCAAGTTTTAGTAACCAAAGAAGATACTGACTATCAGCGTATTCTATGGCGTGATAGTACAGATGAAGAAGTACAAGATTATCGGCTTCTACGAGTAACTTTCGGTACAGCTTCCGCTCCATTCCTCGCAGTACGAACCTTAATGCAGATAGCAGATGATGAAGGACAGGAATACCCTGTTGCAGCTCAAATTATAAAAGAAGATTGTTTTATGGATGATATAATGTCAGGATTAGATTCAGTAAGAGATGCTATTACTACAGCTAATGAAATAAAAACAATATTGCTTAAAGGTGGATTTGTTTTACAAAAATGGGCATCTAATAATTCGGAATTTATGCAACACATGGAACCATCAGAAAGAAGTTCTAAGGTGAATATTGATATCAAACTAGATGGAACCATCAAGGCATTAGGTTTAACCTGGAACATCGGAGAAGACGTATTTCAATACAACCTTAGTATTCCCCCTATCTCTGAAAGTATAACTAAGAGGAATATTCTAGCAGATGTTCAGCGATTATTTGACCCGTTGGGATGGTTAGCACCGGCTATAGTACCTGCAAAGATGATGATACAAAAACTTTGGTTACAAGGAACAGGCTGGGATGAAGAGGTTGATGAAACAATTGAAGAAGAGTGGTTAAATATTCGCGAAAGCTTCAACCATCTTGATAAAATTAAGATTAATAGGTGGTTGCATACTAAACAAACTAAAATGAACACTGTTACAGTACACGGTTTCTGTGATGCTTCAACCAAGGCTTACGGTGCCGTTGTATATATGAGGGTTCTAACAGATAAAGGAGATATTAAAATAAGTCTTCTAGCAGCAAGAACGAAGGTAGCACCTGTGAAACCTGTATCGCTTCCAAGACTGGAACTATGCGGTGCTGTACTTCTATCGCAGTTGCTGAAAAGAGTAAGAGAAGCAATGAGATTATCAAATGAACAAATATTCGCATGGTCGGATTTAACTGTTGTACTGGCGTGGTTAGTAGGAAGTCCTGGAAGATGGAATGTCTTTGTTAGTAATAGAGTAGTTGAAATATTAGATAACGTAGGAAACCAGAGATGGTATCATGTGAACACCGAAGACAATCCAGCCGATGTAGCAAGCAGAGGTCAGCTTTTACCTGAATTGGTAAAAAACAAGATATGGTGGCAAGGACCCGCATGGCTGCAAACTCCTAATATACCTGCAAAAAGAATAAATAATAATTCGACGAATCTGGAACAAAGAAAATGTTTTAATACAAATATAAATGATGACAATGAAGACAAAAAGACTAATTTTGAAGATTTTGATACATTAATTGAATTACAAAGAGTAGTAGTTCACGCAGTTAGATTTTTGAAGTACACGAAGACACCTGAAACAGAAAATAAAGATAAATTAATTACAACAAATGAATTAGAAGATGCTATGACAAGGATAATAAAGGTAGTACAAGGTGAAGAATTTAATGATGAAATAATAAAATTAAAGTCAGATAAATTAATTAGAAATAAAAGTAACTTACGATCACTCAATCCAATACTTGATGAAAATAATATTCTCAGGGTGGGCGGCAGATTGCGACACTCAAACTTATCGGAAGACAGCAAGCATCCTATAATTATTGGTCATAAAAATAGCTTAGTATTTCTTTTAATAGCAGATGCACATAAAAGAACGTTACATGGTGGAACCCAATTGACACTTACCTTTTTAAGATCACGATATTGGGTGTTGAGAGTGAAGAGTCTAGTTCGTTCCTACATACATAAATGCTTTGTTTGTGCTAAACAAAGAGCTATACAGAGAAATCAAATTATGGGAGACTTACCAAAATGTCGCGTCACGCAGGCTCGTCCGTTTTTTCATGCTGGGGTAGATTTTGCAGGCCCACTGCAAATTTTAACTTCTCGAAATAGGGGTGCCAAATGTACTAAAGCATATATTAGCATATTTGTATGTATGGCTACAAAGGCTTTGCACCTGGAGCTGGTTGGTGACCTCTCGTCGTCATCCTTTTTAAATGCTTTTCAGCGTTTCGTGTCCAGAAGGGGACGATGTAGTCATATTTGGAGTGATAGAGGCACAAATTTCGTGGGCGCAAATAAGGAGCTAGCAGATTTATGGCAAGCAGCAAATTTAGATCTTCCTGGTAATTTAATTGATGTTTTGGCAAAGGATGGTACACAATGGCATTTTATTCCACCTTACAGTCCGAACTTTGGCGGACTCTGGGAAGCCGGAGTAAAATCAGTAAAATTTCACTTAAAAAGAATTTTAAATACGAACCTGATATTTGAAGAACTTACCACCGTGCTTTGTCAAATTGAAGCTGTTTTAAACTCCAGGCCACTTTGTCCTATTGATAACTCTGATACAGAGAACTTAGAAATTTTAACGCCTGGTCACTTTCTTATAGGTGAAGCCCCTACTAATGTTCCAATACCGGATTTGACTAAAATAAACATAAATAGGCTCTCACGATGGCAGATGACTCAACGCATAGTTCAAAATTTTTGGCAACGTTGGCATACCGAATATTTGACTAGACTACAAGAAAGACCTAAATGGCAACGTCGTGCTAAAGAGTTTAAAATTGGGGACATAGTTCTTTTAAAAGATGAAAATCTTCCACCGGGGAAATGGGCTTTAGGTAGAATAGTAGAAAGACATCCGGGACAGGATAGTATTTGCAGAGTGTACAGTATAAAGTGCCACGGTAAGGTAATTAAACGTTCTGTTTCAAAGCTATGTGAACTTCCTATCAATGATGATTAAGATTTATTTATTTTTAAAAGTTAAAATCAAAATTTGTGTTTTAAGTTGTATTCTTGCATGCTTTAAATCAATAATGTTTGCTAAGATTATGCTTTACCAATATTTTAAGTAATTTTGTGTATAAGTATCTTACAACCTATTGTAACAGCAAGTATTACATCCTGTATTGTTTGTATGTTCAGGTAAATTCTAGTAAAGGTAAAACTTTGAGTAAGGTAAAATATTTTTACAAATGTTAATCAAATCTTTAGCTAAACAGCATGTACTTGCATGATAATAAATATGTCTTGTTTGAATTGCCTACCATTTGTCAATGTTATGATCATAGTGGAAACCGAATTAGGTATATATTTTTAGTAATATAAGTACTTAATGATTTTGTGAAAAAACTATTGTTTTTGGTGGGCGGCATGTTGGGGCCAAGCGTTGCATTTTGCATGTAGATTTAGAACATTATTTTTTTGTTAGTCAGTTGTAAATAAACACCCGTAAAGATCACACATCAAAGCAGTTTCATTCATCTCACCAACCAAAATTGAACCTTACTACAACAACACGCATACACACACTTCTTTAAGATAATACGACGAAAGCATAAATCACGCTTTTTCTATGCGTAGCATACTGACATTTGACATTCGCGATTTATGGAACAAAAGTAACCTTACCTACTCTGTTGTAACTAAAGTAACCCATCCAAATTAAAAATACTACAGTTAACCAACATTAGAGCAACTCAAATATAACTTCGCAATTTATTTGCATTGGTTTGTGGTTTATGGTTTGGCTGGCATTGTATGCAATGTTGTTATTGTTATTTATTTTTACTCTTTTGTGATTTTGCGAAGTGTATCTGTGTGAAATTAAGAAATTTTGTGGTGAAGATGCAAAATGTATCGATAAATTACCTAGTCCTTTAGTCAGTTTTCGTTTGTTGAAAATAGTAGGTAACTTGCTGTAGACCAACTCCAAAACATTCATGGATTCAAAACAAAGGTAAAAATCATAGATAGACAGAATATTATGTTAATTATACACCTGGCTATTGGGTGCTGTTATTTGAATCTATTATTCTGTTATTTTGTTTGCTAATGAATACCAAATGTGTGTGAAATGATACGCTGACCTACTCAATTTTACGAATCTGGTCAAAAAACATGATCTATCTAAGAGGCATATTTAGGTGTGTATGGCCATGATTTCTTCTGCCTACCTAGTCCGAAAACCAATGCACGCCACTGGCTCCCCACACAACATGCACATGGGTGTCGCGGTTAGACCCATCTTCATGAGCATGTCGTTGGTTCCAAAGTGCCCAGTAAAGGCCCCAAGCAGGTAGCGGATTTGCCCCATACTCATGTTCCAAATGCATTCCCGGGCTTTAAACGTAGAGCCTAGGAATTTCTTGGAGTGTTGTAGACCGGTGTTAGACAGCCAATGTGTTCGTTGTTTGTGATCTGCGAACTCCCTAAATGTGGCTTTTACGAGACACGTCGAAATGCCTACACATGGTTCTGGACCCACAAAGTCATTTGCTGAGCCCTCTCTTGCAAGTTCATCTGCCACTTCGTTACCATGGATTCCTTTGTGGGGGAACCCTAAGTGTAAATACTTTTCTAATGGGCGCTCGTCTATAAAATTGCTATAACGGAACCATAAATAACCTTTTCAACACACTCGCTCGTAAAGAGACATTTATTGCACCGTTTTTAGCAGCAGTTTTAATGCAGCTTATTACGCACTAGTGCTTTTTACTTAACATTACCGCACAGTTCTATGATAGGTATAATCCCGATTATGATAAGTTTGTACCTCACTGCAAGTGATATGTGTGTAGACCAAGCATTGTTAATTTAAACGGCAAACTAACTTGGGCGCCATATTTGTTAACGTTCTCATTGTGTGGTTTATTATTACCAAAAAATCTACTTAAAAAAACAAATCTGTCTTTTTGCTCGCAAGTGTGTTGAAAAACGTCATATGACACGCGTGTGTATTGATTATTACACTCTCGGCTCACTTAATACCGCCTCGAGTGTTAATAACCAACTTTGCACACATGTATCATAATGTACTATAGATGTTTCTTGAAATAAAAATCTTGAAAAAGATTATTTTCACTAGCGTTTGATACTCCCTCCTAGATAGAGCCAATATCCCCATAATAAGTCTTTAATCACATCTCATCCAATAATTATTTCACAATGCACTATCCCTCAGACACTAGACTTACAAACAAAACTGCATCGTGACAAAAATAATTAATTGCGCATCCAATTTTAATCCCCACTTGCGCGTTCTCAAGCGGGATTACCGGCGCACGCGTTCCGCGCTTGCTAATCCAGGGATGCCGGGACTCCGGGAACGCGCGCGGCACTTGTTTACACTGCATATTGAATGGTGGGAAATATCCCACCTGGCATTGTTTGGGTTGTGACGATTTGTGATTAGTTTGATAGTTGGGATACATTATTAGTTGTGGATTAGGACGTATATCGTCGCCAAGGATTTTCTGTTTATCTTTGTCTAGGATAGAACTAATATTGTTTCGAAAAATACGTTGCTCGGTTGTATATCATGAATAAATATAATAAATATCCCGGGACATTCCTCACACACGGTCATCTGATCCCACACTAAGCAGAGCTTGTACTATGGAAACCAGATAACTGATATAATACATATACTACTTTTTGTTTGTAAATACATACTTACACCCAGACATGCATGACATGTTCATGCACACAAATGCATGTCCTGTGTTGGAATCGAACCCACGACCTGCGGCGCGATAGGTAGAATCACCAGAGTCTTAACCAACCACGCCAGCTGGCACGTCAGAATAAAATGCTTTGATGCTTAATTCTGCGAGAATTGAATCCGTTTTTCTATTCAAATGTCCATGGTAGTCTTATCATCATACATCTCAAGATTGATGTTCCTGGTTTACAGTAAAGGCAGCGTCAAAACCTTTCACTTTTGGAACCGTGTCACATTACGCAATTCACAGATATCATACAAAGTTTCAAGAGAATGTGAATATATTTTTATTAAACCTAATACATCTACATTAATTTGATGGTGGCTAAATTCAATATTTATCGAACACTCTCCAGCCTTTATTACTTTTTAGGGTTCCGTAGCCAAATGGCAAAAAACGGAACCCTTATAGATTCGTCATGTCTGTCTGTCCGTCCGTATGTCACAGCCATTTATTTCCGAAACTATAAGAACTATAATGTTGAAACTTGGTAAGTAGATGTATTCTGTGAACCGCATTAAGATTTTCACACAAAAATAGAAAAAAAACAAAAAAATTTGGGGGTTCCCCATACTTAGAACTGAAACTCAAAATATTTTTTTTCATCAAACCCATAAGTGTGGGGTGTCTATGGATAGGTCTTCAAAAATGATATTGAGGTTTCTAATATCATTTTTTTCTAAACTGAATAGTTTGCGCGAGAGACACTTCCAAAGTGGTAAAATGTGTGTCCCCCCCCCCCCTGTAACTTCTAAAATAAGAGAATGATAAATCTATAAAAAATATATGATGTACATTACAGTGCAAACTTCCACCGAAAATTGGTTTGAACGAGATCTAGTAAGTAGTTTTTTTTAATACGTCATAAATTTAAATTAATATCAAATACTCAGGTCTATACTACCATTTGTACGTAGTATTTATCTACTCTGAGCTACCATTTACTTATATACCTACAGGTTTGTACGGAACCCTCGGTGCGCGAGTCTGACTCGCACTTGACGGTTTTTTTATTTTGTTTGAGTGTATTCAACATTCAAACACAAGTCAAGAAATAGTACCCAAACAACATTTACCGACGTATATTTTATTGATTTGCGTCGCTTATCGCTCGATCGCTGAGCAACGCGTCGCGTACGCAGCGTGTCACGCATCCGGCCGCTTCGTCGCTTATCGCGCACTTCCTACGCTTCCGAGTTCCGACAGATCCCCTAGTGGAGGCGGAGCCGAGCGATGTACCTAGCCTTACAAATAGGTCTCGGTGATAAGTAAACCCGTGCTTTGCGGAATATTCTGTGTTAACAGTAATAAGAAGTTAAAATTTTTAACTTAAAATAAATCAAAATTATAATACACAAGGAGTTAATTATAGATTAAAAATAATAAAACGTAAGTATCAATTGATTAAAATGTGCGTAAATAAAATCTAAAGTAGGTATGTAGTAGTAGTATGTAGGTAGGTATGTGTAGCGATTTATCTTCGTCGACACAATAAGAAGTGCAGAGCTGCTACGTTCATAAAACACGACGATGACTCATCTCTTACGAAATATGAATATAGAAAATGTATATCACATTGAATTCAATATAAAATTTGATTCTATAGTCGTAAGCATCGGTGGTTCAGTGGTAGAATGCTCGCCTGCCACGCGGGCGGCCCGGGTTCGATTCCCGGCCGATGCAAGTTCTTTTTGATTTTCATAAGCTAGAAATAGTTTCATTTAAACTTTTTTTTGTTTTAATAACAAACAAAAAATTCCAGAACATTCTTTTAAACGCCCAACATTTTCAGATAGCTATAGCACAAAACACTGCAGATATCCGAATGAATTTTAATTGGACAACATTTATCGAATTAAAATAAGGACTATTATTGAGTGGCGTCCCTCTCAAGTTATCGTAGAGCCCCTTACACACGGGTAATAGATTGTGCGGTAAACCGGCAAGGCGGGCGTCGTAAGTGGCGTTTAATTAAAAATATGTCAGACTACTCCTTACTTACTGGGGATTTGGGATGAGGTTTTTAAGGTATTGGGAGCTTGTGTGTTTTTATTAAAGACTGACAAACTAATAAATTCTAAGCCATTTATTCAATTTAGACCCCAGAAGGGCGGGCACTTATAAAAATAATAATAATCATATTTATATATAGGATTAGGTTTTTTTATAATATTTTTGATTTTATACATTAATGTTATAAAAAAAAAATCTAAGAATTCAGCTAAATAAAGAGAATAATAATAATAATAAGTATTTATTAATCTCATCCCAAAAATACAGTCAAATAAAGCCAGCATTGTTTAGTTATAAATGACATCGCATACTGTAAAAAGGTAGTGAATTAGAAATCCACAATGAGCTTGAAGGAAAATCTGAATAAAACCGTACCTGTACCTAGGCACATTGAAATTTAGGTATAAGGCTTCCATCCATAATTAAGTTATTAGCTAACTGCACCAAATATATTCCATCTGTGCAAGATGGACGCATGTGCGTCTCTGGGTGTATGTGCTACTAGAAAGAAAGAAAGAAAAATATTGATTTATTAATTTTACTACACTAGCTTCCTCTATATAAACTGCGGTTTGAGCTATGCGTTGTTTTTTTTGTATACAGCTATTTTAGAACGCTATATTAATTATAGCCAGCCTGATCTTAACTGGTTAATTTAGCCATCTGGACGCCTGCAACACACCAACTCTGGTGACCGTACTCACGCGCAGGAATACAACATAAAGTTATGTGGCGGTGGTATTCTGTAAGTTTCTTCCCCAATCGAGCTACTCTTCGAATAAACGCTATGCTCTACCTCTCTTAGACAATTTTAGATTTTCGGGTTCGAAACATTTTTACTATGTAACCTTTCTAACGAATGCTGTTAAAATAATATTAGAAATTTATTTATAATTGTTAAATCTAATAATAGCGGTAGACAAAGTTTACCAGCGTGTCCGGCCAGCGGAACTTGGCGCACGCCTGGCTGGGCCCGAGCAGCTTTGTTCCGCGGAACCTTACTCGATATTGTTTACTTGGCACTCTACAACAAACTACACTATACTAGCTTGACTGGATACGGTAGGAATGTACTAAAAAACTGAAAGGTATTAATAACTATGGATTATGTGAATTCTTTGTCACTAGAGAAAAACAAAGAAGAGAGAGAGATATAAAAAAAGGCTTTTGGCATGTGATTTGAGCGTAGCATTAATTCGCTCAAAGAGCAGCTCGACTGAGGAAGTACCTCCACCTTACAGAATACCGCAGCCAAAGAACTTTATGTTGTGTAAAGTTGTGTTCCTGTGCGTGAGTAAGGTCGCCAGAGCTCATTGGGGAGGGGGGAAAGGTCGGCAACGCGTGAGTGATGCTTCGTGTGTTGCAAGCGTCTATATGGCTACGGTAACCGCTTACCATCAGGTGGGCCGTATACTTGTTTATCTTATCTTATCTTGTGCAGGGGCCGAGGAATAACTCGGACACTTCGACCCATTGGGATCTATTGTTGTCCTCTAGATAACTTACTCCTCCCCAGTCTCGTTGAAAACTCTTTTCATGAGTTTTACAACGAGGCTAGGGGATATGAGCCTGTAGTCTTCTGGTTTTGGATATCCGATCCCTAGGAGACTCATTCGCTAACCAGCCAGTGCATCGCATGTGCACAGAAGGTGCTCCATGCGTTCCGTATGCTCCCCATGTGCACAGTGCACATGGGTGTCGCGGTTAGACCCATCTTCATGAGCATGTCGTTGGTTCCAAAGTGCCCAGTAAAGGCCCCAAGCAGGTAGCGGATTTGCCCCCTACTCATGTTCCAAATGCATTCCCGGGCTTTAAACGTAGAGCCTAGGAATTTCTTGGAGTGTTGTAGACCGGTGTTAGACAGCCAATGTGTTCGTTGGCTGTGATCTGCGAACTCCCTAAATGTGGCTTTTACGAGACACGTCGAAATGCCTACACATGGTTGTTTACCGACTAATGCCCGGTTTCAATAAACAAAAACGAATCTTTTTGCTTACCAATGGTAGGTGTTTTTATTGCCAAACTGGGCGTATAGATAATTTCGTAAGCTAATTTTACCTGTGATAGCTACTTCCATATGGGAGGGTCTGCTATGCACAGCTTTGAGGTGTTTGCTTCATTATTAGTAAAGATATAAGTCTTAATTTTAATAAACCTTAACCGATAACGGTCCGTAAATTATTGAAACCGAGCATTATTAGTCGTATAAAAAAAAACTTTTCCAGGAGATTTGTGTATGTGATTTGTGTGCATTTTTCTCCCTGACTCATATTTTGTTCTAACCCTGTACAATTTGAATAAAATTTAAGTAACGATGTCTCATAATAAGCTGTATTAGCCTGTTCCAGTTGCCTACATCTGTGTAGCAAGCTGGCACCAGACCAGGACTACCCGTTGGAGTTCCAAAGCCTGAACGTTGCCTAAACTGCTGTATTATGATTATCCGTGTTATCTAACTAATCTATACGATATGTTAGCTTACAGCCAACATATATATCACGTTAAGTACTTACATAACATGACATTACCAACAAAATAAATATGGCAGTTTTATTTTACACGACTGCCCAAAAAATTATTGCACGTTATAAAATAAAACTTATAATAATAAGTGCAAATAATAAGTATAGTACTAACCCTATAAATAAGGCATTTGACTAACCCATGGATCTATGTTTAGGTAGGTACTAAATAAATGAATCAATTTTATTATAATGTATGAAATAAAAATAATAAAAAAAAAAGACTTCTGTCCTGACAAAAAACAAGTTGTAATAGTTAATCTGTATATACAAAGCGAAAGGTCACTCATTTACTAAACTGAATAAACAGATAAATACTAATACTAAATTACTATTGCAGTCAGGACCTCTTATGGTGCGTCCATGCTACGCGAAGCGAGCACGAGCCGAGCCTCGTACGAACAGGATTCGTACGTTGTTCGCGTAGCGTGGACGGACTTGCGAGCCTCGAACGAACATTCGTCTCGCGCTCGACTGCGCTCCGCCCGATTGTCAGTTGTTTCACGACCACAGGGATTCGCATCGCGCTCGTCGTAGGCTCGATGTAACGTCCACACTTGATATCGCGAGCAACGAACAAATCCTGTTCGTTCGTGGCTCGGCTCGTTCCGCTTCGCGTAGCATGGATGCACCATTAGATTACAATGTGTTCACGGTACCCCAGTTTTTTTTTTTTTATAATACTTAGGTAGCAAACAAGCATACGGCCCGCCTGATGGTAAGCGGTTACCGTAGCCTATGGACGCTTGCAACACCAGGGGCGTCACTCGCGCGTTGCCGACCCTGCAGAAATCTCTTCACACCCTTTTTGAAGAACCCCATGCTGTACTCCATTGGGAAAACCACGGCAGGGAGCTCATTCCACAATCTGAGCGTACGCGGAAGGAAGCTCCTTTGAGACCGCACAGTTCGAAACAACTCTGGTTTCAATGTGTGAGGATGGACTCCCTGTCGATGGCGAGAGTTGCGATGGTAGAAGGTAGCCGTGGGCATCATCTTAAACAATTCTTCAGAACACTGTCCGTTGTACAAGCGGTAGAACACACATCAGGAGGCAAAGTCTCTACTCAGACTGAGGGGCTCTTAACCGCTTGTGAGCTCGGGATCGTCGACAATTCTAGCGACACGTCGCTGAACCGAGTCTAGAGGCCCAAGCTGGTATCCAGGTGCCCCCGCCCACAGACAATTACCACCAATCAAACAAAATGTTTGAATGTGATTAAGTACGTAGGTATTTCAGAGCCGGTAAAAGTTAACAATCAAGAATCTATTAATATATCACCGTATTCGGCAGTATATCATACCACAAAACGGCAGGCAATACCTACTATTTTAATTGTCGTAAAACAGTTCTAATAAAAAATATAGCTCAATAAAAACTAAACACTCTTATAACTCTAACACTCCATTTGTTACCAAACACCCCTACAATGGTAAGCACAACAAACATTAATTTAGTAGTAAAATAAAAAGGCTGTAAAGCAGTTGTATAGCCGAATCATTAACCAGCATCAACATGAACAAAGCGCTGGATAACAACTTCACGATATTTAACACCACTATCTACCACTCCACGGGATCGTTACATTTTTATATTGCCATAAAGTTTAGGGGTATGTCTCTACAACGGCTAGTAAGCGACTACAAACGACCATTTATTTATAGCTTCAAAATATATTTCAATGCCGTATTTGGATAAAATTGAGTTGCTGAAAGTCATTGGATGCAAGATGTTCAGAATTTTGCAGTAGATACTTTATTAAATAAACGATGATTAATGAAAAAAAATATTGATAAATATACTACGTTCTGCGACAAAAATATGCTGCTCGCTCCAGGTTAAAGGTGTCAATACTTTACTTTTACTGTTTATTCATGCTTGAAGTTTTTTTATGACTAAATACGTTAAAAAGCATACGGCCTGCCTAGTAAGCGGTTGCCGTAGCCGTACCGGAGTTGATCATGATCATTTTTACAGCGGCTGATTATCATTTGGATATCAAAGATATTTAAGCTACTCTAGTAAGCGGTCGGACATATGGCTTAAAGCATTCGGAGGGTTAGTAACGTCAGAAATAGTCAGAATGCAGGTCTGTAAGCATGATTGCAACCAATAAAACTACTATGAAGGGGAACAAATTGATTTGATAGCATTTTATGATGTGTTTTGGCGAGTTAATTGTCAACACAAAATGCTGGGGTGTTGTGACATTCATTGATTTTCTATTTATTGCGTTTTAATTCACTTGTATTGTCAAGGTTGCATTCTTTGAAGGGTGTCGAAAAATTCCAAGAGTGTGATACAAACAACACAACAGTAACGACGAAACTACGTTTGGTTTTTGAGATAGACTCCTTGGCAAAAAAGTAATTCCTGTAAAATTCGAAAGGGCGATGCGAATCCCTGAGTTCGTGAAAAAACTGACAATCGGGCGGAGCGTAGTCGAGCGCGAGACGAATGCTCGTTCGAGACTCACAAGTCCATCCACGCTACGCGAACAACGAACGAATCCTGTTCGTTCGAGGCTCGGCTCGTGCTCGCTTCGCGTAGCATGGACGCACCATTAAATTCTTGATGTTTCGTTTAGTGTCACAGTACAAACGAAATTTGGCGAGGTACGTTTACAAAGGTAATTTTTAATTGATTTACGGACCAAGCCGTTTTATAATGAATGTAATTGAAATCTTTCATAACAATCAGACAGTCTATAGACTGTTGGTAAGCTATCAATCAATTGATTGTTTCTGATCCTCAAGCTCTTTTTGAAGAACAACAGGCTCTACAAAAAGCCCTTGATGGTTCGTAGAGGAAAATCTGTAAGCTCAATCCACAATCTACAGGTACAATATTTCAATAGTAAAAAGCTTGATAATTATATGTACTGTTTTTAAAATATTATTTTAACATTTTTCTTAGAAAAACACGAACTTGAAACATTTTGGAAAATCCCAACCAATATTTTCCAATAGCGAGAAGCTTATTCGCTTTGAAAACCCTGAAAGAAAGGCATTACACTATAGAAAAAGGCGCATATTATTATGCATAAGTAAGAGTTGGATTTAAGGCATGGAGGTTGTCGAGCGCGCTCATTCGCCGCCCAGCGTCAGCGGCAACCGCCCGCCCTCAAACGACGCGACTCGACTTTCAATTCAATCTCGTACCATATAATGACTATTTTTAAGTAACTTATTAGTGATTTATCTTTTTAATTATTAGTATTTTTGTATTGATGTTTCAAATAATTAAATTAGTGTTTTTCCACTTAATAACCAAATCATAAAAACTAAAGTATCCAATAGTAATAATCATAAAAATAAGTTTTAAAAATAACGGTAAAGTTAAACAATCGACGCGACGGTAGTTAATTGTTTACAGTGCACACATGTCGATGGACTTACGACTTGTGTTATGCTAAGACAATATACACCTTATACTCTAGTGTTTGGATTTAAATTCGCGTGTGTATATGGATGATTGTTGAGGTGTTGGTAAATATTTACAACAGAGTAAGAAGCTTCGGTTGGTGAACGTGAAATTGGAACTAATACACGTGAGTTTGCTATTTGTTTATTTACTTACTAGTATGTAATGTACTAGAGTGTATGTAGAATGTAACTGATTGTTCGTAAATACCTACACTGGTTTGTGTAACATTACTATCAAAGTTCTTTTGTTTAATTTATAATTCTAAAAAAATATACCTACTTCTATACAGGGTGGATACGACAATACGACATTAAATGAAACCATGTAAAGTACTCATATATACAATCGACTTTTACTATGGGACTATCTTCGAAATCCCAAAAAAAAAAAAACAGATTTTCGTACATTTTTGCCGAGGAGACATGTACCTTTTGTATGAAAAGTAGTTTTTTTTTACCTGTATATGGAAAATAGTGAATGATAAGCTATTTCTACACTCGGACAACTTGCTATATTACACTCCACGTCGTCAGAACAATCTTTAACTAAGATGTATTATTATGGGGTGGTGCAAAATTTTATAAAGTTCGTGTCTATATATCAATTTTTAAGTAATTTTTTGTTGCAGTCGCAAAATAAGATAATGCGTTAATACTTCTTCTTTGATGTAAATGATTTAATTCAAAACGCATTTTATATCTAAGAAGATACCGTTTATTTTCCTATTAACTTTAGATTACTCAACTGCATAGGAAGAATTGTCGTGAGCTAAGCATTATTGTAAAAACAAATTCGTGAATAGAATAAAATTTTCTTATTGTGTTGTTTCTTATCGTTTACAACAAACAAGCAACAATGTAAGCACATACTAAAGATCCATTTAGTAGGCAATGAGTCAATCGGTTGATTAGTCCGCGCACACACGGGGCGGGCGGCGCGCGGCTGCACGCTATGAATTTTAATCACGATCCAATGTTCTGCACAGAACAAAGATCAAAACAGAAATCACATTCATACGTATATTTTACAGCACACAATAAATCCTGGGACATTGCTCACATACGGTGCTCTGATCCCGGTGAGATTGTACTATGAAAACCAGATAACTGATATAATACATATATTACTTTTTGTTTGTAAATACATAATCTATACATATAAAATGCTTTGTCCTGAATGACTGACTGACAATCAACGCACAGCCTAAACCGCTGATCGTAAAGACCTGAAACTTGGAGGGTGTGTTTTTTGTATGACGTAGGCATCAGATAAGAAAGGATTTTCCGAAATTCTACCCCTATGGGGGTGAAAAACGGGGGCAAAGTTTGTATGGGACAACGTGATTCTTTGGTCCGATCTACTTCAAATTTTGCATAAACATTCCTTAACAGAATTGATGGAAGATGTGCTTCGTATTTTATGGAAAATCATCGCCTAACGGGGTCAAAAAGGGGTAGAAAGTTATTTTAGGGGTGATTTGCATCGAAGTTGATATCAATACTCCTTAGTACTTTTGATTTAAATAACATTTTTTATTTTGACACCTGTTTGAAATCTCAATCCGATTTTCACAGATTACAGAATAAGGCAGATGGAGCGAACGGAACACGGGAGTGAGGCCAAAAAAGCCAAATACAAATTGAAAAACACATACCTGTTATTCGCTTTTGAATTTGTATTTTAAGGCGATGATAGCTCAGTGGTAGTGAGGTCGGATACCGAGACGAAGGTCCCGGGTTCGAATCCTACAATGAGCTTGAGCTTTCGGTGAAGGAAAAAATCGTGAGGAAACCATAGCACGGTGGTAGGGTACTTTGCAGTACCCATCTGGCTGGCTACCACCCTCAAGTTGAAAATCTGTCGCCAAGCACCTATCGGTGTGTTCCGTCAGCTACACTTGAGAGCCAGTTCCTTCTAGGCTTTGTGTGCTTACCACCTTCGACTACATCATCACTTACCATACTGAGATTGTGGTCAAACACAGTAAAAAAAAAAAAAAATTTGCTTTGTTTAAAAAACTTTATTTAACGAAAAACACTTTCTTTTTAATAAATTAGCACACCGCAGCTTTTAAACATAGCAAATACAAATTCAAAAGCGAATTCCAGGTATGTGTTTTTCAATTTGTACCTAATTGCTTTTTTTGGCCTCACTCCCGTGTTTCGCTCGCTCTATCTGCCTTTTGTTCTGGAAACTGAAATGCTCTTTAAAATTGGAATGTCAAATATTTAAATCGGATAAGGATTCGAAATTTGTTTGGAAGTTCATTTTCTCGGACTTTTTGGCGGGAACTTGCAGTGACGTTGCGTTAATTTTTTATAAATTCGTGTATTTTGAGTTTTGGACTTTGACTGACTGCATGAGGACTATGTGAAATTGATTTATTGTGACTAGAATTTATATAATGTAACTGGAAATTGGCAAAATACACACCCCGAGTGACGCCAATGAAAAAAAAATGGTTCATTTTCGCTATTTCATTAGAATATTTTGATTTGATTGTATTTAATTTCTTTCTCATTTGTTGTTATAATAATTAAATAAGATTCTTTGAGTTCGATTTTTTTGTGTAGGTATAATATAGGTTTTTAGTGTTAATTGTAAAAATATCTGTGTTTAATTTGTTGTGTCTAATAATCAGTGGCGTGCATTGGTTTTCGAAGGAGAAAATACAAACCGTGCGCGGGTGAAACCGCGGGGGGTCTGCTAGTTAATATATATAACTACACCCAGGGTCAGGACATACAGACATGTTCATGCACACAAATGCATGTCCTGTGCGGGAATCGAACCTACGACAAGAGGCGCGATAGGTGGAGTCTCAACCAAATGCGCCAACTGGCCCGTCTACAATAGATGTGTCCTGTCTAGAAGAAGAATCCCTTTAGGAGAGTCCCTTTATATTAGAATTTATATGTTTCTAAGCCGAGCTCTATCGAAAACTATATAAAGTCTAGCCTTAAATGCCAATAACATCTAGACGTTACTGCTTGTTTACGAAATCTTAACATTTGATATGATAAAAAATAGGAAAAGGCAAAAAATAAAATAAAATATCGGGATTTATTTCCGAGAACTTTCGTTTCTGTTTTGTTCAGTATTCTGTGTGCGTGTAGTACCGTGGGCTATGAGCATTCTGTAACCCAGCGCTGGCAATGCATCGCACGCCCCGTAGGTACTCTACCGACGCATTATTGCTCGAGCGAGCTGATTGCGGACAGCCTATTTTTCATATCACGGCATTTTTTTTTTTTTTTTTTTATACAACTTAAGTCTATAAACAAGCTTACGGCCGCCTGATGGTAAGCGGTTACCGTAGCCATATAGACGTTTGCAACACACGAAGCATCGCTCACGCGTTATCGAACTATCCCCCCTCCCCTATGAGCTCTGGCGACCTTACTCACGCGCAGGAACACAACTTTACACAACAAAGTTATTTGGCTGCGGTATTCTGTAAGGTGGAGGTACTTCTCCAGTCGAGCTGCTCTCAGAGCGAATAAACGCTATGCTCTACCTCTCTTAAACAAATCACCATGCCTATATACTAGTTGCGCCCCTGGTTTCACCCGCGTTCCCGAGGTATAAATTGTTTTCCCGGGATAAAAATCTTATATGTTAATCCAGAACACATTCTATCTGTATGCCGAATTCGTTGAATGTACGTAGAAAACCAACAAAACTGTGAAAGAGTGCACGCCTACAAACTGCAATAGTAGTTTGGCGACTATTAAAATAAACAAAACATGTAAGGTTTTTGGGAAAAAAAAAGAAGATATTAGCGCGTTCCCGTAAAAATAAAAAAAATATTTAAAAAATGTAACCTTGCTTAGTTTCTTGCCTGTTCTTCTCAGTTGAAGGCCGACTTACGAACTGGCGGTAACTTCAGTAGCTTTGAATAAATGGCTTTGACTTTTGACTTTTGACCCGTGATATAAAGTAGCCTATAATACTCGGGGATAATGTAGTTTCCTATTGGTGAAAGAATTTTTCGTATCCGACTGGTAGTTCCACTGATAAGCCCGTTTAAACAAACAATGAAACAAAAAGCGCTTCAGATTTATTATTGAGTATAGATAATGATGATTCCGCTTATGATACTGAGAAAAATTCTAGGGTATGAATAACCATGTTTAAATAACTACTTAACATAACAGATCGATTAAAACAAACTATCTGAGGCTACTATCTATACGCATTTGTTTAGTTAGTAGAGTTTATTGCCGGTTCTTCTTAGCAAAAGCAACCTTCCGAACCGGTATTAGAGTATTAGAGTTTGACTTTTCATAAGTGCCTGTGAAGGCCTATTTGAATGAATAAATTATTTCATTTCATTTCATTCTCAAAGCAATTGCGATTACTGACCAAAAGTAATTTAATGAATAATTTTATAGGTGATGAAGTTATTTATTTTTCTTGGTAAAATAAGGCTTATTTGGTAACAAGTTTTGTTGGTCTAAATTTCTTAGAACAGTTATAGATAAAGGCATAAATCATATTAGGTGATGAAAAGATTATATTTTACTAGTGGCGCCCACGGTTTCACCCCCGTAGCCGAGGGGTATATGACTATCCTGCGATAAAAAGTACCCTATGTGTGAATCCAGAAAATATATATTTTTGTTTAATAACACTATGGTGGCAAACAAGCATTCGGCCCGCCTGATGGTAAGCAGTTACCGCAGCCAGGGGTATCATATCACTCGCGAGTTGCCGACCCCGCAGAAATCTCTTCAAATCCGTTTTCAAGGACCCCATGCTGTACTCCATTGGGAAAACCATGGCGGCGGGGAGCTCATTCCACAGTCTGAGCGTTCGCGGAACGAAGCTCCTTTGAGATCGCAAAGTACAAAACCATTCTGGTTCCAATGTGTGAGGATGGACCTCTGTCGATGCATTCAGATCAGACATAAAACAATGTAAATTAAGAATATTACAAAAACTCAAAAAAATCCACAAGCCAAAGAAAGCTTTGAAAGATCCTAAACAGGGATCCATTTGGCAAATAATTCCAATTCCTGTGTTCCTCCCTAACTTCACATGTCTAATTCACGAACATTTTATAAATTTACACAACAAATTCCCAAGTTGTACAGCTACTCCGTAGCTCGTAGCACATCGAGATCCCGTAGCCCGTAGCCCGTAGCTGATCGGCATGCGAGCCGCGTTCACAACGTAACGAGCTGCCAGTGGCTCGCTCACGTGTGAAGCGCGCTCGAATGCTTGCATTGTTATATTTAGAATATTGAATATGCAAACAGGATATATACTGGAGGATATTACTTCGTGAGATGCAAATAAATAATTGGACTGTTTTACAAAAAACTTAAACCGACTTCAAAGTACACTAAGAAGTAATCAAATCCTGATCTGATGACAATGGGACCAAACGGGAAGTGTACTCTTCCAGACAAAAAAAGAATTTTCCAAATCTGTAAATAAATGACGGAGTAATGAGGTAACAAACATTAAAAAAAAAATACAACCGAATTGAGAACATCCTGCTTTTTTTGAAGTCGGTTAAAATATAGACATTTAAAATTGGGATACTTTTTAAATGTTATATTTTATGCGTATTCAATCAATACCTATCATTGATAAATTTTCGACAATATATAAAAACATCTTCAATGAGATATTCGCGCTCCTATCCGATGAGGAATTCCACCATTTCTTCAAACTAAATAGTCAAGCCATAATAAAATTTATATGGGACCATCTCGAGATCTATTTTTATGCAATAAAATTTAAATTAATTAATTCATATTGGATAAGCTACTTCTGAGAAATCGAGTACCTAACATATACTCCAAAAAATAATAGCAATATAGGAATAGATAGGTACGTGATGGCCACCAGTTAAAACGTAACTCACTACCACCGTGATAGTCCCGAGTCTCCTCAGTTGATCAAAACTACGATAAATCATTGACTATGCTATTATTTTTATTCTATTACTAGCTGCCCGGCGCGACTTCGTTCGCGTAATACCCTACCCTACCCTTCATTTAAACCTTCCCCGGACTTCCACGAATAGTTCAAACCCAAAATTAGCCAAATCGGTCCAGCCATTCTCGAGTTTTAGCGAGACTAACGAACAGCAATTCATTTTTATATATATAGATATACTGTACAAAGGCCGTCTCATTCGTACACATTCGTTTCGTGTATCCAGTTCAATTCAATCAAATATCTCATCAACCCACTGTTACTTCTGCATTCTAACACTCAAAGAGCAATCAACAAAACCGATTGCCAATAAATGCCTACACCCAGCCGCACGTATAGAGGCACGGACGACCCGAGCGGTCAGCTTACACATTCAATGTTCGTACAGAACCCGGCGTGTAATTTAATTGCGCGGGGTTCTCACAATGCCGCGTGATTGGGCCGCGTGAGGAATTCTAAATTACCTTCGTAAGTTCTGATTATCTTATTCTTTGCAAATGTTTTGATCGTGTGTAGTTGCATGTTGCATAGAATTTAACATGCTAGGGCAGAGGTTATTATGTCGAAAAGTTTGACAAACAGGATGTTATCAACTGCCTGCTCGTCACCACTGCCGCCGCCTATGTCATAAATATTCTGCTAACTTGCAAGAGTTCTTATTACAATCTTTTATGAAGCACCACATGACAAACCACAGGAAATGATGATAGATAGGAGACATTGGCACCAAGACACGTCCATCGTCTTTATATGGGTTGAAGAGTGCATGACTTACTTATAAAAAGACTGAACATTTTATAACAGGTGGAGATTTCGAGATGGCATATATTCGAAACCTATGTTGGGTTAGTCATGCTGAACAACTTTTACTATTAATACAAATAGCTATGTGAATATTTGTAATGGTCATTTTATTTAAACGGACGTATAAAATAATGAATTTTCTCCCAAGAATGATCTTTATTGCTATGAGTTTCGATATTTTAGTTTCCGCCCACTCCTTTGTCAGTGTTGCGGCAATAAAAATGTTTAAAGGACGTGGACGAAAACTAAAAAAGCTTTTAATGTAGTGTTAGTTTTCATCCATGAACGAGTACTGGGGTGGTCGAAAATTAAAAAAAGATATTCTTTTGCATTACTTTTCGTCCATAGACATGTTATTTGTATGCTAGCCATTACTAGCTGTTTCCCTGCGATTTCACCCACGTTCCCGGGATAAAAAGTAGCCTATGTGCTTTTCTATACCATAGGCTATCTGCATACCAAATTTCATGATAATCGGTTGAGTAGTTAACTTAATAATTTACCTGCACTCCTTTTACGACACAGTGGTCGAAAACTAGATCACACTAGGACGAAAACCAGTTTTTTTGGACGAAAACTAGCAAAAACCCCTACTTTTGATAAAATATTTTATTTTCTCTTAACATTAACCCAAAGAAGACTAATTAAGCATACAAAAAATATATAATACATTTAAGTAAGGGTACTTCAAGGTATTCATTTCGCATCACAAAGCTAGCAACTCCGATAATTGGACGAAAACCAGCGCAATGACCCTACTCACATTGCGTGCTCATGACTTTCACGTCCACCATACGTTCCAAGAATACACATGCTCCGAAAATGCTCCTGTCAGTAATAACTGGGTCTCATTGCCACCCTTTGGGTATGGAACACATTATGCCATTCAAACCATCTGATTTTGACACATGTTATTAAATACAAAACTCCCAACCTTCTCTCGATGACATAAATGATCAATCCTCTATCGCATCATGACAAGGCCACACGCACATCTGTTCCATACAAAGCAAACACATAAACACTGTTTATTTGCACAAATATAAAATAACATTTGTTACGAAAGCATTAAAGTTGAAAATAAACAAACAATCAAACTTGTCAACGTTGCAAATTGTATCAGAATCGAAACCAACTTGCGGGTGAATTGAACCAATGGAAAATATTCTTAATTTTGTGGGTAATAAGAGCTATGTGGGGTGTAGAGTAATGTTGGTGTAATTGGACAGATATGATGAATGAATGTTGTAGATGCGCAGATGTTTCTCCCGAGTCCTCCGACTGGGATATCGAAGGCTGATGATGGATGTATGAAATTGTTATCATTATGATATTGCTACATTTAAGCTTTTATTAAATTTATTAATGTTCATCTGTGGCTCATATGGACGTACCTTTCTGTAACTTTATTGTTTGCGAAAAAGTCTTTGTTTTTTACATAAATTGTGTTGCATGAGTTTGATCACGATATCTCCGTAGTAAGTGTAGCCGAAGTTTGTACCACTTGCCTCCCATATATTTTCTGGAAGGTATATCATTATCAAAACCAAATAATGACGGAACTTTAAGCATTTTTTAGCTTAATAAAAATATCCTCACTAATATAGAAAGTGAATCCGTCTGAATGCTTGTCTGTTACGATATTAGGATAAATTTGGAACATATTTTAATGAAAATTTTATCCATCTGGGTTATCGAGATAGTTTTATTTTTTAACTTTGTATATAGGCCTGCGTTGGACCATAGGGTCAGTGATATAGCCGAAGGTATTAAGCACACAAAGCCTAGAATGGACCTGGCTCTCAAGTACAGCTATCGGGACACACAGGTAGGTTTCTTTTTTGAATTTTTGACAAGAAGATTTGGCCTGAACACCCTTACGCGGACAAATCGGCGAGCAAGCTCTCAACCGGGTAGTGTGTTAGGCAACAAGTTTTCAACATGAGAGCCAACCAGATGAGTCGTACAAAGTACCCAACCACCGTGCTATATGTATATTAAGTACGTATTTACAAACAAAAAGTAGTATGTGTATTATATCAGTTATCTGGTTTCCATAGTACAAGCTCTGCTCGCTAGCTTCTGCTTGCTAGTAGTTTCGGATCAGATGACCGTGTGTGAGGAATGTCCCAGGATATTTATTTATTTTATTATTTATTTTTAGATAAATTAGTTTTTTTTGTTTTGTTGGTTATTTTTTTAATGATGTACTAGCTGTCCCCCGCGGTTTCACCCGCGTTTCCGGAATAAAAAGTAGCACTCGGGAATACTGTAGCTTCCTATCAGTGATTTTTTTTTATTGAATTGACACATACACATATATAAAATTCACACTATAGTATTGATATTTTTTAATTTTTGTAAGTTCTCCATCTCTTTGACATACGTTTTTGATAAATAAATGCATTTACATATTCTACTTTACGTTAGTAAATTTAGGGATGTAATGTATGCCACAACTCAGAAGTTATACTAACTAATATTGCGTGCAGCTACCATGCAAAAGCTTCAGGGACCGAAACTT
The DNA here is from genome assembly GCA_947623365.1 of Achlya flavicornis. NCBI lineage: Eukaryota > Metazoa > Arthropoda > Insecta > Lepidoptera > Drepanidae > Achlya > Achlya flavicornis. Next base: position 15,883,728 of record OX392477.1, on the reverse strand, counting down.
TAATCCCGCACGCATCTTTAATTCACCCATCACCTTTCATCACCCTCCCCTTTAAATTTCGCTTATAATGTAATTTAAAACGCATACCGAATCCATATCCAAGGGACAAAACCTTTATTAAGCCGAATACTAAGGAACCACGCGACACCGAACCACCGAATCGATCTTATTATAATATAAATCGAAAATTCGGCTTGACTGACGTCCGTACATTCACGCCGGCAATTAAAAGGGGTGGACAGCGAGGGTGGATCTGTCATCCATCACGATGGATTACCCCACACACTATTATTATTAGCAGCCGCCGATAACCGGATTAATCCGGTTTTTGTTTGGCAATTTTCGCCGATATACAATTTTGACGGAGCGTTGAGCTGGATTCGTTGAATTTTGCGATATTGTTGTGAAGAGTTTATTAGGGTTCCGAAATAACAAAGTAAAATGGAACCTTAAGGGTTAACGCACACTTATCCGAGCCGAAAGCATCGAACGAAACGAATTAAAGAATTTGTATAGGAAATCTTATCCAGATTCGGACGATTCGGACGATCGCGGGCGAGAGTGCGAGCTTTCATAAGATTTAATATACAGAATTCTAAAATTCGTTTCGTTCGACGAGTTTGGCTCGGATACATGGGCGCCACACTCTGTCCGTCTGTCACAGCGATATATTTCAGCAACTACTGATGCTATTGATTTTAAATTTAGAACAGTTATCTATATATATAAAAATTAATTGCTGTTCGTTAGTCTCGCTAAAACTCGAGAACGGCTGGACCGATTTGGCTAATTTTGGGTTTGAAATATTCGTGGAAGTCCGGGGAAGGTTTAAATGTAGAGTAGGGTATTACGCGAACGGAGTCGCGCCGGGCAGCTAGTATTTTATTGCTTACCCAATCTTATTGAAAATGAAAACTATCATTAAATATTTTCAGTTTCTTTGCAAAAGGGGCCGAAATGGGAGACCGAAATTTCAAACTGGGGCTACAACTTTAAATGAGGTATCACATGAAAGGGCTACATTTGAATATTTCGGCCGGTTATATTTTCATTTAAACTTTATTGTTGGTGAGGTTGTGTGATGTGCAGAAGACATAAATACGGCGGTAAACTTTTTTTAACTGTTTATTTACCGTAAATTTTTGGTGGTGTCTGGCGACAGATTTTCAACATGAGTCTGGTAGCCAGCTAGACGAATCCTAATCCTAACTCATTTTATAAATGCGAAATTGAGTTTGTTTATTACGCCTTCCCAACTCAACTACTCAACGGACCATCATGAAATTTGGCATGCAGATAACTTTTGTATGGAGAAGGACATAGGCTACTGTTTATGAAACCGCGGGGGACAGCTAAGACTATAAAATAAATGTACCTATATATTTTTTTTTCCTTAAACTGTTTTTCTCTGGTATCTTTCGAATACATTTGTTTCATTTCATAAAAGTACCCTTTCATACGTGATACGGTTGCGTCATGAAATTTTCCTTCATTTATATAAGCTACTGAAATCCGCTGAGTATTGTACAATCATATGAATGTATGCGGTTCGATAAAGCGTTTATATTATTATTTTTGAGAGAGGTAGAGCATAGCGTTTATTCGCTCAAAGAGCAGCTCGACTGGGGAAGTACCTCCACCTTACAGAATACCGCAGCCAAATAACTTTATGTTGAGTAAAGTTGTGTTCCTGCGCCTGAGTAAGGTCGCCAGAGCTCATATAGGAGGGGGGAAAGTCGGTAACCCGTGAGCGATGCTTCTTGTGTTGCAAGCGTCCATATGGCTACGGTAACCGCTTACCATCAGGCGGGCCGTATGCTTGTTTACCGACAAAGTTGTATAAAAAAAAAACTCAATGTATTTCAAGCTACCTGAATACAAAATCGTTATTCCCCACATACTTATCTCTTCACATTTTGGTAGCATCAGAGCCATCGATGTCGCATTAGACATTTGACAAAAAACATGGCGTTTATCTGACAAAATGTACACAATTTTATAGAAAAGCATCGAGCGTTGAGAATTCAGCGCCAAAATCGCTTACAATATCAGCCGATTCGATAACAAAAACATTATTTTATTTCTATTCTTATCGTAACATTTGAATAATTTATTCAAGCATTGTGCCAAAAATGTTTCAATATTCAATAATAGAACGCAAATTGATATTCATAATACTTCTATCGCCAAAATTGTCTTCAAGGTTGAAAGAAGGAATAAAAATAATTTGTATTGTTCTTAGAATCCAATTAGGTATAATGATGGATTATTTATATTATTTCCCTTTCTTAAAATATTCAATAAACAAAGACGGAGATACTTTAATCAGTCTTTACATTACTTCTTTGAGAAGTAGATAGCTACGAGATTCTGGAGCCTTTTTTGGTGGCCTTTAGACTCGGTTCAGCGACGTGCCGCTAGAATTATCGACGATCCCGAGCTCACATTAGAGCGCGGATTAGAGCCCCTTAGTCTGAGGAGAGACTCTGCCTCCTTATGTGTGTTCTACCGCTTGTACAACGGACAGTGTTCTGAAGAATTGTTTAAGATGATGCCCACGGCTACCTTCTACCATCGCAACTCTCGCCATCGACGGGGAATCCATCCACATATTGAAAACCAGAATTGTTTCGAACTGTGCGGTCTCAAAGAAGCTTCCTTCCGCGGAAGCTCAGATTGTGGAATAAGCTCCCCGCCGTAGTTTTCTCAATGGAGTACAGCATGGGGTTCTTCAAAAAGGGACAATGGGACCAAACGGGAAGTGTAACCTTCCAGGCAAAAAAAGAATTTTCCAAATCGGTTAATAAATTACGAAGTAATGACAAAAACTCAAACATAAAAAAAAATACAACCGAATTGAGAACCTCCTCCTTTTTTTGAAGTCGGTTAACAAAACTGCATATCTGTGGCAAGTACGTTTCGAATGTTCTATATTTCAAGCCCCTCTCTTTCTTTAAAAAAGTTTACCGCAGTTTAACCAAGCAGCCCCATAAATATTATTCTCAAGTCAACCCGTCTCCATTAATTTACCTTTACGTTGGCAAAGATTAAGGAAGAAAAATTCAAGTAGAAGTGCCACGTTATCTATCTCGCAGCTAAGTGATATTCATGATGGGGCTTCTCACAATTATTTATTAACGAGTATCTCAGGAAAGAGTAATACCGCCTCTACACCATAATGGCGTAAAGTGGTGTTATTTTATAAGCCATTTGTGTCTACGTTTGTTGCAAAAGGATCATTTATTATTTTTCTTTTATCGTATGAATTCCAGATCTGAGAATACAATATGTGTTAATATTTTTTTCAGTATATTCATTCCTCTCCATCCAAAGGTTGTCTGGAAGAGATCGCTTCTTAGCGATAAGACCGCCCATTGTACAGTAATTAATTTTAAGTACTTTTGTTCACTATGTTGTTTTTTGGTGGTGGTGTTTTTTTGGTCTATCTATCTATCTATGTGTGTCTTTTATGAAACTCAAAAGGGTCGAGGAATGTTCAACCTGAATGTAATGGAAAGTGCACTAAGATTCAGATAGTAATGCAATATGTGAAGATGATAAGTGAATTGATCAACTAAGGTTTAATTCACTATGCGGCGAAACTGAAGCTAAGCGACTTTTTGGTAGCAAAATTTGGTATTGCATTTAAAAATTTATCTGTATTTTATTATGAGATATATTCGTATAATGCTATTTTTTTATACGACTAATTCGGTAAACAAGCATACGGCCCGCCTGATGGTAAGCGGTTACCGTAGTCATATGGACGCTTGCAACACACGATTTCCCCCCTCCCCAATGAGCTTAAAGTTATTTGGCTGCGGTATTCTGTAAGGTGGAGGTACTTCCCCAGTCGAGCTGCTCTTTGAGCGAATAAACGCTATGCTCTACCTCTCTTGTAATGCTGATATGAAAGAAGCGTAATTATTTTGCATCGACCCCAAGTGATTGGGAAAGGGTAGTCAGATAATGATAATGACGTAAAATGACTTTCCGCGGACTTCCCCTGAGTCATCGTCACTGCAGGAAATCGCTCTACGCGCTTTTGGCAACATATCGAACTGTGCATAATGCAAGGGCCTTTACGATTACTTCTCTAGGAAAGAAAAAATTAAAGGACTTCTGCGAGAGTTCGAACATTTTCATTGATTAACAGTATGCAGTATTATGTATGTAGAGGAAAGCACTAACGATTAACTGTAATACCACTGTTGTCTAATGGAGCGTGTGCTTGTGAAAATTGCTTCATTTACCAGCCTCCCCTCTCTTCCCCCCTGCCCCTTCTCTAGACATTTCGTAATTTCCGGCTCAACCTCTCTGTTTGCTTATTTCTTTTCTTTTCTTTTATCCGTCACTGATATAATTTGATAAAGAATTATTTGATATTTAGCTTCGAAAAGTGGACAATCACTTGTTTCAATATTATTCTAAGAATTTTCCATTTCAAATACTGCTCTTTCATTTGGACGAGAGATTTTTTCATAATTTATTAATGTCTATAGACTTTCAAAAAATATTTTTTGTGTTAAACAAATTCGTTACTGATCCCAATTTAATTATTCAAATCTATCATTCAAATATAATACTTTTGCCAATTCGTGAAATATTATCAAAATTCCATCCTCTTTCCTACCATGCACGTTGTATTCGAATTGTTAACCTATTGGCAAACACTAAAGTTTAAATTCGCATGTAACTAAGCTAACTAGTTTTAGTAAAATTTGATTTCAAATAAAACTACGTACTCAATGTTTGCTTTGTCGGATGGTTTTGATATTTGACTAACACTTTTATGTGTTTATACTGCACGCCAGACGCATACGGCAAACATACGCAATTTGAAAAAATATTTTTCGAGTATAGAAAAACTTATTAACTTTAAAACAACTCACCAATTTTATGGCTATTCAATTCAAATGATTTTTATTCAAATAGGAAATCAGTTAGCTCCCAAACATTGGTTGGTAAGTTTGCTGCTGAAATATTGAACTATTAGGTACTAGTTACAAATAATAGTTCAATGTTTTCATTACTTGCTGAAAGGGCACATAAGATTATTTCTTAAAAACCATCACAATTAAGTAATAATCGGGACCAACGGCTTTACGTGCCTTCTGAAGCACGGAAATGCTAGATTTGAAATACCACTAGGCGGTCACCCATCCAGGTACCGACCGTAGACTCTATAATAACTAATTTTATTGGGGTCTTTCCATTCTCTGGTACCTATACTAAAAGTATTTGTTTGTATCCAGGGTAATTTTTTTTTTCAACTCAACATCCACTTTGTTAGAAATGCACTGTTAATCCATCTTACTTTTTATCTCCGAACCACCGAGACGGAAGTGACGGAGGTTCATTTTTTAAATGTACCGCTAAAAAGGGCCAAAAGCCCACTTAAATTATTCACACGCATCCTTATTCAACGGGAAGTGGATAAAAAAGTGAAAACGTGGCATATTTCACCCCCTCCTACGTTTACCACCACATGACAAACGACTTGACCTAACCCGCTTCACCGTCACGACTATTTTTTTTGCCGAGATTATAAAAATAAAGATTTTATAAATACAGCATCAAGGAATTCAATAGCCTACCCGGTTTTCTCAAACTTTCCTTTTTATAAATAAGTAGTTTTTTAGATAGGTAGAGCATAGCGTTTATTCCTCTAAGAGCAGCTCGACTGGGGAAGTACCTCCACCTTACAGAAGACCGCAGCCAAATAACTTTATGTTGTGTAAAGTTATGTTCCTGCGCGTGAGTAAGGTCGCCAGAGCTCATAGGGGAGGGGGGAAAGGTCGGTAACGCGTGAGCGATGCTTCTTGTGTTGCAAGCGTCCATATGGCTATGGTAACCGCTTACCATCAGGCGGGCCGTATGCTTGTTTACCGACTTAGTTGTATAAAAAAAAAAAAAGTATACATTTTCCTAAATAAATGGTAAAAAAATCTACCTAGAATCCAATATATCATAGTCGACAGGTACTCAATAGTTCTGATCAAATCTCCGAGGTGTATTCGTGTATTTACAAAGGTAGAGTATCTGGTTATTAATGACGGTTCGGTTGAGCCCACCTAAGTGATAGTCGATGGTCCGCGAATGATTCCACATTTTCACCGAGAAATAAGCGTTCAGGTTAGTATTTCGAGAGTAATCGTGACGCGATGGAAAGGCGTTTGAGTATTTTCTTTGGTTACAATTAAGTATGTATATCTATTTCATTTGTCATCGTCATATAGTTAGAATACTAATAGAACAACTGTAGTATAGTACAGTCCGTGAGCACCGGTACAGTCCAAATGCCTTGAAATGAAGTGCGCGTACAAAGTTTGAACGACTAAATTATATGTACACATTGACACGGCAACCATTGTACCAATAGTCGTTTCCGCCCATGGCCTAATAGCCAAGAGCCTCGACAAACACCTTTGGGTGGCTGGATCAAGGGCCAGATTCAGAAGGCAGTGCTCCTGGAAACGGCACGCATAGTGAGGAAGTTCCTCTATCTGGAGCCTTGACCACCGGTATCTAGGACCCTACCTAGTACCCAATGCCGGTGGGGAACTGTTTTATTTTATTTTAAAATATATATAAAATGTAATTAATATGTTAAAAATTGGAATAAATGGATTAATAATAATAGCTAATAATCACTAATAGGTAATCACTAAACACCATCCCCATTTTTACACCGAACCACTAGACGCCGGGAAAATTTTCACCCGTACATTGTTGACATACCGAAAATACGGACACAGCGTATTGCATCCTCATTTATAATGCGGACAGCAAGGGAGTGGAACTTGCTTCCGGCGTCAGTATTTCCTGACGCTTACAATCTACGAACTTTCAAGGCCAGAGTAAATAGGTTTCTTCTGGGTAAGCGGGTTTCAATCGCCCCTTATGGGCGGGTCAGTGGCCAAACGCAAGCCCATTTAATTTATCGATATAACGAATGTTACATGTAATTTTTTTATTACTTAGCTTTACACCCAAAACTCAAATTTTAATCAATATTCTTCCCACATCCAAAACCAGAGCGTTAACTAAAACAAAACCTTAATTATACAGCGTGTTGTACAATGTATATCCACCCTCACGCGGGGCGAGGCGTCTCCTTGATTTACACCATTTCTACCGTGGAAAATTATTCCCACCCTGTGATTTACTACCACGCATTTTTACCTGCATTATTTAACTACGTGATTTTTGATTATACATCGTGATAGGTAGAAAATAGAGTTAGTTTTACACTGCCGTGTGTAACAACGGTTTGTTATGCTTTAATTGTTGCGATTTTGTGGAAGTTTTGTTGTGCATTTTTTTGGAAAAATTTAATGATACGCTGGGGTATTTTCCACACCTCTAACAAAAAGTTTACTCATGTTATGTGTTTTTCTGGGCTTAATGGCAAGTCACATCTTTTATTTAAGAGTTAAGACTTTACATGTATTTTTTATTAAATAAGAATCTCTTGACCGTCGCATCTTGTGACCAACTAGTGGCAATATAATTAGCATCGCCATCCAACGTGGCAATTCCAATGACCACTAATAGTTTTTATTTATATTATAAATCTTTGTTATTAGAAATTTGTTATTGAAACCTGAATTGTTTCGAACTGTGCGGGCTCAAAGGAGCTTTCTTCCGCGGACGCTCAGGTTGTGGAATGAGCTCCCCGCCGTGGTTTTCCCAATGGAGTACAGCATGGGGTTCTTCAAAAAGGGCGTGAAGAGATTTCTTCAGGGTCGGCAGTGCGCGAGTGATACCCCTGGTGTTGCAAGCGTCCATAGGCTACGGTAACTACTTACCATCAGGCGGGCCGTATGCTTGTTTGCCACCTTAGTAGAATAAAAAAAAAAGATTTTTTAATTCATCAATAAAAACTCAACCGTATTTTAATAATAGACTGAGAAAGCTGTTATAATTTTCTTAAAATTTTAATTCAGAAGCATTTAAATTTCGCTATAATTCGCATTTGATGCGAAAATGTAATTAGCGGCATGCGCTGCGTTTTCCAGTACTCTCCACAGTACCACGAAATTATTAATTTTAACACGAAAGTACATAACATAATGTACAAGACTTCGACACTGTGGCTCGGCATTCTCGGCAAAGTTATCGGAATCAGTAGTCTAACATGATCATCATTATAATCACATTGTTTTTACAAATGAAATACTTATCTTTACAATGATATCTTTCTTGTAGATTAATTGACTGTTTGGTTTCCGGTGGATATTTATTTATTATATTTTATGATTAATCTTATTTAATCCTGCCAAATACAAGAACAATAGGGTTGTCCAAAATTCCTACATCCTTACTAATATTATAAACACGAAAGTTTGTATGGATGGATGTTTGTTACTCTTTCACGCAAAAACTACTGAACGGATTTGGATGAAATTTGGCACACCGATAGAATATGTTCTGGATTAACACATAGGATACTTTTTATCCCGGTAAAATATACGATCCGTCGGGAATGCGGGTGAAACCGCGCGGGACAGCTAGTAAATATAGTGGCAAATTTCAGTTCAATTCTTGTACAAGCGATTTTCAACTTTATATACAAGCATATTCTTCACAATTGATTCATCTTTCTATTACAATTCTGATTGCAATGTCATTGCAAACCCGCCATTCATCCTAATAGAAACTGATTGTATCACACAATAAATCCGTTGGCTATAAATCTGTGATTCTGCTGCATCGAACCTTTAAACAGCACAGGGTTCAGTAACTTTGAAGGAAGGCACTCTTGTGGTGGATTTGTGATTTCAGCTTGACCCTTCGATAGGATTTGAATAATTTATTTTTGTTTGTGGAATTACACAGGGTACATAAAACCCTATTGGGCTTACAAGGGTGTATGGATATAAATACAACGACTCCTCATCCTTGTCTTCAAGATAGAACAATAGCATTTTGTTATGGCCATAGAATTTAGAGAAGGTTAGATCAAGTTAGCAGTACCGGCAAGTTGGTGCGATACTTTAGTTTACGACTGTAGACGACATTATCACCAGGCCATCCGTATTTGGTGTTTATATTGTAGTTATCTCAATCAGTTCTTTTTAATAAAAATAATTGATCACTTATAACCTCAAAATTTTTAAAATCGTTTATAAACAGAAATCTGACTTTCTATAAGTACCTAGCTGTTAGCTAGGTACTTATAGCGTTTACAAAATTGTTTACTTGCCTACCGGCTCGCGAAATTTATCTATAATCTGCCATATCAAATTAGCAGCTCTTAGGTTCGACATACGTAAGAAGGTGTACCTTCAGTACTAAGAACCTCATGCTCACACGTCTGTACTGAGCGCGGCGGCGGCGGTCGCACGATCGATTCCCGGGTGTAGCGTGTCACACCCTTGCTTTTGTGCTAAGGCGCCAGGTGGAAAGATGCGGTTTTTTTCAACTAGGGAATGGCTTTAGGGTACCGTGGTTTGATAAAACCGTCTTTGTGGTGTAGATTTCAACTACACTGCTCATTCACACATATGTTATATCCAGTGCAATATTCCCAGTTGTTTGTGATGATGATGAGATGAATAAAAGATGATCATCGATAGCAAGTTATAATGCGTAAAAAAAAACAATTTGATGAACATAAGGTATGAATGATAGATATGTGCGTATATGATTCGTCGCTGCGTGCGATGGAACGAATGATCGTAGATAGGATGGGTGACCGCGCCCCGCGCCTTCAGTCCTTTCCTGTTCGTCGTCCGAGGTAGTGGGGTGGTACGGTTCATTTCAGGTAAGTATGTAGTTATAGATGCGTAGACACCAGTCATTATGTCCAATAAATCAGCTGCTAAAGCTAGAACTAGATCCTGCCTCTTTATGCAAGCTGCACCCATACATAACTACAGTCCAGACTTCTCGATCTGGACTATCATTACATACTAATCCTAACTAATATTATAAATGCGCAAGTGAGTTTGTTTGTTTGTGTGTTACGCCTTCACGCTTCAACTACTCAACGGATCATCATGAAATTTGGCATGCAGATAGCCTATGGTACACAATAAATCAGGCAAAAGGCGCATTATCACAATTGATGAAAAAAAAGATAACAATAAAATAAATGTACGATTTAACCATTGCATATAAAAATCAATGAAAGCTGTCTTTTCAATACGGCGTATACCTTTCTATTCTATATAAATCAAGACAATTCAAGAAAAAATACCTACCTTCACAAAATGATGAGTCATTGAAATTATGCTAAGAATATTTCTGCCGTTATTTAATGCGGAACCCTATTATAATGCGTGTCTAACACGCGCTTGGATTCGTTTTTTACTTTTTAGGGGAATTGTCTGTCTGCGTGAGAAGCGTCGTGTGAGGGTGAAGTTTAAATCCTTGGAGGATAAGAGGTGTACTTCTGATCATTTTATTTTGTCTAGAGCGAAATTAAATCTTGGATTTTGTTAGAAATTGGATCGGTATTACCTTACTGCTTTATGAAGAGCCTAGCTACATGATTCCTAATCCATACTAATATTATAAATGCGAAAGTAACTCTGTCTATCTATCTGTTACATATACGTCGTTTTTTTATTTCTACTAAGGTACATAGCAAACAAGCATACGGCCCGCCTGATGGTAAGCAGTTACCGTAGCCTATGGACGCTTGCAACACCAGGGGTATCACTCGTGCGTTACCGACCCTGCAGAAATCTCTTCACACCATTTTTGACAAACCTCATGCTGTACTCTATTGGGAAAACCACGGCGGGGAGCTCATTACACAGTCTGAGCGTCCGCGGAAGGAAGCTGCTTTGAGACCGCACACCACAGTACGAAACCATTCTGGTTTTAATGTTTGAGGATGGACTCCCCGTCGATGGCGAGAGTTGCGATGATGAGAGTTTCTGGGTACATGAACAATCCCGGGCTACACTTGGTCATCAGTAATGTCTATTTAATCATGCTAAGCTTGTCCGACCTAGGAATTGAACTCAAGACATCCATTTCACCTTTATACTCTACTAGTTGCGCCTCGCGGTTACACCCGCGTAACCAGGGGAGATATTGCTTTCCCGGGAATACCCTATATGTTAATCCAGAAAATTTTCTATCAGCGTGGCAAATTTCATCCCAATCCGTTCAGATGTTGAATCGTGATTGAGTAACAAACATCCAAACTTTCGCGTTTATAATATTACTAGCTGTCCCCCGCGGTTTCACCCACGTTCCCGGGATAAAAAGTAGCCTATGTCCTTCTCCATACCATAGGCTATCGGCATGCCAAATTTCATGATAATCCGTTGAGTAGTTGAGGCGTGAAGGCGTAACAAACAAACAAACTCACTTACACATTTATAATATTAGTTAGGATAGTGAGATGAGATGAGATTTTCCGCGTAATTTTGTGCAATTTACGACCAAAATAATTTCACATTACCTGAAGACATAACTCTGAAAGTAGCAAATAGAAACAACGTTAACGTTCGTGCACTTTGTGAAATGTCTTCGAAAGTAATACATGCAATATCGACAGCTGCTGAATAAGCAACGCGAACGGCCTTTATTGACGTGTAGAAACGTATTGAACTCGCCACTGTAGGCAACAGTTTTTATTTACACTCCATAGTCGTTCTATTTTACAAAGTATTGCATTTTTTTTTGTGTAAGCAAATTGAACTATAATACTAAAAGAAAGATCTACAAAAAAAGTAACTTGCTGAGTTTCTTTGCCGCTTCTTTGAGCTGACTTTTCCGGAGACTTCTCAGTTAAGTGTAACTGGTGGTAGATTCAACTGTACTTAACATTCATAAGTGCCTCACCAGGGCCTAAACTGACTAAATGACTTTTTGATTTTGAAGCAGAATTTTGTTTTTTGTGCAAGCAGTTGAAGAATTCCGAAACGGGGTTTAATATAGCTTCGACCTTCACAGTTGCTTTTATCGGGCATATACATTGTTACTTACCATGTCACACGCAAGTTAATAAGGCAATTATGTAAAAAAAACACGGTTGTACTTTGAAACCAGTGTATCACAACCAGTGTTGTGTCTTTGCACTCTGCCTCACTCATTCAATAATCCTCTTAGTTTCCATTTATATAGCGATATAGCGCTTACTGAAATAGGCTTTTTTTCAGGCGATATCGTTTCAGTTGGAACCGATTTTCAAACTCGACCACAGCCGGACAGGCACAATACGTATAACAGAAAATGTTTCGTGCGATTTACCGCCGTAGCAATATATCGTAGCGCTCTACGGCGTAGTACAATGGACTCGTAGAGCGTGGCGTAGCGGCGGCAGCGGCGGCGTACCCACAATACGTGAATGATAGGGTTGCCAACAGAATCGTATAACCTTTAATAATTTTTATTCATTGTTCGTTGTTTTTTACGTGAAATTTTATGACAGAATCCCATTATTTTGTAACTTATGGTATTTTTTTACACATATGTGGTTATACTATGAAGCTCTACTTAATTTGGGATTAAATGACTATGTATTTGTAATTTTTACATTATTATCAACAATATATTATAAATCACATCAAAATACATAAAAGAATAATTTTGGTTGTCGAAGTTTGAACTTATCAAAATATTAATTGCGACACTTAAAAAAGTTTTAATTATTTAATTACTTCGCCCTTCCCTATTACTATGTTACTGGTCCGCCTATTCCAATTTTAAAACTTTGTCAGCCCTACACAAGCCTGCAAAGGCCGCACGAAGGCTCCATTGGACCGTCGCCAGTGTAACTCGAACATGACCGTGCTGAACGATCGATGCTGAAAAAAATAAGGACACACTCATTGAAATGAGGGAAACAATTCTTTTTTCAAATCTCTTGCTCATTTCGATTATTATATTTCGAGTCGCGCTCCTTCTATTTGTTTTTATTATTCAATGTCTTATTGACAACTTTTTATTTAAGCAAGGTTTTGTTTGCCTGTAGCTGTTCCATTAAAGTTGCCTTTTTTATTTATATTTAATAATGCCCAGATTTTAAATCAATTGAATCCATTAGTTATAAAGTGTTGTTCGTTTTGAATAGATTAAAATGAATTTGGGAGGTGTAGTCATCACAAACTTAATTATTATGGGTGTCCAAATAACACTAGCTCACAAAGGACAACTTCATACAATTATAAAATATGAACCACACACGCATTCAGCTATATTAACTATGTTGAAAAACATACCTTAGTTTGCCGAAGATAAAGTACAATGTTCGTCAATATAAAAATATGATATAGTTCGGTGTGTCTTCCTTGGGGAAGCGTCAAAGCCTTCATTAGACAAGCGTAAGGTGGAAACGACGCTAAAGACAGGGGAGTGCCTCAAGGAGCGCACCTAGACCCGCGACTTTTGAAATTATATACATGAGTACTTGCCCATTCAATAAGTACTAATGATAGCCTTTTTTGCTGGACCGAAGACGGGTATTAAAGTCATACGGCTGCATTGTTATCGGAAATTGAAAATGCGAGTTCCCCTTTCAATATTTCAATGCTTAAGTAGTTCGTTTGCTAGCAGCGCGATGCTTTGTTTCGTTTTCAAATGAAACTCCGCCAAGTTTTGTAATGTTTCAAGACTTGCTTTCGATTGCTCTTCTCTCTCGCGAGTTAGTTGTGTTGGTTTTCTTTACTTTGGGATTCTGTTTGTTTTTAGTTGAAGTAGTGGCTCGGTACCAAAGTTGGCGTTCAAGTTAACTGTATCATAGAAGCAGACGCGGACAATAACGTTGTTATGAAATACGAACAACTTCAAACTTGTGAAGAAATTCTAATTGATATTAATAATTGTGAATTTATCTGAATTAAATAATCAAAACAATATATTTCGTTGTGATGTCCTAACAATGCTAAAGTAATTATAACTTATGATTGACTCCGAAGGGAAATATGAAACAAAGGTTTCCTTCAAATTGTTTGACACTGTGAAGCTCAACTCATTGGGCAAATCAAAGGGCATTGACCTCTAGAACTTAGTCTGAAAACAAAGAGCAATGACTTCGTCTAAAATCTTGAACTACCGGTCAATGCTATATGTAGGAAAAAAAATGCAAATCCTTGCCAAAGCAATCAATCAGTGTGCACTCTCACCGCTTTGCGGGGACACCGCACGAATATCTAATTTTGTTTGTTACCCCCGTCCTTCTGCCCCCGACACCACACGACACCCCCTAGCACCCCCTGAGGCTACAGCGCAGGCGTCGAACACCCTAAATCCTGGCGGACGTTTTGATGGATCACCCTTAATGACAAGCACCGAAGGGGCGACGTAGTGTTGGGATACAACCGCTATCGATAATAACGATCGATAAGTCTCATGTACTTGAAATTGGTTTGATAACATCTAATTGTTTGGTGTTTTCGGTGGGGGAGTGGGTTGTTAAATTGTTTTATAAATTATATTTAATGCTTTTGTGATAGCTTTGTGGTGTATGTTATGCAGTTAGCTGTAATTATTTTACATTTTACTGGAATACTTTAACTAAAAATAATACAGCTTGTATTAGGTTTCTTTTTTTAAATAACTGACTATACATTTTTTTTTATGTTTTCAGGTCAACATTGTTAAATTCGTAGCATAATAGTTAAAATGAAACAAACATTGCGGAACACAAACATTTTTAAATTAATAGTAGCGATTAGTTTTTTACTGGTTTTAACTTAAATTAAATAAGTACTCTTTGAATACAAGTTAAGAATATTAAGTTTATATAAATAAATATCCTGGGACATTCCTCACACACGGTCATCTGATCCCAAACTCAGAATATGGAATGAGCTCCACGCCGTGGTTTTCCCAATGGAGTACAGCATGGATTTCTTCAAAAGGGGTGTGAAGAGATTTCTGCAGGGTCGGCAACGCGCGAGTGATACCCCTGGTGTTGCAAGCGTTCTACTTTACTACTTTTTGTTTGTAAAAACATGTATAACTACTTTTTGTTTATAAATACATACTTAATATACATAATTACATCCAGACTCAGGACATGTTCATGCACACAAATGCATGTCCTGTGTGGGAATCGAAGACTCCCGACGGTTAAGACGGTTAAGACTCCACGTCATAACTAACTGCGCCAACGGGCCCGTCAAAAATGATTTGATCTTGTAAGCCCGAATCGTTGTCAAGTTTATTTACCTATCATCTTGATATCACAAAGTACTATTACATTATAGACAATTCTTATTTTTATTTTAACATCGAACTCCATAAACAAACTACATCGATATCGCTATACTCTCTTGGGGTACATCCCTACAGCTACCGAGTCGGCATATGCGCCCTCGCTATATGAACAGCACTCGCTACAATTGTATTAGACATTAGCGAAGCCGCTCCACAATTCATGCTTTTATTGTGCTATACTTTTGTGAAGCACACGTCATTATGTGTCTGTACCTATTGAGGTAATGGGTTCAATGAGATCTTTGTTATATACGGACCTATTAGTAGTTATATTTTGAGTTATAATAATGTTCATCCTTGTTTTGGAAGATTGAATGATACTGTGAACGAAACAATCTGGTGAGAAAATAGTGATTGATTTTTCATCAAATAGCTCATTGGGGAGGGGGAAGGGTCGGTAGCACTCGTGTGTCATAGGGCTACGGTTACCGTCAGGCGAGCCGTATGCTTGTTTATCGAGAACTCGGGTGAAGCCACGGAGCAGTAACTAGTATAATAATAATGAAACAGTCAATTCTCATTCAGTCAATAAGTAATGAAGATGCATAGACATTGAGTATGCACGTCGCATAATGATGCCAGTCACGACATATAGATATTAATCGACCACGAGGATATCAGAGCGTACTGTCGATACTGAAAGGGTCTTATTATTTGTACCCTCTATTATTGATGTGTAATTACTTTAATTTTGTCAAGGAAGGTATTCTTTCACGTAAATTCAAGAATTATGATTGAGAAACGCGTAGCTATTTGAAGAGTGACTAGGTATAAATTGGGCAATTACCTTATTTTATTATTGCCAATGTGACATCTAATAATAATATCTAGAGACATCTTCAGACACGACCATCTGATCCCATACCAAGAATTTGATCAAACTGTTTTTGCACATGTAACATTATCAAAATGGCTCCGCCATTTAAAAATTATCCATGGAAAAGTAAAACTGCTAAAAATTTTATCACAACACAATTATTATCATTTTATGCATAGTTTTTTGGTTTTAAAAACAATTTTATTGGATTTATGTTGAATGTCTTTCTTTCTTGTTTAAGTATAAATAGATATTATAATATTGCGACGGCTCCATTTTTGTCCAGGGCTGTGTTCAGTAACTACACACCGTGTGACCGGTGCGATCGTCCGACGTCGTCCGACGATCGCACCACATACTATTGAACTGTTACTGAACGCTATCATGATCGTCGGGCGATCACACGGCGTTGTTACTGAACGCAGCCCTGACCAAAGCAATATAGATTATCGATTTTTAGGTTAAATTTACCGACTTTTTCGTTGCATTTCTGTACCTACTTGCTTTGCATCCTGGATAAGAATTAAACATATTAAGACCTGCAGATTCGCATCAGTATTATCAAACTTCCATGTCAACTAGCTCGTCAAGTGACCATTGCTCTATAAATACAAATAGATACACCACAAGGCAACTTAACCTATCTAAGTAGCTAGTCTCATTGACTCATGCAAACCAACATCTAAATTACAACACAACTTAATACCCGACCGTCCCGAGGGTAATTATGCGTTTGTCACTGACTAAAGCCTTACACGGCCTTTATTAGCTTCCCGAGGCTTCGATACGTATACATCCTGTGGAATTTGACATTTTAATTAATAATTACAACTTTAAATTGATGCAGAGTCCTGTATTTATATACTGGTTGGTAATTGAACGTCGATAATTAAGACGATGTTGTCTTTGGCAGTGGTTTTGGTATGTATCATGAGCGCCAAAATTATACCGTCACTTTAGTACCCTTTCATAATAATCTATTGACATTCTCTTGACAGTTTGTATGAAAACTGTGAATTGCGTAATGTGACAAGGTTCAAAATGATTAACTTTTGACGCTGTCTGTACGTACATATATAAAGCGATGTCAGACTCTAGTGAAATTTAAATAAAGTTTATTTTCTTTCCGCGGGTTCTGGTGCGTGCTAACAAGAGCGCACAATACTCAATTAAGCAAATTAAGGATTGTGATCAAATTGAATGTAATTAAATCTGATAGGTAATCAAAGATGGTTTATCCATTAAGAGTGGAGTAACACGGCTCGGCAGCTGCCTTCTGGGCTTTTTAAAGAACATTGCATATGCCAAGAACCATATCAAATTAAAAGTTACTTTACTCATATAAAAATTACACATTGTTGTTGACAATCAGTATTATCACAAATGTTGGTAGAAAATCCATCCATTCTACTTGTGGACCGATTCTACAGGTGATACTACAAATTGAAAATGAAAAATGTATAAGTCAATTGAATAAGCATGTATAAGCATGCATCTAGTTCAAATGATTTAATAATAATATAATTAATAAAATAAAAAAAAAAAAAAAAAAAAGAACCGCTGACTTTGACACACCTTGATTTTTGTGATTTTTTTTGAATATTTATTTTTATCGTATTTATACCAAATTTTCTACACCTCAAGCATATTGAAAATAGTAAAAAAACAGGAAAGCAACAAGAAAGCAACAAACATCTGTAAATTTGGAATAATCGGTACCTTTGAAAATTATATATCATGTCACTTTGACAACCTACATGCAAATCAATAAAATACAAAATGAAAACATAGTGAAAGAATGATCACGAGATCAAGGCTGAAAAACACAGCGGAACGCACAAACGCACGCCCACCACCCTCGCCCGCCTCAGTCAGCTCCTCGCCATCTTCGTCGGGCGCAAATTTCGCCACTGCGCCTGACACTAGCGAGTCGAGCGACGAGCGCGGACCGTCGCCCCCGCCGCCGCGACCACCTGCGCGACGAGGACGGCCACCGCTGCCGGCACGCTTGGGGCCTGTGGGACAACCTGTCCCGCGCCTGACCCCCGCTACCGGTGGTATAGTGCGTCGCATGCGGTGGACACAGTCCATGAATGAAAACTGCATGCGCGCCTACTATGGGGCTACAGAGGGGGGAACCAACCTGTCCGCGTACCGTGACCGGATGCTGCCTCTGTTTCAGATCCTTGAACCAGCCATCACTGTGACCGCGCAACGCCTATCGGATCAGGTGCGGGCCATCCAGCGGCTCAAGAGGCTGGATGACTCTGTACTTGATCGGCTACGCTTGGAAGTGCTGCCTGTTCGCTCTACCTCTACTTTGACGCGGGATCCACCTGCTGTTTCGCCGATTTCGGTGCCGATACCAGACCAGGCACCGAGGGCGGTGCGGGTTGATCCCAGTGCCGACGAAGAGGACTGTGTGAACAGCGTAAGCACTCAAACCAATGAGCATTTGAGGAGGACTTTGGAGGAAGCGATTGTGCTGTATAGGTCCGCGCCCAACTCTAGGCCGCGAATACCACGCTTGCCCACAAATAAACGAAACTTAGCGCTAATGGGAGCCCTGAACGCTTTACTAGACCCGTATCTACGGGCTAGTGAAGATTTAGTTGATACCCACTCGATTCTGTACTGTGGGGCCATCGCGGCGTGCCGTGTTGCTCGTGTCAGGCTACCTGTTCCTGACCGAGCCACGCGGACCGTCGGTGGTGCCCCCGCATGGCAAGTGCGGATCGAGCGGCGTATCAACACGTTCAGGACTCTCATTGCAAAGCTGATTTGCTTCAAGGAGGGCAATAATCGCCCTCGTGTCATGCGCTTTGTGACCCAGGCCTTTGCGGGGACTGATATTAGGTCCCACGACTACTTGGCCTGTGTCACAGAGCGCATTGACTTCTTGAAGCAAAAAGTTTATGCGTGGGCAAGCCGTATTCGCCGCTACAGAGAGCGTGTGGATCGATTCCAGCAGAATCGCTTCTTCCAGAGTGACCAGAGGAAGGTATACCGAAAGTGGGAGGGAACCGACCAACGTGTGTTGGATGGACAGTTACCGGATACTACTGCTATGATTAATTTCTGGCGTAGTATCTGGTCAATGCCTGTCCAACACACCGAGGGTGATTGGATGAGTGTTGTCAAACGTGAGTGTGAGTCCATCGAACCAATGGAGGCTATTACCATCAGCCCCATTGACATAGGTTGTGCGATCCGTACGACCCAGAACTGGAAAAGTCCTGGGCCGGATGGATTGCACAACTTTTGGATAAAGTGGTTTCGATGCTCACACGAACGTTTGGCAACGCAATTCCAACAAGCCCTTGAGGATGGTTCCCTGCCAACTTTCCTAACAACCGGTGTTACTTCCTTGCTCTTTAAGTCCGGTAGTACCACGGAACCGAAAAACTATCGACTACACTATACAAGCTCCTTACACTACACTATACAAGCTCCTTACATCCATTTTGAGAGCAAAAATTAATACGCACATTGTTGCGAATAACGTTTTGGCCTCCTCTCAAAATGGATGTAGGGGTGGGTCCCGTGGTACCAAAGAGCTCCTCCTCATCGACACTACAATTTGCCAACAAGTCCGGCGGAATAGGGGAGCCATCTCGGCTGCCTGGATTGATTACAAGAAGGCCTATGATTCAGTGCCTCACTCATGGCTGGAGAGGATCTTGGAACTGTACAAAGTTGATACAGCTCTTAGATCCTTCTTGAGCGCATGTATGAGGCAGTGGATGACAGTCCTTCGTCAACCAGGTGGTGGAGATGGCACTTCTGGTCCGCAGGACTCTATAAGGATTCAGCGAGGTATTTTCCAGGGTGACAGTTTGAGTCCTCTGTGGTTCTGCCTAGCTTTGAATCCGCTCAGTACTCTGCTGAAGGATTCAGGACTAGGCTGCCGGCTTCGAAGAGGGGGTGAGGTCATTTCTCACCTGTTGTACATGGATGACCTTAAACTATTTGCACCAAAACGTCAAGACTTGTTGGAGCTACTGAAAATGACAGAAGTTTTTAGTAGCGCCATCAAAATGGAGTTTGGTGTAGATAAGTGTGCGGTTATGCATGTACAGCGGGGGAAAGTTGTAAATTCAACGAATTTACAGCTTTCTGAGACAATGTCTCTCAGATCACTCTCCGAAGCAGAAACCTATAAGTACCTTGGTATGTCACAGTCGTTGGGTATTGTGGACGGGGACATAAAGCGGGCTGTGAAGGAGCGCTTCTTCTGTCGCCTGACAAAAGTACTGACCAGTCTTTTGTCGGGTGGTAACAAGGTGCGCGCCTTCAACGCCTGGGTGATGCCCCTGCTCACGTACGCCTTTGGCATACTAAGGTGGACTCAAACTGAGCTGGACGCCCTGGATAGGAGGGTCCGTCTCCTGCTCACAACACATCGAATGCTACACCCACGCTCGTCTGTTATGAGACTGTACATCCCGCGTAAGTGTGGAGGCCGTGGCTTTTTAAACGCCAAGAACCTCCACAACCACGAGGTGTACAGTCTTAGGAAGTATTTCCTTGACAACGAGTGTGGGATGCATCGCGATGTGGTGGCAGTAGACAGGGGCCTCACCCCGTTATCCTTGGCAAACGAGAACTGGCGCAGACCAAAGGTGCTAAGCACCGAGGACCGCAAGGACGTATGGAAGAGTAAGGAGCTACACGGGCGGTTCTACAGGGCCCTAACAGGGCCCGATGTAGATCTGCTCGCGTCGGTGAACTGGCTACGCTTCGGTGACCTCTTTGGGGAAACCGAAGGTTTTGTCTGTGCAATTGCGGACGAAGTTATCAAGACGAATAACTACCGGAAATATATCCTGAAGGACGGTACGGTCGACATTTGTCGAGCATGCCGCCGTCCCGGAGAGTCACTCAGGCATATTATTTCCGGTTGTTCTCATCTTGCTAACGGCGAGTACTTGCACAGACATAACCTAGTAGCCAGAATCATCCACCAGCAACTTGCTCTTCAATACGGCCTTGTAGAGTCCGAAATGCCGTACTATAAGTACGCACCTGCGCCAGTTCTCGAAAATTGTCGTGCCACGCTCTATTGGGATCGATCTGTCATCACGGACAGGACTATTGTAGCCAATAAGCCTGATATCGTGCTGACAGATCGATTGAAGCGCCGGGCAGTGCTCGTTGACATCACCATCCCCCATGACGAGAACCTCGTGAAGGCCGAGAAGGACAAGCTCAGCAAGTACCTTGACTTGGCCCACGAGGTGACCGCCATGTGGGATGTTGATTCGACGATCATTGTCCCGATAGTTGTTTCAGCGAACGGTCTCATAGCGAAGAGTCTCAACCAACATCTTGAGAGGCTCTCGCTGGATGGCTGGATCAAGGGTCAGATACAGAAGGCAGTACTCCTGGACACGGCGCGCATCGTCAGGAGATTCCTCTCTCTGCAGCCCTAACCACCGGTAGCTTGGGCCCTACCCCGCTACCGGCGGCATACTAGGATTAGGTTTTTTATAACATTTTTAGTTGTTTTTATAGAAATATTGTAAAAAAAATAATCATATTTATATATAGGATTAGGTTTTTTTATAATATTTTTGATTTTATACATTAATGTTATAAAAAAATAATTCTAAGGAATCAGAGAAATAAAGAGAATAATTAATATAAATATAATATAATTACAAAAAACTTAAACCGACTTCAAAGTACACGAAGAAGTAATCAAATCCTGATCTGATGACAATGGGACCAAACAGGAAGTGTACCCTTCCAGACAAAAAAAGAATTTTCCAAATCAGTTCATAAATGACGGAGTTATGAGCTAACAAACATTATAAAAAAAATAAAAAAAAATGAAAAAACATACAACCGAATTGAGAACCTCCTCTTTATTTTGAAGTCGGTTAAAAATAAAATGTAATTGCCAATAAAAATACAATCATATCAGCCAAAGGATGTCCACTGCTGAACATAGGCCTCCCCCATTAACTTTCACTTCGAACGGTTTTGGGCCGCTTGAATCCAGCGGCGCCGAGTATTTTTGACCAGGTCGTCGCTCCACCTGGTGGGAGGTCGTCCCGCTCGGCGCTTTCCAGGGCGTGGTCGCCACTCGAGAACCTTCCTCCCCCATCGGCTATCGGTTCTTCGAGCGATGTGGCCTGCTCATTGCCACTTCACTAGCGCGCTGAGTGTGTTTTGAGTTTTATTGTGTATTTTTGGTGGTATTTTACCCAATAAAGATCATCCATGTGCACCAGTGAAGTGAAATGAAATGAATTATCGCACCCTTCCTGGAAGAATGTTGTAAGTGAAAAGTGCCAACTTTTCAGGAGCGTAAAAAAACTGTTTTAAAAATTTATCAACAGTGTTAAAAAAATGTAGTATACATCAAATGATAGCTAAAATTACCTGTGAGGGGCCTGCGTGTTTATATTTTAAATTTACTCAATGTGTATTGATAAATACCTAAAAAGGAGCGTTGCTTAATTATTCCCCGAAACATATTAAACACTTGATGGAGTAATTATGAATATTGCATTGTTGACATGTTAAGGAAGTCTCGCTGTTCGGTATTATTGCAGATAACTCTGTATTTGCATTCTGATTTGGTAGTGCATTCAATGTGTAAGTGTGGTTTACATAGTTTTTCCTCGAGCTACTCGTTTGTGTAAAAAGGGTTACGTACTTTTACTTTGTGAAACATTACATTACTTATGGTAGTATTTGAAGTTATAGCTTTACTAAAAAGAAATAAGTTTAAATATTTTTGCATAATTATATTTTTATTTGTGAAAACTTATTTTTATGGAGAGACGAGCTATGAAAAGGACCGGTTTGTGGTTACCATGGACAGGAAGAAATAGGAAGACGCGAGGTTAGCCTTTGACTTGCAGCGGGTCAATCAATGCGGTCTAACAAAATATTAAGAATCTTTAGGAGTAATGCATAAGAAATATCATAATAAAGCATTAAAAGTCAAATCAAACATTATGTATAATATTAATCTGCATAACTTTCAATCCCTGACCCAATCGAGCGGGACTAGAACCCACATCCTCGATTATGCGCAGCGACCTCTTTTTACTAATCAAGCTATCGAAATTCTTCCATAGTTTAATCTTTAATACAGCTACTAACTACTATGTCAGTAAAAAGAATTAAGTAGAGTGTAAAAAAAGTTATAGGTTTTTGCTGAAATAAATAATAATCCAACAATTAATAAAAACTTTTTAATATCGTGCAAAATCAACAAGTTGAGCTTATGGGTAGTACTACCTATTCATCATAATTATAGTTTAATATAGTGCTAAATCAACAAGTTTATAAATTAAATTAAAAGATTAAGAAGAATTACAATCAGTAACGACATCAAAATTATCCTCATTACTGGTAGATTGCGGACGCAAATTCATATATAAAGTTTGATAATGTGGTGGGATATGATTATCTCTACACAGACTTATTAAGTCTTTGTATAGATTTTCCGATATCGACAATAATAATTAAAATGAGCTGGACGCCCTGGATAGGAGGGTCCGTCTCCTGCTCATGACACATCTTCCTTAACAACGAGTGTGGAATGCATCGCGATGTAGTGGCAGTAGACAGGGGCCTCACCCCGTTATCCTTGGCAAAGAGAACTGGCGCAGACCAAAGGTGCTAAGCTCCGAGGACCGCAGGGACGTATGGAAGAGTAAGGAGCTACACGGGTGGTTCTACAGGGCCCTAACAGGGCCCGATGTAGATCTGCTCGCGTCGGTGAACTGGCTACGCTTTGGTGACCTCTTTGGGGAAACCGAAGGTTTTGTCTGTGCAATTGCGGACGAAGTTATCAAGACGAATAACTACTGGAAATATATCCTGAACGACGGTACGGTCGACATCAGCTGTCGAGCATGCTGCCGTCCCGGAGAGTCACTCAGGCATATTATCTCCGGTTGTTCTCATCTTGCTAACGGCGAGTACTTGCACAGACATAACCTAGTAGCCAGAATCATTCACCAGCAACTTGCTCTTCAATACGGCCTTGTAGAGTCCGAAATACCGTACTATAAGTTGCTAACCTGCTCCAGTTCTCGAAAATTATCGGGCCACGCTCTATTGGGATCGATCTGTCATCACGGACAGGACTATTGTAGCCAATAAGCCTGATATCGTGCTGACAGATCGATTGAAGCGCCGGGCAGTACTCGTCGACATCACCATCCCCCATGATGAGAACCTCGTGAAGGCCGACCCGCCTGTAACCGCCATGTGGGATGTTGATTCGACGATCATTGTTTCTATTGTTGTTTCGGCGGTAGCGAACGGTCTTATATCGAAGAGTCTCGACCAACACCTTGAGAATCTCTCGCTAGATGGCTGGGTCAAGGGGCATAGATACAGAAAGCGGTACTTCTGGAGACGGCACGCATCGTCAGGAGGTTCCTCTCTCTGCGGCCCTAACCAACGGTAGCTTGGGACCTACCCCGCTGCCGGCGGGACTCGCGGGGAGGATTAGGTTTTTTATAACATTATTAGTTTTATAGAAATATTGTAAAAAAAAAAACGTATTTGTTTATAGGATTAGGTTTTTTTATAATATTTTTAATTTTTAATTGTAATGTTATAAAAAAAAAAGTTTTAAGTTACAAAATAAATAAAGAGAATAATAATAATAATGTATTCACCAAAAAATAAATACATTGAGGTCTATAATCTAGGTACATTATAGTGTTTATTTTAATTGAATTATCCACTAGCATCTAAACTAGGCCGAGCCTGTATCTTAGATGCTAGTTCCTTCCTATGACGTATAAATTTAATTTTAATATCACTTGAGGTTAAAAGTGCATCATATAAGTAATTGGGTTAAAACAGATGGCCCTCTTATATTTTCGCTACCTGGTGTTTTCTTTCTCCTTCCGACCCTAATACAACGATTTGTGTCTACAATTATTGGTATCTCATCATCAAAATCATATCTTATCAGCAGCCTTCCAGGTGACAAAGCATCTACAGAAATTTCTTTTATCTTTGTCCAATTTTTTTTCTCTCCAGACATGTCTGTAAAAAGGTCACACCCAAAATGAGGGTGACTCCATGCATTTGTGCATTGAAAAAAGTAAAAAAAAACATGTATTGTATGTACCTGAAGAAATTTGCGCAATTATCAGAAATTCTAATGTACAAGGACAGAGATATAAAATAAATTACACAAAAAGAATTTTTGGATTTCATGAAACTGATAACTCTAATTGGACAAAAGCCATGTCTGGAGAAAAAAAAAAATCTGTAGATCCTTTGTCACCTGCAAGGCAGCAGCGGCATAAGATTGTAGACACAAATCGTTGCATTAGGGTCGGAAGGAGAAAGATAACATCAGGTAGTGAAAATATAAGAGGGCCATCTGTTTTAACCCAATTAAGTGATGCACCATTATCGAAATCTGAAAATCTATACAAAGACTTAATATGTCTGTGTAGAGATAATCATATCCCACCACATTATCAGAGCTTCTATATAAATTTGCGTCCGCAATCTACCAGGAATGAGGATAATTTTGATATCGTTACTGATAGTAATTCTTCTTAATCTTTTAATTTACTTTATAAACTTGTTGATTTAGCACTATTTTAAACTATAATTATGATGAATAGGTATAGGTAGTACTACCCATAAGCTCAACTTGTCGATTTTGCACGATATTAAAAAGTTTTTATTAATTGTTGGATTATTATTTATTTCAGCAAAAACCTATTACTTTTTGTACACTCTACTTAATTATTTTTACTGACAGTAGTTAGTAACTGTATTAAAGATTAGACTATGGAAGAATTTCGATAGCTTGATTGGTAAACAACAAATTACATAAATCGTACTTTTACTTTCAGGTAGATACAAATATATGTGTCGTTAATTACGACACTTAAATTCATTGCTAGTTTTACTTAATTGTTTTTACACCATGAAACTTATAAAAATACTTCCAAGAATAATTAACTTTTATTAATTATGAAACTTTTAAAACAAAACCTAACGTTAAACTAAGCTATTTCTCTAATTACGTCTAAATATTTTCCAAATTCTGTTTACAAAAATACGTAAACAATTGTTATAAAATCCAATATTGACAAAAGTTTCGTGGAAGAATTAAGCAACTAGACTTACACAACGATACCCACCAAATAAATCCTAAAACAAGTATGCAGCTATAGTTATTCGAAAATATTTTTTTAAGTTTTCGTTCAAAATGTATGTAAGTATGAATATGCTTTTATTCATATGGAACTTTAGTAAATAATTAAGTGCAAATATATTAACTTCGTTTTTATGATGGAAATATAAATATTTTGATGTTGCAATATTTTATATAATTGTATTTAATTCCTTCATTTTGAAGATAAAAATTATGAAAAAAATTGACAATACGTATTACATTTTTCTTGATTTTTTAGTGCAATAAAAAAAAAAACACGCAAGTCGACTTGCATCTTTGTTCCAGGGGGGGTGCGTTATGTGTATCGTGACTTTTCAAGTTGTCTCAAAATGTCCGTGAAGAGTTTTAGTACAATGACCACCATTGTAGTAAAACATGACTTTTATGGACGGTGACTGACTGAGGACTATAATGTGAAGTGATTTATTGTGACTGGAAACTATAATATAACTCGACACTGGCAGAAATGAGCCCTAATTTGGGCTTGGTTGCCAAAATTAAAAATAAGAAGAAGAAGAAGACTATTTAATGTTATTTATGATGAAATTGTACAAATTAGTAGTCAGTCAGGTCGCTCTGCCCTCGATTACTAACTACCGATATTGAATAGATAACAGTGTCATGTATTATGTAGGAATATTGTATGGTTTTATTTATGAGTTATAATTACAACCAAACCATTAGTGCATTTGGCTTTGACGATATTTCTTAGGTTTCCGCTTGTTTTTTTTTGTTCGGTGGGTTTCCTTGATCAGATGGCTTACACTTAGTATGTGGCATGATAATTTATTTATTAATCCAATTTTATTTATTTGTTTCAGGTGTCCATTTGCTGATACCAGACCGTTAACTCTGGTAAGATTCAAAGTTTTTATTCTTCATTCAGCTTCGATTTATTGACTTGGTATAAACTGCAATCTGTATGGATTCATAGTTTTGGTCCTTGTTCATTTTTTAATACTCATAAATAATATAGCAACTGCAAAAGGTCTTATATTATGTATATTGCATTTTTAATTTTATCATCTAGCTGTCCCCTACGGTTTCACAAGCGTTTCTGAGATAAAAATTAACCAACAACAGCTACAGCAACAGATTGAGTTATGCTTTTAGGTTATCAAGACTCAAGATCATCAGATCCTGAGTAGGTTATCCAGACACAACAGATAAATTAATGAACCCTCACTATTGTCTAAATAGTGGATAGTCTAAGCAAGTAAATTATGAACACATTTCAATCAGTATATGATTGTTGTGAACACAAACAGAGCAAATGTAGCAGGAAACGGAAGTGGTGGCAAGATGGCGCACTATGCGCGGGCGCACGTTCGCGAGTTGTAAATCGTTCGGCGAGCGCATTTCGCTGTCAACGCGGATGGCGCGAGAGCTGCTCCTTGCAGTGTACTGTGACTATGAGTTTTTTTGTTCTGTGGGATAATATTTATTTTCCTTATCCATACTAAAATTATTAGATTGAAAGTCTGTAAGACTGTCTGTATGTTTGCTTCATTTTCACGACTCAAATAAGAGTATACATTTTTTTTTAAACCAAATTATTTCTATTTGCACACCATTGTCATTGAATATCGAAAATAACGTGATCATACTATAATGTAATATAACTGTGCTAGTATTTGTCTCTCAATTATTGTACCTATAAATAAATATGTAATCCGATTGAGTAACACGAAAAAGTACACTTGAAATGCACGGACAATATAAAATCACATAGGGTAGGGTCATTCAAAATCAAAATCAAAAAGTAATTTATTCAGTTTAGGCCGTGGTAAGGCACTTATGAACGTTAAGTTGTTACATACATTTTGATTTTTTTGTTTATTTCGAACCGGTGCAACTTAAACTGAGAAGACTCCGGCAAGAATCTCAGCAAGGCTATTTTTTTCAAGTAACTTCGAAAGTGGTAAGTTTAGATCCAATAGATGTTTGGCAACACACAGCTTGGTGGGTATGACAACAATATCCTTCAACAAAATACTCAACTAAAAAAAAAACGTTTTTCTATACTTCTAAGGTAGCAAACAAACAAGCCCACCTGATGGCTAGCGGTCACCGTAGCTTATTGACGCTAGCGGCACCAGGGGTATCACTCGCCTGTTGCCGACCCTGCATAAATCTCTTCACACCATTTTTGAAGAACCCCATGCTGTACTCCCTTTGGTGCACCACTATGGGGAGCATTCCACAGCCCGAGTGTCCATGGTAGGAAGCTCCTTTAAAACCATTTTGATTCCAATGTGTAAGGATGGACTCCCCGACGATAGCGAGAGTTGCGATCGTAAAAATAATACATTTATGAAAAAAAATAACTGTGAGTAAATAAATTCCGTCTTTCTTGCACTCCATTGTCACCCCACATATGCACTGTAAAACCCATCGCGTCGCAAGTCGTCCTGCGCGCGCGCACTAAACAAATATACGATCGGCCATCTTGGCTTATCTTCGACCGCGGTGGGTGGCCAGTGCATTTTGCACTAGCCCGTGTTAATTTTTGCAACATTGTCTTTGAATATTGTCCTTTATTTTATGCAGTCAGTTTAGACTCTATTTCTTTAAATGTAGAGCACATTTTCAACAATTTACCTACATGTTATATATTTTTTATAGTACTGGCTACCTACTCTGTTTTTATTAAAACATGTCTCAATATTTATGGACAGGTTTAAGGACTCTTTAATGCGTTTTGCTTTCTTCAATCTTGCATTTTTATTCCATATTAACATTTTAATCCTCCTAGGCTAATAGTGTATATCTTGCTCTAAGTAAAATATGGCTTCCAAAGATAAAATAATGTAACCTTTCATAACTCTATAACTGAGAGAGTATAGTAGCAAAGAGTAGTATAGTAGTGTCTTCTAACGTTCCCTCTGATAACGCTAATGTTCCTCTGGTGCCTGCTTCATCATCAGCCTATAATGTCTCACGGCTAATCACAGGCCTCCTTTCAAAAATTTGGGTGAAAGGGAATGGACAGATGCTCCAACACGTGTGCCCTCTGCGGATAGGTGGAGGTAGGCTAGTGGTCAACCTACTGTTGGAGTTTTCAAGCCGCCTAGGAGGCCTCGACTATCAAAATTAAGTGATAACCGGGACCAAAGGCTTTACGTGCCTTCCGAAGCACGGAAACGCTCGATTTGAAATACCAATAGGCGGTCACCCATCCAGTTGTCGACCACAACGGTGGTAGCATCAATTAAAAACGACTAATCATGCTACACCGCGAGCGCTTCAGGTGCCTGCGTATCAAACTTATAATATTTAATTAAAGTAAGCAGCCAACAAGATCTCCCGTCAATGGATTAAGGAACGTCTGGTTTTGAGTTAATCCATCGTTAATACCTATATCCTCACCAAATCGGTCAGTGAGCAGTGAGCATAACCACGTGTAGCCTGCCGTATTCATAGTATTAATATCTTATTCGAGAATCTTTAGCGTGGCTTTGATCTGTTAGCAATAACATTATATTATTTTAATATTATTTAATTTCAAACCATTGAATATTGATTAATTATAATTAGTTATTAGTATTATTTATTCTGAAATTGAAAAACAGTTTATCTTCCGGGTGGATTTGAATATCGAGGAATGGCAACACCAGAAAAAGGATATTGTAACAACGGCGGCCATTGGAAAAAGTATTTTAATTCATTTTGTTGTAATTACCAAGTTTACCAACGGTGTAAATAGAGATTAAGCTTGTTTAGCCAACTTTATTTTCAGTAAATAAGGTATGGTTAATAGGTCATTAGTTTAGATAGGGTAATTATTACAAACCGATGGTGTACCTTTTTAGTTGCTAGGGCTTATTTGGATATATTCTGCAGCATTCTTCACTGACACATATGTTTAAGCATGATCCCGTACTAATCAATGTTGGTAGGTACTTCTTAGTAATATTAATGTATCGGGTATATTCGCGCACAGATTATTATCAAAAATGTAGTTTTGACTAACCTCGACGTTTTGACCAAGTTGCATTGATCGTGGTCACGAGTGAACTCGAAACAGCGGGTATCAGCGTCTCGATGAACGGTGTACATTAATACTACAATGATTTTAGTTCGCGAAAGCTTAAAAAGTACCAAAGTGTCCTATTAAAACCAGATTATTGACTAGTTGAAATATTATTGAATTAAATAACAGTTGGAGATTTCGAGATGGCATATTTTCGAAACCAATGTTGGGTAAGTTACTCTGAACAACTTTTACTATGGGACCAATAGTGAATTCTCAATTATTTTTTTTTAACTTTTCTTACAAAATGACAACCTTGCTCGATCATAATGTACGAAAAGTAAAAAAAAAAAACGAGAATTCAGTGTTGGTCCCATAGTAATAGTTGTTCAGCATGAATAATCCAACATAGGTTTCGAAAATATGCAATCTCAAAATCTCCACCCAGTATAATTTTGAATCTACTAAGTGCTACTAAGCCAAATGAAACCCATACCCCCTTATTACAAAACATGGTTTAAAGCAAAGCCAGGTTTTACTGTCATTTGGTCACTTTCTAACGTCATATAATAAAAAGGGACGAGGCTATTTTAAAACCTGGTTTTCCTTTAAACCATGTTTTGTAATAAGGTGCATATAGACTATAGCTATGACGCGACACACAGTAGCGGAGGTGCGCGCACGCATGTAACGCGATCCAAGCGCCGCGCCCGGCTCCGCCACACACCGCACTGCACTTCGAACAATCGATTATTATATCTCATAATGATCCATTCAACAGCTTTCAGAAACTCTAATTGTTAGTTGATCTATCCTCTAGAGTCTAGAGTTTTGATTCAATCATTAATTCATTGTAGATTAGGCTTTAGGTACCCATGCGGACAACTGTATCTTAAAATTGTTTCATTGATAAGGAGTATTTCTTTCGATTAGAAGTAATATTGTAACGTTTCGTAAAAGGATAAAACATTCTCAATAACAATATATGTATAAATATAACTCGTAATATAGTACACGAGAAAGCAGACTTAATTACTCTACAACTGGTGGTCGTATCGCAAAAAAGTTATCACTTCCAGATATATTTCTGTATGGAAATATATTATTTTCACGATTTCAGAGTCAGTTCTGTGATATTGACTATTTCCACCTCTTATGGGTGCTGTATGAAAGCCCCATTACTTCAGAAATGAACAGATATAATAGAATATTTTCAACAAGGCTCTACCTAGTATACCACATAGGAAATATATTATTTCCATCGTAACTTCATAACTTTTGAAGCCAATACAAAACTTTCACTACTGCATTATTAAAGAGTTTATCGGACCACATGTAGGTAATTTTTTTTTAGCAAGAGCAGACATCTTAACTTTAATTTGGGGACACTTGAGTGCCCACAAATAATATGAGCGTTCCGTGAAGATAAAAATCTCGAGTGTTCGATAAATTTTTGAGGAACCGTAGTGATGTGCGCCTTTTCTATAGGGTATCGATTTTAGATACAAATTCTTGAAAAATATTTGGTCGTTCTAATTTTCAGGATTTATCCCTATTGATCCCTATTTTTGAGGCAGTCCTTTTAATACTCTTTCGCTATTCTAAGTGTTATGTCATTTTGTCTTCACTTATGGCTTTGTTCAAGGTCTTCGGTGGGCGTCCTCTTCTTCCTTGACCCATCATCCATGTTCATCACTCGTATCTTTCTGTCTCGTCCCTTACATATGACATTCCCAACTCAGCGCAATCGGCTCTCTGGTATATGTGTTAATGTTAGTTTAACTTTAATGTAAGATTTTATTTTTCATTAAATATCATCGACTTACTGCACTTCACTACATTCACCATCGATAGCCGGCTACCTGCGCATGAGCACTTGATGTCGCCAGCATGTCGCGCAAATGGCGCCACTTGACTCTGTTTTTTTTATGATTTTAACTTTGTAAGATCCAATCTCTGTGAAATTTGTTTAAAGCTTATTCATTGATAAAGTTATTGACTAATCGATAGCGTACAACTGTTCTGGCATTTTTATATTCTTATTTTTATTTTATTTTAGTTATTCGGTGTCCACAATGGTGCTGATTCTATTGTTTACAACTAAACTAATTTTAGTCTCGCTATGTCTCTTTCTAACAAACAACATAAGAAAAGGATGTAAGAAATTTAGTCCTGTCAAATTAGTCCAATGCCTGTTTTCAATATAAATTTAGTCGCCATCTATCGCGGTTACGTCTATATACCCGCAAATGAAGACGGCAAAGACTAATTTGACAGCTATAAATATGTTCTATCCTTTTTCAATAATATTTGTAAGAAAGAGATGTAATGTGACTAAAATTAGTTTAGTGCGATTTAAAACAGAATCGGCACTATTGTTCACAAATATGGAGCTACTTTCTGTATAAGAATATGAGCTTATAATATTAATTTATTTAATTGTTTTCTAAATTCAACTAGAAAGCAAAGCCAGAAATGTGTCACGTTGATTTTGAGCAGATAAACTCCACTACCTGTCCCAAAATTTTTTTCACACATCCGCTGTTCTCAGGGTCGCTTATCTTCCGTTTGCGAAACCACTTGACAGACGAATACCATTCAGTAAATCACTGATTATCACTTTAAAGCAAAAAAATGCTACAGAAATGTTTTAACGCTAATTTTGAGCTTAGACATGTTTAATGTTTCAATCTGTTATCATAACATGAGATAAAAATAATGTAGAAAGCCCATTTTTTGAGACCTCGCTCGAGTGAACAAAACACGATCGTCTAACACGGTAATAAATAACAAAAAGGCCTCAGTCCTTTTATATAAGGTCCCTTTAGGGCCGTAATGGAAGGCGGAATTAACAGTTCCTTGGTGAATTACCTTGTGTTATGTATTCAGTTATTTCGTTGGGCTGAAGTGGAAGTTCGCCTGAACGACGCCCGCCGCCGCCGGAGAAAATTAACAATCAATCAAATCGAGTGCCGCCTTAAGTGCTTTTGCCATGATTTTGGTGCGTTCCCATTGTTTTAATACGACACGACTTATTTTGATAACGATTGATAGAGATACCTAGGCTCACTAGAAACATTAGACACACTAGATGCGCGGCAGATCACCCATGCGCTGGTCTGACCAAGCTAAATCTGCAGTGGGAAACTGCGTATCTGACTGCACCAGACAGTCTGAGAGATAATGGGAGATCGTGCAGAGAGCCGAGTCACCGATGTGAACACCTAAACGTGACCACGACCGCTCTGCCAAGAGCGAAACGACAGAGAAGAACTACTTCTGAGGGAGCCCCAGGTGGGGCACGAACCTCGGCTCAGGGAGTTCCCGCGCCGGGCCTATCGGGTGAGGGGAGGGCAATAAATATAAAATAAATATCCTGGGACATTCCTCACACACGGTGATCTGATCCCAAACTAAGCAGAGCTTGTAATGAAAACCAGATAACTGATATAATACATACCTATATTACTTTTAGTTTGTAAATACATAATTACACCCAGCCTTAGGGCATACAGACATATTCATGCACACAAATGCATGTCCTGTGCGGGAATCGAACCCACAACCTGCAGTGCGATAGGTGGTGATATAAGACCTATATTTAAGATATTTTGAATTGATGAATGATGATGAATTGATTGAACAATTTTACACGCAAAAAAAATTCTAAATGGGAATTAATTCGTACAGAAATATTGCTCCAGTGGCGATTTTTGGTAATACGTCAATTCTATTCATGTTATGTTCGTCACTCGGACACAGGGGCATATACAATACATTTTAATGACTTTAGCGTCTATTTTAAATTAAATCATTAGTAGTAATTTAGCCCATAATTATCTCGTGTCGTATGTAAATGAACAAGCGTCCAAGTCTCTTTTACAGGGCGGCAAATTGCATAGAGTCGATTGCTCGCTAGCCGCCCCGCCCCGACTCGCCCGCCGCCGTGTGCTGTTCTGTTACCAATTTACCTAAATGTCTAGCTACTTCACAATAACATTTATATAATTTGTTCTGCTCTGCCTGTACCGCGCCCTGTGACGTCGAGTGTTTCCATCCATTTAATGGATGTTAAAAAAAAGTTTGTTACTAAAAGTTTTTTTTTAATCTAAATATTTCAGTGCTTGTCACAAGTGTGACACTAATAAGGTTTGAATGATTGTGTCGGACTTTTTGGCGGGAACTTGCAGAGTAACGTCGCGTTTTCATTTTTATTTTCATAAATTTGTGTATTTTGACTTTTATTGTGTATTGTTGGTGGTATTTCACCCGATTTTATCCATGTGCACCAGTGAAGTGAAATGAAATGAATTATGTGTATCGTGACTTTTCAAGTTGTCTCAAAAAGTCCGTGAAGAGTTTTAGTACAATGACCACCATTGTAGTAAAACATGACTTTTATGGATGGTGACTGACTGAGGACTATAATGTGAAAGTGATTTATCGTGACTGGAAACCATAATATAACTTGACACTGGCAGAAATGAGCCCTAATTTGGGCTTGGTTGCCAAATTTAAAAATAAGAAGAAGAACAAGCCATATCGATTGTTTTTAGTATGTAGGTACCTTTTAGGCTTTACGTACACAGAAAGAGACGTTAATTATAATTTAATGAATGTAGTCTAGACTAATATCTTTAAACCGTATATATTTTTTTTAAATTTTAAACTTATCATCAGCGACAGCTGCATTATTATTTTTTGCAATATTAATAAATATACATCGTACAATGTAATTACAAACATACGATACTAACAAATATAAATGAAGATATTATGTAGAGTAGTTAAAAGAACATGATGTGTTGTTTGAAGCGAGATAAAAGTTACGTTTCTTACTTTGGGCTAAGAATACTATTTTACAGTATGAGGCACGAGTGGTGAGCAGTAGTGGGGGCAAGGTCGCGCATGTATACTTTTGGACAAATCACAGTAGTAAAATGACACGCAAGAATCCAATAGACGACGAGCATTGACTGACGACCCAATCATGTGCAGCTCGGCGCTCCCTTCTTCATTCCGCCAAACAGACCGAAAAATTAACTACTGCGCAGGTGTAAATCTGTGCTCACCACTCGTGCCCCTTACTATACCATTGCTTTGGGCGTAACTTGACTACTGCAGTTATTAGCTGGCTAAAAAGTAGCCTATGCCCCTCTACATAAGATAGGCTATCTGCATGCCTATTTAGCGGTTAAGGCGTAAAAGGTAAAGACAAACGGAGTTTTCCTTTTCATACGACAATAACATATTTTTTTAATCAGCTCTATCTTGTTTCAGAGTCAAGTAAAATCATATATTAGTGATGCAACTTACACAATAATACAAATACAACTATTTCATTATGTTTGTATCTGTGTTTGCTAACAGTGGGTGTCACAAATTGGCAGTTATTATAAAATACATTCGAACTAGTTTTTGCACCGCGGTTTCACCCGCGTTAGCGAGGAAACTATTGTTAACCTGAGATAAAAAGTACCCTATGTGTTAAATCAGAATATATTCTATCTGCCTGCCAAATTTCATATAAATCCGTTCAGCCATTGATGCTTGAAAGAGTAACAAACATCCATACATCCTCACAAACTTTCGGGTGATTTATAACATGTAGGATTGTAGGATAAATAAGGTGTTGCCATTGAATAATTTATTAAATACTTATTGTACGCAATAATATAGGTACACACAACATGCAACCTTCCGAACCGGTATTAGAGTATTAGAGTCAGACTTTTCATAAATGCCTGCGAGAAGGTCTATTGGAATAAATGATTTTGAATTTTGAAATATATAGCTTGATCTGTAGCCGTGCGTACTTTTAGCCCTACGCAAAGTAACCTAGTTCCAAGTCTACTAAATAAATATACGATTTCATTACCAAAGAGTTGGTAATGAGCGTTGGATCTTTTCACTCGGCAAAATAGCTTGTCATTAAATAAATGTACCTACGCTATTTATAAGTTACCAATTGTATAATAGTTATAAAGGCGGTCGTGATAAAGTTCTCTAATATTAACCGGTTCATATATAGTGTTGCCAACTCGCTTATTTTTAATTTTATTCGCACCAGTCCCAAGCCATTTGCGACATAACAATAATATGCGAGTGGTGCAAGTCTTAGGCGACGTCCTAATTGGCGACGATCGTTCGATCAAACAATGCGATTTAGTCGCACGATCGCGCTGATGTTTCTGTGCTCGCGCGATGACTTGCGAGCTTCAATTAGGACACTCTAAAGCGTTTTGTGTATTTAATCTCGTCGTGCGACGAAATCGCATCGTTTGATCGTACGATCGTCGCCAATTAGGACGACGCCATAAGGTATAGGAATGAATATATTGTGGTCAGGTGGGACAAATGCAATAGCGAGGTAAATATAATAATATGTGTTTATAGCTAAGTCTATAAAAAATGGCATAAAAATCCATCGTTCAGATATTGCTTAATCCTAAAATAACGAAGCAGGGTATGATATAGTTTGATTTCAAGTTTAGAAACATGCTTATATCTTAAGGTATATTTAGCTTAATGTTTCGTATATTGCTATTGCCCCAGATTTAACTACTTAGAACTGGGTAATTTCCTGGGTAAAAAATATATAATTATAATTAGTCCGTCAGTTAGACTATCAAAAAATATTGGACACGTATTTATTTTTTCGTCAATCAATCATAAAATGATGAAGGTATAGCCCGTTAAAGTTCCGCGTGACGTCACATTTCATAAAAAAAAATATGGATTTTTTTTATTGATAGTCTTAGTGACGGACTAAATAAAAAATTTCAGGAAAGTAACCAATTGTATGGTAAATAACTCAGCAGCTAAAACATATTTCTACTTATTTCTGCTCCCGCTCCCGCCCCCGCTCCGTCTAATACTTTGCACCAGCTATTGAAATATTGTCGACATCACTTCTTTTTGTGTAACACTATATCGACTCATAAACTCCAAGATAAAATACTACGCGACACTTAATATCCACGTTACATTTACATCCGAAACACATAAACGTCATACAAAATGCTATCTTATTTAGAGTGCATAAAGTCGTTTGTTGATTTCATTGGCGATACATATAGAGTTGTATTTACCTTGTAAAATTAAATAGCGGGGTATTGAATTTTAAACTTTATTCTCACGCATTCACGCTATAATTTATTGGTTGTATTTTGAGGTGACATTTCGCGTTTTGTCTGTATGTTTGTATTCGTGTTTTTGTGTTTATGACGCTGTTTGTATTGCACGTAGGAGTGTTTTATGTGACTATAACAATGGCTGTTATTAATTATGTATTTTATTAAGAGTAGTGTGTGTCTCATAAAAAATAAGTATGTATGAGTGAGTGTGCTTTAAACTTTTCACTGATATCATAAATGCGAAAGTTTGTGTATGTGCGAAAGCCCCTCTGGATCAAAATCAAAGTATTGTGGTATTATGAAAGTCATAGCTACCTAAGTTAAAGACCATATCGAAGATGAAAATATTCGATATAAAGCATCGAGGAACAATCCCATGGAGTAGTAATACCGAGCAATCGGATTCCGAAACTAGTTAGCGATTTGTCACTGATTTTGAACAGTAAGGACCAATCACTGCATCGTGTGTTCTTGACTTGGCCAATCAGACCGCATGTGTCCTTTTATTAGCCAATCAGAGCACATTGTCGATGGTGGAAAATTGGCAAAAAAAGATTACAAGCAAAATCGACGTCATTATTATTGACGCTTCTTTGGGTTAATTGTTCGATGCTATAAAGCTATGAAAGCATTGAATATTCATTTCATTTTGCATCTAGATTTGACTCATTATTTAAGCACACTTTTCGTTCGTAAATTGATGAGGTCAAAAAGTGGGAAGATTTGTGCCCGAAGAACGTTGATCATATGCTTTTTTTATGAAGTATATCCTAATCCTAACTAATTTTATAAATACGCATGTGAGTCTGTAACTACTCAACCGATCACGATGAAATTTGGCACGCTGATAGCCTATGGTACGGAGGAGGACATAGACTACTTTTTATCCGTGAACGCGGGTGCAACCACGGGGGACAGCTAGTATTTTATATTTCAACTTTTTCATGTAGTCTTATATTTAAAATTATAACAACACATTTTCAGTTGATGTTCACAAAATTCTGTAACAATTCTAGTTACAAAAACATTTGATATGCCAGTCTGTATAGATACAGGAAATGAGGTGTACTTCCTGTAGACCGTCGTTTCCGGCGTGGCTAATTCCGGTAGAAATTTTATTAGTGCTTGTGCCAAATAATATTATTTTAGTATATCGTTCTACATTATAGTTAGATGGTTTAACCTACATACAAATATATGATGATATTATGTACTATATAAAGAGTTGTCCTGACTGACTAACTGACCATCTTCACTCACTCAACAGCCCAAACCGCTGGGGTTAAGAACTGAAATTTTGCACACAGGGGCTCTACCGCTTATCTTTGGTGTTAATCGTAACGAACACCATTAATGATTTCATCCAATGCGGTACGACGAAGACTTCTGGCGGGCCCTGATAAGATGAAATTAAATTAATTAAATGAAATATTTTATTCATTCAAATAGGCCTTCACAGGCACTTATGAATAGTCAAACTCTAATACCGGTTCGGAAGGTTGCTTTTGCTAAGAAGAGCCGGCAATAAACTCAGCAATTACTCTTTTCAAAATCAAACTTAAATTTATAACATCAGATGTTTCCTGCAGAGCGAGCGAGCGTTTGTCAAGCATTTGTATCATTTAAATATTCGGTAATATTGTAGTAAGCCTTCTGTACTAAAGCGGCCTTAATACATTCCATAAACTTATGTGACGGTAAATTTAAAATTTTATTAGGGATCTTATTATAAAATTGTATACTCAGCCCGTTAATGCAATGGGACTTATCGAAATATCCAAATGTATGTACCAAGGTCGACAAATACACCAGACATATCTCCCGCTCGATCTATCAGCAACGAAAACATCGGCAGTATTTATTTGTAGCCGTATATAACCCCAATTTGTTAGGTTCCCGGCGATTTATCAGATGAAATCGCAGAAGCTACGGAGCGCGAGCTTTGAACACTGAAATATAACGGTACGGTGCGGTACGGCAGGGTAAACGTGAGGAACAACCTGGAATAACACAATCTCTACCAGTCATATTACTTATTTACCGGTAAGCCTTACTTAATAACACAATCTCTACCAGTCATATTACTTATTTACCGGTAAGCCTTACTTAATAACACAATCTCTACCAGTCATATTACTTATTTACCGGTAAGCCTTACTTAATAACACAATCTCTACCAGTCATATTACTTATTTACCGGTAAGCCTTACTTAATAACACAATCTCTACCAGTCATATTACTTATTTACCGGTAAGCCTTACTTAATAACACAATCTCTACCAGTCATATTACTTATTTACCGGTAAGCCTTACTTATAAAATGTAACGTCTCTCCGTCTGTACGTCCGTTATTTGAGTTATAACACGAGAAAAGATTTTGATAGGGTTTGACAATTACCTCAAATAATGGTTCTATCTATGTTTTAGAGGCACGCAATTGTTGTCAGTGCGATTAGAATTTAAATATTATGTAATGAATCTAAGCTTGTTTTGAAAAGAGTAATTGCTGAGTTTATTGCCAGCTCTTCTCGGCAAATGGATTCTTCCGAACCGGTATTAGAGTCAGACTTTTCATAAGTGCCTGCGTAGGTCTATTTAATAAATTATTTTGAATTTTAGAATTTCTATGCAATTAATGATCCCAAAACGAGCTTTGACGTTCTGATCTAAAATGATTTACTTTTATTTTAGGCTGGAATTATGTCGTGGGTCGCTCACCTTTTTGATATTTATGTCTAGACTTTCCCTCTTACTCATAAAGCGCTATTTAACTAACTAACTTTGTTTAACTAATATACTGTTTAAAGGGTCACGTAAATAAAGTCACTCTATTGTCATTATCAAATAATGTGACGTTATTTACGTAACCCTTTAAACAGTATATTAGTTAAACAACGTTTTATGAGTAAGGGGGTTTTTGTTTACTATCAACGAAATAAGAATGTTGCCAAGCAATTTGCATCTTTGGTAACATTTTCTTAGCACTTATATTTGCCAATTTTACTTCCACCCGCTCCATATATACACGTATAATGTATAACGTTAGGCAAGGGGCCGTAATTCGGTGTGACCCTGCGGGCTAGCGATAGGGGCTCATTAATACAGGTGCCCGGATAACCGCGCTGGCCCTGAAGCCTTTTGGGTCAAAGAGTATTCGATGGTGAGTAATAGACATTGCCTACTCGCAGGAAAAACGAAAAATGTTGCGCCAATTCTTACCTATTCTTATTGGTCAAGGTGGACAGAAAAAACAGTCAACGATAAGGTTGTATGTAAAAAAGACATCTTTGAGGTATTTTTTTTATACGACTAAGTCGCTAAACAAGGATACAGCCCGCCTGATAGTAAGCGGTCACCGCAGCCATATAGACGCTTGCAACACACGAAGCATCGCTCATGCGTTACCGACCTTTCCCATCTCCCCTATGAGCTCTGGTGACCTTAATCGCACACAGGAACACAACTTTACACAACATAGAGTTAATTGAATACGTAAAAAATAAATTTATAGATTCAGGAAATTTTCAATAAAAAAAAATACCAAAAATTTCGAAACCGAATCAAAGATAGGTGCCACAAAAATCAACTACAACTATGTAACATTAAGACTATTAATCAAAAGTAGCACATCTGTATTGACTTACAACGTTGTTCTTTGGCATCAGGCCCGGGTATAAATCAAGATCGAGCCCGGGTCACGTCCGAAGTCGGTGCGAGCCGGGATTCACCAGGTTTAAGCTTCCCGAGATGGGCACCTCTGCGAACTTGTAGGCAGAATATGTACTACTTAGTTATAATGAAAATACCTATGTAGTTAGGTTTTGTCTTATCTTTTTAATATGGATGGTCTTATAATTAAAATCTCACTACGGTCAGTGATGTGTTCCGAATACATTATCTCACGTGATGTTTGAATTTGAACGATTTGTATACACTTATAGAATATATTTTGCATTGGCACATTAGATAACTCGGGTATGCGGGTGAATAGGCGGGCTAGAAGCTAGCAAGAAGATAAGATTCAAACCGTCTCATGACATGTCCACTTTCAATTAAGACATCAGTGGTCACATAATCCCTTGCCAGCTACAAGTATATCAGACAAAGCCTACAATATTACAGAGTGCTGTCATGCCAAAAAAAGGTCGGAAGTTGAGGCTCTCTTCGGGAAATTGTTATGTCCACCACCATTAAATGACCGCGGCCTCTGTCTGCCGTTTAAGATGATGCTCTCTGTCAGTGTATGGATAATGGTTTCTTATAAAGCTGTTTTGTGGACTGTATTTGAATAATTATGTAACAAAAAATTTACTGTCCATAAAGACCCTTTTTTTGATTTTTTTAAACCTTAATACTCCTCATTGCATAAGTGGTTGATCATGATTATGATTGACTTCTTTCCCCCTTACTCATAAAACTTTATTGAACTAATATACTG
Source organism: Achlya flavicornis (assembly GCA_947623365.1). Lineage (NCBI taxonomy): Eukaryota > Metazoa > Arthropoda > Insecta > Lepidoptera > Drepanidae > Achlya > Achlya flavicornis. The sequence continues at coordinate 15,842,003 of OX392477.1, read as the reverse complement.
TTTAAAGGGTCACGTAAATAACGTCACTCTATTGTCATTGTCAAATAATGTGACATTATTTACGGGACCATTTAATCAGTATATTAGTTAAATGGCGCTTTATGAGTAAGGGGGATACTGTGTAAAGGGTCACGTTATTAAAGTCACTCTATTGTCATTGTCAAAAAATGTGACATTATTTACGTGACCATTTAATCAGTCTTCTTCTTCTTCCTTGCTCTATCCAACTATAGGTGGGGTCGGCTCTCCTAATTTTTAGGCGCCAGAACAACCTATCCTGGGTTTTCGGGTCGGGCAGTTCTTCCAATAGGAGTTTCGTCATGCTACTCCACCACATAGCCGGAGGTCCTCCTCTACCTCTCCTATGTTCAGGTAGATGCAGTACCATTAATCAAATTTACCATTTAATCAGTATATTAGTTAAATAACGCTTTATGAGTAAGGGGATTGTTCTCAATTTTAACCGACCTCGAAAAAAAAGGAGGAGGTTCTCAATTGTCATCAGATCAGGATTTGATTAGTTTACTTTGAAGTCGGTAAAGTTTTTTGTAAAACAGTTAAAAACTGATAAAATGTAATATTTGGAATTATCTCATAAAGTGGGCTTGAATAATTTGTGAATTTTCTACAATGAAATAGATATATGTGTAGTCAAAATATTGTATTGACTTACCTGCAGTTTTGGACACTTTCTCAATAGACCTCATGTTTTCCTGGGATCAATGTATGTATGTGTATGTCCCAATTTTTTTCCAAATCGAACCCTTTACCACAGGGTATTATAGAATTACTCTATGCCATTATAGCGTGACCCAGACTCACCCAAACATCTGCATTTACTTGTAATCCTAATGATGAATTAAGTGACGTTTTTATATAACTAAACCGATCTTGGTACCTGTATCACTAAACGATATACTTTCCTGGATAGCTATTTCACTCATATCTTTAAACACTAATCTATCTCGGAAGACACAGTCATTTGACATTATAAGACAGCTCTATTGTAAGCCTATTCAAGATATGTGATGTACTATTTAGGTTGATTATCATACTCATTGAACATCAAGCACCAATTGTTTTATGTAGTAGCACGTTATCACTTCGCACAGCCGAGTGCTCCCGAGCCCTTCCGACCCTCTCGGCTCATTGGGTCGCCCGCATCTCTCAATGTTTCGACCATGATTAATGAATGACCCATCTGTACGCTGTGTTAGATAATCTGTGGCGACTGGCGACTTTCGCTCATATTGTGTGTAGATGGAGCTAGTCGATTTGAAGATCTTCCGTTCAGTACATTACATAACCTTTTCGAAAAAATACTTTAGGCTGATTTATTGGGGCAAGTTGGCAGATTATTGGAAGGGGTGGAATAAAAATCAAACCTACAACATGCTTCACGAAAATGTATCTTAGGTTCGTTAGTTATAAGTACACATTTGTTTTGAAGAGGTAGAGCCCAAAAACTCCATTCCAATAATCGCCTATGTTTCTCGTCTCCTGCTTGTCTCCTGGTTTTATTTTATATATAAATAAGCTAGCAAACAAGCCCGCCTGATGATAAGCGGTTACCGTAGCCTATGGACGCTTGCACCACCATGGGTATCACTCGCGCCTTGCCGACCCTTCATAAGTCTCTTCACATCCTTATTGAATATTGTGAAGGGCACGACGGGGACTCATTCCACAGTCTGAGCGTCCGCGGAAGGACTCCTCTGAAACCACACAGTACGAAACCATTTTGGTTCCAATGTATCATAATTAACTCCTCATCGATGGTGCGAGTTGCGATGTAGAAGGTAGCCATCAAATTATGGTATGAGCATCATGGTGACTAACTTTTTAATTTCTTCCACAAATTATTATTCAAATACATATAGGTACACATGTAAAATGTTAATACAACTTTTAGTGCTTCTTTATTGCTCTTCAAATATACAGTCGTACACACAAGTGCTAATACAAAATAGTATATTACAATGTGCTCGGAGGGCGCACGTACCGGGCATGGTAATACCGGTATTATCCGGTCCGCGCCGGAGCCGCCGGAGTTTACCGGCCACCTGTAACCGACCTCTTGGTTGTCGGTAAAATTTTCATACCCTTCGAGTGAGAGGACTCTAGGTGGAGTGTTTGTGCATTTTTTAGTAGTTTCCGAGTTTGGCGCTGTGTTGTTGTTTTTATTTTGCGGAGAGACGTGTTACTTGCGAGTTTGGGGAAATGTTTTATCTCGTTTATTTAAATTTTTGGCAAGACAGTTTAAAATTATGACGATCCACTATAGCAACGATAAGGTACCAATATCAAAATAAATAAGAATATGTTAGCATTAACATTATATTATTTGAATATTATTTAATTTCATACCATTGAATATTGATTAATTATAATTAATTGTCAGCATTATTTATTATGAAAGTGTAAAACGGTTTATTTTGATATTGTGTATTTGAATATCGAGGAACGGCAACACCAGAAAAGTATAATCGTAACAATGGCGGCCATTGGAGAAAGTGTTTTAATTCATTTTTGTGGTAATTACCAACTTTGCCAACGGTGTAAATACAGATTTAGCTTGTGTAAGCCAACTTCTTTTCAGTAAATAAGGTATGGTTAATAAATATAGCTAATTCTACTCCAAACTGAACGCTATACTGTAATGTTTGTTTGTTAAAATCGTTAAATTCTTATGGAGGTGAGCCTCAGTGGTAACTTTGGAGTCTCTTAAGTAAGATCTTCGTCTTACTTAATTCAAAAGAAAAGTGTAGAATTCCAACATCAAAAGTAATAAATAGCTCCTAAATCCGGGTATAAAACTTGCCAGGGAAGCTAACCTCTCCGGGTATCAGTGTTGTCACACAGGTGGCCCTTAAACATTACGAGCGGGTAATGCTGGGTGTTCCGGATAATAAAACCATTTGCACGCGCCCATCCAGCATGATCCGGATCTCAGGTGAAATGGCGGCGTTATACGAGAATGATGGCCCTTTTCGGGGGTAGTTTTGTGATGGCTGAAATTAGGAACTTAGAGCGATGAATAAACAGGATTTTGTCGGAAGATTTAGGTAGTTTTTATGTTAAATAAAGCGTTTTAGATCGTTGCAATTTATCAAAACATACTAGCTTTACATTTTTTAATCCATTCTTAACTTCGAATTTAAGGTCGGTAGATTTGCTGACGGTTCAATTATCTTAAAAAAAAAATTATTATTATTTTTAGTGATACTTTATTAAATTTATTGTAAGTACTGTAATGTGTTTAGATTTATTAAAATATGGCGAAATATTAAACATTTTTTTTTGTAGAATTAGCATACAATTTGGCTATCGTTTTGTTGTGAACTGACCCCAGGAGGAGTTAAAACGAGGCGGAGAATGTATCACGCTTACCCAGAAAATGCCCATTAATGCTGGTCTTGAACACATCTAGGTCACACCTAATGTCCGGAAACCCAGACCCAGTAAGTGAGATCCACTTACTTGCTGTTCTAAGCGTTGTGTCCGTATAAGCGGGATCTGGAGAACGTGTGGTATATTCTCCCAGAGTCTTGTCGATGTAGAGACGTCACCCAAGGTTCAATTTTCGCTTTAACTTCTTCCATAACTCATAATACTACCTCAGTGTACACCGACTTCAGTATTACCCAGTAGCCGCTATTCCCCCTTCCTTGAGCCACACATTATGATGTGTACTTAGTGCGCGATTGTACTGTAATGACATTGTAGGTGCGGGTACAGGCGTCGTCGGCACGCGTCGGTATCGCCCGTACCGTTTTATTGAATGATCATATACTTGGCAAGAAGTATACTGGATAGAACCCTACTGGATATGTCATGGTTTTTGCTATGAAACTATTACGGTACGATACAGTTGCGCTTGACCTGTTTGGTGTTCCGTTCTCTATATATGACTTAATTTAACGTTATGTCTCCTTATTTAAGTGGTCAAACATACTGAGTTGCAGATGCTCAGGCTGTGGAGTGAGCTTCCGCCCGTGATTTTCCCAAGGGAATACAACATGGGATTATTCTAAAAGGTTGTGAAGAGATTTTTGCAGGTCGGTAGCGCGCGAATGATACCCCTGGTGTTGCAAGCGTCCAAAGGCTTCGATAACCACTTTTTGGATACCAGCCTAGCTTAACCTTATCTTCAACGTGACTACGGAACAGAACATCCCTAAAAATGTCGAAGTCAAGGACCATGATGCTTTTACTGATGTTCAAGGACGTGTTCTGGAATTGTGGAACCACAGCAAATGTGGTTTTCTTAGGTTAACGCGCAGCCTTGTGTCTTAGTGGGCTTGATTTCTATTGCCGCTATAACAACAAATAATAAAATTAAGAACTAAAGGGGGCCCATACAAGAAACGACTTTACGAAGCCCTTCGTGTGAAAGTTCGACTCGCACTTGTCCGGTTTTTGCTAACAAGCGTATTCAGCTATTACTTCATCGTCAATACGTCTATGACTTCGCATCTTGTTAAATAGAGTACCTAGTCTTGTTCAAAAGATAAAATGCCTCGACCTTGAGGTTATGGCAATTTTACCATCAAAAAGATGTGTATATAAAATCAAAGTGTGACTCGCATCGCAGCCTCAAGCTCTGCAAAAGCTTTACGGCTCATAATCCGGGCTCACTGGCTCTGTGAGCCTCCACGTGGAATCAATGAGCCTTTTATGATATATTTTTATAACATTATGTTTCGGCAATATTATAGGCATAGTTACAATATTATTATAGCGACTGTACTAGAGTACGGTCCGTGAGCACCGCTAAGGACCAAATGCCTTGAAATTAAGTGCGCGTACATAGTTTGAACGACTAAAATACATATAATGAATGCCAATTTCTCGTTTTTTTATCAATTCTTTTATTGAGAACAATGACGAGGAATCCATATCGACATTTTGTCTGACTGTAAATCAACTAGTGTACAGTATTACCCAACTGATAAGGCGCGTCGTGAATCTTCGTTCGCAGAGAAAAGAAAGTATTTTTTTTTTTTTTTTTTTTTTAATATATTTATTTTATAAAAGTTACATAATTTTACAATAATATATATCTGCCAAACTGCATAGCAGTTTGTCGGCAGTTAGTTCTCATGTTCTAAAATTTAAAGTAAGTAAAAGTAAATGCAACACATTTTCTTAAATCAAAGCCACACTATATATACATATATACTGAATTTGTCTTAGAACACATCCTTGTGTTCTTATTTTTACAATTATATAATATCATACAATTAAAAATATAATATAAACTTAAACCAAAGAAATAAATATACCCAGAAAGAACGTCGCCATACTACACGAATATAAAACTGGCCAACTTTTATAGGCTGCTGCGCGTAACGGCTACGTTTTACCACAGTTTTTACGCTCCCTCTGCGTCATTCTGCTTGTCATAGTGACGTGCATAATGATAGCAGTTGTTGAAATATTCCAATTAAAATCGGGAGAAATTTAAATATTAAACATTATTTTGCAATTTTATAAATATTTTTTTTTTTACGCGTGCACAGCTTCGGCGCTCAATCTGGATGTATCCTTAATCAAAGACTTAACAACATAAGACAACATTATTAACAAAATAAGACTGCTTTCTTTTTATGGACAGAGGGATAAATAGTGTTTTTTTAATATTTTTTTTAATTGGTTTTTAGTAGTGACATGCTTCAATAGGTCATCAGGCAACTCATTCAAAATTGTGGGCGTGATCCATCTTCTCGTGCGTCTACCAAAATAGTTGCTCACTTTAGGTACATACAGTTTTTTCTTTTTGGATAAGCGGGTTGGATATGTGTGCACCCGTTCTATTTTATATTCACTTTTATTAAATTGTTCAGTAGTAATCATAGCTTTTACTTTCAGTTCTATAGGTAGTATTTTGCAAATTTTGAATAGTTTTACGTAATCCTGGTTTAAACTATCTTTAGTCTTTTTATCTATTAATATTTTTAATATTCTAGTTTGTAATGATTTAATTTTGTCTAAATATGTTGTGAAAGTGAGTCCATAACCGTTCAACCCGTATCCAATTACCGAATCGGCAAGTGCGTAGTACAGTGTGTATAGAAGACCTCTTCCAATAAATGATTTTAATATAAATAATCTTCCAAGCACAGTCCTCAGTTTATTACATACAGTTTCTACATGAAGGTTCCATGTAAAACTTGTGTCTATAGTCAACCCCAAATACTTATATAAGTCTACTTGTTCTAGATTTTTACAGCGACAGTCACTTTGATTCTTGTGTAGACAATCATATGTGTGTCCCCTAAGCAAAATTCGTACATTTTTGTTTTTTAAGTATGGCGAGTATATTGGCATACATTTGGTCTTATTTATATTAATTATTATGCCGTTGTCGTGTGCCCATTTTATTATATTGTCCAAATCCTGCTGTATTGCATTTTGTATTACAATTGGGTCCTTACCACTAAACAATATACACGTATCATCAGCGTACATATACGCTTTGCAATTTTTGATAACATTTCCCATACTATTAACATGCATAATGTACCCAATCGGCCCATACACGGATCCGGTTGGTACACCATATTTTATCCTACCTTGATAACTATTGACTTCACCAATGTTTACTGTCATAGATCTGTGCTGTAAATATGCGGCAAACCATTCATTGATGGGGCCATCCACTCCACATTCCTTCATTGCCTGCAACAAGCCGACGTGATCCAGTGTATCGAAAGCTTTTTTGAAGTCAATAAATACCGCAAAAACTAATTTCTGTTCGTTGAGGTAGTTATTGACATCATCAGTAAACTTCTCTAACGCTGTCGCGGTACTTCTTTTTGGTCTGAAACCGTGTTGTATGTCTGTAATAATATTATGTTGTTCTAGAAATTTTGTTATTTGGCCTACTATAACTTTTTCGAAAATTTTATTTACTGTACTTAATATTGCTATTGGTCTATAATTTGTATATTCTAAGTGTGAACCTTGCTTATATATTGGTCTAATAATTGATTTTTTTAATTCTTCTGGATATACTCCTCCTGTTACGCTTTGATTGATCAGATGTGCCAAGATTGGACTGATTTTTTTCTTCATTTCTTTAATATCACTTACTCTGATACCATCCGATCCCGGCGACTTGTTGCAGTCTAATATATCTATTATTTTAATTACATCATTAGTATTTACTTTTTGAAATCTAAAACTCACGTCACAGGGTTTAACATATGATGGCCTACTTAAGAACTTAGTATCACATTTATGTTTGATTAGGTCTATTTCCTTTGTAAACGTATCGCAGAAATTGTTACATATTGTTTTAAGTTTTTCCTTTTTTAGTAAATACCTTTCAATGACACTGTCTATGGTTCCCTTACTTCTACCAAGCCAATTATTTAAATTTTCCCATATTTTCCGCATGTCTCCCTTACACTTTTCAATAATATCCCTTCTATGCTGATCTCTAGTCCTATTTATACATTTATGTGTTTTATTTCTGTATTTTGTGTATTCCAAACGTATATTGTAATTATTTGGTTCCATTTTCCATTGCCTAAATAATGCATCTCTATGTTCTATCATTTTTTGTAATTTAACGTTAACCCAATCTTGACTTTCGCGTTTTACTAGTAGTTTTTGTTTCGAGGAATTATAAATGCCTTCAAAAGTCTCAAATATAGTTTGATACAGCACAATAGGATCATTTATATTAAGTAAAGGCTCCCAGTCCACATCCTGTAATTTTTTGCTGACTATCTTATTATTACATACCAACTTAGTAGATCGTATGGCCCGAAGATTAACGAAAGAATGCTTAAAACTTACAATCAACCTTAGATCACTACTATAAGGTTCATAATACAGTGCAGCTGTTAGTTCCGTCTCACTCGCAAGTGACGCCCCTCCGCACACATGGCGGCAGCTGCCGACCAATAGCATATCCCGCGCTTTGTAATCTTCTGCGCAGGTACATCGGTAAGCCATATTAGTTGGGTACTACTGTACGATATATCTGTGAATGCATCTATATGGAAACTGCTCACGCTTCGCGCAAGGTAACTTTGTTGTATCACTCTATAATATTCTAACTCTATGGTTAAAGGGTATAAATTACTAGAAACTTTACTAATTGATTGAGGAGTCGATTATTTTTTTGTTTGGTTTGAGGAACTAGGTTGCGACAAGCGACTGGCTAAGTGATAATTGCATGAATAAGCATAATTGTTGTATAAGTATTTGGAAAAAAGCTGTAATATGAAAAGATCTTCCACAAAAAAAATACTTGCTGAGTTTCTTGCCGGAGTCTTCTCAGTTTAAGTGTATTCCGAACCGATGGTAAATTCAACTGTATGTAACGTTCATAAGTGCATTACCTAGACTTTTTTATTTTGATATGTTGTAGAGTTAATTCGTCAATACCATTTTGCATAGTTCAGATTTAAATGCTATTATATCTTATTCTTTAGATAAAGATGCTATCTATATATACCTATGCTATGCAAGCGTAACTATAATCTAAATAGAGTGCATGCATTCCTTTTACTTTTTAAATTAAATCATTAAAATCTTAAAAAATTAAAATGAAGCTTTACAGTATAAAATTAATTACAATTGTCCAAACAATTACCATCAACCGTTTACCCACAAAAAATATCAAAGAAACCGACGACCGACCGGCGCGAGCGCCGCGACTGTCACGTTGGGCTAATTATCACAAAAACCCGTTCAATAATCCCGTGTCCGACTCATTTTTATGTCTCGTTATCATAACGAGTGTGTTAATTAATTATTACAACAAATTCTACTTAAGGATGTTACACACGATCGAATGAAACCGCGCCGTGCTCTAATGAGAATTCTGCAAACTATACTCTAGTATTAAATGCCAATTTAAGCTGTGCTAAACTAAACTGCGTGCTGTGACACTACAGCAAGGCATATTTTACGTTTAATCGCTTATTTTCTAATGAATGTCACTTGTGAAGTCTCGTGGCGCTGTGTGGAGTGTTTGGACTCGTTATGTGATACCTTCAGGTTCCTATGCCTCCATTGGTGCTGTTGCTGAATGCACACCGTGATATAGTTTGATTCCGATATTTGTTACGATAGCTAACTTTCCATAGTACTACATACCAAGTAGGCATATTTTTTTTTTTTATACCACTTACGTTGTAAACAAGCCCACCTGGTGGTAAGCGTTTACCCTGCAGAAATTTCTTCACACCCTTTTAGAAGAACCCCATGCTGCACTCCATGGGGAAAACCACGGCGGGGAGCTCATTCCACAGTCTGTGCGTCCGCAGAAGGAAGCATATAGGTACAGTCGAGGACATAAATATGTATACAATTAGTACAATTCAACAACGGTTTCCTCTTAAACTACTGATTGAAATTATGAGATATTATAAAGGCAGAATCTTCTAACATATACTATTATGATTTGTGTAATAGCTTAACACTTAAATGTTAAACATGCGAGAAAATCGCTTTTGAATTTCAAAAAGTGTATACATATTTATGTCCTCGACTGTACATATCATTGGTAACGCTACTTTCCATTCAGTAATTTTTCACTTCTTCTATTTTCCCGACCATCATAGATCGCAATGAAAATGCACAGAGTTCAATATTTGTAACACCGATCTTCTTTGTTTTTGATGAATTGATTCATGAGTTTGACGAAAAAATACCGCTTCTCGCTCGAGCGTGTATGTAGCACCCTTATAATTTAACGTAACAAGGAAAGACACAGTCCGGGATCCGGTTGCACCGACGGTATACGTATAGTCAACGCAATTAACTGCCAGAAACGCGACACCACAGACAGATTGTATTTTTAAGTAAACGAGCTAAGGAAAATAAACTCGGATGGGTTGGATCGCTCGCAGGGAATTGAGACTAATTTAAATAAATACATTTTAATGAATTGACTACATCGCTTGTAAACTGACTGCGGACATGTGTCTTGTATTTCGTAGGAAACGTGTAGTGAGATGATATGGTAACCAAGACGACCAGCATGGGAAGAAATCTTAGAAAGAATAGCTTCTCTCAGATAATATAATTGCGGTAACTATACAGGGGCACCATACCAAAATTTTGGAACGTTTTTAATATCCTGCCCGTTCGGCCTATAAGCCTCGGCCCGTATGTGCCACGGGCTATAGCCACAAGTGGTCAGTGAAAAACAGAGATTACATTCGGTGCGGTGGCACAAAACATTTTAATTTCGTTGTAAAAATCCCTTTCGAAATATACTGTTCCAAAATTCACCTCCATATTTTATTGTACAGCTAATTTGCTCATAAAATTTGCTATACGACTTTACAAAAAAGCTAAAAATTGTCTAAAAATCGAAAACCTTACAAGTTTCAAGGGAGTAATTTGACGTGGTCTTGTTGTTCGTTTGTCGATTTTATTTAGTGCCAGATATGCTCCTAATTACATTTATTTGGTTTAATTAGATAACTCGCAATTTCAGTTTTTTTTTTTTTTCATATGGAATGCACGTCCCTTCAGCGGGCCAACGCCCTAATGCGGATAATCTTGATACATAAAAATATACCAGAATGGTAGATTTATGACAACGTCTAGGCACTTGTTCCCAAGATTGAGGTGTGAACGAAGATGATGATGAAACTGGCATATCATTACTTTCTATGGTGAGATTGCGGTCAAAAACATATCCATAGTCCAAATAATCCCCTGGGGATTATCAATCCTCCAAATGGTTTCTTTAGTTTCCATTACTTGATGGTGCCGGAAAAGAATGGACTGTTTTACAAAAAACATAAACCGACTTCAAAGTACACTAAGAAGTAATCAAATCCTGATCTGATGACAATGGGACCAAACGGGAAGTGTACTAGTGTTTTCCAAATCGGTTAATAGACGACGGAGTTATGAGGTAACAAACATTAAAAAAAAACTACCGAATTGAGAACCTCCTCCTTTTTTTGAAGTCGGTTACCTGATCTGATGGCAATGGGACCAAGCGGGAAGTGTACCCTTCCAGACAAAAAAGAATTTTCCAAATCGGTTAATAAATGACGGAATTATGAGGTAACAGACATAAAAAAAACAAACAACCAAATTGAGAACCTCCTTATTTTTGAAGTCGGTTAAAAAAACTATTTTCAAAGTAAGAAACCCAGTATTTAAAACGTATTCATTAATTCCTAACAAAAGTCCGATACAAAGTTAACCGAAAAACAAATTGAAAAGAAGTACGTGATACGATACTCAACAACAAACTCGTGAACTTGAGTAAAAACACGCGAATCCCCGACACAGGCCTTGCCAAGTAAAACTCTCCAATTCTACCAACTTCGCAAAAAAGTTGTTCGATACCAACAAACTTGGTATTAAAACTTCATGCGTTTTGCCTCGTCTCATGTCTAGATTTAGTAATGAAAGTTGGAGTATGTTATTTTACTATGTAAGGCTTCTATTTATTTATTATCGTATACGAAAATATAACTAATAGGTAACCTCTGGTCACGGGAAGCGTCGATCAGTCGTTTTGAGATTTCGCGATAAGTTCGATGGGCTCCTGGCCCCCACGGGCCCAAAGTTTCTACCCCAAACGGTTCAAAAATGTAAGCATCATCTAAGCTACTATATTTGCGCCGCTTGAGGTTTTCGGCACAGACAGCCGCACCACCCGCCTTTTTGATAGTCTCTGGAAGGTGGGACGGCGCGAGAGTATCGACGCAAGTTGCGTCCCACACTAAAGGCCGCCTCATCCTCCAGGGCATCAATGTCATTCCATCAGGCCTCTTACCATCGTCCCGCATCAAGCCGCTCGGTTCACGAATAGCTGATACGTGGGCGCTGGCAAGAGCCCTGCGGATGATGTCGTTAAGGTCCGAATGGCGCGGAATCCTGCCTGCACTTTTTACGCACGATAGCCCATGGTGGCCAAGCTGATCGACGAAAGTACCACACTGGCAGCGATGTGAAACATCCAAACAAGATAGGTGCACCCAGACGAAGGCAACACGCAAGCCGGAAAGTAGATGGATCGAGCAAGGTTCCTATGTTAGCTGACGGAAGAGCTCGCAGCCAAAGATAAGGTAAGGCTAGTTAAATAAGACTCAGATCTTTATTCATTGGGTACCTACTGATTTACCTATGTTTAGAAGTTTCTAAAAATATGTCTTTATCTTTATGGCGATAAATACATATTTCAGTTTCAGTCTATGAAGATAAAGGAGGTGTTGTGTATTATTCAATGATATGTATTTATTTCAATTTGATAGGCTGTTCATTTTACAAGCTTTTATTTAACTTGCAGCCTCATGTATGTAACTATGTTCGGGTGGAATCTTGCAAGTCTTTCACCCACTTCCAGTGGTCGGATTGACTTGATATTTAGTATATTGGTGTATAAATTAGTGTATTTGATGACACTGCAGGTATAGTCAATAAAAAGTATAGTCACCAAAAAAAGAGAAGATTTTTTTAGAAAAATCTCGAGAACTCTCGATACTTCCTAAATAAAAAAACTCGAATAAACCCTAGTAGGTTCTCGGATAAAATAGTATAAGATACTTTATTAAGATGATATAAGCTTACTATACAGACATTATTACTATCTTTGACTAATATTACTATATAGCCGATATAGCCCACTGACACAGATAACATAATCCACAGACAACTAAGTAAATAAACTAAATGCACCATGAGGTCTCGCTCAAGTTAGCCCAACACTATTATTACGACACAGCCCATAGAGGGCGACACTAACGCGAATTAGATCATTGTTTATGGCTCAAGGAACTTCTGACCCTAACATTTCGACAAATTTATCACATACACTCGCCAACTACCCTAATACAAAGGCATAAGATTGAAATTCATTTGTATTAAGTTTATATCTGTATTTAGGTCACGTTCGATCGGAATTTACTTTTTCTGACCTCAGTTAGAGGTGTTAAATAAAATGTAGTAGTTTATGTGCGCTTCGTAATTTGGGTTAGGATGCTGTGTATGTGCTAATAAAGGGTTTAGACCAGTGTAGCATTAGAAGATAACCTTTCAAGAGAGGTAGAGCATAGCGTTTATTCGCTCAATAAGCAGACTGTGAGTTCCACACTCACAGAATACCGCAGTCAAATAACTTTATAATTGTGTTACTGCGAGTGATTAAGGTCGCCAGTGCTCATGGAGACGGGAAAAAGGTCGGTAACGCGTGAGTGATGCCTCGTGTGTTACAAGCGTCCATGTAGCTACGGTAACCGCTTACCATCAGGCGGGTCCTATGCTTAGTTTACCGAGCTCGTAATATAAAAAAGAAGGGTTTTGAGGAGCTTTGCATTCTTGTTATATTTACGGTTCATTAGAAATGTCTATTTTTACTTGAAAACGAACCAATTAAGGGTTTTTTTTGTTGACCTAAAAGTATCAAGAGGTCGTAGTGTAGATACAAAAAAAGCTTACCTACTTTCGCATATTATGGTGCGTCCAAAATTCAAAATTCAAAATTCAAAATCATTTATTCAAATAGACCTTCGCAGGCACTTATGAAAAGTCTGACTCTAATACTCTAATACCGGTTCGGAAGGTTGCATTTGCTGAGAAGAGCCGGCAATAAACTCAGCAATTACTCTTTTCAAAACAGGCTTAGATTAATTACATAATATTTACATTCTAATCGCACTGAAAACAATTGCGTGCCCCGGCGCGGCGGCAAAATTACAAAGTAGACTGAAAAAATATTTAATAAGTAAATAAATAGCAAACTTAAGCAGACCAGCCCCCACAAGCAGCACCTGTCCATGCTTGGCGAACCGAGCACGAGCCGAGCCTCGAACGAGCACACTGCGAGCATGATTCGCGTAGCGTGGGCGGGCTTGCGAGCCTCGAACGAACGCCTTGACAGTTTTTTCACGATCACTATAATAATAATAATTTATTTCAAATAAATAAATGAAAAAAATAAAAAAATATGCGCCTGATCGTGTAAATCGGAAACCATAAATAATGTAGCTTTGAAGCACACTACGTCCTAATACAAAGTTATTGTTTTCAGTACCGACATTTTATTCTTTATTCTTTATTTCATTTAAGTATCCCGAAAAATAATGACGCATCAATGTTTTTATAAAAAAAAAAAAAAAACTGAAATCGGATTATGATATATAATCGAACATAAAAAGTTATTATACGGGACCCCCGTCACACGTCATGTTGCCTGCGATGTGTCAAAATTGAATTTTCAACAAACGTCCGGATCTATTACCGACAGGCGGTGTCGCCGTCGAATCAATTTTCTGGGTAAATGTCATATTTACTCGGGTACAATTTTTCCTATTGAATATTTTTAGGTAAATTAGATTTACAGTCCATTTACTTAGGGATGCTTTTTTATTGGAAAAGCGAAATTGATGGCGCCACTTGCCAAGACAGTACAAAAAATACATAATCAATCCATGCATGAGTATTTGATGTAATTTTGACCCCTCTTTTTTAATGTATGACAATTGATGTTTATCAATTCGTTACCTACCTAACCGTTATTGAGAAAATAATTTCACCCAGCACATGCTGGAGAAGGTTGTCGAGGTCTCAAGATTCTACTAACATGATGAGTTTCTTGCCGGAGTCTTCTCTGTTCAAGTTGTATTTGGAACCGGTGTAGAGTCATTTGTTAGCGTTCATAAGTGCCTTATCAGGGCCTAAATTGAATAAATGCTTTTTTAATTTGAATTTGATGATAGACACAAAAGCGACAAAACCCTTAAAATTAGAACAAATAAAAAACATTCAAATGTCCACCAACCCCGAGCAAACCAATCCTCAACATTACTCTGTAACACCAATCAATCGCAATTAGCCTGTGGTCACCCACCAATCACACGGCTTCAATCCTCCAATCACACGGTGTCTCACGTCCGCCGGTTGCAGTCTGTTGACAATGCGCCGCTGGCTCACGCACAGCCGCGCCCTGTGCAAGCGGCCTAACGAGCATGCTAATACAATCAACAATCAGAGGCGGCACGTGCCGGTCGCATCGCTGTTGCCAATTATGTAAGCATGTTAACTCGACCGGCTTGTTGTTAAAGTTATGCCTATGTAGGTAAAGGATGAGAATATCGTAAGGAAACCTTGTAAAGGAGGGTACTGTATAGTACCTGTGTGGCCAAGCACCTACGGTTTCCTATGTTCAACTTGGGAGCCAGTTCTAATATAAGGATTTGTGAAAAAAATATGCATCGATTGGACCCAATTATATTTTTATGCCTTTGAGGTCGAGACCTTGGGACCGTGGGGGTCCGAAGCTCGCCGTTTTGCTCGCACCTTGTCTTCAAAATTGATCGAGACCAGCGGGCGGGGAGCTTTTTCTGCCAACGCGTCAGCTTGGCTATCCAAAGAGGAAACGCTGCCAGCCTTCTGGGAACCTTGCCGTTAATCGGAAGCAGCGGCAGGCTTGAGGAAATTTTCTATATATAGATTGTATTTTGTACATATTTATTGTAAATAAAGCTATCTTAAGGATTTGAGTCATTACCATCTTCGGTTACATCATCATGAGCGTGTGGTTAAACACAAGTCAATGGAAAATAGAAGGGTTTATCTTTCAAATGTGCAGCGTCAGTGATGTAAACTTGCATGTAACATATAATATTAAATATTTCCTACCTTACCAGAGTTTCAAA
Source organism: Achlya flavicornis (assembly GCA_947623365.1). Classification (NCBI taxonomy): domain Eukaryota; kingdom Metazoa; phylum Arthropoda; class Insecta; order Lepidoptera; family Drepanidae; genus Achlya; species Achlya flavicornis. The sequence goes on along the minus strand of OX392477.1, from coordinate 15,826,359 downwards.
AATGAAAGTGCACTTCGCTACAGAAAAAACAACCTTAAATCGTGATGACTTGAAACTTTGTGCATCTTGAAACTGTCTTAAAAAGAAGTGGTTACTTATTTATTTTTTCAAATGTCACACCGTCCTCCGTCGGAGCTCGTTACTTGAGTACAGTCGAGTGTACTCGAGTCATCTGAGCAAACATTGTGGAGCACGTAGTGTTGTTTACTTACACGAGTTAACATTATTTTGTTTGAGATGATCATATTTGTTTAAGTCCTTTGTTGTCAAAGTATGGTCTTGGAACCCTCACTCCATCAGCCCAGTGAAGCAAAATCTTTGGTCATCACTTTTCTGTCATGTTCCATGCCCAAAGGGTGCCAACGGGACCCTATTACTAAGCCTGCGCTGTCCATCCATGAGTCTGTTTGTCTGTCCATCAATGGGCTGTATCTATGAACCGCAATACGTAGACAGTTGAAATTTTCACAGAATGTGTATTTCTATTGCCGCTATATACAAGAAACGTCTTTACGGCACCCTACGTGTGCGAGTCTGAAACCGCGGGGGACAACTAGTGCTAAATAAATCTTATAATAAGTAACTATTATACATAACCTACAATGTAGGCCATTAGCAGCGAGACCACAATCGACGACGTCTGACCATTTTTCTTGCAATCGTGTCGTTTGATCACGAACTCGCGACCAGATTACATTCTCATACATATTTCTATTGAATATGCAATTACCTATGTTCGATTATTCAACGAGAATGTAATCTCAGAAAAGGGCTCTAAAGCCTCTTACACATTGATGCTGTGATACGTAGCGATTTATAAAAAATCGTAACATGTTACTATTTCTCATTAATTCCTTCAGGGGGCCTACCACAAGCTCTTAAAACAAGGTTAAAATAACCTTATTTGTCTTTTGTCCCTCTTTGACATCCGGCGTCAAAACAAGACAAAACACAAATAAGGTTATTTTAACCTTGTTTTAAGAGCTTGTGGTAGGCCCCCAGTCCTACATTTATCAAAACATTTCAAGGTAAGTCAATACTTCAAGTTATTCTTAGGACATTCCTCACACACGGTCATCTGATCCCATACTAAGCAGAGCTTGTACTATGGAAACCAGATAACTGATATAATACATATACTACTTTTTGTTTGTAAATACATACTTATTATACATAATTACACCCAGACTCAGGACATACAGACATGTTCATGCACTCAAATGCATGTCCTGTGTGGGAATCGAACCCACGACCTGCGGCGCTATAAGTTAAGACTCCACGTCTTAACCAACTGCGCCAACTGGCCCGTCAAATCAATCAGGATCAATCCTATTGTATCGTCATTCAAATCTTTCATTTTTTTTTACTTTTATTTCTTGCCCAACATTTTTTGAATTACAACACGAATGTACAAGAGAGTCTCTGCACACAATAATCCCGCTGAACTTTGCACTGCGCCAACGTATTCCCACAATTACTCAATAACACAGTGTCAGCCAGCGCGGCCAATCACCGATGATGGATGAGGATCGATCGCGACACACCGCGCGGGACACGCGGGACACGCAGCGAGGTCTGCATGCCGCACCGCATTGGTTACATTACAACTACCGGTATTTCAGAAACAGGAATGACATGATTAAGCACTTTATAACCTAATTAGCTTAGAATCACTCAGCGAGCCATGGAAAGAGCTAAAGGGCTCATAAATTAGACCATGACATAGCTCGAGGTTAGTAAACTAACGTTTCAATAGACAGACCACACGGCTTTGATTTGCCGTGCAGTTGGCGTTGGAACTGCACGCCAACTGCATACCGACTGCAATCGGGCTGCACGGTTGGTTAGCAGTTTAATTGCAGTCGTACTAACTGCATTAAAACTGCAAGTTTTCGTTCGGAGTGCTGTTGAAATGCAGCCCGTCTGTCTAGACCCCTAATACCATATTTTTTTCGTCTCCATGGTAAATAAGAAACCACAAAACATTTCTTTCATTACTGACCTTGAGCTTAAATCAGAAATCAGAATGTTTAGCTCCTATATCAAACTAAATATGATAACGTAGTTTCAAATAATAACTCAGTTTAGTATAACATACAATTAAACGTACAAACAGAGGGGCGCACGCGGCCGCAGCGTCCATTCCGAGCCACAAATAGATCGCGAGGATATTGGACATCTATTTCTCACAAGGACTTTACAATGTTTAGACATGGACAACGAAATTCTGAAATGGGCTTCGTGAAATACGATGATACTATATATTATGATGAAATCAAAAGGACTCATAAAAAAATTAAAAATGCAACACATAAATTTTATTTTTGAAGCGATGCTTCTTACTTATTGGACTGTCGGGATAGCCCCAAATAGTGTAAAGAAAGAACGCGGCAATGCAACACACCTCATTGGCTCGTTGAGAAAGCGTTTTATAGCGTAGAAGAATTTTTGACATAGTGGCATAAATCTATTATAATTTAAATTTGAAATTATGTAATGAAATGTATAAATTATGACTTGTAATCTTAAATATTACTCATAAATATGTTTATCTGTTTATCTGTTTATCTGCTGATTTTAATCCCTCGTTAATTCTGTTCTACAGTCGCGTGTCCCACAAGTATGTGTTTTACTTATTATGATAATATTCAACCATTAAGCCTTGAAGAAGTTTTTAAAAAAAGGTTGTTCAAAAAAGGTGCAGAAATTGTCATTGGCAAGACAATGCGGGGTGCTCCTAGCGACGGCGGCGGTGTGTCATTTGCTCCGCTAGAGAAATTAAAAAGAGGAAATGATAAATCTTTGCAAGCTATTTATTTGGTGGCATGTCTATAAAGTAGCTAGCTCTGGGAACTCCACACGCGTCCGTTCAGAAGCCCACGTTTTGATTGAGTCTAAAGTTTATATTCAACACTGGCTCGCTTGTTATTTCCTCACCTTCGCTATCCATTCATCACGAAACATCATAACTACCTAACCTTACACCATTGAAAACTCTACCTTAACTCTAGATACACAGACTTTAATTTACAGTGCAGTTGTTCAAGATGTTTAATCAAACAACCGTCCAGTTATATTTGACAGGTTTATCGACTCCTGAATGTTGGTGTGTGAGGAAAATGTACTGCGATGTGGAGCATTGACTTGTGTTGTTTACTGTACGCTGGGATGTATATTGACAACGGCGTAGTGGTCCTTGGACTTCCGCAGTTAAGAAAAGGGCATCTATCATTTCAGGCCTTCTGCGTCCTTTGACAAGGTTGTAAATCTCATTCGAAGTTAGCGTGTGAAATGTTGTTTTTTTAATTAAATGGGCTTGCGTTTGGCCACTGACCCGCCCATAAGGGGCGATAACGAAGCCTACGATGAAACACACTTACTCAGAAGAAACCTATTCACTCTGGCCTTGAAAGTTCCTAAATTGTAAGCGTCAGGAATCAGACGACGGAAGCAAGTTCCACTCTCTTTTTTTTTTTTTTTTTAATCTTTATTTTTAGAGTTTATTCGCTAGTGCGAATATGACACTCTGTACAATTTACAAAAAAATATAGCAATCATTATTAAATAAATTACAAGGAATCACTTCTATTCTTAAGGCCAATTTTAACAATTTTTAAAATCGAGATTATTCTATCGGACAAAGGGTCTGACAAGTCGATATCGACACCCAGCTGTTTTCTTATGACTTCGTTCCGGACACATCTCGTCATCATATGATACACATCTTCATCATCATTACACACATCACACTTTGGCGATATCGATTTTCGCATGAGATATGCAAATTTATTTAGAGGTATATGTCCAGAACGAAGTCGCAAAAGTAACGATAGATCCTGTCTACACAATTTAGATTGATTTATCCACGGTACAGTTATAGGTTGTGGCTGGATCGTACGGTACCAGATACCCTTCTCTCGAGATCTTAGGTCAAAGTATTCTTTCCAATTTTTAAAGCACATCTTTCTAACTTCTGGAATATAATCACTATAGTACGGTATACTCGTCAATTCAACGCCATCAGAAGATCCCTGCTTCGCTAAACAATCTACCATTTCATTTCCGGTAATGCCTATGTGAGATGGAATCCATTGGATTATAACCTCTACCTGCCGAGAAACTAAATTTAAAATAGATTTAATAATTTCATAGGCTATCGGTCTACCTCGAAAAGTCGAGGTGCAACGAGCCAAGTGTTGAATGGAACTTTTAGAATCAGTAAATATCACGATTCTATTGAGGTTAAGGGACTCAACATAGGCTAAGGCCTCCGAAATCGCAATTAGTTCTGCCTCCATAATTGGTACATTAGTATTTATTTTGAACCTCACAAAGTCCCCCGTATTTTCATCATAGAATGCAGCCCCGATCTGATCATTTTCCTTTGACCCGTCAGTATAAATCTTATGAAATTCAGAATAGCGATCAAGGAACTGCAAAACTTCTGCCTTTAATTTTGAGACATTATATGTGTGTTTTGCTTTATAAATACTATCTATATTATCTTTAAGAACACTAGATAAATCAATGTAGGAAATCCAATTGTCGAATGAAAACATTTCTAACTGTTTGCAAATGTGAATTGAGAGATTTCTAAAGGTTTCATGAGTATCAACTAACAAGGGTTTTCTTCTAATCCTTACATTTTTATTTCTGTCGTACATATCAACTAAACTTTCTAATAATTCAACGGTTTTACTATGCTCAACTGATTTAATTTTAAGCCAAAATTTTCCTGCCAAAAATGACCTTCTTATTTCTAATGGAGGAAGACTCAGTTCAGATTCCATTACGTGTATTGGCGTGGTTTTAATAAAACCTCCAATTACACGCAAACACTGATTTTGTAACATGTCTAATTTATGTAAATATTTTTTAAAACTATTATGATATAAAAAACTTCCATAATCTAAGCGACTCCGTATAATAGCAATATAAAGACGTCTAAGGTGTTTTTGGTGAATACCCCAACCCGATCCAGATAACACTTTAAATAAATTGAGATATTTATGAGCTTTCTGAGTAATTTCATTAATGTGTTTGCTCCATGTCAATGACCGATCCATCCACAAACCTAAATACTTAATATTGACTTCTAGCATTAATCTTGTATTGTTAATTTTAATATCAACTGGATGTCTCAGATATTTACGACCCTTAGTAAAAAGACAAAGCTTAGTTTTAACAGGAGACACTTCTAAACCCAATGTTTCCAAAATATCCATGATTATGTTTAATACATATTGAATATCAACCACGGCTCCAGCTAAATTTTTACCAGAAACATATAAAACAATATCATCTGCGTACTGCGATATTTTAACGTCTTTAAATCTTAATTTACAAATTTGAAATGTTGCTACATTGAATAGTAATGGTGACAAAGGGTCACCCTGGGCTAAGCCCACACCTGTGTTTCTCTTTAAATATGATGATTCAGTTTGTATTTCTAACGATCTTTCACTCAAAAAACTATATAAATAAGAAATAATTTTAGAACCTACATCCAAATGATCCAAAATGTTTAGTAATTTGTTTATGTCTATGTTGTTATATGCATTGAGAATATCTATAAAACAGCAAAGCGTGAAAGCATCATTAGAAAAACCATTTTGTACTTCCGTTACAAGGCTGCTCAAATTGTCCAAACAAGACCGTGTCTTTCTAAAACCTACCATATTATCAGAAAATATGTTGTTTCTCTCCATAAACCACTCTATTCGTTTGTTCAAGATGGAATGAAATACCTTGCACAGACAAGACATTAACGATATTGGCCTTAATGCAGATACAGAATCAGCAGTACGTCCCGGTTTCGATATTGGGAATATACGTATATTACGCCACTGTTTAGGTACAAAACTATTTTCTAAGAATTTGTTATACAATGACATTAAAATATGTTTTCCATTCAGCGGTAAATTTTTAATCATACTAAAGGATATGTCATCAGATCCTGGAGCCGTGTCTGATGGTTTAATGTTTTTATTTAATTCGTGTAAACTTATACACTTTTCCAAATCTAAATTAGAAGATAAAAAAATTGGCCGTTGATTATTGACATAACTAGGAGTCAGACTATTTAAAAGTTCCGATGCTCTATTCCCATTAATATAGTTTTTCTGATTATTATAGCCTTTGAACCACTTCATTTTTCGCCACATATCACCAGAAGAAGATGATTGCTCCATAGACGAACAGAATTTATACCATGACTCACTTTTTGCTTTACGAATATCCCTTTGTGCGATACTAATTTTCCTTTGTAGAACTAACAAATTATCAGGAGTTGGATTTTTTCTAAAGCGAATCAGTGCTAGACGTCGTTCGGCTACTACTTTGGACAAGGCAGAAGACCAGTAATGCTTGGGTTCGAAGTTGCTCATAGGATTCTGATTTATCTTACTTATAGGGATATGAAGATCCGCAGCCCTGTTAATAGCATTTATGAAATTATCATACGATAATTGTAAATCATCACTAATCACGAAATCAGCCAGAATTTCCTCCATAAAAGTTCGATACTGTTCCCAGTCAGCCTTCTTAAAATTTCTTTTTCTCATTGGTAGTCTGTTGATTACATAGTCAGTGGAAATTTTGATAACAAGATGGTCGCTTCCTAACGTTTCATTTGTAACAGTCCAGTTATAATTAATTGCAATATTTGATGAAATGATCGACACATCTGGGGATGATTCTTGAACCCTTCCGTCTACCATCTTTATTCTAGTTGGGGCTCCATTATTCAAAGTCATTAAATTAAAATTTAGCAATGAATCAAATATTTGGTTTCCCCTAACGTCATTTTTATTCGACCAACTGGAATGGTGACCATTTACATCTCCAAGGAGTAAGGTTTTATCATCAAACAAGGAAAATAAATCATCCCAATCCTGCTGACTTGTACGAATGGAAGGAGGACAGTAAACAGACACAATGTAATTTAGTGGTTGACAGTTAAAAACTTGCACTTTTATAATTTCAATTCCTGAATTTCTAATCTGAACGGAGCAAATTTGTGCCTTGATTGAGTAATGAGTCATAATTGCAACACCTCCATAACCATCGTTTCGATCCTTTCGAAAGACATTATAGCCACCTATTCTCAAATTAGAATCAGGTTCCAGCCAAGTTTCGTTTAGTGCAGCAATGTGTATTTTCTCTTGAGCTAGCAGTAATTCAAACTGAGATAACTTATTTCTTAAACTCTGGCAATTCCATTGTATGATGTTAATGAAGTTTTCATTGATTTTACGTACCATCTTGATTTTTGAAGAAATTAAAACAAGGCAAGTCACAAACATAAGTAAAGAAAACTGATGTTAACCACTCAAAAATTATTTGACAACAAAATTTAAACTTACTTTCATTACTACATTTCATCTTAAATATCACCTCTTTCAACTTCTGTATTAATTTCTTAATTTTTTCTAAAATTGTTTCTTTTTCGGTATCTTTAGGCTTAGCATCAGCAGATTCCTCATTTGTATTTGAATCGCATTCAGTGTCAGAACATAAGCATTCCCATTCAAAAGACATATCGTTTACCTTCTGTCTATGCTTTCTTACTTTTTTTGAAGTGGTTTTACTTTGAAGGATAGGTGATTTTGGATACACATTTTCTGTCTCCTCCGTTGTGTTCTTCCGTGATGTCGTAGCTGCATAGGATTTACCAGTTTCTGCAGAGGAAGATGACGTCTGACGAGGGATCTGAGGTTCGGTCTCTGGTAAATTATTATGCTTTTCAGATGGTATTTCTTCTCTTATAGTTGTTGATGGAGGAACATATATATCAAGAGCTTTTCTGTAAGTACAGCTATTGTCTGCCATTAATTCTCTTATTTTCTTTTCTTTTAGGTAAATTGGACAGTTTTTATTCAGCGCCATATGACTACCGCTGCAATTAACACACTTAAACATGTCTGTTTCACAGTTTTCATGATCTTTGCCACACTTAGGACAAACCGTTTTCTTTCTGGGGACATCTTCCTTAGGTGACCAAACTTCCAGCAATTGGAACATTGTGTGACGGGAAATACATAAGACTCCACTTTTACTCGCAGCCCATAAATATATATATATTCCGGGAGTGAAGATCCTTTGAAGCATAATCGTATGGTCTCACTATCTGTCCAAGCGTTTTCCGTTCTGCGACCGAGGCGCTTTAAAGATATAATGTCTGCGTCACAAGTAATACTTCCCAATATCTCTTCTGTATTATATTCTAAATCAATATGTTTTACTATTCCATATGTTATTCCCACTTCGAATGTCTTTTGTATATTCCAACCCATTTCCTTAAATACAGCACAGCTCATGAATTTAAGGTGTTCAGAGTGATTTTCAAATTGTATTATTAGCTTAAATGGATTAATATATTTAATTTTAGAAATGTTCTGGATATTGTTAGCTTTTAATAATTTTGCCAATTTAAATTGTTTTGGTAAAGCATCTTTAGCTGTTACTGATAATTCTATTTTTTCTTCTGGCACCCTTACATCCCCAAGACTATGAGCATGTCGTTTCCCATGTCTCGTCACCGTATTCCATTCACCTTCGTCCATCTCCTCTCTGGCTCTTTTGTGAGTTAAGCGTGAGTTTCCAAATGTTGATTGTTGGTCTCCACTACTTATTTCCATCATATTTGATTGTGTAACGTCTTCTCGATCTTGCGTATTTGAAATCATAATTGTGTTTATATCATTTCGTGCGAGTGATGATTCACCGCTCGACATTGTTTACTCATAGCGCAGGTACAAACACCCGATGCTCAGGTAGTAGGCCGGCCGCAAGCCGCCTCCCGCCCGACCCGAGCCGCGAAACAATAGAAAGTATGCGAGCCGCGTCAATAAATTAAACGAGCAATATGTGCACGTCCTAGTCATTCGACTGTGGGCACGACACTGAAGTTCCACTCTCTTGGTGTCCGCATTATAAATGAGGATGCAAAAAGCTGTGTCCGTATTTTCGTACGTACGGGTGAGAAATTATCCCGGGCGTCTTGTGGTTCGGTGTATAAATGGGGATGGTGGAATAAGGTTGAACCATTGCGCACACTCTTTAAAATATGATCATAAAGAAATGACAAAGAACTTATCTCCCATTTTCTTAATTTCTAATGGCTTCAAGGGCAACAAAGGAATTCTTGTGAAAGGAAATCTTGTGTCTAACAATGATTAAAGATTCAATGTGTTACAGGCTCCATCTGTAGGATGTTTAAACATGTTCGACTAGTATAAACCGTGCAGTTTTTTCTTCTTCTCTCTATGAGCTCTCACTATTCTAAAATAATACACAGTTGCAATATAAAATCGTTTAACGTTACAGAAGATATGGATTACAAACTTAGCATTGCCATGCTCCCTTCTTCTTCGTGAAAAATACTTGTACAAAAAAAAAAACATACAACCGAATTGAGAACCTCCTCCTTTTTTTGAAGTCGGTTAAAAAACCTGCCAAGAATTTGAACTTAGTCACAAGTTACCCCCTTCACCCCTTTTCAAATACAAAGGTGGTCGCAAATAATGCGTGTAGAGTCCGCAAATTAGTCACGCGTCAACCACACCTCCCCGTGACGTGAGCCATCGCGCCACCATGCGCCACCGTGCGCCATCGTGACACGCGACGCGACATCGACAGGGAAATTCTGCGCAGACTGACTGATCACCGGTTGGAAACTCTTGACTTGCGTCTACCGAACAGTGTGTGGACTATGGCAGTAGATTATGTATAGTCTTTATCGCTGAGTTATACCATTTGGACCTTTGTGTCTGACTCCCTATTTTAACCTGGTTATATTGCAACATCGATTTGCAAAGAATGTATTCGGTAATGTATTTTAAGCTTACTTAACTCTGGTGCATAAGTTGTTGCACTAAACGTCATGGTATTCTCGGGATTCCTTCGCAATGTTTTTCAACATTGCCAACGATAAAATTAAATTGAGCAAATCGACAGTCGCAATATTACACCTCATACAAGCTTCCGTTGCATACATTATATTCTAAATATAGTGTTTCTACCCTCCGTACACACCGCGGCATCCGCTGGCCAAACTTTAAAAACAACATCCAATCAACAAACAAAACACAACCTTATATATCAATTTCTAAAGTTAAAACTCCAATGCGATAAAAAGGATTTATGAAGTGATTCCAGAAGCAGAATGTAAAGATTAAAACGGAAAAAAAAACTAAAATTTAAATATCATTCGAATACGTTACTGTAATTTTTGAAAGGTTTATTGGAAGATTGACTTTAATTACAAAAGTAATAGAGTTGTAATTTGATTGGTGTTATTGTGTAATGTTTATTTTATAGAGTCAGCGTTGTCGATGAACAAATTTATCTGTTTGTATGGAAACGTGCGCGTACGCATTCGTTTGTCAGATTGATGGATAATGTAAATATGATAAACACGGGGCTTAGTGGGGTTTAAACGGTGAATAAGTTTAAGATTATTGTTCGAAACGGGTCTATTGAAATTTAAATTAGTTTACTAAAAATACAATCTCTCGAGGGACACATTTAAGTTCATGCATTTTTAAATTATTGTAACGCAAAGAATACGGTTAACTATTCAAGAATACAGTTTATTATATCAGCTCCTATTGCAGGAAATTCTACAGTTTATAACTCCATGATTAATTAATATTTTGGAAATTCTTTATGGTTAACAGCAACTCTACTTTTTGACGCAACAACTCTCAACTAAAATAAAAACAACTTGAAGTAATAAAACTAAATAATTCTGATATATATCTAAAAGAAAAATAAATTGTTTTATAAATGTAAATAACATAACACAAGTAAAACAATGATTCCAAGTCATGATCAATCAAACAAATTATGGTCTGACACCGACGCGGCAGCGGCGCGGGCGCAGACGCGGGTAATTCTCTCAGTACTGTCAACTCACAAGTGAGACCACGGCGATCCATCATTTAACACTTATATTTACACTTATTGTGAGGAATTTGAGTTACTTCGTTTCAATTTGATCATTTGGGCTTGGATATTATTTTATTTCTTTGTGTTTTTTTTTTGAACTTCCTACTTTTGGTCACCTTATAGACGCATTCGACACCAAGAGTATCACAAGCGCGTTGCCAACCCTGTCATTTATTCAGTCGAGGCCCTGACAAGGCACTTATGACTGTTACAGATGACTCTACCACCGTTTGAGACTGAGAATACTCCTGCAAGAATCTCAAGGCTTTTTTATTGGCTCTTTCATTTAGTTTTAGTTGTTTCTCTTGAATGGTTTGAGCAGTTGTGCCGGTAGAAGAATGGATAAAGCAGAGTGTTATTGGGTACTAAACCACTGGTATCTCTTGGTACCTACTGCACTGTCAGCACAGCGTCTTCTTATGGAGGCTGTCTATTAACAGCTGGGTCTAGCAAAGACTAGGATCCCAGATTGTTATTAAGTTGAAAATCTGTCGCCAAGAACCGTGTGTTCCAAGTAATAGTAGTGGTCAGTCAAGTGTGATGATACAAATAGGTGATGACGATTGCGCAGTGTCACCTCGTTACAGCGCCGGGTACGTCACCGGCTCGTTAGCGGGTGAGCGATGGACCCGTCCGGCCGTGTCCACTGAGTGACGGATCACTTCCTACCAACATCTACCAGTTGTATTACTGAATATTATTATGTTCTGGATACGAGATCTGTGTGTTTTAAAGTTGGCTTGTATGTGAACTTTTTCCCCTTTAGTACGTGAGATATGTAACAAAAAGAGCTGGGACTATCTTAAAACCTGGGTTTACTACACTTGGCTTAAAACATAGCATATCTCTCTTATTTTAGGCCAGAGATAAGCATCTCTGGCCTAACATAAGAGATCTAGAGTTGAAAGATACTTTTAATACTTTTTAAGTCCGCGGAAGAAAACTCCTTCTAGCCCGCACAGTTCGAAACAATTCTGGTTTCAATGTGTGAGGATGGACTTCCCGTCGATGGCGAGAGTTGCGATGGTGGGCATCGTGTCGAACAATTCTTTAGAACACTCTCCGTTGTACAAGCGGTGGAACACACATAAAGAGGCAAAGTCTCTCCTCAGACTGAGGGGCTTGTTACACTAAAACGGTCACTGCGCAGCTCACTTTAGTCACAGCACAGTGGTACATAGCTTAAAATATTCCTCATGGGATCCCTTGGCTAACTGTGAGAATCGCATCAAAATTCGTGCAGCGGTTCTTGAGTTATAAGCACAATATCGGACATACAGACGTTGCGTTTACTATGACAACTGAACCCTATTTCAAGGAAATATAAGTAACTTATGTTTTATTTTAGCAAATAATTGAGACGGTCTCAGTCTTAATTACAGTACAAACTCGTGCCATACCCAACATTTATAATTAAAACTGACTGTAAATATTTTTCTTTATTTCCGAACGAACATTGTTGCCAGCTGCATTCAATGCACTGAAACGATCGCGCCAACGGTCGCTGACAGCTAAATATAATTGCTTAAAGCGCTGGATTAAGTTATTAAAGTGTCATTGGACACATCTCCTGCCTCCGGAGCGTGGCTGTAAAGTCGCCATTTTACTTCCAACTCGTAAAAGATGAAGTGTCAACATGACGTTTACAAGCCGTGGGGGTGTATTCTGGTGATCGTTTTACATTGACGACGACGATAAAATTGCCGGTCGTAAATATTGGTGGGGTTGACAGTATGAGGTGTAAGGAGAATGTCATATCAGCTATAGGATGGCTTTATTCTTTAAGTCTCCTTACTTAAGAATAATTTAGTGTAATTAAAATTAAATACCTAAATCAAATTAAATTAGTCATGGTTTTCAGCTGTATGAGTCGATGAGATCGTCAGTTAGTAGGAAAACTGTCACAGAGCACTAACTGAATGAGTTAAATGAAACGGCCATCTTTCACAAACGAGGGTGAAAAAAAAAATGGGCTGATACTCAGGCATGCCCACTGCATTATATTAATACTAGTTGCCCCGAGCGGCTTCGTTCGCGTGGTGCTATCCTACCCGGTGGTGATACCCCACTCTGTGGTGATACCCCACCCTACCCTACCCTACCTTACCTTACACTACCCTACCCTTTTTTTTTTTTTTTTTGTTGACCCAGGGAAATCGCTTTCCGATACCCAGCAGTTCCGGGGGGAACCGCTGGGTTATGTGGGGGTTGCACCCACTAAAACCCTGGAGTGTTCCTTCGCTCGCCTACGGGGCTGCGGGACCCGCTTGGCCTACAACCGCGTGCCCCGCTGGCGTTGCTCGTTGCTCTGCAACGGAGCCCTTCTCGACGGGGCGGGGTTAAGTCTCTTAGTTTGAGACTCAGCCCCACCCCACTCCACCTCTCTCTCTCCTCCTAGCACTGAGGCGCCCAGGAACACTTGGGCGTCTCAGTGCGTGGGACCTATGTGCGGACGGAGGACCCCCCGATCATCCGTCTACGGTCCCTGGCGTTACGGCGGCATTTGACCCGCGAAGGCCAGATGCCGCCTACCCTACCCTACCCTACCCTATATGAATCATTTTCCCCGTTATTGCAACATTTTTCACTGATGCTTTGTTCCTATTAGTCGCAGCGTGATGTTATATAGCCTAAAAACTTCCTCGATAAATGGACTATCCAACACAAAAATAATATTTCAATTCGAACCAGTAGTTCCTGAGATTAGCGCGTTCAAACAAACAAACTCTTCAGCTTTATAATATTGGTACCTATAGATTATCAATTTTGCCTAACTAAAAAGACCAAATCAATATCACACACAATAACAACTTTAACAAATCCAAGCTAAACTTAACGTGAACCAGAATAGGGGCACATGATTCACGCATTCCTGAACGGTATCGTTTTAATTTCGTCAAACGTTTACGCATCATCGGACGATACATAAATAAACCCGCCGAGTGGCGTTAATCACTTATATTTCCAGCTAGTGGCTAATTTGCTTACTAATAGTCTTTAAACACTCGTTTAAATTGAACGAATGTATTTTTAATAAATATACCGGAAATGTGTTGCATAATTTATCAGGTAACTTTTGGAAATACAATTTGGAATTTGGTTTTAAGTTCAGACGTTTTTAGTTATTTGAAACATGATTACTACACCAAGACTTAATCCCGCAAACAAATATTCGGGACACCTAACTTCCACAATGCCCCTGATAAATAAATGAGATTTAACTTTGAGTTTACGGTAATTATTTAAATTGCATTACTTATCTCTCAAACTCTTATATTATACGCCCTGTTCATCACTGCTCTGTTCTCAATAATCTGAAATCTCAATAAATAAGAACCCAAAACCAGATTCCATATAGGCAAATAAGCAATGCCTACCTCATAAGATTCAATTCAATAATATTTTGATTCAATTAAACTACATAATCACTTTAAATAAAAATTCTAACCTAACATTCAATACGAAATTTCAAACATTGCCGCGCAGGCACTCGCGAGATCGCCTCTCAAATTCACGGCAATTCACGCACACTAAAACGATTTCGGCATATTCATACACACACACACACTTCTTTAAGATAATACGACGAAAGCATAAATCACGCTTTTGCTATGCGTAGCATACTCACATTTGACATTCGCGATTTATGGACCAAAAGTAACCTTACCTACTCTGTTGTAAGTAAAGTAACCCATCCAAATTAAAAAGACTACAGTTACAACTACTTTACCAACATTAGAGCAACTCAAATATAACTTCGCAATTTATTTGTGTTGGTTTGTTTATGGTTTGGCTGGCATTGTATGCAATGTTGTTGTTATTTACTTATTGTGATTTTGCGAAGTGTATCTATGAAGTGTATTGTGTGTGAAATGAAGAAATTTTGTGGTGAAGATACATAATGTGTCGATAAATTATTCCTTTAGTCAGTTTTCGTTTGTTGAAAATAGTAGGTAACTTGCTGTAGACCAACTCCAAAACATTCATGGATTTAAAACAAAGGTAAAAATCTTAGACATTTTAACATAGAATATTATGTTTATTAAACACCTGGCTATCTGGGTGCTGTTATTCGAATCTATTATTCTGTTATTATGTATTTTGTTTGCTAATGAATCATACCAAATGTGTGTGGAATGATACGCTGACCTAAACAATTTTACGAATCGGGTCAAAAAACATAAACTATCTAAGAGGCATATTTAGGCGTGTATGGCCATGATTTCTTCTGCCTACCTAGTCCGAAAACCAATGCACGCCCCTGCAAAACCTCTACTCTTTGCCACTACAACCTTATTTCTCAAGAATAAATTTTATTGTATCAAAATTAACTACAATAGTTGCATTAAAAACATTCACAGAAATTGTAACAATATAGACCCTGCCCACTCCATTTCCATTTTTAAATATTAAATGTGCCACCACAATTCCATCCCGAGACAGACGGTTATAATGTGTGACATTCATAAGAAGGCCCCTTTTATTCAAGTGTGAATACGGCTTAATGCGACGCAAAAAATGTCGTCTGACGCGTCTTGGTGCGTGTCTCCATTTGACGGAACGTCATTTGTATACGACATTTTATTTAGCATTAAATTTTGGCTGTTTCGTTGAGGGCCGACGAACTTAAATAAAATGCTGCGAACTTGCAGAAACTTTTCTAGTTGTATGTTTTGAATATGATTGTCAAAGTTTTAAGCAAAATCTTTTAGACCTTTGCAAGCACTTAAGAATAGCCTGACTCTAATACCGATTAGGAAGGTTGCTTGAGAAGAGCCGGCAATACCATTCTACTCTCATACCAGTTATCCAATTGCTATTGATGTCCGGTGAAGGCTGAAACGAAATGGATGTAATTTAGAACACATAGATCATTCCATAGAACAAAATATAGGATTCTTTGTCATCATCATCTGCCTGCCTTCTCCCAATCATTTGGGATCGCCGCAATATGTACGCTTTTCCATTCGTCTCTTCTATTCGTCATACCAGCATGCACTCCTTTCTTACCCATATCAACTTTCACACAATCCATCCATCTCTTTTCGGATTCTTTTTATCTTCAGCAAAATAAATACCTCGCGAACGAGCTAAATTCCAGGGAAGAAACAATTTGTTAAAACCCAATAACATCGGAGATGAATCTTTAATTAAGGTGAAACTCATGAGCCTCGACCATCGAAGAAAGGTTGCTTGCCTTTCGGTTTTCTACAGGATATATTTTGGAAAGTGTGCACAGGAATTGTTCAACCTAATTCCACCATCCCCATTCTTACACCGAACCACAAGACGCAGTGAAATGTTTCACCCGTACGTTGTGACATACCGAAAATACGGACACAGCGTTTTGCATCCTCATTTATAATGCGGACAGCAAGGGAGTGGAACTTCTGGTGTCTGTGTTTCCTGACTCATACAACCTAGGGACTTTCAAGGCCACTGTGAATAGGTTCCTTCTGGGTAAGCGTGTCCCATCTAAGGCTTCATCTTCGTCCCTTATGGGCGGGTCAGGCGCCAAACGGAAGCCCATTTAATAATAAAAAAAAACTGATTTTAACCATTCATGCTTTTAAAATACCGTGATAAAATTTAGAGCTTACTATTTCTTCCTTACTAAGAATATTCCAATTAAATCGTATCGTATCTTACAATGGAGAAACTCTAAACTAACAAAGAAAAATACTACAGTAGCGTTTAAGAAGCGGGCGTGACACGAATGGCGGTTCATAATGCGCCAATTGTTTGCCAATACATTGTGCTCGCAGCTCGCTTTGATCACAATATTGTGATGTGGCCATTGTGGCAAAGTCCGCGGAGCTATTGTTACTAATATTAATAAACTAAGGTTGCCACCTCAATAGAAAATAAATAAAAAAACTTGTTTCTTATTTTAAAATGCTGGTATTTCCTTGCAATGACAATATTGTCATAATTTTACGTACAGAAAGTATTTTTAATCATTTTGTTTTTCTAAGAGAAAATTGCGAAATCTGACTTCAATAGTAATCCCCTAGGCCTTGTCCCATTTACTTGAGGTCGGCCTTTTTTTCCCTACTTCTCTTTCTCTACAAAACCGTGCAAAGTATAAATATTACATGCACAGCTAAAAATTGCTAAAGGTTGGCTAATATAAAAAAAATAGTCTAATAAAGCTTTTCGCTTTATTAAGGTAGCCACAGGAGGTATCGCCGTCTCTATGAAACGTCTTCATTCCGTTCATTTTGATTTTGATTTAAAACTTTACATACATTCTGTTCTATATTCGTATCTTCGTTGACAACCCTAAAAGCGACACGTCATACCATAGAATTTGTGCATTTAATTGAGTGTGAAGCGAATGAAAGGAACAATTTCGGGCGATTGTCACGCTTCCGTCACTTGATGACACGTTCGAGTTACGTTAAGAGCTCCAAGAAAGATTATTGTAATGGGATCGAATTACAATCACAATGCCTTCAAATTGATTTTGAGGAAAAAATGTAAACGTAGCAAAAAGATTATAAGTACTGGTTTGAGATTTGGAGATGGCATATTTTCGGAACCTATGTTGGCGGCGTTATAATTATTGATTTTGCATCTACTTCCATACGAATAACACAGTTTATCAATGAAGATATTATCATATGACAACCCTGAAATAACAGGTATTTAAAATCTAGTAACATAACCTAAGCGCCGCATGACATACAAGTCATTTCTCAGTCTTATACCAACTAAATTTATTTAGAAACTTAACCCTATCGCTGCGTGAACTACAAGACACTTATAACATATAACACCCAATCCCTTCGTCAGCCTACTCAGCTCCAAATGATTAACCCATGAAACACCGCCCCACCCGTCGACTTCGCAACGTATTTTAACAAAATTAAAATGTGCCCTAAACACGGCGAGCACTCACTCGACTGACTTAAAGTAATTACTTAGCGATCTCGGCTCAAGATTGAGCTGAGAATTTAATAATATTTCACGCCTAACGAAAACTCTTGGTTTAACCTAATAAGGATTATGTAGCTTATAATGTTTTATAAACGTCTAATTCAGCTCGCACCGTATTTAATTTTGCATCTTTGAAAAAACGTTTTTATAAACCTCAAATCTTATCCTCAATCTAACTATATCTATATTATCTATCTACATACATTTCCTGTTTGTTAGTCTCTCTAGAGAAGGGTTGGGTAGGGAACTATGCGAACAAAGTCGGCCCGGGTAGCTATAATCTCTATATATGAAAATGAATCCCTATTTCACTTGATCACGCCATAAATTAACGAGGTCATCTTTTTAAAAAAAAAAACTGATACTTGGTAGAAGGTTGTTACGGTTTTTTTTTACTGACTTAACATTTTAAGACTTGTATAACAAAAGCCTCCACTAAGAAAAGCTTTTCAATAATCAACTCTTAAAAGGTGTAAAAGAAGAAAGGTGTAAAATGGGTGAAAGTGCGAGTGGGAAATATATATTTGACATTACAATTGGATTTATCCTAATATAACGTTTTCTACTCAAACGGAAGACAGATAAGATAATTAGAATAATTTCAAGGTTCACCGATAAGAAAGAACACAAATAACAAGCCCCGACCTTAACCTCTACAGCTAAGGTCAATGATAACAGAATCTCGTTACTAGTTTGATGACGGTCAGAGGTTCCTTGTGGAATACTCGCCACTCCTTAGCTCTAATTATGTTCATAATAAACCTACAGGGAGAGTTGGTGCTTTATTTTGTGAGAGTGCTAATCATGAGACAATTCTGAAATCGAAAAATAATTGACAAACGTGTCCGGTTATTAAAGACTCGAAAACTGAGCCGATTCAATTATTTTTTTGCATATTTTTTTTAAGAAAAGGTGTGTCTAGGTCGCTCTTATTTTTTTTGATGTTAATAACTTTTCGAATTCGTCTAGGTAGTCCTTTTAATCACGGCGAAAAATAGGGCATTTATTGTAATTTTTTGAGGGTCATATTTTCATTACTAATTGGTTGCTGAAAAAAAGGAAGTAAGAGTGACACGGCCAAAGCCGACTTTGATTATATGAAAAAAACAAAAAAAATGATTGCTCTAGAGGCATTATTAATTAAGAAAACAGGAGATTACATGTGTATGGAATAATCGGCGCCCGACTCCCGTCCCAAGGCGAAACAAATAAAGAAAACAAGGTTTGAAGCGCTGATGTGATGATTCTAATCCTACATTGAACTCAAACTAAATTAACAACACACATAATTAACAAAACTTAGTTAAACATCCTAAATTTCCAAATATGTCGCCAAGCACTACTTGATAACCAGACGTCACTTCCGAAACACGGGAAATGCTCAAGTTGAAATACCAGTAGGCGGCCACCCATCGACGAGGTACTGAACTCATCGGTGGTAGCTTAACTTAGCCGATCGATTAAGAACGGCTAATCATGCTACACCACGAGCGATTCATGTAAATTTCTAACTCATGTTTCAGTGTATGTATCACAAGTCAGGATATAAACATATCACATACATTATATAAGCACACGGATCCTAGAGCTAACTTTGATGATGCGATTAGTGAGGCCGCCGGAGGCCCGTCGGAGGCCGGAGGGCTCAAAGAGGAGGTAATTTGTTCCAACGTATTTAACATAACATTAACAAATTGTAGGGATTTGCCCTAAATACGGATACGCCAAGTTTGTAACGTCTTTGATTTCGGCCGTGATTGCAGGAGGCGTTTGGAACCTTTAATTTATTTTGCTAATGTACCTTTTTAAGTATATTGTAAAGATATACCTACTTACATAATGTACTAGGTACTTAACTTAGCCTTTCTAATAAGGAAGGTTTGGCCCTCTTTGAGTTTTAAAAGCGTTCCCGATGGATGTAATTATTCCCGGAACAAATAAAATGTTTTTTATGAATATTTTTATTAGCTTAATTTCAAATCAGTATCAATAAAATTAAAAAAAAGCTGTACATGCAAGCGACTTCTTCGATGCCCTTTTATCTCAAAATTTTTTTACTACTCACGTAATTTTTGATTAACAACTTGCTACTTTCATTACCTAAATAACCCTTCTAAAACTCATTATTAAACTTAAAGGTGGTATAAAATGTTCTAACACAGTTATAACGTGTTAATTAATCTCATGACGCTAACCCTTGCGCAGCGTGTACCGGTAATTTCGCACCGTGACACTAATTACCGGTAAGTGGAAGCCTAATGACGTTATGGACTCTGTGATCATGAAGGATTATTGATTTTATAACTAACGATTGCCTGATTGAGTTGTGATAGCTGCGGTTACAGTGTTTAGTGATTGTAAAGTAGAGCTTAAGTGCGTTATAAATAAGGTAGTTTTTTACGTAAGCGTGTTGTAAAAAGACTGAATTATAACGCGTAAAATAGGCTTTGGTTAAAAACGTATATCTATTAAATGCTATAAATTTTTGTTATCATGAAATGTACATATTTTTTTAAGTTTACGTTTTGAATATTATGTCAAATAGAAATAAATATGTTCAGTTGGAACTTACCTTACATTCTAAATCCTTAATTTCTGAGGTCTCAGACATTCAAACGTCTATTTGAAAATTTTATAGTGTAGGGAACACCGTGTTATGCTTACCATCAGGTTGACCGTATGCTGTTACCTACCTATATAGTATAAAAAAAATACCCACCCCTATCTATTTTACATTGTTGTGACACTCCTATAACTAGAATAAAAATCCACAGAATTGTAAAGAAATTAGCAATAATTCCCTTTCCCCGTTGCCGTAAACTTTATCACAGCCGGTGGTCCAGCATGTACTGACTAGTACTGTCTCGAGTATTTATGACATCCTGTATATCGCCCGACGAGTCAATTACCGACAGTTTGTGTTGTTTATATGAGTTTACACTAGAACGCAGCGATTAGCTGCATTAGAGTGTTTAACTTCTATAGAGAAGTACAGTAATACCACCGTTATACAACAAGTATAGACTGTATAGACAGTCTATACTTGTTGTATAACGGTGGTATGAATGGCGAACGTGTTGTTTAATTTGAACAATGCTTTAGGAATGTTGTGTCCTTCATCACCTTCGGACAACATCATCATTTCTACGAATATCAACACGAAAGGATATAGGAATGAAATTTCTGATGATAGGAGATTTTGTAATAATTTGGAAATTCTACTGATCACTTTGACGATTTTTTTTATAGCAATGTTCTTTACTTTAATTTGCCAATCTCTTATATGTTATCCATCCTTCACAGCAGTATGTCACAAGAACCCGTCTCGCGCTCGTTAACAAACATTAACGACGCGTCGGGCGTTAACCGCATCCTGCGCGTTGCATTGACAACGCAACGCAGCGCGGCGCTGCTGCTGTCGTGGCGGTCGTGTGTACCGTAAACACTGCATTGGGGTTATTACGTCACTTTTTTGCAATCAGTTTCTAGTCTGAAACCGGGGCTCTACCGCGTAACTTTGGTGGTAATCGTAACGAACACCATTAATGAAATTCATCCAATCAGGGCCCACGAATGGTCATTGTCGCCTCATTGGATGAAACAATTAATGGTGTTCGTTACGATTACCACCAAAGTTACGCGGTAGAGCTCCAGGTTGAAAATGGGATGCGATAAATTTGCGTTCTGACAGCAGCAGTTGCAAACAAAGCTTGATTGTATCCTTCCAGACGGACGTTGAGACCATCATATTGAACAACTCTCTGTAGGAGAAACAATGAAATCGCGAAAGAAAATCAGGTGTTATACATTTAGACATTAATAAATATGCGGTTCCATGATTAAAACCTCTTTTTGAAAAGATCTTAATTTAAAATAAGCTTAGGTGTGGCCTAAGAATCCACGTCGAAGATGAATTTCAAATGGAAAGTGATTGCAATGCAACAAAGCTTCGTAATCTACGTGCAGTTCCTGGCTACATCGCATCTGTGTAATTTATTATGCAATAAGAATGGTGCCGGGAGTTATTGGACGGTTGGGAGCAGCCCATTACTGCCACTATCATAGTGCTGTACTGTGGCAGGTATATGGGACCACTGTTTCGGCTATTTGCTAGTTTATTGAACCTAGGGTAGCTTTTAAGAAAATATTAATATTGAGGTTTTGAAGAAACATTTTCAGAGAGGTTCTCGACCGTGGAAGTACCTATATTCCACCTTACAGAATTCCGCAGTCAAATAAATTTATGATGTGTCCTACGCGTGAGTAAGGTCGCCAGAACTCATTGGGAAGGGGTGAAGGGTTGGTAACGCGTGAGTGATGACTCGTGTGTTGCAAGTCCATATGGCCACGGTAACCGCTTACCATCAGGTGTTTCCGACAGTTGAACTGGAGAACCGGATGCCTACTAGGTTCTGTAATGATCGGCAACTATCCCTATTATTCCATTATTTATAGCCACGATAATTTGGACCGCCTTCTTGTTCTCAGTCTTCTTACATGAAACACCCTTATGAAATGTAATTATTGTTTGTTGTTTATGTTCATACACTACATAATTTGACTGTTTTACCAAAAAACTTAAACCGACTTCAAAGTACACTAAGAAGTAATCAAATCCTGATCTGGTGACAATGAGACCAAACGGGAAGTGTACCCTTCCAGACAAAAAAAGATTTTCCAAATCGGTTCATAAATGACAGAGTTATGAGGTAACAAATATAAAGAACATACAACCGAATTGAGAACCTCCTCCTTTTTTGGAAGTCGGTTAAGAAATGAGAACCTCCTCCTTTTTTTGAAGTCGGTTAAAAATAAAATAACAAGATGCCTTTTCTATTTTCAGATACCTTCACTGAAAATAACATCCAGGCTACATTGTGTAAGTATTAATAGTATTTAAAAACCAGTGCGTCAAAGGACAGGCTTATAAGACATTATCTCTCGTAAGTTCTCACACTTTCGTACAATCGAAAACATAAAACGGAATGATCTCACTTATAACAAGGTCCAAACATTTAAATCTATTTCGCACTCGCCAGTACACAAAAGTATGGCAAAGATATCAAAGCACTTAATTGTTAAACAACATGCAATAAAAGTAAATGATCGAAACAGACAAGGCGCGAGTACAGTCGGCCGCACAAGTATTTGCAAGGAGGCTGGTGAGACGTGACGTGACAGCATAGTGGGCGGTGACCAACGGCTTGTGGTCGAAGACTAAGTAGGTAGTCTAAATTATAGATGTGTCACTTGATCGATCGACTCTCCGACGCGATGCATTGTTGTATCGTAGACTATTTAACTCCCTGTGGTTTTATCCAAGGGATTTTACATCAATGATGATTTGTAAACACCGCTGAAATAACTTAAGTTTCCAAGGAAATTAAGGCAAACCAATTTTAGTGATTTTCGTCAAAAATTAGGGAACTCACACACTTTCAACCCTTTTTTCCCCTTTGGCCAAGTTTTCCAACATCACTGAAAATCGTCATTCTTAACACTATACGGATTTTCATACAGACTTGTATTCACTAGCTATCCCCCGCGGTTTCACCTGCGTTCCCGGGATTAAAACTAACACTAGGGGATAATGTAGCTTCCTATTAGTGAAATAATTTTTCGAATCCGACTACTAGTGCCAGAGATTAGCACGTTTAAAAAAGAAACAATCAAACAGAAAACTCTTCAGCTTTATTATAATATACAATAGACTTTACCCCATGGATTTCATAAAATCCTTCTAAGTACGTTTCAAAAAGAATATTCTTACTATCATGGTCGTATGATCTAACTCATAGACCAGAGCAGGGAGTCAAAATTGCCAGCAAATTTGTTGGTTCCGCCATCAGCAGCGCACTGACATGTAATTGTTGCCTCTTGGGACCCATCGATATATTGACGACTTGCCGGCTGACACTGAATAATGTCACATCTGAAAAAAATATTGACAATCCTTGTTCTACATAATTTATCTCACTCAAAATTGAGTTTTACTTTGTTATGCTAGATAAACGTATCTATGTATATTTAATTAGTCGAGGTAAGCCCTTATTCATGGTACCTACGGCAATACAATATTTTGAGATTTTTTTTATAACGATCAGCATTATGATAAAGATGTAAGTGGCAACAGTGTGTTCTAAATTCAAAAAATCTCAATCAATTTTAATCATTGCCTAACATTGATACGTGTCACGTCTATGAATTAACTAATCTCAATAGTATAGGTGACAATAGCTGCGCGGGCGCCGGTGTAGGCGGTATGGTGTGGTGCTAACATATAAATAATGTCGGATCATGATTCGAGGAGGCTTGCCTTTATATCCAATGCATCCGTTCTTGGAATATATGAGGAATATGCGATGACGATCTTGAGCAGGGCTGGATTCAAAGAACATAAATATAGTATAAGCAAGTTTTTTTTAAATTAGGAATAGACCTGTGTTCGACTACAAGCTCACAATAGTAAGTAATGATGCAGCCGAAGGTGGTAAGCAGACAAAGCTCTCAAGTGCAGCTCTCGGAACACACCAGAAGGTGTTTGACGGCAGTTTTTAACTGTTCAGTCAGCCAGGGGGGTACTACAAAGTACCTAGACACCGTGCTATGGTTTCCTCACGATGTTTTGCTTCACCGAAAGCCCAAGCTCATTGTTAAATTAGAACCCGGGACCTTCTTCTTTTTTTTTTTTTTTTTGTGTCAATAGGTTGACAAGCAGGCGGACGGGCCAACTGATGCAAGCGGTCACCTCCGCCTATGGACATTTTCAACACCAGGGGGATTGCCAATGTGTTGCGGACCAACAAAAAGGCATTCAACGTCGCTACTACTACGCTATCATCGCCTTATCGCTTGTAGGTCAACATACCTACTTCTTGGAGCATTCATCTTAGGGTCGATTTTTTCAATGGCTTGATAAATGGGTCTAAGTTTAAAATAAGTTGTTCCAGATTAAATTTTCAACTTTTCAAGAAGCGCTTGTGGTTTTGCATAATAAGCCGTTCTTAATCGATTGGCAAGTTAAGCTACCACCGTCGTTGTGGGTACCCAGTTACTTGAAATTAAATACCATTATTTCAAATCGAGCGTTTCCGTGCTTCGAAAAGCACGTAAAGCCATTGGTCCCAGTTATCTACTTAATATTGCAGGCCTTCTAGGCGGCTTGAAAACTCCAACAGTAGGTTGACGACTAGCCTACCTCCACCGATCCGCAGTGGGCACGCGTGGTGGAGTGTCTGCCCATTCCCTTTCACCCTGATTTGTGAAAGGAGGCCTGTGCTCAGCAGTGGGACATTATAGTCTGATGATGATGATGATGAAATTTCCATTTTTCAATAGATTTATTCGTATGACATTTCAGATAATAATAAAACATTGTTGTAGTTTTCAATTCCTCTCAATATTCCAATCCGGCTCTTTTTGAAATCCGGATTTTGAATAATGATCTAAACGATTTTTTGTGCTTGCAACTTTAATGACAAATGGCTTGAGCTACTAAAAAGGCTATTTTAGTCGCTTGTTGTGGTATCTATAGGCATGTAACATACCTATGAGATGGAATACAACCTACAACCTAGATGTATTCAAGGCCACAGTGAATAGACTTTTCCTGGGTTAGCGTGCTACATCCTCGGCCTCGTCATAACTCCTCATCGGGTCTGTCGAAGGTCAAACGCAAGCCATTTAAAATAAAAATAAAATGTTCTTTTTTTATACGATAAGTCGGTAAACAAGCATACGGCCGGCCTGATGGTAAGCGGTTACCGTAGCCACATGGACGCTTGCAACACACGAAGCATTGCTTACGTGTTACCGACCTTTCCCACCTCCCCAATGAGCTCTGGCGACCTTACTCACGCGCAGGAACACTTTACACAACATAAAGGTATTTGGCTGCGGTATTCTGTAAGGTGGAGGTACTTCCCCAGTCGAGCTGCTCTTTGAGCGAATAAATGCTATGCTCTACCTGTCTTGGTGATCAATATGATAGAAGAGACGATCCGTAACTAGCTGTCTCCGCGGTTCCGCGTTCTCAGGATAAAAAGTAGCCTGTAGCACCCGGCGATATTGTAGCTTCCTCATCATCAATGAAAGAATTTTCACAATCTGAACATTTCTTCCAAGAATGGTTCAGATTGTGTTTCCAAGAATGCTTAAACTTACAATCAACCTTAGATCACTACTATGAGGTTCATAATACACTGCAACTGTTAGTTCCGTCTCACTCGCAAGTCACGTCCCTCCGTACACATGGCGGCAGCTGCCGACCAATACCATATCCCGCGGTTTGAAAACGTATCTTCTGCGCAGGAACATCGGTAAGCCATATCAGTTGGGTAATAATATACATGTTTATAACATTATTGTAGATTGTTATTAACGTTTGGAAAAACATACAAAACCAACCACTAGAAATAAGCAAACGTGGTGTATTTATAACTAGGCTAAGAAAAGCCTCTTTCAAGGGGGCAATATTAGGTATTATGTTACTTTGACAAAGCAACGTAGGTATATGTACATTGCCCTCAAAAGTTTTTCTTCTTCACTAATGCCCGGTTTCAATAAACAAAAACGAATCGTTTTGCTTACCAATGGTAGGTTTTTTTATTGGCAAACTGGGCATATAGATCATTTCGTAAGCTAATTTTAGGTACCTGTGATAGCTACTTCCATATGGGAGGGTCTGCTGTGCAAAGCTTCATTATTAGTAAAGATATAAGAGTCTTATTTTTCATAAATCTTCACCGATAACGGTCCGTAAATTATTAAAACCCTTATAAGACACTTATCGTTCAATAAAACCGACATAAAAATGTGTAGGATCTTAGCAGATGCTATAAAGCAGTACCCGTTATCAAAACAGAGGCTCACAAACATGCACGAATTAGCAAACGTTTAGAACGAAATCGATCGTGGGACTGAGCGGCGCGGGCGCACACCATCTGAATTCTTTATCAATGAGACCCATTGGTATGCGTATTGTAACTATAAAAATCACAATTGAGGTATTTATTACATGGAATATCTCTCAAAAATAAGGAAAATACACAAAAAAATGTCGGAACGATGGAAATAGTAGCGAAGAGTCGCGTAATATAATATAAAAAAATTATGAAAGTATACCTGACAGATTTTATATGATAAAGGGAAGCTATAGTAATCCAAAAACCCACACTGAACAACGTTTATCAATCTTTTAATTGTAGCGAAAACTAACTATGTATTGAAAATGTTCGGAGGATTTAACTCTAAAGAAAAAGAAAGAAAAGAACTCGAACTCTAAAGTAGAGAAACTAATCTCACTTCTTAGAACAAAAACTGTTCAGTTTGATGAATTGCATGATCACCATTTAATTAATCACCCACCATTATTTGCTTTGCATATTATTTCCCATCATATTTTTATTTCAAGAGTTATCGCTTTTATCAAAAATGACGACTTCTTAAGCAATGTAACCAAATACATTTAATCTGTTATCTACATAATAAATAATGCTACTTGCACACATGCGCCCACGCATCAGCAGGCGCATTGTCAGTTGCGCAAAACAATGAATATTGTAATGTTTTATGTACATTATCACTTGTACCCTGCGCCCCGTGGGCGTATGTAACCACATTTAACACTTGGTTCACCTTACGCAGATTTGAATATAAACCTCAATATAAAAATACTGTATATAAATGCAGGATAAGAAATAAGAGTGGTAGAGCAAATCGCTTTTTCGCTTAAAGAGCAGCTCGACGGGAGAAGTATCCTCGCATCTTATGCAACAACGCAGTTCTTGAGAAAACCATAGAACGATGGTAGGGTACTAGCTTGGCTGGCTACAACGCTCATGTTGAAAATCTGTCGCCAAGCACCCACAAGTGTGTTCCAGCAACTGAACTTCAAAGCTTTGAAATAAGTAATGTCTGAAATATCTACATCTCTATCACATTTCATGCTTATTCATATACAGTAGTACCCAACTAATATGGCTTAATGATGTACCTGCGCAGAAGATACATTTTCAAAGCGCAGGAAATGCTATTGGTCTTTAGCTGCCTAATAGTGATCTAAGGTTGATTGTAAGTTTTAAGCATTATTTCGTTAATCTTCGGGCCATACTTTTCTGTGCGAACTACTGTACCCCCTTATTAATAAATAAGGTGTAAGTCAGTCTTGTAACAGCTAGGTATTAAGATAGCCCCAGCCCTTTTTGTTTATATGACATAAGAAAGTGACGGATATATTTAAAACCTAGGTATTACATTACTATACTTGACTTACTTGACTTGTGTGCTTAGAAGCGCTCGTGGTGTAGCATGATTAGCCGTTCTTAATCGATCGGCAAAGTTAAGCTACGTCTGTCTTGGTCGGTACCTGGATGGGTGACCGCCTAGTGGTATTTCAAATCGAGCGTTTCCGTGCTCCGGAAGGCACGTAAAGCCGTTGGTCCCGGTTATCACTTAATTGTGATAGTCGTTAAGCTAGTTGGATGCCTCCTAGGCGGCTTGAAAAATTCCAACAGTAGGTTGACCACTAGCCTACCTCCACCGATCCGCAGTGGGCACGCGTGGTGGAGTATCTGCCCATTCCCTTTCACCCTGATTTGTGAAAGGAGGCCTGTGCTCAGCAGTGGGACATTATAGGCTGATGATGATGATGATGATGACTTGACTTACACCTTATTTCTTAAGAAGGGGGATAGAGTTAGAAGCTAAAATAACAGTTCGTGTTACCGCATGATATCATCGCTACTCCACTATTGGTAGTTGGTAATTTTATACCGTCCTACAAAACATCAATTAATAACATTAACAACTGTTCGCTAGGGTATGGCGTATTGGAAGACAGCTGAGCAAGCATCGAACCCGTCACATCGCGTTAGCAGTCTAGCTGTGTGCTTAGTTGATGGCGAGGCCGCGCGCCGCCGCGTGCCGAACTTGAGATGCGGTGGATATTGTGTTACTGTACGAAATGTTACAGGGTTGACACCCACTAGATCAATTATTTTAAATTTCTTATTATAATTTATGCTGTAAAAACTTGCACATTACAATCACCACCTACTTATAAACATTTCAAATTAAATAAATATCCTAAATTATCTCCTCTATATATCTATGACATGCCAAGCAAACGGTATGTGAACACAGTTTCCTATCAGATACACGGTCTGCTTACTTGTTACATTTATATGCAGTAATTTCTTGACTTTCTCATTCGTCCAAGGCTTATATAAATTAACTTTGACTTCTGATCTTGAATATTTTTAAAGTTTAACTTTGCGATTGAATTTCACATTACATTAACATTAATCAAAATATTATAAATAGTTTTCCACCGCACTGTTTTATTAGACCCTCAGGGGTTCAATTTAGGGGTAACCCTAACTGTGTGAATGCCTACGTTATATAAATAAACTATGTGCAGAAGTTTCAAGTTCCTAGACCGGACGATTTTAGCTGTGCGTGGTTCTATCAGTCAGGCAGTTTCTCCATTCTTGTTACTTTAACAGAAATATCCGGGTCAACCCTACCCGCTATATCTCGCGGCGCGGCGAGGCGCGTTGCAGAAACATGATAAGTCACAATTGGTAGCACTTTGCTGTCACATCCCCCCTACTGAAGGGGGTGCTTCACTTAATATCAGCCCGCGATGTTGACTTCATCATCTTTGGGTTACACTTCACCGTGGGGCCGATTGGAAGTATAAACATTGAGACTGCATTCTATTGTGTGCCTTTCGTATATAGATGACATTTGTTGTGTATAAGTTATTAATTAAGGCGTTGAGATTCTTGGGTATATAAACTAAGGTTTCGGGTAAATACCCGAAACCTCTTTATTTATCGACAAATGTCGATAAATAAATATTTAGCCCAGATACTTCAAGTAGCTTTGGTATATTAAGATGACTTTTTACAGACAGATGTAGATGACAAGAATGCATTTGAATGAATTGTTCGCTTTGCAGGCTATTGTTATATATATTTTGTAAATTGTAAAACTTATAAGTACACATTTAAAAAAAAAAACTGAGTTTCTTGCCGGAGTCTTCTCAGTTCAAGTTGTATTTGGAACCGGTGTAGAGTCATTTGTTAACGTTCACAAGTGCCTTATCAGGGCCTAAATTGAATAAATATTTTTTTAATTCGAATTTGAATACACCCAGAACCAAAAAGAAACCTGGTTAGGAATCAAAGTCACGACATGTGGTTATGCATTGCGGGTATCTAACGTAATATATTTTAAATATAAATTTGAAAAAAGTACCGGGTTTAGGTGACTGACTGAGAGACAAGTTGTCTGTCAGCCAGTGTCTGAGACAACGCATTGCCCTACCCAGTGTAGCTAGATATTTCAACGAAGTAAACTAAGGTAAGATTTCGAAAGAGGTAGAGTTGTAGCGTTTATTCGCTCAAAGAGCAGCTCGACTGGGGAAGTACCTCCACCTTACAGATTACCGCACGGGCCGTAAACTTCTGGTACCCTAAGGATGTAAAATAGGAGATACCTGATGAAATTGAGAGGAAAGCTACTTATAAATATGTTAAACTAACAGCAGATTTTCTAGTACTGGATTTACGAGAGTTGTTTTAAGTGAAACTACAATTACCGTTTCAACATTACCCAGGTGTCAGATACTTGCCTGTTCTAGAAAGCTATAGGTATTACCATTGTTTGCTATTTCTAGTGTTCTCGCTACTTGTTGCTTGTGCTTATTTTAGATTTAGTTGTGGAATATGGAAATATGTCGCCGGAAAAATGAACCTTATCCTGCTTGTTCTAGGTTTCTTATCGAACGGTTAATCGTGATTGTGGTAATTAAATCTATTTAGGTTTCTGTAGATTATACCTAAAGTTCTCCTTGAGTTTGTTCTAATAATGCTGTTATACTTACTAATATTATACTTAAATGCAAATGTGAGTTTTTTGTTCGTTTGCTACGCTTTCACGCCTTAACTACTTAACCGATCGCGATGAAATTTGGCATGCAGGTAGCCTATTGTATGGAGCAGGACATATGCTACTTTTTATCCCGGGAACGTGAGTGCAACCGCGAGGGACAGCTAGTTATTAATAAAAGCTTGTAACTAAAAAGTATGACTCATTGCTCATAATAACAATCTAACATAAGTTTGCAATATAATAATAAAAGTTATTCAGTATAACGATCAAAGTCAAACCCAATTATTCAATTTAGGTCAGAAGGTCACTTATAAAGGTCAAATTCCCTGAAGTTACCACAAATCAAACACAGATTTCGAAAAGATCTCAAATTATTCACCATGTTTTTAATTTCTAACTTCCTAATAATCCAACCAAAGATCATGTAGGCACGCACATTAACATTCGTTTAGTAGAAAGCTTAAACAAACATATAATCACTACCGTTACTGTCTGTGTATGTCAGTGAAACAATACTCGCCACCGTAAACAAACAAGTGAACAAATATGCGCGCACGCAGCGCTGTTTGAAGTTACATGATTTACCTAGCATATATGGCTGCGACAGTATAACAAGGTGTTTTAATTTGGAGAGAGTTTCCCCATAATCTTCCCATGGCTCTTCTTCGTTTCTGCAGACAGAAATTAAGTAGCTTCAAATAACAGAAATATCAGCACAAATCTCTCAAGGAGCAGGCAAGTGTCCACAGACTACAATAACGTCTCTGTACACTCGTCTTGCATTTAAATGCATCGCAAGTGAACGCCCGTGTTATTATGAGCTATAAATTTTACCCGCGACGTCGCTGCTATCACTCTTACATTTACAATAACACCCTTTAATACTTCTCCTATAATTATTATCTTGGATGGCTTCTGTTAAGTAGTAGGGAATTGTATGCAGCTCGGTGTACATTGCGGTTTTTGATTGTGTGTGTGAATTTTCGATTTATTATAGCAATGTAATGTGTATTGTGCTTTGATGTATTACCACGTCTTTGGGATAAAGATTATAAACACGTTTTAATTGGTAAGAAAAGTAGAAAATATCGGCTTACATTAACAGATTTTCTTTTTCCTTTACGTAAAGCCTATTTTCATTGTACATAAGACTACGTATACATTAAGTTTGTTCTAAGATAGGTAGAGCATAGCGTTTATTCGCTCAAAGAGCAGCTCAACTGGGGAAGTACCTCCACCTTACAGAATACCGCAGCCAAATAACTTTATGTTGTGTAAAGTTGTGTTCCTGCGCGTGAGTAAGGTCGCCAGAGCTCATAGGGGAGGGGGGAAAGGTCGATAACGCGTGAGCGATGCTTCGTGTATTGCAAGCGTCCATATGGCTACGGTAACCGCTTACCATCAGGCGAGCCGTATGCTTGTTTACCGACTTAGTCGCTTAAAAAAAACTTTTTCTTTAAAACTAGTTTAAATCACACAATTTTTACTGTTATGAACATAATCTGCCTGCTCTTTTTCCTTCGTTCTTCCATTCGTTTCCTCTATCCGTCATGTCATACTAGCGTTCACTCACACCTTTCTTACCCATGTCAACTAATGTTATGAATGTTTAATGTTATGAACATTGTTAATAATTTCGCATGAGTTACATAAAATAGTCGAAACTACAAACTTTCAATATTAAATACAATAAAATTTATTCGCAAAATATACATTCGTTTCAAACAAAATGAGTGAATTACATCACGAATCCGTACGAACTTGCATAGCAATACATAAGTGTCAAAATGGAATGACCCGTATTATTTTGCGAGGTGTCGCCGCATATATCTTGTCACAGCCGGCCCTGTGACAAATCTTCTTGGCAGATAGGGTTGGCACGGGAGATCTATATTTCGTGGAACCTTTAGTTTTAAAAATATGAGTGAAAATATAACTTCAATTTAAAGTCACCGTCTCTCCGAGTTCAGTACCCCGAGGGTAAAGAATTGACGTTAGTAAACGATGAAGCGCTAGTGGTGTAGCATGATTAGCCGTTCTTAATCGATCGGCAAAGTTAAGCTACGTCTGTCTTGGTCGGTACCTGGATGGGTGACCGCCTAGTGGTATTTCAAATCGAGCGTTTCCGTGCTTCGGAAGGCACGTAAAGCCGTTGGTCCCGGTTATCACTTAATTGTGATAGTCGTTAAGCTGGTTGGATATTCTAGTATACTTCTTAAGTCTTCTTAAGTCTAGTCTACTTGTAGCCTCCTAGGCGGCTTGAAAAACTCCAACAGTCGGTTGGCCACTAGCCTACCTCCACCGATCCGCAGTGGGCACGCGTGGTGGAGTATCTGCCCATTCCCTTTCACCCTGATTTGTGAAAGGAGGCCTGTGCTCAGCAGTGGGACATTATAGGCTGATGATGATGAACGATGACACTTCGACCTTAGTTACGAAACTTCTCTATAGGAATTGGTGGCAGCGCCTCTAGCGAAATAGGCTCATGGTATTAATTTCTCCCATACAAATTTACAGTTAACGCAAACGCGTTAGTAAGCGTTTACTAACTACCTACAGGGTATTGGAAAGAGAGAGAGTCTTTATTGCTTTGCTTTCTTGGGTTTTCAGATTTAAAAGTTGATTTGATGAAATATGAGAACGTAGTGTAGCTATACTACATCAACAACTTTTAATGAACTCAGTATTTATAAAAGGTCACGTAAATATTCAAAAAGTCTCAAGATTTTCTTTACAAAAACACATATTTAAAAAAAACGTTTAAAAAGATAAATTAAAAATTGAATTCCTACTTGATTTATGACCAATTCGAAGAAATTGTGTAGTATTAGTAATATTTTACGATTGTTTTTTTGCCAGATATTTAACTTCGCTTTGTTTACTAAATGAGTAACAACCCTCATACCGTTTCCCAACATGTAACCTGTAGGGTTGGCAACAAGCGGATTTATGACCTCACAGACAAACACATGCAGACAAAATAATACAATCATTCTAAATTTAATTGCCATACAAATATGACTCCTAATTTAATTGCAATAAGGAGTAGCGTGGTGTATGCAATATGAATTAAGAAGTGAGCCGGATCATGAATCAGCTTTGCCATATTGAATTTTAAATGCAATTGCGAATAAAACCGTCGGGCTGTCAAAATATTTTAAGTTATTTGTGTATGCGATAGAACGTAGAAACATTTGGAGGTAGACAAGACACCTCATATAACTTAAAAATATTTAGTTATCAAATTAAATAACTTTTTAGCGTACTCACTATACCGTTATTCTATACTTTTTAGTGCCACTCAAATGAAGAGTAAATTCTTTTTCAAAAGCTAATTTTATGAATTAAAAATATTTGCGCTTAATTTCATTGAAGAGCTAGGCTCTTTGATAAGTTCCTTCTCGAATCATTGAATCAAAAAAATTATAGTGTCTTACATAAATTGCATAAATACTTTCAAAGTACTTAAAAGCTATTTGGATTTAAATGAATTTAATAAGCAAATATATACAAAATACAATCTAGGTAATATAGAAAATTTCCTCAAGTTTGCCGCTGCCACCTATTAAAGATTAGGTTCCCAGCAGGCTGGCAGCGCGTTTCCTCTTTGGATAGCCATGCTAATGCGTTATTAATATATAAACTTATTTTTTATATTGTAACGTATACTTAGAGCTTTTGAGTGACATACACAATAGCCATTGGATCCAATTATATATTTATGCCTTTTGCGATCGAGACCATGGGACCGTGGGGGTACGAAGCTCGCCGTTTTGCTCGCACGTCGTCACCAAAATTGATGGAGATTTCCGGAGACCAGCGGGCGGGGAGCTTTTTCCGCCAACGCGTCAGCTTGGCTATCAGAAGAAGAAACGCTGCCAGCCTTCTGGGAACCTTGCCGTTAAGGCGAGGTTCTCCGACGAGCTGTAGGTATTTTACGCTACCTCGTACCCCGCCATTTGAGCGCGCTACGTATTCATCTACGCACAATGCAGCTATTCGCGCCAAAATTCACCGCGGCGCACCATTTGAAATTCCATTATGGCGTCCGATTTTATTTTGCCACAGTACAGAAAATAAAGCAGTAGATACTTACGAATTTAGATAAAAATTAAGGTTCTAGGTATCGATTTGGTTTTATTGCAATACTAATATAATATTGAGAATGGAAAGACTGTAGGAATATTTGTTTGTTTATTTTATTTTTTGAAGCGATGTAGCTTGATTAGCCGTTCTTCATCAGCCTACCTACTTCTTTCACTTTCACCTACTTCCAGTGGTCGGTTTGACTTGATATTTGGTATATTAGAAGACAATGCATGTACAATCAACAAAATATACAGTCACCAAAAAAAGCTTGAATTAAAAATATTTTTTTAACTAAAACTTATATTTTTGTTCCTCGAACATAGTTCCTGAAATAAGCCGGCACTGCTAACTTCACACAAAGTTAGCGGGACCATACGCTATAGAGAACAGGTACTCGTAGAAATCTTGAAAGTTAAATTTGAACCTTGTGATAAAACGACGCAAACCCATCGATTTGGGACTCTTTTAATTCTTCTGATCTTGACTACTCTGATCTGATGATTAAGTATATAAAAAAAAGGTATCTTTTTCCTACTTACTCTGCTAAAAAGAACCTAATAAGTTGGTATATAGGCGCACGAGTCGGAGTAAATCGGTTTCGCGCGGCCGGTTATTCATATCACTAAAACGCTTGTGTAACGTCACAGTAGGTGGTAAAAAAGTTACACGCTTGGTTTCCATAAAGATTGAGCGACAGGCGGTATCTATTTAGATATTAATGTCTGTGGTTATACCAATTATAAATTTAAATGTTGGTTTTGGGAACAAAACAATGTAATATGATTAAAAATTAGTTAATATACATAGCAATGTTATATCCATTTCTGATGTCACACAACACAATTATTTATATTTTTTTATATCTCTGTTTTTTTTTGTCTATCTCTCTATGTGTATGTAATTGTGTTGTATTACATTTGAATAAATGTCTTTTCTTTCTATTTAAAATATTTAAAAAACCTATTTAAAATATTTTTGAAATACTTTTTGAAAAGTAAAAATACTTTAAATTAAATAAATTAAAATGTTCCTGTGACAAACAATATCTACATATGAACTTTTTCTGATTTCGCCTGGTGGTCTTGCTCTTTTCATTGGCTGGATGAATTTTCAAACTGGTTCCCTTTCACATCATCATATCAGCCTAACGATGTCCACTGCAGAACATAGGCCTTCCTCATTAACTTCCACCTGGAACGGTTTTGGGCCGCTTGCATCCAGTGACACCCAGCGACTCTGATCAGGTCGTCGGTCCACCTGGTGGGAGGTCGGCGCTTTCCAGTACGTGGTCGCCATTTAAGAACCTTCCTTCCCCATCGGTTATCTATTCTTCGAGCGATGTGGCCTGCCCATTGCCACTTCAGCTTGCTAACACCACGAGCTATATCAGTAATTTTTGTCATCGTTTCGGACTCTGTCACGTAGAGAAATTCCGAGCATAGCTCGTTCCATAGCTCGCTGAGAGACTGAGATTATTTATGCGGCCAGCAGTAAAAGACCACGTGTCTGTTTCGTGTGTCATAACTGGTAACACGCACTGATTGAAGACCTTTGTCAGACTCTGAGGTATTCTGGACGTGAAGATATGCCGTAGCTTCCCGAACGCTGCCAAGCCGAGTTGGATTCTTCGATTGACCTCTTTATCGAAGTTGGACCTTCCTAGTTAGACAATTTGTCCTAGGTCCAACAATCACCGGTATTGGCGGAATATGAACATTAGACATAATATTTATCTTGTCCATATTCAGCTGCCCCCACCTGTATTTCGTACTTTACAATATTATGATATGCGTAAACTTTTTAAAAAACGCTGCGTGTCCGGTCAAATTGCATTCATGCATAACGTTACCATATTTTTTTTTTCGTTGAGCGGAAAGCCTGCTGAATAATTTTAAAAAAGTGATTTTACTAGATTATTTTGGAAAATTAAGAACTATTTCTTCATTTTCACGTTATAAGTACTTATTTATTATATGTTAGCCTTAGTGACATGATTTCTGAATTCTAACGTCTAAGCGGTTGTATGCAGAACAAATGAGTTTCAAAATAACGGGTCAATTCGGGTCTAGTTTTAAAGTAAAGTACGAACGGACCTCATTATTTCTTTACATGATTTGTTAGTTTGATAATCAAAATTTCTTTCAATCTTTCAATGCTGCGTTTGGTCTTTTTGTAAATATTTTATTAATTAGTGGAAAATTTTCTTCGAACCGAACCTATCTAGGCACCTAAGCTATTGAAAATAACCTAAACGTAAGTTTTTGAAAACGAGACATTTTTCCCTCACCGGGGCCTGAAAGCGGGACTGTCCCGCCCAAAGCGGGATGTATGGTTACGTAAATAATATAAAACATATTAGCTAAGTTCAGCAGTGGACATCCATGGGCTGATATGATGATTAGCTAAGTTACTAAACTTTAGTTACATGACTTCTAACGTGTGATGTTTCGAATTTGTCGGCAGAAAATATCAGTTTCAAAATATCGGGTCTAGTTTTCATGTAGGAATGGTGCTCATTACAAGATTTATTAATGTTGGTAATCAAAAAGGGTTTCAGTACCTACTGCCACACTTGCTGCGATTTGTCTCTTGTATATATTTTATTCATAACAGAAAAAAAACTCATTCGACGCGTACCGCAAATTAAGTTATCGTTTGATCTGTTTGCGAAAGCGGGACATTTTTGCTCTCACTGGTGACAGTGGGGCAGACAACCTGAAAGCGGGATAGTCCCGCCTAGGGATTGCAATCCGGATACTTCGAAATTCGAAAATAACTGAAAAATCCGGATTTTAGGGGCCTATTATAAATCCGAATATTGATAATAAAATCCAGTTTTTTCGAATTTTAGTCATAATTGATAATAGTTGATGTTTAACTAAAAATTTTCATTTAATATCTAGTAGATTTAGGTCAGTATTACTCTGAAATCTTTCCACCGCTCGGCTCACAAGCGGCTAGCTGCTACCGCTCGTCCATCTAGCTAATAGCTCGGTCTAAGTCGGCCAGTGAGTCTTAGATGGAGGCGATGCCGATCTGACACACCAGCCTTCTAAGCAAGCTTACTTGATATGAAATCTCTGGTGGTCTGTGCGCTTGGATTTCCAATTTCCTGAGCGAACGGTCTATTCATGTAGTCATAGACGGGCGTTCGTCGGACCTTTTCGTAATCAATGCCACAGAGTTCAGTTCTCTCTGCAACCTTATTTCTGCTGCATATTAACGATCTGGTGAAGCCCGGTATCTTTGGGTACGTAGACGATAGCACCGTTGTCATATTTCCAGCGCGCGAGCCACCAGTGACTAGATCCAATTGTTGCGAGAAGCCATGGTAGAGCGTTTGAACGTAACTTTACAGGCAGTCTCCCATTAGGGCAATGCCAATCTGGTCACTTTTAATGCCACCAAGACGCAGGTGTGTCTTTTCACCACCAAACGGAGTCCTTTCCACCAGGCTCTCGCCCTCGACTCAATAAACCGCCGAGCCAGAATACTCATCGAATCATCATCATCTGCCTGCCGTGTTCCCAATCAATTGGGGTCGGCGCAATATGTACGCTTCTTCCATTCATCTCTTCTATCCGTCATACTAGTATCCACTCCTTTTTTACCCATATCATCTTTCACACAATCCATCCATCTCTTTTTCGGTCTTCCTCTTCTCGTATATCCACCCACTTTCATATTCATAACTTTTTTAGTGACGTGGCTTTCATTTCTCCTCATAACATGTCCATACCATGATAAACGGTTCCCTCTCAACTTTTCAGTCACTGGCGCTACTTTCAGGCTTCCCCTTATGTACTCATTTCTTATCTTATCCATTCTTGTCACTCCCCACATCCATCTCAACATCCTCATCTCAGCTGCATGCAATCGTCTTTTATCCGTCCTCTTTACTGCCCAGCATTCCGAACCATACATTAGGACAGGTCTTATCACGGACTTATAGATTTTCCCCTTCAGCTTTAAAGGCATCCGTGGATCACATGTTGTTCCTGTTACCTGTCGCCATTTCATCCAACCTGAGCTGATTCTCTGCTTTATATCACGGTCAATATTACCATCGCTTTGCATTTGTGATCCAAGGTACCGAAAGTCGGAGCAGACTGCTACTGACACTCCATCAAGCAAAATAGGTATGAACGTGGAGAGACCGCCGAAATCGCAGAACATGTGCTCAGTTTTGGTTCTGCTAATTTTCAAGCCAACACTCTCCAACCCTTGCTGCCATTTGACCAGCCTGCTCTGGACCTCAAATCCATTTTCACCGACGAGAACAATGTCATCGGCAAATAGCATACACCAGGGTGCCTCCTCCTGCAGGTGCGACGTCAAAGCATCCATTACAAGCAGGAAGAGATAAGGGCTCATAGCCGACCCTTGGTGTAAGCCGACAGCCACACTGAACTTCTCGGTAGACCCAGCCGCAGACCGGACATATGTACTGCACCTGCTGTACATCGCTTGGATCAGCTGCAGGTATTTCCCAGGCAAACCTTTCTCTTTCAAAGCCCACCACAAAACCTCCGGGGGAACTCGATCATATGCCTTCTCAAGATCGACAAACACCATGTGCAGGTTTTTATCAATATCATTCTATCATTAATCCTCTTTACATCTGTCACGCATTCTTTCAACTTACTATCTAATATAATTCCCACACCATTCCACTTTCCATCACTTCCACAATAAAACAACTTATATCCATCACCAATTTCTCTAGCCCTGGTACCCTTCCACTTCGTTTCCTGCAAGCATGCCACATTCACTCGTCTTCTTTTCATAACATCCGCTAGCTCTCTTCCTCTTCCAGTCAATGTCCCTACATTCCAACTCGCATACCTGATTCTTACTTCCAGAGCTCGCTTCTTACGTTGCACCCGCCCGGTATGATGCAACAACCCTTGTCCATTTCCCACAGGGGCCGGGTGCTGCCCCTGCGCGTCGCCTGGGGGGTACGCCCTAGCCCGATCTCTTTCTTTATTCACACATACCATATTGCATATATATTTGGCTTTGATTTAACGGCCGGCCGCCTGCCTGACGCCAACCCTCTTTGGGAATGCTGTTGCGTCACTGTGTGCGAACTGATGATTGCACGTGACCATCTGTATACTCTTTAGTCGCCTCTTACGACTCCCTAGAGACGAGTTGGGGTGGTAGTATTCGCTGCCGCTACCACACAGCTATGAGAATATGAGACTAATTATGACGAAACTCACGAGCCTCGACCATCGAAGAAAGGTTGTTTGCCTTATCGGTTTTCTACAGGATATATTTTTGAGAGTGTGTGCAGGAATTGCTCAACCTTATTCCCACCACAATCCCTATTTTTACTCCGAACCACAAGACACAGGGAAAACATTTCTTTTGCATCCTCAATTATAATGCGTACAGCAAGGGAGTTGAACTTGCTTCCGGCGACTGTATTTCCTGACTTTTAGAATCTAGGGACTTTCACGGCCAGAATGAATAGGTTTCATTTGGGTTAGCGTGCTCCACCTTAGGCTCCGTCATTATCCTTTATGGACGGCTCAGTGGCCAAATACAAGCCAATTTTTTTAATATTACGTGCAGTTTAATTGAATTTTTATTCAAAAGCAAGCAATGGAAATACAATAAAATAGAACACCTCTCTTCAAACTACTAATAATTAAGCATAAACTACGCGTACAATTTAAAATTACAAAAGATTGCAAAAATACAAAAATTCGAAAAATCCGGATAATCCGGATTTGTCATGGACGTGGGCCTCGACTAAAAACCAGCGCGAGGGTTAGTCTTTCTTACTAACCTGAGCATATTGCTGAGTCGAGACCTATTCCTGGCATCACGCAACATTGCATTTTTGTGTAGTTATTAAATTGGTTCTGTTTGTTTTTTTTAATTCTTGTTTTTTTGTAATTTCTACAGTATTTAATGTAATGTTGTGTTTCTTTCTTTCTTTATATGTTATAAGCTTTATATAAGCTTTGAATCCGGATTTGAAAAAAATCCGGATTTTGCAATCCCTAGTCCCGCCTCCCGCCTAAAGCGTGACGTATGATGTGTGTCCTCATATCGTTTGTAAGGCAAAACAAGTGCGGGGAACCTAGAAAAATCTGATATGCCCCCCCCCTGGGTCAGAAGCTGGGTACACCCATGTATCCACTTCATCTAAATGCTAGAAAACTCAGTATTTTGCACATAATACCCCATAACCCATACTACTTACGGAAAAGAAACTACTATACTATTTAGACTATTTAGTTACTGGTTCGATTACTCTCAAAATCTATTATAATTTAAATTTGAAATTATGTAATGAAATGTATAAATTATGACTTGTAATCTTAAATATTACTAATAAATATGTTTATCTGTTTATCTGTTTATATTTGAGAGATCTTGGGTTCACAAAACATGAAACTTATGTGTTGAAAAAGTGTCCGCCATTTTTAACTTTTTAGATACTGGTTCGATCGTATGATATGTAAGATACCTTGGGATCACAAAACAAGAATCTTTAACCAAAATAAAAAAACCGCCATATTGAACTATTTGGTTACTGGTCCGATTGCTCTCAAAATTAAAAGGTGTCTCAAATATTAAGAGCAATCGGACCAGTAACCAAATAGTTCAATATGGCGGTTTTTTTATTTTGGTTAAAAATTCTTGTTTTGTGATCCCAAGGTTCATGTTCAACATGGCGGACACTTTTTCATAATTTTGAGAAAAGATTCTTGTTTTGTGACCCCCAGGTCTCTCATATATCGATTTAGAGAGCAATCGGACCATAATCTAAAAAGTTCAACATGGCGGACACTTTTTCATAATTTTGATATAAAATTCTTGTTTTGTGACCCCCAGGTCTCTCATATATCGATTTTGAGAGCAATCGGACCATTATCTAAAAAGTTCAAAATGGCGGACACTTTTTAAAAATTTTGAGAAAAGATTCTTGTTTTGTGACCCCCAGGTGTCTCAGATATCGATTTTGAGGGCAATCGGACCAGTAACTAAAAAGTTCAACATGGCGGACACTTTTTCAAAATTTTGATAAAAGATTCTTGTTTTGTGACCCCAAGGTCTCTCAGATATCGATTTTGAGACCAATCGGACCATTATCTAAAAAAATTCAACATGGCAGACACTTTTTCAAAATTTTGAGAAAAGTTTCTTGTTTTGTGACCCCAAGGTCTCTCAGATATCGATTTTGAGAGCAATCGGACAAGTAACTAAAAAGTTCAACATGGCGGACACTTTTTCAAAATTTTGATAAAAGATTCTTGTTTTGTGACCCCAAGGTCTCTCAGATATCGATTTTGAGCGCAATCAGACCATTATCTAAAAAGTTCAACATGGCGGACACTAATCCAAAATTTTGAGAAAAGATTCTTGTTTTGTGACCCCAAGGTCTCTCAGATATCGATTTTGAGAGCAATCGGACCATTATCTAAAAAGTTCAAAATGGCAGACACTTTTTCAAAATTTTGAGAAAAGATTCTTGTTTTGTGACCCCAAGGTCTCTCAGATATCGATTTTGAGAGCAATCGGACCATTATCTAAAAAGTTCAACATGGCAGACACTTTTTCAAAAATTTTATAAAAGATTCTTGTTTTGTGACCCCATGGTCTATCAGATATCGATTTTGAGCGCAATCGGACAAGTAACTAAAAAGTTCAACATGGCGGACACTAATCCAAAATTTTGAGAAAAGATTCTTGTTTTGTGACCCCAAGGTCTCTCAGATATCGATTTTGAGAGCAATCGGACCATTATCTAAAAAGTTCAAAATGGCAGACACTTTTTCAAAATTTTGAGAAAAGATTCTTGTTTTGTGACCTCAAGGTCTCTCAGATATCGATTTTGAGAGCAATCGGACCATTATCTAAAAAGTTCAACATGGCAGACACTTTTTCAAAAATTTTATAAAAGATTCTTGTTTTGTGACCCCATGGTCTATCAGATATCGATTTTGAGCGCAATCGGACAAGTAACTAAAAAGTTCAACATGGCGGACACTTTTTCAAAATTTTGATAAAAGATTCTTGTTTTGTGACCCCCAGGTCTCTCATATATCGATTTTGAGAGCAATCGGACCATTATCTAAAAAGTTCAAAATGGTGGAAACTTTTTCAAAATTTTGAGAAAAGATTCTTGTTTTGTGACCCCGAGGTCTCTCAGATATCGATTTTGAGAGCAATCGGACAAGTAACTAAAAAGTTCAAAATGGCGGACACTTTTTCAAAATTTTGAGAAAAGATTCTTGTTTTGTGACCCCCAGGACTCTCAAATATCGATTTTGACAGCAATCGGACCATTATCTAAAAAGTTCAACATGGCGGACACTTTTTCAAAATTTTGATAAAAGATTCTTGTTTTGTGACCCCAAGGTCTCTCAGATATCGATTTTGAGCGTAATCGGACCATTATCTAAAAAGTTCAAATTGGCGGACACTAATTCAAAATTTTGAGAAAAGATTCTTGTTTTGTGACCCCAAGGTCTCTCAGATATCGATTTTGAGAGCAATCGGACCAGTAACTAAAAAGTTCAACATGGCGGACACTTTTTCAAAATTTTGAGAAAAGATTCTTGTTTTGTGACCCCCAGGACTCTCAAATATCGATTTTGACAGCAATCGGACCATTATCCAAAAAGTTCAACATGGCGGACACTTTTTCAAAATTTTGATAAAAGATTCTTGTTTTGTGACCCCAAGGTCTCTCATATATCGATTTTGAGCGCAATCGGACCATTATCTAAAAAGTTCAACATGGCGGACACTAATTCAAAATTTTGATAAAAGATTCTTGTTTTGTGACCCCAAGGTCTCTCAGATATCGATTTTGAGAGCAATCGGACCATTATCTAAAAAGTTC
Organism: Achlya flavicornis; assembly: GCA_947623365.1. Taxonomy (NCBI): domain Eukaryota; kingdom Metazoa; phylum Arthropoda; class Insecta; order Lepidoptera; family Drepanidae; genus Achlya; species Achlya flavicornis. The sequence goes on along the minus strand of OX392477.1, from coordinate 15,782,618 downwards.
AAAATGGCGGACACTTTTTCAAAATTTGAGAAAAGATTCTTGTTTTGTGAACCCAAGGTCTCTCAAATATCGATTTTGAAAGCAATCGGACAAGTAACTAAAAAGTTTAACATGGCAGACACTGTTTCAAAATTTTGAGAAAAGATTCTTGTTTTGTGACCCCCAGGACTCTCAAATATCGATTTTGACAGCAATCGGACCATTATCTGAAAAGTTCAACATGGCGGACACTTTTACAAAATTTCACAAATTCAAAATTGAAAAGAAAATGTATCCGCCATCTTGGAGCGGCGGGCGGCCATATTTTAACAAACAAAACAAACTTCCGCTTTATAATATTAGTATAATAAGGGATTTTAGGAAATTATATGTAATATACAGAGTTTAGATAATTTAGATAATACTTATGAAATGGAATAGTCATACTGTCACAATTCTATACTGTGGCACTTTTTGTATTATGATCATGTTGCTAGACCAAATAAAATATTCTGTTTCGTGCAAAATCTAAAAGTACTAAAATGTCGTGCTAAAATTGTACGCATATGCTAAACACGTAAAACTAAATATTGCACAGAGTTTTCAGATTTTAAATGCCATGTTTTGAGATCTAATAATAAAATATAACTGATTGTGCAATTCTTTGTATAATACTAAGCAATACTGGGCAATAAGGCAGAAGCTCTAAACATTTGGGTCTTTTAATCAAGGTAATTAATTTTCATTTTTTTTTTGTTCATTTAGATACTGGCGGTTGTCGTTATTGAATGTTCTTTTTTCGATTTATCGGTGTATTGTTGAGTTTTTAGTTTTTTAGACATTCTATCACCGCCTAAAAAGAGACAACGGACAGCTTTGTCTGCGTCTGAAAAATTCATGATAATGAATGCCTACCATGCACGTGTACAAGAATAAGCCTATATGTATATATCAGTTTATAATAAGAGTTTACTGATTCCGATTCTTCATCACCTTCACGAATCAGAGAGTAATTTATTTTTTTAGATTTTTGTAATGAAGCCATATTTTATGTTCGATAACAATTGAAATGTAATAAGTTATCAAATGAAGACAAATGAACAACTTGATACAAAAAATTAAATATTTTATTTTCATTATGAATAATATTATAAATACGACTGTCTGGGCAAATGTTGACTATCACTGAGTCGTCACTCAGGGGGTGGTGTATATCTAGAAAAAACTGGCATACGTCCGACCTCCAACACGTACCGCTCGGGACTGAGGGACACGGCGAGGCAGTTGTAGCGCGAACAGCGTTTGAAAAAACCTTATTTTTGGAATTAGGAGGATGGAATTTTACATAATTCAAAATATGAGGGCCGAAATATAATCCATTTTTCATGTACTTTTTTATGGTATAAGTTTCATTACCCAAAAACTTATATAATTCAAATGAAATGAGAACCATTAGACCATTTAGACCTGTCTTTGCGATTTAATTCGATGCAGCAAAGTGCTCGTAATCGTGTATCGAAAGGCCGAAATAGGAAGCTTATATAGTGTAAAATAACATATATTTTTTTCAAAATTTTAATCACTGCTATTTACTAATGAAATGAGAACCAATACTCCGTTTTTGGGAGAACCCCGCCTTAAGCGAAAGACGTGAGAAAATTTTCTATACATAGGTTGTATTTTGTAAATATTTGTTGTAAATAAAGATTATCTATCATACCCATTTTACAATAACTAACAACAAATATTTAGGAACCAATAACAAGTCTTTATTGATAACATAATTAAAACGACAATTCTATACATTTATGATCTATAATATTTTGTTATTGATTAAAGTTCAGTTCTAAGAATAACAATCGTGCGCGCGCGTTACCGCCAAGCCTGCGCGGGCGCAGTCGCGCAAAAACTAACATCTCGTTAATGTGATGTAATAAAAACATTTATACAATACTAGTCATCGCCCCTAGTTATGCTTCATTAGTAACGCTATTTCAATGGACATTTTGGATATTGTATCGGTTTCATGTGGTGGGTAAACACAACCAATCAGCAACCAATACTTCGAATATTGGTAATCAAAAGCTGTTGGGGACAAAGAAGGGCATTTTGTGACTGAAAATATCGTAAGGAAACCAAAGCACGGTGTGGTAGGGTTCTTTGTATTACCCATCAGACTACCCCCTACAACCCTGTTTAAGATGAAAATCTGAAGTCACAGAATAAATCATCGTAAACTAACTAAATAGAATTTTATAAAGAATAGTTAAAAATTCTGTTGTCGTAACATTTTCTACTCAAAGATCTAAATTAGTTATTTTACATAAACAAACTGACACATAATTATTTTTTCCATGCACACATTTCATAACATATTTGTATAACTAATAACATAAATGCTCAGTGATAAATACCTGAGGCAAAAAAACCTCTTCTCGGATAATCGTCTGATTTGTTTTTTTTATATCATTAACGAGGTCTCGGCAAAGGTCGACGCGGAGAGCAGAGATTGTATCTTTAATCATAATAATTATATTTGCATAACTATATAGCTTTATAATTATCATTTAATTAATTAACGGCTGTTAACAGATTGTATTAGGTTTTAGGTTCCTGCAACCACTGCCACTTTATTCCGTGGCTTGATTTATATCTATGGTAGAGACATTTGCTATACGAGTTTCCACATTGTGTGACATGGCAATAAGTCACTATCCAGCAGACTTTCGATCAAAATGAATATTCAAACAGACAATTATGAATAGGCTGTATGGTTTATGACTCTTGCCTTTCCATTTAAGGATGATAAAATAACTATGGATGGACTAATACTAAGGAAATGATAGGGCGATTTTACCGGCGCGGCGCCACTATATAGGGTGACTGGTAATTAGTAAACGATACTTAGACACAAGATTGTACTCATGATAACAAAAAACTTTCCCAAAGAAAAAAATAGGGATAAATAACTAAATTAAATAAAAGCTGATGGTGTATTCTTATTCTTGTTAGGTACTAAATATTATGGGGTCATGTGCTAAGTAAATTTAAAAAAAATGTTTCTTTTGGAAAGTTGTTTGTTATCAAGAGTACAAACATGTGCTTGAGTATCGTTTACTAATTAACAGTTACCCCATATATTTACCGTATATTTTTGAATACAACTTCACACAAAAATAAGCTTGTCCTTGTCTAAAATTAATAATCCCGTTTGAAGAAGCTGAGATGGCCACGAATGAAGAGGTCTTATAGATATAATTATTTTAGTTTCTCCAATATTTACACTGCTCATCATACCTCATCATAGATTGCCACAACCTATAATATACCACTTAATCAAACGCCAATCTATAATCCATCGCTGAGGCTAGACTATATCACTAACTTTCCTGCCTACGCGCATATTACCATACAATTTCAATAACACAGCAGACATCCTGAGCATAATCGTAAATCCCCATGTGATCGCCACACGTAGAAACAATCGAGCGATCGTCGTCTGCTCGTCCCACGGTAAATCTGTCGCCGAGGGCATGCGCACAACACGCTCAACAAATTGTTATGCGCGTACGCATCTTAAATATGTCAGCGCTGCGCCTGCGTCGTGCGCAGCGCTGTAATGCGCTGGTGACAGCATCGAAACAAATACACTAATGTTAAAAAAAACATTTAATTTATGTTTTGCATCACTTGTTTAGGCTGCATGTGGTAGTTGACGTTTTTTTTTACAGCACAAAAGTTCTGGAAATAATGTCAATAAAAAGCTGGGGCTCTACCGCGTATCTTTGCTGGTAATCTTAACGAACACCATTAATGAATTTCATCCAATCAGGTCACACCAATGGCCGTCTTATTGTACCACGTCATTGGATGAAATCCTTAATGGTGTTCGTGACGATTACCACCACGATAGCTTCGCAGGCCCGCAGGTCAGGTCACTAGCAGGAAGTGATTTTCCTAAAAAAATAGCATAAAGTTCTTTATCATGGATGTGAAGAGATTTTTCCAGGATCTGCGACATCAAGTGTCACGGTAATAGTATCAAGTGTGCTATTGGATTACGTTTTTTTACAAATTTTGGTACATATGTATGTTTGTTGTTTCTTCATTTCCAATACACTTATGTGCTGCTTTAACTGCTTTGAATGCCTTTATTAATAAAGGGGTGGTATTTATTAGAATCCTCATGTGATACCTAATTTGTTAAATTTTGTAATGTCTGCAAACATTTTGAACTTTTTAGTAAAAAAATTGTAACATAATTTTTTACTTGTCAAATAAAAGGAATATTTATTTTTGTACATATACATTAACAACCATACCTAACAATTAATAAAACCTTAAATCTAAATTAGATGAAAAAAATTACAGATGAAATACATAGCAAAAAGAATATTTACATAGGAAAAAAGAAAAAGAGAAAACAAATAAAATAAAAAAGTGGAGATAGCCTTTATAAAAAATATAGCTGTTCCAAGTCGCTGCCAGTGGGTAAAGTGCCCAGAACGCTGGCGGCATTGCCACGCTGTGTGGCAATGCTAATCCTCTGACCTAGGTATTCGCCAGCCCTCTGGTCACGGGAAGCGTCGATCAGTCGTTTTGAAATCTCGCGAAAAATTCGATGGGCTCCTGGCCCCCACGGGCCCAAAGTTTCTACCCCAAACGGCTCAAAAATATAGGCAACATCTAAGTTACTATATTTGCGCCGCTTGAGGTTTTCGGCACAGACAGCCGCACCACCCGCCTTTTTGATAGTCTCTGGAAGGTGGGACGGCGCGAGAGTATCGACGCAAGTTGCGTCCCACACTAAAGGCCGCCCCATCTTCCAGGGCATAAATAAAAATAAAATAAAAGGAATATTTGTACACGCTATCAAGATACCGAGAACTATTGTATTTAATTAATCTATAAATACCAGCTTATAATAAGTTATATGTTATTTTATATCGAAAGGTTATCGGTTATATTAACCCGGAGCTCATTCCGATTTCTGCGAAACGGTATCGCTTATGTGTGACTGCTTGTATTAATATTTGACAGTAATACATTAAATTATACTTTATAGCATTGTACTTTAGTCTCAATTTAGCAGTTACTGATCTAATTTAGATGAGATATGTTTGAATTCTACTTCTTAACTTATATAACTGTCAGTGGCGTGCATTGGTTTTCGGAGTAGGTAGGCAGAAGAAATCATGGCCATACATACGCCTAAATATATGCCTCTTAGATAGATCAGGTTTTTTGACCAGATTCGTAAAATTGTTTAGGTCAGCGTATCATTCCACACACATTTGGTATGATTCATTAGCCAACAAAATACATAATAACAGAATAATAGATTCGAATGACAGCACCCAGATATCCAGGTGTTTAATAAATATAATATTCTGTCTAATATAATGTCTAAGATTTTTACCTTTGTTTTGAATCCATGAATGTTTTGGAGTTGGTCTACAGCAAGTTACCTACTATTTTCAACAAACGAAAACTGACTAAAGGACTAATTTATCGACACATTTTGCATCTACACCACAAAATTTCTTCATTTCACACAGATACACTTCGCAAAATCAAAATAGAATAAAAATAAATAACAAAAACATTGCATACAATGCCAGTCAAACCATAAACAAACCAACACAAATAAATTGCGAAGTTATATTTGAGTTGCTCTAATGTTGGTAAAATGTAGTTTTTTTAATTTGGATGGCTTACTTTACTTACAACAGAGTAGGTAAGGTTACTTTTGGTCCATAAGTCGCGAATGTCAAATGTCAGTATGCTACGCATAGCTAAAGCGTGATTTATTCTTTCGTCGTATTACTTTAAAGATGTGTGTGTGGTTGTATGAATATGCCGAAATCGTTTTAGTGTGCGTGAATTTGAGAGGCGAACTCGCAAGTGCCTGCGCGGCAAAGTTTGAAATTTCGTATTGAATGTTAGGTTAGAATTTTTATTTAAATGATTATGTACTTTAATTGAATCAAATTATTATTTTAATGAATCTTGTGAGGTAAGCATTGCTTATTTGCCTATATGGAATGCACGCCACTGATAACTGTCTATAAACATCATTGAAATATTCAGGGATATACCATCAACTCTTAAAGTGATAAAACTTTTTTTTACTGTTTATAGGCCTGTGTTTGACCACAATCTCACCATGGTAAGTGATGATGTGGCCGAAGGTGGTAAGCACACAAAGCCTAGAAGGAACTGACTCTCAAGTGCAGCTATAGGAAGACACTGATAGGTGCTTGGCGATAGATTTTCAAACTTTCCCTAAACTGAATTGTTTTTCTGTCAATTGTTACTTTCCATACATTCAATTACATTCTAACGTCTTTTGATTCTTAAGTATTCTTAACCGATTTCAATGATTCAAAAATCTACCCAACCGTTTCTTCATCCGAATCGAGATCTTATACAACCCAGCACCTCAGAATAGCCCTGACTTTCTTAGTTTTTTCGGTAGACTTCTTATCGTGCAGTTCTTATTATTTTTCCTTGAATTTAAACAGTGTGGCCATAACCACTTTAGTTTTGATAACAAAAACCAGGGGGCTAAAAAGGAAGCTAAAACAACATTGCTAAAAGAATGAATTTTTTCGATTTCTCGGCAGATCCTACGCAATTCCAATATTTTTTTGTAAAATAGTCACTCTATATCCAATTAAATTCATTAAAAGATACGGAATTGATGAATTGCACAAGATGTGAATTCGAAAAAATCAATTCCATTTGCAATATTGCTTTACCTTCCTTTTTAGCCTCCCTGTCGACTGTAGGTATTTAAATACTTAAAACCCCCGAGCTTACACAGTAAGTTATTTAATCATTAATGTATCTTCTCTATATTGGACCAGCATAGCCGCATATTAATGTACGGGTAAATAAAAACGTAGGTGACGTACCGATAACAAGGTGTCAGGCAGGTGTCTGCCGCACACTTTATATGAGGTACAATAAGATGCAAGTTTTTCTTGCCAAGTCTTTACAGATAGGGTTGGCACAGTACCTATACATACCTTTATTTTTATTTTTTTGTTGCTTTGTATTTTTTTAGCACAATCTCAGTAAACCGAAGGCGGTAAACACACAGACCCTAGGATATTAAGCTTACAATTGAGAGCTACATATCCTACCGGAAGATTGCAGTATGCACCAGGTGCTTGGCGCCAATCATTTTGATTTTCTATTACAGAAAAGAAAAACTAAATTAACAGACTGTTTTTCGATATAATGCATTACTTAGTTTGACTATCTGTAGCTATGTTATGTGGTATGTAGTATGCTAAAAAGTAACTAGGTACACACGGCTACACATCGAAATCACCTCTCATTGTACGGAAATCCCATGCAATGCGAGATCAGCTTATACTGGAAATTTATAGCTTGATGTGTAGCCGTGTGTACAAGCTAGAGAAGGTATATTTTGTCTCCTTTCGCTACTAGGACAAATTTTTAATACATTATTATGAATCCATTTTACTCACATAACAGAGATACACAGACTTACATACCAGACTATTAAAATAACTTGCAAGTTATTTTATAATTCATTCAGGTGGCAGCCCCGGTCCCTAAAACGGCAATACTTAAGCTACATTAGGCTCGGCGCGCGGTTCTCCGTAGCGGGCTACGCAACACTGCGCCTGCGCATCATACGAACGGCTACACGCCACATTATGCTATCTCTCGCGCCATCTATACTTGCTAATGTCTACTCAAGTATTTGCTAGGTTTTAATTGCTTTGTGCTGATGTTAGTGTTGTACACCCTGTTTTTGAGATGTAAGATTGAAATTTCATTGGCATGGCAAATATAATTAGCTTCGTTAAATCTATAAGATATTTTTTTACCGACTTCAAAAAAAGGAGGAGGGTCACAATTCGAATGTTTATATATATATTTTTTTATGTATGTTCGGGCATAACTCCGTCATATATGGGCGGATTTTCAAAATTCTTTTTTTTATAATTCTTATGTAGTTAACAAAGCATACCGTCCGCCTGATGGTAAGTTACCATGGGAGGGAGGAGGCTACCCATTGGAGGATTGCTCAACACCAATAGACACCACATTAAAAAAAATGTTATTTCATTATGATCTTCTGCAGGATACATTAACCCATTAAGAGGAAATGCTGGTGGCGTTTGTTTTCATGCGTTTGTTCCATACAAACGTAATCCTTAGTTTCCTCTCTGGATAATGACACTAGAGCAATGATTATTCTACCATGCAATCTATAGGTACCACTGTATGTCCCTCAGTTGTGTTTTGCTCCATAAATCTATTATTATAAGAATTAGAAGCCTTCTAAAATCACTAAAACTTAACATTTTTAACGCTCTTATCAGACGCCCAGCGAACAAATTTGACGAATATGAAACAACAAAGGAAAACCGACAGACATAGCCAAAGCTGTTATGAATCTTTTTTTTTTTTATTGGTTTTTTTTTTTTGGAGGAGAAAACCGGGGTTTACGAAATAGCGATTTCGTTTAATTTAAATAGGTATAATCGGTCCAAGCTGTAGTTGCCTCTATCGCCCTCCGGCGGGATAACTCGGGCATAGCGCGACAGCAATAAAAATAATGCTAAAAACCTATTTTCCAAATTTCTTGCAGCCGTCCTTTCCTCTTAACCCTACCTCTTTTAATTGATTTAGGAACTATGTATATCTATCTATCGAACAATTGACCCCAAGAAGCGCATTGACCTTAATTTAGTTTGAAATCTATTCCGGCTAACTACCGCTAAGACATACATATACGTACATTTCGATGTAGTAATTGGTTGGTACTGTTATTTATCAGCACAAAATCCCTTATTAGTTGAGTTGGATTGGTAAAACTATTTACAGATGTTAAACAGATAGACAAACAGACTTTTGCATTTACTAGGGGTCTAAAAAAGGCCACTCCAGCAATGTTGCTGATTGGAATTCATTTCTCGCAATACACAGCAGGGGGTGCTAAGAGTAGCATCACTGCACACTCAGATCCCGTTTTTAATAAATTATTTATAATATACTTAATTGCAGGTAAAATTTTTGTACAGTGGAGCTGTCAATGGCTCTACAATATGAATAATTTATTGTTTACTGACAATTGTCTCAAAATTCAAATATGATAATCAGATAATTAAAAACTACTTAGGTATACGTATTGTGTGTTAATTTATAATTTGGTTTTAAATATTGTTTTATTAAACACTATCGTACTTGATACTTGTGTGCACAGACTTGTGTGTGTTCTCTGTTATGTTTTTATCAAAGGTTTTTATGTATATCAGGTGACATTTAAAAATAAAGAAGGGTAGCGTTGTGTCACAGGGTTACTATTTCCTGATCGCTTTTTTGCATCGCTTCTCTGCAGGTGCTTGCAAAAAGTCGCGATGGGTACAAGCCTACTTTGGTCTGAAATCGACCAACTAAACTCAATCATAAAAGGTTTTCTATCAATCTTTGAATCTCATAGAATCATTTGAATTTTCGTGGTTTTCACAATTATTTTTTGTCCACTTGTCTAAGATTACTTTTGCTTTCTTAATCACCTGAAATACAATTTTAATTTAATTAGGTACCTCTTTATTATCATTTTAACCTACTTTAATATGCGGAAAATTCAAAATTCAGAAAATATGCATCGATTGGACCCAATTATATTTTGATGCCTTTTGCGGTCGAGACCTTGGGACCATGGGGGTCAGAAGCTCGCCGTTTTGCTCGCACTTTGTCTTCAAAATTGATCGAGACGTCCGGAGACCAGCGGGCGGGGAGCTTTTTCCGCCAACGCATCAGCTTGGCTATCCAAAGAGGAAACGCTGCCAGCCTTCTGGGAACCTTGCCGTTAATCGGAAGCAGCGGCAGGCTTGAGGGAATTTTCTATATATAGATTGTATTTTGTAAATATAGATTGTATTTTGTACATATTTGTTGTAAATAAAGTATATGTAATGATTCAAGACACATAAAAATATGTACTGAAAGATTTCCACTAAAATACCGCAGCTATAGAACGCTCGCGTGTTTTATTATTATTTTCCACGCAGGTCGCATAAAGCGGTAACATCCATACAGTGTAATATACGCCGCTCTGACGCCACCGAATGTTTCAATAAAGCCACCGTTACATCGATATTTGCATACGAATCGCCCACCACGGAAATATATATGCGTTTACTAAAAAAATCATTGGTTTACCAAATATATTATGGCTGAGAAATGTTGCGTACTTTCTCATATTATTTGTTTTCATTTCCTTTGATTCGAGAATAAACAATATATAAGAATAAAAATAATTTTTGGGGGTCAACTGCTACCGCGTCCGTAGGCTTTAGCTCTAGAGACCCTACACGTGACCCCCGGGTAGCGCTAAAGGTAGCAACACTTCCGGTGGTAGGCTTAGGCCGTGGTTGGTCACCACCCACCTGGCAAAGCCGAGGCGTAATAGTGGGTTTCCGCGTTTCGTCTCGATGCTGGGTGAAGCCATTCGAAGATGATGGGTCTAGTCAGTTGTTTTGCCTCGACTGACCGGCTCCAAGATGCTGATGTTTCTGCACCGGGCGCCTAGACTTGGAGGGCAGCGGGATCCGAAGCACAGTTGTCCGCTGGCTGACCGCAGGTTGTAGGGGGCCCAAGTAGTGTGCTAGCTTCATGCGAAAGGCTGCCCCGCCGCCTCGCGAAAAATCCCGTAGTGCGCTATCGTGCCGGTTGGCGACCGGGTCGAGGGACCCGATAGACACTAACGGGGGGGTTCGGGCGTCCCCGCGGTCTCCATTCTAGGTGACTTAGGTGCTAAACAACATGCTGACTGGTGTTCATTGAGGTAATGCCTCGACTAACTTCCGTCTTCATCCTGTTCACTCGCTCTCCAAAAATTAATATGAAAAGGTCCAATAAGAAAGAAAGGTTAAAACAGCGGATGCACGTCCCTCGGCTAAAAGTGCACCACACCAACATTCGTGGTTTGCACTCAAATCTCAACCCGGTCCACCACCATCTTGAGACCGAGAAGCCGCACCTGCTCTTTCTTACGGAGACGCAAATCAAAAGTCCGATAGACGCAACATACCTCAACTACCCAGGGTATACCTTGGAGCAGTGCTTCAAGCCTCACGCTGGGGTTTGTGTGTATGTTCGTGATGACATTTGCAGTCGACGTCTCCGTAACCTTGAAGACCCTTGTGTCTCCGTGTTGTGGGTTTTGGTGGATACCGGCACGGAGAAAACTATCTACGCTGCAGCATACAGGTCCCACACAGGTGATCAGGAGACAACCAGGCTCTTTAACTACCTCAGTGAGACAGGCGATGTGGTCCAAGAGCGGTATCCGTCGGCTCAACTTGTGTTTCTCGGAGACTTCAATGCCCACCACGAAGAGTGGTTAAGCCCATACCGGGACACCAACCATGCTGGGCGAGAGGCGCGCAAATTTGCACTGTCGCTAAATCTTGCCCAGCTCGTTGATCAACCGACGCGCATACCAGATATTGAGAATCACACTGCATACTGCCTGGACCTTCTGCTGACTACTGAACCGGACATTTACTCAGTCGTTGTATCCTCCCCATTAGGGAGCTCCGACCACTGTCTGGTGAAATCTGTATCCCATTTTTCTCCGCCTGATTTAAGCCCTAAGGGAACCAGGCGGTTGTGGCGATACAAGTCAGCAGATTGGGATGAGATGCGGCACTTTTATGCTTCATATCCTTGGCGAGCTACGTGCTTTCTGTCGGATGACCCCACTACCTGCGCCGATGCTATAACTGATGTGTTACGCCAGGGTATGGAATACTTCATTCCATACTCCGACGTATCCATTAGCGGCTCGGCCCGTCCATGGTACAACACTGGATGCCGTACCAGTGAAGCTCTCAAACAGAAAGCGTACACTGAATGGGCTAACGCGCGTAGTACCAAAGCCTCCGACGTTGGCATCAAGAAGAAAGCGTACAATAAAGCCGCCAAGCAATGCAAGAAAGTGCTCAAAAGAGCTCGTTTCAACCATATTGGCCGTATTGGCTCCAAACTTGCCACTTACCCTACAGGTAGTAAGGCTTTTTGGTCCCTGGCCAAATCGGTTGAAGCGAATTTTTGCCGCTCGTCACTACCTCCACTGACCAAGCCCGACGGATCTCTGGCCCACAGTGCAAAGGACAAAGCGGATCTATTCGCAAACCTTTTCGCTAGCAACTCTTTCCTAGATACCACCAGCCAACCTCCACCTTGTCTTCCTCACTGCGGCTCCGCAATGTCGGATATCCGCATTCACCAAAAAGAGGTTCTCAAAGTGCTGCGTGGACTAGACGTGAGTAAGGCCAGTGGTCCCGACGAGATTCCGGCGGTAGTATTAAAGACCTGTGCCCCTGAGTTGTCTCCTATTCTCACGCGTCTATTCAGACTCTCTCTGAAAACAAGACGTGTACCTAAGTCCTGGAAGCTTGCAAACGTCCAACCTATACCCAAAAAGGGTAGCCGTACAGACCCGTCGAACTATAGACCTATCGCAATCACCTCCATTCTCTGCAAGATTATGGAGCGTGTATTGAACGCCCAACTTCTTGGCTACCTGGAAAACAATGATCTCCTGAGTGATCGCCAATTCGGCTTTCGTCCTGATCGATCTACAGGAGATCTCCTAGTGCTAGCCACCCACCTCTGGGGCGAGGCCATTGAGAAACATGGTGAAGCGCTAGCCGTTTCACTGGACATCTCGAAGGCTTTCGACAGGGTCTGGCATGATAGTCTGCTCAGCAAGCTTCCCTCATACGGACTGCCCTCTAGTTTCTGCGCCTGGATCTCTGATTTCCTGAGTGGACGGTCTATTCGAGTGGTCATCGATGGGTGCTCGTCTGAACTAAAGGCGATCAACGCTGGTGTCCCTCAGGGATCTGTTCTCTCTGCTACGCTGTTTTTGCTGCATATTAATGACTTGCTGAGACCCGGAATCTATGGGTACGCAGATGACAGCACCGTCACAGAGAGTTATGTATCCGATCCGCGGGCTAGTAGGGCCACAACAGAGTCTCTCAGAGAGGGTATGGTTACGAGGTTGAACTCGGCTCTGCAAATTGTATCCGAGTGGGGTACCGCCAATAGGGTCGAGTTCAATGCCTCTAAAACACAGGCCTGTCTCTTTTCTGCAAAGAGGAGTCTCTTTAACCTGACTCCCGCATTTCGTGATGTATCTGTACCGTTATCCAAACACCTAGACCTTTTGGGTCTCAATTTATCCTCTGACCTTAATTTCGGACGGTCCATCGAGGCCAAGGCCAAGATTGTTGCCAAAAAACTTGGAATCCTGAACAAGGTGAGACGGTACTTCACAAAGGAACAGCTTCTAAATTTATACAAAGCTCAAGTTCGACCTTGCATGGAGTACTGTTCTCATCTGTGGGATGGCTCAGCCAAATATCAACTGGCAACTTTGGACTCGTTAGATAGGCGCGCTCGAAGGATAATTGACGATAGCGACCTAACGAGCAAGAAACTGCAAAACCTGGATCATCGGCGTCAGGTTGCAAGTTTGACGGTATTTTACAGATTGTTCCACGGAGAATGCGATAAAGAACTCCATAATCTTGTCCCTCCATCCCCGTTCTTCTATCGGACCACTAGGCGTCGGGGGGGTCTCCATCGCTTCGTCGTCGATATTCCATCTTGCCGTACCAAGCGTTTCGCTTCCTCTTACCTTATACGCACGGCCAAGTTGTGGAATGCTCTCCCGGACAACGTGTTTCCAGACACTTATAACATGGGTTTATTCAAGGCCAGAGTGAACAGGCATCTTATGGGTACGCGCGGTCCACCCTAGACTACATCTTCGCTTACCATCAGGCGGGATTGCGGTCAAGCGCAAACCTATATAATATAAAAAAAAAAAAAAAAAAAAAAAAAAAATTGAATTTATATGAATTGTTATTCATGACCTCATTCATTCATATTGCTGGAGTCTGACTTCCGAACTAGTGGTAACTTCAGTAGCTTTGACCTTAAACTGATTAAATGGATTTGTCTTTTCAAAAATCCACCATACGAGCCAAGAATGGTTATCATCACAGGTTAAGGACTTACATAGAGAGAAATTAATAGTATATACAGGCTATCACACGGCTGCTACACGCAGGAAATGTAGTTTAAGTATTATTGCTAGTTTTTACTGAAAGAATCCCTAGTTTCATTTTTAAAGGTTAAAAAACAACTTGGATTGAATTGAATTGATGAGGAATAATTTCTTCTAAATAACATTATCATTAATTTTATTAAAGGAAGACCGTAGAATTTGTGTATCTTTTAATATAATTTTATGTTCTCAGTGATTAAAGTACCTAAGTAGGTATACGGTTCAAAATAATTTCACGAGCAATCTTAAGTTTTATTAAAACTGGCATTGAATCACGTATAAGTACTACAGTTTATTCTGTATTAGCCTACAACAGAATAATCACAATCAAATCAACAAATAGAAAATTACACTTAACTACGCATCATTAAGGATCGAAGTTCTCTGGCTTTGACCCCGTTTTTCCCTTCGAGGACGCAGGGTCACACGTAAAGCACATATATCGTAAGTTATTGCACAATTACAATTTTATTTCGGATACCACCTTTGTTTATACCCTATGCATACAGGTGCGTGGTATCGTTGCGGCGGAAACGTTCACTCTCATTATTATAATAATACTATGTTATACTGAGTGTTCCAGTTATCAGTCTACTCCAGTAAATAGGAAGCCTCCTGAGACCTCATGAGAATCTTTTTTACTCAATCGCTTAGCTCGCAGATGGTACGCGCGTCCTATCGCCGTTGCTAACTGCGAGACAACTTATAAAATTTTTGAAAAATGCATTTTTAGTTAGTAGCTAGGTCGCTACCATCTATGACTTCCATACATTTGTATAATCGGGTTTTTTATGCCTGTTTTTATTGGGCTTGAGTGTAAGCACGTATTTCATTTTACTGGACTCCATAGTCTGAGTCTGCGATCAGATGGCCGAGTATAAATAACAAGGCCCGTCTGGTGGTAAACGTTACCATTGCCTTTAGACGATGCGATAATCATGATGTTCAGAATCAATACAAATAGCCTAATGATAAACCAGATATACACGCACCAATAAAAACGCTGGAATTAAACGCTGCATTCTGTGCGCTACACGACACTCCCACGCAAGCAGCTATGGTTGCAATAACGCACGCCCATTCCTCTGATATATCGCAGGACATTACCGCATTGCTGTATGTCTAGCCGGAAGACTTATCGTCCTAGATATAGATCTACGTGTAAACGATCAATCGGATTGTCTTTGACTGATCATAGATCTAGCTGCAGCGTAGTCAGCTTTTCAGGCATAATGTCTTTACCCTAAAGCTGAGTCAGTCAACGTAAATCTTTCGTATGTGTCTTCTCAAACCTCTGTATTTCTGTCTAGTAGATTAAAATAAATTATGAAGTTGTATTTTATTTATTTTTCTTCTAAACTACATAATTTTTATTTCTAATATATCATCCCACTGAAACAAAGATAAAAGAAAATACCATTAGTTTCTACTGCCAAGATAGAAATGAACTAGACAAAATATTACGTTTACTTTGATTAAACGAAATAAGAAATAAAACTGTGACAAACTAAGTTCAAATAGGGCACGCGATATTCAACTTTGTCTTCTCTCTTCCTCGAGTTATTATAGCATACCATTGGGAGGTTCTACAGTAGCGACCAGTGCACTTGAAGTAATATCAGCGGTCTCATCATCACTTCTTTAATACTCTGATCAACGCAAAATAAATGAGGCCGAGGAAAAAAAACTAAGTACATAGGAGGTACTTAAAGTAAACTAGCTGTCCCCCGCGGTTTCACCCGCGTTCCCGAGATAAAATGTAGCCTATGTCCTTTTCCATACCATATGCTATCTGCATCCCAAATTTCATGATGATACGTAGAGTAGTTGAGGCGTGAAGGCGTAATATAGTTAGTGTTCCATCTTTTATGTAAATACTTGTTATGTAACTTGAAATTGAGTCAGAGATCAACAATTTTCACTTAGTGTGCTTACCACGAGCCACCATGATAAAATTATGGTCAGACGATAGTTGACAGTAAAAAAAAACACTACCTTTTTTTGCCAAAGGGTAGGTTTATCAGGAGATGGCAAAAAAAGGTTTATCTTTGCCAAAGGGTAGGTTTATCAGGAGATGGCAAGAAAAGGTTTATCAAATAATACTATCGCAAAACTAATCCGGACGTTGCGTCGTGCTTCGTCACCCTCAACTAAAAGGGCAGACGTTAAATATAAACTTTTAAAAGTCAACACAGACGCTCCTAAGTCGATAATCTATGGATGGAGCAAAAAATTGAGCCCCGCTTGACATTAGAGATAAAGATGTGAAATGGTTGGTCTAGTTTAATGTACTCGCATGGTTAACTCAATATGACAGATAAAGCTCTTTGAAATTGTGCATGTTGGTCTTTGGTTTCATTACTTGGAAAGAATATATAGGACCTATAACTTGCAATGCAAAAAAGGTACGATATTTTTTGTCTAAATTTGATATTTTTTCTTTTAATAAAAATATGAATTATTCGATTACTAAAAAATAGCGTCACATATACATACGTGTCAGACAAAGACTGAATGAATAGGTACGTACCTATATAAAACTCGCCCTCTACCAACAAATTTGGGGTCAATCAAACTTCCAGAGGAAGAAACTAGCGTTCATGAGATTGAGTAGAGAAACTTTTTTTATACTGAAGTCGGTAAACAAGCCTTCGGCCCGCCTGATGGTAAGCGGTTGCGTAGCCATATGGAGGCTTGCAACACAGAAGGCATCACTCACGCGTTACCAACCCTTACCCTTCCCCAATGAGTGGCGACCTTTCTCACGCGCAGAAACACAACATATGAAGTTATTTGGCTGCGGTATTTTGTAAGGTGGAGGTACTTCCCCAGTAGGGCTGCTCTTTGAGCGAATAAACGCAACGCGCTACCTCTCTTAAACTGTTTGAGAAATCATAACCTAGGTGTCAACTTTTGTCCTTTTTTTTGTCCGTTCTTTTCTTCACCATTGTTCACATACTATTCATATTTATTTCTTGCTACAGTAACTATCACCCATATTTTCTTTAATGTCATTATTTCCTCACGGTAAAGTTATTTTGTTAATCCCCGGCCAGGTAAAACCCTGCGTGTCAAATGTGTCTGTTTTGACATTTGTAAAGTATTTCCAGATTATCGAGCATCAGTTGACAAGCGGCTTATATTTTTTCTAAGTCATTGTTAAGCTGTGACATTGTATTGAATAGTCACTTCATAATGGTGATAATAATTCTTTATCTATTCGTCATCTTAAATTCATCCCACAGGAAGACTGTTTAGAAACAAAAAACAAATAAATATTGTTCTGATTTTAAATGGACCGCTTAAATGGCCATTAAGCAAAGTTGTATATTGCCTCAGAGTATATAAATACTACGTACAAATATTGCTATGCTATCACGTTAAAATTACAGTCTGACTCTGTACATATTACTATATCTGTTACATTTCAATTATGCCCAAAAGACCAGTTGTCGACTGCGCGAAATACGGTATCCTCCTTTTTCCTTTGATCAGGATTTGAGGATTCATCTTAAAGAAAATGTTTATTTCAATCTTATTAATTTCAAGTCCTAGACTTTGACTAAAGACTTTAGGTTTTTCAACCAAGCTTGTATTTTACAACTAGATATTGTAAAGCTTGGTTTTAATCACATCACATCCAGACACTGCACTGCAGATGTCGCTTTCATCATCCTCATCATCACCTCAAGTTGTTGTCGCTGTATTGAACCTAAAAGGCCGCTTATCCTAGTTCACCTAGCAAAGAAGCCTTCTGTAAATTTAATACATAATTAAATAGGGTATCGATAAAGGGTTACCATCCTCTCTAACGACGTGTAATGGCAACCCTATTATCAGTTAATTCTATTGATTCAAATTGAACCATAAGGCTCGTTAAGATATGTGTTATTTACTTTGAAAATTGATTTGATTGCTTCATTCAATTGATTGCTCTTGGCGGATAGATTAAAGGTCAGGTCAGGTCAGGCTCAGGTGGTTTTGAGAAGAATTTCGCGAAGCACATGGGTTCGAATCCACATCATCACTGTTTATAAATGGATGAAAAATGACAAAACGTGCGCTTTTGGTATAATAAAAGTTTTATTTTTTTATACAACTAAGTCGGTAAACAAGCATACGGCCCGCCTGATGGTAAGCGGTTACCTCAGCCATATGGACGCTTGCAACACAAGAAGAATCACTCACGCGTTACCGACCTTTCCCTCCTCCCCTATGAATATTATCCCTATGAATTATTAGTAATTTTAAAATGTATAATAAATAACAACGTACTCATAACAGTGACTCATAAGATATCATACTAGATATTTGGTATACCATGAAAAACTTTGTAAAGCTATTAGTTGAATATGTCATCATCATCATCAGCCTTTCTTAAGTCCACTGCTGGACATAGGCCTCTCCCAGAGCGCGCCACTCCTTCCGGTTTCTTGCAACCCGCATCCAGCCCAGTCCGGCCACTTTTTTGAGGTCGTCAGTCCTTCGGGCTGGGGGACGCCCCACACTACGTTTGCCAATACGCGGTCTCCACTCTAATAATCGTCTGCTCTATCAACAGTCAGGTATGGCACGTATACAATTATAAAAGTATGTTTTGTTTGTTTCAGAATATTTAAAATTTGGTGGTGCAATCTACTATAGGTGAGTTACATCTTTATTCAATGCTTTATTCCAACGATACAATAAGACTCAAATACTAACTAATAAAACGAACATATTGATGCCGCCGTGCTGAAGCACGCAGTTGTGCTCAGTGCGATTAGAATATAAATCTAGCTTGTTTTGAAAAGAGTAATTGCTGAGTTTATTGCCGGCTCTTCTCAGCAAATGCAACCTTCCGAACCGGTATTTGAGTATTAGAGTCAGACTTATGTGCCTGCGAAGGTCTATATGAATAAATGATTTTGAATTTTGACTCTCTTTCATAGCATTATCATCGTCATAATTACCCTAATTTGAATCGACAAAGTATATTCTCCATCCGACCAAAATCGCAGACCATAAAAACCAAAACCAAAACCATATACATGTTAATACATCTGGCAGAAATAAGCGTTCCAAAATTAAATATAGGAGTGTATTTAAATAAAGAAAGTCCCCAAGTTAGCTAAAGGTAGAGATAAGGCGGTCGTAGATAGCTGTGCCCGATATCGCGACGGGCTGGGCGCTGCAGGCCTACTGGTATATCATATAGAATAGACATCATAATACTACAGAGGGGTCTTGTCTATTGTAGAAGGTACCTTCTTCTCTACGTAATATAGTGATATTGTTTATCCAATATAATATAAGAAAAATATTACTTGAACATGGTACAATGGTTATCGTTCATAAGTGTATCAGGGCCTAAAATGAATATTTTTTGTATTATACTAAAAATCTTTTAAAATATTTTTTTGTTCCTAAGGTATCAATCATCAATCAATAGTAGGTATTTATTTTACATCACACAATACAGGCAATCATCATTCAATTGACGGGCCAGTTGGCGCCACCTATCGCGCCGCAGATCGTGGGTTCGATTCCCAGACAGGACATGCATTGTAATTATGTATATGAAGTATGTATTTACAAACAAAAAATAGTATATATTATGTAGTATATCAGTTATCTGGTTTCCATAGTACAAGCTCTGCTTAGTTTGGGATCAGATGACCGGGTGTGAGGAATGTCCCAGGATATTTATTTAATTTAATATTTCAATTTCAATCAAAAACCGAGACGAAGGTCCCGGGTTCGAATCCTACAATGAGCTTGAGCTTTCGGTGAAGGAAAACATCGTGAGGAAACCATAGCACGGTGGTAGGGTACTTTGTAGTACCCGCCTGCCTGGCTACCACCCTCAAGTTGAAAATCTGTCGCCAAGCACCTGTCGGTGTGTTCCGACAGCTGCACTTGAGAGCCAGTTCCTTCTAGGCTTTGTGTGCTTACCACCTTCGGCCACATCATCACTTACCATGGTGAGATTGTGGTCAAACACAGGCCTATACATAATAAAAAAAAAAAAAAAAAGCACTGAGTACCTAATCCCTGGGCTTTAAGTTTAACTTAGAGCCAATCAAAAAAATTCATCCTACAAAGTACCTACTTTTTACATATTACCATTTCAACACTGCTCTTCTCTTGATTTCTGAAACATTACTTCACTGAGGCATCACCCCGTAACCTACAAATGTATCATCAATCCCGTCCCATGCGCAGCTTACTCTTTGGCAGCACCAGCTCCGTTATCAAAGTGCGAGCATCAGGTCACAAGTCCTCGGGCCGGCACATTAAGATGGCAGATAAGCTCCTTTCCACACTGACCGAGTGAAACGTTCATACGAGATGTACTCAGATTGCAGGATCCCGCAATGTGTCTGCTTTTAGGGCTTTCGACACATTTGCGATATTAGTCAATGTTTTCTTTATTGCTGACTTTTCGGAAGGATTCGGTATTTGTTGATATAGAATTTACAGGCTCAGAGTTTTAAGGTAAATAATAATGTCACTAAATATTACAAAGAAAGCTATTTTTTTTTTTTATTTATTGTGGGAAGACCAACAGCTATTTAAAATACAAAACTTAAAACATTTATATTCATCAGGAAGCCAATAACAGGTCTTCACTTATAGGTACTAGTATAACAACTAAATCTGTGATGAGTTAAACAACACACTCTTTACATAGTATGGAAATGAAAATAACATAATAATTCAGTTACATACCCGCCAAATAATTATTTTTAAAACATTTCACAAGTAAAAGTCATTGCTTAGTATTAGCTGAGGTATTAGCTTCGCCGATGTAACGCTTGTGCAGAAAAGATCTAAATCGTGTTGTCTAGCAAAGGTGTTGAAGTTGTTGCTTGCTCTCCACATAAAAGAGTTTTGTCTATAATTAGAATGGACAAGCGGGACATTAAGTAATGGATAGTTCCGATACGATCTAGAAGCAGTATTTAAATTTAATTTGCAAAGTAAATCCGAACAATCTACTGCATTTGATGCTATTTTCAATAAATACGAGATATCCGCTATTTCTCGCCGCTTAACAAGGGGATGAAGATGATTTTTTTTGCAAACGTTTAAATAATTACAGGACTTGTATGGAATTCATAAGTGTAATACTTATTTCTTCTTTCCTCAAAAGAATACATGGTTGAGTACGGAAAGTTAATAGTTAAGGTTTAAACCTTAAATGCAAACTTCCGAACCGGTATTAGAGTATTAGAGTCAGACTTTTCATAAGTGCCTGCGAAGGTCTATTTGAATAAATGATTTTTTTTTTGAACCCTTTATTTGACGGGCCAGTTGGCGCAGTTGGTTAAGACGTGGGGTCTTAACCTATAGCGCCGCAGGTCGTGGGTTCGATTCCCACACAGGACATGCATTTGTGTGCATGAACATGTCTGTATGTCCTGAGTCTGGGTGTAATTATGTATATTAAGTATGTATTTACAAACAAAAAGTAGTATATGTATTATATCAGTTATCTGGTTTCCATAGTACAAGCTCTGCTTAGTTTGGGATCAGATGACCGTGTGTGAGGAATGTCCCAGGATATATTATATTAACATGCTGTAATCGTCAGCAGCAATTAATGTTCACCTCAAGTGTATACCAGTTACAATGAACATTACAGTGAGATGTTTATCTTTAATTTGGTAACATTGTCATTCGAATGACGCGTACGTTTAATATTCCAACATAACACTCGAGATCCTATCACTTGTGTCAAGGAAACGAGCTAAGAATAAGGGCACCCACTCACAATCCCGCTGTTTGACAAGTCGTTTATGACAAATACATTGTATTTATTACCGAAAATCTAGCTTTATTGGTAACGCGTGACTTTCCATTCAGAATAGCAAAATTCTATTTTATACTTGACTTTTTATAAACGAGTAAATCTTTTACTTACGTTTTAATTTATTACGTCAATTTCAAACGCCTACGAGACGTATTTATGTAATGCGGAATGAGAAGTGTATGGTAAATGGTAATAGATTAACGTATGTTTTCATTGTGCATTCAAAACGTTATAAGACTTTTGACTATCACGAGATTTGAAGTGTACATAATTTATTAAATATTTATTTAATAATACCCACTGAACGAACATGTATAACACGGTCGAGGACCACACATAGAACCAAAAGGCAATACCTTTTCCGTAAGTAGGTTAATGACAAATATCGCATCACTCTGTCACGATCGTGTACGACAGGTCTAACAAACAAACAAATCCGATTATCGTGTTTCTTTCAAATTTCCATATAATTGATGTTCGGAGGCGCCCGTGCGACGTGAGACTTATCGTTCTTTAACTTTTATCTCAACTTCAACCGGCTTTGAGCGCCATACTGGCTTTATTGAAATTGAATCCGCTCGATTTATGTTTACAATCGTTAAAGAAAAGCTTTCGTTTAATATTGAGATAAAGGACTTACAGGCAATTGAAGAGTATTGTAGGAAAACAATTTTGTTTTGAAAAAGTTTTATTTATTCATTTACTTAATAACGGGCTAAAGCAATTTTTATTAAGATTGTAATAGGACGGGACTATAGAGCAGATATTGAGATAGAGAAAGATTAAATACACTTTTTTTTACATTTCTTCCTATTATTTCGATGTGGCCTTTTCTAACTAAAAAAGTTAAGCTAAATATTATTATTATTTCTTCAATTTAAATAGGTACATAGTCATTATATGGTACATAATATTTATTTATTTAAAGAAACATTGTTAATTCATATCTAACTTATTTTTTTTGCAGAAAAGAAGTAGAGATGCGTGTATTCGCTCAAAGAGCAGCTCGACTGGGGAAGCACCTCCACTTTACAGAATACCACAGCCAAATAACTTGATGATGTATTCCTTCGCATCCCTAAGGTCTTCAGTGCTCATTGGGGAGGGGGGAAGGGTCGGTAACGCGTACATGATGTCCCGTGTGTTGCATGCGCCCATATGGCTAGGGCAACCGCTTACCATCAGGTGCGCCGTATGCTTATTTACCGACTTCGTTACATAAAAATAAACATTTTTCATATAAATAAACAATAACAAAGCACAGCTTCTCAGAAGCTATTCATAGAATACAACCTATCGCAAAATCTCCGAGGTTACAACCCTACAGTTGGTCTTGCCCTGCATTGTCAACGAAGGCTTGGCGACGCGACATGTAGTCACCTGATTATCGATTTAATAACGATACGACTCTCCCGATTCTAATCTCGATACATAATCCGATTTGTGGTTATTGTCAACGACATGTAATTTCATATCGAGTCATTATTGTCGTGAGTTCGGGCTTTAACCAATGTCGAGACGAGAATTCAATTGAATGTACGGATTAATGATGAAAGTATTCATTTTGCTTCACGTTATCATATTTAAGGGATGTACATTTAAATTTATGATGAATTATTTACCTAGGTACAGTCAAGGACATAAATATGTATACACTTTTTGAAATTCAAAAGCAATTTTCTCGCATGTTTAACATTTAAGTGTTAAACTATTACACAAATCATAATAGTATATGTTAGAAGATTCTGCCTTTATAATATCTCATAATTTCAATCAGTAGTTTAAGAGGAAACCGTTGTTGAATTTTACTAAGTGTATACATATTTATGTCCTCGACTGAACTCCATACCTTGCCCGAAAGTAGGTACTTACTTCTACGCCATTGGCAAAAGTGTATCTAAAAATAGCAATATAAGAATGAAGAAAAACATCGTGAGGAAACCATAGTACGGTGGCTGGCTACCATCCTCAAACACCACCGGTGTGTTCCGACAGCTGCACTTGAAAGCTAGGTCCATAGGCTAGGCTTTGTGTGCTTACCACCTTCGGCCACATCATCACTGACCATTGTGAGATGTAGTAACACAGGTCTATTCATTAATATAAAAAAACACGATCTTATGGTGCGTCCATGCTACGCGAATCGAGCACGAGCCAAGCTACGAACGAACCTACAACGAGACAAGACAACGACAATATCTCAATCAGTTCTTTTTAATAAAAAAAATTGTCAGAAAAGACAACTTTTTGATCACTTATAATCTCTAAATTTTATAAACAGAAATCTGACTTTCCACATGCCTAGATGTTAGCTAGGTACTGATAGTATTTACAAAATTGTTGACTTGCCTGCCCGCTCGCGAAATTTATCTATAATCTGCCATATCAAATTAGCAACTCTAATGGTGCGTCCATGCTACGCGAATCGAGCATGAGCCAAGCTACGAACGAACCTACAACGAGCACGATGCGAATCCCTTTGCTCGTGAAAAAACTGTCAATCGCGCTCGCTTGCAAGCCCGTCCACGCTGCGCGAATCGTGCTCGCAGTGTGCTCGTTCGTGTCTCGGCTCGTACTCGGTTCGCTAAGCATGGACGCACGATTAGGTTCGGTTCTTTCTAAACGCCTGGCTGGCTACCCTCAGCTCTGACCCTGCAGGTTCTTTTAAGCGCCAGTCTTTTCTAGGCTCTGTGTTCTTACCCCATCATCACTTCGCCTAATACAACTCTATCAATAGGAAAACAAAAATTATGCTTCCCTGCGCGGTTTCTTCCGCGTTACCGTGGGATCTTATATTTTCCCGGGAATAAAGCTATTCAATAGTACTATCTCCTACTATTCCCTGGAATAACATCTATGTAGGTGCCAAGTTTCATTCAAATCCGTTCAGTAGTTTTTGCGTGAAAGAGCAACATACATCCATACATCGCCTTAAAAACTTTCGCATTTATAATTTGGACTAGCTATAATAATGTAAGCCGCAATGTAATAGTACATTATGATACATGTGTGCAAATTTGATTATTAACACTCGAGGCGGTATTAAGACGATAAGGGAGCCGAGAGTGTAATAAATCAATGCACACGACATACGACATTTTTCAAAACACTTGCGAGGAAAAAACAGACTTCAATTTTGCAATAATTGTCACTTTACGAGCGAGTGTGTTGAAAAATTTATTTATCCACCAATATACCTGCTCAGTATAAAGTATTTACAGAGTCCATTACAGTTAACGTTCCCGTAAACTGTATTAAACTCAAATCGAGTGATAAGTGTGAAACTGCAGTTAAAACTCTTTATCGTTGAACACACTATAGCAGTTTCAATTGTTTGTTCGAACTGACTCGTGAACGGATTGCGATTCTTTCAGTTTGTTTGAGTTGTTTTTATGGTTGATGTATCTAGCGGGTTCTGTATCCAGAGGATACCAACGGGACCCTATTACTAAGCCGCCGTTGTCTATCCGTTTGTCCGTGTATCTGTCAGTGAGCCATATCTCATGAACCGTAATAGGTAGACAGTTGAAAGTTTCATAGAATGTGTCCAAGGCCAAGTGCGAGTCGGACGAAGGGTTCCGTACAATAACTAGCTGATAAAAAGACCTTTTTTCTATATGCGTCCCCTTTAATTTTTAATTTTATTTCATTTTTATTATTTGTTGTTGTAGCTTCTATAGAAATATACATTCTCTGAACATTTCAGCTGTCTACCTATTACCGATCATGAGATACAGCCCACTGAAAGACAGACGGACGGACCGACAGCGGAGTTTTAGTAATAGGGTCCCGTTTGGCACCCTTCTGGTACGGAACCTTAAAAATTAAGAAATAATAAAAGATTATAGCCTTAAAAAATAATATGGAAAATTACTCCCAAATCCTAGCTAGAAATAAAAACAAAAATAAAATAGTTATAAAAGTAACTAAACAACTTAAATAAAGAACAGTCATAAAGTAGGATTAACACCTAAAACACAAATGACACGTATTCCCAAATCCCAAAATAGATGAAAAGAAAGACCATAAACAATTATAGACAGTTGGTATTATATTTCACATCTGGCGTGATAGTAAAGTGATATACGAGTGACTTGGAGACGACGACCTTGGTCTGGTCACCCGCATTGTTTAAATAAAGACATGTGATTTATATTGATGATCTTTCAAGAGATATAGAGTTAATGATTTTTAAAATTCTGGTCAGGGATCGAACGATTTATTATAAAGGTTGGAAAAGAGTTGAGCTTACTTCACACAAGATATCGGTAAATATATGATCAATAATGGATGGCTGCGAGGAATTTGAAAAATATGTTTTTATAATATCTATTTCTGTCGCGCTATTCCCGAGCTGTCCCGCCCGAAGGCGATAGATTCAACTACAGCTTGGACCAATTATACCTATTTAAATTAGACGAAATAGCTATTTCGTAATCCCCGATTTTCTCCGCCAAAAGTGGATCGGTATACATTTTCTTTTCAAGAATCATATTAAAGAGGGCTTTGGCTATGTCTGTCGGTTTTCCTTTGTTGTTTTATATTCGTCAATTTTTTTATCCAGAAAGTAGGGAAAGTACAGAATCTCCACCTTACAGAATACCGCAGCCAAATAACAACATTGTGTTCCTGCGCGTGAGTAAGGTTGCCAGAGCTCATTGGAGAGGGGGAAAGAGTCAGTAACGCGTGAGTGATGCCCAGGGTGTTGCAAGCATCCCTTGTGATGCAACACCCATGGCATCACAAGCGTCCATATGGCTACGGTAACCGCTTATCACCAGGCGGGCAGTATGCTTGTTTGCCGACTTATGCCCGGTTTCGATAAGCAAAAACGAATCGTTTTGCTTACCAATTGTAGGTTTTTTATTGCCAAACTGGGCATATAGATAATTATGAAAGCTAATTTTACCTGTGATAGCTACTTCCATACGGGAGGGTCTGCTATGCAAAGCTTTGAGTTCTTTGCTTCATTAATATCGAATGTAAGGGCAATCTAACAAACCATACTTCACAAGAGGGTGACTCTCCTTGCCGCTCTATGCTTATCCCTTTTTGGCACATGGATACATCTATATTATCCATATGGGAGTCAAAAGTGACATATGAAAGTTGTTCTATTTTATAATTGATACATTTTAGAAGAAAGAGTCAAAAAAGAATTAATTGCCATACACCTTAAAATTATACGTGATATAAAAAAAAAAGTTTAAAACGGGAATATGTGTGTAGATAAATTGGCCACCAGCTCAGCATAATGTACGCACAGTCAGCACACAGCGCTGATTTTCAGCCAGTGGGACTTTCTGATCATACATCTGGGCAAGTAATGGTCACTAAAAGCAATTAAAATAAACCTCAAAATAAGGCTGTTTAGCTTCATCATCATCAGCCTATAATGTCCCACTGCTGAGCACAGGCCTTCTGCACATAAAACAGGGTGAAAGGGAATAGGCAGATACTCCACCACGCGTGCCTACTGCGAATCGGTGAAGGTAGGCTAGATGTCACCCTACTGTTGGAGTTTTCATCTAGCTTACCGACTATCACAATTATGTGATAACCGGGACCAACGGCTTTACGTGCCTTCTGAAGCACGGAAACGCTCGATTTGAACTAACACTAAAGGCGGTCACCCGTCCAGGTACCGACCACGACGGTGGTAGCTTTACTTGCCGGACGATTAAGAACGGTTTATCATGCTACACCACGAGCGCTTCGCTTAGAGTTTTAGAGCGCTTGTGTTTAGGTTACACAGCTATAATTCAGTGTGGGAAACAGGAACCCAAACTACGTTCTTTATGCTTTGAGTATCAATAATAACAACTGATACATTATAGCAAAATTGTAAAAAACATCGTAGTTTTTCTTTCAAACAAACAACAGCTTCCTTCACTTCAGTAATACGTTTCACACCAGCCACTTTATACGTTTTGGCATAATCTCAAAACTACACCAAGTTTCTTAAACCACCATCCAGTTTCCACATTTTCATAACAATCGGAACATTTCTAAACACTGTCACACTGCGAGAGAGCTTCGTATTCATTTTCCCGCGCGACAACGGTCTCGCAAAATGGCGGCGCTTTGTCGCGCGAAATGGCGGATTGTTCGTGTACACAACAATGAGCTGGAGCTGGCCGGCTTCCAACAGGACTTGAGAGCTCCAGATTTCAGGAGAATAAGGCCAATCACTTGGATTTCACCAAATATCCTAGTGCTTTCGATATTTTGGGTATCTATTACTGTCTGTCAGCTGTGAAGAGTAGGTACTTAGGATATAATAGAATTGGCTACTTGACAGTTTTCGGAAACATATTTTAAAATTTACATACGTGTATTTTATACCTCTTAAAATTAAAAAATTAAAATAAATTTTTTTTTTAACATTTCATTTGAAATTCGCGCAAAAACACCCGGTCACGTGACATTTGTCAGGTGTGACGTCACAGCACTTTAAACAACACTAGAGGTGTGTAACTAAACAAAAATACGCGAGCTGTATAACAGCTCACGTGTGTGTATATAGTCCTATAGTCCACGATGTAACGCGTACCGCGCTTCGAATCGAGCCGATACTCAGTGAGCGTGCGCGCTTATCGTGGACTATAGGTACAAATTGAGCTGATCTGCGAGCTGATTCATTGTACCGGCTCACACACCTGAGCCGTGAGCTGTTATGCAGCTCGCGTATTTTTGATGAGTTTCACACCTCTAGTTAAATTTGACGTCACAAACCTCACAAACAAACCATAGATGCTCAATCCCGGCCGCCCGCGTTTCGGTTCTCGTAATCCACAGATAAAAAAACTCACTTTTTATTTCCTAAAATAAAATATTAAATAATTATTATTATGCAAAAAACATATTGTGTAATTATTGTTAACCTATTAGCTATCATATCTAACATATTTCATATTTTTTCATTATAACTGTCAAGTAGCCAATTGGTAAGTCTTGATGCCTATGGACATAAGAAGTGGCAGTTTGCCATGTCTTGCTATCTGATAGTTGCCTGCTGGTCAACTTGGGTAGTCAAACTTGCAGGTTATTATGATACATGTTTGCAAAGTTGGTTATTAACACTCGAGGCGGTATAAGCGATAAGTGAGCCGAGAGTGTAATAAAATCAATGCACACGAGTGTCATACGACGTTTTTCAACACACTTGCGAGGAAAAAAGCAGACTTGTATCTTTTTAAGTAGATTTTTTGATAATAATCCACCACACTACGAGAACGTTAACAATAATGGCGCGCAAGGTTTTTTTTTTGACAGCGTTTCGCTGTCAAACTATTTTACACGTTTAAATTAAGAATGCTTGGTCTACACACATATATCACTTGCAGTTAGGTACAAACTAATCATAATCGGGATTATTCCTATCATAAAACTATGCGGTAATGTAAAGTAAAAAGCACTAGTGCGTAATAAGCTGCATTAAGATACTAAAATATATAGGTGGAGATTTGTAAATGGCATAAGATCATCTATTTGTTTACTTTATCGTAGAAATTAAGCTGTAAATCTTCCTAAGAGTAAATAAATAAAAAAAAAAAATACTGTGCAATAAATGTCACTTTATCAGCGAGTGTGTTGAAAAGAACCTTACTCCGTCCAATTACACATAAAAAAAAAATACATAGTTAAAACTAAGCGAAAAATAGTCCATAGATACTATTTCGGTCAGTAAAAATTGAGACCATTTAATTAGTTCAGTTCAATGAGTTATCATTTATGATTACTTACTAAAAAATATGTTTACTGAAAAAAACCTAACTGTAAAAAACAGTTGGATGTCACGATTAATTGTTTTCAGTACCATGATACTATAATAATCATAAATCACTAATATTAACTGTAAAATAATAATGAAGGCTCATTACAAAGATAGTAGATAACTACACCATAAAATTAAGGTAAACGACGCGGTTTCCGTTTCCGCATTAGCACTGAAATAAATATGGCGTCTCGTTTACAAGCGCGGGCGCTCCGGGATAATTACACAACATTATTACGCGTCTGCAAGTTGCTGGGTTACACTGACTTCTACACATTCTAGTGGCATTTGGTTTAGTTCCATTTGCGGTTGATAATGAGCTGGTTGATTGATATGAACAGCTGTTTATTAAAACCGTGAGTTTGTGTGCGTGTATGGGAAAAAGCCAAGGAAAAGAACAGAGGACGGTAGAAAGAGTGATGGAGAGATGTCATAAAGGTAGAGAAGAAATTCATGAATGAGGATTGCAAAGGATAGGATAAAATGAAAGGGCTTGTAGGAGGACTATGCCATAAAAACAGACAATGGTCATCGGTGTATAAGAGAGGAAGTGATTAAATTTAGTATAATGACAATCCTGTGTTCGATAAATCGAGTCCATATGTTTGCTTGTTTGTTTTTATACGACGCAGTCAATAAACAAGCGTATGACTCACCTGATAGGGCATCACTCACGCTTTACCGACCCTTCACCCCTCCTAAATGAGGACTAGCGACCGTACGCGAGCAGGAACACAACTTAAAGTTATTTGGCTGCGGTATTCTGTAAGATGGAGGTACATCCCCAGTCGAGCTGCTCTTTAAGGGAATAAACGCTACGCTCTACCTCTCTTAATAATGTTATGAAAACCCCAATTTGAGCCTGAATAATTTGTTTTTTATTTACCTATGAGTTCAATCATTTTTATAACAGCTCTATTTTGTTTACATTTAATACAAATGTTTTAAAAATGAATGATTTATATAAATTTTTATGTTTATTATATTGGACGCTTTAAATATATGTATAAAATGTCTTGTAAATATTCCAATCATACGTAAATGTATTCACAATTTACATATCAATTGATCAATAATATAATCTTAAAGTAGGCTTTGCATTGAGAATAGCGAGCGGCTCAATGACAAATACGTGTGCAAAGCGCGCTTGCGCCCGCGCAGCACTCCCTCGACACGATTACAAGCCATTACATTATTTATGGCTGCGTGACACTCGCGAACCTTGTCAAAATGTTATTTATATCAATTCCGAGAAGGTAGTGTGCTTGGTGTTGAGCGGGAGCGGTAGCGGGATCTGAAGCGTGATTATCGCAAGTCTTGCGGGATATCCATAGTTCCGCTTTGATAAGAGCCCTACTAAAATCCTTCTCTGAAATCTGTAGCTGCCCTATTCCTAGTCAATTTGCTATACATATTTCAAATTTCTTACATTATTTGATAAAATTACCTCATGTTCGAGTTTGACTGTGTAGTTAAACATTTTATTTATTTATTTACTTATGAACATCTATCAGATAAACAGATAGCCCAACGAGCATTGTAACCAACTACTATCTTTCTGTCCCGCGGTTTTACACGCGGAAAATCCTTTCTTAGTACACACCTACGAGAGCTACGCTATAAGAAGTTTCATGGTTCTATGACCAGTGGCTTAGAATCTGCGTTGATCCCTCAATATCAATCTACCAGTTATATTCTTTTGTACATATAAATATTCCTAGTTGTTGCTTCTATTTATCTTTCTAACCCGTCACTCTCTCTTATGCTATGTTCAACTCTTTCCCGCTAGTCTATACAACAAGCCAGCATCCTTACCCGCTCGGTGCCGTGGGCGCAGCATCCAATAAATATGTAATTAATAACAATAACACCACGGACGGACAGACAGACGTAATAACTCAATCTCGGCGAGGGTTGTCACGCCACCTTTAGGGTCTGCCCTTGCCAACTTTGATTAGATTACTTTGAATTAGGTTTGTTGTGTAAAATGTGGATATCAAGTTATGAAATAGGACTTGGATGTTTTGAACAGAGCTCTAATTTGAAGCCCCGCTCTATCAAATCGTTTTTTTTTTTAATAAATACATAAATCATTATCCCGGGACATTCCTCACACACGGTCATCTGATCCCAAACTAAGCAGAGCTTGTATATGGAAACCAGATAACTGATATAATACATATTCTACTTTTTGTTTGTAAATACATACCAGACTCAGGACTTTTTGTTTTCAGTGTCTAAAGCCCAGATTTCAGAGACATTTTAAACTCCTTCCGAATGGACGCTTTTATGCGCCACACATCATTGTTAGAAATTTGAATTTTATGGCCGTTGTAATTTCAGAAAATCTTGAAACGTTAACATTTTGATGCTCCCATGAAATAAATTACGTCACGAAACAGTAATTTTTATACTAAGATCTTGAACTTTTCAACTATATTTTACATGATTTGTTACATAAAAAATCCTTCCTTTATTTAGAACTAGCTTCTGCTCGCGGCTTCGCCCGCGTGGCCTACAGGAAACAAATTACATATTTTTCTAGAACAACAAAACAAAACAACGTTATCCCGCTTCGAGGGTGGAATTATTAAAATCGCTGAGACACGTATAAATTAATTTTCAATCTTCAGCCTAAACACAGAAATTGAAGATCCTAACTTCGGGGTTTACCCCCTTAGGGATGGAATTTCGAAAAACCCTTTCTTAGTAGATACCTACTCTTCACAAAGACTATACCACTAGTAAAACTGTGACTATACCCTCTACATTTCATGTCTCTAATACCAGTGGTTTAAGCTGTGCGTTGATATATCAGTCAGTCAGTCAGGACTTTGAATTTTATATATATAGATCATTAATAAAAAGTTACAGGGCCCGGCGCATAGAACATTGCTCGTAGATAAATTCAACTTACTGACTTAGGTAAGTTGTTACTATTCTAAAGAGGCGAAACAAAATGTAAGAGCGAACTTAGTACTGAGGTACTAGCAACTCGGAATATAAATCAGACTCACCCTCCTGAGGGTTTTTCCAACTTCACTATCGATTCTAGCGCGAATTCTACACGATTATACCTACGTGAAATATTTAGGTTCTCAGAAATATATAAGAAGTGAAATAAGTAGCATAATATCTTAGGTGCTTAACAAAACAACATGATATAACTATTCAGATTGTACTATATGCATTTTTTATTTGATTTAAGGTTCAATTTACGTTGTAGATTATTTTAAAATACAAAAGTGGTGTGTTTTAATTGGACACAAGTAGCTAAGAAAAGTCTTTACCAACCAAGCTGTTCAGTAGATATATTTTTCAAGGAGTTCATTGATTTATTGCAATCACTAATGGCACGGTTAATAACGTGTTGACGAGGTGTTGACGAGTGTTGTTTGCACTTTATGATCTAGGGATTTTAAGTATACGTTTAATATTTAATTTAAACATTTTATTATACTTACTTACTTTTATTTTTCAATTTTCTGTTAGCTTTATTTACAACCAATATGTACAAATTACAATCTATCTATAGAAAATTTCCTCAAGTCTGCCGCTGCTTCCGATTACCGGCAAGGTTCCCAGAAGGCTGGCAGCGTTTCCTCTTTGAATAGCCAAGCTGATGCATGACTTAAATTAGAGCCGAATTTCCTTTTCAGAATCCGTTTAAATCCCGTAAAAGAATAAGTATCAATTAAAATAAATTCACATACTCAAAGATAGGCGTAGAGCCAAGATTGAGCGTGTCTACTATGATTCATCAATAGCTCAGACATACCGGAGTACACCCTCGTAGGTACTCGGGCAGTCTCGACTTCTTCCACCGTTCGCACATTCAAATATTTGGCTCGTTTGTAAGCAGTAAAAACTATTTTATAGCCCCATTTTGAAGACATCTTTATAGTTTGTATTATCAGCACAATTTGAGTTTTATTTTTATTTGGGCGAGAGAATAACCAGTTCAGTAACACTACATATCCCGCTCGTACTACATTACATACTAATAATAGTATGCGTGTAAATGTTTTTTGAAAGGTATTAAGTATTTTTTCTATAGTGTGATTGAAAATAGCACCTTGGAAAATACATCAAAATCCGTGAACGACCAAGTAATTAGACATCTATGTAGGTGAAAATAGTTAATAATAGCAAAAGAAGAAAACGCGAATTTGCCTGATCTTAAAATGCCAGGAATGCAGGCAAGACCGTGGGATTAAAGCAGTGGCGTAGCAAGGGGGACGGTGAGGGCAGACTGTGTAAAACATAAAACTTATCTACAGAAACCTTTAGAATATAAAAAGAGGAAAATATATCTTGTGTGATGTCTTCGTGACGACGCTTTTTTTGCCATTAATTAGACAAATGGACATATTCATAGACAAGAAAAATGGAGTCATATTGTAGAAGATGCAATAGAATGGGGGTTGCCTACGCCACTTGTTAGCACGTTATATTACTCAAATAATAGGCGAAAATACCTATAAAGTAGTTCCACAAAGAAAATAATGCGATAGTCCCGACTGACGTAAAATTTTATTGAGTTCGACATCTAAAAAGCCAATATAAAAAGCTTTCAAGTCAAGATAAACAACTCTATTTCCAAAGGTAGATAACAATACCATTATCAATGTATTGAGTCTAGATTTAACCCTAGGATTAGTCTAGACAGGCCGAGGTGAATGGTTTCTAAGGCAAATAATAAATGTGCAGGTTTACAAATTACTTGGGCGTATAATTCGGCGCCCCACGGTTTGGCTTTATTATGCCTTTACCCTCTCAGTGTAATGAGCATTGAGTTATTAAACTGGCCCTTTGAAAACCCTTTTTATGTGCCTTAGAGTACGGTGTTTAGGGGCATTTTATAAGGTCTTTACGTTTAGTAGAGTTTTATAAGCGCCAAATTAAACTTGAGCTGCTCTATGATAAAAGTTCAACGACGAATCGTCCAAATATAAAATAAACATCAGATAAACTCAAAATATTGATACTTTATAAAATCCTCTTCACACATAACCAAAATTGTATGTAAACGTAACACAAAAAAAATCTAACGATCGAATGTCGATTTTTATCCAAAGACCGATGCTCTTCCCTACTGCACATCATTCCAAGTATCAAATTTCCTCCCACACATCTCTATAAACTGAAGGTTTTATCGCATACCTTTACATCCATTGCTCTTTTACTACTGTAGTTATCAAACCGCTACAACTAAAGAACAGTAATGTATGTCGAAATGTTTTAATACTTTGAATCAGTGCGGTCTCGTGGTACTGTTTAAAATGTTTTTTTTCGTAACAACCACTACCATTTGTCACTTGGTTGTCGTTATATATCACTCGATAGCATCTGACAGCCAAGCGACATTGTGGTTTTTGTTTATTAATATTTTTATATTAGTATAATGACATTTTGTGAAGGTTGGAGAATGATTGTTTATGGTTTTTTGATTCATATTTGATCGGGTCATATTTATAATACGTGGGGTAATTGGAAGTCATCTTACAACTGTTGCTTTTGTGCTACTGTCACTTAGAAGCCAAGTGTAAATGAACATTATGGCAATGAAATAAGACTCTTTTTAGGGAATAAAAGTTATCCTAGCATCTCATATCCTAGTCCAACAAACATTCATTGAACAGATTTCAGATTGAGCTATTTCGTCATTATAGTTCCTATTAGAAGCTGACGAGCGACCGTCACACTTCACAATACGCACGCAGATTAAAATACTTTCACTGACGCGTTTTAAAGGTAAATTGGTACAGTGGTTAAAAACTAAAATTTTCTATGACATCACTGAATTCTATAATTGTTAGACTTTTTTTTTGTGATATAAAATTGATTGATTTTGTTTTGTTCTTAGATTAAATTATAATTGAAATGTATTAAACATGTAGATTGATTTTAGTCAATATGAATATAAATTTGTGAATAATAATTTAAATAGACAATCTTAATTCAATTTATTAATAATGTGTATTTGCATGCTTATGAAAAGCTAAATGTGCTGAATCTATTGTATAAATATAAGACCTTAATGTAAATTATTAGAGTATTAGAGTCAGACTTTTCATAAGTGCCTGCGAAGGTCTATTTGAATAAATGATTTTGAATTTGAATTTGAATTTTGAAAACCACGTTTAAAGCAAATAAATAATATTCTATTCTATTCTATTCACGAACGGGTCACCAATATAATACGTTAGATAATACACATACAGGTGGCAGCACTGTTTGTACCTAATGCATGTGTAGTGTATGTGGTACGTCGTCTTTGCTCAATTAGAGGGTGTATTAATGAGCAATGAGCCCCTACAGACCGCTGTAGCTGTACCACCTGCACTGCAGTCCTGAGCATTACACCGACGACTTAAATTAATTAATCGCCTTTACTTTAAATAGGGCTGCCAAATTGTACACACGACAATCTGATACCAAACTAAGCACAGCTTGTACTATGGAAACCATAACTGATATACCACATATACCCAGAGACAGGACGTGCAGACATGTTCAGGCACATTATGGGAATCGAACCAAACACCTGCAGCATGATAGGTAGGTAGGTCTTACGCCAGCTGGCCCGTCAATTAGGATGATGGAATAAGCTCGGCGAACGATATAAGGTGGTGCAGCATGAACTTTTTCGAAAAAGACGGATAATCTCTTCAAGGTCAACACTTTGACATCCCCCTAATAATGGTACGCTGACCGCTTACCATCAGGTGGGCCGTAAATCTGCATCCTTCCTCCTTGTTTTCTATTTTTTGGCATAAAAAAAACTAAATTTTCACTTAATCTCCAACCAGCTTTCTAGCATACTTTTTTATATGAATCACCGTTTTGTATGTGAGTATACTTATTCCAAGACTGTCTGAGTGAGTTCATAACACCTGTCGAACAGACGGCGGAACAGCCTAATGCTTTAGATCGACTTAATCTTAACCTAATATACTCCTCATCCGTCTCGTAAGCAACGCAGATGTCTATGCATATTCCAAGTTTCAACACGCCTCTCCATAATTACTCAATGACACCCACAAACTAATGTACACCCTATACACACACTCATAAATATCCATATCCCATGACCTGGTACAAACAATCTAAACCACATGTTAATAATTAAATTGGAACTTAGCATGATTGTATTTAGGGTTGGATTTCGAATGGCGTGACTAAACGTTAATCTTAAAATAGTACAAGCCAAGGTACGGACGGTGACAGAATTAGTAACTAATCGGTTGATTTAATCTCAGTTTAACCGGCGTCGGTCATTCACCGGTTATGACGTAATACAACTGAGTTAATTGCACAAGTCATGTGTCAAAACAGCAATTGGTCGCGTCAAAATGATTATAAACAAGCTCGATGAATCCAATTAGCTGTGTTATCTTCACAAATCACAAGCGGTCGTTACGTAAACATTGGTTTTAATTAGTGAAATTGATACACGATTTGCTACAGATTTATTTAGCGGTCCAATCAGCTGCAGCTTATGAGATCTTGGTCTATAATTTCGGATTCATATTTTGAAATCTGTAATGATTCTAGGGCGCTTCATCATGATTCTTTAACCCTTTTTTATTTCTCAGCACATTAATAAACGTGAAATTATACTTCTTTAAAGTAAGATATACATTGCGGTCCTCTTGTTCGTATATTATTTATTAAACACTCTATTACGAAAAAAGGAACGAGAGAAAAAGGTCTGAAAACATGGAGACTTGCAAAATAAGTCAAAATCCAGAACGGGTTCGCGTTATCTCGGCGACACAGTATGGCGCCGGCTGACCCGAGATAAACTCGCAACTTAGCACAATGTAGGAGACCTAGCTCGCTTCACGAGAACGCATACCGTGCTCTCACAACAAAGTCAGGTCAAATACTACAGATAAGAGTGAAGGTCATCCGATAAATTCCTAAAGAATTTGGGTGCTTTGTGTTTAAACTATATTGACGACATTTTTTTTAATATTTAAAAAGGTTAATCTGTTTATTGCGTGAATGTTTTAATATAAAGCTTTTATTTATAACTAGCTGTCCCCCCTCGGTTTTACTCGCGTTCCCGGGATGAAAATTTCATGATGATCCGTTGAGTAGTTGAGGCGTGAAGGCGTAACAAACAAACTCGCTTTCGCATTTATAATATTAGGTGATATTAGTTAGGATACTCGTACCAACAGAAAGAATATAAATGTTTGTTTGTACATCCAACTTCCATGAACACAATAATAAACTGAACGCTCCAGGGGTACGCAATCATATTTCCAAATTGAATAAGAACCGCTAAGTGCTTAATATCGGTTCAATATTCAGTCATTAGTCAAGCAATTACTTTCCGCTCACCGACCGAACATTTCAACTTATCCGTTTAACTGTTAGAGTTTAACTATTAAGTCATTAATATCGAAATTCTGTGAAGCATCGGTCACGGCGGCCATTTCGTGTTTCTGCGCCATTTTAGGATTAACAAGATGGCGGTGAACAAATGCGCACGTGCACCGGTAAATCTGTTTCCTGAAACATGTTTACAAAATGCTTTGCGCGCGTTTATAAAGTCACCTAAACAGCATTAACTTAACACAAGCTGTACACCTTTTGAAGTTGTTTCTAATTAGCAACCTTTATTCACAGTAAACCACCATATAATTATTACGGTGGCCATGAATTTAATTGCAGATTTACATCTTCATTTATACATGTAGATTCAAATAAATGCCAAGAATGCAATTTAAATAAACAAATAATTCAAATCAAATACAACATATTAATTTAAAGGTGCCTTTGGCGGCATATTATTTAATACATTAAAACGAAATATTTCTTAGAACCAAAACGTATTTTATTGAAATGAATGAAATGCAGAATTATTATAAATCGTGCCATTATAACTGACTCACAATGACCTTATAATAGATATTAGCAAAAGGAAAAGGAAGTGCCCCAAGTGCACACCCGGAGGGACACCACAAGTTGGGACTCCTAAATAAATACAAATGCGTTTTGTTGCCTTGTGAGAATTGATATTTATTGTCGAAAAAACGACGTCCCGCTGCGGGACAGCTGCCTGCGCACAGAAAAAACGCAGGCAGACCCTCGAAAACTTATGGTTTTTGTTGTCGAATGCTGACGTCAGAACCAAAACATATGAGGGACATTTTAAAGAAACTGTTATCGTAAAATTTTATGATTATTTAATTAATTATTTTATGAGCTTTGTTGTATGGGAATTAGGGTTGATTTTATGTTCATAAATTGTTACCTACTTACTTAAAACAACAGTATTATGAATATAAAATCTTATACCGATAAGTTATTCATACTCAGTATTGATATTATTTTTTCTTTGTCCTCAGATATCAAACAACTAGTTTACATCATTGTGTGAGTACTTTTACTTCTTAATTGTTTACACTTTTTAGCTTCAGAGTTAAATTAACGATTCCTGAAGAACCTTAAAATGTAGTCAACGTAAACTCTGATCGTACGATCTCCCTAATTAAATTATACGTTACTTGAGTGTTACCTCATTAAAATATACCAACCAGCCTGAAAATGAATCAATTTACCACAACTACTATTTGTGCGATCATTAGTAGGTGAAAGACAGCACGTTTGATTCGCGGAATCAGATTCGTGTATAAATTAATAACACGGTCTCGACTCTCGTTACTACCTGCGTGGAATACTTTAATTTGCATACAGATTAATTCCCGCAAAACTAATAGAGTACGTCGCTACTGTGTGTTCTCGATTGTTTATCAATTGTTTATCGCGCCGAAATAGTTAGGTACGAATTAAATTAATGCTTTTATCTGTTGCAATATCTGTATGAGACTATGAGTATCTGTTGCAATGTTCTAAATCCAGAATCCATTTTCAATATTGTAAAAAATTTTTTTTATTGATGGTTGAATTAAATATCTAGTCATCATCTATACAATATTACCATTTCGCTACTAATTCATGAAGACGTGAGAAGTCCAAAACAATTAAGTGAGTATACAGTGAGTCCCAAATGACAGTGGTTATACCCTCGTTCATCATTCCCCCGGTTCGCTCACCAAAACAGAGGTGAGCCATTAATGATTCTATTAAAGTTCGCTTCAATACCACACCGCGCCGAATTTATGTCGTTTCCTACGTTTTACTTACTACTTAGCTGTAGCGGTTCTATTTGTATTATTAATTAAAAAGTTATGTTTATTGCTTGTTCTATTTGATTGTGTTATTATTTATTTACTGGGAAGATGTCTCAGTGCTACCTACTGATCCATCGACTATTGCCACTAAAATAATTATGCTTAGCATAATATTTTAGAACAAAATAAAAAATAAAATAAAAATAAAAACCAATAAGCGTCCCCATTCTTCAGAATTATATATTTGGATCGATAATAGTTTAACAAAATCCGCTTATTCACGGTCGATTATCTACAATAGGAAATTCTTTATGTTTAACTACAAGTAAACACGTCAGTCAAAGGGTTGCATTATTAGGGAACGGAATGGGGAACGTGACGAATGTGTTCGTGGACAACGAAAACAAACATGTCCGATTGTGGATGACATTCTCGCTCGAACGACCGAATGCTTGGAGGATGCGGGTTTTTTTATGTTTCTAATGTTCGATGCGGTACTTATTGTTACGTTCCCTATTCCCCATATTTTGTTAATGCTTGTTTCTTGTTATGGGTTTGAAGCTCGCTTAATATCATCTTTTTTAATTATACATTTTATATGCTTAAAAATACCAATTCATATGGATAATTAATTTACTTTTGTTTCATCTGACGAATTTGCCATTTCTTTCATGATTTCTCAGCAATTACATTGTCTATAAATTCATCAAGTTGTAGACCGGCCCTAGGTCTACCTTTCTATTAGCTACTATCGTTTACTCACGATCTCAATCCACTATCATTACCTTATTTCAATAGTCTATTAGTACCTTAAAATACTGCATTATCTCGAGAGAAAACTTTAGATCGATTTCTAAACGAGTTGTGACCATGGTACCGCTGTAAATCTCGACTTGACAGTGACAATCACTTTCTCAAGGGGGCGTGTGACAGCTACGCTTGGAGATGTTTAGATTTTACAAATTGTTTATGGTCGCGCCCACCCACAGGTATTTTATGCTAATGAATCTTTTACTTTAACTCAATTATGTATAGCTTGACAACATTTTTGAGTTTTTGCTTTTTTTGTTGAATCATCAAGATTTGGAACGTGGAAACCAACACATGAATTCTATGTTAGTATTTGCTAAGCTTTAAATTATTATTTAATATTATAAATGCAAAGATTTGGATGTTTAGATGTGTTTAGATAGTGGCGCATAATCGGCGGAACGGATTTGGATGCAATTTGGCATACAGATACAATATGATCTGAATTAGCACATTGACCCTTTTTAATCCGGGAAAATAGATCCCTTGGGAGAAACTTCGGAGAGGAAACTGTGCTCCAATAATAATGAATACAGAGAGTTTTGACACTATAATTATCTTCTCTGTATAAGACCGACTTCTGATCCGATGGTAACTTCAGTAACTTTGGCCTGTCTTTAGTGCCTTCCGCCTAGGGGCCTTAGTTTAATAACTGGCGTTAACTTTGACGATGGCCCATATAATGCCATATCCCGAAAGCGCCATTCCATAAGTCTATGGTTTAAATTCGCATTTGTTTTTAATATTTTAATTTGTTCTTTTGGTTTGTAATCACGCCGGGCACAGGTTTCACCCTGTGGCCGTTGATATGCGCTGATCTCGCGGGAATCGATGTAATTGAGGACTTATAGCTACCACTTACCCAAGTTGCGGAGACGTTTGCACTGCACTTAAGTACACCGTAGTTAAAATGTAGTGTAATGTTGTTAAATTGTGTTACTGTACAGATAACATATCTGTGTGTAGGTGGTGTTTGGCGATATA
Source organism: Achlya flavicornis (assembly GCA_947623365.1). NCBI lineage: Eukaryota > Metazoa > Arthropoda > Insecta > Lepidoptera > Drepanidae > Achlya > Achlya flavicornis. The sequence continues at coordinate 15,740,994 of OX392477.1, read as the reverse complement.
TTTCTCATGAATTTTAATAAAATTATATTATAAAGCGCGGGATAATTATATAGCGGGTCAGGCTCAAGAGCGAAGCGAAAAAAGAGAGAAAGAAAACAAAAGAAAATCACCATAAAGAAAAAAGTTTGAAAATTATTACTATTGAGAACTTGCGTAAACGACCCAACTAGTTTGCATAAGATCAAAATCAAAAAGTATTTATTCAATTTAGGCTTTGATAAGGATAAGGATAATGAACGTTAGAAAAATTACTCTACGCCTGTGCTCTACACCAAATACAACTGGAACTGAGAAGACTACTATTATTTTATTTTATTAGGTATTATTCACTACTGTATCAATCCATATTGGCAGAATTGTGGGCAGAATGTACCATACGTAACACACAATTTTAAGGCCTATAAATGGATCTCTGTTGTACCTATACGTTCCGTTTATCGATAAATTAAATAAATTATATCTTTCCAAATGTTTGCCAAACATCTTTACGCCAAATATAAATCAATTTAACGTTTCACGCTTCAGTCTCTTCCATCCAAACATTTACATAATATATCGTATCGTAAACAATATTTACGCGCCTAATCAGCAGCGAAGCGTTTAATGGACACTTCAACTTCTTATTTTTCATATGTATTAAAATCTGCATGTGTAATGTGTTGTAAAACATGTCAACTGAATAGGGTTGCGACGTATATAACCTGATTATCACTTTATGGAGCATTTTATTACATAATATATATGTGTGTGTAAATTGTAATGGTGCCTGAAAAGCACCAAAATATATATATTTACATTCGAATTGAGAACCTCCTCCTTTTTTTGAAGTCGGTTAAAACATATTTGTCAAAATTCCATTCGAGATAATGCCTTAAAATAACCAAATAATTTAATAAAAATCTATTTTCATGGAAAATAAGGCACATGAGAATAGCAGCATAGCATCCCTAAAGGTGCGTCGAATCGCTGCGCCCGCGCACCCGTCGCGGGCAAAGCTGCGAACCCACGCGCAGCTATTGTCCCCAGTTCCCCACCTACACTACCTCTGCTCGATAACCTTACCATTTTACTTTCGAATATTCCAATATCATTTCAACTCTATCACTCTTTACTTAAGATACAGAATCACTGCAAATGTAACTTACCTTAAATAAGAATAGCACAAAGTTGTTCCCACTGTGGAAAAACTTAATTTGAACTTTATGTGTTAAAAGATAAGGTTGAATAAAACGTATGCTTAAGTTTGTAAGTAATGTAAACTAAAACCTTACAGACACCATTCACATCCCGTCGGATAGGTACATAAACATTGCGTTAAATAAATCATTGGGACATGTTTTGTGACGTCTACTTTTAACTTTTGTTTTTTTTTATAAATTGTAGTTCTCTGTTTATTTTATGAGATGCTAAAAATGAGATACGAGCTGTATTTATTTAGGTTTGATGTGTAAAGATTCAATAATATATAATATGGCATTCTGAGTCATCGATTGGATAAATTATTTTTAAAATGCCCTCTAATATAAGTAGAGGTAGATTTATATAATCTAAAAGCTGTCGGTAATCAATAAATAATGGTCAAATATAATATTCTACATTGATGTCATAATCAATATAGTAATTCACAAACATAATGCCTTAATCAAAGTTCTAACTAACTAAACAAACCAAAACAAGTAATCATTTAAAATCAATTACGACCAAACCGAACAATAAAGTCGAATCAAATTATAAATCCAATAAATTATCTACCAACTAGCCATTTTCACCTCCGCAAACAATAGCCGTAATTCATACAGAGTAATAAATTAATATTAGCACGGGCAACACTGGCCGTATGAAACAGCCTACGCTTAAATCGTAAAACCAGTAAAACTGAAGTTTATACCGACCGCAACCGCGACCGTTTGCCATACGGCGCTAACATTCTCGTTTTTGTACAGACATCCCTTGCTTTTTAACTTTTTTTATTTCTTCTCTCGAATAGGCACAGCCCGCATGTTTCGTGTCTTCATTGCATTCTAATTTTGAAATGTGTAAATTAATTCTGTGGAATGAGTGTTTGCTTTTTTTTTACTGCACAGTTTGCTGTCTTGATCACTACAATTAATTTTTGCTCCTCGTTTAAATACTTCTTTCTTTGCTAGGATTTGAGTCTCAACTCTCAAGTCTTGATATCCCCCGGTTTAGAGTCAGAGGCCCGCCTGCTTTATTCCTTTACGATACAGTATTGATTGACATTGAAAACTTTGTTATTAGGTATTTTTAAAATTTTGTCTCTTGCGTAAGCCGACATAGTCCAAAATTAATAATTTCTAGTAAGCCTGTTTTTTATGTTAATTAGTTGGCTGAGTTTAAAATTGTAGGTGCCTATTTTAATAGTCAGCAGTAAATTAACACACTTTATGATATGAACATGGTTTACAAATATGCAGATCAATAGTGGCAAAGTCATGATATTGAATTCATTCATATTAATCTATTCCAATTTTGACGGGCCAGTTGGCGCAGTTGGTTAAGAGTCTGGTAAAGATTCCACCTATTGCGCCGCAGGTCGTGGTTTCGATTCCCGCACAGGACATGCATTTGTGTGCATGAACTCTGTATGTCCTGAGTCTGGGTGTAATTATGTATATTAAGTATGTATTTAAAAACAAAAAGTAGTATATGTATTATATCAGTTATCTGGTTTCCATAGTACAAGCTCTGCTTAGTTTGGGATCAGTTGACCGTGTGTGAGGAATGTCCCAGGATATTTATTTATTTATTAAGTTACACAGCACACCTAGTTCCAATTGAAAATACTGAATATAAAGATCGATCATAGTGATTTAATTCAGTTTTCAATAAATAGTATAACCTCATTCGGTTCGAATTCCCGCATATTATTTTTTCCATGGCAACACACATTCAAAATGGCGTCGCAGATGGAGACACTCGATAGTGGATGCAAAACCGGATTGATAGTGCTAGGTAGTGAGTCCCGGTTGACATTTATTACTATCCGGGGGCAAGAGTTATGGGCGGCGGGAACTCGCTGAAAGTTTGCCTTAAAACTACTTTATTGGCACCACTCCAGGGTACTAAAGGAAGCTATCCGCCGTCTATGTACCTCGATATTAATTCATTCGTTCTCAGCAAAAAAACATCATATTTTATCGATAATAGCATATGTCGCTGCCAGCAAAAACTATAAATCTCCACATGCAAAATATTTATCGTCACTGTATACGCCACGGAAAAGAGAGTGGTATACGCAGTATAAAGTCTCAAGCTCAGGTCTCAAGTTTTGACATTTATTGCAATGTTTTTTTTGTATGTAATTTCTGCTTGAGAGGTTATAGGAATTTCTTCTTTTAACCCTCGATAGTTTCACAGCCACGATCCAATGCCGCAAGTGTTCCCATGGCATCATCGCCATCTTCTGCTATACAGCTTGCTAGCTCATCTCTCACATATTTCGATGCAGAATTGATCATCGTGTCCCATACTAGCATTACTAAAACTGCTTCTTTTGTTTATTTAAATGCCATTGCCATTTTTTGTGTAAGTATTTCTGTTAAAAACAAAACAATCCGCCCCAAGTTGTGACAACTTCATACTAACAATGCGGAATCTAAACAAAGAACTTGCAAATCTAACCAGCCAGTAAAATGTTTCTTAGAAAATTCACTAAAAGGACCAAAAAAAGTCTTCTTGTAATTGTGAACGCGTCGCTTGTTGTGTAAACATCCGATGGCTGAATCCGAGCGCGTCCGTGGGATGCCATCTTTTTTGTTACATTTTGCGCGGGAAGATTTATGGGCATTGACAAAGTCAATTTGACGGTACGACGTGGCATAGAGATACGGCACGCCTGACACCTAACTGAAGGTCTTTTATGATGGAATTTGGCATGGGCTTTTAACTTTACATTGTCCTTACGTAAACATATATTCGTGTTTCGGATGAATATTCAACGTGTCGCTACAAAAATGCACTCCAGTGGATTTATTACCGCGACGCCGAGTTTACAGTCGCCTCGAGAATTTATCGGGTTTTATTCTCTAGAGTTACGCAAATATCGACATTACCGAATGTTAAAAAGCTTCAAACGAATTCCAATCACACGTTCTTTACGCTCAGCAATATTTTAACTCATTCCGTGAGCCAAATACTAATAAAGCCGCAGCTCAGTCAGGACGTGAGAGACATCTCCCTCTATTAGTAATTAATATGTCAGTGACGATCTGTCTCCTCTCAGAACTCCAACACTTCAAGGAAATGCACCAACAGAACTAATATTATCACTACAAATATCTCACGCGCTCGCTACCGCTTCTACGAATCTAACTTTTTCCTTTTTTTGTCACCGGCAACCCTGTCATTTTTATCCATTCCCGCATTTTTCTTTTCACCCGCTTGCTTATTACGTTTCCAAATATCACGTTACACGGCACACCTGTTGGGTGGTGTGGCGTATAAACGATGACACTTGCGTAGGCTCGATCCTAGATATGAGTTTGATTAATGTGACGTTATTTTTGGCGCCAATTTAAACGTAGAGTGGGCAGCTCTCGCGGTGTTCCTCATCAATCTCCAACATAATGAGGAGATGCGTTGATAGTGACAGCCGGTGCCGAGCGCGCTAAAACGCGCGGCGCCTGACACGGCCGAGGCCTAACGAGCCATGTCCCGCACAAAAAAATATAAAGGAGCGAACACGCGTCCGGCGTCTCATTCAAGATATTTGTCGTCTGCACTGTTCCCTGTACCCTGTACCAATTACGGGAATCGAGAGAGCACGAATTCGTACGTAATCGATTTCGAATCTGTCACGAAGTCATGCGACGTTCGTTTAAAACGAGCAATCGATACGATTTGAAGTTAATCGAATTATAGCATTAATTAATATTAAATATGGAATCCAATTATCGTGATGTTTGGTGTCATGTTCGATTGAGCGTACATCGTTCGATCATAAAAGCTATTACGAGGCCGCGGTGCCACTCGATCTTGGCGATGCGATCTGTGCTCGTTACCTCGGCTAGCTCGGGGAGATACGACAAACGCCATTATTTCTCTTTTGACAGCTAGGCACTTTATACAGTCGCCAAGCGTAGGTGGTCCCCTATCTCGGACGCTCCCGGAGTCCGGAGTCGACTTCCTAAGTCAACATTCTCGCTGTGCTTTTGTTGTCACAACACTATTGTCCGTGTAAGAAACAGACGTTGGAAAAGACCTACACGATAGTGGCACAGCAAATGTTTTATTGTTAAAAATAAGATGTTTATGTCGTATATAAAATAAATGGGCGAAATACGCCGTCGCATGGACTGGAAAGCTACCGTGTACTCTGATTGTTTATTTTTAATTGTTTTGGGTTCAATTTTGGAGGAAAATGTAAAGCAACGATCTATTCAAACAACTGTTAATAATAACTCGGTCGTATGTCGTAGCTTTGAATGAGATTTAATTTTAATTAATGTTTTATTAATTTGCAAAATTATGTTGTCTCGTAGAACTCAAATAATTATGCTTACCATATTTTCAGAAAATGAAGTAATCGCTTTTGTTTCCATTCTGGACGGATCGAAGATAACTAAATTAAGAGCTACTTATCTAAGTGACGATCCAGTTGTACCTACTGTTTAATTTATCCTACCTCCACCAATAACATCATCATTATTACGTAGAAGTAACAGCATCAATAACATCTCCCAAAGATTATATTTAAATTAAAAACGATCGTGAAATAAAGTCAATAAAGTTATGTTTTCACAAACATTAGTAAAACGTATTTCCTTTCAGGTTTTACGACTCCATTATCATATAGATGGAAGCGTGTGTGGTATTATTTAAAAAAAAGTTTGCTCCAGTGTATCGTAGGGCTTCTACAAGTTCAGAAGTCAAAATAACCTTTAACTAATAAATGTTTTTCTTTCGTACATTTATTTGCAAGATCATAACTATGATAGGGGATTATCGGGCCCCACCATTGAGATATTGGTGATGACATATGACATGTATGGCGTGTCTTGGTTTTTGAAAGTGCATACATACCTATACAATACAAAATTTCAGAGATTTATCAGTAAAATGTTTGAATCACATCTGCATCTTTAATCTGCTGTAAATCTTCTATAAAATATTACTCCAGACTCCAGTGGCCTTTTTTAGGGTGTAAGTTCAATCTGACAGTTGCAACACAACATCTGACACCCTCACACAACTTCCATATGACATAAAATAACAATAACAATTTCATTATGAAATCTCTCGACTCTCGAGCCATATTTGAATTTATATTGTGCGTTTACGTTTTATGTTCAATTCAGATGTATTATAGGTATAAAACCTACGCATTCAGTCTCATTTTGACTTATTTATGACTTGCTTCGTGATTTCGTGGCCACTTATCTACTCACAGATCAAAGAGTAATAAGATAATATGTCTCCTAATTGCCTACCGTCAAAAACTCTTAACATTTTTTAAGCAATCTAATCTAATTTGAACAGAGGTGTGTTTTAGTAGTTCTCGTGCTCGTGGTGTAGCATGATTAGCCGTTCTTAATCGATCGAAGCTACGTCAGTCGTGGTCGGTACCTGGATTGGTGACCGCGTAGTGGTATTTCATATCGAGCGTTTCCGTGCTTCGGAAGGCACGTAAAGCCGTTGGTCCCGGTTATCACTTAATTGTGATAGTCGTTAAGCTAGTTGGATGCCTCCTAGGCGGCTTCAAAATTCCAACAGTAGGTTGACCACTAGCCTACCTCCACCGATCCGCAGTGGGCACGCGTGGTGGAGTATCTGCCCATTCCCTTTCACCAATATTTGTGAAAAGAGGCCTGTGCTCAGCAGTGGGACATTATAGGCTGATGATGTTGATGTTTAGTCCACATTGAAATTACTTTCGATAAACCAAAATAAGGTCGAAATTTGACCACGCTTGTCAAAATCTTTTGCGTTTTTCATTTTAGCTCTGGATCTCACGCACATGCAATCAGGCATCGCAGGCGCATGGAAAGTTCCACGTTTGCCATTTTCATAAGAATTGAAGTTTGTTCTAAAGCCTTTAAAATATCTATTGATCGGTTTGTTCATCCCATAGTGCGTGGGTTGAACGGGTCGGACGGCATTGTTTAGCTATTGTCTATGCGTCGACTACAGAGTTACAAAAATAGTTGGTTTTTTTTGGGATAGGACCGTTTTTGCAACAGTTCACCTAAATTCTATAAATGCGATATTTTTCCATATCACAGAAACGGTTACCATTCATCATCATATCTGTGATAGAAAACGATATCCCACCAAAAACATTTTCATGTAAAATGTTGCCAAGACGAGACCATATGGCTCGCACTGTCAAAAAGTTATCATATTTCATATAGAGCCAAGTTTATAACTCTACACGCCATAACTTCACAAACCGTACACCGTAGTCAAAATATGTGGCTTGGCCGTTTCGCTACCGTAACATGGGAGTAAGGTGAAAAATTTATTCCCTGTTTTCTGTAGTAGGTACAATCGTTCTTGTCGTAGCGATACGGCCGATTATATTTTTAGTCTGTATTATGTGACTGTTGGTCTATCCATAAAACAACCTTCTCAGTCTACTCGATAAGCCTAAATTGGGCCCCCTATTTCCTTCAACCGTCAAGAATTTCAGTCACAATCAACACACAGCGCATACCAATCGTAACAAGATACCAACACAAGTAAAAACAAAAGGAATAACTTATTGAAAACGTCCGTTACCAACATTTAGCCCATATATCAAACGTCCTTAGTATAGCTGGTTGCAAACCATCGGACACCGTCGCACGTCCCAATGTGACGCGTCGAATACTAACCATCATCAATCGGTGAATTATTCATCCCTCGTGTGCATATTCAATCATTAACCAACAATCAATGATCCGTGGATAGAGAAGTGATCGAGCTTGCACGCATAAAGCCTGAAAAATATGCGAATGTCAGATGAAACAAACTTATGTCTTATATTCGCGTGGCATGAGACGGAGATAGCGTGTTTCGCGGAACAAAAATGAACTAAGCGCTTCTAATCTAAATAACTCGTAAAGTATAGAATATTTTAAAAGATCGTTAGTATCAGAAGGTCAGGTTACTGATATTATTTATCGATTTTTTGTCTTAATTACCATGAAGTCACCATGAACGAATAAAAACGAAAATTAATTAATAAAAGAGGTATCTTTGTGATTTTTTTCTATCGAGAAATTTTCATTCCATTATGTTTTTCCTCAGAGTGAACCCTTGCATATATAATTAAAATACCCATATAAATATATTTTTTTCATTTAAATATTATTTACTTGGGAAATTTCAATTCTAAGATTCTTTTGCTTATACGCACTCTTAAGCACTGCATGATAAGATGGGCCAAGTTAAAGTGGCGGTGAGTAGCCAAGCCTTATGACAGCTGGTCTTAGTAACGCGAAAGTGAATGAAATATACTGAATAATTACTATTTTGTAATGTAAAGGTTGTTGCTCAATAGACTGGGTATAATTAAGGGCGCGGCGCGACGGGTCGCTTCGCCCTAAATGCTGTTCAAATAATATAAGCACACATTAAAAATAATTGCATAGTAAGTAACACTTATGTTCGTATTTTGACGATATTGAACTTTATTTATTGGGTAGTTAGATTATATTTATTTAAATGTTAAAAATATACAAAGTTGTACCAAACATGTAGACAAATTATAAATTAGAAGTCAATGTCTAATTATTATTAATTTTATAGGCAGTATCTTCACTATAATCGTATAGTTTTATGTAAAACTAAAGGACAAACATGTTATTAGAATTTTTAAATTGAAATGTTATCTAGAATTCGATATAGTAGCAAAGTAATGGAAATAAGTCTATTATCGATTCTAATACTTTTATTTTTATTAAAAAATAATATTTGCAGGCTATAAAACATCTTGTCATGTAGTAGTAGTAGTAGTAGTAGATGCATTGAAACAAGACAAACTGACAACTTCATAACGCTATGTAAATAGTTAGCTAACCAGTTGAGTACATTTTAATAGCATGAATAATTCATGGGCCAATTTAAATTTGTATATGTTTGTGGACACTAAATTATATTTTATGGTGTTTTAAAATTAATTTTTAACATGCGGAGACGTGAATGCGCCGTTTTACTTTATTTTATTGGTTTGCATCGACTGATGGTTTGGACATTATTTTTAAGGCCTAGCGTCCACTAGCGCGGCGGAACTAACCGTGCGGCATCACAATAATTTATCTTCTATGAAACTGTGGTGTGCGATTAGCAGTTTTTTTTTAATACTACTGCAAACAATCTTACAGCCCGCGATGGCAAGCAGTTACCTCAGCTACCTCATCCTATTGACGCTTGCAACACTAGAGGTATCACGAGCGCGTTGCCAACCCTACAAAAATCTTCACACCCTTCTTCAAGAACCCCATACTCCCTTGGGAAAACCACGGCGCGGCGGGGAGCTCATTCCACAACCTGAGCGTCCACGGTTGAAAGCCCCTTTGAAACCATTTTCGTCCCAATGTTGAGGATAATCTCAAAGAAAGAAAACATTATTCCAAAACACAACATAATGAGCGTTTTTGTCATGATACCTCTATGCTTAAAATACCTGTCAAATCATGAACTTAAGGTTCAAATTGGTTCGAATTATCAACAGTTCGACTGGGAGGTATTTTGAGCATAGAGGTACCTTTCATGAGAAAAATGCTAATTACACACACTCGCGCATCACCTGTAAATTGTTAGTCCGCCGTTTCGATTCGGCACGTTTCTTCCTTTGTGGACGTGGGCCTTAACCTTAATACTACAGACAGACAGACTGATATTGCAATGAGTAATTAACTTACAAAATCTGTTCGTATCAGTATTTATACAGCTAAGAAAATGCAACAATAAAAAAAGCTATTCATGTAAGGAGGATATTCGAATCGATAAAACTGCTTTTGTACTAAGATTTGTTGGGCTTTACCCCCCAATATATCGCGGAGGTACCTCAACTGTATTTTTAACGACCCCTAAGTCCAAGTGGAATTTCGAAGATAAGCCAGGACACCAAAAATGTTTTGTTAGTAGTGTATAATAGAACATAAATGGTACGAACCTATAACAAAAATAACCTTATAACTAAATAACAAAAAAAGATTCCCATAGATCCAAAATAATCTAGATTGACACCTAGAGCTTCACGCAAAACGGGCCCACTTCAAGCGGCCTACTTCCGGAAAAAGGAGCCCCGAACAACCTAGAGCTAACCTACCATCAAATTTAGCTATTCCGAACCGGTGGTAGAGTCAGCTATTACGTTCATAAGTGCCTTATCAGGGCCTAAACAGGCCTGCTTTTTTAAATCAAACATGTAATTCTAACACGATCCCATCACAACTACATTGCCATTTGCCATTGAGCCAATGTGCGTTGTCTAATAAATTCCCAATCAGTTTCGACGCTATTGAATAGTAGACCACAAAAAACTGTTAAATTCGTAAAGCACCGGGCCAACCGCGCGACGAAATGGCACCAACGCGCTGGCCCTAATAAGTATGTTTAGGGCCAACGCAACTCAGTCGTCTACGGTTCGCGGAACAGTTCGTTTGTTTATTGTTATTTTTTTTCTTGTATGTGTGCATTGTATGCAACGCGGCACTTCGTAGTTCGATCGATTTTAAACAAATGACGATACCTACTGTTTACTCGTATGAAGAAGTTTTTTCCCAAATGTTCCGGTGGGCCTATCCTTAGTCTTGAAATCATTGGTTAAATTTTACCAGTGGCGTAGGGTAAATATGATGAAATATGATTTGTTAGGGGCCCTTCTACCTGGTGGCGAACCGTAAATGGAGGGTGAAGATTTTTACGCCTTTTAGCTTACACACAACCAGGGCCCTTGAATTTTACACCGCTGATAGTTCATTGGAGCAGACCTGGGGCCCAAGTCTGCTATTACAATTGTGTTCCAATTCCAATGAACTTTCAGTGGTGTCAAAATTGTGACATTTTACAGTTTTAGTAGTCTACTAACACAAGAGCGTTATTATAGCGTCATAATGGCGTCATTGGAAAACAATTGTAATAGCAGACATAGGCCCCTGTGCTTGGGCCGCTGAATAAAATTTTTATTTTGATCAAATGTCACATTTTTGTAACGTCCTGTTTCACTATTATCAAAATAGACAGTCTTATGGTCCGTAGAAAACTCCTTGACATGATGTTTCTCTTTAAAATATTAAGGAATGAAATTGACTGCCCCGATCTTTTGCAATCAGTCAAATTACGCGTCCCGCGCTTTGCACCGAGACATGCATCCGGTCTGATACATCAGCCCCTAGCAAGAACAAATCTAAAGCAGTCCTCGGCAATACCTAGACTAGCTAAAATGTACAACTCAATCAGCGGAGAAGTGGATGTGTTCAATGACACTCCATGTAATTTTAGGAAAGTTGTGCTGAGGTTGTTGAGTTGAATGATTATTTTCTTAATGATTATTTGTTAATTAATTCATTTTTTGTTAATTACTTATTTTCTTTATTTTCCACTAAATTATAAGTATAATAATGTTTTTTGTGTTCTCTGTTTTCTGTGATTACTTCAATTTTTTGGACTTTTTAATTTACTTTTTCTTTTATCTTGTTTTTTAGTTTATATTTGCTTTATATGAAGCTTTTTGAAATACTTTTATTTTTATTACCAAAATTGAATGTTGTGACTCCTTAAAAAGTTGTACATTTATCTCTTTTCCTATTTTTGTTAGTTTAAGTTTTTTTTAATGTAACAACTACTGGTTGTCCTAATTAAATAAATAAATAAATAAATAAGACAATCTTACAATATATTCTCAACTCGAGGTTCAATATCAACAATACATAGTACTTGGCCATGGTGTTCCTCCGTACAGTAACAGACCGAAGCTATGCGCTGTGCAAACGTAACACAACCGAGGCCAGTTACTGTGTTTGTCTGCCTGTTTGTATGCCACCTCGCCTCCGCCGTGTGTGCACAGTCTGCGAGGATCGTATCAACTGATTAAACAAATATGTATACTATTTCTTATTAAATACGAGAGTTTTTAGAGTTTTTTGTCTGTGTGCGACACGAAATTATTGTTTGGACAGTTTTGAATTGGAAGCTTGAATTGTTTCCTTTGCTATCTAATAGGATTTTGATTGCTATCCTCGCGGTGTCACTTCCGTTCGCGTTAGGGAAAAAAAGTACCACATAAGTCACTCTGTGGGCTAATAACTATGTCTATGCAAAAAATCAAAACTTTTGTGTTTGAATGTCCTTTAGAGCATTTGTTTTTTGCTTCCCCTTCAAATTAAGACATAACAACATTTGGTGCGTCCATGCTTGTCGAACCGAGCACGAGCCGAGCCACGAACGAGCACACTGCGAGCACGATTCGCGTAGCGTGGACGGGCTCGCGAGCCTCGAACAAGCGCGATTGTCAGTTTTTTCACGAACAAAGGGATTCGTATCGAGCTCGTTGTAGGCTCGTAGGTTCGTTCGTGGCTCGGCTTGTGCTCGATACGACCTATGTTTTTCGGTACGCGGACCGAACAAAGAGTGGGCCGAATAAACTAAAGACCCAAAAAGATGGTGATCCGTCTCTGCGGGAAAGACGGACATACTTACGCATTCGATTCTAATTCTTTTTTTTATGCGATGAACCAGCATACAGCCCGCGATGGTAAGCGGTTACCGACCCTTAACTCCTCCCCACTGAGCACTGGCGACGTTACTCACGCGCAGGAATACAACATAAAGTTATTTGGCTGCGGTATTCTGTAAGGTGGAGGTACTTCCCCTGTCGAGCTGCTCTTAGAGCGAATAAACGATATGCTCTACCTCTCTTAATTTTAGGATTAGTTAACTAACTAATCCTAAAATTAAGTATTAGTTAACTACAAACATTACAAAGCACATTTCATTCTTTTAAGTAATAATTTATAGCTCACCCGACCTCCATTGAAATATTCTAATAATATACCAAATTCACTGGATTACAAAAAATCTCTAGATTATAATTTTCTTAAGTAACGATGGTGGGTATATTCTCGACAAAATCCAGAATTTTCCTTGGATAGATAACGAGGCGTTAATCCTCAAACAGCCTCGATAATCGGGTAATACCCAAGTGATCTTAATTACCCGAATATACCCGATCCCCTATAATTTGATAACATTTTATCAATTTTCAATTAGCATGATCACGTTCGAATTGTGTCCCGAAATGGTAATGAGTATATAATAGGGACATTCGCTGTTGAATTATGACGCCAATTTTCTCTATAATGTTTCGATTGGGTAAACCATGTACCTATATGTCACCACAGTTCATTTATGACACTCATAGTTTGAACACTATAAATAAGCACAAACGCTGTACCAGTAACATGGCTCAGAAAGCAAAATTAGTCTTTCAAGGGGCAAATGTATAGGCTTCTATACAGTGTAGAGAATGTAAATAAAACCGGCCAAGCGCGAGTCAGACTCGCGCACCGAGGGTTCCGTACAAATAAGTGAATGGTAGTATAGACCTGAGTATTTGATATGAATTTCAATTTATGACGTATTAAAAAAAAACTACTTACTAGATCTCGTTCAAACCAATTTTCGGTGGAAGTTTGCATCGCAATGTACATCATATATTTTTTATAGATTTATCATTCTCTTATTTTAGAAGTTACAGGGGGGGGGGGGGGCACACATTTTACCACTTTGGAAGATTCTCTCGCGCAAAATATTCAGTTTGGAAAAAAATGATATTAGAAACCTCAATATCATTTTTGAAGACCTATCCATAGACACCCCCACACTTATGGGTTTTATTAAAAAAAAATTGAGTTTCAGTTCTAAGTATGGGGACCCCCAAAATTTATTGTTTTTTTTTCTATTTTTGTGTGAAAATCTTAATGCAGTTCACAGAATACATCTACTTACCAAGTTTCAACATTATAGTTCTTATAGATTCGGAAAAAAGTGGCTGTGACATACGGACGGACAGACAGACAGACAGACAGACATGACGAATCTATAAGGGTTCCGTTTTTTGCCATTTGGCTACGGAACCCTAAAAAGGGTAACTTTAATTACATAATAAATATTATGGTGCGTCCATGCTTGGCGAACCGCTTTTCAAGCAAAAATTTTTATTTTTATCACATTGCTTACTACACTGACATTTAATTTTAATACCCAAAATAAAAACAAACGGTATAAAAAAGCAAGAAAATGCAGCAACATAAACATACTAATTTAATAAATAAGCTGGTATGCAAAGATCCCTACAAAGCAGTTAGAATAAAATTGCAGTATAAATTAACACTACCTACCGGGTAACTACCGGGCGACTACCGGTCGACTACCATGGTTGCTGTGCGCCACAATCTAGCACTTAGAGAATACCCCTCGGGCTCGCGTTACCGATCGATCATTTACCGGTAATTTATAGGATCAATTCAAATTACTTTGCTGCTGAATTATTGCTCGTGCTTTGTGCATATTCATTAAATTATGACTTGCTTATAGATGTCGAATGAGTTGCATAATCAATACTTATAATGTAGTACTTGGTTAGTAGTTGGTGGAACCTGACAGTGAAACTAGCCCACCGACTACACGTCACACAGCGAGCTATGGAAAGGGGTATGCTCGGAATCTCGTTAAGGGACAAAGTCCGGAACGAGATTAACCGACAAAAAACCAAAGTCACTGACGTAGTACAGAAGTGTAACAGACTGAAGTGGCAGTGGGCTGGTCACATCTGTCGCAGAACCGATGATCGGTGGAGTAGACGGGTTCTCGAGTGGAGACCACGACTCGGCAAGCGTAGTGTAGGACGCCCTCCGGCCAGATGGACCGACGACCTGAAAAAAGTGGCTGGTGGTGACTGGATGGCGAAAACGGGAGATCGGGCCATGTGGCGAACCCTGGGGGAGGCTTACGTCCAGCAGTGGACTGCAATAGGCTGAAATGATGAATGATGATGACTTGGTTTTCGAATTAATATTACCATTATCAGAATGATACTAAAATTTATGCGAAAGTTTTGTAAAGTATTTTTGTCACTAAACCATGCAATGATAAATGGGTTTGGAATACAGATAAATAATAAAATATTTAAGATTATAAACGTTTAGGTATTTCATAATAGTACATTATGATACATGTGTGCAAAGTTGGCCGCAGGCGAACGCTGCATTAAGGTACTAAAAACGGGGCAATAATTGTCACTTTACGAGCAAGTGTGTTAAAATAGTTATGTATGTAACTGTTGTATAATAAGTGTGATAAGCCCTCGAAACTTAAATAGAAGATTTATAGCATGGGTGTAGATAATAAAAACTAAAATTGTTTGTAGTACCTACAAATATACATAATATTATCGCTACAAACTTCACGTCCACTAATTTTAAAATAATAGTTTTATATCCTACATAACCATACCAACCAATTGATCCAATAACAATAGTCGTATAACCAACCACATGACACAAATCGCACGACAAACGCGCGTAGCACGCACTATTGGTCGCATTACACGCCGATCGACCACCAATGGATTTTGTACCGTTTGATAGTGACACTATAGAACAATGCGTTTAAAGCGTTTGTCATTCGTGCTTTCATGGCGTTAAAAAAACGAACTCGTAAACGTAAACGTAAGATACTCGAGCAGTAAATATTATAAATAGTATTTATCGAAGTGTCAAAAAAAATATGAGTAATTAAGATGAAATGAGAAGAAGAAGCGCTCGTGGTGTAGCATGATAAGCCGTTCTTAATCGATCGGCAAGGTAAGCTACCACCGTCGTGGTCGGTACCTGGATGGGTGACCGCCTAGTGGTATTTCAAATCGAGCGTTTCCGTGCTTCGGAAAAAAACCGGACGTAAAACCGTTGGTCCCAGTTATCACTTAATTGTGATAGTCGTTAAGCTAGTTGGAGGCCTTCTAGGCGGCTTGAAAACTCCAACAGTAGGTTGACCACTAGCCTACCTCCTCCGCAGTGGGCACACGTGGTGTAGTATCTGCCCTTTCCCTTTAACCCTGATTTGTGAAGGAGGCCTGTGCTCAGCAGTGGGACATTATAGGCTGATGATGATAATTATGAATATGAAATAAATCTAGTGCTCGACCAGACGGGCCAGTTGGCGCAGTTGGTTAAGAGTCTGGTAAAGATTCCAGCATTGCGCCGCAGGTCGTGGGTTCGATTCCCGCACAGGACATGCATTTGTGTGCATGAACATGTCTGTATGTCCTGAGTCTGGGTGTAATTATGTATATTAAGTATGTATTTACAAACAAAAAGTAGTATATGTATTATATCAGTTATCTGGTTTCCATAGTACAAGCTCTGCTTAGTTTGGGATCAGATGACCGTGTGTGAGGAATGTCCCAGGATATTTATTTATTTATTTATTTATTTATGGCTTTGGTTAGATATCGCGATAAAAAAAGGAATCATTTATAACGACATATAAAAGTCCCATAAAAAAAAAAAAAAATGTGTACAGTATTTACTTAAAAAAATAAATAAAAAACGTTAAAGAACAAATTGTCTATATAGGTACCTATCTAGTTAAACGTAAAACGATCCAAGAAAAAAATTGTTTTGAAAGTGAATCATTTTATTTATTTATTATTTTTCGAGGCAGAAATCCACAATGCGAAAATGTGAGATGCGAAATCGATATAGTAGCCAGTCGAGTCGAGTCGAGTTAGCATATAAAGGTGTTCAGTTTATCGCCTATGCCTATTAGAGGATATCCTAGCTAATTGACTGGCTAATAAAAACATAGATCTTTAATCTTATAGACGGACATCGTTAACATCGCGAACAGTTATTATTCTGACTCTAGTTTTCTGCCCCTTAAAATTTTGATAAACCCTTCCTTAGTGGATGCCTATGTCATAAATGGAACCTATGTGTGTAAACTTTCAACTTTCTAAACCTAGGCTAGCGTTAGGTCAGAAAGTCGATTTTCTTAAACTTGGAACGTCTTCTTTTCTTGTTAATTCACTTAGCTTCTATTTTTTCATCTGACATCCACTTTTCGCTTTACAACTCTTTAAACCGCTGTGCGTTATGTCAGAAAGTCGATTTTCTTAAACTTGGAACGTCATTCACCTTATTAGCTTCTCTTTTCACATCTGACATCCACTTTTCGCTTTACAACTCTTTAAACCCACTTTATAATTTGAATTGTCTTGTCCAGTTGTATTCCCAAAATAAATCGACGCGAATAATTGAATCAGTATTGACCAATCTATTACATTACACAGTCAATGACCACTAATATAAAATGTATACATTTCAATTATTATTCATCGGCCGTATATATTGTATACTAAACATTCCTGTTTTAAATTATCTAATTTGCAAATATATTTATAACGGATGTTTAAAGTGTATATTATACGAACCGATAGTGAATAACAAGTGGGAGATGACGATATTAAAGTTTTATTGTTATGGGATTATGGCCTTATTATATGTATTATGATTATGATGTCGATGCCCCTGGACATAATATCTTTCCAATAATAAAACATTAAACACTCAAAATAAGTATATGATAAGTGGGCTGTTTTACAAAAAACTTAAACCGACTTCAAAGTACCCTGATGACAATGGGACCAAACGGGAATGTTCCAAATCGGTTAATAAATGACGGAGTTATGAGGTAAGAAACATTAAAAAAAAATACAACCGAATTGAGAACCTCCTCCTTTTTTTGAAGTCGGTTAATAAAAAAAAAACCGTGCTGCTGCGACTCTGAAATGTATTTCCTTTTTCTCTCTATTATGGCTGACGAGCAAGCAGTCCAACTGATGGTGTCGTCACCGATAGAGGGTGGTAGCCAGCCAGGTGGGTACTACAAAGTACCCTATCATATTGCAATGGATTCCTCACGGTGTTTTTCATCACCGAAAGCTCAAGCTCATTGAGGAATTTTAAATGTAACCCTCCACTTTCGTCACGTCTTTCGACGTCACTACTGGGCCCCGATTCTCGCGTCTTCGACGTTAATGTCGAATAGACATTTATCAAAAAAACATTGCGAATATCTTTTAAATTCTTTCTTCTAGAGTTTTCTCAGTTTAAGTGTATTTCGAACCGGTGGTAAATTCAACTATGTAAAAACTTTACGTTCATAAGTTAAGTTTTACCAGAGCCTAAACTGAATAAATTACTTTTTGATTTTGATTCCATAGATTTTGTCAGAAGATCGCTATGTTTTCCGCCAAATGTCTATTCGACGTTGATGTGGAAAGCGCGAGAATTGGGGGCCGGAGCTGTTTATTTATTTTAAATAATATTTGCCGAGCAATTTAAATAACCCGATCAATAACTTCTATAATTTGCATAATCTAGTAAAATTTAGATTTACACTAATCCGATATTTATGGCTGCCGACCATAGAGTACGACGTAGAGCTTTACATCTAATATTCATAAGGTAGATGGTCCCTTTTTTTAATTTTTGACTTATATTCCTTGCGTTTCAGTTTCGAGTGCCTATTTGACTTGCGCTTGAGGCGTATATACACCAAAAGATTTATGTATATTCGTTTTGCATTCAAAACATATGGCTACGGTAACCGCTTACCATCAAGCGGGCTGTATGCTTGTTTACCGACTTATGGCCGATTCCTATAATTTACAGACCGTTATCAATTAAAATTAGGACTCTTATATCTTTACTAATAATGAAGCAAAGACCTCAAAGCTTTGCATAGCAGACCCTCCAATATGGAAGTAGCTATCACAGGTAAAATTAGCTTATAAAATGGTTTATATGCCCAGTTTGGCAATAAAAAAACCAACCATTGGTAAGCAAAACGATTCGCTTTTGTTTAAGGAACCGGACATAATTAGTCATATAAAAATTGTAAATACTACATTATTAAATAAATTAGTGAATTTCCTCTTGAGGGATGAATATATAGGTCATTAGTAATCAAAAAATAATATAGAAAAATTATCCGTGGAAAAGTAATCCGCGGCGGGGAGCTCATTCCACAATCTGAGCTTCCGCGGAAGAAAACTCCTTTGGGCCCGCACAGTACGAAACAATTCTGGTTTCAATATGTGAGGATGGACTCCCCGTATCGATGGCGAGAGTTGCGATGGTTAGGTTATTTGGTACATATCTACGAACAATAAACTCTTAAAATTAAGTGTTAAATGTATCACCTGTCTCACCTTTCAGCTGTAAACCATCAACGCACAGACAGACAAGCATAAACTTGGATACTTACCTACAAATAGATATTAGATACGATCTCGATA
Organism: Achlya flavicornis; assembly: GCA_947623365.1. Lineage (NCBI taxonomy): Eukaryota > Metazoa > Arthropoda > Insecta > Lepidoptera > Drepanidae > Achlya > Achlya flavicornis. The sequence goes on along the minus strand of OX392477.1, from coordinate 15,721,688 downwards.
TCGTTCCACAGGCTCATAAATAGCGAGGTGTGAATGTGTACTAGTGGAAATTTGCATTTAAATATAATATCGTATCACAGATCGTATCATTCACCTTGGGAGAGACACGACACGAGCGATATATGAGCTAGATATACATAGTTGTTCATCTGTTTGTTAGTATGTTAATATTTCTTTGTTTTTAAGGTACAGTTGACAAAATTCAACGCTAAACACCTTTGTCGTTATGCCTTCTTAGGTACGTTCCAAAAACTACATCAAGAACCTAAATTAGTAGCCAAACCGGCCAATTGCGAGTCGGAATCGCAGACGAAGGGTTCCGTAAAGACGTTTATTGTATGGGAACCCCCTTTAATTTAATATTTGTACAAATAATCCAGTACCGTTGGCATCCTTTGGGTACCACCCTTGGTGGTTTTTTCTAGACTAATTACATACAGGTAGAGTATACATTTGTGTAAAAGTGTCGTAGGAGGTAGTTTTTCTCCGATACTACTCACCAGATTTCACTAATAGGCAGCTATACACATGATGCCCGGGTGTTAGTCTACTTTTTACCCCGGGAACGCGGGTGAAACCGCGGGGGACAGCTAATCTATACTAATTCTAATCTATCTATACTAATATAATAAAGCGGAAGAGTTTTTTTGTTTGTTTGTTTAAACGGGCTAATCTCTGGAACTAACAGTCGGATTCTAAAAATTCTTTCACTAATAGGAAGCTATATTATCTCATAGTATTATAGGCTACTTTTTATTACGGGAACGCGGGTGAAACCGCGCGAGGCAGCTAGTAATATTATAAAGCTGAAGAGTTTGTTTGTTTGAACGCGCTAATCTCAGGAAAAACTGGTTCGTTTTTTTTTTGTTTTTGTGTTGGTTAGTCCATTTATCGAGGAAGGCTTTAGGCTATATAACATCACGCTGCGGCTAATAGGAGCGAAGCATCAGTGAAAAATGTTGCAAAAACGGGGAAAATTATTCATATAGGGTAGGGTAGGGTAAGGTAGGGTAGTGTAGGGTGGAGTATCCCCACAGGGTAGGGTAGCACTACGCGAACGAAGTCGCGCCGGGCAGCTAGTATCCAATAAAGATCAATACGAGTATAATATCGTGACTTCTCCGTCTAAAGTTAGTGAATCTAGTCCGTATTCTATTCATCTCCCAAATTCGGCTACTAAAAGTGGTTTAAGTTAATTATTATTATATTTTTTTCATAAAAAAACGAATATGCGATCAAGAAAATTCACAACAAATTGACATCTAGGTTAACAGTGACTCGTTTTTACATTTCACCGTAAAATTGGCGAAGTATGTTACGGTTATTACAGTGTATCGATTCAGACCACTTTACTGAAGTGCGATAACTATACGATAGGTACCTATTACATGCGTCAGTGTAAAAGAAAACATAAAAATTATGAGCAATACAATGTTATGTACCGAATGTTGTGGTTATATCGATATCGCATTCATGCTTCTTGTTAGGATGTATACACACTGACGACATTTTTGTCGATACTTTGCGATCCGATAACCCAAGACCTGCGATTCAACTGATTAAAAGCCGTTCAAACTCCTATTAAATCAGAACAATTACCCTTTCAAACTTAAATTCTTCTTTACACAAACTAATTCAAGCGTCCAAAAATAAATAAATGTAAAATTCCTGGCAATCTATTTAATTCGAACACACACTATATTCAATATTCAATCAGGGGCTCAAGTCTGCTATTTCAATTGTGATACAATGATCTTTCAGTGGTTTCAAAATTGTGCCATAATGACACTATTCTGTTAGTAAGTAGACTATCAAAACTGTAAAATGTCACAATTTTGACACCACTGAAAGATCATTGTATCACAATTGAAATAGCAGACTTGGGCCCCAGATGTATCACCGACAAGTACAAACATTCTACAATCACACATCTGTCAATCGCAGCGTCTGACGTCACACCACACGCTGCAAAAACAAGTCGCGCAACAAATCGCACGTCGCGTTCATCTGGGCGACACGTCAATCAACATGCATACGCGCCCTAAAGCGGCCGCAACGCGTAGGAAGCGCAAATAAAAGATTAACATATCGAACTGGACGTCCCGCTCGTAAATATTCGTGAAAGCGAATACATCGGAACGGGTATCGATTACTATCTGCTTGTACGGACGCCTCACTCTGCCTCCTGCGGTGCTATGATGCCCTGGTACTTTGACTCTTTATATGATACGGGACCGGGACGATTTTTTTATCAAGTAACGTTAATAGTACATTATGATACATGTGTGCAAAGTTGGTTATTAACAGTCGAGGTCGTATTACGCGATAAGTGAGCCGAGAGTGTAATAATCAATGCACTGCACACGCGTGTCATACAACGTTTTTCAACACACTTGCGAGGAAAAAACATTTTTTTTGATAATAATCAACCACACAATGAGAACGTTAACAAATAGGGTGCGCAAGATATATTTTTTTTAACAGGTGTCCACGCTTTCAAACTATTTTACCCGTTTAAATACACATATCACTTGCAGTGAGGTACAAACTTATCATATGGGGATTATACCTATCTTAAAACTGTGCGGTAAAGTAAATAGCACTAGTGCGTAATAAATAACCTGCACTGTTGAAAAAAATAATAAAACTAAGATTTTGCACGTTTTATATTGGATATTAAAAAATTATGAAATTTAAAATATGAAATACATAATTATATGTTTAGATAATAGTACAAACAATACTTACAATTTTGAAAATAGTCTTGATTTTCTTAAAGTTTGTTGGTTTTCAAATAACTGCCACCATAGTCGTCGCATATAAAAACCATGCAATATTATTTATGTTTAAATTACTTAAATAAATTAAATTACCAATAGCGTGGTCACCGTCTCACGGGCAATACGATCGTTAAATAATTCAATTTCAAATGATATTATGTTACATTCACATAGTAAATAAAAAATATGTAATATAAAAATACCCATCTGTATGCCTCGAGGCGTGGGACTGTGAATTGAATAAAACTATTGCGAAATGAAGAAATCAGAATGTGTTGAAGATTACATAATTATCAAAAAATACTATTTAAGATGTCTATGAGTTATATTGTGAATATTTGTGAAAGATAAACATAAAACAATAATAATTGTAAAAAGCAAGTAACTATAAATCTAGGAAGCGCTCGTGGTGTAGCATGATTAGCCGTTCTGTTCGTCTGTCGTGGTCGGTACCTGGATGGGTGACGGCCTAGTGGTATTTCAAATCGAACCGTAAAGCCGTTGGTCCCGGTTATAGTCGTGGATGCCTCCTAGGCGGCTTGAAAAATTCCAACAGTAGTTTTACCACTAGCCTACCTCCACCAATTCGCAGTGGGCACGCGTGGTGGAGTATCTGCACATTCCCCTCCACCCTCATTTGTGAAAGGAGGCCTGTGCTCAGCAGTGGGACATTATAGGCTGATGATGATGATGATGATGAATTCTAAATAAAAACTTATAGAACCACACCTGAATAGGAAACTTCTAGAACCTACAGTCTTCATTTCATTAGACGATCTTAATACAGGACCTTTCTGTAATGAGGAACCATATGAGGTGGTACTGCCAAGCTTCTATCGGTATGTTCTGCAGCTGCACTTGACAGACAGTTCCCTGCTAGGATCTTGCCTAAAGTGACTTCTTAGTTTGGCTTTAGGTTAGTTTTCATTTCATATACTTAACCGACTTCAAAAAAGGAGGATGTTCTATGTTCGACTGTATGTATAATAATATGCTAGTGACCTGAAAAATTGTAACAAGTCCAATATTTACATTATCAATATATATTAGAGACGTATTTTTAGGGTTCCGTAGCCAAATGGCAAAAAACGGAACACGGGTATGAATTCATCATGTCTGTCGGTCTGCCCGTCCGTATGTCACAGCCACTTTTTTCCGAAACTATAAGAACTATACTGTTGAAACTTAGTAAGTAGATGTATTCTATGAACCGCATTAAGATTTTCACACAAAATAGAAAAATAAAAACAATAAATTTTGGGGTTTCCCATACTTTGAAACTCAACATTTTGTAACCCCCCTGTAACTTCTAAAATAAGAGAATGATAAAAGTAAAAAAAATATGTAATGTACATTACCATGCAAACTTCCACCGAAAATTGGTTTGAACGAGATATAGTAAGTAGTTTTTTTTTAATACGTCATAAATTTAAATTCATATCAAATACTGAGGTCTATACTACCATTTACTTATATACATACAGGTTTGTACGGAACCCTCGGTGCGGGATTCTGTCTCGCACTTGGCTGGTTTTATTTTTATTTATTTGATAAAACAAAAACACGTGTCCAATTATTTTTGATAATTTAACTGACGGACTAATTTTAATTATAATTCTGTTAGCCAGGCCGCATCTCTATTGCCGATGCGTTCTCTTAGTTCCCTCGTTTAGTACCTACATCAATGCGCAGACCACCTACTAGGCTGTCATAACAGCAAAACAAATACTAATAAACTACTTGAACTGATTATGACTATTAGAAATCGGTAGCGATTTACAAAGCGTGTATCTAGGTATATAACTTAGACACCCACGTCGCGATGTTTATGAACTGAACTGGTGCGCCCGCGCATTCCGACCAATCACTATTGTTGATCATGTTACATCCACTCATTGCAGTGCTTTGTAAGCATTATTGCAATTAAATACATCCGTTTTTGAAATCAGAAAATTTTTCAGCTGTTTTTGAACTACAAAGGTAGTAAACGACTCCTCATGGACCTCGCCAGACCTTACTCACCGCAAGACTTGCACAAAGTGCTTCACCAGGCCGACTTCTCAAAAACCGGAAAGACCGCGATTTATTTATTTACACACAACTTTACGCCACATAAAGTTATGTGGCTGCGGTATTCTGTAAGGTGGAGGTACTTCCCCAGTCGAGCTGCTCTTTGAGCGAATAAACGCTATAATGATTCTAACAATTGAAAGAGCCATTAAAAAAGAAAGCAGATAGATAAACGTGGATTTTAGAAGTTGCAAATAAGGTCCATGATGTAACGTCGCCGCGTCGTAGGTTAATCTCATTAGGCTTTTGTGTCATTATCCGATATTTCATTTTGCACAAATAACATTTCTGTTTATTCCAAATCCGGCATTATGGCCATGCTCCGATTGACCTATATTTAGCAATTGTTTAAACAAATGTCTTAGCAAATATTGTTACATAAACCGTTTAGGACAGAGTTTCCCAAAGTGGCTACATGTTGCTCCACCGATATAGTTCAACGTATTTGAATAAAGGATAGGTTTATTTACATAACATTATTAACAACAAATATGTACAAAATACAATCTATATTTACAAAATATAATCTATATATAGAAAATTTCCTCAAGCCTGCCGCTGCTTCCGATTAACGGCAAGGTTCCCAGAAGGCTGGCAGCGTTTCCTCTTTGGATAGCCAAGCTGACGCGTTGGCGGAAAAAGCTCCCCGCCCGCTGGTCTGCGGAGGTCTCGATCAATTTTGAAGACGGTTTATTTTGTGTTTGGAAATCTCTTTGTTGAAAGTGATTATGTAGCCCAGTCTTGACCATGATGAAGACTTATTTTTAAATATGTTTTATTTTACTACGGCTAAAAATAATATGGCTATAGGTCATCAAAGGTGCATCTTAAATCCGAGTGGATCTGCATATAATTTTCATATCAATTCTTGTAATGAAACAAATCTTAGGGCTCATTTTTCAATGGCCAGATAAACTGTATCTAGCTAGCTGTTAATTTGAAAATAGATACATTTTTGTATAGAGTTATCAGAGGAACAGCATATTAAGGGTTATTTTAGCGATTGAAAAATTTGTCTGTGAAAATGACTAATTTGAAACATAAAAAAAAGTACTAACATTTATTTTTTACTTTTGATATTATTTTCGATGGGACAATAGATACAATTGTGCTATAAAGGGCCAATAGGTCCAAGTTTGTTAGTCTATGGTTTAGCATACTAACAGGCCGGCTGGCGCGGCGCGGGCGGGCGCAGGCGCAGTTGCGAAAGCTCCGGCCACCATGTAAGGCACTCACGCGCACGCCGCGCACGATTAGCGCCCATAGAGGTAATATTGTCAGGGTTGCCCCACAATTTTTTACCTTTGTATGTGATTGATGATAAAATAGTACTAGCGATGGCGGTAAAGACTTTTTTTAGAATAGGACCAAATGAAAAACATTGCGTGGCTCACTTATACCTTATACTTAATTACACATTACTTTTCATTCTTCTGGATACCTAACTTGTAAATTCACATGATAAGCCTTAGGTACATAGAAATTTAAGAGCTACCTAAAATCAACCTTTGCCAAATTTAAATTACATCATCATCATCATATTCATCGTATGTTTGGTTTTCCGAAAATACATTTTTCAGGTCCCTATACTCAATTTTCCAACTATCATGTTGCATAAAATAGTTTTGATGGAGTTTTAGTTTTTTTTTTATACTATTAAGGTGGCAATCAAGCATACGGTCCGCCTGGTGGTAAGCAGTTACCATAGCCTATGTACGCTTGCAACACCAGGGGTATCGCTCGCGCGATGCCGACCCTTAAGAAACCTCTTCACACCCTTTTTAAAGAACCCCATGCTGTACTCCATTGGGAAAACCACGGCCACCGTGGCGGGGAGCTCATTCCATAGTCCGCGCGTCCGGCGAACAAAACTCCTTTTCTTTTTTTTTTTTTTTGAAGCTGCTAGGCCATGGTAAGCTGTGAGTAGGGCAGCTTGATTTGACCTTTTAGTCCGTACAGTTCGAAACAATTCTGGTTTCAATGTGTGAGGATGGATTCCCTGTCGATGGCGAGAGTTGCGATGGTGGAAGGTAGCCGTGGGCATCAAGTCGAACAATTCTTTAGAACACTCTCCGTTGTTGTTTCTTTTTCTGTTTCATCATCTTCGTCAATAATTACGAGCCAAACTGCCAACCCTATAAACAATTGGCATGCGCGCGCGCAACGCAACTGGTTCAAGGTTGTGTAATGTAAGAATGTAGCTTGTGCGCTTTATGCGGCTAGATTTAGCGCTAATTTAGGTATTATCATTCATTTTTCTTTACATATAAGGCATAAGGCAGCTGTTTTTCTACATAATAGTAAACGTTTCTATGTTTCGGTAAAGATAAAATATCTTATAATAAACTACGACTAACTTAGTTATTAGACTAGGTACTTTTCTTTATGCATGCTAGCCTAATAGGAAAATGTAAAGTGGAAGTAAAAGCAAAGGAATGTAAACTTGAAGCTTAACGACTGATCAGTCAAGAATGTTAGGTACTTGTTGAGAACCTGGAGTAAATAGCTGAAATCAGAAAGGTTCGTACTTGCTATATTCTATGTCATAACTGTATCAAAAATACATTGGCAAATTTTAAAAGGCATATTTTTCAAATGTCCTCGCAGCTTCCCTTGCGCTCGTATCGCTCGCTCGGCTCTGATGGGAAAAGGTTACCGTCGCCTATCATGGATATAAGCAATAACAGGGGGATTTCCAAGCGTACAAGGCCCGTCTGATGGTAAGCGGTTACCGTAGCTATATGAAAATTTGCAACACATTTTCACTCACGTGTTACCGACCCTTACCCTGTCCCCGACGAACTCTGGCGACGTTACTCAGCCGCAGGAACACAACATAAAGTTATTTGGTTGCGGTATTCTGTAAGGTGGAGGTACTTCCCCAGTTGAGCTGCTCTTTGAGCTAATAAACGCTCTACCACATGAGTATGGCTCTACCTCTCTTTTAAATGCTAAGTATACTAGATTTAATACGGTGGATTAATAATTGTAATAATAATGATAGTGTGGTAGTGATGTGATGTGAACATGTGATGCGGTCACCCCTCACGCTCGGAGGCGTCGGCACCGCACCGCGTTACCGATAGTTTTGGGTTCGATTCCTTTGCGACGCCGACTGACACGACAGCGCTCACGGGTATTTAATTACATCATTATAAAGTTTCTTTTTTTTAACTGTCTTCTAGCTTATTTTTGTAACGCCTCATGATCTTCCCATGATTTGAAACTTTTTGCTTTTCTCCTCTGTTTGCCTTATTGTCATTGGAATTTTGAGTTCTCCTGAGGAAAGCCACTGAAACTGTGATCATTATCCTTAAAAACTTTCGTCTTCAAAAAGTGCTGGAAAGAAAGGTTCTCAAGTGGCGTCTACGGACTGGAAGGCGCCTAGCGGGACGACCTTCCACACCTTCGACCGGGTGGATCAACGCTCGACGCAGCTGGATGCAGGCGGCTCAAAACTTGTTTGTTTTGTTTGTTGTGACTATCCATGGTGGAGGCCTATGTTCTGCAGTGGATATCCTTGGGTTGAATATGATGATGATGCTTTTTAGGTTTCCGTAACCGAAGGGTGCCAAACGGGACCTATTACCAAGACGCCGCTGTCCGTCCTACTGTGTCCGTCAGTGGGCTGTATCTCATGAAAGGTAATAGGTAGACAGCTGAAATTTCATAGAATGTGTATTACAGCCTCAGCCATACGATTCTCAAGTCACATTTATGTACTTACTGAATTCTCCAACAGCCTAAAATCTTAATCTTGGGTATTATAAGTCCGGTCCTTCAATGACGCGCGCGGATTAACACGGAAAGGCCTACAATATAACAAAAGCGTGCCGTTATCTCACAACTGTCACTTTAGTGTGTCACAACCCTACTGGGATTAGGGCAGGTAGAGACTACCTTAAGTACGTGGGCTCATTGTCAACTTTATAGAGATTTGATTTTACTTTGATTGTATTGTTGTCGTACTGTTTTTTTTTATTACAAAGTGATCCTTATAACCCTAACTAACATTATAAACGCGAAAGTGAGTTTCTTTGTTTGATACGCCTTCACGCCTCATCTACTCAGCGGATCATCATGAAATTTGGCATGCAGATAGCCTATGGTATGGAGAAGGACATAGTCATGCTGAACAACTTGGAAACTATGGAACCGATAGTGAATTCTCAAAAATCAATTTACTTTCCATAGTAAATGTCAACCTCGCTCGAACATAATGTATGAAAAGTAAAAAAAAAAATTGAGTATTCAGTGTTGGTCCCATAGTAAAAGTTGTTCAGCATGACTAACCCAACACAGGTTTCGAAAATATGCCATCTTGAAATCTCCACCCAGTATCTAATATTTCTAATATACTGTTTTATTAAACGCGCTAATCTCTGAAACTAACAGTCGGATTCGGAAAATTCTTTTACTAATTCCCCACCCAGGACATGCTTTTGTGTGCATGAACTTGTCTGCATGTTCTGAGTCTGGTTGTGATTATGTATATTAAGTATTTATTTACAAACAAAAAATAGCGTATGTAAGTATATCAGTTATCTGTACCCCGAGTGTTAAGCTTACAAATAATTAACGTAACGTTTGCGTTTTTGGTACAAGTTCTCTTAGAAATACGCAAACGCGCTAGTGGAAGCGTTACACTCAGGGTATCAGGTAGCCGTGCGTGAAGCAGAATGTCCCACGATATTTTATTTATTTATTATTTTCTTGAATCTTATTGAACGAACTACACACTCCCGATTAAATAACAAAAATTAATATGCCAAAAGGCCTGTTATCAGATTCAAAAAAACAATGGTTTAAAAAAAAATTGAGTTAACGGTAAAGTTGTGAGCATGCGGGCAAAGCCTATAAATCACCCGGGAGATTTGGTTACAGAAGCGTCTCGGTCGCCGCCAGTTAATCTTATACCCGTTACCGCTAACCGAATGATTTTATTGTTATCTTGCGAGGATTGTGGCCTTCATTTGCTATTGTTATACATAGTATAAGAGTATATGAAAAGAAAAGCAATAAATAATATATGTCTATGATACAGTCGCGCCGGCACGTAACTTGGCAAGAGTCGTTAGATTTTTTCTTAGGTTACTTCTAAAGACTGTTTTTATTTGATTTGAATTAGTCTCACATCCATTGATTTAGATTGATCATACAGCACAACAGACTTAGAAAGATCGCTTATATATCGAATAATGGAGAATGTAGGTACATGCCATGATACTCTCTCAAAGCTTTAAAGATTACAACATATTTAAACAATAAACTGAGCACCGTTACAATAAAAACATAATTCTCCCGGCAATTACCTATAATTAAAACACAAACAAATCATATTTAACTAGCAACAGCACCGGGAGCCGCTTGCAGTAAATCAGTTAAACAACACAACTGGAATGGGTTATCGTAACCAGATTCTGAGAGCGCTTCATACCGGTTCAATCTAGTTTAAAGTTAAGGGATTTAACATCTGTTGGGTTAATCCTGAGGATCTTAGTGGATATTAAACGGTAATCAGAGAGCAAATGTTCATAAGTAGGCCTATGTTCTACAGTGGGATGATGTAAGGAAGATACTTGCATACCTGATAAAGTAAACTAAAAATATTTGTGTCAAAAAAACTCACAGCTGACGACAATCCAGTATACCAGTAAAATATACACGAAACTAAACAACCCAGCTGGCTGCAAGGATACTAGACACAAAAGTAATAAAAACGAAAATCTATGTATATACATTATTCAGAAAATTACTAGATAAACTCCTAGACAAAAGTACCAGGACACCATATTAACGAGTAGGTCGCGCGTAGCATAATACAGGTGTGTGCGTTGAGTGCAACAGAAGGCGCACTTGGTGGCAAGCAAACATTGCTCGCTATGTAGACATACGTGGCTGTGGCATGCCGCGCAGCACAATGGCAACGCGGGTCCTGCCTAGCTTGCAATACTGCAATAGTCGTCCGCCGCGCCGCGCCGGTGAATAAACGCCTTGCTTTTATGCACTCCTAGTACTTTAGAGTCGAAAATTTCAATATATTTATGAAATCCAATTAATTTAACAATTGCAATGTTGTTATTAACTCAAGATAAAGTATGCATGTACGTAAAAATACCTTTTTAAAGGAAGGGGCTCAAGTCTGCTACATAATGAACTACAAGTGTTGTCAAAATGTACAGATTTAGCCCCTTCCTCGATGAGCCCCTTGCTCCTTTATTACACTTGTAATAATTTATTATCAAACGCACCTCATAATATAAATCGATTTAAGTACTTAATGATACATTATTATTATTTGCCTCTTAAACAAAATAAGTCTCTATTGTAGAGTCCTGTGTCCTGCGTTTCCCGCATGTATATCAACATGCATTACCGGAATATGGATTTCATTTTATACATAAAATTATACTAGATTATGTTTAAAGCACTTTTTTCACACGTTTAAATAAGCTTAGGGTTATGCTCTCTTTAAAAAGCTGATAGCCCTTTATCACATTGTTTAATTATAAAAAATAAAACTACTAATAAATTACTGCGGTAATTTATAAAATAATAAAATGAGTGATATAGTAACTCTAATGAGTTCGTTGTCGCAACTTGAGCGCCAATTTAGTTATCATATAAATAAATTGACGTTTATTATTGTTTTATTGACCATTTTTATCGCTTATATTTTTCTAGTACAGTCGAGGACATATGTATACACTTTTTGAAATTCAAAAGCGATTTTCTCGCATGTTTAACATTTAAGTTTTAAGCTATTACACAAATCATAATAGTATATTTTAGAAGATTCTGCCTTTATAATATCTCATAATTTCAATCAGTAGTTTAAGAGGAAACCGTTGTTGAATTGTACTAATTATATACATATTTATGTCCTCGACTGTACACTGATTTAAATCAGGCTGAACTGAAATGTTAAATGGTTAATAAAACGATAAATATAGCTTAACAGCATGCCTTATTATTTTACGACATCCCTGATACCTATCCTGTCTAAGTAACCTGTTAACTATATAACCCGAAAGTAGGGTATACATAAGGTAACTAAGGCCCACTTGCATCAAGCTGGTTTGTAGTATAGAGTTTGAAGAACTAAAGTAGGTATTTGATAATATTAATACATTAATGTATAAGAATTTTTCTTAAGTAGCAACCCTGTTCAAGCATTTCGGTATCTGCCGTCACTACACTATAATTGATTTAAGGCGCTCTCCACACAATAAATCAGCGTTTATCTGTTCATATCACGACCACTCCATTGTAGGTAGATATGGTCGCGCGTATCATCTCTCATACCATAGTCAAGAGTTGGTTTGCTAGCGCCATTTGTTCAATTAACTTTATTTAAAGTTAAAAACTTTTCGATTTCTAATAAAATTTCAGCTGATACGATCTTTTGCGATTTCTTTTTAAACGCGTTATAGGTACCTACTTATTACGTAGCTGGTACTAACTTTCTCTCCTTTATTTCAGAGAAGAATGAGAAATCGAAAATGAGTTCATCTACAGATCGACCCTCCCGATAGAAATCATTCCGAGTGCTTCAGCAAACTTTAATCGATTCCCATCCGCGATTACGCCCAATCCAAGATTTAATAGAATTTTACATTTACTCGTTTCTCGCCTCGCCTTGCTACGCACCGGAATCAATTTTATTTTAATACAACGTTGAAGAGATTCAACGCACACATTAATTTCCGTCACGTTTAACGACAAACAGAGTTGGAAATATAAAATACCCAAAGTGGATTCGCACAAATTGATTCCGGACATCGAAAGGAGCGAGAAATACTTACCTACCGACGAATCGTAAGCAAATGTTTGACGGGAAATAATTTGAAAACATTTTCCTAATTTATAGGGAGGCGGGCGCGTAACTGGCCTAGCTTCGCTCTTCTTCGGGCTCGGCATGTTGGTCACGTAATTATTTAAACGCGCCTTCGGAAAAACTTAAAATATGTCCACTACTGCCATCTAGCGGCCCTGAAGAAAATATCATCCGCGCCCCGCGCTATCCCACCCGCTTGCGCCCAACTCACTCACTCACTCATTCACTCACTCACTCAATCCAATCAGTCTCGCTCCGCACGTCGCGGTGGAAGTACGTGTTCAGTGATTATATTAAATTTACGTAAACGCCGCTATTATTGTTTCAAACATTCGCTCAGCTGATCAGTGACAAGTAGTTCGTACATATTACAACATATACACGAACAATCGTTACAGTAAAACCGCGTGTGAGATGTGCAAAGCGAACGATAATCGAAAATATCTCATCGGTCGAATGTAAAAATACACGGCGTCTCAGACCCGTCGCATAGCGTGTGACTGATCGATATTTTAAATGATAACATGGATTCAATTCGGTGTTGTTTAAGAAGACGGTGAAAATATACCTAGGTGTAGTGTGTGTTTGGTGACAGAAGCGAGGATCGTCTGGCGGCCGCACAGTACTGAGCGGTAGGTAAACCTAATATTGATTCAATGTCGATGTGTATTTACGTGATATATTCGTGATAAGGCATTGGGATTTGTTTTGAGGCGATAAGTGACCGTTTACGAGATACGGCGACTACGAAAATATGCAGCGGCCGCGTCGATGCATGTTTAATTTTATCGGCGTATAGGTAATGTCAAACTGTGGATGATGTGGGTAGATTGCATTTTAAGCGTGTAGGTAGGAATATTAAAATGTATATTAATATTGTTGGATATTATACTATGGGTGCCGGTAGTCCTCTAACTTGCCTGTCGTGTGCACTGTGCACTCAGCAGTCTCAGCACTGCCCTCATAGTATGAGGCTCATAGGTACGCAAAGTTCTACTATGGGAACACCTTTTTTTTTTCAAAAGAAAATAATTAAACAATTAAAACAAATAATTCTACCTCAGACTTCCTACTCTCTGCTGACACAACAGGCGCCTATTTTGTTAAAACTCACATTACTAGGGTAGCCAGCCACGCAATCGAAATTTTCGGATAGGTCCGTCCGGTATCCGGTTTTGTATTTTTATCCGGAATGCTAGACGATAAATTGAGGAATGAATTGTCAACAGATCAATATGATACTTATGATTTCTGGAAACACCCTTACAAAAAATATGTAGGTAGGTATTCATTTTACTTTTACACCAACACGGGCTATATACCTACACATAGGTTTTCGGATGCGATAGTGCAGTGCAACGCACTCGGCACCTGGCGCGCGCGGGAACTGCAAATAAGTTCATTCAAAAATAAATAGGTATCCACCACACCACCTTACGTTCTAGGCAACTAACACAACCGATGCACTTTCTCATTTCCAAGTCGAAAATAGCTCGAACGAACGCATCGGCACCGGTCGACTGAGTCACGGCTTTATTTACGAGCTCCTACCTTCCTCGCTCATCTTCCTGCCGAAGCAAAGGGCGTCACAGTAACAGTCCGCAAATCTATTTCGACGGCCATCGACAGACATGTGTTTGCGTTTTATATTTTATCGTTATTGTCTGTGGATTGACGAAGCAATGTGTTTTATAGCCTGTGAAAATATTAGATGAGCCAATCCTTATTGTGTGTTCCATTTATGAAATTAATCCTTTAGTTTATTTATTTATTGTTGAGGTAAAGTTTTATTTTTATTCGCATTCGAATCAAAACATTTTCCTAAAAAACTGTGTATACTGTACGAGTGTTTTAAAATGTGAGTAATGTTTACAATAATCATTACATCGCCCATCAAGTGTGTTTGTATTCGCGATGTAGCGTGGGTGCTACGGTAAAAGCACCTCATAAAGCAGTCTAATCGTGTACGTAACAGTGTAAACAATCCTAAAAAACTCTGTTGAAACCGTTAAACACTGTTTCACATTCTCTTACACCTCCTAATTACAGGTAAAACGCATTAAATACAATTAGTGCTTATTTGAGCGGATATAAAGGCGCACGGGTTCGTCGGCCGACGGGCAAACATCGGATCACTCACACGCACGATTCACGCGTCGGACAATGCATTATTTGTAGCCTTATGAGCCTTACATATTTGTGCGAGCATACATTCATGTCGGATTACCTGAGAGCTGATATTCAATTCAATTTACTCGTTTCGTCACGTTCCGTCTCAAAACCGTGTAATTTAAATTAAATTCACATCCCTTAAGGGATGATGTGTACCTATAACTACACACATCACATATACACACTTATTACCTACGTTATATCATCTTAGAATGAGACACAGTTGTCCTACCCTGCCTACACTATTCTACAAGCTCTTCAAGCGACGTGTACGGAGACGTCCAACTATTAACCATATTAACGACGGCGGAGCACGCCCGCTGGGCTACCGTCCTGTCGGTCATTTATCAAATTATTTATGTACAAAACCATTAGCCCACCCATCGCCTTACATGGTCCTTAAAAACTACATTTTTAAGGTTTTTATCTATAACTTAGTATACGATTAAGGATACTTCCCTCACAATTGTCGTAGTTAGTAGTTTTTCACGAATGTGGTAGGTATATTAGCTGGCTACCCTTAACTTCAGAGCTGCACTTGAGAGCCAGTTCCCTTCTGTTTACTGTTTTCTGCAATTAGATAGTGGTCAAAACACAAGACTATGTAAAGAACCTATGAAAATATCGTGCATCTAAAATTGTGTTTATATTTTATTCCTTCAATTGCAACAATACTTTACAGGACCTGCATTCATCTACTCTTGAATGAGCTTCTTTATAACAATTTCTGTTTCTATAAAAGATAAGATAAAGCCCAGTAAGTAAAGAGAAATTACAACTTACAATTACCAAGTCGCCGTGAAAAGTATCAAGTGCACTTAGAACAGTACAGTAGTGAATCAACAGACACTTATTCATAACATAACGATAACGTTTGTTATTATTGTAGACAAGTGGCTGTTAGACCATCAAATTCAATACACACGTGTTCCGAAGGAGTGTTTAATATTTTCACTATTTAAGTATGTACAATATAGTACCTAGTATAAACATTTTTATTATTTGGAATGCGTTATTATATTATACTCATTAGGTATTTAAGAATTCATAGAAAACGCGGAAACTGTTTGTAAAAATCTGGAAAAATTATTGCTTTATGGAATATGACACGACTAAATAGGTATATCTCCATGAAAACCCGTTCAGTCGTTACGCCCCCGGTTGAGAGCTTACTCGCCGATTCGTCCGCGTAAGGGTGCTAACTTAGCAGAATTTAGCCTTAGCACTGCTAAGGCTAAATTTTGGACTGGAATCTGCTTGTCAATAAAAAAAAAGTCGTTACACAAACTTTCGCATAAATACTTAAAGTTATCTTATATCTATTTAGATAGATGCCGATTTCTCTGTTTTCCAGCCTTCGACCATTATTCGGTTTCCTACCCGCCCCTATACAAGTAATTCAGTTTCAGACATCGGTCGGCCCGTCTATGGTTTTATTTTGCGTATAATTTTATAATTAGGTACCTACAATACAGTTTCAAATAGATACTGCATTGCTATCTTTGTGCTTTCCAAAATGAGATAGGAGGTTTAATTAAATTACTGCTTCCACTGTTTTGGTACAGATTATCGCGTCAATTATTAATTGATGATGTACCTACGTGTTGTTTTAAGTGGATTATTACAAATTAATCTTAGTATTAAATTCAAGGCTATCTTGATTGCAAATTCGTAGGCCTGTTTCAAAATGCATCAATATTTAAAATCCTAGGGTGTTGTGTTACTATAATGTAACACATAAAAATCACTAGTAAGGGTATTGTTTTAGTCTAATAATTAAAATATTATTTTTAACACAACATTTAGGTATATCTATACAAGTAAATAGGTATATATATGTGTACAAAATACAAATAGCCAATACAGTCAAATTGTCCAAAAATATTTAAAACATGTAACCTTGCTGAGTTTCTTGCCTGTTCTGTTATTTCTTGCCTGGTAAATTCGACTGTGTGTAACGTTCATAAGTGTCTTACCAGGACCTAAATTGAATAAATGATTTTTTGATTTTGATTTGATTGTTTGATTTTGTTCTTCTCAGTTGAAGGCTGACTTACGAACTGGTGGTAGTTTCAGTAGCTGTGACGTTCTAAATGGCTTTGACTTTGAAGTTTTTTGGCAAATAAGTATGCAGTTTAAATATTAAAAATCTTTTATAACGGTCAACTAGCCTTTAACAAACATTTTTACCTCATACGCTTTTCTCACTCATTCTGTCATCACAAAATAATTCAGTGTAATCGACAAATACTCCTACAATCGCAACGTTATTTCTGTGTCACTCGCTCCCTTATCACGCGATATCGAGCAATATCAATAAATCATCGAGTCGATAACGCGTCTCCGTAATTAAACAGTGCTGTGATCGATCATTGATACCGTTGCGTCGTGGCACTATCGTACGGAGCCGGACGAAAGCGACCGATCGCGGGTTACATGTGTTAAGATTGCAGATAAACTACCGGACGACATTTTGTACAGTCGCGTAGATACGTGACGTGCCGCAGGCAACCCTTTGAGACGCTTGACTTGAGTTGATATAAAGAAAGCAATGAGAGCTTCTTAGCTTCATGGTTAGGCGTGAAAAAATACAGGCAGTAGTTTGTTAATAGCTTTCAGATTCCATTTTAACAAGCAATTTATTATTACACAGTATCAAACTGGCTATTTCAATATGAAAATGCTTGAAACGAAAAAAGACAGATATGTTTTCTATCTTTTGTGAAGACGACAGTACCAACATATGACATTGTATAAACACTACAAAGTCGATAAAGGAAAACTCCACATTTTTCATACGATTTGATAAAGCGCGTTATCAATGTCTTATCTCGCAATCTGAGTACACTCTATACCTTGTAACGAGCTCTATTACAACATGTTTTTTCACAAAACTAATAAATACTAACATATTTTCATCTAAATTAAAATTATCTGCGACGGAAATGTCGTCAAGTGATATTTAATAATCGTATTTAATACGTAAATTGAGAAAATAAAAGTACAATACGTTTAATCATGAGAACACAACATTTAAACTAAGCATTGATGACAGTTTCGTAACCAAATCAAACAAGAATATTATGAAAGATACACATAATGAAAGATGGAGGATATAGTTTCACATGAATGAAATACAATCACAGAATTCAAAAAAAGTACTTAATAAAAGTGACTGTCAACCTACGGCTACCTATTCTCCTCAAAACATTATTGGTCTCAGTATTAATTTCGACGGTGAATGCAAGAGGTACCCTTATCTAGCTTAATGTCACTTATGTAGAAGATAGAGATAGAAAATGTTCACTGTTCAGGAAAATCCCAACAGAAGATTAGAAGACATAGACAAGTAAATCAGGAAAATAAAAGGATGAATGTTTAAAAAATTTGCGCCTTCCGATTGTACAAAATGTGTAAATAACTCAGGCTGGCTTTATGTAATAAATACATTTTACGTTATGAGTTTATTACTGTTTACAATGATGGTATGGACATTTGTTTATAAATATTATAAACAATATGGCGGTATGACTGCTCGATTTACAGCCGCAATAAATTCACATGGAAATTTAGCAAGCACACTCATATTGTCCAAATATTTCGACGAGCCAACACTGAACGCGGGTATTTTCGTTTTAGTCATTAAATCGAGATGCGGCGCCTTGATACTCGTTTGAAAATGATTCGTGACTGCCTTATTTTATGACTTATTTTAGTGCGCTCCGCGTAAATTTCGCTTGGGATCGATTATATGAACAAACAAGCGAGGTAATAAATCATCCGCTCCCGTTTACCTGCACTGCAAGGGTCGATTCGTAAAAGCCCTCTTTTTTGAAACAAAAGGGAGTGACATTTCTAACGACGCTGAATAGCGTTGGCTACGGTATTTGAATTTGCCTTTGAGCTGCTCTTTGAAGAAATCATCCAATTGAAATAGCTACATTTAGACTGAGATTACAAACCATGTACATGTAGTTGGGTTGTCTCTTCTTACCTATATAAAATATAAAAATAATAATAATGATGACTAGATGCTTCCTAGTTACTAGATCCGGATATTTATGAAATTTTTACAAAAACACATGTTTGGGAATTCCGGAAGCTTACATTACATAATAAAATATATCCGGCCATATCCGGAAAAAAATATGGCAACCCTATTCTAAGAATTTCTCCTTTTTTTTATCTTATATTAATTACCTGATATAATCTCTTATAATAGCTTCAACATAAGACTCGATTAGAAACTATTCAAGTGGAATCTCAGGCTTCGCGAATATCAGATAAATTGCCAAAACAAATAAATACTATTTAGGTGCTATTAAAATTTGCAAACTAAATTCAGTGACATAAATTGTCTATTGTCTCTACTAGGCTCCGTTATTTTGTTATTGCCGTGGCCTTGTCTCTGCAAAATAACACAACTATGGGCCATAGAATTCGCGTATCCCATTTGCAGGTACGGCTACGCGGTGTCAGTGACCCTGGCAATTTTTATTGCCGTAAATTGCTCTACTTATTCATATACTTATTTGTCGTCATAAAATTAATAGCTCTCTATTTGTTGTCATCGTTTGAAATGTTCATTCACCTACCGATATTTTCCTTGTTCGCATTTTTTTTTTCTAGTTACAATAACAATATTTGTTCATTGTTTTAAGACTTTTATTGGAACGGCTTTTGTTTCTAGTGAAGAGAACAAAATATTTTTTTGCTAATGATTTTTTGTTTGGTTCAAAAGTACCTATTTGAAACAATTTCTCGGCTGAATTGACTGGAATATTTTGTTTGACTATTTTTAATCTAGTTACTATACCTAGGCGTCTCACATTTAGAAGGAATTGATCGTTAATTTCGCGAGTTCGATTCGGGTAGGTAGGTACCTAACCTACTAAGTTTTTCAAAAAATCTAATCTTGCAGATGTACCGTCTCGTGTTTGAAAATAGTTTTCAATTCAATTGACTTATTACAGAAAATGTTCCATATTTTGGTTCATTTTATATTTTATAATAAATAGGTATGTAGTATAATAACTATTTCACAGCTATGTTCAATTAATGATTCTATTAATACCTACCTAATTTTATTATAAATCAAAATGATATAACACAACACAAAACATGAGTAGGTACCTAACCTACCCCTTTGGAGTCAAATCTGTACGTGGATCTCGTTCCGGTGTCTTAGACAGACAGTACAAACTTACATTCAATACCTAGTCTTCAGGATGTTAGGTACGGGAGGCCTGAAGCCTTTTGTTTTTAGTAAAATATCCTATTATTAATTTTATAGTGTTTTCCGAGAGATAGCCGTGGTAAATCCATCAGACTCAAGTCCATCCAGTGAAGTACCTACCTTCCATCCGACATACAACAAATGTGAAACCGCACCAGCAATCCCACAATGAAAACAAAGTGAAGCCTCAACAGTAAAATATGATGGCCATTTACAATTCAGGCAACATTGGTTGTTTGTTCGGATCCGGCGCCGGATATCCGTAACGAGACGCTGCACGTACGTCCACGTCCATGGCTGCTTTGGTCTGCTCTACACAACACATCTGGCCAATGATAACTTTGAAGAGATGCATCAATTATACTGTTTTAACTTTGAAGTTGGTGTTTTCAAATACGGTCAAATGCGATTCGAACTCAGGTGGAAGGGTTCAGTGCAATTAAGTATAATACTTTAATTAAACAAAATTAATTTTGTGGGTCTGTAATTTTCTCGTCGAAGGGATTAAGAGCCAGAGGTTTTAAAAAAGATGCTCTGGCTAATATAGTGCGTAAAATACCTATGCATTTTGGTTTTCTTGCTTAGGAAATAGGTATATCATCTGATATGTTGACGCGTAAGCAATCCTACCTATATTATCGTGTAAGCTACAAGTTAGAAGCCATTCACACGGACAAGGAGGGAGTGGGCACAACAATAGTGATCCATTTGGACCTGTGTATGGAATCCTAAAAACTATACAAAAAGGATTAGCTATTTTAAGATTTAAAAAAAATCTTTGTCTATATCTAGATTTGTTATAAAATTGTAGGTTAACGATATTGTCGATGGTAAAATAAAAATCCCTTATTTTTAACAAGCTACGTGTTCATCAAAGTCTAATCAGCGTCTACGGCCAATTTCGTACAAAGAGGTTACTTAAAAAAGTTGAAACGAAGTATCATGGGCAGTAAACTCCAAGGAAGCGAGAGAAGCGGGAGCGAATCTCGAGTTAACCGGGTTATCCGGCCCGGTCATCGCTGCCCGGGTGAATTGTAAATTCGGCAAATTCGCTTTCTTGTGTAGTACAAGTTACATGGACTAGCGGGACATAAAATCTCACGCAATCACACGCAATTCGTATGTGTAATGAAAAAGAATTGCAGTTTCTCATGATTGTCATTCATCCTTATGCTTCCTTCTAAGGAATAATCCTTGCAAATTATAAAATTATAAGTCTCTGTCTGTCGGTTAGTGAGATAACTCTAACACAAGGATTTGGAACGATTTTAGACCGCGGGTAGGTACGGCACTTTTTTTTTTATTATTCATATATTTACCGTGGCGATTTGTGTACGTGCTATCTCAATAGATGATTGCCTACTAGCTTAAAAACCAGCTAGAACCTCTCGTAACTTACACCACACAAAAACATAAGTTTGATTTGTCAAGCGTGAAATTGACGGAGACGTGGAAACGTTGACCTGTGCCTAGCTGATTGCGGTACTCTCAGGACGCGGGATTATTCGCACAAATTAATGCTTGTTTTGCTGACTGACGCTAACTTCACGTAATACAGGATACTGTGGAATTGAGCTGGATTACTGTTAACTTCATAACTATGTTATTAAATGTATCCTTATTAGCTAGATCAGTTTGGCGGACTTGCGGTTGGTATTAAAGTATTACGAATATGGGTGTCAAAAATAGTATCAATTTGAGGGAATCTTTCGAGAAACCGTGTAGGTATACAGTAGGTAGGTAGAGGTTACTCCTCAGAGTAAAAGTTTTTTTTTTTTATATATATAAATATTAAATAGGACTTTCATTGTGAATCATTTGGAATTCCAATCACAAAATTAGTGGAACCGTTTCAGACATTCCAAATTGCAACAGTAACTTTTCCAATAACTTCGCTGGCATTTAATTTGTTCTTCAGAGCTAGTGTTGGATGAGAATATACCTAATGACTTTTGCCTCTTACGACTACTAAGAATCACTTGCAATACTGGCACTAACTAATTAAATGAAATAATACAACTAACACCACTGCTACTTACAATAAGAACTCTATATCACTTCCTTCTTTCTTAGTGGACTGTGCATACATACTAGGTATTGCAGACTCACACGAATAATGCAATTTGCACGATTGTTTTTGTTACACGACCAACATTCCGAGATAACTTTCCAGGTAGCGATTTGAAGGAGTTAAATCGCAATTAAACATACTAACGCTTCTAGTAAATCAGACTATTAAAGCGCTAATAGTCACAGCTAAGTAGCCTCAGTATCTATAGCACACTTCACAATCCCTACAATAGCAGCCTAAGTAGTTACGATACTTAATCTGCGACTTAAGGCCCGTATTACAAGGAAAAGAATCAAATTAAGTTTACCTAATAATAAATCTGTACTTAATAATATAATAACGCTGAAGAGTTTGATTGTTTGCTCGCGCTAATCTCTGGAACTACCAGTCCGATTATAAAACCTATTTCCCTGTAGGAAACTGCATTGTCCCGATTCACAAATGCTATAGGCTACTTTTCATCCCGGGAACGCGGGAGACAGCTTCCGAAAGTGAGTTTGTTACATTTTGAAGCCTCTTTGGCACCACGAATAATCTTTGGAGCAGTAAGCCTATGGCAGAGAGAGGCATAGGCTACTTTATCTCGGGTATATACGGGAGTGAAATCGTGAGCATCAGCTTATCGAAATAAACACAAATTTCATATATTCTAGCTATAATTTAAATTGTATGTTTTTTTTTTGTATACACCTGGACAGAGAAGCGCTCGTGGTGTAGCATGATTAGCCGTTCTTAATCGATCGGCAAGTTAAGCTACCACCGTCGTGGTCGGTACCTGGATGGGTGACCGCCTAGTGGTATTTCAAATCGAGCGTTTCCGTGCTTCGGAAGGCACGTAAAACCGTTGGTCCCAGTTATCACTTAATTGTGGTAGTCGTTAAGCTAGTTGGAGGCCTTCTAGGCGGCTTGAAAACTCCAACAGTAGGTTGACCACTAGCCTACCTCCACCGATCCGCAGTGGGCACGCGTGGTGGAGTATCGCCCATTCCATTTCACCCTCATTTGTGAAAGGAGGCCTGTGCTCAGCAGTGAGACATTATAGGCTAATGATGATGATGATGATGATACACCTGGAATCATAAGTCAATAGGGATTTATAGCTCTCTGCCTGGGGCATAGATTAAAGACGTAATACTTAAAGGTAAAATTACTGTAAGTAGAAATATAATGCTGATATGCAACCATTTACTTTCAGTTGAGACTTAAGCAAAACAAACCTTTTGTCCATAGTAAAGTGCGTATAAAAGCGCACAAGATGTTAATCACGTAAGCGAGAAGCAAGCGCAATTAACATACAAGAATAGCCGCGTGACTCACTAGTCCTGTGATAACGGACACAATGAACACCTTATAATAATGGTTGTACCATATACTAACTGCTGTGCAGTTTATACCTAGTACCTAGTACTTATAATGGTATAGTGCTTATTAATAATATATGCCTAGATTATATTTCTTGAAGTTGTGTAGTAGTCTTGTAAAGAACCTACATAAACCACAGGTTGTATGCTTGAATCACAGATTACAGAATAAGGCAGATGGAGCAAGCGGAACACGGGAGTGGGGCCAAAAAAGCAAATACAAATTGAAAAACACATAGTTACCTGGTATTGGCTTTTGAATTTATATTTGCTTTGTTTAAAAAACTTTATTTAATGAAAAGCACTTTCTTTTTTATAAACTTTGGTATCTGTTTTTTCAATTTGTATTTGCTTTTTTGGCCTCACTCCCGTGTTTCGCGCGCTCTATCTGCCTTTTGTTCTGTAATCTGAGGTTTGAATAAAAAATATTTTGACAGATCACAGAATGGATGCAAAATAACGAAAAAGTTTAATTTAATTTATTTTTTTCTATGGTTTGAATTTTGTGTTAGATCTATACCTGATATACCCATTAAAATGATATAAAAACATCAATTTATGAATTAGGTACCTAGTTACTTGTCAGCATTATTATCTTACTAATATTAAATATTATATTATAATTATAATAAACGTTATAAACGCGAAAGTTTATTGTGGTTGGATGGAATTTGGTACACAGATAGAATATGTTCTGGATTAACACATAGGATTTTTTTATCCCGGTAAAACATACATTTCCTCGGGAATGCGGGTGAAACCGCGCGGGAGAGCCATATAATGTATAGTTCAAAAAAGAGCGAAGACAGTATAGATAATAGTACTAACGTAGCGAAGAGTTTTCTTGTTTGATTGTTTATTTGTTTAAACGCGCTTATATCTGGAGCTACCAGTCGGATTCGAAAAATCCTTTCACTATAATAGGAGGCTACATCCCCGAGTTTATATTCCAGGAATCCGGGTGAATTCGCGGAGGCTACTTGTTGTACCCTATAACAATACCATAGACAACTTCGTCTATGCCAATACTCATTTTAATTTATTTTTCATGACCCGTGCAGCAAACCATAACACAATTTAACAATAAAACCTTACCGAAATAAATGTTACTCTTTGTGCCTATCAACAATAAAAAAATATCCACGAACCCACGAACTGACCCACTAACCAATAATAGTGAATAAGTACCAGCATCCAATTTCTCCGCTCGAAAAACGGTTTTCACTTTCCAATATGCTATAGAAGGTTACTTGAATTAGTTATTTGATTGTAATGAATCATTCTTATTTATATTATAATTGTGAATAATTTATTTAGTCATAATTATAGGCAAAATTGGTTTACTCACACAAAGTAGTGATTATAATAGAATTTAATATTTATTCGACTATTTTAATTACATTTGGTGATAATAAAAATAACTTAATTATCTATCGACAAACATTGTTCAAGTATGGTCATGTAATTGATTTAAAAATAAATTAATATCTATTGTGAAATAACAAATATAATGGCAAAAACAGACACGCAACTTTTAATATAAAAACGCGCGTTTTATAGCGGTTGGGACTTCAGAGTGTAACTAAAAATAAAAACCATTTGCGGCTAACAAAAAAATATATTTTAGTGCTATTTTTGTGCAAAATTGAATGATTTCAAACTTGCAATTTATTCGTTTGATAATAAAGGTGGGTCTACGCTACTCGAACCGAGCACGAGCCGAGCACACGAATCCGCATAGCGGAGACGGACTTCGGAGCCTCGAACGAGCGTCCTTTCTCGACTGCACTTCGCCAGTCTGCGTTAGTCTTTTGATGAACATAGGGATTTGCATCACGCACGTGTTGTAAGCTCGTTGTACGTCCCGTCCACCCACACGTGACATCACGAACGAAGAGAGACTCGGATCGTGGTCAATTCGCGTAGCGAAGACGCACCTTATGAGTGCGCGTATCCATCAAACATTGTACATGCCAAAACAAACTTAACTTGAGTAGACACAAAAAGATATCAATCAAATTCTATCAGACATTTGCATACATAGTTTGATTTTGAAAAACCCATATCCAAACATCCTATCAATCATGTTCAAAAAACATCGAAGCATGATCCTAACGAGGCGAGTTGCGTTAAATATGCGGGGTTAATCTCTTGCATCGACTTGATTTTTTGCTCATCTTGTTGAGATCTTAGTTATGCACGTTGTAAAAAGTTTTTAGACAAACATCGTTTTTTATTCGTCTTATAACACGCTGAATATAAAACGATATTTTTTGAGGCCATAGAAATAACATGGTTGAAGATTATTCCTGTACTGAAATGTCAATAATTTTATTGACTGTTATGTTATGAACTGTTAATTTTAATTAAAAGCGAGAAAATACATATTGCGGTTATGCTTTTATAAGTAATAACAACGTACTGTGTTTTCGTGATTCGATATTTTAACTGTGCTATGTTGAGTTCAGTTAGAGTTATCATATATATTGGTTTGGTATAAAACTGATGGACATCAAGTAATAAATACATTATTACTCAACGGCTAAGATTTACTTTGCTTTGGTCCACTTTTTCTTTGAATGTTTACGTTTCCCTAACATTTATTGACAAACTTGTCATGAAAGCTAATAACTTAAATATAAAAATCTATTTAGATTTGAAATGATTCAATCAAATTCAATGAAGCGAACAAGGAAAACAATAAATCATCCCGATCAGAAGTAAATTATATGTGCCTACAAAATTGGTCCAGGTCTGCCTTGAGCAAATAAACATAATCTCAACAAAACAGTATTTTACAAGGCTTTAACCATGATAGGGATTCCCCAGCGCTTTGTAGTTTAAAAAGATCTTACTGATGCTAAATCATCATATTATTTTATTTCATATGATTGATCAGCATCTAAATAAATTATATTTCTTTCAATAAAAACAAGAATATTGTAAGTATTTCTTATACTTTGCATGTCGGTCGGTCGGCATTCGCTTTACGGCTGTGCAATAAAAAATATCGAACTGTTTGCAGGCGAAACTGGCATATGCTTTCGTGCCTTTTGAGTTTACACGTTTTTTATTGCCGTATATATATTGTAAGGATAACGGACGGAATAGGTGTAGTCAAAATTATAATGCCATAGTCGTAAAATATACCATGACTATGATCCCTTGATGGAACGATTAGCATCTGTGACTGAAGACACTCCACGACAAGTGTAATGTTTTAAAAATAAATTCTTATTTCGTTATATTTATATTAACTTGTTATAACTTATTAAAATTCCCTTAATTATATTTTCAACACACTCGCTCGTAAAGTGACAATTATTGCAAAATTTAAGTCTGTTTTTTTCCTCGCAAGTGTGTTGAAAAATGTCGTATGACATTCGTGTGCATTGATTTATTACACTCTCGGCTCCCTTATCGCGTTCGCCTACGCTTAGTACCGCCTGGAGTGTTAATCAAATTTGCACACATGTATCATAATGTACTATTATAACTTGCACACATGTATCATAATGTACTATTATAACTTACAAAATGATAATTTTGTTCGAATAGCTATACCTAACCTCCCTAAATTATGAACCGTTTATTAGGTATGGTATGAGTAATTGGTCGAATGAGTGTTCATCAAGTTTCTGTACGTTTTTACTATTTAGGGAAAATATGAGGTGAACTACCGGTACACATGCGGTACACACATAAAAATAAATTCAACGTGCTATTTAGGTGCTTGCAATATTCTCAGGAGGCGTCCACAGGAAGCGATCGGTCGTAAAATAGGTTTGCGACGCGGCCGCGTTTTTACGACGGGAACGCTGCGGTGCGGTCGTCGGACGGCCGCGCAGTGTGGGCCCAGCATTGTGCAAGTGTCGTAAATAAAATAACTATAAATTAAGGTAATAATAGTTTTATTGTGTGGCTTCGATAGAAAAGTGTGCGACTGACCTCTTTTCTCTCCACGGCGATTTTAATTCGAAAAGTAATATATTTTTTTATCTCCGTCATTTCGTTTGTCGGTAACTTAACATTCATTTTAATATAGATAAGTAACTTTTATAGTTAACTTCAGCTAAATATTTAGATTAAACTTCTGTTTCACCCTGTAGGCTGTCACTTATCGCAATTTTCATTAATATAATCCAATAACAAGTAAGAACTATCAAACTTAACTTACTTAAATGCTAATTTTATTCATGATACCTTTAATTAATTTAACCCGTTCATAGAAACTGAACTTACATTTACAATCTAGTCGTGAGGAAACCAAAGCGTTTCTGTTTTTTTTTTCGTTTGTTTTCTCATGCGACGCAATCACGCAAACGTAGGGCAATTTCCGTACGAGGGCTCGTAAACGATATTATTGACGGTACATAAATGGTAACATTTGACCACGTGCGCTGGAAGCCTGTTACTTGTGTACCTACCTACTGTCATTAGTGCACTAGTTATTATATGTGGTCCAAGTTACGAGAGAAGAAAAAGCGGAGAATGAGCCACACATTATTTTTCGAATGTCGTAGACTAAAGAAGTGGTTAGTCCGATGAACTCCGAACTCATGTCTAATTGTAGTAAATATATTTCAACCTTTTGGAAACCAAACCAACGCGAATAAGATTTAAATTAGAAAGAAAGAAAGAAAGAAAAAACATCTATTTTGACATACACACAACATTACAGAATTACATAACACATACACTATAATAAATACATTAAATATATATACATATTCAGTAATATTGTGTGATGTCGAAAAAGGATTACGACTCAGTTTGACTCCAAGGTATGTGGTACATACCTTGGAACTGGTTTTCAGTCGAACCCTACCCGACATCACAAAAAACTGAGATACTAAAATAAACATAGAAAATTACATTAAAAAAAGGTACAAAATTCCAACTACCTAAAAATTAACAAACATTAAACTTTATATTATGAACAATAAAGCAATTAAATTTAATTTTAAATTTAATTAACATTAATTAAACTTTATATTATGAACAATAAAGCGCATTCTTCAAGCATATTGAGTTGGGGTTCTAACGTTCCAATCGTTCTTCTCTTCTAATGCCTAGCAAGCTACCACACACCGCTTCCCTTCACATTTTGCCCCATGACAAACGTCTATGAGCTGTAAAACAGTTTGGCGAGACGCCAGCTGATCGGCCAACAACCCCGCCTGGCGCAAATGTATGCCAATTGTGAACCCAATATGCCGAACCCGATTACCTCCACACGTGATTAATGACGAAATATGGAAGCATGTGACAGAAGGGACTAAAGAGCCACTTCAATCTTTATTATGCTCCCCACATCAGTGTTTAATAGTATACTATGTATTATTCTAAAGCTGAACGCTCTCATACCAGGAACTAACTACTTATTAGTTACTTATCTGATTAGTCGGCTGTCTGGGAAACATGAAATATAGGAATTGGTGAGGGTTTTTTGAAACAGAAAGATACTTATAATTATATTGATAGTACTAATGAAGTTTAATTATTCTTGCACAAAAGGTCATTCGCTACCTCACCGCATACCTACCTACGCTACGCGACACGAACGCGCGTGGAAAATATTTTCATACTAAATGTCAAGAATTTTGTTCAATAATCAGGGATTTGGTCAGGAAATCTTAATTTAGGATTTAGTAACCCTAGGACACCTAATAAAATAACTAACTGTCCCCCACTTCTGCCTGTAACTACTAACTTCTGGTATGATCACAAAGTTACCTCTCACCTCCTTTGACCTTCCAAATTCCAAGAAACATTTTATAAACACAAACACCCTTTATCTCAGGCTTTTAATAAAAGCAATAAAAATAATAATTTAAATTTGGGCCACCTGAAGATTAAAGGACACCCTACAAAAATATTCCTATCAGACTTTCTAACATCAAAAATGAAAAAAATATATTTTCATGCAAGAGAGTACGCTTCCAGAAATGGATATCGTTTCTGCTGGGCTACGGCCGGATGCATTTATTTGAGAAGAAATGAAGGTGACTCTTTTTTACGCTTAAAAAACGAAGAGGATCTAAAAAACTTGCAAGAAAAGTAAGAAACCAAATACTTACAGAACTGCGTGAACTTCCGTCATTTTTGTTAAGTTTTCTCATAAGTTTCTCTTTATTGTTTTATGTCATTTTAATCAAACAAACCAAAATTATTTTGAAGTATTGCATTACAATTATAGTTATCACTACAAATCTCATCACACATTATCACTCACAAACAGCTGTCTTTCCTCACACACCAACAATAATCACACATCACACTGCTCATTACAATCTACATAATAACAAATATTTTTACAAACTTCTATTTAGAATAATAATAATAATGGCATTAAATATTGTATCCTATCGCTTTAATATGATGTATAAAAATAAAAAAAGTTGCTTCTTACTATTGGTACTTTATTCCATAAGTTCCATAATTCAGATCCTGCTTAAAAATAAACAAAATTCGCGGATATAAATGATTTATTATATAGCATTGAAAATATCAACATATCAAAACCAATAACCTGCGAACCATATCAGTGTTCGTCCTTATTGCAAAATCCAAACAATTATGTAAAAATACTACAGCAAAATATTAGAAGTTTGAACCGAAATTTTGATGGTTTGTGTGTACTTATTTCAAGTCTAAACATAAAATGTGATATTATAGTGTTAAGTGAATGCTGGCTATCACGTATTGAGTCATTACCAGTATTGGAAGGTTATTCTAGCTATAGTACTACAAATAATTTCAATCAAAATGATGGAGTAGTGGTTATGGTAAAAAAAAACTCTGAATTTTTGTGTTGAAGAGTATCAGTTGGATGATGCAAACTGCTTGCTGATCAAACTTGGATTCGAGTTTGTTGTAATTTCTATATACCGACCTCCGTGCTTTAATAACTTAGATAACTTTTTAACATCTTTACAAGCGTTACTTAATAGTCTGACCTCATTTAAAAATATTATTCTGGTCGGCGATATAAACGTCAACATTACAGAATTAAATACTGTTACCACTGCTTACCTAGATACTCTTTCATTTAATGGTTTAATTCCTGCTTACTATACCCCAACTAGAGGAAATAGCTGTCTGGATCATGTATTAATAAGAACTAAATGTATTACCCATACTTTTATTTTGCAGTCAGCTGTAACTGACCATCACTCAGTGCTTTGCTGTATACAGAACAAGGGTTACAATGTGCACAATAAAAATAGAACTACTACTAAAATTAACTTCGGAAAATTACTTGATGACTGCAAACTTATTGATTTTAATAACTATTATAGATATTTTTGACATAAATGAGGCTATAAATACCTTCCAAGGCTATATTCAAAAAATTGTGCTCAATAATTCATTATGCTACAAACTACCTAGAAACAAAATTACTCATAAGCCGTGGATTACTGTCGGTTTACTAAGATGCATGAGAGTCAGAGACAGAATGCACATGAAACTGAAAAGAGAACCATTAACCCTAGAAAGATAATCTGCGTAAAAAATACGCATGCGCGATCGAATTATTGCTGTATCTTTTTTATTTGCGCGAAGTTGGCGCCGAGCGTTTCGATAATCTCACTTGTCACTCAGAGCATGCGTAAGGTGACCGTGTTGCTAAGGTGGGTGCCACCAATTTTGAAATATAACGACGGCGGAGTCAAAAATACGCATGATTATCTTTAACGTGACTTTTAAGATTTTAACTTCTTTGACAAATCGTGTTGTTTTTTATTTGTTAGTTGTTCTTGTGTAGTTTTTGGATTATTAATATATTGTTTATATGTCTATTACACATTTTGGCCCAACAACGTTACGATAGGGAGCCGAAATATGGAAGAAGAGCGTATCTTCGCTGCTTTTTTAGTGAGTGTTGTCGGGCATATCAATTACGATTCAGATGCTGAATCTGATCACCACGATATTGAAAATGACGTGCAAAGTGACACGAAAGAAGCCTTCATAGATGAGGAAACGAGTAAAGACCCGGCGCCTGGTGAATATGAACACTGATGTCATGTAGCAGAAAGGCGAATCGACGGCCTATTATAGAATGATAAATATAGCTTGCATACATGTATATATTATTATTTATAGCCATAATGTCTTCAGCAAAGGCGGAAAGGCTATTAGCCGAAAAAAAAAACATGAAAAACCTTAGCTTACCTCTGACATCACCGTTTATGAGATAAAGATTGGAAACCCCTCGAAATCTGAAGAAATATTTTCGGGAGACTATACCAACATCCTAAAGACCACATCCAAAAGATGTCCCTGATGCACCAGAAAACAATTCAGAAGAGCCAATGCCAAAAAAGGTATATCTACTGTGCGTTTTGCCCCTCAAAGAAACGGCGAAAGGCAAATCATCGTGCTATAAATGCCTACATTTTCGACTTGGTATTTAAACTGCATCCGACTGATCTAAAATTGATTAACTGTGATTTTATAATAGGCGATATCTTAAAACATATGAATATAAATTAAAATGACTGACTATTCATATTAAAAAAAAAATTTGTTCAATAAGACAAAGAAGTTTCATTGTTTTGTTGATTTTTACAGAGGTTCAAAGTTTTCGTTTAATTTTTATAAGATAAATTAATTATATACTCATAAATTGTTGTTTTTCTTATTCTTTAATATATAGAAAAATAATATCAAAAAGCTATTTTAATACCAGCATGTACAATAAAATATTATAGCCTGTCAAAATTCATGCGTATATTTTACGCATGATTATCTTTAACGTATCCTAAAATATGATTATCTTTCTAGGGTTAAACCAAACATTACAAATTACTTACAAACGCTACCGTAACTATCTGAAAAATATAACAAAAAAGTGTAAACATTTATACGAAAAACAAGAAATAAATAACTCAAAAAAAGACTCTAAAAAAATGTGGAGCACTATTAAATCAATAACTAACTTAAGAACTACTAACAAATCACCTCAAGAACTGCTAGGAATTAGGGATTCGAAAGAATCTTCCGTTAATGCTGTTAATGACTTCTTTGCTAATGTAGGATCGAACTTGGCTAAACAAATAGGACCAGTGCTCATGTCAGACCAAACTAACCGGTCCACACCCAAAGATTCTTTTTTCCTTACAGAAACTACTAACGTTGAAGTAAGAAAAATTATTGAGAATCTGAAATCAAACTGTTCTGCCGGATATGATGGTATAACTTCACAAATACTAAAATCTCTTAAAAATTATATTGTTCCAACGCTAACATATTTATTTAACCGCTGCTTGAATGAAGGTGTTTTTCCTAATTCTCTGAAAAAATCTATTGTGATACCTATTCACAAGTCTGGAAAGAGAGATTGTATCAATAATTACAGGCCAATATCAATTTTAACTACTCTATCAAAAATTTTAGAAAAAATCATTAACACTAGATTGCTAAATTTTCTTGAAGCTAAACAAATTTTATCCGAAAATCAGTATGGCTTTAGAAAAGGAAGATCCACTGATGATGCGGTTAATACTTACATAAACTTCTTAGTAAATAAATTAGATAACAAAAAGAAATGCATAACAATATTTTTAGATTTAGCAAAAGCTTTTGATACGGTCTCTTTTTCCAAGCTATTTGGGAAGCTTGAACAAAGTGGTATAAGAGGAAATCAGTTGATCCTGCTCAAGGATTACATGAAAAACCGTACACAAAGAGTAAAAATAAATGATACCATTAGCACTGAGTGTCCCATTACCTTTGGTGTTCCCCAAGGTAGTGTGTTGGGCCCGACATTGTTCCTTTGCTATATTAATGAACTGTGCAATATGAAGCTTGGAAACTGCAAAATTATTTCATACGCAGATGACACTACCTTAACATTTTACGGTGATACTTGGGGTGAGGTCTACAGTATTGCACAAACAGGGTTTGATAAGGTGTGTCATTGGCTAGCTGTAAATTCACTAACGCTAAATTCTAGTAAAACTAAGTATATACCTTTTGCCATGCGAGACAATCTTACTGATAAAAGAAAATGTTATTATAAAATTACTGCACATTCTTGTTTTTCATGTTTTTCTACTAAGTGTACTTGTTCCCCAATTTCTATTACTAATAATATCAAATACTTAGGTATAAATATTGACGAAAACCTTAACTTTCGGGAGCACATTAATAATCTTGCACAGAAGGTAAGAAGATTGACATTTGTCTTTAAGCAACTTAGTAATGTGGCTGACAAAGAACTAATTAAAAATGTCTACCTAGTATTGTGTCAGTCAATACTATCTTACTGTATTTCTTCATGGGGAGGAGCTGCAAAGACTAGCATGATTCAGATTGAACGAGCTCAAAGGCAAATTTTAAAAGTCAGTTTCTGCAAACCTCGATTATACTCGACAGAGACACTATATAAAGAGGTAAAAGTGCTAACAGTCAGACAATTATTCATAATTGCTATAGTATTGCGACAACATAATCTTATACCATTCGATAAGGAGTATGGCAATTCTAATACGAGGAGAAGTCACAAGATTTGTTCCCTTCAAAGTGTCCGAACATCCTTTGCTCAAAGGTTCTTTTCATTCCTGAGTGTAAAATTATACAACTTAGCTAACAAACAATTAAAAATATATAGCATGAAAAGATTTGATTGCAAGGAGGCTTTAAAATTATGGCTTCTATCTATGAATTATCATGATACAGAAAACCTAATGAAAATGTAGATTGTAGTTATAGTTTCTACTGGCACATACACATACATAAACACTTTCTCACATAATATGTAATATACTAACATTTGCACTCACACTTACATCATGCAATATACAATTGTATACATCCACAGCATTCTACACTGACAACATTATACACCTACAACATTATACCACACAACACTATACACACAGAATTTATTTATTTTTGTAAGCAATACCGTATATATATATAAATTTTATTCTTACGTTTAATAGTAATTTAAATATAAACGTTTCTAAATTGTATAATATAATATTTTTTTGTTAATCTCGAGAGGTGGAGACCAGGGGATCCATAGTACGGGGTCTACTCAGTTTGGACTCCTGTCTCCCGCTACATATTTAATGAAGTCCTATATAGTATGTAATCAATTTTCTTAGTTTTAAATATTGTAAACGGGGGAGAATAAATAAATTTTATTATTATTATTATTTATTATTATTATCTCGCTTGCCTCGACTTTCAAGCTCCAGCAATGAACATATCAGCTACCTACATCTTATGGGCAATAAAACAGAACAGTTTCCAATAACTTAATCATATTTGCGTTGAACGAGCGGGGCGTGCCCGACTTTGCCCGGGCAACACGTACCGGCAATAAGGTGTCGTTGCTAGCTCGCGACTACGACTATACTGTAACTATTTCCAGTGAACCGGAATAAACGGGCGACTATAATAAATTTTTGGGTGGGACTCGTTTGAGAGCGGGACTACTCATAAGCGTCTAAAATCCTCACCTATAAAGGCGTTCAAGTAACGCGGACGGGCCCAGTGCAAATAACACGCTTATTTATTACTCCTTGTAAGAAGTCGTCGTCTTATCTTCTGCTTAAGAGTGAGATTGAGATTTGAGTCTGATCTCAGCGTAATGTTTAGCTTAATCGAGTTACCGTGTTCGTATTCAATTAGGTATACTAGAAATTCGATCGGTCCTCTTCGGTGGTATTCAAGTTTTAAGTTCGGGGGTTGGTCAATAATATCGTGGTTTATCTAGACTAGATGGACTAATGATCCATTAGTACAAGACAATTTTCAAATATTCATAAGCGAAAAGAGAGTTCGTCTGTACTCTTCACACTCGTTCGTCTGTACTCTTCACACTCGTTCGTCTCCCATTCTTTTCTCAAACCTTAATTCTACCTCCTCTATCGATACCCGCTTTTCCTCCCAGCCCGCTCCAACTAGCACCTCACCCCAAAACGCAACAAACGTTCGTAGGCGCATTTTACAGGGAACGCAGAGTTGAGTTTAACGATGAAACGCGTTTGTTTATAGTACGTAGGTACCTACCCAACACTGGGTTCATGATCACAATTCATAGGAACTTGTTCCCACATTACCATACCCATGGGTTCTCGCTTCATTACACGTCATTTGCGTATTAAATAAAGAAGGGCTGGAAACGTAAATTATATTTTATTCATTGACATAAAATTGTCGAGACTTATTTATTTACCCGAACTTAACAATATTCTTTAATAAGAAAATTGGAATTTAATTGACCGACACGACAGAGCGCGAAGCGTCTCCTTTACAGCTTGGGCAAAAAAAAACGTATGTCCGCATTTCTCAACCGATTCTCATGAAATTTTCTACCCAACTTCTATAATTATATGGATTTCTTTTACTGATGTAGTTTTTGGACATATTTCAAATGGGGTTGATATTAGGATTGCGTTGCGGACAGTTTTAAGCTATGCAAAGACAGACTCGTGAAGTCCAGAGCTGTTGACATTTAGTTTGCCTGTTTTCATGTTACCTATCTACTTTATTTATATATGTATAGTATCTGAAACATACAGGAACCAAATCTTTATTGCCACCAAAACAATGCTGCCAGCGCAATTAAAGCTAACATTCCGAGCGGTAAACGGTGTCTAATTTCATTTTAACCATTACCGAATCAGTGTAACTGTGTGTCTATCTGTCTGTCGGGCCACGTGTCGATACATCGTGTCGTTAAAAGCACATTAACTCTTATTCGGACTCGCGACGCCACACCATGTCGGCGACGTGCCAAAGATTACACTCTAGTACAGGCTGTTCACTTAACAAAATAGGAAATACCTACATATGTAATAGTGCTAGTGGCGATTAAGACGAGTGCCATTGCCTTCTTAGATTGGTACCTACCTACTCGAAAAGCTAAAATTGAGAGCAGTTTGTTTTTACTAAATAAAATTTTTTTTTATACAATAGAACAACACTCATAATGAATGTTTATTACTTACAAACATAAAAACTAAAAACCTTCTTTATAATATTATAGCCTATAGCTTCATGACTTGTACGTTATGACCCAGAAAGACAGCATAATTATTTCTATTCTGTTTTGGTTACAAAACAGAATAGAAATAATTATGCTGTCTATATTATGGAATAAACTCACAGAGACACTATCGCTTTAGGCATCAATCAAGCCAACGTAAGTCCAATATGTACAAAGCTCCAAATCTAATCACCCGTCTATGGCACCGGGGCACATGTTCCGTTGGAAATAAATAAAATTAACTATTTAACTAAAACGTCTCGACACACGACGTAACAGTCTCAAGTTGCCGGGTAGATTTCCTTTCTATATTTTTAACTTACATAACTAAATTACATTTAAAATGTTTCCTGTAACTTTATTCACATGATAAAGTAACTTAAAAATAAACTCTTTCGTAAAATAAAATTTCCGGACTGCCAGCACGACTCTTCATAGAGCTCTGGCGACCTTACTCACGAAGAACATCGAACATAATTGGACTGTTTTACAAAAAACTTAAACCGACTTCAAAGTACACTAAGAAGTAATCAAATCCTGATCTGATGACAATGGGACCAAACGGGAAATGTACCCTTCCAGACAAAAAAAGAATTTTGAGGTAACAAAAAAAAATAAAAAAACAACCGAATAGAGAACCTCCTCCTTTTTTTGAAGTCGGTTAAAAAGAGAGATGTCATCAGCGTATAGCACACTATTCATTTATTACTTTTGGGAGATAATTTAATTTTAAGATCCATTTTATGAACCCTGATCATGCAAATACAATTTCTATGCATAATCTCTGTTACCTCGAATTATGCAAAGGACAACTTTTTTATCAAACAATCCTATTTCATTCGTAGTTGATCAGTGGGGCATTCCCACAGTAAAGTAGTCAATAAAACCGCTATCAATAGTCAGCAATAAACAGTAGTTCAGCAACAACAGAAGTCTTACACAAAGCGTGTCTGGTATTGTGTAATAGACACACATCGGATGTCGATACCCGCCGATAAGCCTCGGTATCGGCGTATCGGCCAGATTCCGCGATAGCTATCTATCGGTATCGCAAGCATTGATAGCAGAATTCACACAACAATATTTATTTCCTTGAGTGGCTGTTTAATTGCTACAATAAATGTTGACGTTGAATTTGTATTCATATAGACATTTGAAGAGAAACAAAACAGATATGATATGGAAATGAGTGAAAGGTTTGCGTGATGACGAGAGGCAGATGACGATAGCAAACCTAACCTGAGGAAACTAGAGATATATGTTTCAACTGAAGATATTTTAGTTACAGGATCTTATCAGATAATTTATATTTTATGATAGCCCAGTTGTTTCTCGTTGCTTCTCCGTCAGATAATAACAACGCTCTTTCCTTTATTTCCAGATGCGGTAATAATAAGTGATGATGTGGTGGGTAGCGTGGTCGTGGTCGGTGTGGCTGTTAGTGGTGGCGCGGGCCGGCGCCGGCGCGCTGCAGCCGCGCTGCCAGGAGATCAGCATCCCCATGTGCCGCGGTATCGGGTACAATCTCACCTCCTTCCCCAACGCCCTGGACCATGACACGCAGGAGGAGGCCGGACTTGAGGTACGTACGATACACCACACCACTAGTCATCATTTTCTATTAAATCAACTTTTTACCCTATCATCTGCTGTTTTAACCAGGGCAAACTACTGGTTCGGCTGTAGCCAGGCTATAGTCGAATGGAACTATAGTGCCGACCTTTCATTTACATCCCATCTCATATTATGTGTCGCACTTAATATAATTATGTGTTGCTCGTTTTGTTATATTTGTCTCTGCTTTAACAGTCGAACAGCCGATTTATCTGAAACTATTACATTGCAGGTCCATCAATACTGGCCCCTTGTGGAGATCAAATGCTCGTCAGACCTGAAGTTCTTCCTGTGCTCGGTGTACACGCCGATATGTATCGAGGACTACGCGAAGCCGCTGCCGGCGTGCCGCAGCGTGTGCGAGCGCGCCCGCGCCGGCTGCGCGCCGCTCATGCAGAAGTACGGGTTCCAGTGGCCCGAGCGCATGGCCTGCGAGAAGCTGCCCCGCGCCGGCGACCCCGACCACCTGTGCATGGAGGAGACCGACCGCGCCCAGGAGCCGGAGCCGCCGCGCCCGCCGCCCCGCCGGCCCCACAAGAACAACTGCAAGGATCCAAAAAACTGCGGCACCGGCCCGCCTGCAGGCCCGGGCGCGGGCGGGGCCGAGGCGGGCGCGGACGCGGCGCCGGGCGCGGACGAGTGCGCGTGCGCGTGCCGCCCGCCGCTGGCCAGCCTGCCCGTGGCCGCGAGCGCGCTGTCCCACGCGCACAGTCCCGCGCACAGCCACGCGCACAACGCGAGCGGCACGCCGCCGGGCGCGCCGCACTGCGCGCTGCCGTGCCGCGGCGCGTTCTTCACGCGCGACGAGAAAGAGTTCGCAGGCGTGTGGGTCGCGCTCTGGAGCGGCCTCTGCGCCGCCTCCACGCTCATGACGCTCACCACCTTCCTCATCGACTCGCAGCGCTTCAAGTACCCGGAGCGGCCGATCGTGTACCTCTCCGCGTGCTACTTCATGGTCTCGCTCGGGTACCTCGCTAGGCTGGCGCTGGGGCACGAGGAGATCGCGTGCGACGGCGCGCTACTCAAGAGCTCCGCGACGGGCCCCAGCGCGTGCACGCTCGTCTTCATCCTGGTGTACTTCTTCGGCATGGCGTCGTCGATCTGGTGGGTGGTGCTGTCTTTCGCGTGGTTTCTCGCGGCGGGGCTCAAGTGGGGCAACGAGGCGATCGCCGGGCACGCGCAGTACTACCACCTGGCGGCGTGGCTGGTGCCGGCCGCCAAGACGGTGGCCGTGCTGCTGGCCGGCGCCGTGGACGGGGACCCGGTGGCCGGCGTGTGCTACGTGGGCAACACCTCGCCCGCGAACCTCAAGAAGTTCGTGCTCGCGCCGCTCATCGTGTACTTCGCGCTCGGCGCCACGTTCCTGCTCGCCGGGTTCGTGTCGCTGTTCCGCATCAGGTCGGTGATCAAGCGGCAGGGCGGGCTCGGCGCCGGCTCGAAGGCGGACAAGCTGGAGAAGCTGATGATCCGCATCGGCGTGTTCAGCGTGCTGTACGCGGTGCCGGCGGGCGTGGTGATCGGGTGCCTGGCGTACGAGGCGGGCGGGCACGAGGGCTGGGTGCGGCGCGCCGCCTGCGGGCCCCGCTGCGGCTCGCGCCCGCTCTACTCGGCGCTCATGCTCAAGTACTTCATGGCGCTCGCGGTGGGCATCACCTCCGGCGTCTGGATCTGGTCGGGCAAGACGCTGGACTCGTGGCGGCGCGTGTGGCGCGGCCGCCCCCGCGACCCGCCGCCGCACCAGCGCGCGCTCGTCAAGGGCGGCGCGGGGGCGGCCGCGGGCGGCGTGTGACGCGCGCCGGGAGCGCCCGCGCCCGCCCCCGCGCCGCCCCCGCTCCCGCCGCCCCCGCCCCTGCCGCTGCCCCTGCCCCTGCCCCTGCCGCACCACGCGCCCGCCTCGGCGCCCTCCGCGCGCTCCGCCCAGCCGCTCTCCGACTACGGCCCCGTCTAGTCGGACCCTGACTTCGATGTCCCCGAATGATCTGGACGTCTCATTTTTGTGATAGTTCCCGGGCAGCGAGGCCTGCCCCAGACTCGAGCCGCGCTCGCGATGTTCATAGTTCTGTTCTGTTGTGTTGTGGAGGCACCTCCAGGCGCCGCGCGTTGTCTAGTCCTAGTGTATAACGTACGCGCGACGCACACATATACGTAAATAGTCTCTAAGGTACCGTTAGTGAGTGGCGGCCGTGGCGTCCGAGTCGCCGTCGCGTAAATAGTGACTAAATTAAGTAAATAATCACGCAGTTTTATAACGAACACCCGTGACTTACGCTGGTCCCACGTGCGTTCCAGTAAAATACTTTATTGCTCGTATACTAAATCGTGAAACACTGCCATTTTCTTTTTCTCGTGAGGATAAATTATTCTACTGAAGTGTATTGATCCTGAATTGTATAATACTTACATAATAAAACATTGAGGCTCATCACTATTATATGTTTTCAAAATGTAACAATTTATTTATCTTCTACCTAATAATTGTGATGAGTCCTAGCTTTATATTAAAACCTTGATTCCTTTGATTGCGTGATTGGATTTACTGTACAAAATAAGACAAATGAACACTTTTGTACCTATTATGATCTGTATAGAAATCACCTTGTAAATAAATGAACCTTCTCTATTGACGTTCGAAATTTATATCCGTTTCATTTCGAAAGGTAAGTACTGTGAAGATTCAATTCAATCGACCCTTTCCACTTGAAATAGATATAAGTTTAATTATATTATTATTAAGTTAATATTAGGCCAAAACTGTCTGTGTTTAGAGACTTACGACTGTTATCGCTTTGTATGAAAGCGCCATCTTTGAGCGTTATTATTATTTAGAGCTTTAGAAACGGACGCTAGATGGCACTGTTTTATAATTTTGACTACAAATAATCTAACGCCATCTGTTGAGCATTTTGTTTTGATTAAGTATGGACGTTTAAATTTCTCATTTTCATGATTAATAAATAAATAATCACTGCCTGCGCTCAAAATGTTAACTTTAAATAAAATAGAATGATTATTGTGCAATGTTTGTAATCTTGTATATGCCATTTAAATACAAGATAGTTGTAAATTGTATTCACGGACGCCGCAGCAGCCGAAATAATAAATCATTATGTAATTTATTTTATATCTAACTAGATAACAAATAAAGCAACTTTTTATATGTATAAGATTTACTTTTTTTTAATTTATAACCTAACTAGCTGTCCCGCGCGGTTTCACATGCATTCCCGAAGGACCATATGTGAACCCGGGATAAAAATTATCCTATGCGCTAATCCAGAACATTCTATCTGTGTGCCAAATTTCATCCAAATCCGTTTAGTAGTTTTGGCGTGAAAGAGTAACTAACATCCAAACGGTGTAGGTAGAGTCATTTGTTAACGTTCATAAGTGCCTTATCAGTGCCTAAATCGAATAAATGCTTTTTGAATTTGAACATACATACAAACTTTCGCGTTCAAAATATTTATTAGATTACTAGCTGGCCGGCGCGACTTCATTCGCTTGTTGTCCTACCCCTACCATATTCCATCCTACCCTACCATACCATCCCCTTTTTTAGTTATTCTGCTATTCGGGGCGGAGACAAATCCAAAAGTCACGAAAATCAGTCTAGCCTTTCTTGAGTTATAAAAATGGCGTAACAACACGAATTTGTTTTATATAAGATTTAGTATATCAAGAACTTATCAAAGATCCTGATTGATTGCTCAAATTTATTCTATAATACCTATATACAATATACCTACCTACCAAAGGTAGCA
The DNA here is from genome assembly GCA_947623365.1 of Achlya flavicornis. Classification (NCBI taxonomy): domain Eukaryota; kingdom Metazoa; phylum Arthropoda; class Insecta; order Lepidoptera; family Drepanidae; genus Achlya; species Achlya flavicornis. Next base: position 15,679,780 of record OX392477.1, on the reverse strand, counting down.
AACAAGCATACGACCAGCCCGATGATAAGCGGTTACCGTAACCTCTAGATGCTTGCAACTGTGCAACATCAGATATCAATCAATCGCCAATTTCAGACACTACACACAGTACACACTGCCAAGCCAACACACCGAACGTGGGGCCCTGGCTACGGCCCTGCCCTGCATATATATACGTTTTGTAAATTATAATAATATATAGATAAAATAGAAATAATAATCCCCAGATAAAATAATCTAAGAGGTTAAAAGATCCACCAACCTCTCCGGCCTGGCGGGAGACTTGCTGAATTAACAAATAATTTGCTATGATGGGCCAGGCCTCCATCTTGTAGAGTTTGAGTATAAATATTCTGTGGTTTGAGCCAAAGGTAAATTATCCAATAAGTACTTTCGACTGAATGTGACTGTGGCTTGGGAAAAAAAAGGCGCTCGTATTGGGTTTTCGTATGTAGGTATGTACTAGGATCCCCTTTGTTGGGAGGAGTAGTTCTAAAGTTAAAATTCTATTTAAACAGGCTAAGATGGCATAAACTGTTAATGCTAGTCATCACTCCCATGGCTCTTACCATCCTTGTATTTTCAGGGGTAGAAACCCCGACTAAACTGGCTTCTGAAGTGAGGCTTCGAGTATTATCTTATAAATTTTCATGATGAGAGGTTCATACGAGAGATATTGTAGTCATATCGTTTAGGACGTAGCCTATTTGTGATTTAGGTCTCAGAAACGAGTACAAATGAGTCTGGCACATGGCACTTGCTGGCCATAGTGGCCATCCGTCCACCTCCGATTCGATTTCTGAGTCTGTCACTATTTTGATAATTTTTGTTACAAATTATCAGATTTGGTCGGTCTCTGGTTCAAAAGTGCTACAGTATGTACAGTACACAGTTGCCGCGGATGATAAAGAATTTAAAATCAAACAATTAAAAGTTTTCAGTCTATCAAGTTTATTAAGAAGTCCTAAAGCACTAATAAGTACAGTAATATAAAAACTATATATTTATTGCTAGTTTGAACATTGACTTATTTCTGGAGTACCTTTCACGAAATAAGAACGGCATCAACATCCATAAGCCGCATCCGTATGCCATAGCAGAGGGTCAAAGGTACTTCACAGAACAGCGTCATCTATTGGTGAAAAGAAATACCGTTTCTGGAATAGTTTCCAGTCATCAAATTGACATTTTTAATTATTTATTTGTATAACGCCATCTAGCGGGGAATAATTGAAACTGGTTTCACCTCTCGTCGCTAGATGTCAATATAACACCAATCACTATATTTACGAAAACAATTCCTTACAATCTTAATAATCTTATCACATTACAATTTTACGTATCTCGTGTGGATCTTTCGTATAGTTGCGATTAAAACTAATAAAATACCCTAATTATAATAATAAAAAATTAATAACTATCGGACGGTCTAGCCTACGTAATTTGACGGAGACACCACGATTCGTAATTTTATAATCAAATTGCAGGTACCTAACATTAGGTAGGTACCTACATTGGACTATATATAAAGAACAAAAGTTTAAAATTCGAGTAGATACTACAGGGTGAAATCGAAAACATATGATTTTTTTTAAGGGAGGGTTCTATTACCGATACATAAAGAAAAAATTGAGGTTTTAAACAAAATCCGAAACATTAAAAAAAAGATTTTCTCTTTTAGTAGCCGTTCTTGGAACTAATATCATCATCATCAGCCTATAATGTCCCACTGTTGAGAACAGGCCTCCTTTCACAAATGAGGGTGAAAGGGACTGGGCGATACTCCACCACGCGTGCCCACTGCGGATTGGTAACAAGCATAAAATAAAGCTTTATAGACCGGTCTAATAACATATCATAAGTAATACATATTATTCATAACACTTTTGTTTAAACATGTGTCAAGTAGGTAAGCCGCATTTTATTTGTACCTAGCTAATCTATGTGAATCCCGCATCGCGCACCGACAAAAGGAGTGTTTTTTTGACATTCAGACTAACTTGTTACCTATCTATTATTATCTTATTCAATTTTGTCAAATGATTTCAATTTCACCTGTAGTTAGATTACCTATCACAACACAAAACTTCCTAAACATAATAACGATACAAATGTCGCTAAAAATTATTAATTATTATTATTTACACGATAGATTAACATAGGTATTGCACATTATTATTACCAGATTATTTTAATTACGTACTAGGTATTTAATTAAATTACGTATTTTGTAATGGCAGTTTTATTTTATAACAATCTAGCTTTCTACGACAAAACGCTACAATTTCAATATTTTCAATCTGTAACAAATGTAAGTATTACAGCCATTGAATTATGTGGAATAATTGATTACAGCTCATACTTATTACAGACTTTGCAATATGGTTTGTAAAATTAACGTTAGTAACAATTCAGATTTTTTTGATTTTTTGATCTACGTCCAAATAAATAAATAAATAAGTAACCATTGTATTATTATACAATAATAATTCGTAATAAGCGTAATAATTCAATGTAAGTAACATAAAAATAACCAAAGTTTCAATAGGTTTTATTCAGTATTTCTGACATGACATAATAAGAGTGTAGTTTGAAGTTATCGTGGCTACTACATAATTTTATAATGAGTTCTTCACTAACCATTTCAATATTAAATGAGACGAGATTATCTAAGTATAGACACGCAAAAAATACTATGGTTATTAAATTTTGATGGATACATCCAGATTGAGCGTCGAAGCTGTGCACGATTTAAAAAATTAATAAAATTGCAAAATATTTATATTTCTCCCGATTTTAATTGGAATATTTCAAAAACTCCTATCATTATGAACGTCACTATGACAAGCAGAATGACGCAGAGGGAGCGTAAAACGTAGCTGTTACGCGCAGCAGCCTATAAAAGTTGGCCTGTTTTTTATATTCGTGTAGTATGGCGACGTTTTTTCTAGGTATATTTATTTCTATGTTATCTCCATTATTTTATTTGTGGCGAGTAGAATTGATGGTTCAGGTTCATGATAAGTAGGTAGGTACACCCATTTTAGAAAATTATTTCACAATTTCACATTGATAAAATCATATAAAATTGCTAATAATAGTGCCACAAGCTTATCTATCTGGCCCGGTAAGAGTCGCTGTTATCGCATTTGGTGGAGCAAACAACCAATGAACGTAGTGTTTATATTCTCCTTGACCAATGGCGATTGACATTTCGAAATGGCGTCGATAGTTCCTCTTTTGACCACCGGTTCAGATAAGTTTGTAGGACTATGCAGCGACCATTACAACACGTTTACAACGAGTAAAATAGTTGTTGTTGTCGATTATTTAGTTCGCAAAAAGGCAGGCAAACGTTCAGAATCATACATCCTCGTCGAATTAAATGTTCTTCGTTCTTTCTTTCTTATTTAAATATCTGTTATATTAATTGCTAACGTAGTTGATAGGTAAGAATCTGCTGCCACCACAGGTACCTATAGCAACATTTCCTTGCAAGAGACAACGAGACGACATAAAACATAATAAGAGGGATGGCCCATACAATCGCATTCCTCACTTACCTCAATCTGATAAAAAAAACTTGTAAAATACGGTTTAAACTATTTGACGTGAAGGTTTGATGTAAAAAAAAAACAGGGCGGAAAATGAGGGATACGATTGTGTATGGGAACCTGGAGAGGCCTTAATTAATTACCTATCGTCCTATATTATAATTATTGCTTCGAATTTAGAATACCAAAATCCTACCAAATTATAAATAGGTCTAAAATCTAAAATCTTATACAGAAAATGAATAAATTAATTTGTATAAAAATATGAACAGATGACATTTATTATGAAAAACCGGCGCGGCGGCGGCGTGCAAGACTCGCTGATTGAGGGTTAAAAGAAATGCAATTGGATGCCTTTGTACCTCAACTAAATAAATAAATAAAATAAATAAATGAACGTTTATTTGTCTCTAACTTTAAAATAACATAATAAATCAAATAAAAAAAGAAGTAAACAAAAGCAGAGACAAAAAGGTCTAGTGCTCAGCCATGGCTGTGGATAGGCATATCGCACAACCGCTGATATTCTGCACTAGCCTGACTTTAAAAAATGAGTCTGCATTACGATATATAAGATTAAAATAAATTTAAAATAGAAATAAAAGTAATAATAAAACACAAGTAATGAAGTCATAAACTAGCCCATAGATTGCTGTCCGCTTATACTTTGGTACTTGGAGCAGTTATTGTTATTTGAGGAGGTGGAGGTTAAAATAGCAAAAACAAGTTTCAAAATGTTTGAAAAATGTACAACCCTGTTAGATACTATCGAAGATCTACTATTCCGGTCATTGAACTAATATAACTCCGACTAAACATAGGTGTAAAAATAACTTTAATATTGAAATGAGTCTATGGTAACTAATGAGATGAAATATGATCTGATCAAAATCACATTATTTTTCATGCATATTGATTGAAATTGTCGATCCTTCTTCACAAACTTTTACGTTACTCTATAATGGCGTCAACATATGACATTAAATTGCATATACGTATTTGCTATCCCCTATAAACAACCTCCGTATTTGGAGAGTATATTCAACAAAATATACTAGTGGCGCTTGTAGACCTCGTGAGTCTCGATAACTACCTACCTGTACTATGTTTTTTTTTGACGATACAGTTTTCGTCAACAAAAAGAATGTTATATAATTATCAAACCTGCTCGCTCACACACGAGAATCGGTTTTAAAATGCGACCAGCAGAGGAGAACAGCCGGACAGACATACGAAAGCATTTTTGTGCCGAAGCTGAAACGGAGACGCTTCGCGCTGGCTCGGTCCATTAAATGCCTTTTAATTCGCTCGACGCTTATTTTCCCGTACGAAAAAAATGCTAGCCGATTACCTCCTATTACTTTCACTGGTATCAGTTTTAAAAATGCTTGGCATTTCTTAACTTGGAAAATTGTAATCATTTCCTATAATCATCAATTCCAAAACATATAACAGATGACATTATCATGTCACAAACTTATTCTAATTAATTCACTTCATACATTATCCAAATCTGTATGTTAAGAAAAATAGTGTAGACATCATTATAAATTACAACATCTGTCGAAAGACAATAACAATTATTATGAAACGTCAAGGGCCTTCTCCCCCAGAGGGTTCCCCATAGCCTCAGCTGGTGGCTATACTATTAAAATTATGATTGTAATACATTGCTTGTCCATACTGGTCTTGTAACATGTTATGTGTCGACGAATCCTGCATATATTCATGAACGTGTTGTACGTACGGAGCGTGTGATTGGTCTTCGAGGTGATTTACTGGGTGGGTGGGCATCTGTTGCTGGTAGTACATGTCTTGATTTTGATGTTCCGCTTCGTTGATCTTTTGTATTTCTTGTTGAATTGGTTGAAGACCCTGAAAATCAAACATAATGATCAAGATAACAAAAGTAAAACCCGAATTAACGCCGAGTAGAATTCCATATTTAAAACGAATACTCATCAAATACATCATATGAACCTTTACCTTATTCTACCTCATATAAAGTTATATATATAATGACCTCATATAAATGCAGCATAACATTATATGTATACCAAAAACAACAACTAAGAAACTTATAACTCACCTGTGCTTGGTATTTGCATCTCTTGAATCGTCCATAAAGCGACGAGTATGGCAGATTGTAGTGTATTGCTGCCTGGTTTATTGACATTTGACCAACCCTGAAAACATTTATGTAGATTTACAACAATCTTAATAAGTATATATAACAATCAAGGCATATCCTAAAATCGCACCTAACTGCTTCAAGTGCTTCCCCCATGGCATCTTCCGACCACGGTGTAGGGTTGGAACGAGATAGCTCTATGCCTTCACGCTTACATCGCCCATACAGTGTGCCTGGAAAATAAATATGTATTACAGAAATCTATCCTCAAGTACTTGAATTATTATTTATTATGTCAGTTCTTCAGATTTTGGCGTTACTAGCTAAGCTCATGAACGCAGCTGAAACTATAGCATCTCCCAACATCCAAATATTTAGCTAAACTAGGGAGTGGGAGCTCTATGAGCGGGCTATGAGTTGGTGTGGAGACTGAGCAGCCAGGTGGTAAGTACACTCACCCGTGGGTATCCCATACTGTGAGGCGGCTCGCTGCACGGAGGTGGCTCCGCAGCGGATGGAGGCGAGCGCGCGCTGCAGGTCGGCGCGGCGCCACGCGGTGTTCACTAACCTACACTACACTACACTAGACTCACCCGTGGGTATCCCATACTGTGAGGCGGCTCGCTGCACGGAGGTGGCTCCGCAGCGGATGGAGGCGAGCGCGCGCTGCAGGTCGGCGCGGCGCCACGCGGTGTTCACTAACCTACACTACACTACACTAGACTCACCCGTGGGTATCCCATACTGTGAGGCGGCTCGCTGCACGGAGGTGGCTCCGCAGCGGATGGAGGCGAGCGCGCGCTGCAGGTCGGCGCGGCGCCACGCGGTGTTCACTAACCTACACTACACTACACTAGACTCACCCGTGGGTATCCCATACTGTGAGGCGGCTCGCTGCACGGAGGTGGCTCCGCAGCGGATGGAGGCGAGCGCGCGCTGCAGGTCGGCGCGGCGCCACGCGGTGTTCACTAACCTACACTACACTACACTAGACTCACCCGTGGGTATCCCATACTGTGAGGCGGCTCGCTGCACGGAGGTGGCTCCGCAGCGGATGGAGGCGAGCGCGCGCTGCAGGTCGGCGCGGCGCCACGCGGTGTTCACTAACCTACACTACACTACACTAGACTCACCCGTGGGTATCCCATACTGTGAGGCGGCTCGCTGCACGGAGGTGGCTCCGCAGCGGATGGAGGCGAGCGCGCGCTGCAGGTCGGCGCGGCGCCACGCGGTGTTCACTAACCTACACTACACTACACTAGACTCACCCGTGGGTATCCCATACTGTGAGGCGGCTCGCTGCACGGAGGTGGCTCCGCAGCGGATGGAGGCGAGCGCGCGCTGCAGGTCGGCGCGGCGCCACGCGGTGTTCACTAACCTACACTACACTACACTAGACTCACCCGTGGGTATCCCATACTGTGAGGCGGCTCGCTGCACGGAGGTGGCTCCGCAGCGGATGGAGGCGAGCGCGCGCTGCAGGTCGGCGCGGCGCCACGCGGTGTTCACTAACCTACACTACACTACACTAGACTCACCCGTGGGTATCCCATACTGTGAGGCGGCTCGCTGCACGGAGGTGGCTCCGCAGCGGATGGAGGCGAGCGCGCGCTGCAGGTCGGCGCGGCGCCACGCGGTGTTCACTAACCTACACTACACTACACTAGACTCACCCGTGGGTATCCCATACTGTGAGGCGGCTCGCTGCACGGAGGTGGCTCCGCAGCGGATGGAGGCGAGCGCGCGCTGCAGGTCGGCGCGGCGCCACGCGGTGGGAGCCGCATTGAACGGAGCCGCCAGCCGGATGCCTTCGCGACGAGCTATCTTGTAAAGTGTGCTGCTTGGGATGCCTGCAAGTTTTTTTTTTTACACACTGTACTTGAACTCATACTGTACTTAAGGATAATATTGCTTTCGTCCGTACGTTTTACCTAGTTACGGTACACGTGTACCGCAGATGGTCTCTGACGCCTCGTAGGTAACCACATACGAGGCGTCACACTATTCCTGGCAACCGCCAGGAATAGTGTGCCGTCTTTTATAGCTAACGTTGGGCAAGGTGGCCACTATATGTATAAAATCTCAGTAGTTCGACAAGAAGAGGGGCTGTACTTGAACTCAGCTCTAGCAATAGATCCTCTGGTATAAAAGGCATTTGAAGGTGCATTTTTGAATTTTATGAAGGCAGTACAAAAATTTCAAATATTACTTATTAATAAAGACTGATTGACCATTGAAAATGGCATCAGATATTATATGGATTAGATGGTGGGAAACTAGAGTCGGTAGGGCGTCAAGGTACCTAGACTGCTGTAAACCCCATTTCAAACTAACATACATTCGCACAGCTGGCTGCACTATAACATTATTAAATAGTAGCTCACCATAAGCTTTGCTCGCCTTATTAGCAGATATAGCGCCGGCCCTCAGAGCATGCAGGGCTCCACGCAAATCCGCTTCACTCCAAGATTTCGAAGCGCCTTCCTTTTTCGGTGTATCGATTCCTAATCGGTGCGCGCGCTGCCAGAGTGTCGTCGAGGGAATACCATATGTAGCTGATGCCTAGTAAGAAAATCATCAGATACATTAAAGATTCTTAATTAAGCCAAATAGGAACTGTCAATAGCTGGACCACTCTAATTGACCATAATGAATGGAAGGGGTGTAATTGACCTATATTGATCAGTTAACTCAGGTCGCAGAACTAACAATCAACCCTAAGACATGGAAACCACCTCAAAAAACATGTATACTGAAATGAAGCGCCAACAGTTTTTTTATTCAGATTACCTTAGTAAGACTCATATTATGTTTCCTCAGTGCTTCAAGCGCGTTATCCATGTCCTGCTGCGTCCAGCTCTTGGGACTGCCGCGTGTGGTGGGCTCATGCTGTGCACCACTTGAGTCGCTTGTATCGTCACCACTTAGTTGATGTTGCTCTGATGTTGATACTTCTATTACACAATTGCCAACGTTTAGACAAAATAATTTATAAAATTAATTAGAAAATAATGTTTAATGATTTATTTCATGATAGAAAAAATGGGGTAGGGAAAGAAATACCATTTCTAAAATTTCTAATAAAAATAAACAATAGAATACCTCCTTCCGATACAGGTTCATCCTTGACTGCCAATAATGGCATAAACTCCGAGGAGTCAGGCACTTCGTTTTTCAGCTCAAACGCCGACACTGACATGTGTCTATCGATAAGAATGGAGCCCTGTGCGTAACACAATATTATACAATTAGGACTCAATAAAATGCAGAAGATTATTTTGAATTTTGAAGAAATTAAATTATTAATATAGTTTTAAACAGTTATAAAATTAAAATATCAACATTGAAAAATTGAGAGGAAAAAGAAGTAATCATAATACAAAATATTAACATAAAAATTCGCAGTGTCAGTTTAGCGTACCGATTTTAAAACTGTTTTCTGCAACAACTGATGAGGTCAATGACTTTCGATGCAACTAGGGCTGTGTTCGGAATTAATAATTATTTGTGATTCAAATTCATAATTCATTCATACATACTAACTAATTAAATCTAACATAACATTAAACTTATGACACAGGATTATATTGAATTACTATTTCTATTATTCTATTCTTCTTCACAATATACCAAATACACCAAACTGTAGAATACGAAGAATTTATTATACTAGGGCTAAGGTTTTTAAGTCCCATACCTATCACCTTTCGGTTCGCGTCGTAGTAAATAAAATTTCATTTCATTACCTGCTCGTAAATATGAACAAATTGTACGTAAGGGACCAACTTCGAAATCGCAATTGGTATATACAGGCTGGAAAAACTAATAACAGCCTAATGAAAATAAATAAAATGTTTGCTAATTAGGTACTTTATTTTTAATAAATGGCTGATTTATGCAAGAAAAATAAATTCAATTTTGTTAATTTTAAATTTTAAAGCAAAATAATTGGGTAGTTTTTATTTTTATTTTTTTTATCCCACTGAGGTGGCAAACAAGCATACGGCCCGCCTGATGGTAAGCAGTTACCGTAGCCTATGGACGCTTGCAACACCAGGGGTATCACTCGCGCGTTGCCGACCCTGAAATAATGAAATATAAGTTACCTATGTTCAATATTTATTTTTTATTATACATACAATACAACACAGGTATAACGTCCACGATCGTATGCGCAGGCGCACGCGAGCACACACTATTGTCTTCACTCTTATGCTAGCAGTTCATTATGGCAGTAATATCAACATGTCGCTCACCGCAGCATTATGAGGAGCAGACTGCAAGGTCTCGAGAGTCAAGGCGGGAGTGTCCGCCGGTTCCTGCTTCACACACACCGGCGTGGCGGCCGGGCCCGCCGGCGCCAGCGGTGCCAGCTCCTCCAGACCTGGTCCCTGGGTACAATTATATCATTGTATAATAGATATTGCTTACAGACGACCGAACCTGGTACGGAACTCTAAAACTGTATATTCGTCAATTATATAAATATATCTGGTCGTGAGGCATGCGTAAACGTCAATCAAAGCTGTATCTTCTTATGACATAGGTATGGTATTATTTTCAATTTACACAAAACCAACCCAAAACTTAAACTATTGGGGAGATACTCAGATCAAGAAAAAATGAGGGAGACATTACTAAAATTATTCTCGTTCTATATAATTTATAATAGAAGCCGAAGTACCTATATTAAAATATTATATTTTACTTGTAAATGCTGCAGTAGATGCGATGGCACATTCTCTTCAATCAGGCACTCAGATTTGATATTCACTGGATAAACCGATGAAGGTAGCTAGAAATATAATTATGTTATAGCACTGTGTGACCTAAACCCGCACTTATAATGGTGCGTCCATGCTTGGCGAACCGAGCACGACCCGAGCCACGAAGGAGCACACTGCGAGCACGATTCGCGTAGCGTGGACGGGCTTGCGAGCCTCGATGTGCCTCGAACGAGCATTCGTAGCGTGCTCGACTGCGCTCCGCCCGATTGTCAGTCTTTTCACGAACACAGGGATTCGCATCGCGCTCGTTGAAGGCTCGTTAAAGTACGTCCACGCTTGAAATCGCGAGCAACGAACGAATCCTGTTCGTTCGAGGCTCGGCTCGTGCTCGCTTCGCGTAGCATGGACGCACCATTATTTATTAATAAGGGGGTAACAGACTCTAACAAAAATGCAAAATAGGGGTCGAGTCAATCTGTCGGTTTTAGCGCGTTGTCAATGGTTTTATTAATGGATTAATCCATGGCATAGCATCATCACGAGACTGTGAGAGGAATCTGAACTGAATTGTTTACCCGTAGGGTACATCTGAATGACCGCCAAATTAGACCAGCTTGGCGAAAACTGGCTTCCCTTGACACGCCTGACCCCTGTAAGAAAAGGGTCGGATGTCGTATATATCCTAAGTGCGTAGAAAACTTCGATAGCGCGATGTAGGCACGGTGACGTCATGCGATACGTAGTGGTGAATGTCGAAAAGGCTTTTGTCTACCTTCAAACTGGCTTATAAAGTATTAACAAGAATAAGTAGGTAGCTACTAATTCAATATTTTAGAAACCGACTTCATAATAAAGAAGACGCTTTTCAAATCTGCGATACATGTTACAGTTTGAGATTTTATATATGCTATCCACAGATTACAGAATACTTATGCTATCCTTTGACTGTTTGTCGATCCGCGCGGGCGAGGAAAACAATAGAAATCAATTGTTATTTTTTAACCGCATGTCAAGGGATAGGATTTTTATTTTTAGTTGGATTTGAACTAAAAATAAAACCCATTTTTTAAGGCGTAACAAACAACCAATGAACCAATGAACGTAATGTTTATATTCTCTTTGACCAATGTCCCCTCTTTTGACCACCTTCACCGGGCTAGTTAAGATTGAGAGACTATATCAGTTTGTTGTAATGTCAAAATAACAGCTTATACTAATTATTGCATATGAAAGTAGGTAGGTTAGGTATATAAGACGGGGATTCCATCTATCGCGCCGCAGGTCGTGGGTTTGATGCCCAGCCCACACAGGACATACATTTGTGTGCATGAACACGTAAGTCTAAGTATGTATTTACAAACAAAAAAAAAATCTAAAAAAACAAAGTAGCATATGTATAGTAATGGTAGTATATCAGCTATCTGGTTTCCATAGTACAAACTCTGCTTAGTTTGGACAGAGTTTGGGATCAAATAACCGCGTGTGAGTGAATGACCCAGGCGGATAGTCATTTATTTATTTATTTTATAGGTAACGGTATCAACCTGCTTATACCAAAAATTAAATGTAATAATTTTTTTATTTTGTCTATCTGTCTGTCTGTTTGTTTCGGCTAATCTCCGAAACAGCGAGCTGCGGGCCCGATTTTGACTACCCGAGTACCCTAACCTAACTTGGCGCCATAGAGCGAATCGCCGTTTTCTCGCAGTGTACATTTTTTTCAAAGTCTGTCGGACAGCCCTCTAAGACCATATTATTCGCTTGGCTTCCGTCTAAAATGTCCACCTGTATAGGATATGCTTCTTGAAGTCTTGAGGCACAGAGAAAGGGGATAAGCGCTATGACTGAGAAGCACAGTAATCTAAGTATTCTTTTTTTAAATTTTATGTATGCTCTTCCCCAGGACATTTTTATTTTGTGGTGTAAAAATTATGTGTTTAATAATAATAATAATAATAATTTATTTCACCAAAAAACGATATTACATTACATGAAGCCGTGTCGCCTGTGCTAGTTATATAATAACTGTGTTACAGGCGACAGTGTCTTCCCCTTTAAAACTAATAAACTAAATTTGTATTAACAATTATTGAATAATTAATTTAAAAAGCAAAAAGAATGGTGCTAACAAAATAATGAAATAAAAGGATAAATAGTCACTAATGTGTTTGTGTATATGTGTGTGTGTGCGTGCATGTTTGTGTTGGGTATGTTAGTGTGTAGGGTGTGTGCGTGTGTGTTTGTGGGGGGTGTGTGTAAGTGTGTGTTCATTTTTATTGCAGCCTAACGAAAATATCTTCTGTTGCAGCGTAATCTAGATTACTAAGCCAATCAATAACTTTCTTTTGAAATTCATGAGAATTACATGGCCTATGTTTTAGTTTTGTGTTAATTTTATTATACAGCAGCGTGGCATTATAGCTGTAGTGCCTTTTGGCAAATTGGCTTTTACAAGTTGGCATAGAAATTCTATGAAGTCTCTTTTTTGAAGGTGGAAGTGTGGGGACATTGATGCGGTGAAACCTTTGTAGACACTGCAGAATATAAAGTTTTCTTACCGATAGAACGTTGGACAGTTTATACAGGTCAGTTGTCGGGTATAAGTAAGGCAATCTTTTTATTACTTTTAGAAGGCTACGTTGCGCTCTCTCTACTTTAATAAGGTATGTTTTTGCGGCTCCTCCCCATGATCTTATACAATATGTCAATAAACATTCGGCTAAGGCCTTATATATTCGCATAAGTAGTTCGTCTTGCATATTGTCTCTTAGGCTCTTAAAGACGTAGATAAGTTTACGGATTCGACTTGCTACACTTGATATTTGCAAACCCCAGGTTAACTTATCATCTAGTATGACACCCAAGTATTTAACTTCATTCGCATTTTGCAGTAAATCACAATTGCAGTTTGAAAAGTTAGTGGGATTTCTATTGCATGGGTAAGTATGCATTTTCAAATTTAGTTTCTTAGGTTTACTAACGTTTGTTTTACAGAAAGTAAGGTATTTGGTCTTGCCAATATTCAATGAAAGCAAACTGTCCTCTAACCAAGCAGAAATTGTAGCAAGACCCATTTCAGAGACTTTAAAAACCGATTCCCAGCTTCTTGCGCGAAAGAGTAGAACCGTGTCATCAGCAAACATTATGAGATCAGTTCCGTCAAGTTTTTGGCTGCATAGGCTATTTATGTACATTAAAAATAGTGTGGGCCCTAAGGTACTACCTTGTGGGACGCCATAAGTACAAAGGGAGCTATTACTAAGGTGACCATCGACTCTGACGCTTTGATTTCGGTTGGTAAGATAATCTTTAAACCATGATTGAGGTGTTCCTCTGATGCCACAGCTCTCCATACGTGCCAGCAATATCGGAATAGATACGGTATCAAATGCTTTCTGGAGATCTAGAAAGACCCCCAGACATTTAAGTCCTTGGTCTAGATACTGTACTATTCTGGAAGTAAGATGGAGAACTGCGTCATCAGTGGATCTACCTTTTCGAAAGCCGTATTGGTTGCCAGATAAAAGATTTTTTGTTTCAAGATACGAGACAAGTCTCTTGTTAACCAACCTTTCCATAATTTTAGAGAGCGAGGTGAGCAATGATATAGGCCTATAGTTAGTTGGAAGTGTTTTATCTCCAGCTTTGTGGATTGGTGTAACTATTCCAGGTTTAAAAAGTGAAGGAAACACGCCTGATGAAAAACTTAGGTTGCAGAGATGTGCTATTGGCTGAGCAAGAACATGTTTGCATTCACTTAGTATTCTCGTAGGAATGTTATCCCAGCCAGGGGCACTGTTTTGTTTTAGACTACCAATAGTGCTGCTAACTAGGGAATGCAAAACCGTGGCAAAATGAAAACCGGATTTTTTTCGGTTATGGAGAGGTAAAACCGGTTAACCGGTTTTAAAACCGGTTTTTTTAATGTTCGCTCGTTTTTTTTCACGTTATTTCTATAGCTCGAATTATAGGTAATAACCGTGCCTAAGATTTAAAAATCGCAAACTGAGGAATTATAGTCGGTTAAAGTTAATGAAGAGAGTATAAAAGAAAACTAAAATTCATATTCACCATCTGCCTGCCCTGTTCCCAACCATTTGTGGTCGGCGCAATATGTACGCTTCTTCCATTCGTCTATTCTATCCGTTATACCAACTTTCACTCTTTTCTTAATAATATCATCTTTCACACAATCCATCCATCTCTTTTTCATCAAATTGATGGAAAAAATAGTTTATTTAACTCTGTAAATTCATCTTCATCAGATACTCGTTTATATAGACTACACGGTTCCTTTCCTTTTGATTATATTTTACAACGAATGAAATCATAAAAACATATCACATTTGCTTGGTTTTTAATTGCTATGATATATGATGACTTTATGTTAAAAAATTGATCAGTAGAAGTACTTATATAAACATTTATTGAATTATGTTTCGTATGTTATAGTATTAATTTCACACGTAATATTATGAACATGTCATATAGTAGCGCCACAGCAACTTGCGTGTACACAAAAACGTGATTATGATTATACGAATGGTTAAAAAATAACACCAATCAGTCAGCTTGCTGTTTGGCATACATAAGAGCCTTCGTTGACAGTAGTTGCTCGGATAGCATGACATTAATGCTGGCATCCCGCAAGGCTCTGGATTATCCCCAACACTGTTCCACCAGCATATTAATGATATACTCTCTATTGCTAGCATTCATTGCTATGCAGATGAAATTACAGGGGACGCTCATTACACGAGCCGTCCAAATATCCCTCGTTCTATATTGGAGAAAAGGCGCGAAGTACTTGTATTAAATCGAGAGTACACAAACTAGTGACTCCGATTGGGGTTGACTAAACCTAGTCTATTTCAACCCCACTAAGTCACACGCAAGCCTGCGCATTCACCGTTGCGAAAAGTCTACTTTCTGTGGCTCCTCATTTCTAGTACATGTCCCTCAACATCACGAAAAGCATTGGGATCCTTCGCGTTAATATTTGTAGCGACGTTCTGTTCCAAAATCATCTACAAGGTATACAAAAAAGTCCGGCCCAAGTGGAGTAATGCTGTCTTCTGTGGGCACCTGGATACCAGCTTTGGTATTTAGACTCAGTTCAGCGACGTGCTGTTATAATTGTCGACGATCCCGAGCTCACAAGTGTTTTAAAGCCCCTTAGTCTGAGGAGAGACTGCCTTCTTATGTGTGTTCTATTTCTTTTCCAACGGACTGTATTCTGAAGAATTGTTTGACCTGATGCCCAGTTACCTTCTACCATCGTACTGTGCGGTTTCAAAGAAGCTTCCTATCGCGGACGCTCAGGCTGAGGAATGAGCTCCCCGCTTCAAAAAGTTTGAGGCTTGGCAACGTGCGAGTGATAACCGTTATGTTTTAAGCGTCCATAGGCTACGGTAACTGGTTATCATAAGGCGGGTCGTACGCTTTTTGCTGCCTAAGTATTGTAAAAAAAAGTTTTACATATTTTATATCTATCATAAAAACAATCATTATTATAAGTTTTTTTCTTACCAGCTCAACACAATACACATCAACACACTTCAGTTCATCACAAAAATACTCAATGCATTGCACTCAGTTTACAAAAAGGCGGCAAATCTTCCTTTGTTAGTTTTTCCAAACATTGAAAGAAAAACCGAAAATAATCGAAAAACCGGTTTTGGTGCCATGTAAAACCGGTTTTTTTGGTTGGTCAAAACCGTACCGAATAACCGGTTTTTCGGTTTTCGGTGAAACCGGTTTGCATTCCCTACTGCTAACCTCATACGGATCAACTGGGTACAAAGAAAATGAAAAACTAGGAGAATCGGAAGACAGCGCCTTGGTCGCTAGTTTGGTATCAGTAGTACCTAGTTTAATTAGTAAATGATTTGCAAGTGACTTTCCTACATTAGTAAAATAGTGATTTACTTCGTCAAGGGACTCTATTTTGGAACCTTTGATATTCAGTAGGGCTTCAGCCGGCTCATTCTTTATTTGTTACTAGGTTACCTATATCCTTTATAAGTTTCCATGTCAATTTACAATTACCAGAACATTTAACAAATTGTAATTTATAGTATTCAGATTTTAGTTTTTTAATAATTTTATTGCATAGGTTTCTGTAATTATTGTAAGTAGATTTTAAAAGATTGTCATCGGGAGAAGATTTGAGTTTTTTATGCATTTTATTTCTGTTTCTTATAGATCTTACCACACCAACTGTGATCCACGGTTTTAATGTTTTTTTTCGGCAAGGCATTATGGAAGATTTTGTGTGAGAATTTATTGTTGTCTGTATTTTATTTATCAGTGTTTCAGCGGCAAGGTGTTATATTTATATCTATACAAAAATTAATGCCTTATTTCGATTGTATGCTCAATGATAATTAAATTAATTGCGTAATATCAAAAAAGTGAAATTAATTAAATAACAATAGGAACCATTGAATTATTACGCTATAGGAACTTTCAATTCCTTCCAGACGAAGTATTCTTCGTGACCCTATTAAGCAGGTTCATTTTGACTCGGATTTTGACCACGAGCTTAGTTAGTATACTATTATGGCCATAATCATCAACCAGTTAGATATACCTAACGATACGGAGACTCTTTTTTTTACGTGGGGAAATCCTCATGGATAACCGAGCACTCCCACGATGTTCCAACCTGTCGCTGCAGGCTGGGCATACGGGGGCCATGAAGCATTCGTTCGCGTATACGCTAAGGAGACTAACCCAAAGCTCATATATTAAGTAAATAAATTCTACAATTTGAAATTTATTAGCAATTTCAGGTGCAAATGGGAATTAGTTATGTTATGCCGCAAGTGCTGTGGCGCGCCTCGGGTATTACAGGCATAGGTCAGGGAGAGGAAAGCGAGAGCATACGTTTATAATAAACCAACTTATGCCGCTTCCGTCGTTGCTGAAGCCTGGTGGATCACTTTGTTACACTGCGCCGCAGAGAAAGCCAAATTTTTTGCCTCTCTAATTGTGGATAATTCATGACTAGACGCTGTTTTATAAACGCCAGCAGTTGCGACTGCCTCTCACTTTGAATGGGTTAAGTTCTAAAATCTGCAAAGCATGCTTATATGCAATGCACAACCTGTGGCTATGAAAGGCATCCTTGCTGACCTAGGAAGAGAGAATACACATTTTCGCTGTGGTCCTGACATTGATTCGGAAGCTTCTGGTATAGGTACCCTGAAGATGTAGCTACTTTTAATCGGCCGAGAGTTTTATTACGGTCCACTAGAGATCTTCTTGTGTATCGATATATAATGGAAAGTAATCTTTAAAGCTTTCGATAGGGTCTGGCACATCAGCCATTTACGTAAGATGATTTCTAATTGTCTATGCACTTGGAATTCAGTAAAGAAAAATTACAATATCACGAACTATGTCAACGTTCGTTAAGAAGATCATAGGTTTTTTTATACATTCAACCATATACCTTAATTTCATCAAAACAATATATACATATACACAGCATACTGCACTGTAACGTTATGTGATTCCAAGAAATGAATAGGTACGCTTGTAATAGGTAACTCATTGATGGCCGTGTTAATTTTGTTATCCAATCGCAGTCCAGCAATTTTCACACGGCCGGATCTTCAAATATGAGAGCCTTCTGTGAGTTTTAACGACTATTAAACTTTGATTATAGTCGGTGAACGATCTCACAATAGCTGACGGAACGATCTAACTGAATAGGTTATGACAAAAATATAAAAACCTGGACAAAAATATAAGTAATTAGGTACCTGATTGGTTAAATATCCGTGAATAAATTGTGAGTTGCTGTCTTCATCATCCGACTGAGGTTCGCATTTCACTCGGGATAGTCCGTGGCCGAGCATTTCCTAATAAGTGAAATTAGAACACAATTACATGCAACTCTTTATTACTTAGGCATACCTACCTAGGAAAGCGCCTAAATGTGCACTATTGTTTGTTAAATATTAAATGAATTTCTAATTCAAAAAAATTATGACGATATAAATAAATACATAAAATATTTACATAATATTGTCTCGAGAGGTCGAAGTCGACATAACACAAAGTTCCATTTTCTTTCGCGAACGTCCGCGTCCCCACAATCGAACAATCGACATGTTATAGATAGGTTTACACAGGCAATTAGACAAAAGGAAGCGAGCTTTATTGAATTTTTTCTCGATTGGTGCACAAACGAAGAGTGCAAAGTTGGATTCCCTCTCTTTCTGTCGTTAGCGAGCCGGACCGTCTACCGACGTTTTTTAATTCCATTTGTTTTTCCGCCCGCACACATCCTATACGTGGATACGTGGATAGGTTTACGTAAAAGTTTACGTCGCGATTAAAGTTCGCGGTTCAAAAGTTCGTTGTTACAAGAGACAGTAAAGGTATGTTTGAATAAGCGACTTTAAGAAACAGCCGTTAGCGCATATATTCGTACGCAATCACCTGACTAAGGTGGAGGAGTAGTGAATGTAAAGTTGCGCGGTTAACCCTCTCGTCACTCCTCATATCACTCTATTCAAGGAAGCGGGCGCCACGTCTGCGCGCCTCGAACACACCGCGAGATACGAAAACACATTCACTTTCACCGTCTTCCCGTGGTTGGCGAAGGACGGTGCGAAACAAGTGCCGATAAACGCGAGGGAAACGAAATTGACGAAGACGAGGGCGCGAAATTCACTCTACTCACCTAGTCGGTCAGCGGTGGCCGCCGCAAGCACCCGCCGCGGCACACATGCAGCGCAATCCGTCACTGTACCCGCGAGTCGCAACTGCACGGTGACCTTCGGGAAACGATGAGATGTCGCAAATGAAAGTGAATTCGGCACACACCCGGCCGAGTCTGCGTCGCTGCGTGGCGCATGTTTAGGAGGTGCAGGGCGGGCGCGTGCTGATTTTTTTCCGCGCCAAAGAAATAAAAACAAACGCCTTTTTGCCGGGAACCGGCCGGGCGCCTCTCCATCGCATGACTCCCCCCACACAGGAATCTAGAATTCCATTCTTATTTTATGTTTACTTTCAAAACAAACGTATCAATCAAGTAAAGCTATTCCAACATAAATAAATAGTTAAGAAGTCTTACGTAAACAAACTTTTCAATAAAAATTGGGAATTAATAAGTAACACAGAGAGGGAGGGTAGTTGCATTATTAGTACGTGTAGGTATGCAGGGAGGAGGGCGGCCCTCTACGCGACGCCCGACCAGTCGGCGCCCCGCGCGCGGCGCCTTCTCTCTCCGCTACGATTGATTTTTATTACAAGAATTTCGTTCGTGGTTTTTTTTTGTTTCCCGCACACTGGAAGCCAGGCGACGCACACAAAGGGATTCGTATAATTCGTTTGTACGAACTTACTAATGCTATTGATTTTTATAACGAAGCGACAACGCTCCTACTGGGGGGACAGAAGCCGGATGTATCTTTTTTATGTTATGGGGAGATTTTTCTTCTCAAAAGAGGTTTCTTCAACTTATTAACAATAAGTTTGTTTGGAATTTAAGTAATCGAAAATCATATAAACGCCTATAATCATGAATTATTGGGGATAGCACAATGCTCATATCAGTTACTAAATTACTTATTTTTTTAGTATTAAGATCGACCGATATCACTGCCAAATTCAATTGAGTAGTTTTGCAGAGCGCGTAGGTAATTAATGGCCCGACCAGAAGCCGTCGCAGATGCTCTGATAATTTCGATGGTCACGAATGAAATAAGTACCTCGGTCAATAGTAGTGGCGTATTGCCTCCGCGCGGCCGATTAACTTGATCTTTCGGTTGGGCATAGTAAAGGCAGGTAAGCTAAGCTTGCCAACCGTCCCACGAGAGCCGGGATGTCCTGTTTCCAGAGCCTTAAGTAGCACTTTCGCATCCTTCCCGTGAAAGATGTGTGAGGGATGTCCCGCACCACGGAAAAGAGAATACACTCTTTTCTCTGTGTCCCGCACACATATTTTACATACCTAAGTAAGTATTCATATTACTTTTTTATTTCGTCATTTTTAGATTTTCCTAAATGCACTAGAATTTGACCAAAGTTTTGAGATATTGCTATAGAACTCATAAAATACTCAAATGAATCACTTTTGGAAATATTGTATAAATTAGTAAAATTAATATACTTACGCCTGAGGAAAGATACCCGATGATTTTAAAAATATGAAAACTGTTACTTTGCCAAAGAAACAAAACACCTTAAAATGTGAAGAATATAGAACCCTCAGTCTTATATCACATATCTCAAAAATATTATTGAGAATTATTCAAAAAAGAATAAGAAATAAGATTGAACCCAATTTAGGAGCTGATCAATATGGATTTAGAACCAGTAACGGCACTAGAGAAGCAATTCTAGCATTAAGATTAACTATAGACAGACGAATGGATATTGGATTAAATACTCATATAGCATTTATAGATATAGAAGAACCATTCGACGAATTAAATTGGAAAACTATGATGACAAAATTAAAGAATATAGGATTAGATTTTAGAGATAGAAGAATAATTTATGAGTTATATAGAAACCAAGAGACGGTAATAGAGATTGGCGAATAAAGAGAAAAAGCTAAGATAAGACAAGGTTGCAAACTCTCACCCCTCATATTCAACATATTTATAGAATCAATAATACAAATAATTTTGGAAAAAACTGAGATAGGTGTAAAAATAAATGGCCAAAGAATTACATTCATAAGATTTGCCGATGATATAGCGGCACTTGCCGAAAACGAAAATGATCTGGAACTGTTACTCAATTGTATGAATGAAAATTTTATAGCAAACGGCATGAAAATAAACTGTAGTAAAACAAAGCTTCTAACAGTATTTAAAAACAATCAACGGACGGCCAAATTAAAATTATTAATACCGTATTAGAACAAGTACAAACATTTAAATATTTAAGAAGCATTATCACCAGTTACTCTAGGTGTACCCCAGATATTAAAAGCAGAATAGCCATAGCCAAGCAAGCTTTTCAAAATAAAAAACATATATTCAGGGCAAAAATAAAATTTATTAAAACATACGTTTGGAACATAGCGCTATATGGGTGTGAGACGAGGCTATAACGCAATGGGATAGGGAAAGACTGGAAGCCATTGAAATTTTGTGTTGGAGGAGAATGGAGAGGATTAGAATTATTTTCCTAATAAAAAAAAAAAAAAAAAAAAAAAAAAAAAATTGCTGGACGGAGAGGGTGACGGACGAATGAGGAAGTATTGAGTCGAGTAAAAGAGAAAAGGAACATTAATGAGACGATAGAGAATAGGAGGGGAAATATGTTTGGCCACCTTATACGACACGACGAATTTATCAAAAACATAATAGAAGGAAAGATAGAGGGAAAGCGAGGAAGAGGAAGACCAAGAATAAGTTACACAGATCAAATGAAGGCAAAAATAGGCGTCGTGTCGTATAAGGAGGTGCAAAATTATGTGGCTAATGATAGAGCAGGCTGAAAGAAGCTACACCGACAAGAGCACAGCTCTTAAATACAGAAGAAGAAGAGTTTTATTTGTACCTATTAGTAAGTAAATGAGCGGTACGGTAAAGTAACGCTAACAACCATCGCAACTCTGTGAGTTACATACGGCAACCGCTCAGTAGGTACCTAGTACAATGGACGTAGTACTAACATCTTTTTCAACACACTCGCTCGTAAAGTGACAATTATTGCAAAATTGAAGTTGTTTTTTTCCTCGCAAGTGTGTTGAAAAATGTCGTATGACACTCGTGTGCATTGATTTATTACATCAAATTTGCACACATGTATCATAATGTAGTACTATTATATATTGTAACTGTAATAACGCAATAAATATTTTGATTTGATTTACCTACTGTCCTTGCATTAAACGTGGTTTTTTGCAGTTTACGTCAAAATGGTAGCATTAAAGTATTATAATATACCTACTAGCGGTAGCGGCCGTGCTTCGCTACGTATAAAGTGAAATAATAAAAATGAAGAACCGCTCGACCGATTTTGTGCAAACTTCACATACCTACCATCTACTAAATAGTCCGAACAAAGCCTAAACATTTGGTTTGGATAGGTGAGCCCGTTCTTGAGTTATAAAATTACTACGAAAAGTGGCATTGATTATTGTTACACTAGCTGCCCGGCGCGACTTCGTTCGCGTGGTGCTACCCTACCCTGTGGTGTTACCCTACCCTGTGGTGCTACCCTACCCTACCCTACCTTACCCTGCCCTGCCCTGCCCTGCCCTGCCCTGCCCTACCCTGCCATGCCCTGCCCTGCCCTGCCCTGCCCTATCCTGCCCTATCCTACCCTACCCTACCCTACCGTCAACCTTTTTTTTACAAACACTGAGCCACACGCAGAGATTGACTCCCTCCCGTACGGCCCGTACCCGTGACGTGATTTTTCTGCTAATACTTATATTTTTAAACTCGTGATATCTTTTGAATGGTATGTCCGAATTGAATAATTCAAAAAGTTATATAAAGGTATTGAAGCAGTCTTGAATATGAAGTAATTTATTTTGATAAGGAATAATACCAAGATACAAATAGAGAGCCATTTCTAGCGGCGGCATTTCAATTAAATTTTTAAAATAGAAAATCACTTATTGTGGCATAACTATAATAGTTAGACATATGGTATCGCGACACTTTTTGTAAATAATAATGTGTTCTGCAAAGTCGTAGTACATTATTTTATTCTATCATCAATAGTTTTCGCAGCGCACGCGATGTAATGAATATTTTAGGTAATTTTTTTACACCTTGGGTTACATTATTGGAGTTTTAGTAAGGATCCCTAATGTTTTTGAAAATATAATAAAGCCTATGTCACCCGGGGATAGTGTAGCTTCCCAACAGTGAAAGAATTTTTCAAATCGGTTCAGTACTTTCGGAGCCTATTCAATGCAAACAAACAAACAAACAAACAAACAATCAAATCTTTCCTCTTTATAATATTATTATATTATATTAGTATAGATATATGGAAAGGGCTGTTTACAAGCTTTCATTTGATACCCATATTGTTATAATAACGAAATGTTTGTTTTTAAATACCCCTCTCTTTTTTTATTCGTAGACGCTATGTAAAAATAATATACCCTATGTCACTCTCACAGCTAAGACGAATCTAACGACACCTCATAGGTATTATGTTTAAAATGCATCAAGCCGTTTACGCTGCAGAGCGTGCCAAAGATATAGACATACATACATACATACACTCGAAAAACATAACCCTCCTTCCGGGTCAGTCGGGTAAAAATAATGGACTTTTTGGCAGGAACTTGCAGAGTGACGTTGCGTTTTCATTTTTGATTTCATAAATTCGTGTATGTATTTTGAGCTTTAGGTGGCTTTAGTGTGTATTTTCGGTGGTATTTTACCCAATAAAGATCATCGATGTGCACCAGTAAGTGAAATGAATTATGATTCGTGAAGAGTTTTAGTACAATTACCACCATAGATGTTAAACATGAATTTTATGGATTGACTGACTGAGAACTGTGAAAGTGAATTGTGAAATAATATAACTTGACACTGGCAGAAATAAGTCCTAATTTGGATTTGGTTGCCAAACTTAAAATTAAGAAGAAGAAAAAAATAGAATATTCTAATAAATAAAATAAAACCATAGTTTAGGATTTCACTACGCTTAAAACGTAGAGTGAAGATACCTGCTTAAAACGATGTATGTCGTAGATATTAGGATATAAGTAGATCTTTATGCTCATATCGCATTACGTAGTATTTATCTACTCTGAGGCATTACTAACGAGACTTCACCACGCCTTCCGACAGAACAGATCTCTACTTAGGTTTGTGGTCAGAAACCAGTCAGAAACTCAGAACTCGGAACCAACCAACTCCACGCTACATCGAAGTAAAACCGATGTGCAACGCAAGATGGCGCTCATTAACCTATCTAGTATCTCGTAATGTTTGGATCATGTTTTTATTAGAAACAAACGACAATCAATAACTGCATATATATCATAATTTCACTACTAACTACTCGTATTAGTTATCATAATAAATTAAAAACAAAGTACCTACCTATGCAATCACGAGTTGTTCCGTCAAAAAAGTAGGTCAAGGACAAGCACATAAAAACAGCAGTAATATTGTTAGATGCTAAGATTTACTTCTAATTATCAAAGAATATTTGATAAATGATAAATTTATTTCAAAAAAAATATAGTAACATTTTCTAAACAAATGAACATCAAAAATAGGAATTTGAATTCAATGATTTGTTTTTCAAGCTTTCTAATTATTTGCTAATGGCAACATTCATAGAGCTTATTTTGGGTCATTCGCGTCGCTTCCAACTTGTACTTCGTTTGGATTTTTGTAGAGGTGCCTTTCTCTAAAAACTTGCAACATAGCATAGTTTAGTGTTTTCAATTTCATTCAAGAAAGCTGGCGGGTGTGCAAATGTGAAATTAGTGTGGCAAATAACTCAAAATTGAATAAAACAGTGCAAAATAAAGTACATTAATCGGTTAATGCAATAGTCAAGGTAAGCAAATTGATGTCTTGCGGTGTAGCATTACGATCGTGATAAGGGCTTACTTACTAGGACTTTTCATCTTGAAAATTTCCACTGAGGAACTTTCGAAGTGAAGTTTCGTTCAAGTTTCTTTGTTGACTTTAAACTTTTCCAAAGTTCGACGTACCGGAGCCCCGCGATGAACTTGAATCGGCTGTATGGGTCATGAAAAGTTTGCTCAGAAAATAGTAAAACTTAGAATTTTCGTCGCCATTTTATTTTTTGTCGCGCTGGAAAAGCGGCCATTTTCTTTGTGCCGCGTCGCTTACGACGAGTCGTATGTGGTCCCTAAAGTTAAATTAGTTAAGTTGGGGCGTGATCTCATCGTAAGGAGCGATTCGGTGAGATAATTTACAAATTTCAGTGGTGATCGCATTCTATCTTCATGTTTACGTGATAGTTGTGAAGTGTTCCTAATGCCCTAATTATTGCGTGGTGTTTAGACCTTGTTTAGACGTAGTGTTATTTGGTGATCCGTAGGGCTGAGGGCGCGGCGAGTGGCAAGACGACATCATGGACGACGACCAACAATTCTGCCTAAGGTGGAACAACCATCAGTCGACACTGGTGTCGGTTTTCGACACATTGCTCGAAAAGGGGATGCACGTGGATTGCACCCTGGCTGCAGAAGGACAAACTCTCAAGGCACACAAAGTGGTCTTGTCAGCTTGCAGTCCCTATTTCGAGGTTGGTACCGAGTCGCGTTAATCTAGGTCAATTGCTATCGTGTATAAGTTGCCTACGAGACATCACAGTTTTGCTCTAATAAACATTCCACTTGTTTCATTGTAGCTTTCATGCGTTTGCAATTAGGTAGTTCACATTGGTGCATAGATGAGTTGGCAACTGAAAGTTGTTCCAACTACTTTTTATACTAGTTTGCAATAATTATTCATTACCCAATGTTGTACATTAGCAGTAGTTAACAAAATGACTGGCTATTTTATATTTGGAACATAACAAATTACTTTTAATTACTCTTATGGCCTTTGCTTTTGAATGAGTTCAACAAAAATGTACCTACCTACTATAATATGATACATATCAACTGAAATATGAATCAAAACAATTGATAACAATGATTGAAAACAATCATGGAGAAGTGAATGTAAACTAACTAACATTATTGACAAACATATTTATATCTAAATATCATAAAATAGGTTACAAACACTATAAAAACAATGCTTCTAACTCCACAAATTACAAGAAAATTATGTTTTTGTTCCAGAGTGTATTATCCCAACAGTATGACAAACATCCTATTATAATTCTCAAAGATGTCAAATATGCAGAACTCAGAGCCATGATGGATTACATGTACCGTGGTGAAGTGAATATATCTCAGGACCAATTGGCCGCACTGCTCAAGGCAGCTGAGTCATTGCAGATCAAAGGGCTATCTGACAACAAGCCATCCCGGCCGCCGTCGCGCCCCGCACAACCTGTTGCTGCACACCCGCCTAGACCACCATCACCACCACCAAAGGTTTGTATTTGTTTACTTGACCTTTTATCTACAGGAATATAGCATTGAGGAGATAGTTGGTGTTGAGGTTAGATACCCTGACGTGTCATGTTACAAGTTGTGGCCAAAAAATCTGGGTGTAACAATCTATATTTATATTACCAACTGTATTATCAGTTATCTAGTTTCCATAGTACAATCTCTTCTCTGTTTGGGATCAGATGGCAGTGTGGGAAGACTGTGAAGGATATTATAATAATACTCAAAGATTATGTGGAAACTTGTAATATTGAAAAAAAAAGAGCATAATCAAAAGTGATAATATCTACTGTTTACTTTCAACAATCAAAATGAGGGTATTGTTTTCTTTGAAACCAAACAAGAATAGGAAATGACATCACATGTAATAATGAGTTTTATTTGCTTGTTAGACACAATGAATGCAGAGCATTGAGCAGAGTTAGTCCTATAGACAGGATTGTTACAATACCGAAAATATTAACTTGTACATTTTAGTGCCAGATAAGCCCAATAAAATTACCCATATTAGCTATTTGTAAAACAACAAAGTAATAAATTTCTGCAATTCTAATATCGAACCAAAATGGTAGGGGATAGGACGTGAATTCATATAAACTTTTTTTTTAATTATGGCGCTGTGCTTTTATTATACTTAGGGCATGATTTAAAATAAAAAAACTGTTATTATTTCAAATTAACTGCTAGATATTAACTGGGCATAAAAAAATCACCACTTAACAAATATGTGAGAGAAGTGATTTATCATTGTTACTTTGAACAGATTAAGCCCTCTATAGGGCTATATAGTTTAATCATCCATTGACTCATCCCGCTTGAGGTCTTAATGTTTATAAAACTCCAGATAATGTGATTTCACTGAAGCCCCGTTAAATGAAGTTCATTAAGATTGCTTCATGCGGTAGCCCCATGGGACTGAATATTCAAGTCTGGGGCCCAGCTACCTGTGTGTTCTGGCAATCCTGACATGAGATAATTGATTTCTTCTAATTCCCCTGGTATTACTTCAAGTGGTTACTTGTTGCTTGTTAGCTTTCTGACATAGAGAAATATGCCCTCAATCAACAAGAAATCCTTACAGTGATGCCAAAACTGTATAAGTTATGCCATGATAAATGTTAAGATGACAAAGCTTGGCAACATGTTTAACTACACTCTTGGCAGATTATTTTGTACAGGGAGAGATAAAATAACACTCTGAATAAAGTTGGCCTACTTACAACATTCATAGGTTCATATATAACAAAGGTTTGGCTTATGTTGATATCAGACAATATCAGTTTTCAGTATTCAAACTGCTCTATAATCATAAAATATCACAGTTTATGTGACTCTTAATTTCATTTGACTCTAATAGCATTCATTTATGTGTATGACTTTATATTAAATAAGCAAAATTCAGCAGACTAGAACCTATTCATTATTATATTGATTTTCTGCGCCATTTACTTTCACTTTAATCAATTGACCCATAGCCAAACCTTGCCAATATAATACCTTCAGATCAGAAGTTGTTTCAATAAATATCAGTGGCTTCATTTCATCATCATCATTTTGCATAGTAAATACCACTTCTGAATATATAAAAGCCTTTCGGCTGAATTTTCCCAATTAATTGTCCTTAACGGCCCACCCCAGAATGTTAAATTTCCATCAGTATCGACACATTGGCCATTGTTTTTAGAGGCCAGGCTGCCCTGGAAAGTAACTCTAGATACGCCAATGCTGAGCGGATATTGAAGATCATTTCTTCCTCATTCGTTATCAGCTCTTTGAAGTAGCATGCCAATTGCTCAGAAGGCCAAAATATCTAAACACAAGATTTTTTATAACAATTTCTTTTTCATCTTCCCCAGGCACGTGATGGTAGTATAGACAGCCGTGAAGGCTCAGTGAGTCCGACCCGCCGTCGGAAGAAAGCGCGTCGCATGTCCAACGAAGTGGCTCCGACACCCGCGACGCCGCTCCCACTCCCGCTACCGCCGCCCAACGACAACGCGCAAGGAAACGGCGACGATCACTCGCATTGCAAGGAGGAAGTGCCCAGAGACGGCGTCGAGGACCTAACGCTAGATGAGGAGCCTGAAGAACAGCCGCCCGTCACACACAATGATGTTGTTCGCAGTAAGTATTGTATAATGTTTACTGGCAAAATACAAATGTCTGATATACAGTCCACTTTTTTACCAAAGTCCTAATCCAGCAGTTAGTGAGCCTTATTGCAATATATCGAACACTATTTGGACTACAACTTAGGGTAGAATAAAATGTATCAAAGTATCTTTGAAGCAAGCAATGACTCAAATAGCCTATCACTAAATAAGATATGTTTACCAAAATACAAACAAGCAATAAGTTGCAACAAACTAAGAAATTTTCATTAGGCGATAGAGCAACATGTATAAGCATGATAGTTTTTTTCGATTTGATTGTTTTTGTAATTTTCTTTCAAATCTATACTAATATTTTGAAAATTATATCTGGTTTAATATATTTATTTTTATTTCGAATATAATGATTTTCATTTCATCTTCTTTGGAGCAACATATTTGCAATTGAATGGTTTAGCAGCATCTTTTTCTTCTGTACCTGAAACATAAATTGACATACCTACCTAGATATTTCAGAATTTCAACTTTTATATGAATATTGGGTAACAATGAATGAAAATTAGAAAAGTACCAAACTTGTTACACTAATTTAGTCTTAGGTGACATTTTGTAACAAAACCTAATTTAATTACAGATTTCCAATGGCACATGGAACGATCTCAAGATGAAATTATGAACTCGAGTGACAGCGTCCGAGAGTCACAAGGTAAGCATATACACATTGTAACATGTGGCAACATCGCAGGTACTACTTAAATCTAACAAATACCTGCTATGTTGTAATATTTTAAACACATTGCGTCGTTTTCTTTTTTTTAATTTCATATAATAATTCAATTACGACGCAATATGTTACATGGGATTCGAGATTGATATTCTGGGGCAATTAACTTTTTCTATTTCAATATTTTTAATCTGTAACAAACTGAATTTAAAAAGTTAATTGCCCCAGTGATACAAGGAACGGATGAAATGCGCAATGTCTTCCCATAATTTGAAATTAGAACAGTCATTGCTTAAAATAATATATTTATCATGTTATCTATAAATATTATATTTCACGACAGCGGATACGAGAGTGCTAGTGTTTTCACATGTGAAACTTCAACCTATATATTAATTAGTATCTAATATTAATATTATAAACTACTAATCATATTACAGTTCTATATTTTTGTATTCCATTATGAATTTCTATGGATATTTACAGTGCAACAGGTAAAGGTAATGGTAACAATGGTTTTGTTTTCAATGTAGCCTTTATAAGGCGAGGTATTCAAAAGGTAAGTATGACCTTGGTTTATTGATATTTTACACAGATATTATAAACATCAACTGTGTATTAGCTTTTGTTTGTGATATGGGGTCTTAGTAAAAATGTAGAACACTGCATGCCTTTTTATAGTATTATGTAGAAAGCACACGGTAATAACAAATTAATAACGGTAACTAGGTACCTAGTGCTAATTTATTTTTGTCTGTTAACGCTCTAACAATTTGAAGTGGAATGGCATACTTTATATTGGTAAGTAAACTTTTTACGTATTTATTATTGGCTACTTAATATTTTATGTAGAATTAGAAATTCATAGTATTTTAATGTGCACTACACTTCACCTCACCCTTTTATTTGGGTATCGAAAGGTTTTTGGTGGTATTTACCCGTGGCTCGGCTATATCGCGTAAAGCAATGTTAATCACCGTTTTTAGCACCAGTGTGATATGATTACATTATAGAAGAAATAACAGACTGTGTCTCCACTACGGCCAACAAACTAAAGGTAAATCTAATCACTTTCACTATATTATTATTGTAGTTATTGGTTATGTGGCTTATTTATCTATTATTTTATTATCCTTTTTGTTGCATTCACATGTGATTTCACTGCAGATGTCTTTTTTTAGCAATTCATGTTTAAAAAGTTTTATTTCAATTATGCATGTTCACTAGGTCAAATGATAATAGGTGAAATTATTATTGGAAGCATGTGTCTCATACACTATGAATTCCTAGTGGATGCGCATTTCATTTATGAATATTATGTGGAATATTATAGGTGACATTATACTACTTTTGTAACTAAAGGACAGTGCAGTATGAAGATAGAATGAGGCGCAATATGGCTGGATACTAACCGACGCGTACATCGTATGAATCCTATGCATTTCCTCATGCATTAACTCGCTTATTCTATCTACTATTGCAAATATGTGTGCATTTCACCTTCAATAAATCAAACTTTCCATTCTAAAATAATACATAATGCATTATTAACAATATTTGCACCAACTAAAGATAATTCCATGCACTTACTTTCTGTCACTAATTACCTTAATGCTTATTATGTATTTATTTGCGCTTTTTGTTGTTTTTTGCCCTTGCAGAGCTTCTAGTTCCCATAGGAATGACTAACATCATGGACAACATAACGCCTTATCCTTTAACCCGAGGGTACCTTAAGAGCTTTGAAGGTGCCGAGACGAGTGGTGAAAGAAGTGATCATAAAGAAAAGAAAAAAAATAAAAAGATTCTCAGAAATAAAATGGTAGTGAAACGTCAAAAGAGGAAGAGGAGAGTGGACTTAATAGTGACTAATGGAGGGAGGAACAAAAATGAATTAAGATATGTATGTTCTATATGCAAGAAGAAGCAGTATAAGTATAGAAGGAACAAGTTGAGACATGAGAAGTACGAATGTAATACTGGTCCTCAATTTGACTGTGGAATTTGCAATAAAAAGTACTCCCAGAAAAAAACATTGACCTTGCACATTGTCCAAAAACATCCCGAATGTATGAGAACATCTACCGACAACGCTATAAAGATAGAGAAATCAGAGACATGTTGATTTTTGTTTCTGTTTTATATACTTTTCCACATATTTCGTTTTTGAAGTTTTTTTTTATTAATTCTTAAATACTTTTTAAACATGGTTTGTTAAAGACTTGAATAAGCACTTTTTTGTTCGTATCATGTTATACTTTTTGATTTGAATATTTAGCCCTACAATCAAAATCATTAAGGAGTTGTTTTTTTTTGTTTTCGTTACTATGCTCTTTTGATTATTTAGTATTAGTTCATTACTTTTCGTTAAACATAGCCAGTTACTATTTCGTTATGCCTAGTATGTTTCATACTTTATATTTTGTTTGAATATATTCATTTATGTTAATTACATTTGTTTTTATTTTTTGAATGCATGGGGATAAATAAGTTACACACGTCACTTTGAGAAACTGAAAACGGACTGTATTTAATTTTCTATTGCAGATCGAGGACCGACTCCGCCGCAAAATAATATCGTCACACGAAGTAAAAAAGTTACCGAGGAGAGCGGGGTGACCACAACCACCTTAGCGATATTGAAAAACGTAAAGTCGGTTAACAACGCCCCAGAGGAGACTAAGGAAAACAAGAAACAGTCTCCCAAACCGGTCGCCAAGTCCGATCAAAGTCAATCTAAATCCGAATCCCGGTACAATATATTCCCTCGAAGCGATCGCCTGGCTTTGCCATGCGCTCAGTATAAGACTGATAAAGGATACAAGTGTCCCAATTGTCAACGAAGCTACAACGCGCGTAAGAACCTCGTGCGGCACGTGACGCTGGAGTGCGGCCGCGACCCTCAGTACAAGTGCCCTTACTGCTCTTACAGCAAGCATCGGCGCAATGAACTCAAAAACCACATTAAGAAAAAACACCCCAGTCACCATCAGAGCAGCCCCTGCTCGAGCCCAGTCAGCGTCAAGTGATTGTATACCGTCCGCGGACATTTTAACATAGTGCTTTATTACTAGTGCCTTACTTATAATACGAAACTACTCGGATCTTCCTTCTAGATGGTATTTGAAATTACATAAATTTTATAGCCTGTATACTTATGTATTGATAATTGATTGATATTGGATATTTTTTAAAATATTAAACGACTTGAAGAGTTAATGGGCTTTTAATTAATAGTCATCGTATATAACATACCTAGCCCAATTTTCATTTTTTATGGGAAGATAAGTTCACGAAAACAGTTACTTGGATTGTGCATGTTTGCATGAATTTAGAAGCTTCGCCTTTTATAATTTCTAACAGAAATTATTATTTTTATATTTTTATTATTATAACGCATTTCTTTGGTTCCTTAATTTTATTTTAGCCTTTGGTAGTATTAACAAGACTCCGTATGTAGTTCAGCTTAACTTATTATTTGCAATACCGTTAATGTATTGTATTTCAGAGTTACACAAGGATAGCCACCTTCCGTCGGCGCTGCTATCGCTTCTGTCGGTGCAACACGCCCATGCGCACGCGCAGACGCACTTGCAGTCGCAGTCGCTGGCCGCTCTCGTGCCATCATGCATCCAGGTCACTAATATCATCAAACCCGCCGCTACCAAAGACGTCGCCTCCTACCCCTCGCCGTTACACATTCCCAAAATACCAATTGACACACTCAATTCTATTCCGGAAAACATAAAAGCTCACTTGCTCCAGCAAGCTTTTATGCAAAACAACAACACAGTAGGTCAGAACGCCGATTACAAACTTCCCTCTAAGTTGGACGATCAGGACTCTGACGATGCCGAGTACGACGACACGGACGATATCGTGCTCCCGGAGGAGGCCGACACCTTCTACGACAGCAACAGTAGCTTCGCTTCCAACGCCGGGAGCATTCACGGTAACGACGTATTCGACACAAAATCCGAGTCTGGGCTTTATGGCAAGAGGGACGGGAACAGCTCTGACGATGCCAGCCGACAGTTCGAATGCAGGCATTGCGGTAAGAAGTACCGCTGGAAGTCCACCCTGCGCCGCCACGAGAACGTGGAGTGCGGCGGCAAAGCACCATCCCACCAATGCCCCTACTGCTCCTACAAAGCCAAGCAGAGGGGCAACCTAGGCGTCCACATAAGGAAACACCACAATAACGAGTGGTACATATACGCCAGCAACAAAGTGAGGCGAAACAAAAAGACATCTATTTAGTTTTATTAACGAAATCATTAGACCAAAGTAGATACCTTACCAAATCGGTACTGCAATAATTTAATTTATATTTACATATTTTTTTTTTGTTGAAGACGTTTTTAATATACACTAAAGAACATAGTTATAATGTGCACATTCCCTAACGGCATTAGTGTTAATTTTGTTGTTTTTTGTTTTAGTAGAGTTTATTATTGTAGTTAAGACTGACCCTAAGTATTTTATTCAAAGGAATATGACCTAAGGTCGCATATTTATAAGGAATTTTACAAATGGAAATGATGCGCGGATTTATCCTCGTCAAATTAATAATCGATGTATTTCATCGATACTGTTGATCGATTTATATTTGTTATCTATTTGGCCAAATTACAACGACAATCAAGTTAATTGATGTCGTTTGTAGAAAAAAAAAACATTTCCATTGTTTAATCTCGAATTTGCTTAGTTATAATAAACTATCATTCCTCATATGGAACAATAAAATTCCAAATTTGATAATATTAGTGCAATGATATTAAATAGTTTTAACATTAACAACGTTACCTGTTGCGACAGGCTCTATATAATTTTACCATTACTTCCACCACGGGTAGAGTTATTTATTTCCTGAAGGTCATGCTGGCTTATTTAGTCTCACAGTACTGGCCAAGTTATTGTTCATGTTTATAATTTATTGAAAATATTGTTTCTTCCATTTATGTTATTAGTATGAGGGACCATTTACCTTGTCTTCCTAACTTTCTTTGTAGCAATCCCAAAGTTATTTTAATGTTGTTTATTTATTAGGATAATGTTAAAGGACTGTTTGTTGTCCATTGTAAGCTATGACATATAGATGCCTCAAATGTGTGTAGGCGAAGGCAGCAAGTGGACTTGTGTACATTTCAGTCCTACTTTAGATTTGAGGTACCTGTAGTAACTTAGATAATTAAAAGCTCATCAATAATGTGCCTACAATGTTACCTGTAGTTGTATAACATATTTATGATATTTCCATGTTTTTTGGTTAATGTTTCGGTGAACTGGGATAAAAATGTGTTCAAAATTTTATAAAAATGAGATGTGTATCTCGATATTAACTGATATTTACATGCAATAACATATTTTGAAGTTTTGTTTAGCATATTGACTGTTGATATTTTTTTTGTTAAACTAGGATAACAAAGCTATTTGACCAAAGTCAGTATTAGTTTTTTAACGTGATGATAAGAAAATAAAGAATGTTATTTGTTGTTGAAACACTCGAGTCATTGCTAAGCATAGAGAAATTGTTTTGATATGCTATATTCCCATCATATCATATTTTGATTACGGTATAAGGTACTGATGTATGAATTACTATAAAATGGATGTTTAACATTTACATTGTTTGTTAATGTTATTGGAGATATTAGTTAATCGATTAGTGTGATTTTTATATGAATATATTGGGGTTTACTTGGTAGAAAAGTTTAATCAAATATAGTTATAATATATATGATTTGAATGTGTTTTCCTTGCTTTAGTAAGTAATAACTGCCTGCCTGCTCCTTATTCCGTTCCTATGTATTTGTTTATACCTACAACTTTTGTTTGCATTAGGTAAGTCAATTTTTGTTAAATATTTTTTGTCTCCTAACAAAAGCATGTTACCTACGCATGACTGGTCAATAAATAAATTCACGGCTTACATTATCAACTTGCATGTAGGCATTATTTTCTTTTCCCTTTTCGTTCATACTAATATAATTAATAATTTCAGGTAGACAAGAAAGCCCATGGGTCGGGAGACTACATTTCATTAACAAAAGTTTATTAGAATACCAAAAGCTGTGTGACTAAACGGTCCAGTAACACATGAGATTTCTTTACATGCCTTATCTTTCCAATGAATTTGCGAGATCATTCAGAACAGCACTAAGCAAGATAACTTATCTCAACATTGTCAGAGAACCTGGATAACAACCGAATCCACGATCATGAGAATTTTATAATTCCAAATAAACATTTTGATTTCTTTTTTGTTCTTTTTTTTACTTTTCCTTTTTGCAAAGCTTTCATCACAGCACTCGGTGGACACTCACAGTAGAATATATCTGTAGTATATGTATGTGTCTATATATTTATTAGTATTATGTATATAACGTATTTATGTTTTGCTTGTAACTGTCGTTAACCACACGGGAATGTTGAATGTTGCGTTTGTGTGCGTGCGCGTCGATGTGCATCATTTTATGATTTGTCTCGCGATTTCAGGCGGCGGGTGCGGCGTGGGGATGCCGGAAGACGTGTCTTTCACTAGGATCGGAGGGTTGTCGTGGGACCAGTGGTCGGCGCGGCTCGCGCTGCCGCTGGTGGCCGGCATGCGCGTGCCCGGCTCGCTGCCCGGCTCACCCGGCCCGCGCGACCACGCCCAGCCGGGCGAGCCCAGCTTCTCCTGCCCCGACTGCGGCCGGGTATACAAACTTAAGTCCTCGTTGCGCAACCATCAGAAATGGGAATGCGGGAAGGAGCCCCAGTTCCAATGTCCCTACTGCGTGTACCGCGCCAAGCAGAAGATGCACATCGCGCGCCACATGGAGCGGATGCACCGCGAGGTGCACATGAAGCCGGAGCAGTACATAAAGCACGACAACATCGACGCGTGCACATAGTGCGCCGCTGAACACGAATGCGCATGCGCACTAGCAACAGACTCTGTGAATCTTAGTCACTAATAAATACTCCATATTTTTATAAGATTGTTGAGAGACGTATATGAGTGTTAGGGTTTTACATATCAGTCTTTTTGAAGATTTTTTATTGGCCCAAATTATGTGAAATGGAACCAGTTTTTCGATATTACTATTCTATGACGTTTTAAATCAGTAGTTAATGTTAAAGTATACAACATGAGTAGTCTGTATATTCTTATCAAATTCCCAAGTTATTCAGATTGTGATACATGTGATGAAATCTCTTTTGTGATAGTGGCGTCAGACAGTCACGTTAGATGTAATCGCCATTCGCGAGGTCGCAAACTGTGCCTTGGAACGTTACCTACTCGACAATAATTAATTAATTAACGTAACAGCTGAAAGTGATGACGATATTATATAGTATGATACCATAATGAATAATGATCTTTTGACGAATTACTCATAGTATTCACACTTGTTACAGTTTAAATTGTAACAGTGTAAGCAACTGTTGCATTTATCCAGTATGTTAAGTCGAAAAGTGATTTGTATAGTTACGCTTTACTTTTTATATATATTTTTATATGTACAGCATTTAATTGTTAGACTATCATTCCTGGTTTTATGATAGAGTAGGGTTGAAAGAAAG
This sequence comes from Achlya flavicornis, assembly GCA_947623365.1. Lineage (NCBI taxonomy): Eukaryota > Metazoa > Arthropoda > Insecta > Lepidoptera > Drepanidae > Achlya > Achlya flavicornis. Next base: position 15,642,913 of record OX392477.1, on the reverse strand, counting down.
ACTGTTGGGGAAGGAAGTACAAGTTGTTTATCGGTTAAGTAAGGTTGTTACCAATTCCAGTTACTATCTTCTCAGAATCAGAATTTATATTTTATTTGGATATTTTGCATCTGTGTTATCAATAAGAACATCAGATATAGTATTCATTTAGTACTACAAAAGTTTCGGAATGGGCAACTTGTCTAGTATGGAAACTAATATTATATTGCGTTTGTGCTCGGGTAAATTATGATGCGAAGAAAAAGCCGCGTTTTTGAGTTCTAACTTTATTGTATATCATAACTAGGTTTAATGAAAATGAAGCTATTTTCGCTTAGTTAGCAAACTCTAGTTCTTTGCCATAATGCATGTTCCATTATTATTGTAATACTCATAAGTTAATTTTTTATTTCAATTATTTTAGATCTCTTTACATCTAATGCATTTATTTTTATCTTAATTTAAGCTTATATACATTTCTACCGTAGATACTGAGTGGAAACTGATATTTAAACTCTCGAGTTCCTCCTAAATGAATATCTATTGCTACTTGTTTGATGTTAGAGTTGGGGCCAATTTATTAGTGATTGTTAGGTGTGACGAGTGCCTTAGTGATTGTTGTAATTAAATCGTGAAATTGTTAGTTTAGACACACTGCCATTGAGAGGTGTTTGACAAAAGTGCACAATCATGTTAAAATGTTTACAGTTCAAATTTATCTTCCACATAGACGATAAGTATTTTTATACACATTACCATTTAGAAATTATTGTAAGATTAGGTAACGTAGCGTGTGAGTAAAGTCGCCTTACGTGCTCCGTACATCTTAAGTTTTTGGTGAGACTTATTATGGAGCAATGAAAGAATGTTCTACTAACACTCTACGTATTAGATAGATAAATAAGCGCTGGAGTTACCATCATACAATCAAAATGTAGAGTTCACAAAGTACAACCATAAAAATCTTGTCAGTATAAAACTAAGTGCCTTCGAAAAGTTAGTCATTAGGATTTAAAAAGTTGCCGTCTGGAAAGTTCCATTATTAAACGGTATGTAAATTGTTATTGCAAAATTACTAGGTTGTGATTTATAATTACCGTGCAGGCTTACCGTTTTAAAACATTTACGAACATTGAAGTTTCAGTACAGAATATAGGAAAAGTGACTAAACATACAACTGTGATAACAATAGAAAAATAACGCCTACCAATTTCCATAGACTTATGAACAGTGTAGTTAAGTTTAACATAAATAGTTATCTTGTTAGTGACTACCCCTAGATTGTTACATCTGTTTAATTCAACTACTGTTAAACTTACTAAACTGTGACATAATATGCCTTTTAATCCATAGATAATCTACAATATATCAGTATCTAGACCGAAGTGATTTTATGAACAAAACTAGTTACTTTTAAAATAAGAAATTACTGCCTAGAATAATTCTGTAGTTATTGTAGATACAATTTTCTGACAATAAGAAGTTGCAGTGATTTAATGCATTTGATTGTATTTTTATAACCTTTTTTGTATTTTAATAAAGTTGCTATTCTTGGTAATGCAATTGTTTTAATTATGTTAAATACCAATTCTGTGTGTTAAATAACTTTGTGTGACATGTATAAACATACACACTGATCAGCGTACTAATAAAAGGGTTCGTCAATATCATTGAATATTGATGAGTTGCATGCTTAATAAACTAAATATTACTGTGTAAGGTAAATTGAAATGGGTTATTACAAGACGTTGACATAGATTTACATTACCACTTTATATATTATGAAAATTGTAATATAATATTATTGGTACATATGCATTACAGTGGTTGCATGCTACCTCGGACTAGATATAATGGCGCTAGTTTAATACAAGTAGTAATATGAGGCAAATTAATGGGAGACATGGTGCATTTTCCTTAGCTTTCACACGGTAGCACTATTTTATTTCTTAAACGGTGGCTTGGCTTGACTTGACACGTGGTGGTAGCTATTAGTACTTGCACGTATTTATTTTTATTTGCATTTTAATTTCAGTTGCACAGTTATACACTCCTTATATATTGGGTTATGGTACACCTGGGTTGAGCAGCGGTAAGGCCGGGTGGACACTGTACGAATGCGTCGACTGCGGGAACAAATACAAGCACAAGGGCTCCCTGCAACGGCATATAAAGTACGAGTGTAGGAAACAGCCGAGTTTCAAATGCCCCTACTGCGTGTACCGGGCTTACCAGAAACACAATTTGTTGTTACACGAGCGCCATCTACATAAAGACATGCCGGAGAAGGTGGATTTCGTATCGGAATGACCCGCCGCCATAGTACAATGTCAGTAAATGTTCTCATTATTTACTAACTTCGACTTGAGTGTATGTGGGACCTACTAACAAGAATAACAGATAACTGACTATCCAAACTTGCATTATTTTAAATGTTTCAATTAAAGTTAAACCGTCTCTAGACATCTCTCTTATTCTATAAGTATACTCTGTGGAGTGCAATGGACTGCTCATGCATGAACCGTATTAATTTTTTGTCACAATTAGTTTTAATTAAGTAATTTCGCTTCTTAACACCACTTTTATTTGGCATGTAAATAATTCACATCAAATTACTAATTGCATAGAAAAAGGTTATTGCTTTTACTTAAAACTGATAACCATTTGTTTTGTTTTTTTACAATATTGACAAATGTATAAATTTCTTGATTACAGCTGTAACTGTAACAGTGGAGGGAAGCCCGTGGACCTTTTACTTAACTCAAGACTTCGACAATCACATGAAGAGATTGGTGAGAGGCTAATTAGAGAATTTTGAATGTTACCAAATTTACCCTTCATCAATATTGAAAACCAAAGAAAATAACGAATAAATACGCTACTAGTTTAATCTTGCCAGTTTTTATATACAGGCTATTATATTTTTTACAAAGCGACAAATTTTCTGCTGTTTATTTGACAAATATGATACTTAAATTGTTTTTGTTAAATATGGTCCTTCGAGCCTGGCACGCTTAGAAAAAAACAGTATTTAATAGATGTTACTAATATTTAGATTTAGCACAAATTATAATGAAATCTTGTAAATATACAGTAACAGTATATTTTCATTAACCAAAAAACCAATGAAAGACAAATCTAACGATCTTCTGTCATATTGTGTCAAATAAAGCAGGAATATGAACTCCGTCTAACGACAATCAAATGAGTAATATTTACACAAGCAAGGCAGCTCAATGATGTCAAAATGGCAACTAATTATTAAACATTTATTAGACTCATGTAATAGATACAAATACCTAGTATACTTATACGTAAGACATCACTATGTTTCTTCATTCGTATTTTATATACATAGCGCATAATATTATAATTAGGTAGATTGTTATATTTTTTTCTTGTTCTTGTTATTAAATGTTTGTTTAGTGTGTTCCTTGTTACCAAAGAAATTTATTAATGCAATAAATTGTGACAGATAATAAATAAACATATAGTATTTCTGTAAAATGGATAATAATTATTTTTTATGCATTTGTTAATGTTATTTTATAAGTTACCTTGAAAAGTTCAAAGTTTTGAATCATACAAAATATTACCAAAGAATCATCCAGTCGATTCTTAGCCATAAACAAAAATGTGCCTTAATAATAACGACTTATAATGTATAATTGTTAAGTAAATTATTATGGTTATTGACTATTAAGTTTTTATAGTTAACTTTTTGCTACCATGAGGTGTGGTGTTAGTTACTATTTGATAAACCAAATAATAAGGAAATGTGTAACATCTTGGAGAAATGTGTTGAGTGTTCATTGTATATTTTCTATGAATATAGTCTTAGTTTTTATATGTAATGTTGATTGTAACCAAAAAAACCCACCAGGAAAGTAGCATTAGTGATTTTATTCCTAGTTGGTGGTAGAATAACTGACTCTCACAAATAATTGTAAGCATATTAAGTTGTTACAGGACATATTTATCCATTACCAAAGATTAAAATTATCCAAAGAACATGTTACTTAGTGAGTTCAAAAATATTAGAGTATCAGAAATATATTGATTAAAAAAAGCTGGTCATAAATGTACCAACCATTTATTTATTAGATTACATTAAATACTAAAAGAGTGCCTTCAATCGCCTTCAGTTTTCTGGTCAACCTTTAAATATATTTTATGAACAAAGTAAAAGAACATGTACCTATATACATATAGAAGTGACAGAAACATATTAGCAAATTCAACATTGTTGATACTAATATGTTTCTGTCACTTCTACATAGATATGAACATGTTTGTTAAGCATTTTAGTGGCCTTTATAATATGTACTTGTTAATTGAGCCATGTGTTAAAATGAATTATTAAAATTTTACTGTAGAAAACTTCACAAAATTGTATAGTATGTTGATAAATTCATATTAACAAAAAATGAAAGTTAGTGAGAACAGCACAATTTTTTTTCGTTTGATTTATTTTTAATTTTCAGTGAAGTCGAGTGTGTTTGGTTTGTTTCTTTTTTAAATTGGAATTATGCATGTGAATAAATGTTCTTGATTCAATCAATTGTTTGACTGTTAAACCTGTACCATTAGAGTAAAGAAACATGCTTCAATTAAATGTAGGCTTAGGACATTTTCAGTGAATATTAGATAGGTAGGTGTTTTCTACATGCGTTAGGTGCAATATGAGAAGATATAATTTTTTCTAGAGTTAATCTCCTTGTTGCAGGTGATGTGGATTTCTTTAAATCAATGATGCATAACATGATGCCGATTGTGCCAATGAAGACAAAAAACTACTGGTCGCAATACGACATGTCCTACGAATGTGAAAAGTGCAAGCGGAAGTACCGCCACAAAAGTACATACAGGAGACACGTCACATACGAGTGCGGTAAAGAGCCCATGTTCAGGTGTCCATTCCTAGATTGTACATATAAAGCGTACCAAAAAACACATACGGACGCTCACATCAAGACTAAACATAAAATCATGGCGTTAGAATACAAACGATGATGATGGACCGAGAGGAAATAGTATTTAAAACATGTGATATTAAAAGTTAATTATACGTGTAAATTAAGTAAGTATAGCGGTTTCATTTAAGCAATGAGTATTTAGTATAACTATTTAGTTACCTTCCCTGTCCGGCCGGTGTTATCAGACAAAACGTGTATATCACAAAAATAAATAATACATGAAAATTACAATTTGCTCTGGATTTGGATTAAATTTTCCCGCGCTCATTAGCAACTTGTTGTTTATTTAGTTCGTCAAAAAGCAGGCAAGGGTTAGAGCCATACAGCCTTGTCTTATTTATTTTTCAAGTTGTCCTAAAGCCGGTGTAATGTAAGAATAGCCATCGCTGATACCTGACTTTAGTAGAGACAGTGACTAAATAGAAATCAAAAAGTCGTTTATTCAATGTAGGCCCTGGTAAGGCATGAACGTTAAATTGGTAAATACAGTAGAATTTACCACCGGATCGGAAAACTAGATTGCTTTATAATTTGCGATTGACTTCATCAGGGGTCATTTTAATTAGAAGTGAAGTGACTAGCTCTTAGGAACCATTTATAGTTTCATCATGTCTATCTGTTTGTCACAGCCGATTGCCGAAAATAAATCAGTTCTTTTCATATAGCACCCCAATAGGGTTAAAAACATTGAATAGGTCTTTCGCATGGCTACACATCCACCTAAAGTTGCTGTTTCACATGAGTTGCTGTCATGGGGACATGACAGTTATTAAATGTAGTTCTGAAAAAAAAATTACAGCACTAGTGTATAGTGTATGTATAATAGTTCAAGTGTTGAAAATTATATACCTACCCAATGATACACCTCTCACGCACCATTGCGTCCATCGGACAAACATGTGTCCATGCGACAGCCTTGAGTGAGGTATAAAGCCCATCACAGACGTAGCTATAATATATATATTGTGTATATTAATATGCCGAGCTGTAGTCTTAGAACTAAAAGCACAATGATGTAGCATGGACTTTTTGGCGGGAACTTGCGGAGTTAAGTAGCATTTTTATTATCATAAATTTGTGTATTTTGAGTTTTATTGTGTATCGTGACTTTTCAAGTTGTCTCAAAATGTCCGTGAAGAGTTTTAGTACAATGACCACCATTGTAGTAAAACATGACTTTTATGGACGGTGACTGACTGAGGACTATAATGTGAAGTGATTTATTGTGACTGGAAACTATAATATAACTCGACACTGGCAGAAATGAGCCCTAATTTGGGCTTGGTTGCCAAAATTAAAAATAAGAAGAAGAACAATGTAGCATAGCTTCACAGACGTATGAATTATAAGGTGCGTTCGAATTGGGGTATGGTAGCAAAAATAACAGTACAAAATGCCAAAAACGATCACAACTGGCGTTCGATTTGGAAAGTTGTGGGCGAAATTGGCGTTTTGAACAGTTTTCGTTCACCGTTCGTTTTGCTTGGAAACAGTTAAAAACGACATCGTGAACTGCAAATTTTGACCCACCTCCGAGGCAGGGTCGTTTGTGATCATATTTTGACATCTTTGAATCTGACAGATAAGTTTCGTAAAATTCATACGGGAAGCGAAAATTCTAATTTTTATTATAAAATTTTATAGAAATACTAACAGGTAAGAGAATAATTTGTTAGATTAACTTTGTTTAATGTATAACTGAAGGAAAAAGGTAGGTTGAGACAAGTGACAAGCAGGCGATGAGCATGGAAATGTCATTTTTGTATCTAATCGTTCGATTTGGGACATATCGTTTGTGGCAAAAGTTGCAAAATTGTTGAAATTTTCCAATTCGAACGCAAATAGAAAAATGCCCATTTTGAAACTGTTAAAAACGACATCACTCCAATTCGAACGCACTAATACTTGTACTATTCATACGTCTGTGCATAGCTTTCGTCATTTTTTATTTGTCTACTGGCAGCACTGATACCTCTGTCAGTGTCATTTCATTTTGAGTCAGTCAAACGGAAGGAAATAGGATTGATTTGTTTTGCCGAATTTTGGTTATGTTTGCGAAAATGATATAACTTTTCTAGTTTCCATATGAATAAAATATAACAAAATAACTATGAATCGTCTAGTCAGGGTAAACAGATGTAACATCAATACATTTAGGAATAAGTTTGTTATAAGTTCACCGATATTAGTTCCTAAAAAACCATTACAACCAAATGTATTTATTTGTCGGGGAGTTCATGACCAGAAACATAAAATTCGATCAACACTTAATTATATGGTAGCGCTTGGTGTTATGACAATAGGTTTAAGTTATGCTGCAGTACCACTTTACAGGATATTCTGCCAGGTATGTAGGCTACAAAACGACATTTAGTTTAATAGATTTAGTGGAATTATTGACCCCAGACTACGATTGAAAGATTGCAGAACTGTACGAATAATGATTTTGCCCTTAGCTTATACTATTGCCATGCTAAGAAGTCATATTTGACAAGAGGGTGTCTCTCTTCGCCGCACTATTTTATTATTAATAAACTTGAATGCATCTAAAAAAAAATCATTTTATAAATACACTAACATCAACTTGGATTAGAAAGTATTATGGATTCAGATATAGTAGCTGCTCACATACAATATTGTACGAAGAAGATTTCTCAGTTCCAATATCTGTTTCTGGACTCCGAAAAGTCATACATTTTTAGGGTCGGCAACGGGCAACTGATACGCCTGGTGTTGCAAGCATATATAGGCTACGGTAACTGCTTGCCATCAGGCAGGCTGTATGCTTGTTTGCCACTATAGTGGTATAAAAAAAAACTAATCCTTCAATATCTCATAAGACCGAAGCCACCTCAACAACCTAGTAGTAACAAAAAACCCAGTAAGTTAAAACAAAACATATAAAGATAATTATGCAATTTCCTCAGGCATACAGCTATGGTGGTACAACTGGACTGGTTGAATCAGACACCACAGTAAGCAACATGACAGCAGTGAAGAACAGGCCTATAAAGATCAGGTTTAATGCGGACACTGCTTCCTCCATGCAGTGGAACTTCAAGCCTCAGCAACATGATATAACTGTGAGTTTTATATTATTATTTACTAGGTAAGGAAGGCCTTTTTACCACATTCACTTTATTAATCAATCTCACTGCTTATCAAATAACCTTCCTGACTGCTATTCTAATATATACTTCTTTAGTGCATTTCTTTCCAATTAATCCTCATCCAGTGACATACATTTGCAGGTAGTTCCTGGAGAGACGGCACTTGCATTCTACACTGCCCTTAATCCCACAACAAAGCCAGTAACCGGTATTAGCACCTATAATGTCATCCCCTTTGAGGCCGGCCAGTATTTCAACAAAATACAGTGCTTCTGTTTTGAAGAACAACAGTTGAATCCACTTGAACAGGTATTTTTTAATTTTAAATCTACAGAGGCTTGATTATATACTATCTTTCGTTGTATCATGTATTGTCCATTAGTTAGGTTGAAAAATATATTCATCATACAAAATTGATAGCATAGTGTGTTTGTATTTATTTTAAACAGGTACTTATTTTGTATTGTACATTGTTCTCCCTATTTCCTATACAGTTAATATAAACTCCTTTCCATCAAAATATTCCTTTCACTGTTAGTTATGATTTGTATCAGTTCTCCAATCATTTAATGCATCTATAGTGTTATCTATCCAATCTATAGGTGTCTTTTCTTTTCATTTAAAATAAATACTATACTTGTCTTACTAAAAATAGTGTCTATAATATAGTGATCTTCAATTTTGTAAAATTATTAATTTTTATACATTTCAGGTAGACATGCCAGTATTTTTCTACATAGACCCAGAGTTTGTAGAAGACCCAAAAATGGAGTATGTTGATGAAATAGTTCTGTCTTATACATTCTTTGAAGCTAAAGAAGGCCTGAAGCTTCCCGTACCATCATATGTGAAGAAGTGATAGTAGAACAAAGTGCTTGCAGTAGGTGGAAAATAATTGTACAGAAAAGAGGACATTTAACAGTAATAAAATATCTAAAGAAATCTGTACCTAAGTTGTGTAAGTACTGTAGTTAAATCAGAGAAACAGAAATATAAGGATTCAGTGCATTTTTAGTGATATTACAAATATTTTTGCAAGAATGTGTTTGTTTACGTGATTTGTTATGTTTTATTACAATGAAATAAATATGTTAGCATTATGAAGCGTTGGCATACATTTTTATTTACACAAGTATTTTGATTAAATTATCCAAAATAAGTTGATTGATTGCATAGATCAAAATGAATTAAACATAAAAGCCCTATAGAGTTGTCAGTTAACTAAAGGTGGCACGTTCAACAAATTGACCTACACGTTGCGCTTGTGTAGTGTCTGTGAATAAGCGCGCGGCGGCATGCGTATTATGACAACTCTGTCCGTCTCTCTCGGGTGCGATTATTGTTTTGCATTCGTCCGTGTAGTCCTTTTTTGCGTGTTTTTTGCATTCGTCCGTATGTAAAAGACATACTGTATCGTGAAATTGCATTACGGGGGCCCTTCGTGGCCAACGCAACTTCAACGCAAGCATAGCCTAAAAGCTTCTACTTTAATCCAACGTAATATTTGAATGCGAAAAAAGAGAGACACCATCAGAGCCGTCGGTTATCAGTCGGTAAATTCCGCTGATCACTCGCGGCCGCTTCCCTAGGTCGTCATTCATGATTTCGCATATCATAAAAATTGTTCCAGGAGTATACTTCTTGTGAAAAAATCTTACAAGTTTGTGAAAAAAAAGGTAGTTATTTAGAATCTCCAATACATTTGCAAGCCTGGTATCTTTTTTTTTTTTTACTTTTTCAATTTATAGGTACATTAGATACGACCAAAGTTCAGGTAGAATTTGTGCAAAAACCACAGCGCTGTTTTTCGGAGCTATTACTGAATTTGTTCCACACTTTTTTTTATTTTTGCCTAGATATAGTGCACAAAATACCAATTTGTTCAAACGAAAAATGTTTGACAAAGCCATCATAACTACAGAGCTTTTGTACGAAAAGTATGGCGGATTGACTGCTCTTAAGTGTGAATACTGTGAACGTGCCAGCTTTAGTTACGGACCTGTAATAAATATCTATGATTATCCCATCCCCCATTTTCTAAAAGCATACCTAGACCTTCTGGACCAATAAGGGACCTCTCTCTTTTCCAAACTTTCTGCTTTCGCCCATTTCATCCACAATTATTTTTTGCCTGGACTAAAAGCAATATTTTGACTATAGTATAATTTTGATAGGGCCATAGAAACTTGTGAATCCATGGAATTTGGCTCTTGCTACATTCACACTTTAATCAAAAAGAAGACAAATGCTCTCTACTCTGTTCTTAAATTTAGACTAAGTACATAATTTAAAATAAGACAACAAAATTCAAAATTCCAACTTTATTCAGAACGATACACTGCAAAATTTACATCAACAAATAACAGAACATCCTGATTGTTTAAGCCTTTATGGCAGCGGTGACGGGATACCCTCGCCTCAGCCCCATGCATTGATCGCGGTCGATGAACAGCGTCGTGGCCTTGTTGCGCAAGTCGGCCTCGAGACCGGCTCGGACACCTAGTAGGGTCTGATGTGTCCCTTCTGCGGTGGCAATGCGAGAACGTAGACTCTCCATCGTCTCTTGTAGGTCGCATACTTCTTTTACTAATCTGTGGGTGTTATGGACAATATTTTAGCAGGATGGTTTGAGCGCTATAGCCTTGTATACACGAATATAAATGTGTGTAGATACCTGTTCTGCGCTTCGTCGCGACACTTCTCGAGATGCGGCCGGTTGGTGCGCGCCTGCAGCCGCGTGTGTGCCACCCTCATGGGCTGCAGCTTGTCCTCTATAGCCTTATTCAGCAGCTCCAAGGTCTTCTCCACGTCGAATATCTCTTGTTGGATCTGTGTTCATTAATTAAGTTGTTTTAGCACAGGATATAATAATGTTATCTAAAAATGTATGATTAAGGATATTCCTGTCTTCATTTTTGTACGATAACATGAAGCCTATTATGGTCTCTTTCCGAATCGTAACGTTCCGTATGCGTTAAGAAACTGATGCTACTAAAACACAAAATACAGTCAAAGTACGCTCCAATATTCTTGGTCCTTCGAGCCTGTCTATTAAGACTATTACTGTTTATGTTTCTATTTTAAACATCACTCAAGTTAGAAACATCACATATCAGGTATTGTTTTGATACCTTATGCAGATGCAGCTGTAGTTTGTTCTTGATCTCGATAGTCTCAGCGGTGCGCCTGGTGAGGGCGCTGTTGGTGTTGCTCCACTGGTCCCAGATCTGCGTCGCCGACACGTTGATCAGGTTGTCTGTATCTGTACACAATTATTTATTACAGATTACAGATCTAAACTGACAACAACGCTTAACAAATTCAATGAAAAAGGATATAAGCGGCGGACCAGCGTTGCGTGTCGCACACCGTGGGGTCGTAGCGCTCAATGCAGTAGGTATGTAAGTATAGTATAATATAGTACCGGAGAGCATCTGCACGGCCTTGGCTCGTTCGCTCTGCGAGCGCTGCAGCGTGGCGGCGCTGGCGGCGGACCAGCGCTGCGTGTCGCACACCGTGGGGTCGTAGCGCTCAATGCAGTAGGTATGTAAGTATAGTATAATATAGTACCGGAGAGCATCTGCACGGCCTTGGCTCGTTCGCTCTGCGAGCGCTGCAGCGTGGCGGCGCTGGCGGCGGACCAGCGCTGCGTGTCGCACACCGTGGGGTCGTAGCGCTCAATGCAGTAGGTATGTAAGTATAGTATAATATAGTACCGGAGAGCATCTGCACGGCCTTGGCTCGTTCGCTCTGCGAGCGCTGCAGCGTGGCGGCGCTGGCGGCGGACCAGCGCTGCGTGTCGCACACCGTGGGGTCGTAGCGCTCGATACCCGCGTAAAATTGCAGACCCTATATATCACAACACAACATGAAGGTATTTTAGTGGTGTATTCGGTTCGCCCGACTTCCTTCCCGAAAACCTTCCAGGAACCAGAGTTTAACAAATACACTACTAATGGTCTTGAACCCAACATTATTTGGAAATTGTGGCTCTATATACCAGTACGTACTTACCCGCAAAGCTGCAATGGTTAGCGTCCTCAAAAATGTAAGATCTATCTATCTATGCACCTCGTAGTTTGATCTGGAGACTATAGACTGCATGAGAGCAAGTTCCCCGCTAGGTTTAAAAAAACACGAATATTCGAAGCAATAATGAGGAAAAACTAAAGTACTTTATAAGTATCAGTCACCTTAGAAAAGTTGTTGAGCTGATGGCACATGGAATCTATACCGAGAGCGTACTCCTTGTTGCGCATGTCCGTTTCGAGTTCATGTTGCGTCGCGCGACAGTTCTTAGACTGCTGCCGGACCTGATACCGACAAAGTCACTATTCACTTATGCTTGCCACTGACCCGCCTATAAAAGACTATTCCAAAGACGAAGATGGAGCACGCTTCGACAGAAGCCTATTTACTCTTATCTTGAAAGTCCCTAGATTGGAGGAGTCAGGAAACACAGGCACATAGAAGATATGTTCGGTCCCTATGTCAACAACGTACGTCTTACAAACAATCCCAGAGTCTTTTGGTTCAGTGCTAGCATGGGGATGGTGGAATTAGGTTGAATAATTCCTGCATACACTCCAAAAGATATCCTTCTGAAAATCTTTAGATAAGTAACATTTCGTCGATGGTCAAGCAAGGCTAGTGAACTTCGCCTTAATCAGAAAACTGATAATTTAGTTGGCTATCGTATGGTAGCTACAATAATTTGTAAATGTAATGCATTCCGCCAAAAACGGTCAATACTATTGCGAGAATTTCGGCGAAGCTATTGAGAGATACGGAGAAGCACTTGCAGTTTACTTCGATTTCTCAAAAGCTTTTAATAGGGTCTGGCAGGATAGCCGTATATAAGCTTCCTTCTTACGGAGTATCTGCTTGTTTGAGTACCTAGATTTTAGATTTCATAAGTGAAAGATCTATAAAAAATTTCATAAACGGGTGCTGGTCGGATCTACTCGCATTTAATGATGGAGTTCCTCAGGGATCAGTTCTCTCCGCGACATTATTCTAGCTGCATATCAACGATCTATGAAACCCGTTATACTGGGGTATGCATGCAGACGATAGCACTATTGAGGAGAGTTCTATAGGATATATTTTGGAGAGCGTGTACAGAAACTCATCATTTCTCGATGGAACCACAAGACACCGGGAGAATGTTCACCCACACGTTGTCGCCATCCCGCTTGTGGACACAATGCTTATGCTTCATCGTTCGAACTCACTTCCAGGGATTGTGATTTCAGATATCTGGGTTATATAAGCATTTTCTGGGTTTGCTACATCATTGGCCTCGTCATAGCTCCTTCCGGGGTGCGTAGACGGCCAAATACAAGCCCATTTTATATTACAAAAATGACATCGAAGTTGTAAGCAAGCAAATTTGATAATCTACAATATATGTTACCTTTTCAAGCATCATGCGAAATTTGTCTTGACATTCACGCAAAATAGCCACCTCTCTCAGAAGTGATTGCTCCACTGCATCATGTACTTGCTCCAAACCTGCCCAAAAATAACTCTATCTGAGTTAAGACTCAAATAGTCGACGCAAGAAAGCTTTGAAAGTGGCAAACACAGATTATGTTACCCTGTCTCTTCTCGCGATGGTACAGGCACTCCTGCACTATGTGCAGGGGTCCCTCGATGCCCGCAATGGCGCGCTCCAGCTGCCGCCGCGTGTCGTTCAACTTCTCGCACGTCGCCACTAACCGCTCCATTTCTATCGACACCTTTTGGATGCGGACTTAGGTCAAGTTATTATTAAGCTTAACTCCAACGGAACATGTTCGGAATAAAGCTGCAGCAAGTCTAGGCTGTGGAATTTATTGTAAGGAATCGAGGAATCGAAGGCTAGGGAGAACTGAATGCATCAGTCAACGAAAGATAGATGCGTGACAAGAGATCGGGTTTCAAATAGCAACAGAGACTAAAAATTTAAGTAACTTAGACATGTAAAGTAGGTTTAGAAATGCTATCCAAGTAACTATAATTCTCAAAGGGTACGTCGTACCTCATTACGCCAAAAAGTGGTATCAGTGATGCGTTCTCCGATTCGTCGGCCAGAATCTCTTTGACCTTGAGTGCCAATTTCGTCTGTTTCCCTGAAAATTTTAGAAGATACCTAATGAATCTTTAGATTTGTAGTGAGTCTTGAGGAGACTTCCTTTGGCATCAAACTCTAAAATAAAATCTAGGCCCAAGTACCTGACAAATCAACATCCACATACCTCAACATCCTCATAATATCATTCCGAACCCGTTCGGAGAAGTTCCTCTTAGCATCAGACTCGTTGTAATTCTTGATGCTGTTCTGGTTCCACTCGTATTGTGTGTATCTGGTGTATAGAGCGGCCCGCGCGGCGTGCTCGGGGCTGCGGTCGAACCCAGTCACCAGGTTGGGGAAGCGGAGGGGCTCAGCCGCCATGCCAGCGGGGGTGTAGCATGGGTCCACCATCGTGTTTGTTATTGGTTGTGATGGCCTGCGAGGTATTGATTTATTTAGATGTAAAGAAATAAGAGGACTCTTCATAAGCATTATTGCGTCAGTTGAATGGTAACCTACACCAGGGGTAACCCTCGCCAATTGCCGACCCTATGTCGAGGTGGCTATTTGTTCAAATGTTCGGGGCAACCAAGGAAAAATAAGGCTTAGAGCTGAGACATTTTTTTTGTCGTAAAATGTAATGTACGCCGGGAATTCGTGTTAGGCTATAGCTTTAAACCTTCTCAGTATAGGAATAGGCTCTTGCTCTGGCATTGACGTGTGCTGATAATCATGACGTCATATTATTTCTGAACATATACATACCTACATGTAACATGGCACTTACATAGGCGTAACTTCAATTTCTTCATATCCCATGATTGGCCTCCAGGGGTGCTTTTTTGGTGAGTGGAAGCAGTAGCCCACCTGCGGGGGCACGCTCGGAGCGCCCGCTGTCTCCTTCACTGGGCTCCATTGTTGGAGTTGCTATCATACAAGCACATCAGTGACACAGAATAAATAATAGTGCAAGTATCAGTGAACTAGTTACAGATTGTTTAACTAAAGCTGGCACGTGCAAAACATTTACACGTTGCGCTTGTGTAGTGTCTGTGAATAAGCGCGCGGCGTGCATCGCACTGCATTCGCATTATGAAAAGTCTGTCCGTGTCTCTCGCGTGCGGGTAAGCTTATGAGTATGAAGGCACGTGAAGGAGACAGATATTTTTATATATAGTGGTATTTTTCTGCATTCGTTAGTTAGAATTGACTGACTGATTATAAGCAATAATGTGATAAAATATCCTGTATCGTGAAATTGCATGAGTGTGTGTGAACGTACCAACCGACCGGTAGTTGCCTTTTTATTTTATTTTTATAGGTACGTCTGCGTAAATCTTTATCTAGGTACTAAAATAGGTAGTAGGTATGATGTTATGTAGTTATTCGGAAGTGCTTGTTTTTTTTTATAGTGTATTATAGGCCTGTGCTTAACCGCAATCTCACCATGGTCAGTGATGATGTGGCCGAAGGTGGTAAGCACACAAAGCCTGGAAGGAACTGGCTCTCAAGTGCAGATGTCGGAACACACCGACAGGTGTTTGGCGACTGATTTTGAACCAGGCAGGTACCTTACCTACTACAAAGTACCCTACCACCGTGCTATGGTTACCTCAAGATGTTTTCCTTCACTGAAAGCTCAAGCTCATCTTAGGATTCGAACCCGGGACCTAAGTCTCAGCGTCCGACGTCACTACCACTGAGCGAGTCATCAAATGTAAAGGTATAATTGACATAGAATATGAAGATTTAAACTCTAAAATAAATTACTGACCAGTGTAGGTATTATATCTAGGTATATTCTACAAAATAAAGGTATGCGAAACTGGAAAAAAATATTAGATGTACCTAGTAAAAGTAGGTTTACGTATTTTATATTTACCGTGCACATAGAAACTTCCTTAGCCATTTTAAAATAATTTCAATCGTCCAAGCCGCGTAAATTTAGAAAATCTTATCCTATAAAAAATATGAAAATAATAAATTTTAAATTATGTCATAATTTTCCTTTCCATGCTAGGCAACATAACCAAATAAAATTAATGCGTTCGTGAGGTTTGGAATAATGAATAAGGGTGAATTCACACCGAAACGCGACGCGACTGCGCGCACTTTCTAAGATTGACACACAGACCACTATAGGGGATACTACGTATACGTATATATCTTGAGGTGCAACGAGACGCCGCGAACCGTATTAGAATTCTCTCACTGAAATGTGAATGTTGTGTAATAAATAAAGGTCTATATTGTATAGAACTTTATTCCATCTTATTTGCGGGTCACGTCAAGTCGCGTGTGAGCCGACTTCAGACCCTAACTGTAGTTTCTTAATAAAAAAATATAATGGAGTTGCACAATATATAATCAGCATTGATGTTAACTATATAATTTACAATAAGTGTGGGCAGGTATAATAAAAGGTACTCTATGGGTGCGGGCACCAATTATGAAGTCGTACTACGAAAAGAGACAAACCGGTGACAGCCACGTTCCGATACACCATTACGTTAAGGTGCAGTGCAGACGGCAGACTATCCGTGACGCACTTTCTAGTCCGCGAAAATATATAAGCAGCCCACGACGCACAAAAAGTCCGGCGAACAACCCTTTATTTTACACAGGCTTTTTGTGTGCTGCAGACTCCTTCGCACAAAAAGTCTGTCGACTGTGCTACACGTCAATGATTGAGCAGCACACAGAAGTATCACATGATAGCTAGGGAGATTACCTCCTTTACTTTTGGGTCTAGGATTTCTTACTAATATGGACAGGATAGTTTTATACTAGTAGGTAGTAGTTATCCAGGTAGTATTATTGCACAGACGTATGAGTAGTACCTACAAACAGACTAAGCATTCGCAAAAAAATTTGAAGCCAATTACACCTACAAAGAAAGTGTAGCTGTTACAGAGCCGAACTAAGGCCGGTAAAGATATTTACGTCTATGAATGAGGGGCGGCGGCGGCAGGCGGAGATAATCCATAATAATATTATAAATGCCAAAAAACCTAGCTCTGTTTGTTTGTTTGTTACGGTTTCACGCCTCAACTACTCAACCGATCATCATGAAATTTGGTATACAGATAGCCTGGTATGGAGAAGGACGGTTTCAAGGTCAACCCGCGGGGGACATCTAGTAGTCTGTTTTGCAGATATTTTCACGAAAATGAAAGAAAAGTATAATTTAGTAAAGGTTTTATTGAAAGAAAATCAATTCACTCAAAAAATTCAATTCACAATCATTTATTCAAATAGACCTTCGCAGGCAGTTATGAAAATTCTGACTCTAATTCTCTAATACCGGTTCGGAAGGTTACATTTGCTGAGAGGAGCCGACAATAAGCTCAGCAATAACTCATATAAAACAAGCTAAGATTCATTACATAACATTTACGTTCTAATCGCACTGACAACAATTGCGAGCCCCGGCGCGGCGGCAAAACTAAAAAGTAAACTAAATGAATTTAATAAGTAAATAAATAGTAAACTTAAGCAGACTAGCCCCCACAAACACCAGTAGTTCACAAGTATGACGCGTATGGCAGCCATAACCCTCCTCGCTGTATTGGAGGGAAGTGAGCGACCCGTCACATGATGCCGCCGCAAGCAAAGGCCTTAAAGTGAGAATGACTTACTTAGGTCTGCCTTAGAAATAAAAAAATAAACTAAAGGGAAACTACTAATCACACAATTTGTTATCACTGTGAGTACTGTGACTATTGACAAGTTTAGACTAAATATCATTTAAATAGAAAATATAAAAATTAGCCAGACATAATATATCAATGCATTTATCTATTTATATAAAAATTAACCCCTATTTCTTCTGGTCACGCTATAACCTGAGAACGGCTATACCGTTTTTTTTTAAATACTTTCTAATACTTGCTTCCTAGAAGGTACGTAGATTAAAAATTTAAGAAAGTTGAAAATAACAATGAGGGCAGGAGGAAGCATGGGTGCCTGCTCTTCGTTACGCAAGGGCGAAGGGGTTGCACTGCTCGCAGCGCCAGAGCCGATGCAGAAGTGAATTTATGCCAAAAAAACCTCATCCTCATACCTCAACGATGAATATCACGGAAACCATGAGCTTGCTTCAAGTTTGGGGATACCGGGGGGAAAGGTATCCCACCTCCACACCCCCCTTACCCGGTGTCCCACCTGAGTCGATGCAGAAGTGAATTTATGTCAAAAAACCTCATATATAACCTCAAACTTCAACCATGAATATCTCGGAAACCATAAGCTTGCTTCAAGTTTGGGGGGTACCGGGGGGAAGGAAATTCCCTCCCGCACCCCTCGCACACACCTCTTACCCCTGCCCTGTGTGACGTCTCCGAAAGTTTTACCCAAAATAAATTTAATTTACCAAATCCGTCCCCTCGATACATTATATGTAAACAATATATAAATCTTTAGATTTCTTAAATTATGTGCAGTTTCCTTTATATAAAACGTATGGAAAATAATTTTAACATAATTATTTATCATATTTTCAAATTATCGCGTACGAATGGTAATTATTTTTTTATAAAAACACCATAATAAATATATTGAATTTGTAATGAAATCAAAACTAACCGATGAAACGTTATTCCTGGTAATTCCTTATGACTTGAACTACCACACTTATAGGCACTACACTTAACCATATTAAATCCTAGATTTTCAGCCTATTTCTACAAAAACAATTAATATTTCGCAATAAAACCAAATAAAAAAAACCGGCCAAGTGCGAGTCAGACTCGCGCACCGAGGGTTCCGTACAAACCTGTAGGTCTATAAGTAAATGGTAGTATAGACCTGAGTATTTGATATTAATTTCAATTTATGACCTATTAAAAAAAAACTACTTACTAGATCTCGTTCAAACCAATTTTCAGTGGAAGTTTGCACCGTAATGTACATCATATATTTTTTATAGATTTATCATTCTCTTATTTTAGAAGTTACAGGGGGGGGGACACACATTTTACCACTTTGGAAGTGTCTCTCGCGCAAACTATTCAGTTTAGAAAAAAATGATATTAGAAACCTCAATATCATTTTTGAAGACCTATCCATAGACACCCCACACTTATGGGTTTGATGAAAAAAAAAAAATTGAGTTTCAGTTCTAAGTATGGGGAACCCCCAAAATTTATTGTTTTTTTTCTATTTTTGTGTAAAAATCTTAATGCGGTTCACAGAATACATCTACTTACCAAGTTTCAACATTATAGTTCTTATAGTTTCGGAAATAAATGGCTGTGACATACACGGACAGACAGACATGACGAATCTATAAGGGTTCCGTTTTTTGCCATTTGGCTACGGAACCCTAAAAACATACAGTTGTTGACCCGTCACACGGATTATCATGACAGATCAGATGACGGAAAATGACTTCAATTTATCTTTTTAATACTAGTAAAATACGTAAAACAGGTTTAGTCTGTTAGTACTACTCATACGTCTGTGTATTATTGTTATATTTGTATTCTATCATTATCATCAGCCTATAATGTACCACTGCTGAGCATAGGCCTCCTTTCACAAATTAGGGTGAAAGGGAATGGGCACATACTCCACCACGCGCGCCTACTGCGGATTGGTGAAGCTAGTGGTTACCTACTGTTAGAGTTTTCAACCCGCCTAGAAGGCCTCTAACTAGCTTAACGACTATCACAATTAAGTGATAATCGGGACCAACGGCTTTACGTGACTTCCGAAGCACGGAAACGCTCGATTTGAAATACCATTAGGCGGTCACCCATCCAAGTACCGACCACGATGGTGGTAGCTTAACTTACCGATCTCCGAGCTTCTAAAGTTGTATACACAACACTTATCTGTTTAAATATTCAGATAAAGTATTCATACGGTTTCTATAGACCAGTAAAAATCATGTAACATAACATGCTATTGAAATGGTAAAAAATATGGTTTTAATGGTATCATTAACGGGCTACCAACTTAGCGGTGGTAAACGTCAATGTCACACATAACTGTCAAAGGAATGGAATTGTCATTCAATTCAATCAAATTTGACAAAACAAACAGTGTTGCCAACTTAGCTACTTTATAGCTAGATCTAGCTATTTTTTGGTGTTAGGCAGCTACAATTTTATGAAACTTGTAGCTAAATTTATTTAGCTACTTTTTCTAGCTACTTTTTAATACTATCGAGAGTTCGTAATAGGGCACTGAATCTCGAAAGAAAGATACTAAACGTGACGCTATGAGTCTAAGGTGAGGGTATAGTTCGATGGCTGGGAATTCCCAGTTTAATTTCTTCATTCAAATCAATTTAAAACTGATGCTCGCTATTTTAATACATATATAATTGTGAAAACGGAACTAAACCTGTGAAAAAAAAGTAGGTAATTTACTGGTTTTTAGTACTCTCCTGTTTGATTTAATATAACATGATTTTTTTATTGTTATTTACCTACTAAGTAACATTTAGCTACTTCTAGCACCTTTTTTGGGTAACAAAATCTGGCAATCTAGCTACTTTTTGGAAGATGTCTAGCTACTGGCTAAAGCTAGCAGTTGGCAACACTGAAAACAAATTCATTCATTATTTTGTGAACTTGGAACGAGTGAACTTGTATTTCGAAATAATTTTACATAAAATAAATAATTGGTTCATAAAGCTAAATACACGCGTGATGTATTAAAACTTCGACATGAGTACTGTTCCGAATAATGCACCCGAACGTACGTGAAATAGTTTTTAAAGTATTTCAATAAAACCACCTTTGTTGAAATTTATTTATTATCTTTGCTACAGATTGCCCTGGCACCCAGAGCGATGATGCTGGGAAGGCTTCGGCATGTGCTGGCTGTCCAAACCAGAATGTATGCGCATCAGGTAATTGTTTATTTTCATATTTTTGTCATGACAACTATACCTATGTGTATCCTTGAACATTGAAACCATGGATTCCCATGGATTTCTATTTATATTGGAGCCAGCCTCAAGTAGCCAAGTATTACCTTGTTCATTATATTTACAACTATTGGAAACTTGAGTAACAACAGTGTGTGTAATCATAGAACACTTGCAGTATCACAGTGCAGCAAAATAATATTAAGAAAGTACACCCTCAGTAAATGTTTTACCTGGGACATTGTCACACACAGCTATCCCAAACTAAGCAGAATTTTCTACTATGGAAACCAGACTAGTATACTACTTTTTTGTTTGTAAATACATACTTATTTTACATAATTTATTGCTGCATGGCCAGTTCAGTGCAGTTCAGCGTATAGTGCACTTATGAATTTTATTAAAAAGTAGAATATTTATATTATACAGCCACTAGTTCTGATATCAACTAATCTATTACTGATTAGAGTAGTTATTACTTTTTATACAAGTTTGTACAGAAAAGTGTTTCTTTTTCTGTATATTTTTTTACTTGGAATAATTTTGTGTTATTTTGAATTATGCTTCTAAAATAACATCAATATATATAAAATTCAAAGTCCTGACTGACTGATATATCAACGCACAGCCTAAACCGCTGGTCCTAGAGACATGAAATTTAGATGGTATATTCTTTGTGAAGTGTTGGTATCCACACAGAAAGGGTTTTTTGAAATTCCACACCTAAGGGGTGAAAATAGGGGATGAAAGTCCGTCAGTTTCGAAAATCAGTTTAAGCTCTGGGAAGGAACATTAACTACATACAGTTGAAATATACCACTTGTTCAGAATACACCTTAACTGAGAGAAGACTCTGGAGCATGAAACTCAGCAATGTGTAATGTGATGGTAAAACTGCAAGATGGAAGTAAACCCATAATAAATCTGTGTTTATCAGGTGCAGCTTCAGGACCAGACCCAGCAATAGAAATAATCAAAAATCGCCTTTCTAATGTGAAGTATAAAATACTTATTCTCTCTGGGAAGGGTGGAGTGGGGAAGAGTACTGTCACATCACTACTGGGTCATGGATTGGCTGCCAGCAATCCTGACATTAATGTAAGTTTATAGTATTTAATTAATGACTAATAAATAATTTTGTCTGTGCTACAGAAGGCACATAAAGCTATTGGTCCCAGTTATAACTTAATTGTGATATTCGTTAAGCTAGTTGGAGGACTATTAGGAGGCTTGAAAACTCCAAACAGTTTGTTGACCACTAGCCTATCTCCACCGATCCGCAGTGGGCACACGTGTTGGAATATTTGCCCATTCCCTTTCACCGTAATTTGTGAAAGGAGGCCTGTGATATAAGTACCAGTGTACCTAATATTTTCTGAATTGTTTAACTATATTTGGCCAGATGTTATCAATATCAGTTGATAATGTCTGTTTTTAACTATTTGCAATAAGATATCTATGACTGACGGTCCATTTAAGATATGGACATGGACTTGATATTGATGCTCCTGATTACATTGAGGATATTGGGCATTGGTGTAATGAGTTTTTTACATAATAATCTACCCAAGAGTTAAAACACAAGCAAGTTACAACAATAAAGTTAACTATCTTTTTATAGGTACATTATCATTTCATGTTAATGTCAACAAAATGCAATTAAACACTTGGACATTGGAACTGATATCATCATAAGCAAACAACTGCATTGAAACCATTCAAGTGTAATGTGAATGCACTTTTTATTGGTAGGCACTTGTATGGTATGACACCGCTTTCGTCGAACTTTTGTCATAAGTACGTTTTATTCAAGTAAAGACGTTGAAAAAAAAAACGTTTATTTATGGGGGTTTTTTTTTCCTAAATAAAACTTAGTTTTAACCGACTTTAAAAAAAAGGAGGAGGTTCTCAATTCGGATGTATTTTTTTTTATGTTTGTTACCCCATAACTCCGTCATTTATTCACCAATTAGGAAAATTCTTTTTTTTGTTTGGAAGGGTACACTTCCCGATTAGTCCCATTGTCATAAGATCAGGATTTGATTACTTCTTAGTGTCTATTTTGAAGTCGGTTTAAGTTTTTTGTAAAACAGTTTATAATTATTTAACTGCGAACGGTTTTGCTAATGATGACCACTAACCCTGTTATATCTCGACCTCCTCTCGTACGAATTTCCGAAATCCATTTTGGCGGTAAATTGGCTTAAACTTTTTAATAACAATATGCACTGATAACACGTGTATTGATCCCGATAGTGCGGCAAGGATTTCGCATCGTTCTGCCTGTCATGGCGCGCAGACTGGTATCGGCACCGAATGGTACAGCCTTCCATGTTCGCCATATTAGTTTATATAGGTCAGGTTTTATGGGACGTAATATGGATGTAATTCTTTTTGTAATAAATAATGGAATTTAGCATATTTTAATGGTATGACGTATGGTCGCTGCGACTGCTTAGTCATTAAAATATTTGAAGATAAATGTACTGTCCTACTTTCATAGAAAAAATCTTTTATAGTCTGGTACGACTAGTAGCAAACAAAATTAATATGGTTCGCCTTATGGTAAACGGTTACGGCTTGACCCTGAAAATCTTGTTCACGCCCATTTTGAAGAACCTGATGTTATACTCCCTTGGGAAAACCACGTCGGGGAGCTCATTGCACAGCGCGAGACCATTTCATTTCCAATGTGTGAGCATGGACTTTCCGTCGATGTCGATTGGTGCTATGTTAGAAGTTAGCCGAGATTTTCTTCGCACTTTCAAGATAGTCGTGATCTTATCTGTCTTCAGGATACAGTCATACTTACTGATGAGAACTTCTATTGATGTGTGCGGCCTTTGGTTGATCAGTCTTATGGTGATATCACAACTTTAAATTGATTCATTTATTAGATTAGTATGGTGAATTATTTAACTTTAGTGTGCGAATGAGGTTTCGGTTTTGGCGACCTTCGGCCAAACCTGCGGCTTCGGCCAAAATAGGCTGACGATTTGGCCGAAGCTGAAGTTTTCTAGCAAGCGCCGAAATTTTACGAACTGTTACGAATGCGTGACAGGTAATTAGATATACGTATTTTTTATAGGTTGCAATTAAATACGAATTTCTTCGGGTTATTAAACCTTCTACTAGCTGGAGACTGTGGCGATAGCCAATTAATCGGCTCGGGCCAGTTATTGACCTTCGGTCGGCCCCTATATACCTTATTAAAGAGACTGATTATAATACATGTTTTCAGGTGGGTATACTGGACGCAGATATATGCGGGCCGAGCCAGCCGCGCGTGCTGGGCGTGCGCGGCGAACAAGTGCATCACTCTGGCTCCGGCTGGTCGCCGGTTGTAAGTTACCTACCTACTACAATCAATACATACCTACTACAATTAATACATACCTACTACAATCAATACATACCTACTACAATCAATACATATTTACTACAATCAATACATACCTACTACAATTAATACATACCTACTACAATCAATACATACCTACTACAATCAATACATATTTACTACAATCAATACATACCTACTACAATTAATACATACCTACTACAATCAATACATACCTACTACAATCAATACATACCTACTACAGTCAATACATACCTACGTATATTTCAAAAAACTAATGAAACATCAAGTTGAAGTTGCCGATGGAGTGCACGAGTTTTAGCTTCGTTTAATAGAACAACAATGAAAGTATAATTCAAGTTTTGAGTCGCAATTCAAACAATTGAAATCTGCTCTCATGGTATCCATATAGAGTTTGTTTTCAAATAACTGAATCAATTCTAGGACTTTAAGTTCTGTTATTGAATGTTTAACTTACAGTACGTAACAGACAACCTGTCATTGATGTCCATCGGGTTCCTGCTGGGCAGTCCCGATGATGCAGTCATATGGAGGGGACCCAAGAAGAATGGTAACAACTAAAATAATAAAAATAATATACAGGATGTTTTTGTGGTCGACGACGAGCGTAGTACAAAAAATACATTTTCCAAAAATGCCCTTAATTCCATTAAATACTGTAAATACATTGAGAAATACCACAATACTAGGCGCGTGCACAGATGTATTACGACTACACTTTAACTTATTACATGATTTTCCAATTAATATAGTTTTTATTATTATTAAATCTCGTCGCTGACCAAAACAGCAACCTGTATATTGTTATTGTTCTGGATAAAGATTTATTCATTTGTAAAGTTGGACTACTACAAACTCAGGGGGAGTTGAATCATATTATGACCCTATGTTGTATTCAAAAATTTGTTTTTGTCAGTTTTCTATACAGATTCGTATCCTATGAAATGCTTTTGTGTCAAATAGAATTATTAAAAGTTACTGTGGAGTTTGTTGAAACATTATTTAAACTTGTAAATTGCAGGTATGATCAAACAATTCCTGAGTGAAGTGGACTGGGGAGACCTCGACTACTTGCTTATTGACACACCGCCAGGTACTTAATTTCAATTTCAATTTATTTATTTGCTTCATGTAGTATTTAAGGTGTTACAATTACAATAAGTTTAGTCCACAACATGAGCCCTGCAAGGGCATTGCAACATTAAATGGCGATGATTAGATTAGCTATATATATAGTATTTATTAGTATTTTATTAATTATAAATAGTTATATTAGTACTGGTCAGTTATTTTAGACATTATAATTTAATCATTTTATATTGTACATTATGAATTATTATAGGATTATTATTAAACATTAATATTATTTACAATTATATTATTATGGACACTCCGTAGGAGACCGCGAGATCGTTCGGTTAGTAAAAATTTTGCGATTACTTTTATTCCACTTTATCTATCATAAACTCGTCAATTGAATAATAGCATTTTTTTGTAAGATGGTCTTTTAATTTATTTTTAAATGTTAAATCTTTCTCTTCAATTTTAATATGTTTCGGTATTTTATTAAATATTATTATTGATTTGTAGTATGGGCTATTTTGGTACATTGTGAGCTTAGATTCCGGTATTACTAATTGGTTTTTACGGCGCGCACTTTTTGTGGGTTCGAACATCGATGCATTTTTCCTAACAAACAGGGCTATTTCTAAGATATAGATGGATGGAAGAGTGAGCATTTTTTCTCTTAGAAAGTGCTGTCTACAGCTTTCAGTTTGTCGGATATTTTCGATAATGCGTAAGCATTTTTTTTGCAATATAAATAGGTCATGGGCGTCGGTACTATGGCCCCACAAAATTATGCCATATCGTAACCAAGAGTATGCGTACGCGTAGTACGCAGATAGTGCGCATTTTTTGTTTGTATTCGTCTTAAGGACGTTCAGTGCATAAATGAATTTTGATAATTTAGATTTTATGTTTAAAATGTGGTTTTTCCAATTTACGTGCGTATCAATTGTTAATCCTAATAACACAGATTACAGAATACTTCAGATCGAGCGCGCGGAACACGGGCGTGAGGCCAACACACCAAATACAGATTCAAAAGTAAATACAAACTTGAGTCAGTACGAAACAAGGCTTCGTATTGTAAGTACGTCACTAGTGGCAAAATTGTTCTTAAAAATTATGCCGTCCTGTATTTTGAAATATTGTAAAAATTGTTCCCAAAAACAAAAAAAGGAAGACGGAATGTCGTTTCATAGGTAATTATAGATATTTTCACTTATTTGTATTATTTTTTCGTGTATTTGTCACTGATCACTAGGAACACAAAACCTCAACAAAAATCAGTTGGTGTTGCTAGGTTACATCGAAAGTATTTTCCTTGAAGTCGTGGTATTATGAGGCCTTGTAAGATCGATCGATTTAACAAAAATAAATAGGCAAGAGAAATTTATTGGTACCATATGAAAAAATAAATGGCGCTTATAGTTTATGTGAACGGGCTGAATATTAGAATTTATAGGTAATTGATGATGACCCTGATTCCTTACGCCATTTTTTGAATGCTTCCGAATAGAACCGAAATCATAAAAAGGAATCCTTATGTTGTGACTCCGTCCGTCCGTCCGTCTATCACAGCGTTACATTTCAGCAACCACTAATGATTCTGGTATTGAATGTAAGTTTTAAATATTGCTTACTCAAACATATTGAATATGAAACATGCTTTTTTGTATAAGGTGTCGAAATTATGTATTCGAATTATGATGAAAAATATTTAAAAAAAAACCGTTTTAGTGGAGTAGAATAGGTTAGGGTATAGAGTAGGGCACCACGCAAACGAAGTCGAGCCGATATGGCAGAAAAACGTTAGTCAGGTCAGCTAGTAAAATATAAAATATCATTTTATTAAACATACATACATTTTATTGAACTTAATAAAAGTAGTAATAGAAAAATATATATTAATATAAGATTTCATTATATAGCAAAATTAGAAACGAATGCTAGAGTTATAGGTGACAAAAGGCAATATTTTAAGAAGTTAGTGCAGAATAAAGGCTGTTAAACTCAATTTCACATAGGATGAGTCGTCAAGGTCAAGGGCTTTTTACCAATATCTTGTGAAATTCCATTTGATTACTTTGAAATAGTACTCTCAATATTTCATGAAACCTCGCTCTATCATAGTATAGTATTCCTTTATTATATCGAAATGAACATTAACCATTGAGAAATCTAATAAAATACCATGTGTCACCGAAGTCATGCTATTTGAAATCCACTATAATATATGTTACCTATTTCTATTTTAATAAATGATGACATCTCTGTATACATTTCTTTTTTTTTCCTTAATTGAACTTGGCAAATTCTTTATTTTTTAACATGGATTATTAGTATAATGCTGGTAATTTGGTCATATTTTTATTGACTTAATCCATTCTCAAATCACAAGCCTTTTCAGATTTTATTTATTTGAAAGTATAGTTTTAAGTTGATAATAACTATCCAATAAAAAACGTGGGAGTTTTTTCTTCATTATCCTGGCAGCCCTACACGCAGCCTGGCAGCCCTAAATGCAGCCTGGCATCCCTAAACGCACACTGTCACACGTGTTCCTACAGTGCTCTCACGCACACATAGCAAAATACGAGCCTCACAGTGCTTGTCCCGTACATTACATCTGAGTATTCTGTAATCTGTGCCTAATAAATTGAAATTATTTACTTCTTCGAGGTTATGTTTCTCTGACACTGGTTTTATGTCTATTGGTCGTTTTTGATGTGGTCTAAATTGAATTAGTTTAGTTTTTTTATTGTTTATTTCCAAATTATGATCTAGTAACCAGTTTTTGACTTTTTCAAAAGTTTCCTCTATTAGTGTGTTATTATTTTGGTTATTGGGACATTTAAGGACTATTGATATATCATCAGCAAACAGAACGCACTTTGAATTTATTATTTTTGGTAAATCATTAATATATATTAAGAACAGCACACATCCAAGTACGCTACCCTGAGGGATGGAGCTGTTAGTAGTTCGGATATCTGATAGGGTGGGCATCAGTTCGTTGGTGCTTTCATTGATGCTCTCGATGTGTACGTATTGCTGCCTATTTTGTAAATAAGATTTTAACCATAGCGTATTTATGGTGCGTCCGCGGATTCCTACACCGTTAAGCTTACTCAATAAAATGTTGTGTTGAACTTTATCATATGCTTTGGACATATCTAGTAGTAATCCAACCGCGTAATTCTTTTCTTTAATATAGTTTAGTATGCTTTGTATGTAGTTATATACGGCAAGGGTAGTCGAATGTTTTTCGCGGAAACCATATTGGTTTTTATCTAAAAGTTTATATTTTTCGAGAAATTTATAAATTCGGTTTGACATTGGTTTTTCAAATATTTTTGAGATAGTTGGGAGTAGGGCGATCGGTCTATATTGGCTAGGATCATCTGATTTTCCTCCTTTTTTTAATATAGGTTTTATTTTAGCTATTTTAAGTCTGTCTGGAAAAGTGCATTCTTCGAAGGATTGGTTTACTAATTGAGTTAAAATGGGTGTGAGCTCAAAGCTACACGCCTTAACTAGGATGGGTGGTATGTCATCTGTGCCGTAGCTATATTTATTTGGCATGTTTCGGATGATGGTGTTAATTTCTCGATCAGTGACTGGTTGCTTATACTAAAGATCAAGTCATTAACTAGTGTCCGACCGAAGCTTCGGACACTAAACACCTTCGGCCCAACCTTCGATATCGGCCAAAATGGGCCGAAGTGTTTTATCATTATTTTATTCACTTTTAGACAAACTTCAACGGTAGCCGATTCTGAAAATTCTTTCTCTAATAGGAAGGTAAATTCTTCCGAGTGCAACATTATATCCTGGAAACAGTATTGCCGATTCTGTTGTCAATCGCACTAAATTAATTTTAGTCACATCTCATCTCTTTCTTACAAACATTATTTAAAAGGATAGAACATATTACAAGTTGTCATACAGGTCGGTTAACTAAAGCTGGCACGTTTCAACACATTTACACCGTCTCTCTCGCGCAAAGTCAAGCTTATGAGTATGAAGGAGACAGTTATTGTTTTGCTTTTGCTACTGCTCATAAATATAGAGTGGTCTATTTTTGCATTCGTCCATTAGACTTGACTGATTGCAAATTTATGAGTACTGTGAACGTGCCAGCTTTCGTTAACCGACCTGTAGCCGTCTTAATTTCCGGGTATTTAGACGTAACCGATATGGCGACTAAATTTATATTGAAAACAAGCATTGGACTAATTTGTCAGGACTAAATTTCTTACATCCTTTTCTCACGTTCACGTATTAGAAAGATACAGTGAGACTTAATTAGTTTAGTTGTAAACAAAAGAATCAGCACCAATAACCATACAAGTAAAAATGTAAGTATATTAAATTCCTTCCTCCAAACCGACTTCAAAAAAAGGAGGAGGTTCTCAATTCGGTTGTTTTTTTAAATGTTTGTTATCTCCTTCATAAATTAACCGATTTGGAAAATTCTTTTTTTGTCTGGAAGGGTACACTTCCCGTTTGGTCCCATTGTCATCAGATCAGGATTTGATTACTTCTTTGTGTACTTTGAAGTCGGTTTAAGTTTTTTGGTAAAACACTTAAATTATTTTACAAAAAGTACACTTGTTTAGTGCAAAATACAACATGGGTTTATTCAAGGCAAGAGTGAACAGGCATCTTATGGGGACGTGCGGTCCACCCTACACTACATCTTCGCTTACCATCAGGGGGATTGCGGTCAAATTCAAAATCATTTATTCAAATATTTTGAAAAGCTATTGCTGTACCGAATGAGGGAACATGTATTCAAAATCATACCTTCATACCAGTTTGGTTTTAGAGAAAAACACGGGACCATTGAACAGGTCCACAGACTTGTAGACATAATCAGCAGAGCCTTCGAAAATAAAGAGTACTGTTCAGCTGTGTTCCTGGACATTAGTCAAGCCTTCGATAAAGTGTGGCATGAAGGCCTACTCTACAAATTAAAAGAAACTTTTACCTCACGCCTTCTTCCATATAATCAAGTCGTACTTAAATAACAGGTGCTTCGAAGTGAAGTATGGAAATGCATGTTCAGAACTATACCATATTACGTCCGGTGTCCCACAAGGGAGCATACTGGGTCCGACGCTCTACCCGATCTTCACCTCAGATTTGCCTTTAAATGATAATACTATAACAGCAACCTATGCCGATGACACGGCCCTTTTATCGGTTCATGATAATCCAGTCATTGCGTCAACTTACCTTCAAACACACATTACTGCAGTTGAAAAATGGATGAATCTTTGGCGAATCAAGGCAAATCAGAGCAAATCTACTCATGTTACCTTTACTTTAAGGAAACAGACATGTCCTCCAGTAAAAATAAATAACAAACAGATCCCCCAAGAAGAAATGCAAAATACTTGGGCATGCATCTAGACAGACGGCTTACCTGGCGAAAACATATCTGGTCAAAAAGAAAACAATTAGACATAAAATTGAGAAGCATGTTTTGACTGGTTGGACATAATTCTCAATTGAATAATAACAGCAAAATGAGTATATACAAATCGATTATCAAGCCTATATGGACAGGACATACGGGATCCAACTATGGGGAACTACTAGCAACAGTAACATAGAGATACTTGAAAGGTTTCAAAACAATGAGAACCATGTTTAACATACCTTGGTACGTGAGCAACAGTCTCATTCAAAAGGATCTTAACATCAAAACAGTCAAACAGGAAGTAGCAGGATATAGCAAGAACTACCAGAAGCGATTATCTACCCATATCAATGAGCTCGCCTGTCAACTGCGAGGGATTGGTAGTCTTCAATTTAGAAGACTAAAGAGACATAGCGTCCCGAATCTGACCTCTAGATTCAACCAAGAGTGAGAGTTTAGTCGCTGGACATAATCTCTCTTTAACCCAGACTATTCCCAGAAAATTAAATTGGACAAAAGAGTGGCTTATTGTTCAAAAACAGATTGCCACGAAGCAGCAATAACAGAAAAAAAAAACAAATAGACTTTCGCAGGCACTTATGAAAAGTCTGACTCTAATACCGGTTCGGAAGGTTGCATTTGCTGAGAAGAGCCGGCAATAAACTCAGCAATTACTCTTTTGATAACAAGCTTAGATTCATTACTAATATTTACATTCTAATCGCACTGAAAACAATTGCGAGCCCCGGCGCGGCGGCAAAATTACAAAGTAGACTGAATAAATATTTAATAAGTAAATAAATGGGAACCTTAAGCAGACCAGCCCCCACAAGCAGCACCTGTTCACAAGTATGATGCGTGTGGCAGCCACCGCCCTCCTCGCCATATTGGAGGGAAGTGAGCGACCCGTCACACCAAGAGCCAATACAAAATTAAAAAATAAATAAATTATACATTGAATAACCGTGAAACAATCTTGCAGGTACATCAGACGAGCACCTATCGGCGGTGCAATACTTGTCTGAAGCGGGGTTGACAGGCGCCATTGTGGTGACCACCCCGCAGGAAGTCGCGCTGCTTGACGTCAGGAAAGAGTTGCAGTTCTGCGACAAAGTCGGCGTCAAAGTTATAGGGGTAATCGAGAACATGTCGATGTTTATATGTCCTAATTGCAAGGTGAGTGATATTTCAACTGTTATTTTTTACGCGCGTTTGCCGTCAGTGTGTATAACTCATCTGTGCGAACACCTACCATTTTTAAACATTGAATAACCCTACTCGAAAGTTTTAAATAAAATAGAAATGTGTACAAATGTGTGTAAATGTGTGGGGGTGTGTATGTGTGTGTACCTTAGTAACCTCGTACCCTAAGTACCCTTAATATCCTTTCTGATCTCTTCATCAGAAACTATATACCAATTAATATGAACAACTTTTACAACGGGAACAATTTCGAAAAAAAAATACAGCTTTTCATACATTTTAACTGAGGAGACTTTTTTTGTGATAATTTTTTATTTTTTTGCGGTTTTGAAGTGGGTCCCATAGTAAAAGTTGTTCGTATTTATAAGTTCTTCACGTGGTTTTATATTTTGTATCCATCCATAATAATGAAAGTTAAGGAGAATTTATTCTTAAATTTAAATTAAATTCAAAAAGCTTTTATTCAATTTAGAGATTCTACCGCTGGTTCGTTATACAATTGAACTGAGAAGACAACTCAGCAAGGGGATGTTTTTTACAATCTCCAAATAAATTTTACAATGAGGAATTTTCTTATGATACTTCTATGGTCAAAATACCTGAAACTATTGATATACCATAAGTACACGATTGGACATATTTTGATCATAGAGGTACCATAGGAAAACTCCTCATATTAAAATGTTATAATAGCTTTAGAAGCGAACAATTCATTTAAATGCGTCTTGGAAACTTTATAGTACCCTTTTTTACATAACTTTTGTTTACTACACAGATAGTTCTTGAATCATTGAATACAATGTATCTACACCCATGCTATAATTTCTATATATCAGTTCCTGAAACAGTTAGCTTATTGCCAACATTAAAACACTGGTTGTCATAGTAACCGTTATATCATCCAAAACAGTGTTATAATGTTGTACTGAATTTCATTATTTATTTATTATGGGATGACCAACAGCTATTTAAAATACAAAACTTAAACATCATTCATCAGGAATCCAATAACAGGTCTTCACTTATAGGAACAACTAAATCTGTGATGAGTTAAAAAACACACTCTTTACATAGTATGGAAATGAAAATAACATAATAATTCAACAACTTCTTATTTAATTCCGTAATTATACAACTCCTTTTTAGGGTTCCGTAGCCAAATGGCAAAAAACGGAACCCTTATAGATTCGTCATGTCTGTCTGTCTGTCTGTCTGTCTGTCTGTCTGTCTGTCTGTCCGTGTATGTCACAGCCATTTATTTCCGAAACTATAAGAACTATAATGTTGAAACTTGGTAAGTAGATGTATTCTGTGAACCGCATTAAGATTTTTACACAAAAATAGAAAAAAAACAATAAATTTTGGGGGTTCCCCATACTTAGAACTCAAACTCAATTTTTTTTTTTTCATCAAACCCATAAGTGAGGGGTGTCTATGGATAGGTCTTCAAAAATGATATTGAGGTTTCTAATATCATTTTTTTCTAAACTGAATAGTTTGCGCGAGAGACACTTCCAAAGTGGTAAAATGTGTGTCCCCCCCCCTGTAACTTCTAAAATAAGAGAATGATAAATCTATAAAAAATATATGATGTACATTACGGTGCAAACTTCCACTGAAAATTGGTTTGAACGAGATCTAGTAAGTAGTTTTTTTTTAATAGGTCATAAATTGAAATTAATATCAAATACTCAGGTCTATACTACCATTTACTTATATACCTACAGGTTTGTACGGAACCCTCGGTGCGCGAGTCTGACTCGCACTTGGCCGGTTTTTTTTTTTTTTGCTTTTTCGTACCATTCCTTACTCATCAAACAGGCACATTCTCCGTGGATGAATTATGAATTTCAAAAAAAGAACATTTAAATGCAGGCGCGTTACACTATCACAGCGCCGTAATGAAAAAAAAAACTTAGAAGTTATTCGAATTCACGTCGTATGCCGCCATTTTGGTTCGATATTAGAATTGCAGAAATTTATTACTTTGTTGTTTACAAAAATGATCATGGGTGTAGATAAAGTCTTGTATGCAACTGTACATAATTAGGTATTAAAACCCTCATGTGATACTATAATCACAATCGCTTCGCTTCGTGTGATAAACCCAACCCACATTCGTGTTTTAATACCCCGTATTATACGACAGTTGCATAAATAACTAGTAAATCACTTTCATTCAAGTCACTATGATTAAATATGTGTCAGAGTCGCAGCGAGATATTTCCGGCGACGACGGGCGGCGCGGCGCAGATGTGCTCAGATTTGAACGCGACTTTACTCGGGTCGTTGCCGCTCGACCCGGTGGTGGCGCGCAGCTGCGACGAGGGGCGCGACTTGCAGCGCGACGTGCCGCACTCGCCCGCTGTACAAGCGCTGCAACATATCCTGCACAGTATGTATAATCTTCGAAACGCTCGTGGTGTAGCTTGATTGGCCGTTCTTAATCGATCGGCAAAGTTAAGCTACGTCCGTCGTGGTCGGTACCTGAATGGGTGACCGCCTAGTGGGATTTCAAATCGAGCGTTTCCGTGCTTCGGAAGGCACGTAAAGCCGTTGGTCCCGGTTATCACTTAATTGTGATAGTCGTTAAGTTAGTTGGATACCTCCTAGGCGGCTTGAAAAATTCCAACAGTAAGACCACTAGCCTACCTCCACCGATCCGCAGTGGGCACGCGTGATGGAGTATCGCCCAGTCCCTTTCACCCAAATTTGTGCAGCTCAGCAGTGAGACATAATAGGCTGATGATGATGATATATCATCCATATACTGGGTGGAGATTTCGAGATGGCTATTTTCGAAACCAATGTTAGGTTTGTCATGCTGAACAACTTTTACTATGGGACCAAAACTGACCTACAAAACAAAACTTTTCATACATTTCGAAATCTCCACCTGTTATATATACAACATGTAATGGAAAGGGTATTAGGCGCACAGATTGCAGAAAAGAAAATTTTATATTAATATTGAAATGACGCAAAATAATGATGGATCATCATTGAGAGGTGACAAGTTGGTTGGTTTTAATTCAATAATCTTAGAAGCAACAATTTTGTATGAATTTTTGAGTAATTTTGTAACTTTTTACAAAGTCTGTACCTGATGTACAAGTTTTTTTTTTGTTTTTATACAACTAATTCTGTAAAGAAGCATACGGCCCGCCTGTTAGTAAGCAGTTATCGTACCCATAGACGCCGTACGTGAAGAGATCTTAGTCTATCGCGCGCACGGATGTGTGTGAGATTTGGCATAGTTAAAGTTTATAATTGGGAAAACTTGCACAAAGATAATATTTTTATACAGGTGTCCTGTCCTGTTACGTTCCAATCAAAATTATTTTAAAACTCTAGGAGTGGTCTCGCAACAATATTTCCCCGCCTAAAGAAAAAAAGTATGTGTAACTTAAATGTCAATAATGAATCTTTATTTGTTGTTTCAGAAATCGTAGCAATATGCGAGAATACAACCAGTTGAAATAAATACCTGCTAATTGCAAAAAATTACGTCTTAACATATTAATTGATATGCCCTAGTCAGAAATAAAATGTAATAAATTGCCTCAAAATCAATTTGAATTGTTATTATGAGACAGTCATTTATATTTTCTGTTTTGCTATTGACTATTTTATATCAATACTCTAGTATAGTATATATTCTGATATTTTAACCTTTATTTTAACATTAATTTATTTTGTAAGTAATAAAAGTTGATTTCAAATTGAGCCTTTAATTAACTTAGGTACAGAGGCCGGCAAACAACTTGAGCCAAAGTCGACGTAGTGGGGGTAAGTTCGCGCATGTACACTCATGCTCGGCCAATAGCGTGGACGCGTGCCGACAGAATGCCCCCGCGCACCTCTCTTTCCACCAACGACACCTTAAAATCGTCTACTGCGCACTCAAGGTCATGGCTCAAGTTGTTTGTCGGCCACTGTACCTACTCATGTATATGCACTTGTAACCTCATGTCATGTTTTAATGCTTACCCAAATACCTATCTACCAAAATAAATTTTAAAAAGGTGTTCTATAATAGACTGAAGGTCGATGCTCAGCATGAGGCGGGAAATTTGATTTCTTTCAAGTTTTTATTGATTTTTGACTTCGTAGAATTGGCACATTGTGTTATAGAATGTTTTTTTTATAATATGAGCCATATTTGAACGTTCCTCTAAAAACCGTTAAACTGTCTATTTTACTGAATGTAGAAAAACAGTTCATTATAAACAAAAAAATATCAATTCCACAATATGCTGCAAGAAATTGTAAGTGGTCACCGCCGCCTATGGACATTTGCAATCTACCCAAGCGTACCTACCAGGGGAATTGCAAATATGTTGCCGACCTTATAGATAGAGCTCTACGTCTTCTTCTTCTTCTTATTTTTAATTTTGGCAACCAAGCCCAAATTAGGGCTCATTTCTGCCAGTGTCGAGTTATATTACAGTTTCCAGTCACAATAAATCACTTCACATTATAGTCCTCAGTCAGTCACCGTCCATAAAAGTCATGTTTTTTGTTCATGGTGGTCATTGTAATAAAACTCTTCACAGACATTTTGAGACAACTTGAAAAGTCACGATACACATAATTCATTTTATTTCACTTCACTGGTGCACATGGATGATCTTTATTGGGTAAAATACCACCAAAAATACACAATAAAACTCAAAATACACAAATTTATGAAAATGAAAATGCTACGTCACTCTGCAAGTTCCCGCCAAAAAGTCCAGCTCTACGTCTTTTTTGAAGAATCCTATATCGTAGCTCTGTCTGAGTTAAAACCGTGAGGCCGTTTTCACACGAGACGATAACGAATGGGGAGCTCATCCCACATCCTAAT
This sequence comes from Achlya flavicornis, assembly GCA_947623365.1. NCBI lineage: Eukaryota > Metazoa > Arthropoda > Insecta > Lepidoptera > Drepanidae > Achlya > Achlya flavicornis. Next base: position 15,605,989 of record OX392477.1, on the reverse strand, counting down.
GGTCCGCAGTAAAAAGTTGTGTGGGTGGACGATCGAATCGTTTCATAAGTATTTCTGAACGAATATAATTTTAGCTGGGTAGGGTAACATTGGGTAATGTCACTGTAGAGGTGTGTAACTCATCAAAAATACGCGAGCTGCAGAACAGCTCACGGCTCAGGTGTTTGAGCCGGTTCAATGACTCAGCTCGCAGATCAGCTCAATGTACCTATAGTCCACGATACGCGAGCACGCTCACTGCGTACCGCGCGTCGAATTGAGCCGACTGAGCCGCCGCGATTCATTCGACTCCGCCGAGCGACTCTTTTCATACTTTAGAGTTGTTTTTTTTTTTTACATGATCTGATCTGAGATTTATGTTACATAGGTATATTATTGAATGTAATTATTATTTAAATGTTTTAGAACGAAATAATAATTCGTAGACTAGAATGGGGAGGGACAGGCAAAGCTAATCTTAGATGGCGCCACCCTCACTGGTAACTGTCATTAATATTGAATTGATGGATTTTCATGAATTTCAATAAATTAAACCAACCAGTAACCGGCTTTTATAATAAAATCGTTAGGTTTGAAGTGATAACTGCATAATCTTCCTATGAGCTTGGTGTCAATTTTTTTTTAATAATCCACGGCTTTTTTCTTTTCAATTGGTGTAAACCTTTATTATTGCATTAAAATTCACTACAGAAAGGCATTATAATTATTGAATAACTTATTTGATAACGAATACGTAAAAAATGTATGGTGTTTGACAGATAGACGGCACCAGCGACAATACGACACCTAGCGGGATAAATTGTCAGTGTGCCTCCTCATTACAAGAATATAATCTATGGAGGGAGTCGCAGTGTCGCAGATACAATAGGAGTTGGATTGAGCCGTGAGCTAGTCATTATGTTGTTGAGCTGTAGCTCAGCGGCTCAACCCTGAGTGATCTGATTCATTGAGCTGGTTCAGAGCTGAGTTACACACCTCTATGTCACTGTCACGTTCCAAATTTTGACGTTAGATAAACCTAAACTTCGGCCTTCGATTTTGTAAGAAAATTTTATAATTTGACCAGCTGATTTATAATAAAAAAAAGTCTGGTTTCGAATTTAATTTGCCAGTGTTCATGTATTTGTTGAAAATTTATCATAGGAACTCCTGTAATGTAGATTTTGGGTAGTATCCTGTTTTACTGTTGCACAACATTCAAAGTGGTTGCATGGGGTTCAACCGTATTATTATAGTAACTATCAGGGAGAATGTCCCATCGAACTGAAGAAGAGGACAAACCCTGCAGAGCGTGTTCCGACTTCAAAACGTGGGCGAAGAAACAAAATAAGACGACTTTCACGTCGCCAAATAAACCGGTGAGGTTATGACTTATTCAAATTTTTGCGGGTTCCCCTCGCTTCCAGGAACCTCTGGTGTTTCAACCGTTTCGGAAACCTTAGCGAATATAATTATTACGAAAGACTTTTTAATTATTTGATTTTCAATGCAACTGAATACATATCCAAAGATAAGTTGTCTGATGAAATAGGCATTCAATAGATAAGCTACTATATCAGTCAAATATCTTTACTATCCAATAATAGTTCAGTCTGGTCTGAATTAAGCATTTATTATTATTTATTTCAGATTGATATCAAATTTCACAACCCATATTTCAAAACAAATTGTCAGCTATACTTTTATAAAATATATTTTTAATGCATTGTGTGGTATTGAAATTAAGAAAAAAATATTTTCCAGGCCCAACAAAAGTCAAATGATTGTCCGTTAGACAAAGATGAGCTTGGCACGGCGACCTGGGGTTTCCTTCACTCCATGGCCTCATACTTCCCTGACAAACCAACTAGGGCACAATCTGAGAACATGTCAAGATTTTTCAACATCTTTGCACAGTTCTATCCTTGTGAACCATGTGCTTTGGACTTTCAAGAAGAGTAAGTACTTATAAATAATAAAATATATAAAAATAGCCTTTATTATTCCATTGGCATGTATAGTGCCGGAATGAAAAGGTTCATCAGTTTTCAACTTGATTCATTCAACATGTTTTTATGAACTAAAACCTTGTTGGTATAATAAAATTTATTCTTGCAATTTGGTGCAAACGAAAACCGACTCTAAGGTGATAAACCTTTTCATTCCGCCACTGTACATTCATAAGAATAGTATTGGGAGTGGATAATGTTAGGCCAAAATACATGCCGGTAAGTACTTACCCTCTTGCAAAATCATTGTAAGGTGTTGCCTAATGCATGGCCACCCATAATATCCAAACAAACAGCTATATTGCATCAGATAAATGGCTCTTTGAAATGTAAACTTGACAAACTTTTGTTTATCTGCAGAATGTATGACATGTGAATGTGAGAACATTGTCATGCAGGTTTTTCTTCATAAACAAAACCTGTGCTAAATATGTATTCATATTATGATGATTACCAGTCCTGAGATAATAATTATTTAATTACAGCATAAAGAAACACCCACCAATGACAACTTCCAAAGATGCCCTTTCCCAATGGCTGTGTGAACGTCACAATACTGTTAATGAGAAACTTGGGAAACCTGTTTTTGACTGCAGTAAAGTGAACGAGAGATGGAAGGACGGCTGGCTCGATGGCTCTTGTAATTAATGGAGGATTAACTTAATTTATTCACAGGGACAATGTTGTTATTTACTTTAATTTTCAAGATATATTGAAATTCTTATAATATGGTTTATCCATCCATTCTAGAAACACAACACTGCCAGAATAATTCCAATTATGTTACTGTATTATATTCAAATTTTAGCAATATTTTTATCACCAAATATCAGATTTTGTTGGTCCTTGGTTGAAGTTTGTGACCTCCAAATATTATCTGCAACTACATCACAATAATTGTGTGATATGTTATGTTATGACAACATTATCAACTGTTGAATGATTACAGGTATATTTATTATGTTTAATTCCTGCCGATATTATAAGCAATGTTTACAGTTCAATAGTTTACACGAACAGTAACAAAGTTATTGAACAAATATGTTGTAATTTATAATGTTACCAACACTAGTGCAAAGTAGCAATTTATAATATGTACATACATGATGTGTAAAATGTATGTATATTAGTGATGTTTGTTACTTTTAATTTATTAAACTCTTTTGAGTAATTTTTGTATCATTTTCAAAACACCCTTACAACTAAGAATTAAGCTAATAGGCTGAAGTAAGCAATCTATTATTAATTTATTCTAGTGTTTTATTTGTAAAAAAAACATGTCGAAATTACAAATTCAGTTCTTATTCTTACAATAATAGAAAACAATTTAAGAACAATCACTAAACTTCCATAAAAACAAACCAGAGTAGTCCATTCAAACGTAAACATTCCATTGTTATCAATTCCATTAATTAATGTATCAACTATAAATCTAAGCTAAACATTGGTTAACTCATTAATCAAATATTACAGTGCGACTGCTAATACATCATAGGTATAGTGAAAGTTGTATCAAAATCTGACATCCCCGCTATTGGCAGGTTTCAGAAACGCATTACCTCAGCGACCCCACTGGAAAAACCTTAATTACTAGAGACATAAAAATCTCTCGATTGCCATTGAGTAATACATATATTGTGTATAAAAATTCAATTGCTTAGAATAAAGTTCATGTTTGCAATACATGCAAGACGTAAAAATTTAAAACGTTATATCCACTTATTGAATCACTTGCGAGTTATCACATCAATTTAAAACGATTAACAGTAGTTAGTTTTACACACAATCGTTGTTGAGTCAGTCTGAGCGCGAGCTCGACTGGGCAGTCGACTATTTGGACTGTTCTCATAAGAATTCCATTTCCCTCTCGATTCCAACGAATTTCAGTTGTTCTGTTGGCCCGTATCTGTTGAAAATATTAGCATTGATTAGATTTTTAGTATACATAGCAGATGGAAGAAGAACAAAATTTTTTACAAGGGCGTTAAATAAAAATAAGGGCCAAGTGCAAACTACAATAAACAATATTTTTTTAACAGGGTTAGTTGAACCTATATAAAGCCAGATTTTAATATAATCCAGGATAGGATAGGATCCAGGACTTTAATAGATTGAATATTGGCATTAGTTATAAGACGAGGGAACGAACACATAGAAAATAGTTCTATAAAAGATATAAAATTAGTTTAGATTTTCAATCCCAAAAATATAATGGTACCGGAATAGGATGTTTTTTTTTCACTGTGTAGGCATGTGTTTGACCGCAATCACACCATGGTGAGTGATGATGTGCCCGATGATGGTAAGCGCACAAAGCCCAAAAGAAGGAACTGGCTCATGTGCAGCTGTCGGAACACACCTATAGGTGTTTGGCGATAGATTCCCAAATAGAACACGGGACCTTCGTCTCGGCATCCGACGTCACTACCACTAAGCTATCATCGCATTACCTCTAGTAATATAACTTGTTTATGAAACGATGATGCAAGGATGATGAATTTTAGAGCCTCTTCAATGACTGAATGAAGAGTTTGAAACTGTAACATACCTGTAGTCAAAGAACAGTTCCTCCCCGGGCTGTATGGCGCGCTTGGCGAAGATCCCGATGCGGTGGTCTCCGTTCACCATCATCACCTTCGCGTAGCAGTTAGGGTTGATCGAGTGGTTCGCGAACCGGATCTTGTTGCCTTTACGGGTTGCGTCCACCACGAAATCTGAAGATGAATAAATACAATTTGTATGAACATTAACGATAAATTTTACCTGATCTGAGTGAAATTAAACTATTTATACCAATTTAAACCAACAAGATTACAAACAAGCATACGGCCCACCTGACGGTAAGCGGTTACCACAGGTCGAGCGTGCGCGATGTAACTTACTGAATTAGGCGCCGCAGGCGGCCGCGCGGCGAAGCTACATTTTTCTGTTTACGTAAAATGATAAACCGCCCTGTCTAGACTAAGCAATGAGGTTAACTTTAGTATCAGCATTGTAGTTTAAATGAGGCTAACTTTAGTATTAGCATTGTAGTTTAAATGAGATTAATTTGACTATCAGCATTGTAGTTTAAATAGATTAACTTGACTATCAGCATTGTAGTTTAAATGAGGCTAACTTTAGTATCAGCATTGTAGTTTAAATGAGATTAATTTGACTATCAGCATTGTAGTTTCAATGAAGTTAACTTGACTATCAGCATTGTAGTTTCAATGAGGTTAACTTTAGTATCAGCATTGTAGTTAATACCGTTGTTGAGGTTGAAGAGGAAGGAGCACATGTACTTGTCGTAGACCTTCCCGCGGCGGTCGGCCTCGTCCTGCGAGATGATCTCGCCGCAGTACTCCGAGATGAACTCGTTCTTGTGCGCCGCGTCGCGCAGGAAGATGCCCCACCCGGCCACGTCCGACGGCGCCAGCAGCAGGTGCTTGTGCAGACCCCTGCAACACCGACGTTACACTGTACTTGTGCATCTGTGAGTAGTGGTCGGCCCCGCACGCGGTGCACAGGTCGGTGTACTGTAGTTGTGTGTAGTGTAGTTGTGTGTAGTTACCTCTGCACGGATACATTCTTGCAGCAGACAGGTGCGGGTGCGTGTGTGGCGGCGGGCGGCGCTAGTTGCTGTTGGTGGTGGTGCGGCGCGTCGGCCCCGCACGCGGTGCACAGGTCGGTGTACTGTAGTTGTGTGTAGTGTAGTTGTGTGTAGTTACCTCTGCACGGATACATTCTTGCAGCAGACAGGTGCGGGTGCGTGTGTGGCGGCGGGCGGCGCTAGTTGCTGTTGGTGGTGGTGCGGCGCGTCGGCCCCGCACGCGGTGCACAGGTCGGTGTACTGTAGTTGTGTGTAGTGTAGTTGTGTGTAGGTACCTCTGCACGGATACATTCTTGCAGCAGACAGGTGCGGGTGCGTGTGTGGCGGCGGGCGGCGCTAGTTGCTGTTGGTGGTGGTGCGGCGCGTCGGCCCCGCACGCGGTGCACAGGTCGGTGTACTGTAGTTGTGTGTAGTGTAGTTGTGTGTAGGTACCTCTGCACGGATACATTCTTGCAGCAGACAGGTGCGGGTGCGTGTGTGGCGGCGGGCGGCGCTAGTTGCTGTTGGTGGTGGTGCGGCGCGTCGGCCCCGCACGCGGTGCACAGGTCGGGGTCGCACTCGCGCACGCCCAGGTAGCAAGGACACTGCTTCGTGTTGCACTGCGCCTTGCAACGACAACCCGGGAACCGGTTCTGACCTATACCACACATATACATACACATTACACCCGCCAGATATATTTAGATTAGAGGCTTATCCTCTAATCACACACATTATTAGATTAGAGGCTTATCCTCTAATCACACACGCTGAGGAAGCTGCATTTTTATTATCATAATGGAGGGGTTTTGCCGTAATCACCAATGTGGGTTGGTGATCGCAGTAGTGATAATGTTACTCAAGTAGACGCTGCTGCTCGTCCCCTTCGTTTATTTTTTATTAGGAAATCCTCATAGAATACCTGACCGCCCTGGGGGCCGCAAGTCTAGCATAACCTGGCCGCTCCAAGCGCGGACGCGCAAGACCGCGTCTAAGGTTGAACACCCCCGTCGGAAGCCGAATTGGCTATCAGCCAGATCGCGACCGACGCACGACAGATGCCCATTGAGACGAGCGGCAAATAGTCTTTGCATTCGAATAGCTTCCCAACCTCGTTCAATAAGCATGTGGTACGCAGAGGGAAAATCTGCGGGTCTGCCTATCTTCTTCAAGAGAATAATTTGCCTCCTTCCAGACCGTGGGGAACTTGGCACAATGGAGGCAGCTGTTGAACAACTACCTCAGGCTGGCCCCCAGGACAGCCTCAGCCAGACCCAACACCCAATCCGGTACCTGATACCTGGTCCTGATGCGGTGTTTTGGGCTTTCAAGCGGCCAACTAGCTCTAGCTCCTGTACGGTCACCCTCATCTCGTCATACTAGTCCCATGTACGACATTAGGGGGTGGACTGAGGGACTTGACCGGCTCGCTGGGAATATAGTATTCACCACTCGACCCAGCAGGCCCAGATCTAGGGTTACCGTCGGATGCAGTTGCACAAAGACGTATCTTATTTTTTTTATTGTAGATAGGCTTGCGTTTGATCACAATCCCGCCGGATGGTAAGCGAAGCTGTAGTCCACAATAGAGTACAGCATGGTGTTTTTCAAAAAGGGCGTGAAGAGATTTCTTCAGGGACGGCAACGCGCGAGTGATACCCCTCGTGTTGCAAGCGTCCATAGATTACGGTAACTGCTTACCATCAGGCGGGCCGTATGCTTGTTTGCCAACTTAGTGGTATAAAAAAAAAAGTCTAGGTTGGACCGCGCGTCCTCACAAGATGCCTGTTCACTCTGTTCTTGAATAAACCCATGTTGCAAGTGTCTGGAAATACGTTGTCCGGGAGAGCATTCCACAGCTTGACCGTGCGTATAAGGAAAAAGGAATCGAAACGCTTGCCACGGCAAGAAGGAATGTCGACGAAAAAGCGGTGGAGACCCTCCGACGCCTAGTGGTCCGATAGAAGATTATGGAGTTATTGATCGCAGAGGTTGGCTAGTGGCATCTAGAAAAGAGTTGCTATCGAAAAGATAAAATTCAAAATTCAAAATTCAAAATCATTTATTCAAATAGACCTTCGCAGGCACTTATGAAAAGTCTGACTCTAATACTCTAATACCGGTTCGGAAGGTTGCATTTGCTGAGAAGAGCCGGCAATAAACTCAGCAATTACTCTTTTCAAAACAGGCTTAGATTAATTACATAATATTTACATTCTAATCGCACTGAAAACAATTGCGAGCCCCGGCGCGGCGGCAAAATTGCAAAGTAGACTGAAAAAATATTTAATAAGTAAATAAATAGCAAACTTAAGCAGACCAGCCCCCACAAGCAGCACCTGTTCACAAGTATGACGCGTGTAGCCATCGCCCTCCTCGCCATATTGGAGGGAAGTGAGCGACCCGAGCGATACGAGTGATATGCGAATAGATCCGCCTTATGCTTTGCACTATGGGCCAGTGATCTGTCAGTGGAGGTAGTAGTTAGTGACGAGCGGGAAACATTCGCTTCAACCGATTTGGCCAGGGACCAAAAAGCCTTTTGACCCACATTCTTTCCTGTTTATAATGATGAATTTAGTGACTAGTAGAATTCGCTTCAAAACATTTCTTAGGTAGAACAAAAATAGTGTTACGAGCTGGCAGGGGTTCAGGATAAATAGAGGTACTCGAATTTACAAAAACACTGGTCACACTTTTATTAAAACACTCACAAATTCAATATTTCGATGTTTACTCATTGTTTCGCTAAATCAAACTCCAACTCTCATTGTCCTGCATCCGGAACATTCGAAAACTTTCGCGAGTATACTACATGCCTACAGTATTATCTAGAATAGTGTATATTCGGCGATAGATGGCGTTGCTTAGGTGTTTACTTCTATTCAATAATAGATCGCGTTACTGAGGTGTTTACCTCAATTTAATAACAGATGGCGTTACTGAGATGTTTACCTCCATTCGACGATGGATGGCGTCACTGGTAGCAATTTATTCCTGATGACGTAACAATAGTAAGCTTCTGTCACCTACAAGTGACACTGGCAATTAAACGGTTAACGCGGCGATAGTCGCCGAGCGATAAAGATCGTGTGCGGGCTCTCTAAAATTTAGAATGACACGCTCATCTGAACAACATCCTTTTAGAAATATACCTGTAGTCTAGATTTTTACTTAGCAAATATAAGTGCATCTTTCGGAACCAAAAATCTCTTAATTTAAACAGACTTTAAGGTAGACTATGAGGACTGTCTGTCATCTGGAGAGCTAAAAAATAAAAATAACAAAACCAAAGACAGAAAAAGAAGACAACAGCGGTATCTGTGTTAGCATAAAACTGTATGGAAGACACCAATAATAATAATTGGACTATTTTACAAAAAACTTAAACCGACTTCAAAGTACACTAAGAAGTAATCAAATTCTGATCTGATGACAATGGGACCAAACGGGAAATGTACTCTTCCAGTCAAAAAAAGTATTTTCCAAATCGGTTAATAAATGAAGGAGTTATGAAACAAATCAAAACAAACATAAAAAAACAAAATCGAATTGAGAACCTCCTCCTTCTTTTGAAGTCGGTTAAAAAAATAAGTGAATATAACTCACAGTCAGTGCTGCACTGGCAGTATTTCTCGCAGAAGTTCTGCGACTGCAGGCACGGACACATGCTGTCGCACGGCTGGTTAGGGTGGTCGCACGGCGTGTAGTTGTACCTGTGATAATAAAAAAAATATACTTTACATTATATGTGCACACATTCAACACATCTGACAGTATTTTTGAGCATATTTCTTGATATATAGATGCATCTTCTTGTTAAAATTATGTCCGTATACACTTTTTGACGGGAAGTTCCAAATGACGTTGCGTTTTCATTTTTATTTTCATAAATTCGTGTATGTTGATTTTTATTATCGGTGGTATATTATGCAATAAAGATCAATCCATGTGCAACAATGAAGTGAAATGAATATTGTGTATCGTGACTTTTCAAGTTGTCTCAAAAAGTCCGTGAAGTGTTTTAGTATAATGACCACCATTGTAAGTAAAAAAATATTTTTATGGACGGTGGCTGACTGAGGGTTAATATGAAAGTTATTTACTGTGACTGGTAACTATAATATAACTCGACACTGGCAGTAAGTCATAATTTGGATTTGGTTGGCAAACCTAAAACTAAGAAGAAGAGGTCAGTATAAGTATGTACAGTAGTACATACCAATCAGACCAACTGATATGGCTTACCGATGTACCTGCGCAGAAGATACATTTTCAAAGCGCGGGCAATATTGGTCGGCAGCTGCCGCCATGTGTGCGGAGGGGCGTCACTTGCGAGTGAGACAGAACTAACAGCTGCACTGTATTATGAACCTTATAGTAGTGGTCTAAGGTTGATTGTAAGTTTTAAGCATTCTGTCGTTAATCTTCGGGCCATACTTTCTTTTCTGTGCGAACGAAGATTCACGACGCGCCTTATCAGTTGGGTACTGTATGTGTATATGAGTGAGTAGAGTAGTAAGTACTAACACATGATGCGAAGCGGAGTCCTTCTTGAGTTGTATCTTGCGGCAGTGCACAGACCAGAGGCGATGCTTCTTCTTCTTCTTGCGCGGCGGCGTCAGCTCCGCCTGCACGCGGCACTGCTCCTGCCCCATGCGCGTCCAGTACGTGTACACCTGGGTTCACAACGGATACCATCGGATGGAGTTCCCCAAGGTACCATAATGGGTCCATCTTTATTTGTGATTCATGTCACTGACTTTTGTCTTAAATGGAGTTGCTGTTTATTATAGAAGAGAGATGTAGATACAAGAATCCTGCTAATATTATGATTGCGAAAGTGAGTTTGTTTGTTTGTTACGCCTCAACTACTCAACAGATCATCATAAAATTTGGTACCTATCTATGATATGGAGGACATAGGCTACTTTTTATCCCGGGAAAGCGGGGGACAGCTAGTGTAAAATAAATGCATCAGGTGATGAGTAGGAAATTAATGAAAACTTTTACCGTAAAAAATCACCTTTTTGCACTTTCTATGTCAATTCAGCAGATGGCCCTTCACTTTGTAAATAAAAGTGATTAACACTATGTACAGTCGCGGTTTTGACCAGATTACAAGAATCAATTTTATTATATGTATGTACCTACATATTACCAGTGAGGTTCCTATCAAGAAGAAACAGTGCTGCTAAAATTTACATAAATGTGACGTTTGCTATCGAATAAGGATTTGGTTGTTTTTTTTTTATGAATTTGCCCTACTTTCAATATTAATTTGACATAAATAACAATAGCAGGTTGAACCAACAAGGTTTTAGTTTATAAAAACATAACATAAAAACTTTCTTGTTGACAAGATAAACAGTCGAACTTCTATTCTATTTGGACGTGTAGTTTTACTGTGGAACATTAACCACATAAGTTACCTAAATACGACCGCAAACACATATAGCCTTGAAAGGAACACACGAAAGCTTTTTAATAGACAGTACTGACCTGTTGGCAAGTTTTGGAGAGCATAACCTGCGCTATGGAGCAGTAGTTGGAGGGAAACACCTTATGGAGCGCTCTAAATAACGACTGGTCCGACCCGGTCCACTCTGCGTCTATATCGCCTACTGTCAACCCTGTCAGGGACGAACAAACTTATTATGGATTTTTTTACTGTCGAATTGACGATTTTTATTGTTCTCTCATCCTCTATACGGGGTGGATACATTACGACGATTTCTTGTCATTTTTCTTGCTTTGCTTTTCATACATTTTTGCCGAGACATGTACCTTTTGTATGAAATCTTTTTCGAAGATTTCAAAGTTGGTCCCATACTAAAAGTTTATCGTATTTATGAGTACTTTATGTGGTTTCATTTATTTTCGTAATGTCGTATCCACCCTGTATAAATTTTAATTATAGTTATCTTGTATTTATTTCCCTTTAATGTTATTATTACAGAGGCAAAAAATAACGTATTCTGTGAATTTTTCAACTGTCTACCTATCACGGTTCATGAGATACAATCCACTAACAGACAGACGTGGTTTAGTGATAGGGTCCCGTTGGCACCCTTTGGGTACGGAGCCCTAAAAAGGGATTCAAAGACAGTTCACGTATTTATATAAAGATTATTAAGTTACCTAGGGCATTGTAAGCGGGTTCCGTGGGCGGTTCTCCGGTGGGCTTGTTGTTGCTGCCGTTCGAGCTCCAGTTGCTGTTGCTCGAGTTGCTGTTGCTGCCTGCGTGCACACGCATTCATTACATCTACTTACCTACATTACACATACACACAGTACCTACGACATTTGAGATGGCATCTTTTAAAAATGATAGGTTAATCGTGCTGGGGTAGTTTTCAAAGATCAAACCTGCTCAACATGTATAAAAAAAAGTTTTTCGAGATTTCAGCGTTGGTCTCATTGTAAAAGTTGTTCATATTGTGACGTCAATGAAAGGCGGGAGTGAGTAGCTGACTGATTTATTGTATAGCTATACAAATTACCCACATTCATATACATATAATGAATAAGTCTACCTTACATCTTCCCCCTTAATACTAAGCCTTAACCTACTTTTTAAGATTCGCGCGACGCATAGCGCGTAATGCTCGCGCTGCTGCGGCGGGCGGCAACGGTGTCGAGGGGCGCGTGGACGGCGTCCGCGGTGACGCACGCTCATTAACCTCCGCTGATGCGGGCAATGCAGAACCTTCTACCGCGCCATCCGAACAGTTTACGCTCCCCGCATCTTCCAAGGTGTCGTCGGCCTCACTCTCAGATTTTATCTCTTTTTCTCCCTGGTCCCCAGAGCTGGTAACCCCAAAACTAGGTCGAGAAAGTGAAAACCGGTTTTTGTTACTCTTAATAGGTATAACTTGGTCTTGGTGTCTGCGATATTGCAACCCATTCCCCACATCAACTCTGTATGAAACCGGCCCCGTTTTATTTATAACCTTTCCTTCAACCCATTTTCCCCCGCTTTTTGAGTAATCCCTAGCTAGTACCGTATCCCCAGTATTAATTTCCCGGTCCGTCCCTCGCGTATTAGTTACTTGTCGTTCTTGGGCCTTACTAACTACCGCCGCGACATTAGGACGTAAAGCGTCGAGCCGGCTGCGCATGCGGCGCCCAAGCATCGCCACCGCGGGCGCCACACCGGTTGTGGCGTGTTCACAATTACGGTATTGGAATAAGAATTTACTGAGAGCCTCCGACACCTTTTCTCCTTCTACTAAAGCCCTTTTGATAGCTTTCTTTATAGTTTTCACAGCATTTTCAGCCGCGCCGTTGCCTTGCGGCCTATACGGGGCGGTTGTTACATGGTTAATGCAATTCATTTTACAATAGTTTTTAAAATCTATCGATAAGAATGGTGGGCCATTGTCGGTGACTAGTTGCGGTGGTAAACCGAAACGTGCAAAAATTGAACGTAAAACAGATATTGTCGATTCCGCATCCGTACGAGTCATCGCAATAGCTTCAATCCATTTCGAGTGAGCGTCTACCAAAATTATATATTTACTACCTGCACATTCCGCAAAGTCAGCATGTATGCGTTGCCAAGGGTGCAGAGGAAATTCCCACGGATGCAGAGTGGCGTGAGGTGGGGAGTCCCGAACGGCTCGGCATGCCTCACACAATCGGCAAATGTTTTCTATGTCTTTGTCGAGACTGGGCCAGTAAACATAGCTACGAGACAAATTTTTCATTTTGTTTACACCTAAGTGACCGAGATGAATTTCCTCTAAGACTCTTTGGCGCAACTTTGGCGGAATAATAATTCTATACTTGTACACGAGGCAACCCACATCCAGCATTATTTCCATCCTACGTGCAAAGTAAGGTTTCTCATCCTCAGCACTGGCTGTTGCTGGCCAACCAAACATGACATACCCAGTTATTTTGCTGAGTAATAAATCGACAGAAGTTTCTTTACTAACTTCTTTAAAATTACCGGCATTGAATCTTGTACTAAGTTTACATACCCTATTGGATCAGTAAGGCGACGCTCACAAGGCAGTGGTAAGCGAGAGAGCGCGTCAGCGGGACCATTCTCTTTGGAACGCACGAATTCGACTGAAAAATCATAAGCAGCTAACCGAGCTGCCCAGCGCTGCAATGGACTAGCGGCCGTTTGTGGAATTCCACCCTTCGCCCCAAATATATAGCTAAGCGGCTGGTGGTCAGTTCGTAACACAAAGCGTCTACCAAAAAGATACTGGTGATGTTTAGTGATTCCAAAAAAAATTGCAAGGGCCTCCTTGTCAAGCTGACTATAATTTTTTTCAGCCGAATTGAGCGTTCTCGATACACAACTAACCGGGCGTTCACTGCCATCCGAATATTGATGTGCGAGCACGGCCCCTAGCCCGTAGGCACTGCTGTCCACTGACAGCACAAGTTGCCGCCCTTCCTCATAATGAGCTAACACCTGATCACTCGAAAGTGCACGTTTTGCCTCTATAAAAGCCTGATTATGTTGCGAGTCCCATTTCCAAATTGCGTTTTTTTGTAACAACTCATGTAACGGATTTAATGTAATGCTGAGATTGCGTATAAACTTACCATAGTAATTTATTAACCCTAAAAAACTTTTTAACTGTGTAACATTTTCAGGCCTCGGGGCATTGGAAATGGCCTCCAACTTCTTCGGATCAGGGTGTAATCCTAATTTATCGATTATAAAGCCTAAATACTTTACACTGGATTGTAAAAACTTACATTTATTGATTTTTAGCGTAAAACCCATATTACGTAACCGTTCAAGTACAGCTCTTAAATTAGCTAAATGCTGAGGCCTTGACGAGGCCGTGACGCATATGTCATCCAAGAATACTACCGTTCCTGGTATACCCCTCAGAGTCTCCTCCATAATTTTCTGGAATTTCTCTGGTATACATGATAAACCGAATGGTGTGCGGCGATATACGAAAGTACCTATATGCGTAGTGATCGCAGTGTAAGGTTGAGAGTCCTCACTTAACATTAATTGCTGATAAGAATTTTTTAAATCTAATTTTGTAAATTCCTCTCCCCCACTGAGAATCGCAAATAACTCTTCAATACGAGGTAAAGGATAAAAATCTCTCTTTAGTTTTGGATTCACAGTTATTTTGTAATCCCCACATATTCTTATATCGCCGCACTCCTTGATAACGGGAACTATAGGCGTGCCATACTCGGATTGTTCGACGCGGAAAATAGTTCCTTCCTGTTCGAGCCGCTCGAGCTCCGTCTCGACCCGAGCTCGGAGTGCGAGTGGCACGGGACGCGCCCGAACGTAAACCGGTTCGTTATCTGTCAGCTGTAGTTGAATGGTTCGTTTACATGTACCTAACTTATCGCTAAACACCTCAGGATATTCATTTGTAAGTCGATTCACAAATCGATCTTCGGCTATTTCATTTAAGTTTATTTGTTTAATATTTAGAGCGCGAATCCACTCCCTTCCTAAAAGCGGGCGGCCCCCATTACGAATAACATGAAGTGCACAATTTTGTGCCGTCAAATCCCCAAGACTTAAATCAATCATAATAAAGCCCAAGGACTCGATACGTGAACCGGCATAACACCGTAGCATAAGATTTGTAGGTTGTATTTTTTTATTAGCAAACCTAGTGCGATAATAGTCTTCACTAATCGCCGATATCCTACTACCAGTGTCGACTTCCCACTCGATAGACTTATTGTCCACTTTTAATAAAATAAAATAGGGCTTGTTACCTTTAGCCGCCAACTGGATGTTATAAAATCCATCGAGCTCTGATTCACTATCACTCACGTAATTCTGTCGACCAAACGACCGGGCTCCGCCCTGCATTTCACGACACATGACTTTAAGGTGACCGCGTCGTCCACACTCATCACAATTGTACTTCGCGAATCGGCACCTGTCCGGATGATGCGGTTTCCCACACCTCCAACAGCGCTCCGGCGCGTACGAGCCTCGGCCAGACCCTGCGGCCGCTGCGCCGCCCGGTCCCGGCCGGCCCGCTCGCCGCGCGCCCGCGCCCGCGCCGCCAGCTCGCCGCACGCCTGCGCCTGCGCCTGCGCTCGCCTGATGCAGGCCCTCGCCTGCCGCGCCACCCGTGCTCGCGCCCGAGCTGGACTCCACCGCCACTCCAGCGGCACTCACCTCCGCGTGTCTCTCAGCGGCCTCCAGCGCCAGAGCCAGCTCCACCGCCTCCTTATACTTGATATTTTTCTCGGCGAATATACGAGATCTCATTGCCTCATTTGCTAGACCGGAAACAAATTGATCTCGAAGATTTTCTTCAAGGCTCGATCCAAAATTGCATGTGGTAGCAAGATGCTTTAAATTTTGCAAATACAGAGTATTTGCAAAATTTAAAGCATCTTGCTACGGATCAAGTGGTTCGCCGATTCGCTGCCTACGGAGCCGGAACACGTGGCGCTCCGCAATCTCCGAACGCTGGGGTTCAAGATGATCCGATACGAGTTTTACTAATTCATCGAACGTTTTTGATTCAGGATGCGCCGGCGAGCACAAATCACACATTAAAGCATACGTTGCCTCACCAACGACCGTAATTAGCATCGGCACGCGCAATTCGGTCTTAATTTCATTGAGTAGAATAAATTGTTGCACTCTGCGTATATACGCTGGCCACTGCTTAGAATTTAAATCAAATGATTCAAGCTTCCCGATCGGCATTTTATGTTTTAACTTTCACTTTTTATAATAAATAAACCGCGTGGTATTCGTCTCGTCGCCAATGTGACGTCAATGAAAGGCGGGAGTGAGTAGCTGACTGATTAATTGTATAGCTATACACATTACCCACATTCATATACATATAATGAATAAGTCTACCTTACACATATAACAAAAATAAGCTCTGATAATATTTGACTCTACCTTTGAAAGGTGACTGTGTAGGACTAAGAACTGTCCAGAAGGGGCGAAATCGCGCCGAATAATCCGGCGAATTCATATGTGCGTACGGCGAGGTACAGGGAGCCCATACATTGCGTCCACAAGCATCGCGCGAATTTAAAATACGCGCGTATTTCTTAATCGCGCGATGTGGACACTGGAATCGGGTTTTCTTTTTTATAAATTTGATTGAGCAAAGATAATCTTTTGTGAGTTTATTTTTCACAATTTCAGTATTAAAGTAAATCAAAGTCAAAGTCAAAGCCATTTATTCAATTTAGAAGGGCACCTATGAAGGTCAAAGCTACTGAAGTTACCGTTACTAAAATAAAAGTTATTCGAACCTCGGCGAATCTAACATAGGCTATGTTAGATTCACGGTACGGAGTTTTATAAAGGCGCATCAAAGAATCATGGCATGGCATCAGATCCATACATTGATTTGTACAAAAAAAACATTTTAGAGGGTTTTGAATAACTTCCAATGTTGAGATTACATTACCAGCAACATGTTAATATACATGAAATGTTTTATAAACCCCGCAAAACATAACAACAACATAATGGTTTTGGTCGCGAATAGTCGCGATTCGCCAGCTTGCCATAGAAATTCGCATTTTTATCCCGGGGTTCTAAAAATATTTTAAATGGCTCAAGTTGTTCCTTAGGCACCAAGGATCAATTATAACGTCTCTAAAAATCTTTATTTTTTTGTACAAATCTCGCCATGATCCTTTTTAGGGTTCCGTAGCCAAATGGCAAAAAACGGAACCCTTATAGATTCGTCATGTCTGTCTGTCTGTCCGTCCGTATGTCACAGCCATTTATTTCCGAAACTATAAGAACTATATTGTTGAAACTTGGTAAGTAGATGTATTCTGTGAACCGCATTAAGATTTTCACACAAAATTGAAAAAAAAACTATAAATTTTGGGGGTTCCCCATACTTAGTCGTCGTAGTTCTTCGTCCGTGCATCACCCGTGGCTTCAGCTGAAAATCAGCGCTGCAGTTATCTGCAGCACATGCTGAGCTGGGGCCTTTTGGACCCATCATAGTACTCCAATGTTGCAAAATTTTACTGTATTGTTTTTTTTATTTTTGTGTGTATCATTGTATTATAAATGTATTGTATTGTTGTGTATTGTGCTATTTTGTTGTGTCCAATAAATGTTTCTTTCTTTCTTTCTTTCTTTCTTAGAACTGAAACTCAACATTTTTTTTTTCATCAAACCCATAAGTGTGGGGTGTCTATGGATAGGTCTTCAAAAATTACATTGAGGTTTCTAATATCATTTTTTTCTAAACTGAATAGGTTGCGCGAGAGACACTTCCAAAGTGGTAAAATGTGTGTCCCCCCCCCCCCCTGTAACTTCTAAAATAAGAGAATCATAAATCTATAAAAAGTATATGATGTACATTACGGTGCAAACTTCCACCGAAAATTGGTTTGAACGAGATCTAGTAAGTAGTTTTTTTTTAATCCGTCATAAATTGAAATTAATATCAAATACTCAGGTCAGGTATACTACCATTTACTTATATACCTACAGGTTTGTACGGAACCCTCGGTGCGCGAGTCTGACTCGCACTTGGCCGGTTTTTAGGGTTCCGTAGCCAAATGGCAAAAAACGGAACCCTTATAGATTCGTCATGTCTGTCTGTCTGTCTGTCTGTCCGTCCGTATGTCACAGCCATTTATTTCCGAAACTATAAGAACTATAATGTTGAAACTTGGTAAGTAGATGTATTCTGTGAACGCAATTAAGATTTTCACACAAAAATAGAAAAAAAACATTAAATTTTGGGGGCTCCCCATACTTAGAACTGAAACTCAAATTTTTTTTTTTCATCAAACCCATAAGTGTGGGGTGTCTATGGATAGGTCTTCAAAAATGATGTTGAGGTTTCTAATATCATTTTTTTCTAAACTGAATAGTTTGAGCGAGAGACACTTCCAAAGTGGTAAAACGTGTGTCCCCCCCCCCTGTAACTTCTAAAATAAGAGAATGATAAATCTATAAAAAATATATGATGTACATTACGATGCAAACTGCCAACGAAAATTGGTTTGAACGAGATCTAGGAAGTAGTTTTTTTTTAATACGTCATAAATTGAAATTCATATCAAATACTCAGGTCTATACTACCATTTACTTATATACCTATAGGTTTGTACGGAACCCTCGGTGCGCGTGTCTGACTCGCACTTGGCCGGTTTTTTTAATTAAGTTTTTAAAAAAAAACTAACAAATGTCGGTATGTAAATAAAGGATAAGATAGCACATACCCTTGAGGAACCGATTGGAGTCATTGGAGTCCTCAGAAGAAGCGTCGTTGGGCGAGTCGAGGGCGCGCGCGCCCAGCGCCGCCGCCTCGCGGGCTAACTTCTCCCTCATGCCCTCCTACATTACATTACATTACATTACATTACAACTATTATATCTAACACTAGCTTTATTTATAACAGAACATAAATAAAATAAACCATAGCATTGTAGTTATAAATCTATATATATAAAAATGAATTGCTGTTCGTTAGTCTCGCTAAAACTCGAGAACGACTGGACCGATTTGGCTAATTTTGGTTTAGATATATTTGTGGAAGTCCAGGGAAGGTTTAAAAGTAGGGTAGGGTAGGGTAGGGTAGGGTGGGGTAGGGTAGGGTAGGGTAGGGTAGGGTAGCACCATAGGGTAGGGTAGCACCACGCGAACGAAGTCGCGCCGGGCAGCTAGTAAATAAATAAATAAATATCCTGGGACATTCCTCACACACGGTCATCTGATCCCAAACTAAGCAGAGCTCGTACTATGGAAACCAGATAACTGATATAATACATATACTACTTTTTGTTTGTAAATACATACTTAATATACATAATTACACCCAGACTCAGGACATACAGATATGTTCATGCACGCAAATGCATGTCCTGTGCGGGAATCGAGCCCACGACCAGCGGCGCGATAGGTGGAATCTTTACCAGACTCTTAACCAACTGCGCCAACTGGCCCGTCATGTGGGTAGCTAATATAGAGACATAAATCTAAATAGATAACGCAAGTCCCTCCATTCGTATGAAAACTAAGCGTGTAACTTTTTTTGTACCTACCATAATGTCACAAGATACTTTCAAAAGGACATTAACATGTTAGGAAAAGTTCAAAGGAAGGCTACCAAAATGGTTGTTGGTTTAAAAGACAAACCATGTGATTTGTTTGTTTATTTGTTTGTTACGCCTTCGAGACTCAACTACTCAACGGATTATCATGAAATTTGGCATGCAGATAGCCTATGGTATGGAGAAGGACATAGGCTACTTTTTATTCCGGTAACGCGAGTGAAACCGTGGGGGACGGCTAGTATTAGTATAGATAGATAACTTACCAAAAGCATGTAGCAGTTGGTCCCGCAGGGTTCCGAGAAGGGCTTCAGATCCGGCCCCTTCCTCTTTGTTAAATTGGGTCCCGGATGGCACGCTTGCAAACCTGACATTATGTTACATGTGAAGCGGACGATACTCAACTAACTACATCATACACTGTATACTACATAATATAAATAATATTTCATATATGGCTAGTATAGCATAAAATTTAAAATATAAAAAAATGCCTGTTAAAAGTTGTAGGTCTCTGTACATTGTTTTATTTCCTTATTTTGTTACTAATTCCCAAGTAAAAAGACGTAGGTTTTTTTTTACAAAAGGCTGTACTACATTTGACCACAGCTCTATGATAAATGGTAAGCACCGTCTAAAGGTATCCCAAATGCATTAGAACCTATATACCTTCAAAAAGGGGAGGGAATGCTATCATATAATACACAGTTCTATATATTGCTTATTATTTTGCTGTTTTTTTTTAAATTAACTTCCTTCGTTAATAAAAATGCAAATTAAATAGCATAAATCACAGATTACAGAACAAAAGGCAGATAGAGCGCGCGTAACAGGGGAGGGAGGCCTAAAAAGAAAATATACATTGAAAAACACATAGCTGGTATTCACTTTTGAACTTGTATTTGCTTTGTTTAAACAAAGATTATTAAAAAGAAAGTGTTTTTCTTAAAATAAAGTTTGTCAAAATTTCAAAAGCGAATACCAGCTACGTGTTATTCAATTTGTATTTGCTTTTTTGGCCTCACTCCCGTGTTCCGCGCGCTCCATCTGCCTAGTTCTGTCATCTTAGGCATAAATAAAATGATTATAAAATTCTAAAAGAGTTCTTACGGCCTTACCTGCCGTCTGACTTCCTGTCAGCGAAACAGAACAACATACACTAGTGAGCCCTAGGGTACATACAAATATTATTTACTTATTATATGCATATCAAATTATATTAACATATAGCTACGTCTACTGTACTGTAAATATCATGTCATTTATATATTGTCGTATATTCAGCAAGTAAATTGGAATTGGTGCATTCAGAGATTAAGGCCTGTGTCAAAATGCAGATAGTCTCGATAATAGCTCGTGTTAATCGAAAATAACCCTAATGTCGTTGGGGCAGGTTCCACATTCAATTGTTTTAATGTCGACTCTAAACTTGATGTTATAGGACCTAAAATCTGTGGATGCATCATACACTTTTTTTCCTTTCTATAATTTTATGAATCTTATAAGAAAAGTCATCATGTTGGCTATAGTTCACAAAATATAGCTTGATATTAGTCAGCGATATGTAAATGAACCTTCTTGCTTTGCAATAAGGTCCATGATTATATCACCGTAACTACGGTCACAGATATAAGCTATATTTTTGAACTATAATTTATAATTTTGAGCCAGTACACACTCGATAATGTTTAGCGCCGGCGACTTATTTAATAATTTATAGTATTTACCATACATTACATCGCGATCAGGAACTTAGTAGTTATCAAATTAAATAAATAAATATCCTAGGACATTCCTGCGACACGGTCATCTGATCCCAAACTAAGAAGAGCTTGTACTATGGAAACCAGATAACTGATATAATACATAAACTATTTTTTGTTTGTAAATACATAATTACACCCAGACTCAGGACATGGGAATCGAACCCACGATCTGCGGCGCGTAAGGTGAATCTTAATCAACTGCGCCAACTGGCCCGTCAATTATTTTGATACATGTTCTATGCTATTTGAGTTATATATCCACCATAAGCTTTAGCAATAGTCGCTCTACTATAAGTTTAACTGGATTCTCGAATGATCATAGTTTGAACACTAGAAATAAGCACAAACTTGCTGTACCAGCCCCCCTAGACAAGATGGTTATCGACAATCGTCATCGTTAGTAAACGATCAACCTCTGTATGGGATTGACATTTCAAATCGAAATATCACGTGACTTTTAACAATCTCTTATGTCAATTCCATACAAAGGTTGATCGTTTACTAACGATGACGATTGTCGATAACCATCTTGTCTACTGGCCCTGTGACAAGGCTCAGGATAATTAGAGGAGGTAGGCAAAATATATGATTCTATAACAAAGTAACAATGTAAGGTACTATAAATTATAACGTAATTATTGTAATTGAATGAACTGTATCAATAAGGAAGGTGGTTTCCAAGATAATGGTTTTACCTAGTTTGGGAACCAACAATACATGCAGTGTAATCTGTTGTTTTACTCAGTAAACATTATCTATATACATAAAAAATGAATCCTTATTTCCCTTGGTCACGCCATCACGCGTGAACGGCTGGACCGATTTCGCTAATACTTTTTTGTTGTGTTTGTTATTGTCAGGAGAAGGTTCTTATGAAAGAAAGAATTAAGAAAGTTGCGAGGGTAGGGTAGCGGTAGGGTAGGGTAGGTTAGGGTATAGGTTAGTAGGACACCACGCGAACGAAGTCGTGCCGGGCAGCTAGTTATTATTATAAATGTTCCGATTTTGTAGAAGACAAGAACGCATTTGAATGAATTGTTCACTTCACTAAATAGGTAATTATAATTACCTATTTAGTATGGTGGTAGAATAAATTGTAACATGCCTTATAATGTACTTCTTTTTTAATCGAAAACTATGCAAAGTCGCCGAATCTAAAACGATCGAGCATGTCGGCTGTTAAAAGAACAACATAAAGCAAACTCACGGTGTAAGAAGCAGTCATATTTGAAACAACGTCGACAGAAGAGCGTGTGGAAGGAATGCATGGTTTGTTCTCTTGACACAGATTCAGCGAGTGGCCCATCTATGTTGGGAGTGCACTCCGGGGGCAAGGCGTTCGGGTCGCTGCGGGATGTCAACTCTATGTACCTGCAAATAACACATATAGTTCATTGAATATTTATCAGTTTACTAGCCGTCCCCCGCGGTTTCGCACGCGTTCTCGAGATAAAAAGCCGATATCCTTCTCCATACCTTAGGCTATCTGCATGCCAAACATGATGATCGGTTGAGTAGTTAAGGCGTGAAAGCGTAACAAACAAATTATATTCGCATTTACGATATTAAGTCAGGAAGTTAGGATTCTTTGTTGTTTGCTTATTATGTTTTTTAGTAAATAACAAAGAGATTTGATACTCTGACCCAGGAATGGCGATAATTCAGGTACGCCAATTATTAACAAATCTATGTATACTTTTTTAGAAAAAAAAAGTTTCAATGAAGAGAGGTAGTTAGCGTTTATATTCTCAAAGAACAGCTCAACTGGGGAAGTACCTCCACCTTAGAGAATACTGCAGCAAAATTACTGAATTGTGTTCCTGCGCGTGAGTAAGATCGTCAGAGCTCAATGAGGAGGGGGGTTTTGGGGGCCTGGGCGGAAATGTAATTAAAAAACTTGAAAATGTGGTTTCCATAGCACAAGGTCTGCTTAGTTTGGGATAAGATGGCCGTGTATGAAAAATCGCTGAACTTTGATTGATATTTGAGTGTACACAATCACTAATTAAACTTACTTCTCCCTCAACTCCTGCGCAGTGCCTTTATCAGGGAACTGTGTGCTGATAGCTTGGAATATAATGAAGATTGGGAACTCCTTATCATCTGGCTCTGTCTTAACATCTTCTTTGTTCTCTTCTTTATCTTTTTCTTTCTCTTTCTCCTTCTCTTTTTCTTTAGGCTCTTTTCCTGGCTCCTTCTGTAAGAAATATATTTTGTATTCGTATCTTGTTTATCCAATTTGCCTTAGCACTGTATTTACAACCTTAATCTACCATGCATTAGACTTAGGCTGTCTTTTCACCAGACCTTATCCGGCTCGAAGGACCAAAAGGAAAAGGGTGTTAACAATACATTTTGGTCATTATGTGTAAGTCTTATACTTCTACAAGCTGTCCCGCACGGTTTCACCCGCATTCCCGGATCCATACCATAGGTTACCTGCATGCTAAAATGATGATGATCGGTTCATTAGTTAATGAGTGAAAGCTTAACTACCCAACAAACTGACACGAGCACATTTATATGATTAATTAGGATTCAGTATGAACTTTTGTGCTCTTCTATTAAATGCATACAAAAGCTATACTTTAGTTGTATTTTAAATACTTACTTCCTTCTCGTCCTTAGAATTCCTTGCGTCTCTGTCGTTCCGCTCGTCGGCGAGCTCCTCGCTGGTCTGGAACGCCATGAGCGCGTGCACCAGGTCCACAAACAGCTGATCATCTATGAACCCGCCTTCTTTATCTCCTGAAAGCGTGCCCATATTACTAACGCAAGTGAATATTAATCAAATGTTGTTCTTTATCCCCACCAACCCCACCATATATATCTTTAGATATGCTAAACTGACTGAAAACCAGTTCCATACCTTGGAGTCAAACTGAGTCGTAATTCTTTTTCGACATCACACAATATTACTGAATATGTATATATATTTAATGTATTTATTATAGTGTATGTGTTATGTAATTCTGTAATGTTGTGTGTATGTCAAAATAAATGTTTTTTCTTTCTTTCTTTTCTTTCTTTCTAAACAAACTTTCAAAACTAAAATATTTGTAATTTCTCATCATAATGCATTTTATTAATGAAAATCTATTGGGAGGAAGAAACAAGGTCATCCTTTGAACTTAGCTTAACTTAGTATTTGTAACTGCTTAAATAAATCAAATGGCTTTCAATAATTTACTCTTATTGGTTCAAATTAAGACACTTGTATGTATACCAATAATGAGGCAAAGACCTCATTAGCTTTGCAGTAGACCATAAGGAAGTAGCTACCACAGGTAAAATTAGCTTACGAATCTGTTTATATGCACAGTTTGGCAATAAAAAATCCTAAACTTGGTAAGTAAAACGTTTTGTTTTAGTTTATATGAACTGAGCAGTAGTTTCAACCAATCTGTCACAAGAACATTCACACATTCAACCCTCATCTCCAAGGCTTTTGTGACAATACGCACTGCATATTTACAGAAGCACTTAACATAATGACTTGTGACAAAGCACGAAAAGCATGTCAGTAGTGTGAGAGCAGGGGTAAGGCCGAGCCTTATGAGGTGCCGGAGAAAATATTTGTTTAGATTATTCACAACCTTGTTTGAATTTTAAATTTTTAGACCCTAAAGTTGTATATTCTAAATAAATAAGCCATATAAGAAGCATAGATGTGTGTGCCACACACCAATGTGTATTATTTGTATGTGTTAGTCAATAGACTGGGCCATGTAAGCTTTGTTTTTTGTCAAAAGTATAATGCAAGTATAGAAAATCATTTGTTTCATGTCATTTAGTCTAATATAGCCATCAAATAGTATTACCCTAGAATAAGGGTGACAGCTTTAAAAATGGCAAAAGAAATAAGATCACAGTGTCGCTATTTCAGTTTCAATAGGTCCACATTTGAACGTAGAACATCATGAGTGACATAATTTTGTTTTATTGAGTTTCCAAGCGGCCACTTTCACAATGTTGTCTTGTACGTAACCCTTAATCTAGACTAGACAGAAGATAATATATCGATGAATATAGCCTACAAATCAATTTTGCCACTTATGTTTATGTGCATTTCATGTCATGCCATCAATTATTTATCCTTGTGACAAATAAAATTTAAATTAATTATGGTGGCTCTACCAAAGTATAACTATATTATGAACAATTTTACAACTACAGAACATAGTAAAAAAATTAGAACCAATGGCCCAGTCCACAAACAAAATAAATAGTATGATGTGAAGCAGATGTACCATGCACTTTCCCGTCGTAGTTCTTTATGAGCTCCTCGATGAATGTACCGTCCTGATCCAGGACCTCGTCCCCCATGTACGGAATGTTGTGGAGTACAGTCTCATCTTCCACCATGAAGTTCTTCTGTGTTGGTGCCCATGTGTACATTGTGGGGATGGGGTTGACCGAGTTTATTACACGTATTGGCACTTGCTGTGTGGTTACGACACCTGATGCTGTAAGTTGATTAAAACACATTTTTTTATAGGAATGAGAACAAGAAAGAACAAGAGTAGTACTTTTTAAGCTTTTGAGAAATTCATTGTAAAATTAATGTATTGGGTCAAAATTTGGGGTTAGTCTAATCTAAATAATACTTTGATAATAATCTATGTGTGATGAAAAGAAGAGGAGATATAAACAATAAAATATGTCTGTACTGTACATTGTAGTCTATAAATTGATATGATTAAATAAAATGAAAGTTAATGTAAAATTAAAAGATTCCACAAAAAATAAGTTTCAAAACTCCTATGTAGGTATAGCAGCAGGTTGATATTTGTCTCAGCTTTTTACTTATAAATAAACAAAATAGTCTAAAAACATAGGTTTATGTTTATTTCAATTAGACTTATTATACTTATAAGTTTATGAATATAATGTATGCAACTTACAATCAGTGTAGGAGACTTCAGCACGTTTCATTAGGCTCTCATGACTAGGACTGGGTGCAGGCGGCGGCCAAAACGGTTTTCTCCCGCGGTCGATAGGCTCCGATTCCCGAGTATCGACAGAATCCGACATTATCCTCAAATTCCTTGCCCAAGCCACTTTCACTTCGTCTGCGCGCTTGAATCGCTATAACAAAAGAAATAGTATAAACACAAGATTCTATGCGAAATACAAACATTACTGTTTAGTAACGCTTGCTATATTTTTACCTTCACTTGGCGGAGCCTCATATATTCGGATTTCACGCGTTTCTTCCATTCTGCTGATACTTTGGATTTACTCATGGGCTCAGCTAGAGTAGAGAGTAAATACTTTTACGGACGAAATGTAACGTAATAATGTAATCAAAATATTTGAAAATTCACAGAAATAAACCAAGTAAAGTTAGCAAGGACACATCACATAGGTATGAAGTGAAGAATATTAAATATTGTATTGTTTTGAAGTGAGCCAACAACAGTGACCAAGTTTGGGAAATCTTCAAATTCTTCAATCAATCGGCCAACAATCGGCATTATCGGCAAGGAAGGAGGCGGTTAGAGGTGTGTAACTCAGCTCTGAACCAGCTCAATGAATCAGATCACTCGGGTTTGAGCCGCTGAGCTACAGCTCAACAACATAATGACTAGCTCACGGCTCAATCCAACTCCTATTGTATCTGCGACTCCCTCCATAGATTATATTCTTGTAATTCTAATCTACGAATTATTATTTCGTTCTAATACATTTAAATAAAAATTACATTCAATAATTAAATACCTATGTAACATAACTCTCAGATCAGATCATGTAAAAAAAAAAACAGCTCTAAAGTATGAAAAGAGTCGCTCGGCGGAGTCGAATGAATCGCGGCGGCTCAGTCGGCTCAATTCGACGCGCGGTACGCAGTGAGCGTGCGCGCGTATCGTGGACTATAGGTACATTGAGCTGATCTGCGAGCTGAGTCATTGAACCGGCTCACACACCTGAGCCGTGAGCTGTTCTGCAGCTCGCGTATTTTTGATGAGTTACACACCTCTAGAGGCGGTGGAGGCGGGCGGCAGGCCATAGATAATACACTATACTTCTTCTTCTTATTTTTAATTTTGGCAACCAAGCCCAAATTAGGGCTCATTTCTGCCAGTGTCGAGTTATATTATAGTTTCCAGTCACAATAAATCACTTCACATTATAGTCCTCAGTCAGTCACCGTCCATAAAATTCATGTTTTACTACAATGTTGGTCATTGTACTAAAACTCTTCACGGACATTTTGAGACAACTTGAAAAGTCACGATACACATAATTCATTTCATTTCACTTCACTGGTGCACATCGATGATCTTTATTGGGTAAAATACCACCAAAAATACACAATAAAACTCAAATTACACAAATTTATGAAAATAAAAATGCTACGTCACTCTGCAAGTTCCCGCAAAAAAGTCTTCAACCACGTCTGTAGAGTGTAGAGTCCATTCTACACCATAGTTACTTAGTTTTTTTTTTCAAGATTTTTATTCTATTGTCTACAAATTCTACTTTGTCTATAGCAATTTGTAAATCGAAAGAGAATTTTGTGTTCGCTGCCATTTTCTATTGAATTATTTTCGTGAAAAACCCAATTGGGAAAAAGGTGAGCATAGAAACAAGGTATTTCTTATTTGTCTTTGCATTATTTTAAGAGCTTGTTTAGTAACGCATGCCTCGTAGATATATTATCCGTACACTCCAGTTCGGATTACGTAATTTATTGTTTCCTCATGATAAATTGAATCACTGAAAAACATGAAACATAAAATCGATTCTCGAAGGTGTCTCTCGAACGGGAAGCGTAGAGTTGCTGTCTACACCGAAAAGTTGTTCTGTTTGTAGGTGTGTGCGCACCTACAAACTGCTGCAGGTTATGCGAGGGGACTCGATTAAGTATGTCCTCGTATCGCGGCGCGTGGGACGGCGGGCCGCCGGGTGCCGAGTCGGAGTACGCTGGCGCGCGGCCGCCCTACCCCGCGCCGCCCTCCGGCCCCGCGGTGGGGACCCCCGCCCGCGTCGTGCCCACCACCGACCCCTGGACCGGCGCCAGCTACGCGCACTACCCGCAGCCGCAGCACCAGCACCAGCACCAGCCCGGCTACGACTATCAGGCCTACGCCGCCGCACCCAGCTACGGCAACTACAACTATGACTCTTCATACTACCAGAGACCTGATGGTACATATTACGGAAAGTATCCTGACTCAAGATCGTACCAGCCTCAGCATGCCAGCTACGACTACCAGTCTCGACCGCAGGAAAGAGCTCGCTCACCTGTCGACTCACGTAGTTATGATCAGAGACGACCCTATAGATCTAATTCGAGGAGCACTTCTCCCTATGAGAGAAAGGAGCGTGCTTACTCTAGAAAGAGAGAGAGCAGTTACGAGGAAAGTAGTAGACATCACAGGTCAAGGAGTAGGTCTTCTAAAGTTAAAAAATATTCATCCAGCTCGAGTTCCAGATCTCGATCATATACACCGGTTAAGAAAAAGAGATCTTCTGTTTCTTCAGAATCATCTTACAGACGAAAATCCAGCAAGAGTAGAGGAAGTGACCATTCCATGACTCCACCACTTAGGAAAAGAAGTTCTTCACGTTCTCGCAAACCACTCAAGTCAAACAGATCACCAAGTATGAGTAGGTCAGTTAGCATGTCTCCGAGAGATGATGGTAAGAAAAAAGCAGCTAAACCTCATTCCAGTAGAGGTAAAGATAAAAAGCAAAGGGATGGTACACCACCACCCAGAAAGAAGAAAGATATAACTCCATCAAAAGACTATAAAAATTCAAGGAGATCTTCTATGACTCCTCCTAAGAGTTATAAGAAACATGAACATTCTATATCACCCCCGAGAAGTTATAAATTTAAGGACCGTAAGACTGATACGCCTCCTAAAAAAGGAAGGGATAGTTCTGTTACACCGCCTAAGAGTTATGCTAGAAGTGTTTCATCTAGTTCTAAATCTCCATCTAGGTCCGTATCACCGCGTCCGAAGCGGAGACAGTCGCGCTCATCGTCACGATCTCATAGGTCATCGGCGTCTCCTCGCCGTTCACGTTCCATATCCAAGCGTAAAACTCTCAAAACTATTTCCAAACAAAGATCTCACTCCAAGAGCCATTCAGGAAGCGAAAGTAGATCGACTTCGAGACGTCATTCGAAATCGAGAGGAAAGGGTAAACATTCAGTTAGTCCCAAACCTGCCAAGTCGCGATCACGTTCTCGGTCGCGCAGTCAGAGTGGATCACTGAGTGAAGACGAGCGTCGTGGCCAGTTCACAGTCGCTGACAGGAAACGTTTTTGGAAACTGCACAGGAGCAGGCAGGAGGGTAGAGGAAGGGAGGCAAGAACACCCCCCAAAGAAGTGAAACCTCCTCCGGGGGCTGTTGAATCCAAAC
This sequence comes from Achlya flavicornis, assembly GCA_947623365.1. Lineage (NCBI taxonomy): Eukaryota > Metazoa > Arthropoda > Insecta > Lepidoptera > Drepanidae > Achlya > Achlya flavicornis. The sequence goes on along the minus strand of OX392477.1, from coordinate 15,576,271 downwards.
ATGTTGAAGATATTGAGTATGGTGTTCCACCAGAAGTGGAAGGCCCTAACTTCGCAGAGTTACTGCCTACAGCTGAGCAAGTCATGCAGCAAGCTTCCTCATCTAAATCCAAGGTCGTTCCAATACCCATAAAGAACGACGGGAGTTTCTTGGAGATGTTTAAAAAGTTGCAAGAGGAGACTAAAAAGGCGGAGGTTGAAACAAAACCTGTGATTAAAAAGCCTGCCTTGCCATTCATTGGAAAAAGACGTGGAGGCAGAGTTCTCAAGACTGGTTTAGTGAAAAAGGCCAAGGCAATAGATGAACAAACTGTAGATAATGCACCGAAGGATGCATGGTCGCTCTACATGCAGGAAGTAAAGAAATATAGAGAGACATCCTGCGAGGAGGAGCGAAAAACTAGACCTCTTGTCAAATAATTAAGTAGTTATAAGTTTTATAGTTACGATTTTTATTCTGACCTCTCTGTAATGTATATTTACGCATTATCAACATGTTTTTATTTTTAATGTAACCTACCTATGTTAATTGTAACAAAATTGTCTAGGTATTTTCACATGTATTGTATATACTGTGGAACATCATTTCAAAATAAAGAAATTATGACAATGAATGTGTTGTTGTGTTTCTTTGCAGCAAAATGCCCGAAGTGATCAAATCGGCCGCCGATCTCAAAACCGCACCTTTCGACCCGCGGTTCCCTAACCAGAACCAGACAAGGTAATATAAAATTATGTAATTTTCCTACACATTCGAGATGAGCAGCTTCATACTATGATATAGTGATATTTGTAAGTATACATGCACAAGGTTACTGACGTACCGCTTTATAAAACTTTTAGCTTTCCTTAATCAACTTCAAAATGAAGGTTCTCAGTTTCCCATGTATGTATATTCTATTGATAGGCTTGTCTTTGAACACAATCTCACATAAATGATGATGTGGCCGAATGCGGTAATTACACAAATAATTGATATGATTTGGCTAAGTATCAATTGCAGTTGGCAGAACAACGGTAGGTGATGACGACAGATTTCCTCACGATGTATTCCTTCAATTTCCTTCTTCCTTCCGTTTACTAAAACGTACGTGAGAAATTAATTCTATGCGTATTCCGCGAGTGGCGCTGTGCCAATTCCTATAATGAAATGTAAACACAAACTACCCAGTAAGGGTTTCTTCATCATCAGCCTATAATGTCCCACTGCTGAGCAAACCTACTGTTGGAGTTTTCAAGCTGCCTAGAAGGCCTTCAACTAGCTTAACGACTATCACAATTAAGTGATAATCGGGACCAACGGCTTTACGTGCCTTAAGAAGCACGGAGACGCTCGATTTGAAATACCACTAAGCGGTCACCCATCCAGGTACCAGGCACGACGGTGGTAGCGTAACTTGCCGATCGATTACAAACGGCCAATCACGCGACACGAGCGCGAGTAAGGGTTTACCAACTTAAATTATACTCGGGGTACTTGTTTTTTGACAAAAATTACAACAAATCAAGCCCCAAAACAGCAATCTCACAAAATGTAAATAAAGCTAATGTTTCTGTGCAGGCACTGCTACCAGAGCTACTTGGACTTCCACCGCTGCCAGAAGGTGCGAGGCGAGTCGTACGAGCCGTGCCAGTACTTCAAGCGCGTGTACAGGTCGCTGTGCCCCAATGAGTGGGTCGACAAGTGGGACGGACAGCGCTCGGAGGGAACCTTCCCTGGAAGGATCTAAGATTTACTGCTGATTTACTGTTAATTTATGCGATTAATTTTACTTAGGGCAATCAATGTGATAGGCAAATAAATGAGTTGATTCAATACTATGTTTTTATTCGAGAATCATCCAGTCATAATGTACCTATTTGCTGACACTGAACTTGGAGTAAGCGGTGTTTTTTACTTATTGATTACTTTGAATTCTTCTATGGTTGAACAATGTGGCCTTTTCTGTTTCTATTGAAATCGTAGATACAGTAGAGAAATCTAAGTACACGCTGTCTGTAGGTACTTAATTTTTTTACCAAAACTGGGGGAGCGGGTTGTAGGAAGGGTAAAATAATGTAAATAGACTTGTCTGAATGAACAGGCTAATCTCGGAAACCACTGAACGGATTTTCATAGGGTTTTCCCATGTAAAGAAAGCTTGGGTTGAGGCAGCATTATGATAGGCTTTTTCTCATCGAAATAGGCTGTGGCAGTATACTATTGTAGTCTTTGGGCTGATGAGAAATAAGGTACTCATATTGTACCTCTATTGAAATAAACTTAAACAGTATGCATTTAGTACGAACACTCGACAAAAGATGGCGTTATGTACACTAAAAACCCAAATACTATTAAAAAAATATATTTTCAGTTATCAAAAGAGTACATGAATTTATATTGGTCCTGGGAAAGCACCGTGCTCTCTAAGGTCGTCCCATTTCGCAATCCAAAAGTTTGGGCAGATTGTCTCGAAGTACTTCTTGAATATCTTACAATCGTCTACGTCGCCTAGCAACCTCTTACACTTGTGGAAGTCACAATAGTTGTCGTAGCATGCTCTGGAATCACAATTACCATGATAAAAATCAAGATACTTCACCCCTTTCTTCACCCATTGTTTCGCCTGATAAAATAGTCTGAAAACGGTCCTAATTATAGCAAACATTCTTACTTTGTTTGGTTTTGAAATGGATAGCGAGGATCTATTCGCAAAGTTCTGAACTCCTGGTCGCACATCTTGAGTAAATAGTTAAAATAAATAAACAATTGTCTAGATAAAATCTATCAAAAAATAGAAAACCCGATGGACTGATTTGACATATATCTTTTAGGTATATTTTAAAAAGAAATGTTTCTTCAGAAACCATGCAGGTCGCTGGACAATACAATCTTTTTATGAAAATAACATCATCACGGTCTTGCAATCATCTCTCACTCTCAATTTGATTTTCGTGGAGAAACTCTATAGTTCTTTTCGTTTTTGTTACTAAAATTAGTAATATTAGTTCGTAAACTTTCAGACCTAGTTAGTAGCTGAGTAGACGGGCGCGTCCAATAATTATATAATGAAAACAAATAGAATTCCAGTTCCATTAATAATAAATCCGAATATTATGTTCAGTTATGTATTTTTACCAGAGAAACATAGATGTATACTTTCAAAACCTTTATTGTTTAGGTTTTCACCGTTTTAAATAATATTTAAATATACGAGTTAATTATACAACTAACAACTCAATAAATATCATATAATAAATATAAACTGAAATAAAATTTATAAAAAATATTTACAATTTTATACGAAACCAACCAACCAGTTAAATAAATATTGGATATATTTATTACATCAAAGGAAAACTTTAACACCTAATTTATGTGCTCTATGGCCGATTCCGTTTCGCATACACATTCATTCAATATTTTACCAACCAAAACCGATTTTAGGATATACTAGTTTTTCCTACACCAAACAAGTTGGTCCTAAAAAGTTTAGGATAGGTATACTAGTTAGGCCTAGGTTAAACTAGTTGATCCTAATGTATTCTTACATCAGCTTTGCCCAGTAATATATAACATACAATTTTCCTATTCTCATTAGTTCTCCTAAAATATTTTTTTTATTCAATGGCGTCACACGGTTTGTGTATTTTGCCAATTTCCAGTGATATTATAAGTTCTATTCACAATAAATCACTTTCACATAGTCCTCAGTCAGTCATCGTACATAAAAGTCATGTTTTACTACAATGGTGGTCATATACTAACTCTGCACGGTATTTTTGAGACAACTTGAAAAGACACGATACACATAATTAATTTCAATTTCAATAAAACTCAAAATACACGAATTTATAAAAATGAAAACACAACGTCACTCTGCAAGTTCCCGCTAAAAAGTCCCTCCTAAACATTAATATAAATACTATCAGTACAATAAGGAAACATTATTAATGGCCGATTCCTATAATTTACGGGCCGTTATCGGTTAAAACTAAGACTCTTATATTTTTACTAATAATGAAGCAATGACCCCAAAGCTTTGCACAGCAGACCCTCCCATATGGAAGTAGCTATCACAGGTAAAATTAGCTTAGGAAATGATCTATATGCCCAGTTTGGCAAAAAATCTACCATTGGTAAGCAAAAGGATTAGTTTTTTTTTTATAGAAACCGGGCATTTATGAGATACATACAGTTACCAAAGTAGAGTTAAACAGGAAAAAAAATACTGTTTCTGAATATTATCAAATTTGTGTGAAGAATGTCCCAGGACATTTATTATTTGTCACAGTTTATTCTCTGCAATGTCTACTATTATTATAATTTCAAAGCCATTAGTTGAGTATTGACAAATGGTGGCTCATTACGTGGAAGACAAGAATATATGGTTGTAGTAGCTTCTCTCTGCACTCGCATCCCCCCTGGCTCAGTGACAATTGTATGAATAAGCATAATAATTATATGGAATATTGTATAAGCATTTGGAAAAAAAGCTGTAATATGAAAAGATCTTCCACGTCAAAAAAAATAAGCCTTGCCGAGTTTCTTGCCGGAGTCTCCTCAGTTCAAGTATATTTCGAACCGGTGGTAAATTCAACTGTGTGTAACATTCATAAGTGTATTACCAGGGCCTAAATTGAATAAATTACTTTTTGATTTTGATTTTTTATTTGAGTATAGGCTCTAGTAGAGCACTAATGATGGTCAAAGTTTCTGAAGTTACCACCGGATCGAAAGTCAGAATTGACCTGAGAAGAATGGTAAGAAACTTCAATTATATATAAATATGTTACATACATATAAATAAATAAAAAAAACTGTCAAGTGTATGTCGCCGTATTATAATGAACACCGTCAGTTTTCAAGCGGCAATTTTAGAATCGATTTTGTATAGACTTATCAAAGGAGCTCGACTGAGGAAACGATCGAAGACATTTTTGTTCACGTGTTTACTTTACCAGATAAAAAACAATATTAATTATGATCAATGTCTGAATTTTTGTTGGAGATGGTGACTGTTGCGTATTGTTGTTGGCGGTGCAGTATGCCGAGGCACTGCAGGAGGCACTGCGTGCTCGCTGCTGATGTCGCCTGTAAACAACACATTCTTTACAGACCAGAAATGAAAGAAATAAATTTAAACGCGACGGCAGGCATTGAGATTTAAACATAAATTAATATTGCCGTCATCTAAACTAAAAATGCACATTACCAGTCCAAATGTTGACCATAAAAATATTAAATAAAATACCGGAGAAACTTAAGGAGCCAAATGATAATATATTTATGAACCACATAAAATATCTATTAATAAAAAAAAAAAAAAATTGTCTAAATGATTTTATAAATGACCCATTCAGTTTTTTTATATATCTCTAAGGATACAAGCATACGGCCCGCCTGATGGTAAGCGGTCACCGTAGCCATTGGACGCTTACAATACCAGGGGTATCACTCGCGCGTTGCCGACCCTGCTATAATCTCTTTACACTCTTCTTGAAGAACCCCATGCAGTACTCCCTTGGGAAAGCCATGGTGGGGAGCTCATTCCAGAACCTGAGCATCCGCGGTATAAAGATCTTTTGAGACCGCATAGTACGAAATCATTTTGGTTCCAATGTGTTTAAATAAATAATCAATGAATTGAATATATTGCTTACTTTTAACAATAGTAAATCAGGATCGGTGTGCGGGAATGGTGAGTCCGATGATTCTATACACCGCGCCAGAGCAGCGTCACTGTAATATCACAATTCAATTTAAACCATAACATTTCGTCAATCCTTCATATTTCAGTTTAAATGATATAGTGAAATGGAGGGGAATAGAAACGCTTATCGAAAATCAACTTTATACATATAATAAAAGAAATTCGTGTTAGTTACACTATTTATAACTCAAGAACGGCTGAACCGATTTGGCTGAAAATTGATGGGGAGCTAGCTTAAACTTAGAACCAGGAGACGGACATATGATACTTTTTATAGGGTAGGGTAGGTAAGGGGGTAAAGAAGGGGGCGCGGTTGAAACCGTGGGCGGAAAGCTAGTTTATAATAAAATGAATGTATAGAGTGTAACCTGAGTTCAGTGGTCTGCAGCTGCTGGCGCGCGGAGGCCATGGCGTCGTGCACGGCGAGCTGCTCGCGCGCCTGCAGCACCGGGTGCGCGCCCATCGCCTGCATACACACAAGTACAACACAACACAACATTACATTATTATCATATAACTATACATTTCATTTCATATTGTTTCACATTTAGACCTATTAAGAATGTACGGTTTTCATAAAAAATATTTTAATAATTATTTCAATCAATGCAATGTGCCAAACAGTCAGTTCTCAACCATTCCTCAGGTATCCTTATAATTTAATCAACACATATAGAGTTCTTCAATAGAAGGTATAATGAGATTTTAACAGGGTCAGAAACATGCAATGTTACCCCTGTAGCCCTGGTGTTGCAAATATCTATAGGAATATAGGTATCTTATCTTATCTTGTGCAGGGGCCGAGGAATAACTCGGACACTTCGACCCATTGGGATCTATTGTGGTCCCCTAGATACCTTACTCCTCCCCAGTCTCGTTGAAAACTCTTTTCATGAGTTTTACAACGAGGCTAGGAGATATGAGCCTGTAGTCTTCTGGTTTTGGATATCCGATCCCTAGGAGACTCATTCGCTTACCAGCCAGTGCATCGCATGTGCACAGAAGGTGCTCCATGCGTTCCGTATGCTCCCCACACAACCTGCACATGGGTGTTGCGGTTAGACCCATCTTCATGAGCATGTCGTTGGTTCCAAAGTGCCCAGTAAAGGCCCCAAGCAGGTAGCGGATTTGCCCCCTACTCATGTTCCAAATGCATTCCCGGGCTTTAAACGTAGAGCCTAGGAATTTCTTGGAGTGTTGTAGACCGGTGTTAGACAGCCAATGTGTTCGTTGGCTGTGATCTACGAACTCCCTAAATGTGGCCTTTACGAGACACGTCGAAATGCCTACACATGGTTCTGGACCCACAAAGTCATTTGCTGAGCCCTCTCTTGCCAGTTCATCAGCCATTTCGTTACCATGGATTCCTTTGTGCCCAGGGACCCACATCAGTCTTACCCTGTTATGCTTCCCAAGCCTGTTTAGGGTTCGGACAGCATCCAGAACAAGTCCGGAGTCCACTTTGTAGGATGCCATGGCTTTGATTGCAGCCTGACTGTCACTAAGAATATAGATGGATTTACCTTTGGTTCCTCTATCTATATTCTCCTGAGCACAGGTTATAATGGCATATGATTCTGCTTGGAATACAGTTGCCATCTTCCCTAAGCTTTTGCTACATTTGTAACCATTTGTTTTTGGGGCGGGGCTGGGTCTATGCTTTTAAATTTTGTAACATGCTTTGCTTGGTAGTATAGATGCAGGCCTACCTTGCCTTACTCCTTCTGAGCTGGCAAGGTGGCGTGGTCTTGAGGGAGAGCGCTACAGTCGTGTAGATCCTCAAGGCAAGTGCGGTGATGTTTCCTTCTCGAGGTTGCCGCCCCGTTATTGGTCTAATTCCTTATGAATTAGACGTAACAAAAATCACCGGGCTACTTAACACAGGGGTGGCGAGGTCATGCCCCTGGGTGTCCACCATCGAAGAAATCAGATGCTGGATAGCAATGACCTCCCGCGTGTTCGTGCCGTGCGCGGGGACCCGTACGGGAGGATGATGGGATCCTGGTGGCTGAGCCGACGAGCGTAGGCGGTTTAACGTCTCTGAGGCAACACTCCACTTTGGCCCGGATTTCTTCTCACACGGGAGGCCGCAGCTTAGCCAGCTGCGGTCAATCGGCTGCGGGGTCCGGTCAGACGGCCCCCAGGCGAGTTCACTCCCATTGGGGGCTTGCAGACGGCGGCGCTCGCTTACATCGCTAGTGGTAGCGATGTGAGTTGGTGCTGTGCAGTCTCGTGAGTAACCAATGGGGGGAGGACTATATCCCTCGACTAAGCCCTGGTGCTACCGTAGCATCGCCACTTGAGCACTCCATGGCGGGTGGGGATAGTTGAGGGACGAAATAGTTTTACCGGGATTTTTATGGATTTAAAGAATAAAAATAACCACAAGGCGAGACCGGCGAAAGCTGGGACTGCGCTCCAAAAGGCGGGACCGGCGAGAGCTGGGACTGCACAACAGACGGCGGGACCGGCGCAAGCCGGGACTGCATCACCTTCAGCAGGACCTCCCAGGGGCGGGACTGCAGCGGGATCGTCTCGAAGCGGGACTGCGGCGGGACCGTCAAAAGACGGGACTGCTGCGGCACTGCCGAGGGTCGGCACTGCTGCGGGACCACCACTGGGAGGTACTGCAAACAAGCCCACCGGGCATAAGGGTACTGCCAAAGCTGGCGCGACAGGGGAACCTTGTGTCAGAGGTCAAACGACCTCGGACCTTGGGGCCTCAGACGCGACCGGCAGAGGCGGCACCTCTTCGTCACCCGGGGGCCGGCACGAGTCAGGCGGGCGCCGGGCTCGACTATCGGGGGCGCAAAAGAAGAAGCGCCAAAGGCTGAGACAGCAGGCGGCTTTAGAAGGGACTCCTACGGGAGGACCATCGAAGAGGCCGCGTGCTGCTCTAAGTAGCGACAGCGGGGACATGGCGGCCAAGAGGATGAGGACCCAAGGTCAATCGTCCTCGACCGGATCCTTTAGGGATGCGGTGGCGGCTGTGAAACTGGCTGTCGTCACAGTCAAGTACCCGGAGGAGTACTTGAAGGCGGAGGATCTGATGCCTATTCAGGAACTCATAATTGAGAAACTGGAAGAGGCACCGGATCCTCTACCTGTCATCACAGTTGCGCCCGGAGTTGTCGCAGGTGCATTGCATGTTTCCTGCGACAACTCTGACGCAGCGAACTGGTTTCGGGGTGCCATCCACAACGTGGAACTTGGCTCCCTGAAACTAAAGGTTGTCAACGCCAAGGACCTTCCAAACCTTCCAAAGAGTGGAGCCCTCCAAAGATGGGCCACCGCAGGGTGAGGAGGCCATGGACGAAGCCCATGCTCAAGACGGAGCGCAGGAGGCAGCGGTCCAGACTGGGGCGTCAGAGGCGGACTTCGAGGTTGACATCCTCGAGGGCCTCGATACCCTGGGGATTGCGTCGCCAACTGCTCTCGAGGAGAGCCAGGCGCTCGAGGGGGAGCCTCAAAACTGAGGCCCCTCTATAACACCACAGACCCATCAATTCATTCAAGATGGCGGGACTAAGGTGCGTACAAATTAATTTGCATCATTGCAGAGCCGCTACTGCCCTTCTGGCTCGGCAATTGAAGCTTAATACATACGACGTTGCCTTGATACAGGAACCTTACTTGCACAAAGGGACTATAAAAGGCTTAGGTGGGACAGGGGGCATGGTGCTCTATGACTGTCCAACTAATGACGCGAGGACTTGCATCTATATCAGGGGCGGTATAGAGGCAATGCCCTTACGTACTTTCTGTTACAGGGATCTCACAACAACTTTGATCCAAGTGGGGACGGGAACAGAGAAAAGGAAAATCATCCTTGCCTCTGCCTATCTCCCATATGAACAAAAGGAACCAGTAACACCACTAATTAGAAGACTGGTTGACTACGGCACCCAAGGAAACCTTGACCTGATACTTGGCTGCGATGCGAATGCACACCACGTCGTTTGGGGCAGCTCAGATGTCAACAAACGAGGGGAGGATTTGCTGGACTTTGTGTTAAGCTCTTCTTTACAAATCCTGAACGCAGGCAATAAACCCACTTTCAGGACATCTGCAAGAACTGAAGTTATTGACCTGACACTGGCCTCGAACAGGGCCAGCGCTCATATTGAAAATTGGCATGTATCGGACGAAATCTCTCTGTCTGACCATAATTATATATGCTTTAGGTTTAGGACGGCGGGAGAAGCCGAAACTAGACGAAGGAGAAACCCAAGGCACACAAATTGGGACTCGTACAGGAGGGACCTTAAAGTAAATCTAGGGAGCCCTAAAGGTAAGCTTAATTCCATACTAGACATAGAATTTGAAGCGGACAGAATCAGGGCGGGCACCATTGGTGCATGGATAGATAATTGCCCAGAGAAAAAGGCCTTTTGCAAAAAGGTACCATGGTGGACTCCTGAACTATCTAAAATACGTCAGGAGACACGACAGGCCTTCAATGATGCAAAATCCAGGGAAGATTTGCTATTCTAGCATGCTGACGAGGTATAGCACGGCGGTACGCAAGGCCAAAAGAACCAATTGGCGGCAGCATTGCACGTCCATCGAAGCTCTGCCGAGTGGAATGAGGTTGTGCAAAGCAATGTCCATGACTAAGACAAACCCACTATCATCTGTAAAGGATGAAAGTGGGCATTTAACGGAAACTGGACAGGACACTCTGGGCGTGATGTTTAGGACTCACTTCCCAGAATGTATACTGCGCGACAGCGATGAAGAGGAACCAGTCACAAGTGACGAGCTCACAAGGCACACGTCAAAAGATAACTGGCTCACGGCAAAGAAAGTGGTAGATGAAAATAAACTGAAGCTTGCCATAGCGGGCTTCCAGCCTCTCAAATCCCCTGGTCCAGATGGCATCTACCCAATACTATTGCAAGAAGGGGCGTCTATTTTGATACCCCATTTGAGCAAGCTCTACAGAGCCTGCATAGCCTTTAGGTACGTACCCAAGGCATGGCGGGAGGTCAAAGTCACCTTTATACCGAAGGTGGGTAGACCGACTTACGAAGAAGCTAAAGCTTACAGGCCCATCAGTCTATCATCTTTTCTCTTAAAAGCTCTGGAGAAACTGGTAGACAGGTACCTAAGAGAGGGACCACTTAAAGTATTCCCTCTACATAAACTACAGTGCGCCTACAGCCCTGGCAAATCTACGGAAACGGCATTGCACTATGTTGCGAGTCGAGCCGAGGTTGCGCTAGAGGGACAAGAGATCTGCGTCGGAGCTTTCCTCGACATAGAGGGAGCCTTCGATAAGACAACATTTGAGTCCATACGCATCGCTGCAAAGGAACATGGCATCAATGACACCATGTGCAACTGGATTGACTATATGCTGAGAAGCAGGATAGTCAGATCGGAACTGATGGGAGACAGACTTAGCGCAAAAACAACAAGAGGTTGTCCGCAAGGCGGAGTGCTGTCACCATTATTGTGGTGCTTGGTAGTAGACTCGCTACTCACCAAACTCAATACCGGACCATTCTACACAGTAGGCTATGCAGATGATATAGCTATAATGGTTAATGGTAAATTCCCGAACATAGTCTCTGGATTGTTACAACAGGCGTTGAGGATGACAGAAGAATGGTGTACAAAGAACCACCTCTCTATCAACCCAAGCAAAGCAGTCATTATTCCATTCACGAGGAAGAGACAACTAGGAAACCTAGGAGAGCCCTCCCTCAATAGAATAAAGCTGCCCTGGTCTACCGAAGTTAAATATCTGGGTGTAACGCTTGATAAAGAACTCAGGTGGAAAACTCATGTGGAAAATATTACGACTAAGGCCCTACGGGTGTTCGGCATGTGTCGCTCCACGTACGGTAAAACTTGGGGGCTAAAGCCCAAAGTGATACGATGGCTGTACCGGACAATGATAATACCTATTATCACATACGGCAGCATAGTGTGGTGGCCAAGAACAAAGCTTGCCTCGTGCAAAGCGTCACTCACAAGGTTACAAAGAACAGTGTGTCTTGGAATCACGGGTGCTTTCAGGACAACACCTACGGCAGCGATTGAGAGATACCTCAATATCACTCCACTGCATATGACGGTTGAATTGGAGGCAAGGAAGGCATTACATCGTCTTGCTGTTGCTGGACTATGGGATGCCTCCAAGCCAAAGACTAACCATACAAAATTCGATGAAAATGAAGGTCTGGATCGGGTAACAAGCATGATATCCGATAAAATTCAAACTACGTTTGTGTTCGAAAGGTCTTTCAAGGTCCAAATCCCTACAATAGAGGACTGGACGAAGGGACTTGATCCACCAGAACCAGGAAGTCTGGTTTGGTACACTGATGGATCCAAAATGGAATCAGGTACAGGAGCGGGAATATACGCAAAAGGTTACAAATGTAGGAATATAGGTAACTGCTTACCATCAGGCAGGCTTTTTTTGTCAAGGCTCTAATATAAGTTACCTTCGTATGAATTTCAGCGATTGCCCTCAGTCCATTGACCCACTCCTGCCGTGCTCTGGCATCGGTAGCTCTCAGCTTGAGCATATCCCCTGAAGCACAGTTGATGGTGAATGTCCGGGAGTCTTCATCGCTTGGACATATTACTGCTGCTGCTAGGTGTGCCTATCAGTACATTTGATGTATTAGAAATAGGAAGACGATTAATATAAGATTGCAACTTGAAAATCCTTTGGAAAGACCCTCTGGCAGCTGCATATGGCCAGTTCTTCCAGGCTTAATGTACTTATTATTGATGGTGAGATTATGATCAAACAGAAGCCGAGTATTTATATGTTAGAAACTTTGAATGTGCTCAGCTCAGGAACTGCCAGTTAGATCACCCATAATATTGAGAAAGATTAAAACTGCAACACACAGCTAATCTTTAAGAAAAAGAATGAATCTTAGAACTTTAAAATGAAGAACTAGTTTTACCCCCATACTCTAACCCTCTTATTACTTGGGATGGTTTAAAGCAAGTCTGGCAAAACTCAGGTTTTAAATATTTTCGACACTTTCTAATGTCATATAACAAAACGAGGCAGGACTATTTTAAAGCCTGTGTTTTACTAGACTTGGCTTAAACTATCTCATGTAATAGGATAATATGGGTCTAATATTTACCCAGGATAAAAAGTATCCTATCCTATCTTATCCCGTCCTATTAATTCAGAACATATTCATCCTAATCCACAAATATCCAAAATTACATTTATAATATTACTTAGATATGATAATTAATTAAAACAATATACAGTACAAAGAAAGCAGTAACAGGCAAGATTAATACATTTTTGAAAATAAGAATGTTAAATGATGATTTAGCCAGACATTACTTGCACATTAATTCATACTTAACTAACGATAATTATAGTTTGTTTGTTACTGACATGATTCACCTGCAGTACCAGATTAAACATATCCTTTCTGTCTTAAAATTCAAAGATACTACTCTATCAATTGTTATTCAAGTTACTTTAGCTGCAGAAAGTAGGAATAACTGGTAGATATAAAGAGAAATTTAGCATTTTTAATGTGAATGATAGATGCAATAGTAAAGATGGTGCCAACTTAATAAATGGCACACTGTCATACATGCCATGTTGTTGACACTCTGACGCGATTCATAGCTAAAGTGAGCTAACTAGTACAGCTTTAATGTGCCAGTCGCTACCTCTTTTACTTATAAAATCATTCAGTAGAAGTATACTTATATATCCAGCCAAATAATAACACAAAATATATCCACACAATAATTTATAGTTAAGATCAAGCCCTTTAATAGCCTTCTGGGTCCTCACCTCTCCTCTCGCCGGCTGGCCAGGCTGTATCGTATCTCCTGGACCATCAAACAGATAGTACGACAGCACTCCAGTCTCAGGGTCCACTGCGAACCACCGCTGCTGCCACCCTTTCACCACATTTGTGTATTTGTACAGTTGACCAGAAAGGGGCCGGTGAGACCCCAAACCAGTCGCCTTCATCATTTTCAACTTCTCTTCCAGTCTTCCAGCGGGAAATTGATATAAAATTATTGTTTGATTCTACATTTTGTCATTTGCTTCTTCTTCTGTCAATGTCAAACAAATTGTCAATTGACAATTGCTGTCAAATAGGGATGGGTAAAAAATATCGATATATCAAAATATCGATATTTTTTCAGAAAAATATCGATATTAATTAGCGATATTTTTTCCCGCGATATATCAATTTTCGATATTTATTTTCAGATATCAAAATCGATATATTTTTAAAGCTCTGCTGTCTGCTCATGCGTCACATCATGATTTTGACCAATCCGATTTCTTAAATTTAGAAAATATGCAGTAGGCTGTATGGGTTTAGTTTCTTTGCTTCAAACACAAACAAAAATTACTCTCTAATAGAGAGTAATTTTTGTGTCAAGAAATTCGAATTTGTTTTTTTAAATAATAAAACTTATGTTTAAACAGCCAGATGTAGATGTAGGCAATTTTTATAAATAATTGCAAATTGGGCAAAAAATATCGATGTATCGAAATATCGATATTTATTGGGTGATATATATCGATATATTTGAAAAATATCGATACTATCAATATCGATATTTTTTTCCCATTTTCCCATCCCTACTGTCAAACTCAAAAAAAGCTTTATGTTATGCACTGGCAACAAAGAATAGAAGTAATGTCAAAGGCGCAAACTTTATATTTATATCTGTCTCGATAATTTTCATACGATTACTCCATAAGATAAAAAAGGAATGAGATATAGTTGTGTGTTTCTGTTCATACCGCCTGTAACACATTTTGAGTTGTCAGTGGTTACGTTTGGTCTAATTGTACTACCAAATTGAATAGGTCTAAAAGTGAACTATGGTGTTGGCCCTCAGATGTTGTTTTTATTTTAGTCGTAGTTTGTTGACATACAGCAGACGGACGACGACTACGCGAAAATTTAAAATTAATATTGTTTATTTAGATTCAAGCAAAACTAAATGTATTAAATTGTGATCTGTGATAAACACAAAAATGGTGTGTGTTGTAATCGAGTGCAAATATCATTCCTACCGAAAGAAAAATGAATCTGAAATTATTAGCTTTCATCGGTAAGACGGCATTTTGAACATATTTCGGATTTTATTCGTAAGATTGCTTTGATAATTTGTAGAATTGTAGACTAACATTTATGTATTATAGTATTATGCGTATTATATGTTTAAAACAAATTAGATTACCAAAATATTGCTATATTTTAAATATTTTGGTATAGGTTCGAATAGTGCCGTACATTTCTTATCGACAAATCAATGAGGATAAACTTTCCTTCACGAGACGCTGGTCGGGGATTTCGTATTTTTTTGACTTTTTTCATAATTTTAGATAGTTAAATAAAAGAAGATTGTTAATAAAATCACTATTTTGCGTCGTTTCGTTATGAAATGGCTGGCGACAGCTAGGCTGCCGTAATTCCTGCAGAGCCAGAGTCGGCGCATAAATGAATTTATATCAAAAAAACTCATACTTAACCTCAACATCAACCATTAATATCTCGGAAACCATGAGTTTGCTTAAAGCTTTGGGGGAACCAGGTTGAAGGCCTTCCCCCCGCATCACTTACGTTGCGTCCCGTCAATGAAAGTACCATAAATTATGAAAGTGTCTAAATTATAAGATTATATTGTTTATTTTAGATTCCCCGATGACGGTGGGTTAGCGACGCTTTGAAAATTGCTTGGGAAGAGATTCCAGCTGAAAACGTGAGGCATTATGATCGAGAGCATGCATTCCAGTCTTCAGAAGTGCATAGCTAAAAGAAGAGGGCATACGAATTATACAAAAACAGAAAAAGAAATAAAAAGTGAAGTTTTTTTTAGTTTTTAGGCCTTTTTCGTTGTTTGTGTTTTCGACATTTTTATTTAAATATAAATTTATAATTTTATTGATAATTTATTTAAACAATTACTTGCCTAAACGGTACACAAAAATATTGTTTTATGATTAATTTAATAATAAACGCGTAAATGATTTTTATTTTATTTTAAAACCTTATCTGTAAACTGTCTATAGTATAAGTACCTACTTGAAGAAAGTATGTACCTATTCATTTTTGTATGGGAGCTGGCATAGCCACCCACCGCCATTTAGATTTTAACAATTATTATAAACTATCTGTCCCCCTCGGTTTAACCCGCGTTCCCGGGATAAAAAGTAGCATGTGTCCTTCTCCGTACCATAGGCTATCTGCATGCCAAATTTCATGATGATCAGTTGAGGCGTGAAGGCGTAACAAACAAACTCACTTTCGCATTTATAATATTTGAGGATTAATTTATTACGTGGTTGGTTTAAATATTTATTAGAGTAGAGTAAAACCAAGAAGCTCGAAAAAACATTAGGATAAACTTTCTGGGACGGGACGCTGGTTTTGGTGCTCATTTCTTTTTACAGATGGTAGTTGATCTAAGAAGTCTTTCAGCGAAGTCTTTTCAAGAAGCAACTTCATAGTTTTTGAGATTTTAACTATTGAAGTGTGTTAATCAAAGTAAAACAAAGAATATCGTGCAAAAACGGCGGAAAAGCTTCCCCCCCTTCCCCGCGTCTCGTCCAGGAAAGTTTTACCATTTCTATTTTTTATTTAAACCAAATTTTGTCGATATCGATATTATTGTATTCAGAACCCTATTGTAAATTTACTTGATCAATAAAGTCTTGCAACAGTGTACAACCTTACTATTTTAGGATATAGTAAATATATAACTGTCTCTTTTTGGCACAACGAATCCCAATAAGAGTAATGAGTACAGCTATTCAGAAGTCGCTTCATTTATTAGCGGGGTTTCTTCGCTAGTCTTTATTCTATGACTGGCAATATACAAAAGTAACCGTAACATTTTGTTTCAATATTCAACTTATCAGTGAATGAAGAACGATTAGTCGATTAATATTATGTTTTTTTTTTTGTCTTCAGTGGCCTCATACGGCTTGTGTATTTTGCCAATTTCCAGTTATATTATAAGTTCTAGACACAATAAATCATTTTCACATAGTCCTCAGTCAGTCACCCTACATAAAAGTCATGTTTTAGTACAATGGTGGTCATTATACTAAAACTTTTCACGGACTTCTTGAGACAACTTGAAAAGTCACGATACACATAATTCATTTCATTTAACTTCACTGGTGCACATGGATGATCGTTATTTGGTAAAATACCACCAAAAATACACAATAAAACTCAAAATACACAAATTAATGAAAATAAAAATGAAAACGCAACGTCACTCTGTAAGTTCCCGCCAAAAAGGTCAATTAATTAACAAGTCAAAAAAAACTTTATGTTATGCACTCGCAAGATACAAAATTAACCGTAACATTTTGTTTCAATATTCAATGAGAAGTTTTCTTGTAGGTATTTAAAGAGTTGCTACAAAATAACTAGGTGGCGCTGTCATCACGAAATTGAATTGTCAAATCAAAATATGCTGTCACATAACTTTAGTGTTGCCACATAGGCCAACAGCGGAAGGAGTCCATCCTTTTTAATTCAAAATCGACAATTGAAAAAAAAAAAATACAGATTTCTTTTATTAAGTGTTAATTGATATTAATGGCAACCATGAACATGATTAAATGAAACCTAATTTCAGAGGAGCATAACTATATTTTCGTTGCTTTTTGGTAACAGCCTGTTTTTTTTCGTCCGAAATTAGTAATAAGAGGCGGCAACACTGGTATGAGTGGATGTTTGTTTCCGTTGTTTGTTTTGTTGTGGAAGTCACGCTTAAGGATTATTTGTTTCTATCATTGTTTTGATATTTGTTGGACATCCACCCTTGTTGCTCTTATCCACTGTGACCTTAGTGGTTCATCAGTTGGAAATGTAAGACGGCCCTTATTGGTACAATTCACAACTGCACAAACACGCATTTTCAATAGTTTTCAAATCATTCAAATCTAAGCTAAATTTCACAAAAGTTTTGAACAAAACACACATGATAGTGACATAATACTAGTTACAGACGATCCGACTGTCGGACTTCTGATGGTCAGGGCCGTGTGTAGCGCGGCAGGACTCTCTAAAGCGACTGGCTACGCAGGGCTGCCGGTGGTGACGTCACCAGGGGAAGAGTGGGCCGCGGGGTGCGCCCGCGTCTCTTGGCAGGCAGTGCGAGATAAGCCACCTAACGGGATACCGCGGTCGATAAGAACACCTTGTCAATCAAATCATGCATGTATAATTAAATATTGTGAGACTAACTTTATTTTATTGATAACACAGTATATACTGTAGTCTTTGGGCAGGACGTCGAAAGCTTCCAACCGGTATTAGTAATAATTATGTGGGTGTTGCCGCACTATACACTTTCCTACGGCAGGACGTACCTTGGCCGTGTCTCCTGCGTAATAATAAAAATAGGAGTCCGACATTGGAACGTCTGTTACCAGTATAAAGCCAAATAGTTATGGGCTGCGTTCAGTAACTACGCCGTGTGATCGCCCGAAGATCATCGTAGCGTCTGTGGTAGCGTTCAGTAACAGTTCAATAACATGTGTATTAACTGAACGCACCCATGAAGTTACATAGTTTTTTTTTTATTGAACTGACAGCAAGATAGTTCGTTTCAGTCATATTAACGCCATCTATTGAGACTTAGAGAAAAGAAAATTAAATACCTACAAGAAAACTTCTCATTACGTTTATCAGTGAATGAAGAACGAAAGAACGATTAATATTATGATACATTTAAAACAGACACATTTGGTAATGTTAAAAACAATAAATAATAATAAAAGTCCGGCAAACAACCCTCTTCAAATTCCGCGGTACATCGGTGGATCGGTGGCGTTCGATTTTTTAAATTATAGATAGATAAAAAACGATTATTTTTTCAACGTTTTTTCACATCCCTAAAAAAGTTATTTATTGTACAACAATAGGTACCTATATATTTTATTTATTTGATTGTTGGTTTAGGTGGTTTAGAAAATCAACAAATAAAAAAGAAAAAGGGTTGAAATCATAGAACATTTATACTCTCACGAGGTTGAAATCCTTCTAGTTGCTTAATTTAAAATGTATGTTTCTCTCTAAATTGGTAACAACGATTGTACCAACCAAATCTTCGATTTTATTAAAATGGTGTTCAAGTTGGTTCGTACTGATACGTCGGAGCCTTGTAAAATCAAGCTTCCAGTGGGAACACATTTAATTGGACGAGGCAAACTGCTTGCTGTAAGTAAACAATATTTAATTAGAGGATACAATATTATTAGCTACATGTATTTTTATATGAACATACAGGGATGCAACGAAGCAACTGTCCTGTGCCTTGCATGTATGAGTCACACACCGCATATAAGTATAGAAAAAAAATAACTATCTTGTTTATTGCACCATCACATGGTGTCGCTTAAATTGTCAAATTCTGGGAAGTTAATATTATATTATAGACTTCTGGTACCTATGCCTAACTAAACAGAAGCAAGTTGAATATGAATCAGAGTTTAATTTCAAGCTAGCCAGCAGGACTGGTTCCGTAGTCATGAAGGAACCTTTATTGTTTCACCACCCGTTTGTCTGTCTGTAGGTTAGCTAAATCTAGAATTTTGAATTTTGACTCTAAGTACAGGATGAGGCACGAATGGTAAGCACAGATAGGCATTAGTGGGGGCAAGCTCGCGCATGTACACTTTTGGCCAAATCACAGTAGCCAAATGACACACAAGAAAGAAGATGATGAGTATCGACTGACGAACCAATTGTGTGCAGCTCAGCGCTCCCCCCTGCATCATTCCGCCAAACAGACCGAAAATTAACTATTGCGCAGGTGTCAATCTGTGCTCACGACTCATGCCCCTTACTATACCTACTTGGTAGATGTAATTTGGCATTGGTATACATATTAATTACACCAACAAAGTGGTAAAATAAAATCTTATTTTTATAGTTATAGTCTCCTGTACTTAAAGTGGGGATGAATATTTTTATTGTCATCTATCCCATAGTATGTGGTGTTGTTAGTTAAGTCGAGGAGAAAAATATTATGGGTGTGTCAAATTGATTTTTCGATTTGAGACCCATTTGCGAAATATAAAGGTTTAAAGTGAAATTTTTTGTTAGAGTTAAGTGTCCCCTCCCCTGCCAGCTTAATGGTTGTTTATGGAAAATTCACAGCAGTAGTATACAATACATGACTTACAACAATATTTAAGTCACCACAGTTATAAAAGTAGTGATGATCATAGCTACCACAACCATAGATTTATGCAAGTAATATTATAGTTAGTTTTAAAAAGTTATTTCATTTTTCAGTGTGAGGATAAACGAGTGTCAAGGCAGCATGGGGAGTTGGAAGTTACTGAGGATTCAGTGTCCATCAAATCTGTAAGATATTTAGCATTTTTTCTGCTGTCTAGTTTTATTTGAAAATATGTCACCAAATACGTATTGGTAAGTTCTGGCTACTGCAATTGTTCCCTTGTAAGCTTTGGGTGGTTGCCACCTTTGTCATCATCATTACTTATGAATTATCATCTCTCCAACTGTGGCCTATACAAAGAAATGCTTGTCTATTAACTCATTTCTAATAGGTTCCCCAAGTAGCAAAATTTGGTCCTGTAAAATAAGTATCCTAGGAGCATGTTGTTCTATAGAACTCTTGGAAAAAGGATTGAAAGTGCTTGTAGCGCAATCAGTGATCTTACTCAAAGAGTCTATTAGACTCTTAAAAGATGTTAAGTTAAAGGCGATGTTGGCTCAGTGGTAGTGACGTTGGATACCGAGACGAAGGCCCCGGGTTCGAATCCTACAATGAGCTTGAGCTTTCTTCCGGTGAAGGAAAACATCGTGAGAAACCATAGCACGGTGTTAGGGTACTTTGTAGTACCCATCTGGCTGGCTACCACCCTCAAGTTGAAAATCTGTAGCCAAGCACCATGGTGTGTTCCGAGAGCTGCACTTGAGAGCCAGTTCCTTCTAGGCTTTGTGTGCTTACCACCTTCGACCACATCATCACTCACCATGGTGAGATTGTGGCCAAACAGACCTATACAAAAAAAAAAAGTCTTATAGCTTGATTACTGTAGGAGTATTTTGCTAATTGGGAAACATTCTATACTCATTATTGTTCGCCAAATCTTTTCAGCTCCACTCCAACCCCTGCTTCTATATAAGAAGGAGTACAGATAATACACAAATATTAAAACAAGAATGTACTATAAATCTTAGCCATGGTGACAAGTTCGGTCTCCTCCCATGCAAATATTGGTACGAGTTATTACACTGTACATCTGAACACGAAGGTCCTGCGTCAATTACTGAGAATGTGACAGAATGTAAAGAGAATGTGAATGACAATATCGACACGGAAGAACAGGTTGAAGACAAGTCAATTCTTGATACACAACCTATTCCATACGATTATAATTGTCAATTGAGTGAGACAGTTGAAAAAGACCCAAACATTTCTCAGCCTTCAAAGGAGACAGCTGAAAAAGACCCAAATATTTCACAGCCTTTGAATTTAGCTATAAATGAGAGTGTAGCTGATGATGCCGAATCACCAGGGTCTCCATCATTAATTCGTAAGATAGTTAATACATAATACTTACACATACATAATCATTTATTATATTGCATAATAGTTTCTATCGCATTGGTAACTAGCTAAATGCCAACTTGACATGGTGTTGTCTCTCCTTGTCTCAATATGCTACTATAAAATCTCCCAAGTTTTAGTAGAAAATGCACAAACAAAATAAAAAAAGGAAAAGAACGATGGGTCATTTTATATGAAACACGTCCCCAGAGTGTAGCACTATGAGCTATGGTGGAGATTGTTGGCCACATCGAGGGCATCATTTCATTGTATGACACCAAGTCTGGATTCCATGGGAAAAAAAAGATATTGACGGTTAGAGCAGACAAAATAATGTGTAACTTTGTTACCGTCCCGCAGTATTTGTATAACTTTTCTGGTTTAAAAGTATTATATATGCTAATGCAGAGTTTAATCTATCTTTGTGCTAAGTTTCACCCACATCTGATAAGCCATTTCGGCGTAATTTAATAACAAACATCGATAAAAACATAAGCATTTTTACTTACATTACTAGGATAAGGTAAAGATCTAAATATTATTATTTCTTTTTTTATTTGGCACAGCAAACAATGACACTCACATATTACCTACCTACTATATGACATTTTGTTTAATTGCCGTTCTTTAAGTGTAATCAGCCCCATGGGCAATGACTGACTGGATTATGGTAAATAGCAAAACATAATAAAAAAGAGAACTTGAAGATGACTAAAAACTGAATATGGTTTAAAATATGAATTTGGTTAGTGAGTCATATTTTTTTTATGTTCCATATCGTTAATTATAACCGAAGACACGTACATAAAGTAGGTACCTACTTTGTATCCCGGAAACACATGTAAAATCCCGAGGTACAAATTAATAGTATACTTTAACGTTATTAATGCGAAAGATAGTTTTTTTATATCACTAAGGCAGCAAACAAACATACGCCCCGCCTGATGGTAAGCGGTTACCATAGCGGTTACCGTACCCTATATAGACGCTTGTAACACCTAGGGTAACACGCACGTTGCTGACCCTGCAAAATCTCTTCACACCTTTGGAAAACCTCGGTGGGGCGCTCATTCTACAGGCTGAGCGTCCGCGGTAGTGAGCTCCATTGAAACCGCACAGTACGAAACTATTTCGGTTCCAATGTGTGACGTTGGACTCCCCGTCGATGGAGAGAGTTGCGATGGTAGAAGGTAGCCGTGGGCATCAGGTCAAAACATTCTTTAGAACACTGTCCGTTGTACAAGCGGTACAACACACATAAGGAGGCAGAGTCTCTTCTCAGACTAACGGGCTCTACACCGCTTGTGAGCTCGGGATCGTCGATAATTGTAATGCGAGAGTAGATCTGTCCGTTTGTTACGGTTTCACAGCTATGTTACTGGACCGATATCGATAAATATTAGTAGACAGATAGCATGGAACCTGGAAATTGACATACAGTTATTTTTGTCTTGAAAACGCGGTTGGTATCGCTGGTATTGAGTATTCTGTGCCGCAGGGCAGAGCTAATAATAACAAAAAACAATCATTACCAAAGGAACATTTTTGTAACGTCAAATGTGAATATCTTTTTTCTCCCATGGAATTCAGACTTGCTGTCATAGAATAAAATAATGTGCTCGACGAGACCTACAATTACCACTATAGCTCATCTTGCTACAGTCTGGGGACGTTATTACCCATTCTTCTTTCATAGGCAATATGAAAGTATCTTTTTGGTACAGTATGAGGCACGAATGGAAAAGCAATTAAAAAAGTATACCTTTATATTATAGCAACCGATATTCCAATATCAAGTAAAGATAGTGATGATAATCCATCAGTTCCATCTGATCAAAATGCTGAAGCGAGAGTAATAAAACGAAGTAATAGCACAGCGTCAGATGATCCGAGTCCAGTTGATGTTAAAAAGGTGAAGACAGAACCGGAGAATAACAAAGATGCTATACCGGGACCTAGCAACGATCAAGCGGTAAGCTTTGTCATTTTTCTATAATTTTTAAACAGGAATACCTACTCACATTATTATATGATTTATTAATTCATTTCAGGGTTCAAGTGGTGACAAAAATGATAATGGTGTACCACCATCTCCGGTGAAACCACCTATGCGTGAGAGATGTATTTATGGTGCAAACTGCTACAGGCAAGTTCTAATAGACATCAATTATATTTTAACTAAAAACTCGCTTTCCCGCGCTCCAGGGATAAAACACAGTATGCTCACTTTAAGGCCTTTGCTTGCGGCGGCTTTGTGTGAAGGGTCGCTCACTTCCCTCCAATATGGCTGAGGGCGGTGGCTGCCACACGCGTCATATGCGTGAACAGGTGCTGCTTGTGGGGGCTGGTCTGCGCCGAGTTTACCATTTATTTAAATATTATTAAATATAGATTCAGTCTACTTTGTAGTTCTTGCCGCCGCGCCGGGGCACGCAATTGTTGTCAGTGCGATTAGAATGTAAATATTATGTAATTAATCTAAGCTTGTTATGAAAAGCGAACGGCTGTTGTCTGAAATCGAGAGTACACTAACTAGTGTCTCCGATTGGGGTCGACAAAACCTAGTCCATTACAACCCCACCAAGACTCAAACCTGCGCGTTCACCGCTAAGAAAACCCCATTTGCTGTGGCTCCACAGTTCCAGAACACGTCCCTGAACATCAGCAAAAGCATCGGGATCCTTGGCGTCGACATTTCTAGCGATGTTTTGTTCCGTAGTCACTTAGAAGACAAGCAAGGTTAAGCTAGCATCCAAAAAGCTCGGGGTGCTCAACAAAGCCAAGCTGTACTTCACATCGGGGCACAAGCTGCAACTTTATAAGTCGCAAGTCCGGCCTCATATGGAGTACTGTTGTCATCTGTGGGCGGGGGCACCTGGATACCAGCTTGGGCCTCTAGACTCGGTTCAGCGACGTGCCATCAGAACTGTCGACGATCCCGAGCTCACAAGCGGTTTAGAGCCCCTCAGTCTGAGGCCTCCTTATGTGTGTTCTACCGCTTGTACAACGGACAGTGTTCTGAAGAATTGTTTAAGATAATGCCCTGCCCAGCTACCTTCCACCATCGCAATTCTCGCCATCGACGGGGAGTCCATCCGCACACATTGAAACCAGAATTGTTTCGAACTGTGCGGTCTCAAAGGAGCTTCCTTCCGCGGACGCTCAGATCGTGGAATGAGCTTGTGCGGTTTTAGCAATCTTTTGAGATAAAATTATGCTGGCAGGCTTTTGTGAATTTGGGTAATGCAATAAAAGTATATGTATGTGGGTGGAAAAGTTCGTTCCCGCAGTTTTCAGAGAGAGCAATTGAACACCACCTACCTCGATCAACATCCAGGGGCTGAAGGATGCCTTCAGGCATGCACGGCATGCCACGTGGAGTCCAGAGGAGGCCAACACGGCTGACAATAGTCCAACAGCGATGAAAACTACACACTGCACGGGAGTATTGAATAAAGTCCACAACCAGTAAATACGAATGGTTAGAACGTCTAACTTGAGGATACGAATCGACCACAAATGAGAGGAGCAGGAAACGTCCTTCCTTCTCAACGCGTAGAAGCTACCTGCCGGTCGTCGCGGCCCTCAAACCGCAGCACCGTCGAAGCGAGTGGCGGTGGATTACCAACTACCCTCAATTCAACGGCAGAAACCGAACATACCCCCCACCGAAATCAATATGATTGATTTCCCTAAATGAATGATAAGTGTTGGGTATGAATTACATAAACATAATGCAATAAAATAAATAAACTTACGAAGCTTATGTGTATAGAATTTTCTAAATGTAAAGTGTACATGGTACAGTATAAAATAAACTTACTTACTAAATAATTTGTGAAAGATTAATTTGCATATGGTAACGGACAGACCTTATTTGTAGGTCTCTTGATTAATCCACTTTTTGTACGCAAAGTCAAAACGCGATTTATTTTGTCTACACCACTATGTACTTCTTCAACCCGAGCTAAATTCCATTGGAGAGGTTTAGTCAGATTTGACTTCAGTAAAACTAAATCTCCAACTTTCAAGTTGGGCGGAGACGTGAACCACTTTGCTCTCTGCTGGAGAGTATGAAGATAGTCATCTGACCAACGCTTCCAAAACGACTGTGAAACCTTCTGAATGGATTGCCAACGTGACAATCTGTTCTGAGGAACATCCTCAAAGTCATATTCTGGAACAGCTAATAAGCTTTGGCCTATTAAAAAATGTCCAGCGGTTAATACGTCAAACTCGTTTGGGTTATCTGATAAAGAACAGAGAGGGCGTGAATTTAAAACAGCTTCAACCCTGCAGAAAACAGTACTTAGCTCTTCGAATGTAAGAGATTTGTCACCTACTACACGGTAGAGGTGATGTTTCGCGGACTTAATACCTGCTTCCCAGAGTCCACCCAATGCAGCGAGTCCGCGGCGAGCCACAAAGCGATCGAAGGCAGCTAAAAAACAATCACAACTTAGATCTGTGAGTACTTCTAAGTGCACAGCTTTCGTTGAGAAGCAAACGAACAGGCACAAGTACGACTTGTATACCCTCGCGTTACGCCTCAAACTTTCCTTCACTAGAAAGGGTCCACCTAAATCACATCCAACGTGATTAAAAACCTTATCAGGTTGTAGTCTAGGCGCGGGTAACGTACCCATAACAGGTTGAATTGAGCTTGGGCGGCATCGAAAACACATCCTGCACTTAGATAGAACAGATCGTATAATGCTACGAGCATTAACTATCCAATAAGTTTTACATAGTATGCCTTGTAACGTACGAGGCCCTACATGTAAATATAATTTATGAAAATATTCAATAATTAAATTGATCGTGTGACATTTAGGTAGTAGCACAGGGTGCTTCATATTATAAGGTAGGTCGGACTGCACGAGCCTACCCCCCACCCTGAGGAATTCATGAGAATCAACAAAGGGTGAAAGTTTGCGCAGTGACGCAACATATTTATGTTTTTTCAATGACGATATTTCGTTATGAAAATGATTAGATTGAATTACTCGTATAATAGAACTATGGGCAGTCTTCAACTCTGAAGTTCTGAGAGGTCCGTTTGTCCTCACAGATATTTTTAACTTCAGGTTGTTTATAAATCTATGGCACCATGCCATGACGCGTTGCAATCTATTAAAAGATGAGAATTTATTAAAAGTTTCTTCTAAGACATTTTTAAGAATAATATTTTTATGGTCACACGAACTTAAAACAAATGTATCGCAATTAGATTTCATGTCTGAAATTTTAAAAGTATCTTTGACATAAAATGCTTTGATTGGCCATTTTTGTTGGTCACCATACAGCCACAATGGACCGTGAACCCACTCCGCAGCGCCTTCCACGAAGCGAGCCGGCATCGCACCGCGCGAACAGACATCAGCAGCATTATTTTCGCTGTTCACGTGAAACCAACAATTAGGCGGGACCACGGCGGTCACCTGACTAACACGGTTAGCCACAAAAGTTTTTAACTTATAAGGTGGCGTTTGGAGCCACGCTAAAACGTTGTTCGAATCACCCAACGCGATGATAGAAACTTTAAAATCATTTAAGTTTTTTAAGACAAAACTAACTAGTTTCGAGAGCAGCACGGCTGCCTCAAGTTCAAGTCTCGGAATTGACAAAATCGGATTTAGAGGTGCGACTTTAGATTTGCTTGTCAACAACCTTAACTTTACGTGATCATCTTTATCAACACTGCGTAAATATATGCACGCTGCATAGCCGCGCGACGACGCATCGCAGAATGCTATCAGTTGCACTTCAGTGAAGTTAGAAATTAAAACATGACGCTCAATTCGTAAATTACCTAACGCTGCTAACTCTGCTATGAATTTGTTCCATTGGGAGGTCAGCTCAGATGGCAGCTGATCATCCCACCCAAGGCCAAGTTTCCAAAGGTCTTGCATTATGCACTTTGCGACGAAAGTACAAGGTGAAATAAAACCTACTGGGTCAAATATACTCGCGAGTAGTTTTAAAACGGAGCGTTTAGTTTGTTTTGCGTCAGTTAAAATATAATTAAAAGAAAATGAGTCACACGAGGGTAACCATGTCAAACCTAAAACCTTGAGAGAAGACGATAACGTATCGTCCTGAAAGTTGATAGCAGAAACCTGGTCAGATTGCATTCTTGATAGCAACTCTGGACAGTTACTGGCCCACTTTCTTAAATCGAAACCACCACTTTTAAGTAGGGAAATTAAATCGTCTTGCAACGTGCAAGCTTCATTCATACTTTGACAAGACCATAAGACGTCATCAACATAAAACCCTTCTTTAAGCACCTCTGCTGCCTTGGTTCTAGGCTGCTCAGCATGAGCTAGCTCATCTGAAGCCAATTGGTGTAAAGTGCGCACCGCGACAAATGGTGCACTACGAAGGCCGTAGGTATTTCGAGTTAACTCATAAACACGAACAGGTTCAGTAGGATCGTCACGCCAGAGTATGTGCTGGTACTTCCTATCAGCAGGATCAATGATAACGGCTCGATACATCTTGGACACATCAGCAGTAAAGCAGACTTCGTAAAGTCTAAAATTATTTATTATTTTAAGTATGTCCTGATGTAGTTTTCTACCTATCAAAAGTGCATCATTGAGCGAAGCACCAGAGCTAGTTTTGGCAGAGCCATCGTACACTACACGCAAGGGCGTCGTAGTACTTGACGGACGTAACACACAATGGTGTGGAATAAAATAACCTGAGGGTTCAGTACCTTGAAACGGTACCATATGTCCGAGTGACTCGTACTCCTTCATGAAGTCGACGTAGGCCTTACGAAGGTCTGGAGATCGAGCGAGACGGCGCTCGACCTGAGTTAGTCGCTTAAGGGCAGTATCATATGAGTCACCAAGTGGTTTATGCTCAGGATTCAATAAAATCGGGGAAACATACCGCCCGATTTCATCACGATAATGTTTTTCAACATATATTTTTTCCGCTAATATTTCCAACGGATCTATAGGAACTTCGCACGGCGGAGATTCCACTTCCCAAAAACGTTTGAGAGTTTCATTCAATGAATTTTCTTCGACAGTGTACGACACTAGCGATGTTGTAGACGCTACAACTTGACAATTATTGCTAGAGGATTGCATCTCTAGTCTTCCCGTCACGACATAACCAAATACGCTACTCAACGCGACTGGCAAATCGGCGTTAATAATCATTTTCTTCCCATCATAAATATAAGGAAAAATGTCACTACCTAAAATAATATCTATCTGAGATTTTCTATAAAACCACGGATCGGCTAGCTGTACATTCTTAAAATCATTAACAACATTGTGAGGTATTGGAACGGTAGGCAAATCGGAAGTGAGCTGAGATAAAATAACAGCATTGAGATTAAAATTGGGAGTCGCGCAGTGACGCGGCTTTATGGTTAACGAAACCATCCCTTTGTTTTTTACATGTTCGCCACCTAGACCATAAATATTGTATGGGCACTTATAAGCAGATAATCCTAATCGTTGAAAGCAGTCATGTGTGATAAAATTCGATTGCGCGCCAGAATCTATCAAAACGCGGCAAGATTGGTAGTTATTAAATGAGTCTAAAATATGAATAACAGCTGTCCCTAGTATAACTGCGTAGTTATACGTAGATGCTATATGGTTGTTACTGATAGCGGATGCTTGATGACTCATTTGTGTTTCGCTCGGCGAGGGCTCGGACGTGCCAGCGGCGGGCACATAGTGTGAAGCCAATAGTTTCGATTCACTATTGCTCGGCTCCCGGTGCAATAACACATGATGCGGTTGCTTACAAACATAACATCTAAAATCGCTTTTGCATTCATTCGACGTATGATTAGTTTTAAGGCAATTTTGACACAACTTTAAATCATTAGCACGGCTAATACGTTGAGTATTGGTCAGCTTACGAAACTGATCACATCTAAAAATCATATGATTTTCGCCACAATGCAAACACGACATTTTTTTATGAGATGAAGTTGCGTGTGTATAATTATTTTTACCCTGCTTCGGTACAAACGGTTTACGTTGATTAGTCTGCTGTGCACTTGAACTAACAGAATAAGATGAAGAATGAGTTAAAACTTTGATATGATTTTGAACAAAGGTAATTAAGTCTGTAAATGTTGGAATAGTTTTTTGATCAAGTTTTAATTCAAAGTTTTTACGTGTATAGGGATCTAAAGCCCTTAAAGCGATATGACACATCACGTAACTACTCAGATTTTCAATATTTAGCGCTTGAATAGCTTTATAAGAATGGTCAAAATTTTCTATAAATGAATTTAAATTATCAGATGTTTCTTTTTGTAATGGCGAAAAGTTTAACATTTTATCTAAATACCTACCGACTAACATCCTATTATCTTGATATTTATCAAGTAGACTTTGCCAAACGACCTCATAGTTATTCGCAGAAATAGGTACACTTTTTACAATATTAAGTGCAGAACCCTTAGTACACGATAATAAATAGTGGAATTTATCTATCTTTGGAATACTGCTCTTATTATGAACCAAAGAACAGAATGTTTCAAAAAATGTATTAAAATTTTCAATGTTTCCATCAAACGTAAAAAGTTCTAACTTTGGAAGCCTTGGTTGAGATTCAACAGAGCGCGAAGTGGTTTCAGCCTTAACACAATAAACATTAGGCTCAATTTTCGATGCACATAACTTGACTCGAAAATACAAATCATCAAAACTCTTTAACTCCTGACTACGAAGGGTTGACTTCGCGTCATGTTCAAGTTCTTTTTCTAGAATTGCAAAGACTAAACTCTCGAATGAACTACGTAATTTATCAATATCACACATTTGAATCATAAATAATTCTTTAGACTCAACATTAGAAATATCTTTCGACAAATCAAATAAATTTTGTATTTGTTCAAACATTCGTTGTTTTTTATGAATTAACACGGTTAACTCAGTACTTTGGTACACCTCAGGCACTTCTTTACTTTTAATAGGAGGCGCCATTTTGATGCACTAACTACGCAGTGGGCGTGGACAAAAGAATGTTTGTAAAATAACGAAAAATAACCAATGTTTGTATGCAAATTAATCACAAATATATCAAATATAATATGTACGACAAATATATGTGTATATAATGTGAAAATATAATAATATAAAGCTGCCAGCATAAGATAAAAAAATTACTTATTTTTTTTTATATTATGAAGGTATCTTACAATGGGAAAACTAAATGACTTTGTTTGATTTTAACAATCAATTATTAATGAAATATTTACAAAATAGGGATAGTAAAGAACGTCTTTACTTAGTAATAACAAGCTACCAGCTAGTTATGACAAAACTATGTACCTGACACGGTCAGAACATAAAATATGAATAAATTTACACTAACTACGAGTTAGGTAGGAAAAATTCTAGCACGGCTAGATTAGAACTACGAGTTCTAGAATTCACAAAAACCTATCCGGTAAACGAAGGACCAATTAGATTGTGCGGTTTTAGCAATCTTTTGAGATAAAATTATGC
Organism: Achlya flavicornis; assembly: GCA_947623365.1. Classification (NCBI taxonomy): domain Eukaryota; kingdom Metazoa; phylum Arthropoda; class Insecta; order Lepidoptera; family Drepanidae; genus Achlya; species Achlya flavicornis. Next base: position 15,545,515 of record OX392477.1, on the reverse strand, counting down.
TGGCAGGCTTTTGTGAATTTGGGTAATGCAATAAAAGTATATGTATGTGGGTGGAAAAGTTCGTTCCCGCAGTTTTCAGAGAGAGCAATTGAACACCACCTACCTCGATCAACATCCAGGGGCTGAAGGATGCCTTCAGGCATGCACGGCATGCCACGTGGAGTCCAGAGGAGGCCAACACGGCTGACAATAGTCCAACAGCGATGAAAACTACACACTGCACGGGAGTATTGAATAAAGTCCACAACCAGTAAATACGAATGGTTAGAACGTCTAACTTGAGGATACGAATCGACCACAAATGAGAGGAGCAGGAAACGTCCTTCCTTCTCAACGCGTAGAAGCTACCTGCCGGTCGTCGCGGCCCTCAAACCGCAGCACCGTCGAAGCGAGTGGCGGTGGATTACCAACTACCCTCAATTCAACGGCAGAAACCGAACAGAGCTCCTTGCCGTGGTTTTCCCAATGGAGTTCAGCATGGGGTTCTTCAAAAAGGGTGTTAAGAGATTTCTACAGGGTCGGCAACGCGAGTGACGGCTCTGGTGTTGCAAGCGTCCATAGGCCGGTAACCGCTTACCATCAGGCGGGCCGCATGCTTGTTTGCTACCTAAGTAGTATAAAAAAAAACGTTTGCAAGCCCTAAAGATGACCAACACTGGCGTGTAACCTCCCTTTTAAATGGAGGAGTCGGCCAGCCAGGGTAATCAGCTGATGGTAGATATTTCCTCGTTAGACGTAATCCGCAACACAAAGCTGAGTTCAGCCACCCACAAGACGGCGACTGGGGCGGCGGCGAGCGCGGCGTGTGTCCGTACGGCGCCGCGTGCCGCCGCCGCGACCCGCGCCACTGGCGACTACACACGCACCCCGACGGAGTGGACCCGCCACAACCGCACGATAGACCAGGTATGTCTTGTCTTACAGCTACACCCCCGACATCGACGAATAATCCCTTTACAGTAGTAATAATAAAAATAATAATAGTTATAAAAAAAACATTTGTTTCAGACCGACAAGTCCATATTTAGTTACTATTTTTGGTACATAATTAGAAAATAAATAAATAAGTAATACCCAACAATCCGATTCCGAAACTAGTCAGTGATTTTGAACAGTATGGACCAATCACTGTATTGTGTGTTTTTGAATTGGCCAATCAGAGCGCATGTGTCCTTGACTTAGCCAATCAGAGCGTATTAGTCGGTAGGCAGAATAGATTTCAAATAAAATTAACGTCATTGCACTTCTTTGGGTTAATTGTTCGATACCATAGCCTAATGACGCTAAGAAAGACTTTTTAACACAGTTTTTAAACAGTAAACACTGTGTTAAAAAGTCTTTCTTGGTAGCAGACCGCCATATTTTTAGCCAAACCATCACGGCTTACCATCGTCATCATCATCTTAGGGTTCCAACTCTAGAGGTACCATATCACTCGCGCGTTGCCGACCCTAACTTTTAGCTTTTTGCCAAATTTTCGCCATTTTTAGGGTTACGAACCAATGAGGAGTTGTCTTATGATACCTTTATGCTCAAAATACCTGTCAATGTTGATAATTCGAGCCTTAAGTGCACGATTTGACAGGTATTTTGAGCATAGAGGTATCATAAGAAAACTCCTCATAAGGTAAAAAAGAACCCTCCCTCCGTCACTCCGTCCATCGGTCACGGCGAAATATTTCAGCTACCTACCGAATTTTATTGAAACGATTTTTATTTAAATAATAATTTTAGTGTAGGGTCCGAAATGGGAGACCAAAGTCTCAAAGTAGAGCTACAAGTTAAAATGGGGTGTCATATGAAAGGGTTTCATTTTTAAATTCCTAAACAGATTTTTATTTTCTTTTATGTTGCGTAGTTATTGACTTATGATGAAAAATGAAAATAAAAACCCACATTCCTCTTATCTCCGAAGTTCGCAAAGCCAAAAATCGGAAATAATTACAGTAGATAGACATTGATGTTAAACATTACAGGAAAAATAGAACGATGTTTCTAACTAGCACAGTTTTTTCGAAATCACAGCTATGGCCCAAACGAATAAATTATACGTCTAATGAAGATCGGAACCCTCGGTGTGCGAGTAAAACTCAGACTCTTTGCTGGTTTTATTTTCGGCAAATATCGAATGCGACATTGAAACTCTAGAATCGGCCCCCTAAACATGATGCTTCTATAAGCAATGGCGATTTAGTTGCTTTTCGAAAACTCGATGCCGCGTCCAAACCGAAAGCCGCGATAATGTCGCTTTTTTGACGCGGCGACTAACCGCTAAAATACGACTCATAGGTATTGATACCATGATCAATCGTAGCATAACGCCAAAACGCGATGCAGAATCGCTGCAGCCTTAAATAAATACAACATTAAAAAGCTGGTTCTAAAAGCACCGTGTTCATTATGTTTTTTATACATTTTTAATATTAATAGGATTGATTACAGCAATAAACCTTTAAATAACAATAATAAAGACGTTACATATTTTCTAAACCTCTATTAAACCATTCATTTTATGTTCAACAGGTATGCAAGTAGTACAACGAAACGGCAACATTTTCTACATAAACGCACATACCGTTAACTTTCACGACGACCATTTCAACGTGACGGACTCTGACGGAGACAGCGTCGATTACGATTATGAATTCTAAAACAATTCAATCAAATGTAAATATAATATTTAATGAAATAATGTGATAGTTGAATGTTCTTAAATTATTTTTAAGGTGTTAGAAAGCCAAAGAGGGGAAAAAGCGATACCGAGGAAGATTTAAGCGATAACGAGGATTCTCAAAAAGCTCTTATTGTAACTGGCAAGAGGGTTCGTAAGACGATCAAGAGGCCTTCGTATAGCGGTTCAGAGTCGGGCAATGAGGACCCGTACCAAACTGATGAGTCAGACGAATGGCAACCTGGTTCCAATGATTTGTTATCCACCCAAGGTTATTCTGGTTATTCTTAATGAAGCTGTACTGTGATTGTTGTAAATTAAATGATTATGCTAAGTTACTTATCTACAAATGTTTTTTATTTATTTTAATTTTTCTGTAATTTAAATAAAGCCCTAAAGGATAGGTGTTTATCGAAAATATTGAAAGCCCCATTCCATCAATGGCACAATTAGGCATTTTTATGTTTAAGAAGCGCTCGTGGTGTAGCATGGTTAGCCGTTCTTAATCGATCGGCGAAGTTAAGCTACGTCTGTCGTGGTCGGTACCTGGATGGGTGACCGCCTAGTGGTATTTCAAATCGAGCGTTTCCGTGCTTCGGAAGGCACGTAAAGCCGTTGGTCCCGGTTATCACTTAATTGTGATAGTCGTTAAGCTAGTTGGATGCCTCCTAGGCGGCTTGAAAAATTCCAACAGTAGGTTGACCACTAGCCTACCTCCACCAATCCGCAGTGGGCATGCGTGGTGGAGTATCTGCCCATTCCCTTTCACCCTCATTTGTGAAAGGAGGCCTGTGCTCAGCAGTGGGACATTATAGGCTGATGATGATGATGATGTTTACAACGATACTTGCTTCTGGTGCGACTGAACCACAGATTACTATATTAGTAGCTAGCTAGACTGAACATGGACTGAACCGACTGACTACCGCCACTAAAGTAACAGTAACATTGTTTGTATGTGCCCATGACAGACTTAGCTATAATATACCAGATTTAGATGCCGTTAAACGGTTTTTTCAGAATCGTTTTCTAAATCGATTTATGTAACTTAATATAGATATTTAATGTTACATAAATCGATTCTGTAGGCGGTTCTGAACAAACCATTCAACAATTGGCATCCAAATCTGTTACACGTATATTAATATAAATCATAGCAAGGCATATTATGATATATTTTCAATACTAATTTTCGATTGACCGCACACGCAGCTATGATAATATATTTCTGTTACTTCAACAACTTGTACTGTAATTTATATTATAGCTCGGCATATTACAATAATTATAGCTACGTCTGTGATGGGCTTTAGAATATAGAAAGTCTTTTCTGTATTCTAAGGTAAATAGGTACAGGTCGGTTAACGAAAGCTGGCACGTTCACAGTACTCATAAATTTGCAATCAGTCAAGTCTAATGGACGAATGCAAAAATAGACCACTCTATATTTATGAGCAGTAGCAAAAGCAAAACAATAACTGTCTCCTTCATACTCATAAGCTTGACTTTGCGCGAGAGAGACGGTGTAAATGTGTTGAAACGTGCCAGCTTTAGTTAACCGACCTGTAGTATTTATTGTAGCAGGCCGACAGGCGGCAAGTAAGTTGGTGTTGTACCCACAGACAGAGTACAGAGAGACATTAGTATACAGCCATAGGAGAGCTATATACTAATAGGGCTACTATAGGGCACGCTTGTGCATGCTTGGACGGACACCTTGCGGTCTCTAAAGTTTTAGCCTAAAGACTCGAGAGCCTATACTATTGTATACCTACTACCCTACGACTACTACCTACCTATTCTTACCTACTGGAAAAGCCGTGTACTACGTAATTAGTCGCTAGTAGTTAGTCACTAGCATTAGCAGTCACTACATCTACATCAGGTCTATTCTCGATAATACACTCGATATTTATCGAAAAGAACTGTCAAACTCATGATCATGCTGAGATGTTAATGGATAGTTTAAAGAGTTGTCTATTGCCCGGTTTCAATAATTTACGGACCGTTATCGGTTAAGATTTATTAACGAAACGAACTAATAATGAAGCAAATATTGCATAGCAGACCCTCCCAAATGGAAGGAGCTGTCACGGGTAAAATTAGCTTACGAAATGATCTATATGCCTAGTTTGGTAATAAAAAAACCTACCATTGGTAAGCAAAACGATTCGTTTTTTTTTTATTAAAACCGGGCATTTAATAATAATAATCAGTTTCTACGGATGGTGCCCGTAACGTGGTATTATTATCTGTGGGTGGTGACGTAATGGCGTTACAAGGTCCCGCAGCGCAGGGCCTCTGGATGGGTAGATGTTACTAACAACACGCTCGTTAAATTAACATTGTTTATTTATAGAATCGATACTCCTCTTTTCCTCGTACGAAGTATAGTAGTCACATTTTGTTGTTATTTTTTACTGGACATAAACAGACGATTGTCTTACGTTTAACGTAATAATCCAAATAAATATTGTAAAGGACTGCTGATAAATATAAAGAGCTTGAGTAAAATGGTATTCAAGTTGATTCGTACTGATACTCTGGATCCTAAAAAGATTGAGCTTCCAGTAGGAACACATTTGATTGGAAGGGGTAACTTTCTTGGTGTAAGTACACAATTTAATCCTACCTAATACCTACCTCATACCTCAGTTAATTGAATTATGATATAAATGAACCTTATTTAATACCATTAAAGTTTATTTTTCTTTGACATTCATAAACGTCGTAAAGCAATTCCTATGAGGATATGCCGCTTCTATAATAGAAAAGTTAGTTTTATTTCTGGAAGAGGGCGTTGCAAGTTGCAAAAGTGCTACTAGAGAATGAGTTTTCATAAGATACAAAGAGGTATACACTTCTCCAGGTATTTTGAGCTTATGCTCATAGAATAAAGATTAGCACAATACACCTGTCAAACTGTTGATAGTTCGAACCTTAATATACGAGTAAAATACATAATACGCCCAGACTCAGGAGATACAGACATGTAGGTACATGGACGGACACAACTGCATGTCCCCTGCGGGAATCGAACCTCCGACCTGCGGCGCGATAGGTGAAATCTTAACCAACTGCGCCAACTGGCCCTATCACCACAAACTATAGAACTATAGCTACCTACCTAATATTTATGCCATCACGTTTTTATTTTAGTTCCTCTAGGTGAGTGCATTTTTTTTTTTTACTCACGGTCGTCGGATCCCAAACTAAGCAAAGCTTGTACTATGGAAACCAGATAACTGATATAATACATATACTACTTTTTGTTTGTAAATACATACTTACTTAATATACATAATTACACCCAGACTCAGGACATACATACATGTTCATGCACACAAATGCATGTCCTGTGTGGGAATCGAACCCACGACCTGAGGCGCTATAGGTAGCCCGTCAAATATTTGTTTTCTTCGTTATTTATTAGGTACAAGTGTACAATGAAACACAAGAACACAACTTTACACAACATAATGTTATTGGGCTGCGGTATTCTGTAGGTACCTAAAGTGGAGATACTTGCCCAGTCTAGCTGCTCTTTGAGAGAATAAACGCTACGCTCTACCTCTCTTCAATTTAATTGTCGTGAATATTTGAATTGGGCTACATGAGCTACATATTTGTGTCGCCTTTGAGGATAAGTCTAGGGACTTTCAAGGTCATAGTGAATAGGTTTCTTCTTTCCTAAAATAGAACACGCTTAGTGTTCTATTTGAGGCTTCGTCATCGCCGATAAGGGCGGGTCAGTTTCCCAACTTGTTTTATTTTTTATTTTTTCAGTGTGATGATAAAAGAGTTTCAAGGCAGCATGGGGAGCTGGAAGTAACTGAAGATTCAGTTTCAATAAAGTCTGTAAGTTTTAACTTCTAATGTAAAACTAAAAACAACACTGATCGACTTACAGATAACGCGCGGCCTAAATATTTGGACCTAGAGATTTGGAATATTCCTTGAAGACTGAAATATTCTTTAAGAAGGTGCCCAAGTGGTGCATCATTATATTAAAGGGCTTAAATATGGGATGGGAGTGAATGATAGTTATTTCATAACGTAGATGTTTACAGGCTTAAATTTTTTCAAAGCTGAGTTAGGTTTGAGATAGAACAATTTTTATTATCGCACCATTTTTAATACCACGGATTCGGTAAACAATCTTACGGCTCGCTTGATGGTAAGCGGTTACCATAGCCATATGCGATTGCAACATTTGCAACACACGGGCATCAGTAAAGCCCCATGTGTTGCAAACGTCCGCCTGAGTGATACCGCAGCACTCACGCGTTACCGACCCTTCCCACTCCCCAATGAGTACTGGCGAATAGTGGCGACCTTAGTCACGAGCAGGAACACAATATAAAAGTTATTAGCTGCGGTATTAATGAACGCTACGCTCTATCTCAGGCTCTACCATGCAAATAATTAATGCAAAAGTCTAATAAAAATGTTTAAAAAAATCACGATTATCCAGAGAGCCAGTTGCATATGACGTCCGGTAGTGGTGGCAAAGCCACCACGGGCGGCGCAGTGCGAGGCCCCTTAATAGGCTCGCCCAAGTATCTAGGTAACTACTTTCATTTTAATCTATAGAATTGGGTAGAATTAGCATTACTTTTCTTCGTTTATTTTCGATTGTAGTGTAGTTCCGCATTTATTTGGTAACTCCCACACTATATACACCAATGTCTGCACTCCTCCAAATAAACTTTAATCAGCCTATAATGTTCCACTGCTGAGCACAGACCTCCTTACACAAATCAGGGTGAAAGGGAATGGGTAGATAAATGGTTAGATTAATACTTTGTACTGATATTAATTTCAATATCGGAATTTTGTTTTATTCCCACGGATTATTTTTCTAATTATTATTTTTTGTTACTAATGACCTATACATTCATCCCTCAAGAGGAAATTCACTAATTTATTAGGACCTTATTTACCTACAGATATAACGTTGAAACTGTACTAACATAGTAGGTTAGGTAAGTATATTTTCATTAAAAAACTGCGTTCTAATTTTCAGTTACATCAAAACCCTTGCTTTTATATAAGGAGAAGTACAAAAAGGTCTATTGTATTGAAACAAAATTGCACCATAAACCTCAGCCATGGTGACAAATTCGGTCTTCTGCCTTCGACATTGTGGTACGAGTTATTAGACTTGGAGATAAAAGAAAAAGATTTCGCGTTATTTCCTAGAGCAGGGGATAAAAACTGTGATAACAGTTTGGAACAAACGGTTGATAGTACAATAACCAACAGTGGTTCAGTGACACAAACGGTTAATAAATCATTACAATCATCAGTAAATGAAACTGTTGTAGATAATGAGGCTGCTAACAGAGCTGGGACATTATTAAAACGTAAGTATAGACTCTTTGCTAAGATAAGTCAAGTTAACAAAAATATTGTTACGAGCTGGGGTTCAGGATAAATAATGGTACACAAATTTACCAAAACACTGGTCACACTTTTATTAAAACTCTAATTAAAACACTCAGAAATTAAATAGTTCACTAGCACTTAACTATATTTCACTTCGATGTTTACTCACTGATTCACTAAATCAAACTCAAACTCCCCTGTGTATTGTCTCGTATTTATACTTCATAAACGGCATCCGGAACATTCTACAATTTACCCGCGTATTCTACATGCCTACAGTGCTATCGGGAATATTCCAGAAGCAGGTAGCTATTCGGCGATAGATGGCGTTGCTTGATAGATGTTTACTCCTATACAACAACAGATGGCATTACTGATAGTACCGCTATTCAATAACAGATGGCGTTACTGGTAGCAATTTATTCCTGATGTCGCGATGTCGTAACAATATTATATATACCTAGATGAATAATATAAATAAATTCCGCATTATTAACACAGTAATTTTAAACTTAAAACAAAACTGGAACGACTATCTTTTTCGATAAGTTCTTAACAGATACAAATTAACTTTTATATGTACCTTATTTTATTTTTTAAAGAACAATCAAATCAAGACAATAAGCTATGTACCTCTTCACTTGAAAACGTTGAAGCGAAAACAATAAAACGAAGTCATAGTATAACCGCAGATAATTCTAGTACATATGAAATAAAAAAGGTGAAGACAGAACTAGGTGATACCAAAGATGTTAAGCCGGGACCTAGCAACGATCAAGCGGTAAGATCATAGATATTATCCTTTTCCTAAATAAAAAGGAACTTTATGTCTGATTTATGAACGTGTTTTAGGCTTCATGTAGCCAAGGAAATTGTGTACCACCATCTTCAGTGACACCGCCTGTGCGGGAGAGATGTTTCTATGGAAACACCTGTTTTAGGTAAGTCAATAAAGTATGGATCCTCTAGCTAGAATTAGTTGGGATATACACAGGGGCGTAGCTACCACCGCGTCGCCCACCAATTATACGGGCCCCCGGGCTACAGGGGCCCGAACGTGAGTCAGCAAAAACTACGAATTAAAATACCCTCCATTTGATACAGGACCCGTCTACGGAAAACTACCAGCTGTGCCAGCTCAGCTGTGTACTAGTGGCGTACACAGCTGAGCTGACACATATTTTAAGTAAAATGAGACTTGCAGCTCCGTTCTCGCTTTCTGTTGTACTTAAGTACCTTGTTAGTGAAGTCATTATACGCAGTTTGTTGTTTTTCTCCGATATTAAGAATTCAACTATGTTCTTCAAATTGAATCAAAACAGTTCGCATGTTTAAATACCTAAACAACCCGAGTCTACATTCCAAGAGTCGTGTTACACCGTTTCAAAATATTCCAACAATTTGCTGTTCCGAACCGTTGTGAGATTTGTTTTAAGTGCCTTGTAGTATTGAGTGTAGAGTGGGTTTGTTTCTTCAGGCGCAAAGCCCAGCATAAAGCTAAGTTCAGCCACCCTCGGGACCCGGACTGGGGCACCGAAGAGCGCGTGGTGTGCCCCGCCGGGCACGCCTGTGTCCGCCGCGACCCGCGCCACTGGCGTGATTACACACATCCTGAGGGCGTGCTGCCGCCCACACAACCACAACCTCCTCAATCAGGTATGTTTATCATCACAACAATAATGCCCATTTTCAACCAATTCCTATGGAAACACCTAACAAATGTCAAATAAATAAATTTGTGTGAAAAGTTGTCATTTTGGGCTTAACGGGTTGGTGAAAATGTGCATTAGTAGGCCACTGATTACATAAGTGACGTGTACAATATCAAGATTAATTTGGGACCCATTTAGGGTATTTTGGAAAAAGTTTATGTAGAGGTCGGTGTAACTAAAGCTGGCACGTTCACAGTACTCACACTTGTGCAATTTCACGATACAGGATGTTTCATTACTAAAATAATATTAAAACATTTGTATTATGTAAATTTATTAAATCACATTGATTTTTCATATATCAGCTTGACATAAGGTTTTGCAATACACAACGACACTTAACAGCCAGGTAGGTACCATGCAGTATTACTACATTAACCCCCATAACCAAAACGAGCTGGTGGCTTTCTGTTGCGTTCCGAACGTCGGAGACTAGGTGACGGTGAGGCTGTGCTCGTGCCCGGCTGAGGCTCTGCGCTCGTGCCCGGCTGTGGCTCATCGCATGTGTTTGTGCGATCACATTGTACCGATGGCATTGCATCACCCGCACAATGGTCTGTTATCGTGACATCAGCTGGTGCTTCGTAACTTGGATATCTCGATCTTAACTGGTCACCATGTTTTCGCTTAACTATTCCGTTTGTTTCAACTTGATAGGAGTATACACCTGTTCGCTGTTTCACCAAGCCCGGTTCGGAGCCCTTACCAGTCGGTTTATTGACCCATACCGCTTCTCCCGGCACATATTGTGGAATTGAAGTATTTCTGTTATTAGCCCTTAATTCTTGATACAGACGGGCTTTTTCTAAGTTTTCCCGAACGTTAGGTTTCAAGAGATCAAATGTTGTGCGAACATTTCTTCCGAACATCAATTCAAAAGGAGTGCGGTTTGTAGACTGTCTTAGAGTATTTCGATAAGCCTTTAAAAAGTTGTTTAGGCGTTGTTTTACATTTTGATTTCCGTCTGCTGCTGCCATTCGTTCTTTAAACGTACGTACTGCGCGTTCTGCGAGTCCATTTGACCTAGGATGATAAGGCGTTGTTTTTATATGTTCAATACCAAGTTGTTTGCAGTAAATTTCAAATTCTTCAGCTATAAATTGAGGCCCGTTGTCTGATACTATATAACGTGGTATTCCAAATGTTGTGAAAATGTTGTCTAGCTTGTTAATAGTGGAACTGGTGGTAGTCGATTTCATCGAAATTACCTCTAACCACTTAGTGTATGCGTCTATTACTATTAACCACATGGAACCGTATATAGGGCCGGCAAAATCAATATGTAACCGATGCCACGGTTCCGGTGGTACTCCCCATGGGTATACGGGAGTCTGTTTAGTGTTTCTCCGAGACTTTTGACACTGAATGCAACGCCTTGAAAAATCGATTATATCTTTGTCTATGTTAGGCCAATAAATATGCAGTTTAGCCAAGGATTGCATAGCACTGATTCCGTTATGTCCATCATGAAGCATACCAAGAATTTCTTTCTTAACCTGTTGTGATGGTTTAGGCCCGACCGGGCCACGCGTCAAGCTATTCGGCCGTGTCGGTTTAGGCCCGATCGGGCCAGATCAAATTACAAAGCAACTACGGCTCGAATTTCATGGTTATGTTACACATTATCGTAATAAAGTACTCAACATTCGGTATGTGAATAGAGAGCATTAAATTCCACATCCGTTTATAATACGCATTATGTTACTACCAGTAAAAAAAAAATGAAATATGATCCATTGTTTGTGGTCAATGACCTGAATGAGTTTTCTTTCTCCAAGGCTCTCCGAAAATGAATGTATAATTGTAATTAACTAACGTATTTCCTGTAAAAGGTGAGTGATTTGTATAGAATATTAGTTTATCTAACCGTTTTAGTAATAATATTTATAATTTTTGATGTATGTAATTAGAATTCCTTGAATCTAAACACATACTTGTGACTCAAAGTACTCCCGTGTTTATAATCAAGAAAATCTTATTTCACACATCAGGAATTATATAAATCATTATTAAAACGGTTAGATAAACTAATATTCAATACAAATCGCTTACCTTTTACAGGCAATCCATTAAATATCACTATTCACACTCCATTTTGTTTTAAGTCTCGGCACAAGAGTCAATTTCACGTAATGCAGCGCCTATTATTTACAAATAGTTTTTTCAAACATATGCGTTTAATATTATGAGATAAGAATTAGGGACTCTTATAACCTAATACAATCAATAATGGTTCGAAACTCATTTACGATGTGTGTGTAACATGACGAAAGTGGGAGGTCTATTTCTAGCCATCGCTACACGAATCTACCTATATTTCTTTATTTTACAATAGTGTAGTGCACAAAATTTGTATCATTCGCCGAGTTTAGACGATTATCGATCAAATAGTTGGTAACAGCAACCCTAAATCATAGAATAAGAGCATCTATGGACACACAAAAAAAAAAAGTTTTTTGTTTATTATTGTGTTCTCGATATTTATTATGAGCATCGAATTTCTCTTTTTGCTTACTTGAGACTAGTAAAACAAATGTATTTATTAGATTAAACGTTTATTCGTGTTGATATAAAGGTGTGTAATATGTGGACAGAGTTATTCGTCTTGAAGTGCAAACTCGAAATGTTTATGAAGTGTCGTTTTTGCATAGTTGGCATTTTTTCCAGGTTTCTTATTGGAATCTTGTAATACTTCATTCCAATTCCAATAAGAAAATTTATTCAGGATGACGCTGTAAGTTACTGTTCCTTGATTAATACTGTAAATACCCAATGTTTATGTTTTATTGACCTTGGGTGCCGTCCGCCATTTTGCAAATTTGCAAATTCCGCGAAATCTCGCAGGTCAAGGGCAGCTGTCAAAAAGACAAATTCGCGAGTCTATAGGGAGTGTTCGGAATACATAACCTTCCATTCCATAAGACAATTCCATCTTCAAATGACATCTCATGACGTTTTTCATAAAATGAATAAAGTTCGTTTGGCAGTTCTTTTTTTTCTGGCCAATGACTCGTTATAAACTCTTTTACTTTATTTAGAAGACTATCTTTTGATGTTTGTAGTTTAAGATTTTTCCGTGTAATTGGAATATTTCTAAGTCTAAGATGTAGTAGATGCGCAAATTTTGGTAATCCTTTTCTTTCTACTTCAGCCATCTCTGTGTTAGATAATGGAAGACGTGATAGCGCATCTGCTGGAGTGTTCTCTTTAGCTGGCTGATAACAAATATTATACTCGTAGCTGTTTAATGTCATTGCCCATCTCAGCAGCCTGTTGCTAGCTACCTTTGGCGTTTCTCGATCCTGGTTAAAAATTCTTTCAAGTGGCTTATGATCAGTTAATAGTGTGAATTTCCTTCCATAAAGATAATGATGAAATTTCGTTACAGCATAAACGATTCCTAAAGCTTCTTTGTCGATTGTTGAATATCGGCGTTCCACATCATTTAATGTCCTAGAAGCAAATGCCACGGGCTTCATCATGTTGTCAAGTTTATGAAATAAAACGGCGCCAATGCCTTTATCAGAAGCGTCACTGCTTACGAAAATTGGTAAATCTGCATTATAATGTGTTAGGGTTTCTGTTGATGTGAGTATGTTTTTTAATTCTTTTACAATACGACTATCGTCTTCTGTCCATATCCATCTAGTGCCCTTTTTTAAAAATCTGTAAAGTGGCGTACATATAACGTGCAACTTTTCAATAAAACGACCGTAGTAAGTTATAGATCCTAGGAAGGATCTTAATTCAGACACATTTTTGGGAAATGGCATGTTTTTGATTGCTTCGATTCTCTGTTCTGTTGGATGTATACCTTCTTTGTCTATTTTATGACCCAAAAATGTGACACTTTCTTGGAACCATGCACATTTCGATGCTTGGCTTTTTACACCTGCGGCCATTAATCGTTCTAATACTGCTCTTACGCGTCTTATATTTTCTGACAGTGTTGGAGCTGTTATCAAAATGTCATCTAAATAACAAACCGTTCCATCTAAGCCGCTCAATATTTGGTGCATAATTCTTTGAAATACGGACGGCGCAAATGATATTCCAAAAGGTAGACGTTTATATTGATAGTATCCTTTATGTGTTGAGATTGTTAGATACTTTCTGGAGTCAGGATGTACAGATAGTTGTAAATAAGCATCTTTAAGATCGATTTTTGTAAATAATTGACCCCCAACCAATTTAGAAGTAACTTCTTCAAACCTCGGTAATGGATAGTCATCTGTTTGGACATGTCGATTTATAGTTACTTTAAAATCAGCGCATATCCGAACGTTTCCGTTTGATTTCATCGCTATAACTATAGGTGAGGCCCATTCAATTGGTGTTGTCATTGTATCGATTGGTTCTAAAACTCCCTCTTTTACTAAGCGTTCTAGTTCTTTCGATACTTGGTCTCTAAGAGCCAGCGGTACTGAACGAGGCCGAAATGCTTTTGGTTTGACGTCTTTGGAAATATGGATCTTTGCACAATGTCCGTTGATTGTTCCCAGTTTTCCATCAAATAGTGTTTTGAAATTGTTGAGCAATTTATCCTTAAATTCCCTATTAGAGTCGTTTTCGATTGACTTCAATGTTGTTCGTTTTTCTTTTGAATTCATGTGACATATTCTTGATCCTTCGGGCATAGGTAAATTGAATTTAAGACACCAGTCCAATCCAAACAACGGAATATCATTTTGTTTTGTGACGTAAGCTTGTAAGGTTTTTGTTGTTTTAAATGCCTTTACAGATATTCTGCATACGCCCAATGTTTCGACCTCCACAGCTGTATATGCAACTAAATTTTTACTTTTTTGAAGTTCAGGTCGACCAATTCTTTTCCATAGTTTGCGTCCTATGACAGTGTGCACTGCTCCAGGATCATAAAGCATTTCAACATGTTTATTGTTCAGCTTGGTGGAGACCATGACTTTTGTAGCATGTTGTTGTGAGTTTATATGATAAGTGTTCGTACTTTCATCGCTATCGCTGGAAGATTCAGTATCTTCATTTAAATGTCTTGTTTTAGGTTGTTTTTTGATAAACAAACAGAAGAGAAATGATTTTTTTTGTTGCAATTGTTGCATATCTTTCCTCTAGCTGGACAGTCAGCCAAATGAGTGTGATATTTGTTGCCACAAAATATGCAATCTTTTTTATTTCTTGATTTATTTTTAGGCAATTTAGATTTTCTTGTTACCTTGTTAGTTGTTGTTTGCTGTTGATTTTGTTGCTGTTGTTGTGTTTGTTTGATGTGTAAGCTTTGAATTTCTGATTGTTCTAACTCATGCGCTGTTGCTATAATCTCTGCTAGTTTTGAGTTATTTGTTGGGTGGCTTCGTATGAGTTCTTGTTGCCATTTAGAGTTATTTATGCCAATAACTAGTTGATCTCTAATACGTTCTTCCAAGTTAGAACCGAATTCACAATAGCCTGCTAGAGATCTAAGTTCCAAAACAAATTTTGTTATAGATGTATTTTCACTTCTATGTTTTGATGCAAACGTGACTCTTTCTGAGAGTACGTACGTTCGTTTTCCATAATACTCATTTAGAAAGTTGACTATTTCTTGAAAATTCTTTTGTATTATGGGTGTGGGACGAAAATGATCTACGAGTACCTTAAATGTTGCAGCGCCGACCCTGGCGAGCAGTAGTTGTTTGCGTTTAATGTTATGTTGCTCACTGCTCTCTCCAAGATCGTGAAGTTCTAAGGCAATTTGAAATCGTTGAATATAATATTCCCACTCTTCCTTTTCAACGTCGAACGCCTCGAAATTGAATTTTTGAGACATCTCGTCGCCAAATAAAATAATATTAAAACATTTGTATTATGTAAATTTATTAAATCACATTGATTTTTCATATATCAGCTTGACATAAGGTTTTGCAATACACAACGACACTTAACAGCCAGGTAGGTACCATGCAGTATTACTACAATTACATTATTGCTTCTAATAATTCAGTCAATTCTAAGTGACGAATGCAAAAAAATACCATTCTATATTCATGAACAGTAGCAAAAGTACAACAACCGTCTCTTTCATACTCATGAGCTAGACCGCGTGCGAGAGAGACGGACATACTTTTCATGATGCGAATGCAGTGCGATGCACGGCGCGCGCTTCAGACAGACACTACACTCGTTAACCGACCTAAAAGTTGATATTGACAACGCGCTGTGGACTCACGTTACTAGGGGCCCTGCTCTCAGACATCGCATTGATTTGGAGCTTTCGACCTTGGGGGCTAAAAAGGAGGCTAAAGCAATATTGCTACGCAATTCATTTTTTCGAATTCTCGGCAGATCCTAAGTGATTCCAATATTTTTTGGTAAAATAGTTAGAAAACCACGTCTTTCCTTTAGCACGGTATAATCAGACTAACTTACAAAACAAACAGGGTCTCATATTGAACTTGTGTTTACTTACATTACAAATCTAAATATAGAAACGAGTGCGGCTGTTACAATTCAATTCATTAAAATATTTGGAATTGATGAATTGCATAAGATCTGCTTTAAAATCGAAAACATTAATTGCGTTAGCAATATTGCTTAGCTTCCTTTTTAGGGGGCCTTATTGCATTACGAGTGTTCTTAGAACTTATCTTGATTTTGAGAAGTTAAATTATCTAAATGTAAAACATCGACTTCTATTTATTACCAACAAAAAAGCAAACACTTTCATAGGGTGATTCTAAGAACCTAGAATATGCGTCAATCAATATGCATAATACAAAAACATGACGAGAAAACTTTAAATACATTGTCGCTTTGTATGGTTATGACATGAACTATGTCTGATGTAGGGAATGCAAACCGGTTTCACCGAAAACCGAAAAACCGGTTATTCGGTACGGTTTTGACCAACAAAAAAAACCGGTTTTACATGGCACCAAAACCGGTTTTTCGATTATTTTCGGTTTTTCTTTCAATGTTTGGAAAAGCTAAAAAAGGAAGATTTGCCGCCTTTTTGTAAACTGAGTGCAATGCATTGAGTATTTTTGTGATGAACTGCGGTGTGTTGATGTGTATTGTGTTGAGCTGGTAAGAAAATAACTTATAATAATGATTGTTTTTATGATAGATATAAAATACGTTAAACTTTTTATTACAATACTTAGGCAGCAAACAAGCGTACGACCCGCCTTATGATAACCAGTTACCGTAGCCTATGGACGCTTGCAACATAACGGTTATCACTCGCACGTTGCCAACCCTCAAACTTTTTGAAGCGGGGAGCTCATTCCTCAGCCTGAGCGTCCGCGATAGGAAGCTTCTTTGAAACCGCACAGTACGATAGTAGAAGGTAACTGGGCATCAGGTCAAACAATTCTTCAGAATACAGTCCGTTGGAAAAGAAATAGAACACACATAAGAAGGCAGTCTCTCCTCAGACTAAGGGGCTTTAAAACCCTTGTGAGCTCGGGATCGTCGAAAATTATAACAGCACGTCGCTGAACTGAGTCTAAATACCAAAGCTGGTATCCAGGTGCCCACAGAAGACAGCATTACTCCACTTGGGCCGGACTTTTTTGTATACCTTGGAACAGAACGTCGCTACAAATATTAACGCGAAGGATCCCAATGCTTTTCGTGATGTTGAGGGACATGTTCTAGAAATGAGGAGCCACAGAAAGTAGACTTTTCGCAACGGTGAATGCGCAGGCTTGCGTGTGACTTAGTGGGGTTGAAATAGACTAGGTTTAGTCAACCCCAATCGGAGTCACTAGTTTGTGTACTCTCGATTGAATACAAGTACTTCGCGCCTTGTCTCCAATATAGAACGAGGGATATTTGGACGGCTCGTGTAATGAGCGTCCCCTGTAATTTCATCTGCATAGCAATGAATGCTAGCAATAGAGAGTATATCATTAATATGCTGGTGGAACAGTGTTGGGGATTATCCAGAGCCTTGCGGGATGCCAGCATTAATTTCATGCTATCGGAGCAACTACTGTCAACGAAGAATCTTATGTATGCCATACAGCAAGCTGACTGATTGGTGTTATTTTTAACCATCTGCACGACAACAATTTATCTAAGTAAAACATTCGTATAATCATAATCACGTTTTTGTGTACACGCAAGTTGCTGTGGCGCTACTATATGACATGTTCATAATATTACGTGTGAAATTAATACTATAACATACGAAACATAATTTAATAAATGTTTATATAAGTACTTCTACTGATCTATTTTTTAACATAAAGTCATCATATATCATAGAAATTAAAAACCAAGCAAACGTGATATGTTTTTATGATTTCATTCGTTGTAAAATATAACCAAAAGGAAAGGAACCGTGTAGTCTATATAAACGAGTATCTGATGAAGATGAATTTACAGAGTTAAATAAACTATTATTTCCATCAATTTGATGAAAAAGAGATGGATGGATTGTGTGAAAGATGATATTATTAAGAAAGTAGTGAAAGTTGGTATAACGGATAGAATAGACGAATGGAAGAAGCGTACATATTGCGCCAACCACAAATGGTTGGGAACAGGGCAGGCAGATGGTGATGATGAATTTGAGTTTTCTTTTATACTCTCTTCATTAACTTTAACCGACTATAATTCCTCAGTTTGCGATTTTTAAATCTTAGGCACGGTTATTACCTATAATTCGAGCTATAGAAATAACGTGAAAAAAAACCGAGCGAACATTAAAAAAACCGGTTTTAAAACCGGTTAACCGGTTTTACCTCTCCATAACCGAAAAAAAAACCGGTTTTCATTTTGCCACGGTTTTGCATTCCCTAGTCTGATGGTATTTGATTGTTGAAGCAGGTGTAACAGAGAGCCAGCAGAGAAATACCGAAAGCAATGAGCAACAAAACGATAACCAGGTAGATCATTCCGATAGCGAGGAAGATAACTGCGATGATGAAGAAGATAACTCTGAGAACGAGGAAGAAAACTCCGATGATGAAGATACAACCGACAGCGAGGCTTACTTCGATACTGATGACCAAAACGATAGCGACCCTGAGGCTATTAAAGAATTTTATCGAATCTACAATGGACGATAGATGTGAAGAGACACCTCAATGTATACAAATAAATTGCCATCTTTGTCATTTTTCTTTATTATTTTGCTTTCCTTTATTGGCTTGGCTGTGGCCAGAGGGAGAGCCATATTGCGCGGGTCATATAACACAAAATTCAATCAAAAATCAGAGTAATCAGTAAAAAATCTAAGAGGTAGAGCATAGCGTTTATTCGCTCAAAGAGAATGAATAGGCTTTTTCTGGGTAAGCGTGCTACATCCTCGGCCTCGTCTTAACTCCTCATGGGGTCAGTCGAAGGTCAAACGCAAGCCCATTTAACATAAAAAAATAAAACTATTCAAATTGACCTTCGCAGGATCTTGTGCATAGTCTGACCACAGTCTAATAACCATACAGTCGGTCGACGAAGCCGTCTAGACAGGGCAATCGTGCGGGGTGTGAGGGACGAGACGCGGGAAAGCCGTTACCGACCTGCGAACAAAATTATGTTAGTAGCTCGGTAAACAGCATTCAGGGCTAACGCGTGTTTGTGTCTGTAATTATTTTATTTAAAATGGTGCAAACGACGTGTGCTGTGAGAGACTGCAAGTCTTCATCCTATTTAAATAAAGATCTGCGGTTTCATCAGCTTCCACACACAGACGAAAGGTAAATAAATCATGGTTTGTTATCGTAGAGTGCATACAATAATAATTTTATATTTGTCATGTCGTGTCACGTTAATAACGCCAACAAAATGGCCGAATGGCGGACGGTAAAAAATATCTAATAGGTACACAGGTATAGGTAACAGGCACAGGGCATGAGTGTTTGTTTTTTTTTTTTTTTTTTCAATAGGTCTGATGATGGAGTAGGAGGGTAAGCACTGGAACTCCATAGTGGAACATCGTATCCTAGCCGTGTTTGGGTTTGTTGGAATTGTCGTGAGATGAACTTTGACCATGTATGGTTTTCAGGGTCTGATGATGGAGTAGGAGGGTAAGCACTGGAACTCCATAGCGGAGCTTCGTATCCTAGCCGTGTTTGGGATTGTTGGAATGGTCGTGAGATGAACTTTGACCATGTATGGTTTCCAGGGTCTGATGATGGAGTAGGAGGGTAAGCACTGGAACTCCATAGCGGAACTTCGTATCCTAACCGTGTTTGGGGTTGTTGGAATGGTCGTGAGATGAACTTTGACTATGTATGGTTTCCAGGGTCTGATGATGGAGTAGGAGGGTAAGCACTGGAACTCCATAGCAGAACTTCGTATCCTAGCCGTGTTTGGGGTTGTTGGAATGGTCGTGAGATGAACTTTGACCATGTATGATTTCAGGGTCTGATGATGGAGTAGGAGGGTAAGCACTGGAACTCCATAGTGGAACATCGTATCCTAGCCGTGTGTGGGGTTGTTGGAATTGTTGTGAGATGAACTTTGACCATGTATGGTTTCAGGGTCTGATGATGATGTAGGAGGGTAAGCACTGGAACTCCATAGTGGAACTTCGCATCCTAGCCGTGTTTGGGGTTGTTGGAATTGTCGTGAGATGAACTTTGACCATGTATGGTTTTCAGGGTCTGATGATGGAGTAGGAGGGTAAGCACTAGAACTCCATAGTCGAACATCGTATTCTAGCCATGTTTGGGGTTCTTGGAATTGTCGTGAGATGAACTTTGACCATGTATGGTTTTCAGGGTCTGATGATGGAGTAGGAGGGTAAGCACTAGAACTCCATAGTCGAACATCGTATTCTAGCCATGTTTGGGGTTGTTGGAATTGTCGTGAGATGAACTTTGACCATGTATGGTTTTCAGGGTCTGATGATGGAGTAGTTATTATAATATTGTTTAAAATATAATAATGCTAACAATGTTTTATTGTTATCTGCAATAAATAAATAATTTTGTAAATATTGTTTACTTGTGACAACCCTGGCCGTCGCGATACTGTCTAGACGTTGTCGGCATTTTTCACAAGATCAAAGGCGTCGGACGACTGTATGGTTATTAGACTGTGGTCTGACTCTACTGGTTCGGAAGGTTGAATTTGCTGTGAGCAGAGCCGGCAATAAACTCAGCAATTACTCATTCAAAACAAGCGTATAGATTCATTACCTAATGGTGTGACTATGCGTCGCGAACCGAGCACGAGCTGAACCTCTATTCGTTCGTTGCTCGCGATGTTAAGTGTGGACGGACAACGAGCCGAACGCTCGTTCGAGGCTCGCAAGTCCGTCCACGCTACGCGAATTCGTGCTACACGTGTTCTCGGTTCGCATAGCGTGGACTCATCATAACTTTTACATTCTAATCTCATTAACAATGCCATGCCTGTAACTGTCCATACTACTACTATTGTAAGTACTATCGTGGTTTATTCCACAGATCCCTCCGAGTCGCTGAAAGCTCGAGTTTTCTCGAAAAGTCACGCTAGCTGTTTTTCACATCCATTTTGTAGGCAATAAAGTTCAAAATGCAGAATCCAATTTTACTATAAAAATACGCTTCGCTTCCCTTCCGCTCCTCCGCTGCATAATGATAATTTTATAACCAAACATGAGAAGAAAATCTAGTCTAACATAATCAAAATTAAACTATATTTTTAATTTATATTTGAAATAACTTAGACTAGTATTATATTTATCATTGTAAATGACAGTACATTTATTTACCAGTTACTGATATTAACTAATCAGGCATTAATATTAAAACTCAATAATATCCTTCATCATCAGAATGATGAGCGTGGTCCCACTCTGGTACTGGTGCAGGCAGTAGTAATGGTGGTGGTGCTTCGTCTCCGCGCACTCTCAGTGCATATATAGCTGCTTCCACCTTGGCCACATTGGCACGTGTTGTGCTCATCTTGCGTGACAGCTCTTTGCCTATGCCAAATAGACCTGTTGAGAAAATAATAAGATACATAAGGTTAGGAAATCGCGCTTTATGAGTAAGGGGGCAAGTGTTTTATTTGATCGACTATGACTGCTCTATTTGGTACAAAAATACTTACCTTTATCCTTACAGAAGTGGGGTGGCCACCAGCAAAGATTACAATTCCGAGTCTATAGGCGGTTTGATTACAATTTCACCATGGTACACCAAGGTATGAAGAAACCAATGGTGAAAACAATTATGCGGCCCACCTGATGGTAAGGGGTTACCGTAGCCTATGGACACTTGCAACACCAGGGGTATCACTTGTGCGTTGCCGACCCTGCAGAAATCTCTTCACACCCTTTTTGAATAACCCCATGCTGTACTCCCTTGGGAAAACCACGGCAGGGAGCTCAATCCACAGTCTGAGCGTCCGAGGAAGGAAGCTCTTTTGAGACCACATAGTATGAAACCATTTTGGTTCCAATATGTGGGGATTGACACCCCGTCGATCGTGATTTGCGATGGTGGGAGGTAGCCATGGGCATCAGGTCAAACTATTCTTTAGAATACTATCCATTGTACAAGTGGTAGAACACACATAAGAAGGCTGTTTCACCTCAGTCTAACTACTTGTGAACTCGGGATCGTCGACAATTCTAATGACACGTCACTGAGTCTTAAGGTTCAAGCTGGCATGCAGGAGCCCCCCCTCACCACCCATAGATGACAGCACATTTTGCTTGAAGTTGTCTTCAAGTTGATACTACAAAGTACCCTGTGTACCTCTGCTATGGTTTCTTCACAATGTTTTCCTTCCAAATGGCCACATACATTCATACTATTGGTAAACTTTGTGACTAGTAAGTTGAGGTCTGAAAATAAATACTTAAACATACCTAAATAACCAGTGTAGAGATCTCTGACGACACTACATGCTTGATAGCACTCCCCGCTATCACCACTTGATATACAGTTTATAGCTCTTCTCATGAGCTCTCCAGTTAAGTCAGCGAGACCTAGCATATAATCAACCTGAGTTATCAAGGTCGTTACAGTCCTTTCCTCTTCTTTTTCATCATTCACTTCAGTAATTTTATATTGGAACTCCTTTTGTACTGCAGGCCATCCAATAATTTCATTAGTATCAACCAAAGAGCATAGTGTTCTAGCTTCCACATATTCTTGGAAGCCTGCTGTGACTGCCCGTGAGTGCAAGTATGCTGGACTGTTTTCAAGTTCCAAGCCAATAGCCTTTATTGGGCCTTTAGTGAGCTTCTCTAGACGTTCATTGGCCTCTTGTATTGCTTTGACTGATGATTCCTTACTGTAAACAAATTGAATGTGTAAAAATAATGTTTTACTGTCCAATCAGTAAGACAATAACACATTGTAATCATGGCATAAGGAGGTAGGAGTTTACAATTCTTTACTTTCCATTTAATTTCTTCTGAATAGGTACCGAATTCTTTTAATGATTCAAATAAATTGAAGGATCTGAGAAAATACTGACGTGATAGCAGAATGCAACAAGAAGATAATCCTCTTGCTCTCAATTGTTATATCCCTGGATAACTTGACGAGCCGTTCATGCCTGTCCTGTCGTTCATTCAACTTTATAGCTGCGTGTTTGAACATGGCCAGCACAGGGCTGTCTGCGGGAAGCGAGGTGGCTGTGCTTCGCGCAACAGATGATAGAGTCTGTTGACCCCGGTTGCGGTTACCGCGATATTTATCTGAAATAAGTGGTAGTGCTGTAGAATTTGGGCTAGCCAAAAGATTAAACTAATTGTGGATAGCTTTTGGTTACAATGTAATAAAAATAATATAAACTTACTTCGTCCTGACATGATAAGGCACTAAAATGTTTAGTAGGCTTAGAATGAAAAGAATATATACGCAAGGTTGGCTTTTCGTCGGCAAATTAATATAATTAATACGGCGAGCCAAGACGGCGAGCGAAATAATTGGACAGATAGGTAGGCAGGTAGTTTATTTTATTTCAAAGACTACTTTTATTTCATTTCATGTTTTCCTAAACGAATCACATACGAAATCAATACGAAATTACGAATAAATAAAAATAATAACTAAGTAAGTATTTTCGTCCATAAAAGCGTAGGCAAGGGTTAATGAACCATACAGCCTTTTCATATGTGTAATTTTATTTATAATACTAAATATCACTTTCATATAGTCCGCAGTAGTCCGCACATTAACTTTCACATAGTCCGCATTATCAGTCCACCGAACATTCATGTTTTAGTAAAATGGTGGTCATTGTTCTAAAGCTTTTCACGGACTTTTTGAGACAACTTGTAAAGTTACGATACACCACCGATACACATAATTCATTTAATTTCACTTCACTGGTGCACATGGATTGATCTTTATTGGATATTGGATAAAATACCACCGATAATATGCAATAAAACTCAGAATACATGAATTTATGAATATAAAAATGTAAACGCAACGTCTCACTCTGCAAGTTCCCGCCAAAAAGTCCATTGAAGGAGTCATTCACTCCATAACGACTCCATGAATCAGTCAAAGAGAATGAATCGGTATAAATAATAGAATAGAATACAATTCGTTTAAGAATTCCATATAAGTCCTGTAATTACTTAAACGTTTGTAAAAAATTTCATCTTCTTCCCCTTGTTAAGCGGCGAGAAATAGCGGATATCTCGTATTTATTGAAGATAGCATCAAATGCAGTAGATTGTTCCGAATTACTTTGTAAATTAAATTTAAATACTCCTTCTCGATCGTATCGGAACTATCCATTACTTAGGCTACATTCCGAATTAAATAATATCGCTCACAGTGCTCACAGCAATAATTTGCGTACCGAGTTAGATATCACGATAATGACAGCTGAGAACTGTAAACAATTCGGAACGCCCGTTATCGCGCTCACAGTATTCAAAACAGAACATTTGAGAATTTAATTAAAATCTGAATTAAAAATGCGCTAGAACTCCTTATATCTTTTATTAGTTGACTCGCAAAAAGGAATATCCGCATTTTTTATTATTTTTCTCTCATAAAATCATAAAAAGTATCTTTGCCATATGGAAAACCAAAAATCTTATTAGATTTTTGCCGAAAACACAATAACTAACCGTCACTTTTTGACAGCGCTCACGGTGATATCAGTTTAGGGCATGGTCGGTGTGAGCGCAAGATGGCGCATGTCATGACGTCATCTATGACGTTTCACGGGACATCGTGATGGCGCTCAAGGTAATATGGAACGGGTTTAAGCACGCTCAAATCGATTACAGCGATTATATCATTAATTCGGAATGCAGCCTTTATGTCCCGCTTGTCCATTCTAATTATAGACAAAATTCTTTTATGTGGAGAGCAAGCAACAACTTCAACACCATTGCTAGACATCATGATTTAGATCTTTTCTGCACAAGCGTTACATCGGCGAGGCGAATACTAAGCAATGAATTTTTCAATGAGAAGTTTTCTTGTAGGTATTTAAAGAGTTGCTGCAAAATAACTAGGTGGCGCTGTCAGCACCAAATTGAATTGTCAAATCAAAATATGCTGTCACATAACTTTAGTGTTGCCACATAGGCCAACAACGGAAGGTGTCCATCCTTTTTAATTCAAAATCGACAGTTGAAAAAAAAAAAATACAGATTTCTTTTATTAAGTGTTAATTGATATTAATGGCAACCATGAACATGATTAAATGAAACCAAATTTCAGAGGAGCAAAACTTAATTTTCGTTGCTTTTTGGTAACAGCCTGTTTTTTTTTTGTCCGAAATTAGTAATAAGAGGCGGCAACACTGGTATGAGTGGATGTTTGTTTCCGTTGTTTGCGTTGTTTGTTTTGTTGTGGAAGTCACGCTTAAGGATTATTTGATTCTATCATTGTTTTGATATTCGTTGGACCCTTGTTGCTCTTATCCACTGTGACCTTAGTAGTTCATCAGTTGGAAATGTAAGACGTCCCTTATTGGTACAATTCACAACTGTACAAACGCGCATTTTCAATAGTTTTCAAATCATTCAAATCTAAGCTAAATTTCACAAAAGTTTTGAACAAAACACAGATGATAGTGACATAATACTAGTTACAGACGATCTGACTGTCGGACGTCTGATGGTCAGGGCCGTGTGTAGCGCGGCAGGACTCTCCAAGTATATACTGTAGTCTTTGGGCAGGACGTCGAAAGCTTCTAACCGGTATTAGTAATAATTATGAGGGTCCTGCCGCACTACACACTTTCCTACGGCAGGACGTACCTTGGCCGTGTCTCCTGCGTAATAATAAAAATAGGAGTCCGACATTGGAACGTCTGTTACCAGTATAAAGCCAAATAGTTATGGGCTGCGTTCAGTAACTACGCCGTGTGATCGCCCGACGATCATCGTATTGTTCAGTAACAGTTCAATAATATGTGTAGTAACTGAACGCACCCATGAAGTTACAGTTTTTTTTTTATTGAACTGACAGCAAGATAGTTCGTTTCAGTCATATTAACGCCATCTATTGAGACTTAAAGAAAAGAAAATTAAATACCTACAAGAAAACTTCTCATTAATGCATTACTTGTGAACTGTTTTAGAATTATTTGGCGGGTATGTATCTGATTTATTATGTTGTTTTCATTTCCATGCTATTTAAAGAGTGTGTTGTTTAACTCATCACAGATTTAGTTTTTATACTAGTACCTATAAGTGAGGACCTGTTATTGGCTTCCTGATGAATATTAATGTTTTAAGTTTTGTATTTTAAATAGCTGTTGGTCTTCCCATAATAAATAAATAAATAAATAAAACAATGTTATCTTCTTCTTCTTATTTTTAATTTTGGCAACCAAGCCCAAATTAGGGCTCATTTCTGCCAGTGTCGAGTTATATTATAGTATCCAGTCACAAAATCACTTCACATTATAGTCCTCAGTCAGTCACCGTCCATAAAAGTCATGTTTTACTACAATGGTGGTCATTGTACTAAAACTCTTCACGGACATTTTGAGACAACTTGAAAAGTAACGATACACATAATTCATTTCATTTCACTTCACTGGTGCACATAGATGATCTTTATTGGGTAAAATACCACCAATAATACACAATAAAACTCAAAATACACAAATTTATGAAAATAAAAATGAAAATGCTACGTCACTCTGCAAGTTCCCGCCAAAAAGTCCAATGTTATCTTATCTGCGTTACTGCCAGAATCAGCGTTGCCATTAGGGTACGCACTAGTACGCATTGCGTACTATTTCGTTAGGTGGCGTTCTCAGGTACTCTTCCGCCAATTTGCGTGCTATTTTATTGTAAAGCCAAAAAAGAAACAAAGAATCATGGCGAACTCCATACATTGATTTGTACAAAAAATAAAACATTTTAGAGAGTTTTGAATCACTTCGAATGTTGAGATTAAATTACCAGTAACATATTGATATACTTGATCGGTTGCGATTCGCCGGCATGCATGGCATGTCACGTTTTTATGCCGGGAATCTAAAAATATTTTAAAAGCCTCAAGTTATTCCTTAAGCACCAAGGATCAATAATAACTTCGTTTCAACGACTCTAAAAAAAATTTTTTTGTACAAATCTCGACATGATCTTTTCAAAATCAAAATAAAAAAGTTTAATCATTTCAATTTCTGTCAAGCAAGTTTCAGCTTGGTTTCAGGATAATATAAGTACTAGCGATGCAATGTATTTCTTTTTTATTCCATGTCCCAATTCCAAGTTTAGTACTATCATTCAGCATTCTGTGTTACTGTTTGTGGTTTCGCTGGTTTGATATTGTTCTTTCGTGGTTCCTTTGGTTTCCGTGCGCAAACGG
Organism: Achlya flavicornis; assembly: GCA_947623365.1. Classification (NCBI taxonomy): domain Eukaryota; kingdom Metazoa; phylum Arthropoda; class Insecta; order Lepidoptera; family Drepanidae; genus Achlya; species Achlya flavicornis. Next base: position 15,518,042 of record OX392477.1, on the reverse strand, counting down.
TACTTACAAAATCCAATGAATCTGAGAAATTACTTGAATATTTTTTTATTCACTGCGTACTCAAAAGCTAAGTTTCGTACTATTTTTAGGTGCTGTGCGTATCCTATTGTGAAGTCACTCTGGCAACTCTGGCCAGAATTGAAATAGATTGTTGATCGTTCATTCTGCTATTTAGTAATTTTGTAAGTTTTGAAAATAATAATTTCCATTTATTTAATTTACTATACGAGGCGTAATAATTTGAACTGGTTGTTTGATACTGATACGACTTACCTATTTTGTTTTTAGAAATTCGCGTTGACTGCCCAGAGTCCGCGAATTTTCTCATCCCTTTGGAAACGTACCGGGCGTGACTTCATATTTCCTGCAATAGTTGAGGTAGGTAAAAGTTATAACTGCTGCTCATGTAATTTGATTACAGTCTGGATGCTTTATTTTCAATTTGATTGTCCAGAATTGCAGATAGCAGCGATGTCCCAAACGTTATCATTTGGTGACTCATGTGCACCCATAACATGTCATACATGGAATAAGGATAGATCACGTAAGTTTTATTTATTCCCTTGTAATATAGTTATTGGCTTGTAAGCTGCAAGCTTGGTTAAGTATTTTTGCACCGTCTTTGACACGGCGGCTTCGACTGCACCGACTTATCTAATCAAATCTGTTATATTGTACCACGCACAGTACATCGGCGTGAGGTGCGCTCGCGAGGCCTATTCCACACCATCCTCTGTCGCGAGTGTGTTCGCCCTTGCGTCGATTACTAAATAGCTATAACAACTTATTTGAAAATATAGATATATTTGCACTGTCTGCGAACAGATTCAGAAATTTAATTCTTACAAAATTAATGCAACTCTAAGTCACTCACTGTTTATATTGTGTAACTCAGGCTATTGTGAATGTCTATTTAAAATTTACTTGTTGTTGGTCAAACATTTAGCACTACCACATATGTTATATCATTCTTAATTTAATGTAAAATGTTTGTACTATTTTTGTCCCATATAAATAAATAAAAGTATAGAATAAGTAACTTACTATTGAGACCCCCCACATAGCATATTTTAAGTTCATCTATCATCTAAACTGATATGTTCCATCAGTATAGGATATCTACTATCAATGAATGAAGATCATAAAGCATACTGTTGAATTTTTCCAGAAATTGCATTTTCACCAAACAACAATGAAGTCCATATCTACCAGAAAGAAGGAAATGACTGGAAGCAAACCAATAACCTTGTTGAACATGACTTAAGGGTCATGGGCATAGATTGGGCACCCAACACCAACCGTATTGTCACATGCTCTGTTGACCGTAATGCCTATGTATGGACCCAAGGGGAAGATGGCAAATGGAGCACCACTCTTGTATTGCTCCGTATTAACCGTGCTGCAACTTGTGTTAAATGGTCACCGATGGAGAATAAGTTTGCCGTTGGCTCTGGAGCTAGATTGATATCAATCTGCTACTTTGAGAAAGAAAATAACTGGTGGGTTTCCAAACATATAAAGAAACCAATCCGGTCCACTGTGACCACTCTTGATTGGCATCCAAATAATATTCTTTTGGTTGCTGGTTCTGCTGATTTTAAGGTGAGGGTCTTCTCAGCCTATATCAAGGATATTGAAGATCAACCTGGACCTAATGTGTGGGGTACGAAACTCCCATTGGGACAGTTGTTGGCAGAGTTCCCCAATTCCCCATCAGGTGGTGGTTGGGTGCACAGCGTCTCTTTCTCTGCTGATGGTAACAAAGTTGCCTGGGTTGGACATGACAGTTCCATAAATGTTGCTGATGCCACTCAAGGCAAAACTGTAACTAAACTAAAGACTGAATATCTGCCATTTTTGGGATGTAATTGGATTACAAATAACTCACTCATTGTGGCAGGACATAGCTGCATTCCATTACTCTACTGCCATGAAGATGGTGAGGTGAAATTTGTGAGTAAATTAGATAATACTCTGAGGAAGGAGTCTGGTGGACTGTCCGCCATGAAGAAGTTCCAGTCTCTCGATAGACATGCTCGCATTGAAACTAATGACACTCTCCTTGATTCCATCCATCAGAATGCAATCACATGCATCAGCCTCCATAAAGGCACAAAAGCCGACACTAAGAAGTTCAGCACTTCTGGAATGGATGGACAGCTCGTCATATGGGACTTGGAAACCTTAGAGAGGTCCATTGAGGGTCTTACCATTGCATAATTGTACAGAAACATTGTAATATATTTATGATTTTTATTTTATTTTAAGGAATAATATAATCAATTTGCGTGCGAAATCTGAAGTCACTCCATAAGAAAAACGATAAAACACGAAAAGCTGTGAAAAATTAAACAATGCGATCACAGTTCGGTCTGTCTAGCTAGAAATAAATTGTAAGCAATGGCGGCGAGTGATTTCAGCTCCACAAACAGTAAAAACTTTCAAATATACAGAATAAAATATAATAATTTATAGATACATCTGCTGATTCATTAATATACAATGTAAATTTTAACCGTTTATATAAATTAGAGATAAGTCTACTACATCCTATAATTATAATAGATCACTTTTAATACTACTGAAGTACTGATTGCTGTCAATATTACATTAAATTTTAAGGAATTAACGAAATTGTTTTTTTAATTTTAACATTAACATCAAAGTCATACTTTAACCTACAAATCTATAAGGCCATATTGTTTGTAAGAGATGTATGTGTAGGTATGGTATGAGCGTGGTATTGGTATTGGTATTGCTATTGCGTGTTGGTGACGATGTTGAAGACGGGCCCGATGCGGATGAAGACGCGCCGCAGCACGGACCGCAGCTCCGGCTTCAGGTCGAAGCACGTGATCTCGCACAGCAGCGGGTAGTAGCTCGATACGTGTGCCGCAAACTGAAACACCACCGTTTTCATTTTATTATATTTCCTCAATGATTTCATCTAAACTCCAGAGTTAAATTTATTTAAAACGAGTGGATAAAATTGAAATTAATATTTGACAGGAGGTATAGGTGACAGACTATTCGGGCCGCATTTTTTACTATGTGAAAATAGAACCTAAGAATAAGAAAATCCTATTCTTGCCCATGTATCTTCATCTCTATTTCTTCTTCTGTATTTAAAGTAAAAAATAATACTAGGGTTCCGCCGACAGTATGATCGAAGATGTAATGTACGTCGGCTTTGAATCTGAAAAATCCGTGATCGACTTTTTTGTGTCACTCATTCGCAAAAAGTCTGTCATCTGTACTGTACCTTAAGTTTAGCGATGGGGTTTTCACTGACGAGACATATTTTAACAGAATATTTTGACAAAATCTCAAATGATTGTTTAAAGCAAGTTTATTAAAAATCACGTTTTAAATATATCCCTCACTTTCTAACGTTTATATAACAAAGAGTCTGAGCTATCTTAAAACCTAAATTTTCCAAGACTTGCTTTAAATCAACTTTTTTTATAAGTCAGTATATGTTTAAAAGTAACTTACTCTTTCGTCGGGCATCTTTAGTATTCTGGTGAGTATCAGCAGCAGAATGGACGTCCATGCATCTCTGTGTGCTTCACTGGTCACTCCGGCGAAGTACTCTAAAGCCTCGCAACAAATAGTGATGAGGCTCTTCTGAACCGCCGGCCAGTGATTCCGACGCGCTTCGTCGCAGTACATCTTGAACAGTATCCGCAGCACACACGCCAACGACTGCGTCTCCTGCTTCAACATATTGGGCTTCACAGACCCTTTGAAATTGGCCTTCCAAAGAACATTCCTTTGCGCATTGTTTGTGTTGAAGGTCTTAGCGAAGCGGTGACTGCACATCAAACACTCTACGAGTCGCAGCAGGTGTGGTGAACTCAACAATCTGTACATCCCTTGTTCTTCACGCTGACATTCCTGTTCTGTTCCCGGAGTACCTCCCGTCAACTCGGCGGCTGCTAACGCTAAAGTTTCTGCATCTTCCTTTCTAGATGTGGCTGGATAGAAGACTATGTTGTCGATCGTTTGAATCAATTCGAGTTGTACGACACATTTGATCAGCAGACTATTGAACACCCGATTAGATGACTTGATCTCGTCACCGCCCTGAGGCTTTTTCAAAATCCCGTGACGCACTTGAGGCATTTCACCATCGTCGTTCTCGTCGGGTTTCCAAGTTAGCAGCGTTGTAGGCAGCGTGCTGTTGAATATATCCAACATTATCTGACATGTTTTGCTCCACGTGTCTTCGTTGAACTTTGTTCCGTTCGAAATGACTAGATTTTCCACACAGTTGGTGCCGGACCTGGCGAGCTGCTCGTTGTCCTGCTGCACGCACCAGTGAAGCTGCGCGTACAGTTGCTCCAGCAGGAGAGACCCAAGAATGTCAAAGTACTGCGTGAAAACGTCTACGATAGCATACAACGCGTGGTTGCATGTTGTAGTCATCCACTCGTTCTTCTCTAATTGGTGTTCGGGTAATTTCATATTGTCGAAAATTCTGAATAGAATATTGAATAAATCTCTCCACCAATGCGGACGGAATGATTCACCATGAGTTTTTATAATTTCGAATAAGACTGTTAAACCTCTGGTGCGTACGTCTAACTTGCATCGACTTACGACGCATGACAGTGAGAAGAGTAGAGGGAACCATCCCCTGAGCCACACTCTGTCTACTTCGGGGGCTCCTTGTTCTCCCTCGAGGCCTGCGTGTTCCACAAATAATTGCGGAGATGCACCAACCGCTGTCGCACAGGACCGTACGAGCCGAATAGCTTCCATAGAAGTATCAGGGAATTTCGCATTGCATGCGAATTCCGATAAACATTTAACTGCATCTTGGAATGAATCTATCATAGCTGGAAACTGTCTATCATATAATTCTGTTATGATTTTGCCTGTAGTCTGGAATGCTAAATCAACAATCGCCTCGTCTTGATCGCCAGCTGCCAAGTGGAACACCGAGAATATATTTTTCCAACCTGACCTAATATTTGGAGCTTGCGAATTGACCATCTGAGCGATACACCTAACCACCATGTCCCTTATTGTCGGAGAATTGTTCTTTTTCATTATGTGTTCGAATGGTCTCAAGAAATCTTTTTGGAATTTGAAATTAGCAAACTCGCCTTTTTCTATGAATTTCATTGAAAGTTGTCGCAAAGAGTCGACTGCGAAGAATGATATATCTTCGTTGTTATTGCAACCAACTTTATTGAAGTGGTCGCCAAGCACTTGCCATATTCGAGACCACTGCAACCTAATACGACCCATATTGTAATATGATATTTCGACGATTTTCTGTAAAGAGAACATTCGAGGGTTTGTCGGATGACTTAGTTCATCCAGTGATACTTGACATAAAGCTTTGACGAAATCTACAATGGCGTCACCGTCCAATCTCGTGGAGCCTGTAAATATTCGATCTACGGCCACAACAACACTCTGCGAGCTCGTTTCTCCAATATGCTCTTTGACACTAGGGTCTAATGTCATCAAACTGAACTTCAATGCATCTGGTTGAGGTTTAATTCCTGAATGAGACAAAAACTGTGGACGTACACCCGTTCCTATTAACTGAGCTAATTCTAATTGGGAAATGCATTTGACGACATCTAACCAGCTCGATCCCAAGTAATTTCCATCTGTGTGTGCAACGGTTATCAATGTTTTGATAGTATCTATATTCTTGGCTTTCATTTCTGTTATGGGCGAGTTGGCCGTTAGTAGAGTGAATCGCGCAAGTGCTTGTACATAAGCGTCCCTCTCGAGTGACATGTGGAAGATACAAGCGATTCGGATGGCACATCTGATACCGTCTAAGCATAATGAAGCGATTTCGGGATCGTCACAATCTTGTAAGCCAACTGAGAAAGCCGCGAGGAAGGGCGTCCACGCCATTTTGAACATAGGTCGTACATGTTCTACGTGTTTCGCTGTAGTGAATGGAGTCTGCACGTGAGACACCGACTCCATCAAATTCTTTGCAGCTGTGGATATTTGCTCCATCTCCATGTTCCACACAAGCTTACGTTTCTTTTCATTGGCGATCATATGTTTACCGGGCTTCGAAGTTGTCTTCATTTTAATCTCGTGTCCGGCGATTTCGTCATAAATTTGCGATAAATATTCACGAGGCAAGTCGTTGTTGTCACTTATGCCGCTGTTTAGCTTTATGTATTGTTCTTTTGTCATCTTATTCTTCACTTGAGGTGAATGCAAATCTGTTGTAAGCATTATTATGGAAAATGCTAATACGTACACGGTGTCCGCGCTGGTAAATAATGTGTTGGCCGGGGTACAGTCACAATACCGTGATGCAAATTTTTCCATTAGCCTGTCAATTTTCTGAGCTTCGCCAGGCAGTCTGAATCCCTCTAAGAAATAGCGTAGAGCCGCTACAATATCCATATTAGCAAAATTCATTGAATCCACATAAGAGTACATAACTTCTTTGGAATGATCATCATTTTCACCTAAATATTCTCCAATAAATGTCTTGTCCAATCTTTCATCAGTAAGTAACCACTCGGCGATTTCTTTTGTGGATGTGCCTAATAAAGTTTGTTCTTGTAAGAAAGCAACACCTTTTTTAGGCTTTCTATTGAAAAGGTCGATTCCAGTTTCCCAAACTTCTTTTTGCTGTTTGAGAACTTCAAATTGTTCAGGTGAATCTAAGGTCTCTCTGTTGCCTATGTTGCTGGACCCAGTGGAAACTAGACTGAGACTTGAGCCGCCATGAGACTTTATACTGTGGTGATCGGTATCTTCTTTAGCGGTTCTTTCACCTAATGTGGTTTGTAAGTTAGGGTTGATATAGAGTTCCTTGCTCCATTCAACCATACATTTTAATATGGAAACCAGACATTCTAAACCTCTAATACGCATGGACTTTTCTTGATTAGGCGTAGCACCCAGTTCCAAAGCTTGCCTTCCTTGAGCAATTTTTGAAACATCATTTACCAATCTTTGGAATAGATTTGCAGCTGACAAATCACAATCATAGTTGACATAGATGTCGACAACACTTTGGGCATCGCCGCAGATTCTAGTCAAGGCTTGGATGACCATCCACTTGTGCTCAAAAGATGAACTCGATGTTTCTAAGATGTTCATGAAGATCTCTTTAAAGAATACCTCGATTTGCTTCTTGAGGTGTACCTTGAAGTTTTGCAGGAGAGCCAAGAAAATAGCTAGTGAAAGTTCGAAGACTTCCGGTACGGAACTGACACCATTTTTAGACAGTGCAACACACAGATACTGTTTTATTGCGGTGATGAACATCTCATTATTTCTAAAAACAGGGCCCGCATTTTGTAAGATGGATAGGAGTAAATGTAAGGATAAAATTTTGGATCTCAGTTCATGAGATTTAGGATCAGGGGTGCCTTCAGGAAGAGGCTTCATTGATAGCTTGCAAAGAGCTCTGAAGACCAGGAATGCATCTTTTTGAAGTATATGAGTGAACTTTGCCGTCACTGAGTTGTCATTCTCTGATGCAACATCTACACTTTCTTGGGACGGTATTCTCGTCATTGTCGACTCAGTTAAGATGGACATTGGATTGCTGTCATGAGAAACGCTTCCACTATCTTGCGAATCTGATGGAATCTCATTATTGTCCGGTCCATTTTGCAATTCCTCACCATTTTTCTTCAAAGCAATGTTGATAGCATTATCAATGACGGAGTCAACTATCTGTTTTGCAATAATTTTCGCCTCTAAAACTTCATCCACTTGTTCAAGTTGTGGTGAGTCTTTGTCTTCATCGTTCACCTGATTATGAGCATCATCACTGACTACATTACCATTAGGCATTTTATGCTGTATCTCTGGTGTACCACTAGCTTCCAACTCGATAGCCTGATTTTCCATCTTAGTAAATATAACATTTAGCATTTGCGTAAGGGTTGCTCTTGCCGTAGTTTGATTTATGAGGTTTTTACTTGCCAAATAGATATTGTAACAGGTTCTAACAGCGAGAAGAACTGTTCCTTCGTGCACTTCGACATGCTGACTTGTAATGACAGTTAGGAGGGCTTTGATAATTTGAAGTTGGACTCCTTCATCAGTCTGAGGACCTGTGAAACAACTGCAGATGGTTTCAACTATTCTATCGATCAGAAGTTTTCTTGGTGTAGTTGAATCGGGAATGTTTCCAGTCAGATGTCCATATGCAATCAGTTTCTGAAGACAGTCAAGGGCCGTGACGACAATCCTGGCCGCCTTGCTTTGGCAGGCCAGCTCAAATGGTAGGAAGTATTTTTCAGCCGTGATGATGTTAGAAGCATCATTCTTGGGCAGGGGAAGGGTCCCTGAAATCGGGCTTTCTGATGATTCCTGCTGACCTCCATTTTTCAGTTCTATTTTTATTTCCTCTGTAAAGAAAAAAATATTTTAATATAGTTAAAAGATGTATATGCTTATGTTCTCAATCACTAGTAGTATAAATGTGAAAGTTTGGATGTTTGTGACTCAATCACGCTTAAATAGCAGAGTTATATGGGTACGGGGATAAAACTTAACTTACTTTTAAGAGAGGTAGAGCATAGCGTTTATTCGCTCAAAGAGCAGCTCGACTGGGGAAGTACCTCCACCTTACAGAATACCGCAGCCAAATAACGTTATGTTTTGTAAAGTTGTGTTCCTGCGCGTGAGTAAGGTTGCCGGAGCTCATAGGGGAGGGGATAGGTTGATTACGCGTGAGCGATGCTTCGTGTGTTGCAAGCGTCTATATGGCTACGGGAACCGCTTACCATCAGGCGGGCCGTATGCTTGTTTATCGGTTAAGTTGTATAAAAAAAAAACTGGGACACTAATTAGCTTCCTATTTAGTGATAAATTTCAAATAATTTGGCTATTATTATCAAACTGGTTCAAGGTTACATAAGACAAAAATAATACAAGTATATAAATTTTTTGATTGCTTCATGCTTAGATGGTTATGTTGAATGTTAGTGAACTATCGCATGTTAAGTGATTGATTATCATAGATTAGATGGAGTACTGGCTAGCTACAGTCTAGGCATACAAATGAGCGTTTTGATATATACTCAGGTACCTAAAATTAATATGTGCCTAACACATGAATTCTAAGTCTTTATGTTCATAAGTTTTTAGTCATACTTAAATATATGCAGTTAGTTATTATCATCACTGTCCTCATTGATAAACTTTTGTGTCTTATAATAACCTAGCTTAGCCATTGAAGATGATCAATACCATTTAGTTTTTCTTTATATATTTTTACCTATATCTGTCTACATCACAATAAGTAACTATCTAATGCCCAAATGCCATCATTAATAACAACACAGCTTATTGCTTAAACTCCTATGACCCTATGATTATATTCAAAGTCAAACCCAGTCATTCAATTTAGGCCCTTGTAGGGCACTTATGATGGTCAAAGCTACTGAAGCTATCACCAGCTCATAAGTCGCCCTTCAACTGAGAAGAACGGGCAAGACACCCAGCAAGAATGTAGAAGATAAATTTCGATTGAATCCTGACAATTGGACATGCAATGCTCCTAGGGATGGGCAGGGAAAGAAAAATATTGGGAAGAAAAGAAAAATACGGGAAAATACGGAAAAGAATGGAAAAATACGGGAAAATTCCCAAACGGCGGGAAAATACTCAAATGGCTTCATGTTCCTCAAAAATAAAAATTGTTGATGCTTTTTAGGGTTCCGTAGCCAAATGGCAAAAAACGGAACCCTTATAGATTCGTCATGTCTGTCTGTCTGTCTGTCTGTCCGTGTATGTCACAGCCATTTATTTCCGAAACTATAAGAACTATAATGTTGAAACTTGGTAAGTAGATGTATTCTGTGAACCGCATTAAGATTTTTACACAAAAATAGAAAAAAAACAATAAATTTTGGGGGTTCCCCATACTTAGATAGAACTGAAACTCAAATTTTTTTTTTTCATCAAACCCATAAGTCTGGGGTGTCTATGGATAGGTCTTCAAAAATGATATTGAGGTTTCTAATATCATTTTTTTCTAAACTGAATAGTTTGCGCGAGAGACACTTCCAAAGTGGTAAAATGTGTGTCCCCCCCCCTGTAACTTCTAAAATAAGAGAATGATAAATCTATAAAAAATATATGATGTACATTACGGTGCAAACTTCCACTGAAAATTGGTTTGAACGAGATCTAGTAAGTAGTTTTTTTTTAATAGGTCATAAATTGAAATTAATATCAAATACTCAGGTCTATACTACCATTTACTTATATACCTACAGGTTTGTACGGAACCCTCGGTGCGCGAGTCTGACTCGCACTTGGCCGGTTTTTTATTGTTATTTTAATCATACTCGCTGTTGTATGTACCTATATCGCCTACGCGCGGACCTACGCCGACCTTGGAGGAAGTTATCACACTTTTTTTTATAATACCTAGGTAGCAAACAAGCATACGGCCCGCCTGTTGGTAAGCGGTTACCGTATCCTATGGACGCTTGCAACACCTCCCTCGGGACCCGGGACGGGCTATATAAGCGTCGTACATGTGCACACGTGCTCTTTCTGCACGAGACCGTCTGTCCGACTGTCCACCGACTGTCCACCACAACCCTTACACCCCAAAACGTCGCATTTTTTAGAAACAACGCAACTTTTTTTTTTAATTGTTTTTTTATTGTATGATATGAGTATGACCCTAATAGAAATCATGTTTAATGTTATTCAAACGATTTGGTAAAGGTATTTCTCGCTATATACGCAAAATCTACTAAATATGAGCATTTGAGTATTTTCCCACCCAATGGGAAAATTCCCGGGTTCTTTCCCACTAAATTGGAAATTTACTCGAAGTTGGGTTTATTCCCGGGAAGAAACCCAACCCTAAATGCTCCTGATCTCAGGTTAGTATTAAATGAGTAAGGGAGCTCATAGAAGTCAAAGCATCAGTGTCACTTGGACACACAGAAAATAAAACTTGAATCCCAACCAGTGCACATATCCTACAAAAAACAGCTCTATACAAATGCCCAGTATAGATTTGGGCCTGCAATCTCAATCTAATGGTTAATGAATAAAATAAATATAATAATAAATATCTTAAATACTTAATAGTATTTAAGATATGGATAAATATTGTTGCCCACACAAAGAGGAAATAAGAAAAAGATAAAAATGTAAATTACTAAAAATAAAACTAAAATTATCTAATGGGAACCAAGCATAAAGTTCTAGGAGATATCTACATTTTCATAAAACCTACCTTTTTCTAACTGAATGTTTCCACAAAACATTTTAAACAAGACACAAGTGACATACTTAAATGTTTAGAACTTAATACACTTCATGGAATGTAACTATTAACACATTTAAAAGCTGATTTAAATCTTTTTAAAGATAGATATCTAAAATAGATTAAACTAGATTAACAGTTTTGATAAGTTGAAATTCTTTGATAGCAAGGTCACGAAAAAACGGTATGTCAATATTTAATAGCAGTAAATTTACTGGACTGATTTATATTGTAATACAGGCTTCTATTGAACTATTTATAGAGAATCGCATGTTTGTATCTGAAATGGTATCCATGGAAACCATATGCAATATCATGCTAATCTTGAACAAAGTTTGAATAACTTCACAACTTTTTGATACAGTATGATAATATCAAGATCAAAGTTTAATAAGGTCAATGTGGCCAAATCCATCCACGGGACAATACCATATACATCCATTTGTGTTCGAACTAATTGTATGTTATGATATGTGTCACCTAAGTCGTCTATTATTGCAAGGTGTTAAGTTAGGCTACTGTGTATCCCGAGAACATGGTTGATACTGCGGGAGAGAGCTTTAGCCTATAATCTTCCTTAATAACCATGCTATTTAAAACAACAAGAATATATCAAATCAAACTGTTATTTCCTGAGATTATTCTTTTTAAATATAAAAACTCACCAGCTATAATATTAGCATCTATAAATAAAATATACTTGATATGTCAAATAACATGTTTGAATAGTTCTATTGCTAATTTGCCTACAAAACAAGTCTAGACATTACAAATATTATAGATGAAGGACAAAATACACCATATACAAAATTACTTTATAATAATTAAAAGTTCATATGAGTAGGTAAATAAATTAGTTGATTGTAAAAGTATCAGACATAAATGCTTATCTACATAGTTTTATTGAAAGAACATTTACTTTTTCACCTGTTTATTTTATTCAATTGTTATCTAATGGTAATTGACTGTGAAGTTAATTATCATACCTCCTCATTTGGCAACATTGTTTTCAGACAATCGCTCAAAGCTGAGTCTTTAGCAGCTACAATATTTCACATTAAAATATCTATCTCTTTCTTATTGACTCTACAGCAGCTGCAATATGTACAATGTGTTGTCATTTAGCTGAGTATAGAATGTGGCACGAGTGGTGAGCATAGATTGACACCTGCGCAGTAGTAGTTTTTCGGTCTGTTTGGCAGAATGGAGACGGGTGGAGTGCCGAGCTGCACACAATTAGTTTGTCAGTCAATGATTTTTTCGTGTCATTTGGCTACTGTGATTTGGCCAAAAGTGTACATGTGAGCTTGCCCCCACTACTGCCTATCTGTGCACACCATTCATGCCTCATACTGTACCTACTTATGTTCCTGCATACAGAGGGGATAGATTTTTTTTCTTCACATAGAAGTTAAATAACCTTTTAGAAACTAATTACATATTTATAGTAGACTACCCCTCTTATTATTATTGCGTTATAACTAAATCAGTGTTATATTGTCCTCCGTCTCAATCTTTCGATCAACTTATATCAAGTGTCAGATAAAGACTTCGGAATTTGAATTATACAACATTCCATAACTTTATTATGAGTAATGGGGTAACTGTATTATTACTCTTGGTAACTGTATTATTATTCTGTATTATTTTGCCTATTCTTGGGGCCCAAAAAATTCATGTTGATCTATTGCTGTGTAAAAAGGGTAAACCAACAGACACACATTCACCTTAATTTATATTATTATACTACACTAGTACGATTTTACCATAAAGTTTATTATTTGTCTAAAAAAAGACAAAAAAGTAAATTTAACCCTAATTGACATGCCAATCATCCCAATGAGCTAAGTATTAAATTAATATCATTCAATTACAACATACCTATCATTTGGATTAATATTAAAAGTAATAAAAGTGCAAATTACAGACTGTTTACTTATGTAGACTTGCAAACATGTTTTGTAAATTGTACCTGCTTCCAAATACCTACATGCATTTAAATCTTTATGTGACTAGATCGAATGTATAAGCAAACATATAAATTATTATATTACCTTGATAAGGTAAGTAGGTAAGTTCTTTCATCATCAAGGACAAGACATTCACTACCTCTACACAATTTGTTACTTTATACTCTAGAAAGTATTGACGAATTTAAACTCAATTAACATCTAATACCTATTGAACGTTTAAGCGTGAAGTCGTATGGTATAATCATATTACTATATTACTGATCCAAAATGTCAGAGTCTTACCTAAGGCAACTTCACAAGACTTCTTCAGTTGGCTGTGATAGGACCTTTTGATATCCTTATCAGCCAATATCTTCTCCAATGCTCTGACTATAAACATTTCTTTCGTTTTCAGGTTGGTTTGCATCGTTATTTTATATTTTATAACACTCCATCCGTTCCTATCGGAATCGACTTAGTTGCGCGGTGGTTTCGTAGACATTTAAGTTAAAGTATGAGGCACGGTTATATTGTATTCGTGGTCAATTAGTTCGTTAGATAACAACACAAATGTAACATCACAACTTTTATGGAACTATAGATTTATGTGAAATCATTTTCAGCCTGACCGAGGATTTCTTTCTACGATTCACACCTCATCACAAACATGTCAATGTCAATGGCTGCGTTCAGTCAGTCAGTTTGATTACACCTTAATTTACACTTTACAATTGGCTACTTGACAGTTATAATGAAAAAATATGAAATATATTAGATATGATAGCTAACAGGTTAACAATAATTAAACAATATGTTTTTTGCATAATAATAATTTTTTAATATTTTATTTTAGGAAATAAAAAGTGAGTTTTTTTATCTGTGGATTACAAGAACCGAAACGCGGGCGGCCGGGATTGAGCATCTATGGTTTGTTTGTGAGGTTTGTGACGTCAAATTTAACTAGAGGTGTGAAACTCATCAAAAATACGCGAGCTGCATAACAGCTCACGGCTCAGGTGTGTGAGCCGGTTCAATGACTCAGCTCGCAGATCAGCTCAATTTTTACCTATAGTCCACGATAAACGCGCACGCTCACTGCGTATCGGCTCGATTCGACGCGCGGTACGCGTTACATCGTGGACTATAGGTACAAATTGAGCTGATCTGCGAGCTGAGTCATTGAACCGGCTCACACACCTGAGCCGTGAGCTGTTATACAGCTCGCGTATTTTTGTTTAGTTACACACCTCTAGTTTTGTTTAAAGTGATGTGACGTCACACCTGACAAATGTCACGTGACCGGGTGTTTTTGCGCGAATTTCAAATGAAATGTTAAAAAATATTTTTTTTTCCTTGTATATAACATTTTTTTGATAAAAAGATAATTGTAAGAGGTATAAAATACACGTATGTAAATTTTAAAATATGTTTCCAAAAACTGTCAAGTAGCCAATTCAGAAGAACATAACACCTATGATCGATTCACTAAAATATAACAAAAAAAAAAATTAAAAGTAAATAATGATAAATAACTTGTAAAATATTATTTTCTGTAGATAACATGTAAACTTCTAAACTTTTCAGTGACGGTGACGGGGACTGACGGATGATGATTTTTTTATGGGATCATTCATATTTTACTTAACGTTTTGTTAATGTACCTATTTATTGATTGACATAACAAAGCTTTTAATGAGGCATAAACATGAAAGAATAAAATAAAATTATTGGATGTCCCTTACTTATTTCATGTCATGTCATGTCTTTCATTTTATAAAACAATCAATAGAAACTTTTGCCATAAAGCTTGCTACCCTTGCTACATACTACATTTATAAAATACTAGCTGTCTCACGCGGTTTCACCCGCGTTCCCGTGATAAAAAGTAGCCTATGTCACCCGGGGATAGTGTAGCTTCCCAATGTGAAACATTTTTTCAAATCGGTTCATTAGTTTCGAAGCCTATTCAATGCAAACAAACGAACAATCCAATCTTTCCTCTTTATAATATTAGTATAGATACAAGTTGGCTGGCTGTAAAATTATTTATTCTGTGCTGTTGGTTGAGAAGTGAATGAAATCGAATAACGAACGAACGAATGAACATACTTTCTTTCCTATGTTTCGTGCTAATAAATTATCTGTCTGTGGTATAGAATTATTGGAGAGGTGTGTTTTGCCAATATTTCAATATTTCTCTCGCAACGCTTTATTTTGTACGATATAATTCGCGAATCGCGCCTCGCGCCTTCCATTACAGTACTTTTTAGATTTCTGTTCTATTTCTAAGTAAACTAACAAAATTGCTTCCACAATGACAGTTACGCGGGTTGCGGAGTCCCGCACGGAGTTTAAATTAAAAAGTCTACCTGAAGATGCCATATCTAGCGTGAAATTCGCTCCAAAATCTAATCAGTTCCTTCTGGTGTCCTCATGGGACTGTTCCGTAAGATTATACGATGTCACCGCGAACATTGAACGGCACAAGTACAGTCATGAATTGCCTGTACTCGATGTTTGCTTTCGGGTAAGTAGTTAACTCTGTTTTGCAGGGAACTTCAGGGTTATTTACTTAGCCAAGTCCTTTCAAAGGCCATTATCCAAAAATGTATGAATGTGGGCTGATAAGCTGATATTTTTGTTGAATTCTTACTAGAAAGTAAATATGTGCTTTAAATCCAAATACATCATGTTACTACGTTTGCAGGATGCAGTCCACTCATACAGCGGTGGTCTCGACCAAACTGTCAAGATGTATGACCTGAATGCCACCAGTGAAACTGTACTGGGAGAGCATAAAGGTGCTATTCGCTGTGTGGAGTTTGCAACAGAAGTGAATGCTGTGCTGACCGGCAGCTGGGATGGCACTGTGAAGATGTGGGACAGCAGAGTACCTAATTGTGTTGGTACTTATAATCAAGGAAATGAGAGGGTAAGCAAATCTTTAGTAGATTGTGAAGTAAAGCATATTGATTATGGTATAGTTATGAACAATAGCTTGGAAGCATCATTACTCCTTGGCTCGCAGTTGAGAATATAACAATGACATCAATTGTTATAATAGGATGCGCATCCCTCGTGAGAACCGAGGTTTAAATCAGTTTATGCTATGCTAATTGGTGGAGGGGGTTACCATCAAGTTTTTACTTGAAGTATTTTTGTATCAACTTCCTACTTTGAATACAAATATGTTTTTTACAGGTATACACAATGAACATAGTAGGTGAGAAATTTGTCGTAGGCACATCTGGTCGCAAGATCTTCGTATGGGACGTTAGGAATATGGGTCATGTAAACCAGAGACGTGAATCCTCCCTCAAGTACCAGACACGTTGCATACGAGTATTCCCAAATAAACAGGGCTACGTACTGAGCTCTATTGAGGGTAGGGTGGCCGTGGAATACCTCGATGCCAACCCTGAAGTTCAGAAGAAGAAGTACGCTTTTAAATGTCATAGGATTAAGGATGGGGGTAAGTTTTATATACTTCTTTCTTCTGTTGTTGTCTCTTATCATTATAGATGGACCAGTTCTATGAGTCAGGCTATCTACCCATAGCCTGACTCATAGACTTTTTTTGCTATGCTAAGCAGACCACTAAGCAAAGAGTTATCACAATCCTTATGGACACTTTGCGAGAGAGAAAGAGATGCATACATTATTTACAGATAGATAGTGTCCCAAGTACTTTGGTGTGATTTTTGGTTAATGTGTGAGGTGAGAGGGCATGATATTCACCGCCATTCTTTATTTAATAGGGATATAGTTACTAGCAACCACAGATATAAATCTAAATAGATGATGCGAGTGTGTGTATGTTATTAGCAATTCTCTTCTTTTGAAGTTATGCATGGACAGGGTACTCACATAAGGGTGCATGTCCACTAGAGATGTAGTAGGATCACTTCATTGTCATGTTATAGCTCTAATGCCAGCATTACTAAAGTACTCTTGTGAAATGGTAGGTAGAAAAAAGTGGCATGCTTGGTGTTCATATGGATGGAGGGAAGGGACCTTGGCGTTATCTATTTAGATTTGTCTGTGCTAGCAAAAGTACTCCATACTAAACAGACTTGTGTTATCTTTCAGGCTTAGAAAAGATCTACCCGGTGAATGCGATAAGTTTCCACTCTGTGTACAACACGTTCGCGACGGGCGGCTCCGACGGGTACGTCAACATTTGGGACGGGTTCAACAAGAAACGACTCTGTCAGTTCCACAGGTAACATCTCCTTCATATTATGATATTAATTACTTAAGAGGGATGTAGTAAAATGGGAATGAGTAAGCACCTTAACACGTTCGCACGAGCAATTTCATCTCTGAATTTTGTGCTGAGGCTCACATATGTTTACTCTGAGGGCTCACCTTTTTTCTCATACAAAAAGCAATAGACCGGGAGATACTGGCACTAATTTCCTGGTCATTTACCATTGTAGCAGTATGGCGACCCTTCAGGGGTCTAATTACGTAATGACGAAGAGGAAAATGATGGTCATAGAGCTGGTACCGGCGTCTTATCGAATTATAAGACGCAAAATACAAAGACAATACAAAGACGTTCTGTCGAAATAAATAAGACTATCTAGAGAATGACACGACATGAAGTTGCACCATTTCATAAATACTGCGTGGAGTATTTTTGGGTTGATCAACTTTTTCTTGTACCTCATTGCCATGGTTACATCCCCATTGTCACTTGGACAACTCTTTGACCCTTTTACTTTTCCTGCATTATGATAAATAATAATCTATATGTATAAAAATGAATCTCTATTTCCCTTGGTCACGCCATGACGCGTGAACGGCTGGAGCGATTTCGCTAATTCTTTTTTTGTTGTGTTTGTTATTGTCAGGAGAAGGTTCTTATGAAAGTTAAAATTAAGAAAGTTGCGAGGGTAGGGTAGGGTAGGGTAGGGTCAAAGATGTTCATAGGGCATCGTGCCTCTACCCAGATGGATAATCCGCCTTACTAAAGCATGACATTTAATTTCACTCCGCTTGAGGGGCTCCCTGAGCAAATCGCTCTCAGTTCGTACTGCGCACGGCTGTCAAACACTGTCAATTCTGGCTTGTTTATTTCATGTTGCCATAGAGGCGACTATCCTTCTGGACGTTTTAAATTCTTTGGGTAGGGTATAGGTTAGTAAGACACCACGCGAACGAAGTCCTGCTGGGGCAGCTAGTAATAAATAAATTAATAATTAAGGTTTCGTAAATATACCATCCCGAAATCTCCATCCAGTATATCAACACGAACGTAGCAAGGCGTTGCTTACGGAAACGTGTGAAACCCTCTTAAGGGCAATGGTGCAGCAATCATCTATATCCTGACTCACCCATACTTTTCACATAACAGGTACAACACAGCAGTTTCCTCTCTAAGTTTCTCCCACGATGGATCAGCGCTTGCAATCGCTTGTTCGCAACTTGACGAGACACAAATCGAAGACCCAAAGCCAGAAGACACTATATACATCAGATACGTTACTGACCAGGAGACCAAGCCAAAATGAGGGCCGGTTGAAGCTCGGTAGTTCTGTGCCCAATGATATTTTAATCTGTGGAATATGTCTGTGCTTCTCTGGTCTCTCTTTAATAAATTATGAAATAATAGAAATAAAAAAAGTATAACAATTTTTTTTGTATGCATAGATTGTGTGGGAACCCAAAACAAGTTTTTCAAGTTAATAATGTAAAATATGAATTCCAAATCAAAATTGTGAATGAGTTCGTATAATTTGATCTGAATTGAACTGTAAATAAATAATAAGGTAATTTTTTTCTCATGTGTCGTTGGAGCTAAGTACAGACTACCGAGCGATAAGACTTATAGTAGTAATTATATGATTAAGATACAAATAAATGATTAAGTTTCTTAACTATTCTTTTATTGCATTATAATTCTCAATGGTAGTAATTGTTAGCCGGTATCTGCTGGAAGGTGGCTGTTCCCCAAACATAGTCTATTGGCCGATTCCTATAATTTACGGACCGTTGTCGGTTAAAATAAAGATATCTTTACTAATAATGAAAGCAAAGACCTCAAAGCTTTGCATAGCAGACCCTCCCATATGGAAGTATATAAGCTTAAAGTATAAGAACAGCATGAAATTAGCTGTATATAAGCTTAAAGTATAAGAACAGCATGAAATTAGCTTACGAAATGCCCAGTTTGGAAATAAAAAAAACCTACCATTGGTAAGCAAAACGATTCGTTTTTGTTTTTAGAA
This sequence comes from Achlya flavicornis, assembly GCA_947623365.1. Lineage (NCBI taxonomy): Eukaryota > Metazoa > Arthropoda > Insecta > Lepidoptera > Drepanidae > Achlya > Achlya flavicornis. The sequence goes on along the minus strand of OX392477.1, from coordinate 15,498,612 downwards.
ACCGGGCATTGATGCTCACTTTGCGGGTCAATGGATAGGCTGAACGTGGTAGACATGCTTTGCTACACCAGAGGAAAAAAAATATGAAAAAAGCGGCATTTTTTTCATATTTTTCGCCGACTGGCGACAATTTAGAATGAAAATAGGTACTTGTTTTTGATACCAGTCTACTGTGCCAGTCTATGATAGTTTGATAGTACCAGATGCATTTTCAATAACAGAAAATGAAATATTGAAAAACGATAAAAAAAAATAAAGTTCATTGCAAAGAATTTAAAACGTCCAGAAGGATAGTCGCCTCTATGGCAACATGAAATAAACAAGCCAGAATTGACAGTATTTGACAGCCGTGCGCAGTACGAACTGAGAGCGATTTGCTCAGAGAGCCCCTCAAGCGGAGTGAAATTAAATGTCATGCTTTAGTAAGGCGGATTATCCATCTGGGTAGAGGCACGATGCCCTATGAAAATCTTTGGTTCATTGATAGTTGCATATGAAAAAAGTTTGGTCAGGCGTTTGTTGATTTAAGGCTGGTGAACTCCGGTAAGTATGTATTCTAAATATGAGAGTAGTCATTGGTCTGTTCTATCTGATAATATTCATGAATAGATAAAGTCAAAGAATTTAAAACGTCCAGAAGGATAGTCGCCTCTATGGGAACATGAAATAAACAAGCCAGAATTGACAGTATTTGACAGCCGTGCGCAGTACGAACTGAGAGCGATTTGCTCAGGGAGCCCCTCAAGCGGAGTGAAATTAAATGTCATGCTTTAGTAAGGCGGATTATCCATCTGGGTAGAGGCACGATGCCCTATGAAAATCTTTGGATAAAGTGTAGGTACATGTCTATTTACTTATTTTATACAAGATTTCTCCCAATGTTGCCATAGATACATAAACGCCTACATAAAACAATGTAGCAATATTTTGAAATGCAGTTATTTGCATTGACTCATGCACCTTTTTAATTTGGACTGGATCAAAATAAACTTTGAATATCTAAGCTAAGTGCAAAAGAATTTGCACGCCATATACGTGCACATTAAAACGGGTATTCCAAATGCTTGTAATTAACACGTTTGTGAATACACAAGCCGTGCATCCGCGAGATATTTCGCAATTATAATTTAAGAGCGTTATGCATTTCTTTTAAACACACGTTTCATCCTTTATTCTTGAGAGAATAAGGTCTTTAATATTAAAACTGGTTGTATAAAGTATGTTTGTCTAAATGAAAGAGCTCGCCCGTTCCAAATTGGCGCTCAAACAAAGCTAATGTTTGCGACCACCTAAAGCTTTCTTAGAAGGTGTTATTCGGTAAGACGTTAAAATAAACTTTAGTGGACGTCTGTAATTATGTTCTAGTATTAGGCAGGCTCTCGTGTTAATTGAGGAAGCAATTCTCGTATACGGAAACAAAACGATTTTCTGTTTGTTGAAATCACGGCATGTTTTACTAACTGTAGAGGTTCGTCATAATTTTATAACTACAGACAGTTACATTCAAATTTTGGTTGAACAATTAACATTTATCTATTTACAAATGTCTTATTTGATTTACTTTTATTTATTTAAATTTTTTACGTAAAAGGGACCTATTACCGAACGTATTGTTTACGGACGTAGCACGGTAGATACCTGCAGGGCTATTTTAAAACGTCGGATTCGATATCGGGAACGGACTCAATAATTTCCGAGGTGAATTTCACCAATTACTATTTTAATTTCCGAAAACTTTTCGATGAATCGAATTGATATTTCTGTAAAGAAACATCAAAAATATTCGAATTCGGATATTAAAATAGCAATTGCGGAAAATCGCCTCAGTAGTTTTTGAATCCGTTTCCGATATCGAATCCGAGCGCTTTAAAATACCCCTGCTGGTCGTATAGTACGGTAGCCACGACACGAATTTCGCGATGTGGATGGTTTACAGTGACCACGACGCGTTGTGAGCTGTTTTTTCGCCTAATGAGCGTTTTCGGTCTTTGAGGGTAACATATACTTATAATGAAGTTAAAAGGAAAACTATTACAGCTAAGTAGTAGACTTTACAAGTTAACGAGTAATAGCCGACTAAGTTATAAAATGTAATTGGAGAAGTAAAAAGAAAAAAATCGTACAAATTCCACTGACATACTTTGATGAAGTTGACAGTTATGTAAAACAGGTAGTAAATAGTCCCTTTCTAACTCCGCAAATTGTGACGGGTAACTACAGAATCCAACACTTCGCGTGGCCCGTACTCACTTGGCCGTTTTATTTGAATAATAAAATTGTAGAACCAACATGTCTACTTATATGAATACTTATATTCAAAAACTAAATAGGGTCAATGTAAGGAAAGAATACAAACAGAGATTTTGTACTTTTTTGTCTGTTTAGTCACAGTTCTGGCTCTGTCTGTTTCTTTGTTGGGACACGCTAATCTACAAACCTATTGGGTTTGGCGGTTTGATGATTTATTTCATCGAAATCGGCTGAGACAAGAAGAAATTGAACAAAGACTGCGCGAGCGCAGTCGCGGGCAAAGTTAGACGTACATTATATTTGCGCCAATACGTACATGCCCTATCGGTTTGCCTTAGGTTCGTTTGAGAAGGTTTTTTATTGAGCCAATGTTGTGTTTAGGACTAAGCAAATAAAAACTTGATATATGAAACTCCACACCACACTCAAGTTTCGAAATTATGCTAATTTGGGTTCTGCTAACAGGAAATATTAAGTGCATATTGTAAAAACAACACAATTATTCAGCAAATATACTGAGAGCAATGAAATCATTGGGTGGGCTTATAATCCACTTGAGTACAGCCTGAGGCTTCTACAATTGTATTTCAGATTAGTCGTAGCTCTTATTATCTTGTGATAGTGGTGATTTTAGATTGACTGAATTATAGTGATTTTGCGTAGGCGGATTTTACGTAGAAGTGCTTACTGACGATAATTAAAAACTGTCTCGTATAATTAAAGAGAAATCATGCGATTACCTACTTTTAATGACCTATAACTTAAGTTCTTGTTTATTTTTTTACAAATATCTTTATATACAACAAATATCTATGTACAAAATACAATCTATATATAGACAATTTCTTCAAGTCTGCCGCTGCTTCCGATTAACGGCAAGGTTCCCAGAAAGCTGGCAGCGTTTCCTCTTTGGATATCCAAGCTGACGCGTTGGCGCGAAAAGCTCTCCGCCCGCTGGCCTCCGGAGGTTTCGATCAATTTTGATGACAAAGTGCGAGCAAAGCGGCGAGGTTCGTACCCCCAGGGTCCCATGGTCTCGACCGCAAAAGGCATAGAAATATAATTGGGTCCAATCGATGCGTATTTTTTGAATTATGAATATTCCGCCCTGGCCGCAGCTGCCCCTGCAGCTTTAAAAGTCGCCGGTAAGTGAGATGGCGCGAGTGTATCGACACATGTGGCATCCCACACCAACGACCTGCCGACACTCCAAGGGATCAAAGACATACCACAGTCTCTTGCCATCGCCCCGCGCAATACCTACTGGTTCCAGTACGGAAGGCACGTTAGCGACAACAAGAGCCCTGCTGATAATGTCATTAATAGCTGAGTGTCGTGATATTCGACCAGCATTTAGGGAGCACGAAATCCCATGGTGGCCGAGCTCGTTGACGAGATCTTTTTTTTTAATTTAACGATTTCTTTTTAAATTCATTTTATTACTTAGGAACTAAGATCTTCATGTAGGTACATACATACATAACGTACCTATATACATTCACATGCATGAAATTGGTCAAACAAACGAACTAGTTTTCAGTGTTTCATGCAGTCAAAGGCTGAAAATGTATAAAGAATAGAGCTCCCATAAATGTTGGAACTCCAACCGGCCTGGCTATTGCTTATCTTTGGTGGTAATCGTAACGAAACCCATTAATTATTTCATCCAATGACGCGACGATGACCATTCGTGGACCCTGATTGGATGAAATTCATTAATGGTGTTCGTTACGATTACCACCAAATTACTCGGTAGAGCCCCGGGTCATTAGTCATTTTTAAATTCAAAAGATTGATCATCATGCAGATGGCAAGTGCTCATCGCTGTCGTATAACGATGTCGTATATGTCTCATATAACGAGTAGTGCGACCGAATGTCTCATAAGACATGTCTGATAAGACACAAGACATTTTCTTATTATGTGCAAAGGGACTCACTCTAGCCATGAAAGTCAACAGATCGTAAGAGCCTTACATTAGGACGAATTAGAATAAAATACCATGTAATTATTGTGAGGAAAAGGATTTTAGGATATGTCGACTATCTTGTTGAGCAGCTCCCCCAGACATGGCGTTTTTCCGCTCAGCGAGTAGCTCGACTGGGGAAGTACCACCTGACAAAATGCCGCAACCAAATAATGTTGTGTCCCTGCGCGTGAGTAAGGTCGTCAGAGTGCTCCAGGTAGAGGGAAGAGTCGGTAACGCGTGAGTTGCAAGCGTACTTAGGGGTACGCTACCACGAGGATGGCTGTATGCTTATTTTCCGACTTCGTAGTATATGTATAAAAAAATAAAAAGTTTATTCATTCGTGGGCGGAAAACCATAGTCATAAGCTTAAGGCGTGGACTGACTAGGATTTTGACAGCACTCGTTCTTCACTGGAATAGGGTTGAAAATGGTAAATAATAAATTTGTCGACTGTATGAAATAGATATTTATTTACGGGTTTTCTTTAGATTATACAAAATATACAAATTAAATTGAATAATTGTCCGGTTAACATTTTAATATAATTCTATATCTAATATATTCTTAAAAATATGATTGTTGTCATCGCTGAAAATACGGAGATTTTATTTAGACGTAACTTACGAATTTTTCATTGGGAATATCAAAGCACTTTTTATTAATATTCTATTCGGTTAACATCTTTCTCAAAACCCTCTTCTGTCCACAGTATTTTTTTGTGTTAGGTATTTTCATTGCGTTACGTCATACTCAACTCTCAAAGAAACCGATTATTGTGAATTTGAGGTAAGACGTCGCCTTAATAAGATGCTTCGAAATAGCCATAGATTTGTGTTATAAACCAATGCATGTCAATACGCTATGCGGTGTTAATATGCCGCGCCCAACAGTTCCGTCCGAGCAGATGGGATGGGTCGCGAAAACGTTACGGTACCCGATGATTTATTTATTCTTATTTAGTTATGTCTGCGTGCTGTGGGGTCACGGTGGCCGCTTTGTTGTTACTTCGGTGATGGAACGAGAATGTTATCGGCTACGAATAAAACTTTGTACCGATTTAAGCGAATTGAAATCACTTTGTGACAGGCTCTACGTTTTCGTAAAATCGTGTTTTACTTCAGACTTTTTTTTTATGTACTACTTAGGTAGCAAACAAGCATTCGGCTTGCCTGATGGTAAGCAGTTACCGTAGCCTATGGACGCTTGCAACACCAGGGGCATCACTCGCGCGTTGCCGAGCCTACAGAAATCTCGTCTCTCTATTTTGAAGAAACCCTTTGTTCAATAAAGATAAATTAATATTTAGTAAAGTTTATGAGATTTTCGTGAAGAGTACGTAAGACAGACACCGTTTTACCACGCTTTACTAAAATCTGATTTGACTTTGTAAAAGTGTTAAACAAGGCGAGAAGAACTTATAATATCACAGAACATTTTCAAAATGTGGTCCTTAGAAAAAGACATTGGTTGCCATACTGAAAACAAAATTGAAAGAATATTGCAAAATAACCCTAAAACAATAAAAACAGTTTTAACTTTGGATCTCGTTGACTGTTTTTTTTTCTTCCGTAGGAAATATGCTCCTCTATGGGGTTTACTACTTACGGTTATCACGGAAAAGGCTGATATCAAGTACATGAAAGCACTATCAGTATAACTTTGATCACAACATTTTCTGAAATCGTAATTTGGAATACAGAAAGTACAACTGAAGTCGATATTGCATATTTTTACGTTATTATTTAAATAGAGTTATTGATTTTAATTTCAAAAATGATCAAAGTAACCTCTTCACGGTAAAAGTTATTTTTAAAATAAATAATTCTGCGTATTCGTTACCAGTTACGTAGTAAGTCGCCCGGTCGACGCGTGGGCGAGTGACCCATAGCGCGGGCTGATGTCCGTGCGAGCGCCTCTACTCACATCACTCCAATATCAGGAAACTTCCTCATGTACTTTATGTGTTTCACTTCATGACCAAATTAAAGCTTGTTAAATTTAGAATTCGCTGTTTGACATGGCTAAATGGCAACATTTAGGTACATATAAAACACACCTACCAAAGCTGAAAAACGTAAGTCTACACCGCAGTCTAACTAGGTGCTCAAATGATCTAATATGATAAAACTTTAACAAAATGGTTATACCTATGGGTAAGCAGAGCTTGTACTATGGCAACCAGATAACTGATATAATCACTACTTTTTGTTTGTAAAAACGTACTTAATATACATAATTAGACCCAGACTCAAGACATACAGACATGTAAGTCGAAATACTCATACCCCCTTATTAATAAATAAGGTGTAAGTCAGTCTGGTAACACCCAGGTATTAAGATAGCCCCAGCCCTTTTTGTTTATATGACATTAGAAAGTGACGGATATATTTAAAACCTAGGCATTACGATACTTGACTTACACCTTATTTATTAATAAGAGGGAAAGAGATTAACTGAGCTATGATTAGGTAATAGAAATCGCAAAAAAGCTATCTTCATACTTCACTGTATAGTTTTGATGTAAGCAAACACTGATGGTATGACTCTATGGTCACAAGCCAAGTGCTACTTGTAAATCTGTCAAAACAAAAATGTACATCTCCATTTAGCCAAGTACCTACTCGTCGAGATATCTTTGAATCACGATTCATATCGCACTCGTATTAACGCCTAGTGTCTGCCTGTTTGTCTTTCCCACACGTTTCGGGAAGTGCTTCACAATAACTTTATTGCTAACAGTATTCAGGTAAAGAGAAATTAAGTTTAGATGTAGAGATTAAATTCAACGGTTAATACCCTTTACCTATTTATGGCATATAGAAAGATTGTTAGATAATCCCATTAGAACTTTTCTAACTAGCAATAAATTCCGTTTTTCAGTTCTTTGCGGCTGCAAAAATTTGGAATATTTTGCCACCACCTTTAAGAAACATTAAATCCCTCAATATTTTTAAAATTAAATTTCAAGATATACTACTGGCAATGGGCTAGTTTCCTGAAAAAATCTATTTAGTCCGTCATACACATTATCAAAAAATATTAGACAGGTATTTTTTCTTTTGTCAATAAAAAAAAATACGAGGATCCTACTCTTTTTAGTGACAAGAGGGGGGCTCTTGTGTACTCCCGAACTCAGTGGCGTTATATCTTCGTCAAGGCCAAGACTGTTGCCAAAAAACTTGGAATCCTGAACAAGGTGAGACGGTACTTCACAAAGGAACAGCTTCTAAATTTATACAAAGCTCAAGTTCGACCTTGCATGGAGTACTGTTCTCATATGTGGGATGGCTCAGCCAAATATCAACTGGCAACTTTGGACTCGTTAGATAGGCGCGCTCGAAGGATAATTGACGATAGCGACCTAAAGAGCAAGAAACTGCAAAACCTGGATCATCGGCGTCAGGTTGCAAGTTTGACGGTATTTTACAGATTGTTCCACGGAGAATGCGATAAAGAACTCCATAATCTTGTCCCTCCATCCCCGTTCTTCTATCGGACCACTAGGCGTCGGGGGTCTCCATCGCTTCGTCGTCGACATTCCATCTTGCCGTACCAAGCGTTTCGCTTCCTCCTACCTTATACGCACGGCCAAGTTGTGGAATGCTCTCCCGGACAACGTGTTTCCAGAGACTTATAACATGGGTTTATTCAAGGCCAGAGTGAACAGGCATCTTATGGGTACGCGCGGTCCACCCTAGACTACATCTTCGCTTACCATCAGGCGGGATTGCGGTCAAGCGCAAACCTATATAATATAAAAAAAAAAAAAAAAAATGTTGAATTATTTGGTAAAGCAAAAAATACGTGTCCAATATTTTTTGATAATCTAACCTAACCGACGGACTAATTACATAGAATTTTTTTTTTATCTAGGAAAATTTGGCAAACAGTAACAGAACCGCCCCTACACTCTTTTTCATACGCCGCACGTGTCGTCGTTATTTTTTAGGTAAAGTGTTCCCTTTTGATGTAAATTATATTTTCATGTACCTAATATTTAATATAAGCAATAGTATGTTCTACCATACCGCTACTTTTTAAATATAACTATCCAATAAAGTCAAACGGGTCTAAGATGAAAACCAGCGCTGGACGTCGGACTTGTAACTTGAGTTCGTCTCCTCTCCAGCACAAAGCTGAGCTTATGTCCTTTGCTGCAATATTATTATAATATCTGTGTTTAACCTTATTATAAATATGTAAAAACAGTATTTTTATTTTCAGCAAATATGTACAAAATAAAATCTATATATAAAAAAAATCCTCATACCGGCAATGCCGCTGCTTCCGATTAACGGCAAGGTTCCCAGAAGGCTGGCAGCGTTTCCTCTATGGATAGCCAAGATGACGCGTTGGCGGAAAAAGCTTCCCGCCCGCTGGTCTCCGGAGGTCTCGATCAATTTTGATGAATATGTTATGTTAGTAGTAAATTGTAGCACTAAAAGCATTTCTATATATAATTATTTTCGCCCTAAAATAGAGCCTCTTTGTTATACTCCTATACAGCCTCTTTGTCAAACTTTCCCATAAACTAGGCTATCTTTTTTAAACGACGAAGTTGGTTGACAGGTTTACGGCCCGCCTGATAGTAAGCGGTTCCCGTAGCCATATGGACGCATGCAACACTCGGGGCATCACTCACGCATTACCGACCCTTCCCCCCTGCTCAATGAGCTCTGGCGACCTTACTCACGCGCAGGAACACAACATAAAGTTATTTGGCTGCGGTATTCTGTAAGTTGGGAGAACTTCCCCTGTCGAGCTGCTCTTTGAGCGTAAACGCGAAGGTCTACCTCTTTTAAAATTATCTAGGTCATTTATTTAGGAATCTACAATGCGAAGTTTAGATAACTAGGGGGTAATATAAAGTACAGTCGACTACAATGAAATATATCCATTGAATGTTACAAAATAATGTATCCACATGGATGCAATAGTTAACTATTAATTTAATCTAAACAATGGTGCAGATTCTGTTGTAAATCGCACAAAACTAAGTCACATCACATCTCTTTCTTGCGAACATTATTGAAAAAGGATAGAACATATTTAAAGCTGTCAAATTAGTCTTTGCCGTCTTCATTTGCGGGTAATTAGACGTGACCGCGATAGATAGCGACTAAATTTATATTGAAAACAAGCATTGGAATAATTTGACAGGACTAAATTTCTTACACCCTTTTCTTATGTTCTTTGTTAGAAAGAGACATAGTGATACTGAAATAAGTTTAGTTGTAAACCACAGAATAAGCACCAGTATCAATACATTTCAGTGGAAATATGGTGGTATAATACATAATTATTGCACTTCGTATGAAAACATAACAATGTCAGGTTCCATGCATACCATATTTGAAGCGCTCGTGGTGTAGCATGATTAGCCTTAGATTAGTTTGTCGTGGTCGGTACCTGAATGGGTGACCGTCTAGTGGTATTTCATATCGAGCGTTTCCGTGCTTCGGAAGGCACGTTAAGCCGTTGGTCCCGGTTATCACTTAATTGTGATAGACGTTAAGCTAGTTGGATGCCTCCTAGGCGGCTTGAAAAATTCCAACAGTAGGTTGACCACTAGCCTACCTCCACCAATCCGCAGTGGGCACGCGTGGTGGAGTATCTGCCCATTCCCTTTCACCCTCATTTGTGAAAGGAGGCTTGTGCTCAGCAGTGGGACATTATAGGCTGATGATGATGCATACCATATTTGTCACATACAAAGGATACCTACTTAACTATTGCATCCAAGAGGATACCTTATTTTGTAACATTTAATGGATATATTTCATTGTAGTCGACTGTACATGCACGAGGCTCATCCGTACTTGATAATATCCTCGAATGTATTCCATAGATAACATAACCATCCACAGAAATAGAGTTAATGTGTCGCTTACATACGAACATTGCACTTCTGCCACCGACGCGCGTACTTAGAACTGTTAATACTTAATTGAAAACCATTAAGCGATCACTCCACAAGTTTTATCTTCATTAAAGTGCTAACTAACCATTTTCATTAGATAAAGGTACATTTCTGGTACTTATAATGTAGCTAGTTGCTATAAGAAATGATAGCACCTACGAGTGATTAAAGATTATAACAAAACTTAATAGGCCTGTGTAAAAAAGGAATAGCGAGCTTTAAATAATTTACTTCTATAATATTTATTAATGAATACAAATAAACATCGACGGGGAGTCCATCCTCACATATTGAAACCAGAATTGCAAAAAAAAACCATAATTTGGGATCAGATTACCGTGTGTTAGGAATGTCCAAGTATATTTATTTTTAAAATTCATTCATGTAAGTAATTGGACGGCGGCTGAAACGAGACTAATATCTCAGAGTATATAAATACTACGTACAACGAGAGATAAATACTAAAACTGCTATTTAAATGGAATATTCTCAGTATGCGGGGCTCATAAAATGTTGTCCATGTTGGTTGCAACGGTTGAAGGCTGACTTCAGAACCGTTGGTGGTTTGACTAGCTTCAGCCTTTTTAAGTGTCATTTTAGGGCCTTAATTAATTAAATAAATATATGGCTTTGACTTTTACGCGTTGCTGGATACATTGACGCCGCGAGTGTCGCTAGTGTAGAGTTGGGTCTCTAGAAACATCAAATGTACTTACCAGAGTACTGTGTACTTACTTATGTTTAGGTACTGTTTGCGAGTTTTTTCGCGGATTACACTAATTATTCATGACTACCTGCCCCCTGCGGTTTCACCCGCGATCCCGGGATAAAAAGCCTATGTCCTTCTCCATACTATAGGCTATCTGCATGTCAAATTTCATGATGATCCAGTAGTTGAGGCGTGATGGCGTAACAAACTCATTTTCGCATTGATAATATTAGTTATGATTAGGATATTGGCCCAGCCGCGCAAAAAAATCACTTTTACAACGACAGCGATGAGACCTAACTCGCTAGTGGCGCCATCAGAGTCCTCTTGTAATATAGTATTGAAGATTGATAATTGGCCAGGAAGTAACTAATTAAAGTATTGATGTCAATTGTGTTTGATGTTCTTGCGCACGTTGATGAGTGTAGGCATTATTATAGTAACATTACACATTATCACACGACTGCGCCCGCGCCGGCGCGGCTGTACGACACCGTATACTAGAGACAAAAACAACAATCGTTCATAACTCGAGTGCTACTAGCTAGTGTGCCTATGACTATACCTCTCTACTCTCTATTATTTATTATACAATATAATATAACTTTGAAAAACGCGTTTTTCCAAAGATTTCCAATATAGATAATATTTAAAAATGTTGCCTTGCTGAGTTTCTTACCGGTTCTTCTCAGTTGAAGGCAGATTTCCGTTTCTGTCGTAACTTCAGTAAATGTGACCTTCATAAGTGCCCTTCTGGGGCCTAAACTGAATAAATGACTTTGTATTTGATGAGACTTATCTCGATCGATTTTTGTCCCCAAAAACACACATAACATCATCGAAATGGTTAGAGCCGTTTTTATGATCTCAAGACATACTAGTACAAATATTGCTCGTTTCAAGTATAGGATAGGATTATTACTTTTTACATAGAGTTTAATCAGTTTTGTTAGGGACAAATGGAACGAATATGGTACCTATACTATGGAATTGAGGGTTACTAAATTTCTGGCAGTAAACTTCAATATTGGTTGGTAGCCTAATCGGATTCGGTAGTAGCGGCAGACTTGAGGAATTTTTCTATAAATAGATTGTAATTTGTACATAAATACATTACATAAATAAAATACCTATATGGTAAGAATAAATCGTTCGAGGGTAAGAATTACGATGTTATTATTTTATACGTAATTTTTCATTGCTACTGAAAGCTGTAATTATTAACATAAATAACTCATACATTTCTCTTTATTTTCTCTTTTTAATTGTGTTATACGCATTTCTAATTTAATTGATTGTTAGTTTATTTTATTGTTGACATTAATAGTCAATAAAACCTAATTGGAAATATGATAATGGTGACCGTTTATCTTAGATCAATGTCTAGGATAAATAGGAAATATGCGGATTATTTGCGTCGTGCGTGCTTTTAAGAAAATCATGGGTTGTCAAAAATATCTAAATAGATCACCAAATCATGGTCACCGTGGTCAAGTCCAGTCCAGTCACGGTGCCTGGGAATCGCACTTATTACTCGTTCGGATCTCGAACGCCACTCGACGTTGAAACAGTGCTCTACGTCGCTTCAGCCACTCGTGCACACTTTCCCATCACCCGCCTACATTGTGATTTTTTTATGGACAATACAATAACATACGAGACATAAGTACATATATTGTTTTACTGAGGCTTTCTCCAATTCAGTATAATTAAGTCTTTTGGACCCTGAAGCAATTTGAACCATGTATGTATGCAGCTTTTTTGGAGAAATCTTTTAGACATCCAACGGTGAAAAAAGTCTTTTTTTTGGATTTAGCCAAGAGTAATATCGTAGTGTAGCATGATAAGCTGTTCTTAATCGATCTGCAAGTTAAGCTACCACCGTTGTGGTCGGTACCTGGATGGGTTACCGCCTAGTGGTATTTCAAATCGAGCGTTTCCGTGGTTCGGAAGGCACTTAAAGCCGTTGGTCCCGGTTATCACTTAATTGTTATAGTCGTTAAGCTAGTTGGAGGCCTTCTAGGTGGCTTGAAAACTCCAACAGTAGGCTGACCACTAGCCTACCTCCACCGATCCGAAGTGGGCACGCGTGGCGGAGTATTTGCCCATTCCCTTTCACCCTGATTTGTGAAAGGAGGCCTGTGCTCAGCAGTGGGACGTTATAGGCTGATGATGATGAATATCGTACAAATTGGTGAATCAATCTTCGATTGCTTTGATCATTTTATCTCCTTTCTATCATCTGTTCTGTACATGAAATGAAAAAAAAAGAACCCTTGTATAATCACTTTCGTGTCTGTCACATTATTTTTTACGAATACCAGACGACATGTTAAAATTTGTGATAAGACGACTCAATCACAGGCGTATGTCGATAAACAAATTCCAAATTTGGGGGACCCACCTCAATTCTCTTTAACTTAAGCTAGGACCTCACTCACAGGTTACAGGAAAACCTAAACGAAATTCAGTTCTCACGCAAACGGAATATCAGAACTCCCTCCCCACTCGATCGGAGCTTTTAGTCCTTAAATTATGATGTTTCCTCTAATTTTAATTCTTGTTTCATTAAATGTTTAGCACATATTTTGTTTTATCTTGTAGGATATGTTCAATATTTGTGTCCCGTGTCAGCCGAGCCTTCGATGGCGCGAAACATAAAACCCTGAAACATCTCCAACTATTATTACTTGTTGAATTCTAACAATAAACCACTTTCTCACATGCAATGACAAATTGCTGGTGAATTAATACCGAAGCAACTTCGTACGGATAAATCAAACCATGCGCCTGCGCAGCGGGTCGTATTGACCGCACCTTATCACAAACTTACCATACCTGCTTTAATTTCATTCCTGATTTCATTGTAATAAAGTCCAAAACTACAAGCTTTACATGCAAATACATGTGTTATGAAGTCATAAGTACAAACTTTACTTTGCCCTAATGATAGTACTTTTGTTAGTGTATTAAGGTTTAATTTTGTTTGATTTGTGGTGACAGTAGGTGGTAGAGCTAAATATACGTCGTTGGAGGATGTGATTGCTCAGTGTCTTCGAGGTGTAGGGATGGGAATTGTTCAACTTGTTGTACTTTAGGTTGTGAAGTGTTTTTATAACATACAATTATACATTATTGTATGTGACATGATTACGTGGGTGTTCATTCCTGAACAGCGTTTGCATCCTTATAATGCGTTCAGTAAGGAAGTGAGACTTGCTTCCAGTGTCTGTGTTTCCTGACTCTTACAATCTAGGAACTTTCATGGCTAGAGTAAATGAGTTTCTTCTGGGTAAGCGCTCCATCTTAAGCTTGAACGTCGTTCTTTATAGGCGGCTCTGTGGTCAAATGCAAGCCAATTTAATATAATAATCAAGTTAACGAAATGGTTTACGAATATCAATCAGAACAAGAGAGGTAGGAAAAATAGAGTAAAAGTAGAAGTTTTTAAATACATTCGAATTCGTGATGATGGCCCTGCACGTGAGTTCCACACTATTTTACGAAACATTGATTGACAAAAGAGTATTTTATCACTAACTAAATCCATCAATAATCCTACGCATCCAATCTTACAACCCTATTGGATTACATTCCCACAGAGTGATTCCCATGTAATCAGTGCAGCAAATAGATGCCAACTGGGCTAGTACAACTACTATGAACCCAGCGCGGGAGTTAATAGTATCTTCACACCGCCTGAGAGACAGCAAAAATCATAAGAGCATAAAGCCAGAAAAAAATGCGAATGTCAGATGAAACAAACTTATGTCTAATATTCGCATGGCATGAGATAGCGTGTTTCGCAGTACAAAAATGAACTAAGCGCTTCTAAACTAAATAACTCGTAAAGTACAGAATATTTAAAAAAATCGTTAGTATCAGTCCTAGGTCATACATTACTGATATTATTTATCGAATTATTGTCTGTATTAGATACACCATGACATAAAAACGGTAGTACGGTACGGTGTGGTAGTTTTACCACAGAGTCCGAAAACAAACAAATCCATGTCAATTTTGTACTCATAATTTTTCGTAATTCATAAAATCCGAATCTGATAGTGAATGAAATTGACATGGATTTGATTACAAATTGTAATAAAGTGCTACGAAACTCTTAGCTCTCTACATAACTGTAGTATACCGCTACGTGCTACGAAACTTGCGATCTTCTACGATATTCTACAATGCTATTTGGCCTTTTAAGAAAACTCGCTGATCCTATCCTGCTGATCTACCATAATAGATCTTCTGCTCCTTTATATTTGAGTTAATTTTAATGTACTCTGTTTGTTAGGCCCGTTTTAACAAGAGGGTGTCTTCTTCTTTTGGCGCTAAGTTTGTTTCATTTGGCACATAGATATGCTGTCAAAGAGGCATATAGACAATGGTTCTGATTCTATTGTTTACAACTAAAATAATTTTAGTCTCGCTATGTCTCTTTCTACAAAAGAGTTTTAGTATTTTAGTACTGTCAAATTAGTCCAATGCCTGTTTTCAATATAAATTTAGTCGCCATCTAACGCGGTTACGTCTAAATACCTGCAAATAAATATGGCAATGATTAATTTGACAGCTATAGATATGTTCTATCCTTTTTCAATAATCTTTCTTACGAACATTATTGAAAATTGATAGAACATATTGAAAGCTGTCAAATTAGTTTTTACCGATTTAATTTGCGGGTTAAAAGACGAAACTAATTTTGATGGCGACTAAATTTATGTTTAAAACATGCATTGGATAATTCAACAACATTAAACTTCTCACATCTTTTCTTATGTTGTTTGTTAGAAAGAGATATAGTGACACTAAATGAGTTTAATTGTGTTTACCTTGTAACAGAATCGACTTTATAAATTTAGAATTTCAAAACAATGACGAATACCTGCGTCATTTTTGAACAATCACGACACTTTTATCACATTTATTAGTATGTACGGGCGACATTTAGCCCAATAGCGGCTATAAACCGTCCGGCGCATTGTGACATGTTAGTTCTAATTAGTTTTACTGCTTAGCGGTGACATCACACCGGCCGGGTTATACTGAGATTCGACGCTGTAAAATATTAACTCAATTTGCATGTAGTTCATGAGCTATGTGTCTTAAAACGTATTTAATTATATCTATCGTAAAGCAGGGATGTGTTGGAAGATACGTTTATTGGATCGACTGTAGGTTTTTTGTCATAGGTAATTAATTATTTTTAGGTTTTTCCATTTATTCGATCTAGGTTTATCTGTTTGTTTTCATCTGCAAAGTCATACATCATATGATTTTATATATCCATTTCTAGATTTCCAACTATCTACAGCACTAGATGTCAGTTTTTAACCGACTTAAAAAAAAGGAGGAGGTTCTCAATTCGGTTGTATGTATTTTTTTTTTTTTTTTTTTTAATGTTTGTTACCTCATAACTCCGTTATTTATGAACCGATTTGGAAAATTCTTTTTTTGTCTGGAAGGGTACACTTCCCGTTTGGTCCCATTGTCATCAGATCAGGATTTGATTACTTCTTCGTGTACTTTGAAGTCGGTTTAAGTTTTTTGTAAAACAGTCCTATAAAATAAACTAGAAATTAAAATAAGATATTTATTTAGGCATCGATTGGACCAAATTATATTTTTACGCCTTTTGCGGTCGAGACCATGCAACCGTGGGGGTCTGAAGTTCGCCGTTTTGCTCGCGTTTTGTCATCAAAATTGATCGAGGCCTCCGGAGACCAGCGGGCGGGGAGCGTTTTCCGCCAACGCGTCAGCTTGGCTATCCAAAGAGAAAACGCTGCCAGCCTACTGGGAAACTTGCCGTTAATCGGAAGCAGCGGCAGACTTGAGGAAATTTTCTATATATAGATTGTAACTTGTATATATTTGTTGTAAATAAGATAATTATACTTGCAAAATGTCCTTTGATTGAGTAATGTTTGACGATCTGCGTGCCATTGGTAAATACTTACGAATTACCACATTAATATATTTTTGTTTAGGTACCAACTGACCTCAAAAATTGCATATATTTCAACACTTGTTCATAAGCCACCCTGATATTTAGTCAATAACAAAAACTGCTCAATCAATTTATTAACACACATATGACAGATTTTGACGGATAAATATAAATAACGCTGTTAATTATTTGACGCGTAATGTCCTGACGTACAATTTGTTAGCAGACGATCTATACTAGCCTAGCCATGCTGCACTCTGCAATACAATATAATTTATATTACGATCAAGTTATCAGTTGACGAGATAACAAAGGGTGTATACGCCCAAAAAAACGAAGGTCCAAAATATTGATCGCGTTAGGAAGCTATAGAATTGGTTAAAATTTATGTGTCGTCAATTGTGATTGCTTTTCGAACCTCAGTTAGATACTTAGATCCCACCAGACTCCCATAGACATAAAAGCTACTAAAATACTATATGCGATTGCCTGTGCAATTTGCATTTGATATTGTGCCCAATTTATTTTATATTTCATCGTATGTATCTAGATATTATTATGTGTCATATAATTAGAATTGCCTACATTGAGTGGTTGATGCAAATTTTGTGAATAAGAATTCAATAAAGTACTTAATTCTAATTGTATTTAAACAAAATGGATGCTTCGTGTTAATTAAATTACACCTTTAGGTTTTAGTTCAAATACTTTATCAATTGAGTAAATAAAAACTTGATTCAAAATATCGTGAAGGATGTTGTATTTATGATACATTCAATTAAACATAAATTGGTACGACATTTTTTTACAGTACAGTGTTTTTTGTATTTGGTTTACAAATAGTCTTTGAAGAAAACATTAACCATTAATTAGGTGCAAAATCAAATTTTATGAATCTTGTATTTACAAGACGGGTCGGTAATATATAGCCTGCCGGGCTATTGCGTATCTTTGGTGGTAATCGTAACTAACACCATTAATTATTTCATCCAATGACGCGCACGCGTCATGATGCGACGATAACCATTCGTGGGCCCTGGACCCACCAACCATTGGATGAAATTCATTTATGGTGTTCGTTACGATTACCACCAAAGTTACGCGGTAGAGCCCCTGACTGCGACACAATAAGTTCATGGGTTCGACTCCCATCCAAGGCAAATATTTGTGTTTATGAACATTATACTTGATGTATGTGAAAAATGTCTGACGATATTTATTTATAAGTATCATTTAGTATATAAGTTTATTTACAACAAATATGTACAAAATACAATCTATATTTACAAAATATAATCTATATATAGAAAATGTCCCACGCTCTCTGAGAGTGACTCAAGGTTGGAATATTTGTGCCTGGACAAGCTGCCTGCCAAGTTATCTGTATATAAGTTATCTGTTGTCCATAGTAGAAGCTCTTTTTTTTTGTAATTTGATTTTTAAGCATGAAATAATTGGACTGTTTTACAAAAAACTTAAACCGACTTCAAAGTACACTAAGAAGTTATCAAATCCTGATCTGATGACAATGGGACCAAACGGGAAGTGTACACTTCCAGACAAAAATAGAATTTTCCAAATCGGTTCATAAATGACGGAGTTATGAGGTAACAAACATAAAAAAAAAAAAAACATACAACTGAATTGAGAACCTCCTTCTTTTCTCCTTTCCTCTCCTTCCTTCTTTTTTTGAAGTCGGTTAATAAAAGGCTTTTTTTTATTTATCTTTTTATTTATAGTAGAAGCTCTGCTCAGTTTGTGATCAGGATGTTAGTCTTTCACGCAAAAACTACTAAACGGATTTGGATGAAATTTGGCACACAAATAGAATATATTCTGGATTAACAGATATAATAATTTTTATGCCGGAAAAACACACGATCCCTTGGTAAAGCGGGTGAAACCTCGGGGCAACTAGTTCTTGATATGTTAAATTATTGCGAATAATTAGTACAATGTATGGGGCAACAATGTAACTACATACCATGTAGCGATCGCAATTTGTATTTACTGTCCATTACCACGCTGGATAGTAAACTGGTCGTAAATCAGGTGGTCGTTATCAAAAACCCTTACATATGGCGGTATAAAATGATTAATGCACATTACACGGCTCTGTTTTATGGAGTAGCTGTTTAGAATTATGTGTTATAGGTTCTCACACAGCGGCTATTTATAATATAGTTAGATATGTTTTTAAAACAATAAATAGAATATACTGGGTGGAGATTTCGAGATGGCATATTTTCAAAACCTATGTTGGATTAGTCATGCTGAACAATTTTTACTAAGGGGACAACACTGAATTAAAAAAAAAAAAACCTTTTCATACATAATGATGGAGCAAGGTTGACATTTTGTAAGAAAAGTTAAAAATAACAATTGAGAATTCACTATCGGCCCCATAGTAATAGTTGTTCAGCATGACTAACCCAAAATAGGTTTTGAAAATATGCCATCCCCTAATCCCGAAATCTCCACCTGTTATATAAACAAATATAATCGACGGGCCAGTTGGCGCATTGGGTAAGACTCCACTCCACCTATCGCGCCGCAGGTCGCGGGTTCGATTCCCACACAGGACATGCTTTTGTGTGCATGCTAATTAAAATATAGTTAGTAAATTAAGATACACGACATACAGCCGACTAAATATGATATGGTGATATGATCAGCTGATGATGTGGTGAATGTGTGACGAAGGTAGAGGGTTCGAATCCCACAATGAGCTTGATAATTCGGTTAAGGAAAATATCGTGAGAAAACTATAGCAAGGTAGTACGGTACTTTGTTTCTTTCGCCTAAGCTGCGTGGCTACCATCGTCAGGTTGTAAATCTGTCAACTAGCACCTCGCACGAGAAACCTTGGGGCGGATAGTTAGTTATATTTATAATTAAACATTATTCCCACGTATTATTATTTTATGCCCCATTAGTTTTATAAGTTCAAGTAACAAGACCGACTTTTCAACTTCAACTTAAGAACGCTGTAAATTGTACGCATTTATAGTGGCGATGCACGCCCTGGGTGGCAACTCAAACCAATATAACTATGCAGTTTTCAATACATCCCTACGCACCTTACTTATAATGTAATAAGGGTGAAAATTTAGTGGCAAATATCGTAATAAATGCAAAGTTACGCTTGTTATGGAAGTGAGTTTCAGAAAGCATTATGGAGATTGTAAATCTATCGGTTTGCTAATGACATAGGTCACTGATAAGGTTAGCGATGATATTTTTTATAGTTTATGGCCACAATCCTCTACCAAAACCTATTCTCCTTATAACAGAACATGGTTTAAGGCAAGTCTAGTGAAACCGAGGTTTTAAATATAACGTTTGGGTGTCTCTAACGTTTGGGTGGGTTTTACCTGACTTGGCTTGCACCATCTCATGGAATAAGACAGTGTGGTTTCAAGTCGGCAAAAGAAGACGATAAAAATCGAAATATAAAGTTTTTTTTATAAAACGCCTTCTGCCAGCGATTTTCCCCCTTAAGAGTTCAAAATTAAAATCCTTTTTAATACCCCTATAGTGTACTTAAAGAATATTTCTTCCAAATTTCAAATCTCTAGGTAAGTAAACCGGTTTAAGCTGAGCGTTGTCTTGTCTGTCAGCCAGTCAGTCAGTAAGCCACGGCAAATTTATATAGGTAATAGTTATACTTTTGCCCGCCGTTTTACCCTATGTGCTAATCTTGCAGTACATATGAAAATAACACTCACAATCCGCAAAACTTTTAAATTTAGTGATCAAAAGTTCAAGTCAAGTGTAACATTCACAAGTGCCCAAAGTTAATAAATGGCGATTTGATTTTAACAAATAAATACTTGATTTACTTATATAAGTGTAGGAAGTAGGAAATATGATGAAGTATATAGTTTATTTTTTTTAGTTGTAGCTGGCTTGGGTGTTACGCAGAAAATCAGAACATTGGAAACACTACTTATTTCTGTATACTTTATGAGTATTGTCTGACCTCTGTCAAGCCAGGGTCGGGTTCACAGTCACGCCCACACGCACGCTTCTACCGTAAAACCATCTAATCTTCCGACATACAAATTCAATTTTTACGTCACATTGATAAAATATTTTCGTACAATACACCTATTAAATTTCAACACTATTTCTCAACTATAATTTGAACTTTAGCTTAACGAATGAAGGTTTATTACAGTTTGATCTAATAATTAGTTGTTAAAAAACTTGTGCGGTGGATGTCTGTAATGATTTATGAACATGGCACACCTATAAAAGTATTTGGCAGTTATTTGTTATTTATAATATTAGTACAATTATTACTGTTTCTGGTTTGATGATTTAATGTTAATTTAACCTTTTCTCAGGTTAATCCGTTTGATGTGCTATCATTCACGAATGTCGTATATATCGTGGAATGATTAGGTGTTTCGATTATTGCTATAATTTAGCGGAACTGTATGCTACTGATTTTTCCCGTGAGAATATAAATATAATACATAGAAATTAAACAAAATGAAATGCCTTCGTACAATATTTTTTCATCTAATGGTGCGTCCATGCTTGGCGAAACGAGCACGAGCCGAGCCTCGAACGAGCATACTGTGAGCACGATTCGCGTAGCCTGGACGGGCTCGCGAGCCTCGAACGAGCGCGATTGTCAGTTTTTTCACGAACAAAGGGATTCGCATCGTGCTAGTTGTAGGCTCGTTCGTGGCTCGGCTCGTGCTCGATTCACGTAGCATGGACGCACCATTACTGGCTTCGGTCAAGTCCATAGTTCTCAAATGAAAAACCATATATTACTTCCAAATACGTTTGTCAACTATTTTCATTTTCCCTTATCCTAAGTTTAGTTTGTGTCTGTTTCCTACAGTTAGGCTCACAGATATAAATATAAATAGATGACGCGAGTATATGTGTCTACTTCGCGTGCCAAAAGCAATGGTCGAATTTTGAACCGTTTCGCGTGGACAGGGTACTCGCATAAGCATGGCCACCAGAGATGTGAGCGAGGGATGTTTTTAGCTGACGAATAGGATCGCTTCATTTTCACGTTATGACTAATGCCAGTCTAACAACTAAAGTGACATTATGGTAGGTAGAAATAAGTGTCACGCTTGGTTTTCATACAGATGGAGGGACTTGCGTATATATTTAGATTTGACTGTGATAAGGCTGATAGTAATTTGAGATGAGTAAGTTGATATGTACTATATCGCGTTAGATAAGAGAAATTTAAGAGAGGTGTAGCACATCGAAGAGAGGTAGAGCACAGCATTTATTCGCTGAAAGAGCAGCTGGACTTGGGAAGTACATGCACCTTACAGAATAGAATACCACAGCCAAATAACTTTATGTTGAGTTCCTGCTCGTGAGTAAGGTCGCCAGACCTCATTGGGGAGGGTTACCGCGATCAGGTCTTTACCAAGCAAGTGTACCGAATGTGTCGTATAAAAAAAATGAAGACTGCATCTAACACAGCATATATCATCGTAATATGAGGGATTAGCCTTGGAAATTTTTCATTTGAATAATTTAAAACTAAAAACTGAACTTATCAAACTGTGAACACATTAAAAATCTTCACACGTCAACAACATTTCAAAGTAAAATTCTGTTTCGACATTTCGAATGTCCGTTATCAATATCACTGATCAATAAAATGCCAATAACTAAGAGTACCACACAATACTTGTCACAGCGTTCTGTTAATCTATATTTAAGCGCCCATCGTATATAAAGCAGGCTATAAAGACCGCATATATATCCACTATTCAATGAAAAAAATATCAAAAACTATTTGAGAAACTCAATTGTAATAAAAAACACGTGTATAATGCCTTTGATCCTATTGGTTACAGTTAGAACTGAATCTTGGACATAAATTTTGTTCAAATCGTTGCGTACGCGCACTCGATATCAGGGATTGGATATCGCTACTGATTTTTAACAAATTTTATGAATTTCAACCTTATTTTTACGACTTTAGTGTTATAAATATGTTAATGAGTATTTTTACGATATCAATATTGGATATGATATGTAAGATAATACGACATTATAGCGATAAATTAAATATATTCAATTTGAATTGTAATTCGAAGGTTTGTGATGAACATTCATCTGTGTAAGTTTATGCATTTTAATATTGGAACTAAAGTAATTTTCAGAGATTGTAATAATTGTTTTTTTTTATCGTGTGATTTTTTTTCTTCATTAAGTTTAATGTGGTAATGGGCAGTATGTGGTATTATTGGAAGAATCAGTCGCCAGAAAACCTCGTCATAAAAAGGTTTTTTCCTAGTCAACTGTTGCACTAAATTTTCATATGGCTTTTGAAAAAATATATGAAACATTTAAAATTGATATACAGTATGTATTTTGAGTTGATGATGATGATGATGATTAGCTCTACTCATAGTACAAAAACCGACCATTCCAGCATCAACCACCATGCAACTAGCTTAGTTCATAATGACTGGTACCTGAATCGTTATATCGGGTAACTATAGATAATAAGCCAAGGAGTGCGTGGTATATAGGAGTGACAATTTGGGTCAAATAAATATAACATATTCGATTTCTAGCTGCTTATCATTTGTATATTTGTTTTAGTAATGGCGTTGGATATTATAAAAATTTTGGTGACTAATAATGACTTATAGAAATTATAATTATCTCTACAATTTCTATAAGATATGTATATAAAATGTAGTGTCGTTAAACTTTATATTTGCATATCATCAACAATTAGTGGACCTCCCATTGGTTAATAGTTTGAATACATATTTTTATGGCATATGTTATGTATATGGGTGATTTGGTCGCGTGTCCGTGTTGTCGTTTCGTTAATGAGCGAAAGATTTACCGAGTCTCTCCGTGCTTGTGTGTATAATGAGTTTTATTGGAATCACATGTATAATATAAATAAATTATGAATGTATACATAGCATAAATAATGACGATTAGTTTTAGGAAACATTGGAAAAGTTTATAATGACATTTCATATAATTTTCCAATGAAAATGAACACACTTATAAGAATAATCCAAGAATGTTTAATACTTTAAGGCTATTGATTCTATTATTTATTATTAAATATTACTTTAGCATTGTGGTGGGATACTTTGTACTGCAGTCACACTAACTTATCTGTACAGACGAGGGGGGCGCCATCATCGACAACATTGCCGATATTTTTGACGTTTTGAGGCTGACATTTTCAAATAGAGCTCCAATTTTGAACAGATAAGTTGGTGGCACTGTTGGCTAGCTACCTTAAGCTCTCGCCAAGGGTTGTATTCCAAAAGCTGTACTTGAGAGCCAGATCTCTTTTAGGCTTTGTGTGCTTATTCTGCCACATCATCACTTACCGATTACAGATTGTGGTCAGATACAAGACTATTCTTTCTCGAAAGAGGTACATGCTTTCAAACCATTGGTGATATTTCTATATTTATATTTAACGTCGTACTAACGTAAGCAGAAAAAAGAAAAATACTGTGCATTAATAAAAAGTTTTATGCCATTTATGTAGAGTTTTTACTGTATTCTTCATGTCGTGGAACAATCTTAAACCATAAATATACTCTGCTTCAATATGGAATATCCTTACTTTACTGTATGATTTTTAATTAAGCAGATAAGTGGTATATGGCTGTTAATTTGAAATTAGAATAGTTTTTGTACATACTTATCACTGGAAAAGCTAAGCCATGTTTTATCTAGTGATTGAAAAATGTGACCTAAATAATATAAAATTATCATCAAACATAACTGGGGTAAACAATTTCAACGATGACCTCAACCAAGCACTGATCTTTATTTAATTTTATATGCATGTTGTTTTGTTTTACGATGATTATTATATAATACGCGGGCAGTCATAACGAGAGTGACGGAGGATGATTGGCGCGATCTCCTTGACCCGCTGACTAAATATGGTTACCATAATTATAATCATGCCAGGATTTATACGAAAAAGAAGGAAAAGGTTGACGTTTCAAATGATCCTTGGTGCCTAAGAAGTAACTTAAGGGATTTTTAGTTTTAAGACACTCAAATAAAAATATTTTAATCTGCAAGCGGATAGAGCTAATTTAGGTAACTGCGACTGAGGGCGCCCCAGGTGGGGCACAAACCTCAGCTCTGTGGCCCATTTAATCTTTGATGTCACTACGACATCGTTCAAGTTTTGTTACGTGAATTGAGCCACAGGGCGTTACCGGGGGAAAGAGCGGACTTTTGACAAGTTACGAGGTCGCAGAACTATTAGCAGCTCGGACCGCTTGAACGGGACGAGATTGGGTGTTACGTCGCTCCTCATTGGCTGAGATAATTGAAAACTGTTTTACAAAAAACTTAAACCGGCTTCCAAGCACACCTGCCCCCTTACTCATAAAACGCTATTTAACTAATATACTGTTTAAAGGGTCACGTAAATAACGTCACTCAATTGTCATTGTCAAATAATGTGACATTATTTACGTGACCCTTTAAACAGTATATTAGTTAAATAGCGCTTTATGAGTAAGGGGGTAAGTAATCAAATCCTGATCTGATGACAATGAGACCAAACGGGAAGTGTACCCTTCCAAACAAAAAAAAATATTTTCCAAATCCGTTATTTAATAACGGAGTTATGAGGTAACAAACATAAAAAGAAATACAACTGAATTGAGAACTTCCTTCTTTTTTTAAAGTCTGTTAAAAAATATAAATCATAGACAATTTCTTTATTGTGAAAAAAATAAATATTTACCATAGGAAAACTAATCGTAACATAATATAATCTATATGTGTATTTCCGAAACGATTCTTTTATTTCTTTTAATTATTTGATCTTTTAAATTAGCAACGCAAATTTATAAAAGAATAAATATATAAAAAAACACTGATTAATTTGTAATAGTTATTTTTACTATTTTTACCACATCTTCATCGTGGAAATTGTTACTGTAGTCGATGCACACAAAGCCTAGAATGGAAAACTTGATATCTCAAAATCCCAACGCATGGTGACTCTAGTTGCAAATATCACCAGCTGATCGTATTGGTGGGCCGTTTGCGGATCACATACCGTTTACAATCGAATCCCTTCGCGGCGTGACTTACGTGCACGGTGTCTCACAGTACACAAGTACAACAGTAGAACAGTTAATCAATTTAAATACTACTAATATGATTAATGAGAAAGTGAGTTTTTTTATTAATTTGACGTCTTAGCGGCACAAACAATAGTGATGAAATTTCGCACAAGTATAGATCATAACCATATAGGATACTTTTTATCATGGTAAATAAACTCTAAGTTAACATAACCCAGGCTCAGCGGGCCTAACTAAAGGTAATAAATAAATAAATATCCTGGGACATTCCTTACACACGGTCATCTGATCCCAAACTAAGCAGAGCTTGTACTATGGAAACCAGATAACTGATATAATACATATACTACTTTTTGTTTGTAAATACATAATTATACCCAGACTCAGGACATACAGACATGTTCATGCACACAAATGTATGTCCTGTGCGGGAATCGAACCCACGACCTGCGGCACAATAGGTGGATTCTTTACCAGACCGTCAACTGGATGCTAAGGTTTATCGTAAAGAATATGTTTTTTCAAAGTAAAGCGGAGCTACTGATATGTTCCCATTAACATTTATGCTGTGGTCTTTATTTTCATCAAAAGACTGCGGTTAGTGCATTTAAAAGGCTTACAAGCATCTTGATGAGGATGACGAGTTTACGAGCACAACTTTACAGTGAATTGAGTAATAGTTATGCATTTAATGGACTTCTGCGAGTTGATTACTATGGAATATAATGGCGATGTATTTTATAAAATGGAAACACTTTGGTAAATAATTGTATGTACTTGTATTGTAAATGTAATAATTCTAATAGTAGTACTATTCGTTATAAAGTTTGTGTTGTCTATATATGAATCTGTAAGCGCTTCAAGTCACACGACGGGCGCCACACACCGAAGCTTAAGATGCAAGGACATCGAGTGGCCTACTACCGTGAAGTACCTCGGGGTAGCATTGGACCGCCGTTTGACCATGAAGAAACACGTGGACAAGGTCGCATCAACGGTACGAGCTTCCGGCGCACTCCTCCGCCCATAATATTGCTCTCGTCCCACCTCCTGCCCCTACGTCCTAATCAAGGGGTTTACAAAACCTACGTGCGGTTAAGACTCACGTACGCCGCCCCAGCACAGAGGATTGAAGGGAACCGAGTACAAGCTTTTAGGGAGCGTTCAAAAATTATACCTATTTTGGTAGGGTTAGCACAGAAGAATAACATAAAATAAATAAAAAATTTATACCTATCAGCTTTTTCGTGATGATAGAATATTTCTATTTACATATTACATTATAACAGATTATTACGAAAGGGTACTAAAATGAAAATCTAGTTTTTTCACTGACCATACCTGGGTGACTAAGATTTGCTCGCAAACTCAGCAGATCGCTTTGTCCCAGAGTTGAAATCTAGCTAGATCACTTTTTCGCCCCCAAAAACCCCCATATAGCAAATTTCATCGAAATCGTTAATGCCATTTTCGAGATCTCAAAACATACATGCTCGTTAAATAGGATAGTTAGGTAGGTACACCTACGTATTTGAAATCATAAACACCAATTATGCCATTAATTTACGAGAAATGAGACAATATAAAAACAATTTACCAGAAAGCTAACACCTAGCTACCTGCCTAATATATATAAGATACTAAAAGAACACTTATTTAATTCTATTATTGTTCATAGACTCAGTAAAGTAAACCATATTTACACATTTTCATATTAAAATCCAAACGTAGGTAAGCAAACACGATGCGCGAGTGCCCTCAGTTTGAGCACAGGCCGAGCCAGTATAAACCGGTTTCCCCTCGTACGTGACGAGCCGCCTGTGCTTTCGCACACACGCGCCTCAAGCTTGTAGTTGTGTACCTACCGTAGCGCGGTTGTATGAAGCTTGGTCTCTGTCCCCTTTATTTACTTTGTGGCCCCAGGCTGGTATGCGCTCGCTTCGCCTAGCCAGAAAAAGCGCCTTACTGTCTCCCTGCGAGTCGACGTCGCCACCCCTCGGTACGTGATCTCGTGACCTAAAAGTCAGGACCCTGGACGAGTTCATCTAGTGAGGGACTTGGCTCCACATGACACATGGTCACCGGACAGCAAGGCATATGCGCGGGAAGATATCAAGCTCCTGATCACCAGCATCCATCCACGTGTTTAACAGCGCCCCGCGTGATTAACACTCGAAAATGAATGGAAGGTTCTCCTGACCCTGGACTTGTTTCCCCACCCCCATTTAGGGAGGGGTGTGTGATGTTTATACGATATATGAATCTGTTGACTGAGGCGGAGTTAAAGACATCAACGAGCGCATCACTACGTAGTAGGTTTGTTATTATTAGATGAAAATTATGATTTTGTCTCACTCTCTCACTTTATTTGAGGTCAACCTTCACACCATGTCAGTATTAAAATAACATACCGTAATAAAATATCGAATTTAAGTAATTTACTAACATGACTATAAAGAAGTGAATAAAAAAACAATTTACAACAACAATCAAATCGATCTGCAAATTATAAATCGGGTTCTTATCTAAATTACATTAATATTGACAGTTTGACAGTTTTATTGTGACACTCTGACATGGTAGGCGGCCCGCCCGTATAATTTAGACTTTGAGACTAAGCTCGCGACCCGGCCCTGCTCGGTTTATTGGCCAATTAGGAGAAACGCCCACGCGGCTCATTTGCATTAGAGTGGTCTCTATTAAATATTTTATGTGTCTTATCTGTTGTTTCATTTATATCTGTGTCCTGTGGTGATAATGGCGGCTGGGGTCTCTCATCACATAGTGCAATGATTTGTGGATATTTTATGGTGATCGTGCAAAGGGCTGACGACTGCAGCCCTTTTTATAAGCTTTTATTTAGTCTATCGGTGTCTGGTTTGCAATCAAACCTTGAAAGTTTTTGACCCATTGATTTCGATTGAGCTGAATTTTTGCATGCATATGTAAATCGGATAACAACGCAATATTATTATGACATGGAGCTGATCTGATGATGGAGCCGGAAGGTGGCCATGGGAACTCTGTAATAAAACGACGCAACCCCATCGAGTTTGGGCTCGTTTGATTCGTCTTGACAAGGACTCTGGTTCTAAAGTCTGATGATTCAGTCGGTTCGACTATTATATAAACTAGTTACTTTAAAAAAAAGTTTGTCTTAAACCGAAAGTAAACACAAAAACTAGAAAAACACAATTAACTGGATCAGTTATTTGTTCTAGGTACAGCTAGCGTTGTTGGTAATGCTCTATCTAATTTACGCTGCAGGTCGTGGGTTCGATTCCTGCCCAAGACAAACATTTGTCTGTATGGATCAGAGTCTGGGTGTCATTATCTACAAAGAGTATGTATTTACATTGTATGTAGTTATTGGTAACCAACCAAAGGATAAGTCATAAGATGGACGTGTGTTACTTTTTGTAATGAAAAGAACATGCGCATGTGGTAATAAATAGGATAAAGATGTTTTTTCTAATCTATAATTTACTTTTTTTCAATACAACTAAAATGAATGTTTCTCGCGTACAATTTCAATTTACAAGTTAAGCTGTGTGCATACTCACTGATATATAAATAAATAATTTCGAGCAGTTTACGTTATATTATTCTGAAATATGTGTTTCCATTACTGAGTGCATAATTTGACTTGGCAACTTTTCAAAATCTTCGTCATCCTGAACAATTTCTACAATAGACTCTGAAATCGCAGTTTTTTTCCATCTTTGGAAAATGCAGCCCAATAATTATTATTAAGCATTTTAATTTATTAATCACTAAGCAAAATCATGGTGACATTATGGTCACTCAAACTAAAAAGTAGAGCATTTAGAGATTTTTATATTATCTCACTGATTGTTTGTAAATTCTCTCTCAGGTTACTTTTTATTCATATTTCGAAATAAATATGTATAATTCACATCAGTGAAAACATAGCTTAACAACATAGTCACTTAACCCGTGTCGGTGTCGAAATGTAAAACCAATCCAATCGATGTCAAAGTTCGTTGTCGTATCGATCGTCACCAATCTATATTGCGCCTTAAACGTCGGAATGCCGACCAGACAGTCAGATTTATAAAATTATATGTTAATATACCCATATAGCTGTGGAGTGTGGCCCAACACTGGCACCGTCCTCACAGTATTTGTAATGGCTACGGAGAAATCCGAAAATGTCACTTTAAATAATCGTGTTCATTAGTAAACATTTAAGACACGCATTAGGAACGCTGGGTGCCGGCGCCCGCGCGCCCGGCCCGATCACAATCTATGCCGCATACAAACATACATCTATCCTTATCTCTCGTAAAGAAATAGGACCGAGCAAGTGGGACGCCGCATCCCGCCGCGCATTCGAATAAGGAATAGAGAGGTGAGACGGCGATTGTATCGACGCATGCGCACGGGATACGTACTAATTAAGGGGCCAACTCTTTTCGATAAACGACTCCAAAAGATCCTCTAAGTCGATGTTGCACAATTAAGACGTACACTTAATAAGCGAGCGTCGGGCGATTTGAAACGATTTAATCGATTTTTATTCGAGTTAATCGTCTCGATTAGTATTTAAATTCGTAACACAATGTTTGACGACCCGCCGCGCGGTAATTGGTGATAATTTTTTAATTGATATTGTCGTTTGTAGCGATTTATTTTATTGGTTGATCCGTCCGTTGTCTCGAAATCATTTATTGACGAAATTATGTAATTTTTTTAATTGGTCACGGTTGACATTTACTTTGTACAATTACTTATTTAAGATACGAGTTGTAAGTTAATAATAATTGTCAGTTTCCCTGCCATGCCGTGGTGTACGCAGTGAAAGCTTACTGGGCTTCGAAAGGTTTTATTAAGAGCTTTGGTATTTGAGACGGATGTAAGCTCTTTTCAGTTATCACAGATTAGGATGAATTCGTTAAGCATACTAATTGAGGCGCTAAGTAGATGGCTTGTTGTGTCTATTTCTTGATAATACGTTCCTCAGTCATTACAGTCCAAATATGAAAAGGAAATACGTTAGTAAAGTATCTGGTGGACTGCTGGTAATAACCTGGTTCCCCTTCAGGTAAACGGGCCAGCTGCCACGGTTGGTTAAGACTCTGGTTACGATTCCACCCATCGCGCCGCAGCTCGTGGGTTCGATTCCCACACAGGCCATACATTTGTGTGCATCAACATGTCTGTATGTTCTGAGTCTGGGTATAATTATGTATATTAAGTATGTATTTACAATCTGGTTTCCATAGTACAAGCTCTGCTTAGTTTGGGATCAGATGACCGTGTGTGAGGAATGTCCCAAGGTATTTATTGATTTATTGAGCGAATAGACACTGTGCTCATAAAAAAAAATAAAAAAAATCTTTCTCTGTTTTTATTTGTTAGTGTTCGGCGCCCGAATGCGCTAGCAGCTGGGCTGACAAAGCCAAGCTATGCTAGACGCCTAAAACGTCACGACACCCTGATGCTGGAAGATCGGGTGTAGAAAAGAGTGCTTGTCGCCGCTGGGGAACGCTCTCCTCACTCCATCATATTATATCTCAATTGCTTTTAGTTGACGAAAACTGATTGCAGATAAAACACAAAACCAAAAAAAAAGTTTTCCAATATCTAAAAAAGAATTCATATTTTCCTTTTTACCTTCCATTACTTATAGTTTATAACAATTTTGAGTAGAACCAATGTTAAATCGAACTAAATTGTCGGAGCTGTCATGCTTTTGAGATTAAAAAGTTGATTCAATATATTTGTTTAGAAAGTGTGTGATCCGTAGATTGCACTTTAGTTATCTCAAGCAAATCGATCGCGTGACCAAGTTAAACCGATATATCGATTACTATGGAATCGATTATAATCGCTCACGAGTGGGTTACGGGAACATAGCCCGATACGATCCTTATGCGTGGATACATATAAATGTTTTCAATTATTTAGAACGATTAACGAATTATCGATTACAATAAGTTAATGGTTCACAAAGTAAATATAGATTTTATTATTCGATCGTTTGTCAAATGTATTTCACGGAGTTTTTATACATTTATATGAACGGCAATTTAAACATTTCCACAGTGACGAATCGATTCGGTGTAACAGCTCGAATTCGATCCTAATAGAACCGAATAAATATTTAATTATCGACCTTTATGGTGAATGGTAACGCAACGGATTGGATTGCTTTGTTAATGATTTTAATTTGGGTTTCATCGCTTATTCACCGATCGATGGTTATTCGACTGCATCGATAGGTCATTGAGAAACTGCTCTATGATTTCTAACTAGAAAATTTGCGGTGCCGTTTAAATTAGAACCGATTGTGTCTATCGAAAGATCCGATTTGAAATATAAACTGTATTTTTTATGTTATTGTATTAATAGAGGTGTCGATTGTGAAAGTAATCGGTTAATATCGATAAAGTTTGACCGAGCGTGTGAATTCGCTTCTAATCTCATTCGGGTTTTAAATATTTTCAAAGGCGTTACTTCCTAACGCACATCGCACGAGCTAATATAAAACTAATCTCGACTTAATCATAGTTATTATGAGTTTTATTATAATCGTAAGGTTTCTTATGGGTGATTAGGTACGTCAGTATATCGATATTTTATGCGTGTGACATTTAACATGAAAATTACGTTTTATCATACAAAGTATGTAAGTTAATAAGTTCTCATGATGTGTATGTATCTCAACACGAGCAATATACTGAAGATCGACGAACTGTTAAGCTTATGAGTTGAATCATTAACATTAGATTATGAATATCTGAAATAATTATCGATGAATTGTATGGGAAATATAATGATTAAAAATGTATTGAGTTTGGTTGGACGTTGCTTTTATGTTTTTCTCTTTTTTAATTAATTTGCGTTGTAGCGTATTTATTGTGTACGTACATAAATAGGCAATTAAATTACTTTCTATAATAATATATTACTAGGAAAATTCATACTTATATTAAATTTAAACATCAGTTACGAGCCGGGAAATTAGATTTTTTCAAGTTTTTTTTTTACCTTTGTTGAACAATATGTATAGATATTTCAGTGATTCGCGACCACAGTAGTTCATTTGGCACAAGCAAAAACTAAAAAAAAAAACAAATTTCCCGCCTCGTTTTGATACCTAAAAGGTAACAACCAAGCGTGATACAAATTACCATAATATTATGGTAAGCCTTTTGGCATGGAGAGAGACGTAGGCCCTTCTATCCAGAAAACGCGGATAAAACAACGAGACACAGATGTACCTAAACATACATTCTCTGCCACATTTTCATGTTGCATATTTAGCAAGATCATAGGCAACCCTCCGCAATTATTCAAAAAAAGATTATCAACTCTATACCGTATACATTAAAGATCATATTACAAAGACAATTAGTTAATTACCGACAACATTTAATTATTTAGAGGTGTCCATTTCACAGGTCTATCGACATTATCGACAGCCATCAATCAAGGCGTCCGTATTAAAAGCAATGAAGACATAACACGATATAATAACACGTTGAAACTTAAAAATACTCCGTATTTATTGGATCAATAACTTTATAATGCAAATCGATTAATATTATATGTATAATTATACACCCACAATCGAGATATCGAGCATCGATTAATTGGAGTAGACGCCTAATCGATCACACGGTGCGTGACGAATCGACTTTTTGATGTTATACCTTTGTATGTTTTATTGAACACCATTATCTATTATATTTAAATTTATACTTATAAATTTTAGGTATCAATACTATATCCATTATTGCGTATACAATATGAAAATAAAAAATCAATAACAAACAAAATAAATGCATTTTCGGCATACCGTCACTATTCATCGAATAAAAAAATAATAATAACAGTGACGAATAATCTGATATACAAATACTTTTTAACAAAAAAAAAACAACCACCGAAAAACCTGAAAAGCAAACAAATTATAAACCTTTTAAATACCTATATAGAATTTTGAATATACTTGATTTTATAAGGTTTTGCAGTCGGTTAAAAAGTTTTTATTTTATATTTTTTGTGGCTATAATCTACTAATTACTACATGCTTAATGTTTGATTACTTTTGTAATGTAATACACAACTCGACATTAAAATCGGTGAGTGAACAATAAATCACCCCTATTTTCCCACCCTTAGTAACGTAGTAAGTATTCTTTATCAAAATTGATATAGGACCAACTTCAAGGTATACCCTATCCAATAAAAAAAGAATTATTGAAATCGGACTACTCTGTAAAAAGTTATGCGTGATCATACATTAAAAAAAAATATACGCGTCGACTTGTAAACCTCCTCCGTTTTTTCGTCGGTTAATGAAATAATTTATCGATTGCAAACAATTAGTATTATTAACATTTGCAATCCTGACCCTAATATTAATTAAAAATTGGGTCATATATTTATTTGGACCTAAACATACACATAGTAGGTATGCAATGCAATGTGTATGTAACATACATACAAGTAGGGTTGCCATCTCTAAAATTTAGCAACCAGGACAAGACGCGTGAAAACCCCGGATTTTGGAGCTCAGAACCCGGACATGTGAACAAGTTTTTTAAAAACTTAGTACTATAATAAAAAAACTGTTCAAAATGTCATAAATCAACTTTTTATTTATTTTAAATGACATTAAAATTAAATTTAGTCATTTTATCATCACTTTAAAAGTTGTAAAACCGACTCTTATTACAGTTCGTTGCAAATTGTTTTAATAATAAGTTTGTTTTTTTATACTTAAAATTAATATAAAATAAAGTCAAAGTGCACACCGTGGCAATTGCGAGTCGTCGCGGCGAGACGCCCGGCGTGGCCGCCGCGCGGCCCAAGACTTGAAATTTTTAAACCCGGACTACAAATGAAACCCCGGACTACCAATGAAGCCCCGCTCGGACGCACCCCGGACGCCCCCTAAACTAGGACAAATCCTGGGAAACCCGGACGGATGGCAACCCTACATACAAGGATAAACTGGACCCGTTATCAACAACTAAACTCCCACCTTTAAACCGTGTTTTCTAAATAAATGAGACCTTTGCGTAAACTTATGTATATGTGAGGTGTAACTTATTACATATACTTCATGTTAGATATATCTGGTTTACATTTCCGCTCCTCGCCGCTTATTAAGCGTACTAATGACATCGTTTAGCGATATCTACGTTTATCGAGCCGGTATTAAATGTTTTATAAACGACGATAGGTATATTTTTAACATAATATCGTGTATATTATAAATAGACCGTACTTGCAAAACGCTATTCAACTAATATACTTAATAAATGGTCATGTAAATTACGTCACCTTACTGCCAATTGTCAAGCAATGTGACGTTATTTAAGTGACCATATATATTTTTTATACCACTAAGCTGCCAAACAAGCTTACGGCCCGTCTGAGGATAAGCAGTTACCTATGGACCCTTGCAACACCCAGGGGTATCTGCAACAATATCTTCACACCCTTTTTGAAGAACCCCATGCTGTATATGTTTTCCCTTGGGGAAAACATGGCGGGGAGCTGATTCCACAGCCTGAGCGTCTGCGATAGGAAGCTCCTTTGAAATCACACAGTACGAGACAATTTTGGTTCCAATGTATTAGATTCCCCATCGATGGCGAGAATTGCAATGGTCAAACAATTCTTCAGAACAATGTTCGTTGTACAAGCGGTAGATCACACATAAGGAGGACTCACCTCAGACTAAAGGGCTCTAAACCACTTGTGAGCTGGGGATCATCGAGCATTCTATTGGAATGTCGATGAACTGGGTTTAAAGGCCAAAACTGGTATCCAGCTAAATACTAGCTCAACACAAGCTTTTACGGTCTGATGTTAGGCGATCACTAAAGCCATATGGAAACTTGCAACACAGGAGGAGGGACGGGTTGGTAACGCGTGAGTGATGCCTCGTGTATTGAAACGTCCATAGAGCTACGGTAACAGCTTACCACCAGGTTGGGCGCAAGCTTGTTTGAAGTCTTAGTTATAAAAAAAAAACAATTGTAAAAGCTGTTTTTTTGTTATTAGTCCATGCTACGCGACTCGAGCATGAGCCGAGCCTCGAACGAACCTACAACGAGCACGATGCGAATCCTTTTGTTCGTGAAAAAACTGACAATCGCACTCGTTCGAGGCTCGCAAGCCCGTCCACGCTACGCGAATCGTGCTCGCAGTGTGCTCGTTCGTGGATCGGCTCGCCAAGTATGCACCATAATATGTTGTTCGATAGCGCACATCTCTAATTTAGTTTTAATAGCATGTTGTGTTTGTCTGTGATTGTATTTACACGAAAGTGTTTAGTTTAATCATAGTTATTTACTTTAACATGTGTAATGCTTTGGCAAACATAATGAAAATAAAGTAAAGTTATTCACATGAAGTTAAACTTTTATACGTAGAATTAAAAATATAAACACTTCGGTGAAAAAACTCAGCTGAAAATCATCATCTGTAACGAATGCTCTCAGGGATAAGTGTAGCGAAAGCGGTTCAATCTCAGCAAGTACGTAACAAGCGTCGAAGAGTTGAAGATCACGAGTGTGGCATTTTGCACACGATGCCTACATCTGGAGCACCGGTACACTGCTGTGCTGGAAATGGTATACAGATATCACTGTCGCAGTCGAAGATATTTATATACCTTGTGTGGAGACATTTGTAACGTTCATAAGAGCCCTGAGTTGTCCAGTCTAGAAATGTAGAGCATATTATCCCATAATGTCCCACTGCTACGCACAGGTTTTTTTTTGTATAGGTACCACTAAGGTGGCAAACAAGCACACGGCCCACCTGATGGTAAGCAGTTACCGTAGCCTATGGACCCTTGCAACACCAGGGGTATCACTCGCACGTTGCCGACCCTAGCATAAAAAAAAAACAAAAAAGTGCTCGCACGTTTCATCGAAATTGCTCGAGGCCTCCGGAGACCAGCGGGCGGGGAGCTTTTTCCGCCAACGCAAAAACTTGGCTTTTCACAGAAGAATCACTGCCAGCCTGCTGGGAACCTTGCCGTTAATCGGTAGCAGCGGCAGACCTAGCCATATCTAGTCTTCGTATACTCGTGTACTAGGTGAAGGGTCATCAATTAGCGCGAGCACTATTTTTAACCCATTTCGCGGCAACCTCTCATCATGCATACCGCGGCAACGCTCGGGTTAACTCTAAACGAGAGTAAATAGATGCAATTTTGCGGTGATGTGTACCCTGGGCCAGCGCTGTGCTCTGTTGCTTATGAAACCCTGTTTTCGAACAAGATTTTAACGTATCCGAAATTATTTTGAATTCTCCTACTTATTTTATTTATGAATGTATATTTTAGACATTAAATAATGAGTAAATTTATCTCGAAAATATATAGGATTACTTGCCCCGCAAAAACATTTGATTTTATGCTGGGTGCGAACGGTCCCCAAATTAATAACTGTGAAAGAGCTGGTACTGCTTAAGATGCACAGGATATATGCAAGTGACTTCGGTAATGTTCTTTTAAACAAAAGAGAATAGGCATATAATGGTAGTTCCCTTTCATATTGGATTCACTATAAAAATAGTTTTGATTATTTCGTTGCAATGGACTCTATGAGCATAGCACTATCACCTGTCGTTTAAAATAACATAAAATACTCCAAAGCATTAAATAAAAGGTCCCGTCCTTATAAATAAATGTATTAAGATAAACCGTTAATGTCCACATGAAAAAAATGTCCCCTAAACATAAGACATAAAGAAAATTTTATTAAATGGACAAAACATCTCGAATCAATTAATAAATAATAAAACACTATAGTAACGTGGACATTATGGGGCAGAAACAATAAAACCTATGTTGGAATCATCCCCATAAATCGCCGTAACAAGTGTCCCACGGCGCGGCGCGGGCGCGTCTCATGGGATGCGCGAGCGCAGGCGGTGGCATAAATTAAACTAAGCTCGTTGTACTTGACTTGCTTGTTGGATCCACGCTGTATTTTATCACTATAGAGTCGATCATTACAATTTAGTAGTATTTTTTTTGCACTTCTCCATAACGATCTCAATAATTATCTCACAGTTAACCGAGCAATTTTTTATTCAGATATTTAAAAGATAAGCGAGTAAACTCTTAATAGCTGTTTAAAGTATTGATTAATAATATTATTTTGATATTCTTTTCTGTACAGTCAAATTTTTAAGCATAAAGCCATACAATTTAATAATAGGTTTTTACAAGCAACTTTGTACTACTTATAGGTATTCCTTGTGTCTGTTCTTCAGTACCGCAACAGAATATCCTGGAATGCAAATAATTTATCAAGTAAGCCACGTCGATGTCACCCTTGTTCCGTAGTATAAAATAATTACATTAGTTTGGTGGCAATAACAATAATTTTGTCCCGTTAAGGGCCAGCTCGGCGGGGCACTCCTCGAGTTTCACAGATCACCAGATACCGCGCGGGTGACTTACGCGACGACGCACCGTTGTGGTGTGGCATGCTTGCGTTGCGCCCGCGCTGCCGCACTGTACCATCCGATAACCCCGTTTTTGGGGTGGGCTCCAATATTTTGACCAAGATAAAGACATAACCAATGTCGTTAGTATTTAGCCAAAATAATGGAATGGAATATTCAGATGACTGGGCTTTGGTAGGAATTTTGTAGCTTAGTAGTAACTAGTAAGTCTACATGTTGTACAGTGAAATGAAATATTAGTATCGTTTATCATTGTGACTGAAAGATTTAACGCCAATTAATGTAAATCAGGCCAAGACAGCCCGTTAATTTTGCATGTTGTAGGTATTCTTACACTTAACCACAGTAACTAAAACCATTCACCTACCTACTTCTGGCACTATTTCGGATTTGTTCCAGTTAATCAGGCTGCGTAACTACTATGAATTAACTTTGACCTTACAATTAATTTGTAATATACAAATAATCCTGCAATAAACACAAAAACAGATCAAATAATTATTTTGTAACCAATCTTTAATCTCAATTCGAGCACCCCGCGTTGATAATTTATAGGCATAATGACAAGATTCCTTTGCTTGGAAAAAATATAGTGACGCCATGTTGAATCTATGGAATTCGAAGCGCGCGATCGTTTGGTATTCAAATTGATATCTTACGCGCGTTATTGTAATTGTGTGATGTCAGAATTGTTAATTTGATCTATTTATTTGTTTGAACATTAAATTAGAAATGTTGAATATCTTCCCACGATTAGGAGGATTATATTGATAATTCTTTCATCGCTCGATTGGGATTATTTCATAACATTTGATGTAAAGTTATGTTAAGCTTCGATAATTTTTCATTTCATCTCTAATATTCATGTTTCGAAACTATTTTAACTAATATCGAGTAATCGATAAAATTTGATAATTCGATTTGAATCGATTCTCGCAAAGACGTCAATTTGCTATCGTTTAGAGCTTTTTACATGAAAACCACAACTGATGGACTGCCATACTATGTTGATATTACCATTGTATCTTTGCACTTCAATATATCCACTGCTATGCAATAATGATCCTAAAATATTACGCACAGAAGAGTATAAAACATTTCACCAATATCATGGTTCAGGGTTCTGAAATCGATCAACAAACTTAACTTTCCAATTGCGTAACAAAGATTCCGATCCGATTTATTGTAACCTGTACCTTAAATTTTAGTGTATAAGCAATAGATTTATTAGCAAATTAGAATTCCATGAGAAGGTATATATTTGTGGAGCATTTATAGGATGGACGTGTAATAGCGGATAATTGTCATCGGCATGCTTCGCCCTCGTTTCGATCTCAATTTATGAGTATATTTTGGTCACGACCTCTAAGTAATTGTTGAAGAATCGTCTCCGAGGTTCTTAGAGCACGATGCACTTGATTTGTGGCGTTGTAGGCTGTCTGTTACCCTTATTTGTGACGTGTTGAATCTGTTTCAGCGGCTTGTAACTTTATTACACTGTTGGGAGTTGAAACGTATCGATTTAAGAGCAGATAGAACTATTAGAGCTGAAGTCTACAGATTCTGTAGACTTCAGCTCTTTCTTCAGCAGCTTTGTGCCTTTTTTTAGTTTTTTAGCAAATGACTATAAGAGAACAATGATCCAAACAAACAATATAAAATAATTCAATCTTTATAATGGTAACACTAGGGCCATGGGGTCCGAGTGCACACCTATTATTTCGAGATATCGCCAAGCGGTTGGTTGACTCTTCACGAGACCAGAGGGCTGAGCTTTTTTTTGGCCAAAGAATCAGCATTGCAATCCAACGTGGCAATGCTGCCAGCCTTCTGGGCACTTTTCCAGTTGACAGCGATGTGGACGAATTTTTTGACGCCCCGTAATTGTACTTTATTCTTATTTTAGTTTGTAAATAATGGGCGTATTATATTAATTATGAAAGTAAAAAAAATCTTTATAATTCGACTCAATCAAATCATGATGACATCATTTCAGAATATTTATTATAACCAAAACGTTGGCGCGTTGTTAAGATGTTCAGTTAATGAGATACACTCAAACAGTATTGATTCGAGTCACCGTCAAGCGACCCGTTGGCTGTCATCTGACCCGCGCATATTTCAGTCAACAACGGGGCTAAGCACAGAGCCTCGTTTTAATAAATAACTCCAGACTATTTGGCAAACTATAAAAGATAACAGGCCGCAAGACGTTTTTCCGATAGGCTATGTGACTGACAAATGTACAGTGTAATGTTATGTAGAGACTGACAAATATCCCCCTTATTCATAATAAAGTTATGAAACACTAGCTTACCCCCGCGGTTTCATCCGCGTTCCCGGGATAAAAAGTAGTATATGTCCTTCCCCATACCATAGGCTATCTGCATGACAAATTTTATGATGATCAGTTGAGTAGTTGAGGCGTGAAGGCGTAACAAACAAACAAACTCACTTTCGCATTTATAATATTAGTAAGGATTTTAAGTTAAAATTCCAAAGCTTTATCTGACATGTGACGAAAACACTACATACATAACATAACACTAGCTTAACGCTGATTTAGTTATAAAGCGTTTATGAATAAGGGGGTAAGTATTTAACTTTTAAGTTCATTCTGAAAAACTATCATGTTTTGTGTTCAGTTTCTCATTTTAATTATTAATCAATGTTAAAGTCAAAGCCATTAATCAATTTAGGCTCCTGGAGGACACCTATAAAGGACAAATTTACTCAAGTTACCACCCGTTCGGAAGTCATACTTCAACTGAGAAAAACCGACAGATAAACATACAATTAATTAAAAGTATTTGATAGACGAGTGTGGATGTGAAAAGTGGAGGACCTTAAGATGTGCCAACTGTTGTGAAAGATCTATCTCCAGCAGTAGACATACTTGTACATATGATGATGATAGAAACGATATGTATGTATGTCCGTACTACGCCACGGGCGTGGGTAGCACAAAAAATATTATATTTCTCTAGGTTTTTATATAGTCTGTGTGCCATCTCATTACGGTATGATGGCACCGACGTAATAATGTGAGCGATCCGTCAAGTGCGCGGGCGCAGGCGGTCCGAGCGGGGATTAAAGGACACGGCTTTCTCAGCTAGGGCGGAATATGTTAGGGACGTCACCTCTATAATAATTTACCTTATATGATTCATTTCAAAATAATAATTATTAATTAAAATTAATTATTTTGATATTATACCGGGTGTTGTTCTGCATTTGTGCCATATTTAAGGAGGTTGATGTTTACCTTGTATATAACACTAATCAATTATAAAATCATGCTCGTAAAATTAAATATTATTTTTAAAGTTTTGTAAAAATAAAAATCCCCCCATGTTTGCCGATGTTTTATAAAGATTTATAAGATGTAGGTTGGTGACCGCTGCGCAGCGGCCTGGTTTCTCCCCTCGCCTCGGATCGCAGACCTATTCTGTGCAGTTATGAAGTCTTATTCTGATTTGACATTAATCAAAATCTTCAATAATTGTTTACTTATCAGGCCCAGAATTAATTACCTATTTTATAATAACTAAATAAATCATTTACATTTATTGGTTCTGCAAATATGGCACGAATGCAAAACAACAACCTGTATATACGTTTCAGTAATTTTCAACTCATATACTCATCTGATAACGATAGAAACAAAGTTTATACTAGTGAAGTTCTAAGGAAGGACTATGTGGAAGTAGGTGTACGTAAGCTATTCCGTATCCAGCAGCTAAATGTTAGCGATTGATTTGAAATACAACAGTCAATTGACAAAAGCCGGAAAGACTTTCAGATAGAATACTGCAAGAAAACAATCATTTAAAACAAATGCCCGTTTGGCAACCCTAGCACTTGAGTCTCGTTGCCCTGAGGCGGTCACTCGGGCAGGCCCCGGCGACAGATGACGCTAAATCTGCTTTGTTTACCTGTCAACTCTTCCATCATCACAGGTCGAGGGTCACCAGCGGAATGATCGTCGTTCTTGTCCGCTAACATCTTAATACTTGCTCTAATTGTGGGTTGTTTATAATGGGATGGGGTTTTAAGGCGATTGTAGCTGATGTAGTAGTAGGTAGCATCATTAGAGGCTCTTGCAATATGCTTGTATGGAATACTGATGAGTTCTACTTAGTAGAGCTAAATTGATTATTATATTTAGAAGAATTAAAACTATGTAAAATTATATATAAACCATAAACAATCTGTTTCTCGCATCGTCTAACGGTGGGTGTGCTGTCAAAAGGGTATCGGCTCAGCATGTGCTGCTGTATATCAAAAGCGCTGATTTTCAGCTGGCACCTATAGTGACTCCGGACGAAAGTACAGGTGAAAATTATAGATGCATTGTTTTATGTTTCTATTTTTGTTTCTTAAACATGCCATAATGGCTGTACGGATTTGGTTGAGATTTTACACAAAGTATTCTATATTTTACATAAAAGATGTGT
This sequence comes from Achlya flavicornis, assembly GCA_947623365.1. NCBI lineage: Eukaryota > Metazoa > Arthropoda > Insecta > Lepidoptera > Drepanidae > Achlya > Achlya flavicornis. Next base: position 15,455,796 of record OX392477.1, on the reverse strand, counting down.
ATCAGTACTTGTCATCGGGGCAAAGATTTTAAAAGTCGCAATTTCGGCCCCATATGGAGTACTGCTGTCATCTGTGGGAGCATCTGGATACTAGCTTGTACCTGTAGATTCGGTTCCGCGACGTGCCATTAAAATTGTTGATAACCCCGAGCTCACAAGTGGTTTAGAGCCGCTTAGTCTCTACCGCTTGTACAACGGATAGTGTTCTGAAGAATTGTTTGACCTGATGCCCACAGCTAAAAAGTGTGAAGAGATTTTTACAGTATTGGCAATGCGCGATAGATACCCTTGGTGTTGCAAGCGTCTATAATCTACGGTAACTGCTTACGATCCGCTACCGATACCGTACGCTTGTTTGCTGCCTTAGTAGTATACAAAAATAACAAAGATCCTATCCTGAAATAAAATATGGGATTAATAAGAGACAAATCCTGGACGTGGAAGCTGGTAAGAATATAAAACTATTTAGCTAGTTCAATCAGCATTCAGCTACGAAATGCCATATTGATGCCGTCGATATTGACTTGACATTTCACACGTTATTATCCCTGACCTTGGGGTTGATGTTCAGAAATCAGCCGCCAAATATGGAGCTGTCGCGGTTACAGTAATGGTTCATCTCATCGCCACATCACACTTAATAGCTCAGTTTGGAGAAGGAGTTTCAATGTAAGTATGGCTGCCTTCAAATTACAGGGAAGTTCCTTTCGCCACATATATACCTTGATGCTGGATAATTTGAAATGTCATCTTTATGAAAATTATGTTGAGTTTGTCGTAATATGGTACTTTAGCGACATCTATCAGCCATCTATCAGCCATCTATCAGCCATCTATCAGTTACACTAAGATAGTTCATACACAGAAAGATAGATGGCACCACAATATCCTGCATCGCGCTTACGAAGTTTATTTAGCAATCAGGTGGATGGCGGTCCGGAGGCGCGATGTCTCAGCCTGGCAGAAGATCTTGATCCACATTGTACCATAATACCAACTCTAAAATCCAAATCAAAAAATATTTATTCAATTTAGGCCCTGATAAGGCATTTATGAAGCGCTCGTGGTGTAACATGATTAGCCGTTCTTAATCGATCGGCAAAGTTAAGCTACGTCTGTCGTGGTCGGTACCTGGATGGGTGACCGCCTAGTGGTATTTCAAATACAGCGTTTCCGTGCTTCGGAAGGCACGTAAGGCCGTTGGTCCCGGTTATCACTAAATTGTGATAGTCGTTAAGCTAGTTGGACGCCTCGTAGGCGGCTTGAAAAATTCCAACAGTAGGTTGACCACTAGCCTACCTCCACCAATCTGCAGTGGGCACGCCTGGTGGAGTATCGCCCAGACCCTTTCACCCTCATACCCTCATTTGTGAAAGGAGGCCTGTTCTCAGCAGTGGGACATTATAGGCTGATGATGAAGGCATTTATGAACGTTTACAAATTTACTCTAAACCGGTTCGTACACATGAACTGAGAAAACTCCGGCAAGAAATCGATATTCTTAGTTCATACTGATTACAGTATGGAAACCTTTAAAATATACTTAATCTATTTTTGAGGCAAAATTTCTAAATTTTATGTCTGTAACTCGGACAATAATAAGGCCGTTTCTATATAGTAAAACGCAACCCGGAATTTGCCTTTTTAGACTGCAGCATGACAATTATGGATTTACAAAGCGGTTGCAATGTGTCCCAATCAGACTTAAATTCCACCGACTGTGTTAAAAGTCCCTTTAAAAATAAATAAAACATACAAAAGTACGGTACACTATTTACATTAATAATTCCATATGTAATCTAAGCTTTCGCTAAAGATTTATCTGCTCTCGACCTGTGGATCATAAATTAAATGTTATTCGAATCGTCATCAACCAATTAGCCCGCGATAGCTGCGCAGGCGCACCATGACAAATGATCACCATTTCTCATATGGAAACAAGATCACTATATTACAACATACATAATGTTTATATTTACATATTATAAAACGAAAATCTGTCTGTTTATCTGTTTATAAGCTTATACATCGAAACGTTACTAGATTGATTTAAATATATTTTCACAGTTAGTTTATTGATTAAAGTATTTGGTTACAGGTCGGTTAACTAAAGCTGGCACGTTTCAACACATTTACACCGTCTCTCTCGCGCAAAGTCAAGCTTATGAGTATGAAGGAGACAGTTATTGTTTTGCTTTTGCTACTGCTCATAAATATAGAGTGGTCTATTTTTGCATTCGTCCATTAGACTTGACTGATTGCAAATTTATAAGTACTGTGAACGTGCCAGCTTTCGTTAACCGACCTGTATGTACCTATATGCAGTAACCGTTTCAGTGAAACATCATCATCAGCCTTTACTTAGTCCACTGCAGAGCCTCCAAATGAGGGTGAAAGGTAATGGACAAATACTCCACCACGCGTGCCCACTGCGGATTGGTGGAGGTAGGCTAGTGGTCAACCTACTGTTGGAGTTTTCAAGCCACCCAGGAGACCTGCAACTAGCTTAATGACTATAGCAATTGAGTGATAACCGGGGCGAACGGCTTTACGGGCTTTCCAAAGCTCGGAAAACCCTCTAGTTGAAATACCACTAGGCGGTCACCCACCCAGGTACCAGCCTCACCGGTGGTAGCTTAACTTTGCCGATCGAATGAACGCCTAAAGGCCACGAGCGCTTCAGTGAAACAAGTCATAAAAATATCATTTATATGAAGGAAGTCACGGGCAAAGACTAGTAATATATAATTTATGTATGTTGGGCCATATTATTATGTATGGTGTTGAACTATAACCCGGATACTGTAGCAATATTACATATAGATGTGAATTGATGTTAAGGTTTTGGAACCGAATGTTGTTTGTGAGATGAGTAAGTTGATTTTGCTTATGAAGTTGTATGGAGCGTGCTTTATTTAAGTGAAGTAATCGAGTGTCAAATAAATTTGGTCATGGTCATAGACTAAAGTTTGTCCATAATAAGAATGTGTTTTTGATGTTTAAAAATTCCAGATTAAAATAAACTTTGTAACTTTATAATTGTGTTGTTGTACTTTATGTTGTGTGCGAGTACTACAATGAGCTTGAGCTTTCGGTGAAGGAAAACATCGTGAGGAAACCATAGCACGGTGATGTACTTTATAGTACCCACCTGGGTGGCTGCCACTTTCAAGTAGAAAATCTGTAGCCAAGCACCAACGGTGTCGGTGTGTTCCGACGGCTGCAGTTGAGAGCCAGTTCCTTCTATCCTTTGTGTGCTTACCACCTTCGGCCACATTAACACTTATTTTGATGAGATTGCGTCAAACACAGGCATGGTGTACATGAACTGTGTTATAGTTTTTTTCTATGACATTCTTAAACGTAATAAAGTTTTGAGAGAGGTAGAGCATAACTTTTATTCGCTCAAAGAGCAGCTCGACTGGGGAAGTACCTCCGCCTTACAGAATACCGCAGCCAAATAACTTTACATTGTGTAAAGTTGTGTTCCTGCGCGTGAGTAAGGTCGCCAGAGCTCATAGGGGAGGGGGGAATGGTCGGTAACGCATGAGCTATGCTTCTTGTGTTGGAAGCGTCCATATGGCTACGGTAACCGCTTACCATCAGGTGGGCCGTATGTTTGGTAACCGAGTAAGTTGTAAAAATTATTAGTGGACATATGTTTAAGATTAACATTGTTTAGGGGTGATTATTTTTACATTTATTGTTGAAATAAGTTCACAATTTTCCTCAAATTGAATAAATCCTAAATCGTTGCTACAAATAAAAACAGCAATACAAATTAAATGTTTTGGATAAACCAAATTCACAAAAATCAAGCAATCCTCGCTCACATCTAATTGAACCTTGCGATTCGTGATTCGTCTCAAATTAATTGCGATAAATATATGCCGTATCTAAATATCTAATAATAACAAATCAAACGTCCGTCCGTACGAATATTAAAATAATTTTGACATTTGGCAAATGTTTAAATTTGCACTGACATTTGTAATATGTGGGACTCACGCGCACTAATTCGTTGTGGCTGTATAAATTGGCATCGGATAAACCATTAAACCGATTGGTGTAAAGGGCGGTATATGCATAACGATTCTTTATAAATTGCTCCATAAATTGACTGCAATACTGGCGAGTTTGTGGTGGACAACGTTTACATCCTTAACTTTGGAAGAAGCTGGAGTTTGTCTTCAACTATGACGACACTATGACAAAGCACTCGTGGTGTAACATGATTAGCCGTTCTTAATCGATCGGCAAAGTTCCGTGCTTCGGAAGGCACGTAAAGCCGTTGGTCCCGGCTATCACTTAATTGTGATAGTCGTTAAGGTAGTTGGAAGCCTCCTAGGCGGCTTGAAAAATTCCAACAGTAGTTTGACCACTAGCCTCCACCAATTCGCAGTGGGCACGCGCGTTGGAGTATTGCCCATTCCCTTTCACCCTCATTTATGAAAGGAGGCCTGTGCTCAGCAGTGGTAAATTATAGGCTGATGATGATGATGACGAGATTTTTATTTATAATTTGCTGCCTGTTTGTCAACCTAATCACATACAAAAATTAGGCCTTAGTAGGGCACTTATGAAGGTCAAAGCTAATGAAGCTACCACCAGTTCGTAAGTCGGCCTTCAACTGAGAAGAACAGGCAAGAAACTCAGCAAGGTAAAATGTTTTAAATTTTTTTTTTTCTATATTTTTAAATGTGATTATTATGGCAATTTTTCCCAAAACTTTATACATACATACTTTTTTTAATTTTACAAAATAAAATACCGATATATTGAAGATAAGATGTCTGGAAGTAGCTTGACTTTGCACAACTGCACATTTTATATATTTATTTTGCAAGTTGTTGTTATTTTATGCTTTCGTTTTTTACTTTGTAAACATTTGGCCAAACAAATTTACATCTATTTGACAAAACAGCCAATATAGTCAGATTGTCCAAAAAAATATTTGAAAAATGTAACCTTGCTGAGTTTCTTGCCTGTTCTTTTCAGTTGACTTTCATCAGTACCCTACTAGGGCCTATATTGAATAAATGACATAGACTGAGACTTTGAGCCCAGCTATGGTGTTTTCCAGACACCCTTCTAGACAAAAAAAGAATTTTCCAAATCGGTTAATAAATTACGGTAACAAACATAAAAAAATACAACCGAATTGAGAACCTCCTCTTTTTTTTGAAGTCGGTTAAAAATAAGACTAATCATTTCACTCTCTACCTCAATACAGATTTGCGGTGTAGGTTCTATAATCTAAACTAGACGGTCTAAAGAAATGATACTCAAGTCAGTAACTCCCACTTAACGGACCTTGATGTTTGATAGCTCAATCGATTCTCGAGATAGTATCGAGTCATGAATAAAAAACACATTAAAACGATAGTGTGATAAACAGTCCGACACTAACTTATGTTTAGATACTGTTTTAACATTAAGTTGATATAATGTAGGGATACCATGCGTTAGAGATTTAATTTATGGATGTTAGATCTTGATAATGCGTGTATGACAACAATATTTTAAAAGATACTTAATTCTCCCTGCAGTTGAGTTGAAAAGAAACATTTTCTTAGCTTTTCTATGGAGGAAAGCATCGCAAGGAAACTAGCCTATAGAAAGACATAACACAATAATCATGTCGTATGTAATCTAGTTAGATCACTTCGAGTCTAATTCAACGGATATTAAGATACTTTAAATTGATTCGTTAATCAATTTAAAGTGAACACATATGGATACTAAAAACGTTTTCATGAACGATTATCACCGTTAAATAAAACATTGCGATATGAATATTTTCTTGCCTAAAACTAGAAATTAACGGAGTGCAAATGTTAGTGTTAATCGGGTTCCGTGAAATTCTCTCAATTTTAATCGAGATTTTTTGTTATCGATTATCGTTAATTTTATATCGATTTAAAACTTTCTATGGCGTGAAATTCGAATGCGTGACCGTCGGCATATCCAATAATATTTTTATAAATGTGTGCTTTGAATATTTATCAGAAACAACTTTTTCCCTACGTCTTCACCCGCGATTTCCTATTGAATTCCCTCAGGTGTAAAGTTTTCAGTTCGAAGCAAAATATGCGCTAATTTATAATAACAGTTTCGGAGAAAACTTTATACACACCAAATTAGTAACGTGTCTTATCGTAAAAGCTTTGAATTACACCTAGAATCATATAAAATCTACTGAAAGAAGACACCAAACACCCCACTTTGTTATAATAAAACCCTACACATAGGAATGCTAGTTAATACTCGAAGTGATTCGCCGTTCGGTGCGCCCGCGCAGCACCGCCGCGCCGCGCCGCAGGGATGCTGATTTTGAGATAACATCCCTACCGAGCGCATTTGTTTTAGCTTCATAAACGGTTGTATTACATTATCGACTACTACTATTGGAAAATAATGTAGTATCTTTATATTAATAAGTGAAGAACAAATATGTAGCGTTTATTCGCTCAAAGATGCAGCTTGACTGGGGAAGTACCTACCTTACAGAATACCGCGTCCAATAACTGTATGTTGTGTTCCTGCGCGTGAGTAAGGTCGCCAGAGCTTATTGGGGAGGGGGGAAGGGACGGTAACTTTGGCATTGTTAAAGTTTATATGTGTATGGAGAAAGAGGGCAGAAAACTAAAATGTGTTATTTAACTTTTTTTTTATGAATTACTGAAAAATTTCAACCGCTGAGCGGTCACTAGTTGTAGTTGGTCACTAATAAATTGCTGCAGGTGTGTTTAAATATACCAACATAAACATTATAAAATTATAAATTCAAGTAATTTGTCTAATTGTAGTAGGTAACTACTTAGATCTAGGGTGTTCCCCTGCCTGTCGTAAAAGGCGACTAAACGGGGCCTTTGGGGTCGTTGGCAATCAGGGCGGGGGCTCTGTGCGCCCAGTAGCCCAAGGAGGACGATGGGTCGATGTGGTCACGACTCATCGTGCGATAGCACAGCCAGGGTGCTGGGGGGAGGTATCACACTTCCCCCGGGACGAGCTATATAAGCGCCGCGCGTGGTGGGGTGAGCAGGTACGCGTTCAACACGAGAGTCCGCCCCCCTCTACAGCGCAGATGGCGACTACCGTGAGGTTTTAGCCGGTACAAGTCCGGCATAACCTGGCCGCTACCCCCGGGGCGGACGGGTATCCTAAGAGGATTTCTTCACGAAAAAAAAAAAAGGTAACTACTTCGATATCGCATGAGAATATATGTTATCAATTGTTTTTATTTCACTTCTCTAGCTGATATCCAAAGGTTGCATGCCATCATCTTTTTTCAAAATTATTTATTTAAAGTTATCCGGAAGGTAATGAAGGATTTATTCAATTAACGCCACAGGTGGTTACTTATGACAGTCAGATGTCAACTTTTGACTGAGAAAACCCGGCAAGAACTCAGAACACACAGATTTTCATCATGACTAACGGCTACCACCCAGCCCGCTAGACGGCGCGGCACCTTGCTATGAATACTATGATTTGGCGGGCCAGTTGGCGCAGTTGGTTAAAAGCACCTTACGCGCCGCAGGTCGTGGGTTCGATTCCCACACAGGACATGCATTTGTGTGCATGAAAATGTCTGTATGTCCTGATTCTGGGTGTAATTATGTATATTAAGTATGTATTTACAAACAAAAAGTAGTATATGTATTATATCAGTTTTCTGGTTTCCATAGTAAGCTCTGCTTAGTTTGGGATCAGATGACCGTGTGTGAGGAATGTCCCACGATATTTATTATTTATTTCCTCGCGATGTTCTCCTTCATCATCGTAGGATTCAAATCTACAACCTTCATCGCTTTCGCTTTTAAAGTGATATATTACAAATAAAGCTCGTCTCATAAAATTCTCACTATCGAAAACAAAAAGTAGTGTCTATAAAACGTTTCTCACGTAGAAAGTTCAGATCACTTTGGTATCTAATTAGATAATTACAAAGCTGACCCCTGTCTTGTTTGTCTGTAAGACGTTGCCTTCCATGTGTTACTCGACGGGTAATTACATATTTGGAGCAGTGTTTTGTTTATGTTATTAGTTTTTTGTACGTCTGTGTAACTGGTATTTATGACCGAGATATTTGCATGATATGGTTCGGTATAATTTAGTATATAAAACATCTAATTTATGTTCTTTTTTGTTGATTTAAAGTTACAGAAATATTTTTTATGTTGAGCGTATACCATGAAATAAATGAAACGTAGTTATGAATAAGATTAGCCTCTTCCCCCATTCAACCCTTAAGGGATTAGGAAATCATTATTTAGTGCTGACCTACCCTATATCAGGGACTCCTATCCAAAATGTCATGCTTAAACTATTTGTTACGTATAGTGGTGAAGCGCCACAGCTTTATATAAATAAACTTAAATTCATTAAGAAAACAAGTAAATAGTGCAGCGCCCATTCAGTGAATTCGTTCCATAAGTTGCACATGATGTGCTCAGAGATGGCGTTACACGCGCTGATAATTACCGATTATTGAGATTCGTGAGTGACTGTATTGAACTGTTGTTCTCAATCACTTTTTTGTTTTTTCTGTGGACCCTTCCGTTCGGTCCATTGACATTTTACCTGTTTAACTACGATGAAGTGAACATATTAATTAAAATTGCTTTATTTTTCCTTCTCATAAGATAATTGAGAAGGATGTGTTTTTATTAAATTAATAGTGAAAGAACATTAAATACTAACGTGAGACTGGTGCACCAAGAAATCTTACCCTTCTGCTTGTGATTTCCGAAGATATATTCGGATGAAGATTGCCGGCCGGCATCCACTCGTACTCCTTGTGGTCTTCAAAAACTGGATTATGACTTTACCCTGATAAGAGAGGCGTCAAGGTTCGATGGAAGAGGTGAGTGGGCGATTTTTATAACTGCACAGTGGTGTTACTCGTTTTCTAGTCACTTCATCATAAATTTCATTATTACAAGGCAGCCATATTTTTAGGCCTGTGCTAAAGTATTTCCCGTACGCAAGTACACCGGTGATTTGGCTATTTACACGCCAAGATTCACCATATAGTGTATATACTGGGCGGAGATTTCGAGATGGCATATTTTCGAAACCTTTGTTGGATTAGTCACGCTGAACAACTTTTACAGTGAGTCCAACAATCAATCTCATTTTTTTTTTACTTTTCATACATTATGATCGGGCAAGGTTGACATTTTGTAAGAACAGTAAAAAAAAAAACGGAATTCACTATTGGTCCCATAGTAAACGTTATTCAGAATGACTAACCCAACATAGGTTTCGAAAATATGTCATCTCGAAATCTCCACCTAGTATATACACTTTACGTGACACATAGTTTAAGGAACATACATAGTTACAGGAATCCACTTTTTTGGTACGACGAGTACTAGGCGTACAGAACGCGGAAGAGAAATTTTTATATTAATATCAGCAAGGGACGCAAAATGATAATGACCCTTATTGACCGGTGACATGTCGGGTATGATGTTGGCTGTGTAGATTAAATAATTGGGCTGTTTTACAAAAAACTTAAACCGACTTCAAAGTACACTAAGAAGTAATGAAATCCTGATCTGATGACAATGGGACCAAACGGGAAGTGTACCCTTCCAGACAAAAAAAGAATTTTCCAAATCGGTTAATAAATGACGGAGTTATGAGGTAACAAACATAAAAAAAATAAAAAAAAAATACAAACGAATTGAGAACCTCCTCTTTTATTTGAAGTCGGTTAAAAAGTCTTCATGTAAGTAATTATGCTGTTCAAAAAGTTTATGTATAATTAATTTATTTGACAAACATATATAAAATTAAGATGTACTGCGTGGACAGTTTATTTAATGTATGTAATAAACAAACAAACCTTCATTGACCTCTATCAGTTGTACGGACCACCCGTGATAAACAAATTTCATTTGCGTACCGTATGTAACAGTGGTTCCCAAACTTGTATCCCCGTTGAAACGGTTGTTGATATTATAAGTAGCTTTCAGTTAGTTAGAAATAGGGATATAAGATTTTAAATTTGCAATGTTTAGATTTAATGATATCTGATAATAATATAACCATTAATTAAATACCTTTATAAAATAAAATTTGATATAAAGCTATAGAAAATGTATTTGAAAAAGTAAAAAACGTTACCTTCATAGGTTATATCAGAATACCGTTTTTTAAAACGTCATTTTTAAATTTTCACTATAGGGTACTTATTCTTTTAGCATCAGTATAAAGGGGACCACCTCTTTTTTATTTATTTTTATACGACTAAGTCGGCAAACAAGCATACGGTCCACCTGATGGTAAGCGGTTACCATAGCCATATGGACGCTCGCAACACACGAAGCATCGCTCACGCGTTACCGACCTTTTCCCCCTCCCCAATGAGCTCTGGCGACCTTACTCACGCGCAGGAACACAACTTTACACAACATAAAGTTATTTGGCTGCGGTATTCTGTAAGGTGGAGGTACTTCCAAAGTCGAGCTGCTCTTTGACCGAATAAACGCTACGCTCTACCTCTCTTACCTCTTTGGAGTAACTGTACAAACTTTGAGCATCAATGCCTCCTTATACTTAATATAAAGCTGTTAACTGGACGTGTATATCTAGTACACGTGATTACTTAATGAGTGGATACTCTGTGATAATGAGGAGTGTGAATGTAGCCACGCGTTTGTATTGTAGTTGGACACGATTTCAGCATCTCTTAACTTCTTATGTGTTTGTTAGAAAGAGATATAAAGAATTTATCTGCCAGAGCTTCAATTTACTTATTTTAGAAAGCAGCTGCATGAATGCTTGTTGATAGGTGTTTTCACAAAATATTCGTGAGCATGGGAGAAATTATGAGAAAGATTTCATCATCAACATCACCTTCATTATCAGCCTTATACAGTTCACTGCTGGATATTGACAGGCCAGTACCTATCATGAACCTATTATGCTGCAGGTCGTTTATTCGATACACACTCAGGACATATCTGCAACATTTGTGTGTATGAACATGTCTGCATGTCCCAAGTCTGGGTGTAGTATCTATATTAATTAAGTACGTATATGTAAGACCAGCCACCTTTTCGAAGTGTTTTAAATATTTTATCGAGTAGATACAAATAAAAATTAATTTAATTTCATAATTCATTAAAGTGTAAATGCTGCTTAAAATTTAGTTAGATTTATTATTAATACGAAGCTTACACTGCACTACTTTTTCAAACCGATTATAATAAATACTGATATACTTAGTAGGTGCCTGAATAATTGTTGTTATATGTAATTATTTTGTTGTGATTTTGAACAATATTACTGAATGTGTTATATTTTTTAATTTATTTATTTGTTTATTTTGTCACGTAATAATATATAATTCTGTAATTTGTGTATGTCGGAAAATGTTTATTCTTTCTTTTTTCAAATTATATTATTATTAGAGATCGTTAAAAAAAAACGATTCTACTTTCCGTCCCCTTGTGCAGGGTGGCAGTAGTTATACATACACAGATGATGTATATCATTAAACATTCCTATAGCTATCTTGAACTATATCGGGTGAGTGGTAATTAGTAAGCGATACTTAGACACATGAAACAATCAACTTTCACAAAGTTTTTTTTTTAATTTACGTAGTACATGAGCCCATAATATTTAGTACCTAACAAGAATAAGGATAATTAAGTTATTTATCCCTATTTGTTTCTTTGGGAATGTTGTTTGTTATCATGAGTACAATCATGTGTCTAAGTATCATTTACTAATTACCAGTAATCCTATATAAGTGAGTTAGTTCTCATTTATATAGGCTTCTTGTACTCACCACAACCGGCCACATTACCACTTACCACAACGCAAACCTAAACATACTCTCCCAATCCCACAAGCAAACCCAAGTCGCTACATTAACTTATCAAATCACCACACGCCACTAAGCGTTCAATTAGCAAGTCGAGAGAAACCGACCTTCCACTTAGAATCAACTTAGTGCTTACTGTGTGCCGTCTTCATTAACTAACGTGATGGTAACTTAAACGTTGCTTATCCGTTTGTATGTCTTCACATATGGTGTGTTTTCACCACAATTTTAATGTGTTCTTTATACAGCGATGTCGGTAATTCGGCCTTGTGGACGCTTGGAACGAGGCATCACGCGTTACCGACCCTTCCAACACCCCGATGAGCTCTGGCGACCTTACTCAGGCGCAGGAACACAACATAAAGTTATTTGGCTGCGGTATTCTGTAAGGTACTTCCCCAGTCGAGCTGCTCTTTGAGCGAATAACGCTACGCTCTACTTCTCTTAATGATTTATGATTTAGACTCTGTGGCCAAAAGCACGCAGAGTCAAGGGAACAGTTGAGTAGCTGCCAACACGGCACAAGCGACGATAGCTCAGTGATATCGAGTTCCGTGACGGGTCATGGGTTTGAATCCTACAATGCTAAGCACCAGCTTGCGCCATTGACTTAATAGACCGCCGAGCTAGATGACTCATCAGAGATGAGCATCGAACAACTAACCCAAAGAAGCGCAATGACGTAAATTTTGCTTGCAATCTATTCCGCCAATTTCCCACCATCGACAATGCGCTCTGATTGGCTAATTCAAGAAGATATGCGCTCTGATTGGCCAATTCAAAAACACACGATGCAGTTTTACTGTTTAAAATCAGTGACAAATCACTGACTAGTTTCGGAATCGGATTGCTCGGTTATTACCACTCTAAAGGGATTGTTCCTCGATGGAGATGAGTCTTTAATTAAGCCGAAACTCACAACGGTCGACTATCGAAGGTTGCTTGCATATCGGTTTTTATATATTAAAGAGTGTGCGCAGGAATTGTTTAACCTTATTCCACCATCCCCATTTTTACACCGAACCACAAGTTGCCGGGATTTTCGCCCATATGTTGTTGACATACCGGAAATACAGTCACATCCTGATTTATAATGCGGACAGCAAGTGAGTGGAACTTGCTTCCAGCATTTCCTTACTCTCAATCTAGGGACTTACAAATACAAGGCCGGGTAAATAGGTTATAAAAAAAAAAAAAAAAAAAAATTGCTTGGGCTTTCTGTGAAGGAAACATCGTTATGGAAATTGGCCATCGTCAACTGGGGGTATTGCCTTCACAAAGTTTAGAGACAATTGTTTCTCAAGGGCCAGTATACACTGGTATAGAAGCTACAGCTTTTCAACTTGAAGGTGAAAAATTCACTCCAAACTTTAAGACATTCTCTATATTTGATACTAGCCTCTGCTCGCGGCTTCGCCCACGTGGCCTAAAGGAAACAAATGACATACTTTTTTACATTAAAACAAAACTACTTCATCCCGCTTCGAGGGTGTAATTATTAAAAACGCTGAGACACGTATAAATTAATTTTCAAATCTTCAGCCTAAACACAAAATTTTAACGCGTCAGCTTGGCTATCCAAAGAGGAAACGCTGCCAGCCTTCTGGGAACCTTGCCGTTAATCGGAAGCAGCGGCAGGCTTGAGGAAATTTTCTATATAGGATAGATTGTATTTTGATTGTACATATTTGTTGTAAATAAAAATATAATAAGAATAATAGATTTATAAACTATAGTGAACTCAACATGCACATTGACGAGTACGCAGAAGTTGAGTCAGGCGTCATAATATACGCAACGCGTGACGTCATTCCACCTGCATCGTGCACACCATTATGCGATGTGCGTAGTACAAAACCTGATCAGAAACATTTACTAGGTCTATAGAGCTAACTGTTCGTTGATTATGTTATCGCAGTCGTGAATCAACACTATTCTGGACATACGAGTAGCTTTTAAGCCCAACAATCTGAAAACAAAACAAAAACAAGCATATTTTATAAACATTTGCAAATCTCCACGCTATAAACCCGATGCCAGATGTGCAGGTTTGCCTCACGATGCTATTTGCGAGGTAAAATCATGAATAAGTCATTAAAAGTTATCTTTGTATGATGAACTGATGACCTATGTCTCCATTGAATACAATCAAACACACAAATACAGCAGTAACTCACGTATAGGTCGGTATTCTCAAATGCACTCGTATTGCTCTCGTGATGAAACACCTGCTGTATAATTTTCTTGGTTTTGAACGTGATTTCGTCTATTTCGACATAATATGCTTGTCCTATCCCAATCATTTGGTGTCGGGTCGCAATATGAACGATACTTCCATCTATGGATAGACGCAGATCGTTGATTTCACCTATTGATTACGAGATATTGTCTTGATATTAGATTTAAATAATCGATTGCCTTTTCGTATTAATTTTATATTTTATCGGCATAATTGCTCTAAATGTGCATGCTTCTATTTACTATTTCATCTTTATTAAATTTTGACAATGGGTAAACTCCTTAATTGTTCCCTCTTTAAGGCTACTTTTCCACCAGAGATGTGCTATGCAGCTATGCTGCGAGGATGTAATAGCTAAGCTGTGAAACTATGTGACCGTTTCCTCTGATACTAAGCTATGTAGCGGTGCGAGTAAGATGTGCTATGAAGATGCGTCGCCGCAAAGTAGCTGCGCGATGAAGATGCGCAGCTCGAGCTATGCGATGTATAACTTTTTGCTTCCACGATGGCATGTCTACTTTCAGCGACAAACGCGGGCCTACTGTAGGTACTCTGATCTGCACATAGCTACACCACTCGCGACCATCCTTAGCACGCATCCTTCCATATAAAAACATATCTTAGTTGAATCCGTTTCCACCAGTGCTAAGCTATGTGCACCAATGAATATGATTGGTGGATATCAAACGCATCCATAGCAACGTAGCATAGCACATCTCTAGTGGAAAAGCAGCCTAACTCTCTTTATCACTCATTTATTTATTAAATATATACAAAATAAGTAACTGATATACATTTTTGACGCATAATTTTCTTTTATTAATGTAATGTAATCTTATGTATTAGTAAAGTCTACGAGCTGAACTCAAAACACTTGCTCTAACTAGTCTGTAGTACATACTAGTAGTATTTAGTAGTTAGGGTACATAATTGTCTAATCTACTCGTAGCACTGCACTTAATTTACTATAACAATTATGAATCATGGATGACAATCTATTTGTTAGTTATTTGAAGTATAGGATCAAACAACTTTAATTAAGATAATTAAAGCTAATGTCACAGTTTGAATCTTACTACTAATATTAATGTAAGGCTTTGTATGTGTATTTGTTACTATTTCAAACAAAACCTACAGATAGACTCTATTATTTTTTTAAATTTAATTTTATTAAGTTTGTATTACTGAAAATTATACTAAATAAAACTAAAATATTAGTAAACTAAAAACTAAGAAAGGTAAAATAAATTAATAAAAAAATAACTTATAAATAAGTAAGTTATTTCTATTTTATTTCAAGCAAATATTCGGTATCTTCAGTAGCTTTGACACATAAGTGCCCTTCTCGAGTCTTAAATGACTACATATATACAATGCTTTGATATTATATTCACGATGTTTTCCTAAACTGTAAAACTGGGCTGGTAATTCATAATGGGTGTATTACGTACGATTATAGATATAAAAAGCTTTGCCCGGACTGACTGACTGATAACAGCGCAAAATCTAAACCACCGCTGTAAGAAACTTGAAAATTTTAATAAAGATTTCTTTATGGCGTTGGCATCCACAAATCCTAACTTAATATAATAAATGCGAAAGTGACTTTGTTTGTTACGCATTCACGACTCAACTACTCAACGGATCATCATGAAATTTGGCATGCAGATAGGCTATGGTATGGAGAAGTACATAGGCTACTTTTTATCCCGGGAACACGATTAAAACCGCGGGGGTACAGCTAGTAAATAAATAAATATCCGGGGACGTTCCTCATACACGATCATCTGATCCCAAACTAAGCAGAACTTGTACTATGGAAACCAGATAACTCTCTTTCACATCAATAATATTAGTATGATGATTATCAAGGTAACATTTACATTCAAAGACTGTACTCACTACTAAAGTCGTATATTGAGCGCGGATCCCTAAAATATCGAGTCTCAGTGACCGGTGACCCGGGGTCGCGACGCTCTGCGATATTAATTACGCGTCGCCATTTCCAGTATTTCACTTACACCTGCGCTTGCGCAATTCCTTGTCACTCCACTGGACATCTAATCTGTTTTGATAAACATCGCGCGAGATTCAAGATGCATATTTACTAAAGTTAATTACCTTGAATGTTGTTTGTCGGCACTTTGTGTTTACTTTCACACGTTAATATGAGTTATAGGATGCTGTCGTTTGAAATCTTAGTTCAGTAGCCGACAAAAAAATACCAATAAGCAATGCCTGTGGTATTGCCAATGTCCATAGACGGTGACGACAACTTACCATCAGATGAACAGTCTGCCTGCTTATCAAACTGTTGACACAACATTCTTACCTTACGTATAGTAAAACGTAACGACTCTCTTCTGTCTGATTGTCCGTTTGTGTGCTTTTAAAGGATTTTGATGAGGTTAGGAGGTTCGACACAGATACCGATAGATTCAATTATATTACACTAGCTGTCTCGCGCGGTTTCACCCGCGTTCCCCGGGTAAAAAGTAGCCTATGTCACCCGGGGATAGTGTAGCTTCCCAACAGTGAAAGAATTTTGCAAATCGGTTCTGTAGTTTCGGAGCCTATTCAATGCAAACAAACAAACAATCAAATCTTTCCTCTTTATATTATATATTATTTATACTTTATATTATATTATATTACATAATTAAATAAAATATAAATAATCTATTAAAATATATCAATCATCATATATAACAACAAAATATAAAAAAATAGTTCACGAACGTTACAGCGACTCAAATATGACTTCGCAATTTATTTGCATTTTTGTTGCTTATCTGTAACCTACGACTAAAGGCAACTGTGAGTGAAAAAAGTCAGTTAAAAAAATTACATTAGTGTGAAAATGCGGTAAATAAACTTATAACGAGTAAATAGGCAAATTGTATATACATATAGCATACTTTTTAGACGAATAAATTGATCACCAGAACCTATAGAAAATTCCAATATTTAATAAATTAATTTTATAAACAACAAAAATCTCTAAATCAATCTTTTATGAAACTAACAAAATGTTAAAGTTATAAATGCTAATGCTTACATTGACATTACAATAGAATACATGTATTATTATTTAATAAAAACTCGGTTGTTATGGAAAATTCTAAATTAGTTGTAGGCATTGTACTGTCACATACTCTTCTTGTAAATGTGATGAATTGAAAAATTCACGCGGGTCGATGGTTCAAGTTTTACAAGTTGTGCGTGTGCATAATTTGAATAAAGAACATACTAATTAAGTAAATTTATCTTGAGGCTTCAAATTTGTAATTTATTTCATGCTCGTTTGTAAGATTTAATACGGAACACTCGTCACATAAATCGACTCGCTCTCGATACCCCGTTTACTTTTTAACGGATGCAATTATTTACAACAATTTGTACTTGTCCGAATCCTGACCAATAAACGCAGTAATACACTACACACTGGACCTTATTATCCAAAATATGCATTAAGTACGTATGTATGTATGGCACGGTACCAACGGTGTGATCTATGAAACTTGTCACCATATATCAACGCCCTGCTGCGCGCGCACCGCAAACTCTCATTATTTTTAAAGCATAGCTCACTTTATACGGTCATATTGCTGCAAAAAGTTTCTATATATCTTTGTAAAAAAAACAAAGATTTCACTTGGTGGAAAACTTAATGGGCGCCTGTTCGAAGAGATTCTGTGGGAAGCACTCGTTTGTCGCGATGATTTATGTTACTTTCATGTAATGGTCCATTTGTTTTGTCATTTTAAATTATTATATTTTTAATGCCTGCAGTGTTGGTGAGAGTTCGATCTTAGTTCTTTACCTTTAGGCATAATTTTGTGAAACTAAAACAAGAACATCTTATAAATTATATCTACAAAACTACAATAATACGAGAGACGGGCTCTATCCCGTTTCTCTATATGAGAGTATTCTGAAAACCCTAAAGTAAAATATGTTCGACAAACAGATTTTTAAAGGACACTTATTGCAAAGGTTAATTTAAATGCAAAGTTCTCTGCAACTAAATGTTACTAGTTACTGTTATTAGGGCTCTCTGTTGTTCCTCTTTAAACTTCAAAATTTCGCCACTGTTCAGTTATCAACAAGTTCCAGATGTAAATGGCAAACATATTTTTAAATGGCTTTAGCCGTTACAATTTTTTACATAATTTATAAAGCAAGATCCCAGAGCCCCTGCGAACAATCCTTATTTCCCGATGGACAAAATGTGTAGGGTAGTGTTAGTACGTACTTCAAACGTACTTTATACATACTTGATAGCTTGACCCGACGGCCAATTAACAGGAATCGGTTATGAATGTTATGTAAAAACATTATGTACTTTTCTTAAATTATGAAAAAAGAAATGTAGGTATGTTTTACAAAATCACGTCCGTTCGGGATAAAGCTCACAAAAAATCTTAATCTAACTTATAGTCTGAAAAAACATTTTTTTTACTCATATAATCTCACCATTCAAATAATCGAGCTACCGTAACCTTTCTGCTTTAAAATAATTTATTTTCACCCTATATCCATAGATAGATAGAGCTATGAAACGATTTTTAAGTTTCAGAGAAGATTTGAAGGCGTTGAATAAAACGTCGAATGCCGATACGAAGGTCCAGGGTTCAAATCCTACAATAAGCTTGATCTTTCGGTGAAGGAAAACACAGTGAGGAAACCATAGCAAGGTGGTAGGGTTCTTATTAGTAGGTACCCACCTGGCCGGCTACCACCTTCAAGTAAAAAATCTATCGTCAAGTATCGATCGGTATGTTCGGACGGAAGCATTTGAGAGCCAGTTCCTGCACGGATTTGTGTGCTAACCACCTTCGGCCACACCATCACTGACTATGGTAAGATTGTGGTCAAACACAGGGTTTTTTTTTTTATACCACTAAGGTGGCAAACAAGCATACGGCCCGCCTGATGGTAAGCAGTTACCGTAGCCTATGGACGCTAGCAACACCAGGGGTATCACTCGCGCGTTGCCGACCCTGAAGAAATCTCTTCACACCCTTTTTGAAGAACCCCATGCTGTACTCCACTGGGAAAACCACGGCGGGGAGCTCATTCCACAGTCCGAGCGTCCGCGGAAGTAAACTCCTTTTAGCCCGTACAGTTCGAAACAATTCTGGTTTCAATGTGTAGGATGGACTCCCCGTCGATGGCGAGAGTTGCGATGGTAGAAGGCCTATATAAAAAAGATATGTGTCCCTACCTCTAGCGAATAGTTTGAAAACTAAGAAAAATATCCGTGTCCTGTCCAAAATATTTTGAAACAATATCAGTAAAATTTCCGATGGACGTTTTAACGGGCGCAGCTAGATCAGGCGGAGTGCGCGGGCGCAGGGCTCTCCTAATAACGTATTCAACTATACAAAATGACCTATAACATGGTTATTGTAAGTCTTTACTACTGTTACACAAGTGGTTTCCACTTGCGTTAGGTATAGTTGGTGATGTTCGCATACAGATGCTGGATGTGGCTTCAACAGCTTTGTAGGTAGCTTGGATAGATTGTATAAATCTTGTATTTTTTTAACTTAAAGTAACTGAGATTATGTTTAGTAACCGTTTATTTCACGCGACGTGGTTAAACGTGGTTAACATATAATACTTGAGCGATAACTAGCTGTCAAATGCAGTTGCTAAAAGACACTGGATTATCCATGGCGACAGATTTACACTGATGACTGTAGCCAGGTACGAACCTTCAAGTGCTATGGTTTCCTCACAACAATTTCCATCACCATAAGCATTAAATTAAAAAACGGCCAAGTGTGAGTCGGACTCGCAAACAGAGGGTTCCGTACAATATAAACTAATTCATTGTGATATGAAAACAAAATAGCAAAAAAATACGTTTGTAGTATGGACGCCCCCTTTAATTTTTAATTTTATTTAATTTTTTACCTATTAACGTTCATGAGATACAGCCCTATGACAGACGGATGGTCAGCGAAGTCTTAGTAATAGGGTCCCGTTTGGCACCCTTCGGGTACGGAACCCTGAAAATAAGAAAAAGGTTTAAATAGCAAATTAATTTAAGCCATCGGCTCCTAATGGAAGATAATCCTGGAATTATATTCAAGTGAATGATGCTGAAAATAAAAATTGCTGAACAATTTCCTCCTTACTCATAAAGCGCTTTTTAACTAATATAATGTTTAAAGGGTCACGTAAATAATGTCATATTATTTGACAATGGCCCTGATTCTGTTGTTTACAACTAAACTAATTTTAATCTCACTATGTCTCTTTCTAACACAGAATATAAGAAAAGGATGTAAGAAATTTAGTCCTGTCAAATTAGTCCAATGCTCGTTTTCAATTTAAATTTAGTCGCCATCTATCGCGGTTACGCCTAAATACACGCAAAATAAGACGGCAAAGATTAATTTGACAGCTTGAAACATGTTCTATCCTTTTTCAATAATGTTCGTAAGAAAGAGATGAGATGTGACTAAAATTAGTTTAGTGCGATTTACAACAGAATCGGCACCAATGACAATAGAGTGACTTTATTTTAAACGTTTTATTAGTAAGGGGGGTTGTTTTTTATTTGTTTCGGCTAGTCTTTTTCTTATCGAATCAATAAATAGTATCTATGCTTTTGATGTTGTATTTATTGGCAGATCCAGTGCTTGTAGATGTTTGTGCGGAGATGTGGCTGTGCCCGTGTCTCCGGGTCAAGGCTCGCCGCTCACATGCGATGCGATGCGACTGTATTAACTATTAAACTCAACTGCCTTATAACTCATATAACAACCGATTGAAAATCCTAAATATTAAGCTCAAAATTTTGTGAGTATAGATGTATCTTAGTCTTTCACGCAAAAAATACTGAACGGATTTAGATGAAACTAGGCACACAGATAGAAAATGTTCTGGATTAACAAAGAAAGTAATTCTTATCTTGGGAAAACAATAGATTCCTCGGTACAGCAGGTGGAACCACGGGGTGGAAACTAGTCTATTTATATATGCATCGACATTCGATGTATCTTTTTCTTAAACCTACTTTTTTTTTTTTTTTTTTTTATGTCAATAGGTTGACAAGCAGGCAGACGGGCCACCTGATGGTAAGTGGTCACCGCCGCCTATGGACATTTGCAATACCAGGGGGATCGCCAATGTGTTGCCGACCTTGTAGAGCTCTTTTTACGCCTTTTTTGAAGAACCCCATATCGTAGTGCTGAGGGAAAACCGTAACGGGGAGCTCATTCCACATCCTAATGGTCCGCAATAAGAACGTCCGACTAAAACGTTGTGTGGACGATCGAGGCGGCTCGAGGATGTGAGGATGAACTCCACATCGCCGGCGAGCGGTGCGATGGTAGAAATGTGATGATGGCACCAGGTCAAAAAGTTCCTGCGAACACTCCCCATTATACAGACGGTAGAACACACAGAGCGAGCCTATATCTCTCCGAAGGCTGAGAGGTTCTAAACCGCCAGTGAGTATGGGATCGTCAACGATACGAATGGCCCGCCTTTGCACCGAGGCAAGTGGATCAAGCTGATAAGCGGGTGCGCCTGCCCAGAGGTGCGAACAGTACTCCATATGCGGTCTTACTTGCGCTTTATAAAGCTGTAGCCGCTGGAGTGTCGTGAAGTACCACTTAGCCTTATTCAGCACACCCAACTTTTTTGAAGCCAGTTTGGCTTTGCTCTCCAAATGACCTCGGAACTGGACATCACTCGCAATATCGACACCAAGGATCCCGATACTCTGTGCGATGTTGAGAGGAGTGTCTTCGAATTTTGGTGCTACTACGAATGGGGTTTTTTTCACGGAGAACGCGCAGACTTGTGTCTTCGAGGGGTTAAAATGGACTAAATTAAGTCTCCCCCATTCCGAGACCCGCTCCAACGAAGTCTCGACTTCAGACACAAGTCGTATTCGACTTTCCTCCACCGTGGACCGAGGGATGTTAGCACGGCCGGAATATTGGGCATCCCCAGTGCTGTCATCCGCATAGCAGTGAATGTTGGCAATTTTCAACATATCATTGATATGCAGGATGAACAGTGTGGGTGATAGCACACAGCCTTGCGGTACGCCAGCATTGACATTCTTGATATCGGAGCAGCATCCGTCAACGGCGACTTTGATGCTCCGATCAGCAAGAAAATCAGACACCCAAGTGCACAAACCCTCGGGAATTCCGTACGACGGCAGCTTCGATAGAAGTGCCCTGTGCCAGACCCGATCAAAGGCCTTAGCGATATCGAGGCTAACTGCCAATGCCTCGCCTTTACTCTCTATGGCTTCAGCCCATCGGTGCGTCAGGTAAACAAGAAGATCACCAGCGGAACGACCGTGACGAAAGCCGTACTGGCGGTCGCTAATCAACTGGTGCTCCTCTAGATACCTGAGGAGCTGAGTATTGATGATCCACTCCATCACCTTAGAGAGAAGGGAGGTTATCGCTATTGGCCTGTAATTGGACGGATCTGTTCGGTCCCCTTTTTTGGGAATCGGATGGACAAGGGCAGTCTTCCACGAAGAAGGAACTCGTCCGGCGGTATAGGAAAGTCTGAATAGGCGCGTCAACACTGGAGACAACTCTGGAGCACACGTCCTAAGCACAATGGCGGGGATACCGTCTGGCCCACTCGACTTTCGGACGTCAAGGGAGAACAGAGCTCGTCGGACCGCGATTTGCGAAAACCGGATTTCCGGCATTGAGCTGCCACAACGCAGGATGCTAGGCGGTGTGGCTCCCCCGTCGTCAAGTGTCGAGTTAGCTGCAAAGAGGGCTGCCAGTAAATCGGCTTTCTCTTTTGCAGTGTGGGCCAGAGAGTCATCCGGTGTGTGCAGCGGAGGAAGCGATGACCGACAGAAGTTACCTTCGACAGCCTTGGCGAGCGACCAGAATGCTCGACTTCCAGAAGGGAAACCTGCAAGCCGATCGCCAATCCTGCCGATGTGCTGGAACTTCGCTCTAGCAAATTGCTTTTTGCTGGACCAAGAAGCAGAATTGTATGCTTTTCTCAATTTGGATTTATCCGGATCATTTTGAGCATGCGCTTTAGTCCAGGCCCGGTAGGCAGCTTGCTTAAGGCTAGTAGCCTTTGCACTGGGCCCATCGAACCAAGGCTGACTCGATCCTCCAATGGGCACCACAGAACATGGAATAAAACATTCCATGCCCTGCAATACAACATCGGCGACTAAGTCTGCGCAGCTGTCCGGATCATCCGACGAGAAACAAAGCTGCTTCCATGGGTAGGATGAATAAAACTCCCGCAGTCCATCCCAATCTGCTGACCGGTAATGCCAAACTTTGCGCGTCTCGCGGGGTCGAGATCTTCCTGGTAGCGCTAGTGGCACTTCAGACTGAACCAGGCAATGGTCGGACGATCCAAGGGGAGCACCGACGGAGACCCGGTAATCATCTGGGTGTGTAGTCAGCAGAAGATCCAGCAGAGAAGGCTCGTGGTTTTCGATATCAGGAATGCGGGTTGCATCCTGCACCAGTTGCGAGAAACCATAAGCCAGAGCGAAGTCATAAACGGTTTTCCCAGCGTGGTCGGTCCGCGAAGACCCCAACCATTCGCTATGGTGGGCGTTAAAGTCTCCGAGGACAATCACCTCGGCTGTGGGGTACCGTTCCAGCACAGTGTCGGTCGCTTCTTGGACGCGTTCAAAGAAACGAGTTGTCTCAGAGTCGCCGCGATGAGACCTGTAGAGGCACGCGTATATACGGGTGGACCCACCGTAGTCCACACGCACCCAGAGAGTAGACAGGTCTCTGTCTTCCAGGTTATTTAGACGGCGACAACAGATGCCCTCCCGGACAAACATGCACACCCCGGCCTTTGGGACGAACAAATGTTCGAGATTGTAGCCGGGATAGTGAAGATACGATGTATCGCTCGGGCACGTTATCTGTGTCTCCGTCAGAAAGAACAAGGCCGGCTTCGCCGTCTCAAGATGATGATGGACGGCGTTGATGTTACTGTGGAGTCCCCTGATATTGCAAAAGTCCACTCTTAATGTGGAAAGGGGTGCCGCTGCAGTAAACCTTTTTCTTTTAACTTTAACCATTATATGTTTTTAAAAAAACCGTAAAAAAGATGAGTTTATTGGAAGTGTGCAGTTTATATGATCGCGGAGGCAAAACGCAATGGTTGCGGGTCGACCCGAATGCGGCGACAAGTTGTGGAATTGACATGGGGGACGGAAGGGCCCCCGGTCCCCCCCGGGAGTGCCTGTCTGGTTCCACTCCGGTCTCCTCCCCCGGCAGGACAGACACTCATCGGGATTATGCGCCGGTTGGCGGGACGGCCTCCTGGGCCGGAGCTTATAGGTAATGCCCAGGTTCGGGTCCCCTACTAACCGGCGGGCGGCCAGCGGACAGCCGTTTCACCGGGTCTCCCTGGCCCCCATGTCAACCCAACACGCCACACACATCAGAGATCGCCCAAATCGCATCGCTGGACCCCACCATCATACATGCCGCACACTTTGGATGTAGGGGGAACTGGCTCTCGTGAACCCTGCCGAAACACAGCGAACTGCTTCACGACAGACTCACTCACGAGGGTGGTCGCTAGCCAGTCGGGTATGTGAATATCCTACCACCAAGCCGGGCGGCGTAAGAATTAAGTGGGGCCACCGCCTGTCCACCACAACCCGAAACGGGGTTCAGTATGAGCCAGAGCCTCGTCTGTTTGTCAGCAGGGTGCACCACGAGCAGGTGAGGTTGGCAGGGATCCAATAGTTGTTGTTTGGACCCTTACACCCCAGACCTACTAACCTACCTACTTCTAAGCAAACAAGCATACGACCTGCTTTATGGTAAGCAGTTACCGTAGCTACTTGCAACAACACGGAAAGGTAGAGCGTAGCGTTTATTCGCTCCAAGAGTAGCTCGTCTGGGGAATACCTCCAGCTCACAGAATACCGCAGCCAAATAACTTTATGTTGTGTTCCTGCGCGTGAGTAAGATCGCCAGAGATCGGATCGTTAGCGCGAGTCGGTAACGCGTGAGTAATGCCCCGTGTCTTGCAAGAATCCATAGGCTACGGTAACCGCTTATCATCAGGGGGTTGTATGCTTGTATACCGACAAGGTCATATAAAAAAAAACTCTCGCGTGTTGCCGCTGCAAAAATCTCTTCACCACCTGAATAACTCCATGCTTTCTTGGGAATTCAAGGCGGGGAGCTGATTCCAAATTATTAGTCTACAGAGCATATTATCTTCGTTTCCTGCTGTACCAATCACTTCATTGTCAGTAAACACTTGCGTCAAGTGTCACTTGTGTTCGGGGTGAGACTTGGGTGAGATGTCAAGATCGATCGTGACGTCATTAGTGATGCTCTCGAACAGTTTCTTGTGCCTTCGTTGTGGTTGTGAATGAAGAGTTGATGCTAATATATCTTACTAATATAATAAATGCGAAAGTTTGTTTGTGAGTAAGCGTATAAAACTTGGCATAGTCATTCATTAGAGATTCACTAATATCATACCATGAATTTATGTTATCGGATTTTATTCTGGAAAAGGACACAAAAGAAAACAAATTGTGTTCAGTCAAGTAATTATTTATTTCGTCAAATCTCATGGCGTTCGTCGCGGCTATGATCTCAGGTAGCGGCCTCAAATGCCGTGACGATGGTACCGGGTTTGAATCCTATAATCAGGGGCTCTACCACGTAACTTTGGTGGTAATCGTAACGAACACCATTAATGAATTTCATCCAATCAGGGCCCAGGAATGGTCATCGTCGCGTCATACCGCGTTCGCGTCATTGGATGAAATAATTAATGGTGTTCGTTACGATTACCACCAAAGATACGCAATAGCCCTGCTGCTTCAGATTTCAGTGAAGAAAAAATCCTACTTTGTAGGTACCCACCTGGCTGGCTACCACCCTCAAGTTGAAAATCTGTGGCCAAGCTCCTACCGGTGAGTTCCGACAGCTGCTCTTGAGAGTCAGTTCTTTTCTAGGATTTGTGTGCTTTGCCAAATTACTTACCATGGTGAGATTGTAGTCATTCAAAAGCTTATACATAATAATTAAAATCGTACACAAAAATTTTTGATGGCACAGATCGCTAGGCGCTTTCCGTGGACTTGTAATAACTAAAATTTCACAATCACAGATTACTAATTATGGAATTCTGACAAATTAGCTATTCGTCACGTACCTACTAATAAATTCAACAAATTAACACGTCAGTAGGTACATATACATAAATGACCTTGACGAGATGAACCCGTGACCTACCGCAATACGAACACATTATATGCTAAATACTTGTACAAATAGTTATGACCTTTAGATTTGTATAAGTTCATACAAATATAAGCAGTACCTACAAATATTTCTATAATATTATTTCATATATTTATTTCCGACGTTAGAATGCCGAAACATGTACCTAGATGGCGCTACTATACGCTAAATGAGAACAAATATTCGTGTCTAATAGAGATTTTAAAGTTTGTATTTTAAATAAATTTTTTTGGAAACTAAAAAGAAACGTGTCCTAAACCATAAGAGATACATAAAAATCATGTTCTACGGAATTATGTAGATTGTGCAAAATACCTACAAAAAAGTCCGCGATGGGATATGTCTATAATCTACGGATAACCCACAGCTCAGAGTAGATAAATACTACGTCCACAGTAACCATTATTATGCACCCTAACAAAGCCGGGCCTAGTCGCTAGTCCTAATATTAATATTTGGTAACATCAGCTTCTTTTCTATTAAGTAGCTTACACCTTCATAAGTGTCTTACTAGGACCTAAATTGAATAAATAGCATTGACTTCGACAATCTATTGCTTGATATAAGCTATAATTTTGTTGCCTGCTATACCTTATAAAATTCAAGGTATATTCAAAATTCTATAGATTACAGAGCTTGTTTTTCTCTTGTCAGTATATTGCGCAATCGGGCTTTTGATTCTTTTTATACGTTCTGATCTAATCTTACTAATATACTTATGTTTATGACTCAATCAGACTTTAACGGCTGGATGGATTTGTATGATGTTTGGCACGCAGATAGCATATTACACATTTGGTTTTATTCTTTTTCTAATTATTAAACATTAACGCAGAAAATTTGCCATAATTGTCACATTAATGTTGCTGATATTCTTGCCGATTTTTGTCAGTCGAAGGGTGATGTCTAAACCACCTTTTTTTTTTGATTTTTATTTTTGGTGTTTTGTTTTTATTTAGAGCGTAGCGTTTATTCGCTCAAAGAGCAGCTCGATTGGAGAAGTACCTCCACCTTACAGAATACCGCAGTCAAATAACTTTATGTTGTGTAAAGTTGTGTTCCTGCGCGTGAGTAAGGTCGCCAGAGCTCATTGAGGAGGGGGGAAAGGTCGGTAACGCGTGAGCGATGCTTCGTGTGTTGCAAGCGTCCATATGGCTACGGTAACCGCTTACCATCAGGTGGGCCGTATGCTTGTTTGCCGACTTAGTCGTATAAAAAATAATAATATATCGGTATTAAATTCAGTTGCAGCTGAGGGTTAGAGCTAACGATGTTGCTCCCTCAAGAGCCTCCCTCCTGGGCATCGAACAATTAACCCAAAGAAGCGTAATGACGTTGATTTTGCTTGCAATCTATTCCGCCAATTTGCCACCATCCACAATGCGCTCTGATTGGCTAAGACAAGGACACGTGCGCTCTGATTGGCCAAGTCAAGAACACACGATTTGACACGATGCAGTGATTGGTCCTTACTGTTCAAATTCAGTGACAAATCACTGACTAGTTTCGGATTCGGATTGCTCGGTATTACTACTCTAAGGGATTGTTCCTCGATGCTCCTGGGGCATAAAATACGCTTTATATACAAATTATTCTCAAAGGTTTTCTTTCAACCATTACTGTAGCTTTCTTAGGCAAAAGAAGTTTATAATAAGGTATAATAAAAACAAAAAGTGTCGAGTGCATGATCATAGTTTATTTTGCATGTCTCCGTGGAATGTATTCATTACAAACATTTCGTAATAAAAACGAACACTACCTACCATATATTATTTACAAAACATCACTTCGTCTCACAAAGTATTACAATTGAGTATGAGTGTTTGTGACTTGAGTATAGAACATTTCTAAAACATTGAGCAATTTCTCTAGGAATGTATGTGTTATAAAATAGAGTATATTATTTATTAGAGAGAATATTTTAAGGATCTCACGTGTGACATCCTTAATTTATTGACACCTTAAAACAAATTGAAAGCTAGTAGGGTCAGCATAGTGAATTTTCACGAAATATACTTTAGGAAATTAAATTATTTCTTTGATAATTATTAATCGGCTACACTATGCTAATCCTTCTAGTAAAAAAGTTTAAGAACAAGTAACAATTGGAATGTATTAAATATTGTAGAATAACAGTCAAAAGTCGTGATTACATTATAATAGAACTTAAAAACGATAGATTAGAAACGATTAGAGTAAAGATAATACAAATAGATAGACAACCTCACAATGCACTCGAAGTTACAACGTATTTACGTTTTAAACCACAAACAACACTTCAATGAAAATTCTACTAAAATGGAATAAATTATATTCGAATTATACAAAAATATAGATACTTTCTTCTGTAGAGATGGAATGTTGCAACACCCGGCAGTTGATACATTCGCAAAACCGCTTACTAAACCTAACCTAAACTCCTACACTTTACAAGAATAATTTATTATTTACAATATAAAAAAAAGTTTTGTACATAACCATCAACCGGGTTCATAAAGTACCGATAACATTGAACTATACGCTACTTAACTTACGTATTTGGATAGACTCTTTCAAGCGATAACAATTTCACAAACTATAACCCGCCATTGTCTCTCAGAGCGTCCTACTTACTTTAAAATCACAATCCGATTTACTGGCCTTTATTACATTCACTGATGTTGGATATACAGTCTATAAGAACAGCACTAGATGACGTGCGGTGTGACGTCACACTTTGGTCGTCAGGTCTAGTGGGTGGAGCTTGATCCTCTTTATTTGTGAGTATGATACGTCTTCTTCTTCGCTGGCTGATCCACCTCCACTCCCAGATTCCCCGTCATCATTATCGGGCACTATAATCTCGCTATCATCGGATCTCCGCCTCGCGGAACTGGATCGACCGTCAGACTTGACAGACAGGTCCATTGGGTTCTCTTGCAGCGGAGATTCTGATGTTCTCCTCTCAGCAGGTGGTGTCGGAACAAATTCCGCTTCAGAAATAACATCCTCCTGAGGAGTGGGCTGCGTCGCGCGCTGCTGTTTCAATATTTCATCTAGGAAGAAACGTTTCGATGTATCCGCATTGTGGTCATCGATTCTGACATCGTTATTATTCTCGGCAACATGTCGTAGCGCCGCGTGGTCTAGCAGATGTCGCGAGTATATTGGGTGGAACCCTGGTGGAAACAGCAGCGGGTGGTTGGCAGCGAAGGGGCTGAACGGCGGCGGTGGTAAGAACGGCGAATGGGGGAAGTGGGGCAAGGACATGTTCCCTAATGGCAGAGGCATGAAGGCATCTCTAGGCGGAGTGAGCGGTCTATCCGGGGGCCTGGACTGTGTGATGCGTGTCTTTTCATCTAACTTTGGTGATGAGCCGCTTCGGTGAGAGTCTGGAGATCCAGAACACGGCGGTTTATATTCATCGAGACCTAGTAAGGCTAGTTCTTCTTTCGTGCGAGGTCGTGCCAGACCGGGGAATAGGTGGGGCGGGAAGGGTGGTGCTAAGTGGTGGTGTGGGGAGGATGGGACTCTAGGTGGTGATCGGGACTGCGCCGCTTGTTGCTGCTCTTGGAGCAGGCAGTGGATCTTGAACCAATTGGAACGGCGGCCGTATCTGGAGCCGGATTTGGACATGCCAACCATGAGGCACTTGCGCAGGCGGCAGGCTTTGCAGGCCGTCCTGTTCTTCTTGTTGATGACGCACTCGCCGTTGTTCTTGCATTCCGTGATCGAGTTCAGATTGTTGTATGATCGGCCGAAGAATGACTGAAAAGAGAGAAAAGATAAGGTTAATAAAGTCGCAAATCAAATCATTTAACCTGATAAAAAAAGGAAAATAAAAAGATTAATCAGGTCAAGTGGAAAAGTGATCAAATTGTCATGTCAGTTTGCAGAGTTCCATATTTTAACTGCTAAGTTAGACATGTAAATGATTATCAAGTTATAGTGGATCGACCACTTGTTTCATTGTAAAAGTTCTCAAGCTTATTTTATGTGATAACGACACTTTACTGTTTAGAACTTGCGTCATGTTATTTTATAACTATAATTTATTAAGATTTAATTAAGACTGCCCTTCCACTACATGCGTATAAATTAAATTAACTATTTTATCTTTCACTATCTATATCTATGACCTAAAGACGTGTTTACACGGCGCGGTGGTTGCTCGAGCGCGTGACGCCGAGAGTGAAAACGTCGCTTTACAATCGTGTTCACGGGTTAAGACGTCACTTCCTGTGGATATAGGCCACAGGTTCGGTTCCGGTCTGGTACACCCGTTTAACCATGGTTTTGTTTTCGTTTGACCTTCATTTTTCGGTGAATTAAGTTACGTAAGTTTTATTGTTTTGTGTTTCCTTACTTCATTAGACATTCATGATTTTTACTAAACTTAAGGTTAAGCTAAGAAGCCTCTCCTTGCAGCGCTTTGTCTTTTTAGCATATAGATAGATAGGCTGTCAAAAGTGAGCTATTATCTTGGCTCTAGTTTGGGTATAGCTCTGTTTCTGAAGTAAAAGTAATATTACAAAAACGAGCATAATAAAGAATTCCAATGAAAACCTTTGATTTTAGTTTTAAGCATTAATCGTTTTACTGTCATTATGGGCAGATTATTATGATTACTTTGAGTTATTATGCTTGTGTAATAAAGGCGTTATGCATCCCCGCTATATTTAAGTAAGTGGACATTAAATGAATCAATCATAATAGGTATAAAGTAAATGTCGCAACTTTATTGTAATAAGATTTTTTTCTATCGAAACAGTATCCTCTACTGTTTCTATTCTATTCTAAACAGAACCGAATTCCTTATATCTATTTAGGTATTAATTTAGACATACGACTTTCATATGGCTTCGTCTATTCTTGCACTCGGAATACGATATACTGTCACCATCAGCACTTCAACGCGTCCAATTTAAATCGTTTAAAAATTCGCACACCGACAAACGGCACGTGTTAAACATTGCCAAAATGCTTGCAAAACTACAAAACACCAAGTGAATGATCAATCGTATTGCATGATCACGTCATAGATAAGGAATTTGAACTAAAACAATGACATCTTTAAACGCGATCCGCGCGTGAGTGGAATCTACTAAACCTGGCGTTTATTTGACCATGGAAATGCTTTACAGCACTTTTTATCGTAAAAGTATGAGGTGTAAGTGCGGTTATCGAGTGAATGTTTTGATGTGAGGACATCGCTAATATAGGAGGGATGCTAAAATGTACACAAGTATATAATATAGTTGCAATAACCTTAGATGTTTGTAATAAAAAAGGGTATACTCGAGTAAAAAACTGTAATAAAAAAATGGACTGGAATTTTTTAAAGATTTATTTATGATATAAGAGAATTTATATTAATTTTAATCAGGAAAAGCACGTGTATGCAAATATATCGTGCATAAGCTTCCACATTCAACCAGTTTCATGTAATGATGGTAAATTGTAATGCAATAATTCAATATGATGTTATAATTAATTGGCGAGATAAAGCGTGTGGACGACGACGCATGCGTTGTATTAATTGCGTCATATGTTTAGTGCCTCAACGTACAGTCGTGGAGTTAAATAAAACAAGAAATTAACATATCCGTAGAACTGTTAATGATCCGAGGATAAAGGCCACAAAAATAAAGGTTGAAATTAAAAAAAAAAATATTCTTGTCAGTTACAACATAGGAACTTGACGTATGGCGAAGTATGGCTTCTTTTGTTTTTTTATTAGGGAGGTTTACAAATTCGGTAAGAAAATTGGAAAATGCAAAGCTAGAAGGTATTGGATAATAATTAAATTTCATTAAAAAAATACATTTAGTAAGAACCCATAAAAAACAAACATTTTCTAACTTGACAGTACATGCACCTTATAATGAATATGTGCATAAATTCGCATTGGCCAACAAGAAGGACCGAGCCAGTTGAGGCACCGAGGCGGAGGCGAGGCGTAAGGCGTGTCGGGTGACAGAGGCAGAGTTACGAGCGAGTAGCGACCTGGAGTGGCCGAGGCGCACCTTTGACCTGACGCGGACGTCAGGGAACACGTGTCAGTGGTGTGCCTCCATACTCTATTCAGATGGGTATTGTAAAACTGCGAATCGCTTGCTCTCTTGATTTGATTCTCGAAAAATAGGTCTGTATATAGGTGACTGGTAATAAGTAAACGATACATAGACACATGATTGTACTCATGATAACAAACAACTTTCCCAATGAAACAAATAGGGATAAATAATTAAATTAAATAAAAGCTGATGGTGTATTCTTATTCTTGTTAGGTACTAAATATCATCATGTTTTTTTTTATACCACTAAGGTGGCAAAGAAGCATACGGTCCGCCTGATGGTAAGCAGTTACCGTAGCCTATGGACGCTTGCAACACCAGGGATAAAACACGCGCTTCGCCGATCCTTAAAAAATAAAAAGGAAATTTAAAAAAAGTTTCTTCGGGAAAGTTGTTCGTTATCATGAGTAAAATCATGTGTCAAAGTATCGTTTACTAATTACCAGTCATCCTATATAAACTTTAGAAACACAAAGACTCAACGCACTTACCTTGATGGAAAAATAACCATCGGCCTTCGGAAATAAAGTAGGTTTTCGAGCAATAAATTAGAAAGAGAAATAAGCAAGACAAAGTATTTTGGCATGTGAAAAATTTTTCGTCAATACAATTACAGGATATATTAGACAAGCTAACCTATTCTAGAATAATATAGGAGACAAATTCAGCAGTGTGCGCTGCGCCCGCGCCGGCTAGCGGTCATAAAGCGAAGGATGCGCGCGCGCACCGGCCAGAGGTGAACGTAAAAGAACAATAAATTATCCGTTGCCTAGGCAACGACAACGCGGCACACACTGCACTCTGGACGAATACGTGCGGTACTTGTGAGGAAATAAGTCTATATTTATAGTTTTGGTTAACAGAGTAGATTCGATAACAAATATGTCTTATATTGAGAGAATACAATTTAAAATATAGTTGTGTATTTTATCGTATTCTTCGATTTTATGATGTTTCTCCAAACTTCAAACACATCCATCTTTTTCTATATTTATGACAAGAAGCCATAATGTCGTATCTATTAGCTAGATTGCGTATACTCAAGGATAACACTGCAATGTATTTAATGGCTAAATAAACTTTATTTTTATTGCACACTACTCCGGTTCACATGTACACTCCGCCATGTAATTAGCATCATAATGTTTGACACTATAAGCTTTATTATAAGTTAAAACAATAAATAATTTTTAATGCGCAATGAAAGAGACATTAAGTTATTCTTATATGATTATATTTACGCGTCCGACTGTACATTATGTTTTATAGTTCCGTTATTATTTATCGACTATAAAAGTGGTGACGAATGCAAAAGTCACACTTAAAGGAGCGGAGCTGGATTAGTTCTAATATAGTCCATGTAGAGTTTTTGAATTTAACATTTCTGAGATTTATTAACATTAACATTAGTATGAGTGTACAATTAAATTTATAATGTGTTTCTACTTACTTAAACTAAGCTTCAAGCTAGTTAGTTTTAGTTCATAACGTTAATTAGTTAGTAT
This sequence comes from Achlya flavicornis, assembly GCA_947623365.1. NCBI lineage: Eukaryota > Metazoa > Arthropoda > Insecta > Lepidoptera > Drepanidae > Achlya > Achlya flavicornis. Next base: position 15,421,891 of record OX392477.1, on the reverse strand, counting down.
TTTGAACGAAGAAGTCAACACTTTAAGATATGATAATGATACACTTAGGACTAATAAAACTAAGTAGCTAAGTAGTAACTAGTATTAAAACTATTTATGAATTTATGCTAATACACCCGGATTCCTATATTAATGCACATTTATCTTTGTCCTGGGTTCCACCAAAGCTCTAATCTCAACAAACCACCAACAAACTCTTTAAAGTTTCCCACAGACGCAACTAGAGGGCACTACTTCATTCTTAAACCTGAATAATACACCCGGTTTTAATTTACCAGGATAATAAGTTTGATTTAGTTTTGTTTATGGACCCTGCGGTAGGTGAAATGTAACATAACGACTATAATGTGGGCCCCATAACATTTTATACCGTACTTTATGGGATCTTAATGGGAGGGAGCAAATTTGCGGCGCGAGGGCTTGTTTATGGATGGATTACTTTGTATTCCTCTTGATAAGGTCCATGTTAGAAGGTTAGGCCGTAAACTAAGGAGAATAAATTGGAAACAGTAATGTTTTCATGACTTACATAGCGTTTTTGAAACTAAAATGTACCTTCCTGAACCGTAAATATAGTATTTTATGCAACGTGTGCATAAAAGTACACTGCTTTGGTATTAGGCGCACAGATCGCGAAAGAGACATTTTTATAATAATACTAGCTAGGTTTAGATATACAAATCAGCCTGGCAGATGGCGCTGCAGTCAGTATCTAGGTTATATTATCGACTGCAGCGCCATCTGCCGGGCTGATTTGTGAATCTGAACCATCCAGGGCGCCACCCAAACGCATACAAAAAAAACATTCAAATCGGTCCAGCCGTTTATGAGGAGTTCAGTGACATACACACGTACGGTAGAATTTTATATATAAAGATTAGCAAGTGACGAAAGATAATTACACTCAACACGTTGGTTGGTTATGATTTTAATGCAATAAACTTGGAAGACAACATTTGGTTTGAATTTTTGATGTATTTATTTTGAGTTGAAACTTTTTGTAGAGAGTCTATACCTAATGCAGTCTTCACGCCTTTCGGATGGATATAGTTTCCGATACACCTTGTATAAGGAATCTTATCGTTTTTGCAAAAACAAATATGGAAAAAACCAGTTTATATAGAAACAGAAGAGCGAAACTCTTTCACAAGTGAAATTGTAAACTCAAACAAACTCAAGCGTTTTACATTTAATTATAGAAACCATCATTTCTCACATGTCGATTATCGATTCAAGTTTGTTAATCGATAAACTGTGACAAATCGAATAAAAGTAGCGAGTGGACTTTCTCAATCAAACTGTGGGCAACATAATCACGCACACGCGAAACAAGCGTGAGAATACCACAGATAACATTACCATCTTTAATTTTTGACCTCTCTCCGACGGTAGTAAACCTTCACCAACTTAACATTACCGTTATATAAACCTCAATTAATTCATTCATAATCTTATTCTCTATGCATTAAAGTCTTGTTTGTAATGAGGAATGTTTCGACAATGGTAAATGGTTTTGTTTTAAAATTCGAGCGCGTGTCATCCCGAGTTTTCGTTCGGAAGCACTGACCTGGTACAGCAGACCGATGTTTTGATTGCGTCTGACATTCGAATACAATCGATTATTCGTTCAATGTGAATCGATATTGTAATTTGAATACCATGGAATCGATGACCGTTTTAAAATTGCAATTGGAACTTTTTTTTGCAACGAATTGTCCAGTCAGGCTATTGCTTATATTTCGATTGTTACAATTTATTAAATAATTTTGTCGCTCGCATCAGTAGGTCTTACAGAGCGTATACAAATTGATTTATGTCTAAGTATTCTTCGGATTATCCAAATGCAATGATTATTTGATAGTGTTGTATTAAAATTGCTAAGTTAAGAAACCTGGTTTTACTTGACGCAACAACAATAACATTATAATGACAATCCCGATCCTTGAACCCCGACAATCGCATAACTGATGCAATAAACTAATCGTACAACATGTCCGTCCGACGCCAATGCAGATTTCGTGACAAGAATAAAAATTATTGCTATGCTCCAATAAGTCGATCGGTGTGCCAACTACTGGCCGTCCAGGTTGCGTTGACAATTTCAACACAGCCTTAAAACAATAACGACTATTAAACCGTCCGATTTCAACTTAATAAATTAATGATTTAAAATTCAAATTCGCGTGACGATTTTTCGTTTGTACTACAAATAAATTAAAACTGTGCACGCAAAAGCGAGTGAGTGCGGATTTGAATCGATTGCGAGCTTCTGAATCGAGACGAATCGATTCACCCCGAGTAATGGTATTGCAAATAGAGTAGGCATTGTTTCAGTATGATCTGTGATGGCCGTTGCGACAAATTAACTGAATTTGTTCTAATTTTTTAATTACTCGCTTGTTGTTGCAAGGTCGGAAATAAATGAGCCGGACACAATTTATTGATTTCTATTATAATTAGTTAGCTAGGCAAACAACATGACGCGGTTTTGTTAGTTCCTATCCCGTTACTACTAAACACGTCGAACAGTTTTGATGAAATTTTCGTATACCAAGGAAAACTCACAGTTCAGTCAATGTAGTGGCAAAAAAAAACAAATAAATATGTATTGCCGGTATCATTTAATTCATCTCATAATATCATTATCTGAGGCGAGTAAAGACGAAGCCGCCCGCAGATGCTACTAATATGTCAAACAAGTACGCCATGTGTCTTTAAAATAGCAAAAAAAAGCATTACAAGTAGCCATTAATAATATTAAAAGGTGTACGCGCTACTTTGTCGGCAATTATATCCTTTTCAAATTAATTACATTCGAAACTATAGCAAAGCACTGAAGCTAATTGCGGTGCGATCTCGTCGCTCAATAGCTGCGCTCGCGCACAACATACGCCAATTACGAATAAAATAACAGTCCAATTAATTAACTTACATTAGAGAGGGACCATTAAAGACTTTTGTTTTCTTTTTACGCTCGCTAAAGAAGCGAGTTGACAAATTACGAGCGGCGGCGGCATCTTTCATGCTACCAAGGTTTCCGAACTCGGCTGCACAATGGCGGCGCGCGGCGCCTCGCAGCCGATTGTCGCCGAACAATACCCGATTACACATACAGATAATTCCAGAAACCTTTAAAAGCAAATTAGAAGCTATGATTTATTACTGGCCGGTTACGAAACGGAACCGTCTCGGTTTTGGCCCCGAGTATCTTTTCCGTTTCCCGTTCGCGTCGCGTGCGATACCGCAATTTAAATGTGCTCCAAATTTGAAAATAATTTGTGGTGGTTGAGAGTTGAGAGGCGTGCGAACCCTCATCGTTTATCAAGCTGCCTGTGAGATGATATTGTCACATCACTCTAGTGAGTGACGTCACTTAGGTAGTGTAGTATCGGTCATCTCTTTTATACTTTATGCAGGACATTTATGCCTTTCTCATCGGGGTGTATACCGTGTACGTACACTCGAACTACTGAGTTTTATTCTTGCTGCTTTTTTTTATTCCACGCCATGTAAGTGTTCTAGTATTATTATAAGTACCCTATAACACTGCGTTAGGGTGACGAAAGTATGAGCAGAGTATAAAGCCTCAGATTATTTCAGATTAAAATGTTTTTCCAACGTCATTAATATTATAGGCAATATTGTCATAGGAAGTGAATTCACGGTAACACATCAAAGGGCCGAGGGAAAACAAAAAGTCAACCGTTCCGAGTAGAGCAGTGGCTACGTAATAGCGTCAGTGATTGATGTTGTCCGTCCGTCAGCAAAAACGTGTGAACAGTCAGAACAGCGCTGATGCTCCAATTATTGTGCAATTTAATAGGTAAACACGAAACGCGCGGTTAAGCTGTTTCTAAACTGTCTGAAAGTTGACTTGGTGCAGTCCAAATGGGATTTGTATTCTTACACTTTGGACTTTCAACTAATTATCTAGCAATTATAATTGACTTATTTATTGACTAACTATAAGTAATGGTCTATAAAAAAACATCAAAACATGATTAACCGCCACCTAAACTTGTCCGAGATACAGACATCACATACCTAATATGCAGATTGTCTCACAAAATACCAAAAGGATAAATTCAACAGTCAAACCAAAAACGTCCACAAAAATACCTTAATAAATTAAACCTATATCACAAGTAGTAAAACCCAATCCATCAGCGGACAATTACCCGCGCCGTCAGCAAGCGTCGCGTCAGCGCGGGCGGCGCGGCGCGTCAGTATTAACATACAAACGGGTGCGCGGGCGCAGCCGAGCCGTTTAATTGTCCGACACACCAGACAAATTGACGACTTCTCGCTACCGATTGTGTGCTTTTATAGTGGACAAACGATGTATGCGAGGACGTCAAGTCGGACCTTCTCTAGGTTAGTGATGATTTCCTTTAATCGTCATTGGGATTGATGAATATGATCCTCTCGTAAAGCACGCCAACCTTTCCTGTTCAATACCCTCTAGAGCTCAGGGTGGGAATTCATTTTACTAATTCTCAGCAGATCCTACCTAATTTCAATCATCATCATCTGCCTGCCCTGTTCCCAATCAATTGGGGTCTTCTTCCATTCGTCTCTTCTGTCCGTCATACTAGTATCCACTCCTTTCTTACCCATATCATCTTTCACACAATCCATCCATCTCTTTTTCGGTCTTCCTCTTCCCGTATATCCATCCACTTTCATATTCATAACTTTTTTAGTGACGTGGCTTTCATTTCTCCTCATAACATGTCCATACCATGATAAACGGTTCCCTCTCAACTTTTCAGTCACTGACGCTACTTTCAAGCTTCCCCTTATGTACTCATTTCTTATCTTATCCATTCTTGTCACTCCACACATCCATCTCAACATCCTCATCTCAGCTGCATGCTTTCATCCGTCCTCTTTACTGCCCAGCATTCCGAACCATACATTAGGACAGGTCTTATCACGAACTTATAGATTTTCCCCTTCAGCTTTAAAGGCATCCGTGGATCACATGTTGTTCCTGTTACCTGTCGCCATTTCATCCAACCTGAGCTGATTCTCTGCCTACCTAATTTCAATAGCCTTTTGAAATCATCGTCAATAGAGTGGCCACAATCATTGCTCGCATCAGACATCTTTCAGCAAACCATATAGATAGGCACTTCATACAAGCGGAGTACCTACCTGATTTGACTGATACACGCAGTGAGCGGTGAGGACATTGGTCTATCAGCGGGGTACTACTATCATGAGTACTATCACGCCATTAAGTTGCGAGTGAGCGACGATGTCAGGCTCATTAGTCCCTAATCTCTTTCTTGAGTAACTAGCAATTAACTATACTTCTATAATGTCTATTATTATTTTCAATTAGGTCGAGTAGTTAATTGGCAAATCCTAATATTGCGAAAGCCTTTGGAAAATGCTCTCAGAACAAATTCGATATTTCGTTGTATGGTCATTTTCCGGCGGGTGAACTTAACTCGGTAACCGTCGTGGTTTCCCAACTAATAGTTTGTGAACCAAACACCATGACATACCTTTTACTATAGCGATTGTATCTCTTATTGCGAACACATTAAGAGGTAATGGGTTAGGTAAGGTAAGACGGTATCGGTGAATTAATGTTGTGATAATAAGATGATATAAAATTAGGTTATCAGGATTTTTTGGACGTTTAAAGATATGGATTTCAAGGTTCAAAGCCAATAATGAAAGCATATCACGATTGTAGGGTAATTTTTAGTACCCACCTGTCTGGCTACTACCTTCCCTCATAGACAGTAGCTAAATCAAATCAGCTATGATTCGATCTGGATTTTAAATTTTTTATTACGTCACAAATTCAGGCCAATGTTACAGTCAACGATTGTTAAATAATCCGACAGGTCGATCGATTCGTTTGGGCCCACAAGACATCCTGCGAAATTTTCCATCCTGCTTGCACAATCTACTCCATTGTCGTTCTGTTCCACTTGCATTGATACAAATTACGAAGTGTTACGTAAGAGGGCGGACGTTTTGTGCAAATACTGTTTGTATTATATTGACTGTGACGTTGAAATTGTTCTTCTGTTTACAAGCACAAAATGTAGTTATTGAAATTTACTGAAATATTTTATTATTGACTGAAATATGAACTCAAAGATCAGATTATTCGTTTTAATTGTATTATGTTTTTGAACTTGAATAATATTAAGAATTTAATATATATGTAACGAAAACAATGTTTATAAAGATGGCTGGTGTGGTTGTTAAGATACCCTATCGACCATGCCGTAGGTCGTGGGTTCGATTCCCACCTAGGATAGACATTTGTGTGCATGAACTTAAACATTCCTGCTTGTCCTGAAGTCTGAGTGTATATTAAAAAAAAAACAGTAATCTGGTTTCCATAGTACAAGCTCTGCTTAGTTTCGGATCAGACGGTCGTGAGTGAAGAATTTTCTAGGATTACTATTTACTCCCATATTGCACTGTGCAAAACACGTTCTAATTTCATGTGAGGTCAACTAACTTTACTGTTATACAACACGCTATCTAATTACTACAATTTACTACTTAGGTAATTAGAAACGACACGAGAAATCAGAAGTTGTTCTGATTTAGTACGCATTCGTGAAAAAATATATAACGGTACATTTTGCGTGTTGATCGAATTATTCATGTGCATCTCCCGGACACAAGCTCGATATCTACAAAAATACAAACTTACACACACACTTAACATAACTCATATTTATATTAGATTAGGTTTCAATTTCAATTAAACGAAGTCCTCATTATCTTTGCAAGATTGAGGATGAATCGGAATCGATGCAATTATTACGATTATTAATTCATCACGGAATATTTGTATTTATTTAACACTTGCGTTTTTTATTCGCCAAAAATGGTCGTCTTATTATCTTTGAATGGAACGTGTAATGCTGATTGTGGGAACGGTTTCCGAGATGTTTCCAGTTCTTGTTAATTTAGGACATTAGAATACTCTATAAGGATTTTTGTAGTTAACTGCAGGTTATAATAATTTATAAGATTTATTTATGAACGGTATTTAGCCACTCTATCACCATTTAATCTGAAACTGATGAAATATTGATACCTAACGAGAAATTCATTTCATTTAACTTATTTTGTTGTGATTAAACGTAGAGCGGTTATAATCGCAAGTGTGAAATACAATAATCCTTGATACGATTGTTGAAATTTATAATTCGAATTTTCTGTTTTATTTCCTATTTATAATTCGTCATTAACCATTAATGTTCTTTTTTTAAAGACATTTGTTTTTTTGATATAGGTATTTGTTCAAGGCCATACTAAACGAGGTTAGGTCGGTACTGAAGATATAATATATGGAAAAGCAGGTATATTTTGAGTAGAAGTTGGCTAAGATGTTGAATAACTAATAGAATGTATATAATATTCTCTGCAACGTGCTTTGTAGTATTCTCTTGGCTCTACAAAGTTGAAAATCGTTCAAGCACCTATCGGTGTATTCCCGCTGCACTTGAGGCCCAGTTCCTTCTAGGCTTTGTGTGCTTACCACCTTCGGCCACATCATCACTGACCACGGAGAGACTGTGGTCAAAATATACGCGAAAAAATAACTTTTTTAGAAGCTTACCTTGCATCCTTCGCAAGTAAAAGCACCAAAATGGAAGCCAGCCGCTGGCTCCCCGCACACTTTGCACTTTTGGTTCATCTGAAACAAAAAAAAATATACATTTAGTTTTTGGACACTGACTTAGTTTATCTTAGGCTTAAAGTATTTCTAATGGTGCGTCCATGCAACGCGAATCGAGCACGAGCCGAGCCACGAACGAACCTACAACGAGCACGATGCGAATCCCTTTGTTCGTGAAAAAACTGACAATCGCTCTCGTTCGAGGCTCGCAAGTCCGTCCACGCTACGCGAATCGTGCTCGCAGTGCTCGTTAGTGGCTCGGCTCGTGCTCGGTTCGCCAAGCATGGACGTACCATTAGGTATTACTATCATAAATATCGTTGGATAATGGATTACTGTTACATAATACTTTTAGATGTCATATTTTCGAGATCATTGTATTAATCATCTTATCGTTCTATACTAATATTGATTCTACAAGAGGACTTTACTAAGCAACACCATAAAATTATAACTGCAAAAAAATACACGTGTATCTATTCACTTTCAGCAGGTACAAATACAAAATATGATTATTTCCTCTTTACAAATACGAACCGATACTGTTTCTCTTATCGTCCACTGCCAACAAATAGGTATCGTAACTGAAAATTCCGCCACAGAAACCCAATTCAGTGTTAATATGCCGTGACCAAGATCGACCATTTTCCAATCAGTCATTTAGTTGTTAATTTCGAATAGCATGCTCCATGTTATTGGTTCCATATGCGATAAATACGTTTTTCTTTGTAACTATTAAACGATATTTAATCGCTGCATCGTATTATTTTGTTCTGTGTAACGTGTTCTAATTTTAAATCGATTTTATTCGAATTGTGAAGATTAAAAATAAAGAATATGTTAGTCGTTAATAAAATCTTTTTTTACTGATTCCTTTCAAAATACAGCCACTTGTTCGCATAATTTTTACAATATATTTCACTAAAAGTTTGCTTAGTTAAAAAAAAATCTGTCTGGGAATATTATTGACATCGAACATGTTTCCTATACCAAATGTGGATAGTAATAAAACCATACTGGCAGGATCGGTAGCTCGGTAGGTCGGGCGATCACATTAAATATTAATGTCCTCGATACTAATACATTTTAATGGTTATTAAGTTACATGCGTACAAAAACTTGTGATACTATTTTATACTTGTTTTTTATATAGCTTCGATTGGAGATAGGACATTAATAAACAGGGGGAGTCAAGTCTGTATAAAATTTTCGTCTCAGAAAAAAATACTTCTGAAAAACAAACATAAATACATAAACTCTGAAACATAACTCTTTTTACAGATAGTCGCTTGAAAATTAAAACTCATACCCCTTTATTAGTAAATAAGGTGTAAGTCAGTCTTGTAACACCCAGGTATTAAGATAGCCCCAGCCCTTTTTGTTATATGACATTAGAAAGTGACGAATATATTTAAAACCTAGATATTACTAGACTTGACTTACACCATATTTTTTAATAAGGGGTCAATGTTTTTTTATTTGGATTAACGTAGTCTTGAAATTTTTTTTTTTTTTTTAAGGTTGGGTAACTATTAACTTCTGACTGTTATATTATTACTGCAATGAAATCTAATATAACTATCTTAATGGTAACTTTATACCCTAATAATTTACTAAACGGTGAATTTTAAAATAAAGTGATACAATTCTATAAAAAATACAAAACTTAAGAACTATTTATGTAATATAACTATGTTGATTCGAACCCATTATACACGTTAATGTTCCCATAACGTAAATCAATGAATTATTTGTAAAAAAACAACGTGTCATGTGTTAGTGAAATTATGTGATTAATACTTTATGAAATTAAGTATGTATCGTCGAATTAAGGAAAGGCTCGATAAGAATTATTATCTGAATATAATTTTTTAATGAGGTTTCGGATCGTTTACGTTTGAACCCGTTTTTAGAGTACCGCATCGAATGTAGCTTATAAAATCTTGTAAAAAAATGGGTAAAATTATCAAAATAAAATGGGAAACGCGCGCTCGCGCATGATTAGCCGTTCTTAATCGATCGGCAAAGTTAAGCTGCGTCTGTCGTGGTCGGTACCTGGATGGGTGACCGCCTAGTGGTATTTCAAATCGAGCGTTTATGAGCTTCGGAAGGCACGTAAAGCAGTTGGTCCCGGTTATCACTTAATTGTTATATTCGTTAAGCTGGATGGATGCCTCATAGGAGGCTTGAAAAATTCCAACAGTAGTTTGACCACTAGCCTACCTCCACCAATCCGCAGTAATTTTGAGCGCTGGCACCTTATCATTATAAGAAACAAATTAAATAAATAATTATTTATTTTATCCAAAAGACCCCATACATATTCTTTATTAAACAATGTACGGAACCATGAAAATACCTAATATTTCCAACATGTACCTAAGTTAATAAGCTCCAAGTGTCAAAGTGATAGTAATCTGATATATAAAATCGACTCGCAAAATATGAAGAAAGCATTTTGGCTCGACATATTTTATGTTCATAAAATTTAATGTAGACATGTGTAAATTGATGTACCTACACACGGCTACATATCTAGCTATACATGACACAAGCTGACCTCTCATTGTACAGAAATCCTATACAATGCGAGATCAGGTTATACTGGATATGTACCTATAGCTTGATGTGTAGCCGTGTGTACAATAAGTCTTAATGATGAGTAAAGTAAAATTGAAATTAATTTAAATTGTCAATTAGTTTTAGTGTTGCCGTACTGAAATTAATTACAAGCAAATGTTAATGCATTGTTTAAAATTTATAACACTGTAAACATTTATGTCTTATACGACACTTCTGTAACCTATGTTTACTTGTCGATGCTAGTCATTTTACAAATGAGTACCTAAATCTAACAGAGTATTTGAAACTTGATACTTAATTCCCCTCAACATTACGGTTTTTATTTGTCTTGCCAGCTTTAAGCCTAAGAGAATTTCCAAGGTAGCTATCAGCTATTTAGCCGAAGATAAAGCTTGTACAAAGCGCGTAATGTTATCTAACGGTGGTATAGAAGACGGCATCTGCCCTGAGCGCTGGTCGCTGAAGCTGATACAGGTGGGGCGCGCGCACGTTGACATCTCTCTGTTTCGCTCCCATGCGCTTGCGCATGGACGCGTATTGATCTATTGCGGTGGGAGTTTTGTCTGGGGTGTGTTAGGGTTTTTTTAAGTATTATTTTTGCTGCTATTTGATTTTAATTTAAGGTATTCAATTTGGTATTCGTATCTGCTAAATCTATTGTCTAAATAAAAAAAAGATTAAAACAACTTTACAGAAATAATAGAAATTAAATATTGTAATCTGTAAATTGCAAAATGTTATAATTATCTCTATATCCACTACAACAAAAAACGCTTGTCTTGTGTCATTCAATACAACCACTATACAACTAGCTACACAATTCCTACTATATTTCAATTTGTAACCACACTAGGCCTCAACGTACTAGCATATCGCAGTACGCGGCCCTCGCATCGAGTAAATCACCCAGCGTGAGGCCGACCCGCGCCGCTTATCGCCCCGCTCATCTCCCCGCCGCCCGCTCTAAATTAGATCGAACACGATTCCATACAAGCACCGACGTTGTTTTTAAGAGAGAAACGATGTCGCCCAATGATTTGTCGTTTTTATTATATCAGCGTTTATAATTTTTTTACTGCAGACGCGACAGCCCGTTAAATTCGCTGCGTTATTGATTTGGCGTTTGTAAATGAGCTCCGCGCTTATAAATGTAAGATGCGAAGTGTAAGCATGTTTTAATCTGATAAAATTATCGTTTAAGATGCAAGTAATGTGTCTGGGTTGCATATCTGTTGAAATATGGGTCGATCATATTTACGGATGGTGGTAGAGACGTTTTGATAAAGGTCTTTAAAACCTATAGCGTATCGACGGTTATCGAGCGACGGAATTGAAGATCGACGATGGAATAATCTGAAATCCAAGGCTGGGAAGTAATCTAGTGCATAGTATTACCCAACTGATTAGAGAGGGATCAATCGATCAGTGATTTTGGATTTCTAACTTTATAATTTGTTTCTAAAGAAATACAGCCATATTTAAATGTCATAAGTCCATAAAAATAGTAGGCCAACGACCCGTTAATGCAAAATTCGATAAAAAACAGCGACATCGAATACGATCCGAATCGTCGCGTATTCGAGCATGTAACTCGATTCAACAGATCGATTTCCTTCCCTTATGACTTAATTAATTTCTTAGCGGCCTTCGCCTTTTTTAGGCGTGCTTTCGGCTTCTTATCGAAAATATTACATTTTATTTTACACCTTAACTTATCAGGTTTAAGCTTAAAGTCAATTGAGAGTTGTAGCGAGTCACTCAGCCGTATAAACTGAAAGCTTATGACAAGTTCGGGTCGTGAAAACCGTAGAACCCAAACGCTTGTCATTTCTGTCTCCAATAATTTATCTTTGGTGTAATCTGGACATGCAATTAGCATATAAATGTAATATATACAGGGTGGGCCAGAAAGAATTGCGAATTTGAAAAAATGATTAAAAAAAAACTTAGTACAATTCACATATAAATTTTTATTTTTATAAAAATTTACATCTGGGAAATTCATTTCTTAAAAATAACGTCATCCAGGTGTGCACCATCCCGCTGCAAACATTCTTCGAATCTGAACCTCAAATTGGTAAAAACTCGCTGGCACATTGCACGGGGAATAGCTGCCATTTCTTCCTGGATATTGGTCTTCAACTGGTTAATCGTGGCTGGGTTATTGGAGTAGACTCTACTTTTTAGGTATCCCCACAAAAAAAAGTCCAGTGGCGTTAGATCCGGACTTCTAGGAGGCCATGCAATGTCACCTCGGCGCGATATCAGTTTCCCAGCAAACATCTCGTTTACGACCGCCAAAGAGGCATTAGCTGTATGGCATGTCGCGCCATCTTGTTGAAACCATGTCGCACGATTATAGGCTAGACTAAATTTCCGGGAACCGAGCTACTTAACCCCACCACCCGCGCAGTCCCCTCTCTAAAGCTTCAAACGCAAGAGTGTTTTTAAAATCGTACGCCTTTCTGGCCCACCCTGTATTTCGATGATTAAATTCTACAGTTTTATTTAAATCATATTTGATTTTTAATTTATAATACATTGGTCGTTATGTGAGTGGAATATAGCTTTAAGACATATTAATGACTTAGATGAAAATTCTAAATTACTTAAATATGATTATTTACGAACTAGAAATCATAAGTGTCAAGTTAGGCGAACTTGTGTTTTATTTTTAATAACACATTAGCGATATTTTTTTCAATACTTCTAAGGTCAACAAGCATACGGGCCGGGGAGATCTTGCAACCTCAGACTTCGCATTTGGATAACAGAATATACGTCTTTACCATGGTCCATGGACCACACATAATTAACCCTACCAAAACTCAATAGCTAACAGTAACAGTAGAGGTGTGATTGGGTCCGGAGTGCCCCAACGATCGGGCGTGTGAATCTCGAACGGTCTGTCATTTGCCCGCGCCGACATTACCGCGCGGCGGTGACTCGACCGACCCCGTGGGAACGTGCGAGGGTTAACAGGTGTAGAGATGAACTAGGGTTAGATGAATTAGGTTCGGTTTTGTTCCAATGCTAAACATAAACCAACCAATCCTAGAGCTGTTTTTCAATAGCCAGTTGAACGGTGTCTGTTAATTTAATAGACACCGGTCGATTAAACTTATTTAGGTTTTATCTTTAAGTAATTGAAAAATGGACTTGACTTGAATTCTATGAAATAAAACAGTCGTAGTACGTGTAACATTTATATAAAATAAAAATAAAAAGTGCCATAAAAACGTTAAATATTAGAAATACTGTTTAATTTCGTGCTATGGAATTTGAATTGTATAATTAATTAATCAATAAAATTTTAAACATGTGCTACATATTTTATAACTTTTCCGCCCTGTGATCACCTCATCATTTATCCCCATGCAAAATATCAAGTCTATTCGCTTCCTTATTTATATCTTGGAGGAAAAACAAACAATATCAATTTTACATTTGTAATATTAGTTTGAATATATATTAATGGGAAACAATTCAATTATCAAATTGATCTCGATTTGTGGTAACAAAAGAAAATATCGTAGAGTCAAGCGGACGTAGAATAAGATCAGCCATCACCACAAAAGAGCGAATGTTTTCAGAATAGCAAATAAGCGAATAGATCTGTGTTCTCACAAAGCGAGTGAAGTTGTACTGTACTCATAAGTGAGCGAAACCAATGTGTAATGGCGCGGGAACCGAACCAGCGCGGGCGCGATACCGCTCACAAAATTTGTTAGGATTTATTGATGGCCTTAGCTGGAAACGGCTCCTACAAGTGTAATTGTACGTTTTTTTCTTGTAAAGGAAACGTTAGAATATTAAGGCTTCTTTCATAAGTCGGATTTTACGTTAGGGACAAGATGAGACGGAATCCATACTGGAATTTTATTTTCTATGCAACAGTCTCGATTCTCAAACGCGTGATATTTTCATGACTGTTTGGGGAGGCTCAGGCTATGATGATATATTTTGTGGAAGATAAGTACAACATTAGGTAGATAGAGACTTGAGTTTTCATGCGTGATACCAAGTAAGAGGATCTTTGTCAATTATATAACCACTTTTTACTAACTTAAAATAGTACCTACATTCCGTTGCTACCACTACACAGCACAATACACATGATTTCGTTTTGATCGGTGCTAATTTGTTATGCTCTTGTGGTCTACGCATATTACATGAGCATTGTACAGTCGTACACGTAATGCAGAACACAAACCTGAGAATACATTGTGAATTAGATCCAGAGGTTTTTTGTTCGCATTTACGCTTGTTAGTGCTTTAACGAGATTATTATGATTTGCATTCGGTATTCTTTTATATGAAGTAAAAAGTAGTTTTATGAAGATGGAAAAAGCATAATGTTGAAATGGACTATTTTACCACAATGTGAGTAATAATACTAAAATTGCTTAAACAATAGCTGTATTGATGTGAAAAAAGGTAGCATACAAAGAAAGGAACTGGCTCTCAAGTGCAGTTGTGCAATGCGTGAACTATTCTAAGTATTGAAGCTCCATGCTAGGGATGGGCAAATGAAAAAAAAATATCGATATTTATCGTATCGATATTTTTCAAATATATCGAAATACAACACTCAAGAAATATCGATATATCGATATTTTTTGCCCAATTTGCAATTATTTATAAAAATTGCCTAAATTATCGAAATTTTAAAGCAAATACACATCTGGCTGTTTCAACATAAGTTTTATTATTTAAAAAAAAATTTTCGAATTGTTTGACATAAAAAAAAGAAACAAAAAAAAAATAATTTGGATTGGTCAAAATCATGATGTGACGCATGAGCAGACAGCAGAGCTTTAAAAATATATCGATTTTGATATCTGAAAATAAATATCGAACATTGATATGTCGCGGGAAAAAATATCGCTAATTAGTATCGATATTTTTCTGAAAAAATATCGATATTTTGATATATCGATATTTTTTACCCATCCCTACTCCATGCCATCGGTTTAACAGCTATTGGGTGTGATATTATAGTCACAGTATATGCAGGAATGGAAGAGTTTTATAGTGAGCTTACGCTCTTATTATATTCTTTAGAAGAGAGATTGTCGCATGGAACAAGATTGATAAGCAAGCAGATGGCAGAACGGTATCGTCTTTTTGTATAATATCAGTGGCATTTTAAAATGACTCGGTATTGCCATCAATGTCCTACTAAAGGATAATTGCCATGGGAGAAAAAAGTTGGCCCAGCTGCGTATGGGCATATTTATCATGATTGCCAGAAAAAATCATGTTCATAATTCATATAAACTTTATATTTATAACAACACAACAAAAGTTTCTTAAAGAATTTTACAGCTTACGATTATTTCAAATGTGAGCTACCAATGCGAGTATTTCGTTTAACGTTAAATAATTTAATGTCTCTAGAATCCTGCAATCCTGCATAATGAGTGTCCCGTGCCATTTGAGTTAAAAACTAACTAATCGAGATAAAGGCCCCGCTTACGTGTACAAATGTCCAATTAAAATGATGTATAGTATCACTTATTTGTTTAATTAGTGTAGTGCTGCGCCCGCGCCGGTCTATTGCATTAATAATAGCGCTTGTAATTAATACATACTTATTATTCCAATTTTAATTAGCACTTTATTGCTACTGAGTTTTGTAGTTGGCTAATTTGAGTCAGTTTGGAGTAGAGTTGTTTTTTGATATTGCAACTATATTTTTAGTTTACAATAACTTTTCTTTTTGGCATTTTATTAATTTTACATGTCTTAGCAATAATATGATATTAATTTAAAATATAATATATATTTTTTCTAAACACGGTAGGGTTAGATACCTACCTGCAAACATTTTCTTGCAGCGCACTTACATTAAATAATTATAAAGCGTTTTTCTTTCAGATTAAGATTCAATATTCAATCTCCAAAGACCGTATAAAACATTGTTTATAGGTTGTTAATTATAATAAAAGTGTACAATAGCGTAACGCGGCGGCGACCGGCGCACGCGCACTATTTCGTGCTCAATTTAACAAGCCCGCGCCGCCGGCGCCGCTCTCGCTCTCGGGACGAACCACCGTGAAGGTGCCGACACATTATACTACATGGTTTATAATGGATCTGTTAATTTATTACTTGAATTAATTATAAATAAATTTTATTAATTGCTCATATTTTTTTTGAATGTTGTTTCTCAGTTAGTTGTGAATTGGTGATGCGGTTAAAGGTGGTAAGTATTTATCCTTATCTTTGTAAAAGCCTATAGCCCTAAAGTTTTTAGTACCCGTTTAAAGTTTTATGGAAGTTTCGCTGGTTTTGAAAAACCTTTTTTGTACAAACCAATAGCTATAAATTGAATATCAATAAAATAATGACAGCAAAAATGTAAAACACATATCCTATAATATCATGATAAAAAATTATCAATAAAATACGGGGCACATGTCTTTTTCCGACAAAAAATCAACCTTTTTTATCATTTTTCATTCTTATTTGTCATTCGAAAAGGGCTCACCTTTGATCTTTGAAAGGATTCCGTTAGGCGATCGATTATTGATAAAAGCGAATGATTTATTGTGCATAATCGATATAATTCATGCCCCCGGGATGTCCTGAGTCACGCAGGACACGTCACTGTGACATGCAATTTTATGACAGCCCGTGACAAATTGTTGTGACAAAATATTTCAACAGTTGCGTCAATTGATTACGACTCACCCTCATCAATTATTGTGGAATCTCACGTACCAATGCAACCCATATATTAACAATTTGTTACATTTATCATGGTTCTTATCTCGTTGATATAAAATCTATTATTGTATAAAAAAGGGTAGAGTTACCACACGATTTGTCAATGTGTAACGCAGTGAACGAATGATTCTGCGTTTCCAATTCAAATTCCGAATATGAATGAATGAATTTGCGCTCAGAAATGTCAGTTTAACGAATGAATGCGAACGTTTAGAAATGGGATTTGTAAGATGACTGCGTAGTTTTAGGAGCTATGCAGATGTTAAATTCTGATTTAATTTTGGTTATCAAATATATAGAAAAACATCTGTCCCAAACGTGCCGTGAACCTTTCCGATATTGGCATTTCCTTAGAAGGAACCAATTAAATAAATAATGAGGCACAATACATATAGAGTCATAGACCCGCTATTCATTCGTGTTATCAGATCATATACCTACTTAATTTCCGATATTTCATAAATGATAATCAGAATTATAATTGCAAATCAATATGAAACCTCAATCGACATGAATCATTCGCAAATTGAACGAATGAAGCTGTAATGGGCATTTGAAATATTCACATATAAAACACAATTAATAATTAAATTGTTCTTTAGTGAAACCATCAACTGTCGTAGAGTTTCTGTAATGTCAATAGATGAACAAAACGGACAAATAAGTGTGATATTAGATACGGATTTAAATAATAGACTAGATTAGAGTTTCATACTTCAATTATACGATTGTAAGTCTCGGGTCCGACCTCTGACACACAAATCAAATTGTCGATGACTGGTCAATACCCTAACATAATGGTATTATGATACAACGGGCTATCACCTGACTCTTTTTGTATAAAATACGCCTATTGTTTGTTGAAACTTATACTTTGCACTCAATTTGATTAAGGAGTGGTTTCATTCGTAAGACACATTTAATTTTTGAGGTTAATTTATGGAGAAAATTGGCGTGATTGTTCCAACGTTGGATAACTTTTATCCATTGAGTAAATATCTCAATTCGGTCATATTCATCTCGTGACAAAATTAGGACTACCTAAGTAGTTTCAATGAACTGAATTGGCACATGGTGTTTTATAAGATTAGGGTTGTAAACCAAAGTTTAATGAAACTTTTTGTGTGGTATCTCAGAGTAACGACAGAGAATTTCACAAGATACGGGTGAAAATCTTTGTCACAACTTTACGTGAAATAAAATAGTCGCACAGTCAGACTAATCGCAGTCACAGAACCGCGTCTTAAGTCAAAAGTCCATACATTATGCCGAGTCACCTCGCCCACTTCCCATGACGACCTGTGCTGTGTCTGCCCCACCACATCTTTGTGGATCATCGGACGGCCATTAACACGACTCTAATGTAAGGGGTTTTTGTATTGTCTATTGCATTCTTGGTATTTGAGAGCATGGAATGTCATGCTGTTATAGTTTGAGAATCACAGTCTTTTGTAGTAAGGATAATGTTAAAGACAGTGTCAAGTGAAGAATATAGAAGTAATAAAAAAAAAGTTTTTTAATTTTTTTTAATGGTCTATAGTCAGCTTCAAAAGAGAATGTCAATAGATTATTACGATAAGGGTAGGTTCATCTAATTTTGACTCTAAATGTACTGATCTACTATTACGTCTTCAGTGAACGATACATTTTTTTTAAAAGAAACGGCTTTTTTTCTTTAATGTTAATGTATTAATGAACATTATCTTTTAATCTACCAATAGCTTGAAATATACGTTAAATGAGTACAAGAGTAGGTCACTCTTAACATATTTAAATTAAATTAAGTCATCAGATGCAAAAGGCGTGAGGCGTGTCATTGTGACAGTCCACAATGGCTCCCGTTGGCCCAAATAGTAACATTCGAATACAATCGATACGATTTGAAACCAATGCGACAACACTGACGCATAACATTAATATTTCGATAATTACGCATTGTTTTAAAAAATAAAACATCCTGCATTGATTAACGTAACAACTTGTCGGTCATGTGAAATGTATGCTATTTAATTAATGGAATGTTCCCCAAGTATTTATTTTGAGTTAGGGATAGCCCAGCTACGTCTACGTGGCGTTCAAATCTATCTAATTAGCACGGTGCTTGGCAAAAGTGTGGTGTCAGCAATTGAGATCAAAGAATTTAAAACGTCCAGTAGGATAGTCGCCTCTATGGCAACCAAAGATTTTCATAGGGCATCGTGCCTCTACCCAGATGGATAATCCGCCTTATTAAAGCATGACATTTAATTTCACTCCGCTTGAGGGGCTCCCTGAGCAAATCGCTCTCAGTTCGTACTGCGCACGGCTGTCAAATGCTGTCAATTCTGGCTTGTTTATTTCATGTTGCCATAGAGGCGACTATCCTTCTGGACGTTTTAAATTCTTTGATCTCAATTGCTGACACAACATGAAATAAACAAGCCAGAATTGACAGTATTTGACAGTCGTGCGCAGTACGAACTGAGAGCGATTTGCTCAGGGAGCCCCTCAAGCGGAGTGAAATTAAATGTCATGCTTTAGTAAGGCGGATTATCCATCTGGGCAGAGGCACGATGCCCTATGAAAATCTTTGATTGAGATTCGCACTTTGCTTTCAGATACTACTATGATTTATATATGCTTACTGTACAGTATTTATTAACACAAACGTCATCTATGAGTAAGCACTTTGAGGAATTATGGCATACGTTTTTCCAAGTCAACTAAATTCCAAACATGAATCTCATATTAGATTGTAACAACAGCCAGCACCATAAACTAATAAAATATATTGCATTCCATTTTCAAAATCCTTATCTACGTAAACAATAGAGGCGTTATCATAACAGGGTTACAGCCACCCACGTCACGTCCTAGCAACGTTCGCAAAACTGCCCTAAGCCTTGCGAATAGTAAAACAATTTGCACTAAAAAGCAACAACAATAACTAATTGCAACAACGCGTGAAGAAAAAAGCGTAAAAAGGCAATGTCGGCACATGAAAGCAGGTACAAAGAGGCCGCCGCGCAGCACCGAAACAAAAGCTGTCGTAAAATAGATCTGTTCGGAGAAAAGAAATTTTGCACAAGTTAGTATTGCGCACTGTATTGTTAGCGCACAGTTATTTGACCAATAGAAGATTACTAACCCATGGTTTGCTGTGAGAGGTCATGGAGTAATATATATTATTAAAAAGAGGAATGTTCAGTGCAACTTTTTAAAGAAAATTGTGCTCTTTGCAATGAAAAATACAGCGGTTTTTATCAGAGCAAATTAATAAAAAATCTGAGTGCTCACCGACTGAAAATAATCCTGGCAGTATAAATTTTAGTAAATTATAAATCTACGTGATTGGCTTCCATTTGGTGATATGGCCAAAGATGAAGCAAATAAAGGTATAAGCGAACTGGTTTTCATATTGTTAGTGGTTAAAACGCTATGATGTGGGAGCGTGCAACAGCGTCTTTGCTTCCCCTCTTTCGGGAAAGGCTGGGGCGTCGTGTGCACTATTCCTTTCATTCCAGAATCAAGCGTATTATCTTTAAAAAATTGTTTGATTTGTAATGTATACTTCTCCTACGGGGACGACATTGTTAAATTGACAAAGTTCCTTGAAATAAAGATAAAAGAAAAAAGTTTTTGTTGAAATATAATGGTTCGTCCATGCTAAGCGAATCGAGCACGAGCCGAGCCACGAACGAACCTACAACGAGCCTTCAACGAGCACGATGCGAATCCCTTTGTTCGTGAAAAAACTGACAATCGCGCTCGTTCGAGGCTCGCAAG
This sequence comes from Achlya flavicornis, assembly GCA_947623365.1. Classification (NCBI taxonomy): domain Eukaryota; kingdom Metazoa; phylum Arthropoda; class Insecta; order Lepidoptera; family Drepanidae; genus Achlya; species Achlya flavicornis. The sequence goes on along the minus strand of OX392477.1, from coordinate 15,401,148 downwards.
CCCGTCCACGCTACGCGAATCGTGCTCGCAGTATGCTCGTTCGTGGCTCGGCTCGTGCTCGGTTCGCCAAGCATGGACGCACCATAAGACAACCAAGTATCTAATACAAAATAAATAATGTAATATTTTACTTTCTTTCTAACTTATGCGTATAGCTACAAAGTGCATACAAAAATACACAGAAAATATGTGATACAGTTTCACACATACTTCCACACTACATGTCTGTCATACATCGATTGGTATTTGTCAAAAAAAGCCGGATCCACACTCACAGTATCCATATCCAATAGGTATATTATGGAATGGCACGCTGAGCGCATGCGTGTAACGCTTACAAATGATTGGTCGTGTTCGCCCCGCCTTTTGTTACGTAACACAGTGTTATATATACGCTCATATTGTTATGTTCGCTTAATTAGATGTTATTATTAATGTTAATGTGTTCTCCGCTTTATGAATATATGGTCTATTTCGTTTTTTTCCAGCTAATTCTTGCTATAATTCATGTTGGTCTGTTATTGTTTTAAATTCAAACTTTTTTAAGACTAACAGAAGTTTAATGTTTTTTTTAATACTTATTGTTGTTTTTACAAAATATTCATTTTATTTATATTCAGTTAGACGAACATTGGTATATTCTGTCTCTTATTCTGTCTTATCATATTAAACATAACAGCTTGTAAAACTTTCAGACGTATTAAATTAATATCAATCAATAAAGGCCTATTATGATTCGCATTCATTAATATATATCGAATAAAAAGAAAACAGGCCTTAGGCCCTGGCCGCGTTAAAAAAAAACACATTGGTGTCAGGTTGACCATCTGTCTTCATCTTAGACCTGAATAAAAAAAAAACCGACGTTTAAAAACAAAACCAATCTATTTCCTGCTAGTGATAAATTTTAAAATGCATTACACTCCAATGTTAATAACTTTTTCGATCCAGATCAGAGGCGCCGACAACGATTCATAGATCAATACGTGGATCAATATGGATGAGGCGCCGGCGCATTCATGTGTCAACTGCGGTGCACTGCACATGCACCGATTCGAATTTATAACGAGTTTGTTCGATCTCATAATGTTTATAGATGTAGCTCAGTTGGGAATAGTTGAATTATGACATCTACTGTTTATTAATCGTTGAGCTGTCGCGTCTTATACCAACTTATGGTGTAAGACGCACTAACACTTAATAAGGGTTGATTGATTGAATAATCTATACTAATACTAATAATATAATAAAGCGGAAGAGTTTTTTTGTTTGTTTGTTTAAACGGGCTAATCACAGGAACTACCAGTCGGATTCGAAAAATTCTTTCACTTATAGGAAGCTACATTATCCCCGAGTATATATAGGATACTTTTTATCACGGGAACGCGGGTGAAACTGCGCGAGGCAGCTAGTATAATTATAATTCAAAAGTGAAACCTATCAATTTGTTAGATTTTACAAAAAGTTGTCAAGGGATAATAAAATTAACTGACAATTGTTCGTTTTTTCATAAACTGTAAACTTGCATAATTGATTACTCAAAATATCTGTAATCATAAGTCATTTTTATTCAAAATCCATTGATCTCCTAAATGTAGGTCGAATGGAAACTTAGCTTTGAACTACTTGCGACGACCTCGTGTGACACCGGCCCATTTGCAGACGAGTACAGCCTTCAGACTAATAACGGGTCATCATATTTGTATTACGATATTAATGTCGTATGGCGTTCAGTTTCAATTGTAATTTGCATTTTGTAATATGTACTTATAGCTACCATTGAAGGTTAATGGGAGTACTTGTATTTTAGGTAGAGTTGCCTTTAAAGACAGAAAACAGGTTCTATTGTCTAGTGGTGATTTTGCTCAATGTTTTTTTTTCCGGAAAACAAGCATCCGGTACACCTGGTGGTAAGCGGTTCCCGTAGCCATACCGTACCCGGGGACATCCGGGCATCATTCACGCGATACTGACCCTTCTTTCCTACCCGATGATCACTAGCGAACTTAGTCACGCGAACTGGCTGTGGTATTCTGTAAGGTGGAGTTACTTCCCGAGCTGCTTTTTGGGCAGAACATTGCTTGGCTCTAACTGAATCACTGTAGATCCTATACAATAAATTAAATTTGAATCTATAATTATATTGAATTGTATATAAAATTTAATCTATAAATATTGGAATTATCTAGTGTAGTCCCGTCTATGTGGTAGACTGTCCAAAACGCTTAGATGTGGAAATCAAGGGCTTACTTAACCTCCTTTGACCCTCAATCTAGTGGACTTCATATAAAAGGCGACCTAAAAATCAATTTTCAATGTATGATTATGAAACAATACTAATTGAATGATATTAGTCGGTCATTATCGGAACGGGCCGGGGGAAGCCCGTCCGGGAAGCAGTGATGCAAATGTTAGATTATATACCGTTTACTGATGTGTCATACTGTTTAATGTACAGAGTGTATTTTGTGAAGTGAGGACCGTGATACAATTTCTAGGTTATTTTTATGAAATTAAAAAAAAGATGTAATCATGGTGTTTTTTTATAGGCTTATAGGCTATGTTTATAATCTTTACCTCATTACTTAATATGGTGTGATTGTGTTTAAGCAAATTAATATCATTTTAGGATATCAACATTTAAAATCAATACTTGAATGTTTACGTGAAATAATCTAAACAAAAATTTGCAATTAGTATAAATCTAATTGATGATCATAATGAAATTGTTCATAGCCTCCCAGGCATTAGAGCCAGCTATAAAATCTTCAGGCTGTATATCAAGGTGGTTGACGCTCGACACGGTGTGTGGCCGCGGATGTGTGGCAAGAGGACGGTCGCGACCGACAGCCGATGTGGCCCCGAGGACGGTCGCCGAAACTGTGACTGTCTGTGACAATTACTGATGTGTTTACCCCACATACATACGAACTTGATACGCGGTATATGGGGTAATGTTGGAAATTCGGACAAAAGGCGGATTATTATTAAAACTGGGACTAGACTATAATATCAGGAACTGTGATCAATTTTATGCTACTATCTTTTTACAGTTCAATTGATTCCTATCATATGCGTCTTGATTGATATAAGTAACTTGCAGACCCCCGCGGTTTCACCCGCGAACGGTTAGATTTTGCGTATCTTGGCTTGTCTAACTATAATTCTCCGTCTACGGTGCAATGCAATACTTGTTTGTGGCAATACTCTTTAAAGTTGGAATGTCAAATACCTATCAAAAAATATTTCAATAAAATATGAAACACGTGTTCCATAAATCCTTTTAAAGAATGTTTAGGCAATTATTTTTTATTCGTCTGAGATGCAAAATTTGAAGTAGATCGGACCAAGGACTCACGTTGTCCCATACAAACTTTGCCCCCGTTTTTCACCCCCTTAGATGTAGAATTTCGGAAAATCCTTTCTTATCGGATGTCTACGTCATACAAAGAACACACCCTCCAAGTTTCAGGTCTCAGTGATTCTCAGTCATTCAGGACAAAGCATTTTATATGTATGTAGATTAGTTGTTATTCGTTTCATTATATCTTTTACATGTAATAAAGGAAATAGTGTAAATTAGGTTACGATGGAGCTGGCATAGTCTTTTAAAAGACCAAAAGTTCCCAAAAAATAAATGAAAAAAAAAAAAAAAAAATTATCTTTTCTACTCTTAGTTAAGTTAACAATCATTATGTCTCAAGTAACATCCATTCCGGACAATATCGAATGAATTCTATTTAATCCCAAATCAAAATTACTATTACTTATTCAACTAGACTCAGTCTAGGGTTACTAGAGTCAAGACTTTCTAGTGCACATGAAATTACATCATTATTTCACTTCTAATTCCATTCAAATAAGTTTCAAATTCCTTTGGCACTCTCACTTGTATTTTTCAGGAAAAATTCAATAGAGATCCAATGCTATGGAGGATGATTTTAGGTTGAAGTTAGCTTGTGATGTGTTTTCAAGGGTCTAATAGTAAGGTGCACTTTCTGTGGCTTAGGTCACGGGATGAGCACAACCTTTCACGCGTGGTTCGTTCCACAATGGGCGAAACTATGTGTTTTATGATTTCATTCTGAATTAAAAATGTTCACCGTTTTAATCACAGATCTCCGTGGTTTTAATATAAACGATGTGTTATCTGAGGATATCTTATTTAAACTAGAGATAATTCGATTATATTTTTGGTATTCTATTGGGTTTCAATTGTATAATTTTGAATGTGCAGTTTAAAACAATAACGTGAAGTGTGTTTTCAAATACACACCATGGTAAAGTGATAACATGGTCCAAGATATGCTTACCAAAGCATACTTAGAAGGGGACCTGACTCTCAAATGTAGCTAGAGAAACAGTTTGAGCTAGAGAACAGATCAGAACTATCTAGATTGCCAGAAAAGATCACCTAACTTGATAAAATAGTAAGCATAAGTGCTAAAATTAAAGGATATACTAACAATATTAACACTTATTTCTGCCTGTAATGTATGTTTCAATTTCCGTAATTTAAGTACTGCAATTCTTTTAAATGAGCAACATATTACTGAATTGTTTAATTATCCTAGTAAGTGGAGACCTGGTGACCTGAAATACAGGTATTTTGCCTAGTTTAGGGTCCAGTCTCCCACAGTATATAGTTTGAATTTAATTTGAATTTAATCAAGTATTGTGGTGAGAAAATAAATCTTATTATTATTATTTACGATATAGCCCAAAAAATAAGATAGTGGTCAAAATAGGTCTATTCCTATATATCCGAACAAAAAGACAAGTATAATATTGTAGCATCTGCGTATATTATAGAGCGTGCGCGTGCGCATGCGGCATCCAGTGCATTTCTCCTCATCGCCTTGCTCAGTGTTCACTAACATTTATTGAAATGCCCCAGCACCATCCGCCTGCTTGTATGTAAATCATTAACGTGACTTTTAATATTATATCGTTTTATCACGTTTTTAATACATTTATATGAGAGAGTATGATTATGACACTGGTCCTGATTCTGTTGTTTACAACTAAACTTATTTTAATCTCACTATGTCTCTTTCTAACAAAGAACATAAGAAAAGGATGTAAGAAATTTTGTCCTGTCAAATTAGTCCAATGCTTGTTGTCAATTTAAATTTAGTCGCCATCTATCGCGGTTACGCCTAAATAAGACGGCAAAGATTAATTTGAAAGCTTTCAATATGTTCTATCCTTTTTCAATAATGGTCGTAAGAAAGAGATGAGAGAAATTAGTTTAGTGCGATTTACAACAGAATCGACACCACTAATGTCCGTATAAATCATCAATCATCGATTTTCAAAAACTACAATTTGAAACATGGTACCAGGGCGTAAAGTTTATATTGAATTAACTTCTACACTGATTAGCTGCTGCGCTTAAGTGACAGTTCCAACATTACTTATCATGCCTTGATAATGGTCAAACCAAATACAGCTTAGTTTATCTGAAGCTTTGACCTCTTGCCTTTAAATGTATAGTCTTAAATCTACATATATAGTTTGAATATATCAGTAACTTAACAAGCAAACTAATAAAAAATAACACGCAGTGTTACTCGCCATGAAAAGACAGGGCCTCTCCAGTGCGTCACATTACACATGAAAGATTAATCCAGCGCCAGCATAGTCTAAGTACAGCAGAAACTGCTATTTTTACTGTAAACCAGCGAGGTTAACTACGGTTGAACAAATAACCGTATAGAATACAGAATGTACACCTGTTTTAATGTATTGTATATTTTTAACTAGTGATGTGGATATGTTTTATAGTTTCGAGTCGTTTGGAATTACATTAATGTCGAATTTAGACATTTGCCGGAAAACTCTGGGGATAGTTGACACATTTCCGCCAAATCTTTCGATTGAAGACAAAGACAACGCCGAAATCCGGGACCTTGATGTGAGCCTCAAGTAAATTTAATAAGATATGATAAAACTAATGATAGCGTCATTCGTCTAAAATGTTACTCTAGATTGAGATATAAATAAATTAGAATAAAGATTCAACTGTAAATTCGACAAAATGTTCAACATCAAAGACTCGAGTATAATGCAGTCACATCACTATAACTAGATATTTCGCTATAATAATTGGCTGAAAGATTTACAATAACTATGTTCGACCCAACAGTCATATATCGCGGACATAAACCAACCAGTGGGAATTATACTGCAAATGTAAATACTGGTTTCATTTCCAAACGCACTCTCAACTTGGTCGGTTTAATTTGCATATATTATGACAAGTATACCACCTGCCTGGTTCTGGTGCCTTGCATAGCTTTGCGGTTAGGGAAGACAACAGTTACCCCGTTGAAAATATAATCACAAGTGTCTTCATTAATATAAGTGGCTTGTTAGCCGATCTGTGATGCATCTCTTCAGTTTAAAATCAACATTATTTGCCTGCTTTTACCGGAACTCATCGGAAAAGCGAATGAGGAAATTAGTTATGATATATATTGGTCATTAAGGTTGTATTTTTGAGGTGGTGATAACTCAATAACTTATGATTACAAATTCTGAAATTATACATAGTTCTAGTTGGTATAAAGACTGACAAAGACTACGGTATTTTTCTGCATTAGCTTACCATGACACAAATTTCAGGACACATCTTTTTTTGTTTATTGTTTTTTGAAGCAAGCACGCCTGCGTGCTGCAAATTTTGCATGCCAAAACTGGCAGAATATGTGATACTATATATTAATAATACCATACCATTTGTTACCATATTCTCGCAAATAAATATCTTTATCTTATCTTCTCTTTATTATATTTATATTGTATCTAAATTAATGTCTCAACGATGAGTATAGTATTGTGAACATACTGAAAAACGTCCTTAAGTAAATTTAAATTGAATGCGATATGTGGCTTACGTCGATCGGCGATGTATAGACTTCCTTACATCGTCGGCGTCTTTATACTATGTAATGGGCAAGTGAAGTGTCAGCAATCTGCTGACACTCGAATGTTAACTTTATGGCTACTAAGGCCTGTCGTAAACTATAAGAGGTAGCGATCAATCATTGTTAATTGAACAAGCTATTTGGGATTAGCCGCACAGCTGATTCCTTTAGGTCGCCAGGCCAATGAGTGTTGCACATAACATACCTAATAAACTTAATAGAAGTAATTTTTACCTTTGAATAGAATCTTACTGGAGGGTAACTGTATGGCTTTAAATAAATAGAATACATAGGAAGATGATGAAGAGCTTTAAATGTTATGTCAAATTCCTAATTAGCTATTAATAACAATTGATGACAAAATCAAAAACAGTGTGGTTAGACAGAAAACCAAAGCCAAAGATGCAGCGCGGAGAGTTCTACATCTGAAATGGAAATGGGCCGGACATATACAAAGAGCTACAGATGACAGATGGTCCAAAATCACAACAAATTGGTACCCAATGGACAAAACCCGAAGAAAAGGCAGACCTCATAAACGATGGAGCGACGACATAGTCAGAGTTGCAGGCAAAGTATGGAGCAGAATCGCTCGAGAAAGAGAGAGATGGAAACAGCTGGATGAGGCTTTTACCGCCAACAGCGGACCTTACACAACACTAATAAAAAACTAACAAAACTTATCTTACTCATTTATCGATCTAACACTACTAACAAATTAATAAGAAAATAAACTATTAGGTTATATAAACACTAGCATCATGTAAGTTGAAATATTATATACTTAAGATCCATAGATGTTAAAATAATGTAAGGCAAAAATAAAGCTATATTATTTTATTTATTTTTATTTTTTTAACAATTGATGTAATTATGCAACATTTGAGTCGGGTTAAGCTTCCAGCTTGAATTCCAGTTCCAAATTCAGTTGACGACTTTCGATACATTTCTACTGCCTAAAAGTTGTTCGCTTCAGGCCTTTACACCTTTGAGCGGACAAGTGGCAATTCCCAAGATCGCTGTCGCTTATAGCTCATACCATAGCCCGATTGTCGGCGGGCTAGTGTTCAAATTTAACATTCAAGAGACCAATCGCAACACTGCAATAGATTGTAACCGTAATTGGAACTACAATTTGTACCGCTTTAAAGGTAGCTCATTACGCATAGGGCATATTTGGTGACGACCCAAGTAGATGCGTTCGAAACACGAGTTTTTTTTTCCAAGTTCTTGATTGAAACATTCTTTGATATAGGAGAGGAAATGAAAGCAGTTCGGTGTACAAATTAGGAAGCTTTACAGGTAATTAACCTACCTATTTGAAGAGTGACGATCGTACCTAAAATGGGTAGGATATAAACTGAATAAAATTTCCTTTGACTTCGACTTATTATAAAGCACTAGTTAAACGGATTTGGATGAACGATAAATAGACATAATTATTACAGGGCAAGATAACTTCAACGCTAGGGAAAGTTTTCTTAGTTTCCAGTTTTCCACGAAGCATATCATCGGCCGAAATAGCTCAGTTGGGAGAGCGTTAGACTGAAGATCTAGAGGTCCCCGGTTCAATCCCGGGTTTCGGCAGGAAATCCTAGTTTTTGCTGATATTATAAACGATTTCAACAAGGCATGATGTCTTAATGACCCTGTCAACCACAGGTAAGTAATTTATTTAATGTTCTTCATTCTAAAGGATTAACTCAGATGCCACAAATTAATGTTACAAATGTCCAAACCTTTTGTCCTAAAAAAGGCCCAAAAAAAGGTCGAACAAAAAAGGCCAGTACTTCACTAACCCGCATTGTTCACTAATTCCTAACGACGCCACACATCAATTGTTTATTTTTATTTATTTCAAATTTCATCGCGATATTATTAACTTTATTGCGATTACGATCTTGAGAATTCATTTTTGACGTTTTTATTCGAATTTATGCGATTCCTCGGCACGGTACCAATATAAAATTACCTGCATTCGTAACACGCTACACTCTTATCTCTTGCAATTAAGATACATATTAGAACAACACAGATATCTACCGTGGTAGGAATACAATATTGTCGCTATGACGTCGTGTGACTGCTCTAAGATTTTATTATTTAAAAAATTGATATTTTATTTCTCGAATTGGACTGCTAACGCTCGCAGCGGGAGTCCGTGCTTTAGCATTTGATTTTAAACTTTACACTATCGTTTTAAGGTTTATTTTGAGGTGTTAAATAAGCGATGCCCTTAGAGGTACTTCATGGAATCAAGTCTGGAATTTACTTTTGCGTTTATGTTTCTCGGCTGGATATTTCGATAGGATCAGTTTAACTATAGATAATTATACGAATGTCAACATCGAGCTGTTTAATCAATTTTGTTATCAAATTATACAATAGAGGCTGTATATGGAGTACTAGCTGTCCCCCGCGGTTTCACCCGCGTTCCCGGGACAAAAAGTAGCATATGTCCTTCTCCATACCATAGGCTATCTGCATGCCAAATTGCATCGCGATAGGTTCATAGGCTTAGACGAGAAAGCGTAACAAACAAACAGAGTTACTTTCGCATTTATAATATTAGTATGGATGAGGTTAGTTTTAAATTGTTGCTTGTTACAGTTCAGAATTACTTAAATTTAATATAATCCTCATACGCCGTAACGGCTCGACGGATTTAGGTGAAAATTTGCTGATAAATAGATCCCTGAAATTAATATTCTTTCTCCCTCGAGGGCACGGGCAGGGAACCCTGAATCACCGAAGACTTAGTTCGTAAACTAAAAGGAAATATTTTTAAAATTGTGGGGTAAAATGTAGTGACCTTTTAATACAATAAATAATGTTACGTTTTCAGCTTAGCTTCACTAATAACACAGTTTTTAAGCAGTACTAACAATATATGGCTGTATATAGCATGTATCTAAGATAAATTATTAATAAAACTTTTTTGTATGTATGCAAGTATGTTTAATAATATATCCATTAATGCTAATATCAAGTAAACATATCAGACATTAAAAATGCTAAATAAAGTGGCAATTTGTTAAATGACACTATTTACATAGGTGATGTATGTCCTAAAATGTGACATTCTTCATTAATTTTAATCGTTTTTATTCGTGATATTGAACATTTAATATTGTCATACAAAATAAAGTTTGAGTAATTTGGTAGCAAATCAAAATTTTTCGACAATAGTTTGATGTCTGAAGGCTTCTATTAAATTAATAAATTTATTTATTTTGCGTAACTACGATCGATATAAATTATATTAATATAAAATCGAGACGGAGACCTCTGGAGATAGGGTCGGAGAGTTATTTTTCCGCCAACGGCGCCAACGCATTAGTTTGGCCATCTGGAGCTCTACCGCGGATCTTTGGCGGTAATCGTAACGATCATCATTAATGATTTTCATCCAATCTGGCCTGCCAAAGGTCTTCGTCATCAAACAACACCAAAGATGCGCGCTAGACCGCTGATCAGAAGTTGACATCGCAATGAGAACCTTACCGATCGGTAGCAGCGGAAGCATCAAGGTAATTTTCTGTATAATTATTATACTTATTTATAATTAAAGCTAAAGAGAATGAGTACAGCCCTAAGGCTGCTTTTCCACCAGAGATGTGCTATGTAGCTATGCTGCGAGGATGTAATAGCTAAGCTGTGAAACTATGTGACCATTTCCACTGATACTAAGCTATGTAGCGGTGCGAGTAAGATGCGCAGCTCGAGCTATGCGATGTATAAATTTTTGCTTCCATGATGGCATGTCTACTTTCAGCGACAAACGCGGGCTACTGTAGGTACTCTGCTCTGCATATAGCTACACCACTCGTGACCATCCATAGCACGCATCCATAGCACGCATCCTTCGATATAAAAAACATATCTTAGTTTTTTTTTTTACTGTATATAGGCCTGTGTTTGGCCACAATCTCACTATGGTAAGTGGTGATGTGGTCGAAGGTGGTAAGCACACAAAGCCTAGAAGGAACTGGCTCTCAAGTGCAGCTGACGGAACACACCGATAGGTGCTTGGCGACAGATTTTCAACTTGAGGGTGGTAGCCAGCCAGACGGGTACTACAAAGTACCCTACCACCGTGCTATGGTTTCCTCACGATGTATTCCTTCACCGAAAGCTCAAGCTCATTGTAGGATTCGAACCCGGGACCTTCGTCTCGGTATCCGACGTCACTACCACTGAGCTATCATCGCCTTGAAGTTGAATCCGTTTCCACCAGTGCTAAGCTATGTGCACCAATGAATATGATTGTTGGATATCAAACGCATCCATAGCAACGTAGCATAGCACATCTCTGGTGGAAAAGCAGCCTAAGCCACGAACTAAACCTGAGATGAAAAGGAACGAATAATGAACCTCATTATCCTTAAAGCGCCCTTAAAAGACCATCACGTAATACAAAATATGTTTTCATTCGATGTAAACTAACCATAAAACTTGAAGCATCACGATAACGATCGGGGAACATCGGCAATCTTCGAGCGAGATCGGGTCGCGGATCGAACAAATAATATCACATGTTTATGTACTGATTTGATCTCTAGAAGTGCTCTATGCGCAAGCGACGAATGTTTTTCTGTACCGTTACGGGCAGTCATTAACCTGCGTTTAACTAATCCACTATTTAAACTGGACAGGAAACTTATGGCTAAATACTTGTGTTTATTTTGCCGGTTAACATTTCTAATATTAACCTGGTGTTAGCAGTAAGAAGGAAAACCAGAATTGGTCTGTTAATATAACGAGCAAATGATTGGGAGTGTGTTTGTTTGAATTGGATTAGCCTTTTTAGAGATGGCTCAGAGATGCAGCGTGAAGAAAACATGCAAGCCATCTATAGCTCGGTGGTAGGGTACTTTGTAGTACCCACCTGGCTGGCACATGGCGCTTGTGAGCCAGCCTTGTAGGCTTAGTACCCTTGGCTACATCACGTACCATGATGAGGTTTGAAGAGAGGAATAAAGGGGATTAGTTCTATTTTTAGCTTGAAATTAGAACAAAGTTTGAAAAAAAAAAGTATTTTTCTTTAGACTTTTGGTATTCCATATACGCATAGTGATTTCTTATTTGCACTTACTATGACTTGTACGTAGTATTTATCTACTCTGAGCTATGACTTTTCATCATCTGTTTTCTTTGTCCCTCCGCTAGATGGCGTTAGTTGTAGCAAAATATCCATTTGATATATTCAAATCGCTTGTTATAAAAATGTATTAATTCGCCAACGTAGCTCGACATTATCTCATCCATTTATTATTCTTATATAGATAAGACGATTAATTGTTTTCAATAAAAATCCAATCTTAATCAATGATTTATTTAAATGCATAGACTTATGCTGTTATTTCGTATAATATAATTTAAATCAATTTCTAGAAGATCTTATAAAGAACCGTTGTCAATAATTTTTCAATCAAGTTTTGATGCATTGACATTTAGATTTTTTTAATTATATATTCTGTCGATAAGTGCAATTAATAATCAGTTTTAAATCTGTGATAATAAAGTACAATGCTAATTCTTGCATAAGGAACATGGATCAAGACAGTCCCTTTCATTCCGCTCCGCGTTTCCCGTTGTATCTAACATTAATCTAGGATAAAATAATAAATAATAATAATAAAAATAAATATATACATATAGTTGGACCGTTGAGACATTGAGTGGCACAAACAAACACACTCTCGCGTTTATTATATTAGTAGATAACAATAGAAATAGGTAACACACAATAGCTAACATCTAACCTAACTTTTGTAAGTGGCAATGCAATATTAAAAGCGGGCAATTCTCAAAATACCTGGGAAAGCCGTCGCGCCACGTACGCTTCGAGCGATTCGTGTGTTCCATAGTTAATGGCGCACGATGCAACACACACACGACCGATCCGACTGTTTATGGGAAACCATAGAGGTAATTGAGACTTCTGGGACTACTTACGCGTTAGTATTGACTCAGCATAACTGTTATTTGTTGCCGCAAGTGATCGAATGTTTGAACTGGACTCTGGAATCCTCCCGTTTTGAAATCTGAAGTTGATTTTAGTTGCGGATGTATTCATGATTATAAGCCTAGAGATATCCTAATCCACTCGACCTCTGAAAAGTTTTGCCGATAAAGAGCACTCAGCTCACCATACTTTTCATACAAAAGCTCTGTACTTATGACGGTGTTTTTAAACACTTTTCGTTAGATGTTTTAAACAAATTGGTATCTTGTGAACTATATCTAGCAGTATAACTAGGCGAAAATAAAAAAAAGTGTGAAACTAATTCAGTAAAAGCCTCCCAACAACAACAACAACTGAACTTTGGCCATATCTAATGTACCTATAAATTGTAAAAGTAAAGAAAACAGCTCTAAACAATGCTTGCAAATGTATTGGAGATTCTAAATAACAAACTTTTTCTTCACAAACTTGTAAGATTACATCACAGGAAGTATGGGCGTGGAACAAGTTTTATGATATGCGAAATCATGAATGACGACCTAGAGAAGCGGCCGCGAGTGATCAGCGGAATTTACCAACTGATAACCGATGGCTCTGATGGTATCTCTCTTTTTTCGCAGTCAAACATTACGTTGGATGAAAGTACAAGCTTTTAGGCTACGCTTGCGTTGAAGTTGCGTTGGCCATGAAGGGCCCCCTTAAGGGTAATTTATCTCATATCCTCGAGCCGCCTCGATCGTCCATACAACGGTTCAGTCGGACGTTCCTACTGCGGATCATTAGGATGTGGAATGAGCTCCCCATTACGGTTTTCCCTCAGCGCTACGATATGGGGTTCTTCAAAAGGGCGTGAAAAGAGCTCTTCAAGGTCGGCTACACATCGGCAATCCCCTTGGTATTGCAAATGTCCATAGGCGGCGGTGACCACTTACCATCAGGTGGACCGTCTGCCTGTTTGTCACCCTATTGACATTAAAAAAAAAAGAAACTTATAGACTTTTCTCTATGGTTTCATTCAAAACAAAGATTTTAAGAATTAATAAACAATCACTTTTATACCTATTCTTAACATAAGTGTGTAAGTTATATTTCTAGGATACATAAACACAAAAAAAACCTAAACTTAACTTCTTAAGAAGCAACTAGAAAGAAGCACGCGAAGCTACGCTAACTAAGTTGATAATATATTTAAACAGATGATATTTAAAGATAAAACTCTTAAAGATATAAATAGCTTAGATACGCTACCAGTTTCCTAACACGCTCATTAGATTTGCACTGCTGTATTACTTTGGTACTTCAAATCTGAATTTATAATTAAGTCACAGTTAATATATTAACACACGGCTACATATCAAGCTATAATTTCCAGTATAAGCTGACCTCTCATTGTACGGAAATCCTATACAATGCGAGATCAGCTTATATTGGAAAATATAGCTTGAGGTGTAGCCGTGTGTTAATAATATTAACTGTGACTTAATTATAAATTTTGTCTGAAAAATAAAATGAACGTACATACGAGTAGCCGTATGTACGTTCATTTTATTTTTCAGACAAAACAGAATTAATTTTCTTTATTATTTTGAACCAGTTTGCACCCCATGGTTTAACCCACATTTTCAAAACATTTTTTTTACTGGTTTTAGCTAATAGTGTAGTGAAAAGTGTGTAGTAAAAAGCAATAAAAGTAGGATATCAATCGCGCGTATGCAACCCTACACTAAAATGTCTGCTTGAGATAAAAAGTATTTAGTGTATGTTTCAGTATATGGATCTATCATTACGCCAAGTTTCATTCAATTATGGCATTATTTAGAGATAATAACTAACCCCCTTACTCAAAACGTTATTGAACTAATATACTGTTAAAAGGGTCACGTGAATAACGTCACTCTATTGTCATTGTCAAATAATGTGACATTATTTACGTGACCATTTAAACAGTATATTAGTTAAATAGCGCTTTATGAGTAAGGGGGTAACTAGTTATGAGAACTAATGATTTTCTTCACATATATGAATGCTCGCCACTCAACTAACGTTTGTACATATATATACACACATTACACACCACTCCCAAACACTACAGAATAATTATTCCGTGTGACTGCCATTTTCCTGCCATTTTTTTTCTTTTTTCTTTTCTTTAGTTAAGTATTATTTTAAGTAAGTAAGCAAATTATGTATTATTTAGTTGTTTGTATCTTACACGCATTTCCTTCATTTTATAATATTAATGTTCCGTGGAGTGGGTCCTGGTGACCTGTAATATAATACAGGTTTTCATAAACCTACATCAGGCACCAGCTCTCAAAAAACAGGTTTATGATGTTGTATTAGTTAGTACCAAATATTTTTATTTTTATACTAAACCTATTGTGAGAGAAACATATACATATTCATATCATATACATCTTTATGCAAACTCAAGCTTCGCCCAAGGTAATGTTAACGCAATCACTCATCATCAGCCTATAATGTCCCACTGCTGAGCACAGGCCTCCTTTCACAAATCACGGTGAAAGGGAATGGGCAGTTACTCCACCAAGGGTGCCTACTGCGGATCGGTGGAGGTAGGCTAGTGGTCAACCTACTGTTAGAGTTTTCAAGCCGCCTAGAAGGCATTCAACTAGCTTAACGACTATCACAATTAAGTGATAACCGGGACCAACGGCTTTACGTGCCTTCCGAAGCACGGAAACGATCGATTTGAAATACCACTAGACGGTCACCCAT
This sequence comes from Achlya flavicornis, assembly GCA_947623365.1. Taxonomy (NCBI): domain Eukaryota; kingdom Metazoa; phylum Arthropoda; class Insecta; order Lepidoptera; family Drepanidae; genus Achlya; species Achlya flavicornis. The sequence goes on along the minus strand of OX392477.1, from coordinate 15,385,512 downwards.
CCAGGTACCGAACACGACGGTAGTAGCTTAACTTGCCGATCGATTAAGAACGGCTTATCATGCTACACCACGAGCGCTTCGCTATCACGTATCTCGTAATAAATCATATAATTTTTTATACTAAAATCTTTAATATAACTTACAAGATAATGAAACTCAATCAAGTTTAATTTAATATGTACTTACAACGAAGTGATGGCTCGGTAGGGTTATAAATAAAAATATTGGTTGCTAGGCAACGGGGGCGGACGCCGCGTGGGCGGGCGGGCCGTGGGAAACCATAGCGCGTGGCTGTGCGTATAATATCATTTAGTATGGTCATTATTTTTTGGTAAATAGTTTATTTTATTTGTTATTATGTTTGCGTCATAGAAAAATATAAGACGCTTTGGGAACATAATACATATTTTATATGTATTTGCCGAGCCAAGAACGAGCACACTGCGAGCACGATTCGTGTAGCGTGGACGGGCTTGCGAGCCTCGAACGAGCACGATTGTCAGTTTTTTTACGAACAAAAGGATTCGCATCGTGCTCGTTGTAGGTTCGTTCGAGGCTCGGCTCGTGCTCGCTTCGCCTAGCATGGACGCACCATAACATGCAATTAAAATTATCGAAAGAGATTTAAAATAGTATTTTTTTACCCAAAATGACAAACAAAATGTATATAATAGTATATCAGTTATCTGGTTTCCATAGTACAAGCTCTGCTTAGTTTGGGATCAGAAGACCATGTGTGAGGAACGTCCCAGGATATTTATATTTTTTTTAAACATACATTCCCGAGGGATCGTATGTTTCCTCGAAATAAAAAGTATCCTATGTGTTAATTCAGAATATATTCTATCTGTGTGCCAAGTTTTATCCAAATCCGTTCAGTAGTTTTTGCGTGAAAGAGTAACAAACATCCACACATACAAACATTCGCTTTTGTAATATTATACTGGGTGGAGATTTCGAGATGGCATATTTTCGAAACCTATGTTGGATTAGTCATGCTGAACAACTTTTTTCAATTTTTTTTTTTCAAAATTTCCAAAATTTCACTGTTTGTCCCATAGTAAAAGTTGTTCAGCATGACTAACCCAACATAGGTTTCGAAAATATGCCATCTCGAAATCACCTGTTATAGTCAGGATTTTAACTTAACTTGGCAGTAAGAACAGATGCTAAAAACTAGACCACAACTACTGTTAGCCTCCACACCGAGCTAACTCCATCCATCATAGACCGTGAAAGCCTACCAAACAAAAAACAACCTTATTTTTAGGGTTCCGTAGCCAAATGGCAAAAAACGGAACCCTTATAGATTCGTCATGTCTGTCTGTCTATCTGTCTGTCTGTCCGTATGTCACAGCCATTTATTTCCGAAACTATAAGAACTATAATGTTGAAACTTGGTAAGTAGATGTATTCTGTGAACCGCATTAAGATTTTCACACAAAAATAGAAAAAAAACAATAAATTTTGGGGGTTCCCCATACTTAGAACTGAAACTCAAAATTTTTTTTTTCATCAACCCCATAAGTGTGGGGTGTCTATGGATAGGTCTTCAAAAATGATATTGAGGTTTCTGATATCATTTTTTTCTAAACTGAATAGTTTGCGCGAGAGACACTTCCAAAGTGGTAAAATGTGTGTCCCCCCCCCTGTAACTTCTAAAATAAGAGAATGATAAATCTATAAAAAATATATTATGTACATTACGGTGGAAACTTCCACTTTGAATGAGATCTAGTAAGTAGTTTTTTTTTAATACGTCATAAATTGAAATTAATATCAAATACTCAGGTCTATACTACCATTTACTTATATACCTACAGGTTTGTACGGAACCCTCGGTGCGCGAGTCTGGCTCGCACTTGGCCGGTTTTATTTTTATTATTATGTATCACAATATTATTAATCATTCGAGAGGCGAAAAAAATATTGCAACTCAGATCGTATCTCGATAGATAAGAATAGAAACAATAGGAAAATAAATGTATGAAGCATGTAGGTTTGCGTGGGCCATGGGAGAGGACGGAGTGACTCACAAACTTGCCTAATGATATACTTTTGGTATAGTCTTCAACAGGCAACATTGACGCAATTGTATAGTACTGAGAGAGCAAAGTGTTCCTTAGCTCGAATAGTAGCTTGACTGGGGAATCACCTCCACAGAATTTATTTATTTGTTTAATCAAAAGGAACGATCTACAGCATTTCAAATTATATTAGCATAACATTTTGTGTTGTTAATTTGCCAATTACAGAGTTATATTATTATCCTTAAAATGTATGGTTTACAGAACAAAAATAACAAAGTACTGATAAGCCCTCGAGGCTTCCGTGCAGGCTATAAAACATAAATGTAAATTGTAATAAATATATTTCTAAAAAAAAAACCGCTTACCGTCAGGCGAGCCGTGTGCTTGTTTACCGACTACGTAGTATAAAAAAAAACCTGCTAATAGTCTTATTATCCTAACTTTATTTAAAATTATAAAAGCGAAAGCGAGTTTGTTTGTTACACCTTCACGCCCTCAACTATTCAACGGATCATCTATAATTTGGCATGCAGATAGCCTGTGGTATGGAGAAGGAGATAGGCTACTTTTTATCCCGAGAACGCTTGTGAAACCGCGGGGAACAGCTAGTACTATTATAAATGTGAATACCTGTATGTATGTGAAGATGTTTGTCACTCTTGCGCAAAACTACTGAACGAATTTGGATGAAATTTCGCACATAGATTATTCTCAGTAATAACATATAGAATGCTTTTTAATACGGGAAAATATTAAAAACCCTAAACCCTCGAAATAAGTCATATAATCCCCTGAATTCTTCACAACGACACGTAGCTCTATTACTCACATAATTTATAAATAGTTCCAAACCTTATAATTCATTTATAACATAATCACTATACTTCAGGATCAAGGGTCAATTTACAAAAATGACAATGCTAGAACCCTGTGCGAAAGAGACAGAAATACACACCCCTATACGAGTAAAGGAGACGCAAAATAAGTCGTGCCAACCGCTCGGGGCGTCGCGCTATCCAGCAATGATGATATTAAATGTAAGATGTACTTTGATTCAGATAAATGAACTGTAATTTCTATGATATAGGCTTTATATCAAAGGTGATAAGGTTGATCGTATTTTGTTGTGTTTTGATAGCTGAAAATTTAAGTTGGTTATTTGCAAGAGGTGTGCAAATGCATTGCTTTATTATGTGTTGAACAAAATGAGGTTATTAAGGATATTGTTATGGGTTCGGAGAGGTAATGTGGGATCTTCTATAAACTGTCTAAAACCCATCATTTTTGATATAGTATAAAAAATGGAACATGAAAATATGATACGTTAGAATAGTTGAATAGAAAAAAAAAATGTAACATAAAAATCTGATACGTTAGAATTGAGCGCGCGTTGATGTCTTTTGTTAGGAATATTGATTCATATACTGGAATGAAGAAAAAAAAAATGTTTTCTTTTACTGTTTCAATTAATAAGTATTAAACAACAAATAATATTTTGTAAACCAATATAAAGGCTTCCTTATAAGCCAACAAAAGCAATTAATTAAAAGTTGAAAGTAAATCAAAAGGGCTGGCGTCCATTTGTAAGATTGTAATTAAAAGGGCTTATAATTATTGTAATCGAGAGCAAACAGAGACATTACGAGTTGCCTACAGCTAGGATTTGTCACGTAGATGTTAATTAACTAGATATGTCTAAAATAAAATGTAATCCCTTGACTTGCGGTTAAAAATAACAATTGTTTTCCTCGCTCGCGCGGATCGCCAAACAGTCAAAGGATAAAATGTTTTTTTTTTCATCATGTTATTTATAGGTAACCCCCAATCAAACAAAGTGTTCAGTAATATTCAATGTACAGACACGCTTACATAGTTTTAGATATATTATATACTCCACGAAACATGACTATCATAACATTGTACATATTTTGAAACTTATTCAAGTTATTTCACATTGTAAAGTTTTTGTGCGTTATGTACATTGTAATGTTAAATGTAATAAACGTAACGTAACGACATGTCAGTGTGTAAACAATGAGGTTTTACTTGTCGGGTCACGTTGTCGGTAATCGAAATATGAATATTTATGTACGCGCTATTTAATTTGGTAGCGTATTGTATTCAACCTTTTTTGTCAAAAATCTCGACAAGTAGGCAGTTCCTGATGGCACGTTACTATAGCTTATGAATATAAGCAATACTGATTAATAATATCCTGGGACATTCCTCACACACGGTCATCTGATCCAAACTAAGCAGAGCTTGCACTATGGAAACCAGATAACTGATATAATACATATACTACTTTATGTTTGTAAATAAATACTTACATAATTACACCCAGACTCCAGACATGTTCAGAAACACAAATTCATGACCTGGGTGGGAATCGAACCCACGACCTGCGGCGTGTTAGGTGGAATCTTAACCAAACACATCAACTAGCCTATGAAATATAATGCTCTTTTGACAGCTTTGTAAATGGACTAGCTGTCCCCCGCGGTTTTACCCGCATTCCCGGGAAATAAAGAGCCTCGAGAATGTAATGTAATGTAGCTTCCTATTAGTGAAAGAATTATCAAAATCGGTTCATTAGTTCCGGAGATAGCCTCCTCACATCCAAACTTACAAACTCTATATACCACTTTATAAAATTAGTGTCTTAACAACACGCTTAATTCTGAAGCCAATGAACAGATTTTCATGGGGTTTAAAAAAAATTAAACATAGAATCAGGTTAAATATATTGTATTAATAATGTATCGAGTCTATTCGCGCACAGATTATTATAAAAATATAATTTTGTCGCACATCGACGTTTCGACCAAGTTGCATTGATCGTGATCACGAGAGGATAGAAGCAAAAAAAATTACTTACAATTCTAATGCATCGTTCATATTTCACCAATATAGTAACCACGTTCAAATTAAATACGAAAGCACGCTCAATTCACAACCCAAGTAACCCTAATGTAATGTTTGTACACCAAAGATATTAAATTACCACCAGCCTCGGGTCAAAAGCAATTCTATACAATTACATCTTGATTACAGTTTAACCTTTACTTAATTACGGGAGCGGAATCAACCGTATCATTTTGGCTTAACATCTTTTTGTAATCAACGCGAATTCCTGTACCGATATAATCGGAGAAAGGCTTTGTAGTAACAGGAATCGATTAAAATGAAGACAAAACGTGTCGACGACGCTTCACACCTTGTTCCGCGGTAATAAAACAATATCGATTCAACCGTTAAAAGCATCAGATAATCGAATTACGCATTCCCTTCGATGCGTTCGATTCATTTTGAAAAAGGAACGGGCGCGGTATCTAAAACAATTGAAGCGTCTACGGCGACCCGAGTGACCCCGAGCGCGCCCGACTATAGCCAAGCGGACCCCGCCCACCCCTATTAGAAATTTCTGAGCTAATAATCGTTTTTATAAAAGATTTTACAGCGATAATGGTGCCGATTCTGTTGTAAATCGCACTAAATTAATTTTAGTCACATCACATCTCTTCCTTACGAACATTATTGAAAAAGGATAGAACATAAAGCTGTCAAATTAGTCTTTGCCGATGTAACCGCGATAGATGGCGACTAAATTTATATTGAAAACAAGCATTGGACTAATTTGATAGTACTAAATTTCTTACATTCTTTTCTTATGTTCTATGTTAGAAAGAGACATAGTGAGACTAAACTTAGTTTAGTTGTAAACAGAATCAGCACCTGATTCTTTTTACGCACCCGAATTTGTAACGGTTTTATGAGTCTAAAAATCTGAAGGAAGAGATATGCTATGCATAAATACTTACCACTAAAAATTTTGTCCATGCTAATACGTGCCAGAGACGACATACCTGAAACAGGAAAAAATAATAAGAACCGTTTCGAAACTTTTTTGCGAAAATAATACAGCATGTTGACAACCCTATGTTTTAATCCTTTCAATGTGCGGTGTGGTCATTTCAGACAATGTAAACCTTTTTCAATATAATCTATAGATAAAAAATACAGATTGGAGATTTATTAACTTTAATACTTAAAGTAGATTAACAAGGTAGCAAAAACAATTACCCATGGGATTTTCGAGGGAAAAGAGATTTTTATAAAAGAAAAGGGTAATTTTTTTATTAATCTATTTTACTTTATATCTTATTCGCTGAATAAGGATGAGGTTAAACCCTACCGTTACTACGGAGCGAAAGAACTAATAGCTTGTAACAAATTTTTTTTTAATCGTCGCAATATAAAATACTAGCTGTCGCCGTGGTTTCACCCGCGTCCTCCGGATAGAAAGTAGCCTATATTCTTCTCCATACCATAGGCTATTTGCCTGCGTATTTCATCTTGATCGGTTAAGTAGTACAAAACAAACAAACTCACATTCGCATTTATAAAATTAAGTATGGACTAGTATTAGATATTACTACACACAAATTACGACCCAAAAATAAAAAGTTATTTGGGAATGAAAATCTGTCGCCAAGTAGGTACTTACCGATGGTACCTATACCGACAGATGCACTTGACAATAAAATTAATCAAACCAGTCTCATGATTCATATCCTAGACCCAATCCCCAAACATTGGCCCAACATTGGTACCCACCCACACAACTGTTACAGACTCTCTAACAGCTTAAGTGCTGTGTTAATATACGGCCACAATGCAGCGGCGCATTCAAACTCGGTTAGCACAAGAATCATCGGACAAAGGACGTTTCCGAGTTATGGTGGCGTTAATAGACTGGACGTGTGGAGTGGCGTGGTCTTACCACCCGTATGTCATAGTAATGTTGAGAGTATTCTGCTTTTTTTGGTATACCTGGGAATTGTAACAGATGTTTTGTCTTTTGATGTTTGTTTTGCTAATGTTGATGTTGACGGGCCAGTTGGCACTGGTTAAGATTCGGTTTAACTTTCCACCTATATCGCCGAAAGTCGTGGTTTCGATTCCCACACAGGACATGCATTTGTGTGCATGAACATGCTTGTATGTCCTGAGTCTGTATATTAAGTATTTATTAACAAAAAGTAGTATATGTATTGTATCAGTTATCTGGTTTCCATAGTACAAGCTCTGCTTAGTTTGGGATCAGATGACCGTGTGTGAGGAATGTCCCAGGATATTTATTTATTTATTTAATGTGCCTTTTTTAAACGTTGTGTGTCACACTGTGGTGGTTTATCGATAGATTTACCCTCCTTAATTAAGATCTAATTAACATTTACATGAGTATAGTACATAATAAAATACCTAAGTAATGTTTATACTCTCTTTTTAAAGTTACTTTTAAGTCAGAATACTGTAATGCCTTTTAAAAGTTGTTATGTACCATATAGGAAGTTAAAACATACAAGCGACCGAAATAAATCATATTACAAACAACAAAGACGTCATCAACCATCACGCAAACATCAATTTAAGGCTAAGCAAACAACATTAAACAACAATCGAGCGAACCCTATCACCGATAATGATCGGACAAACATTCGAGCGAAAGTCGAGTTTCCAAATTAGCACGTCCCGGGTACAGTCGCAGTCGGTACAGTCGCAGTGGGATTGATAGCGGACGATTTAGCAACCTTTTGTGCGACGCCACACGCTCTTAACGGGTTAGTAGGGATGATGCTGATATTGTTCCAAATTTAAAACAGATTTAGGGTTATATTATATTGAGGGGCCAGCTGGTCGTGGTTTCGATTCCCGCACAGGATATGCATTTGTGTGCATGAACATGTCTGTAAGTCCTGTGTCTGGGTGTAGTTATGTATATTAAGTATGCATTTACAAAAAAAAAGTAGTATATGTAGTATATCAGTTATCTGGTTTCCATAGTACAAGCTCTGCTTAGTTTGGGATCAGATGACAGTGCTTGAGGAATGTAAAAAAATAACATTTGTTTTTTATGTCTTGAATGTAGCTTAAATTGTGAATTAAAGTGAAGTCTAGTCTATGATAAGATTTTGTTTACAGTTAAAAATATCATATCAATGTTGCCAGTAAGCCATGACTACCATAGATCTGTGACGACTGTACGGATTTTCACGAAATTTTATAGTTAGTGTAGTTCCTGTTTTTTTTTCTATATGATAAGCTTATTTTTGAGAACAATATCACGATTGTAGGATGTTTTTCGTTAGGCTGACGTATGAAATAGCCATAAATAGTAATCACATCAAAAAAATACACTTCTATTTTCTCTTAACACTTTCACTTACAACATTGACATGATTTCATTTCCTCGCATGTTCTAAATAATTAAACTAAATCGTGACAGCCCTGGCACATCACTTAGCATCTCCCATCACAAACAGATCCGGCGGTATTGTGTTAACACCCACTTTTACGCGTTCGCACTTGATACAGGAAAGTATACGACTCAATTTTACACCTACCAATGTTTACAGAACGCATTTTCTAATGGAATTTGCGCTAGAAACGTACAATTATCATTTTATGTATACAATTTTGTTTGTTCATAAATTGACACTGTAGACTAGCATGCTGAAATCATAGGTTCCATTCCCGAATAGGACAAATATTCATGTGCATGAATAAATCTATCATAATATCTTACCCGCGGTTTCACCCGCGTTTCTGTGATAAAAAGAAGTCTATGTCCTTCTCCATACGAAAGGCTACATGCATTTCAAATTGCATGATGATCCGTTGAGTAGTTGAGACGTGAAGGCGTAACAAACAAATAAACAAACTCACTTTCGCCTTTATAATATTTGTTAGGATTATGTTGTATATGTATATATCAGTTATTTGGTTTCCTTAATACAAAAACTTAAAACTTTGCTTCATTTGGGATCAGGCTATGTATGAAAGATTTCCAATTTCCTGAATTGGTAGGTGTTATGATGATATATAACTGATCGAAAAAAATTTCACCAGTAAGTCCCAAAAAAAACTCCGCCTTGAATTGGTAAATATTGTTGAATAAAACGTAGTGATGAAGAAATATGTAGTTCAAACAATATAAGACAAAGATCACACATGCATAAGAACACCACCTTTTCCAAGTCGGTCATATCCAGGTCGCCGGTGTAACCGATGACCTTTGAAGAGGTTACCCAGTATTTATATAATACAATATTACATTACGCGGTACGCGCGAATCAACTTATCTCCGTACATTTATCTCAAACAATAACCTTGTTAATCTGTGTGAAATAACCAACTTAATTTGGTTATTTGATAAATAACATTAATGTTTGAAGCGCTCGTGGACTCGTGGTGTAGCATGATTAGCCGTTTTTAATCGATCGGAAAAGTTAAGCTACCGTTGCAGCCGGTACCTGGATGGGTGACCGCCTGGTGGTATTGCAAATCGAGCGTTTCCGTGCTTCGGAAGGGACGTAAAGCCGTTGGGCTCGGTTATCAATTAATTGTGATAATCGTTAAGCAAGTTGGAGGCCTCCTAGGCGGCTTGAAAGTTCCAACAGTAGGTTGACTAGACACTAGCCTACCAATCCGCATTGGGCATGCGTGATGGAGTATTGCCCATTCCCTTCCACCCTCATTTGTGAAAGGAGGCCAGTGCTTAGCAGTGGGACATTATAGGCTGATGATGATAATGATTAATTTTGTTTATGTTTTTTCATGTGAAGAGAAATAAAGAAAACTTGAGCGGCCTTAATAAGGGAATCTGATTAGGGCCGTATGTTTTAAATGGAAAGGCTTTGGATCAAAATTTCACCATAGCAAGTGCCTATCACTTATGGACATATCTGGATAGCTAATACATATGCTGGTGACTTTTTGTACGGTTCTGGCTATCAACTACAGCTACCGAAACATTGGTAGGTTTTTGGTGACAGATTATCGATATAAGAGGGACTATCCACCACCATCTCTACCACCGCCGTGGATTGTAGGATATGACACTACCATCGCCTTAAACCTTAAGATTAGATATAATTTTAATGATATTAAAGAGTGAACATTCAAAGGTCATATCATGTTCCAAATCAGCAATAAGATGTTATATTAAACAAGTGTAATACGTGAACACAGGCGGGTGAAGTCGTGGGAATCTTATAAGCGATTGACGCGCTTCGTTATGTAGAACGGAGTGTAATTGCGGTGTAACGATAGCAGAATAATTGCAAGTGATTTTGTTGCTATAATTGTTTAATTGTGTTTTTTTTTCATAGGGTGTTTTAGCTCCTGTGTACCCGTTGGTTCTCGCGAGGTACACGCGTAGTATTATAACAATTGATGTCATTGTTATATTTTTAACTTCGAGCCAAGGTATTAAGATTTATATTATTCAAGCCTATATTTTTTTATTAAAATGCATTATTGATTGTATTGACATAATTGCAAAAGCGCATTATATTTTTCATAGTATGAATATATTATAGAAAACAAGATGGGTTCTTGTAGCCTAACATTTAAAATACTTAAAAAAACAATTATTGTGCAACAAAGCTTTTAAATACATCCTTCAAAATCATTAACAAAAGCACACAAGCTGTCAATAACTGTATATTACAGTTCATTTGTTCACACACCTAAGCGTAAAATCCATGACATTTATAAACATACGATCTCTTTTGTAATCGATTATTAATTCACATCGATAAATCGAATCAGGCTCGGAACAATCGCCCGCCTATCGGCAGAACACACAAAGATTATGAAATAAACGAATTATCGATTCGAAATTATAATTTCATGGTGTAATGTTCTGTAACTTGTACGCTGACCGTACACGCGATGTCTTGATACGATATCATCACGCTATTTGTTACGAGGGGTTAAATTGCTATCGAGATAAATGTTTTTGCCTTCGTTCTCTATGATATTTATACTTTTTAAAGCGTTTGTTTTCTCCAGTTGATTGAGAACTAGTTTTAGGAAATAAAATAAAAACTGAACGGTATTTATATTCTGCTACATAAAGACTATAACGGCGTAAATTTTAAATACAGTTATGTGATTGGTGTTCCGTCTGGTGAAAAGTAAACAAAAGAGCACCATATTTTAGGTTTATGCAAATGGAAATCCATAGAGTTCAATATGAGTTCAATCTGGCTTATTAATAGTAGGCTTAGGAAAAACCTATTTAATTTACATATGAAAAGTAGATCCTTATTTATTTTGGACTGGCTTTAAATACAAGTGACTGAACTTTGAGATAGACTGCATTCTTTTTGGTAAAGTAAACAAAAGAGGAAGAAGACTTCGCTAAGATGTTTTTTATACTCGTATAATGATAGTTTATGAATTCGGATGTATATTTCCAGATATAAGTAAAATAAACAATAAAATATAATTTTCAATCTATATACCTAATTTTAAAACAAAATATCACTTTATAATTAATCACGAAATCTCAGGAAGTATGAAGTTTTGAAAGCCAAATTCAACCCCTAAGGGGACATAATAGGGAACCATTGGGCGGAAAGCCAGTCAATAATACAAGTAAATCAATTCCATACAAAAGATAACATCACACACGTCAGTTTTTCAATATTGAATTGTGAAGCGATGTTCTTGACTAAGCAAGAATCGCTTAAGTCAATAACAAGTTAGAGCATGGTTGAAACATCTTCACGTCTGTACTAATTATGAAGATTGCATGATGAGAATAAGTACTCACTTAACACCAACATGGTTCTTAGGGGGAGTCTACACATTACATATTTAACATGCTAGTACCTGGTCGACCGAGCTTTGATAGAAAAATCGGACAGACGCGTTTTCCCAGAATTGTTTCGCTTCCAAATACCCGCACCGAAATCGTTAGAGCGGCTTTAGTTATCTAAAAACACATATAAAATATTGATTGTTTCAAAATTCAAAATCATTTATTCAAATAGACCTTCGCAGGCACTTATGAAAAGTTTGACTCTAATACTCTAATACCGGTTCGGAAGGTTGCATTTGCTGAGAAGAGCCGGCAATAAACTCAGCAATTACTCTTTTCAAAACAAGCTTAGATTCATTATATAATATTTATATTCTAATCGCACTATTTAATAGTTTATGCAGTAAAAAAGTGATAAAACCAAATTTATTCAATCTGTTCATAATGTTTCCTTTCAGACGACACAATTTTAGTAGATTTATAACATGTAAAAAATATTTGTAATAAAAAAATTGGACTGATGATATTTATAATTAATGCGATATTTATTCTAAAATTATACAACTATTTGCACTAATTAGTTATAATATAAAACATTCCAGTTTTTAAGTTCATAAAAATTAATTAATTCTTTAATTAAGACGCAATCTTTCATCTGTATTATTTGCTATAATTTTAACGACATAATAATTTAATAATATCAGTGTATGTCCTCGCCTTTTTAAGATACATCCAAATCTGTTGGAACCCTAATTAGAACAACCAATCACATTCTCGCATTGCTTATTAGAGCTTATTATAACCACACGTTAGTACAAATTAAACAATACACTAAACATTACAGTTGCTAAACGAACATAAACCTTGTTCCGAAGCGTCTAAAGGCACATTTTTTTTTGGAGTGAATCAATAGCATGGTTTTTGAAATCGTCTAAATATTTTCACAAACCCAAAAGACTTGTAGACTTTATCTAACCGTAATAATGCTTGTTTTTCAACGAATTTTATTGTTTGCATTACCAATAGTTAAATCCATGATTAAGTTTGTCCGTTTGTTGAACGGTGTGATATGGTTAAGTTGTTTTGAGGTGGAAATTATGTGATTGTTTCGTAACACCCTGTGAACGTTTGTTTTTTTAATTATTGTCGATATTTTTGGTATGTATCGTGTTATGGAAGGGTGTATCTAATATTAAAGTAAATATTAGTTGATAGAATCCTAGTTGTAGTTTGTTAAATCGTTGTTTTTTAGGACGCAATATTGAAATCTCTGATTTATTTACTTGTGATATATAGATATTATACAAAAGTTAATGTAATCCTTATAATGGTCCATAATTATCTACAAATAGATATCAATTTTGCATGGGTTCTGACAGTTGAAATATAGTGCATAGTTCAACGTTTAACATTATTTTTGAATGTTAGTTTTCATTGTTATCAGTATTTTTTTTGTACTATCTTTGTTAATTATTGAACGATAATTTTAAATAAAGAATCCCTCAAAATGCAAGACTTTTTTTTTTTTTTTTTTATTATAGTCCAATTATTCAGGTTTCAATAATTTACGGACCGTTAAGATTTATTAAAATTAAGACTCATATCTTTACTAATAATGAAGCAAAGACCTCAAAGCTTTACATAGCAGACCCTACCATATGGAAGTAGCTATCACAGGTAAAATTAGCTTACGAAATGTTCTATATGACCAGTTTAGCAATAAAAAAACCTACCATTGGTAAGCAAAACGATTCGTTTTTGTTTATTGAAACCGGGCATTAGACGAGTAAGGACAGCCATACGTACATCTGTAAACTTCTTCCTATGGTAGCTCCGGGTACTTTAGACCTGTCAATTTCTTTGATTGCTCTGTACTGTTGCACAATAGATACAATACACTAATGACTTAATTACAAATTACTCAAAATAATAACAGAAGCTACGCTGTTGCTTACAAAATTACTCACCGATGAGGCAAGACTCTAAACACATTACTTTACGATCGACTACCGTACTTTAATTAAGAAAACTTCATAAATTGCTAGCAACACTGACGGGCGCGACAGCTTTCCCAATCACTTGCCATTAGTTCGTTGTCACGCTTCATAACTTGAGCTAGTACTTGTCACTTGACAATCATTTTAGAGCTCTGACTCTAACTAATTAGACAGCTAAATTATTTGAATAATGATTAGAAGGAACTACTATTACCTAAGTTGATTTAAAATAATAGATAAATTTAACCGACTTCAAAGAAAAGAGGTGGTTTCTCAATTGGACCATATATATTTTTATATTAATAATTGAACTGTTTTACAAAAAACTTAAATCGACTTTCAAGTACACTAAGAAGTAATCAAATCCTAATCTGATGACAATGGGACCAAACGGGAAATGAAACCTTCCAAACAAAAAATACTTTTCCAAATCGGTTCATAAATGAAGGAGTTATGAGGTAACAAACATAAAAAAAAAATACAACCGAATTGAGCACCTCCTTTTTTTGAAGTCGGTTAAATATGTTCATGTTGGTAGTGATTTATGAATGTAGATGAATGAATGTGGTAAGTCATAAATATTATGGAAAGCGGAAATCTTTGGTTTTTGCCTACCCTAATAAGAGATAGTTGTTTCACAATACTTCTGTTCGTCTTAACGACATCTTGTCTAATTAATTCTTTTAAAATCGTGACGTATGCAACACTGGAGTCAGATCACCCCGCCATGTGAAGTTACTTTATTTCATAATACCCTCTTATTATAAAGTGAAGACAGCTCCAATATTAGCGTGTGGGTCTATAATTAGATCACGCGAACTCTTCGTAATAATCAGGGCAATTTTCTTAAAAAGAATTCAGACAGTTGGAATTTCGGCATTTTGTTGTTTGCGTAACATTTTATTGGGTGGCATTTGCTAGGGGCAGTATGGGTTTAAAGTCACGCCAATTGAGTTGCATATGTCTTGATTTCTAGTCTAATTTGTGAACGTAGGTTGGAGATGGTAGTTGCCGTGACACTTTTTGGTTTATGAGTACATTACGATACATGTGTGTAAAGTTGTTAATTTATAAGCGATTAGTAAGCCAAGAGTGTAATGATCAATGCAAACGCGTGTCATACGATGTTTATCAACACGCTTGCGAGAAAAAAACAGATTTATATTTTTTAAGTAGATTTTTTGATAATCATCAATGAGAACGTTAACAAATTAAGGCGCGCAGGTCTTTTTTTTGCTGTCAAACTGTTTTACCCGTTTAAATTAAGAATGCCTGGTCTACACACCTATCAATTGCATTGAGGTACAAATTTAACATAATCGGGATTATACTTATTATAAAACTGTGCGGTAATGTAAAGTAAAAAGCACTAGTGCGTAATAAGCTGCTTACAAGTCAATGTTACCTGTTCATTCGTAACATTTCATTTATAAGTAAAAGTAAAAAACCGCTCCAGTTCTCACGGAGGGCGGGTGCCGTGAACGATGCGTGCTGCTGTTGGTATAAGCTATGAGCGGAGAGCAAAAATAAAATAAAGTTACGGTAAATTATACTGGAAAATTATACACACACATCGTCCCAAGCTAAGCAGAGCTTGTACATTTAAAGATACAGATTAAATAAAGACTAGTAAGTGTTCATAGTAAAAGTCCAGTCTGATTTCAAGACGAAAGATTCTAATGAAAAAAATCGCAACAAAAATAATCTCGATAAGCAGTTATTTAGAAACTAGGAGTCAATTGAACCATATGGTATTTTGATCCTTCTCAAAAGCAGAATATAGTTCCCACTTGACTAGCTACCAGATCTTATTAACAAATTAGTTAAGGGGAAAGGATGGCTGCAAGAAATTGGAAAAATAAGTTTTTATGTATTGCTGTCGCGCTGTGCCCGCACGGGGGCGATATACAACTACAGCTTGGACCGATTATACCTATTTAAATTTATAAATTATCATAATAAGGAATATGGCTATGTCTGTCGGTTTTCCTTTGTTGTTTTATATTCCTCAAATTTGTTCGCTGGACGTCTGATAAG
The DNA here is from genome assembly GCA_947623365.1 of Achlya flavicornis. Taxonomy (NCBI): domain Eukaryota; kingdom Metazoa; phylum Arthropoda; class Insecta; order Lepidoptera; family Drepanidae; genus Achlya; species Achlya flavicornis. The sequence goes on along the minus strand of OX392477.1, from coordinate 15,369,835 downwards.
GGCGTTAAAAATGGTATGTTTTTGTGATTTTAGAAGGCTCCTAATTCTTATAATAATTAATTTATGGAGAAAAACACAACCGAGGGACATACAGTAGTACCTACAGATTGCATGGTAGAATAATTATTGCTCTAGTGTCATTATCCAGAGAGGAATTTGAGAATTACGTTTGTATGTAACAAACGCCACCAGCATATACTCTTAATAAAAATTAGATTCACATTCTTAAAATCAGGTTTCGCTACCTGTCTTAACACGTACCCAAATAAACAGCCAGCCTTGATCTTGCTACCGGCGCGTAATTAACCGAGTCAGTGCCTGCGCGTCGGCGCGTGCGCACGTGACGTCACTAACGACCCCATTGTTGCCGCCACCACATTAATTGGTGCGTAGATCATTGATTAGTCAGTATAAGAACTGTATTGTCTCCGGTGATAGTGTACGTGTTTTAAAGTCAGACATCGTTTTTATTAATTTGTTGATTAGTTGTCTAGATTTCAATTGAGATACTAAACAAAAAACTGATAAATTGATTTTAGTTTAGTAGGAATTTAATTATATTTAGACACGTATGGACGGGTCAGTTGGAATGGTTGGTTATGATTCCACCTATCACGTCGTAGGTCGTGGGTTTGATTCTCACCCAGGATTTTTGTGCATGAACATATCTGCATGTCCTGAGTATGGGTGTAATTGCATGTATTTACAATCAAAAAGTATATATTTAGTATATGTGTTATCTGGTTTCCATAGTACAAGCTCTGCTTAGTTTGGGATCAGATGACCGTGTGTGAGGAATGTCCCAGGATATTTATTTATTTAGTTTCTTTGCGATTTTTTAAACCAACTCTCCTAATCATTAATAACCAATTCGTATTTGAATGGGGATCTAATAATTTCTCGGGATAAAAAAAGGTGTTCCGGGTTATGATAATATATTTATGTCCATATATATTTATTTGTAGGATAGTATCGACAAGTAATTACCAACTTATATATCATGAAAAACTTTAATTAAGTATCTAACAGTAAATCGCAATTCCCCGCGACATTTCATCAAACACCGTTTCACAATTAATAAACTAATAGACATTAAATGGGATTCATCAATTCATCGGCGCAGGCGCAGAGTACAGACGGAGTCAGTAATCATGTACGACTGACAGTACAATGCGGTCGGATGTTATTTGTGAATATCAATCATTGCTGGGAGACGCGGCTGAGTCGTAAAATTGAAATCCAATAGTAAACGTCACTCGACTTATTGCTACTTATTACGTTTGGGGGTGTTTTGTGCGTGCGGTGCGGGGACGGGACGAGAAAGTTAGGTTCATACTTATGGGCTTCGTTGGTAGTGCAATTGTATAATTAGGGATGATTACCCAGTCCCATTATCTGGGGGCCAACCACAAGCTATTAAAACAATATTATTATAACCTTATTTGTCTTTTGTCTTATTTTGACATCGGATGACAAAGAAGGACAAAAGACAAATAAGGTTATAAGGTAAGGCCCATTGATTCTGATTATATGACATAGTCAGAAGATGTATCGTGTCATGTGTTCCTTTAAAATGATGACAGGTTTAAAATGATGTAACTGACTTATAAAAGTCAATGTTGTGTCAAAAAAAATAATTAAAAAAACATACTATTACTTTTTGATACGTTTTAAAATGCATCCCACCCAACATCTTAATTTACTGCTTCTTAGCAAATATGATTGATATTTAGTAGTCGTTAACTAAGTACACAAAACTAAGTTGTGATTTCGTGATAAAAAATGATCACCATGTGAGAAGAAAATCGTGTATCATAAACGTCCTTCCTCAAATTGCAGACGCTTCGGCGCCTATAGTTCATACAAGTTATGAGATTCCTTGAAAAAGGAATGGATTTGATGGATTATTGGACAAACAACGCAATCCTAGCCTTGATTGTCAAATGAACACCAACAGAAACTGTTTTCTAAACACAGAAACAGATTAAAAATTGGCCAATTAACTAAATGAAATGTTGTAATCGTCTGTTGATTTGTATCGGTCGAGAGGCGTTACCGCAAAAAGTGCATTATTTATCATCTTATTTGTATTCATATCAAAACTTTAATTGATGTGTAAGTTAAAACGTGAATTGATAATTGGGAACTTGTATTCGGTATAGATATAATTGCATCTTTAAATGTGTTTTTGGGTTATACTCAACGACCTTTCTGGTGTTACGATATTTTAGTAAATTTTTTACTTTTTTGTAGCTTGTCACGATGCTACGTGAAGAAATATGTATCTAATATTACTTCAAATAAGACTGATTCATGTAACTTTTCACTGACGTTGAGTCATTGTGACTAATATAATAGTACTACAGTAAGATCTATTTTTATTCCAATTGCTAGTTCTTCTCAAGCGACATACATATAATATCGCATCGTTTTTAGTAACTTTTTCAAGTGAACTGGCAATATGGCTAGAACTGGAAACCACTGGATACGACGGTTAAGGAATATTCGTAGCGGAGACCTGACTTTTCTTATGTTGCGTCCATGCTTAGCGAACACGAGCCGAGCCACGAACGAACCTACAACGAGCACGATGCGAATCATTTTGTACGTGAAAAAACTGACAATCGCGCTCGTTAGAGGCTCGCGAGCCCGTCCATGCTACGCGAATCGTGCTCGCAGTGTGCTCGTTCGTGGCTCGGCTCGTGCTCGGTTCGCTAAGCATGGACGCACCATTAGGTCAAAACGACATTGATAACCCATCAGTGAAGTTAACAATATGGAATCTATATGGGTGTAATAAATTCTTTTGCTTTTCATTTAGTCATGAGTTAAAACAGGGTTCAAACAAAAAGTGAAATCTGCATAATAATAATGCACCTCACTTTCTTTATCTCTTCGAACAACACAGCAAAACGGGATCACCCAAACAATCCACATCAAACTTTCGACCAATAAAAAACACTGCCTTAATAACAAGGCTGTCAACAAGTAACATTGACAAATTAAATATTAACATCTACCGACAAACTTATTTCATATACAACAATGAACCTTATTTTCATAGCCTCAGAGGTTAATTGAAGTGAATAATTATGTTGGTAATTGATAGAAGAGGATTGGATTTTTGCCAGAGTGTAATTAGAGAACGTATGATGACGCAAGGGGTCATGCGAACGGTGATAGAAATCATCACCAGCCCGTCTGTTGAAATGTGTGGTGTGAACTATGGGAGATAGCGGGCTGAAAGGTGTTAAGTTCATAAGCGACAGAGGTTAATGGAGTTGTCAAAATATGTCTGTTCAATCTCTGTCATTTTGCGGTGTAAAAATATTGATATTTTAAACGAAATGTCTAATAAGAACAGTAAGTTTAAAAAAATATGGATATTTTTAAAAACAATTCATAAAATAAAAAGCTTATTTCCATTTAACGAGTTGTCAAAATATTATCAAATTTTAAAATGCACTTGGTAAATAGTAGACGTTATTTAACATAATTAATTCGTAAATGTCACTCTGCTTATAAAACCGCTTGTTGCTCGTAACTCAACCCGCATTACAATAAGTTTCGATTGCATTTAATTAAAATTAATAGTCGTTAACTGTCTAACACATTGTAAATTAATGATTTATAAATTTTCACCTGCTACCAGGGGGTGAGTAGGTTCGATTCTCAAGTGATGAGCAACTAATAGTTTTACGAGTGAAATTAATTTTGTTATATATTTTTTGTTTGCGGTAGTCTGAGGAACATAGCTTTTAACAACTGGGAACATATTGAAGCCCATAATTGGTATTTAGATGCCGACCGTACCTTGTTAACTTCTTCATTATAAATGTATTATTTTTTTTTTGTTTTTTTTTGTATATTCATTAAGGTGTTTATGGTTATTGATTGAACACAACTTCTTCTATCACACACTCTCACACACCTACATACACTCATCCACACACCCCTCCAAATCATATACGCATCATCACATGCTCAAACACTCGCTTGCAACACACGAGGCATCACTCACGCGTTACCTTCCTCCCCCCCATCCCCAATGAGCTCTGGCTCACTTACTCACGCGTAGGAACACAACTTAAAGTTATTTGTCTGCGGTATTCTATAAAGTGGAGGTACTTCCCCAGTCTCTACCTCTCTCAGTACGGGATGTCACACCCATTTTTATTTTCATCCAAAACTCGTGACAAATAACTAAAACCTAACATGTTTCAAACGCGGGAACCACAGCGATATTTCAACAAAATCGGGACCTCTCGTTAAGGTCGCTACATTCGACACAAATCGGCATATTGCTGCGGCATCACGAAATCCCAATAAAATATCCCTTCCTACACATAAACAAGGTCGTTCATGTAACATCCTAAGCAATCAATAGGACAGGACCCAAATACGGCGGTCTAGGTGACCTAACATCGACGAACGCTCACGATTGCTCACGACTTCGCCCGAATGAAGTTGTACTGATGTTCCCTATTCGATTCGCTTGTATGTATTTCGTTTGAGATTTTAAACGTTGCTTATGGATGAGATTTACTTGACAATACGGGATAGTAAAATTGAAATAAATAATTGAATTCATTAAAAGTATTAAAAGATTAAAATCAAAAGACCCAATTAGTTGCGTGCGTTATCTATTCAGATTTATATCTATGGATTGTTTACCACAGATATAGAACTAAATAGATAACGCAAGTCCTCCATCCTTTGTATGTCTACCCTTTTGGCGCGCGACGTACATAAATACACTCGCGTCCTCTATTAGATTTACATCTGTGTTACAAACTGTCATTATAAGAACAAGCCGCCATTTTCAAAACTTTTTTTAATGCAACACGTTTTTTAACCGACTTCAAAAAAGGAGGAGGTTCTCAATTCGGATGTTTATATTTTTTTTTTTTTTTTTTTTTTTTTTATGTATGTTCGGGCATAACTCCGTCATATGTAGACGGATTTTCAAAATTCTTTTTTTGTTCGAAAGGGGTTTATTCCGAAATGGTCCCATATAAATTTCATATAGATCTGATGATGAGTTTCGGAGACAGACAACGGAACTCTTAAAAAATGACAGCAAATCTACCGCAATTGCTGCTATCGCTTAAATATGCATTGTTTACGAAGGCCTTTACACGCGAAAGTATTTAAGTATATATGAAACTAAAAATTCAAAAATAAAATAACTTTTTAACAAAAAAAAAAACCGCCTTCAAAGTACACTAAAAAGTAAGAAATAACTCTTATCTGACACTGTTTTGAAGTCAGCGAAATATTTTCTACAGAACACGTCATGCGATTTCGCTCACTTCAAAACAGTGTCAGATAAGAGTTATTTCTTACTTTTTAGTGTACTTTGAAGGCGGTTTTTTTTTTTGTTAAAAAGTTATTTTATTAAACAGGATTTTTTCTAAAGTGCTATATATTTTCTGCTCTTAATCCAGATCATATCAAACACTAAAAATATTATTATATATATAATAATATATTATAGTATTTACACTAAAAATGTTCTGCTTAAAGTACATATTATTATATTCTTACATAAAATAATGGCGTCGAGCGTAAGAATCGGAAAGTAAATCACACATGCGATGAGATGTCGACGGCGCGGTACGGTCTTTGTTTTCTTAGGGAGGGTTTACACTTCTTGACTGCCGGTTTATAAGTGTTTTTTTTGTTATAAGTTGTACAAAAACAGCTCACTAAAATAAAAGAGGCACGAGTTATTTTTCAGTCAAATGTATGGGATTACAACTGTGTGACAGTAATCAAGGGTATTTAAGGGGTAAGGGTAAACTCAAAATGGAGGCCAACCCTTGCCTAAGCTCGATAAATTCAATTAAAAGTTCTAGAATAAAGAAAAAACTAAATAGTGACGTAAAAGGACTAGGTTAAATAAGTAATCAGGTTTCTAATAGGAACAAAAATACCTATGTTTCATGTGTCTTTTTTTTATATTATATTGTGTTTAACGAAACCTTTTCACCTTAGCCTTGGCATACCCAGGCTGTAGGCATAAAATATAGGTCACTTTTTTCATTGAATAGTTTTCTTTTTATAAATTTATTTAATAAATGAATAAACTAAAGATATCAAAATAAATGTATTAGTTCATAACGACTAACAATGACTGTAAATAAGTAGTTTATTCGATATGAGAGCGAAAGTTATTGCATGCCATTTATCATACATAACTTTATCGTATAAATGTTACATGAATTGTATATTATGAATTATTGATTTTTGATAAATAAAACATGTATTGTTCTCAATATCAGTTCGACTTTTAATATAATTACTTAATTTTAATAATAAATCAAAAATAGAGTTTTTCGCACGTTAAAATAATCTAATTGATTAATATTAAGGAGATAAATGATTTTGTGTAACTACAGTAGTCGTTAACTATCCTTATAACATTTTAAATCATTCAATTATAAGTGACTTTATTTATATTGAATTAGGGTATTTATTCACTTCTGGTAAATGTAATAAATGATACACCTTTTTTTTAAACCGTCTCATTTTAATCCGGCACCGTTTCCCGCCGGCTTTACAAGTGCAAACGGCACCTAACACGTACGATTATGATGCCAGTTGCCATTAGGTGGCATTACGTGTACGTGGGAACTGGACTGTCTGTGGGAAGGCCACGAGGTTATCCTAGGTTATGGCAATGTACGAACATTCACGTCATCATGGTCGATGGCTTGTGATAATATTTGGCGTCATACTTTTAGATAGGAGCTCTTTTATCATGATTTTCCGGGGTAGATTCTGTTGTTTACAACTAAACTAATTTTAGTCTCACTATGTCTCTTTCTCAGAAAGAACATAAGAAATGTAGTCCAATGCTTGTTTTTAATATAAATTTTGTCGCTATTCTTCTTGGTCATCTCACACTCTTGTTCAGGGAGTGAGGGAACAGTGCCGGGGCCGGTTGGCCCCTTCGTTGTGGTCTCTTTCGCCGTGTGCCACTACACACGGGGCGCTGAGTTCGGCTTTAATTAATTTAATTAGTCGCCGTCTATCGCGGTTACGTCTAAATACCCGCAAATGAAGGCAAAGACTAATTTGACAGCTTTAAATCTTTTCTATCTGTTTTCAATAATGTTCGCAAGAAAGAGATGTGATGTGACAAAAATTAGTTTAGTGCAATTTACAACAGAATCGGCACTACTATATGTATATCGTACTGACTAATTTGACAGCTTTAAATATGTTCTATCCTTTTTCAATAATGTTCGCAAGAAAGAGATGTGATGTGACTAAAATTAGTTTAGTGCTATTTACAACAGAATCGGCATTATTGTCCTACTAATATTTTAAGGTGATCGTTGATTATTTTTGTTAACCATGTCGTACTGACTTAACAGATTTAAATGAAACTTGGCCCATGGATAAATTATATCCTGGAAAAATATTAGGTCCCTGGGGTAGGCGTGTGAAACCGCAGGGCTAGATAATATATCAACAATTATTGCAAATATAAACATGTTTAACAAATAAATAATTAAAATATAGTTATTCTGTTTTTTTATAACACTATTTTTCTGTCAACAGAAAACGTACTATTTACCATTATAACCTTCCGCTTCTCTTTGATCTTTCAAAGATAATTCTTTCACTAACAGCTTAAACTACGTAAACCTTATCTCATGGTAATAAAGGCGACAATTGTGTCACATTATTTTTCTGTTTTCTACACTCAATTTTTTGCGTGGGCAATCCACGTAGGTATAAGTTCAATTAACGCGCCTCTTAAAGCCTATTAAGGTAAATAGGCGAATGAAAACAGATCACTTAATTGAAGTCTATGTTACAGTTTTTACGGAATAGCGGTTTCATGCTTTTAATAAAAATACTTGGATAACTGGAAAAATACATATGTATGAACTATATTTCAATGATATACGGTGGAATTAAGTACAGTTTTGCAATATGTGTGGATAAGTGGCTTTCCCTTTCGTAGTTGGTACCTAATTAATTTATATATGGGTGTATATTTATAATAATAATATGTGTTCTTTTTGTTTTTTTATCTTTCTTTATAGTAAACTAGCTGTCCCCCGAGTTCCCGGGATAAAAAGTAGCCTATGTCCTTCTCCATAGCATAAGCTATCTGCATGCCAAATTTCATGATGATCCATTGAGTAGTTGAGGCGTGAAGGCGTAACAAACAAACAAACTCACTTTCGCATTTATAATATTAGTTAGCCATATACGCCAAGAGTAATCCTAACTGAAAAGCCGTGATGTAATCTAGTTCCAATAATATTGATTGTTCAGTTTGCAAACAAATTAGTACATTTCTGATATCACACACCACTTTTTCATTTCTTATTTCCCTATCATGTATTTGTATATTAAATATCCTGGGACATTCCTCACACACGGTCATCTGATCCCAAACTAAGCCGAGCTTGTACTATGGTAACCAGATAACTACTTTTTGTTCGTAAATATGTATTTAAGTATGTACTTAATATACATAATTACACCTAGACTCAGAATTATGTTCATAGACACAAATGCCTGTCCTGTGCGGGATTCGAACCCATGACCTGCGCCGTGATTAGTGAAATCTTCAACCAGCCAACTGCCCGTCTATTTGACTAGATTCTTTCACTGTCGTTAATTAAAAAGCAATAACCGTCGAACCGAACCAAACATTGAGTTACCTCAACCAAGAATATGACTTATTAATATACACTGAATAATTGCCCAACCGAAACAAACGTTCAATACTCGAACAATTGTGACAGTTTCACAAACGCAACTATTTCGTCCCGAGCGTTGCCATTGCGCAACTTTTCCGTTAATTTGACAGCAATTAGCGTCCGACTGAAAGGGGTACCGGACCGTTAGCGCGAGACGTTTTCGAAACCTTTACGTGGTTTAATGGGACTCTGATGGTTTTGGACATGGTCGACCTTCGGTTTTGTGTTTTGTTACATATTTATTTGGGACATGAATCTAAATTAATTAGAAACTGATATAAATATTTCTGCGGCATTATATATAAACTGCCCGTGATAAAACTCGCACCGAAACGCGTGCGGTAGTTCTTAAGTTATGACTACACTAACGGATAAACTTACAGAGAGACGTTGCGTTTTATAAATGTAAGTATCAAAAGACGTTTTTTTCCAGGTTTTAGAAACGAAAAACAACATACAACGTTACATATCATACAAATATTTAAATGTTCACAAAATTTATTTATATTTATATTAGTTTTTTATGCTAATTGCTTTGGTGACCATCACTTGCCCGGACGTATGGCCAAAACTTCCCACTGGCGCCGGCTGAAAATCAGCGCTGTGTGCTGACTGTACACAGCATTATGCTGAGCTGGTGGCCAATTTGTCTGCACACAAATTCCCGTTTTTATAAGTACGTTTTCATGTTATGTTGTTAATTTTAAGGTGTGTAGCAAATAATTTTTTTCTTAAAATTATAAATTTTTCAACGAAACGAACGTTAAACACTGGTAATTCCTAAACAAGCTAAAAAAATGTACTCATGTTGTTCTTATGTTCTCAAGAATACCCAAATAGAAGATTAAGGATTTTAAACCGTATTGGAATAAACTACTTTATTAATTACACCAAAATTGTTCTCAAACATATCACAGAAACTAAAATACTGAGGTGATAGAAATTAATTGAGGTTTTAATTAAAAGTTTATAAAAAATGCTCCGGCATAAGCTGATAAGCGTATTTTTTATCTCAAACAGCTCTAAATCATATTTAGTGTGCTGTTTGCTGTTTTTTTCTATCTGTTGTTTTAATTTATAAACTTACACACAACAATTCAAGTTTATATTTTGACATTTACTATATAATCTTTATTAGGCACTATACTATAGTATAAAGCTCGGTAAGGCTTCATCAAAACGCATAATTACCTTACAGTTGATTCGTAACAATCGTCATTGTCCATTGTCGTGCATTATTACAAGATCATTACGTGTTTAGCGCTATCGTATAGAAACAAACTCTTTTTGTCCGTTTGTCCCTACACAAGCTCGGCACCATGGGAACGTTTCCCACCACGTATTCCATTGTTTTAATAACTTTTTATCACAGTTTTTCACTAAATTATGGGTATAATGGTTAATTGTTCAATTGAATCTCGATTTTTCGAAAAGGGGTCACTGTTATTTATTATTACTTGGGTGACATGTTATCATATTTATTTTAATTATGTTCTGTGTATATTTTGTTATTTTAAGTGGTTTTCCCTATATTTGTTTTTTTGAGAGAGGTGGAGCATAGCGTTTATTCGCTCAAAGAGCAGCTCGTCTCGGGAAGTACCTCCACCTTACAGAATACCGCAGCCAAATAACTTTATGTTGTGTAAAGTTGTGTTCCTGCGCGTGAGTAAGGTCGCCAGAGCTCATAGGGGAGGGGGAAAGTTCGGTAACGCGTTAGCGATGCTTTTAGTGTTGCAAGCGTCTATATGGCTACGGTAACCGCTTACCATCAGGCGGGCCGTATGCTTGTCTACCGACTTAGTTGTATAAAATAAAATCTAGAATATGATCTATGTGCCAAGATTTCGTTAAATTCACATTATTTTTCCTATTTATCTATATAATATGAACACGTAAAAAATTTATTATGTAGGTACCATATTAAACATATTTTACGGAAGTGTGTGAAATTTGGCATAGTTAAAGTTTATATGAAGAAGTGGGGCAGTAAGCTATTTTTTTTATTTCAAACCTATTTTTTTACGAATTACGGTTGAATTTCGATTGAGAGTATACTATTATTATATTAATAATAGCGTAATATTACCTTCTATTGATTATTATTTTAGATTGCAACAAATAACTATACTGAACCAAATAAACAATACACAAAAAGAAGGAATAACAAATACAAGAGGAAGTGATACAAAACAGGCGGTCTTATCGCTTAAGCGATCTCTTCCAGACAACCTTTGGGTCACAGGATATATAACAATATTTTCAGGTGTAGTACATAATAATACACTTAAATAAATACATAATAAATCCAACTACATAAATAACTAGAATAATAAACTAATACTATTAAAATAATATGTAATAAAATAAATAGTCATGATATGAAACAACAGAACTAGAAAATTTGCGTTTTTTTTTTTTTTGAAGTATTTGCGTTTTGTAACGCGGGAGACACCGCAGGGCACAGCTAGTGCTGGCTGAATAGAAAAGACACGGAGCCTACTATATATACTGTAAGAACATCTAAATTGATAGTCAATATGTAAGTATATGTAGTAATATAAGTAGTATTTAATATTCAATTAATGTAACTTAGGTATCTGATACAGAATGTCATCTTCGTAGCTAGAAATCTAGTTATATTTCCTGTTTATAAATATATTATTAATGCCTAGATTGAATACTGTCACTGCAATTAAGTTTTATTTCCTAGGCCGAGATACAGCCTTCAATATTATTTATTAATTACACACTAGCGCATACTCGCGGCTTTTACCGCTAGTGATTTTTGTCACACAAAAGAAGCGCTCGTGGGCTACCACTGTGGCAGGTACCTGGATGGGTGACCGTCTAGTGGTACTTCAAATCGAGCGTTTCCATGCTTCGGAAGGCACGTAAAGCCGTTGGTCCCGGTTATCACTTAATTGTGATAGTCGTTAAGCTAGTTGGAGGCCTTCTAGGCGGCTTGAAAACTCCAACAGTAGGTTGACCACTAGCCTACCTCCACTGAACCGCAGTGGGCATGCGTTGTGGAGTATCTGCCCATTCCCTTTCACCCTCATTTGTGTGCTCAGCAGTGGGACATTATATGCTGATAATGATGATGAAATTTTTGTCATTGACTTGTTATACTAAAACGGTCACTGCGCAGCTCCCTTTAGTCACAGCTTAATGATACATAAATTTAAGCATAGCTTAAGAAACTTTTTAAAATAAAGTAATTTTTGAGTAATAATTACATCAAATCATAGACTAACTAGGCGTTTTATTAAATGTAAGGATTTAATAATTAGGTTAACTTAGTGCTTAAAAACTCTGATAGATAGCCCGTCCCTTTTTGTTTTATGGCATTAAGAAGTAACGGATATATTTAAAACCCGGGTTTAACTAGACTTAGTTTAAACCTTATCAGGTAATAAAGGTGCTTAGGTTTATATATGCACTATAATACTCATAACTGATAAAATTACAATATGTATGTAAAATTACAATTGTCAATTTTAGGACATCCTATTTAATATTATTAATTTGAAAGGTATGAAGGTTGTGATTTGTCAAGATGTTTGTTAGTCTTTCACGCAGAAACTACCGAACAGATTTAGATGATAGGCACACAGATAGAATATCTTGTGAATTAACATATAGCATACTTTTTATCCCGGAAAAAACATAAGGTCCTTTAGAATCTCGGGTGAATCCGGGGGACGGCAGTTAATTATATTTTGACTACATTTTATTCCGGCGCGTTGCAATGACGTTTTATTTTAATGCATACTCCGCCTTAGATCTTGTTAGCGTTTAAGTTTGATATATATATTTGACTAGCTGTCCCTCGCGGTTTCACTCGCGTTTTGGGGTGAACAGTATCTTCAGCACTCAGGGTTAATATAGATTAATATTAACTTTACTTTTTTATAATGCTAGTGACAAATATATTTTTAACCAGAGATTAACATTGATCAGGCTTTAAGAAACTAGGAGTTAATCTAACTGATCTTAGTACTAACTTTCACTTTTAAATACATTATATTTAATTAAAATAGAAGGAATTACAGTACAGAAATACAAGAATTATGATCTGATTAAGATATTCAGCGGGAGAGTTTTTTTGTTTGTTTAAACGGGCTAATCTCTGGAACTACCAGTCGGATTAGATGTTTTTTTTTTTTCAATAATAGGAATCTACATTATCCCCAAGTATTATAGGCTCAGGAACGCGGGTGAAACCGCGGGGGACAGCAAGTTCAATATAAATCTTTAAAATCTCTATTCATTGTCGAAAACAGTAAGACGCTTTTTAGGTATTTTCCTTGAAGATTAAAGTACGGTGCATTAAACTGTAGTTGCCAGTAATTATTTAAAAGAATAATTTCAAACTGAATTTTAATTTTATAATTAATTTAAATATCTAGTAGCAAGTCAAAAAATCATTTATAAATAGCTGTTTGTCTGTTGGATTTGGATTTTTACGAAATTTGGTTAGTATATACTTAGTTGTATTAGGACAGGGTAATTTAAAAAAAAACTGCGCAATGTTTTGGAACTTCACAGACACTAACTTAGTCTTAAAGTATTGTATTTATGTATGTTTTGAATTAAATATCTATGTACTGTGCCGTAGAAACGTGCTTAAGGATCATGTAATTTAGACTATAAAGTTTTAATATTATTTTTATTAATATTATTTTTATTATGATAAAAATTCTAGGATATAAAATAGTTTCAAAATGAAACCATAAGTGAAATTTTGTTTGCACCCGTTGATGTCTTTTGTAGGGAGACTCCCGACGCTCCCTGACGCAAAGTGAAGTAACTCAAAAATTTATAAATTTTCTGTATAAAATTTTCCCCACTGACAAATTTGTAACAGGAAAATACAATATTTGGTTGTGATTTAATTTAGATTTACCCAATATATGTTTGTTATACCTATTAACACTAGTGATATAAATAATATTATATAAACAGTTGTGTAACTATTATATTAAAGCCCGCGCTAAAATAAATACTGTAAACACTCCTTACCTTTATATCTTTGGTGTGTGAGCACAAATCAAAAACAGCTGATGATTTCCGAAAAATCCCACAAACACTTCACACGCCTGTTGTTAATTACTTTTTCAGTCAATACAATGTTTCACTAAGACGACCCTCATACGTGGCGGCTCAATTATGAATACTATCGATTTCAAATGTCACAGTCCAGCCACTTTCGATGAAAACAAACAATGTCGCATTCAATTTACATGTGACGTATAACTGAAAACGCAAACTGAAATCGCGACAAATGCATCGGACGAGAACGAACGCACTCCTTATTATTGTCTCAAACTATTGACACATAACAGTTTTGAAATAAGAACAAGTTTTATTTTTCATAAAATTTAAACACTGGCATTTTCTATTGACGGGATTGAAATCGCGCGGCCGAATCCATATTCCTAATTTGAAAATTTTGGAACACAGGTCGCGTGTGGCTCGCCCGGCGCGCGCGCACGAATGCTCACGGAGGTGGACTCGGAGCTTCGAACGCTGAGGGGGCGTGGCTAACTTCTAACGCAACATCTATCTCTCGTGCTGTCTCTGTCGCGCTCGCTCACACGCACGTACAGCTATCTCTATCTCTAACGCCGGTGCGTTACCGGCACGGTTTGGTGGGATCGCGTGAACTTTGCCACTGCGCCTGCGCCCGCGCTCGTACTGCGATTAATAAAACGATACGCGACGTTATAGATCGCGACGCGATAATCTTACGTCCATAGTTTAAATGCGATGCGTTTTAAATACATTTGATTTTTTATTCATGCATGTGCATTGAATTATGTGGAAATACTGAAGTTATTTTTTAACATGGCATATTTTATTTATTAAAGTACTAGCTGTCCCCCGCGGTTTCACCCGCGTTTCCGGGATAAAAAGTAGCCTATGTCCTTCTCCATACCATATGCTATCCGCCTGCATGCCAAATTTCATGATTATACGTTGTGTAGTTGAGGTGTGAAGGCATAACAAACAAACAAACTCAATTTCGCATTTATAATATTATATTAGTAAGGATTATTCAAATAAATAGGTAGATTAAAAACTTGGTAAGTAGTTAGGACGCATTATTTTTGTAACTAATAAAATATGCAACGGAGATAAAATGGGTGTATCTCTAAAAAATTACAATGTTCGTTGCTCAATATATCGTAAATGACCATGGTTGTTAAAAAATAGCAAATTGTTTTACGATCAGCAACAATTGCAAAAAGGTTTCTGGACCATTATCGGGCTCTTTTTGTAATTACATTCTTTCGTAAAGAAAGTTTTATTAGTAAAACAGGCCATTAAACTATCCGCAGTTTTTTAACGACATATCTTTTTAAGGAAATAGATGTTCAAGGTTCTTTCCCCATGGCTTTCAACGGAATTCATTTCTAAAAATACATTGCGCAAATTTGAAAGTACTCATTGGTACCTAAATAGATCGGTGGGGTAATGCGAATAATAAAGTAACGTAGTATTTTATGAATTAACTATTTTGACGTGCTATCAAGTCGAGTTATTTCAATAAACTGATTGGAGTAAGAATTCATAGCTACGATTTATGTCTAACTCCAGAGAATTGGACCAGAAATTCGAGTGTAAATATTATATGCGCACTTGTCCGTCTACTCTTTTTAGTTATGCGTAGATTCGATTCCAGATTCGTTATGGGTACTATTTTATTATGCAGTTGGACATTTTAGTTATATGCATTTACAGAATTGAGAAAAAAAAACATTTATTTCCTAACAAAATGTATGGGAAAAGTTATTTTTCAATTTATGACGTTTTTAGTACCTTAACCTAACTGGGCCCCATATAACCTTTTGATCCTTGTCGGAGACAGTATCGATTAAGCTAGTAATATTTTACTTCAATAATCACCATTTTCTAGCTGACTGTATTTTTTATCTGTAAATGCCGATGGCACATTACTCAAATGTAAGGGTATCCTAAGACCATATTCGGTGCCCTTAACGTAGCTGCCCTCGCTTGCCCTTATACATTTTCCATCAAATACACAGGTTTGCATATACGTAACCACAATCCCACCATCTCACCATCTCGCCATCTCACTAATATTAAATATTTCAATGATGCTTCAATAACTCAACGGCACGTTGGCACATTAATAGAATATGTTCTGGATTAACATAGGATACTTTTGATCCCGGGAAAGCAATATATTCCTTGGGTAAGCGGTTAAAACCGCGGGACGCAACTAATTCAATAAATACATCTGTTACAAGCACCAACGATCACCCAGTAAAGTTGCAACCTCTCAGATACGTTCAACAAACACAAACGGCCTTATAACACAAGTAAACCACTAAGTGCTTCAAGTAAACAGTTCGCAAGCATCTATTTATGCTGATAAGCATAAGGTAATCGTAACTTTTTGCATACATGAATAACTAGATTTATATTTACGATGCATCTGTCATAGTCGCTGTAAATTATATATTAACATAAGATACACATACTCGTATCATATATGACGGTATAATGGCATTGCAGTGTTTTTAATATACCTTACATATAATACACTGTCAATTGTCCTGCTTGCTTATGGCTGCTGGCGGTGAGCTCTGGTTTTTATTTTTTAAACATATCATTGACTGGGTTGATTATTCATTCAAAAGTAAAGGTCACCATTCAGTTTATCATTATTTGCCAAAATCGATACTGGAATCGGAGAACGTCGTTACATTTAAAAGGAAATTGTATGATTTTTTGACATCGAAGAGTTAATGCATGCTGTTAATGAATATCTTGCTGAATAATTCTGTAATAGTCAATTCAATATTTAATTTAATAACATAGTTGATATTTAAAATTACATTTGTTTTCTTTTTTACATTGTTTAATATTTTTGATTCCTTTGACATTACAATAAAATTAATATAATTTAGTGTTTAGTGTGTATTTTGTATGATTATGATATAAAATTTTATAAATGTGTAATTAAATTGTTTAATGTTATTAATAATCTTAGTAAAATAGCTACTACTATTGCATGTTAGATGTGGACGAAGCTGTTGAGACTCATGAAATGTATATTTTTTTTAACAACATTATTCTGTACAGTTTATGCAATAAATTATTTCTGATTCTGATTCTGATTTATTAGCACGGCTACGCCTCGGCAGACCACCTTGCCATGAAAGTGAGGTCCATATATCTATGTGAGGCCTTTACATCGTATATGTTAAAGTAAATTTTACAATGACTAGATAAAATAGTTAACGCCTCGCGGCAATCGCGCTTACCGCTACAAGCCACTAGTCCTGCTGACCACACGTTTCCAGGGAGCGGCCCGCTCCCTTGCTGCATGATGCCAGCAAGCGGTATCTTTCCAAAGCCGCGCCACCGATTTTACAGTGGCCGCGCCGCCCGCGCTGGCAGCTAGTGGTTGGATTGATTTGAGGCGATGCCAGGCCGTTGCTGCGGTGGAGCGGTGCTGATATAGTGCGTGATGATCTTTAAACCGTTTTCAGGGATTTTGAAATTGAAGCGCTATTTCACGGAGGCATAGCACTTTTCTCGTTTCTCGAACTTATTTCAACACAATCGTCATTTATTGAAAATAACGGTAGATACAATAGCTTAGTATTTCCAATTTATCTGCCATGTTCGGCAATTGATCGATGCGAGAATTGGGCCCTTGAGTCGGGTAAAAATCAAGTTCCAAAAACTATAGGGTTATATTAAGATCTTTAAACAAACACACAGTGTGAATAACATAAAATCAATTACTTGCAACATATACATATACATACTTAGTCATACAGCATATCATGTGTGCTCTTTGGCTTCTAATATCCTATTTCTTGCAATGAAGACGAGTACAGTAACAAGTGGACGGTAAAGCAATACTTTGTCTAAGTGATTACGTCTATACAAGCGACCTCTACGCAATAAATATATTTCATGCGTTTCAATATTTTTCTTCCTTATTGAATGTACTTGGGTTTCGTGTACTTTGAATTCATATCAAATAGCTACGCCACTTAATAAGATTTTAAATACAAACCTTTAAATAAAGTTGTGTTCCTGCGCGTGAGTAAGGTCGCCAGAGCTCATAGGGGAGGGGGGAAAGGTCAGTAACGCGTGAGCGATGCTTCTTGTGTTGCAAGCGTCCATATGGCTACGGTAACCGCTTACCATCAGGCGGGCAGTATGCTTGTTTACCGACTAAGTTGTATAAAAAAAAACGTAAAAAAATGAATTTCAGATGTTTATTATTATTTATGTCTTAAAATCTAGGAAATTTCAAGGCCAGAGTGAATAATGCTTTTCTGGACAAGCATGCCGCATCTTAGGCTTCTATCCTATACCTAACTAATATTATAAATGCGAATGTGTGTTTGTGTGTTTGTTACGCTTTCACGATTTAACTACTCAACCAATCATCACGAAAGATACAGATACAGAGACAGAAAGGACATACATAGACTACATCTTAATAAAATTAACTACAAGTCAGTGATTACAATTATAGTACACTAGCTGTCCCGCGTGGTATCACCCGCATTCCCTAGGCATCGTATGTTTTCCCGGTATAAAAAGATGTTTACTCAAAATAAAAAATAGTTTTCATACATTATGATCGAGCAAGGTTGATTTTGTAAGAAAAGTAAAAAATATTTTTTTTTCAAAATTTCAAAAAATTCACTATTGGTCCCATAGTAAAAGTTGTTCAGAATGACTGACCCAACATAGGTTTCGAAAATACGCCATCTCGGAATCTCCACCTGTTATAATCATACTATAATACTCTTTTTTTGTGTAATTTGTATTATGATAATTAATGAGTCTCTTTCAAAGCAATTATAATAAACGAGAATCAATAATTACTTACAAAAATGCTTCTCTAACAATTACACCAGATAAATATTTACTGAAATTGTTAATGAGTAATGTTGATATAATATACGAGTAATAATTATTATGATCAATAATCCTGGACCATTCTTCATCCAAGGCCATCAGAATCCGAACTCAGCAGAGCTTGTACACACGGCAACAGATCAAGCTATACATTTCTAGTATAAGCTGACCTGCCATTGCACAGAAATCTTCTACCATGCGAGATCAGCTTATACTGGAAATGTATAGCTTGATCTGTAGCCGTGTGTACTATGGTAATCAGATCACTGATATACCTAATACATACTATCATCATTATCATCAGCCTATAATGTCCCACTGTTGAACACAGGCCTCCTTTCACAAATGAGGGTGAAAGGGGCTGGGCGAGACTCCACCACGCGTGCCCACTGCGGATTGGTGGAGGTAAGCTAGTGGTCAACCTACTGTTGGAATTTTTCAAGCCGCCTTGGAGGCATCCACTTAGCTTAACGGCTATCACAATTAAGTGATAACCGGGACCAACGGCTTTACATGCCTTCCGAAGCACGAAAACGCTCGATTTGAAATACCACTAGGCGGTCACCCATCCAGGTACCGACCACGACAGACGTAGCTTAACTTTGCCGATCGATTAAGAACGGCAAATCATGCTACACCACGAGCGCTTTATACATAATCTATTCTATAGATATTCATACTAAGTCACAACATAAAAAAAAAACATGTATACAATTGTTTGTCATAGACATCGAACGCAAGACATTCACGGAAAAAAAAAATGCGAAAGAGACATTTTTATTAACAGTAACGGTTCCAAAATAATAGCAAAACCTAGTTACCGTACACTCATTACGCAAAAAAGTAAAAAATGATTCTATTTCGTAATTGCAACCCTAATTTTCAAAGAAACACCGCCTTGTCGACTAATAAAAAAATTCGCAAACGTTTGCCGACAGATTCGCAGAAAAGAAATTTTGCGCAAATGTTTGAATTGTGAAGTGAAATAATTGTGCGTTTATTATTTTATTAGGCTACCCCGGCGCTCTGTAACTGTTCACAAACTATACTGTTACAAACGGTGAACTTTTTTTTACATTAACAAGGGTTGTCCGGTTTCGTTCGGTCCGTTATTCAGTTCCCGTGACGTCACTTTTTTGTTGTTTTTTTCCCATTTTATACTTACACTCTTTTTGGGTGTTGATGGTGTATTATTAGATGGTGATAGTTCTTTTTGTTTTATTATTTGTGGATTGCTTGTTATTTTATAATATGAACTGATTTACCCCCTTACTCATAAAGCGCTATTTAACTAATATACTGTTTTAGGGTCACGTAAATAATGTCACATTATTTGACAATGACAATAGAGTGACGTTATTTACGTGACCCTTTAAACAGTATATTAGTTAAATAACGTATTATGAGTAAGACCCCCCTTACTTTAAAATATGTAATTTAAAATTTCTTTTTCAAAAAAAGGTTCTTAGTGCGAACCTATTTCAAGTAAATTTATTTTTTTGTTAATCCGATTATTCTAAAATAAAATGTCACAAATTGTTAGACAAATAGAATAATACATTCATACATTCATACATTCCTCTCCATCCTAAGGTTGTCTGGAAGAGATCGCTTCTTAGCGATAAGACCGCCTATTGTACTTACAGTAATTTTTTAATTTTAAGTTTTATTTTTATACTTTGTTAAATACTTTTTGTACAATAAAGAGTTATCTATCTATCTACATTGAGAGTAAGTACCGGCAGCAATAAAGCCTAAACAAGGTCACCATTTGTAATCCTGCCAATGTCAGGATAGTTTCATACGCGTCAATATGTTGGCTTTATGCCATTAAAGATATCCTTATTAAATAAAACATAGCACTGTTCAAGGAAATAGCCTGGAAAATTATATTGTTTAGATAAAATATTGTCTTTATTTATTATTATCTATATATCATTTCTTACTCCGTTATGTGGCGTGAAGTAAAGACACAAAATCACATTTTCATTTGAATTAAGTTCAATTGTATACTTTTTAGGATTATGTACCCAAAGGGTGCCAACGGGACCCTATTACTAAGCTTCCGCTGTTCGTCCATCCGTCTGTCTGAAAGTGCGCGTGTCTCATGAACTGTAATAGGGTAGACAGTAGAAATTTTCATCAAATGTGTATTTCTATTGCCTACCGCTATAGTAAAGAAAAATGAAAGGAAAAAAATAATTAAAGGAACCCTTCACGTGCATGTCCTACACGCAGTTGCCCAGTTTTCATTTGTTCATAAATATATGATAGCAAGAGGCAATCGAAAAAAAAAACATAATCCTGCACTGGAATCGGTAAAGGTTGTATGAGGCCAAGGGGACGGAGTCTGATGCGTTGGTCCGAGCAAATATGCTCCACAGTAGACATCAGTGTTATTGTGCTGATTTGTGCTGCTGTCGACCCAGCAGAAGGCAGAACTAGAAATGGCTAGCAATAGTCTGCAAGAAGATAATCCATAAAGGTCCCGTCCCTCAGTTGTGGGAGCAAGAAGGTGTAAATGGCTGTTTATATTTAATTTAAGTAAAGATCAGTATTTCATTAAATAATTTATTTACTTTCCAAGGCTACCAATATCAGATGACTCACTTTATTAGAACACAAGTGACTTGTCAAAAGGTTAAAACAATACGCTAAGTAGTTAGATGATACGCTCTCGAAACTTGACGTGATTCCTCATGGTGTGCAAAAACGTGCTAAAAATAACATTTTACAATAATAAGACGTATATCTGCCTAAATTAATAAATTTTTATTCACAACAAATATGTACAAAATACAATCTATATATAGAAAATTTCCTCAAGCCTGCCACTGCTTCCGATTAACGGTAAGGTTCCCAGAAGGCTGGCAGCGTTTCCTCTTTGGATAGCCAAGCTGACGCGTTAGCGGAAAAGGCTCACCCGTTGGTCTCCGGAGGTCTCATCAAATTCTGCCTACATTGGAATACATAGTAACACTTTAAATATTGAAGGGCACTCGGGTGCGTCAGAATGTTACAGGATGTTTCTAATATGGAGCAATGTCCCAATGAGTGCTATCGTTCCTGTGGCCACCAGTTGGCGCCACTAGCGAGTAAGGTCTTATCGCTGTCGTTGTACATATTTGTTAGTGCGGCAGGGCCAATAATTGATAATAACCAAAATATTGATTATCCCTCAGTGTTGCGCGGACCCGTTTTGATCCGAAAATAGGACGAAGTTTCCTAAAGACAAAACTCGCCTAAAGCAGTGGTTGCTAGCGATTCACAGGTATGTCTGCTATAATATACAAGAATTAATCTTTAAAAAAAATATGTTTCTTTGTATACCACTAAGTTGGCAAAAAAGCATACGGCCCGCCTGATGGTAATCGGTTACCGTAGCCTATGGACGCTTGCAACACCAGGGGTATCACTCGCGTGTTGCCGACCCTGCAGAAATCTCTTCACACCCTTTTTGAAGAATCCCATGCTGTACTCCATTGGGAAAACCACGGTGGGGAGCTCATTCCATAGTCCGAGCATCCGCGGAAGAAAAGTAAAACTATCGTTAGTGAAAATCCGCGATGAAAATCTCGCAAACAGTAGACGTTCAGTACATTTGACATTTCTAGAGATCCACGTTACACTAGCGTCTCTCGTGGATAATCCAAGCTTGTTAGCCCCCATTGAGAAGAAATTTAGCTACCTACCAGTGCTTTTTCGCACGTGGGACGCGCGTCCTGTAACTGCCTATAAATTAAAAAAAAGAATTCCAGAAACTGTGAGTCAACTGCATGAAATTAGTACAAGGTCCAATAGGAAAATATTTGAACCTTTTATAAATAGATTGTATTTTGAACATATTTTTGTTGTTAATAAAATGTAGTTAAGTAAAAAAAAAAAAACAGCGCTTGAAATGGAAATGGGCGGGGCATGTAGCCCGCATTTCAGATGGAAGATGGACAAAACATGTCACAACATGGTCAGGTCCAGGAAGGAAAAGAGCAAGAGGCATACCCAAAAATCGATGGATTTACTACATCCAAAAAAATTCAGGCAAGGACTGGATGAAGTTAGCCAAAGATAGAGAAAGATGGAGACAGTTGGTGGAGGCCTATACCCAAAGTGGGGCCATGAGCTAAATTTGATAATAATAAGTGTGCTTTTTTATATATTGAACCTATCTATCAAATTCATGGATTAAATGGCTTATAATAATAATAATAAAAGTAAAAAATAAAAAAGCAAGCACAGAAGCTAGAAGAGATGTATGCAAGAGAACTAATCTGATCTCTTGCATACATCCCGAAATTTATGACCAAAATTTATTTTTGAGAGAAAAAAATATTTTGCTGCTAATTGATTGACAACGGTGATCGGAATGTCCGTGTATCAGACCTTCAGGTAATTATTATATAAATAACACGATACAAAATGTACTTGTACTCGTATGTCACAAGCAAAGAACAGAAATCCTTAGAGAACAACATTTTTCTCTCAAAAATAAATCTATTTCGGACATAAATCTCGGCGACCAGATTAGATCTCGTTCATACATCTCAATCTACACTAATATAAATAAAATGACCCGTCTGTATGTTACTTTAATAGAGGTTATTTTTCAATGGCATCAGCACCAATTTTAAAATTTCTTCTGAAATATACTGCATTTTAGTTCTACCACAAAACCTTTCGTTCAAAGTGGTTGAGACTGTCATGGTGTCCTATGGATATACTTGTGATTGAAGACAATTTCACCATACGAAGTGATAATGAAAGCAATGGTGATAAGCTTAAAAAAGCTATAAAGGAACTGTCTTTCAAGTGTTGGATAGTGACTTCCTGTAGGTATCTGGCGGCAAATCTTCAAATTGCCACTAGCCAGCCAAATGGGTACCTATCACCACAGTATATAAAACCATACAGTCGTCTGATGCCTTTGATCTCGTGGAAAATGCCGACAACGTTTAGACAGTATCGCGACGGCCATATAAAGTATGCTATGTCCCGAGCTACTAACATCGTTTTGTTCGCAAGTCGGGCTCGGCTTTCCCGCGTCTCCTCACACCCAGCATGATTGCCCTGTCTAGACGTCTTCGTCGAATGACTGTATGGTTTTATTCACTGTGCTGTCACTGTGTATCGTTTTTGTTTAGAAAAGGTATTATTAACTAAAAAAATAGTTGTTCTAATTTGAAATGTGATACCATACGAGTGAAGTAGGAAGATATCGCTAGTTATGATAATAAATTTATTGATGTCACTGTACCGCGCTCAGGACAGCTTATTTATTGTTCGGAGTGTACCTAAATACGTCGTTATACGAGATAATAGTTACCGTGTGTATTGAGTAACGGGGCTTTTTAATATTTATTGGTTTAATGTTCAACGGTAAGGGTGATACAGTTTTATTAAGTAAGGTTCCTTACAAAGATTTGCATTTATCAAATTCAATGTCGGAAACGGAATTTTGACAACATTTTCAGAAAAAGATGGTGCGATTGTTACCTAAGAGCGTAGTTATCTAATGTAAAAATAACATACTTTGTTGTAACAATCTCCTCGCATTCAACATTTGCCGTAAAACCGATATCATATAATTCTTTAAAATTAGGCAGAAGACATGTTTTACGACAAAACCTAATGCGACATCGATGTTGAAAGCACTAGAATCGTGGGCTTGCATTCAGAACTTCAACTCTACATTAATGAAAAAAATAAAACAAAAAAATATTGTAAGTTTTAAGGCAAAAATATATATTCTGAGGGACTCTGTGGGTCTACTAAAAAAAACGATATCTATACGATAGTCACATACCAACCCACAGAATTTTGCGTCTAGTCATTCATCCGTATTGGTTAATATTTCAAAGTGATCGGAATATCGTGTATCGGATATCAGAATAGCCCCTCTTATTAGAATAGTACTTTCAAAATACCACAAAACTTTATGTTGTACAACGGAACCCTAAAAAGAAGCGATCATACCAAAGTTGTATTAACACGTTTGGTACGGTGATACCGTCTATACACACGACATTTAGTGGCTGTTAATCCGATACGACGGTACTTTGGGGAGCTCCCAGCGATTTATGAATACGGCCTTTTTTGATTAATGACGGTTTATAGTGCGCCTCTGCGCCCGCGCCGTATTTGCCGGCCAAGTGTAAGTTAACTCAGGTGGACTGAGTTCAGTTGGAATTAACTTAGAATTAAGAGTTGCGGCTATTAATTTAGTGCGTTGAGTTGCTTACTAACTCTTAGCTATAAAGAAGAATAAAGATTTACATATAAAAAAGAAGCTTTTATTCATTAGAGGACATATTGAGAATATTGTTTGTTGTTTGAACACAATTTTGCCATGGTGAGTGATCATATACATATATGCGGTAGTAGGTACATATATAAAGTCTGTGGACGGAAAAGGCAGTTACGTTTAAATAAAGGTTTTAAAGCAAATTTTTAAAACATATTTATTCAATTTAGTCCTGATAACAGAAAAAAGTATTATTTTTATTATAAGTAGGCTACTGACCTGTTCATAAAAGGCGACGACGAAACTTACGATGGAGCATCTGCTTATCCAGAAGGAACCTATTCTCTCTGGGCCTTGAATGTCCCTAGATTGTAAGAATCAGGAAACAGACGCCGGAAGAAAGTGCCACTCCCTCACTGTCCGCATTATAAATGAGGATGCAAAACGCTGCGTTCGTTTTTTCGGTATGTCAACAACTTACGGGTGAAACATTTCCCGGCGTTCGGTGTAAAAATGGGGATGGTGGGCTAGGGTTGAACAAGGTAAGGTACAATTATGAAC
Organism: Achlya flavicornis; assembly: GCA_947623365.1. NCBI lineage: Eukaryota > Metazoa > Arthropoda > Insecta > Lepidoptera > Drepanidae > Achlya > Achlya flavicornis. Next base: position 15,344,395 of record OX392477.1, on the reverse strand, counting down.
GAATTGATACTATCACTGGTTCGTAATACATTTAAACTGAGAAGACTCCGGAAAGAATCTTAGCATTTAAAGTCTCCATTAGCTCCCATTAAAATTGCTTTAAAGTTTTAGTATTTAAAGGATTTCTAATTTACTGTCGTCTACAGTTATGTTTGTTAATTGAGGTTATTGTCTTATTCATAGCTATCTTATAACCTTTAAGATGTGATGTATAAATCATATCTATACTAATAATAATTTTATAAAGCGGAAGAGTTTTTTGTTTGTTTGTTTAAACGGGCTAATCTCTGGAACTACCAGTCGGATTCTAAAAATTCTTTCACTAATAGAAAGCTACATTATCCCCGAGTATTGTAGGCTACTATTTTTATCACGGGAACGCGGGTGAAACCGCGCGAGGCAGCTAGTTTATCTATAAAGTGATGAGCATCGATTACAGCCAAAGCAGTCTACAGATTCAATAGGAACGGTATTGCCATCATGTCTATAGACGAGTCGCTGGAATTACAAATCCTAATTATCCTGCTTAATATTATAAATGCGAAAGTTTGTGAGTATGGATGTATGTTTGTTACTCTTTCACGAAAAAACTACTGAACGGATTTAGATGAAATTTGGCACACAGATAGAATATGTTCTGAATTAACACATAGGATACTTTTTATCCCGGGAAAATATACGATCCCTTGGGATTGCGGGTGAAACCGTGCGGGATAGCTGGTTTAAACAATAAAGTGGGGCAGCTTACACCTGTATATTTTCGGACTAAATAAGAGTGACAAAGGATTTGCTATTCTTCGAATTCCATGACGAAGGGGTTGACATCCTACAATGAGCTAGAGTTTTCATTGATAGAGAAACTTCATCAGTGAAACATAATAGTAGAGTTATTTTTAGTACCCACCTGGCGAACTACTACTCCTGGAAGTTGATAATCTTTCTGGCGCATATTAATTACTAGCTGTCCCCCGCGGTATCACCCGCGTTCCTGGTATAAAAAGTAGCCTATGTCCTCCTCCATACAATAGACTATCAGCATGCCAAATTACATGATGATCGGTTGAGTAGTTAAGGCGTGAAAGAGTAACAAACAAACAAACAAACTCAGATACGAAGTACAAATGCACTTTCGGACCAATTGTCCCCTAGGCTTTTTAAAGAATGGCAATCCCTATCCAAAGGCGAAGGTACTTATCACTGAAGGAACTTATCATCAGATGGACAAATTGCCTGCAAATCAGCCTTCTGATATACAAAAAACTACCCTATTCCCAACAATTTGAAATTCAATCTCAAAAAATCTTTTCCATCACCTAATAGAGCAACACAGCACGTGTTCAAAAAAACTAAACAACCGTAAAGTTTGTCAAAAGTTATAACAATATTTACAAAGAAAGGATTTAGCTCATATTCATTAGAAAACCGCACGAATTCCTGTTGCTTAATACCTTTAGGGGATCACTTTTTATAAAAAGACAATAGTAGCTGTGACAATTCTTGTCCATGCCTTTTGTTTCATTTTAATCCATAATGCCATAAGCATGGGGGTCTGAGTCAAAAGGTTTATTCGTTAATGAATTTGAATGACAAAACAGTCGTGAGAATCAGGTATTATAACTGTTTGACGAACTTTTTTTGGAGGTTGATTCTGCTTGGAAATATGATGTCTGGTGCTATGTTCAATAAATATTACGTTATGCCTGCATGTTGGGAAATTATTCGCTCAAAGAGCAGCTCGACTGGGGAAGCACACCTTACAGAATACCGCAGCCAAATAACTTTGTTGTGTAAAGTTGTGTTCCTGCGCGTGAGTTAGTTCGCCAGAGCTCATTGGGGAGGGGGGAAAGGTCGGTAACGCGTGAGCGATGCTTCGTATGTTGCAAGCGTACATATGACTGCGGTAACCGCTCACCATCAGGCGGGCCGTATGCTTGTTTACCGACTTAGTCGTATATAAAAAAAACTGTGTGCGTATTTTTATTCGTTGATTTTTCAATAGAATACCGCCACCACGCTCTATCATAATCAAAGTGACTTGCTTGTAACAGTTTGTCCTCAGATGCCCTTCTAATGTGCATGACCCTGCAGTTCCATTGACGCAGGTGTCGGGATCGAATGCTACAATGAGCTCGAGCTTTCGGTGTAGGAAAACATCGTGAGGAAACCATAGCACGGTGGTAGGGTACTTTGTAGTACCCGCCTGCCTGGCTACTCAGGCCCTCAAGTTGACAATCTGCCACCAAGCACCTATCGCTGTGTTCCCACAGCTGCACTTGAAAGCCAGTTCTTTCTAGGCTTTGTGTGCTTACCACCTTCGGCTACACCACTTACCATGGAGAGATAGTTTACATTATTATTATTAATTCAATATATTCAAGTAACAAAATATACCTGAAACACGGAAATACAAATTCCCTGATTTACCACAATCTGCAATGACAATCGTAAAGTTAACAATATTGCGGCTGGCACTTGAACCTGCGAGACCCTGCATTCATTGCATCAGCTAATATAACTATTTATAAGCCCGAGTTATTACTGAGTTATGATTAAACGCGCAAATCTTGCCTGTTGCTAATTTATTTTGTTAGATAATGCCTAGCCGTTTGCGTTTTATTCAAACGCATGTAGAAGGATAGGTATTCTTAATATGTTACGTACTTCGCGTTGCAGACGAGCGATTTTAATTTTCATATAATATCATCAAACTATTCTTAATTTGAAACCCGTGTTTTATTTTTTAGGCTGGGTACTTTTGGTACAACATTATAGGTTATATACATATAAAATATATACATAAGGAAAAAATCTTATTAATGCCCCTACAATGTCCTACTATTTTTTCATTCATACTTATTCAAACTAATTATACAGTTAGTAGAAATGAATAATAGTAGGGATTAAATCTCTGAGCTCATCTTAAGGTCTTTAGCCTCTGCACGCTATTTTTATTTACTATTTTTTACCGACTTTTACTTTTGCTAGAATTAAGGAGGATTGCTCCATATCTAGGTATTTATGTTTGGTTTAACAAAACGGTTGAATTACAAAGAAGTTTCACGATGAAATCAAGAAATTCTTGTTATTATTGTTTCTCATATCGTTTTATTTTACTAGTGTGTATTTTATTAACTTAGATATACTATTAGAGTACGTAGATGTATAATTAAGCTGCTCATTGATCAGATTTATTTATTCATTGGTTAAATCTAGGTAACTAAAAGTTACTTAAAAGCAGTTTATCGCGGTATTTATTCTTGTCTGTGGTCATAACTTCAAGAGCTTAAATAATGACTACTGTATAAGAATATGTCCAATTATAGATAAACCACTAAGGTTTAAGCTCTCATTAGCATATTAATAAGCATTTGATTTAATTAATGTCAGTTCAATCAATTAAAATGTTTTAAATCTGAGAATCTGAAAATCAGTTTATAGATACTAATATGATTGTAATATAGATACGAGCTACATATTTGAATCGTTTGGGGTTGAAAATCTGGGTCCGTGGGGGCCGAGCAGTCACCATCTTTTTCGCGAAATATCTAAACGCCTGGCCGAAGCATCTCGTGACCAGAATGCTGGTCACGAGATGGTGAATTTTAGGCGATGATAGCTCAGTGGTAGTGACGTCGGATACCGAGACGAAGGTCCCGGTTTCGAATCCTACAATGTGCTTGAGCTTTCGGTGAAGGAAAACATCGTGAGGAAACCAAAGCACGGTGGTAGGGTACTTTGTAGTACCCGTCTGGCTGGCTACCACCCTCAAGTTTAATACCTATCGGTGTGTTCCGATAGCTGCACTTGAGAGCCAGTTCCTTCTAGACTTTGTGTGCTTACCACCTTAGACCACATCATCACTTAACATGGTGAGATTGTGGTCAAGCACAGGCCTATACACCGTAAAAAAAAAAAATATATACCTCGGGCAGAGAATCAGCATTGCCATTCAACGTGGCTTCAATGCCGCCAGCATTCTGGGTTGCCCGTTGCCCTCTTAAAACCATTTTTTCATTTAGTTTATTACTTTTCATTTATATAGATTTTACGGATTTCATGATTTTATATTTTATCAGATAAATAAATAAAATAAATAAATATCCTGGGACATTCCTCACACACGGTCATCTGATCCCAAACTAAGCAGAGCTTGTACTATGGAAACCAGATAACTGATATAATACATATACTACTTTTAGTTTGTAAATACATACTTAATATACATAATTACACACAGACTCAGGACATACAGACATGTTCATGCACACAAATGTATGTCCTGTGTGGGAATCGAACCCACGACCTGCGGCGCTATAGGTTAAGACTCCACGTCTTAGCCAACTGCGCCAACGGGCCCGTCGATATATATTTTAGTCGAGATAGATTTGTTGTTAAAAAAAAAGTTTTATTATTAAGTGTAATTATAATATGGCGGGTCACTCGCATCCCTCCAACGCGAAGAGGGCGGTTGTATTGCTGCTTGCGTAACTGGCCCCACCAGTTTTTCTTGTTATGGTTTTTATTTACTTCCATGAAGTTATTAGCAGTGAAATTAGTAAATCTGAGAGATAGCGCATACCGTTATTTCGTTCAAAGAGCAGCTCGGTAAAACGTGAATGATGCCCCAAATATTGCAAGCGTTCATACGGCTACGGTAACCGCTTGCCATCAGGAGGCCGTACGCTTGTTTACGGACTTTGTCATATAAAAAGATAGAAAAGTTGTTATGAATATTTATTAACTGAAATGTCGAAGCAACTTTAAAATTGCCCGACTGTTCACCCATATGGCATAGGTGTCTCTCAGGGTTCACATCTAATCCCCATATTATAAAGTTGACACTTATCCGGACGATCGACTAAAATATTTTGATACAATCGCACGCAGATAAATGTTGTCGATATATCAATGGGTATCTGTGGCTCTTACTTCATATGCGGCCGCTTTTCTTATCGGATCACGCTCTCATAACTCCCGCTTGCCACTATCCATCTTCAGATTATCAATGACGTCTATATTTAGGTATATTTTTGTTTACTCCATCTTTGTAATCGGTGCTATTAGATTTCATCCCGTTCTAATGTGTTTCAATTAATCCGTGTCTACAATGCGCTTTAGAAAAAGATTGTTTTTTTTTATGTTTCACTATCATGATATAAGATTTTATGTTATTATCTAATGATAAATGTTATTTAAAATGTCGTCACCTTGTCATTCTTAAATGCTAGAATAGGAATTTGATTAATATGCATGATGTGCACTCTATATAATTATGTTTTGACAGTATTGATGATACATTACTATGATACAATCGAATTATTGCATCAGGCGGAAAACGGCTTCTGTCTGGTAAAACTTAAAATGTCACGAAACAATTGCAGATCAACACAAAAACGCGTCTTCAATAACAGTTTTTTTTTTTTTTTTTATACCACTGTGTTGGCAAACAAGCATACGGCCCGCTTGATGGTATACAGTTACCGTAGCCTATGGACGCTTGCAACACCAGGGGTATCATTCGCGCGTTGCCGACCCTGAAGAAACCTCTTCACACCCTTTTTGAAGAACCCCATAGAATATTACTACAAAGTGAATTAAATTAATGCTTTCAGAGTTATCTATTACTGCTATAGTTTTAATGAGTGCAGTGATTAATGAGTACTATTTAAAATATCCTAAAGGCTATTTGGAAGATGTAGATTAAGTAATGTTGAATGTATACATATTAAACTCGTAATAAACATGTATAAATTAGGATTAATTTATGCTGTTCAGATCGAGAAATGAGATTCAGATTTTATTTCCGTTACAAAAAATATGTAGTTCGTGTTTAATAGATATTACTTTTTTAAGTGGTAAGCTTTACTATAAATTCCCACAGATGATTAATAAATCCTCACAATATCGTCAACTAATAAAAACATGTGTCGATGTCAGTACACCTACACTAGAAAAAAAAAACTCCCCGTACAATACCACAGTAGTGTACAGTCACCAATTGTGCCGTGTGTGAACCGGGCCGCGCCTTGACCGCGCTCACAAATAGTGGTTTATTCTTTTACCTGCCTTGAGATTGTACATAGGATATCCGTGTGTTTTGGACTGTACTTTTTGGTGGCACTTCGTTCTGTTTTTGAAATTAGGCTGATGAATTCGCGACAGTTTCGGAACGGTGTTCCATTTTCTAAATTTAAATCGTTTTCTTCTAATTTTAAATTCGATTTGGAAATTTATACCTAAGTACTACACGTGCGCGACAAGTTGAGACCCGCGCTACCCGGCCACTTCCTCTGAACTTCCCCAATGGCGCCTGTATTGTACTGCAACTTGACTGTGACGTCACCGTGCTCAGGTCTCAATTTATCGCACACGGGAAGTTTTGTTTTGAATTTTATTCATAGTAGTTACCTATCATTACATAAAGAATTAGTTTTATTTTATTATGATCCAGAATTTATTATAATGAGCCGTGTTCTGGCTGTTGATTTGTCACCAAGCAACTTACCTACTCCTGTGTTCCAACAGCTGCACTTGAGAGCCAGTTCCCTTCTGGGGTTTGTGTGCTTACCGCCTGCGGCCACATCATCACTGGCCATGGTGAGAATTGTGGTCAACTTTTATAAAAAAACTTAAAAAAATGCCTACAAATCAAATATAGTGACTTCATGTCGTGAATATTATGCGATGCGTGAACGTCAGAGCTATGAAAAGTTTACTAGTACACTAGAATCCTTTGAAAGCTTATAGTATTATACCTTTAGAATAACGATGGAATTTCTACTACTTAACCATTGAAGTGCTACATTAAACGACCAAAGCGAATCGATCTAAGTAGAGCCTATTTCAACACGCATAAAAGTTGCGTAAAAGGCTTGACAAGTTAGAAGTTTTATAGTTCATCATCGTTTCAAATAGATCCTTTAGAAATTCAAGCGTTAAGTTTAAATATTTATAATGACGTCATTTAAATCTCATCCCTATGAATGATCAGGGTTTGTTGTGGATATCTTTAACATAAATAAAAAAAGTAATAGTGCTAAGTATCATAAGGTCCATTGTAGTAAGACGTAAGTAGAAAAGGCAGGGAAAAGAGTGCAGCGAAGTGCCTTTAGCTGATTCTATTGAACTCAACTAATGTCCTGACATATTTTGTTAAAGGAGTTTTTTTTTAAAGAAAATTCTACTGCTCACTTTGAACATTTTGCGGTAATAATACATTAATTATTAACCAATGATTTTATAAGTAAACGAGATAGATAGTTTATAAACTTTCAAAGTGGCATGTTAAAACTGTGCTACTTAGCTCACTTTATCAATGAGCGTCAACGACATGTGTGACAGTGTGCCAACAGTGTCACAACTCATCAAAGCACATAACTTTAGTTCAACCTACAACGTTTATTTCGCTGCAAACAAAAACTTGCTCATATTCAACATTTATTTCGCTCGGTGTTTTCTACCGTATATATAATGGGGAGAGTTTTGACCTAGTCCCATCATCACCTTTCTACCATCGCACTGCTCGCCGGCGATGTGGAGTTCATTCTCACATCTTCGAACCGCCTTGATCGTCCACACAACGTTTTAATCGGACGTTCTTACTGTGGACCATTAGGATGTGGAATGAGCTCCCCGTTACGGTTTTCCCTCAACGCTACGATATGGGGTTCTTCAAAAAAGGCGTAAAAAGAGCTCTGCAAGATCGGCAACAAATTGGTAATCCCGCTGGTATTGCAAATGTTCATAGGCGGCGGTGACCACTTACCATCAGGTGGCCCGTCTGCATACTTGTCAACTTAATTATATAAAAAAAAAAATATGAATTTCCGATTTCAATACTATCAATGGAGCATCTTCCATATTTATTCGGTTACCATCGATATCCTGTTTCAAAACTCCGAAGCCAAGTCATCATTTACACCAATAAAAAGGCAAAGTTTACAACCTATCACCGTTTGACGCGTCACTGACAAAGTTCAGACTAGAAATCTCGTGTCGAATGCTAACTAGATTATATTTAGACGGTGGTTTTATCTATATGTGGAGATCGGTACAAACAAACCGATTTGTTACGTTATTTATCAGTGGATGCGCCTGACGGGGCGCAGGGCCATAAGGTTCACACTTTTATGTAACTGCGTCAGTTTAGTGATGTGAGCGTGATGTGCTTATGAACTTATGAATATTAATGAAATGAAATGAAATGAAATGAAATGAAATGAAATGAAATGAAATGTATTTATTTGTCACAATTTTGCGTAATATATGATGAGGTGTTAAATGCGGAATAAAGTATCAGCAAAATATACCGCTCAAAACGGCGTACAAATATTAAAAATAAAAATAAATTTGAAAATTACATATTACATACTAATAATTCAATTACAATTTACTATTTAATTACCATTACATATCAACATTATGTCATTTTTCATAATTTGGAATGTCATGTAAAAAATCATTCACAGAATAAAATAAATTTTCCATTAGCCACTTGTCAATGATGTATTTAAATTTACTGATGGGAAGTTCTTTAAAACGGTCAGGAACTTTATTATAAATTGTTATTGCCATACAGTATGCATTATTTTTAAAAAGTTGTAGTCTACAATTTGGAATTCTTAACCTAAATTTATGTCGAGATTCTAATGATTTTGCATATTTTTCAAAATGATTTGGGTACATTTTTATAAAAAGACATATTTCCTTAATATACAAGCAGGGGAGAGGGAGTATTTTTAATCTCCTAAACAATGGCTTACAAGAATCTCTATATTTAGCATCACATAAAGCTCTTATACATGATTTTTGGGCTATAAAAGCCTTATTGGAATCAACAGAGTTACCCCATAGCATTAAGCCATATCGCAGAACCGATCCCACGTATCCGTGATAAGCAGACATAGCCGCATCCAGCGATACGGTTTGTCTTATATGTCTTAATGCATATATAAATTTATATACTCTCTCACAGACACTTTCTACGTGTAGTTTCCAGTTGCAGTATTTGTCCAAGGTGAACCCTAAAAATTTTGATTCATTAACTTCTTGAACTTTGACATTTTTGTGAATAACATTGAGTATTAAGGGTTTTGATTTATGAGTACCAAATTGCATTATATTAGTTTTAGAAAGATTTGGTTTTAAATTATTAGAATGTAACCATTTTATTAAATTTTGTAACGTATTATTGATGTCATTTTCTATCATATTTGGCGACTTATTTTCTATTACTACAGTTGTGTCATCTGCAAATAAAAAACACTGATGATTGGTGATGTGTGTGAGGTCGTTAATATACATTAAAAACAAAAACGGTCCTAAAATCGTTCCTTGGGGAACTCCTGTGCTGTTTACTCTATATTTTGATCGACAAATCGTTTTCATTTTAGTTTGTTCTTGAATGTTGCTTACCTCTGTACATTGATGTCTATTTTCCAGATATGATTGAAGCCATTCTAGCGCATTACCACGTATACCATACTGTTCTAATTTTTTGAGCAATATTTTATGAGAAACGAAATCGAAAGCCTTGCTCATGTCCATAAAAAGAACAGCAGTAGGGATTTTATTATTAATATTTTCAGTTATCTTTTTAGTGAGTGAAAAGCATGCCAGGGTAGTGGAACTATTTTTCCTAAACCCAAATTGTTCAGGATTGATTAAGTTAAATTTATCAACAAACTTATTTAGTCTTAAGTACATAACTTTTTCGAAAATTTTAGATATGATAGGAATAAGTGTGATTGGTCTATAATTGTTACTATCTGTTTTATCTCCTTTTTTAAATAATGGTTTTACTACTGAGCATTTTAAACGATCAGGATACTTTCCTTGTATAAATGATAGATTAATAATATATTTAAGAGGACCTACTATATATGGTAAACACTTTTTTAATAGTTCTGTAGAAATATTATCGTAACCTACAGACTTCGTATTGTTCAGAGAAAATATAATTTTGGCGACTTCGTTTTCATCTGTCGGCAAAAGAAAAATTGTATTATTATTTGATTTGATATTATTATTATTAAAATAGTCAATATGTACATCAGGGTTTGATTTAGTTATGTCAATGAAGTAGTTATTAAAATGTTCACAAATGTCTTGGGGATTAGTTAATGATTTGTTATCAATATTATTATTAATCAATTCAATATAATTATTTTTTAAACTTTTGTTAACACCCTGTTTTATTATATTCCAAACTGTTTTACATTTATTGTTAGATTTTTTAATTATTTTGTTATTATAAATTTTATGAGAACTGTGTACACATTTTTTAAGAATTTTTGAATAATACCTATATTTATGTAATAATTGTATCTTATTGTTGTTTTTGTTGTTTTTATATTGAAAATATAGCGATCTCTTAATTTTGCTGCATTTTTTAATACCATTACTTAACCACATTGAGCCTGATTTACCGTTTTTTATCTTCACTCTTATAGCGGGAAAACATAATTTATGAAAAAGACATAAATAGTCATGAAAACAGTCGAAAGCTTCATTACAATCAACCTTCTCATAAACTTCGGAAAATGACAATGCTGCAATACATTTCAAATATTTGGTTATATTTTCTTTGTGATAATCATTATGTACTTCAAACCAGAATGGAATTGCTTTTTTGTTATTTTTTATAGGGAATGTTAGAACTTGCGCAGTTTCATGATCAGATAGACCAAGAGGATGGGTTTGACCTTGGGCTCCATTAATATTAGATGCTATTTGATCAATGCATGAATTTTGCCGTGTGGGGACGTTAATGTGCATTTTAAATCTATATGAAATAAGTAGATCTTGAAGCTCCTGTGAGTATTTATTATCTTTTAAGGTATTTATATTCCAGTCTCCACATAAAACAACCTTTTTATTACCTTTCGTTTTAGTTAAGTGACGTAAAAGCAAATTTAGTTTATCAAAAAATAATTGAATATTAGATGTGGGTGTTCGATATATACATATAATTATAAGATTTACGTCAGTCAATCGAGTCCCACAGCATTCAAAATCATGTTCTTTAGATATTTCGGTACAAAATGGAATATCTTGACTTTTCGTGCAAGATTCAACCAATATACATGTGCCCCCTCTTTTTTTACCCTTTCTAGAATACGAAGAAGCTAATTTGTAGTTTTCTATTTTAAGATTAAATTCGAAACCTTTCGGAATGAAAGTCTCGGATAAACATATAGCATCAATTTTATTATTGTTATCATTGAAATCGTTAAGTACTATTTCTAAATTATAACTTTTATTTATTGCTCCACATATATTTTGATGCATCACTTTGAAATAATTAGTTTTAGACACGAAAAAGCTTTTCCGTATTAGTTGTAATATTATTAGATATTTTAAAATAGTATGGTATGGTTCCTTTTTTATGTTCCAAATCTTTCCCATAAGTATTTGTATATATGAGATTATTATTTGATACTGTTTGATTCTGTTTTAATATTTGAGATTGTTTTTCAAAAAAATAGGGAATAGTTCCTTTTTTATGTTCGGGTTTCTGGTTAATATTTGTAGAAGAACCACGTAATTTATTACGGATCATTTTAAAATCTAAAAATTCTCGTTTATAATCTAAGGTATCTATTGCAATATTGATTTTATTGGCTAGCCATGATTGCTCATACGAGTATATTTTATTTTCAAAGTTATCTTTTACAACCGGTATGAATGTGCAATTATCAAAGTTTCTTATTAGGAGTTTGATGTTCATATTTAACATTTTTAGATTAAGGTATGGGTTATGGGTTACTTCTAGGACAAACACCGGGCAACTCCCTAACATTGCAAGTGCAATACTGAGGTCTGACAGGATTTTAAACGGATTAGGATCGTTAGCACCTACCGCTATGATAACTCTGTCGTTTCCGGAAATTGTATTTTTCAGTGAATTACAATAATTAAGAGCATTGCAGCTGTCTGCACCGGGATAATTGAAAGATGACACTTTGTATTGGTCATTCCATTTGTTTCGGCGTGATTCCCATAATATCAAAGATAATCCTGTGATTTGCTGATCTCCTAAAATATATATTGTCCCATTATTTTGTTTATTGATCGCGCAAAAATCGACTTTCGTCGTCATTTTGAGTTCAGTATGATTGGGATTATTGTTTTCCATGTTAGGTGCATTGTTTTCATCTTGATGACGTACTTTCTTCAACTCGGTTATATTCTTCGCAGAGACGGATTCGGGAGTTGTTTTACTATTCCCATCTGTATTACATTTTTGAGGTGGAACCTGGTCTGGAAAAAGATTTTTTATGGTATGTAGAGATGTTTTATTTTTGTCTTTTGATACATCCTTCTTTTTTATTGAAGATATAGGTGTTCTGTTGGATATCCCATCAAATCCTAACTGTTTATAGAGTTTTAAAGTTTTTTGATATTTCTCTACAGTTTCCTTAAGCTTCTTGTTCTCCAGGCACAAATCGTCAATTTGTTCGTGTGCCGAGTCCAATTCTGTGTTTAACGATGAAATTCGATTCTTCAAATCAGAAATTGTATTTATTTCGTCAAATGATACGTTGGATAAGCTCATTATTGTTGTCTCCAATGCGCTAGATGTTGATGAATTGATGTCGTCGTATGACTGTGACCTTATTGTTTTTTTCCTAAATGTTATATTATCAGAACTCATTGTTAATATTTGGTTAACTTTGCCAGTAGTAATTGTGTAGTTTCAAAAACTAATTTTGCCGGGACGCGAACTGTGAACCTGCGTCTCGTTGTGTGGGTATGTATGCTAAGCCACAGAGCCAAACCGTCAGTACTTAAACTGACAGAAATCGTGATCTGTACGAACAACTTTTGTAATGAGTTCAATGAGTGGGTTGACGATTCAGCAGTCGCATATTGATGATGATTTTATTTCACTTTTACCCACTCACTCAAATTATAAAATGTCTTTTGATTAAAAATTGTAATGTTTTGTGTTTTGAACTATAATTATGGTATTGTTTATTTAAATTATTCAGTTAGTTGCTGCTTATGAGTCTTATGAATAAAATGTCACTGTTTATGCACTTATTTATAAAGATTTTAATTAGAGCTTTAGACACTTTTCACTTGGGTTTTAAATTATGAAATGTTCAGTTATTAATGTTGACATAGGTCTGAAAACACTTTCACTTACTATTTAGGTTACTATGCACAGATTTTTCATAGAATTAACATATAATTCAAACTTGAAGTATTTTTTTATAATTAAATAACACGGAGCTAATGTGTACAAAACGACAGCGCCATCTCTTTTTTAACTTAATATAATTATTAAAAATATAATTATTAGTATATAAGGGAAGCTGCTGTACCTTGATACATTTTTCATTAAATTATTTATAACAATAAAAGTATGATGCCTTTGCTGATGAAAATATTTGTAACTTAAAAAGAAACTAAATGAGCTCAAAATATAAAATATACAGAAGCACAGGTTACCATCTTCATAGTTAGCATAGTGTAGCATGATTAGCCGTTCTTAATCGATCGGCAAAGTTAAGCTACGTCTGTCTTGGTCGGTACCTGGATGGGTGACCGTCTAGTGGTATTTCATATCGAGCGTTTCCGTGCTTGGGAAGGCACGTGAAGCCGTTGGTCCCGGTTATCACTTAATTGTGATAGTCGTTAAGCTAGTTGGATGCCTCCTAGGCGGCTTGAAAAGTTCCAACAGTAGGTTGACCACTAGCCTACCTCCACCAATCCGCAGTGGGCACGCGTGGTGGAGTATCTGCCCATTCCCTTTCACCCTCATTTGTGAAAGGAGTCCTGTGCTTAGCAGTGGGACATTATAGGCTGATGATGATGATGATGATGATACAAAAGGTACATGTCTTCTCGGCAAAAATGTATGAAAATCTGTAATTTTTTTTTGCGATAGTGCGATTAGTCTGGTCTATAAATATGTCTTGTTATTGTAAAATTCGAATTGTCAGTTTGAACATAATATTAGGCTTTAACACAAGTCCATATTTTTTAAGCTTCACTACAGCTAGCGCTTTTCGTATACATAGTATTAATATTTTTTCCATCTCCCGTGCTTACGATTTGTAACCGAAGAATCTTTTTAAATATTAGATCAATGTCCTGTAAGCCCACCACTAGCGTGTAATTAATAAAGTAATACGAACTTCAGACCGCGGTGCAGCACAGCGCTGCGCAAGAGTTGACGTTTGATAATTACTGACCGCGCGCACTCGTTTCCTTGAATGTACTTTAAATGTGTAAACGTCTGCCATGTACAGGTTAGAAGAAAATCCCTAGGCCTTTTTTTTGTGTACTGCTGCTACTACTAAATAATTTCGTTTTTTTTTATTTGGACTAGAACAAAGGTAGGTAGGTACCTATCGGTAATGAGAGACTTAATTTTCATAGAAAACTAATACTACTTTCTATTAACTTGCATGGTGCAGGCAGATTACGTACGCTATAATAGTAAAATTGCAAATTCCAAAAACCAGATTAAAGTTGACATTTATAAAATCAGTTGATATTTATATAACCGACTGTACCTGCTCATCATTTTTGCGTGTACTCATAATGCCAACGGGTCCGGTCAACATTCTAACCTCGTGTCGGGTTACATACTCTAATCCTATATGACGACGTTTAAATAGATTATTTATTCCGAATAGACTGCAATCGATGCTCGCCAACCACATTACGCCCACAACATAAGATGCGAGACGATCTCCTCACATCCCTCTAAGATTTCTCCCGTATTCAATTTATAAATCGATTTTATTGTTGCCCTTTATTAAGTTAAACTTCGAGTTTAGATGTCATTCGAATAGTAACTTATCGATTATTGATTCTCATAGAAAAATGTATTCGATTTCCGCTACGCATTTGATAAATATCGAGAAAGTTTACGTTCTTTCTATATCATATACCTATGGTTAACAAAGATTGTTATCTAAATAATAAATTATGGTGTCATTAACTATTCCATGCCCATTTACTTTATAATCTATACCTACATCATAATCCTTTATGTAGGACATACGAATATATGAAAATATTTTAGCGTCACTGTTGACTCGGTATGGATTTACCAAAGGCCTTTGACAGCGTTGACCTTGATGCGGTATGGTTCACACCGTCCCTTCACTGTGAAAATGTGGAAAAAATCACGACAATAGCGCGGCCCTCGCGCATGGACCTGGACAAGACAATCGATTATAGTAATTCGTATGCACTTTATTGATTATTGTCAACGTTAGATTGAATTGGGAAATAGGAGTGCTTCAAGGTTGCGTTTTATGTCCGCTACTCTTTTTTGTCAGTTGCGATGTCCTGCTGACATACTTCTCATGTTTGAAAATATTACGAATATATGAAATAATTAGTTTTTTTGTCGATATCAAAACAGAATCATAAAAACTTGACAATGATTAAACACTGAAAAATAATGTGATAAAAATTACATTAATAAACAGAATATATTTATTCAACAAGTAATTTTTGTCTACAGTTTATACAAATATAAACAGGCAATAAATTAAGTATTTTAAAAACTTGTCTCGTATAAATTTTAAAGATTATAATATCCATAACGAAATCGACAGTGACTGAAATATGTGTGAGGAACATAACCACATAATATGAATTTTAAAACCTTTAAAATTATCATTATCACTGGTGAGATATTGTTTATTGTAAAGGATAAACAAATTGAATCTTGAAATAAAAATCTTGCGAACAAACAAATACAATCTAAGCTTTCGAACAAGGAAGTCCATAATTGGTGTTAAATCAAACATGGGCTAAAATTCTGCGTGAATGGAATCTTCGGATCAGAGATGACCGTAGGTTCCGCCGGGCGGAGATGCTATCTCAGAACACCTAGCCCTCGGTGTCGACGATCCATGAATAAATGAAGGTGCATTTGTTTTTTTTTGTTTTTTTTCGCATTGTATACATACTAACTTATTATTTTTCTGATGTATAAATAAATGCATCTTTGTAGTGATTTTATGATTGTAAGTATTTTAGGGCATCCTTTGATAATTATAATTAATTTGCAACTTGACTGAAACGTTCTATCTGTTATGCTTTTTTTAACATGTTGTTATCTGTCCATAGGGATCTAATTACCGTTCGGTTTTTGAATGATAAAATATTGAATCCATGAAATACTTTGCACACCTTTCATCAATTGTTGCATACGTACTCTCACAGATACCATTTCTAAATTTAAAAAAGTCTCCTCCAAACTAATTTGCCAGCTCCAAAAATCCTTTAGCATCTCCTGGCGCGTGCGCAAGGAATTTAACGCCAAATCGCCGTTGCCCGGGCGCACAGTAATTGCAGCTTATCTGTGCATTGTTCGACTAAGGAGCACAAGGCTGCGCGAGCGTTGACGTGTGAGCGTTTAGTTTAGACGATTGTCTGTCCGTCTGTCTGTGTATGTATGACGGTGACCGGTATTGTGTATGAGACTTCATTTGTTTTTAATTTAAGCATATTATCTTCATAGATTTTTATGATTATTTATATTTTTATCATGCTATTAAGCTATTACTGCTATGAGTTAATGAAAAAAAAACTGTGATTCAGAAAAGGATTTTAGTTTTAAAAACAATGTTTTTTTTAAATATAATATCATTATCAACTAAATATCTTCTTTAAAAATAAATATCTTCTTAGATCATCATTATCGTTCAATGTTGAGAACCAAAACACTGGTCTGGTTTTCCGACGTGGTATTAACAAAAAAATACAATGTTTACGAGCTAATTGATGCAAATACTTTGACTTTGCATTCAATTTGCATCTTTTCAAATGCAGAGTGAACTTTTTTGATACAGTGCACGATTAATTTTTAAGGTCACACACACTTTTTGCGCGTTCGGTTGAAACATTAACGCGAAGATGCTTGATTGAAAGGCCGCATGCTGTTTTCTTGCGATGTAGTTATAATTTTTTGTTCCACAGTTTGTGTTATGAACTATTTTTAATACAATTGATGCTGTAAATATGCTAATTTCGTCTTACCAAAAATGTTTACTACTCTACAAAAATTACCTTAAATACATTTGATTCCTTGATTATTTTGTCAAATCTTCTTGAAATTTTAATGATTAAAGTGAAAAATCAATAAGATTTTGAAGGTTTTGCTTTGGATATTATGTTTCACCACAATATCACCATTGTGTGGCCTAAAAAGGAACTGGCCATCAAGTGCAGTTCCCGTTATACACTGATGCTTAGCAACAGATCTTCATCTTGAGGATGGTAGCATTGGTTTCCTTAAGATATCTTCCATCGAATGCTCGAATTAAATTTCTCTAATCTACTGCTCTGCTGAAGCCCTCGTAGTGTTGCATCATTAGCCGTTCCTAATCGGTCGGCAAAGTTAAGCTACCACCGGTGAGCCGACCTGTGAGGTGGTGTGGTGAGTAGTACCTGGATGGATGACCACCTAGTGGTATTTAAACTCGCTTTTGAAGGCACGTAAACTTGTTGGTCCCGGTTATCACTTAATTGTGATAATCGTTAAGCTAGTTGGAGGCCTCATAGGCGGCTTGAAAACTCCTACAGTAGGTTGACCACTAACCTACCTCCAACAATCCGCAGTGGACATTCGTGGTGGAGGTCTGTGCTGAGCATAGCGACATTATAGGCTGATGATAATGATGATGGTGATGAATCTACTGCTGATATTGGCCTGCTGTATAGATTTCCTTATAAAGTGAGTCTTAAAAGGATAACCTTGTCACTTCACTGGAATCACTTGTAAAGTGGTATAATTTCCGATGCTAGTTCACTTGCCATTTTGTCGGTCGGTTTCAGCGCAGTAGTCACAGATACGATCACGAATGCGCGAGGAACCTTTGTTTCTTTGCGAACAATTATTATTATGAGAACAATTATCGCTGTGGATTAATTATTATTTATATAGTTGTGTTATGACTTTGTAAAGTGTGGCCTTGTTGAATGTTTGAGTTGAGTTTCGGGATTCTAGTTTTGTTTTTTTTTTATGTTAAATCGGTTTGCGACCCTCGACTGACCCCATGAGGATGTAGCACGCTATGACGAGGCCGAGGATGTAGCACGCTTATCCAGACATCGTGATATGGTTACCTTGCATCTTTGATGGATTCGAATCGAATTCGTCAAGGCATTTGACGTCACTATCACTGATGATTGTGTTAATTATTTATTACTAGCTGTCCCCCGCTATTCCACCCGCGTTCCCGGGATAAAAAATAGCCTTAATGTCCTTCTCTATACCATAGGCTATCTGCATACCAAATTTCATGATGATCCGTTGAGAAGTTGAGGTGTAACAAGCAAACAAACTCACGTTCGCATTTATAATATTAGTTGGGATTAGGGTTTCGTTTTTCCCGACCTTTTTCCATTCCCGGGACCCGGGAATGAAAAAAATGACTTCCCGGGAATTCCCGATTCCCGGGAAATTTTAAAAGTTGTTAGTTTTGTTATTTTAACGTATATAAAGTCAAGTAAACCACGTAATTTAATTAAATTAGCAATTTATTTGTCTCAGAAGTAAATAATAGTACATTATGAGACGTGTGCAAAGTTGGTAATCACACGAGACGGTACCTATTAAGCAAAGGAACCCGAGAGTGTAATGATCAATGCACACGCGTGTCATACGACGTTTTTCAACACACTTGTGAGGAAAAAAACAAACTTGTATTTTTTTCCCACAGATTACAGAATACTTCAGATCGAGCGCGCGGAACACGGGCGTGAGGCCAACACACCAAATACAGATTCAAAAGTAAATACAAACTTGAGTCAGTACGAAACAAGGCTTCGTATTGTAAGTACGTCACTAGTGGCAAAATTGTTCTTAAAAATTATGCCGTCCTGCATTTTGAAATATTGTAAAAATTGTTCCCAAAAACAAAAAAAGGAAGACGGAATGTCGTTTCATAGGTAATTATAGATATTTTCACTTATTTGTATTATTTTTTCGTGTATTTGTCACTGATCACTAGGAACACAAAACCTCAACAAAAATCAGTTGGTGTTGCTAGGTTACATCGAAAGTATTTTCCTTGAAGTCGTGGTATTATGGGGCCTTGTAAGATCGATCGATTTAACAAAAATAAATAGGCAAGAGAAATTGATTGGTACCATATGAAAAAATAAATGGCGCTTATAGTTTATGTGAACGGGCTGAATATTAGAATGTATAGGTAATTGATGATGACCCTGATTCCAAACGCCATTTTTTGAATGCTTCCGATTAGAACCGAAAAAATAAAAAGGAATCCTTATGTTGTGAGTCCGTCCGTCTGTCCGTATATTACAGCGTTACATTTCAGCAACCACTAATGATTTTGTTATTGAAGATAAGTTTTAAATATTGCTTACTCAAACATATTGAATATGAAACATGTTTTTTTGTATAAGGTGCCGAAATTATGTATTCGAATTATGATAAAAATATTAAAAAAAAAAAAACATAATAGTGGAGTAGAGTAGGTTAGGGTATAGAGTAGGGCACCACGCAAACGAAGTCGAGCATATATGGCAGAAAAACGTTTGTCAGGTCAGCTAGTAAAATATAAAATATAATTTTATTAAACATACATACATTTTATTGAGCTTAATAAAAATAGTAATAGAAAAATATATATTAATATAAGATTTCATTATATAGCAAAATTAGAAACGAATGCTAGAGTTATAGGTGACAAAAGGCAATATTTTAAGAAGTTAGTGCAGAATAAAGGCTGTTAAACTCAATTTCACATATGATGAGTCGTCAAGGTCAAGGGCTTTTTACCAATATCTTGTGAAATTCCATTTGATTACTCTGAAATAGTACTCTCAATATTTCATGAAACCTCGCTCTATCATAGTATAATATTCCCTTTGATTAAGGATACATCCAGATAGTGTCGCAGTTGTGCACGCGTCGATAAAAATACGCTCTAACTGTTAGGGGCTAAATCAAATAAAAATAAATAAAAATGCAAAATAATGATCAATATTTAAATTTCTTTCGATTTTAATTGTAATATTTTAACAACTACTATCATTATGAACGTAATTATAACAAGCAGAATGACGCAGAGGGAGCGTAAAACGTAGCTGTTACGCGCAGCAGCCTATAAAAGTTGGCCTGTTTTGTATATTCGTGTAGTATGGCGACGTTCTTTCTAGGTATATTTATTTCCTTTATTATATCGAAATGAACATTAACCATTGAGAAATCTAATAAAATACCATGTGTCACCGAAGTCATGCTATTTGAAATCCACTATAATGTATGTTACCTATTTCTATTTTATTAAATGATGACATCTCTGTATTCATTTCTTTTTTTTATTAATTTAACTTGGCAAATTCTTTATTTTTTAACATGGATTATTAGTATAATGCTGGTAATTTGGTCATATTTTTATTGACTTAATCCATTCTCAAATCACAAGCCTTTTCTGAATATATTTATTTGAAAGTATAGTTTTAAGTTGATAATAACCATCCAATAAAAAACGTGGGAGTTTTTTCTTCATTATCCTGGAAGCCCTACACGCAGCCTGGCAGCCCTAAATGCAGCCTGGCATCCCTAAACGCACACTGTCACACGTGTTCCTACAGTCCTCTCACGCACACATAGCTAAATACGAGCCTCACAGTGCTTGTCCCATACATTACATCTGAGTATTCTGTAATCTGTGTTTTTTCCCTAGATTTTTTGATAATAGTCAATGAGAACGTCAACAAATATGGCGCGCAAGTTCTTTTTTTGACAGCAAAACTGTTTTAACCGTTTAAATTAAGAATGCTTCGTCTACGCACATATCAATAGCGTTGAGTTACAAACTTACATAATCGGTATTATACCTATCATAAAACTGTGCGGTAATGTAAATTAAAAAGCACTAGTGCGTCATAAGCTACATTATGATACTAAAAACGGCGCAATAAATGTCAAATTACGAGCATGAGTTGAAAAAAAAGTTTACTAATTCACAAGGAACGAACTATGCTCGGAATTTCTCTACGAGACAGGGAAACGACGACCATTCGTAGGAGAACAAAAATTACCGATATAGATCTTAGTGATAGCAATGGGCAGGCCACATCGCTCGAAGACGACGCGAGTGGCGACCACGTACTCCTGTACTGTACTGTACTGTACTGGGACGACCTCCCACCAGACGGATCGGTGACCTGGTCAGTGTCGCTGGGCGCCGCTGGATGCAAGCGGCCCAAAATCGTTCGAAGTGGAAGTTAATGGGTCTTTGTTCAGCAGCGGACTTCCTTAGGCTGATATGATGATGATGATGTGCTTTACTTGACTTTGACAAAAATGCTGATAAGCTTTATCTCCAAAATATGTATTAAAAAAATATTAATGTAACTTTAATTTTCTTCAAAATTACGCGCATTCAGTGATTTTCTCTAAATTCGGCAGTTTAGAAACTACCCATAGTAACTATGTATGACCTATAGTTTGATATGATTATTTATAATTTTCTACTTATGTTTGTGTGTGAGACACAAATAGGTAATTAAATTAAATTATGTATTTTACTTGACTTTTGATAGGTTATAAACATGTTACAAACAAACATGTTTTTATGGGTATTTTCGGAGAACTTGAAATTTTTCTAAGAAAAAAACGTTATCTCCACAAATACAGCAGTTCCTTTCAGCGATTTCTCATAAGCTTGTAGTTCAGTTCGTTCGATTTCGGTGGATATCGACATTTGTTTTAATATCGTATGCAACATCTTTGTGTTTCAAAGGTTTTTCGTTAATGTTGACCAATATTTGCAGTGTTTTAGAGCATTCAATCTCATAAAGAAATTCCCGGGAATTCCCGGGAACTCGCAAAAAAAATCCCGACTTCGGGAACGACGTTTTTCCCGGGAATTCCCGATTCCCGGGACCCGGGAACGAAACCCTAGTTGGGATAGTTAGGATAATGACTTCAATATCTTTCAAACACTGACCTTCTCTCATCACATAAAGAAAGACCCTCAGGGTAGACTTCGGTTCTTTTAGATGGTAGTATGGGCATTTTATGGGCATACGGTATCCAGGTTTCTTTTTACTTAATTCTGGTATTTCACTACGACCTTTGTCATGGTATTCATATTATCAGTCAATTATATATGATGAGAAATAAAGAAAATATGCAGTAATGTACTTATTCAAAGTCTTCGTGATGTCTCCACGCAAATATGCCAACAAGACACTTCCCTTCGTTGTGCGTACTCTATTGTTCTTTTAAGCGAATAAACTTCTTATTATATTTTTTTAATAGGCAACTCTGACTTTTAAATCCTGTGTTCAAACCTACATTTCAATTTCAACTCTACCAATAAGACATAAAGTTATATTTTCTTTAAGTTTCTTCTCAACCCTTCAACTGACATCTTTATTTGTTCCTCAATCTTTAAGAACTAAGAGCACGTATATCGATGCAATAAAGTCGAATTTTACACGTTACAGACATGATTCCCCAAGTAGTGAATGTTGAATGAAAGGATTAAGTATAATTTAAAAGGTGACTTTTTGTATGATCAGATAATATCTTAATATGTTTATAATAAAATGGGAGGGTTGCGTCTAATCTGTAACTGTCTGTCCATTTGTGTGTTGCCGTTTTGTTAGTTTTTTGTTTGGTTGACATTTCGCACCTTGGAAGGTTATTCTGGTAGACAGGGGGCTTTAGTGCCATTTATTTATTAATATTTCGGTTTATGTTTTAGTAAGTCTTGATAGAGTGACGTTATATATCAATATAACGTCATGATTTTAACATCAGTTAACGTTAACAAAAATATCTACCAAATGAATTTATATTTCTTGTTAGACATTATCATTAATATATTATTTAAATATTGGTGTGGTAACGATATAATTAGTAGCTATTCAATTATTTACCTAATTTTCCACCCCTTGAAGGTTTGTTTTCCGGATATCCTTTCCTTAACGCTCACAAATATTTTACTCCAAATTTTAAATGTCTAGGTTTTATTCTACCCGTTTAGGCTATGTGTTGTCTGTCAGAGTTTTATTAGACAAACGAATTCGATATGTATATTTATGCATAAACGTGTTTCTTAATTTATCTTTTTTAAGGTGTCAGAATAGGGTCCCAAACAGACAAAATACAATAGTTCCATACGAAGATCGTTACATTTATGCGTCAACACGAGCTGAGCTCATCGCAGATACAGATCTGATGCGGGTTCGATTCTGTTCGGATTCTTTATGGGACTTATGGGGATGATATCGATGTAACGGACTTTTTACATCATTGTTTCATGGGGGGTTATGTGTTTGGTCATAATAGAGATATTAAAACACCGGGCTAGAGTTTGTCAGGCCGTGTTTAGTGTTCTGTAGCCGCTAGGTAAAACAATAAAGACCCTACTACAAAATAATTGAACTGTTTTACAAAAAACTTAAAACGACTTCAAAGTACACTAAGAAGTAATCAAAACCTGATCTGATGACAATGGGATCAAACGGAAAGTGTACCCTTTCAAATAAATAAATAATTTTCCAAATCGGAGTAACAAACATAAAAAAAAATTACAACCGAATTGAGAACCTCCTCCTTTTTTGATTTGGTAGCCAGCCAGGCGAGTATTACAAAATACCCTACCACCGTGCCATGGTTTCCTCACAATGTTATCATTCACCGAAAGCTCAAACTCATTGTAGGATTCGAACCCGGGACCTTCGTATCAACAGCCTTGAAATTATAAAATCATCCTATATATCACGCAGATAATGATCTCTCATAAGATGATTCAATCAAGTCTTCAGTATCTTAATGTAGTGAACAGCTCTTAGACTTATTGAATTGAATAGTACATGCAGTATCGATTTATAATTAATTCGATACATCGGTAGCGAACAAATTAGTCGCTACGCGGAGCGACTACCGAATCGAATGTTAGTGCACGTACAGATATTTGTACATATACTGACGTCAAGAGATTTGAGTTCTTTGATGAATAATAAGAGCAGACTTATTTTAATTGATGAATTTAATCATCTTATGGGCAATGAATCTTATTATAAATGCTGAATTTGGTAGAAATTCAAGATTCAACTCAAATCAAATCAAAATCATTTATTCAAATAGACCTTCGCAGGCACTTATGACAAGTCTGACTCTAATACTCTAATACCGGTTCGGAAGGTTGCATTTGCTGAGAAGAGCCGGCAATAAACTCAGCAATTACTCTTTTCAAAACAAGCTTATATTCCTTACATAATATTTACATTCTAATCGCACTGACAACAATTGCATGATTAAATTCAGACTGATAATATAAGTTACAATTAAATGTAAGTTACCCCGCGGTTTCACCCGAGTTCCTGGGGTAAAAAGTAGGTTCGTAGCGCCGTGAAGAGGTGAGAGACAAGACAAACATACAGTCAAAAGTAACTTTCGTATTTAAACCTTGAATGGTGATCTGAAATTTGATAAAACTGATTACTGTATCATTATAAAAAAATGTATACCAGACAGTAAAAAAGTTTTAAATAAAAAAACCGTAGCAACATGCGTAAGCGCATGAAACATAACGAACGAGATTACGAGCTTTCAACGCGCCGCCATTCAAAGCCTATTTATTTTTGCCGCTCAATATTTCTCTATGACGTTTCAATTTTGACAAGACACAAAGCGGATGAAAAAAAAAACCCAATTTGTATAACGATTTCTATGTCCAGTCTTGTAGACCCCTAATCTTATTAAATTGTAAGCGATTGTTACAGACGCGAGGGTGTAGGCGGGTCTTGTGTGATGGTTGGTATATGATGTATGGTTAGATAATTCGTATTTGATTTGAACCAATTAGTGATGCTTACGCGCGAACCTTGTGTGATTGTGACCTTTATGGTTTTAGTCGTGGAAACGTAACGTGCTAAACATATGGGATGTTATTTCTGGCGTGACAGCAGCTTTAGTACAAAATATCTGGGTGTTAGAAGGTGGTTAAATTAATAAGTGTTACACAGACGAGCATTTGGCATTGCCATTATTAATTACAACATGATTTACCATAAAATTCAATTTAATTTATATTTAATTTTTAAACTCTAATGTTAATGTTAAATCAGTAAATATTATAAAATCACACATTTTTATACACAATCAATCAAATGTTAGTTAGAAAATTAAATGGACTAAGTATTTAAAGGCTCTCCTTTTTATTTAATATGTTATTTTTTAACCAAATTCAAAAAAAAGGAGGATGTTCTCAATTCGGTTGTATGTTTTTTTTTAATGTTTGTTACCTCATAACTTCTCCTTTTATTAAACGATTTGAAAAAATCTTTTTTTGTTTGATAGGGTTCAGGATTTGATTATTATTTAGTGTAATTTGAAGTCGGTAAATTTTTTTTGTAAAACAGTTTTCAATTAATTTGTAATTTAAGATTGTTTTGTTATTATGCCTCTGTCCCGTCCGAATTTCACCAACGTATGTTTTCAACATAAGTGAAATTTTGTAACCACTCGATACAGTATACCACAGATTCAAGTATCAAGTACACTTCTGTAAATATGCTAAGTCATACCTGTGCCTTTAAATAGAAAAAAAAAGAATGTAAGGTAATTAATTAAAATGCACTGAGCCATAGTAGGTTTTGTGTATTGATAGTATTGATACTTTATTATTTATGAGTTTTAATGAATTTTTATATGATATCTCTATTTTGAACAAACTTATAATTAACTTAGATTAGAAAAAAGGGGAAGATACGGTATCCAGACGTCTAGATGAAGCAGTGCTACTCAGTTGCAAGCTGAGTTGCTAAATTCATATGAAGGTATTCTGATTATAAAATTAGTGGGTCGTGGGTCAGCTAGATGTAGTTATCATACGATCTGGGGTCCCGTATCTTCCCCTTTCTTTCTAATCTAAATCTTACGAGATAACTTTTCTTTGTTTTTCGTAAATTATATACCTAAAAATAATGTTAAAAATGTTAAGATTAACATTGATCTATCTCATTTTTAATCTATCACAAGAGATTGCAAGTAACAATAGACGACATATCAATTATCTGACATTTCTTATTGAAGGTCTATATCGCCGCTAAAAAGTTCTAAATCTATTTAGTTTCGCACGTCTGCGCGCGCGCCGATCCATCATATAGATCCGATCACAGCGTGAAAGGATTATTGATGTCGATTGTATGAATGTTTATTTATCAATTTGACATAGCCTTATATTGCGAATTTTAAAATTGATTTACCCGATAATATGTATGGGAAAAAAATCTGAAATGGGTGTCAATTTAGGGATTTAAATTCTATTCTAGACCCCTGACAGCCGTTTAACTAGTAAGTAAAATTATTATTTTCGATGCAAATTGCTATGGAATTGTTGGGTTTAACCACAGTCGCACCATGGTGTGAAGATTTTGAATATAAGTCCGTGAAGCAAGCAGACAGACGACCGATTACAGAATACCGCAGCCAAATAACTTTATGTTGTGTAAAGTTGTGTTCCTGCGCGTGAGTAAGGTCGCCAGAGCTCATAGGGGAGGGGGGAAAGGTCAGTAACGCGTGAGCGATGCTTCTTGTGTTGCAAGCGTCCATATGGCTACGGTAACCGCTTACCATCAGGCGGGCCGTATGCTTGTTTACCGACTAAGTTGTATAAAAAAAAAAAAAAGTCTAACTGTTGGTTAGTGTCTACAGTTGCCTATGGAGTCTGCAATACCTTATAATATTCAAGTTATATTCCAAATTCTATAGATTAAAGAGCTTGTTTTTCTCTTTTTAGTTAATTTTTGTTTTACGCAGTCGAGTTTTTTGTTTCTTTTAATAATTTAATTTATTTCAGACTTTTTAGTTTTATACAGAATGAGTTGTAAGTATTAGTAAGTAAATGAGCGGTGCGGTAAAGTAACGCTAACAACCAACAACCACCGCAACTCTGAGTTACGTACGGTAACCGCTCATTCTGTCCTTGCATTAAACATGGTTTTTTGCAGTTTATGTCAAAATGGTAGCACAAAAGTATTACAATATATACATTATATGGAATGGGCTGTCCACAAACTTTCATTTGATACCCATATTGTTATAATAACGAAATTTTTGTTTTTAATACCCCCCCTCTTTTCTTATTCGCAGACGCCATATAAAAATAATATACCCTATGACACTCCTACAGTTCAGACGAATCTAACGACACCTTATATGCTTAAATCCATCAAGCCGTTTAGGCTGCAGAGCGTGCCAAAGAAATAGACATACATACATACATACATACATATATACATACATACATACATACATACATACACTCGAAAACATAACCCTCCTTCCGGGTCAGTCGGGTAAAAACATTACGAAAAGATTTATTTAATTCAAAGAATATCTAAACTATTTCAGCCTACCGTTCATTTTCATTGGCATCTTTATCAGCATATATTTCAAAATTAAAAAGTTGCCTCAAATGAAACACCAGTACAGTCTTAATAAACCTCAAACTATTAAACCACATGTTCCCCGCAGTAATTGAATGACAAAGTACCTACATAGGCTCAAACTGTAAGCAGATTCCACAGCGTAGAGATATATCAGAATTGGAAACAATACAATAGGCCAGCTATTAGTTAGACGGCCGTTAAAACTTGTAGGTTCATGAGAGCTGGACCATTTCTTCCGGGAAGTGACGCGAGTGCCTCCGACAATGTGTCTTTTCCATTCATTTCTAGGCTTTATAGTATTTCTTGCTAAGGATAGTTGGTAAACTTTGAACTTGGCTAATTTAAGCGTAAAATTAGTTTCATAATATTTTTTCTGGCGCAATATAATTACGATGAAGCACTCGTGGTGTAGCATGATTAGCCGTTCTTAATCGATCGGCAAAGTTAAGCTACGTCTGTCGTGGTCGGTACCTGGATGGGTGACCGTCTAGTGGTATTTCATATCGAGCGTTTCCGTGCTTCGGAAGGCACTTTAAGCCATTGGTCCCGGTTATCACTTAATTGTGATAGTCGTTAAGCTAGTTGGATGCCTTCTAGGCGGTTTGAAAAATTCAAACAGTAGGTTGGCCACTAGCCTACCTCCACCAATCCGCAGTGGGCACGCGTGGTGGATTATCTGCCCATTCCCTTTCACTCTCATTTATGAAAGGTGGCCTGTGCTCATCAGTGGGACATTATAGGCTGATGATGATGAATATAATTACACGCAATTCTCATATTTTTGCGTAAGTGAGACTTTCTGTCTGTAAGTTTGTTTGTTACGTTTTAACGGTGATAAATATTAAACGATTTTTTTACCCAGGATAGCGGGTAAAACCGCGGAAAACAGCTACTCCTAGTTGATATTATGTATGAGTTTGTTCGTTGTTGCGACAACCCATTGCAACCAAGCCTCTTCTTCGGCATCAATATCCCTTGGAAATTTGCTGAAAAGCATTGTTGGAGTTTCTTTTTCACGGGATGCATACGACGATTGTGAAAGAGTAATTCAATACTAAAATGACATTTCCAGGCTGAATATTATTATGTGGAACAGTATCGGATACGATACTGTTGTTATTATTTATTACCCCAAAAGATATTTTTGGGTAATAAATAATACATTTTAATTTGTAAAAACATGGTGCATCAATTGTATTAATTGTATGGTCTCCTTTATTATTGATAAGATGGCCTGCGTATTAAGTATATTAAAATGAATTGTCACCTATCAAATTACAATTCACAAATAAATTCCATACAAAAATAACGGTCAATAAAAAGTCAACAAAATGTTCTTAGCTCCATACTCTACTGATTCACCTACAAGCAACCTAGCAAGGCTCGTAACATGCGCAATAAACTTATTTAGTGCCCTAACGTTATGTTTCGCGCACCCTGCACAACTGTGGACCACAGGGTCTTGCCAGAGAGTTATGTTATATTACTTTTCATACTTGGACTGTACTCGCTCGCTTTATGGACGACTGCTTTATTACAGTTTAGATGGATTCGATTTTGAAGTTTTCGTAGGTGGAATGAAGATTATATAGACTTACTAGCTGTACACGTGGAACCTGCGTAAAAAGTAGGTCTATGTTAATCTCCTTACTAGTCTATCTAGTCTATCTGCGTACGTGGAAAAGTTCTATTCGTAACCTACTTCTACGATCATAGTATACAATATAGTTCTTTTAGGTAGGTTCGACTCCCATCTAGGACAGACACTTGAATGAAAAAAGTATAATTATTTACAACATTCCTCCTCCTTGCATCGTATACCTCATTGCTGAGGGACGTGACTTTTTGGGTTATCTTTTCACGGACTATTGCACGCCATCTGGATCGATCTTCTGCTGTGTGGATAGCAGCACACACACACACTGGTATCCAATGCTGCGCGTATTTGATCAGACCAACGCCTTGCCAGTAATTAGCAACTTCTCCAGGTTGTCGCCTCTCTTTGTTGCAATGTGGCCGAAGTACTCAAATATACGGCGTACAGGTTGTCGAAAGTCTTTGAGTAATTCTGAGTAAGCTTAGAATGGATGCGTTGGTCCGATGCGCTGTCCATGGAATCTGGAGCATCTTCCTCCAGCACCACATTTCAAACGCATCTATGCGAGCGCTGTCGGCTTTCCTCAGCGTCCATGTTTCGGAGCCGTACAGGAATATGGAGAACACCAAGGATGTCACCAATCTGCGTTTGGTTCTACGCGAGATGTTCCTATCTGCCCATATACCTTGAAGTTACAACATTATAGTATATTTATTATTATGTGCATAGTAAATTAGATATGATGGATTTGGTTTATAGTTCAAGCATTTAATTTGTACTAGAGTAGAACTAAATAATAGGTAATAAACATAAAAACTACAAGAAATATTATGAAGACTGTGGTTTATACGAACTAGTGCAATGTCATTCGTTACGCTCGAGGAAATGTATACTCGGGGAAATATTATGTAAGCTTCAGATAATATGACATATATATTCATCACATATATACATCATCATCATCAACATCAACCTATAATATCCCACTACTGACCACAGGCCTCCATTCACAAATCAGGGTGAAAGGGAATGGGCAGATACTCCACCACGCGTGCCCACTGCGGTTCGGTAGGTAGGCTAGTGGTCAACCTACTGTTGGAGTTTTCAAGCCGCCTAGAAGGCCTCCAACTAGCTTAACGACTATCACAATTAAGCGATAACCTGGACCAACGGCTTTACGTGAAATGCTCGATTTGAAATACCACTAGGCGGTCACCCATCCAGGTACTGACCACGACGGTGGTAGCTTAACTTTCCGATTGATTAAGAACTGCTTATCATGCTACACCACGAGTGCTTAATTATGTAAGTGCAATGGTATAATTATTATCATATTAAATAGATATCCCTGCGTTCCCGGATTAAAATGTATCCTATTTTATCTCTATGGTATGCTATCTGTATGATAAAAAACATCACTTTTGCTTTTACCATTGATACATCAAGAAACAAACGCACTTTTTCATCCTTACTAATATTATAAAAGCGAAAGTTTGTATATATGAATGTTTGTAACTTTTCACGCTAAAGCTACTGAACGGATTTGGATGAAATTTGGCACACAGATAGAATATGTTCTGGATTAACCCATAGGATACTTTTTATCCCGGGAAAACATACGATCCCTCGGGAATGCGTGTGAAAACGCGCGGAACAGGTAGTTTATAATATTAATGACAGATGAGTTACGTCGGATACAAAGACATAGGTCCCGGGCTCGAATCCTACAATGAGCTTGAGCTTTCGGTGAAGGCTCCTCCGCCTAAACGGAAAACATCGTGAGGAAACCATAGCACGGTGGTAGGGTACTTTGTTTTACCCACCTGGCTGGCTACCACCCTCTGTTGAAAATCTGCCGCCAAGCACCACCGATAGGTGTTCCGACAGCTGCACTTGAGAGCCAGTTCCTTCTAGGCTTTGTGTGCTTACCATCTTCGGCTTCATCACTTACCATAATTAGATTGTGGTCAAAAACAGGCTTATGCACATTAAAAAAAATTAAGTACTTATAAGTACGATGATAAAGATTTATATTCGAAGCGATGCTGGTTTAATTTTTCATATCATGATGGCAGGGTATTTTTAGTACCCGGCTGGATGGCTACCACCCTTAAATCTATGTATCCGATGTTCCGGTAACAGCATTTGAGAGTCAGTTGCATTTTATGTGCTTCCAACCTTTGGCCACACTTCAACACAACCGCAAATCTATCTGCTACAATATATCCAAATTAAAAGTTATGTCAATAATCTAAACCTTAACATACCTTAACACTTTTCACGTCTATCAGCTGATATAAATAAATTAGAATATCTTAAATCGTCCACTTTATTCCCCAGGCGTACTCCACTGAGAGCACAACACGTGAACTAGTGATACAATCTCCACAACAGATGTAAATGTGGTGCAAGGTCGCACATCTTCTAATGTAGGGTTACCATTAACACTATAATTATTTGGATTGGTATTCGTTTGTTTATACTAAAAGGAAGCGATTTGAGGCGGTGATAGCTCAGTGATAGTGTCGCCGACAAGAATGTCCCTGGTTCGAATCCTACAATAAGCTTGAGCTTTCGGGGAAGGAAAACATCGTGAGAAAACGATAGCATGGTGGCTGGCTACCGCCCTCAAGTTGAAAATCTGTCGCCAAGCATCTATCGGTGTGTACCGACAGCTCCGGCCACCTTAAACACAACACGAGATTAAAAGGTATGTTAGTTGGCGCCAAGAGAGGATTTCATATCCAAAGGAAGACAGAGAAAAAGGTTACTGGAGGAGTCCTTCGTCCAAAGGGCGAGCTGTTAAAAGAGCACAGGAGACTCGAGGTTACCTACAAATAAAATTATTTAGTAGCTAGTGTAGCTTTTAAGAAAATTTAATGGTGTGTAGTAGCCCTAGTACTCGAATAGAGTAACATATTGTAAATATTGCAGCAATAAAGAGGCTTTATTATTATTCACTTTATTTCTTTTTATCCTTAAAATTATTTTTTTATAACATTAGTAAAAATAAAATTCAAAAATATTATAAAAAACCTAATCCTATGTATATATGATTATTTTTATTATTATTTGGCGTTTTAACCGATAATAATACACAGCTAATAAGATAGATAATAAGATACAGCGTGTAACGAAAAGAGAAAATGCTATAATAATATTATAAGCAAGTGATGTGAAAAGATAATGACCCTCATAGAACGGTGACATGTTGGCATAGAGGTTATAAGCATGTTGGTTATGATTTTAATTCAATGAACTTGGAAGCAAAAATTGTTATGAAATTTTATTCTGAGCTGAAACTTTTAATAGAGAGTATATATCTGATATAGTCTTCACCCCTTTCAGATATATTATACCCTTTCCGTTAACCTTAAAAGGAAAGGATCATCATCATCATCATCATCAGCCTATAATGTCCCACTGCTGAGCACAGGCCTCCTTTCACAAATCAGGGTGAAAGGGAATGGGCAGATACTCCACCACGCGTGCCCACTGCGGATCGGTGGAGGTAGGCTAGTGGCCAACCTACTGTTGGAGTTTTTCAAGCAGCCTAGGAGGCATCCAACCAGCTTAACGACTATCACAATTAAGTGATAACCGGGACCAACGGCTTTACGTGCCTTCCGAAGCACGGAAACGCTCGATTTGTAATACCACTAGGCGGTCACCCATCCAGGTACCGACCAAGACAGACGTAGCTTAACTTTGTCGATCGATTAAGAACGGCTAATCATGCTACACCACGAGCGCTTCAAGGAAAGGAAAGGATGGCTGCAAGAAATTTGAAAAATAGGTTTTTAACATATCTATGGCTGTCGCGCTGTGCCCAAGCTATCCCGCCCGAGGGCGATAGAGACAACTACAGCTTGGACCGATTATACCTATTTAAATTAGACGAAATCGCTATTTCGTAATCCCCGGCTTTCTTCTCCAAAACTGGATAAAAAAAATAATATCAAGAATCATAATAAGAAGAAGGCTTTGGCTATGTCTGTCGATTTTCCTTTGTTTTTTTATATTCGTCAAATTGTTCGCTGGACGTCGGACGTTCGGATAAGGGCGTTAATAATTGGACTGTTTTACAAAAAACTTAAACCGACTTCAAAGTATACTAAGACGTAATCAAATCCTGATCTGATGACAAACGGGACCCTTCCTGGCAAAAAAAGAATTTTCCAAATCGGTTAATAAATGACGGAGTTATGAGGTAACAAACATAAAAAAAAAAAAAAAAAAAAAAAAAACATACAACCGAATTGAGAACCTCCTCTTTTTTTTGAAGTCGGTTAATAATGGTAAGTTTTTGTGGTTTTAAAAGGCTCCTAATTCTTATATTAATTAATTTATGGAGAAAAACACAACCGAGGGATATAAAGTGGTACCTACAGATTGCATGGTAAAATAATTATTGCTCTAGTGTAATTATCCAGAGAGTAATCTGAGGATTACGTTTGTATGGAACAAACGCCACCAGCAGTCTTCTTAATATACAGGTACATTATTTCACCTTTTCGTCTATCCACTTTGACAATACATAAAGATGACCTGTTAACTCTACAGTGTAATATAACACTGTCGTTTTAAATAAACAGCAACAGTTGGTAACCCTACTGACATTATGATTTATGTTTCTTTAACTGTAATTAAAATCCAGCCATTGTTTTGAGTTGAGTATTTTTTATTTGTAACCAAATCTGTCTATTGATGAATCATGTAATTAGAATGAGCGTCATGATCGTCAGTTGTTAAATAAATTATTAGCATAAGTCTATAGATTCGCCAATGAATGGGATTCCCCAAAGCATGTAGGGTTTTGCTTTTATGTATGCTGTTATTGCTGTTATACATAGGACAGTTACAGAGGACATGTAGTCCCAATATATAAAAATGAATCCCTATTTCCTGTGGTCACGCCATCACTTGAGAACGACTACCGATTTCTTTTTTTTTACGTGTTCTAATACTCTGGAGAAGGTTTTTAAGAAAAAAAGAAAGTTGCTTAGAAAATTTGAAAATTTAAGAAAACTTAAAAGTTGGGTAGGGTAGGATATCCCTTGATTAAGCGGGTGGAACCGCGGGGCACTAGTAATAGGTATTATAAATATTAAAAAAATATTAAAATTGTATGGATGTGATTTGCGAATATGTTTGTTACTATTTCTCGCAAAACCGAACGGATTTGGATGAAATCTGGCACACAGATAGAATATACCCTGGATAACAGATAGGATACTTTTTATCCTGCAAAAAAATAAGATCCCTCAGGAATACGGGTGAACCCGCGGAATACCTAGTGCTTTTATATTACCCATTTAGACCGAAACAGATATTCTTTCATCCGAGAACTTTTCTATTGTTTGCTTTGAATTTTTCAAGCCACTGCCCTGCCAATTTATAAGATTTACTTTTTCGTCATGAATCAAAAAACTTGTGTGTGACAAAGTAATGGAGTTGCCAAAAGTAATAAACACAAAGATGTGATCTACTCATTGCTTTAAGGTATATCTATGGCCACTTAAACGTGGAAACAATTCTAATTTATAGAACACATAAAGTCTAATGTATAACAAATTGCTAGTCTTCCACAAACCACATCGTATCACTTCAAACATTAATTTTAAATTGATTACTTCCTTCATCTTAGAATTCACTTAAAAAACTTAATGGTAACTTAAGTGTAATCTTAATTTTAGAGTAACCGTCAAGGTCTGCCTAAATTAATGTAGGTCACAACGTATCTAAGCTTAATGTGAACTTTTTGTTAATATACAATAATAAAACGTGGGAGCCGATATGCTCGGTTAAAGACACTGACAAAAAATATGAAGAGCGATCCTGATTCCGAGATCAATGGTTCCGTAGCTGCTTATTAAATACATGCTTATTGAATTTGAGTATTTATTTAAATTATATTATAAAAGGTGGAGATTTCGAGATGGCATATTTTCGAAACTTATGTTGGGTCATGCTAAACAACTTTTACTATGGGACCAATAGTGAATTCTCAAAAAAATTTTTTTACTTTCCATACAAAATGTCAACCTTGCTTGAACATAATGTATGCAAAGTAAAATAATTGGACTGTTTTACAAAAAACTTAAACCGACTTCAAACTACACTAAAAAGTTATCAAATTCTGATCTGATGACAATGGGACCAAACGGGAAGTGTACCCTTCCAGACAAATAAAAATTTTTCCAAATCGGTTAATAAATGACGGAGATATGAGGTAACAAACATAAAAAACAAAAAAAAAAAAAATACAGCCGAATTGAGAACCTCCTCCTTTTTTTGAAGTCGGTTAAAAATGTGTTGGTCCGATAGCAAAAATTGTTCAGCATGACTAACCCAACATAGGTTTCGAAAATATGCCATCTCGATATCTCCACCCAGTATAAGCGGCTTTTTCTGTTCCTTATTTCGAGGTGTAAGTTTCCTTTTTAACCGACTTCAAAAAAAGGAGAAGGTTCTCAATTAGCTTGTATTTTTTTTTAATGTTTATTACCTCATAACTCCGTCATTTATTAACCGATTTGGAAAATTCTTTTTTGTCTGGAAGGGTACACTTCCAGTTTGGTCCCATTGTCATCAAATCAGGATCTGAATACTTTTTAGTGTACTTTGAAGTCGGTTTAAGTTTTTTGTAACAGTCCAATTATTGTATCATTTTAGGGATCGAAGTTGCTCGCGTCCGTAGGTTTACCCTCGAGACCCTACACGTGATCCCTGGGTGGTGCTAAACGAGCAACAACTTCTGGTGGTAGGCTTCGGCCGCGGCTTCTCACCACCCTCCGAACTAAGCCACGCCGCCAAGCGGCTGCCGTGTTCCGGCGTGAAGTTCGGGGAAGCCAATTATGGGGTTGGGTCTAAGCAGTTGCGTTGCTCTAGTGAACCGGTCTCGACGATGTAGGTAATGTGTACGGTAGTCTCGTCTTGGAGGGTAGCGGGATCCGAAGCACGGTTCTCCGCTGGCCGACCGCAGTTAGTAGGGGGCCCAAGTAGTAGGCCAGCCACCTATAAAAGGCTGCCCCGCCAACTTGCGAAAAATCCCGAGGTGCTCCATCGTGCCGGTTGGCGACCGGATGAGGGGACCCGATGGCCACTCTTGGGGGGGTTCGGGCGTCCTCGCAGTCTCCAGACGAGCCTCCCATCAGTGCATCTTTCCTACGTTTGTCCCATGGTTCCTTTTGCAATGCCTCGCTTAACTGCCTTCCCCTCACCTATTCACTCCACATCAACATGACCAACGGTAAAAGAAAGAGTAGCGTTAAACAGCGGAAGCACGTCCTCTCACTCAAAGTGCACCTCTCAAATATTCGAGGTCTGCACTCCAATCTCGACGCCGTCCATCACCACCTTGAGACGGACAAGCCTAACCTAATCTTTCTCACGGAGACGCAAATCAGATGTCCTTCAGACGCGGCATACCTAAATTACCCAGGGTATACCCTGGAGCACAACTTCAAACCACGCGCTGGGGTCTGCGTGTATGCTCGCGATGACATCTGCTGTCGGCGTCTCCGTGGCCTTGAAAAACCGGGTTTTTCTGTCCTGTGGATATTGGTGGGCACTGGTATAGAGCAAATCCTCTATGCCTGTGTCTACCGATCGCACAGCAGTGACCAGGAGACGATCGGGCTCTTTCAATACCTCGGCGAAACGGCGGACGTGATCCAAAGAAAATATCCGACCGCGCAGCTGGTCCTCCTGGGGGACTTTAACGCTCACCATCGTGAGTGGTTGTACCCATACCGGGAGACCGACCTTGCTGGGAGAGAGGCGTTGAAACTAGAACTTACGCTAAATCTCTCCCAGCTCGTTCGCGAAGCTACGCGCGTGCCGGATGTTGCTGATCACACAGCCAATTGCTTGGACCTTCTGCTGACAACAGATCCTGACAGGTACTCAGTTTCGGTGAATGCCCCATTGGGAACCTCCGACCACTGTCTGGTGAAAGCTGTGTCGTCCTACTCTCCGCCTGACCCTTGCCCTAAAGGCACCAGGCGAGTTTGGCGATACAAGTCAGCAGATTGGGATGAGATGCGTTCTTTTCTTGCTCTCCTGACACGGGCTTGAAGAAAAAAGCCTTTAACATCGCTGCCAAGTCCTGCAAAAAGGCACAGAAGAAGGCGCGTTTCGACCATGTTGGCCGGATCGGAAAAAAGCTATCATCTTACCCCTCTGGGAGTAAAGCTTTCTGGTCCCTTGCCAAATCGGTCGAGACCAATTTCTGCCACCCGTCGCTGCCGCCACTGCTGAAGCCTGATGGATCACTAGCTTACACTGCTGTAGAGAAGGCCAATTTGTTTGCCTCTCTATTCGCGGAGAATTCATGTCTAGACGCTGGTTTACAAACACCATCCCCACTACCCACTTGCAACTGCCAAATTCCGGACATCCGTATCCGGCAAAAGGAGGTTGTAAAGGTACTACGCGCTCTAGACGTGAATAAAGCCAGTGGTCCCGACGGCATTCCAGCCATTGTCCTGCGCAATTGTGCGCCCGAATTGTCTCCTGTCTTGACACGCCTGTTTCGCCTCTCACTTCGAATGGGTCATGTTCCGAAAGTCTGGAAGCTTGCTAACGTGCAACCTGTGCCTAAGAAGGGCAGCCGTGCCGATCCTACAAACTATCGACCGATTGCGATCACCTCCATACTCTGCAAGACAATGGAGCGTGTATTGAATCGGAGGCTCCTGGCATACCTTGAAGATAACGAACTCCTCAGCGACCGACAGTACGGTTTCCGCCAAAAACGGTCTACTGGGGATCTTCTTGTGTATGCCACACATCTTTGGAGCGAAGCCATTGAGAGACACGGGGAAGCAATTGCTGTTTCCCTCGATATTTCTAAGGCTTTTGATAGGGTCTGGCACACCAGCCTTCTAAGCAAGCTTCCTTCATATGGAATTCCTGACGGCCTGTGCGCTTGGATTTCCGATTTCCTGAGTGAACGGTCTATACGAGTGGTCATAGACGGGTGCTCGTCGGACCTCTTGGCAATCAATGCCGGAGTTCCTCAGGGATCAGTTCTCTCTGCAACCTTATTTCTGCTGCATATCAACGATTTGTTAAAACCCGGTATCTTTGGGTACGCAGACGACAGCACTGTTGCAGAGAGATACATTTTCAGCGCACGAGCCACTAGTGACGAGATCCAATTGTTTCGAGAGGCCATGGTTGAGCGTTTGAACATGACCTTACAGGCAGTCTCTGATTGGGGCAAAGCCAATCATCATCAGGCTCCTACTTTCCAAAATATATCCTTGCTAATATGCGATCGGCTTGATCTCCTAGGCATAACATTAACAGCCAAAATAAACTTTGGCTGTTCTATTGAGTCGAAGGCAGAAACAGCTGCCAGAAAGCTGGGTATCCTCTCTAAGGTTAAGCGGTACTTCACGCCTGGGCAGTTGCTCCAACTTTATAAAGCACAAGTCCGGCCATGCATGGAGTACTGCTGCCATATTTGGGATGGATCAGCTAAGTACCAGCTTGAGGCCCTCGACTCAATAGACCGCCGAGCCAGGAGACTCATCGGAGATGAGTCTTTAATGAAGGCGAAACTCACGAGCCTCGACCATCGAAGAAAGGTTGCTTGCTTATCGGTTTTCTACAGGATATATTTTGGAGAGTGTGCGCAGGAATTGTTCAACCTAATTCCACCATCTCCATTTTTACACCGAACCACAAGACGCCGGGAAAATTTTCACCCGTACGTTGTTGACATACCGAAAATACGGACACAGCGTTTTGCATCCTCATTTATAATGCGGACAGCAAGGGAGTGGAACTTGCTTCCGGCGTCTGTGTGTCCTGACGCCTACAATCTAGGAACTTTCAAGGCCAGAGTGAATAGGTTTCTTCTGGGTAAGCGTGTTTCATCTTAGGCTTCGTCATCGCCCCTTATGGGCGGGTCAGTGGCCAAAAGCAAGCCCATTTAATTATTAAAAAAAAACATATTGACAAAAAATAATTAAAGAAAATAATATATCCCTAAAAATTATCTGTCAGCGCTTATTAATTAGTCAACTCACTCATACGAAGTAACATATTTTCTGAGGTATTTTAATTTTTACGGTCTAGACATTTTTGATCTTTGTTTTTAGGTGTGAATTTTTCAAACTAAATCAGATTAAGATTTAGTTTAATAAATTTAAAATAAACATCCCTGACCTTGTATTGAAAAATGTCCAAAATGTTCGTGTTTTGTGCGAATATCCTATTGTCTTCGCAACTTTATTTTGGTAATTAGTAATGGTATGAATTTTAATTACTTATAAAATTATATATTTTTATACTGTAAGAAAATATTGGGCACTTATCTTATATTCTACTGAATTAATAAATAAATTGCCAAAATAAAATAAATCATCAAACCCAGAATATTCTTCCCTGCTCCTTATAAGGAAGCTTTTCATTATTCACATTATATTACTTGACGGGCCAGCTAGCGTTGTTGGTTAAGACTGTGGTTAAGATTCCACTTATCGCGCCGCAGGTCGTGGGCTCGATTCCCACACAGGACATACATTTGTGTGAATGAACTTATGTATGTCCTGAGTCTAGGTGTAATTATGTATATTAATTATGTATTTCCAAACAAAAAGTAGAATATGTATATCAGTTATCTGCAGGGCTAGTTTAAAACGTCGGATTCGTTATCTGAAACGGTTTAAAAAAAATCCAAAGCCAGCAATTGCTATTTTAATATCCGAAAACTTTTCGGTGAATCTAATTGATATTTCCGTAAAGAAACATCAAAAATATTCTAATTCGGAAATTAAAAACGCAATTGCGGAATATCGCCTTGGTAGTTTTTGAATCCGTTTCCGACATCGAATCCGAGCGTTTTAAAATAGCCCTGCTGATTTCCATGGTACAAGCTCTGCTTAGTTTAGGACCGGATGACCGTTTGTGAGGAATGTCCCAGGATATTTATTTATTTTCTCACAAATTTAATAATGCATTTAGTTTTAAATAATCCATGGCATTGAGTTTATCATGAAAAAAATTTTGGGGGCCAAGTCTGCTATTAAAATTGTGTTCCAAACTATCAGTTGTAAAATTTTACAGATTTGGTAGATCACTAATTCAATGGCGTCGAAAACAATTAAGAACTTAGCAGAGAACCCACATTGGCTCAATGGTGTTGTAATGGTATCCTATCAGAATTTTTCTTTTTTGAGAGAGGTAGAGCATAGCGTTTATTCGCTCAAAGAGCAGCTCGACTTTGGAAGTACCTCAACGTTACAGAATACCGCAGCCAAATAACTCTATGTTGTGTAAAATTGTGTTCCTGCGCGTGAGTAAGGTCGCCAGATCTCATAGGGGAGGGGGGATAGGTTGGTGACGCGTGAGCGATGCTTCGTGTGTTACAAGCGTCCATATGGCTACGGTAACCGCTTACCATCAGGCGGGCCGTAAAAAACGTTTGAATTGAAATATCACTTCAAAAACATTCACCTAACGTACGTTCATACTAGAACAATACAATACATTATACAATAATTAAAATAAAACTCGGCACCCACATGACAGATATATCAAACCACATTCTAGCCTATCTGAAGGCGCGTCAGTCCTCAAGGTCCAAGAGACAAAAGCGATGAGAACCCCGACAGTCGTGAGAACATTGTTGTAATGTGACATAACTAACAGTAATAGTATAATTGGATATAATTATAATTTAGTGCAAGGTTTGATCCAAGCTAAGGTCATGTATGAATGTCATATTTGGCTATTCATTGTGGGACCTCGCATTGTTATTGATGAAGATTTTGTTGATGACATTTTGATTGTGTTTTGTTATCAGCAATGATTAATGTCATCATGTTAAATGTATCTGTTGCTAAGATCCTAGTGACGTTCAAGGTTAAGACGAGTAGGTTTTCAAACGACTCTCGAAAACATCGACTGAAAACCAGCGCATAGGTCAGTTTTTTTAAGCATTATGCTGAGTCTGAGAGTGTGGTTAAAAAGCTTCCTATTAGTGAAAATCCAACTGGTAGTTCCAGAGATAAGCGCGTTTAAACAAAAAAAAAACAAACAAAAATAAAATCTCTTTGCTTTATTATATTAGTATGTAGTTTATAACAGGTGGAGATATCTGAGTGAATTCTCAATTTTTTTATTAACTTTTCTTACAAAATGTCAACCTTGCTCGATCATAATGAATGAAAAGTAATTTTTTGTTCAATGTTGGTCCCATAGTAAAAGTTGTTCAGCATGACTAACCCAACATAGGTTTCGAAAATATGCCATCTCGAAATCTCCACCCAGTATATATAGGACGCGCTTCCCAACTGCGAACCATTGGTCACGGCTTAAATGGGCATAAATGTTATTCTGGCTATACATTTTTTCGACTCATTTATCTTGTTTTCCTTCCAGGTTAAAAAACTATATTATGTATAATACAAAATTTAATAATATAAAACAAACACAACGCTCCGTTAAATTCTCCCAAATTTGATTTCGAAGCAATTAATGAAGGCTGTAACATAACCCGAGACCACAATTATACAGAATTAATATAAAAACCGAACACGTGGGCGTGATTGTTATTGTTTATGTCCATTACACTCATATTTCAGACTAGCTGTCACGCGTGGTTTCACCCGCGTCCCTTTATGAACTGGTTCTGAATTGCAGCTGCCAATATACACCGACATCACAGAGCCATCATCGCTTGGTTGCCACCATCGATACACAAAGAATTCAGTTCTTCCTTGTATCATCTGCAGAGACCAGCGTTATAGTACTAAAAGACACTGCGCTTTGTCTCTCCCACTGCCATCAGAGCGACTTCTCTGCAGAGACCAGCGATATAGTACTACAGGACCACTGCGCTTTGTCTCTCCCACTGCCAGAGCGACTTCTCAACAACTCTTCGGCACCCGCTTACCAGGTGGCCATACAATTGTTTGTTTCCTAAGTTAGCTAAGATAGTTTGCTACAAAATACACTAAAGCTGACATTCGATTGAACAAAGTTAAACAAGTGCGTTATAAAGCTGCCCTTATAGCATAATGCCCTTGATATTCAAAACAAGTGTACTTTCCGAGAAGTGTGCCAAAAGTC
This sequence comes from Achlya flavicornis, assembly GCA_947623365.1. Taxonomy (NCBI): domain Eukaryota; kingdom Metazoa; phylum Arthropoda; class Insecta; order Lepidoptera; family Drepanidae; genus Achlya; species Achlya flavicornis. Next base: position 15,302,295 of record OX392477.1, on the reverse strand, counting down.
TTATACAGTTGTTCATGTTTCCTTCATAGTGCGTCGCCTCAACACAGCTAATGGTCGCACCTTCATGCATTATTACAGATATGCAAAATAACTGGCGAGCGACGGGTTAGTTATTGCACTATAAGTTGCGTTTAGAAACTGCTATATAGCATGAAAGTTTGGATGACTCATAAAACGTTATTTGAAATCGAAAGCTTCTCATGAAAAATCAAGGCTATGTAAATTGACGAGCATTAAGTTTGTATTCGAGCTTTTCAATACTGAATATCGTATCAGCTTTTAAAAGCTTCCAAAGAGTGCTTTTACTGTATCATTTTAGTCGTAGAGCTATGAGCATAAAGAATTTTAAGAGAGGTAGAGCGTAGCGTTTTCCGATCAAAGATCAGCTAGACTGGGGAAGTACATCCTTCCGTACTTACAGAATACCGTAGCCAAATAACTTGTTGTGTTCCTGCGCGTGAGTTAGATTTCCAGAGCTCACATTGGTGAGGGGTAAGGTCGGTAACGCGTGAGTGATGCCGCGTGTATTGCAAGCGTCCGTATAGATGTTTTTTTTTAAGTTTGATGGGCCAGTAGGCGCAGTTGTTTAAGACTCCATCTATCGCGCCGCAGGTCGTGGGTTCGATTCCCAGACAGGACATGCATTTGTGTGCATGAACATGTATGTAATATGTCCTCAGTCTTGGTGTAATTATGTATATTAAGTATGTATTTACAAACAAAAATTAGAATATGTATTCTATCAGTTATCTAGTTTCCATAGTACAAGCTCTGCTTAGTTTGGGTACAGATGACCGTGTGTGAGGAATGTCCCAGGATATTTATTTATTTATTTATTTAATTTGTATCCACCTTTCTTAACGTCTAATTCTTCTTAATTATGTATAGGTACTTAAAGTTATGTCCATCCAAGCCTTAATCACTAGGTAATCACTTCTTAATAATAAGACGACCTTGTCTAGTTAATATTAAATGTTTTGACTGCTTTTTGGTGTATATAAATCACCTTCTAAAGTAAAATATGTAGCTCTATTTTCTCGTGTCGTCCAACAACGGACTCAAACTAACACCCGTTGCGTGCATACCCGCCCTTTTCCTAATGCGATCGATTGAGTGGTTCAATTAGCGGTGGTGCCGATGCCATGATACGTTGCTGCCACATTGGTGCCAGTTCGGTACCAGTTTGGTGCCAAAGGTGGTGCCCCCCTGTGGTGACAATTTTTTAACATAATTATTGACTGTTTTCTTGTACCGGTACTCTGTAATTAAGCTAGAGGTACTGATCACAGTCTATGCGGCGCCATAGTTTTGTAGCCACAGACATATCTAAATAGATAACGCATCCCTCCATCCGTATGAAAACCCAAGCGTATCATTTTATGTCACAAGACTGATTTAGTTAGGTTGGCTTTAGATTTTTAACGTGAAAATGAAGCGATCCTATTAGTCAGCTAACCGCATCCCTTGCTACACGTCCGTGGTAGACATGCAGCCTTATGCGAGTTCCCTGTCCGCGCGAAGCAGTTTCAAAAGAAGAACACTGTTCTCCCTAGCTAAGGTATTGTATTGAAATTATGGAGCAGAACGATGGCGACTAGAAGTCAAGAATAAATCAGGCTCTTTCCAGGGACCAATCAAGAGTTTTCTCAGATATATTTATGGCGTCAATTAGTTTTAGATATAATAGGATTATCTATTCATTTTTGGTATTCAAAATCCTTATAGTGTGGATTGGATATAAAAAGTCAAAAGGAGTTGGTATAACCGAGAGAAAAACTTGAAAGCCCTTGAAGAGAAATTCGAATTACTACATGCATGATTTTACATACACTTAGATCAATAAATTCGGGCGGACAAGTTCTCACAAATATAATCCATGAAATGCTTTTCGATTTACCGTTTCCTCAACACTCCAAATTCTAACATTAATTTACAAGTTCTACGACCGTGTACATTAAAAAAAATAAGTTCATCAACCCACCAATTTGAAAATGTGATCATCTGATCAAACTATATTTATTTTATTGCTTTTTATTAATAAGATCATGCTTAAGTATCAAATGATCAAACTCATTCACATGCTTTTTTTTATAAACGCCTCTTTCGTGTAGAGAGACCTATGTCGGTCATATTTCATAAAACAAATTGTTATATTCATTGTAATTTGAGAGGCATTTTAACATATGGTAATAAGGTGGGTTTTAATATAAATAGTTTATGATCAGTAATTTTTAAATGATCAGTCTCGCTGAGTCACGTGTGGTCTCTACTTGTAATGTTCCCAAATTGTAATTTCTTTGTTTCCTAACATATCGTGTTCAACTTTTGTAAACGTGTTGGAATTTCTACGTTATATATGTCATATTGTATTGTAATTTATTTGTGATTCTCTTTTACATTCTGTTGCGTGTAACGTTAAATTGTTATGAGCAACTCATCATGTTGAATTCCCGTTTTGAGCCATTTTGTGTTTTGTTCTGTTGTCATGATCTACATGATATGGACCCCCCCGTTGATATCATGGCGATCGGAATAGTAAAGTGTTATTTAAGAGGATAGTAAAAATCATTGTAACTTTTTTTTTTTTTTTTTACTAATATGGTAGCATAAAGTATACGGCTCGCCTAATAGTCCGCGGTTACCACATCACGGTACTTGCATGTTACCGACTCGCAAACATAGAATTAAATTAAACTCATTTGAAGCTATTTTAGAATCTAATGTACTTTTATTTTATGTAATTAGGCCAACTAACATAATAATTATATGCGCTGTTCCAATTTAAAGTCAATAAAACTTTAATTATAATCATAAATATACCGTACAAGATAAATAAATATAAATGAAATAAATACAAGTTTAAATTCAAAGATAATCAGTGTAAAAAAAGTACAGAAAAATTAAAAAAAAAAATGATTAGATTGCGACACGAATCGAGTACGAGCCGAGCCACGAACGAACCTACAACGAGCACGATGCGAATCCCTTTGTACGTGAAAAAGCTGTCAATCGCGCTCGTTCGAGGCTCGCAAGCCCGTCCACGCTACGCGAATCGTGCTCGCAGTATGCTCGTTCGTGGCTCGGCTTGTGCTCGGTTCAGCAAGCATGGACGCACCATAAGAATGTAAATGTACCTACTCGTCATTTTTTTTTTTTTATTTGAATCCTTTCGCCTTAATCTATTTTGATCTAGTTCGAAATTAATCAAGCATATCTGTCCAATCAATGTAGCCTCCAAATCGCTTAAATCCCAGAATGAGATTATCCAAAAAATGAAAAAGACACATTGATTCAATTTCAATAAGGTGTATCTAATTTGTCTGCCTTCCCATCTGCTCTTGCGTCGATTAATTCGGACCGATTTCGTGAACTATTACAAACTTCACTTTGCCGTTGTAAAATTGCTTTATCACCTTTATTGCCCGAGTCTTTAGAGTTAATGTTAACTTTGTCAGTTGTAGATTAATGTTAGCAATTGTACAGGCGTTGTCAACAAAGTATTTTTCATGTGTACGTATATATTTCGATTTTATAACGGCCATGTTTCAACACAAGTGCTAATGGTCGTAATCAATTCAATGTTTCACCCATTTGACACGTCGAGGTTTGGTTTTTGTCAATTTCAAGAGAAGGTGCGGTATGTGAGATGTCAAGTCTTACTTCATTTTTGGATGTACATTAATAACAATGTAGACATTTACAGGGCAGGTTTGAGTGGAGGTTTTGATACCCTGAAGGGCATGTTATAAGTTGCTGGTTCGATTCCCAGGACAAATATTGAGAGTAACATTGTATTTACATTAGTTTATTTCTCCATAGTACAAGCAATTGAGCCGTGTGTGAATTTCCCTGGATTTATATAGTTTAATCAAAATATCGTCCGAATTCAATAAATTATTTTCGCTAAACCTAACATAGGTCTAGACCGATACAAATATCTTTATGTACAACAAATATGTACAAAATACAATCTATATATAGAAAATTTCCTCAAGCTCGCTGCTTCCGATTAACGGCAAGGTTCCCAGAAGGCTGGCAGCGTTTCCTCTTTGGATAGCCAAGCTGACGCGTTGGCGGAAAAAGCTCCCCGCCCGCTGGTCTCCGGAGGTCTCGGTCAATTTTGCTGGCATGATGTTCTAGACTATAATCCATCAAGTAATGTTGTGCCTTATTATTATTTATTAGGAAGTGCGAATGTTTATTTACTTACTATATTTGTACCGGCACCGGTGTTGCCATAAAAACATATCTGGAAAATACCTTTTATAGCATAGAGGTATATTAAAGTTATCTTTAAGTCTTACTTTTCCCACTTTATGTGTTTATTACCTACCTACCGTTACTATTGTTATAAATGTCACTCTACCAATATTTGAAGTTCATATACAATATTGACTTTCTTTTTTCACACCAATATTCATATTTCCCAATTCATATGTCACGATTTCAACTGTATCTTATGTCGACGCAGTAAGGTTGATATTTTGAGTTTATGTAGAATATGAAAACACGTTATTATTTATTGATTTGTTAATAAATTTATGAGTTTCTTTATAATGTACACCCAGATGTTTTATTGGTCTCGGTGAAATCAAGCCTCTTCTATCTTTTTGGTGTTTTCTTTAGAAATATTATTTGTTAGATTAGATAGGCGATGTGTGATTTTGTATGAATGAAATTTATGGTAGAAAGTAATATGAACGAATGTATCTTAGTCAATGAACGAAAATAACATATCATTTGTATGAAATAAAACCTTAAAAAGCAATATATTTAACGACTTGAATTACGTACAGGAATTTTCTACATAATGTTCATCATCCTAACTAATATTATAAACGTGAAAATGAGTTTGTTTGTATGTTTGTTACGCCTTCACGCCTAAAATGCTCAATGGATCATCATGAAATTTAGCATGCAGATAGCCTATGGTGTGAAGAAGGAGATAGACTACTTTTTATCCCGGGAACGCGGGTGAAACCGCGGGGGACAGCTAGTACTATTATAAAACGTAAAAAACCTAAATCAGTAATCAATTTAAATGAGCCTCACTGTAAATATTTTAAAATATTGCCTCTAGAAGAAAAAATAAGCTTTTTACATGCCATAGAAACATATTATAGTGACAAATTTAAGTGCGTGAGTCACAGTAAATGTATTACCAGAGCTAAAACTAAGGGGACATTAGTTGTACCTAAGATTCATAACTATTATGGTAAAATAACTCGCAAATATGTAATCCCAAAATTATGTAATATGTATCCTAATATGCTACTAAATGAAAATAAAATAAAAGAGAATTTATTAGAGACGCAGTCTAGTTACTTAAGAGAGAAATGATATATTATGTTTCTTTCATACGTTACTGGACTAGTACCTATAATATATGTATAATGCATGTAATTGTTAAGGAATAATGTACGTACAAAACCAACAAAACTGTGAAAGAGTGCACGCCTACAAACTGCAATAGTAGTTTGGCGACTATTAAAATAAACAAAACTTGTAAGGTTTTTTTGGAAATAAAATAAATTAAAATTAAAAAGAAAAAAGTTCAGAACTTTTTAGTCCTTTATTTATTATATTTTTTTCTTACTGGTTTAGTTAAGATTGACTAAGATAAACAAAAACAAAACTGATTAACAAACCTAACTTCAAAGGCTAGAACTAATAATTCGCTCGCAATTAGAGCTAGGTTGCATGTGGTGCGACATCGGGCGAGAGATACCGATCGCGTGATTTACGCGGTGCGGGCGCATGCGGTGCGCGTTGATATTATCTGCGCACCCGCCGCCCTGCGCAAGCGCAGGCCTTTTGGGTAATGAGCTGTATTTAAGGCTTTTGCTCTATTTGTTGCTAGCCACCTATTATTTGGTCTTGTTTTATTTACAGAAAATAGGTGTTTGTTAGCGAAATTGGTTTATTCACTTTATTGTATTTACTTATTTAGTACTCATAATACGGAACCAGTACCTTTTGAAATAATAATTCTAATAAAAGTAAGTTTTATTCTACATAATATAATACAATTGAATTCATCTCACGTCAAGCCACAAAGTAAATAATCAATTCAAATAAATCTCTACATCTATTACGCATATCAGTATAATAAAAGTGTCTGTCTGTGATTTACACTAACTCTTTTTTCCAAGGTATCTTATTGTACCTAATAACATAACTTTATGTAGAAAATATACTAAGAAGTCGCAAAAACTAATATGTTTGCGACATAATAGAAAATAGAAAAAAAAGACAAAGGAAAAGATAGATAATATAAGTACTACAGACTGAGTATGAATCTTTATATGTATCTCGAGCTAAAATGCAAATAGTGTGTACTTCTCTACTGAGAGCTACTACGAGAGCTCCGACTAAATGAAGATGGAATAAAGTAGAAAAAGTTACAGGCCTCAACTAGTCACCATTGAGTATGACTAACAAGCCAGAGTACAATAAAGCTGTACATCCAATCTTTATACAGCATGTAGATAAAGTAAGTACTTTTTTTAAGAGTTGCTGTCATCTATGGGCGGGAGCACCTGGATACCAGCTTGGGCCTTTAGACTCGGTTCAGCGACGTGCCATCAGAATTGTTGACGATCCCGAGCTGACAAGCGGTTTAGAGCCCCTCAGTCTGAGGAGAGACTTTGCCTCCTTATGTGTATTCTACTGCTTGTACAACGGACAGTGTTCTAAAGAATTGTTTGACATGATGCCCACGGCTACCTTTCACCATCGCAACTCTCGCCATCGACGGGGAGTCCATCCTCACACATTGAAACCAGAATTGTTTCGAATTGTGCGGGCTAAAAGGAGTTTTCTTCCGCGGACGCTCGGGTTATGGAATGAGCTCCCCGCGGTGGTTTTCCCAATAGAGTACAGCATGGGGTTCTTCATAAAGGGCGTGAAGAGGTTTCTTCAGGGTCGGCAACGCGCGAGTGATATCCCTGGTGTTGCAAGCGTCCATAGGCTACGGTAACTGCTTACCATCAGGTGGGTCGTATGCTTGTTTGCCAACTTGTGGTATAAAAAAATATATGGTAATAAAGACAACCGAAAATAAATCAACTGGTCTACACATTTAAGGTCGAGGTATAAATTGTTTATCTTCAGTTTTTTTTTCATGATTCAAGTACTCACTCACTAGAATGAGAATTCCTTACACCCCGTAGGATACTACTAAATCAGATGTGTTAAAATTCAACGCGTATACTTTCGATTTCGTCGTAAAATCCTTTGTTTCGACATGTTTGGGTTGATTGGCATCGGTTGTACGAGTATTGTACAAGCGAGTACTACTGTACCAGTGAGTACTACTGTAGTGTACAACCTGTAGGACATTGCCGTTCCGTGTAAATGACACCTACGTACTGATAAGTCACTTTGTGGTGTGACTACATGAAGTGTTGACTTGGGTTCTAATACTTCTAATATGAGGTAAATCCTCATATTAGAAGTATTAGAACCCAAGTCAATACCTGCTGGTTGCAGTTACCGTCCATAAACGCTAGCAGCACCGGGGGTATCACTCGCGAGTTGCCAACCAACTCTTCAAATCCATCGTGATGGCAGTTTGCGAGCTTAGCGCCTCTTCATGGTGTTCTGGCGACATAGTAATAAACATGGTAAGAAGGAAACGGGCAACAAAGTCAAGCTGTTGGAAAACCGACAATGTTGGTAGGGGCGTACTAGAAGATATGGGTTCATCAGCCTATATCTTCAAGAGAATAAACAATGACGCTGTTATGGGTAAGTGACAATTGTCGCAGAACTTGTTATAGGTGCCAGAAGAGTTCATGAATCCGCCTGGTATCTCGATGACCTACCTATAAGTCAAGAAAGTAGATGTTAAGGGCCATGTTAGCATCTGTAAGCTCAAAGCTGATTATTATGCTACAAAAATTTTCAACAAGTTCTGAGCCTCCAAACTTTGTGTTATTGTCCTCAACAGAACTTTAAGTGGTCCCCAAAAAATTTACTACGCCAGACCAAATACAGAAGGAAACGTGGAGTAACCTTGACAGAAGCCGTATTACCGTTTAAGACCATAGTCTTGTCATCAGTCCTTTCTTTGCCGAGGTCGGAGGAACAATAGCCACCGGCGATCTGCCCATCCTGGTCTTTTAATGCTTAAAACTAATTGGCATATTTACTGGAGTTAAGACTACTTCCTTCCATTGGAAATTAAACCTTAGTATTAACGAGTAAAGATTAAAGTTGATTATTTATTGGAAAGGTGGTAAATCCTTTTAGGAATCGAGTAATTATTCAAATGAGGAATTTGGAGGTCACGATTGTTCGTACGGTGGATTCGTCCAACAATATTGGATTCGTTCCAAAGTGCGTTGCATAGGACAATGCATCTTTGTTGGCTGCAAGCAAGGTCACGGTGTGCCTTCGCCTTGAGGCTGTTTCCGATAAAGCCGCTCGAAAAATAGAATACAGGGGAAATTATTTGTAACTGGCCACTTAGGTACTATTAACCTCTTCGTGAAAATAGGCTACTGTAGAATCAGCATTAATGTTTGGTTAAGAATGACAATTTAAGGTATGACGTAAAAATCAACCCAAAAACTAAATTTATGATAGTTAGTACTCAGATGATATGGGCACTAGTGGTTCTTCAAAATCTGTTTTCTATTGCATCGTGATTAAGTTACAAATAATGTTCGGTTAGAAGATTTTCAGGCATTGGCCAAAAAGTATAACTGCTAGAATCCAGAGTGGCCAGTTATCGTATTCTATACCTTCTATGCATTGTTACCTCAATTTAACAAAATAGCGGTAACAATATCAAGTGTTGAATCTCCGTTCCTCAAAACCTGATTAAGTGCATTGTCAAATTAAATATGTCCTTGGCTCTGTTTTCGTTACAGTTGCATAGCTTTAAGCCTTTTTGCAGACTTCCGTATATTTTTTGTCGGTATTAATAATAGATGATGCATTATTATTTTATCATTAACATCTATGTATAAAGACTTGTTTTGACTGACTGACTGACTGGACACACACCAAAACGTATAACGTAGGCATCCACTAAGTATTTTTGGAAATTTTGGCACCCTTGAGGGGGTGAAAAAGAGGATCTGGGAGGTTCTCGGAAATAAATAAATAAATATCCTGGGACATTTCTCACACACGGTCATCTAATCCCAAACTAAGCAGAGCTTGTACTATGGAAACCAGATAACTGATATAATACATTTACTACTTTTTGTTTGTAAATACATACTTAATATACATAATTACACCCAGACTCAGGACATACAGACTACAGACATGTTCATGCACACAAATGCATGTCCTGTGTGGGAATCGAACCCACGACCTGCGGCGCAATAGGTGGAATCTTGACCAGAGTCTTAACCAACTGCGCCAACGGGCCCGTCAAAAAAATCTTGTCATTCTATTAGATTCAAGGTAGAAGTAATTAAGAATTATTTTGAAACTTATGACTATAAATTGTAAAATGAATACAAGAAAACTTCAAGGTGTTAAAGATTAATAAAGCCTTAGATTAAACTTAAATTTCAATATGATAAAAAAAACGGTGAAAGCAAATACACACGAGAATATGCTAAAACTCAGAATTTTAGCAAACTTATTTTTATATACTCGCTAACCAGATAATTTAACCAATTCTATAAATCCTCAATCTATTAAAAACATACAACTGAAACGAACAGGTGCTAAAATAATTTGTGCAAAAAAGATGAACAAAAGGAATTAATCGCAGAAAAAGTCGACGACAGCACATAAATACGATATGGCGGTATCGGCGCATGCGTCGTTAGCCGATCAAACTTCGCTGTAACAATAAGTAAAACGCTATCGAGCATCGGGGGCCACAAGCCTGTAAATCACGGAGTGCGCGCGCGCATACAATTATTGTGCGTACGGTTAGACAATATGCGATGGAAAAAAATTACTTATTTGAGAAACTGGTGGACTATTTTATAGACACAAAGAAATTCTCCTGATAGACTAGTATAGTATATTGAGGGACTGACAGTTGATACAAGCTGTGATGAAAGATAAAGTAAGGGCCAAGAATTAAATGATGAATTTTTGTTTCACTGACATTATTAAGTTTCTGGCTTTTATTGTAAGGTTGTGAAAATACATTAACTGCAATAAATTGCCAATAGTTATAGGTTTCTTTCCTGTAATGTTGCAGGATCCTTTACTAAGTACTGCAATATTCTCCACCGTATATTTCTCGTTACGTTACTGTTTATAATTTTGTTACTAGAGTTTAGTTCAATTTGTTTTATAAAAAAATGCAATTGAACTCATTTCCAAACAATATGTTAAAGTAGAACAATATGTTAAAGTAGAACAACCCGATTCACAATCTTGAAGCTTTTTCTCACAGTCTTGTTAAAAATCATATCACATTCGGTATAGATGGTCAGTTAGGCGATTTGCTAAATTGTACAATTCGCTTCCAATAGTATTTGTAACAATGGAGTCGGGTACGCACTAGCTTGTATTTTCAACGGTGAGCCGACAAACTTGGTAGAAACTGTCGACACCGAGAGGAATGAATTGGTGATATTTTTAGGGTCCTGTACCAAAAAGGGTGCTAAACGGGACCGTATAAGCCTCCGCTGTCCGTCCGTCCAGTGGTCTGTATCACATGTACTGCAATAGACAGACACTTGAAATTTTCACAGAGTATGAGTGAGAGTATTCCTATTTCCGCTATAACAACAAATAACGAATGTATTATTATTGTACGGGAACACTCTATGTGCGAGTCCGACTCGCACTTGACCGTTTTTTTATACAATATAATTCGTTGATAGTGAAGGTTTTATGACGTATCAGGCCGCGATTTTCCTGAAATAAATAATCGGACTGTTTTACAAAAAACTTAAACCGACTTCAAAGTACACTAAGAAGTAATCAAATCCTGATCTGATGACAATGGGACCAAACGGGAAGTGTTCCCTTCCAGAAAAAAAAAGAATTTTCCAAATCGGTTCATAAATGACGGAGATATGAGGTACAAACATAAAAAAAAAAAAAACTGAATTGAGAACCTCCTCCTTTTTTTGAAGTCGGTTAAAAAAGATTCGTTCAATTTCATACGACAAATTATTGGCAATTCATTTTACAGACAATTTTAACAAAAAATGATTCGGTCAATCGGCAAACCGATTATCGATATTATCGATCGATAGTATCGATACGATAGTATTTGATGCAAGTAAATTGTTGCAGCGATTAGCCGTCACGTTAAATATCGCTAGTGCGTATAAGTTCATAAGGTTGATCTATAAATATTTATTACACATGGAGTGTAACTAAATCATTTAGAGTTATTGGAGTAGTTATTCAAATGTTTATTGGCCCATGATAATTGTTTTTGATTGTTATTACATAGGAAACAAGACTACACCGTTTCCGTAATTATTTCATAGTTATTTGTTTAATTGATTTTATTTTTATGTTTTTATTGGTTTATATCTTTTTTTAGGAGGTCATCCATCGGACAGGCCATGGCTTTAAGAAGTAATTTATTATATTTGCAAAGTATCCTGTAACGCGTACCGATGTCAAAAAAAATAATTATGCCGGCAAAACAAATGAATCACTAAATTCGAAACACAAATAGACCTAAATTTGAATTTGGAATTCCTAACCAAACGCCAGGTATTTGATCGAAGTGGCCAGTCCAACAACACGCCACTTCCATAAGGACCTTATACATACCGATGGTCTTGTTTGCCTGATCATCGCCTTAAATAATCCTTAACAATCTAGCTATATCATTTATTTTCTTATAAACACCTACCTAATACATACTTAACACCATTATAAGTACCAAAACAAAACAACAAACCTCACGTATGCAAATGTTATTTGTAAATCGTGCACCACATTTTAGTGATGCGACCGCACGCGATCCCGGGACGATAGCGTGCGACATCGCGCGGGACGTGTCCCGTCCCGTACAGATCGCGCGACTGAGCAAATCACGGGACTGGCCGAAGCTAATTGATCTTATCTATGCAACTTAGATGGTGAAAAAGAATAGTGGAGAGTTTTTAGAAATGGTTTCTTATTAGCTAAGTTGAGTATGTAGTTGATAGAGAAATGCTTTGCTAATAATCATCATCATCATCATCAGCCTATAATGTCCCACTGCTGAGCACAGGCTTCCTTTCACAAATGAGGGCGAAAGGGAATGTGCACTCCACCACGCGTGCCCACTGCGGATCGGCGGAGGTAGGCTAGTGGTCAACCTACTGTTGGAATTTTCAAGCCGCCTAGAAGGCCTCCAACTAGCTTAACAACTATCACAATTAGGTGATAACCGAGACCAACTGCTTTAAGTGCGTTTTACAGCTCGGAAAACGCTCGATTTGAAATACCACTAGGCGGTCACCCATCCAGGTACCGACCACGGCGGTGATAGCTTTACTTGCCGATCGATTAAGAACGGCTAATCATGCTACACCACGAGCGCTTCAACTAACTTTCGCTTTGCCAACAATAGGTCATTTGAACAAAATAGTTGCGTGAGATATATGAAAACTAAGTATTGACTTGTAGGTGAAATGGTGCGTCCATGCTACGCGAATCGAGCACAAGCCGAGCCAAGAACGAACCTACAACTAGCCTACAAAGAGAACGATGCGAATCCCTTTGTTTATGAAAAAACTGACAATAGCGCTCGTTCGAGACTCGCAAGCCCGTCCACGCTACGCGAATCGTGCTCGCAGTGTGCTCGTTTGAGGCTCGGCTCGTGCTCGGTTCGCCAAGCATAGACGCACTATTATTGTGTGCAAAATGTATGAATACTCTTGTATGCTTCACTGTCTAGTAAGTATTTACTAGCATTTACTGATTGTAGTTCATAACTTACTTATTTTCAAATTGCATTGAGTTTCTGTTAAATATAATCGAATTTCTCATACGATTAAACGTCATTCCAAATTTGTTTCTATTTAAATCAGATAGAATCATGGTGTCTTAAATGTGGTGGTGTCATGGTATACAATAACATCAAAATAATGGACATGGCCGAATTTATATTGATGATTTTCTGAAGTTTTAAAAGGCGAGTGTTTTTTTACTTTCTATTAAAATTGAGAAATATTAATAATTAAAATATCAAAATATAAATATCCTTAACAGTAATACACTTTTCTGGTACTAGACGCACCGATCGCGGTAGAGAAAATTTTATATTAATATTAGCGAGGGACAAAAAATGATAGCGGTGAAACGTTGGAAGCAAAAATTTGGTATGAATTTTCGAGTAATATTTTTTGAGCTGAAACTTTTCATAGAGTCTTTGCCTGATGTAGTCTTCAGTCTTCATCCCTTTCGGATGGATTTACCCTTTTTCTTGCAACCAATATTGTCACGGTATTTTCTGAAACGAAACCCTGTACTTATTGTATAAATTAACACAATATATCACTAAAATGAAGTCTTGGACGACCCACCCATAAATATATAGGAACAACAGATACAAAAAAGGTATACTTCTATTAAATAAACGGTATCGCATCGAATCGGCGAGAAATAGTGCGGTACACGTTACGTTGTTAACCCTAGGTCGAGCGCAGCACTAAATTTATTTTAGTGATGTCATGTTGCAGATACGTTATCCCGGGCTACTGTGGCCGGGGGAGATCCCGCGATAACAATCCGGGATTCTAATAATTTGTTGTTGTTGATCGGGAATTAATATTTTTTTAATGCGCGTCTTGTCTTGTAGTTGTCGTGAATTATGTGGAAACCAACAGCTTTGTTGTTTAAGTGGGGCTTGGCATAGCTAAACGCAGCGTGGGAACTTTCATCATTTTATTTCTTTAACTAGTTAATCTTAGGAATCATAAATTGGTGTACGATATTTATTACATAAAGTTTCTCTCGATCTATTTCAAAATATTCAAGACCACTAAATACAAGATATTTTGGAGATCCATTTAAGATTCTGACCCAAATAACAACACATAAAAAGAAAGATACTTCAAAATATTTCCTTAAATAATTTATCACCCAATACCAAGAATGATCTTATTTATCTCAAGCTAGATCCTGTAACACTAAATCATCGCGCTTGAGCTCGACAATATACCACTCGATGGTACGAACCGATTTTATTGCTAATTCCTATCTCGAACCACAAAAATGTCAAAGATTTACGATATTCGCTGCGTCCGCGCACGGTATTCGGACGCGCGCAATATGGCGACCGATCGGCGGATACGCGCCGCTCGTAACTCGAATCGATTATTTCGGATATCGATCTCTCGATATGTTTACCGATGGTTATTTATTTATTCGATTTTGGAGATTAATCGGTATTCGTCCTGTACGGGTGTGGATCAAGTTGATAAAATCACGGCTTTGGTGCTTCTGGTTTCAGAGCATTTTATAAAATTAAGAGTATTTTTTTAAGAACTTACCTAATTTGGTCATATCAGACTATGAGGAGAGATACAAGTTCTTTTTTATCTCATCGCAACAATGATGATAAATGTAAAGGTGAAATATAAATATGAAAATAAGAAAATCGAAGTAGTTAGATGGACTGTAACTTCCGTAAAAAAATATATTAGACGGGATATGAATTGTGCGAAATCTACAAAGGTGGAGAAGTCAAAGTCATTTCTTAACTAAGCCTTAGGCTAGTACCCATCCCTCTCCTTATAATGATGAAAAGCCATCTAAGGGTAAAACTGTCTTTTTCTTAAAAGTTGCCAATGGTTTGGAAAATATCATGAAAAAGGTCCCCAAAAAGTTACATTCGTTTTGTTTGACTCGGAAAATAGGCAGATTTGGGTATAATCCATACCTATAGAATGATTTTAAAAATAGCTAAATATGTGTATGATGTTATAAGTTAGAATAAGTGTTTTGACAACTGGCAACATATAGGTTTTTTTTTTTTTTTTTTTTATACGACTAAGTCTTTAAACAAGCATACGGCCCGCCTGATAGTAAGCGGTTACCGTAGCCATATGGAGGCTTGCAACACACGAAGCATCACTCACGCGTTGACGACCTTTCCCCCTCCCCTATGAGCTCTGGCGACCTTACTCACGCGCAATAACACAACTTTACACAACATAAAGTAATTTGGCTGCGGTATTCTGTAGGTACTTTATAAATACAAATTGACAATACAACTTTGTATCGAAGTTGTAAAAAAGTCTTCATTTCGAACACCTGTCATGATGTACGCCAAACGGCACTTAGCGAGCGACGCCGGGGCACTAAACAATGCGATATCGCAGAATTATAGCGCGGCTGTGCCCTGCGACGACGCGTCGATGTGGATCGCGTTATGTAGTACGATATAATCAGCAATATGGCAATGTAATTTCTTAAATTGTATAATAAGGTATATTGTATCTATCTAAAACTATAATTTTGTATATAATATTAAAATTAACTAAAAACTAAATTAAAATTAACTAAAAACTAAATTAAAATTAACTAAAAACTAAATTAATAATAACTATCTAAACTATTTAAATTACGTCTAAAAATGGCCCCCGTGGCATTGTCCCAAAGATGCTGGCAGCATTTCCTCGCTGAATAGCGATACTAATGCGCTGGGCGAGGAAGCTGCCAGCCCTTATTTCTTAAATTAGTTAATCTATGGTATACAGATATTCATTTTGTTATGTAAGACAACATTAATAGGAATTTCATGCTCACTTTGGTTTAGTCACAGTTACAGGCTTTAGACAAGAATTTTGGACAATCTGCATGCACTGTACATGAAAATATGTTCATGCTAATAGTGATCACCAGATAAAACCTATGACATCAGCTCATCAACAATCCAGTAATAAGCTGCAACCACACTAACTTCTTCACTGTAGCACAACGCCATCACGCTAAATAAAACGGAGCGGTGCAGACCACCCGGGTCGCGACACGCGCGTTAACCGTCCGATTTACGAGCACATCGGCCGCTTGCGCAGCGCTACTCCTAGATAACCTGCGCGGACGCATAAATGCGGACCGTGCTATGAAATGGAAGTTATGGTATTTGTTACAAATATTTTTGTGCGTCGATATGATAAGATTAGTGATTCAAAGATTTCTAAAATATAATGCTACAGGTACCTACAGTGGTACTAATGTTAGATAGACAGTTAAGATGCAGTTAAGACTGTAGATGTTAATTGATGTTAGATGAGATGATCGAGATAAGCTACTAGGCTAAGAATTCATTTGAAAGTATCCGATGAATTCTGGTAGCTTGACTTCATTTCATCATTTTCGATTATTCAACGGGCCAGATGGCGCAGTTGGTTCAAAGTCAAAGTCAAAGCCATTTATTCAATTTAGGCCCTAGAAGGGCACCTATGAAAGTCAAAGCTACTGAAGTTACCGCCAGTTCGTAAGTCGGCCTTCAACTGAGAAGAACAAAAGGTTAAGATTCCACCTATCGCGTCGCAGGTCGTGGGTTCGATTCTCACACAGGATATGCTTTTGTGTGCATGGACATGTCTGTATGTCTTGAGTCTGGGTGTAATTATGTATATTAAGTATGTATTTACAAACAAAAAATAGTATATGTAGTATATCTGTTCTGGTTTCCATAGTACAAGCTCTGCTTAGTTTGGGATCAGATATCCGTGTGTGAGGAATGTCCCAGGATATTGTCTCAAGATAATTTGGTAGTTGGAACAATTAGAAGGCGAAATGACCAATAGGAGTGAATAAGTCAAGGAAGCATATATCTTATTTTTCAATGCAAGGGAGACGTGAGATGTGAGTGGTGTACTGTGAATAGAAGGCGGCATCCTAACTAATATTATAAATATGAAAGTGAGTTTGTTTTTTTGTTATACTTTCTCGCCCCATCGATCATGATGAAATTTGACATGCAGATAGCCTATGGTATGGAGAAGGACATAAGATTTTTTTCCCGGGAACGCGGGTGACACCGCGGGAGACAGCTAGTATAAATATACAGCGGCACGCATTAGGGACGATAGGAAGTGGTTTGGAAGTGAATTTAAACGATAGTCCAACTCCGCTCTACCTACATAGACGCTACGTTTTATCCAGTACAAACATTAGGTACAGAGGCCGGCAAACAACTTGAGCCAAAGTCGACGTAGTGGGGGTAAGTTCGCGCATGTACACTCATGCTCGGCCAATAGCGTGGACGCGTGCCGACAGAATGCCCCCGCGCACCTCTCTTTCCACCAACGACACCATAAAATCGTCTACTGCGCACTCAAGGTCATGGCTCAAGTTGTTTGCCGGCCACTGTATCACAAGCAAAGCAATAAAACTAAAATATCACTCGTTAAGTAAATCTCTACTAACAATACCACAGAATGGGATCCAGTGGCGCCGAACCAAAACTTAATACCAACAAATAAAATGTGTTACGATCTAAAAAACGGGTTCAAGAGGCGATCGTAAATATCTCGAGCGATCATCAATGTCGCGGAGTCACTCTAAATCGTTGGTTAGACAATAAACTTTGATTCATTCAATACCAAACCGTAAATAAAATGGACACTTTTAATACGTACGTATTTTGAACTATTACGGGGGCATAAAGTTTAACCAATTTTTATTTAAGTTGAATTCAAGTCGTAAAATTGTTGAAGTGTTATATAACTCGACAAGTTGTATGGTGACCATATTTAGAAGAGGCTATATTTGAAATGGATTTGAAAGCACTGAAACAAGTAACCACAAATAATTATTTTAAACCGACTTCAAAAAAAGGAGGAGGTTCTCAATTCGGCTGTTTTTTTTTTTTGTTACCTCTTTCTTAACTCCCGTCATTTATTAACCGATTAGGAAAATTCTTTTTTTGTCTGGAAGGGTACACTTCCCGTTTGGTCCCATTGTCATCAGATCAGGATTTGATTACTTCTTAGTGTACTTTGAAGTCGGTTAAAGTTTTTTGTAAAACAGTCCAATTATGTTATGTGTACATTTATTTCAAGTAAATCTGACAGATACTCTTTAATATACTCGATATAGTCATAGTGCTTGTCCACGTTGAACTCGCGGGCGCGGACGCGGTCGCGGGCACGAGCGCGCCACTTCCACCGTACATGTGCGTTTTGTGCGTGAACACTTGCATATACGTAAATAAATAATAAATTAAACCACGTAAAGTACCCATAAATACGAACAACTATTACGATGGGACCAACTTCAAAATAGAAAAATGTACATGTATCCTCGGCAAATATTTATGAAAAGCTGTAATTTTTTTTTACTTTTCGTGGTTTCAATTATTATCGTATCCACCCCTTATATTACTATGTGTTTGATATTTCGTGACCGCGCCCGTCACCCCGCCCACAAGGAACTTACAGCTTGAAGCAAAATTTTATGAAAAGCTAAGTAGGTACCTTTAATAAGGTATGTTTTTAAGTGAGAGATTACCAAGGATTATGGGCAGCCTTCGCCTAAATAATGATGTCCGATTCAGAACCGCTTACATTTAGTAACTACATACTACCCTAGCGACCGACTATCCTATATGACAGGATCTCATGGTCACACTATCAGTAAAAGCTCGCGCTTCAATCAATAAATAAATTGTACCAGTATTGTCACAATGATTCATTGACCCTTTCTATCGAATTGATTCTATCTCGAATTATTCGGAGGCTATAAAATACGTGTGTGGCCTCATTTACATACTTATATTTATACCACTACAATGTCAAGAGCTTTATTTTAAATTGTCTTAATATGCCTAATCGAAGCGCTCGTGGTGTAGCATGATTAGCCGTTCTTAATCGATCGGCAAAGTTAAGTTACGTCTGTCTTGGTCGGTACCAGGGGCCCAAGTCTGCTATTTCAATTGTGTTCCAATGAACTTTCAGTGGTATCAAAATTGTGCCATAATGACACTATTCTGTTCTGTTAGTAAGTAAACTACCAAAACTGTAAAATGTCACAATTTTGACACCACTGAAAGTTCTTTGAAACACAATTGAAATAGCAGACTTGGGCCCCTGGATGTTTGACCGCCTAGTGGCATTTCAAATCGAGCGTTTCCGTGCTTCGGAAGGCACGTAAAGCTGTTGGTCCCGGTTATCACTTAATTGTGATAGTCGTTAAGCAAGTTCGATGCCTTCTAGGCGGCTTGAAAAATTCCAACAGTAGGTTGACCACTAGCCTACCTCCAACAATCCGCAGTGGGCACGCGTGGTGGAGTATCGCCCATTCCCTTTCACCCTCATTTGTGAAAGGAGCTCTGTGCTCAGCAGTGGGACATTATGGGCTGATGATGATATGCCTAATTAGTTGACCTTTATTCAGATTTATTTAGAGCTGAGCTAAGTAGTCCACTGAATCCAATGTCTTTTTTTCAATACAGAATTCCATTCGGATGGCGACAATCAATAAGAACAATATCAATATCAAAAATAGGTTAATGAAGACACGTGTTTACAGGTTAAAATTGTATGTGCTTTGATATTCAGAGCCTATGTTTTCTAATTTAGTACAGAGTTTGGTCAAATACTAAGCCTATTCAAAATAGAGAAAGGTGGAGGATAGGAACCCACATAGCAAATTGGAAAAACATATACGGCCTTACTCATAAACGTTATTTAAGTAATCCTACTGAATAAATAGTCAAATAAATAACGTCACCTTGCTGTCTCATTGTCAAACAATTTGACGTTATTTAAGTGACCACTTAATCAGTTTATTAGTTAAATGACGTTTTATGAGTAAGGGGGATAAAGTATATGAAATCCACAAAAAAAATACTTGCTGAGTTTCTTGCCGGAGTCTTCTCAGTTGAAGTGTATTCCGAACCAGTGGTAAATTCAACTGTTTGTACCCAATTTAACGTTCATAAGTGCCTTAACTGAATAAATGACTATTTTATTTGGATTTTGAAAAAATACTTCAAAATTGATATTTCATTCCTTAAAACGAGGAAGAATAAGTCCAAAATGCATTACAAAATGTACTTCTTCTGAATGAAATTTTACTCATAGTTTTCCTCAACTTACACGTCTTTAATCTCAGTCAAGTCGCATAAATTATTTAGAATTCAACATAAAAATGACGTCACCGTGGACGAAGTAGTTCAAGTAATACAAAATGTAGCAAATGTGACGCCCGCGGCAAAGTATTAATATTTGCACAGGCCTGTACACTAAAGCCATTTGTCCAACATGTTAATATGCTAACAAAAAGATCACATATTGCCCTTTTTGCCGGAAGCGTCAATATAAGCGACAAAGGTTCTGTCGTGATCGATCAGTCCAATTGTTATCGATCGTTTTATTGAACGCTTATTACTTTGTGATGATGGATCTGTGCTACCGTTTATATTGCTTTTTATGTTTTTATCACTATTTTTTCTCTACACTTGGTACTGGGATATAAGGGTGCTTTTTCTATAGCAACATATAGCTTACACAATAGCGTATGCGGCGTTTTGTTTATACAAATCCAGTAGGCAAGGAAAAGGCACTTAGCCTCTCCTTTTAACCACATTTATAATACAGTACCGTGACTGATTAATAATAGATAACACTATAGATATTTTAGTGGACATTAGCTGTACCTAAGATTCATAACTATTATGGTAAAAGAACTCGCAAATATGTAATCCCAAAATTATGTAATATGTATCCTAATATGCTACTAAATGAAAATAAAATTAAATGTAAAATATCTTTAAAAAGAAAAATAAAAGAGAATTTATTAGAGCAGCAGTCTAGTTGCTTAAGAAAGAAATGATATAGGTACCTATTATGTTTCTTTCATAAGTTATCAAATAATTTATTTTT
The DNA here is from genome assembly GCA_947623365.1 of Achlya flavicornis. Lineage (NCBI taxonomy): Eukaryota > Metazoa > Arthropoda > Insecta > Lepidoptera > Drepanidae > Achlya > Achlya flavicornis. The sequence continues at coordinate 15,281,521 of OX392477.1, read as the reverse complement.
TAGTTACTGGACTAGTACCTAGAATATATGTATAGTGCATGTGATTGTTAAGTAATAATGTAAATAATGGTATATGTACGTACAAAACTGTGAAAGAGTGCACGCCTACAAACTGCAATAGTAGTTTGGCGACTATTAAAATTAAGAAAATATGTAAGGTTTTTTTGGAAATAAAAAAAAAATATAGGAGTAATATTCATTGAGGGGTACTATAGGTGGATTCTTATAATTTTATCCACTAAGGGGTAAAATAAGTGATCGTGAGTGAAACGGGTTGGAAAGCTGATCAATATTTGGTCTGTAAAGTAGACTTAAGGATAACTCGATTTAAAGATTTATTTTGATATAAAAATTATAAAATCTAACATAATAACAAAAAAAAACTGCTAAGTAGCTTGTTACATGACATTGAGTTAACGTTGGTAAACTTGTACGTCAGGCATCTAATCACCACCCTGACTTTAACACCTTAAATTATTACAAAGAAACAACCGCCTATGCTATACAACAAATAGTGATCTAACAGCAATAAAAACAATGATTAATTGATTCGAACCCGTGCCCCGTAGTTCACGCAACCGCATACAAGAAATTTTACCTTTTATTACGAAAGTTCAAAGAATGGATAGTAAATGTGACAACACGGGATACCGCCCGGAAATATTCAAATTTAACCAAATTCATTCGACAAAGGCGCCTAAAATGCGCATACGCACGCGTGTTTATATAAACATATCCCAGTTTGAACATACTTTGAACTCTAAACAGTTTTTGGTTCCGTATAAGGAATTGTTATTGAAGTCAACATTAATAAACGAGCAGGGCTTTACCCGAATTGATCGAATAAAAAAAATAAAGCTAGAAGAAATAGGTATAATAGAAAATTTAAATATAATAAAGCTGAAGAGTTTGTTTGTTTGAACGCGCTAATCTCTTGAACTACCAGTACGATTCTAAAAAAATCTTTCACTGATCTGCATTGTTACTATAGGCTATTCCCGGGAATGCGAGTGAAACCGCGTTAAACAGCTAGTCATATGATTTCAGCAAAATTGGAATTTATGAAATATCATCACTAAAATATAGGTACGTCGTAAATACTGTTCTGTTCCCTAAATAAAATGTATCTGTATCTATTAATGTATTCAAAGTTTCTGATAGTAGTATTGAGGTTTTTTCAGATACATCTATCTATCTGCATAATAGTTTTTACAATCAACATGAAAAAGGATGACCCTTAAATTATTCTAATATGCGGAACTCCAAACTGACGCCCTCTTCCGTTTGTTTGTGTGAAATTTTACGTCAATTTGTCGAATACCATAGCCATAGTCTTTGAATATATGAATATTCAACGGTGAAGTTTGTTCTAGACGCGAGTGTCAAACAATGTGAAGCGTGAGGTGACGGTTACAAATAATCATTGTTTCTGGGACACTTTGTAAGTGTTTTAGTCCAAAAAAAAAATACAGAATTTTTCGACAATATAAATTTTATCGGTTGAAAATATTTTGCTTTCAATGAGATTGCTTAAGTTTGCTTATATGCCAAAAATGTTTAAATAAATAAAATTAATATCCTGGGACATTCCTCACACGGTCATCTGATCCCAAACTAAGCAGAGCTTGTACTATGGAAACCAGACAACTGATATAATTCATATACTACTTTTTGTTTGTAAATACATACCCAGACACAAGACATACATACACGTATACAGTACGCACACAAATGCATGTCCTGTGCGGGAATCGAACCCACCCTCCGCGCAATAGGTGGAATGTCAATATGCTTCTTGCAGTTTAAAAGTAGATTTTCATTGACAGATAGTATTTATTTTAGTGACCTAGAATATACAATAAATAGATCAAATAGGTTTTCAAGATATAAATAGATCAAAATTAATGGTATGTTTCTGATATCTTGAATTGCAAGCAATCATAAATATAAATGTGATTTTACTTGACGCTGAATTGAAATTTAATTGGTAACTTTTACATATACTTTACTAGCTGTCCCCCGCGGTTTCACCCGCGTTCCCGAGATATACAGTCTATGTCCTTCTCCATACCATAGGCTATCTGCATGCCAAATTTCACTATGATCCGTTGAGTAGTTGAGGCGTGAAGGCGTAATAAACAAACAAACTCACCTTCGCATTTATAATATTCAGTTAGGATTGGATTGAAGTGTAAGCAAACATAATATATTGTCAAAGTATTGCATCAATAAGGAAGACCTTATGGTGCGTCCATGCTACGCGAAATGAGCACGAGCCGAGCCTCGAACGAATAGGATTCATTCGTTGCTCGCGAAATCAAGCGTGGAAGTACTTAACGAGCCTTCAACGAGCCTACAACGAGCGCTATGCGAATCCCTGTGTTCGTGAAAAAACTGACAATCGGGCGGAGCGCAGTCGAGCGCAAGACCGTCCACGCTACGCGAATCGTGCTCGCAGTGTGCTCGTTCGTGGCTCGGCTCGTGCTCGGTTCGCCAAGCATGGACGCACCATTACATTCAAGATGGTGGCATTATGCTGAAATGTATTTACATTACCTTCAGTTCTTCCTTATGATCGCTCATACTCTTATGTTTGATCTTTTGACATTTTTCAACTATTTTAACATGCAAACGGTATGTAAATCAGTTTATGCACATAACTGTCTGAGAGAAACTTTTGTAAGCGTATTTGTGAGGCTGCTTCGGTCGGAGGTCAACGGTTTTAGGCGACTTTGATGTTACAATCTTATTTATTCTTCAACGACACAAATGTCATAGAAACTTCGCGCTTATATATGTTAAAATAAGGGAGTGATTACGGTTTATAATTTGTGTTTTATCTTGGTTCTTGTGATGGGAAAAGTCAGAGAATTGGGAATAGTGACATTGTTTTGAGGTTCGAGGTGTTATTGTTTGATGTCGATTTATGTCGTCTTTTGGGTTAGCTTTGGAGAAAATGTTTAGTTATTTTAAAATTAGTAATAAAATAATTGAATTCAATTTATAGTATGTTATTTACCACGACATTGCAGGCACTTTATTATGCCTTTTATTGAAATATACTCAATACATCTTTCTCACTCTACAAGGAGTCCGTAACATTAGCAAAAGCATATTGCACCCGAAGGCATTGTATGCAAATAGGCGGGACGTGTACATTTGAACAAAAAAACACAAAAATATATATGAAAGAAAAAGGCCACACTACCGTATCGTCCCGGAGGCATTCCTCTTTATATTATCTCAAAAACATAACACAAACTTGGGACAAAATGTCGTTGGAGTTTTTTGTATCAAAGAAAATACGGGTGCTAAAGTCACGCTTTTTGTGTAGTAGCTTTTTTTTCAACGTGCCGTCGAAAATGTGTCGGTGGCATTAAATTTTGTAAGCTTTTGTTCTGGTTTATTTTTTCATAAGTGGCAATGATTTTTCTTTAGCGTTTAATCACACGTTATTCGTATTACAAAATTTAAAGCCTAGTTCTTACCTCTATAGCTATTCATCATCATCTGCCTGCTTTTCAGATACCAAGCCATTTTGGATGCTGAGCAGGTCTAGAAAATCTTTGAACTGCTTACGTACAGTGGGTGCCTGTTTCTATAGGTGATCAGCACACGTGTTGCGGTATGTCACATTCCACGCATTCAGTATTCATCAGCCTATAACGTCCCACTGCTGAGCACAGGCCTCCTTTCACAAATGCGTGCCCACTGCGGATCGGTGGAGGTAGGCTAGTGGTTTCAACCCGTCTCGGAGGCCTCCAACTAGTTTAACGACTATCATAATTAAGTGATAACCGGGACCAACGGCTTTTCGTGCATTCCAAAGCACGGAAACGCTCGATCTGAAATACCCATCATGGTTACCCATCCACGTACCGACCACGAAGGTGGTAGCTTAATTTTGCCTATCGATTAAGAACGGCTAATTAAGCTGCACCACGAATGCTTCAGTATATTGCTTGCCAATAAAGAAGAGGTGGATTTATTCAGTTTAAGCCCTGATAACGTACTATGCATAAAAAATTACAATAAAAAGTTACAATTTATTCTACCACTTACAATACGAGCCACTAAAGATGAGACTTGACACACTGCGTTTAGCGGTATGACGTCTGAGGTGGGAAGGGGATATCGCTAAAGAGAAGTCATCAACGAAGTTGGACGTCAACCAAGTGGCGTATCTAGTCTCACCTTTAGCGGCACGTATTGTACGTGGTAGAATCAATTGTAACATTCATCACCTTATTAGGGTCTAAAGTGAATAAAGTATTCAGATAGGGTAATTGGTAGTTTTTTTTTTATGTTATAATGGGGGTTTCGGTTCTTTTAATCCCTGTGTATGTGCATGGACTTATCGTGCTGCATGTCCGGAGAGTAGGTACAGTACAACGTGCTTAGTTTGGGTTCAGATTGCCATGCGTGAAAAATACCCTGGGTGATTACATTACACCTTCCGAAATGGGATAACCGTGATTACACTCAAAAAGATGCAACTAAAATGAGTTTTATCCGTTAACTGTCCCAACAACAACTAAATTGGGGGTTTCGTAACACAGTTGTATTATAAAGGAAATAACAGCTTCTGAATGGGGCCACGAATTTCGTCCAATCATGGATAAAACTAAAGTGTTCAATATCACGAGACAATAAACACCCACTTGCGATCAGTCACTTTACGGTGTCATCCCACATGCGTACGATGTCACTTTTACGATGATAGTCGGGCGTTTCCGCCAAATTGATGTTGCAGACGAGCTGGAAACGATGCGTTTATAGTTTAACTGAAAATAATTATGAATCTATTTTCCCATTTATTTGAATAACAAAATCATTATGCAATTAAAAACATTGGAATGGCTTGAAAAAGTTTTATGGAAGGATTTGTCTTTTAGACTATTCAAGCGTTTACCCTTCTGTGCTATCAGCTGACTGCAATAATAACAGTTGATGAAAATGAACCGGTTCATCAGTTACTTAAATAGGATCCTCACATCCTCGAGCCGCCTCGATCGTCCACACAACGTTTTAGTCGAACTTTCTTACTGCGGACCATTAGGATGTGGAATGAGCTCCCCATCACGGTTTTCCTCTCAGCTCTACTATATGGGGTTCTTCAAAAAAGGCGTAAAGAGAGCTTTACAAGGTCGGCAACACATTGGCAATCCCCCTGGTATCGCAAATGTCCATAGGCGCCGGTAACCACTTACCATCAGGTGGCCCATCTGTCTGCTCGTCAATCTGTTAATATAAAAAAAAACGAGTAATCACCAAGCAACTACTGAACAAAACACGTGCGCCAAACTGCGCGGTGGTAAAGTTTGCATTCCCTAATTGCTCAGAATAGATGGCGCCCAACGTGGGGCCAACAGTTTATTCAATTATTACATAGCCCGTTTAGATTTTAGTAAAACAGAGGCCTATTATAAAAAAAAACATAATAAGCTTTTATCATTACCTCGCGATGTTCAACTAAGAATCAGTAAAATAAACCATATCTTCCGTTGGTTCCTTACACTTTAGAGAAGATTGGGATGGGGATGTGAACTTTATAAAAAAATGGATTTGTAAAAGTCAGCAAAAAATTGTGATCCCTTGATATTTACACTATACATACTAAAGGTTGGCAACACACGAGTGGTAAGGTGCTTCAAGCGTCCATCAGGTGAGCCGTATACTTGTTTGGTACATGAGTACCTCGGACTGTGGAAAGAGCTCCCCGCCGTGGTTTTCCCAATGGAGTACAGCAAAAAGAGCTTTCTTCAAAAAGGGCGTGAAGAGATTTCTTCAGGGTCGGCAACGCGCGAGTACCCCTGGTGTGGCAAGCGTCCAAGGGCTGCGGTAACTGCTTACCGCCTGATGGTAAGCAGTTACTGCTTCTGCTTGTTTGCCATCTTAGTGGTATAATAAAAAAACTAGGATAACAGACTAGGATTTTATGCAGCGTCTTCCTGTAAAACCGCTCGTCTGCACCACATAGGTATTAAACTACTTTCACAGCTCTAAGGCGCCACAGATCCCGATTTTACAGCTGTATCCAAACTACAGTATTTTGGAATCACATAAACCTAGCTGTTCAACTTTATACTGAAGTACTGTTAGATTGACGTTTACGGACAAGCTGGAGTTAAACCGCTATAAACATCGGTTGCATCGGGATTAGAGGTTGGTTGTAGGTTACGTGTTTCAGTACAAAAGGTTGAGTGGTGGTGGAGGTAATACTCTGATTGCCACGCTGCAGATCGTGGTTCGATTCCTAGCTAGGACAAATATTTGTGTGCATGATAATGATTGTTTTTTTTTCTGACTCTGGGTGTCTATAATGATACATTAAAAGTACTATTATTTCATTTCATTTCATTTCACCCGCGGTCCCGGGATAAAATGAAGCCTATGTCCTTCTCCATACTATCCTATCTGCATATCAAACAACGACATAACAAACAAACAAACTAACTCACTTTTGCATTTATAATATTTGTTAGGCTAGTTAGGATGATGGAGGACCATGTGTGAAAAATATTCCCAGGTCAGTCCCAGTCAGTTCCAGATATTTATCATTTCTGTAGTAAGGAGTCTGGAGTCATACATCAACTATCATTACAGTTAATAGGGATTAAAAAATGACATTATTTTAAACATGAATCAAATATTACCTACATGTTACAGGGTACATTAGTGGTTATCGCTATAAAAAAATTGAGCAGTTCTTAATAAAATGATAACAAAAAAACCGGCCAAGTGCGAGTCAGACTCGCGCACCAAGGGTTCCGTACAAACCTGTAGGTATATAAGTAAATGGTAGTATAGACCTGAGTATTTGATATTAATTTCAATTTATGACGTATTAAAAAAAAAATACTTACTAGATCTCGTTCAAACCAATTTTCGGTGGAAGTTTGCACCGTAATGTACATCATATATTTTTTATAGATTTATTATTCTCTTATTTTAGAAGTTACAGGGGGGGGACACACATTTTACCACTTTGGAAGTGTCTCTCGAGCAAACTATTCAGTTTAGAAAAAAATGATATTAGAAACCTCAATATCATTTTTGAAGACCTATCCATAGATACCCCACACTTATGGGTTTGATGAAAAAAAAAAATGTAGAGTTTCAGTTCTAAGTATGGGGAACCCCCAAAATTTATTGTTTTTTTTCTATTTTTGTGTGAAAATCTTAATGCGGTTTACAGAATACATCTTATTTTCATACTTTCTTTTGTCACTGAACGGAGCTTCATACAGCAGCAGATGCTCAGGTTATAAAATTAGCCCTCCGCCATGTTTTTACAAAGAGACTACAGCAAGGAAATCTACAAGAAGAGTGTGAAGAGTTTACCTTAAATTACAAGCATCTATAGACCACCGTAGAACAAAAAGGCGTAAACCATCAACAAACGCAATTGCGACCCTTTGAAGTGTACAAAGTGTATTAGGTAAGTATCTCACGGCATAGACTGAAGCGGGGCGTGTAGCGTATCGTCACGGCTTTTACCCGCGCCCTACACGCCACGACAAACAATGTACGGCAAATATTTGCCGAGCGGTCGGTATGACAAATTTCTGTGTCGGAACTGTCGCCCTGGTACGATCTCTCTTTAACAATGTTTGTGTGGGAACACTCATGTTTTTTGTTTTGATTGGTGAGGTTATGAGGTTGGGGTATTTAAGTTTTAATTAAGAAATTATTTGTTATATTAAAAAATATGGAGTGGTATTTTAATTTCGATGAAAGACAAATTAAATCTGCGATATAGTTAAGTTCACTTACATAAGTTAATCAGCTCAATATAATTAAATTATCGTTAGAAAATATCTTATTAACTAAGCAATAAAAGACATGCAAATAACTAAAACACTTTTTTCTCTAAATTTCGAATAATTTTGTTTTTGAAACATTTTCTAACTTCAATAAACACCAATCACCAATCATAATAAAAAAAACCGGCCAAGTGCGAGTCAGACTCGCGCACCGAGGGTTCCGTACAAACCTGTAGGTATATAAGTAAATGGTAGTATAGACCTGAGTATTTGATATTAATTTCAATTTATGACCTATTAAAAAAAACTACTTACTAGATCTCGTTCAAACCAATTTTCAGTGGAAGTTTGCACCGTAATGTACATCATATATTTTTTATAGATTTATCATTCTCTTATTTTAGAAGTTACAGGGGGGGGGACACACATTTTACCACTTTGGAAGTGTCTCTCGCGCAAACTATTCAGTTTAGAAAAAAATGATATTAGAAACCTCAATATCATTTTTGAAGACCTATCCATAGACACCCCACACTTATGGGTTTGATGAAAAAAAAAAATTTGAGTTTCAGTTCTAAGTATGGGGAACCCCCAAAATTTATTGTTTTTTTCCTATTTTTGTGTAAAAATCTTAATGCGGTTCACAGAATACATCTACTTACCAAGTTTCAACATTATAGTTCTTATAGTTTCGGAAATAAATGGCTGTGACATACACGGACAGACAGACAGACAGACAGACAGACAGACAGACAGACATGACGAATCTATAAGGGTTCCGTTTTTTGCCATTTGGCTACGGAACCCTAAAAACAGTGACAGTATCTAAATAATGTAAGCCACCAGTTCAGAATGTAGGAATTTGCAATGGAAAACCAGATATTTATGATTAAATGCATATAATTGTTTCTTTCCAATATTCGAAAATCACACATAACATAACATATTCGAAATATAACCACTATTATAACATTAACGTTATGTAAGTCAATTATGACCTAGTGTCTCGAACAAGAATGCCGTCCGTCTACCCTATATCAGGCTAAAAATAATGAATGGTGAACGAATGACTCACTTGAGTGAGAGTGTTTGCAGATATTTTAGGGTTAACATATTCAAGCTAGCACTAATGAGACAATTTTTTTGTGCCAATACCTTATTTACCAATTCTTCCTTACAAGACATCCATTAACAATATAAAAAACATCAAGATCAAAGATTTTAATTCAACGAGTTGGAATTTCAAGTTGATTCCCTTCCTGCGCCCGCGCCGCCCGCCGCCGTCGCAAAGCAAACACGCGCTACCGTGCTACTTAATGCACTGTCAACACGCACTGTTTGTACAATACGCTATTGCTTGTCAAGTGTGCTCGCTACCTTAAATAACATAGCATATATGATTCATCCGAGAATCATATCATAGGCTAGATATTCATGATATTTAAATCAAATTAAAAAGCCATTTATTCAGTTTAGGCTCTGATAAGGCGCTTATGTAAGTTGCAGTTCTGTTGACTTTACCACCGGTTCGAAATTCACTGAGAAGACTCCGGCTAGAAACTCAGCAAGGCATTTTTTGTGGATCTTTCTCTTGTTAAACTCTGAATTGTCTACTGCTGGACTGAGGCATCGATAGCCGCAACAAATGGTCCAAACTATCACTTATATTAGTTTTCAATCCACTCTTTAATTAAGGCGAAATTCACGAGCCTCGACCATCGATTGATGGAGGGAACCATACCAACTAGCCCTTCGTCGTCAATATCGTCCAATGATAATCGTAATAAAAGCATTGTTTTTCCTTGAGTGTCTATATCATTTTCAAACATAGGTATCACTTTATAGTATCGCTATTCAGCGAGGAAATGCTGCCAGCATCTTTGGGACAATGCCACGGGGGCCTTTTTTAGACGTAATTTAAATAGTTTAGATAGTTATTATTAATTTAGTTTTTAGTTAATTTAATATAAAAAATTATATTTTATTTGTATATATAGTTAATAATATTATTTTAACCACTTTATTGCATTTGCTACTTTTACCCTAACCAGAATCAAATCAAAATCTACCAATGAATATAAAGCGCCGAAGCTACAACATATGTCAAAAGACATAAATCAAAAGTCAAATCGATTAATTCTAACCGAATCGATTCTGTATCGATTATCGCTTTCGCCGAGGGCGTGGCTACATCCATGTCTGATAGAATTAAACAAATATCGTTCGGTTCCAAATATAATGTAATAAATATAATTTATAATGTTCATCCGAGTTATCTTGTGGCTTGATCGCGGACTCGCGGAGACGCCCGCATTCACCGGCCGACCATCCGATTCGGTTGTAGACTAATGCTGTGTTAAAGGGACTTTATTTTTAGTGTTACATTAAGTTTATAACTAAGATTCTTTGCGATTGAGTATTATCTTTATATTACTTTAGATTTCTTAGATAATTGTAATTAAGTGTTCAGCTTACTTATATAATAGTAATTAAGTGTTCAGTACGATCTTAAAACTTTAATGCAGACGATCTATCCATTGTTTAATTATAGTATGGTCCTGAATGGGAATCAAGCTCGCGACCTGTGGCTTAGTAATCAGGACATATCAGGGTATGTAACCTCGCCAACCGGCCCTTTATCTTACTAAATTTATTTTTAAGATAGGTAGAGCATAGCGTTTATTCAGTCAAAGAGCAGCTCGACTGGGGAAGTACCTCCACCTTATAAAATACCGCAGCCAAATAACGTTATGTTGTGTTCCTGCGCGTGAGTCGGGTCGCCAGAGCTCATTGGTGAGGGACAAAAGGTCGGTAACGCGTGAGTTATGCCTCATGTGTTGCAAGTGTTAGATATTTATTAGATAATTATTCATATTGGCTGGATCATATTATTATGGTAGAAGGATTGACTGATGTGGCAACACTGACCATAGTAGCTTATAAAAGTGTGGGTATTTGTATTTGTAAGAGTTAGTTTTATCAAGCTCTCGAGCTATACCACAGCTCAGTGCGATCGTTGTTTTACCCGGTTCTGTAACTTATTATAATTTAAGTCTAAGATTGTGAAGTGAAGTGAATATGTAATTAACTGTAATATTATAACAGTAAACCTATCGGGGCCCATGAGCGAGTTTGTTGCGTCGCTTCTTCTCCTCATACGGGACTTTTCCGAAGCGATAGTATTACGTTGTTTCATTGCCTGCACTACGCCCACTGAATCCTGATACCACAGAACTTTAAACATGGTGTTCGTATCGCTTGGCAGTCGCTGACGCTATTACAAGCGTCTATATGTCTACGGTAACCGCTTACCATCAGGTGAGCCGTAGAATTATTTACAGACTTAGTCGTATAAAAAAAAGTCCAATCAATCTTCAAATTCTCTATACCAATCTTACTCTATACAAACTATAAAAGAAATAAAATTGTTAGTGTTACATATGGCCTGGGCAGTCTCAGTCAGGTTGTACAAATATATCTTATATCGTACTTAAAGAAATTAATAATTAAATACACTAATTTATGGGCAAGGGGCAGGTTGCACTGCGATCCATGTCTGCCCGGTTAAGGTAACGGATCCACAGCGCGATTTGTCGATGTTGCTTGCGTTGCAATCGCATATAATCTCTTTGAGTAATCGTTGTGACTTGCAAACATTTATATGTCAAGCGATTGCTATCATTAGCTATTTACTAACTATCAAAACTTGCAAAACAATAAATGTTTTGCATTTTATATTATTTATATTTGTATTTATGTTCTTTCTTTTTTATATTCTTAAATACTCAATTAAGTTATATCGAGTAGGTACATTGACAGTCCGTCAATATACCTACTCTTATTATTATCTCTATATTATTAGTTGAAGGCACATGAAAAAATATCGTCTAAATTGTCATGTTAAGTAAAATAAATAACCTACCTACTTTAACATACTATGAAAATTAACATCGTCATAACAGAAACAATTTGCGTTTAGTCGGTGCGTCAAAACGTATGAAACAAACCGGTCCTAATACATATTTTTTGATAATTATTGCATCGTATAATGTTTCACGAATTCATTTGATATGAGTAATAATAAAGTATGTTTGTAATAACGTTCGTTGTTGCGGAAGTTTGCGGCGCACGCGCATGTGCCGCACTATTGTTTCGAATTTATACCTTTTTATGAGTTAATCGGACTTTTTGATCGCATTCCGTTATGGATGTTTATATCAATGTTAAATTGTATTGTTTTGTTATATTAAAATGAGTATATTCAAATTAGAATGTTAAATTAATTAATTTAATATTCAAACAAATTTAAATAAGTAGAAGGCAAAAATATATATACTCATATTGTAATAAAATTTTAATTTTCAGATTTAATTATTGATCTACGAAAGACATGTATAAATTACCACATGAAATTTATAAGAGGCTAAATACAAGATGTCTCAAAAGACTGTTTATATTTACTGAATCGATTAAAAACTGTTCGACTAAATTAGTGCCGTGAACATTTTGAAGATGTTATTTTTAAGAAATAAATTCCCAAAATTTTTTATTACGTCTTCCTTTTTAAATAGATTCACTAAATAAAAACATTCTTTTGAGACAATCTGTATAAAAAAAACTTTTCATTGTTGTAGTACATAGTAACTTCAACGGAAATGTCAAAGTTCTTTAATTAAATACTTAAATGATTCGAATTCATTATGATGAAAAACGTACAAAAAGGGCACCAAAAATAAATAGCAATTAACACAAAAACGTCAGAAATAAAACCTTCCGTGAACTGCGCAACAGTCTTCCGATTATATTAAATCGAATAAATCGAAACAATCGTTTATCGCGACGGATAATGTTACATTCGTATCGGATATTCGAGTGGCCGCGTCGATTGTTATCGTTCCTCATGGGATGGCAATGGCGTGTTATTATTGATAATTCGTGTTAACACGGATCTAAAATTATTGATATCAGGATGTCTAGATCTCGGATCTTGTAGCTGTTGAAATATGTTTAGTTTTGTTTGTCCCTTTTGCTAATTGGGACTGTTTAGTCATCATTTATTATTTTATATGAACTCACCATTAAGATTTTTTATACACATGTGGTTTTTTAATGAAAAGAGCTCTTCGCTTGGTAACCACTTTTGTGAAAGTTCCTAGTTGAGATAAATAATATCTGCATAAAAAAATTATAGCATAAGGCACTGATCCCACAGAGAGAGTTCTATGAGTTCTGCGTTCCACATTCACTATTGTGCACACAGCAAGCAGTCTAGAGTTCTGCAATATTCGCTACCGATCACACGTCATTTTACTTTTAAAGGCATTCCGTATATATTACAGTGAACGCGGTACGCAGAACTCTGAACGCAGAACTCTAGAACTCTCTCTGTGATAAACCTCGGTCAATCTATTTCTCTGATTAGTCTATTTGAAAACTGTTCGAATTTCAAATTAACAGTCAGATACCGCTGGCCATTGAAAAATTTGCCAAGATTCTTCTTATGAAAGAAAATCTTTTTAAGAATTCCTTCAATTGATATAAAGACTCAATAAGGGGTAATGAACTAGCATAAAGAAAGACCTAAGAATTTGTCACTTGCATTAGTCTCAAGTAAACCTGAGCTTTATTGCAGTAAAGATATTACGACAATAATAACCGACGTACATTTCATGTTATGACTGGAAACTAAAATAGCCTTTACGATTAGATCCTTTTACACCTCTTCTCGCCCGGAAAAGGTTGTATAGCTCACTAAAACTGTGAAACAATTAAATTGGCGTACGTTAAAGTGAGTGTAGTGTATTTAAGTGTAAATTGTATTGGAAATATAATTTTATACTGTAACTGTAAACGCTTTATATTATGTTACTTATTTGAGTGCATTTACTTTCTTTGTGACAAGAACAACAACAATTGCTTTGTTAAATAGCCTAACAGAACATACTTATTCTTTTCAGTTGTAGGCTATCTGAACCGGAGATAATTTCAGTAGTTTTGAGCCTTTAATAAATGGCGTTAGGGTTGAATATTATAGCTGAGCAAAATAAGGTGGAATTTATATATTATTTGTCAATGAAAGAAAAGCCCTAAGCATTTAAAAAATGTACGTTGATGTATCGCTATAAGATTTAATATTGCAAAGCAGATTGTTTTTCTTAATAGTATTAAATGGCTGGGTGCTAAGCATACGTGCCACTTTTTTTTATAACATAAATAAATAAATATCCTGGGATATTCCTCACATACGGTCATCTGATCCCAAACTAAGCAGAGCTTGTACTATGGAAACCAGATAACTGATATAATACATATACTACTTTTTGTTTGCAAATACATACTTAATATACATAATTACACCCAGACTCAGGACATACAGACATATTCATGCACACAAATGCATGTCCTGTGTGGGAATCGAACCCACGACCTGTGGCGCGTAAGGTGAATCTTAACCAACTGCGCCAACTGGCCCGTCCTATTACATATTTAACTGAAAACCATTTTGTTCTTGATTGTAGATCATTCAGATAGTTGGGAATAAAACGATATACAGAATGAGTTACACAAATAATAAGCAAAACACTGACAAGTTACATGAAGTGACGTGATTTGTTAGTGACGAAACTATATTGCAAAAGTTACGCTTTCCATATGTCATATTTTTATTCATATCTGTGGAGGGTTGAAGCTTCTATAATCTTATGCCTGCGATAATGAATGCAACATGTATCTCGACTAGCAATTCCCATGGCGTGCAATAACAGTGTCAAAGGTCTCACACACACGACACGCGGCATAAAAATGACCGGTCGATAGTCGCGGTGACACCTGGGAGGATGTGCGAGCGCATCGGTCACTCGCGATGCGTGCGGTCGCCCTTAAGGGATGGTGTTATGTAACAGTGATATATTTAGTATATTTTAGATTCTCGGAGTATAGCCATAGCTGTAATAGTAAAGTCATAAGTATATCATGCTTCAAGAACTACTAGAACTTATTGGTGCTATTTTGGAAACGAGTGTTTGGAATTTTGGATATTCTATGTTTTGTATAGGTCGGCAGCACAATGGCAATTCCCCATTACTAATTAATTACTATCTATGTAGGTGATGGTAGCTACGATCAGGTCTTCTGATATAAAAAAAAAACTTTTTAAAGTAAAAATATACAAAGATAACAAAACTGGATGACGATCCAAGGAAATTTCTGAAGTTTCATTAATTTTTTTATAGTTCGATTTCGAAGGTCATGCCATTATATCCCTTTCTCACAGAACGTACTTTAATAGCTAAAATTGTGAAGCATTAGGCGCGCGAGTGATACCGCTGATATCGCAAACCTCTATAAGCTACAGTAACCACTTACCATCAGGCGGACCGTAGGCTAATTTGCTACCTTAAAAAATCTTTTAATAGCTCACTTTCGTCCACACCGACCAAGTGTAAAGGTGAGCCGTGTTTAGTCCACGACAAATGCTCTCGGTCGCATCGTGCGCGCGCGCAATGTATCAACACGCGCCTAACAAATGCCACCCTTATATTGAACATACACTTTGCGACATATTAGTTGGTGACTAATGACATTTTGTTCATATGTGTGTTGCCTGTGAGAAAGGAGTTGGGTTTCATATCAGTAATAATGTTTTTATTTGCTAGAGATCCTCAAATGGCTTTAGTGACTTTATTGCATTTTTTTAAATGTTTTTGATTTTCTAGAAATTCGGGAATAATTAACATCAAGATATTTCATTTTGAATATCTCACAATCCTTGCGAGAGTGAGTTTGTTTGTTTGTTACGCCTTTACGCCTCAACTACTCAACGGATCATCATGAAATTTGGCATGCAGTTAGCCTATGGTATAGAGAAGGACATAGGCTACTTTTTATCCCGGGAACGCGGGTGAAACCGCGGGGCACACCTAGTAAAATCATAATATGAAAGTCACTAGTCTAGCAGTTGTTGAAAAAAAGAATCGTGTTGCAAAAAAAACTGTCTAGTTCGCAGTTGCCAATTACTATATTGTGGACCATTTGACTAGAGTCCACATAACTTCCAAAGCCGCCTTTGTTCATCAGTGAACATACTTCATGATGATTCGTTAGTAAATAAACCCGATTGCCATTTTTATCGCACAAAGGGCCAGACAATACCTTTTTGACATATAGAATATTGGTTAGATACAAAGTGCAGCCACCTTTTAAATTGTACCTGCACCGCAAACTAAAACCGCATAAGTCCACATTTGTCAAAAGTATATTCCAATAAACCAGTGAGTAATCGCTGATTATCATAACCAGGTGAAGGGCGTGTCTGTCTTTCTGTTTGTTTGTTTCCATTGTTCTCTTCACTTCGTAAATCATACATGATTCATTTGGCGAAAACATTTTATGTGCCTAATTTTGTTTCTTTGTTATTGAGTGATAGCTCTTGAATCCCAATTGCTTTTTTTAGTCTAAAGGATTTTGACACTTTCTTTACGAAGTCAGAAACCTTTTGAGTTTTGATGTATCAATCACTAAGCTCTCGTGCTATAGCATGATAAGCCGTTCTTAATCGATCAGCAAAGTTATCACCGTCGTGGTCGGTACCTGGATGGGTGACCGCCTAGTGGTATTTCAAATCGAGCGTGTCCGTGCTTCGGAAGGCACGTAAAGCCGTTGGTCCCGGTTATCACTTGATTGTGATAGTCTTTAAGCTAGTTGGAGGCCTCCTAGATGGCTTGAAAACTCCAACAGTAGGTTGACCACTAGCCTACCTCCACCAACCGCAGTGGGCACGCGTGGTGGAGTATCTGCCCATTCCCTTTCACCCTAATTTGTAAAAGGAGGCCTGTGCTCAGCAGTGGGATAATATAGGCTGATGGTGATGAATAAATAGAAGTTGCTTATAAATTCAAAACATTCTACTGATTTGTCTTTATAATACAGACCTTTATAAGTTTAAAAACAGGGTCATATTTTAATTAAATATACAAAAAATACACTCCCGTTAAAACAATAAATTATTCTCCTATTTTCTAATATTTTTATTATAAGTCAAGCTGTAAGTTTTCCTTAAAAACCTCGTATACATTAGCAGGTAATAGTGATTTAAAGGTATACAAAATATGGTGGCAAAACTAACACCTTGAAGGCAGTTGAAGGTGCATAGAATAGTCTATGAAAGTCTTCGTCTCTCTTACCACGTCTCAAACGGTATTTAGTGTTTCTAGTCTCTACGCTTAGTAATTTATTGCTTGTCTTTGTCTTTGCGTTCTTACGTCGTTATTTTATACTTTTTACTTTGTATTTAAGGCGGTTCAATTTATATGTAAAAAGGTTATTTTTAAATCTAAGATGGTGCTTCAAAAGCAAGCAATCATTACTTGGTAGTTGGTACTGACCGCCCTAAAACTAAAGATATATCTCAGCAAGCACCTACCTACCAGTATATTCCAGTAGATGCACTTATGAACTGGACTTCAAGGCCTTGTATGCTTACCTCTCTCGGTCACATTATCACTTACGATGATGATTAAATACCAGCCTTTACCTTCGCAATTATCAATAACCTATGAGTAATTTGTCATTCGCATCATAGACTATAAAACTGAAGCTATACGACCTATACATAGATTCGAAAAGATAGTAAAACAGAAGTTATGCAAGAAAGGGTACTATAAAGTTTCTGTTTTTTTAGATGACAAGAATGCATTTGAATTAATTGTTCACTTCGCAGGCTATTGTTATATATATTTTGTAAATTGTAATGTTTATAAGTACACATTTAAAAGTACTAGTTTCTTCCCAGAGTCTTCTCAGTTCAATTTGTATTTGGAACCGGTGTAGAGTCATTTGTTAACGTTCATAAGTGCCTTATCAGGGCCTAAATTGAATAAATGCTTTTTGAATTTGAATTTTAAATCAGAGCGTTTAGGTGACCTAACAAATTTCTAAGAAATATATCGTTCTTCATTACGTCTAATTATGCCTACACGCTATTTAGTCTAAAGCTTTATTTGGATAACATGTAGGCTTAGAATTGTGCTATCGATGAATCATAGTGTTTGGAACAAAAAATCTAGGAAGTGGTATTCCATATTTTTAGGTTTTACTAATTATGATAATTTAATAAACAATACGAAAAAAGCGGTCAGATACGGCCCGCCTGGTGATAAATGGTTATCGGTAGCCCTACGGACTTTCAACGACCCGGGGTATCACTCCCACGTTAACGACCCTTCCCGAAAAGCTCTTGCGACCTTATCACAGCAAGCTTTGGCTAACAAAAATTACAGCTTAGCTGACTTTTGGCTCATCTCTCTCTTGAATAATTTGATTTTTACATTGTAAAGTAACTGGCTCTTTAATTCAGCTGTCGGAACACACTGATAGGTGCTTGGCGACAGATTTTCAACTTGAACTAGTCAGATGGGTACTACAAAGTACCCTGCCACCGTGCTATGGTTTCCTAATGATTTTTCACCGATAGCTCACGCTCATTGTAGGATTCGAAACCCGGGGACCTTCGTTTCGGTATCCGACGTCACTGCCACTGAGCTATCATCGCCTTGATCGTCGATTTTACGACTTTTTTAATTTTAATATCGACTCTATGTATCTTGTTTCCTTAACTTTTAACCACAAGTTTCACTCAAATGGATCAAGAGATCAGAATAGAAAAATACTCGAGCATTTTTTATTTAAAATGCCCAAATATAATGTCGTCTATTAGTTGTTTTGATTAATATTTTCCATATTAGATGCCTATCGCTGGTAACGTCAGCTACACTTGCTGTCACTTATCATTTCTAAAATAAAACAATATTTATTTATTAAGATTTATAAAGAGTGCATTTTAATTCAACTGTTTTTCCTTCTATAGATTAACTTGGAGAAAAAAAAAAAGTTTAATAGATTATTTTAGATTAGTAGATAGATTTTAGATAACGAACAAGATGGTGAGATGTGTTTGATATCTAAACAGGACTGGTTCATAGCAAAGTCCAAAAAGACTGGAAAGATGAAAAGAAGGCCTATGCCTTAATTATTAATAATAATACTACCAAATAATAAAACAGATAATGAAGCAGGAAATTCTTAGAAAAATAAAATCTCCCTTTTTTTATTGTTATTTTTACGTAACTTGAAATTCAAAATTAGATAATGCAAAATTTTTGTTTAGTTAATTCTTATGTTAATATCTTATTATTTCTTTACACTTTACTGTACTCTAACATCAGTTAATCTATTGCATTTTAAACGATTTGTTAGCTTAATAACGTGTAGGTTTGAGTGATGTGGGTAAATGAGAATTGAGGTGTATTGTGAAATGCTGATTTCATCTCACGTGACCTTAAGGTTCGAAGAGTGATTTCATATTCAATATATTTGTCGTTGTGCTTTATATCTATCTATATTATACTTATGTTAAAGAAGAATCAGACGGCTCCACAAGTGAATGCTCTGGTAAAACCGCAGCGTTTAGAAACTTGACATTTTGGACATATAGATTAATCGAAAAACAGGTCATGTTTTGAGTCGAGATATTTCACAGTTGAATTTTAATTCTGTATCAACGGTATAAAGTTTATTTTCAATTAGCACAATCTATTCTTGATGCACATATTGGTGCCGATTCTGTTGTAAATTGCACTTAACTAATTTTAGTCACATCTCATCTCTTTCTTTTGAACATGATTGAAAAAGGATAGAACATATTTAAAGCTATCAAATTAGTCTTTGCCGTCTTCATTTGGGGGTATTTAGAATTTATATTGAAAACAAGCATTGGACTAATTTGACAGGACTAAATTTCTTTCATCCTTTTCTTAAGTTGTTTGTTAGAAAGAGACATAGTGAGACTAAAATTAGTTTAGTTGTAAACAACAGAATCAGCACCATTATATAGTTCTCGCAGTTGACTCGAATCAATATAAGTTCCATAAAGGCAGGTGTATTTCCAACTAAGCTAACAAAACGCATACCATATATAGTAAAAATAAAAAACCGGCCAAATGCGAGTCAGACTCGCGCAACGAGGGTTCCGTACAAACCTGTAGGTATATAAGTAAATGGTAGTATAGACGTGAGTATTTGATATGAATTTCAATTTATGACGTATTAAAAAAAAGTAAGTTTGCATCATATATTTTTTTAGTTTTATCAGTCTCTTATTTTAGAAGTTACAGGGGGGACACACATTTTACCACTTTGGAAGAACCTCAATATCATTTTTGAAGACCTATCCATAAACACCTCACAATTAAGGGTTTTATAAAAAAAAATGAGTTTCAGTTCTAAGTATGGGGAACCCCCAAAATTTATTGTTTTTTTTTCTATTTTTGTGTGAAAATCTTAATGCGGTTCACAGAATACAGACAGACAGATAGACATAACGAATCTATAAGGGTTCCGTTTTTTGCCATTTGGCTACGGAACCCTAAAAACACTTTTTACTTATCTATAAGTAACATCTACGAAAGGTGTATTCAACTTGTTTTCCATAACATAGTAATAAAAATATTGTACACTTAGTGCCAGCACATTAGGGTTTCCCCTTTACTCAGCCCATATGTATGTAGATTTATCGGTGATACGGCGGCGCGTGCGCGCCCGAGTGATTGACAGTACAATGTGTCATATGTTAATGCGATAGAGGGCGCGACCGGCGTACTTTATACTTTTGCTTGCACTGATGTGTATTTGTGGTTGAAATTACGAATTTTGCACAATTTTAGCAGATTTTTTAAATGATTTGATTGATTAATTGGTCAAGTCAATTTTGAAATTTTATGATAACTTAGGCACCGGTTTTTGTCTCAGGCTTATAATTTTGATGCTTTTTTTTACTCAAAGAGATTGTGACTACAATAAATAAAAACTGATGAGGAATTTTGTATAGAATCTAGCTACCTGTACCTTGGTTTTGCCTATTTCACCCCCTTAGGGGTTACATTTCAGCTACATATGCCAGCGAATGGTATTTTGCTAATAATTTGGCTATGTCAGAAAGTGGATTCCTTCTTGATGTGTTTCTTACACATAACAATAAGATATGCATTAGCAGCTCGCTTTATATTTTAAATGCAGATTAACAAGCTTTACTTTATTCTTCAATGGGGAGCAAAACGTTCTCAAATGTCAGCAAGATAGGATATTTGCGGATGTGCCGTTGAACCTGCGGCGGATCGCTTACAGGGATGCGCAGGAGTCGCGCTCCATTCACAATGCAAACAGTGACGTTTGCCGCAAGCGCACTTGGGATCACTGTAATGGTTTGACTGGGATTGCAAGGTTTTGATACTTGATGATTTTTCTATATTTAACTGTGTGCATATATTATCTAGGCATATCCTGGAGGGATGACGGAATTAATTTGTAGGTTTTATCTGGGATAACATGCTTTTTTTTTACAAACTTGTGACTTTTTTAAGGGCTGATCTATGGTTACATGCAAGCTTTGAAGTTTATAAAATCTTTTGTACCTAACTCAAAAAGAATTTATAATTAGCAAAATTAATATAATAATATGAATTTTGAAGTAAAATAATTTATTAGAAGTATTTGAATATTGATTAGCTTCGTACAGGCTTTGTGCTTAGTACTTTTGGTTACGTCATTACTTTTCACGGTGATGTTGTGGTCAAAAACAACTCTAAATAAATCTTTTTAAAGCAAATTAGTTTTGGTTTCTAGTTGTATTATTATGTGAATTTAAAATGTTTATAAAACATACATTAATTGATCGTTTAAATTTCAATAATTCAACTAAACCATAAATTGTAAAACCTCTCCTCCAAAACAAGTATCAAAACATCTCGTACCTACTTTATCTAGTTTTTATCTGACTACGAGTGTACCATATCCAGCTACTCAGCCTGGCCGGGTAAAGTGCACGGGAGCCGAGCACACTTGACTACTGTGTGCCTGTCCGTCTGTTTGTATTACATACATCACACAATATTGTCGAGGGGAAGTCTTTGTTTGTCAAATTTACTAATGTGCCTGAGATGTGCGAGTCTTCAACTAATTTCAACATTTACTTGAGACACATTAGCTTTGTCGTTAGTACCACCCACATGTTTTATGTTAAGGAAATCTTTGTGATATTTGTACCTTTGACCTTTTCAATGGGATTTCATATTACAGAGATATTCAACGGCTTTCAAAATGTACTTAGTCATTAAGGCGTTGCGTTCTCCTTGACCGCCGCGTTCGCTGTGTGCAATAATCAAAACCACCCTGCATAAATTACAGTGACGCAGACCTCTGACCGCAGAACTCTAGACCGCTCGCTGTTGGATCGGCGCGTTAGATATTTGTAAAAAAAAATGAGTATTTTTCAATTTTATTTTGCGGGATGACATCATTAGTAAGAACAAAATATCTTTCATTATTTCGGAATATATTTAAAACAATTTGTGCACGAGGTTTCATTCGCTTTGCCGCGATAAAAATGCAGTCTTTAGCATATCGGATAGTGAAGCTTCCTTGAAATAATTTGTAAAATCAGATTAGTAGATCTGAACACTCAAACTCCTTACATCCAAACGTACAATAAGACTTACATTATTAGTAGATAAAGAAACTTGTCCGCAACAACATACACTTTTACATTCACTGTACAATAAACTCTACTAATTATAAATCATCATCATCATCATCAGCCTATAATGTCCCACTGCTGAGTACAGGCCTCCTTTCACAAATGAGGGTGAAAGGGAATGGGCGATACTCCACCACGCGTGCCCACTGCGGATCGGTGGAGGTAGGCTATTGGTCAACCTACTGTTGGAGTTTTCAAGCCGCCTCGGAAGCCTCCAACTAGCTTAACGACTATCACAATTAAGTGATAACCGGGACCAACGACTTTACGTGCCTACCGAAGCACGGAAACGCTCGATCTGAAATACCACTAGGCGGTCACCCATCCAGTAATTACTATATTTACAATTAAAGTTACAATCCAATAGTATTGAGCGTAAACCCTGCCAATATGACTCATCGCGCCAGGTCAAATTTCATAAGTGTAACCTCGCGCCCACACTGCGCGCGCGCAACTCCAGTTATTGTTGGGCTGAATGAGATTATAGTTGGCTCGTAACAAAAGTAAATTAATCAGAGTGACGTGTGACTCATGGCGTGATGAGTACCAGATCCGTGGGATTAAGGTCTGATTTAGAAGGCTTGGAGATTATCTCGTAAGTATTGTTTAATGAGGTTATATGCTTTAAAAAAGTATAACCTGTTACAACACTGAAAAAAAGGTTCTACAAAACTAGTTATGTATGTTGAAGTTTTGTTATCGGGAAACTAACTTTAGTTACATTTAATCTTATATCTCTTAGATTTAATCAAATAGTTTAGTAATGAACCAAAACTAGTTTTGTTACTGGTAATTTTTAGTTCGCTAGTCACTCTGTTTAGGTTATTGGTAGTAAAATTTTGTGTTACAGTTAAATACATTTTTTTATCAGTGAATAAAGAACGATTTTGAAAATGACGGCTTGTGCTTGTAATGACAGATTATACAATAGGTACAATCCACAGACATACATTTGTATGAAAACCATGCGTGCCCGTTTTTCTATCTAATATTGCTCTCCCTTCGGGCATGCAAGCATACACACGTACACTCACTTTATCTATTCGGATTTATATCTTACTAGCTGCCCGGCGCGACTTCGTTCGCGTGGTGCTACCATACCCTGTGGTGCTACCCTACCCTATCTAAAACATCCAGGGAGTTAATTCTACTGTACGTGTGTTTGTCACTGAACTCCTCCTAAACGGCTGGACCAATTTAAAAGTCCGGCAGATGGCGCTGCAGTCGGTATCTAGGTTATATTATCGACTGCAGCGCCAGCTGCCGGGCTGATTTGTGAATCTAAACCATCCAGGGCGCCACCCAAACGAACACAAAAAAAAACATTCAAATCGGTCCAACCGTTTAGCAGGAATTCAGTGACATACACACGTACAGTAGAATTTTATATATAATCTGTCAATTAAGTACAAGCCGCCATTTTCAAAATAATTCTTTATTAATGTAATTTGACGATAGCTCAGTGGTAGTACTCGGATATCGAGACGAAGATCCCGGATTCGAATCCTACAATAGGCTTGAGCTTTCAGTGAAGGAAAACATCGTGAGGAAACCATAGCACGGTGGTAGGGTACTTTGCAGCACCCGACTGGCTGGCTACCACCTTCAAGTTGAAAATCCATCGCCAAGCACCTATCGGTGTGTGTGTCGAAAGGTGCACTTGAGAGCCAGTTCCTTCTCAAACACAAAACACAGGCCTATACACAGTAAAAAAAATGGAACATTATAGGTACCTACATGGTTTTAGATTTTTTTATACTACTAAATCGGGAAACTTTACGGTTCGCCTGGTGGAAAGCGGTTACCGTAGCCATATGGATGCTTGCATCAATCGAGGCATCACACATGCATTACTGATCCTTCGCCCCTCCCCAATGAGTTCTGGCGACACTGGGCATCAATTTAGATCATGTAATTGAAGTGAATTGCCATTGTTTAATAATAATAATAATAATAAATATCCTGGGACATTGCTCACACACGGTCATCTGATCCCAAACTAAGCAGAGCTTGTGCTATGGAAACCAGATAACTGATATAATACATTATACTACTTTTTGTATGACTTTAGAACAAAACGTTGCTAAAAGCTCGTTGAAGTCTTTTGTTCCATGAAAAACAGAAATAAGTCGTTCATGAAATAATTTAAAGTTGTTTTATGTTTGCCTTTGATTTGGTGTTTTCATATGTTCTGTTGTTGTTCTAGATACAAAAAAATATCCAAATGTTCTGTATCTTGAATATAATAAACAAGCTGTCCACCGCCGCTTCACACGTGGTCCTGGGATAAAAAGTTGCCTATGTCCTTTTTTTTTTTTTTTTTTTTTTATACGACTAAGTCGGTAAACAAGCATACGGCCCGCCTGATGGTAAGCGGTTACCGTAGCCATATGGACGCTTGCAACACACGAAGCATCGCTGACGCGTTACCGACCTTTCCCCCCTCCCCAATGAGCTCTGGTGACCTTACTCACGCGCAGGAACACAACTTTACACAACATAAAGTTATTTGGCTGCGGTATTCTGTAAGGTGGAGGTACTTCCCCAGTCGAGCTGCTCTTTGAGTGAATAAACGCCTTCTCCATACCATAGGCTATTTGTATGCCAAATTTCATGATGATTGGTTGAGTAGTTGAGGCGTGATGGCGTAACAAACACACTCTCTTTTTATTAGGATCATTTTTAAATTAAGATGCTTTCAGTCTTAAAATCTATCTGAATATTTGTTATACATCACGCTATAGTAAATAATCTTTGAATGAAATATTCTAGGTACGTAAGACCATACCCTACCATAATATAAAAGATAAATTTGTTCTTAAAAACACATGAAATGCCTCAGCACAGCAGGTAAAACTGCGAAGCAGAATCTAGTTAGAACACAATCAAAACAAATTGAAGATCTAGACAATAAGGAGCGTTTTCTTGTAATAGCTTGTACCTACTTAAGTCTTGTAATAAATCGTGGGCTTCACGGAGGAGTAAAGATTCGATTTCTCATTGTCTTATCACGCAGCTCAGTCAAGGTTGTTCTTAATGAATGAATTAGTGATCGTATGGCGTTGTTAAATCATTCACTTTTGCTTGCGAAAGGTTAAGTTCGTTTCAATGGCTCATTAGTGCGTGAATCAGAGTATTGAGTTCGATAGCCTGGTTCATTATAATATTAAATTGGATTAAGAATGCCTAAAATGGGCTATATGGGCTAGAGGTTTCTACAGGGTCGGCAACGCGCGAGTGGTGTTGCAAGCGTCCATAGGCTACGGTAACTGCTTACCATCAGGCGGGCCGTATTTTGGTTTTCCACCTCAGTGGTATGAAAATAATAATATATAATGTCTATATAATAATATGAAAAATAATTAGACACTAGGTAATTGTTTACAGGTGTTTTTCGTGCTTCGGAAGGCACGCTGTTGGTCCCAGTTATAATTGAATTGTGATAGTCATTAAGCTAGTTGGAGGCCTAATACGCGGGTTGAAAACTCCAACAGTAGGTTGACCACTAGCCTATCTCCACCGATACGCAGTGGGCACGCGTGGTGGAGTATCGCCCAGTCCCTTTCACCGTGATTTGCGAAAGGAGGCCTGTGCTCAGCAGTGGGACATTATAGGCTCATGATGATGATTGGTAAAATATCGAGACAAGTAACATTATGGAGGAATAATATCGAACACTAAAGTAGATGTTGAAGTCAAAGTCAAAGCCATTTATTCAATTTAGTCTCTAGTAGGGCCTTTATGAAGGTCAAAGCTTTCGGAAGTTGGCCTTCAACTGAGAAGAACGGACAAGAAACTCAGAAAGCTAACATTTAAAAAAAAAAAGTTTGACAATCTGACTATATTGGTGCTGATTCTATTGTTTGTAAACAATAGAATCAAAACAAAAAAAAAACAACTAAACTAATTTAGTCTCACTATGTCTCTTTCTAACAAATTACATTAGAAAAGGATGTAGGAAATTTAGTCTTGTCAAATTAGTCCAATGCTTGTTTCCAATATTAATTTAGTCGCGATCTATCGCGGTTACGTCTAAATACCCGCAAATGAAGACGGGAAAGACTAATTTGACAGCATTAAATATATTCTATCCTTTTTCAATAATGTTTGTAAGAAAGAGATGTGATGTGACTAAAATTAGTTTAGTGCACTGTTTAAGGTTTAATTTATGAGAGAGGTAGATTAGAGGATAGCACAGCGTTTATTCGCTCAAAGAGCACTTCGACTTGGGAAGTACCTCCACCTTACAGAATAACGCAGCCAAATAACTTTATGTTTTGTAAGGTCGCCAGAGCTGATAGGGGAGAGGGGAAAGGTCGGTAACGCTCGAGCAATGCATCTTGTGTTGCAAGCGTCCATATAGCTACGGTAACCGCTTACCATCAGGCGGGCCGTATGCTCGCTGACCGACTTAGTTGTATAAAAAAAAGCGATTTACACAATCGGCAGCATAGACTATTTTACTTAACGTATCAACACTTTTCATCTGATGCTTAGAGTTAGATAGCAAAGGAATGCGTTCTGAGCAGGTAATTATTCTGAGCTGAACATAAATGAACATACGGAAAAGATGATGGGTTTCAAAAGCAATATAATCCTCCCACAAATCATAACATGTTGACTTTAATATCCCGAGTATTAACACTAAGCTATGATCCAGCTGACACTCACTCTAAGTGTTTGTATTTTTAGATACATAAACTCTTAAGTTCAAGAAAGTAGAACCATTTCGACGGTCCCCCGCAGGTCGTGGGTTCGATTCCCACACAGGACATGCATTTGTGTGCATGAACATGTCTGTATGTCCTGAGTCTAAGTACGCATTTACAAACAAAAAGTAGTATATGTATTATATCAGTTATCTGGTTTCCATAGTACAAGCTCTGCTTAGTTTGGGATCAGATGACCGTGTGTGAGGAATGTCCCAGGATATTTTTTTATTTTTTTTTATTTTCCAAGAATGTCCGCGACAATCGTGAAGACTTGTTGAAAAAGTTGTCAAACTCTCTTGAAGTCTAGAGCCGATCTAATTATGTTCAAGTCAATGAACTCAAATTTCTCTTAAAGCAAATTTGCAATAACCAGATCACTTAAATATGTGCTCGTAGATATCGGATCCACGTCCGTCTGTTGGTTTGTTTAGAGAAATAGATTTGTACGTGCGTGTCTCGTTTGGTAATTGGTGTACAAATATTGTTATATCGGTATTAAATGAGCAAACTACTGAACTGTATTGATTTATTATACGATCACTTTTGTTCTTAGAAATTTTAATTGAAACCGGTAAATGGGATATTTTTAATACGATTTAATTTATACGCGCTCCACTTATAGCTATTTACCTAACGAAAAAACCGGCTCCGTAAAAACTTGTAGGTATATAAGTAAATGATAGTATAGACCTGAGTATTTGATATGAATTTCAATTTTTGAAGTATTAAAAAAAACTACTAACTAGATCTCGTTTAAAACAATTTTCGGTGGAAGTTTGCACCGAAATGTACATCATATATTTGCTTTAGTTTTATCATTCTCTTATTTTAGAAGTTACAGGGGGGGGCACATTTTATCACTTTGGAAGTATCTCTTGCGCAAACTATTCAGTTTAGAAAAAAATGATATTAGAAACATCAATATCATTTTTGAAGACCTATCCATAGACACGTATGGGTTTAATGAAAAAAAAATTTAGAGCTTCAGTTCTCAGTATGGGGAGCCCCCAAAAATTATTGTTTTTTTTCTATTTTTGTGTAAAAATCTTAATGCGGTTCACAGAATACATCTACTTACCAAGTTTCAACATTATAGTTCTTATAGTTTCGGAAAAAAGTGGCTGTGACATACAGACGGACAGACAGAAAGACATGATGAATCTATAATAGTTCCGTTTTTTGCCATTTGACTACGGAACCCTAAAAAGGAGCAAGTTATAATACAGGGCTTATGTTTTTTCTAAACTGTAAAACTGGACCTAAACTACCAAAAATATAATAATATGATGATGAAAAGAAATCCTATCTAAAACACATTCAAAAGTAAACTAAAATAGTTTATGTGAAAGAACTATTTCACCTTATTTATGAAAGAGCATTGACTTATATACTACTACCTTAAGGTACATTCACAGAAAGAAATGAAGTCGGCCAATATTTAAACGTAACGGTCAAACATTGCAAAATATCGGGCTCCACCTTAAAAGGCAAGTAAAGCTAAATCTAATAACAAAATTGTAGATGGAGTAAGGAATAACAATAGCGGAGTATCGCATTAATACAAGCGCGTACGCATAACCGTCGCGCGCGCCGCACGTGATCTCGAATAAAGTTAGTCTCACACATTCCGAATGTGCTATAATGTTGTAGAGATACCATACTCTTTCTTGTTTTGGGAAATTCTGATAAATGTCATATTTTTTAAAATTTTTACTTGAATGGATTTAGAATGTTTGGTAAACATTTTGGATTTGATTTGACAGGAGAAAAAATCAACTAATAAGAGAATAAATATATTTTGAGAATTCAGACGTATTCAGAGTGATTGGATATGAAAAAGCTCACATTTAAATAAAACAACAATATTTAAAGTTTTTGAAATGGTTTGAATTTGAAATGGTATTTGAGTCACGAAATTAAAAAATGAAAGCATTAAATTCAAATTTTTCAAAATCATTTATTCAAATAGACCTTCGCAGGCACTTATGAAAAGTCTGACTCTAATACTCTAATACCGGTTCGGAAGGTTGCATTAGAGCATTAGAGTGATAAACGTAAACATTAATATAAAAAGCACACACATACAACCTGTCATAATGTGTCACATCGAAAAGGATTACACGTAATATAAATGAAAATTAAAGAAATATCCCGGAAAATCTCCATCGCATATCAACCCTAACAATGTCCGCGCGACGCGTGCGCCGACTGCCAAACCGCAGCTACCTACCGCGCACGCGCTGTCGCGTTATCGATATGAATTTAAATCGGATTAACTATACCGATGCTATGTTTTTATAGCCGTCGGGTTGTAGTGTAGTGGTTCTTGCGGTTAACTCGCCGATGATGGTTGGTGCTATTTGAAATTCAATAGCTTGTAAACTGTTGTTTTTGGTTTTATATGGAGCGGGATTGTAGTTATATAACATCATGACGGGCCAGTATGCGTGGTTAGCTAAGATCCCACCTATCACGCCGCGTGTCGTGGGTTCGATTCCCACCCAGGACATGCATTTGTGTGCATGATTATGTCTGCATATCCTGAGTCTGGGTGTAATTACGTGTATTAGGCATGTATTTAGAAATAAAACGTAGTTTATCAGTTATCTGGTTGCAGGTGGTCCAGCTGATGATACCTAAGTGGTCACCGTCGCCTATAAGCATCAAGAGAATTGCCAATGTGGAGCTAACTTTAGCTTAGAAGGTTGCCTCTCAAGTGCAACTGTCGGAACACACAAGTAGATGCCTGGCGACATCCACACTTAAGTAGTTGCCCTGTAGCTGGGGCTTAGAATAACAGCTACGGTGTTCCCCTGCCTGTCGTAAAAGGCGACTAAACGGGGCCTTTGCGGTCGTGGGCAATCTGAGCGGGGGCTTCGTGCGCCCTGAAGCGACCCCAAGGAGGACGATGAGTCGATGTGATCACGACTCATCGTGCGATAGCACAGCGAGGGTGCTGGGGGGAGGTGTCAGACTTCCCCCGGGACGAGCTATCTAAGCGTCGCGCTTGGAGGGGTGAGCAGGTACGCGGTCCATCCATACGGATTTCCCCACGCAAAAAAAACAAAAAAATATGGGCGCTGGCGAAAGATTCAACTTGAGGATGGTAGCCAGCCAGAGAGGTACTACAAAGTACGTTAGTACTGTGTCATGGTTTCCAATATATCACCTGTAAGTTAAAAAGTTGAGAAACCCCGTGTAAGATTAGTTGAAGAGATTAGGTATAATGATAAATTGATGACGTCACGTGGGCGTTGCTTGTGCACTAAGATTATCAGGTTACAGATAATTTGGTGAAATAATCACTGCGCCCGCGCCTGCGCCCGCGCTCGCGCCTCGCATGACCCCAGTGTGGGTTTGTGTACATGTAGTGTTGGGGACAAGAAAACTTGACGTGCTAAAATTAATAATAAAAAAACACACACGGCCATCTGAACAAATTTTTTTAGATCTACAAAATCCTTTACTGCAAAATCCATAATTGGCACTAACTGTAATACTACAGTAATAACTGTTAGATTATTATTAAAATTGTTAAGATTTTTTTTTCTTTTTTTTTACACTAACAAAAACTTATTTTAAACTAATAAGCAAATTATACTTTCAAATTCAAAATCATTTATTCAAATAGACCTTCGCAGGCACTTATGAAAAGTCTGACTCTAATACCGGTTCGGAAGGTTGCATTTGCTGAGAATTGAATTGCTTTATACTAGGTACTATAGATAAATATATAGATAACAGTATATAGCACACAGTATGGACATGTTATGAGGAGAAATGAAAGCCACGTTACTAAAAAAGTTATGAATATGAAAGTGGATGGATATACGGGAAAAGGAAGACCGAAAAAGAGATGGATGGATTGTGTGAAAGATGATATGGGTAAGAAAGGAGTGGATACTAGTATGACGGATAGAAGAGACGAATGGAAGAAGCGTACATATTGCGCCGACCCTAATTGATTGGGAACAGGGCAGGCAGATGATGATGATGATGATATAGCACATCAAAAACACTTTTAACAAAAATAGATCATCACCTGGAATACCATGATACTTTTTACCGCTAGAAAGCATTCGATCACGAGCAAAACTAAAGTAGATGAGGAAAGAATAATTAAATAAAAAAATATATTATTTAAGTGGCCTCAAGTGTTTTAGCCCACTATTAACAGCAGTAATTAGAATTAAAGCTTTTTTAAATGGAAATTACATTTTTATACGTAAATGCACTGAGTTATTATATATTAATGCATCCAACGATACTACTGGGGCCTCAACTAAATTTAAAATTACACTAAGCACCCAGTTAAAGTTTATATCCCTTATTTATAAGGCTATTGCGAGTTAAAGAACAGTCAATATACTTAAACTGTTTTCATTAAGAGGTTTGAAAATAAAACAGAACTGGAATATTGTGGTTTATTTTATAAAGTTTTCAAGGCGATATAGCTCAGAGGTCCCGGGTTCGAGTTCTACAATGAGCATGAACTTTTGGTGAAGGAAAATATCGTGAATAACCATAGCACGGTGGGTACTTTGTACCACCCTCAAGTTGAAAATCTGTCGCCAAGCACCTATCGGTGTGTTCCGACAGCTGCACTTTAGAGCCAGTTCCTTCTAGGTTTTGTGTGCTTACCACCTTCGGCCACATCATCACTTACCGATAAGATTGCGGTCAAACACAGGCCTATAGACAGTTAAAAAAATACTAATTCTATAAATCTGTATCGTGACTGACTGAGAGACAACCCACAGCCGATGCACCTAGAAATTTGAGTTGAAAATTCTCCATGAATATCCTGGCTACATAGAGCTTAGACGGACTGACTCTTTTGTATTGCAACATCAGCAGGCGATTAATCATCATCATCATCTTCATCAGCCTATAATGTCCCACTGCTGAGCACAGGCCTCTTTTCACAAATCGGGGTGAAAGAATGGGCAGATACTTCACCACGCGTGCACACTGCGGATCGGAGGAGGTAGGCTAGTAGTCAACCTAATGTTAGAGTTTTCAAGTCGCCTAGAAGGCCTCCAACTAGCTTAACGACATCACCGGGACCAACGGCTTAACGTACCTTCCGAAGCACGGAAACGCTCGATTTGAAATACCACTAGGCGGTCACCCATCCAGGTAGGTACTGACCACGATGGTGGTACATTAACTTACCGATCGATTAAGAACGGCTTATCATGCTACACCACTAGCAGGCGATTGGTGACAGATTATCCACCAACCATACCAACGAGGTATGGTTTCCATACAATGTTTTCTGACACTGAAAGCTCAAGATTTTTGCAGGGTTCAAACCCATGATCGTTGCCACGACACAACCACTGAGCTATCGTCACTTTTAAATACTGATGCAGCTACCGAAAAACAAACGATAACAGATCATCCATTTAAATATGACAGACACATCGGTAGACATCCACAAATCCGTCCCCATAATAGGGCACCCAAAAAAACAAAACAATCCTTTTATACATGGTTAAGCTTGCATACAATGAATAAGGAACTACACATTACTTTGTCAATGTGGCAACCTTAACAATTCATTTGCGACTGCATAAATTCAACCTTATGTCAAATGAGCAGGATTTATTTTAGTCCTTCTAAAGTTGGTATTCGAAATACATTAGTTCACGATGGGCAAATTTGAGTATGCGGCTGTGTTGTTAGAAATTGAATCTTATGTGTCAGCGTTAGGGTGTTAACGATAGTAGATTTATAATTGTATGATACAGCATGCGTTTGTGACTTTGCCAAGTGGAGACAATGAGTTGGTGCACATAAATAGTTTAGTTGCGGATGTAAGAATGTATTTGGATCAGGTAGGATACCTGCATGAAAGAAAATTAAAATCTTCGCCATACATATATCATGAGCCAAATAAATTGTTTTATCGCGATATTCATATGAATTATCATCTAGTTGCATGAACTGATTATAATAATAGGTTAAAAAAAAAAAAACTTTTTAACAAAAAAATAAACCGCCTTCAAAGTACACTAAAAAGTAAGAAATAACTCTTATCTGACACTGTTTTGAAGTTAGCGAAATCGCATGACGTGTTCTGTAGAAAATATGTCGCTGACGTCAAAACAGTGTCAGATAAGAGTTATTTCTTACTGTTTAGTGTACTTTGAAGGCGGTTTTTTTTTTTTGTTAGAAAGTTAATTTATTTTTGAATTTTTAGTTTCATACATACTTAAATACCTTCGCGTGTAAAGGCCTGCGTAAACAATGCATATTTAAGCGATAGCAGCAATTGCGGTTGATTTGCCGTCATTTTTTAAGAGTTCCGTTGTCTGTCTCCGAAACTCATCATCAGATCTATATGAAATTTATATGGGACCATTTCGGAATAAACCCCTTTCGAACAAAAAAGAATTTTGAAAATCCGTCTACATATGACAGAGTTATGCCCGAACATACATAAAAAAATAATAATAATAATATTAACATTCGATTTGAGAACCATTGTTTAATAATATTGGTGGTTATTCATCGATAAATCTAGGTGACTATGCTTTACTATCGGTTGCTTTTTCCATTCCTAGCTCATTAATGGACTGGTTCTCATTGGTGTTGAGGTTAGATTCCTTGCCTGCAACATACGGATCGTAAGTTTGATTCTCATGCAGCATAAACATTTGTGTGGATAGAGTCGGTTTTGAGGCCAGCTTATACTAGAAATGTATAGCTTGATCTGTAGCCGTGTGTAAAAACTTACTTAGAAATCAAATGGCGTGTGTGAAATTGTCCTAATTTATTATCGCCATAATTATTACATGGATGATGCATGCAATCTTTAAAATCAAAGTCAAATTCTATGAAACCCACGATATGCCGTATCCATTCACGTAAACAATACCTGTGCACCTCCCGCGACCTACATTACAGAACTGGTCCATACCCTGCATGATAATTAGCTATTTGACATAGGATAGTACGAAGCGCAGTAGCCGTTTGGCTGGCTCAGTCCACATTAAAAGGTGGCATTCAAACTGTCGAGCTATTAATATTTTTTGGTCATTTTAGGGACTAGCCATTAGCTACTTAATAGAGGTATTAGGAATGTAATTTTAGTAAATTATATACA
Source organism: Achlya flavicornis (assembly GCA_947623365.1). NCBI lineage: Eukaryota > Metazoa > Arthropoda > Insecta > Lepidoptera > Drepanidae > Achlya > Achlya flavicornis. Next base: position 15,247,345 of record OX392477.1, on the reverse strand, counting down.
TGGGCTTTATTTATAATATTATTATGATAATTTGATTTTAGATTAGGGTTTTCTTGGAAGGGAAATAGCGTCAACTAATTGTGGTGGTGTCATAGTTTTTCTAGATGATATATGTAAAGTATAGCCTGAAGTGATCATAATGGCGCTAATCTAGTATTATTAATTTAGGTATTGAATAATTCTATGCATGTATTAATTTTTAGGTTGCTTACCCAAATTTCGATACGAAAAAGGTTATTCGATTCTTTAAAGTCATGCTATAAAGTCGAAATCAAAACTATTTTTTCAGTTTTAGTTAAGTTTTTGCAGTGAAAAGAAACGGCAGGTATTTTTTTTTGTAAAATAACAAAATATAGTGATCCATTTTTTTATTCATGTTAAAGTCAACCTTTACTGACTTCAAATGTCAGTACAATATTCAAGCATTGTGTAGGCGTTACCATAAAAACTAGGTACCCCATAAATAGTCATAAATACGTACATGATCCGACGATGACGTGTCATTACGTCATTACCGTATCTCAAATAGAACTAATTTAGATACGCAAATTAGTTCTATTTGAGATACGGTAATGACGTAATGACACTGCTAATGATATGTGATTAGATACGCACTGATCCAAAAAGTCACTCAATTCACACTTATGGGTTATGGTAAATCCGCCCACTTGGGGTTAAGTGGTCTTTTGAGTGTGGACTAGATTTTTGGGTTTAATGAGTTCAAGTTATACCAAAATGTGGTTTGTTGTGGTTGCGTAGTGTAGATTATTTTAAATAATTAGAATATTATACACATTGATAACGTATCTCATGCAACTTGTTTAAAATAATAAGTTCTATTTAATTCTTATTTATAATAATTATTATTATGAATGGAAAAGTTTGAGTTATGTTTGTCAACATGAGAATACGAGTAAATTCACGAAGCGGAGAACCATTCCCAGAAAATTTTAACTTGTAAGTTGATGAAATAGTATAGACAATTTAAATTCTAATAAACACCTATTTTTTAAATTGCCACTCGACACGTCTCAGAACAATTCAACTTTTAAAAACTCACAAAAGATCATAGACGCTTTGTGAAAACGTGACTGTTTTGAACAAGCAATGTTCATCAAATGACACTAGTTATGTATCCCGGTGTGGTTTGAATTTTTCCATTAAAGTTTTGTGTATTATTTGTATTACGTAAGCTTTGGCGAAAGCTATGTGAATACATAATAGGGTTTTTCGTTGTTTTTTTTTGTTGTTTTTTTAATTTTTAAATAAAAGACTAGATTGATTTTTTTTAATACGTTTAGTTCCATATAACTTGAGATTTTACGTTTAATTTAGTATCTAACCTTTTTGTGTCGAAACTTGGATGTTTTTTTATTCCTTTAATTTTATTAATTCCATATTCATAGGCCTTAGTGGTCGACAGTGGTAAGCACCCAAAGCCTTATAGGGAACACTCTCAAGTGCATCTGCAACATACTGGTAAGCATTTCAACAGACAAAAATAACCCAAAACTGTACTACACTGAAAAAATTACGGTGACAAAGTGTACGTTAGTTGTTGTCTGGAAACTAACTTTAGTTACATTTAATCTTATATCTTTTAGATTTAATCAAATAATTTAGTAATGAACCAAAAATAGTTTTGTTACTGGTGATTTTTAGTTCGCAAGTATCTCTGTTTAGGTTATTGGTAGTAACATTTTGTGGTACTGTAAAATTTTTTTTTTCAGTTTAGTCCATCCTTAGCAAGCTCACTCAAGATCATCAAGTTCACTATAAGCCTAATTTTAATTCAAATTATTTTAACATACTAGATCACAATTTAACATTAATTATTGTATTATTCATGTTAACAAACGCAGCCATCAAAATTCATGTTAACAAACTCAGCCATCAAAATAACCAGTGTACGGGCGGCCGGGGACCTCGTGTAATAAGACGCCGCTTAGGACGAATGCGCGAATCGTGAGATCCCTTTTCCCGTACTTTATTTTATTTGCTGGATTGCCAAGGGCGTCATGAAAAGCCGTATGGTTGGTATATAAACGATTTATTTATTGAGTTTTAACACTTCTGTGACAATCTGTCTGAATACAATAATTAACAAACTTTTTAAATTACATAGATGATTTACACAAATATACGTAGACAATGGGTGCCTGATGCTACACTGATATTTTTACTTAGCCGCTACTATGGCATCTGCCTTACTGTTTACCGATGAGGTAACTAACTAGCCGCTACTGTGGCATCTGCCTGACGTTATACTACTTGATGGTAATCTCAACTTGGCATCTGCCTTACTTGGTACTGTCCCGGTACTGTCCTACTACTGTGACATCTGTCTGACTACTACTACTACTATACTTAGTAGATACTTGCTGTCCTGGAATCGATACTAAAAGAGAAAAATGTACTGATTATATGCAAATTATAAACGCTGTGTATACGACTCACGCGGTGAGCGAGTAACTTTTTTACGAGAGAAAACATATCTTTTTCTTGTCTAATTTAAGTGCATTTAAGTAACCTCTCTATCTTGCATATAGCGCTAACCTTGTAAAAGTTCTAGAAGGATCTAATCCAAAAAGTGTAGTCCGGTTACCACATCTCCAAAGGTTCTCCGATACATTTTGTCTCCCTTTCGCATATATAAGGAAATTTTATTGTTGATATTTATAGTTCCGGGTAAAATCACGTAAATTTCAAAATATGATCAGGGTTTCATTCAGGGCTTGTAGTAAAACTTATTATCTAGGTCTTACGTTAGGTAATGCGAGTTTAAACAGTAAATACATAGTAAGTAGTTGGTGTGCACATATGGTGCTTACGAAACAATTCTAACTAGATTACTATGCCTAATCGAGTGTTTTGTTGACATGTTAACACTTTTTTGTTAACTTAGGTTTCAATATGAATACTAACTTTATCGTGTAACAAGTTTTACATTTGTAGAGGGTTATTCACGATTCTAAAAGTATATTGTAAATCTTAGTTCTACCTAGACTTTGTCTAGACTTTTACCTATGTTTAGGGTTCAAGTACTGTTTATTTACTATACAATTTATGTTGATACGTATTCTAAGGGTAATCATTGTACACTCGGGAGTAAACTCTTTAATATTTCTTATTTCTAAACATTTTAATTTTAACAAAATATTACGTAATCATAAAAATAACAATAAATGTCCTGAACACAACAAGTGTCCCGAACATTCTCCCGCCGTTCTTCGACTACGGTGTCGATGAAGACATTTCCGGTTGAGGGACTACTGGCTCGGTGGGCAGGATGATCAGCTTCTTCGTGGGACGTCGTAGTGTTCCGCTTCGGGTGCGCACGTCGACTGCTCGTACGATGCCATCAGCTCCGGGGTAGATTGCTTCGACGATCCCTCTTGGCCATGTGTTGCGAGGCAGGTTGTCGTCGGCGACTAGTACGACGTCTCCAATCTTGATCTCCGCGCCTCTTCCGTGTGGCTCCCGCCGGTATTGCAAATCGGGGAGGTATTCTTTCACCCATCTTGCCCAAAATCGGTCGGCAAGATGTTGTGAAGCTCGCCAGTGTGTTCTGCCGATGAGGTCCTTTTCGTTGAAGGTGCCTGGTGCCGGAACTCGCGCTGACCCGCCAAGAAGGAAGTGGTTGGGGGTCAGCGTTTCTTCATCCTCAGGATCTGTAGACACGTGCGTAAGGGGACGACTGTTGACTGTGTACTCCGCTTCAACCAATAGAGTTGCGAGTACTTCTTCTGGGGGATGTTGCTCTTGAAGTATCACTGAGAGGGCGGTCTTAACTGATCGGACCAGCCGCTCCCAGGCTCCTCCCATGAACGGAGCTCCTGGCGGAATGAAACGCCAGGATATCATCCTCTTGGTGGCTTCGTCTTCAGTGGCTGCGTCGATGGATTGACGCAGCTCTTTGTCAGCGCCACGCAAATTTGTCCCGTTGTCTGACCAGATTTCTGTAGGACATCCTCTCCGTGCTATCATCCTTCGCAGGGCCATGACCGCAGAGTCCGTCGTCAGGGATGCTGCCAGCTCCAGGTGAACCGCCCGTGTGGTGAGGCAGGTAAATAGTGCCCCATACCTCTTCTGGCGACTACGCCCGACTGTGACTGACATCGGGCCGAAATAGTCGAGACCCGTGTATGTAAAGGGCCTGACGTGGTGAGCCAGTCTGCATGGGGGGTGGTTTCCTGTGGCTGGCTGTGACGGCATATTTCTTCGAATGCGGCATGGTAAACATCGGTGGACCATCATCTTCGTGACTGGACGTAGGCGTAGAATCCAATAGTATTGGCGACATTCGTTTATTGTTGCCTCTACGCCAGCGTGCAGCAGCTGTCTGTGGGTATATTCAATCCACAGCTTCGTTGTTATGTGATTTCCGTCGAGGACAGGTGGAGACTTCTCGAGGCCGTCAACATTCTTCGTAGCTCCGATGCGAGACCTCAGTAAGATGATTCCGTCGACTAAAGCGACAGATATTGGGCGCAGACGACTGCTGGTAGATACAGCCCTGTTGTTCTTCAAATCTTCCATCTCTGTAGGGAAGGATTCTTCTTGGCTTGCTCGTACCAGCAGTTTCTCGGCTTCTCTCAGAAGGATGGCGTCCAATGGCACGAATCTTCTTGCTGTTGCATCGGGTTTGGCAACTGTTGGCCTTGGTTTTGACGCCTTCTGTTTGCGTCTCCAATCCGGATCTGCCTCTGTGTTCTTCAGCGTGCGTTTGTAATGTGCACGCTGTTTTGTTCGCCTGCACAGATTGATGAACTGTAAGACTCTAGCTGTAGCGCGGAGATATCGTTCCCACTTGGAGAAACGAGCGCCGTCAGGTATGACGTGGCTCAGCTTCGTTTTCTCGCGCTTCTCGGTGATGTTGAGTGTCTTCTCTTCACCAGTCAGTTCCTTCTGTGTAGGTTTCTCTGTTGGCCAGGTGCTCGGGTCGTCCATGAGGAACTCTGGACCCTGATACCATCGATGCTGGCCATTGAAGTGAAGCGGGACGTCGCGAGTTGCATCGTCTGCGACGTTAAGCTTCGTAGGCACCCAGCGCCATTCATTCAGCGTACTATGTTCTTCTATAGCCGCGATGCGGTGGGCGACAAACGGTCGGTAGGATCTGGATCCCGTTTTCAGCCAAGTGAGCACCTCGTGTAATAAGACGCCGCTTAGGACGAATGCGCGAATCGTGAGATCCCTTTTCCCGTACTTTATTTTATTTGCTGGATTGCCAAGGGCGTCATGAAAAGCCGTATGGTTGGTATATAAACGATTTATTTATTGAGTTTTAACACTTCTGTGACAATCTGTCTGAATACAATAATTAACAAACTTTTTAAATTACATAGATGATTTACACAAATATACGTAGACAATGGGTGCCTGATGCTACACTGATATTTTTACTTAGCCGCTACTATGGCATCTGCCTTACTGTTTACCGATGAGGTAACTAACTAGCCGCTACTGTGGCATCTGCCTGACGTTATACTACTTGATGGTAATCTCAACTTGGCATCTGCCTTACTTGGTACTGTCCCGGTACTGTCCTACTACTGTGACATCTGTCTGACTACTACTACTACTATACTTAGTAGATACTTGCTGTCCTGGAATCGATACTAAAAGAGAAAAATGTACTGATTATATGCAAATTATAAACGCTGTGTATACGACTCACGCGGTGAGCGAGTAACTTTTTTACGAGAGAAAACATATCTTTTTCTTGTCTAATTTAAGTGCATTTAAGTAACCTCTCTATCTTGCATATAGCGCTAACCTTGTAAAAGTTCTAGAAGGATCTAATCCAAAAAGTGTAGTCCGGTTACCACATCTCCAAAGGTTCTCCGATACATTTTGTCTCCCTTTCGCATATATAAGGAAATTTTATTGTTGATATTTATAGTTCCGGGTAAAATCACGTAAATTTCAAAATATGATCAGGGTTTCATTCAGGGCTTGTAGTAAAACTTATTATCTAGGTCTTACGTTAGGTAATGCGAGTTTAAACAGTAAATACATAGTAAGTAGTTGGTGTGCACATATGGTGCTTACGAAACAATTCTAACTAGATTACTATGCCTAATCGAGTGTTTTGTTGACATGTTAACACTTTTTTGTTAACTTAGGTTTCAATATGAATACTAACTTTATCGTGTAACAAGTTTTACATTTGTAGAGGGTTATTCACGATTCTAAAAGTATATTGTAAATCTTAGTTCTACCTAGACTTTGTCTAGACTTTTACCTATGTTTAGGGTTCAAGTACTGTTTATTTACTATACAATTTATGTTGATACGTATTCTAAGGGTAATCATTGTACACTCGGGAGTAAACTCTTTAATATTTCTTATTTCTAAACATTTTAATTTTAACAAAATATTACGTAATCATAAAAATAACAATAAATGTCCTGAACACAACAAGTGTCCCGAACAACCAGCTACCGATCAAAATCTACATAATATTGTTTTTTTACTATTGTTTGTATGATGAAAACATTTTGTATGGGTTGTGAGTGATTTTATTAATCTTTGAATAACACTTTGATTGGCTAAAACCTTTAGTATGATATGGTTGGTATAGGTACAATACAGATATTTCTCTCTATTCTTCTTTCATTCTTCAAAAATATTCGACACTTTTTTGATGTCTTAAAATATATTTTATTTATATACTCTGAGACTATATCAACCATTATAAATAAGGCACTATTGATTCCCAATATATATATATATATATATTTTTTATTTTTTTTATACGACTAAGTCGGTAATCAAGCATACGGCCCGCCTGATGGTAAGCGGTTACCGTAGCCATATCGACGCTTGCAACACACGAAGCATCGCTCACGCGCAGGAACACAACTTTACACAACATATTTGGCTGCGGTATTCTGTAAGGTGGAGGTACTTCCCCAGTCGAGCTGCTCTTTGAGCGAATAAACGCTATGCTCTACCTCTCTTATTTTTTTAATGAAACAAAGTTTATTTCAAATACATGACATTTCAATCTTACAAATCTAAATTTTTGTTCTAATATATACTCTAATACAATAAAAACAGAACATAGTTTTCATTAAATCTTTCCTAGTACTTGCACCAATAAAGACTATAGCTACAGGATGCGTGCAAAAGTGTTCTAATAGTAAATCTTGCACGTTATGCGCAATGATGTCATTCATTCGATGGTAACCTTTAAATTCACCATTCGTACTACTTGTTATCGGTATAACTTATAAGCGGTAGCGAGTTTGCACATCTCGAACGAAAATAAAATGGGATAAAGCCATTGTTTGATATTATTATGCACATATTCACCTTTGGTGAATATTATGATTACAGAAGTATTCTCAGTTTACGTTTAAACTATTATTTTTGAGGATGAATATGTGAAGCATGCTTGGAAATTTGAAAAAATAGCTGGTTGATAAGAACTTAATATAAGGAAAAATATAATGAAAGCATTTACTCCGCCTAGCTCATGTACTAAATTAATCCTTTTTATAAAGAGAGATATTGAGTATATAGTCCACCATGCCAAACTGGTATAGATTGGCACACTGCATGGCTTTTGCATTTGACTCCTAGAGGTATCTTTTGAGGGTTATAAAATATAAGTTAGTAAATTATTCAGAGATTTTCACCGACTCACTCGACTCCCGTTCATAACTTGCACCTAGCCAAAACAAACAGACATACAGACGACAAATCAATCGGGCACGTGCCAACCGTTTGACAAGTATATGCGCTGGCGCATGGAATGTCGAGCGGTTAGCGTTACTCGCATACTGCCGCTCGATACGTTCCAAAGTTGAATAAAACGATGTAGATGCAAAGACCTAATTAATTCGATTATTTTATTATTGTATACAATTATGACCCTCCGATGATTACTTATACGTTGGGCTCAGCTATCATCGGAGCGCAAAAAATCTAGAATAAGTATCAATTTTATGTTAAAATATTTAATTTGTTTTTGGTGGCTGGACAATATTAAATAAATAAAACCATAATAGGTAAATAAAGTAATTACATTATGATTCTAGTATACGGTTTGCTTTCCTCATGACATTAAAAATACCTGCTAACTGTAGAATTGCATATAACTACTTAAAATAGTCAAAGTATAAAATAAAATAGCAATTGAATTCTATAACGTCATGTGTTCTGTTCTAGTCTATGTCATAATTTAAGATCTCAGCCTCTATATAAAATAGTCGATTAGTATACATTGTGCGGTGTATGTTGCTGATTGACGATACAGTTTGGACACCAAGAAGTATTGTACAATTATGGATATTGCTCATTTGGATTGATCTATGGCATATCCGGGATTCATTCTTAGATTTTATATATAGAAAGTTCACTAATTGACCTGCGTTCCAGGAAAAATATGATAGTTCTACTTTGTGGTTATTTCTAGGAGAAACAATTGTTTACTTTGCAATTTTGCTCAACTACTCAACGGATCATCATGAAATTTGGCATGCAGATAGCCTATGCTATGGAGAAGGATATATGTTTTTATCCCGGGAACGCGGGAGATATATTGTTGGGTTGGATAGCGTGGAGTAAGACACCTTGACTGGATCGCCGTAGGCCGTAGCTTCATTCCCATCCAGGACAAACGTATATGTGCATGAACATGACTGCTTTATTCTCCGGTTGGCCACCCCTGGTATATATCGTATCAAAAGGTGCCAAAGTGACCAACTACTTTTAACGCTGACTGTACAAGGTTGTAAGGTTCCTTTTTGAATTGAATGCGGGAATCCGCATGGCAGATCTAGTATTTATTTAATAAAGCAACTTTCCGTGAAACCTTATTTTATCTCCATTAAATTCAATAACTCCTTACGTAGTATTTGTGACAGAAAATTTACAACTTAAAATCAAAGGTAGCGCTCTAATAACACTAATAAAACCAGAATGGCCTTACAGGATGATACTTACGGGGTAGTGTTAATTTCCACTTTATTATGATTGAAATGTTATACGCTATAAAGCAAAGATATTAAATTGAAATGCACTGAAGATTAATAGGAAGTACAGTTGCGTCTGATTGAAAACATTATTATATAAAGTGTGCTGAGTTTACTGCTTATTGAGAGTTTTTTTCTGGTAATCTACTTTGATAGGCCGCTTGGCGCGGGCTGATCACTCATAGCCTAATAGAACTGCGTTTCAGAATCTGTCGGCCATCCTTGAGCCGTATACAACGTTTCAGTCGGATGTTCCTACCATTACCACCATTAGGATGTGGAAAGAGATCCCCATTACGGTTTTCGCTCAGCGCTATGATATTCTTCAAAAGAGGCGTAAAAAGAGCTCTTCAAGGTCGGCAACACATCTACAATCTTCACTGATATTGCAAATATCAAATTGCATTCAGGGTGCCGTCTGCCTGCATGTCAACCTGTTGACATAAAAAAAGAGAACTTTTGTTCTTGTTAACAGACTTTTCACTTGAGGGTGTTAGCCAGCCAGGTAGGTACTATAAAGTGCCCTTCAGCCGTGCGTGTCGAATTCACGACATCATGGCATTCGAAGACTCTATCACTGAGGTATGATCGAATTAAGGCGATAAAGTAGGGTACTTTGTAGTACCCGTCTGACTGGCTACCACCCTGTGGTCAAGCACCTACTGCAGTATTCCGATAGCTACAATTGCATAGCCAATTCTAGGTGATCACCACCTTCGGCTCTATCATCACTAATCACGGAGAATGGCAGTCACAAAAAACAACTTTCAGTAAAAAATAATAAAAAAATTGCCGGAAACACATAACCCTAAAAGAAACAACAGTTTATCTATGGCCTTATCATTGAGTGAACAATTTGGAGTGCGACCACGAGTGCGAGCGCGACTGCGACTGCAACAGCGACAGCGACCGTGGGAATGCGAAGGTGCGGTTATCTAGCGCGATCTCATCTGATATGGGAGCTATCTGGCGCGATCTGCGCACGAGTCCAATCGCCGAACGGGTGGCTATGGCTTTTTGTTTTGAGAGACATTTCCCTATATTTTGTTTTAAGTTTTATCTTAATTAATAATTCCTTACTGCTAGGCATATTGAATGCCATTTTTTCATGTTTTAGATGACTAATAAGTATAAAATAACGATGTAGGTACTCTAATTAGGTATCAATACAAAAAATAAATTCATCTTTTCCCGAAAAAAGCTCCTTTTTTTAAGTCGATTAAAAAGTGAGAGTCATGTGGCTTGTCTGTATAAGACAATTAACTAATTAGATGTATTTAAGCACCGGAACCCATCTGTATTTCTGCAAAAGAGTCACATGGGAAACTGAATATGGAATGAATGCACTTATAACATGTCCAAAACCTGTCTATAAACCAGTCTTTACTCTTTCGCAAATCATGGTGTTTGTAGTCGGGGGCGCGCTCGGCGACGCTCGCGCCCTCACCACGTTGTGTAATCGTGATTTTAGATTTTAAATGGCCACATGAGATTCATTGGTTCGCTTAGCGGATTTAGTTTACCAAATCCAGATGGAAATATAATTTTAAGCATGGTGCACTGCCATGTTTATGAAATTAAACCGTCGACTCGCGATTGGAATGCACGTACTTTAATATAAAAAAAAAATAGAATTCTATGAACTAATTCATGTAATTAATTCAGATCAAGCTTTTTATGGTGAATCAGATCGAATCAGTTATTTAAAATCTCTTATAATTTATGGTTATTTTACATGAAAAGTTGTGATAAGGAATATAACAAATTACTAAAATATATAAAACTTGGACTCGTAGTATTACAGCAAAAGAACACAAGCTCTGTTTTTTGATAGGAAATTGCATAATATACCTAAGCCCTAACTAAACAACAAAAAGACCTGAACACCATTTCAAATCGATTGTGTTTTAATTGTTCGATGCACTACAATTAATTTAAACTCAACTTTTTATCAAAACAATCAAACATAACTATATCACGATCGAGACAAACAAAAAATCGATATGAAACGAATCACAATCGATCCCAAACAAAAACCTAAACTAATTAATCGAAGCGTTGCAGAGAGAGCAAATCGAATCGAAACAATCCAATCCTAGTATCGATAATACAAAATCAATAAAATCATTGCCACATTAAGAAAAAAGAATTAAATAAAAGACGTCGGCGGCGTTTGATCTCGACCGCTTTCGGCACTCTTTGATGTCCTAATAATGCGACCAAATTAAGTCAAAACCGCTAAATGTGTGACGAATTGAGATATCAAAGTATTACTTTTAGTTTTTGACGGGCGATTGCGATATGATTTATACATGGTGTTTAGTTTTAAGCTATCATGTTTTTCATATTTTTAACCGACTTCAAAAAGAATGAGGAGGTTCTCAAATCAGTTGTATTTTTTTTTTTTATGTTTGTTACCTCATAACTCCGTCATTTATTAACCGATTTGGAAAATTATTTTTTTGTCTGGAAGGGTATACTTCCCGTTTGGTCCCATTGTCATCAGATCAGGATTTGATTACTTCTTAGTGTACTTTGAAGTCGGTTTAAGTTTTTTTTTGTAAAACAGTCCAATTATATGAACTAAACTAAATTAATGATATCTTATTTAAATAGTTTGTTTTACTCATAGGAAAAAATGTATGTAATAATGTGTATGCAGAATGCTGCATACACATTTTTTCCTATGAGTAAAACAAACTATTAATAAAAAACTTGTGTGTAAAAATTAATTGTCTACCTAATTAAAATAGTCCACAAAAAAATCTCTCTACCTTTATCCCAGTTTTCAGGCTCTATTAACTGCAACTTTTTTAATCATGTGGTATTAATCTTTTTGTTAATATTTCAGTCGGTGCCCTGGAAAACAACAGCCTGTAAATGGTCACATTAATATTTTCGTGTGGACATGAAAATGTCGAGGTTAAATGGCGCTATTTACTTTGTTCTACACTGACCACTCACATTATATTTCTTTACACCTATTTGTTAGTTGTGGGGTTTTGGGTTTTCCAAACACTATTTAAGAGCTATTAGCTATTAATATTTTTTCAACACACTCGCTCGTAAAGTGACATTTATTGCACTGTTTTTAGTATCTTAACGCAGCTTATTACGCACTAGTGCTTTTTACTTTACATTTCCGCAGATTTATGAAACGTATAATCCCGATTATGATAAGTTTGTACCTTACTGCAAGTGATAAAATATGTGTGTAGACCAAGCATTCTTAATTTAAACGGGTAAAATAGTTTGACAGCTCACCCCTGTCAAAAAAACTTGCGCGCCATATTTGTTGACGTTCTCATTGCGTTGATTTGATTATTATAAAAAAATTAACTTAAAAAAATACAAGTCTATTTTTTTCCTCGCAAGTGAGTTGAAAAACGTCGTATGACACGCGCGTGCATTTATTTATTTACTCTCGGCTCACTTATCGCGTTCGCCTGCGGCTTACGCGCTTAATACTGCCTCGAGTGTTAATAACCAACATTGCACACATGTATCATAATGTACTATTATTTTCCTAGATTATTGTGACTGTGATGATACTTTGTATCTATACATAATAAGGATCAATGGATGTATTTCTATACCATAATTCTGATTGCAATGTATCTTTTTGGTGAAATTTTGTGAATAGGAGGCCGTCTTTTTAAATCAAAAAACCGACCAAGTTGCGATTCGGACTCGCACGTGGAGGGTTCCGCACAATAATATTAACTAACTCAAATTGAATATGAAATGAATAGTAGAACCTCCTTTACAAATTCCGATCAAAAAACCTTTCAAAGTGTTTCAGATATTCCCCATAATCCACTTCCCACCTTTGACTTGGCTTACCCCTTTCTCCTTTATCCATTTCTTATGATACCACACCATTTACCTAGTTCATATAATAACCATGTTAATAGTTTATTTGTGTATTAGATTTTTTTGGAAAAATAAAGTCTTTTAAAATATCCCCCTTTTTTTTTTTATACAACTTAGTCGATAAACAAGCATACGGCCCGCCTGATGGTAAGCGGTTACCGTAGCCATATAGACGCTTGCAACACACGAAGCATCGCTCACGCGTTATCGACCTATCCCCCCTCCCCTATGAGCTCTGTCAACCTTACTCACGCGCAGGAACACAACTTTACACAACATATATATTTAAAATAAATAAATATATAATAATAAATAGCCTCGTCTCTTTTTGTTACATAACGTTAGAAAGTGACTGAGTGACAAGGTTTTACTAAACTTGCTTTAAACCCTCATTTGTAATAAGAGGGAATAAGTTATATGTAGTTAACTAGATTATTTCAAGAAATAATAAGGTGGTCTCTAAAATATATAAATATTTTTCAACAAAAATAAATAAGCAAATTTAATGTAATGAGGCAAAATGGCAACACTTATAATGAGCGGTGTGTCCATTTGGTTACGGAAGCTGTTCAATTAAGGCTTTGCGTGCGCGAGCGCATGCGTGCCGGAGTCACCTGTCGACGGCTAGGTAGCACTAGGTATTCACAGCTTTACGAGCGTGTTATGTGTACAGACCCTTAAGTGAAGCCAATGTACACATAGCCTTAACATCATCGATGACGATATTGCGCAATGCTGAGTCGACGCAGTTCCCATGTGAATCTATATTGCTGACGCCGCGACGTTGCACCTGCATCAAGCCAAGCGGCCCGCCCGACCAAGCGACGCGGAAGGGATCTTCACTTCGGTACCAACTTCGTCCGAAGACACTCCATTTTAATTATAGTTCATTAATGTAATTTTTATACATTAAATTTATATTATAAATTCAGTTTTGATTTTTTTTACATCCTTCGGCTGTGGCCTCCATAATTGGCGCAGTCGGTAGGATACTCGAGTCAGTGCGTGGCGCGAACTATACGAAGATTTCCGACATCGAAATCGGGCCGAGCCCCGCGTGGCTGACTGGTTTTCAAGCCATCGACGAGTATCCGAAGAAGAACCTGAGGAACACCGCTGGAGGACTTCCAAACATTGAAGATAAAAAGTCAAAAATGAAACTGTGAGTTGCACAAGATTTTTCTCTCGTGTTGCTCTCCTTTAGTCCTTAGTGATCCCTATATTTTTATTTAAATTTAATTTAATTGTGTTCAAGATTTTTCACCCTCGAAGGTTAGGTTCCCCTAAGGCTAGTCCCAGACAGTCTCAGCGGGCTCTATTAGTAGACTCAAATAGGAATTTAGATTTTGATATCATGGCTATTAATTACGAGCATAATCCGGACACCATATTCAAGGCCTTACGCCTAGTCCCCGAATTTGACGGGAACCCGAACGTCTTAACTAGATTCATTCGCATTTGCGATCAGTTAGTCGCGAAATATGTTAAGGATGATCAACGATTTGAATTAGACAATAGTTCACTATTAAACGGAATACTTAACAAGGTATCGGGATCAGCTGCTCGAACCATCAATTCGAATGGCATTCCGGAGAATTGGACAGGAATTAGGAATGTACTAATTAACAACTTTTCAGACCAGCGAGATGAAACTGCTCTGTATAATGATTTGGCATTGCAGACCCAGGGGTCTAGTACGCCCCAGGAATTTTTTGAACGTTGCCAAACGCTTTTTAGTACTATCATGACGTACGTTACGTTACATGACGAAGTTTCTACAACTGTAGAAGCGAAACGTACTCTCTATAAGAAATTAACTATGCAGGCATTTGTACGAGGCCTTAAGGAACCATTAGGCTCTAGAATTAGATGCATGCGTCCTGCTAGTATAGAGAAAGCGTTGGAATTTGTTCAGGAGGAGTTAAATGTTATTTACTTACAACATAGAAATGATAGTTTTCCTAGATTGCAGCAACAGCAGCCCACTAATACTAAAATTATGCCTATGCCTTCTATGCATGCACCTGCACCTAAACCATTTGTGTTCCCTCCTATAGCACAGCACTCTAATTGGCCGCGTCACATGCCGCCGCCGCCGCCGCCGCAATTTAGATTTAACCCATTATTTAGAATGCCCAGCCGTACGCAGCAAATGTTTAAGTCTCTTCCACCGAATTATAATCCGCAAAGTAATATATTCCGGTTACAACCTCGGAATCAAACCCCATACAATACCGGCCCGAAGCCGATGAGCGGAGTAAGCCATTACGTCACGAAGACTTTACCACCATCTGGTCATGATTGGCGTAAAGCAGGCAATCCGCCACCGAATAATTATTTTAAGGCCAAAGATGTTAATTTTAATGAAACTGATTATTATGATGACTATTATAATAACTATTACTATCCTGAGTGCTTCGAATCAGATCAATATAATGATTATAACGAATATTACGAGTGTCCCGAATCTGATTTTAATAATGATTTGCAGGACCCTGAAAATTATAATACTGAGGTTGAACATCAACCCCAGCCTTCCACTAGTGAGGATTTTCAGAAAGTTCAGAATTCAAAAAAGTTAAAATAGAATTGAATCTTCAAACCCAACGTCAGTTACCGTATATTAGTATTTCAAATCCACCATTAAATATTTTAATTGATACCGGCGCGAATCAATCATTTATCAGTCCAGAAGCTGTTGAGAAATATTTTTCTAACTATCCTTTGAACTATGATCCATTCGAGGTTACGAACGTGCACGCAACGAGTCAAAACGATTATTCGATAACTGTCCCCAGTTTCCCTGAGTTTAATGACCCTGACAATGTGACATTACTTATTTATAACTTCCATAATCACTTTGACGGACTTATAGGTACAGACTTACTACATAAATGGGAAGCACAAATAAATTTTAAAGATTTAACGTTGAATACTAAATTAGCAGTAAATCCTATAAGAATGTATAATTCCCGAAACGTTAATTTATATGAAGACATCATTCCGGCCAATAGTTCGAAGTTAATTAGGATCCCTATCAATGTACCTGACGGTGAGGTACTTGTAGAGGAACAAGTTATGTGCAATTGTCACATTCGCGAGTGCATAACCGTTGTACGTAACAGTCGAGGTATTGTTGAATTAGAGAACCCTACACAGAATGATATTATATTTTCGTTAGACCGTCCCGCCAGTGCTACTTTGTTCAATATCGAGTGCACGGGCACTGAACAATCGAGTACGCGTGTTAAGGAAGTACTTTCCCGCCTCCGTACAGATCATTTAAATGATGAGGAACGAGCAAATTTATTATCTCTTTGTTCTAATTACGCCGAAGTATTTTATATTGATGGAGAACCATTAACATTCACTAACAGAATTAAACACAGTATTAAGACAACCGATGAACTACCGATTTACACCAAAAGCTACCGTTATCCATTTGTACACAGACAGGAAGTTAGTGATCAAATCTCTAAAATGTTGGAACAGGGTATAGTAAGACCTTCCGATTCAGCTTGGAGCTCTCCAATCTGGGTTGTCCCCAAAAAGGCAGATGCCTCAGGTCGCCAAAAGTGGCGTCTCGTAGTCGATTTCCGTAAATTAAATGAAAAGACTATCGATGATAAGTACCCTATTCCGAACATAACCGATGTTCTTGATAAATTAGGGAAGTGTCAGTATTTCAGTACCCTAGACTTGGCTAGTGGTTTTTATCAAGTTGAAATGGAACCGAGCGATATACCCAAGACCGCGTTTAATGTGGAACACGGGCACTTCGAATTTCTTCGAATGCCCATGGGACTTAAGAATTCTCCATCTACCTTTCAAAGGGTGATGGATAATGTCTTAAGAGGCCTACAAAACGTTATCTGCTTAGTATATCTCGATGATATAATCGTATTTAGTACGTCGTTACAAGAGCATATTGTAAATTTAGGAAAAGTATTTCAGAGACTGAAGGAGTCAAACTTCAAAATACAAATGGACAAGTCAGAATTTTTAAAACTAGAAACAGCTTATTTAGGGCACATTATAAGTAGAGAAGGTATTAAGCCAAACCCTGATAAGATTTCAGCCATACAGAAATATCCAATACCCAAGACTCCAAAGGAAATTAAACAATTCTTAGGACTCATTGGGTACTACCGTAAATTTATCCCTGACTTTGCCCGCATTACGAAACCCCTGACAATGTGTTTAAAGAAAGGTAAAAAAATTACTCTTGACCCAGAATACGTAAATTGCTTTGACAAATGTAAAATGCTTTTGACAAATGACCCCATCTTAAGATATCCAGATTTTACAAAAGAATTTATTCTGACGACAGACGCATCCAATTTCGCAATAGGCGCAGTTCTATCGCAAGGAACTGTCGGATCCGATAAGCCTGTGTCGTACGCTTCACGTACATTGAATGAAAGTGAAATCAATTACAGCACGATTGAGAAAGAATTGCTTGCCATAGTATGGGCAACCAAGTATTTCCGACCTTACTTATTTGGACGTAAATTTAAAATTCTGACAGACCACAAGCCGTTACAGTGGATAATGAATATTAAGGAACCGAACTCACGACTCACTAGGTGGCGTCTTAAGCTAAGTGAGTACGACTATACAGTTATATATAAGAAAGGCAAATATAACACTAACGCCGATGCTCTGTCACGTATTGAGTTACATATTGAAGAGACAGACTCATTAGTAGTTAATCCCACAGAAAGACAACCATCATTAGACGGATCATCCACTGATACTGCCCCATCATTACATAGATCATCCACTGACACAGCACATACAGACAGTGAACATCCTATTCTGGAAATACCAATTACTGACGATCCTCTCAATAAATTTCATAGACAATTATGTTTGACTATAGTTGGTGACATCAAAAGTCGACCAAAAGTGACGAAACCCTTTGATACACATACCCGTGTTTCAGTACAGTTATGTAAATCCAATTTAGAGAAAGATTTAATTGACGCAATTAAAGAATATGTTTCCCCTAGAGTTAAAACTGGTATATTAGTTACGCCATCACTTAGCATGTATTTGATAGTACCGATTTTACAACAATACTTTAAGAATTCTTCTATGAACTTGGTTTTAGTAAAAAAAGAACTTGAAAATGTGAAGGAGTATCTCAGACAACAAGAAATAATTAGGCATTATCATGACGGAAAATCAAATCATCGCGGAATCAATGAATGTTACCTTAGTTTGTCACGGAAATATTACTGGCCTAAAATGAAAGATCAAATAACTAAATTCATTAACGAATGTACAATATGCGGTCAGGCAAAGTATGATCGTCATCCCATTAGACAACAATTTAATGTAGTACCCCCGGCTACGAAGCCTTTTGAAATCATTCATATGGATCTTTTTACTACCCAGAATGAAAAGTACCTTACATTTATAGATGTATTCTCTAAATACGGGCAAGCTTATCTATTGCGAGATGGCACGGCAATTAGTATTATTCAAGCACTACTAACATTCTGCACGCACCATGGTCTTCCTTTAACAATTATTACTGATCAAGGCACTGAATTCACGAACCAAATGTTCGCTGAGTTCACACGAATTCATAAAATAACCCATCATAAAACCTTAGCTCATGCACCTAACGATAATGGCATTATAGAACGCTTTCATTCGACATTATTGGAACATCTTAGAATTTTACGTCTACAACAGCGAGACGAACCAGTAACTAACTTAATGTCATATGCCATTTTAGCTTACAATAGTTCTGTCCACAGCTTTACTAAATGTCGACCCTATGACATAATAACAGGACACTATGACCCTCGTGATCCCCTAGACTTTAACCCGACGGAACAGTTATTACAACAGTACATGCAGACACATAAAGAACAGATGAAAACAGTATATGACATTATAAATGAATTCACTTTGACTGATCGTACTAACATAATTGAGAATAGAAATAGAGACCGTGAGCCTGAAGTAGAGTTACAGCCTGAACAACAAGTTTTTATCAGAAATCCCTCAGCTAGTAGACAGAAGTTAGCTCCCCGATATACTCATGACAAAGTTCTTGCTGATCTGCCTATACATATTTATACATCTAGAAAACGAGGCCCTGTAGCTAAGTCACGATTAAAACGAGTACCAAAAAGTGCTATGTTGTTGCAGGTTAACCCTGATACTGATCACCCACCTAGTACAAGCTCAAGAGATAAAACTTGAAAGCTTTAATGACGGACCTGGACTTCTACCATTTAAACTTGGACCCGTACAGTTAGTGACTCATCACCATATCTTCCTACAATACATTGAATTGAATGAAATAAAAGACAAGATTGACACAGTACAAGACCAATTAAGACAACTCAAGACTCAACTACCTGACAAAACATATCCTTTGTATGACACCCAAATTAACTACCTTACCGCTAAATTAGATAAAGCATCATCTCATTTAAGAAGCTTAGAGCCTAGTAGAAGTAAAAGAGGCCTAATAGACGGTTTGGGTTCTGTAATCAAAAGTATAACTGGTAACTTAGATTATACAGATGCAGTAAAATATGAAGATGCCATTAAAGTTTTAAAAGAAAATCAAGATAAGACAGTATCTGAATTTAACAGTTTTATCAGTTTAAGTAAGGATTGGATGTTACATCATACTAATATTTTATCGAATATATTGGATAATCAGAGTAAAATTAATAAGACGATATATTTCATTATTAAAGATAATAAATCGTACCAAGACAATTTATTGAAATACGCAAAATTGACCCAATTGTTAGTTATAGTTAGTGAGAACATTGATGATTTAATAAGTGAATTACGTAGAATAGAAGATATATTAGCCTTTACGCGTGCATCGAGCACACACCATTCAATGTTAAGTGTAGAAATATTAAATAGTATGTTACTTAAGTTAGGTACCATTTATGATAGGAAACAGTTATTGGACGTAGATATTAGAGAATATTATAACGTAATTAAGCCAGGTACATACTTTAATAAGGATAAATTAGTTATAGTCTTTAGGTTCCCAATCGTTTCCCCGCATTCATATGATCTTTATAAATTATCCATATTACCTAATAAATCAAATCAAATCCTAGTACCTCCCTATCCTTATATAGCAACCAATGAGAATTATTACGTGTACATTGCGGCTGAATGCCCGAAGTTGAGCAACGCATACTTATGTGAGGAAGGCATGGAACATCAAATTAGATCACAACCAAACTGCATACATAAATTAATTCTTCAACAATCTAACGAATCCTGCAAGACAACTACAGTATCAATTTCAAGACAACTTATGGAAAAATTAGATGACAGACATTACATAGTCGTCTTCCCGCAACCAACGAAAGTCCAGCTATCCTGCGAACGAGAAGAATACAACATACTCTGCGGCAGTTATCTAGCAACCATTCCACAGACCTGCCGTCTACGCACCGAAGAATTCACTCTTATTAACATCAATAATCGTATAGAAGGCAAGCCGATGAAGATTATGAAAATTCCATATTATATGAACCAGGAAACTACAAGCAAACCTACTATTTCCCTCAACTCAATCAAGTTGGATGACCTACGAAACCTTCAAGAAAAAATATCGGCGCAGCCTCCGCTTCAAATAGAACAACTACCTACGAGTACATTATACCATACTACAATCCCGATCTATGGCATATTACTGAGTGCAGCTATACTTGTATTCATCGTACTGATTCAACGCTATAGAACCTTAAAGAAAATTAAGATATCCAACAACACTAATGATATACCATTGGAGAATTTAGAAAAATCTGAAGATAGAAACCAGCTTCCAGCAACATTTTCATTGAACATTCTAAAATAGTTGCTGATCTATGGGTGGAGGTGTTATGTGTACAGACCCTTAAGTGAAGCCAATGTACACATAGCCTTAACATCATCGATGACGATATTGCGCAATGCTGAGTCGACGCAGTTCCCATGTGAATCTATATTGCTGACGCCGCGACGTTGCACCTGCATCAAGCCAAGCGGCCCGCCCGACCAAGCGACGCGGAAGGGATCTTCACTTCGGTACCAACTTCGTCCGAAGACACTCCATTTTAATTATAGTTCATTAATGTAATTTTTATACATTAAATTTATATTATAAATTCAGTTTTGATTTTTTTTACATCCTTCGGCTGTGGCCTCCATAATTAGCGTAACAGACTTATATTAGTGCTGTAGGTGAGTATGGAAATTTAGTTTTTTATTAATTTTGTTATACCATAATCGTGTATGAGTCAGATCTGACTATTAAACTAATTTGGATGGAGCTTTTGCTGAGAAAAGGCGGTATTAAACTCAACGACAAGAAAATTAGATTATGTGGTCATTGATTGTGTGATAAGATAATGTGGTCGATATTAAGACACTTAAAAATATAGTTATAATTAATATTGCCAAACCTTTTTAAGCTATACCCAAAACTATCACATCTACGACTTTTAAACTGTAAAAGAATTAACTAATGGAGGAAAGGATGGCTGCAAGAAATTTGAAAAATAGGTTTTTAACATATCTATTCCTGTCGCGCTGTGCCCGAGCTATCCTGCCCGAGGGCGATAGAGACAACTACAGCTTGGATCGATTTATACCTATTTAAATATCGAGTTTTGTGATTTTAGAAGGCTCTAATTCTTATAATAATTAATTTATGAAGAAAAACACAACCGAGAGACATACAGTAGAGATTACATGGTAGAATAATCATTGCTCTAGTGTCATTATTCAGAGAGGAAACTGAGGATTACGTTTGAATGGAACAAACGCCACCAGCATTTCCTCTTAACGAATAAATGTATTATTGCTCTCTTTTTTTGAGGTTTTACGAACATGTTTGACAGTATGACAGAATTCATCTAAAGTTATACATAAGTTATACACATTCTAAGTCGAAACATTTCCCAATGTATACCATCCACAAACGAAGCCCAGAGAATCTTAATTCAACGGAAACGTTTACTTAATAGTACGAAGTTAGTGTGAACTCTGACATCAAAGACAGATGCTTGTCTGGCTGTGGCTTGCGTTGCGTTTGACAATTATTTATGGGTCTGCCTTTATCGACGAAAGGTAACGGGTGTTGGCTCGTACCACTTGTTAACTTCGTCCGATTGTGAGATTTAAAACAAATTGAATGGGTGAATATGTTATCTAACAAGATGTGTGAGAATGCAAATGGCTATACTGTAGTTGAGAGATTCTATGGATGGTTTTAGGAACATCAATATGCTTACGTTTTTCTGTTTTGTTTGTCAGCATGTCTGATACTTTATCGCTAGATGAAATTATCCTAACTTAATATTATAAATGCGAAAGTGAGTTTGTTTGTTGGTTACACCTTCACGCCTCAACTACTCAACGGATCATTATGAAATTTGGCATGCATATAGTATGGATTTTTATCCCGGGAACGCGGGTGAAACCGCGGGTGTCAGCTAGTTTCTCATAAAGCAAAGATGACCAGTTAATAATCTTCGTCGTGTGAAGAAATGTCCTCGAATTCTCTGGATATCCAAATGTAGGTATTTTCTAATATAAGCTAAAGAGATACTACAATGCACTCGCCAGTACAAGGATTTCATTTCAAATTCGGCTTTCCAGACCTTTTGGAATAGTTAAGAACGTGTTCCGTATAAATATATAGTTAGCATATTTAATGCATAAATCAAAACGAATTACTAATATAATAATTTATGTCTTTGATAAAACATCACACATTTTCTCACGTCATACGCCACTCAGGGAAATCCCAAATTATTACTTTAAATGCCATAAGTTACAGACAGTTTTTGTCTGCACTGAGAATTAAAGATAATGCGGTGATCAGAGAGCGGTCACACAACAACGTCACAATATCGACAACGTTAAACATGCCGCTTAATTGAACTGTTATTTAGTTCGATTGGGGTTGTTCTGTTACGGACGATGATTTAGATACCATTTGCTTTAAAAATTGTTCAACAACGTCACAATATCGACAACGTTAAACATTGAACTGTTATTTAGTTCGATTGGGGTTGTTCTGTTACGGACGATGATTTAGATACCATTTGCTTTAAAAATTGTTTTTATGAAAACCTGATTCTGTAGTTTTTATTGATTCCAGTTGCCTCTATTATACAGGGTTAATCATAAAATAGAAAAAATCTGACTAATTGACAGATGTACCTATATTTCCTATAGCAGGGACTCTAGAAAGTAAAAAAAAGGCATCCGCTAAAGAAGGGCTTTCGAAATTCAAGTTTTATTATGAGACCAAGTCTAAAGATTCCTCACATTATACTTTTAAAAGATGTTTGTACACATACAGTGTTTGGTGTATTTTATATCAACAGATATAGATTCAATCTGCTGGCATTAACACGAATAGCCGTGCCATGCAAGTTATCGGCGCGCGCGCACATCACTCTAATAATGATCAATGATCATGGCCCCCGTCGGAAAAATGCCAAATATTCCATACATCACCCGTACTTTGAATATTGACAGGCGGATGGTGTTTCTATATCGTAGACATATACGAATTTTAGAAGTCTTCTTTGAATATATATTTTTAGATATCTTCAATTTTTTTTTTTATTATTTAATAAAATATGTAGTTAGTTATAGATTTAACTCAATATGTAAGATAAGATAAACATAAATTATTTGCACACAACATAAAAAGAACATCAAAAAGAAGGAATACATAATCAAGAAGAATCGATACAACAGGCGGTCTTATCTTCTTCCAGAAAACCAGATCACAGGATATATAACACTATTTCAGGTGTAGTAATACACTTACATGATATATATTAAATCCTAATTATGTAGTAGTTTTATAGTAAGGATGTTTATTTGAAATGGCTCTTCAACAATGAGTACACTAATACAGCAATAACAAAACAATACATTTCAAAACTAAATCTAAGTGTCGCATTACTTATAGATGAGCACAGCATGCACTAGTAGATCCGCTGGATGATATAATTAGAACTAAAGCAAACAAAAAGAATTTATAAGAAACAGAAAGAAAACAATTGGTACTTATAATATAATAATAATGAGTAGTTTACTCAACTCAACACAAGAAGCAATTTATAAAAATGTATATGGTTTTAGTTATGTGTAAAAAATAATTTCCATATTTCTGAAAGAAATCATAGCGTCCTACTATAATTTTTTTGTTGCAATTTCTTAATTTATTTGTCAATATTTGTAACTCTACATATAATATGAGGTCAAAAACGAAAACTACAAAAATTCGATTGGCGATGTAACTGAGAGCACTTTTGATTACTATTTGTAACTATATTAATCCGATTGAATGGTACTGATGGCATGATTGACGGACCGTATAACGAGTCTATTTTGTTACCGGGTCGTATGCGACCGCCGCAATGGGAGTTGACCTTTTGACTTAGACTAAAGTAATTAATGGAGATCAGACACAGCATTGATAGGGAAAAAGTAAATGGTAAGATGTATAGAGCCATTAGTTGAGTTTACTGAGGTTATTTGGAATGGGTATCTGTCTTATCATAGTTAGTTTTTTTAATGGTTTGGTCAGTTTTTTTTTACTAAGGTAGCAAAAAACATATGGCCCACCTAATGATAAGCGGTCACCGTAGCCTATTGACGCTTGCAACTCCAGGGGTATCACTCGCGCGTTGCCGACCCGGAAAAAATCTCTTCACACCCTTTTTGTAACCATTCTGTACTCCCTTGGGCAAACCACGAAGGGTAGCTCATTCCACAGACTAAGCATCCGTAGTAGGAAGCTCTTTTGAAAACATTTTGTTTATTTGTCAGAATGTTCTAGGGTTGAAAATATTCCGAAATCTTTGTCAATAAATTTGATTAAAGCATATTATATTAAAACAAAAATTTACAGTTTTTTTTTAAACTGACTCTTAGGATTAACTGTTTGCCTGGCGTCTAAATTAATATATACCTACAGGATCTTGTCATCAACAAGGTACTGAAGATAGTACATATAATAAAAGTGACGCATCTACATATTTTATTTAATTGATCTAAGGCACCAAATCGCGTATTGACAATAATGAAAGCCGCCAAAGAGTTTGACTTCAGGCGACCTTTCGAGGCGTCTGTAATCGATTCTCGGCTCATTATGCTGATGATAATAGGCAGAAATATCGCCGGATTGGCACGCTTCCCACGTGTCTAATAGGGCATAACTTAATTAATCTATACTTCATGTTTTACTTATGTAAGATGTAGTTTTATTAATGTGAAGGCGAAATTTTAAATGGCATATTGGTTTTTGAATATTTAATTAGTGTTGATTAAAAGCAGGCTTTTGCTAAGCACTCGTTAATAACTGTCAATTAAGTGACGGTCAAGAAAAAATTAAGCCAGAGAGAGTACTTAATTGTATAAGATTCAAGCACTTTATGACTGACAAGATCTTTGACAGCAATTTCGAATTTAGAATTAGGTATATCTACGTATATCTATTCAAGAAATGACAAAAAAGGCGTGAAGGCGTAACAAACAAACATACAAACTCACTTTCGCATTTATAAGTTAGTAAGATAGTATGATAACCGATATAACCACAATCCCGAGGCGATAAGACATGTCATGATGATGATGAAAACAATCGACCATTGTAAAGAATTCCAATCAAGTATTAGTCAAGTTATCAGTCGCGATTAGAACTACTGAATCAGGATCCTGGCCCTAAGACATAAAATTTATTTTACCTAACCTATTCTTGAAAATATTTCAATTCAAAAAACGTCCTTCAGTTTTTATCGACCTATAAAGTTACTCCATCTTGTGTGAAGACACCAAAATAATTTAACGTAGTTCCCAAATCACGAATTCGTAATTTGAAATATAAAATCTCAGAACTGGAAAAAAAACTGTGTCAATGCTCTGACAAACAAACAAAAAGATCACGTTCTATTGTAAAAACAAAACCGCACACCCTACTGGTAACTATGGCATAGTGATTATCATTGTGACAAAGGTTGATGTGTGCAGAAGCAAAAAAAACTAGAAAAACAGTGTTGTGAAGTCAAAACATTGTGCTTCTGAGAAGTTTGATGCGCATTGTCTCATGGCGAATTGTTAATTTTTGGAGCCCTTTTGGTTTATATACAGGCTGTAGATTTGTTTGTTAAAAAGTTTATTAGAAAACCGATCGAAGTGAATGACTCATGGTCTTCCAAATTTTAGGCAAATCATCTGCCCAAGATTGGGGCGACATTGAAAGAGTGAGATAGTAGAGAATTATGTACTTTCTGTATTATTCATGTTATTTACAGAAATCATTTTGATGATAATTTCATTTGATAGCTATCCAATTATCATAAGCTGTTTGCCCCACTAACAATTACGCCAAATTGAGTTTGGTGCAATATTGACGGATTTTCTATAAAATTAAATTTCCTTAAATTAACTAATTCGCTTAAAATTTAACAAGCAATTAAAACCTCATATTTATTTTAAAAAATGAACACTAGAACATGCTGTACATAATTTCCTGTCATTCTATATTCAAACGCCTGCGCTCGCGCAGCGCCCCATGCTGATCTCTCAAAAAGAGCTCATAATGAGTCATAAATATTCCATAATCTGTCAAGAATGGGTAGCTTTTAACTGTCATGGAGATGTCTCGTGAGAATCCTGCCATATTTACAAATCACAACCAATTTTTAACCATAACATCTTGGGCTTAAAGTTGAAAATGTATTCGACTTGCTGGTAAAGGATTAGGCTCATGAATGAATTCGGTTGTTTGTTTGTGGTCACATGATTATTGTGTAAAATTTATCTTTTGTTGTAATTGATATTTCAATTATTGTTTTGTTACATTTCAAACTTTAAAAAGTACCTGTTCAAAAATTCAAAAAAAAAATCAAAATTATTTATTTATCAATAATACTACTACTACTTTAAATACTTAATAATAACAGAGCTTGCCTTAAATTAGTAGCATACGAAATCATTTTTCAATTATTAGGTATCCTGTGGCCCCAAACTAAGCAAGCTTGTCTCATGGGTACCAACTTTAAAATGTTTTCCAATTACAAATGTTACTTTTCGCAATGGTAAGGACAAGAATAACTACTTAATATGAATACCTACAATACAATTTTAAACACTATACAAAATTTAATTAAAATTAAAATCGTAATAAAAATTAAAATCAAAACCAAAACATAAATTAAAATCAAATACAAAAATTTAAATTTAAATCAAAATTATAATTAGACACATCGAAGGCCTACAGTTAAAATACACCAATCAAATACATACATAATATAAATACATACATATTGATTCAATATATATAAATAAAAATAAAGGTTAACGGTTATAAATATATACAATATATATAAATATAAATAATACATCTCGCAAAATAATCAATAAATCAATCAATCAATGTCAAAGTTATTGTTTCTACATCTTTGTTACGAGGGTATATTAAGAAGTTCCTCTGTCTCCTCGTACGTCAATTTAAGAAGAGCTTCATTAAGCTTTCTCTTAACTTCAAAGGAGGAGCATTTACGGAAGTTGCAGATAAAGTGAAGCTTGTTATAAATAAATGGATGCAAGAATTCATTGAATTTGGTATCGAATTTAGTATTTACTTTCTTAACCGGAGCTTTATAGGTTCTTTTATTTAAGATTTCGGGGTAGCAAGGTGAGTTAAGTAATGCCTTATGAACCCTAAGCACAATACTCCTAATAAATAATCGACGGACACTCAGCAGTTCTGACTGTCAATAGAGGACATTAGTTGGATGCCTATATTTCTTTTTAAACATGACCTTAATCACAGAGCGCTGAGCCCTTTCAACCTCTAGCATTATGGTTTTACCTGCACCCCTCCAAACAGAAATACAATATGTCAGCAATGATTGACACATGGCAGTATAAATACTTTTCAAGAGGGCTATGTCCGCTGAATTCCGGAGATGCTTCATTATGTTAATGACTTTTCGTATTCTACCGGAAAGAGCATGAATATGCTCTTTAAATGACAGATGTTGATCTAATACTACGCCCAAATACTTGATTGAAGATGTTCTACCTATTGGCTTGCACATGCATGTCGAAACTGACGAGTAAGTTAAACATTGATGAATCCTAAGGCAGGCCGATACTGGTGGTTTTGATGCTATGGTTTTGTGGAAACACAGGTATTTTTTTTTCTGGATTCAGAGTAAGAAGATTTCTGTGAAGCCACGCAGAAATCTTTAACATTCCCTTTTCAGCTATACTAAAAACATCATTCCATGTCACTCCATGAAAAATTACTGCCGTGTCGTCCGCATAACAGAATAATTCGGCTTTTTCGATTCGTAGGGATGATATGTCATTAAGATACATTAAAAATAGAGTGGGTCCAAGGATACTGCCCTGCGGCACGCCAAAAGCTACCTCCCTAGTAGAACTTACATAGTTACCAATACTTGTGCATTGTTTTCTATTGGTTAAATAACTACGGAACCACTCAAGGACTATTCCCCTGATTCCGAAATTCTCCAGTTTTCTCAGTAGTATAGGGACAGACACCGTGTCGAAAGCCTTTGCTAAATCTAGGAAGACACCTATACATGACTTACCGTCATCAAGGAGAGATGAAACAGACTTTATCATATCTCCAACTGCGTCTTCGGTTGACTTTCCACGCCTGAAACCATACTGTCTAATGAATAGGAAATTGTGATCCTCGAGATAATGTACCAATCGAAGGTTTACGATTTTTTCCAGAATCTTAGAAAAGGTTGGGAGCAACGAAATCGGACGATAGTTGGAGGGTTCAGTTTTAGGTCCAGTTTTGTGTATTGGTGAGACAGCTGCTATCTTCCACACTTTTGGGAATACTCCGTTCGACAGACTAGCGTTGCAGATGTGAGTGAGGGGAATCACGATATGATCCTTTAATTTTTTAATTAACCTGTTGCTAACACCATCTATTCCAGGTGCACTATTTGTCGAAAGTTGCTGTATGATAGAGTTCACCTCAATCTCATCAGTAGGTTTCAGAAATAAAGAATCCAAAGGTTTTTCATGGAAACGAGTTTGCGAAGCTAATGATACCTCGCTTTCTCCGATGTCATCCAAGATCCTGCCAGCCAGATTGCCGCCTACTGAGGAAAAATAAACGTTGCAGTCATCAACAGCCTCTTGTGGCTGTTCTGTCAGTTACAAGTTTATTGTATCAAAGTGTAGAACAGATATTTGAAGGTTTAGGAAAGTAACAGTGGACTTTGAAATATCAAAAAGGATCTGAGTAATAGCTCAGTTTATTACAATGGCTGAGTTAAGCTATCTTCCATAATCATCATCATCAGCCTATAATGTCCCACTGCTGAGAACAGGCCTCCTTTCACAAATGAGGGTGAAAGGGACTGGGCGATACTCCACCACGCGTGCCCACTGCGGATTGGTGGAGGTAGGCTAGTGGTCAACCTACTGTTGGAAATTTTCAAGCCGCCTAGAAGGCATTCAACTAGCTTAACGACTATCACAATTTAGTGATAACCGGGACCAATGGCTTTACGTGCCTTCCGAAGCACGGAAACGCTCGATTTGAAATACCACTAGGCGGTCACCCATCCAGGTACCGACCACGACAGACGTAGCTTAACTTTGCCGATCGATTAAGTACGGCTAATCATGCTACACCACGAGCGCTTCTCCATAATAGCCAAATACAATTTTAATCAATCCGAAAAATATTCTTATTCAATTCTGTACGGAAGGAGAACTGTCGTAGGGTGCTGAAGGTTAGACTTACCATTTTTTTTGTTTATGTAATACCAAAACGATACAAATATGAGTTTGACCTTTTGTGATGGTGGAAAAATCATATCATCTAAATACACAAGTAACGCAAATATACTCAAATGTAGATTTTAATGAGTTCACTAGAAAAAAAAAATGAAATATTGTGAATACAATTTACATTTTAATAAGATGAAACTAATAGGAAAGTAACAGAGGCTCGTCACAAAGTTTATTTGTGTAACTAGTCTGCGGTGGTGAGTTGTCAACGACTCTAGATAGAAACAAATTATTTAACTGCTTTCGAGTTGGATTTATTACGTTTGATGCTTGGAAGTTTTCATATAATACAGAGATGTGTGAACAATATCTTGGACGTATTTTGCTGTCTTTTCAGTCTCATTAATATGTTTCCTTCATCCGTACCAAGAGTATATTGTTCAATTTATTTTGTGTACATAATCATTTATAAATTTGATTACTCATTATAATTATATAGGTCGTTGTTTTGGTCAGCGACGAGCGACTCAGGGTCGATAATACAAATAATACTGGTGCAAAAAAAATATAAAAAAATCTTTTTATTAAAATAATAATAATATGAATTGGTAAATCATGAAATAAGCTAAAGTGTAGACGTAATACTTAATGGGAGTGCGAGCGATTAAAGAGGTGGGACGACGGCGCGGCTTTGCGCCTAGCTCTAGTCTGTGCACGCGCCTAGTGACCATACGTTGCGGTAATTTTAGTTCAAATTGAATATGGTATTTCTCAATGTATTTACAGTATTTAATGGAATTAAGGCCATTTTTGGAAAATATATTTTTTGTACTACCGATCCTGGGTCACGACCAAAAAAACATCCTGTATACATGTTTGCATTTTGTATTTACACCATGTGGCTTTCCATCATTATCAGGTTGATATCTGTCTTGTTTTATGTCACAGTTTTACTAAAAATTACGTTATGGCAGATGCACTTGAGAGTCCGTTTTCTTCTAGGCTTTTATGAAGGTAGGCGGCAGATCGGCAATCCGGCAATCCTTTGGTATTACCACGGAACAGAACAGGGTATTCCGTGGTATTACTAAGTGCATATTAAGGCGTAACGATATAACTTTTATTTAATTACTTGGAGGAATTATTTATTTATTCCTATGTAGTGCATCTGCGAGCCTAGTTTTACAAAGTAATTAAGTTAACTCAAAAAGTTATAGTATCAAAACCATAAATCCTAGTATAAAACTAATCCTATTGCGGTTACATTACTGTGTTCACCGCGGAAGTGTAAAAATATAATCTATTTTAAACATTTGTCGTGGGTCTCACCGCCCCTCACTATCGGCGTAATAATACGGCAAACTAGGTGTTGCGGTTTACTACGGTTTAGCGGTTTACTAGGATACTCTATGGTATTTAGATCTTTTTAAAGTGCAATTTCAATATTCGTTGCTTCAAAAAGGTGTAACTAAAGATTCTATATTTAAAAATATTAAGTGCAGTTCAAAAATTAATTGTTTAAAAATGTTGTTGAAGGTTCTATACTTTGATAAAGGATACATCCAGATAGAGTGTTGCAGCTGTGCACGCGTCGATAAAAATAGCCTCTAACTGTTAGAGGCTAAATCAAATAAAAATTAATAAAAATGCAAAATAATGTTCAATATTTAACTTTCTCCCGATTTTAATTGAAATATTTCAACAACTATTATCATTATGAACGTCACTATGACAAGCAGAATGACGCAGAGTGAGCGTAAAAGGTAGCTGTTACGCGCAGAAACCTGTAAAAATTGGCCTGTTTCATATATTCGTGTAGTATGGCAACGTTCTTTCTAGGTATATCTATTTCTATGGTTCTATATTTAAAAAAGTCCAGCATACTCTCACAAAGCCTATAAAAATGAAACAGCTCTTATATTAGGGCTTTTACTGGATTACACTGGTAGCTAAAATTTTTTTTTCTTTGTATTTCAATTTCTAATCTAACTAATATTATGTTTAATTTACTTATTCATATGTTTATTTACAAAAAAGATGTATGATTTAGAATATATACATAGAAAATATCCTCAAGTCTGCGCTGCTTCCGATTAACGGCAAGGTTATCAGAAGGCTTGCAGCGTTTCCTCTTTGGATAGCCAAGCTGATGCGTTGGCGGAAAAATCTCCCCGCCCGCTGCCCTCCGGAGGCCTCGATTTTTAAAGACAAAGTGCGAGCAATATGGTGATCTTCAGACCGCCACGGTCCCATGGTGTCGACCGCAAAAGGCATAATATAATAAAATTATATCAATATCCCAGAATATATTAAAAAAGTTATAGTACTATCATAATCTGTTCATGATCATCATCATCATCATCATCATCATCAGCCTATAATGTCCTACTGCTGAGCACAGGCCTCCTTTCAAAAATGAGGGTAAAAGGGACTGGGCGATACTCCACCACGCGTGCCCACTGCGGAATGGTGAAGGTAGGCTAGTGCTCAACCTATACTGTTGGAGTTTTTCAAGCCGCCTAGAAGGCTTCCAACTAGCTTAACGGCTATCACAATTAAGTGATAACCGGGACCAACGGCTTTACGTGCCTTCCGAAGCACGGAAACGCTCGATTTGAAATACCACTAGGCGGTCACCCATCCAGGTACCGACCACGACGGTAGTAGCTTAACTTGCCGATCGAGGGCTTCAATAATCTGTTCAAATTAATAATAATAATAATAATAATGTATTTATTTCATAATCAATAGGTTACAATACAAAAACAAGGTTGGGGCCGCCTAGTAAGTTAATATAAACCTGTATCAGGAGACCCCGCTCTTCCATAACAAATATATCATAATCATCAATCTAAATGGAAACAAACGTTTATAAAAAAATAATAATATAAAAGGTATTTTTTTTTTTTTTTTTTTTTTTTAAGTGACAATATTAATGAAAAATATAATTTTACTATATTTGTAGCTAAAAATATGTGTGTGAGCATAAAACGTGTGTATAGGGGTGTGTGGGTGTGGGGGGGGGGTGTGTTTGTTTTAAGTACCATCCGAGGACGTGCGTATGAATACACAAGGCACGACCGAGGACCTTTTCAAAGCGAGGACCTTTTCGAGGGTCCTCGGTTTGACCTGACCAAAGATTCGTAATCTGCAAGCGATTTTGAGCCTTTCTATATACTTAATATGAAAAAGTGGTCCGAACCTCGGTTTGATCAAGAAAATCCATAATCTTACACAGGCAGTGTGTATCCCACCAGATGGCGCCACTTCGTCTCTCACACACCCTCATTACACATAATTTCATGTTGATTGTATTATCCGAGGACATATGTGTTACCTTTCACACAAAAGACCTCGGTTGGCTAGTTTTTCGGAACAATGTGTATGTAGGACCTCGGTTTGCTAGATTTTCCGAACAGTGTGTATGTAGGACCTCGGCTTGATAGATTTTCCGAACAGTGTGTATTATAGTCCTCGTTTTGACTGTTTTCATCTTGTGTAAAGACGAGTGTTGTACTTATCATTTCCTAGGCGTTCATCAGTTGGATTAAATCTTTAAAAACATCTTTAGTAGCTACTAAGTGCACGAGGATTATGATGCTTCTTCTGCAATATGTGCTAAATACCTAATATACGACATTATGTTTAAGAAGAATCTATATCTAAAGTAGAATTGCCGTCTAAGTGAAATTTCAGTAGTAAGATTTGAAGCAAACCAAAGGTACAAAGAAATAAATAACGTGGACGTACATAAAACTTTATCGAAGGTGTATTTTAATTTTTTATGATGAATATGTATTTAATACATTAAAATATATTACCTGTAAGTTGTTTATTTAATAAATGATACATATTGAATAGATTTTACATAACAATTCCAGATGAGAATTATTGCTTGTTTCTTACTTTTTACCTGGCTACCATTCGAAAGTGGAAAATCTGTCTCCGAGCATTTACCGATGTGTTCCAGTAGCAAATTTGAAGACGATGCTATCAACCGTCGAGGACTTGCCTCATGAAGACACGACCCTGGCTGCAGCATCACCAAAAACTGGTAGTTTACTAGTTTACCTCTCTAAACCTTACGCGTATGCCAAATTTGAAGACGATGATATCAACAGTTGAGGACTTGCCTCATGAAGACACGAACCTAGGTGTAGCATCACCAAAACCTGGTAATATACTAGTTTCACTCTCTAAGCCTTACGCGTATGCCAAATTTGAAGACGATGCTATCAACCGTTGAGGACTTGCCTCATGAAGACACGACCCTGGCTGCAGCATCACCAAAAACTAGTAGTTTACTAGTTTAACTCTCTAAACCTTACGCGTATGCCAAATTTGAAGACGATGCTATCAACCCTTGAGGACTTGCCTCATGAAGACACGACCCTGGCTGCAGCATCACAAAAAACTGGTAAATTTCTAGTTTAACTGTCTAAACCTTATGCGTATGCCAAATTTGAAGACGATGCAATCAACCGTTGAGGACTTTCCTCATGAAGACACGACCCTGGCTGCAGCATCACCAAAAACTGGTAGTTTACTAGTTTAACTCTCTAAACCTTACGGGTATGCCAAATTTGAAGACGATGCTATCAACCGTTGAGGACTTGCCTCATGAAGACACGACCCTGGCTGCAGCATCACCAAAAACTGGTAATTTACTAGTTTAACTATCTAAACCTTACGGGTATGCCAAATTTGAAGACGATGCTATCAACCGTTGAGGACTTGCCTCATGAAGACATGACCCTAGCTGCAGCATCATCAAAAACTGGTAATTCACTTGTTTAATTCTCTAAACCTTACGCGTATGCAAAATTTGAAAGCGATGCTATCAACCGTTGAGGACTTACCTCATGAAGACACGACCCTTGCTGCAGCATCACCAAAAACTGGTAATATACTAGTTTAACTCTCTAAACCTTACGCGTATGCCAAATTTGAAGACGATGCTATCAACCGTCGAGGACTTGCCTCATGAAGACACGACCCTGGCTGCAGCATCACCAAAAACTGGTAGTTTACTAGTTTACCTCTCTAAACCTTACGCGTATGCCAAATTTGAAGACGATGCTATCAACAGTTGAGGAGTTGCCTCATGAAGACACGACCCTGGCTGCAGCATCACCAAAAACTGGTAGTTTACTAGTTTACCTCTCTAAACCTTACGCGTATGCCAAATTTGAAGACGATGCTATCAACCGTTGAGGACTTGCCTCATGAAGACACGACCCTGGCTGCAGCATCACCAAAAACTGGTAGTTTACTAGTTTACCTCTCTAAACCTTACGCGTATGCCAAATTTGAAGACGATGCTATCAACCGTTGAGGACTTGCCTCATGAAGACATGACCCTGGCTGCAGCATCATCAAAAACTGGTAATACACTTGTTTAATTCTCTAAACCTTACGCGTATGCAAAATTTGAAATCGATGCTATCAACCGTTGAGGACTTACCTCATGAATACACGACCCTTGCTGCAGCACCACCAAAAACTGGTAATTTACTAGTTTAACTCTCTAAACCTTACACGTATGCCAAATTTGAAGACGATGCTATCAACCTTTGAGGACTTTCCTCATGAAGACATGACCCTGGCTGCAGCATCACCAAAAACTGGTAATTTACTAGTTTAACTCTCTAAACCTTACGGGTATGCCAAATTTGAAGACGATGCTATCAACCGTTGAGGACTTGCCTCATGAAGACTTAACCCTGGCTGCAGCATCATCAAAAACTGGTAATACACTTGTTTAATTCTCTAAACCTTACGCGTATGCAAAATTTGAAATCGATGCTATCAACCGTTGAGGACTTGCCTCATGAAGACATAACCCTGGCTGCAGCATCATCAAAAACTGGTAATACACTTGTTTAATTCTCTAAACCTTACGCTTATGCAAAATTTGAAATCGATGCTATCAATCGTTGAGGACTTACCTCATGAAGACACGACCCTGGCTGCAGCATCACCAAAAACTGGTAATATACTTGTTTAACTCTCTCAACCTTACGCGTATGCCAAATTTTAGGACGATGCTATCAACCGTTTAGGACTTTCCTCATGAAGAGACGACCCTGTCTGCCGCATCACCAAAAACTGGTAATATACTAGTTTAACTCTCTAAACCTTACGGGTATGCAAGTTTGAAGACGATGCTATTAACCTTTGAGGACTTGTCTCATGAAGACACGACCCTGGCTGCAGCATCACCACAAACTGGCCATTATAATAGTTTAATATCTAAACCTAAGACGTATGCCAAATTTTAGGACGATGCCATCAACCGTTTAGGACTTTCCTCATGAAGAGACGACCCTGGCTGCAGCATCACCAAAAACTGGTAGTTTACTAGTTTAACTCTCTAAACCTTACGGGTATGCCAAGTTTGAAGACGATGCTATTAACCGTTGAGGACTTGTCTCATGAAGACACGACCCTGGCTGCAGCATCACCACAAACTGGCCATTATAATAGTTTAATATCTAAACCTAAGGCGTATGACAATTTTAAAGACGATACTGTCAACTTTTGAGGACTTGACTCATGAAGTGCTATGACGACCCTGGCTGGAGCATCACATCACCACAAATGGTTAATATTTTAGTTAAACTTTGTAACGTAACTAAAGTAAAAACTCATTGGGGAGGGTCGGTAACGCGTGAGTGATGCCTCGTATGTTGCAAGCGTCCATATGGCTACGGGAACCGCTTACCATCAGGCGGGCCGTATATGCTTGTTTACTAAATAAAGCTGTTGCTTTCGACACTCTGACAAAAATCTTTTGAAAAGCGCCAACAAACTTAACGTCACTGACATGTCCTCGCTTGGTAGCTCAGATTAGAAAATGTGTGTACGAAATAAAGATAACATTAATAAATTATCTTAAACGCAAATTGATTAGGTAGATTTTCCAAGTCCTCGCTTTGATCAAGTTCTGCGCGGGAAACTGCCCTCGGTTTGGTAATGTAAAGTCAAACACAGCGTCCGCACTTTGTACAAGATATAAGTAATAATGTGTAAAAAAGGTCCTCGGAAGTATATGGCAGGGCTTACGTAAGAGGTCCTCGGTTGGCTCACACAAAGCCCTCGTATGTGCATCGCTGGTCACGTTTAGGTGTGTATTTTAGGTCCTCGGTATGATAGCCACAATTCATACAACAAAAAACGGAGATAGCGCTATACCAATAAGGTCATCACTCTAGATTTTTTTTCCTGTCTCTTTCTATCTTATTCATAAAACCCTGTGAGGTCATTAAACCTGTTTTTCGGAGGGTCCTCGGTTGTGTCGGTGTGTGTGGGGGTGAGTGTGTGTGTCTGTTATTATTATCATCAATTAAACAACATAATCATGTTACAATATTAGACATATTTACACAATATTAGACATATTGTGTACATTATTTAAAATTTTCAATATTATTTAATAATTTTAGTAAGAGCCTCTATTTCATTAAAGTTTTGAGATTTAATCCAACTAGTCAACGCCATTTTGCAATCGTGAAAGTTTAAAGGATATATGTTCAATGCTCTGTTAATTTGATTATATAGATAAGTAGATTGTTTGAAGAATTGACGGCTAGCAAACGCTGTTTTCGTGGTAGGAATCTGCGCCACGTTATATTTTCTTCTGTAGTTGATGAAACTAGGATCAAAGGGGATGGATTTATGTGTTACGAGGGTAATATTCAGTATATATAACTTCCTTACAGTTAAGATGTTACACGACGAGTATAGAAAATCTGTGGGATACTGATATGGTTTAAAGTACATGACTTTTAAGAGACATCTCTGGGCCCTTTCCACCTCCATAAATTTAGTTATGCAGGCACCACCCCATACTGGAATACAATAAACAATAATTGATTGTGCCAGTGCAACGTATACCTTATTCAATAAATCCCTTGAAACAACACAGCGTAAAATCTTAAAAATCCATACCAATTTTCTTATTCTGTTAGTGACTAGTTCTATCTGAGAGTACCAAGTAAGACGTTGATCAATCATAACACCTAGGTATTTGGTTGAATTAACTTTATTTATGTTAGGACACGTACAATCCTCAGAGTCCCTATCTCTACACTTATGGATTTTTATATTAAAATTAGCATCTGGCTGCGTACGATTATACATGGTAAAACACATATAATTAGTTTTAAGGGTATTTAGCGTCAGAGAATGAGACTCAAGCCAATCCGCAATTCTACTCATACCCATCTCGGTCTCTTTACGAACTGATTTCCATGAATTTCCAGAGAAAACGACTGCTGTGTCGTCAGCATAGCAAATTAACTTAGCGTTTTCAATTTTTAGGTTACAAAGGTCGTTAATGTATATGAGGAATAGAGTCGGGCCTAGCACACTCCCTTGCGGAACTCCGTATGTGATGCTAGTATCCTGGCTTATATGCTGTCCAATTCGAACTTTTTGTTTCCTCATACTCAAGTAATCCTTTAGAAGTGCTAGCGCTGTATCTCTGAATCCTATAGATTCCAACTTTTGTACAAGAATGGGGACAGAAACTGTATCGAAAGCCTTTTTAAGATCTAGAAACACTGTTATACATTTCTGTCCATGATCAAGTTTCTTGATGATTAAAGAGGTGAGTTCTTTTATTGCTCCTTCTGTACATTTATCTTTTCTAAATCCGAATTGTGAATCTGCTAATATTTGAAAGTGGTTAAGATATTCTAATAATCTATTATTAATCAGTTTTTCCAATATTTTAGATATTGACGGTAATACTGATATCGGTCTGTAGTTGTTAACATCATTTCTGTCGCCTCCCTTGTATACTGGTGTAATAATAGACTGCTTCAGACAAGAAGGGAAGATACCCTTTCCGAAACAGAGATTAGCCAAGTGACTAATTACAGGAACTACTAAGCCCTTAGCAAGTTTTAGGAAGCTGGTTGGGATATTATCCCAGCCAGGAGCAGTTTCTGATTTTAGATTCATAAGGACGTCATGTACTTCCCGAGTATCTGTATCCAGTAGAACAAATGAATTTAAATGTTTATTGTTAGATTGTGCGCTAGTATTGCTTTGTTGACTTTTTGATGATAAAATACCCTGAGCTAACTTTTTTCCTATAGTTGCGAAAAAGTCATTAACATAGTTGACTGACTCTGAAGGAGTACTCTTACTATTTAATAATTCTAGATTTTCATTTTTTGATGATTTTGTATTGGTTATATGTTTGATATTATTCCAAAGTTTTTTAGGATTACTACTACTTAAAATCAACTGCTGCCTATCATAATTTCGTTTTAATTTTTTTATTAGTTTATTACAATAATTTCGGTATCTTTTCATGTTCAAATTGTATTAATTCTATTCATATAAAAGAACACCATTTATAATATATATCATAGTTATTTTCCTTTAAGAAAGCACAAACCGTAACAATTATTGTTACTGTCCTTGTTGCCTCATTTAGACTTAATTTGTCGTTGCATAGCGCTTATGTAGATTATCCAATGTGAGGCTTATTGTTTGAAACATCTGTGTAAGAAAACGTGAACTGGCCCCCTAAAAAGGAAGCTAAAGCAATATTGCTACGGAATTATTTTTTTCGAATGTACAGCAGATCTTATGCAATTCATCAATTCTGAATCCTTTAATGCATTGAATTGTATATAATGAGTAATTATTTTAGCAAAAAATATTGGAATTACGTAGAATCTGCCGATAATTCGAAAAACTAAATTCCGTAGCAATATTGATTTAGCTTCCTTTTTAGCCCCCCTGAGTAATGTAGTATTGAATCCAGATCCATTATATTAAGTTATCATTCAAAATTTCGAAATTCCTCACACATTCTGTGTGCTAAAGACTTTATTACTTCCCTTGCTATACTACACCAGTTTTTTATGACCTCTTCCTTTCCTCATTCAAAAATGATTTTTGAAATAGTTTGCTTTTAGTAAAGGTCAAGATATAGTGGTTAATGTGAACAGTGCTAACAAAACATGGTATCAAGATGTATCAAGTATTAATATGGTTAACACCAAGGTTTTCCCGTGTGAATCTGTCATTTGAGGTTATTGAATTTGATGGAATGTCAATTTCAATACTCTTTTCTGGTTGGAAAGACTTATTCCATTATTAAGTTGAAATTATATTTACGAAGTATGGAGTTTTTATTTTTGGAATTAGAAGCAAAAGAAAAATATAATAACTTATTATTTATTTAATCATATTTTTTTTCCTAATGCTTTTTACAGATGTTGATCAATCACGAAATAGTCTTCTGCACGGAAATCATCATAATTGAAAATCATCGGTCATAATCTCCGAAAAAAAGAACTATAATCTCAAGTAATTTGGCAGATTTTAAGTATAACTTTTAGTAAGAAAACATTTAACATTTTCCCATACAAAACGGCATTTCAATAGGAAAATTACAGTTTTTTTGCTAATTTTATTTAAAGATTCTAATCTTAATACAACTATTTAATTATATACATATAAGCTAATGTGTATTATATACTATACAAACAATCTATCCCACGATCTCCGGCACCGGCTAATTGCATGTCTCGCGCATGCGCGGTAGCCATACATCACCGCTAACACAGCTTAGATGAGCAGCGGCGATTAGTTTCAACGCTATTCTAAATATAACTAACTAAATACCAAAATTTTAATACTTATAGGGTACATTTTTCAATTCCTTTGACCTTTTCTTAAATTGCTTGATCAAAACTCAGTAATATTTTCTCGATTTTTCAGTTTTTTCTTCGTAGCATACGTATGGTATTAATGCTTCAATGCGGTCCATAGTTGTTAGTAAAAACAATCGTATATACAAAAATACTCTGAATACGAAATAAAGTGATATTTCATTTAAAAAAAAACAAAAATATATATTTAAAGAAATCATAATTACAAAATTGTATGTATCAGTCACGCTTCCTATGTCATAATGGACTACTCATACTTCACGGAGCAACGTGACCTAGATGCAGGTGTAGGACACACCGCTTACCATCAGGTGGGCCGTATGCTTTTTTACCGACTAAGTTGTATAAAAAAAAAAAATACAAACGTCATTACTTCTTTTGCACTGTCACCGTAGCCATATGGACGCTTGCAACATACAAAGCATCGC
Organism: Achlya flavicornis; assembly: GCA_947623365.1. Taxonomy (NCBI): domain Eukaryota; kingdom Metazoa; phylum Arthropoda; class Insecta; order Lepidoptera; family Drepanidae; genus Achlya; species Achlya flavicornis. The sequence goes on along the minus strand of OX392477.1, from coordinate 15,206,575 downwards.
TCACTCGTTACCGACCTTTCCCCCCTCCCCTATGAGCTCTGGCGACCTTACTCACGCGCAGGAACACAACTTTACACACCATAAAGATATTTGGCTGCGGTATTCTGTAAGGTGGAGGTACTTCCCCAGTCGAGCTAAAATAATATTGGAACACGTCTGATAATTGGAACAATGAAGGAGACCTCCGGAGACCAGCGGGCGGGGGGCTTTTTCCGCCAACGCGTCAGCTTGGCTATCCAAAGAGGAAACGCTGCCAGCCTTCTGGGAACCTTGCCGTTAATCGGAAGCAGCGGCAGGCTTGAGGAAATTTTCTATATATAGATTGTATTTTGTACATATTTGTTGTAAATGAAGGTTCTATATACAACTTCAGAAGATTAAACTTAGCCTTCGCTACCATCCGTAAAAGCGGATATTCAGCAATGGTTATGCAAGCTGTCAACATATAAAGGTAGCTATGAGAGTTCAAAGTATTTTTTATGGTTCATTAACAAATTAACACTAATGCAAGTATTTAACACTGTAAGTGACTGCATCACGACTTTATAAAGGTCAGACCCATCCTTAATTATTGTTTAATCTCCATCTAATATGATCTCGTGATGACATCATCCAATCAATGCGAAGATTACCGAGAAAAACCTTATATCGTTTGAGATCACGATTTCTAAACATTTCGGTCTAATTACAAAAAGGCATGAGGGAAAAAATAATGCAATCAGTTTTTTGTGGGATGCAGTTGAATTGACCGAAAAAAATCAATTTGGACTGACTCGTGCCAATTCGAAAAAGGTTGCGGGTTTTTTGGGTCACATTTTAGATGAAAAAGTATGGATACTTGCGATACTTTTTTGATGGGTTCGGTAGGAAATGATTTAATTTAAAATCTTATGACTAACAAGATTTTATCTATATAATTGAGTTAGTATTTTAAAATTAGTTTCATAAAATTTTTTTAGGCGTGTATGCGTCTACTTTATTATTTTACCAGTTAACCCTATGGTACATCACTTTAACCCAATTTTTGGGCTGGGTAACTTAAAGTTAAATGGTTAAAATTTTAATCTATTTTTGACGCAAGTGGGCCATAAAAGTTAATCTTTTAATACCTTTCTTCTTTACACGTACTGTGAATGAAGTCAATAGTATGTCCTCGACTACTTCGCAAACCTATCAGACACTAGTAGTAGTAGTAGTAAGTTTGAGAAGGAATAAAAAAAAAATAAGAGAATAAATTGGATCATATATGACGACGCACGTTAATTCAAGAGTCAAGAGTTTACGATTAAACTACAGAAAGCCTTCATGTCTTGGACTATTTTCAGTTCAGCAATATTCCTAGGCTGAATATTATATAGTTTAAAATATTGTCAAGTGTAATGCGGTACCCAAACAATTTATAACTCGATCAAGCAATTACGAATTTGGCTGTGCATCCATCCCAAGAGCAGTTTATAATTTTGAAATCATTAGGGTTTGCTTGAATTGCTCGGCGACCGGTAGCCGATTGCATCGTAATTATTTTTTTTCTTGCTAAAAGTTGTGATCGACCGCTATTTTTGTAATGCGATTGAGTGAATTACATTTTTTTGTTGCTACTTCCTCGTTTTTTTGCGAGTCTGAGATGAGTTATTATGGAATTATTGCAGTAGAAGGCTAAATCGAATAAGTGTAAAATGTCATGTCATAAAGTAAAATTTATAAAATATTAAAGGATTAGCAGATAAACTCATAACATAAAAACTTTAAGAAAGAGTTTGATGATGTAAAATAGATAAGTAATCGTCGCGTTAATTGCTAACAATTAAGTCCGAAATAATCTCGGCGGATAAGGTAAATATATATGTATTTATATACTCTGAGATCAAACTATTGGTACGCTCACAATTAAGTTTTTTCGTACAAATATATATCGTTATATATTATAGCTATGTCTGTGTTGGGCTTTAGACACAAGCCACAACCCACACTTAATACCGGTCAATAAAGCAACCACAAAACAAAGGAAAAGACCCATAAAACATGTCACAGGTTAAAAAAAACCATAGACTATAAAAAAAACGGAGTAGACGCCATGTCACCCATTCAAACATCCCGTGTACGAATCCAATTCCAAATTGGAAATTCGAAATCGTATCGCGTCCTGACGTTTCCGCTACGTGTGGTTTCCGGTGCGCACGCGCCCAACGAATCCATAATCGCGCGCGCTTTTACATTCATAGGCTTTTTTTTACTTTTTTTTTATTTCAACTATATGTATCCTGTGTTTTGATTAATGGTATGGTGATAGCAACTATTAAGAAGTCCGATCTCATAGGGTACCGTTGATAAATCGGTCGGTTGTATTCTTGACGCGCGTCAGCCATTTTTGTTTTGTTTGCAATTGGTTTTTTGATACTGTTTTATTAATTTTCAAAGCGGCGTTTTTGTAATTTTATTGTATTTAAGGGACGGCGTTTTATGAATATTAAAGGGAGAAATAATGTATTCCTCGTATTGAATAAAATATTCAATTATGAATGATGTAATGTTAAGTTTTACAAACAACTAAAATTAAAGTGTGGTACACACAAAAGACATAAACGGGATTCACGGTCTACACTGAGATTAAATTCGTAGCAGTTATTATCGTTTATGTAATTTTTAGTAAAATAATACCCCCTTACACAGATTACAGAATAAGGTTAATAATAATTATTCTGTAATCTGTGCCCCCTTATTAATAAATAAGGTGTAAGTCAGTCTTGTAACACCCAGGTGTTAAGATAGCCTCAGCCCTTTTTGTTTATATGACATTAGAAAGTGACGGATATATTTAAAACCTAGGTATTACTATACTTGACCTGAACCTTATTTATTAATAAGGGGGATAGTATTTAACGTTTTGGCTGAATTACGAATTGTTGGTGACTTCAGTGGCTTAAAAAAAACAAAAGTTGGAATTTCTTTCTAAGTCTTAACTAATAAATTTGATATTTTTATAATTTCAATAAAATTAATGGACTATTGTAATCATATCGTAGGTAGTTTATTTTCTAAACCTGTCTTCTTAAAGAATTCTGCCAGTAATATTGCGGAGTCCCACAGAGGCATTGCGGAGCCCTAGGACTCTGCGGACCACACTTTGGAGTATGGCTGTATCGCAAATAAACTTTTCACGCTAATATCTATAATTATTCTAAAACACAGGCACATATATTATGATCATACATAAGTGTTAGTTAATATGTAACACGTCGCTGATTGGCCGTTGACAGGTGACGTCACCGCGCGTGCGCAGCCGGGGGCCGATGCGCATGTTGCGGGAATGTTAATTGACTTTGCTAAAAGTGATCATCTTCTAGCTAAGATATAGGTTCATTATAAGATGGAATAGTAAATTAGGTTAATGAAAATTAAGAATAGTTTGGGTTTTAAAATATGCCAATATTTTTTTGATATTGTGTGATTAGTTAACTTTAAAATTACTACATCTGATAGTTTACGAAATTATTTTTAGTAATTAATTTATTTTAAGAAAAATATTTAAAAGAGCAAAGTGGTGTACTTATAGCGATGTTTTAGAGCTGAAATTGTGTGTATGTTTTACGTATTAATCTCGAAATTACCAGCCCAATTATTTTTTTAACCGGCTTCAAAAAAAGGAGGAGGTTCTCAATTCGGTTCAATTTTTTTTTTATGTTTGTCACCAGTCATAGTCACACCAGTCATAGCTCCGTCATTTATTAACCGATTTGGAAAATTATTTTTTGTCTGAAAGGGTACACTTCCCGTTTGGTCCCATTGTCATCAGATCAGGATTTGATTACTTCTTAGTGTACTTTAAAGTCGGTTTAAGTTTTATTGTAAAACAGTCCAATTATTTTAAGTTTTTAGCTCGTTCTTTGAGTAAAATCTAATGCATGCGAAAATGTTAAATAAGAGCAAATATTTTATATTTTTATATTCTCGTGATCAAACCTACTGATTTACCATGATGTGCTGCTATGCTAGATGTTTTTTAGCAGTGAAATTAACAATCAATTCCTTCTGGGCTTTATCAAAGGAGCCTTTATAACCATTACCCTAGTCCCTCTCATGCCATCTCATCATCTTCTCCCTACTCTGCTCCCAATTACTTAGGGTCAGTGCAATATGTATGCTTCTTCCATTCGCCTCTTCTATCCGTCATACAGCATTCACTCCTTTCTTACCCATATCATATTTTACACAATCCATCCCTTTTTCTTTTGCCATCTCAATTGCCACTTTGTCTTTTTTACCGCCACGCTGAAGGCTTTCAGTGCCCACAAGAGCGCATTATCACCCACTTTGAGAAATACTGACTTTCTTTATTTTGCTTTTACATAGCTTTATGGCCAGAGTTTACAGATGTAAAAATTCTATCATAGCGAGTCTGGCGGAAAGACTAATACAGACATCAATGTACAGACGATGGGTGGACATTGCCACCTGAGATAGAATGTAAGTCATTTCATCCTACTCAGTTAATTATTGTTATTGTTAGTTTTATTATTGTGTACCTATATAGATGTATGTCTGAAATAAAGATATTTTATTTATTTATTTTTTATAGCTAAATGTTTAAATAATTATGTAAACCTATTTTTGCCAATTTATGTATTTTTTTTATAGTATTATTTTGTTTTTAATCTGTGTTTCCCTTTTTATTAATTATTTTTTAAGTAAATCCATAATACTTATGTGAGTACCTCCTCATTTTTGCATGCTGTAGTCACATCTAGTAGGATACAGTAGCTTTTTGTTTAAGATATTTAATGTGTATTTTACCATAAATAATTATTATACCCAGTTTTGTTAATCAAATAAAAAAAAAATTGCTTGATATTTCAACAGTAACTTTGATCGCCTGCCAAAATCCAAACATGTAATAACAATCAGTACAACCAAATAAAACCAGGGCCCATACGAGTGATGTCACAGTGTTATTCTAATTCTCAATAGCCACCTCGTTGCGATGCGGCGCACGCGCCGCCCGCTGACGATAGAGGGCGCAACTTAAATACAGAACAATATAATGATCTATATACGAGTTGTACACGAGCTTCATCGTGTATGTTGAATTGCTAAGTGGTGAGCCATAGAATAGAGATGGCGGTATTGTTGTGTATTTATGCCTACAGGGAACAGAAAGTGCGCTCACTTCCCTCCAATATGGCGAGGAGGGCGATGGCTGCCACACGCGTCATACTTGTGACCAGGTGCTGCTTGTGGGGGCTGGTCTGCTTAAGTTTGCTATTTATTTACTTATTAAATATTTATTCAGTGTACTTTGTAATTTTGCCGCCGCGCCGGGAAACGCAATTGTTTTTAGTGCGATTAGAATGTAAATATTATGTGAAAAATCTAAGCTTGTTTTGAAAAGAGTAATTGCTGAGTTTATTGCCGGCTCTTCTCAGTAAATGCAACCTTCCGAACCGGTATTAGAGTCAGACTTTTCATAAGTACCTGCGAAGGTCTATTTGAATAAATGATTTTGAATTGAATTTTGAATTTCGCCTTTTTGTATAATTATCATTTTCCCGCACTGTTGTTCCTAATTGTTTGGGATCAGCGTAATTTGTACGCTTCTTCCATTCGGTCTTTCATACTTTTTTTTTTACTGTGTATAGGCCTGTGATTGACCACAATCTCACCATAGTAAGTGATGATGTGGCCGAAGGTGGTAAGCACACAAAGCCTAGAAGGAACTAGCTCTCACGTGCAGCTGTCGGAACACACTGATGTGCTTGGCGACAGATTTTCGACTTGAGGTTGGTAGCCAGTCAGATGGGTACTGCAAAGTACCCTACCACCGTACTATGGTTTCCTTCACCGAGAGCTCAAGCTCATTGTAGGATTCGAACCCGGAACCTTCTTCAAGGTATCCAACGTAACTACCACTGAGCTATCATCGCCTAAAGCATTCACTCCTAACTCATCATAATCTTTTCCACAATCCATCTCTTTGTCAGTCTTTCCCTGTCGTTTATGGGTGTAGAGTCATTTGTAACATTCATAAGAGCCCTATAATTTGAATAAATGAATTTTGATTTGATTTGATTTGTTTCATATTCATAACTCTTTTAATCACGTGGCTTTCACCTTTCCTCATAATACATCCATACTTCAAAAATATTTGACGTGAAGCTGTAGTCATGTCATCCGTGAAAAAAAAAACTTGTTTCGAATAAAGTTAATTATCGTTAGCGCATATTTGCACTTTTATCAATGTTTCATCGCTTTTCTAAACATTATATATGAGTGCATTTTAGTTCGTTAAGTAGGTAAAATTTGATCGTACAGTCTGTAGAGATATATCGCATCTATATTTATTTATGATTTGTCAATAAATTCTAAAACTTATTTAAATGTTGTATCACAAGCTAGAGATAGTATCTTTATATACGGGATTTCCGGCGTCTGTCCGCTTGTCAGACACATTGCTAATTTCTACAGAACTCTGAATCATTTACTTATATTAGCTCTCGTTTCTTGCTAATAGTAACTTGTGGATCGACTTCAACCTCATTGATATACGTTTTATATTATATTAAATAAATAAATCTATGCTATTTTTATTTACAACAAATATGTGAATAAATTAAGTAAAAAAAGTAAAGTAGAGGAATACTAAGTCATAAGATATACAGCGATGATAGCTTAGTGTTAGTTACGTCGGATACCGAGACGAAGGTCCCAAGTTCGAATCCTACAATGAGCTTGAGCTTTCAGTGACGGAAAACATCATGAGGAAACCATAGCACGGTGGCAGGGTACTTTGTAGTACCCATCTGGCTGGCTACCACCCTCAAGTTGAAAATCTGTCGCCAAGCATCTATCGGTATGTTCCGATAGGTGCACTTGAGAGCCAGTTCCTTCTAGGCTTTGTGTGCTTACCACCTTCGGCCACATCATCACTTACCATGGTGAGATTGCGGTCAAACACAGGTCTATACACAGTAAAAAAAAAAGATTTTTTTATTAAAAGTGTCTGTGGATAAAGAATGTTTACATATCTCGGGACGCGCGTAAAATTTAAGGGGAATATCTAGGAAGATAAAAACAGAATAGGGTAAAGACAGAATCACAAGCATAGCGTTTATTCGCTCAAAGAGCAGCTCGACTGGGGAAGTACCTCCACCTTACAGAATACCGCAGCCAAATAACTTTATGTTGTGTTCCTGCGCGTGAGTAAGGTTGCTAGTGCTCATTGGGGAGGCGGCGTGGATCGGTAACGCGTGAGTGTTATGCCTCGTGTGTTGCAAGAGTCCATACGGCTACGGTAACCGCTTACCATCAGACGGTATGCTTGTGTGCCGACTTCTTCTGATCAAAAATTTATACTTAATTACACCCAGACTCAGGTCACACACACAAATGCATGTCCTGTGTGGGAATCGAACCCACGACCTGCGGCGCGACAGGTGGAATCGCCAGCTGGCCCGACAAATTTTATTTAAAAGTAACCTTATGCGAAACACTCGTGGTGTGGCAAAGTTAAGCTACGTCTGTCGTGGTCGGTAACTGTATGGGTGACCGCCTAGTGGTATTTCAAATCGAGCGTTTCCGTGCTTCGGAAGGCACGTAAAGCCGTTGTTCCCGGTTATCACTTAATTGTGATAGTCGTTAAGCTAGTTGAATGCCTCCTAGGCGGCTTGAAAAATTCCAACAGTAGGTTGACCACTAGCCTACCTCCACCAATGGACAGTGGGCACGCGTGGTGGAGTATCGCCCATTCCCTTTCACCCTCATTTGTGAAAGGAGGCCTGTGCTCTGCAGTGGGACATTATAGGCTGATGATGATGATGATGATGAACCTTATGCTGACAAATCGGCAATCTGCAAGAAACGAGATCTTAAAGAAAGAAAAAGAAAGAAGAAGGAGAAAAAACATTTATTTTGACAGTAACACAATATAAGCTATATCTTATAAGCTAAGCTTGTATTTTTAAATCAAATCACCGTATTACAAATTCAACAGTTTAACGATGTGTCATGTAAATGTTCGACATCCTGTATAACAGAGCAGTATTGAGCAGCGGGTAACCTTAATAGCTAAGAAAGTGTGTAAGTGCCTTGGAAGCATGTAAATTGTCCTTTAATTAAGAACCGCTTCGGCTATTGGATTTACTTTCGCGAGTAATGTATAGCTGATATTGAGATTTCTTTTTGGATCCATTCATAGATAGTGGATGATTTAGAATAAAAAGCATTGTTTTTTATATGTGAAGAGGTTGAGAGTCGAGATATATGTAAATCTCGATTGATGCTGTCATCTGCTTTCTGAACTATAAAATATTATGAAAACTAAAATGAAATTTATGTTTAATTATATTAAAAATCGTCCAGTAGCGACTCGGAATCGCACACAAAGGGTTTCGTAAAAAAGTTTCTTGTACCGGTTTCTTCCCATTTAATTTTTTTTTTAAACCTTACCTCTAAGATGGTAGATTCGAATTACTCGGGCCAAAACTGAATAAATGACTTTTTGATTTTGATTGGAGCAATGGTTTGTCCGCAATATTTTTCCTCATTAACAGCTCAAGTTCAATTTAGGACTCGATTCCACTAATCTCGCTTTAATAGTTTTTTGTCATGGTAGTGCAAAGCAAAGCTAGTTTTCTAGCTATGGGCTTCCTATCCCAACAAATTCATGATTTCCCTCCAAATCCATTAACAATTAAAATAACGCATCAAGTCCGATCACATAAAGCCAATTCCCTTCAAAGCGAGCCCTACTTTCCTCACTTGTCATATATGTTAATACAGCCCCGTTCTCAAATGCTACATCCACTGACGTCTATTTAAAATAACATAAAAAAACAATGTGGAAAAAGGAATCAAGTTCAGTTGTTTTTGATAACTGGATTTTTTTGCGCTTCAAGTTCTGTTAAAATATATTTTTTCATTTTCAGAAATAAATTACAATTATGAAAAATGTATGTACGGAGTAGACCAAAATTCTTCGTTAAAATTTTCTTATTACATGGATATTTTTGTGAACTTGGCTGACACCCTGCTATGTGCCTGTTTCTTAGCTCATTACTTAATTATTCGCATGTTAAATAAGTGAAGTGAGTGATCCAAATCGCCTATTTAGTATTACGGTTAGATCGCGTCGTGAACGATCTACAAGTATAGTTGGTTTCCTGCGCATTTGATTTGGATCGGCTCGATCTATTCTAGGAAACGTGTCATGGAGTCATAGTTTAAACAATGAGTTTAACATAGAATAAAATGTTGGTAATTATTGTAGATGTGATTTTAGGTAGATATTGATATAATTATTTGGATCATTAGAGATTATAGTCAAATGCAAGTTTACGTTTCACAAGTTATTTTAACTTATACTACTAGTATACCAGGTGCTGCTTGTGGGGGCTGGTCTGCATTTACTTATTAAATATTGATTCAGTTCAATTTGTAGTTTTACTGCCAGAGCACTCACTTGTCAGTGCGATGTAAATATTATGTGATAAATCTAAGCTTGTTTTGAAAAGAGTAATTGCCAAGTTTATTGCCGGCTCTACTCAACAAACGCAACCTTCCCAACCAGTATAAGAGTATTAGACTGAGAATCTTCATAAGTGCCTACAAAGGTCTATTTGAAATAAATTATTTGAATTTTGAATACCTATTAATCAGTATTATAGGATATATGTTAGTGACATACTATTATTATTATTAGTGTTTAGAATCAGTGTAGGGAAATAAAGTGAAAGAGCGATGGAGGGAGAGTATGTAAGTCTACCGATGTACAAATCTAGCCAAGCCACTAATAAAAATAAGGTGGCATTGCAAAGGTCTTATCTATTGACCACCAGAATTACTCTGGAGCAGGAAACATATACTTGATGAAGCTGTAAACTACTATTCAAATCTGGACTCTTAAGCAAAACTCATACGCTTGCCTCACAGAGACACTACAATTACACCTATAAATCCCCCACCGTATGCAACAACATATTCAACACTAATTAATCTATAATTGTATTATGGATCATCTGTAAGGCGCGCGTGGGCGCCACAGAGGCGTGACTGAGCATACGTATAGGCCGTAAACGATTTGTATCATGGAATTAGTATAGTATTCGCTTACGTAATGTTGCATTCATTGGGGTGTGTTTTACTGTTGCTATGGCGAGGTAATTAAGATAATGTGTGATTAAAAGGCCATTTTTATTGTATTATGATATATTATTTTTCTGATTTTATTACGTGTTACGCTTTTTCTTATTACGTGTTCATTCAGCTGATAATGTTTGTATATTTGATACTCTCTATGCTATAAGTAAAGCTGAGCTTGTACTATGGAAATCAGATAACTGATATACTTTGTAATTTTCTATCATAACACTTTTCCACTCATCTGTACCAAAAATAGGATAGTGTTTTGTTTGTTTTGACAGCGGGCCATAATGACTAATGCAAAATTTGAAAATAAAATAGAATAAGCGCTATGGCCCGCGGGCCATTCGCGAGTGGGACATAATGACTAAAGACCCAATTACCCTACCAAAACTAAGAGACAGTAAACTTGTATATGCATGCAAATGTTTGTTCTGGATGGGCATCGAACACACGATCTGTGGATAGGGTAGACTTCTTACAAGCCACGTAAACCGCTCCATCAGATGAAATGCAATTGCTTCATACTTTTTAATTTCAACAGTAAAGGAGAAGAACTTACTCTGACGTCTGTTTCCTACACGTTTAACCTAAATATCGTCAAGGCCAGAGTGAATAGGCATTTACTGAGCAAATATGCTACAACCTCAGCCTCGGAGTGCAATTTAAAATGAAATAAGGAAATGTCAAATCGATTAAAAACTATGGTATTTCCAAAAAGAAGAAGGAAAACCTAATAAAATTGAATTATAAGACTAGTTCCCGCCGCTTCAGCTACTACCCTATCCAGTTAAGTTTTCTTAAATTTTCTAATTTTCTACGCAACTTTCTTCTTTTTTTCCGTAAGAACCTTCTGCAGAGTATTAGAAATAAAAAAAATGGTGGATAAAATCGGTAAACTTGTTCTTAAGTTATACCAACGAAAATAGGGATTCATTTTTATATGATTATGATTTCCATCGAAGGAATTAATATCTTAATAATTAATATATAAAATGATAAACTGATTGTTGATATATCAGCGCACAGCCCAAACCGCTGGACCTAGAGATTTGAAATTTTGCACACAGATACCTTATACAGTGGAGGCATCCACTAAGGAAGGATTTTTGGAAATTCCACCCTTAAGAGGGTAAAATAGGGGATGACAGTTTGTATGCAAGTCCGTCAGTTTTGAAGTTAGGATCTTCAAATTTTGTGTTTAGGCTGACGATTGAAAATTAATGTATAGTTATCTCAGCATTTGTGATAATTCCACCCCCGAAGGGAGGAAAAGGGGGATGAAGTTGGGTTTGCAAGGCCTTCAATTTCAAAGTAAACTTCATGAAATGTATTATTATACGGTGTAGGCATCCACTATGGAAGGATTTTCGGAAATTCCACTCCTAAGGGGGCAAAATAAGGGATGAAAGTTTGTATGCAAGTCCGTCAGTTTTGAAGTTAGGATCTTCAAATTTTGTGTTTAGGCTGACGATTGAAAATTAATGTTTAGTTATCTCAGCGTTTGTGATAATTCCACCACCGAAGGGAGGAAAAGGGGGATGAAGTGGTTTATGCAAGTCCTTCAATTTCAAAGTAAACTTCACTAAATATATTATTATATAGTGCAGGCATCCACAAAAGAAGGATTTTTAAAAATTTTACCCCTAACAGGTTAAAATAAGGGATGAAAGTTTGTAAGCAATATATCAACGCATAGCCCAAATCGCTGGACCTAGAGATTTGAAATTTTGCACAAAGATACCTTATACAGTGTAGGCATCCACTAAGGAAGAATTTTCGGAAATTCTACCCCTAAGGGGGTAAAATAGGGGATGAAAGTTTGTATGCAAGTCCGTCAGTTTTGAAGTTAGGATCTTCAAATTTTGTATTTAGGCTTACGATTGAAAATTAATGTATAGTTATCTCAGCGTTTGTGATAATTCCACCACTGAAGGGAGGAAAAGGGGGATGAAGTTGTTAATGCAAGTCCTTCAATTTGAAAGTAAACTTCACTAAATGTATTATTATACGGTGTAGGCATCCACTAAGGAAGGTTTTTTTGGAAATTCCACCCCTAAGGGGGTAAAATAAGGGATGAAAGTTTGTATGCAAGTCCGTCAGTTTTGAAGTTAGGATCTTCAAATTTTGTGTTTAGGCTGACGATTGAAAATTAATGTTTAGTTATCTCAGCGTTTGTGATAATTCCACCACCGAAGGGAGGAAAAGGGGGATGAATTGGTTTATGCAAGTCCTTCAATTTCAAAGTAAACTTCACTAAATATATTATTATATAGTGTAGGCATCCACAAAAGAAGGATTTTTAAAAATTGTACCCCTAACAGGTTAAAATAAGGGATGAAAGTTTGTAAGCAATATATCAACGCATAGCCCAAATCGCTGGACCTAGAGATTTGAAATTTTGCACAAAGATACCCTATACAGTGTAGGCATCGACTAAGGAAGGATTTTCGGAAATTCTACCCCTAAGGGGGTAAAATAGGGGATGAAAGTTTGTATGCAAGTCCGTCAGTTTTGAAGTTAGGATCTTCAAATTTTGTGTTTAGGCTTACGATTGAAAATTAATGTACAGTTATCTCAGCGTTTGTGATAATTCCACCACCGAAGGGGTAAAAAAGGGATGAAGTTGTGTATGGAAGTATACTAAATTTATTATATAAGCTTGGAATATAATTAAAATTTGGAATCTAACGCAAAGAATATCGGTGTTGTTGGAATTTGATCCATTAATGAGTGAACAGGGGGATTAAATTTTGTATTTAAGCTGTTCATTCACATAATTTTGTATTCAAGTAAAATAATGTACACGTGTATCATGTTATTAAGAAGCCTACTGCCACGAGAAAAATTCTCAGCTGTCTGGTTGAGGAACTTTTGGATAGATCTCCGCCCGTGTCGATCCGTCTGTCTGTCTGTCTTCTACGGGTAATTTTTAAATTATTATTATTATTTAAATTTAATACTAAGGTGTCAAACAAGCATACGGCCGGCCTGATGGTAAGCGGTCACCGTATGTATCACTCGTGCGTTGCCGACCATACAGAAATATCTTCACCCCCTCGCGCCATGGCGGGGAGCTCATTCCACAGCCTGAGTTTACGCGCTAGAAAACTCCTTTGAAACCGCACAGTAGAAACCATTTCGGTTCCAATATATGAGTATGGACTCCCCGTCGATGGCGAGAGTTGCGATGGTAGAAGGTAGCCCGTGGGCATCAAGTCAAACAATTCTTCAGAGAACTGTCCGTTGTACAAGCGGTACACACATAAGGAGGCAAATTCTCCCCTCAGACTGACAGACAGACAGAAACATCTCAGCTGTCTGGAAATTATTGAGGAACTTGTGGATATAGGTGTATTCGTCTGTCTGTCCGTGTGCCATGAGCAAATATCTCAGCTGTCATGAAATGGTTGAGGAATTTGTGGATTGGTCTCATGGCGTAATTTTAGATAAATAATCCCGATCTCGACACCTCCCAAAAAAAACATATTTCTTCTTCAGCTAATCGGGCAGTGTATGTATGCATATTTCTGCCGGTAGATTTTCAGATCTTCTTCTTCAAATGTTCGCATGTAAGCTCTCAATCTTCCTGAACTTTTGTCAAATGTCACACGTAGTGGCGGGCTATAGCCATGAACAAAGCTCTATATTGTTACAATGATTCATATCTAGAAAAAAGAAATAATCTACGCGGACGAAGTCGCGGGCTAAAGCTAGTATATTATAAGCAATAGAAATAGGAATAAACATACGAATACATTCTAATGGTGCGTCCATACTACGCAAATCGAGCACGAGCCGAGCCACGAACGAACCTACAACGAGCACGATGCGAATCCCTTTGTTCGTGAAAAAACTGACAATCGCGCTCGTTCGTTCGAGGCTCGCAAGCCCATCCACGCAACGCGAATCGTGCTCTCAGTGTGCTCGTTCGTGGTTTGGCTCGTGCTCGGTTCGCCAAGCATGGACGCACCATAAGAAATTATTTTAAAAAATAAATTACTCATAATTGTTAAGGTAAGGTACATGTTATTTGTATAACATATTTCCTAACGATTCATAACATTCCTTGTAACCGAATACTAGTTGAAAACAATATCCCTAAAGAAAACTGCAAAGTAAAATATAACAGAACTATCTACATGAACTTACGAGGCAACCAATAAATAAAATACGTGTTATTATTCTAAAAAACACATAAATATTAACCTTAATTAGTGTTTTTGAGACTGGAAAATAATTACCTACTGAAGGCAAGACAGGATATAAATAACCAAGTACTTAGAGCTCATTCGTCAGTACAATGGTGACCTGGATGTGCTATTAGAACATCGACGCAGCGGTAGCGTTAAAGCAGGAACGCTGCAATTAGTGCTATCTATAGATACACCTAGTCTTATTATAAAGATGTAACTCAATCATACTAGGTGTAACGAAAAGGGTGAACTATATCCGAAAGGGGAGAAGACTACTTCAGGTACAGACTATCTATAAAAAGTTTCAGCCCAAATTTTTTCATCCAAGTTTATTGAACTAAAATTATAATCAATCATCACCGATCATGATTAAATTTGGTATGCAGACAGCCTATGGTATGGAGAAGGACATAGGCTACTTTTTAGACAGGGAACGCGGGTGAATCCGCGGGGGACAGCTAGTATTAATATCAATTTTCTCTTCCGTGATCTGTGCGCCTAGCCAAAAAAGTGGATTACTGTAATGGTTGATCATAAACAATTTTATTGAATTTTTTACAGATGCTATTTTTCATTAATGGTCACTGACTAAAACAAAAAACGTTTTTAATTTTACCAATATACAAAAATAAAGACTGGTTCCCAATATTAGATCCATTCCACATTTATTATTTGATATATTTACTAATATTATAGTAGTATCTACTATATAGCAGTAGCGTTTTTGCCTTGTAACTTTCACGCGTCTTTATGCTAACAGACAGTGTTATATTTCACTTAGAAAATTGACTCAGAAAAGGTAATGTTATGACTATATTTTTTAAGATCTGTCAGAAACTGCGAGCTTGTTAGTAGTTTTTTTACATGTGTGTGTGATTTACTCACAGTTGCCATTGCCACAGATAACTTCAGTATGTGTGCAAAGGTGTAGAAAAAAAAGACATATTCGTTGTTTATAAGATAGCGACACTCATAGTTTGAACACTAGAAATAAGCAGAAACTTGCTGTACCTTTAACTCGGCCCAGCAAAGTCCTTAACTCTTTCAAGGGGCAATGTATACGTTTCTATAATAAAGTACCCAAAGAAATCCAAGAGCTACCTATACATAGATTCAAAAAGATAGTAAAACAGAAGTTATGCAAGAAAGGGTACTATAAAGTTTCTGATTTTGTAGATGACAAGAATGCATTTGAATGAATTGTTCGCTTCGCAGGCTATTGTTATATATATTTTGTAAATTGTAATATTTATAAGTGAACATTTAAAAAAAAAAGTATACTTGCTGAGTTTCTTGCCGGAGTCTTCTCAGTTAAAGTTGTATTTGGAACCGGTGTAGAATCATTTGTTAACGTTCACAAGAGCCTTATCAGGGCCTAAATTCAATAAATAATTTTTGATTTTATAATATATTTTTCAAATTTATTTTATGAATGAACACACTGAAAAGAAGGTTATTTTGTACTTTAATAATTATTTTGTTTAATCATCCTATGTATTTATTAAAATCAATCATTTCAAGTATTCATAAAAGTGTTGTTAACATTGTATTTTTAACAATACAAATATTGTCCTAATAAAATAATATTGTTTTTGTAATGCTCGTATTCAAATATAATTGACCACATACACTGAGGTTGCGATGTTCAAACAATCGTGATCACAAACACTAAATTCGTGACGATCCATAGATCTGAGGTCAAAATAATAACACAATATTAACTCGATTAAATTAAAAATCGTTACGAAGTGGATATCGATTTATTGATCGATTGAGTTTCGAGTAATGATCTAATTTAATAACAGCCGTGACGAATGTTTCATGTAGAGCTAGGAATGTTTACATCTGGAACAATGAATATTTTTAAATATTCAGTTATAAAAAATCTTTCGTTACAGCTTTTCCGAGTTATAATGTCTATCAGATAAATAATTACTGTTATTATTTGAATACTTAATTTATATTAAAATTTAATACAATACAATAAATTTTACAGTAACCTGTTAAAATGTAAAAATATAAGGTGGCCTTATCCCTGAAAAAGTTTTTTCCAGGCATTTTATTATTGGGATAAATAAGAAAAGTATTTTTTTTTAAATAGCATCTCTATAAATTATTTTGGTACATTTAAACTATGTGTTAAATAATTGGACTGTTTTACAAAAACCTTAAACCGACTTCAAAGTACACTAAGACGTAATAAAATCCTGATCTGATTACAATGGGACCAAACGGGAAGTGTACCCTTCCAGACAAAAAAGAATTTTCCAAATCGGTTTATAAATGACGGAGTTACGAGGCAACAAACATAAAAAAAAAAACATACAGCCGAATTGAGAATCCTTTTTTTGAAGTCGGTTAAAAATAAAGTAATACCCATTTCTTATACTTTTAACGCTCTATCTACCTAAAGGAAGTGTGAGAAATAGGTCATTAAGAACAAGCCAGAACACACGTTTTGATATAAATCAATATATAAAATAATTACAATTATTTACGTTAGCACTTCTCCTTGAATTCACTCATCTTGACTCATGAATGTAGCTACATCCTTATTTATACACAGTAAGAATGATAACAGTATATCAAAAATAGTTTTAACCTTTGCAACTTCAACAACTGTTGTTGCTGAAATTTGAAAGGGTCATGATGATTCTTTCATCAATTGAGGTAATCACCAATCTGGTGCAGTTCTCTGATAGATGCACACCAATTCCAAGGTCTCCTAATCTTCGGAATACATTTTTTTATTTCAACAAGATTATTGGTGGTAGATCCAGGTTCTGGTTGCCGTGGAAGTTACACTGGACTGACTGCTTCGCCACTGGTCGTAGTTTAGATTATTCAGGAGAATCATACTCGTTGTAATATATTAAAGAAGTGTTTATTTATATTTGATAATGGTATCCACAGTACAAGCTCTGCTTAGTTTGGAATCCGATGGTCGTGTGTGAAGAATTCCCATTATTCTTGAACTCTCAGTAGAGGGCACCGCTTTCATTTGTCTCTTAGCTCAGGTCTTCAATTGAGGAATTGTCTACTTTATTTATATCGGTCCTCTAAAAGATAATCAGCCAGAAATTCAAAATTCTAAATTATTTATTCAAATAGACCTTCACATGCACTTATGAAAAGTCTGACTCTAATACTCTAATACCGGTTCGGAAGGTTGCATTTGCTGAGAAGAGCCGGCAATAAACTCAGCTATTACTCTTTTCAAAACAAGCTTAGATTCATTACATAATATTTACATTCTACTTATGTAGGTGGGCCGTTAGGGTGCAGTTTGAAATTAAATCCAAAGTGTAATTTAGAATTTTCACTAATATAATAAGCGTTCCACAAAAGTTTCTTAAGATTAAAACTCATATTTAATTAAAATTAACGCGGACGACTAGTCCCACCGATGTTAGGTTGGAAAAAGCCACGGTAATACGTAACACTCGCGGTTCTCACGGAGCGTAGGACATCAGACACTATGCTGAGTAATCGGTAATGGTAGAAGACCGTGTGATTAGGGATCCGCATGGAGATTCCGTAACATACTAATCGCACTGACAACAATTGCGTGCCTCGGCGCGGCACTAGATTTGCTGAAACATTTGATATCAATTTGAATTACTGATTTAGCTAACTTTACTATATTATTTTGCACAAGGCAATTTTAACAAGGTGACCGGCAGTCTTAGACCTTTCGTGAAGTGTTCATGTAACTTGTAAATACCTGACGAATTATTATTGTTGGCTATCAAAACATTTTTTAAACCTAACTTATTGCTACGAAAATAATCAACATCAAGGATGATCAATACAAAAGACGTTTTTGTATTTTTAATTCAAGTTTTTCTTTTACCTGATTTTTGCCAAGACGAAGGTCCCGGGTTCGAATCCTACAATGAGTTTGAGCTAAGCGTGAGTAAGGTCGCCAGAGCTCATATCGGGAGGGGGAAGGTTGGTAACGCGTGAGCGATGCTTCATGTTTTGCAAGCGTCCATATGGCTACGGTAGTCGCTTACCACCAGGCGGGCCGTACGCTTGTTTACCGTCGTAATAAAAAATAATTGGACTGTTTTACAAAAAAACTTAAACCAACTTCAAAGTACACTAAGAAGTAATCAAATCCTGATCTGATGACAATGCGACCAAACGGGAAGTGTACCCTTCCAGTCAAAAAAGGAATTTTCCAAATCGGTTAATAAATGACGGAGTTATCAGGTAAAAAACATGAAAAAAAAAAACATACAACCCAATTGAGAGCCTCCTCCATTTTTTGAAGTTTGTTAAAAAAGCTTTCGGTGAACGAAAACATGGTAGGAAATCATAGCACGGTGGAAGGGTATTTTGTAGTACCCACCTGGCTGGCTACTACCTCAAGTTGAAAACATGTCGCCATGTACCTTTCGGTGTGTTCCAACAGCTACACTTGAGAGCTAGTTCCTTTTAAGCTTACCACCTTCGACCACATCATCACTGAGCATGTGAGATTGTGGTCAAACACAGGCTCATACAAAGTAAAAGCGGGTTCTTGTGGAAAGTATCATGCTATGGTTTCCTCATAATATTTTCCACCATCGAATGCTCAAGCTCTTTGTTACAACTGAGCTCAAAATGCAATTAATAATTTTCTTGGAATATTCTATTTCGTACATATCCATATTTTTCATAATAACGGCACTTTCAACTTTTACTTTTTCTTTAGAAATCTCTTAACGTGATATAGATACCCATCGGGACGCTATAAAATTAATATCTGTGTTGTAATGGGTTGTATTATAGAATAAATAGTGAGTTCGTGGCCAACAATATACTCTCGGCTCTTTATTGAATTATAACTTTGCGCGATCTTATTTGTCTAGTGTTGGAATCAGAAGTTTTGATACTTTATGTCAATAAAATAAATATTAATACCTATTGATTTTTTATTATTATAATTCCAATTTATAAAATACTAGCTGTCCCTCGCAGTTTCACCCGCGTTCCCTGGATAAAAGTAGCCTATGTCCTTCCCTATATCGGCTATCTGCTTACCAAATTTCATGATGATCAGTTGAGGCGTGACGGCGTAAATAACAAACAAACAAACTCACTTTAACATTTATAATATTAGTTAGGATACCGGGGAGCAAAAATTACGTCAAACCGTTGCTCTATTGTCTACCTTGATTTAATTAAACATATGTTTTTTATGTTGGAGTATTTATTGAAATTAAATCCCACTAACAGTTTTTGAAAACTGCCGAATGTCGTTCTTCTGTTACATAAAAAAAAAAAATAGAACTATCGGTTCGGCCTTGACGCCGATGAAAATTTGATAAGGAAACAAAACTTTTGTTTATAAAGTATCAAGCAAGTAAGTTATCCTGTAGAGCAAAATAGAGGAAGAGCTCGGCAGTTTGAGCTGTGGTAGTAAAAAATTGAAATATAATAAATCAATTTAGAGGTTATATCCGTCGATCGCTGCGCCCGCGCAAGTTCACGACTTACACGTTAGGTTTTGGGCATATTGATATTTTTATAATCTACAAAAATAATACTTAAATATATTTTTATTCAAGGTTTAATTGTAACAATGATACGGTTTTTTAAATGCTAGTCAAACCTTGGATAAGCTATTCCTCTGATAAGTCTATACAAAAACTGTTCTACAAGATACCGGTTATCTGGTCACTGAAATATTAACCCTTAGAGGCAAGGGCTAGGCAACAGTACCTAGATTAAATCCTCTTAAAATATAACTTGCAACTTCGATACTTAATCCATTACTTTAGAGTCGTTAATCGAACGACCAACATTGACAAATATCATAAAGAACAGTATCAAATTATACAGAATAAATTATTTAAATTCTAATTTGAATTAGGTCTCCATCGTGACTGTGACTTTACCTTTCTGAGCTCTGTCGTGTCCGTCCTACGTTTCGATCCATTTCTAGAGATATTTAGTTTATTTACACGGTTATTAAAGTGTTATTTATGGGGGCAGTCTACCATACGTCGTTTACGCCCTTTGAGGATTTACTCATGTTATCCCCTTGATTGTCTTCTTTATATCTGGTTCGTCATCCTCTGTATGCCCTATGTCATGACTTATTTGTTGTTAACAAAACTAACAATAACTTGTTCGTGTGCAAGCATCCATATGGTTACGGGAACCGCTTACCATCAGGCGGGACGTAAGCTTGTTTACCGACTCGCATAAAAAAAAACATTTTAAGACTACATAGGTCCTCCATCTTTCCAGATGACGGATTCCTACAAATGTTATTAAAATAGGAGTATATTTCTTCTTTAAATAATAGCCTTTGTATGAAAACATAGATCAAAAAGTAAGAAAAAAGTATAAGTTAACAATAACAAGTAAAGTACCTACCTTACGTAACTTAATTTACATTAACTTATTATCTGTAACCCAACACCTCAAACAGCTATTTTCACCCACAACCAAAAAACAGTTATCAACTAACACAAACAAATCCACGTATTGAACAATCGTTCGACTCTCAAGAGGCTCTTCAGATTATTTTTAGGAAATGAAGCGTCCAGTCCAATTCTCGGAGGGATTTGGTCAAGGGCCCTCAGATCGCAGTTGAGTACTTGCTCTCTGACAAACAAAATATGTATTCCTTGGGTCAATAGTTAGTTTTGGATTTGGTTTCCGATGTATGAAGATTAGAAAGGTGACAGTTATTGCTATTCATTAATTAATTTGTATAATATCAACTGAGGCCAAAATGGTTTCGCACTCGGTTTCAAAGGAGCTTCTTACCGCGGACGCTCAGGATGTGGAATGAGCTCCCATGCCCCAAGGGAATATATCATGGGGCTCGTAAAGAAGGGTGTGAAGAGATATTGCAGGGTCAGCAACGGGCGAGTTACCACTGGTCTTGTAAGTATCGGTAACCGCTTACTGTCAGGTGGGTCATATATTTGCTTGTTACCTCAGTTAAAATAGTTCGATATTATTTTTCAGAAAAGAAAAACTAAATAAGTAAAAATGCCATGAGCATTTAAAAAACCAACTATGTAGTTCATTTGTAACAGTTCATACGACATAAATATGTAGACATATATTTTCTATCAAATAAAATAATGTCAAAATTAAAGAAAGCGATTTCAAAGTAGATATTAACTTATAATTTATTTGAATAAATACTTGGTTCAAGATGACCCTGCAGGTGCCAAATACCGCATCCATATCATCCAAAATCAATTGGCCGAAAATATATTCGGTACTTCGACGCGTGGGCACGTTGTTATCGTAGAAAGCCGATTGGAATGCACCGTGTAATACCGGAATTCAAACGATAAACATCAAATTACGTCCACGCTCAGATTATTTGACCGTCCGTGTTTATTTTAACTTTAATGTTTATTTTGTTGACAAATTATTGTGGGTCGAGTAGTTGGTGATGTTCGTTTTAATTGGGATTTGATTTGGTTCCGTGTAGGTATAATGATTGAGTTGAGTGCTTTGTACTGCCGGGTCCTTATTATGAATTTGTTCAGGCATTCTTTTTGTTTTTATGCTTGGTTTTTTATTTTAGAAAACGTGGTCCGGTCTTCTAAGTTGCTGGCTTCTAAACAGGTGGCATCTTCAGAAACATTTTGTGCGCTTCTAGACTTAAACTGATTAAACTATTATCTATAATTATTTTATATTGTAAAATCTATCACAAGATAATAAAATCTTTGTTTAGTTTCTTGCCAAGTCTTCTTAGTTGAAGTATATTATAAACCGGTCGTGGTAGAATCAATTTTAACGTTCATAAGTGTTTTATTGGGTATATACTAATATAAAAAGCGGAAGCTTTTTTTTGTTTAAATCGGATTCCAAAAAATCTTTTACTAATACGAAGCTACACTATCCCTTAGTATTATAGGCTACTTTTCATCCCGAGAACGCGGGTGAAACCGCGGGGTAATTAATAAAAAAAAAAGGCTGTAACTAACCCTTGGATAATTGCGACCTATCTTAACTTTTTAACATACCTACCATATATGAGTTAATGTGTTTTCTCTTCAATCATTTTATTTCGGTCGCCGCTCAGGACAAATTTGTAGCTTCATAAAATAAAAAAATACGTTAATGAACTACGATCTTCTTCCTTAAAACTCAACATTTAAACAATACTCTTATTTCCTTATAAACTGACCTCGCTCACTACCCCGCGGTATGTAGCCGCATTCACACCGTATCTGCGCATATCTAAGCTTTCGACGGTTGATCTCATATTGTTCTGGAGGCGAATAAAAATGTAGACAATGGAACAGATGAGAGCAGCCTGACCGCCGCTGGGCGCAAGGTATATAGCCTCGCATCCGATAGATGGTTTGGTAGTGTGATGTGAGGAAAATTGTAATAGCTTGATCTTTTAGCTCAAGAAAGGTTATTTCCTAGAGCCTGGCAAACGAAAGTAGATACTCGAATTATTTGCAAACTTTTTACCTATATGGCAATGCAAAACAGCGAAAAACTAATTTTTTTTTATTCCTGGTAGTTATTTCATACTAATTTTATTGCCATGGTGATATTTTTCAAATTTTCCGCGCTTTTTCAGTCTCTAATTTCATTTGCCAGACTCTTATGAACACTGAATATCACTGAGCTAATACGGTCACGTAAATAATGTCATATCATTTCACAATGACAGTTAATTTTGATGATGACAATGACAGTGATGTTAATTACGTGACCATTTTACTCAGTAATATTCACGGTTTTATGATTAAACGGGCTAGTGTTTAATTTAATTTATTTGGGATACGTAAAAATACTATGCATCAACAGTGTATAGAAACTAAATTATTTTTACTTACAAATGCTTATCAACAACTTGATTCCGCCCGCGGTTTTGCCCACGTACCTACCTACCTGAGTGATTTTATATTTTTAGGAATCTTGTGTTAATCCAGGATATTATCCTAACTAATATTATAAATGCGAAAGCGAGTTTGTTTGTTACGCCTTCACGCCTCAACTACTCAACGGATCATCGTGAAATTTGGCATGCAGATAGACTATAGTATGGAGAAGGACATAGGCTACTATTTATTCCGGGAACGCGGGTGAATCCGCGGGGGACAGCCCCTTCCTTGTCGCACTACTGAGATTTGATATAGTGGCCACCTTACCCACCGTTGGGTATAAAGACTGCACACTATTCCTGCCAACCCCTTACGAGTCAGGGACCATCTGCGGTAGGTCCTGCCGCCAGAGTACTCGCCTCTGGTACTCATCAAAGTAATGTTTTTTTTTTTTTTTTTTTTTTTTTTTTTATGTCAATAGGTTGACAAGCAGGCAGACGGGCCACCTGATCGTAAGTGGTCACCGCCGCCTCAATAAAACCGTAAAACGAACGAATTATTAAAATAACTTGTGTAAGACTAAACCATACCAGTGTATCTGTACCCAGGCCCTTGCGAGGCTCGACTCTCGCGCATTGTGTTCACTATTCAAATCTGTGACTATGCATATTTCTCACTACATTTATCATACATTATGCCAGCAATGAATATTCCACTGTTAACGTACTATACCCGTGTGTACCGGCTTAATTTATTAATTGTACCTCGTGACCTCGGCCTTACGCGCGATTTATGAACCAAACTTATTATTGTTGCATTGATTCATGGTTGGGCATTATACGGAATGCTTCGGTGTTTTGCGATTTGTCTCTCATAGGTTTTGGTCGCTATCTTTAACGGCTATTTTTCAACCGACTTCAAAAAAAGGAGGAGGTTCTCAATTCGGTTGTATGTTTTTTTTTTTTTTTTTTATGTTTGTTACCAAGTGTAGCTGTCGGAACACACCGAAAGGTACTTGGCGACAGGTTTTCAGCTTGAGGTTACCAGCCAGGCGGGTACTACAAAATACCCTACCACCGTGCTATGATTTCCTACGATATTTTCGTTCACCGAAAGTTTTTTTAACCGACTTCAAAAAAAGGAGGAGGTTCTCAATTGGGTTGTATGTTTTCTTTTTTTTTTCATGTTTTTTACCTGATAACTCCGTCATTTATGAACCGATTTGGAAAATTCTTTTTTTGTCTGGAAGGGTACACTTCCCGTTTGGTCCCATTGTCATCAGATCACAATTTGATTACTTCTTCGTGTACTTTGAAGTCGGTTTAAGTTTTTTGTAAAACATTCCAATTATTATATCCTAAGTTAGCTTGTTTGACTCATTTTTAAAGTTCGTTTATTTTTTTTGTCAATGAAAATGCTCGTGTTTAATATAATCGTATTAAGATGGTAACTCAGCACCCAAAAAGACTAAAAATATTTTATTTCTGCACGCCATTCGACGCATAAAAAAACATTAGAAAAATTACACAGTCCAATAAAAAAAAGTAAAATACACGATCATAATGATGTTGCCGACTTATCTTTAGCTATATTCTTAGCAATCTTAGCTGCCGTTACAATTGTTCAGTTGGCAACACCTCATTCATATTCCTTCCATAAACAAAACAAAAGTCATGTAGGTTTATGTTTTTTTATAAATAACAAAAGTAGGTACAAATTAAAGAAATAAATAAGAATTGAATTGAATTGTAATTAAAGAAAAAATAATAAATCTAATCTTGTTCTTCTAAAAAAATCTATTCTAAGTTTGTGCGTCGTATGTGAGCAGAAAAGCGGTTATCAGCAAAATGTTGTGACCATAGAAATCAATATACCTAGAAAGATCGTCGCCATACTACACGAATATATAAAACAGGCCAACTTTTATAGGCTGCCGCGCATAACAGCTACGTTTTACGCTCCCTCTGCGTCATTCTGATTGTCATAGCGACGTTCATAATTATAGCAGTTACTGAAATATTCCAATTAAAATCGGGAGAAAACATATTTAACATTATTTTGCAATTGTATTTATTTTTATTTGATTTAGCCCCTCACAGTTTTAGGCTATTTTTTTCGACGCGTGCACAGCTTCGACTCTCAATCTGGAAAGGTTGTGACTTAGGACTAGCCTAATGTCAACAGCGCTGATTTTCAGCAATAACCGATGGGCGACGCTATTCGCTCCCACCAGTGAAAAATCGATGTCTAGTAAGTACTACTACATATTAAAACTACTGTACTATACATATATATGAAAAACAGTGATTTAATATAATTATACTTATTGCTAACCTAGCCCATATATATAGCTCAAAAATAAAGAGAATTTTCCTCATTGATTAAAAAGCCTTAAAATCTAGCAACAATTTGAACTAAAATTCAAAAGCTCGTGAACAAATTCAATGCTAACCATATTGTCGGCCGTTCATTCGGACATAAAAGTGTTATGAGCTTTTGCAAGTTTAACTTTTACCGAGGCTGTTTTATTCTACGACCTTTGAGGATCTTTACAATGTGCGATACGATTACGATTTAATTTAAATGTATCTACGTAGGTATAGTTAGAACATACACATGTTAATTAGTTATCATAAATAAATCGAAATATTATTATGTTTTTAATTATAATTAGTTAGTAATTAAATTCTATTTTCCCTATCTCTGTAATTGACGAATCAGGCAAACTTCTACAACATAGAATTATCTAGGGCGGACGCTAGAACTCAAACTATAATTGTCATTATCTTGCTGCTGGTCTTTCTCATAAATTTCATTTCATTTCATTCGAAACTAGGTAGTAATAGCACAGTAGATATTTTGATATATCTACTGTGGTAATAGTCTGTTAATAAAATGTTGATAGCATATTTTTTTTTTCGATTTCAACTTAAGGAAGCATAAAACTAGCAAGGCGAACTTTACAACTCTAAAAAAAATATTCCAAGCTCAGGCGGCATAAGTGAATTACTATCCCAATATGATAAAATAATTCATGAATTTTCATGAATTATTTCATGATAATTCATGAAACTAAGGAAAAATTGAATTCTTTTAAAGTTTTAGTCTGACTGAAGTAAGTAGTCGCAAAGTGTTTTTTCAGTTGAAAAGTCTGTCTGATTATTAGCCCTTAATGCTTGTTTAAAAATATTAAAAAATAAAACATTGACAAATTTTGTTTATAAATATCATTTAAACAAAAATCGTATAATGTTAAGCACCTCAGCCCCATTACGTTCAGAATGCGTAATGCGTAGTGGTGTTATAAAATAGTCAAAGTGACATTACACTAAGTCGAAATGATACAAACTCAACTGCAGCATAAAATACGAGCGTTTGCTCACAAGTGTGGAAATAGGTATGTTTCCAGCATTGCGGGTGTTTCAATATTATTGTTTTACTCATGGTTGGATGGTTATGAAATGGTAAAACTAGTTTATTTTGTATGTTCCGTGGTTTAATTTTTATAGAAAAATAGAGTTTTATAAATAATATTTTACCAGGACAAAATGTATCGTAAAAATAGTACATAAAGTTCACATTTAAATCGTTCAATTTATTTATCAATATTAATTTAATGAATTATTCAGATATTATCAATTAAAATATATGTGAAACTCGTCTTTTTATTAAGTTTTATTCTGTTTACAGAAAAATTCCCCGGCCAGGGGGCCAACCACAAGCTATATAATATCCTGTTTTGACGCCGGATGACATAGAGGGACAAAAGACAAATAAGGTTTTTTTAACCTTGTTTTAACAGCTTCCCCTAAATCATCGTGATCGGATGTGAATAGTATAAAACAAAGAAACATAGATTGCTTGATATGGATAAATTATTAAACCAAAATATTATTATATTTGTAAACTCAATAAATTATAATTAAAAAAAACTAGTTTTGTATAAATATTTGAAAGGAGGCAATTCAAAAGACAAGAAGAAGAAGAAAAGTTAGACCAGCTAAGAGAAGATCAAAATCGACATGAAAGATAAGGCAAAGAGTTGAAGCTGTCCATGTCGACTCACCCTAGATTATTAATAATTATTTAAAGTTAAGTAGGTATATCTCATTTATCCTTACTTCCTCACTAATATTATAAATAAATAAATAAATTGTGCGCTTTCAGGCCTGAACCGCGCTCTCTACCACGTATCTCTGGTGGTAATAAGCACCAATCAGGGCCCACGAATGGCTTATCGTCGTACCGCGTCATTGGGTGAAATCATTAATGGTGTTCGTTACGATTACCACCAAAGATTACGTAATGGCTCGGCTGAACGCGATGAAATTTGCATTCAAAGGGTACTTTTTATTCCGAGAACGCGGGTGAAACTGCGGGAGACGGCTAGTATTAATAATTAAAAGGCTGCTGCGTGTAAATACTTCAAAAAAAATTTCACGCCAATAAAGATCAAGTTTCAAAAACAAATAAACATTCTTAACCTCCTCATTGCCATACAAATAACCATTTAAATTCAAATAACATTAAACGTTATTCGAACAACATCCTAATTATAATCGGCAACATTTTCACACATTGTATGTCGGTATGCGCGGAGCTATCTCGCGAACCTAGCGGTACACGGCGATGTTACGACCTTGCATCTCGTAAAATGGACGCACGCGCAGGAAGCTATGTGTGGGATCTTTACTAGGACTGCGCATGTCCGTATTTTGTTTTACAATACTGATTTTATGGCGTATTTGAGAGAAATACTATGCGAGCTAATAGAAATAGGTTATGCCTAGAGAACGTTAAGGATTCAATTATTTAACCGACTTAAAAAAAGGAGGAGCTTCTATGATCAACGCGTATGTTTTTTTAAATTCATTTTTTATTATTTTTATTAGTTCATTAATTACTCGGAAACGGCTTATGCGATTTGGATAGTTTAATTAAACTGTATTTTATCACGGTAGATCTATTGAGGATCCCCAATCAATTTTATAGTGATCTGATCATGGACTTTGAAGATATCCTGAAAATAAATCAATATCCTGGGACATTCCTCACACACGGTCATCTGATCCCAAACTAAGCAGGGCTTGTACTATGGAAACTAGATAACTGACATAATACTTATACTACTTTTTGTTTGTAAATACATACGTAATATACATAATTACACCCAGACTCAGGACATACATACATGTTCATGCACACAAATGCACGTCCTGTGGGAATCGAACCCACGACCTGCGGCGCTATAGGTGTAATCTTTAACCAACCGCGCCAGCTGGCCCGTCTTATGATGGAATTCTTCAAAAAAGCAGAGCACAAACATCACGATTGAAGCATTTTATTAAATATTGTGTACAATTTATCAGTGATATACATATCCACGGTCAGTTTGAGAGCTGTATAGAAATTGATCATACGCTGTGGTATGGAATAAAGTACCTATACTTTTTAGGGTTCCGTAGCCAAATGGCAAAAAACGGAACCCTTATAGATTCGTCATGTCTGTCTGTCTGTCTGTCCGTGTATGTCACAGCCATTTATTTCCGAAACTATAAGAACTATAATGTTGAAACTTGGTAAGTAGATGTATTCTGTGAACCGCATTAAGATTTTTACACAAAAATAGAAAAAAAACAATAAATTTTGGGGGTTCCCCATACTTAGAACTGAAACTCAAATTTTTTTTTTTCATCAAACCCATAAGTGTGGGTTGTCTATGGATAGGTCTTCAAAAATGATATTGAGGTTTCTTATATCATTTTTTTCTAAACTGAATAGTTTGCGCGAGAGACACTTCCAAAGTGTTAAAATGTGTGTCCCCCCCCCTGTAACTTCTAAAATAAAGAATGATAAATCTATAAAAAATATATGATGTACATTACGGTGCAAACTTCCACTGAAAATTGGTTTGAACGAGATCTAGTAAGTAGTTTTTTTTTAATAGGTCATAAATTGAAATTAATATCAAATACTCAGGTCTATACTACCATTTACTTATATACCTACAGGTTTGTACGGAACCCTCGGTGCGCGAGTCTGACTCGCACTTGGCCGGTTTTTTTGTTTTGTGAGAACGTTAGACCACTCCGAAACGCGGAGCTCTAGGACTATAAACATAAAATTAGTATAATTTAACTTTTTTAATTCTGATTTACTTAGTGAACATGGATTAGCCCATGTTTAAACACGTTTTGCTCTAATAATTGGACTGTTTTACAAAAAACTTAAACCGACTTCAAAGTACACGAAGAAGTAATCAAATCCTGATCTGATGACAATGGGACCAAACGGGAAGTGTACCCTTCCAGACAAAGAAAGAATTTTCCAAATCGGTTCATAAATGACGGAGTTATGAGGTAACAAACATAAAAAAAAAAAAAAAAAAAAAAAAAACATACAACCGAATTGAGAACCTCCTCCTTTTTTTGAAGTCGGTTAATAAAACTAAAAATAGACGATGAATAAGCTGCGAGCATTGGTAAGGATATTGAATTTGCTCTTTAAGAAAACTAGTGGAATAAATGCTAGCATGTCAAAATATTATAAATCTTTAATTATGCATTCACGTATAAATCCGAAATAATACAAATAACCCCTTTTAGGGTTCCGTACCCGAAGGATGCCAAACGTGACCCTATTACTAAGACTCCGTTGTCCGTCTGTCTGTCAGTGGGCTGTACTGTATCTCATGAACGGTAATCGGTAGACAGCTGAAATTTTTAGAGAATATGTTTTTCTATTGCCTTCATAAAATTAAAAATTAAAGGGGGCGCCACCACAAGTTTTTTTTTTTTTGTGATTTTTTTTTCATAGCAATGTTGTGGTTTTTAATAGTATACGGAACCCTCCGTGTGCAAGTCCGACTCGCACTTGTCCGGTATTTTTTTGTTTTTATACGATCATACATTTAAAGAGGAATACCTTACTCGGAATAACCATTCATTTATAATAAACAATAATTGGACCTGAATATCAAATAAAATCGCGTAAAAGCTGGTGGTGGTGGTGGTGGCTGGTTGGTGGAACTCAATTCCTTGTACCAGGAAGTAAGCCTGATAAATTCTCAATAGCACATTCTTCATTTCCTAATAACTTCTCGAACAGCTAACGGTATTGTATATAGACTTATTAAAATAATAATCCGCCATATAGCCAATAGGACAATTGGACGCGCGGTCAGTGTAGTGTTGGCGCGCAATATATCGCGCATCGCGGGTCATACTCCGCGACCTGCGCGCGCGCATCCAACTCATTAGTATTACCTATGTCAGTTGCTGGGTATAAGATGGTCTGTGAATATGATTGGGTAAATTTATATAGGAAAACTGAAATTGAAGTCTTATTATTTGGGTATTGGCATCAGTTTTAAGTAAATGGGTTTCTACAACAAATACGAAATCCGTGTTAGTAGCTATGCATTTACCCTGTTAGCTAACGGGTAGGCCTCGCGGTAGAAAAAAAACTAGGAACTACAAGTCAACTGATTACCTACGTAGTGTGTATGTTTGTATGCATACGCAGTTATTAAAGTTTAAACGAAATATTTACAATGATTCAACTTTGATTATTATTTTATTTAAACGCCTTGCAATATATCTAGAAGCACTATTTTCAAATCACATAAATACGAACCAGATCATCTTTACCTTCATCAAAGCCAATTCTTCCAAGCCGTTCACCCTCCGCAACCATTTTAGCGTCCACCGAAGCGCTAGGTGAGCTTTTACTTTAAAACCAGCTGTAAATAAGCTCGGCCATTGTATTTATGTGTTATGTAATTTGAACCCGTCGAATGAACCTGTAATGTGTTTATGTTATGTATATTATATGTAACGGTTTTCTCTTTGGGTATAGCTTGTGTGTTTAATGAGTTTATAACCCTTGTAGCTTAGCTTATTATTATGAATAATTTTCATATAAGCTTTAGCGTTGAATAATAATAATAATAATCATTTATTTTCTCCCACATATAGATAAAAGAACAAATTTTAAAATTATAACAGGTAACTGTGGGAGACAGGAGCTCAAACTAGGTTTCCCTGTGCTATGAGTCTCCTGGCTCCCCCTCTTGGTAGGTTCTAGTTACAGTTTGAATTAAACATTTTACATGAGAAAACAAAAAAAATAAAATAAGAAAAACGATAATTAATGCGTAAAAAGTACGTATGTGTGGTGTGGGGGTGTGTGTGGTGTGGGGGTGTGTAAAACGTTGTGTAAGTGTTTTACACACCTTTTGTTAAAGGACATGGTAATTATCAACCTGTGTCTCCACAGATGATAAATGCCAGTGGGATCGCCGATGTCTTCACAAATTCCAGAAGATAACTGCTGCTAAAATACACTCACATAGATGTTTGGCGACTGATTTTCAACTTGAAGGTGTTAGCCATGTATGCTAAGTTTTATATCCTACTATTCATCATCATTAGCCTATAATGTCTGCTGAGCGCAGGCCTCCTTTCACAAATGAGGGTGAAAGGGAATGGGCAAATACTGCACCACGCGTGCCCACTGCTGATTGATGGAGGTAGGCTAGTGGTCAACCTAATGTTATATGTAATTATATGGGCCAAATAAATATTTTTTCTTTCTCTTTCTTTCTTTCTATGTATGGATGTGAGGATTTGATTTGAGACAGATGTTTGTTATTCTTATATGATAAAATTTGGCACACAGATAGAGTATATTCTGGATTAACTTACAGGATACTTTTTACTCCGGAAAAACATACGGTCCCTCGGGAACGCGAGAGAAACCGCGGGGGACAGCTAGCATTTTATCCTATATGGAAAACAGGATAAAAGCATGCTTGTATTGAAAAGTTGAGTACCTACCTATTTCTTTCATGCTGCAAGTAAAAACAGCTGTGATATGAAAAAAAAAAACATTTGAATGGTGCGTCCATGCTTGGCGAACCGAGCACGAGCCGAGCCACGAACGTGCACACTGCGAGCACGATTCGCGTAGCGTGGACGGGCTTGTGAGCCTCGAACGAGCATTCGTAGCGTGCTCGACTGCGCTCCGCCCGATTTTCAGTTTTTTCACGAACACAGGGATTCGCATCGCGCTCGTTATAGTCTCGTTGAAGGCTCTTTAGGTGCGTCTACGCTTGAAATCGCGAGCAACGAACGAATCCTGTTAGTTCGAGGCTCGGCTCGTGCTCGCTTCGCGTAGCATGGACGCACCAAGACATTTATAAAATTAACCTATTACCTTAGAATATTATAGTCCCAAGACAAAAACGCCTATGGATAAACTATGCTACTAAATAGTTACATCCAAATTACGAAACACCCTTATAATGTCGCAACACAATCGTTTCGCCTATCGACGTCGATAAAGTATGTCCTCTCGAATTTCACTCATTTACATCACAATCGAGTCGGACGATAATTTCTTAGGTTGGAGAGCTGAACAAACCCATAGTATGTGTTTGTATAATTAAATCTCAATGGACTTACGACATTGTTTGTTTTTTAATCGAATGTGACGTTCTGGTGACCATTTATAACGGTCTTTAAAATCTTTATGGGTAATTCGGTGATTAGAAAAGGTTCTTGTCCGGTCCCTTATTACGTATATGAGTTTTGTATTTATTAGAACGATAGAGTTACAGTTTATTGCTATGAATGAAACACATGACATTTACAATAGTTGCTATGTATGAATACTATGCCGCAAACGTTGATAGGCAATTTAAAATGGCCTACTATTTTTGAAAGTGTATTTGAGAGATCGCAGGCAGTTAAGATTTTTTTGCTGAAAAGGATAATGCAATTGCGAAATGGAGTACAGCATGGGGTTCTTCAAAAAGGGCGTGAAGTGATTTCTTCAGGGTCGGCAAAGCGCGAGTGTTACCCCTGGTATTGCAAGCATCCATAGGCTACGGTAACTGCTTACCATCAGGCGGGCCATATGCTTGTTTGCCACCTTCGTGGTATAAAAAAAAACTTAACTTTAATTTAGTAAGGGTGACATAATGTCCTAATAATTATACTGACTGGATTTACTTGAATGAAAAAACAAATATTTTATTCAAATTATTCTTTTAAAAGTTGTCAAATAAGGTGATCGCAGACGCCAGAGACCGACTTTAAATCAACCTTATTCTAATCTCTCCCACAACAAGTTTAGCCACGAATTGTCTGATGTGTGCGGAACCCATTTTATTTTTTATTTTATAGGTAAAACAGTTTGTGTAAATATAAAGTAAAAGTTAGTAGTAGTCTCCATTGTACATTTATTTCCTACGTCAAAATGAGATGAGAATGAGAGGAAATGCTGGTGGCGTTTGTTCCATACAAACTTAATCCTCAGTTTCCTCTCTGGATAATTACACTAGAGCAATGATTATTTTACCATGCAATCTGTAGGTACCACTGTATGTCCCTCGGTTGTGTTTTTCTCCATAAATTAAATATTATAAGAATTAGGAGCCTTCTTAAATCACAAAAACTCACCATTTTTAACGCCCTTATCAGACGTCCAGCGAACAAATTTGACGAATATAAAACAACAAAGGAAAACCGACAGACATAGCCCTTCTTATTATGATTCTTGAATATATTTTTTTAATCGATCCAGTTTTGTAGGAGAAAACCGGGGATTAAAAATAGCGATTTTGTGTAATTTAAATAGGTATAATCGGTCCAAGCTCTAGTTGTCTCTATCGCCCTCGGGCGGGATAGCTCGGGCAAAGCGCGACAGCAATAGATATGTTAAAAACCTATTTTTCAAATTTCTTGCAGCCATCCTTTCCTCTTAAAATGTTATTATTAAAAATACTGGTGTCAAAATGCTCGCTATTATCTCTAAAGGTCAAATTCATGTAACGGTCGATCAATTGTAAAAAGACAACTGTGGGAATGAACCAAAAAAATAGGAAAGGCATAAAACTTAACACCTATTAGTAAGTCACAAGTTGAAAAAAATAAACACATAATTTTTAATTAACCGTAAAAATCATTTATCATTTGAGTCACGCATAGCATACGTAAAGAAGTCATTATAATTTACTTTTTTTTATTGTCAGCCATTTTGGTGTCGCGCGTCAAATGCTAAGAGAAAGTGCGTGAGGCGAGACAATATAGCTTTTAATGTACAACAGGTGTTAAAATTATCGATACTCGAATGATTTATCGTTGGATAACAGCACTTGTGACTTTGCGTATTCGATAATGGGTATCGGTGTACGGTATTTGGAAAATCGTTGCGTGCAATAAAAGTCTTTTGATTGTCACAATGGAATTTGGTGATAATTGTTTTATTGTATGAAAA
Organism: Achlya flavicornis; assembly: GCA_947623365.1. NCBI lineage: Eukaryota > Metazoa > Arthropoda > Insecta > Lepidoptera > Drepanidae > Achlya > Achlya flavicornis. The sequence goes on along the minus strand of OX392477.1, from coordinate 15,172,164 downwards.
TGTGTTTGTCATTTGGAATTATTAATTTGTAATGTTTGTAAAATTAAAAGTATTTTGCGACGCAGTAATGGTAAGGACGGTTAAGTATTTTTTTTTTTAAATATAATTATGTCTGTAAGCAAGCATACGGCCCGCGTGATGGTAAGCGGTTACCGTAGCCATATGAACGCTTGCAATAAGAGAAGAATCGCTCTCGCGTTACTAGGCATGGAAATTATTGCTACTTTAAAGGAATTCTCATTTGATGATATTATTATTTTTTATAGCATGATTTCACTAGCGATATATGATTAGGAATGATTTGTAACCTACGTCATCGATGCTGATCGACGGCATTTTTCATTGGAAAACAAAATCATGTGCGAGTATCGCACGCAAGTGTCAAATTATCACTGATGCAAATTATATATACTTTCGTAGCAAAAAATTATTTTTCTATCCTGCTACATAACATGCTAAAGAAGTTAACACTTTATGTCACTTGATTTAAGGTTTATTTTTGAATACTCTTATAAGCTAATCAATGATAAAGTTTTTTTTTTTAATTTGTTCATGACCATGGATACAAAGGCCTTCAGTCGCATAAATTTTATTTATATTCTTAAATATTCTTTATAACATGTAACAGGCTATGTCATGGACGGTAGCAGATGTGACATATGAAAACAGAATCATATTATTTATCATCTGCTACTTGTGATTTATGCCATGCCTACGCGTTACCGACCCCTATGAGCTCTGGCGACCTTACTCACTCGCAGGAACACAGCTTTACTCAACATAAAGTTATTTGGCTGCGGTATTCTGTAAGGTGGAGGTACTTCCCCAGTCGAGCTGCTCTTTGAGCGAATAAACGCTATGCTCTACCTCTCTCAAAAATATATCAATTTAAAATATTACTTATTCAATGGAGTTCACGGACAATGTAGACGATGACGTAACGAAAGATAAAAAATAAATAATCAGACCATAGAAATAAATATACCTCCTTAATCAAAGAATCAGACAACATAAATTAAAAATAAGCTACTTTATATATGACAAAGGATATTTTATTTCTATCCATAAATGTATGCATGGTTTGACACTCTCACCTAATATAATTTAAATATCACAGAAAAATAATATTTTTTGTATCATAATTTATCAATAAATATTTTGAATAACAATTTGTATGACATTTATATTACATCCTCGAAAAAGGTAACATTCGAAAATAGAAGTGAGTCACATAGTGTTGCTGACATCATCAAAAAAACTATCGATAAGTATCGTTCGCCTGACCTTTAACATGATAAATGCGGTCGGGTACGGAGGTCGCATTACGTTCGGGCCACTAGAAATGCGACACCTCATATTGATACGTTTTAAAATGTCTTTACTATGGACCAATTTGTAATATAGAAACCCATCGAAAACTGGATTTGTGACTTCATTAGGATACAAATGGCCAAATGGTAATTTCTTGTGTGATGGCTTAGTAAAATATATTTATCTCGGTTGAATAAAATATGGACTTTTTTATAAATTTGTCATAATTGGGATAATGACTTATGATTTATAAATTTTATTTTAACGATCTCCTGTTGCGTTTCGAACGTACCTATAATATTATATACGTTGATGGTAAAAATGCTTGGTTGAAATTCGGATTAGGCCGACTGCGGAAGTATCTCTACCAGAGCTCCGTGAGGATGCGCTCTGCTGGCAGAAGTGGATTACTAAATATTGTTCAATGCGCTGCCGGGTCAGCAACTCCTTTCAAACTTTTCCGGGGTAAAGATGTTTTTGCAGATTTGGCAATGCACGAGTGATACTTCTGGTGTCGCAAGTGCCTATAGGCTACGATAATCGCTTACCGCTTATAGGCGAAAAAACTATTATAAACTCAAAGCAAGGGCCGCCACTTGTTACCATAGATGGTTTCATAGCCAAACCTACAATCTTAAATCTAGAAAACAATATCGATATCGATGGGAGGGCGGCGCCGTCCCGCCCTACACGAATAAATATTTAATTAAAGTTATGAGAGCGGATTTGAGCTCGTGTATTTGTTCAGTTTATTTTTTTAATAGTAACGTTTTAATGTTACGGATGTTACAAAACAAAAAAGAACGTAATGTAATAAAAAAGTGGACATCTAAGTTCGAAGTTAAGATCAAATTGTTTCTTCAAGAGGAAATTTGTATGACGTGATGAAATTTGGCACTCAGGTATGGCACGGAAAGGGTCACAAACTCACAAACTACTTTTTATCCCACGCGGGTGAAACCGTATGACGGATACTTCTATATATAAAATACTACATCATAATCATTATCAACAACTAATAGACTGTCTTCTTCAGAATCAGGAACCAGACCTAACAATTTTGGAGAAGAAACAATGTGTCTGTAATGCCGCAAACCCGAATTTGACTTCTCAGGTATACCTCAGTGCTTTCCACCATCTTTATGCCAGTAGTAAATCCTAAGTAACTTCATTGTCAGAACCCTAATAGCTTCCATATGCAATAAATCCTTTAGCCAGGTCCCGTACAAATGCGCGGATAATTCCCCACCTTGTGTGGGTGATAGCGGGTTCGATTCCCATGCACGCGGGGTGTTGCCGCGGTAATTAATACACGCCCACATCTAGCGCACCGGATCGAGAACATAGATATGCGTGCGCGCATATTTAATTGCGATTTTGTTGAGTTATTTGTGTGGTTTTGTTGAGGCTTCGAGGATTACCAAAAGATAAACTAAATTTCAATGATTTTCTTTGTTATTGATATGGATAGAATTCTTTAAAAGAGGTCTGAAGACATTTTTATATTGTCGAACACGCGCAAGTTATATTCCTGTTGTGTCAAATTTAAGCTACTTAAATTATTTTCGTCAAAACATGAATTTTGACCATTTAGGTACCCTATTTCACTCGGGAGGAGATGAGAAATCTGACAATACTATACATTTTTAAATCAGCTAAACAAGTAATGTTGGAATAAATAAAACTTCCAAAATTAATTCTGCAAACATTTTTTTTTCTGGCCGTGATGAAACACTGATATTCAGTGTTGAATCTCTTTAATACTGAAGGTAAATGATCCTTTACTCCTTATATCTCAAAAAAGAGACTAAATTATTAATTACATTAGTATACAAATGTTATTACCGTATGTAGGCAACCCCTTAAGATAGATTTTCAATTACACATCGATGCTGTGTGAAAATGAATTCAATTGAGTAGGTATCTACCTACCATTCAATTATTCTGTGCAATTAAATAGATTTAACTTTGATTCGGTTTTTTTAAACAAAAAAAAATATATTAATACTTTATGTCACCATGGTAACGCGGAAGAAAACTGTGGGGCAAAGTTAGTTATTAATAAAACTTCAATAGATTTTGGTATCAGTCAGCAGCTGACAATCAACTATGCTGAGCCGCATCTACCATCCGCATCCAGCGAACCCCAGCGACTTTAGTTAAGTCGTCAGCCCATCTCACTCCAGGCGTTTCATCACTACTACCCTTCCAGACATTGACAAAAAACAACTTGAAAAAAAGTCTTTTAGTTAAAGTCATATTACAATAATTTCATTACATAAAGGACGTGGGATCTCTGTGCTATCACAAGCTCACGTCATGGCTACCGTGCGCCCGCGCACAATCTAAGACCGACCGCAACTCTGATTTGCGAAAATAAAACGAGAACGGATTACAGACGGCGCCGGGGTAATGGAATAGTGGTGGGGTGTTTTGAATTTTTGTCGATAACATCAAGATTTTAATGCAATTGTTGAACTTAAACTCGAAACGCTCCTCTACGCTTAAAAACAAAAGCTGTATTTACTATCTAGGTCTTTCTAGTACAGACACTTCTCTCACTAAGGGATGTTATCTGGAAACTGTATTTCTTTTATTACTAGTTATTAATTACCTACCTTACCGACTGAAAACCAGCGCGAGGGTTTTGTCATCTGACCTAAGCATATGCTGAGTCGGGACCCATTCCTGGCATCACGCAACATTACATTACTGTTATTTTTCATTGTTTGTTCTGTCTCATATTTCATATTGTATGTAATTAATGTAATGTCGTGTGTTGTCAAGAATTAAACATTTTTCTTTCTTTGTTTCTTTTTCTTTACCTTTCATCCAGATAAGGCACTAATGAAGGTAAAAAAATTACCCTTATGGAGATATAGTTAATTAGAAGTGAGATATTTAGGAAGTCACGGCGGAAGGTTTATAAAAGAAGCGTAGGTACACTTTCGATCAAAAAGCAGCATAAGTCCTACTACTTTGTAGTAGTTATCTTGTTAGTTACGATACCCTAAATTCATATTGTAAGGGTGTAAAAATCATCTGAAGCTTACAAATTCGAGTCTATAAAAAAAACTACAGCTGGGAGTATGTCAACAAATAACTCCGGTGCTCAATAACTTTGGCTTTATGATAAAATGTCATAGATATCGATAAAATAGTTACATGCGTGGACATCCCTATTACTCTGGAGGATTCCACGCAAAGTAATCATTTGTCTACTTGACTAAACTGAATTATATTATTTTTTATTATTATTTAATAACGGCGGCAATAATTGAAGGCTGGTCGAGGCGGCTTCTGTTCTAACACAACTCATCCTGGCTTATTCGAATCATCATTGTTAAGGAGAAAAAATCTTATAGGCATGTAGACTTTTACATTTGATAATTTAATAAAGATAAATAAAATTTTCTTTTTTTTTTGTAATTTTCTTTAATTAATTAGTCAGGCTACCTGATTAACAATTGCACCTCCAAATTAATAGATGTATCTGTATATTGTTTCAAACCACATAAAAAGTGACGTGGTTTACTATCAAGCATCTTTGCATTTATAAAGTCTAGCGACCCGCCCCGGCTTCGTACGGGTAGCAGAGTAGTTTTATCCGCGGCAAGATTTTTGTGACATCTTCAACAATCATCGTCATATTTCAGCCAATTTACAGAAAACCTTGACGAATTATACACTTAAACCTTCCTTATGAATCACTCCATCTATTGGTGAAAACCGTATGAAAATCCGTTAAGTAGTTCTTGAGTTAATCGCGTTCAGACAGACAGACAGACGCGGCGGGGCACTTTGTTTCATAATATGTAAGGAGTAGATTCCGCCCTGTGGTTTCACCCGCTTACCCGAGGGATATAATATCTGAAATCCGAGATAAAGAGTATCTTTGGTGTAAATAATACACATATTCTATCTATGTATAAAATTGCATTCGAATACCTAAAAGATCTGAATCCTCATTTATAATGCGGACAGCAAGAGAGTGGAACTTGCTTCCGGCGTCTGTTTCCTGACTCTTACAATCTAGGGACTTTCAAGGCTAGAGTAAATAGGTTTCTTATGGGCAAGCATGCTCCACATAGGCTTCGTCATCGTCTTTATGGAGGGGTCAATTCCAAACGCAAGCCCATTTTTAATAATAAAAAATATATTTTATAACAGTGCGATAATGAAGGGACATAATATTAGTTATCTGGTTTCTATTCTACAAGCCATGTTTATTTTTGGCTCTGATAGGTCGTATGTGTTAACTCTCAGGATACCATGACTACATTATCATTTCAAGACAAAACTCTTCCCCTTAACTTATCGTTATTAGATTACGAATGGGAATCGCACAGTGGCCGTGATGGTACGTAAGGTTCGCACGATATTTATTATTTGCTGCTTGTATGACTCAATTGATTCATTTATTTGTTATTTTGAACTTTATTATAGTATAATTATAATTAAAACGACCGTGACCGTTTGTATATAAATATCGATATGGTCCTTTTTAGGGTTCCGAAGCCAAATGGCAAAAAACGGAACCCTTATAGATTCGTCATGTCTGTCTGTCTGTCTGTCTGTCCGTCCGTATGTCACAGCTATTTATTTCCGAAACTATAAGAACTATAATGTTGAAACTTTGTAAGTAGATGTATTCTGTGAACCGCATTAAGATTTTCACACAAAAATAAAAAAAAAAACGATAAATTTTGGGGGTCCCCATACATAGAACTGAAACTCATATTTTTTTTAAAAGAACCCATAAGTGTGGGGTGTCTAAGGATAGGTCTTCAAAAATGATATTGAGGTTTCTAATATCATTTTTTTCTAAACTGAATGGTTTGCGCGAGAGACACTTCCAAAGTGGTAAAATGTTTGTCTTATTTTATTTGTCTAAAATAAGAGAATGATAAAACCAAAAAAAATATATGATATACATTACGATGCAAACTTCCACCGAAAATTGGTTTGAACTAGATCTAGTAAGTAGTTTTTTTTTATACGTCATAAATTGAAATTCATATCAAATACTCAGGTCTATACTAGCATTTACATAATATAATACCTACAGGTTTGTACGGAACCCTGTGCGAGTCTGACTCGCACTTGGCCGGTTTTTATTTAATGAACGTTTCGACAAAATTTACAGAATATCGCATCTCACTCACCACATTAGTTATTTTTATGTTGCGAGGAAGTTCAACAGAGCTTCACGAGAAGGCGCTGTTCTGGCAGTAGGTATGTGGGGTCTAGAGCGAGCAGTGTAGTACCAAATTAAACGTGCTTTGTCCTCTCCACTAATGGCACGGCAATTACTTTGGCACCCAAACTAAGCAGAGCTTGTACTATGGAAACCAGATAACTGATATAGTACATATACTACATTTTGTTTGTAAATACATACATAATATACATAGTTACACCCAGACTCAGGACATACAGACATGTTCATACACACAAATGCATGTTCTGTGTGGGAATCGAACCCACGACCTGCGGCGCGATAGGTGGAATCTAAACCAGAGTTTTCACCAACCGCGCCAACTGGCCCGTCTCAATGCGCCGTTTACTTTTTACTAATACCTGTCCATCGATGATTTAGTAAACTTATTAATAACTAGTTGTCCCCCGTGGTTTCCCCCCCGTTCCCCCATAGCAGATGAGGACAATGTTGCTTCTTATCAGTAAAAGAATTTTCAAAATCCGATCAATAAAATTATATTTTTCATTGACTCATACAAAAACATCGGCCTATGAATTTTTTATTTAATTTGCATGCCTATCAAAATCCTAAATTTAAGTTAAAAAAATAACATGGTACATTACAAAGTTAGCTTGCTCGGGCATGCCAGTTTATAATAATCGCCCATACCACACTGAGGTCCAAAATGTTGGGCCATTAAAAACAATAAGCGGCGTGGACGCCTCGCGTATCGCGTAATAACTGTTTTTAAATTGATTTAAGATTTCACAGGCTATTACTTAGGGCTGGGTGTAGGACGGTGGATAGAAGATGGGATTGTACATTTTGTAATAGATAATTTATGACAGTGTCTTAAAAAGTTAAAGATGTTAAAAGTGGAAAAACTTGGAAAAGTTTAAAGTATAGTTAATTATTGTCAAATTTGGATTTTTTTATTTTATTTATATGAATAATGTTTCTTAATTAATTTTCTCATCAACACATTAGAGGTACAGTTATAATTATTACAGATAACATAGAGACTGATGTCTGATTTAGGTGAAACTTGTATTATAGCTACGAATAAAAAACTATATTCGTAGTTTTAGAGATCACCAGGCTATATTGAATTATAATCACGATAGGTTCTTTTTTCTCATGTTTTCTTTTTTATTGTTAAATATTGTTAGTTATTATATTAAAAAACGCCAAACATAGTCGGATAATCCAAAAAATATTTAAAAATGTAACCTTGTTGAGTTTCTTGCCGAATTCTTATCAATTGAAGGCCGAGTTCCGAACCGGTGGTAACTCCAGTAAACCTTTATAAGTTGTTCTTGGGCCTTAATTGAATAAATGGATTTGACTTTGTTCAGAGAATTAGCGATTCGTCTGTTTCATCTTTGATATATTTTCCCCTAAAACATTTTGATCTAAAATCATGTCTTCAAATCCGCACTTCTCTACAATTTTTCTACAACTTTTTTCATAAAAAAATATTTTTGCGAAACTAAGCCTACATTGTACACTAACCCTAACTCTCTACGAACGCTTGACCCTTAGTCTAGTGTTGCCCTCAGCCGCTTCCGATGTAAGGATAAATATTGCCATTATATAAAATTAGCACTATTTGTTACACACGTGCATTTTAACCTCAAGGGTATATTTTATTGTTTATGGTACCAAAGGTCAAAGGTATTTGCATGACCGGCGGGTCTATTTCCTAAAATTGGTGCGTACGTTTTGAAGAAGATTATCGATAATCATCCGGTGGTTTCATTACCACCAAAATGCTATTTTGTAAAAAGTACACACTTAATGGTGGTCGTGAGTGAATGATAATAGAGTTTCGTTTATTCAACTTAGCCACGCGTTGATACATTTTTAAAGTTACTTTAAATGCAATTATTAATTTATATTAAATTAGGGTTCCAATTGTTGTCAAGTTAAAACATATTTACCGTTTGTTATTTGCTTCCTAGAGCGTTCTTTGTGAATCATAAAAATAAAGGAATAAAATGAAAAAACCGAACGCGCAAAGCAGTGTTACTAGAACGTTATAAAAGTCCGATGATATTTTTTAGTAGCTACTTTATCTTATTGGATTACACATTGTTTTCATAACAGATATGTATTATTTCAATTATTTAAGTGTAAAAGTATGCATTAGATCTAAATTGGCATAAGTAGCTCAATTAAAAGTAAAAGAAATTATATCTAGAAAATGTTTTGGCTGAAAATTAGTAAGATGAGTCTGGCAACACTCGTACCTAACCTAAAACGTCGTATAATAACAAAACAAACGATAAAAGTTAAAGTTTGTGATCAAAATACAAGAAAGTAGACCACAAAAATATAATCACTCCTTTAAACTAGCTACTTTAAAGTACCTATACCTTCTTGCTGGACTAAAATCTTTCAGAGTATACAAGAGTATATTACACCATAAGGGCCCTAAGCACCTCGCCCCAGTATATACTGTAGTCTTTGCCTCGCCCTAAGGCTACATTATCTCTGTCCACCTAAAGTTGGACACGTGACGATGTGTCCAATGATTATATCGTATTAAAATTCTAGAATGCCGGCGAATAAAATTTGTCGTCTCTGGGCCACAAGCTCGGCAAATCCACAAGCTACGGCCGCCTTCATATCCCAGCATAACGCTGTTGGGATTGGTGACATCAAAACCCCGGATAAGTGAAGATGTAAGTAATTCATAAGGTTATTTAAGTACCTATCTTGTCATTTGTTTTCTGAATGTATGTTTACTCTTATGATTTTCATTATGCTCTGCCCTATACTTAGCGCACTAACTTATTATTGTATTTATAGGGCATGTCTTGTAAAGCTACCTACAAAAAGTGACAATGTTATGTATCTTGATTTTTGGAATAGTGTATATAATTATATTCACATTTTATAGGACTAGGATGATATTTCTTGTAATTAAATATTATCTGTCATATACTCAATATTAATGAGGAGGAAGGCTTTGGTTAAAAGGTATATAATACTGCTTTCAGGTTACAACTGAGGACAATACAGCCACTTCCAAAGAAGCTGCCACCTTCGCCCATTGCAGTGGGCCCACTGCCAGAGCACTGCAGATTGAGGAGCGCAGGGTGGCTGCAGAGAAGAGACTTTCAGATGCAGTGAAGAGTTTGGCAACAGCCATGGCCACCATGTCTGCCATAGTCCAAAATCGATTCAAATCATTGTTCGTCATTTTGGAGTGCCTTCTTAGTGCTTAATCATAATAAATGAATTTGAATGCCTACATAGGGAACTGATAATGGTATTTGTTATTATCTCTATATAATTATATTGCACCAATTAATAAAAAATAATACAATTCTTATTTAAAATAGATTTTTAATCAAATAAGTTATATCAGGCATATTAATAAACTGTACCACTATTCCAGAAGGTTGTTTTTGCTGAGAAGATTATCGGAAAGAAACTACCAAATATTATTTTATAATTTTTCATGTGTAACAAATAGTTTTAATTTAATAAATGATTGTTTATTGTGCTTTTTATTTACTGTAAAAGGTGTGACTCAAATTACTACTTGATAAATTCCAGGTATACAATATCATATACATATTTAACAAGGTTCAAGAGGTGACAAACAAACTTCCTTTCACATTTATAATGTTAAGTAAATGCAGAAATTACTAATAATCAATCTAGTGTATATACTATAGCTACTATTGAATATTCTGTGACAATAGTAAATAACATACCTTAAATATCACAATTCTAATACTATAAAGTGTACATACAATAACAAATAAATGAATCTCTTAAATTACTGATACAAATTATGACAGTAAACATGTATATAAAATGGCAATCTACTAAAATTGTTACAGATTATGTGAAAATATTAATATATGAATAATTAAACCTATTCTATCATTAATTTAATACAATAAATATATATGAACAATTCTTATTCTACTAAATGAATATTATTTCTATACATAACCCTATTCTATATAAAACTAAGGTATCTATCAAAACATATTCCATATAAAACTAAATTAATACAATGCCTATACATAATCCTATTCTATATAAAAATTATAGATATACAGAAAACTAAATCTTATTCACAAACTAATTCAATACAATAACTACTACTTAAAGCTATTCAATATAAAACTAATATATCATCTTATACATAGGTACACCTATTCTCTATACAACTAATTAAAATAGTACTTATACATAAAACTGCATTTCTTGATGCAACATGTGTTCTTTCACAGGGCTGCAGTTCCAAATGTGTGTCATGCCTCGCAAGTAAAATTCGTAAATCTGGATCACAAATCTGCAAAACAAATAGCCAAATTTTATAGTATTCACTAATATATAATTTGCTATGCAAGCAGCGACGCATAACAAACTTGTATAGCCTACGTGACTGCGAACAGCCACGAGTCGTCGAGTCAGCACTACGTCGCCGTGGAAATGAGGACGCTGACACAGCAGCGGAAACATTTCCAACATTTCATTATTAATTAAAACATAATTGTATTCATTCTATATCTTACATCGATTAGATTCACTCATATTGTTAGCTTAAAAGAATTAAAGTTTTATTTTATTAAATTAATCTTGGTTTTTTTTGGGTCCTTCGGCTGTGACATTCATAATTGGCGCAGTCGGTAGGATACTCAAAAAAGTTTCGAGGTAGTTTCGATAGGGTTATTCTCACATCGAAGATCCACATCGCTACCGTTGCAAGCAATCGCCGGACTTGAGTATCCTGTTATAAGAACCTGAAGTCGCAGCGAAGGAGAAATCCAGACATCGATCCCAGAGGTACCAAGATGCTAATGTAAGTACACTCAAAAATCATTTCTGTGTGTTGCTCTCAATTAATCCTAATTCCCTTTTAGTCATTTTAAATCGTTAAGATTTTTCATCCAAGGCAAACTACCCCTAAAGGGCCTGCCCGTATTAGAGAAGCCCGTAGGTTGAACTTAGATATAAATAGAGATCTTAGTGTAGATTTAGATATTAATTTAGATAATTTCATAAGTTCTGAGTATTCTGAATCCAACAAGATGACCGACGTGGACACTATCTTTAAGGCCATGCGCCTTGTGCCGGATTTTGAAGGCAACCCTCACATACTCCCCAGGTTTATTCACTTGTGTGACCAAATTGTTGCCGAGTACATCAATGCTAATCCAGGGAATGAGCTAGCGAAGCTATGCATTTTAAACGGGATATTAAATAAAATAAAAGGGCCGGCCGCACAGATCCTTAATTCAAATGGTATATCTGAGGATTGGGATAGCATTAAAAAAGCATTAATAAACAATTTCTCCGACCAAAGAGATGAGACCGCTCTTTACAACGACCTCATATTAGCCGCTCAAGGGAACAGTTCGCCTCAAGAGTTTTATGATCGTTGTGTGAACATCTTCAGCACCATCATGACCTATGTCACTTTGCATGAAAGCATTACAACTACTATTGAAGCTAAACGTGCATTGTATAGAAAATTAACCATGCAGGCATTTGTTCGCGGGTTAAAGGAGCCCTTAGGCTCTCGCATTCGTTGCATGCGTCCTGATAGTGTTGAGAAGGCGCTTGAGTTCGTGCAAGAAGAGTTAAACGTAATGTACCTTCAAAACCGAAATGATACAGTTACTGAAAGGAAACCCAACATACCTAAACTTATGCCACTGGCTCCAGCAGCCATGCCCGCGTTTAAGCCTTTCAACTTTCCTGCACGGATGCCAGCACCTAACTCTAGTTGGCAGCCACCTCAACAAACGTGGAAACCCAATTTTCAGCCTAACCAGGCTATGCAACCCAGACCCATAGGTATGCCGTCACGCACGCAGCAGATGTTCCGAGCACCACCCACTAATTATAACGCTTATCAGAATAATTTCCAGTTGCCACCTAGACAACCGCAACAACATCAAGGCCCTAAGCCTATGAGTGGTGTAAGTCACTACGTCGCTAAAGAATTACCTAGGACTGGTCACGATTGGCATAGACAGGGTAATCCGCCACCTTCTAACTATTTTAAAACACGAGAGATGAATATGAACGAATGTGCGAATTACGGTGATTATTACTATCCTGAATGTTATTCTTATAACGAACCCGATGATTATTGCTATGCTAACAATGATTACTACAATTCTAACTCCAATTGCGTAGTATACGAACATAGTTATGAGGCACCGAATGAGCCCCCATCGCCTTATCCTATTGAGGAACCTTATCCATCTACTAGCTCCACTTCGGAGCAGGATTTTCAGAAGCATGTGAAGTTAGACAAGCCAAAATAGAATTAAATTTGCAGACACAAAGACAACTTCCATTCATACAAATTTTAGATCCACCTTTAAGATTCTTAATAGATACGGGAGCGAATCAATCTTTCATTAGTCCGGAAGCTGTAGAGAAATTTTTCTATGAAATACCATTAAATTATGATCCGTTTGAGGTAACTAACGTTCACGCCACAACAAGGAACAATTATTCAATTACTATTCCTTGCTTTACCGAATTTCAAGATACTGAAAATATTAAGTTATTCATTTACAGATTTCATGATTTCTTTGATGGGCTTATCGGGCTTGATCTTCTTGAAAAATGGGAGGCTAGAATTGATCTTAAAGATAAATTACTTTTAACTCGTAATACTTCCAACCCTATTCTTATGTACAACTCGCGTAACATCAATTTATACGAGGACGTAATTCCAGCCAACTCTAAGAAATTAGTTAAAATTCCTATTAATATACAAGATGGGGATGCCTTTATTAATGAACAAACCATTTCCAATTGCGTAATAAACGAATGCATTACTTCCGTAGTTAATAATCGTGGAATGTTAGAGATTTCGAACCCTACTTCACATGATTTAATATTTTCAATGGACCGTGCTTTGCAAGCGGAAGCCTATACTGTTGAGTGCACGCGCACTGAACAATCGTCCACGCGCGCTAAAGAAGTTTTGTCTCGATTGCGTACAAGCCATTTAAATCCGGAGGAGCGAATTAACTTAGAAACTTTATGCGGAAAATATGCTGACGTATTTTACATAGATGGCGAAGCGTTAACTTTTACAAACAAGATAAAGCATAGTATCAGGACTACGGACGAAATTCCTGTTTATACGAAAAGCTACCGTTATCCATACATACATAGAGATGAAGTTAGAGATCAGATTACTAAGATGTTAGACCAGGGTATCATTCAACCATCTGAGTCTGCCTGGAGCTCACCCATATGGGTAGTACCGAAGAAGGCCGATGCCTCTGGCAAGACTAAATGGCGGTTAGTTGTAGATTTCCGGAAGATTAATGAAAAAACTCATGATGATAAGTATCCAATACCTAATATCACGGATGTGTTGGATAAGTTAGGTAACTGCCAGTATTTTACTACCCTTGATCTGGCCAGCGGATTTTACCAGGTAGAAATGGATCCTGCTGATATCCCGAAAACGGCATTTAATGTAGAGAATGGACATTACGAATTTTTGCGTATGCCCATGGGTTTAAAGAATTCTCCATCGACATTCCAACGCGTTATGGACAATGTCCTTAAGGACCTTCAGAACGTAGTATGTCTAGTTTATTTAGACGATATTATCGTTTTTAGCACATCCTTACAAGAACATATGACTAATCTTGAAAAGGTTTTTCAAAAACTACGTGAATCGAATTTCAAAATTCAGATGGATAAGTCTGAATTTCTCAAATTAGAAACCGCGTACTTAGGACACGTTATTACAAAGGATGGTATTAAGCCTAACCCTGATAAAATTCTAGCTATTCAGAAATATCCGTTACCAAGAACTCCCAAGGAGATCAAACAATTTCTCGGTTTAATTGGTTACTATAGAAAATTCATCCCTGATTTTGCACGTATAACTAAACCATTCACGCAATGCCTTAAAAAAGGTAGGAAAATTACGGTTAATGCAGAATACATCGGCTGCTTTGAAAAGTGCAAAACACTCTTAACTAATGATCCGATTTTGCAGTATCCTGACTTTAGTAAGGATTTTGTTTTAACAACCGATGCCTCAAATGTAGCTTTAGGCGCGATACTGTCCCAAGGAACTATAGGATCGGACAAGCCAGTCTGTTACGCATCTCGCACTCTTAATGAGAGCGAAATAAACTATAGCACTATTGAAAAGGAGCTCCTCGCAATAGTATGGGCCACTAAGTATTTTAGGCCATATATCTTTGGCAGAAAATTTAAGATAGTTACGGATCATAAGCCTCTTCAATGGGTTATGAACCTCAAGGAACCAAATTCACGTTTGACTCGGTGGAAACTTAAGTTATCCGAATATGATTACACTGTAATCTATAAGAAAGGTCAGAATAACACCAATGCTGACGCTCTTTCTAGGATAGAAATCCACAATGAGGAAACGAGTTCCATGGTCGCAAATGCATCCGAGCGACCAATATCTATTGATGGATCATCTACAACGTCTGTTCATACAAGTAAAGAGAACCCGATCCTCGAAGTTCCAATCGTAGATGAACCATTGAATAAATTCCATAGGCAGTTACACATAACTGTTGTCGGTGATATCAAAAAGCGCACCACAGCATCCAAGCCTTTCGAGACACATACTAGAACCGTTGTTCAAGTATCTATGACCAATTTGGAAAATGATGTTGTAGATGTCATTAAGGAATACGTTAACCCAAAGGTTAAAACCGCGATGCTTATTAACCCACCTTTGTCTATGTATGACGTAATACCCATTATTCAGGAAAACTTTAAGAATTCGTCAATGAATTTAGTACTAGCTAAAACGGAAGTAGAAAACGTTAAGGAATATCTCAAACAACAGGAGATAATTAAGAATTACCACGAAGGTAAAACGAACCATCGCGGGATTACCGAATGTTACTTAGCCCTTTCTAAACGTTACTATTGGCCAAAGATGAAAGATCATATCACGAAATACATTAATGACTGTACTATTTGCGGCCAAGCTAAGTACGACCGAAAGCCTATCAAACAACAATTTAACATAGTCCCACCTGCTACTAAACCCTTTGAAATTGTCCATGTAGATTTGTTCACAGTTCAGAATGAGAAATATTTAACTATAGTAGATGTCTTTTCAAAATATGCACAAGCGTACCGGTTAAGAGATGGCACTGCCATCAGCATTTTACAAGGTCTTATTAAATTTTGCACTCATCATGGTTTACCGTTAACCATTGTTTCGGACAATGGTACAGAATTTACCAACCAGTTATTTAATGAATTTGTCAATATGCATAAAATAATCCACCATAGAACATTACCGCACTCTCCAAATGACAATGGTATAGTAGAAAGGTTTCACTCGACTTTATTAGAACATCTCCGTATTCTGAAGTTACGTAATAAAAATGAAGACATAGTTAACCTCATCCCATACGGTATATTAGCTTACAATAGCTCCATACATAGTTTTACTAAATGTAGGCCGTTTGATATTATAACAGGTCACTTTGACCCCCGCGACCCATTTGATGTGGATCTAACAAAACATCTCATGCAACAATATATTCAAAACCACCGGGAACAGATGAAAGTTGTATATGAGACGATTAACGAATCCTCTCTCGCTACTCGTACTAATATTATCGACAATCTTAATAAGAATCGGGATCCCGAAGTAGAGTATCAACCTCAACAACGTATCTTTGTAAGTAATCCTTTAGCTAGTCGTCAGAAAGTAGCCCCCAGATATACTCAAGATACGGTTCTCGCCGATTTACCTATTCACATATATACTTCACGTAAACGTGGACCCATAGCTAAAAGTCGTTTGAAAAAAGTACCTAAAAGTGCCCAATTGTTGCAGGGTGCTACTGGTCCTGAGTGTTCATTTGATAGCAGCCCAGGAAACCAACCAAGAAATAAAATTTGAGAGTCTAGATGATGGGCCCGGACTACTACCCTTCCGACTCGGAACAACAAGGCTTATAACACACTATCATACATTTGTACAGTACATACGTCTCGATGAAATTAGTGACAAAATTACGGTATTAGAAAATCAATTATCAGACTTTAAGATTAGATTGAAAAATGATACTTATATGCTATATGAACTCCAATTAGAATACCTTTCTAGTAAAATGGTAAAGGTCTTAAGTCATTTAGAATCATTAGAGCCAAATAGAGTAAAAAGAGGTCTCATTGATGGTTTAGGCTCGGTCATTAAGAGCATTACCGGTAATTTAGATGAATCTGATGCTGTAAAGTATAATAATGCTATAAAAATCCTACAAGATAATGATAACCAAATCACTCATGAATTTAATAACCATTTAAGTTTTAGTAAAGAGTGGATGGCCCAACATACTGATATTATGACTAAACTGACAGAAAATCAAGTTAAGATAAATGAAACATTACAAGCACTTTTGGAAAGCGATGCTTATAAGGGAACCAGTCTTATTAGGTACGCTAAATTTGCTCAATGCATAGCTATAATAACTGAAAACGTAAATGATATTTTAGATGAATTAATTAGATTAGAGAATATGTTAGCTTTCATCCGCGCGTCAAGTACGCATCACTCCATGATTAATATTAAAGTTTTAAATTATATGATAAATAGGTTAGTTACAATTTATGGTAAGGGACAAGTTCTCGACTTAGAACTAAGACAATATTACGATCTTATAAAACCTGGCTATTATTTCCTAGGCAGTCAGATAGTAATTATTTTTAAAATTCCTATATTTGCTGTAGATAGTTATGATCTTTACAAATTGTCTGTAGCTCCTAATAAGCAAAGGCAGGCCCTCATCCCTCCTTATCCATTGATAGCAACCAACAGGAAAGGTTATGTGTACATAGAGGCTGAATGCCCGAAGTACGATGACTGGTATCTTTGTGGAGAGAAGATGGATCATCAACTTCGTCAAACACCGGATTGCACTCAAAATCTCATCATCAACCAATCACTGGACAAGACCTGCGAGATGTCTACAGTAACCCTATCGAGAGTAGCCATGGAAGAATTAGACGAAAAACACTACGTCATTTCTTTCCCCAATGTGACAAAGATTCATACTGTATGCGGAAAAGAAGATTACAACGTATTGAATGGCAGCTATCTAGTAACTGTTCCTGTGAACTGTTTCCTGCACACTTCTGAATTCACTATCACAAATACAAATGATCAAGTACAAGGACGACCATTGAAGATAATGCACATCCCTTATGAAAATCAGGAAGCTAATACAAATCAAATACATCTGAACTCAATCAATCTCAAGAAATTACACGATGCTCAACACAGATTGATGGCACAACCTGCTCTACGTGTGGAACAAATTCCATCTTCATCCTTGTACCATACAACAATTCCGCTCTATACTATAATACTACTGAGTGGATTTGCACTAGCGATATACTTGATCGCACAACGTTACAACATATTCAAATGCAAGTATACTGAAAACCCTCCTATGGAACCCATCTATTCACAACCTGATGAAAAACCTGAAACATCGAAGCAGCAGCAGTCAGCAATATTTTCTCATCTCAAGATTCAAAAATAATTGCTGTTCTGAAGGGGGAGGTGTTATAGTATTCACTAATATATAATTTGCTATGCAAGCAGCGACGCATAACAAACTTGTATAGCCTACGTGACTGCGAACAGCCACGAGTCGTCGAGTCAGCACTACGTCGCCGTGGAAATGAGGACGCTGACACAGCAGCGGAAACATTTCCAACATTTCATTATTAATTAAAACATAATTGTATTCATTCTATATCTTACATCGATTAGATTCACTCATATTGTTAGCTTAAAAGAATTAAAGTTTTATTTTATTAAATTAATCTTGGTTTTTTTTGGGTCCTTCGGCTGTGACATTCATAATTAGCATATTAAATAAAATAACTCACAATGTTTTAGAATAACAAACCACCATGACATTTAGGGAGTGGTTATACTTCCAGTTGAAGTATACTTCCTTATTGTCCTTCGGGTGAATGATAGCATGAGAAATTTGCATTTCCTGGGGTTTTAGGGTGATGATGGTCATCACCCTAAAACCCCAGGAAATGCAAATTTCTCTATGAATCTAAAACAACATTATTACCTAACCTTTTGGTTTGAGTTTGTGAATTACATTCATAATGTTCTTATTTTGTTGAAAGTGTAAACCTTATCAGAATAAACTGAAAGTTATAAAAATAACCTTACTTACCTCTTTGAAATTTTATCTCAATCTGAGTGAGTTCTTAGAAAAAATATTTTGTACATATTTTCTCAAGATGTGAGGCGATTTAGCAAATTTGTGACTGCCATCAGACAATCCGTCGGTCTGTGATAGGTTAAGAGAGCTGTTTTCCCTATATTGCCTTGATAACTGCCGCTCCGCTCACATAGAATGCTGCCAGTATCTGTAAGACAAGTGCTTGTTAGAAACTTTTAAGTTAGGTAGTTAAATATATCACCCAGCTCATTTAATAGAAGTAGGCATGTGATTTGTACATCATTGAGAAGGTGGCTTATATATTAAAAAGCCTTGATTCTAAATTCTATGTTTGTTTTAATGTGTTGTAAGGTTCCTGATTTCTGGAGGCACAGCAGTAACTCTTTTTGTGGATGCCATAAGCGTGATCAAGTTCTTGCAAAGCATTGTGATATTGGCCTTATAAGTGGCAATTATCTAGTGAAATAACTTTGAGTAGGTACTGTTGTTAGAGCTTTAAAAGGGTAAGTAGGTAATAATAGTTTCGGAACAAGGTTATACCTATAGGTTTTATACGTTTCAAAGGATGAAATTATCTGAGAACGGAGTCTCCGGTAGCAGCATGGGCCTGCTTAAGTCCCTCTGCATCCTCCACTCTATCCTTCCTCTTGACTTTAAGCGTTTATCCTCCGCAAATCCCAGCAAATACGCTCTCGCCATTTCACGCTCAGTACACATGAAATATACAAAAAAATACGAAAACCAAGAAACAGCACTTAATATTTACGCAAACACTATGAGAATATAACAATAAAATGCAAAAACTATACAAAATATGATAAATTTAGCTGAAGAAGGGAGCACATTAGTCCCCGGCTTCATTTGACATTAGCGAAACTTAATCGTTTTCGTTTTTTTTTTTTTTTTTTCTTACGTGATACCAAAAAATGATAATCATGTGTCAAAAACATAGGGTTTTCATTCATTCAGTGGTCTTTAGTGGTAATCGTTTGACTGGTGGTCGTGTGACAGTTACGTGATACCACGATGATCACCAAAACTTAATCAGACTTCAAAATGACATTAGTACGATTACCACCAAACTTAGGAAATAGACCCGCTGCTTGGTTACCTACTCATAAAGTATTCATGAACTATTTTTTTTGATAAAGAGAAAATTAATAAATAGATAACCCGTCAATATTACATAATATTAAGTAATTACTTCGTGTCAAAAGTACTGTTTATAGGCCTGTGTTTGACCGCGATCTCACCATGGTAGTGATGATGCGGCCGAAGGTGGTAAGCACACAAAGCCTAGAAGGAACTGGCTCTCAAGTGCAGCTGTTGGAACACACGATAGGTGCTTGGCAGATTTTCAACTTGAGGGTGGGGTACCACCGTGCTATGGTTTCCTCACGATGTTTTCCTTCACCGAAAGCTCAAGCTCATTGTAGGATTCGAACCCGGGACCTTCGTTTCAGTATCTGACGTCATTAACACTAGAGCTATCATCGACTTAAATATTAATAAAGTTTTAAAAAAAAATACAAAAAAATATGTTGGTTTTGAAATAGAAAGGTAAAAAGCCTGATCCTAATCCTAACTAATATTATAAATGCGAAAGTGAGTTTGTTTGTTACGCCTTCACGCCTCAACTACTCAACGGATCATCATGAAATTTGGCATGCAGATAGCCTATGGTAGAGAAGGACATAGGCTACTTTTTTTTATCCCAGAACGCGGGTGAAACTGCGGGGGACAGCTAGCAAGAATATAATTCATTTCATCTGAGGGATGGCTCAGCCAAATATCAACTAGCAACTTTGGACTCGTTAGATAGACGCGCTCGAAGGATAATTGACGATACCGACCTAACGAGCAAGAAACTGAAAAACCTGGATCATCAGCGTCAGGTTGCAAGTTTGACGGTATTCTACAGATTGTTTCACGGAGAATGCGATAAAGAACTCCATAATCTTGTCCCTCCATCCCCGTTCTTCTATCGGACCACTAGGCGTCGGGGGGGTCTCCATCGCTTCGTCGTCGACATTCCGTCTTGCCGTACCAAGCGTTTCACTTCCTCTTACCTTATACGCACGGCCAAGTTGTGGAATGCTCTCCCGGACAACGTGTTTCCAGACACTTATAACATGGGTTTATTCAAGGCCAGAGTGAACAGGCATCTTATGGGTACGCGCGGTCCACCCTAGACTACATCTTCGCTTACCATCAGGCGGGATTGCGGTCAGGCGCAAACCTATTTAATATAAAAAAAAAATTACCTTAAGATGAGATGATGATGATGATTAATTTTACCTTATTATGATGAGTATCCTTTCGCAAAAAGACGCGTTACCTAACTCATGACAAATGAGTACAATTAATATAATCCAGGGCACGCACCATCACTCGGCTGTCAATAAACAAGCAATTATTACTTGATTTATAATAACCTATTATTTAATGTCTATATTTATTGGCAACATAATTGTTACAAATTAACTAGTTTGGTTTTGTGGCACCACTTGAGGGAGTATCGTTTTTTTTTCGTAATATTCAACATATTTTGGTAATTCAAATAATTTACAGCTAACATCAAAATGTGGATATGTATTACTAAAATATGCTGTGATAACTGAACGAGAAATTATGACCAAAACAAAAAAAGTTGCATGATATTTTCTTTTAACAAAAAGTAGTATATGACAGGTGGAGACTTCGAGATGGCATATTTTCAAAACCTAGGTTAGTCATGCTGAACAACTTTTACTATGGGATAATGGGACCAATAGTGAACACACAAAAAAATATTTTTGAGAATTCGGACTAACCCAACATAGGTTTCGAAAATATGCCATCTCGAAATCTCTACCCAGTATATTATATCAGTTATCTGGTTTCCATAGTACAAGCTCTGCTTAGTTTGGGATCGGATGACCGTGTGTGAGGAATGTCCCAGGATATTTATTTATTTGTGTACATTACGATCTTTTTAGCGAGATACATTTACTTTTTCGACTTTTTATACGAAATTACGCAGTTTTTTTGGTATTATCGAATTGCATCTGTCTTACAAACCTTTATGCCAAATATTTTTGTTGTGTTACGTAAACACCATTTGTTTTTTTTAATGTAAAATGCTGAATCTCAACATAGCTCATGACTCCAAAGTTGTAATTACATACAAGATAGGTTATTTATATCCCATAAAAAACGTACCACAGATATAAGTGGAAGCTAGTCATAATATTTCACCAAAACAGGACACAAACTGCTCCTAATATGAATGGGACATAGGATTACATAATGAAATAGCCGGCTCTTCTCAGCAAATGCAACCTTCCGAACCGGTATTAGAGTATTAGAGTCAGACTTTTCATGAGTGCCTGCGAAGGTCTATTTGAATAAATGATTTTGAATTTGAATTTGGATTGAATTTGAAAAACACTGTGAAAACCATCTCGAGTAATCATAAAAGATAATATGTAAAAGCCTTTAATAATAATAGCCTTTTTCGCTAATTGTATTTTTACGAAACGACAAACATAGGTATATTTTTTAAACTAGATACAATTATAATATATTATTTAACAAGACCACCTGCCGTGCGTTAGTTATGTCGGACATTAGTTATTTCATTTTATAATTTATTGGAGTCATGGCGTCAAATTAGTAACACTTGTTTTGCAAAATATTTTAATTCTTTCACTATTTAAGTCTCGCTATACGTAACCAATTAAATTGAGTCAAAAATATGCCCACAGAATTTATGTTTTAGGAATAAAAACTTTGCCGTTGAATTCGGAACCCCGTTTAATTCGTATACCCTTTTTTTGGGCGGTGCAAAAGCTATGTGCTTACCAAAAATAATTATTTAATGCGGGTACCCTTTATTGCGGCTTTTAAGCGACATGCCCATCGATATAGAAGTAAGTGTTGATCGAAGGACTGTCCCGAAATTAATGTAGATACTATGAAAAGTTGATGAAGATGAGCAGAAATGTATTGGTAATGACCTCCTTGCAACTGTTCGATTTAATCAATATTAAGAAATAGAAAGACGGTTCGCTCACTTCCCTCCAATATGGCGAGGAGGGCGATGGCTGCCACACGCGTCATACTTGTGAACAGGTGCTGCTTGTGGGGGCTGGTCTGCTTAAGTTTGCTATTTATTTACTTATTAAATATTTATTCAGTCTACTTTGTAATTTTGCCGCCGCGCCGGGGCACGCAATTGTTTTCAGTGCGATTAGAATGTAAATATTATGTAATGAATCTAAGCTTGTTTTGAAAAGAGTAATTGCTGAGTTTATTGCCGGCTCTTCTCAGCAAATGCAACCTTCCGAACCGGTATTAGAGTATTAGAGTCAGCCTTTTCATAAGTGCCTGCGAAGGTCTATTTGAATAAATGATTTTGAATTTTGAAACTTCAAAGCATTCTTAATTCAATATCTCGCCCACGCGTTCCAATTTCAAATAATTTACATAGTATCGATGTTTGTAAACGCACTTGGATGAAATCGGGGTACAATATAGCGTTAACATTTGGTGTTTTAGTTATTATGGCACATTACCTTGCGGTCGGCGGCTATCTTCGTAAACGCGCGTCGTCATTTCAAATGTGAGTTATTTCCATCGCTCTGTGGTTGTTCCGATCTGCGCATGATGCCGACTTACGAATGTTATAGAAATATTTGTTTATTTTAATTTTTCAATGCAATGATTGGTCGATTTTTTGGAACTTTGGAGAGAGGTAGAGCATAGCTTTTAGTAACCGCTTACCATCAGGCGAGCCGAATGCTTGTTTGCCGACTTATTGTATTTGTAACTACACCACCAATTGTCACCTTACAATATTACGTGCCACCTTACTATATTACATGTCACCTTACTATATTGCATGTCACCTTACTATATTATTACATGTCACCTTACTATATTGTATGTCACCTTACTATATTACATGTCACCTTACTATATTGCATGTCACCTTACTATATTATAACATGTCACCTTACTATATTGCATGTCACCTTACTATATTATAACATGTCACCTTACTATATTGCATGTCACCTTACTATATTGCATGTCACCTTACTATATTATTACATGTCACCTTACTATATTGTATGTCACCTTACTATATTACATGTCACCTTACTATATTGCATGTCACCTTACTATATTATAACATGTCACCTTACTATATTGCATGTCACCTTACTATATTGCATGTCACCTTACTATATTGCATGTCACCTTACTATATTATAACATGTCACCTTACTATATTGTATGTCACCTTACTATATTACATGTCACCTTACTATATTGCATGTCACCTTACTATATTATAACATGTCACCTTACTATATTGTATGTCACCTTACTATATTACATGTCACCTTACTATATTGCATGTCACCTTACTATATTATAACATGTCACCTTACTATATTGCATGTCACCTTACTATATTATAACATGTCACCTTACTATATTGCATGTCACCTTACTATATTGCATGTCACCTTACTATATTATTACATGTCACCTTACTATATTGTATGTCACCTTACTATATTACATGTCACCTTACTATATTGCATGTCACCTTACTATATTATAACATGTCACCTTACTATATTGCATGTCACCTTACTATATTACATGTCACCTTACTATATTGCATGTCAGCTTACTATATTATTACATGTCACCTTACTATATTGTATGTCACCTTACTATATTACATGTCACCTTACTATATTGCATGTCACCTTACTATATTATAACATGTCACCTTACTATATTGTATGTCACCTTACTATATTACATGTCACCTTACTATATTGCATGTCACCTTACTATATTATAACATGTCACCTTACTATATTGCATGTCACCTTACTATATTATAACATGTCACCTTACTATATTGTATGTCACCTTACTATATTACATGTCACCTTACTATATTGCATGTCAGCTTACTATATTATTACATGTCACCTTACTATATTACATTGACATGTAATATAGTAAGGTGACATGCAAAACTTTACCTAAAATCATATCGTCGATGCTTTCGTAGCTCCTAGTATTGGAGCCAAGGTTTTTGTTTGCCCGAACAGTATTGGTGCGTTTGCGCGGATAGCTTGCGGCCGAAGTTAAGTGGTACCGATGCTCGGTTTGTTTTTGTAAGGTACTGCACTCGGTTCCCGTGTTTATTTATTGACGGTTTATTGTGCAAAAACGTTTGTTTGTTGTATTGAATTTATTTACGACAAAAAGCGAGTTGTTTGATTTTACACTTGACTTTTTAGTTGTAAAATGTTGTTGGTAATATTGATGTGAGGCAAGGTCATTTTATATGTAAGCGTAGCTTTGGAAGTTAAAGAATAACATTTATGATCATACAAGTTTCTTGCCCCGTAGTTATGTCTGTTTCTGTTTTTTCTTCTGATCTGTGTATGCTTTTCTATAATATAGATAGCATAGCATACAAAATTCATCCTCTATAATCATATTATGATTATACAGGATGAATTTTTCAATTAGGCGTGGATGGCCAAACCCTAAAGTATATGTAATAGCGGAAAATGCTCGAAGGACTCTCGAGGCTTTTTTTTTTAGTGACGTCGTCATCCTACAATGGCCTTGAGCTTTCAGTCAAGGAATACATCGTGAGGAAACCATAGCACGGTGGCAGGATACTTTGTAGTACCAATCTGGCTGGCTTCCACCCTCAAGTTGAAAATCTGTCGCCAAGCACGTATCGATGTGTTCAGACAGCCGCACTTGAGAACTAGTTCCTTCTAGGCTTTGTGTGCTTACCACCTTTGGCCACATCATCACTTACCTTGGTGAAATTGCGGTCAAACACAGGCCTATAAACAGAAAAAAAGAGACGGGAATAATGCGTTGTTTTTGATTAAAAAAAAACACATTCTATATTATTGCACCATCTCATAGTATCTACTTATAAAAGGATCAAACTTCCCAAAAGTAATGTTAGATGAAAACTAAAGAAATGGTCTTATTTTTTAAGAAAATACTATTTTATTTTCTTAAATTACTTATTGAACCACTCGTGGTGTAGCAGGATTAGCCGTTCCTAATGGATCGGTAAAGTTAAGCTACCACCGTCGTGGTAGCGTTTCCGTGCTTCGAAAGGCACGTAAAGCAGTTGGTCCCGGTTATCACTTAATTATGATAGTCGTTAAGGTAGTTTGAGGCCTCCTAGGCGGCTTGAAAACTCAAACAGTAGGTTGACCACTAGCCTACCTCCAGCGATCCGCAGTGGGCACGCGTGGTGGAGTATCTGCCCATTCCCTTTCACCCTGATTTGTGAAAGGAGGCTTTTGCTCAGAAGTGATTTGGGATTTGGCCATCCACTTGTAAAATTAACCCTGTATATTCTATGGGTTCGATTCCCACTCAGCATAGACCATTGTATAAAAACATGTTTTTATTGTTCAGAGTCTCCATCTCTTGAGTACCAGCGACGAGTACTCTGGCGGCGTAACCTACCGCAGATGGTCTCTGACGCTTCGTAAGGGGTTGCCAGGTATAGTGTGCCATCTTTTATGACCGAGAGGTTGGTAGAGGTGGCCACTATAGAAAATCTCAGTAGTCAAAAGGGATACCCCCTTTTGACTACTGAGATCCAGAGTCTCTAAGCACGTATCAGTTCCAGCAGTTGCACTTGAAATCTAGTTCCCTTTTAGACATTACATGAAAACATTAGCCATCTTCTTCAATAAAAACGATGAGTTTGTGGTCAACACTTTCCATAGTAAAAATAATCGAATAAAATTCAATCATTAGGTAGAATTTACAATGAATAGCCCGTGACCTTTGCCCAGCTGTGGGCAACAGCTTATTAGCTTTCATTGCCTCTAAAATATCAATCGAAGCTCATGATTAGTTTCCGGTCACACGATGTTAATAAAAAAAATAACTTAAACCACAATATGCCTTTTTACATCGCTTGTTACAAGGAATGGGCGGGGAAAAGGTCAGACATACGATCGATTAGACTGATTCTTACTTAGATTATGTAGTAAAGTTAAATAAATAAACGAACTAGAAATAAACTAACGATGATAAAGACTAACCCCCTTACTCATAAAACTTTATTTAACTAATATACTGTTTAAAGGGTCACGTACATAACGTCACTCTATTGTCATTGTCAAATAATATGACATTATTTACGTGACCATTTAATCAGTATATTAGTTAAATAGCGCTGTATGAGTAAGGGGGTAACCCCCTTATTCATAATGAAGTTATCAAACGTTGGTTAGCTAAAATTCTGAAGTCTTTATCTGACACGTGACATTTGGTGATTGAAAGAGTGAGACGGAGGACACTATTACACTGATTTAGTTAAAAAGCGATTATGAATAAGGGGGTTATACTTATACACAAAATAGTCAGTCAGTTGTGATTTATATGACCTTTCTATTGAAGTGATTTTTCAGAAAGCTTTTAGCCAGCATTACTGTTTATAAAAAAAAACATGTTTCCTGCGCAATGCAGTATTATACCTCTCAGTTGAAGCTTGTGAAATAAACAGAAAAATAAATTGATTTTACAGACGTAGTATTTAAGCAAGTAAACTTACAAGTCACCTTTCCACTTGTCAGAGTTCCAAAAAACATACTTGTAATATTTAAACAACAATTAACCAATCAGCGAAATTTCGACAAAACCAATGATACAGTTATCCGTTATGTACAAAAAAATGGCGCTTCACTTAAAATTATTAAACCTCTTCACAAACTTATCACCAACAATCAAAACAACGAATTTAAACCTTATTTCTTTGTAAATAAAGTACAGGCATTTGTATTTTTTATTATTGCAGCTCCGCATTCGCAAACGAGATAATTATTCATATTTCGAATACAACCAAATATTTAAATTGCAAACAGAACTTTCCTTACGGGGACGTACCAATGACTGTATTTTTAAGTTTTTTTTTTACAATAAACAAATCTTTTTTTGAGGCACGGCACGCACTCGTTTTGAAATCAATGTCAGTTTGAAAATAAAATATGAATTTGCTAGATTCATTCACATATTTTCTTTGTATGTCAAAGAAAAAGATTGATTGTGAATCAACCTCACGACACGGTTCCACTTTCGTAAACTACAAATTAAAAGTAAAACGGTGAAAATATTATGATTAAATTCATTATGTTACTAGACATCGTTTCGGCTCAAACGATTTAAATTATTTATTGTATTTTAAACCAATTGACTGGTCACGAACGTGAAGAAATTACGGAACTACACGCTTTGGTTTTTGATGTTTTTTTCGAGGAAACATCGTTCGATATTTGAATGTTGCATTGATTTGTTATATGCTAAATTTGTTTCCGGAATTATGTTATTGTTTACGCTAATCGATTATCGAATTAGCATTTGAAATAATCGATTATTTGTATCAAACTTAATTTGATATTATTTCCGTACCTACTAGACTATATTCATCGATGAAAAATCTCAGAAGGTACCTTTCAAGTTCGGCGAAGGGAAACATTCTGATGCAACTAGGGTTGCCATCCGGGTTTCCCCGGATTTGTCCTAGTTTAGAGGGCGTCCGGAAAGCGTCCGGGCGGGGTTTCATATATAGACTGGGTTTAAATATTTTAAGTCTGATAAATAATGACTAAATTTAATTTTAATGTCTTTAATAAAAAGTTGTGTGTTTTTATTATACGGTACCGACTAAGTTTAAAAAAAACCTATTGACATTTCCGGTTCTGGGTTCCAAAATCCGGGATTTTGGCGTCTTGTCCTGGTTGCTAAATTTGAGAGATGGCAACCCTCGATGCAACCATAGCACAGTGGTAGAATACTTTGTAAAGCCCGCCTAGTTGTCTACTATTTTCTAAATAAACAAATATTGTCAGCAATCACCTAATGGTATGTTCCAGCAGATGCACTTGAGAGCCAGTTCCATTCTAGGCTTTGTGTCCTTACCTTTGATCACACCGTCACTTACCATGGCGAGATTGACTATCAGTTATCAGTTTTCCATAGAACAAGCTCTGCATAGATAGCAGTGAGTGAAGATGACGGGATTTTTTGATTTAAATATTCTTTGATATTTGACATTCCAATTTTAAAGAGCATTGCACCGTAGACGGAGAATTACAGATAGACAGGCCAAGATACGCATATGTCAACACGTGTATGTGTGAGCAGGACTAAGCGTATTTCTTTGTCCCTATCTAGCGTACAGGTTGTTATTGTTTGACCTCAGTGTCGTTGAGGCCAAAAAAGTTTGTGTATTATGATATTTTTTTATGAGAGCAGTGAAACTGTAAAACCCTAAATTGTATGTTATTTGTGACTTTGTATCAGCCTTGCTAGACGACCCTATTTTTAGCCCAAGATTGAATGTTCCATGTTTTGAATGACGGTGAAATCATTTTTGGACGTAAAAATCGAAAATTATAAAGACTCCACTGCACAGAAATGGCACCAGCTTTCCCGTGACGCGTCTTAAACAATTAAACAATTGTTTTGTCATTAGCTGTAAAAATAATTAGTGTTCCGCGCAAAAAAATTCAAACCGTTCGCGGGTGAAACCGCGGGGGTCTGCTAATCTATACATATAAAATGCTTTGTCCTGAATGACTGAGAATCAACGCACAGCCTAAACCACTGATCGTAGAGACCTGCAACTTTGAGGGTGTGTTCTTTTTATGACGTAGACATCCGATAAGAAAGGATTTTCCGAAATTCTACCCCTAAGGGGGTGAAAAACGGGGGTAAAGGGAACAACGTGATTCCTTGGTCGGATCTACTTCAAATTTTGCATAAACATTCTTTACCAGAATTGATGGAAGACGTGTATCGTATTTTATTGAAACTCATCGCCTAACGGGGTTAAAAAGGGGTAGAAAGTAATTTTAGGGGCCATTTTCATCGAAGTTGATATCAATACTCCTTAGTGTTTTTGATTTAAATATTCCACATTTGACATTCCAATTTTAAAGAGCATTGCACCGTAGACGGAGAATTACAGGTAGACAGGCCAAGATACGCATAATGTCGCATATGTCAAAACGTGTATGTGTGAGCAAGACTAAGTGTATTTCTTTGTCCCTATCTAGAGTACAGGTTGTTATTGTTTGACCTCAGTGTCGTTGAAGCCAAAAAAGTTTGGGTATTATGATATTTTTTTATGAGAGCAATGAAACTGTAAATTGTATGTTACTATGTATCAGCGTTGCCAGACGACCCGATTTTTAGCCCAAGATTGAATGTTCCGCGCGTGACAGGTTCCCGCTCTTCGAGGATTACTCGACGGCGACGGTGAAATCATTGTTGGACGTAGAAATCGAAAATTGTAAAGACACCACTGCACAGAAATGGCACCTGCTTTCCCGTGACGCGTTTTAAACAATTGTTGTGTAATTGGCTGTAAAAATAATTAGTGTTCCGTGCAAAAAAATTCAAACCGTTCGCGGGTGAAAACACGGGGGTCTGCTAGTAGGTATATATTTATAGTGTTGTGAGGAAGTCGCTCAGAGCCGCTTACATTTTATTTTTTAATTGCTAGCCTGTAACCATAGCTATCGGCATGCACAATAGTGCATTTTGCGCAGTGAATGCGTATTGTCTACCTTCTAGTGGTGTTTAAACAACTTCGCTTCTTTGATATGACATAGAGATGTTAATGCCTATCTTAGATACAGACGATTTATTATATAATTATTAACCCCTTTACTCATAAAGCGCTATTTAACTAATATACTGATTAAATGGTCACGTAAATAATGCCACATTATTTGACAATGACAATAGAGTGACGTTATTTACGTGACCCTTTAAACAGCATATTAGTAAAATAACGTTTTATGAGTAAGGGGGATAATCTTTATGTCTTTATGAATAACCATAATTAAAGTTCTACCATATTATGCTATAATAAGCAAGTAATTATTTAAATTCAATAACCTACAGTTTTGATCCAGTCCAATGTAAATTTTAGTATTTCTGAGTACTGATGCACATGAGATTTGTTCAATTCATTTATTACAAACATTATGAGTATTGCTTACTTCAAACACACCAAATCAACTATCGTCACACCGATAAAACATTTCCATATTTTCCACAACCAAATCATAGTACTTCGACAATCTTTATCGCTCACCGAAACCGCCCCTTCTCCTTTCACAATAAGGTTCAAAACCACTTGAAACTATTTGGTATTAGTACAAAAAAAACTTGAACATCAACGGTAGCCTGAGAGGATGGTCGAGCGAGTCGGGGACAAATCGCTAATTTACATATAACAAATACTAGAGTCACGTTTTCAGTAAAAATGGTATGTTTCGGGATAGAGGTGGTGGGTTTGCGACTACGGTGGTATATTGTGGGGGGAATGTGGAATATCGAAGTTAGATATCATCCTTTGGAAGTGCTTGGTGTTATGCTGGGGTATTTTCAGGTTCTCCTTTACTGTCCTGTTCTTTAGATTTATGTATATAACGTGTGAAGATACATCCTTTTTGTTCAGAGGTTCAGCTCGAAATAAATTACTCAAAAATTCAAACCAATGTGCTTCAAAATGTATTGAA
The DNA here is from genome assembly GCA_947623365.1 of Achlya flavicornis. NCBI lineage: Eukaryota > Metazoa > Arthropoda > Insecta > Lepidoptera > Drepanidae > Achlya > Achlya flavicornis. The sequence continues at coordinate 15,140,839 of OX392477.1, read as the reverse complement.
TTAAAATCATGTATGTGTCACAAGCATCTATGAGCAGCGCTTGTGGTGTAGCATGATAAGCCGTTCTTAATCGATCGGCAAGTAAAGCTACCACCGCGGCACCGTCGTGGTCGGTACCTGGATGGGTGACCGCCTAGTGTTATTCACAAATCGAGCGTTTCCGTGCTTCGGAAGGCACGCAATGCCGTTGGTCCCGATTATCACTTAATTGTGATAGTCGTTAAGCTATTTGCAGGCCTTCTAGGCGGCTTGAAAACTCCAACAGTAGTTTGACCGCTAGCCTACCTCCACCGACCCGCAGTGGGCACGCGTGGTGGAGTATCTGCCCATTCCCTTTCACCCTGATATGTGAAAGGAGGCCTATGCTCAGCAGAGGGACATGATGTGCCAGTGTGTCGTAAGAATTTTGTGCGTATTTTTCATTGAACTAAAGTATCAGTTCAATGTGTTTTTTAAAATCTATTTCATGATGTACAAAGTCTTTATGTTGCATAAATAAATTGAAACAAGCTTGTCAGTACCTACTACTACCTACTGAATAGAAGTCATTTAAAATAACTCGGCATACCTTTTTTTTTTTTTTTTTTATTAGCGTGGGGAAATCCTCATAGGATACCCTACCGCCCTGGGGGGGAGCGGCCAGGTTATGCCGGACTTTTACCGGCTAAAACCCCGCGGTGGTCGCCACCTGCGCTATATAGAGGGGGGCGGGCTCTCGTGTTGAACGCGTACCTGCTCACCCCTCCAAGCGCGGCGCTTAGATAGCTCGTCCCGGGGGAAGTCTGACACCTCCCAGCACCCTCGCTGTGCTATCGCACGATGAGTCGTGACCACATCGACCCATCGTCCTCCTTGGGGTCGCTTCTGGGCGCACAGAGCCCCCGCTCTGATTGCCCACGACCCCAAAGGCCCCGTTTAGTCACCTTTTACGACAGGCAGGGGAAAACCGTAGCTGTTAAACTCGGCATACCTACCTAGGTAAATAAATGACTTCTATTCAATAAGTTATATCACTTTCACACAGTCAAGTCAAGTCAGTCACTGTCCGTAAATGATGGCCGCTCTACGAAAACTTTTCACAGACTTTTTGAGACAACTTGACATACGTACACATCAGTGGCGTGCATTGGTTTTCGGACTAGGTAGGCAGAAGAAATCTTGGCCATACACGCCTAAATATGGCTCTTAGATAGATCATGTTTTTTGACCAGATTCGTAAAATTGTTTAGGTCAGCGTATAATTCCACACACATTTGGTATGATTCATTAGCAAACAAAATACATAATAACAGAATAATAGATTCGAATAACAGCACCCAGGTAGCCAGGTGTTTTTAATAAACATAATATTCTGTGTTAAAATGTCTAAGATTTTTACCTTTGTTTTGAATCCATGAATGTTTTGGAGTTGGTCTACAAGTTACCTACTATTTTCAACAAACGAAAACTGACTAAAGGACTAATTAATCAATACATTTTGGATCTTCACCACAAAATTTCTTCATTTCACAGAGATACACTTCGCAAAATCACAATAAGTAAATAACAACAACACTGCATACAATAACGATACAATGCCAGCCAAACCATAAACAAACCAACACAAATAAATTGCGGAGTTATATTTGAGTTGCGCTAATGTTGGTAAACTGTAGTTTTTTTAATTTGGATGGGTTACCTTACTTACAACAGAGTAGGTAAGGTTACTTTTGGTCCATAAATCGCGAATGTCAAATGTCTGTATGCTACGCATAGCAAAAGCGTGATTTATGCTTTCGTCGTATTATCTTAAAGAAGTGTGTGTGTGTATGAATATGCCGAAATCGTTTTAGTGTGCGTGAATTTGAGAGGCGAACTTGCAAGTGCCTGCGCGGCAAAGTTTGAAATTTTGTATTGAATGTTAGGTTAGAATTTTTATTCAAAGTGATAATGTAGTTTGATTGAATCAAAATATTATTGTATTGAATCTTATGAGGTAGGCATTGCTTATTTGCCTATATGGAGTGCACGCCACTGGTACACATATTAATTTAATTTCAATACACTGGTGTACTTGTATTGATATTTAATGGACGACACGCATTACACAACATATACTAACTTTCACTCTGTTGAAATCCAAAAATATATTACTTTGTAAAATGCAAAGAGCACGCAACTTCATTTTGCAAGTTCCCAACAAAAAGCCCTTTTAATCTGTAGTGTTTCATCTATTTTACATAATAAAACCTAAACTAAACTCAAAGTTGCAACACTAAAATCATAAATTCGTTCACACAATCTTGCTTATATTAAAATGTTATTTACCACAGTGTTGGGTACTGGCAGGTCAGCTGGAGCGAGGTCGCGGGGTCGCAGATACAAATCTAGCGATTGTAATAGATATTGTGCTCATTTCGGTCTAGATTGTAAAATGTATGGTGCGTCCGATGCTTCGCGAAGCGAGCACGAGCCGAGCCTCGAACTAACAGGATTCGTTCGATGTTCGCGTAGCGTGGACATACTTTAGGCCTTATTACACTAATAAGAGTAAGCAAGATAGTCTGTCTAATTAGACAGACCGAGTGGGTTCGGCCGTGCTTGCTTGCTGAATATCGCGTGGTGTAATAAAACTTAGCAAGCAGACCATTGTGGTGTGCACAACCCAAGTAGCATAACAAGCTGTTTAAAGGCTGTATTAAAGTTCGTTCTTATACTGAAAGCTGAATATTCAGGCTGTACAAAGGCTGTATAAGCGCTTATACAGACCTTATAAGTGTAAAAATTAAATTATTAAAAGAAACAAAAAACCCGACTGCGTAAAACAGAAATTAACTGAAAAGAGAAAAACAAGCTGTTTAATCTATATAATTTTGAATATAACTTGAATTTTATAAGGTATTGCAGTCGGGGACAAACCAATAACTTAAATATGTGTTTTTTTTTGTAATATTTGTTTATCCCCGACTGCAATACCTTATAAAATTCAAGTTATATTCAAAATTATATAGATTAAACAGCTTGTTTTTCTCTTTTCAGTTAATTTCTGTTTTACGCAGTCGGGTTTTTTGTTTCTTTTAATAATTTAATTTATTTCAGTCTTTTTAGTTTTATACAGAATGAGTTGTAAGTATTATTAAGTAAATGAGCGGTACGGTAAAGTAACGCTAACAACCATCGCAACTCTGTGAGTTACGTACGGTAACCGCTCATAGTACCTACTTACTGTCCTTGCATTAAAAATGGTTTTTTGCAGTTTACGTCAAAACGGTAGAATAAAAGTATTACAATATATACATATATGGAAAGGGCTGTTCACAAGCTTTCATTTGATACCCATATTGTTACAATAACGTAATTTTTGTTTTTAATACCCCCCCTCTTTTTTTATCCGTAGACGCCATATAAAAATAATATACCCTATGACACTCCCACAGTTCAGACGAATCTAACGATACCTCATATGCTTAAATCCATCAAGCCGTTTAGGCTGCAGAGCGTGCCAAAGAAATAGACATACATACATACATACATACTTACATACATACATACACTCGAAAAACATAACCCTCCTTCCGGGTCAGTCGGGTAAAAAGGGCCCACATTACACAGCTTATTTCGTTATTGGAGCTGTATAGAGGCTGTATAAACAAAAGACAAGTATAAAAGCTGTATTAGAGCTGTTATTAGGTGTATAGAGCAGCCTATACTCTACGGATATCCTCTTTTACGTATCTTGTAAGAATAAGAGTTCTAAATAGGCTGTTGAAGAGAATTATGTGAGAATAAAATAAATAAAACTATTTACGATGCCATAAGAATGCGAATGAAAAGAATGCCTTACTGAATGGCGACATAATATTTAATAAATGGAAAGGCTAAAATCTTGAACATGGATATCTGATGCTGTTAATTGATGAATACAATGTGCAAATTTTAATTTATTGTGAACCTGTGTATGTTTTCCGTCAAAATATTCACGCGCCAACAAAATAATCAAGCCAAAGTAAAGAAATTATACTAAATACAGTAAATAAGTGTTTGTTTTTAAGGTTAGAATAAAAATATATTTATAAATAATAGATATGAGTACACATGATCATTATTCAAGCTGATAACCATGATACGGCTATAGTTATTATCAAATATTCCTTTAATTGTAATTTAAATGTTGTTATTGTAAAAGTAAAAATGTCGACAATTTGCTATACAGCCTAGACGATATTTGGAGTGTGTTATAAGTCTTAGTAGCTGTACTAAGCAAGTTATGAACGTTTATTGCTGTATTAAGTAAGTGAACACATGCTTAATACAGCCTGTATACAGCTTTAACGATAAAACCAGCTTGAAGTGTCAGAAAATACTTAAGGCTGTATGGTAGAGTTATAATATCTGTTTAAGAACCCTAAGCTGACGCGGATCCCTTTATACAGCCTGTATACAGCTTTAACGATAAAACCAGTTTGAAGTGTCAGAAAACACTTAACGCTGTATTATAGAGTTATAATATCTGTTTCAGAACCCTAAGCTGACGCGGATCCCTTTATACAGCCTATATACAGCTTTAACGATAAAACCAGCTTGAAGTGTTATAAAATTCTTAACGCTGTATAGTAGAGTTTTGATATTCTGTTTAAGAACCCTAAGCTGACGCGGATCCCTTATTAAGAATTTTATACAGCGAGAGCTGTATAATATCTCATAAATCACTCTTATAAGTATTAAAACTGTTCTTTACACTCTTGTAAGTGTCTAAAAGAACTCTAAGTTCTAAATGGGCTGGTTTATTGATGTAGAATACGCTTGCGTGCTGCTTGGGAATGGCTTGTACAAAAGAAAAGGAAGTAATTTTTAATATTATTTATGTATACCGTGGCAAGAGCTATGGCAATTTTCTGATGCTTCGAAAGTCTTCCCATGACACCGAGACAACTGTCACCGGCTACGTACGCCTTGCAAATGAGTAAGCATGCGGTATTAAGCGCAGTGTAATAGCGAGCTTGTCTAATTAGACTTAACTTAATTATACTGCATAGTGTAATAAGCCTGTTACGAGCCTCGAACGAGCATTCGTCTCGCGCTCGACTGCGCTCCGCCCGATTGACAGTTTTTTCACGAATACAGGGATTCGCACGTTGTAGGCTCTAATGATAATTCCGAACCAGTGCAGTGGTGGTAACATCAGTTTGAGCATAATAAGTAAATTGAATACCTGGCTATCTATAGAGATAAAGCCTATTCATACAAACATACATTCCATACAAAATGGCATGGCATTTCAAACTGACCTAAAATATTTCCACACCTAACAATCTCACAAGTCGCAGTTCCCAGCTAAAAATAATTTTCGCATTTTATGGACATGTAAATTTTCACGCGCATATCTAAATAAAGTCATACCTCACTAGGATAGGTTTATGCGTTAATTGCCTGCGCGCGCGCAGCCGGGCCCTGTTATTACTGCGGGGCCCTAATGGCCCATGTTATGGCCCACTATTGTGGCTATGTCAGGTGTTCGTGAAATATTTTGTAATAACTTGACCCCGTGTAATAAGGTAAGTGTACCAGTGATGGACGGTTTAAGATCGATGGAGAATGTTTAAAATTTCCAAAAAAAAAAGTTGCAGGCCGATTCTTGCAAGGCTGCAGATAAAGTTGGTCATGGATGTTTAGCATCTAATAAAAGTATAATGTAATTATTTTAGTAACTTCTATGAACATAAAATTACAAAAGAAAATTGGCTTAAAATTATCTAGTAATGGACAAGTCATATACCAATGATTGACAGCTAGTTATGCAAAGTGTACCGGCATTGGACACCTGGTAATGAACACTTAAAAATACCCAAATAAATAAAAATACAGTTTAGTTAGAAATTGATTTGTTATATTACGTCTTCTAAGTTCTGCATTTGAAGTGGTGTATAATTTTTCACCGGCGCCATGACTGCAAGAAAAAACTTATTTGTAGTACCCATAGTAATGGAATGAACTAGTGATGGACAAACCACTAATGGACACGTCTGTCCATTACTGGTAAAAAGCTTTATAAAGTCGTCGTAAAAAGATATTTCATTCGCCTCGCGAAAAAATCTTATAATCGACTAAAATCTTTTAAAAAATGCACTACACTAGTAATCGACACTATGTCCATAACTAGGACATGTCATAATTCCAGGTACCAGTTATGAACATGGCAAAAAAAAAGCAAACTCCGTTATTGTTTACAATATTTTGATATTGATTTGATTGGAAATGTCTTTAATTATGCCACAAACTTAATATTTATTCATTATTACTTTAATTTATTTGAGAAAAAAAAAACATCAGCAACTTACCTCGCTATCAAATTCACTAATAATACCGCATCCCCGGAGACACGCGTGTTTAACTTCCTACCATCTTGAAACTGAACAACTGACATACATCAACTGTCAATATTTTGACACTATAATACCTTTTGTCTTTGGTAAAGTATTGCCAGACAACAAAAGAGTTGTAGAATCCTTATTTTTTAGGATGCAACAAAAAAATATCATTACCGGTACGCTGTCCATTACCGGTGCACTTACCTTAGATATGCTGGGTATACCTCTATGACTGTTATGATCTGGGTTTTTTATCTGCTTTGCTTTATTTTTCGAATGGTGTTGTTTAAGAAATTGAAACTGAATAAATACTGAAAAGAAAATACATAAATTATGAGCAGTTCAATCACAAGTTCTTAATCATAACTTGTATATTTTCTTTTTAACTATTAGTAAATTTGGGGAAACATAAAGAAGTTATTTACAAAACTACATAAAAATTTAAATTATATATACAAGTTCTTAATTCCAAGTAAAATTGAGTTGGTTATCGGGCCGCAGGTCGTGGGTTTGATTCCCACACAGGACATGCATTTGTGTGCATGACAATGTCTGCGTGTCCTGAGTCTGGTTGTAATTATGTATATTAAATTATGTATTTACAAACAAAAAGTAGTATATGTATTATATCAGTTATCTTGTTTCTATAGTACAAGCTCTGCTTAGTTTGGGATCAGATGACCGTGTGTGAGGAATGTCCCAGGATATTTAATTTACACGTTATAGCTTATTTTTGGATCCATAGGCACATGGAACTACTAAACTGTGTTTCAGGAGCCATAATATCTTATCATACTATATTTTCTATCACGCTCATGAAGCGTTGCAGATATGATGAATGTAGCAATAATACATTAGATGATTTAAGATTGCTTTATTTCTTATTATATTGTACAGTACATTGAGACCCGACAGAGACATACGACATAGGAGGAAGTAGTCATAGAGCCTGCCATAGACTACGACCACAGACCGCAATTACATGTATGTAACATCTCCCTTTTTTTTTTTTTTTTTATAACATTAACTTTAAAATGTTTTACATTTCCGAATGCACTCACAACACTCAATATCAACTGTCTCAATGACTGACACTGACATTGACAGAAAAAATAAAATACAACCGTAGAATACAACATATTATACACATTATACATAGTTAATTGTGCATAGGTAAATCTTAAACAATATATAAATTATTTATTTTACTAAGTGATTATAGTTTACAATATTTTTAAAGAAGTTTATATTGTACACATTAAATTTCTTCAATATATCTATTGACTGGTTTATACACACGACCGTATCTCGACATTTCTTTAGGATGCTGCTGATGCAATTGTGATTGTAATGTAACATCTTTGACTAATGATATATCAAGACTGAACTACGAAGCTGTTTACGCGTAGATAAAAATGTCCTCTAACTGTTAGAGCGCAAATCATTTTCCCGCCCTCAGTGTCAATCGAGACGTCACTGGGACACAACCAAATTCACCAAAAGTGTATTGTTCCAAAATGTCTTTTTGTGTGATAAAAGTGTGCAGAAACTACATAAATCGATCTAGATAAAAAAAAAAACTGAGCTATCATCAGTAAGTAACAATATTTCCTATTAGTTCCTGCAATATAAGCCATTGAAATTTTTCGAAAATAAATTATTTTGAGTAAGCGCCATATTTATGTATTGCCTGTCCTGCCAGTTTATGAACTCGAAACTCCCATGGTATGGTATCAGTCAATAGCTAAATACGAGTATGTAGATACTTATATATCAAAAGCGACGGTGACGTGTGCGAAGTTGACGTGTTTATCGTTTTCGGATTTTTCGATCATAGTTATTATGCGTGTGACGTCCATTTTGTGAAAATCTCGAATTGAATTTTAAAATGGCGGTCTTTTTTTTTAATGACTGATGTCATTCTCGACAGTGAATGTCACGTTTTTAAATTGTTTTTTTTAGTTGATAATGACACTTTTTTTTACAGAATACTAATTGATCCAATTTTAAGAAGCCAATGGATAGACATCATTCGGAAAAGCCGTAGTGAAGATCTCTGGAAACCAGCCAAAAAATCTGTTCTTTGCTCTGACCACAGATTACAGAATTATTCAGATGGAGCGCGCGGAACACGAAAGTGAAGCCAAAAAAGCAAATACAAATTGAAAATCTGATACCTGGTATTCGTTAAATAAAGTTTGTTAAACAAAGCAAATACACATTCAAAAGCGAATACCAGGTACGTGTTTTTCAATTTGTATTTGCTTTTTTGGTCTCACTCCCGTGTTCCCCGCGCTCCATCCTTATTCTGTAATCTGTGGCTCTGACCATTTCAATAAAAATTACATGTATTTTGTAAATAAGCAGGGACGCCGGAGATTAAAAAAGGTAGCAGTGCCTTGCAAGGCAAGTATTTTTTACAAGCTTTCATTTTACTTGCAATGTTTGTATGTTTTTGGACCAAATCTTGCAAGTCGAATTTCACCCACTTCCAGTGGTCAGATTGACTTGATGTTTGGTATACTAGGTATTTTGGTATATAGGTGGTAATTCCAATATACCAATATATTGGACCTACAACAAAAAGTACAGTCACCAAAATAAGTTTGTATTAAAATGAAATATTAAAAAAAACTTCCGCGGACGCTCGGACTGTGGAATGAGCTCCCCGCCGTGGTTTTCCCAATGGAGTGCAGCGTGGGGTTCTTGAAAAAAGGTGTGAAGAGATTTCTTCAGGGTCGGCATCGCGCGAATGATACCCCTGGTGTTGCAAGCGTCCATAGGCTACGGTAACTGCTTACCATCAGGCGGGCCGTATGCTTGTTTATCGACTAAGTTGTATATATATAAAAAAAAATTGGCTCGATTTGACTTGATTTGGCTCGATTTGACTTGATTTGCTCGATTTGACTTAGTTTGACTCGGTTTGACATGATTTGACTCGATTTGCTTGTTTTGACTCAATTTCACTTGATTTGACTCGATTTGACTTGATTTGACTTGTTTTGACTGGATTTGACTCGATTTGACTAGATTTGACTTGATTTGACTTGGTTTGACTCGGTTTGACATGATTTGACATGATTTGACTTGATTTCAATCGATTTGACTCAATTTGACTTGGTTTGACTGGATTTGGCTCGATTTGACTTGATTTGGCTCGATTTGCTCGATTTGACTTGGTTTGACTCGGTTTGACATGATTTGACTCGATTTGCTTGTTTTGACTCAATTTCACTTGATTTGTCTGGATTTAACTTGATTTGACTCGTGTTGACTCGATTTCACTCGATAGTAAGATAAGTAAAAATAATAAGTATTAAATTAATATCGGCGCCATTAATCTTATTTATATTATCATGTATTATCGCGATTCAACTTTTATTTTCGTAGTTTACAAAGATATCGAAACCGTAATATATTTTTCCCCATTTTATTGGATTTTTTCAACAACTGGTCACATTATAAACTTCACTATGACAAGCAGAATGACGTACCGCGAGCATAAGACGTAGCAAAGTTGGCCACTTTTTAAAAGTCATGTAGTATGGGGATGGTCGTTCTAGACGTATATATTTTCTAAGTGTAACATTTTTATTATCAGGTTTCTGTTGAGGTGTTAGGATAGTTGTTTGTTTCACACTGTGTTGAGTGTTTTGTGTATCTTTCAAAATAAACTGGCGATTCCGACGAAATTGACCTACTTGACTATCAATAATGTAGCTTCTAGGTTCCGGGCCAATTTTAGATATAACACCAGGGACCCACCAACTATCCTCAGGTTTGTGTTTGAACAAGACTTTTTCACCGATATTCAATGGTTTAAGTGTTTGTGTGTGTTTATTATAATAAAAAGTTGAATATGACTGTTGTTTTTCTTTACTTTCCTGTACTTTCTGTAAATCACATAAATTAGGTTTTAATGTTTCTTCTGAAGATGGAATGATTGTACGCAACCTTCTAGACATACTAAGCTCAGCTGGTGAGTATTGACTTACCTTAGGTGTATTTCTATAAAGTAATAAAGCTAAATACATATCAGACTTATCTTCTTTACACTTTTTTAGTATGTTTTTTATTGTTCCTATAGATCTCTCTACCAATCCATTTGATCTACTTAAATATGGACTTGATGTTATGTGTTGTATGTCCCACTCTATAATGAATGTATGAAATTCTTTACTATTGAATGGTGGTCCATTATCTGAAATTATAGTTTTAGGAATACCAAATCTAGCGAATATGGATTTTAACTGAATTATGACTAACCTAGCTGTAAACCCCGACTTTAACATTGCAATTTCTATATATTTAGAAAAATAGTCTACTACCATTAAATACTTAACACCTTCAAATTCGAATATATCTATACCTACTTTGTACCATGGTAAGTTTTCATACTCATGATGAATAATAGGCTCTTTACTGTTATTTCTACGATACGTTAGGCAAACATTACATTGATTAATGTATTTTTCTATATCGGTTTTCATGTTTGGCCAAAAAACTGTTGATTTTGCTAGTCTAATAGAACTATTCATGCCTTGGTGACCATGGTGAATAAGCTTTAATATGTATTCTCGCATTGATTCTGGTATTATAATGTAATTTCCTTTAAATACAACATTGTCTATGACATGAATTTCACTTTTAAAATTGAAGTAACATTTGACTGACTGACTGACAGAATGTTTATGCTCAGGCCATCCATTCTTACAATATTGCATTATTTGGAATAATGTAGGATCTTTAATTGTACACTCTTGAATCTCTTTTAACTTTTCAGAACTAACTGATAAATTTGACATAATTGAATTTACATGCAAGTCAATGTCTTGGTCAACCTCTGACAAACAAGTATTACTTAATGCTGCTCTTGATAATGTATCTGCAATGTATAAGTAACGACCTGGCTTATATAATACATGTAAATCATATGGTTGTAATCTTAGCATGATTCTTTGCAGTCTTGGCGGAATGTCAATTAGAGCTTTCTTAAATAATGTTATAAGTGGTTTATGATCAGTTTCAACTATCACCTGGTGTCCATATATATATTGGTGAAACTTGGTGCACCCAAAAAGTACTGCTAATAGTTCTTTTTCGATTTGAGAGTATGATTGTTGACATTTTGTTAATGAAGCTGATGCATATGCAATAGGTTGTTTGTCATGCAATAAGACTGCTCCCATAGCATCTTTGGATGAATCTACCGACATATTAATCTCTCTTTGGGGATCATAGAATGTTAAGACTGGTGTAGAGCTAATTTTTTTTTTGATATTATTGTATTCTATTTCATGGTGATCAGACCAATACCATGCAGTGTCTTTTGACAAAAGTGTTCGCAACTGACTTATTTCTTGTGCTAAGTTTTTTATAAATGGACTAAGATAGTTGACCATACCAAGGAATCTTTGTAATTCTGTGACATTTTTAGGACTAGGCATTCCACAAATTGCCTCGACTTTTGACTTATCAACTTCAATACCTTCCTTACTAAAAATATGACCTAAATATTTGACTTTTTGCTGACAAAATACAGACTTTTCTTTATAAAATTTTAGGTTAATTTGACGTGCCCTATTTAGGACTTGTTGTAAACGTTCGTTATGTTCCTGAATACTTTTTCCATAGATAAGAAAGTCATCAATCATGATTTTAACACCTTCAATATCACCAAACCTTTTCATCATTTCCCTCTGAAATATTTCAGGAGCTGCATTTATTCCAAAAGGTAACCTAGTATATTTAAATCGACCATAAGGAGTAATAAATGTACATAGCTTTGAAGAAGCTTCAGATAATTTAAGCATCCAATAACCTTTATTTGCATCAAGAGTGGAGAAATATTGGGCACCAGATAGACTGGATTTTATTTCATCTATTGTAGGGAATTGAAAATGTGATCTTAAGATAGACTGGTTTAGTTTCCTAGGATCTAAACAAAGACGTAATTTACCATTCTTTTTAGATGTAATAACTAGTGCACTTACCCATTCTGTAGGTTCCTCAACTCGTTTTATGACTTCACACTTCTCCATGTTCTCAAGCTCTACCTTTAAAATCTTTTGTAATCGAAATGGTACTCGTCTGCATGCCTCAATTGATGGTGTAGCATTTGGTTTGAGTTTCAAGTCACACTCAAAATCAGTAATACAGCCCAAACCTTCAAATAAATCTTTATTATACTCAACTATATCTTGCCAAGAATTATTTTTTTCAGAATTTTCCTGAAATTACACTGTGCTTACTTTTTTTACCAAATTTAACTGCCTACATGTGTCCCTACCTATAATGTTCTGACAATTCATGTCTACTATATGGAAGTTTATTTGAAAAGTGTTGTTTCTATATGACACCGGTAAATCACATTTACCTACTATTGGTATAACCTCACCACTAAATGTAGATAATGTGTACTGACTTCTTTGAATGTTTTGACTTGACAAGTTTAATTTTTGAAAAGTTTTTATTGACAATATATTTGTGTCTGCACCAGTATCTAAAATAAATGAAACATTAATGCTGTTTATCAATAAATCAACTTTCCATGCTCCAGACATATTATTATCACTGTTTACACAATATATAGAACCAATATATAATGATTCTGAATCACTTTCACTTGACTGAGAACAATTGATGTCTGATTTTAGTAATTTTACGTTTTTGAAGTGACACAATTGTGAAAAGTGATTAAACTTATTGCAATTATGACATTTAACTCCTATGGCTGGACATTTGAACCTGTGAACTTGTCCACATCTACCACAAGTTGTCTTCTTATCCTTCGAGGTTGATCTTGAACTGTATGAATGTTGTTGTTGGTGAAATGACTTGTTTCCCACCTGAGACCTATCCCGACGTATTGGTGACCTGGATACTCTACCGACAAAGTGTAGTGACGAATCTTCTAATGCTTTTGCCTGTTGTTTGGTTGATTCATGATGTTTTGCAATATCTATAGCCTCCTCCAGACTTTTGGGTTGTTTCATCAAGATTTTTTCTTTTATTTTAGGATTTGAGCAATTCCAGCTGAAAATATCCTTGAGTAAGTCCTCTCGAAGGTCTCCAAACTCACAATTGTAGCTTATATTTTGTAGATCTGTGACATAAGTATTTAATTGTTCTTCAGGACCTTGTTTTCGATTAAACAATTTATGGCGTTCCATAGTAATATTAATTTTGGGAGTGAAGTGCTTCTCAAATTGTTGACATAAATCCTCAAATGTTATCTTGTCTATATCAACATTAAACGAATAAAAAACATTTAAAGCATCTGTGCCAATGAATTGTAACAGGATTGCTACTTTTCGACTATCTGCTTCCTCTTCTAGGGCATTTGCACGTAGGTATATTTTTAGTTTTGTCTTCCAGTTCTTCCATTCCAATGGCATGTTACTACTATTACAATTCAATGCCTCTATGCCTAGTACTGGCATAACTTTATGTAGCTTTAACTTACTCTTCGAAAGAGTATTAATGTTCCTGGAGTCATTTTCTTCCGACATGGCTGCCGATATTCAGGCTTCAGGATACTCGGCACGTTTTACAATTGTAATATGTCAATGCAATTGGATTATTATTTTCCGGACACTTCTGACACCATATCACGCTCATGAAGCGTTGCAGATATGATGAATGTAGCAATAATACATTAGATGATTTAAGATTGCTTTATTTCTTATTATATTGTACAGTACATTGAGACCCGACAGAGACATACGACATAGGAGGAAGTAGTCATAGAGCCTGCCATAGACTACGACCACAGACCGCAATTACATGTATGTAACATTTTCGTTATATCTTAGGTTCGTATATTCTATAAAGAGTCTGAACTTTCTGTCCAATGTGTTCCACTAGCCACACCACTTTTGACCACATTATCACTTACCTACCACGGTGAAATTGTGGTCAACTGAACATAAACTTAAACGATAAATAGCTCAGTGGTACTCATAAAAAAGTCTAAAAAAATAACTTTACATTGAGTTTTACAAAATTCTTCTGAATGCCTCTTAGTTTGATTTTCTATTTTGCATACTAACACATACTCTTATGAAAGCCATTTGTAAGGCTTGCTCTGTACCTACATAAAAAAGTAATTCAAAAACCTTACTCAACGCCACCCACAAATCTATTGCGAGTTTAATCCAAACATTAAAAACTGTACCAATTAAACGATTACTAAAGACTTGACCTTAGTTCATTTGTGTTGAGATTAATTATTGCTATTGTACATAGAACACTTACAATACCAACATAATTTTACAATTGTAATGAATAAAATAAACCCAATAATGTACCTTAATACTCGACGATAAGGTTCGATTGGATTGTATGTGGATGTGAAAGTAACTTGGTAAATGTTTAATCCAATAACAAAATGAACGTCAGACGCGCTTGTCAGTGTGAGCGCATGATTTTTGTGCTTTAGCGGTACATAGCGATCTTGGATTATAATTTGTCGTTTTAGAAAAGTTATTGAAGTTGCGAAATTAGGAATTTATTTTTATAATCTCCACGGATTTAAATAATATTTGGCGAAAAATTTAAGTTATTACCCAAAAATTCACATATAAATGTTACCTTCAAAAAAGACCTAAATATACAGTATATTATAATATTGAAATTAATTGTGATGATACTAACTTTAAATTGAAATAATAGTAAATTATTATACATGTGTGCAAAGTCGGTAATTACACACGAGTCGGTATTAAGCTATAAGGGAGTCGAGAGTGTATGATCAATGCACACGCGTGTCATACAACGTTTTACAACACACTTGCGAGATCAAAAACAAACTTGTATATTTTATAAAGTAGATTTTTTGATAAATCAATGAGAACGTCAACAAGATATGGTGCGCAAGTTTTTTTTGGACAGCGCGGCTGTCAAACTATTTTCCCGATTGAATTTACAATGCTTCTTTTACACACATATCAATTGCGTTTGAGGTACAAACATAACATAATCGGGATTATACCTATCATAAAACTGTGCGGTAATGTAAAGTAAAAAGCACTAGCGCGTAATAAGCTACATTATGATACTAAAAACGGTGCAATAAATGTCACATTACGAGCGTGTTGAAAAATTATTTAAGTACAACTTTATTCAAATACGTAATAGGTATATCAAAATTTTATTTAGAAATCGTTACCTAAAATAGTACAGAAAATAATTCGTAAAACACATTCGCTATCGGAACTTCAATACGATGTGTGACGCCAACATTTTATAAAGACCACTCAAAGGGTACTTAAACATCTTCAAGTTAAGCTTTTGACTTGACGTGGGCGTGAACCCATCAAGTGTGGGCCTTAGACTGTAATTACTTTCCAATGTTCTGGGTACAAAAGGCCCGGATAAGGAAAATCAAGGTTTCGTTCTGATTAGAACTAATGAGTTATTTTCTACACATGTGGGTGAGTCTGTTCAATTGATGTATTGTTTTTGCACTTTATGATGGCCTTTGATAAGCTAGTATTGCAATTTGGTGTTGCTTAATCCTGTCAACGGATGAGTTAAGAATAAAATATACTTTATTTGTAGAATTTAAAAACACATAGCCTTAAAATTTATTGCATTATGAAACCAAATGTTTCTTGAGTGTCCACTAATCGAAGCCAATAAAATTAGAAATGCCAATTTGACCGTTCTAAATTCAAAACACTTTTTCATCGAGGGCCGATTTTTCTATGGCTGAAGATAATCGGTATCTGGCTGTTTATAACACGCTTTTATTAGCTTCATCTATATGTCTGTATTTCCTGACGCTCACAATCTATGAACTTTCAAGGCCAGATCTAGTAGTAGCTTATCTTGCCGATCGATTAGGAACGGCTTATCATGCTACACCACGAGCGCTTCAATTTCAATAAATATCATTATCATGAAGAAATATCGTAAATTACAATATGAAAAGCGCCCCATGCTTTTTCATTCAAATATTTGACATGAAGACCCTTACGGGATGACATAGAATATGCTTAGGTTCAATTTTATTATTATTTAACACTTATTAGTGCAGGGTTTTTTAAAGCGTATTTTTTAGGGTTTCGTACCCGAAGGATGCCAAACGGGACCCCATTACTAAGACTCCGCTGTCCGTCCGTCCGTCTGTCTGTCAGTGGGCTGTATATACTTAGGTAGACAGCTGAAATTTTCAGAGAGTAAGTATGTATTTCTATTGCCGCTATAACAACAAATTAAAAAATGAAATATTATAAAAGTTTAAACTGGCCGCATTGAATTATTAATTCAATGACTGGCCGCCCATACAAGAAACGAGTTCCTTTGGGTTTTTTTTCCATAGCAAAGTTGAGTTCGTCAATAGTGTACGGAATCCTCCGTGTGCGAATCGGTGTCGGAATTGGCCGGTTTTTTAGATTGACTTTTGCTTCTGTGAGGCGAAAATAGTTCCCAAAATTCTCATGGGAGTTTAATCTGGGAAAACTCTATCATAATTGTCGTCATTAATTGGATAGACAGCGTTTTAGAAGAGAAGTAGAGGATAGCGTGTATTCACTCAAAGAGCAGCTCGACTGGGGAAGTACCTCCTCCACCTTACAGAATACCGCAGCCAAATAACTTTATGTTGTGTTCTTGCGCGTGATTTAGGTAGCCAGAGCTATTTAGGGAGAAGGATCGGTAACGCGCGAGGAATGTCTCGTGTATTGCAAGCGTCCTACGGCTACGGTAACCGCTTACCATCAGGCGGGCCGCATGCTTGTTTACCGACTTAGTCGTATAAAAAAAAACTAAATCCAGCGTCCACAGGCCCCTTCACTTCTACCTGTTTTTTGCTTCATAGGTCGATTCCCTTAGGCTTTGAGTCAGTTTTGTCTTAGTAGGTATGTATATAGCTTGATCGCTGTAGCTGTTGCGCCAGGCGCCGTGGTTTGTCAGTATCATAATTCTCGTTGTATATAATCTATGAAATTACAGTCCCGTTACATGTTAACAATAACTCAATATAACCTTTGCCTCAGAAAATACATCACAAAATGTTATTGAGATCAACAAATAGCAAGGCGATGATATAACATTAACGCGTGAGTTGCAATTGTAATGTAATTAATTCGTGATATCAGAATTAGTGAATGAGTCACAGCGTGAGTCTCTCACGGCTGCCTACGTGATACAATAATAACAGGAGTCTGAGCTATATGAGAACTGATTGATTTTATTTTTTTTATTTTATATTTATTGAGAAACAAACAGCTGCAATAATACATAAAGTTAGAGTAACAATATTTAAATCATAAGCCAATTAAGTTTCTACATTCAGCTAAGTACAAATTATATCCATTTTCTAATAAAAATATACTTACAAACTGTGTTAGTTTTACAAACCCCAAAGAAAGTCAACTGTTACAACCCATAGTAAACTTCATATATAATAAATACTAAACTGATTTATAATTAGCATTGTTTATAAACTTATATTATTTACTTACTGCTAAAATGCTAATTAATTTTTTAAAAATATTAAATTTTTCATGAAAAATATCCGCCTTTTGAAATAAATTGTTGTGTGCAATACATGTTCTGGGTAAAAATCTATTTTGAGCATAGTTTGTTTTGCAAAGCGGAATATGAAAAGTTTTACTACTACGAGTTCTAAGGCTAGGGTAGCAAAAATATATATGATTTAATAAATAAGGTGAATCTACCACACTATTAATAATTTTATACAGATAAAGTTGATCTTTAATAGTCCTACGAGTAAACAATGATTGAATTTCTGTTATGTCAAAATCTTAAAATTTATATTGCAACCTTTTTATGAATTTATTCTGTATAAGTTTGCCCACAATGAATCGCAAATCGTACGAAATCGTCCCACGCGTGGGCGTGCGATACCTCGGCGGGCGCGGTTCGCGCGATTCCAAACGCGATGCCTTATCTAGTTCACGGTTATTGCTATAAATCTTTGTTGTGTACTTATTCTGGTGGTGATGAAGCATTGATCTTCTATACAAATAAATAAAATAGCAGCTTTTTCCTAAATGTGTATGATAGGGATATCTCGTTTTCAATACTTTTCCAGATTTGTCACTGACCGAGGATGTGCATATCGTTCATAAATTGTAGACAATATTGATTTAATACTTCAATCACTGATGTTTGTGCTCTTTTCCATTGAGGAATTCAAATCAAATCAAATCAAAATTCATTTATTCATATTAGGCCCTTATAGGGCACTTGTGAAAGTTAACAAATGACTCTACACCGGTTCCAAATACAACTTGAACTGAGAAGACTCCGGCAAGAAACTCAGCAAGTGTTCTTTTTTTTTTTTATGTGTACTTATAAATATTACAATTTACAAAATATATATAACAATAGCGTGCGAAGCGAACAATTCATTCAAATGCATTCTTGTCATCTACAAAATCAGAAACTTTATAGTACCCCTTCTTGCATAACTTCTGTTTTACTATCTTTTTGAATCTATGTATAGGTAGCTCTTGGATTTCTTTGGGTACTTTATTATAGAAACGTATACATTGCCCCTTGAAAGAGTTAAGGACTTTGCTGAGCCGAGTTAAAGGTACAGCAAGTTTGTGCTTATTTCTAGTGTTCAAACTATGAGTGTCGCTATTCTTAGGTAAGTTATTTATGTTTTTCCTCACATGAATAAGATTTTCATATATGTACTATGACGACACTGTCATTATATTAATAGATTTAAACTTGTCTCTCAAAGAATCTCTAGGCCTCATTTTATATATTGCGCGGATAGCCTTTTTCTGCAGTATAAAAATTCTATTGATTTCGGCACCACTACCCCAGAGGAGGATACCGTAAGACGTCAAACTGTGAAAGTAACTGAAATAAACTAATTTTGCCGTAGATTCGTCAGTGAGAGCGCGAATTTTTCTCACTGCATAAGCTGCAGAACTAAGTCTATCCACCAATTTACAAATGTGAGGGCTCCATTGTAACTTATTATCTAAAGTGATACCTAAAAATACAGTTGTTTCAACAAGATCCAGTTTTTCGCCTTTAATTACAATATTTGTGTCCGAATGTCTCACATTGGGTAGACTGAATCTGATACATTTTATTTTTTCTCATTTAGCAATAAATTATTTATAGTAAACCAATCAACGACTACAAAAAGAGCATTGTTCACATCGTCAGAATTAAAATCATGTCTATTCACTTTGTAAAGAAGTGAAGTGTCATCAGCAAACAATACTATCTCATGTTTTTTTTCTACAAGATATGGTAAGTCGTTGATGTAAATGAGAAAAAGAAAAGGTCCAAGGATAGAACCTTGTGGTACACCCATAGTTACTGATGACCCAGGGGATACTTTACCATTAACATCAACCTTTTGAATTCTGTCACATAAGTAAGAAATCAAAAGATCTAGTGCAGTGTCTCTAACGCCGTAGTGATGTAATTTGCTGATCAGTATTTTATGATGGACACAATCAAAAGCCTTGGATAAGTCACAAAAAACACCAATGGTGTCTCGTGAATTTTCCCAGGCGTCAAAAATATGTTGAATAAGCTCAACACCAGCATCGGTTGTTGAGCGACCCCTAGTGAAACCAAATTGTTTACTGTGAAGCAGTCTATTACTATTGAAATGTACCATCAATTGATTAAGTATAATTTTCTCGAATACTTTATTGAATGTCGGTAATATGGAAATCGGTCTATTTGTGGGGTCAGATGTACTACCGGTTTTAAATAAAGGCACTACTTTACTATGTTTCATAAGATCAGGAAACTCACCACAATCAATACATTTATTAAAAATAACAGCTAAATGAGGTGCAATACAATCAATTATAGAATTAATAAGTTTAACTGAAAGCCCCCATAGATCAACAGTGTTTTTCAAATTTAGAGATTTGAACGCTTTAATTATATCGCTAGAAGTAACAGTTGAGAATTTAAAGTCAACAGTACACTCTGTTACATTTTTCCTAAGTAAAGATACAGCGAGGGTGGGAGAAGAATTAAGAGACTTGGTAGTCGAATCTGGAATATTGGTGAAGAAAGTCTCAAAAGCGGCAGCAACATCTTGATCAGATTTTATTGATTTATCATTTATAATAAGTCGAAACTCATGATTACGTACTTTGAACTTTCCAGTTTCACTATTTATAATTTTCCAAGTCATCTTGATCTTATCATGACTATTTTTAATTTTATTTCTTATATGTATTGATTTAGCCGCAGCACAAACGCATTTAAATGTTTTTGAGTAATTCCTTACATAATTTAAAAAAACAAAATCATGATTATACTGTTTTTCCCTATATAATTCATACAATTTTCGCCTACTTATATAAATTCCCACCGTCGCCCAGTCATTGAAGACCGTATTAGATTTCCGATTAACAGTTTTTGCAGAAAAAATTGAATTATACTCATTTTTAGTTAAATTAAAAATTGAGTTATACAGTTCATTAACATTATTATTATCGTAAGGTACGTCTGGTAATTTATTGACAATGTTATTTCTAAATTTTTCAAGGCGACTTATACTCATAGGAAGACACTTAATATCTTTTTTTATCACTTTTTTTCTAGGCATATTAAATGAGAGCAACTGGCCACAGTGATCAGAACTTAATTTACTTATTATTGACTTTGTTACTGGCTCTAAGTTAGTAAAAATATTATCAATGCAAGTTGCTGAAGTGGCAGTGATTCTAGTCGGTTCTAAAAAAAGATTTACTAGATTGTAGCATAGAAAAAGTGATTTGAGTTTATTACCTATTGCGTTATCCTCCAACAAGTTTATATTAAAATCTCCACAGATTATTCCATCATATCTTCCATATCCTTTGTCAGATCATCATCATCATATCAGCCCATGAATGTCCACTGCTTGCATGATGGTACACTGATATGATACACTGAGCATGATGTTCAAAGCTTCCAGCGATTCCGCCATTATGACTATATCGTCGGCAAATCGAAGGTGAGTGATGTGTTCGCCATTGATGTTGATGCCTTCCAGTCCAAGAGCTTGAATACATCCTCCATTACAGTGGTGAAGAGTTTCGGGGAAATTACGTCACCCTGTCTTTCACCCTACTGCAACTGGATTGGTACCGTACTCTCATCCTGGACTCGGATTGACATAGTGGCTTTGCTGTACAAACACAACACAACACAACACAACACTTCGATAGTCATGCGTTGGTCAGATCAATTGATAAAATTTATATGAGACCACCTCAAGGTCTATTTTGATATAATACAGTTTAAACCATCCAAATCGCATGAGCCGTTTCCGAGTAATCTAAACATACATAAAAAAACATACGCGTAGAACATAGAACATCCTCCTTTTTTTGAAGTCGATCAATGAACGTTGTTGCGCTTTTTGGCTTAATTGTTTGATTCCTTCAGCACTTAAATTTCCGTAGACATGTACGAAAGCCGAATGCAAAGACTATAAAGAAATAATGTACCTACAAAACATTATTATAAATTGACTTAGCCCAGAATAATCCTCATGTTCAATATACAAGACGTTTGCTTGATTATGAGCAGTCTAAACTTGGTTTGTAATGAGCTCGTGATTTCACTTTATGAGGAATTCTAGCGTTTAAGCTTGCATTGTTACTACATATCTGCGGTTTATATTATTGGAGATGACATTTATGCTCAATAAATTGATTATAGTTTCGTATTACGTCATTTATATAGATTACTGTACGTTGTAAAATTAATTCTGACTTTAGAATTTCGTTTACTTCCTTAATAAGGTGTATTAAGTTTGGTTTACTTGTACTGATTTGGCATGAGTATTTGTATTTGTCGATTGTGTAATCTATTGCCCTATTTTAATGTTGAATTTTCAATCGCTGGCTAAGCTATTGCTGTGTGTGTATATCCACAAATTATTCTACCGCTTATCTGTTTACCTACTGAACAAGTAACGTAAAACTATAGAAAATTAGATCAAAGAATATTCCAAAATGTCTTCAAATGGCAATTTGAAATCGAGTAAGTAATCAAACTAAAACTCTCAGAAATCATAAAAAAATTGAGATGACTCACGTTTCTTCATTTAGATATAAACGATTGAATATTCTGTTAAAACGTTAATTTATTCATAATCTAAACACATCCTAATAAAAGAAGGCTTTGACATTACAAAAAAATATTCGAGTTCACAAAAACAATCCATTTAAATGGACTCTATCGCTTATCAAATCAATTTAATAGTAGGCAATTTGAAACGATACGTTCGGTCATCTACGCCAATATAACCTGACATATCACGCCCTTCACAATTCTAACAAAATCCATCATTTTTATGGAGTCAAGAGGTCTTGTTGCCTGGTTCATAGGATAATATCTCTGATTTAGAAAAATAACACTTATGGCTAGAAAAATAGATATGTCAATGTTTATAGAGATAGTAATAAAGTACGCTTTTGTTTCACTTTACTGATTATTAGTTATTTTGATTATGGGAAAGATTGTGTTTCTCATAGAATAAATGTGACGCGCTCCGATGTGGGAAATGGTGAAATGAAATAATGAAATTTATGTAAGTATGTAATGAAATAACCAAAGGTTAATAAGCAATAATAAAGTTAACAAGTTTATTGGGTCTTAAAGATTTTAACTATGGCGAACGAATGAGGGATTTTTTACAAGTTTTTATTTAACTTACAATGTATGTGGGACTGGGAAATGAAACGAGGCTTTTCTTTATGCACTATATTTTACTTTTACACGACAGTTTAACTTTAATATACAAAAATCTCTGAAGCACACGTCTTTCCTATTTTCGACACACCAGATCTCTCCTCTCCTTCTATCCATCCTCTTTCTCTCTCTCTCATGTTTAGTTCAGAAACAAATAAGTTTCGTTCAGGAATATTTAAATCCTACATGTATGTATGTAACTATGTTCGGGTGGAATCTTGCAAGTTAAATTTCACTCACTTTCAGTGGTCGGATTGACTTGATATTTGGTATACATTCGTATATTGGATGACGAACTGTGCGGGCTAAAAGGAGTTTTCTTCCGCGGACGCTCAGACTGTGGAATGAGCTCCCCGCCGTGGTTTTCCCAATGGAATGCAGGATGGGGTTCTTCAAAAAGGGTGTGAAGAGATCTCTTCAGAGTCGGCAACGGGTGATAGGTACCCCTGGTGTTGCAGGCGTCAATAGGCTACTGTAACTGCTTACCATCAGGCGCGGCCGTATTCTTGTTTGTCACCTTAGTAAATGACAATGCAACTACAGTCAACAAAAAGTACAGTCACCAAAAAAGCTTGTATAAAAATATATTTTTTTTAACAAAATATTTTATTTATTTCTTAATTTCTTTAATCGGGTGGTAGCTAGGCAAGCGAATACTATTAAATAACTACCGTGCTATTATTATATTATATATTATATTATATTATATTCAAATGGAATCTATAGTATAAAAGGAGATACTGACTGACAGACAGGTGCATGCACAGTTTAAACAGTAGGGCCAGGATCCTTTAAAACGAAGGCATACTAAGGAAGCGTTACTACTGGATTCAACTCCTAAGGGTGTAAACTCAAGAGTGAAATTACATTGTAGAAAGCTAGAAGATTTGAGTTAAGGCAGATGATGAAGAGGTACACAGTGATGATTAGCAATACAGAGAATAACCAAGGAAGGAAAATATCGCGAGAAAGGAAAATATCATAGCAGTTAAGACTTAACATGGCCCTTAAAATTAAATTGCTAGCATTAAATAGTTTATGTCGAACTATCACTAGCTATTACAAATAGAAGAGTGAGTCTGTCTTAATGTTTGTATAGTGATATCATTAGATACCGAAGTAAAATTGATGAAATTGCACAATAACAATAAAAAAAGAATTAGGACAAAAAACATACATGCAAACTTTTATTAGGATATTAGGAGTACCGTTGTTGACATGCCGAAAATACGGACACAGCGTTTTGCATCCTCATTTATAATGCGGACAGCAAGGGAGTGGAACTTGCTTCCGGCGTCTGTGTTTCCTGACGCCTACAATCTAGGAACTTTCAAGGCCAGAGTGAATACAGCCAGAGTTTCTTCTGGGTAAGCGTGTTTCATCTTAGGCTTCGTCATCGCCCCTTATGGGCGGGTCAGTGGCCAAACGCAAGCCCATTTAATTTAAAGAAAGGAAAGAAAGACCTATTTTCTTCTCAGTTGAAGCCCGACTTCCGACCAGGGGCTCTACCGCTTAACTATTTCATTACACATATTAAAATTCTTGTCCCTGCTTCTGTCATGTCCATAGCGATGGAAACCGCTTGCCATTACTTGCTCCAAATGCTCTTGCCTACATGCCAGCCTTCTGGAAAGGAAAATAGTTGATTTTGTCATATTTTCCTATTGAATACGGGAAAAAATGCAGAGACAAACCTATCTCTCCACACATTATGGTTGTGTGAGGTATCATCCCGTATAATAGCTAATGTGAATTGTAATAAAATGTTCGAGACGAGCTTGAGCAAACGGGCTCAGATAGATCTTTATCTACGCTCACGGAATATACGGACACGAAAGAACTGTGTGGATTCTCTTTTAGTTAGCCAAACACTAAAGTAACTTTTTCCATGAGTAATATATAGCAACGTTTATTTATCTATTTTGATCTTTAAGAACGTAGAACGAACGTTACTTGGATATAATGTCTTTGGAATTTTGAGTAATAAAAGCTTTTTTGCTTTTTACAAGCTTTTATTTAGTTTTTTTTTTTTTTTTTTTAATTTATTTATTAACCAAACATGTACATTTATGTATTTTACGCTTAACTCCGCCAAACTGCATAGCAGTTTGTTGGCAGATACAGTTCTCATTTTTAATATTTTTGTACAGTAACACACGAACAAAACATACTTCAACTTAATGGCTAATATGTTAATTATGTTAATTTTGATGATAATCATTTCAACAAATGTTACATAATTATATAAACTCAAAATATAATTACATAATTTAAATTTTTGTTAATTTGGTTAGTTGATTTTAATGCATAAGATTTACTACATACATAGGTAGGATATATATATATATGTAAAGCATGGGGTTCTTCAAAAAGGGTGTGAAGAGATTTATTCGGGTCGGCAACGCGCGAGTGATACCTTTGGTGTTGCAAGCATCCATAGGCTACGGTAACTGCTTACCATCAGGCGAACCGTAAGCTTGTTTGCCACATCAGTGGTATAAAAATAATAATACTTGCAATGTATGGATGTATGTTCGGGTGGAATCTTGCAAGTCGAATTTCACCCACTTCCAGCGATCGGATTGATTTGATATACTATCTTAATCCTAACTAATGTTATAAATGCTAAAGTGAGTTTATTTGTTTGTTTGTTACGCCTTCACGCCTCAACTACTGAACGGATCATAATGAAATTTGGCATGCAGATAGCCTGTGGTATGGAGAAGGAAATAGGCTACTAATTTTTATCCCGGGAACGCGGGTGAAACCACGGGGGACAGCTAGTTTGAAATACATTAGTATATTAGATGAAAATGCATGTAAAGTCAACAAAAAGTACTGTCACAAACAAAAAGCTTGTATTAAAAATTAAATTTAAATAAAAACTTATCGTTTACTTAACCAAGAGTAAAATGCTTTAAGCCCACTTGGGTCAAACTTATCTATACTAATAATATTATAAAGAGGAAAGATTTGATTGTTTGTTTGCATTGAATAGGCTCCGAAAGTACTGAACCGATTTGAAAAATTCTTTCACTGTTGGGAAGCTACACTATCCCCGGTTGACATAGGCTACTTTTTACCACGGGAACGCGGGTGAAACCGCGCAAGACAGCTAGTTATCATATATAACCGTGTTAGCTTCATAACTCAGAGTTAATTGCTTACCAGGGGTTGATATGACATAGAAGATGTGAAGAGGGAGTCCACTGCAGTTTATTTTCACATTTTATGGCCGTCTAATTACCCCAGAATTTATGACCAGGTCTAGAATGTTACCCAGAAAACGCATTCACTCTGGCCTCAAAGACCAGTAGACCAATCAATATTGGTATAAAAATACTGTTCAAAAATGGAACGTCCACAATTCTACAACATCACAAAATGCGTGGGCGCCGATACGCGAACGTTAGCACATCTGTTGCACGACTCTGCCAGCTCCCATTGACCGTGGACTGATAGTATTGTCATGGGAACAGTCCACCATATCCGGTCCTCTCTGGACGTGCTTTTTATGGATTTGCGATGGAAGCACGTAAGGTTCATGATTATAGTATTATGCCATAGCTAATAAGTAAATTGTTTTATTTAGTGATCGCATTGGCAGTAATATACTTTTAAAGAGTCTTCTGATGCCTGATTTTTATAAAATAATGGCCATCAATATTTTATACCAATAACCAATAGATTTAGAAAAAAATTATAACCTTTACGTAAATAATACTTCGAATCAGTTTTGTTTGATTGATTAATGCCCGGTTTCAATAAACAAAAACGAATCGTTTTGCTTGCCAATGGTAGGTTTTTTTACGGCTTATAGATCATTTCGTAAGCTAATTTTACCCGTGAACCTATGTTACGGGAACTGCTTACCATCAGGCGGGCCGTATGCTAGTTTACTACTAGTAGTAAAAAAAAAAAACTATGGCTTGTGGTTATGTGGCCAAAAGTGGTAAGTCTATAAGAGAACTATTGCAATTTTCATGTTTGGGGTATGTTTATTACTATAATAATCGGAATAAGTTTTACCGTACCAATCTCTATGACAACGACACCGAATGATTTGTCCAAATGATGGTCACCGTTGATCGTTTGCTTAATTTTTCGTGTGATTCTCCCGTGACGATACTAATGATGTTGTCATTTTTTTCTTAAATAATAATCTTGTTAAGTGTGATCATATTAATAAAGACTGTGGGTTCTCTAGAATATTTAAGATTTAAACATGCTTGTTATTTATTCATTTAACGTTGATGAAATAAATATTCAGTGCGATACACAACGATAATCCAAAATTAAGATAAGACACTTTGATATATTATACTGTTTCGAAAAAAACTCAAAATAATGAACATACATTATCTTTTTTGCCTTTTAACATAATATTGTCAATTTGTCACTCAACCCTAATATCTCCATTGATTTCATATGACATAATTGGACTGTTTTACAAAAAACTTATACCGACTTCAAAGTACACTAAGAAGTAATCAAATCCTGATCTGATGACAATGGTACCAAACTTTTTTTTCTGGAAGGGTATACTTCCTAATGTACCCATCCAGAAAAAAAAAGAATGTTCCAAATCGGTTAATAAATGACGGAGTTATGAGGTAACACTCATAAAAAAAAATAAAAAAATACAAACAAATTGAGAAACTCCTCCTTTTTTTGAAGTCGGTTAAAAATAGAACAAAAGACGTGCAAAATAATGAACTGTAGACTTGGTCTAATGTAAATAGAGTTATAGACCCTACGGATCCCTAATAAATCAACCAGGTGTCATCAAAGGAAGTGAACCTGACCCGTTATTGACCTCTTTCCGGTTTTTATGTAATTCTCACACAAAATAGGTGTTGATGCGATTATAAGTGCGATTGCAGCATTACATTCGATAACCACTGATGACCTATCATTATAGATCAGTTTGAAATGATTCTTTTATTTTATTTTTGAGCCATTATTACGGATCCCCGGTGCTCTTGTGTTCTAACTATTCATTATTTGAGATAAAGTTATTTTTGAAATGATTCTTTTTTGATAACGGTTTATGGGTCTAAAGTATACCTAATCTAATAAGGTGATGATAATATAGTAGCTCTTTTAACAATAATATATAGTATATAATTTACCATATATTTACTTAGCAGATAAGTTCAGAGGCTTTTTTTTAGGGTCCGCAACGCGCGAGTGATACCCCTAATGTTGCAAGCGTCCATAGGCTACGGTAACTGCTTACCATCAGGTGGGCCGTACACTTTTTTTCCACCTTAGTGGTATAAAAAAAAAGGTGAAGTAAGCTATAGCAATCAGAGATAATGTAACTTCCTATTAATGAAGTAATTTTCAAATTAGTTTTTAGTTCCAGAGATTACATCCTTCATACAAAGTAACAAATAACTTTTCTTTTTTCAAATGTTAGTATAGATAGAAAAATCTTTGTTTGTAGTGTAACAATTACAGTTTTTACAATTAAAGATTTATATTGAATAAATTGTAATGATTAGAGCTTGAGGGAAAAACTTAAGTTCTATTTAAACGAAGATAAGGTCACAGTCGTCTTACGTCTCTCACTATAATTCCAAACCGCAGATTCAGATTGACCACAGTAAATATGATATGCAGTAGATTAGCTTTTAATACCGATAGTTGATAGTCTGGAGTACAATGAAATAAGTTATTTGAAATTAAAAAACGTGTTATCAAATAACTGTCCCTAAATGAAACCAATAGATACCTCAGTAATTTTCATGATATGTCAATAAAATAAGTTAATTAGATTTGCTTGATATTGTAATTTTAGGATTTCATTTCACGGAAAGATTTAGTTTTTGAGTTGAGTTTACACAAATGGAAGAGCTTACAAAAAAAAAATCCTCTATTCTATGTTTTTTACAGTACGGTATATTTCTAAATCGTTCGTTTTGCATTGCAATTGCAAAAAAGTGTAATTTCGTGTGGCACTCAGTAGGAGCGAAGATTCCATAAAATTACTTTGACATTTGTCGCAGCGTTTCAATGGATTTCATCCAGCTTAACTTACTGCATCACTACATACTACGTCCTCAAGAATTATACAGAACCCAGTTGCCAGGTCGTAGGGAACGGAATAAATTTATCGTTGCAGAACCCATGGCACTGTTGCCCGCATTAAAACATTCATGAGTTATAATGTTCTGGGGGCCTACCACAAGCTCTTAAAATAAGGTTAAAATAACCTTATTTGTGTTTTGTCTTGTTTTGACGTTGGATGTCAAAGAGGGACAAAAGACAAATAAGGTTATTTTAACCTTGTTTTAAGAGCTTGTGGTAGGCCCCCTGGTCGGGAATGTTTCACGTTTCGCGTTTGTCGCGTTCGGTAACTGTTGCGGCCGATACGCTGGGGATGGCACGAATGGCATGTTACTGTAGGTATACACTGAGGTGGGAAAACGAGCGGTGATTGGGCGTGGAATAGTTGAAGTTGTTGCATAAACTGTTGACAAAAAAGGTGCCTCACAAAAATGGAATACCTTGTGAGGACGCCCGTTTTACTGTGATTATAGTAGTAGTAAACGTTTATGAGCTTAATCCCTTTAGCAATAAAGGAGATTTGTCTTAGCAGTGAGGATATTTTGACCGTTTCTGTTGAATGATTTGTTCATAATTAATTTAAGTAACCGGTTTGATTTACTAAATTTGAGTATGATTAAGGCCATATCGTTCAGTAAATAAGGATTAATTTACTATGCCATGAATATCGCAGCGATTTGGTCATCACATGAGCAAGAACCTTAACGTTCGCGTTGACAGAGCGTCGTTCAAATATTGAATTCGAATTACGATGAGAACGCGAGGGATGTTCGAAAACTGTTTGATATTGTAATGCCGGGTGCACACTTAATAAAATATTCATAGGTTTTGTGGATTTTTATTTGTATACCGAATGAGCTTTTCAAAATGTTCGACTGGATTTGAGAAAACTAGGGTTAATTCTGCCACGTTCGCAGCTTCATAAATTATAGCTGTTGTTGCGTCCCATGGTTTCACCCGCGTACCCGGGGGCGATATTGCTTTCCCGGGATAAAAAGTGGAACCCTATGTGTTAATACAGAACATATTCTATCGGGGTGTGCCAAAGC
Source organism: Achlya flavicornis (assembly GCA_947623365.1). Lineage (NCBI taxonomy): Eukaryota > Metazoa > Arthropoda > Insecta > Lepidoptera > Drepanidae > Achlya > Achlya flavicornis. The sequence continues at coordinate 15,110,664 of OX392477.1, read as the reverse complement.
ATTGCGATAAAGGTACTTTCTAGTATCCGTATGGTTCCTTAAAACCCTTAATGTTGTTTCATTAGGCGGGCCGTAGGCTTGTACCGACTAAGCAAAAAAAAAAAAAAACTGTCGCCAATCACCATTATGGTGTGTTCCACATTCAACACAACGACTGCACTTGAGAGCCAAGTCCACACTACTTCCAGCCACATTATGGATATTGTGGTTTAACATGTGAACAGGCTTTCACAGGAAAAAAACCTTTTTAATTTCAGATTAAAATGTGGGAAAAAGGCCTATTTGCCAAAACATTGCAACAATCCTACACCCACCTTAACAATGTCGTGATAATACTCAAGTGTTAAGTTCACGACGTCTTATTAAGGGAATATAGTTATTATATGGAAGAATTACATAATACGCGTACAATCGACAGTTTCGACCAATCGACGATGGCCCTTTAATTGGACCTTTCACGGTTTTCGTGTTTTATGTGAATAGTTATGGGTTTAGAAGTTTATTTTGAACTAAGCTATTGCATTTATGCTATGACTAACATATATCCCTCTGTTTTATCCGCATTAATCGGTGGTAGACTTAACTTCAACGTCCATATTAGTGCCTTATCAGAACATAAACTAAATAAGTGTGTTTTTAAAGGTACATTAACAGATAACAGATTGCACGTACACAAAAAATAAAGAAGATTATGTTAAGTTGTGTTTATTTCTGTTAACTTTCAATTAAATCTTTTTTTCTTTCCAAAGAGTTCCGTACCTCAAATAAAACGGACTCCCCTTATAGGATCACTTTGTTGTCCATCCGTCTGCCCATCTGGCAAGTTTGTACGGAACCCGCGGTGCGCGAGTCTGACTCGCACTTGACTGCTATGTTTTGAATTTGAGTATTTTTTGGGAAAAAAAAGACATTCACGCTTTTAATTTTGTATCCTGGAAAATCCAAACATGACCACAGCGAGGCAGTCATCCTACCACATCAATAGGCCAAGACAAACTCACTCAACTATTCTTCACCATAATCTCAGGCATAACACCATCCGTTCGAAATAAAAATACGTCTAAGTAACCAGTAGCCCTTCGATTAATTATAGATGTCGTATGAACGGCAAAATGCTCTTAATACATAGATACAATGTAAGAATAAAAAAGATTTTATATGCGTCGCGGACGCACAAATCTAACTGATAGCGTATCTGGGCAGCCGTTTCCTAACGCATTAGTATTGCTTCGAAGATACCATTTTTTGCTATTAATATTTTTTGCGACACACAGATTACTTGATTGGGTAACAATAATTAAAGCAAGAAAGAGTGTTTCTTTTAAGGGACACTATCTATAAATACAAAATGCTTTGTCCTTAATGACTGACTGATGGATCAACGCATAGCCTAAACCACAGAGAAAAGAAATATTCTCTTTTCCGTGGCCTAAACCGCTGATCGTAGAGACCTGAAACTTGGATTCTTCTTCTTCTTATTTTTAATTTTGGCAACCAAGCCCAAATAAGGGCTCATTTCTGCCAGTGTCGAGTTATATTATAGTATCCAGTCACAAAATCACTTCACATTATAGTCCTCAGTCAGTCACTGTCCATAAAAGTCATGTTTTACTACAATGGTGGTCATTGTACTAAAACTCTTCACGGACATTTTGAGACAACTTGAAAAGTAACGATACACATAATTCATTTCATTTCACTTCACTGGTGCACATGGATGATCTTTATTGGGTAAAATACCACCAATAATACACAATAAAACTCAAAATACAAAATTTATGAAAATAAAAATGAAAATGCTACGTCACTCTGCAAGTTCCCGCCAAAAAGTCCTTGGATTCTTTGTATCCGATAAGAAAGGATTTTCCGAAATTGTACCCCTAAGGGCGTGAAAAGCGGGGGCAAAGTTTGTATGGGGCAACGTGATTCTTTGGTCCAACTTCAAATTTTGCATAAACATTCTTTAACAAAATTGATGGAAGATGTGTTTCGTATTTGTGATGTGAAATTATAGGAATTAGGATACTCATCGCCTAACGGGGTTAAAAAGGGGTAGAAAGTTATTTTAGGGGTGATTTGCTTCGAAGTTGATATCAATACTCCTTAGTGCTTTTGATTTAAATATTCTTTTATATTTTACATTCCAATTTATAAGAGTTATGCATTGCACCAAGCTTTTATGTGAGTTCAACTGTTTTTGAATAAAGTCGGATTGTGTTTTTAAACATTTTTGTCTGCCTGGTCCGGTTCATAGCTGATGTTATAAGGATCAACTTAGCTACTTTTATTTTTGAAAAATAATTAGTGATCCTTGCAAAAATATTCAAACCGTACTGCTATACTAGCATACTAGTATACATCTTCTTAATAAAGCTCTAACCCTGACTGACTGATCGACAACTTATTGTTTAAACCGATGAACCAAGAGATTTTTAATTTGAAGGTATTTCTTGTGTACCTTAGGGTTGTACTAAGGAAGCTACTATGGGAGTGAAATAGGGGTGGGTTAACCGGCGGGGCGGAAAGTTAGTTGATTCATAATTTGATAAGTATTTTTTCCTTGAATTTGGCTGGTTTAATATTTGGCCCCGGCACAATTACTATATAATAGACATACATATTTATTTACTGCTGTACCTACTCCATAAATTATAAGAACATATTCCATACTAGGACTCATTTTTTTATATGACGAAGTCGGTTAACAAACGTACGGCCCGCCTGATGGTAAGAGGTTACCGTAACCATATGGACGCTTGCTACTTCCCCTCACCCAACCCAATGAGCTCTGGCAATCTTGCTAACGCGCAGGTTATTTGACTACGGTATTCTGTAAGGTGGAGGTACCTACATCCATATTCTCTTTCATCCAAATATATGACAAAATAAATCAATTTTACACAACAACCTTCATTTCTGTGTGTCACACATTAGTCAACTGCTTGATTATCTACAAGGTTAGCACTAGAAATATTTCAGGGATCTATTAAAACGTTGTTATTCAAATCTTAATAATATAACTTAAGGTCTATTTTACATAGTTCTGTGTGTAAACATAATTTTGTACCACAGTTGTATCAATGGCCCTTTATTTTTAATACTTGTGATGCTATATAGGTGTGCTATCGTTTAAATTACTATCGTTATAATGCAATTAGCCGCGATAATATTAACACTTGTTTTTTTTTAGCTATTTTTATGGTAATGTGGTAATGTACAGTTATATTTATGTTACAATAGCTGGTAATGAGTCGATGTTTGAAACATTTATTTTGATCATGTAACTAACATGTAACAGTCAGAAGCGCTCGTGGTGTAGCATGATAAGCCGTTCTTAATCGATCGGTAAGTTAAGCTACCACCGTCGTGGTCGGTACCAAGATGAGTGACCGCCTAAGTAGTGGTATTTCAAATCGAGCGTTTCCGTGCTTCAGAAGGTACGTAAAGCCGTTGGTCCCGGTTATGACTTAATTGTGATCGTTAAGCTAGTTGGAGGCCTCCTAGGCGGCTTGACAACTCCAACAGTAGTTTGACAACTAGCCCATCTCCACCGATCCGCAGTGGGCACGCGTGGTGGCTGCCCATTCCTTTTCACCCTGTTCTCAGCAGTGGGACTTTATAGGATGATGATGATGATGTAACTAAGGTAGGTACATTTCTAAGCAAATGCAACCTTCGGTACCGCTTTAAGAGTCAGGCAGGCCATTCACAAATGCCTGCACAAGTCTATGTGAAAAAGTAGTTTTGTATTCTATATTTAAATTTTTCGCAAACTAAGTAAACTTTTTTTTTCTACTCCCCACCCCGCGCGCGCGTCCGTACAAAACAGTGAGTAAAAGCGACGCAAGCGCAGATAACAGCGCCGTGGGTGTTATCTGCGCGATCCGCGACGTATCGCACGCCATTAAGACTAGTCTTGTGCTGGGATTAAGGCTATTTATAAATGTGTTGACCATGGATTTGGTGTTATAGTAGATATTTAAGGGAGAAAAATATTTTCGGTGTTATTTTTGCCATTACTTAGGGTTGCCTTTGATAATCCTATCAAGTCCCTGCATTTTCCTGATATTCAAGTTTTTCGCATAGTCTTATAACTTAAAATATATTTTGAATTGTCTTTATATCAATACGCGGTTACAAAAAGTAAGATATTGGGACAAATAAAAAACAGTTTTTTTTTCTAACCTATTACACCATTATAATAATAATGATATTGCTGATAATACATAGGAAATAAAAAAGTTGTCGTTGGCACTCACTGTATTCCAATTTAATATATTTTATTTTAATTAAGAAAGGTTACATAATTATAATTACGATAATTTTACTTCAAATCACCTAACAAACGATGGTCACCCTATTCATAAGACTCCCGCGCAACAAAACCTTAAGAGGGTGACAATAAAAGCCAAGTGTGTTCCGCCGGAGAGCTCATCAATTCGAGCCGCCAGAGTAAGTGTTGTGTTGTGTTGCCACGAATTGAATTAGTCACTTTTGTTCGAATAAGAATAATGAGTACCTATAGGTAAACATACATGCTTTATTGTGAGAGTTTTGTGAAATCTGGGACTGCGGTGGGAGTTTTTAAGAGAGGTAGAGCATGGCGTTGTTTCGCTCAAAGAGCAGCTCGACTGGAGAAGTACATCCACCTCTTACACCACTAATCTCTCTCTGTGGTCGTTTCTTCATGGCTGAAAATCGTTTCTTCATGGCTGAAGATCGTGATCACCGGACGTCTTTGATAGAGTGATTGATAGATCGTGTGACGGGTCGCTCACTTCCCTCCAATATGGCGAGGAGGGCGATGGCTGCCACACGCGTCATACTTGTGAACAGGTGCTGCTTGTGGGGGCTGGTCTGCTTAAGTTTGCTATTTATTTACTTATTAAATATTTATTCAGTCTACTTTGTAATTTTGCCGCCGCGCCGGGGCACGCAATTGTTTTCAGTGCGATTAGAATGTAAATATTATGTAATGAATCTAAGCTTGTTTTGAAAAGAGTAATTTGCTAGTAAACCTTACATTTTTTCTTAATTTTAAGTCGGCAAACTACTAGTTTGTAGGCGTGCACTCTTGCACAGTTTTGTTGGTTTTGTACGTACATATACCATTATTTATAGTGGCCACCTCTACCGACCGTTAGGTTACAAAGGCTCACTATTCCTGGCAACCCCTTACGAGGCGTCAGTGACCACCTGCAGTAGATCACGCGGCCAGAGAACCCCTTGAACTCATTAGATGTGAGAGTTGCACCGTGATCACTCACTCTACCATTTCTACAAAATGCTATCGGTAATCACACCATGGTCGGTGAGGATGTGGCCGAAGTTGGTAAAGCCTAGACGGAACTGGTACCCAAGTGCATTTGTCGGAACGTAGGTGCTTGGCATTTTTTATTCGAGGGTAGTACCCAGCCAGGTGCGTACTACAAAGTATATTCCTTCTTCGAAAGCTCTAACTCACTCTAGAATTTGGACCCACGACCTATACCACAGTCTTACCATATGCCTTATAAAAAATTAATTAAATAATGAAAATATTTTCTTTCTTCTTCTTTCTTTCTTTATGGTAAAACAGTGCCTCTACTATGGTATTCGACGCCACTACGAAGCTCTCATCGCCTCATGAAAAAGAATCGACAAAATTAGAATGTTTTTTGTTTCACAATTCCAAAAAAGGTACCTACAAACCTAATTTTACTGACACATCTGAAACAAAATCTGTGTGAAAAATGGCCCTTATTTTAAAATAGCTATCGTTCCTGGGATCGCTTCCTATTAGTGACAAAATAATCAGAATCGATTCATTAGTTTCGGAGATAATCTCTTTGAAAACCGTATTGTACATAACAAGCAAAATGCCATTTTTAGTTCCTTTAAATGTTTGTGATAAAAACTCGAATCTTCCGCATTCAGTCAATTCCCACCACCGAGGTATACTAAAAATATATTTAAAATAAAATTCTTTCACAATTCTCGTACACGATGAGTATTTCCTAAGAAGCGTGTCCGAGCTCCAAGTAAGGATGGTATCAGGGTTCGATTCCCGGTGAATGGACGATGTTCCATTCAGTACGGGCGCTTCTCTCTACACGCTATGTTGTTTTGTTTGTTAGTTTTTGTTCAATGTTTATTTTGCCTATTTCATGGACATCTTTTGTATATTAATGTTATTGGATATTATTATTAAAATAAAAGTAGACTGCCTAGGTTAATATATTAATCAGGACGTTAAATTGAATTAATTTTATTTAACAAGAGAAAAAATCCAATAAAACACTGTCGTTTAAACTTGTATGACGATCTTGAGTTAGTCTCCATCAACCTAGCGTTCCTATTTAAATCTAAACTCATGCAGAAAATACGGATACTTATTAACGATGACTCATAAAACTATGCGCAGTGGCGTAGTAGCGTAGACGGGGCAGTGCCCCGGGGCCCCCGAGATCAGGGGGCCTCTCAGACTCTGACTTACAAACTAGAAATAGTTCACCTATTGAAAAAAAAAAGAAACGCAGAACGCTGAACGCGGAACTCTAGAACTCTCTCTGTGGGATCGGCGGGCGCCTAATATTTCGCATAAAAACAAACAGTTGGTGACCCTTCATACGGATTATCATGACGGACAAGATGGCGGAACATACTACGATATGTGTTTTTTAAATGTGTGAGTGTAGTCTTGCTCCAGGTGTAAAATCAAGATGGCTGAAATTTTTTAATAGTTTAGTTGGGGCCCTACATGGGCCCTATTTTATTTTACCAAAGGCCCTGTGGCAGGCCTTTGGTTACCTAGCTACGCCACTGACTATGCTCACCTATTTTGAAATACATATACGTGTACTTACGAGGTATTAAACTTGCTCTAACGCACTCATCCAACGTTATGAGGAGACCTCATAACGTTTTTGACCTCATTTGGATAAACTTGACCATTTTGTTCAAGTACATGTTAATGCTTTGCGACCACACAGGTGGTGGTGCCAATTGGATAAAGTGTTTTTGAGTAAGAATGTTGTTGTTAAATTTGAATTTAGAGAGGTAGAGCGTAGCGTTTATTCGATCAAAGAGCGACCTCCACCCTACAGGATACGCAGCCAAATAACTTTATTCTATGTTCCTGCGCGTGAGTAAGGTTGCCAGTCCTCATTGGGGAGGGGGGAAGGGTCGGTAACGCGTGAATGATGCTCCGTGTGAACGTTGAACCGGCTTAGTGATGATGTGGCTGAAGGTGACAAAAAACCTAAAAGGGAATTTGTTCTGCCGAAATATTCTGATAAGTGCCTGAAAAGTAGCCAGCCAGGCGGGTAATACAAAGTGACTTACCATGCTATGGGTTCCTCACGATGTTTTTCAATGGAAGCTCATTGTATAATTCGAAAACATTATAACTGAGGTACCGAAGTTATCGTTTTCATTTCATAATTTTTAAGAAAAATAAATAGATATCGCTTTACTATCAAAACTTATATAGAAAACATAACAATAACAACTAATCAATGATAAGATTTGCCTATTGCAATTAAATGAAGTCGAAAGATTTGTAGATAGAGAAGATAGAATTCCTAATTGAAAACAAGTCATCATTATCCAAAAGTTATTTCTCTAAGAGGTTATTGAAACAAATCAAAACTTTGTAAACAACAGGTATCAAATAAAACAAATATAACTCTAGAGAAAAACATCCTCCTAGGAAACCATATCCGTCTAATACATTTCGAAAACGTCAAATTGCGCGATATAAAACTATTATAGCGACATCTGTCGTCATAAGTTAGCACTTAGCTAAAGAACGAGCGGTGTACACCCGCTATCTCCATATCTTAGGGGTCAACGAGAGTTTTATGTAAACCTAGATTTTACAGCTGAGTGTAAAATCTAACACACTGTTATGACCGTCGGGTTATCAGATGATTTTGTCGGTATAAACCATGCTATCTAGACTGGCGCGGATGTATTTCAAGTTCAACAGAGTCTGGAAGCTACGAATTTAAGCGAATAAGCTTTTAATCTTTTGTTTTCTTGTGATTTTATTGTATTTGTTTTTTACGATATCATAAATTATTGCAGAATTTGTTGTATCCTTTATTGTTCTTATTTCATTAAGTATTGTTTATAAAAATGCGCTATACAACTCACATCATCATCATCATCAGCCTATAATGTCCCACTGCTGAGCACAGGCCTCCTTTCACAAATCAGGGTGAACACGCGTGCCCACTGCGAATCGGTGGAGGTAGGCTACTGGTCAACCTACTGTTGGAGTTTTCAAGACGCCTAGAAGGCCTCCAACTAGCTTAACGACTATCACAATTAAGTGATAACCGGGACCAACAGCTTTACGTGCCTTCCGAAGCACGGAAACGCTCGTTTTGAAATACCACTAGGCCATCACCCATCCAAGTACCGACCACGACGGTGGTAGCTTAACTTGCCGATCGATTAAGAACGGCTTATCATGCTTCACCACGAGCGCACTGACAATAGTCAATTTTAACTACAGATAGGGTAAAAGGTAATAAATTGTTTGTTAGCTACCTATATAAATTTAATATCTAGGTAAACAGAAGTAACAATATATAGGTAACATTGCTTGAAGAGCTCGAATAGAGAAATGAAGAACCAAATAAATAAGGCTACCGCGAGAGTATCAAGTAACCTGACGGTTTTAGGGGTACTGGAAGTTGCTGAATTCAAGAAGAGCATTGTTTTTAGTAGAAAGCTATTTCTTTATTCAGCAATAGACATCTTTAGGCTGTAGATGATGCAGCATCATTAATGCTGGAACTTTTATTATGAAATAAAAAGAAGTAAGTTACTATAGAAATGATTTTCTTAAAGATCACGATGAAACGTAGCCTCAACAGGAGATTATGACGATAGAAATAACAACTGATGCTGGCAGATAATCTGACATTTGACTTAATTCTGAAATGAGCGAGTCTATGAATTCGCAACTCGTCAAAGTGCACATGTATTAGCGATGCATCGCGGCCAGCCCACGCGCTTGCCCTGGGAAAAGGGCAAAGATGAACCGCGGACGGTCTCGCACGCCCTGCGACGTGGTGGGCTGGATCTGTGCCGGTAATAACTCGGTGGTAGCTGGATTTAGCGATGGTATTATGGGAATTTACGGAAATGTACTGGTACAGGATTTTACGTGCATTTTGTCTGCATACCATTCTATGCTGTTACATTAGATAATTCAGGCAGTTTTAAAGAATTTCTAAGAACAAAATAATAAAAATACTTACAAATTTTGATCATCAAGGTTTTGGCTAGATAGAAGTATAAAAATAAAAACTTAAAAATAAAAATAACTGTAAGTACAATAGGCGGTCTTATCGCTAAGAAGCGATCTCTTCCAGACAATAGTTAATATTTTATTCTTTTAAAGGTAAAGTTACTTAGGTATCGCTTAATTTTAACACGAATAAACAAAATGCACTAAATTATTACAGAACAATTATTAAACAAATATGCCTTTTGATGTGACTACAACTACAACAAAATATGAAATTTTTATTTATAATGCGTGAACTTCACTTGAACTGTCATAATATTTTCATAGAATCAATTTATGCAGCGACATGCAAAGGTCACTCGTGACATGATACGAATAAAAAACCGTAGTAATTTCATTTTCCGCACATCATTCACTTGTCAACATCTCGTTATCTCGTTTGGCGTCACAACTATTGGGCAAACAAATAAAAACTCCAATGTAAATCGATCCGTTTCGTTAACAATTTGCTTTGCTAATAGTCTTCTAAATGTTATAGGTCAAAGAAATTCAGCTTATCCTTTTTAATTTGCCTGGTTTGAACTTAATGTTTTATTCAGATTGTGTAATTTTGAGACTATTTCATTTACTTCATTTTTTAATATTTACCAACTATTTTTACATTATATAAGTACAGAATAACTAATAAAAAAAAGGAAAGCATAGTATGACAGTTTAAATAAGGATATAAAAGAATGTGGTCTGAAGGGCGATTTTACAGATGATCGGTAAAAGTGGAGACACACATGACATAAAAAGCGAATATATAAAAATGGATCCCTATTTCCCATGGTCTTAGGAAACAAAAAATTAAGAAAGTTGCGAGGGTAGGGTAGGTTAGTGTAAGGGTAGGGGTAGGGGTAGGGTAGGTTAGGTAGGGGGTAGGGTAGTAGGATAGGGTAGGGTAGGGTAGGTAGAAAGTTTTCAAAATATAACAAAAAGAAATCATACATCTAAAATCCATGATATCTACACATATCATCGCTTACTTTACATTGATAATGAACTTGAGGGTTACAATCCAGTCCCAAATATTGGTGTTATAGCAAAAGCGATTGCTCTCCCATAGTGTCTACTCTATACTGATCCTTTTGAATTAACAGGATAATCTCCTAAATTATCCAAAATTGTGGGCCTAAAACAAAGATAATTGATAGTTGCTAATTGCCAAAAGTTGGCGACGCTACAAAATCTCATCATCAGTTTATAGCATCGCCAAACACCCATCAGCGTGTTCAGGCAGTAGCAGTTGACGGCCAGTTCTCGGGAACTGCCATGCAGATGAATCTTTGAAGAACAATAATTACGCAACATGCTCAGCTCAATATATACTGGTCGGTTGTTGAAGGCCGAACATTGTTGGTACTGCAGCGCTCGCCTCCCACGATCTCCCGACCTCCGGGTCCATAGTTCACGTGGGCAAATGAAATCAGATGTATCAATCATGCAATCACAATCATACGTATGTTGTACTTATGTTACGTTTGTGTTAGGTGTTCGGTTTAACTAGGTCATAGTTTTGATTGGTTTTGTTTGCAGATATGATACGTTAGTTTTTGCAGTCTTTCAGGAATACATATTTACATTCTTACTAGGTGGAATTATGGTATATCTGATATGTTACTAGTGATCTTATTCCTTAGAAGTATCCGTCGCGTCCAAAACCAGAAATGGGTTGAATAGTAGTATCCTTTGTAGCTATGATTTATTGAGTAGGGCATAGAAATAATATACCTAGAAAGAACGTCGCCATACTACACAAATATATAAAACAGGCCAACTTTTATAGGCTGCTGCGCGAAACAGCTACGTTTTACGCTCCCTCTGCGTCATTCTGCTTGTGATAGTGACGTGCATAATGATAGCAATTGTTGATTTATTCCAATTAAAATTGGGAGAGATTTAAATATTAAACATTATTTTGCAATTTTTGTTTTTTTTTTATTTAGCCCCTAAAAGTTAGAGGCTATTTTTTTCGACGCATGCACATTTTCGACGCTCATTCTGGATCAAAGGAGTAGGGTTATAAAGATTTTTTCATCTGTAATCTAACACCCCACACTCCCTAGCGACGATGTGCGAAGATCGTATTCCCGGATCTATCGATGATCCGATTTTGAAATTCACATTATTCCCGATTGCTATAGGCAACTTTTTATCCCGGGAAAAGACTATATATCGCTCGGGAACACCGTTGAAATCGCGGGCGGAAGCTAGTGAAGTGTAAAATTGATATAAGAAGCTTTTTTCATCAGTCACCTGAATGTTTCATGTTATAGTCTAGACTAGTTCTAGTCTAGTGTTATTTGGTGGTCTAAAACCCAAATGTTTCCTCACGATATTTTCCCCGAATGTTTATTTCTTGTTGGATTCGAAGCCATGATCCACGGAATCTGACGTCACTCATTACCCAGAGGTTAGTTAGTTCATTATCATCATCGCATGTTTGTAAATATATAATTACACCCAGACTCAGGACATACAGACATGCATGACCTGGGTGAGAATCAAACCCACGACCTGCGAAGCGATAGGTGGAATCTTAACCAACGGTGCCAACCGACCCGTCAAATAGGATATAAATATGTATAATCATTTTCATACAATTATTTTTATCAGGTAGTATCACTTGTTGTCAAATTCATTTCCAGTGTCAATAGAACTAATGACTCGATGATTTCTGAACGTAAGGTCAGCAAAAAACCATCGCGCTCATGATTCTAGCAAGCGGATGTTGTACGGACGGACAAAAAGTCAGGTGACTTGCATTATATCAACGAAATTGAGGTCTTGTAGGTCGCGGAGATGTGTACTAATTCTAACTGTGTCATTTGATACTGCTTTACAATATTCGAAGACTAGATTCCGTCACGCCGTTTCATTTCTTCTGAATAAAGAACGGTCGACGTGCGATGAAAAGAATTATATATCTTTTGAATTAATGTTGATGAGTTATTTTAGCTTATAAAGGCATTACAAAAGTAAACCGTAAATTTTATGAGTCCCAGAAACGCAATGAAAAAGTTATGCAATAAAATAGTGACAGTTAAAAATATTTGAACGTGGGAGAGGGTTATGAATTTCGTTTTTTTCTTCTTTGGTCAAACATACGAGTACTCCCAACTATTTGGACCATTGATGAAAACAATATGAGTGAGCGATTAACTTAACTATAATTATTAACAATAAATAATAAGTATAGCGCAATATAATATAGGTACCTATTAATTTCTATAAAACAATAAAAATGTATTGCTTTCCGTGTTTAGATTACATTAACCACATGTTTATTCAGGACTAAAAATCCTGAATAATTCACGTTGAAATAGGTGATATTTTATAGTGTTATTTACATGGGTTTCTTAAAATATTTCGAATTCCTCAAGATGATCCTCAGCTACCAAGGCTCAGTAAACATTACAGGATCGTCTTTAAATTCCTCACTAAAGTACTCCACCATCATTAAAACTAGACAAGGACAAAACTTCTCCGTGACAAACCACGTTCGACTAACGTGTCATCTCGTCACGTTAAGAGGAAATGCTGGTGGCGTTTGTTCCATACAAACGTAATCCTCAATTTCCTCTCTGGATAATGATACTAGAGCCATGATTATTCTACCATGCAATCTGTAGGTAGGTACCACTGTAAACTTCTGTTGTGTTTTTCTTCATGAATTAATTATTATAAGAATTAGGAGCCTTCTAAAATCACAAAAAATTGCCATTTTTAACGCCCTTATCAAACGTCCAGCGAACAAATTTTACTAATATAAAACAACAAAGGAAAACCGACAGACATAGCCAAAGCCCTTCTTATTATGATTCTTAATTTTTTTTCTAAATCGTTCCAGTTTTGGAGGAGAAAACCGGGGATGACGAAATAACGATTTCGTTTAATTTTAATAGCTATAATCGGTCCAAGCTGTAGTTGTCTCTATCGCCCTCGGGCGGGATAGCTCGGGCACAGCGCGACAGCAATAGATAATGTTAAAAACCTATTTTCCAAATTTCTTGCTGCCATCCTTTCCTCTAAAATGGTAGCGGAATGGTGTTAAAGACGATTCTTAATAATAAGGCTGCAAATACATTTGACGGTAAAGATCACGTTGGTACTCGCGACAATCAACTTGATAGGGTGACCGTATTTCTGTGTTGTTGCCGGGCTCAGTCCTATATCAGACTCATTTGTTCTACAGATTTGAATGAAGAGACTTTTTGACAAATTCTGGTGGTCACTTGATGTGAGGTTATCTTCGGCTGCCTACAGTATGTGGACACGATAAATGAGCGATTTTTTTTCTCATTTGATGAAAATACTTATATTAAAAGGTGGAATCTATAATTTTAACTTGATGAGCATCAAGTTAAAATTATTATACTTGCGTTATTTTACTTCTGTTCATTTATTTCTGCCATTGTACTTGTTCACAAAAATCTAGTAACTTATAAGTTTAAATCTATTTAATTCCGTCGTGAAGGTCGTTAGTTCAAATTCCACTATAAGCTTGAGGTTTCAATCAAGGAAAACAGCGCGAGGAAACTGAAGACGGGTGTTCGGCTACTTTGTAGAACTATCTTAATACCCATCTTCTGTAGAACCATCTTCAGTAGAACCTACTGCATCTACCATTGTGTTCTGACAGCTGCGCTTGAGAATCAGTTCACTGTTAGACTTTGTGTGCTTACCATCTTCGACCACGTCATCACTGACCATAGTAAGATTGTCATCAAAACCAAGCCTACCCACAGAGCACCGAGTCCCTTGCGCCTTGAGAATACTCGTGCCCCGTCAATTGTGAATACTTATGCGTAACCCTTTCACCCTGATTTGTGAAAGGAGGCCTGTGCTCAGCAGTGGGACATTATAGGCTGATGATGATGATGATGCATAACAAAGTGCAAGCGGCCGTTAGTCTTATATCGACTCTGTACCACAGAATTGTGGTACTAAATACTAAATGATAAGATAATACATTATGTGTCAGGTATGGAATCTATTGAGCAAGGCGTCTCTAATAGGGCTGAGATTAATTTTTCAATGCTCTGTAAGCCTACCGGATAAGGCGCTTTAGGAAAATAACTACCAGATTTCAGCTATATACAGCAGATACCAGGGTTTTTGTCAGATAGGTACAAGCCTATTAAAAAGATATCTATTCTTTTAAGAGTCCTGCCTATGGTTTTCCGAATTGTATCAAAACTGTTTTTCATAATTCTGCAGTATTGTAAATTATGGAGACCATAAACAACGACATCGAGTGCGCTAATGTCTCGGCATTAAGAATAAGGACATATCTAGTTGCTTTACCGGAGATCGTGTTTTTTATGTCACTATTATAATTTCAATGGTGATGCTATTTTCATGGATGTGGTATATTTCTTTTACTTAAAGTACTAAGCTTTGTAATCGATTATTAATTTATAGAAATTCAAATTTAATCAAAGCATTACATTACAAGGTTTGTGATGTTACGATTCTTTTAAAAAAAAGGTATGTGACAAGCCGCGCCGGACCTCCCCACTCTGAGCTAGCTCGCGCCAATGCGCGTATTAAAGCAGTCAATCCGCCATACTTTTCATACAAAAGCTCTGTACTGATGATAGCGTTGTTAAACATTTTTCGTTAGATGTTTTAAATAAATTGGTATCTTGTGCACTATATCTAGCCGTGTATCTAGGCAATAATAAAAAAAGTGTGAAACTAATTCAGTAAAAGCCTCCGAAAAACAACGTTTTTGCACAAATTTTACCTGAACTTTGACCATATCTAATGTACCTATAAATTGAACAAGTAAAGGAAACATCTAGATAACAGGCTTGCAAATGTATTGGAGATTCTAAATAACTGACTTTTTTCACAAACTTGTAAGATTTTTTCACAAGAAGTATACTCCTGGAACAAGTTTTATGATATGCGAAATCATGAATGACGACCATGCAAAGCGGCCGCGAGTGATCAGCGGAATTTACCAACTGATAACCGACGGCTCTGATGGTGTCTCTCTTTTTTCGCAGTCAAACATTACGTTGGATGAAAGTAGTACAAGCTTTTAG
Source organism: Achlya flavicornis (assembly GCA_947623365.1). Classification (NCBI taxonomy): domain Eukaryota; kingdom Metazoa; phylum Arthropoda; class Insecta; order Lepidoptera; family Drepanidae; genus Achlya; species Achlya flavicornis. Next base: position 15,095,328 of record OX392477.1, on the reverse strand, counting down.
GCTATGCTTGCGTTGAAGTTGCGTTGACCATGAAGGGCCCCCTTAATAGTAATTGCACCCTGTGATTTCACGAGTTGCACCATGGCGACAAGTTTTTCATTTTATTATAGCGCAATTAAATTTATTAGTCAGCGTGGCCACAAAATTAATAGTATGGCGTGGCCCGGCACAAACCGTCAAATGATGAATCCATATTCATAAAGTACACAAAACGATGGTTTTTATGCATGTTCTTCTATGAAAGCAGGCTTAGTTAGTTATTTTGACAATAATTAAAACTTGATCAATAAAATAAATCTAAAATTAAATATTGAACATCAAAAAATACATCACCACTACAGGCGCCTGTAATCGATACCTAGTACACATCCCTTCAATTACATAATAATTAACTGGTGTTAGTAATAAGTATTAATATGGTATTAATCCACCGCATCCAAAGCTTCTAACATCGTCGTCCAAAGAATCATTACGCGGCAAACACTTCGCCCGCAATCGGTCACCTTGACTTTTACCGATCAGTATGAAATAATTTGACATAATACCACATCTACCTGTCATTACATACAATCATTACGTTGATGCGCAATACTCGGTTCTAGCTTTAATTTAGTTTCTGTTTTTATGTTAAAAATCAACGTAATAATCAACATTGTGTTTTTTATTAATTCAAGGTGTTTTGAGTTCGAGATGGCAAAGGTTACGATGGATCTAAGTGTGATGGAAAATTTGAGATAAATACACATAAATATGAGTATAAAATGACAGATATTATGTTTTATACCATTATTATTGCTGTTTAATCATCAACCATAAGATGTTTATTAAAGGTATTATAATAATTCAAATCTGGTTGCATCAATTGAAAAGTACCAGTACAGATATGTACTATGCGAGAATAATTAAGAATAGGACTGACTTTCCGCCATTGCTATTGTCATAATAGTAAAAAAAACAGTTGAAATTATTTTTATAACCAATTAAACTTTAATAGATTGTTGAACAACTTATATAATAATATATTTAAATAGCATAGACAAAGAAAACCTTCGAAAATGGGTTTTCAAGTGGCAGTTGACAGTCGAGGTCATTGACGTTCCCATGGAGGTTGTTCAATGGTACATTATACAAGCTTTTCTAGCAGGCCATCGTCCATCGGGTGTGGGGGTCATCCTATACTTTTCTAGCAGGCCATCGTCCATCAGGTGTGGGGGTCATCCTATACTTTTCTAGCAGGCCATCGTCCATCAGGTGTGGGGGTCATCCTATACTTTTCTAGCAGGCCATCGTCCATCAGGTGTGGGGGTCATCCTATACTTTTCTAGCAGGCCATCGTCCATCAGGTGTGGGGGTCATCCTATACTTTTCTAGCTGGCCATCGTCCATCAGGTATGGGAGTCATCCTATACTTTTCTAGCTGGCCATCGTCCATCAGGTGTGGGGGTCATCCTATACTTTTCTAGCAGGCCATCGTCCATCAGGTGTGGGGGTCATCCTATACTTTTCTAGCTGGCCATCGTCCATCAGGTGTGGGGGTCATCCTATACTTTTCTAGCAGGCCATCGTCCATCAGGTGTGGGGGTCATCCTATACTTTTCTAGCAGGCCATCGTCCATCAGGTGTGGGGGTCATCCTATACTTTTCTAGCAGGCCATCGTCCATCAGGTGTGGGGGTCATCCTATACTTTTCTAGCAGGCCATCGTCCATCGGGTGTGGGGGTCATCCTATACTTTTCTAGCAGGCCATCGTCCATCAGGTGTGGGGGTCATCCTATACTTTTCTAGCAGGCCATCGTCCATCAGGTGTGGGGTCATCCTATACTTTTCTAGCAGGCCATCGTCCATCAGGTGTGGGGGTCATCCTATACTTTTCTAGCTGGCCATCGTCCATCAGGTGTGGGGGTCATCCTATACTTTTCTAGCAGGCCATCGTCCATCAGGTGTGGGGGTCATCCTATACTTTTCTAGCTGGCCATCGTCCATCAGGTGTGGGGGTCATCCTATACTTTTCTAGCAGGCCATCTTCCATCAGGTGTGGGGGTCATCCTATACTTTTCTAGCAGGCCATCGTCCATCAGGTGTGGGGTAGGGTGTCCCGACATTTTTTTTTTGGTTTTCCTTAACGCAAGACCCCTCGAAACTTGTGTAATTGATCGTAGATTACCAAAGTAATTTTATTTTTTTTATAAATATATATCTTTAGGGTTCTACCAAACTTCAAAGTTTTGAAAAAATTATATTTTTATGTTAATATTTCGCTATCCTTTAATTTCGGCTACCAAACTAAATATCAAAAAATAGTAACTTTTTTTTATATTTAATTGTAATACATACACGACGTTTTGATTTGCATGCAATAACTCTTTACCAGTGACTTCAAATTGATATATTTCAATCTGCAAAATCCCTCAATTTACAACTTGTTTCGAGGGCTTTCTTGACTTGACTCGCGAGTGTTTTTTTTCGTAGCCAAAGTAAATTTTATGCTATAAAAGTACAGTTGCGATTGTTACAGTGTTAGTAGCAGGTTTAATAATGATTTTTAGGCGTAGCGAGTCTATTGTATTGTACTATATTGGGACCATACGAATAACTTACCATCGGCAGCGAAAAATTATAAGGGACGTCATTTTATTTGCCTAGAACGAACTAAAATTGAAGTATAATGGTAAGGATCCCTCCAAGTCAGATATAATATGTGATTATTTATACTGAGTTTCTTGCCGGAGTCTTCTAAGTTTTAGTCGTTGGTAGAGTCAACTGTAACATTCATAAGAGCCTTATCAGGGCCTAAACTGAATAAGTTACTTTTGGATTTTTCGATTCCAATCGTAACTGAGGAATGAGTTATTCAATTACTGAAATCCTATTTTTAGAAGTACCTCAATTTGAAAAGATTCCCCAAAAGCAAACGAAATTATAGTTTGAAAACTAACTGAAGTGTTTTTGGTGGCATATGAGAAGCTTTTCGACGTTTCTGCTTTTAAATGCACTTCATTTAAATTATATACATGTGAAAATGGTTATAAGCGGTGCTGAAATGAAAGAAACGGCTGGATTAATAAAACTCAATAAATAAAATCTCAGCTAAATTGTGTTAAATTCTGTTATCAAAAGAAATACTTTTTGCCTGGAAACCCTGCTTGTGGGTATATTGTTTGATGATAGAGACCACATTCCGCAGCTGGCATTTCGAAAAATAAACCACTACACTTATCTAAGCCCAGGATTACCAAAGAACTACCAAAAAATAACTTCTCTCCTAGAGATTACACCAAAATTAATCAGCACTACCGGTTCTTCGACATATTTCTAATGGGGGACCTTCAAATCATGGCATAAAATTTGAGCTTGGAAAATGTGGACCATCCTTGTCACACATAATCGTTGTAGAAAGATGTATTAATGGTAACGTAAGCCTCACAAAGCTACTTTTAGAGATGGCTTTATTACGTTGAAATCTCGAGCACAAATTCCAAATTTTGGATACAAAAATAAATGTAAATTCTGTTTTTAACATTGATTATAATTAATATAGGGCTCTTTTTTATTTTTTTTGTTCTTTTTTTCGTTAATTTCAATAATAAAATACCTTTTAAACTTGATTTTTATATTATTTTAGACATACGGCTTAGGTCACTAAAAACGTAAAATTTACAAAACTTCAAAGTCCGGTAGAGCCCTCAAGATGATACGCAATTCTAATTTTTCTATGTTTTAAGTAATCTGTGTAAAATTACGCAAATTTCGATACCCCTTGCGATAGTGTAGCACGAAAAAAAATATTTCTCATACATGGACGGGACACCCTAGTGTGGGGGTCATCCTATACTTTTCTAGCAGGCCATCGTCCATCAGGTGTGGGGGTCATCCTATACTTTTCTAGCAGGCCATCGTCCATCAGGTGTGGGGGTCATCCTATACTTTTCTAGCAGGCCATCGTCCATCAGGTGTGGGGGTCATCCTATACTTTTCTAGCAGGCCATCGTCCATCAGGTATGGGGGTCATCCTATACTTTTCTAGCAGGCCATCGTCCATCAGGTGTGGGGGTCATCCTATACTTTTCTAGCAGGCCATCGTCCATCAGGTGTGGGGGTCATCCTATACTTTTCTAGCAGGCCATCGTCCATCAGGTGTGGGGGTCATCCTATACTTTTCTAGCAGGCCATCGTCCATCAGGTGTGGGGGTCATCCTATACTTTTCTAGCAGGCCATCGTCCATCAGGTGTGGGGGTCATCCTATACTTTTCTAGCAGGCCATCGTCCATCAGGTGTGGGGGTCATCCTATACTTTTCTAGCAGGCCATCGTCCATCAGGTGTGGGGGTCATCCTATACTTTTCTAGCAGGCCATCGTCCATCAGGTGTGGGGGTCATCCTATACTTTTCTAGCAGGCCATCGTCCATCAGGTGTGGGGGTCATCCTATACTTTTCTAGCTGGCCATCGTCCATCAGGTATGGGAGTCATCCTATACTTTTTTTTATTGAATCTAAGCAACGTTTATTTATAATCGAGCCTACACGTGTCAGAACAAAACATTTCCCGTCCAACAATATTTTTTGTTCAATTAGCAACAATTAAAAATTTTTTTAAGGAATCGGCAGAAGTTAAAATAATTAAAACATTCCTAAAACCCTATAAAAGACCACACGCGAAATATTTTTTTATCGATTAGTAATTTTCATCTGCCTCTTTTACGCCTTTCTAGGTGTGAAATTGACACCTATTAAAAAACAGAAAAAATATTCAAGATTACTCGGTAAAAATCGACTTTATTTGATATTTGCGTGTGATTTCACTTCAATGCTTTCTTAACCGACTTCAAAAAAACGAGAAAAAGATTTTTTGTATGTTTATTACCTCATTATTGTACAACGACATTTATCAACCGATTTGAAAATTATTTTTTTGTCTGGAAGGGTACACTTCCCGTTTGGGCCCATTGTCATCAGATCAGGATTTGATTACTTTTTAGTGTACTTTGAAGTCGGTTTAAGTTTTTTGTAAAACTGTCCAATTATTTTGCTAAAAATAGTAATTTTTACGCTTATTAAATAAATAGATCCAACCAAAAACATTTTCATGTAAAATTTTGGCAAGGCGGACCAGGATTTTGGTGGGATTTTACTTTTTTGGAAATTGCTTATGACAAAAAATAATTAGTGACTTTATTGGTTACTTTAAAGTAACGTCGAACATTTCAAAAGCTAAGTAAATATTAATATTTTACTTTTTATTCATAAATAGTTAAACATTTTAGTAGATATTAACGAAAATTTGATGAAAAAAAATGCTACGTATTATGCTAGTTAAATGAAGTATGGACACCTTCTTTCAGATAAAAAATAAAGGATTTAAAATGCGAGAGACAGAAATGTCAGTTAATAAATAAGTATTAAAAAAAAAAACTATATTACATACATAATGAACACCACCACGGACTTGATAATATCATAATTTATATCAATGTTGTAAATAATGATAATGGTGTATAATTATAATGTAAGTACATTTTTTTTTTATTCAGTTTTTTAAATAATTAGTATTAGTATTTCATCAAAGTCACAGTCAAGTCAAAGGCATTTACTGAAGTTACCACCAGAACATTTAACTTTTTACCGTTACAAAGCAGTAATTAAATAATTTCTTCGCTCATACGCACTAGTATTATAGCGTGACATCGTCTGCGTTTATATTAAAGGGTATATAATTGTCAGAACAGTTTTATAACGCACTGCGCGTGTGAAATCAATTTGTCGCCGTTGTTTGACGACTTGATAATCACTACGTACTAATAAAAATTGAGAAAGTTTGGAAAATGTCACATTAATAGTGTTGGGTAAGAGTCGATGTTATTATCGATTATTGGTTGGGTGATTTAAAATAAAAATATTAGTAATATACCTATATATATATACATATATATATATGTATATGAAGCGCTCGTGGTGTAGCATGATTAGTCGTTCTTAATCGATCGGCAAAGTTAAGCTACGTCTGTCGTGGTCGGTACCTGGATGGGTGACCGCCTAGTGGTATTTCAAATCGAGCGTTTCCGTGCTTCGGAAGGCACGTAAAGCCGGCTATCACTTAATTGTGATAGTCGTTAAGCTAGTTGGATGCCTCATAGGCGGCTTGAAAAATTCCAACAGTAGGTTGGCCACTAGCCTACCTCCACCGATCCGCAGTGGGCACGCGTGGTGGAGTATCTGCTCATCCCCTTTCACCCTGATTTGTGAAAGGAGGCCTGTGCTCAGCAGTGGGACATTATAGGCTGAAGATGAGATATATGTAGTTGGTACCCATGAGACAAGCTTGCTTAGTTTGGGGCCACAGGATACCTAATAATTGAAAAATGTTTTCTTATGCTACTAATTTAAGGCAAGCTCTGTTATTATTATGTATTTAAAGTAGTAGTAAAAAAAAAAAAAACCCACAGAAAAACTGATTGGAACTTTAGGTGAAAAAAAAATGTTTTTATTAGTTCTTTTGACAATAATATTCACAAAACATAAATAAATAATAAATAAATATCCTGGGACATTCCTCACATACGGTCGTCTGATCCCAAACTAAGCAGAGCTTGTATAGGTACTATGTAAACCAGATAACTGCTATACAGATACTGCACAACACATACTATCTTAGATTTTAAGAGAGGTAGAGCATAGCGTTTATTTGCTCAAAGATAATATATAATTACACCCACAGTTCTTATACAAATGTGTATTCCTACTAGATTTTACGTGTTTTGTTTTTTATAAATTTAACATAATTATAATAAATTCAAAAGTTTTGGTTTGTCCTTCTGTTATGCATCCGTTATACATGATTTTTTGGATTTTTTGTGGGTATGGGACCGGAAATTGACAGAAGGGGCAGAAGCTAGTTATCGATAAATATCGTTTACCATATGACATCACTAATTGATTCGTTTGTAGGTTCATAACTGTAGTCTTCAATAATATGCAAATTTTTGTTAACACCTCGTGTTTTATGGACCTTTATTGTAGTTTTCGTTATAAAGTTCACAATGTATGGCTATCAATTTATTTTACTATATTTAACATATTCTTTCTATCAATTTGGTACAATGGAAAAAAGGCAATAAAAGTGTGTTGTTAAATAACAATAAAATTAAACAATAATAATTGCCAAAATAAAAAGTTTCTATCCTTTAAAATCAAAATCAAAAAGATTTTTATTCAATGTAGGCCCTGGTAAGGTGCTTATGAACGTTAAATTGGTACATACAGTTGAATTTACCACCGGTTCGAAATACACTGAAACTGAGAAGACTCCGGAAAGGAACTCAGCAAGGTTTTTTTTTTTTTTCAGTCGTGGAAGATCTTTTCATATTACAGTTTTTTTTTCAAATATACAATTTACCATAATAATATAATTATAATGCTTTAATACTAAACATTTAATAGGAATTAAAAAATGGGTGGATAATGATAATAACAATTTAGACGTTAATATATGGGAATAAGTGTGTGTAAACTTATTAATACTGTCCTTGAAAGAATATTACTATCGTGATTGTGAATGAGTTTATTCTATAATGAACCATCCACGTAAATTAAGTAGATTATTGATTTGGAAATTAGACGTTCTTGGGGTCGTTAATTTGACAACTACAAAATTTAGAATGCACCTGACCCTCACGCTAAGTAATTGATAAGTATAATAGAATAGTACCATAAAAAAACTTTTTTTTTTTTTTTTATTAAATGGGCTTGCGTTTGGCCTCTGACCCATAAGGGGCGATGACGAAGCCTAAGATGAAACACGCTTACCCAGAAGAAACCTATTCACTCTGGCCTTGAGAGTTCCTAGACCTAATAAATTGACACCTAAACCTATTTTCTCTTTTGTTAATGTAAAGCAATAATAGCTCCGTTGTAGTGTCGTCGGATACCGAGACGATGGTCCCGGGTTCGAATCGTATAATGAGCTTTCGGTGAAGGAAAACATCGTGAGGGAATCATAGCACGGTGGTAGCGTACTTTATAGTACTCACCTGGCTAGCTACCACCTTCAAGTTGAAAATCTGTCGCCAGACACATATCGGTGTGTTCCAACAGCTGCACTTAAGAGCCCGATCCTTCTATGCACACACAGTTTAATAAAAAAAAATGGAATTGGCTGTATTCCTTGAATACTAGTTATATCTCGTTTTTCCTCCTATGAGTACTTATTTTGATGAATAGCCAGTATAGCCACAAACAAGCTTTGTTAGCGTGTACCAGTATGCATAATGAGCCCAATCTATGCGCCCAGACGTATCAAATGCTTACAACATTATTAATCATCCATTTGATTGACATTAACGTGAACTTTATGGATCTCTGATACTGATATTTTTCACTCCGTTTGACCCCAAACTTGACCTTACATTTGTAAAATAGTTCCCACTTTATATCTAATGAGAGTACATTCATTTGGTTCTTTTATAATTGTGTTATTAATGTTTGATTATGCCGCATCTACATAGAATATGTTAAGACTTTTTCTTTCGATTCTTTTAGATCACTTATCACTACTAATATTAAGAGGTATGTTTGTCACCTCTTCTCGACTAAACCTCCGAATAGGTTGTGATTAAATTTGGCAGATAGAGCAGTACGGTGTGGATAAGGTATTGTCTACTTAATAATTATGAGAACTCGGGCAAAAAAGTGGAAGAAAACATGAAGACTAAAATTCTTTGAAAACAACTTTTAAGAGAGGTAGAGCGTAGCGTTAATTCGCTCAAAGAGCAGCTCGACTGGGGAAGTACCTCCACCTTACAGAATACCGCAGACAAATAACTTTATGTTGTGTAAAGTTGTGTTCCTGTACGTGAGTAAGGTCGCCAGAGCTCATTGGGGAGGGGGGAAAGGTCGGCAACGCGTGAGCGATGCTTCGTGTGTTGCAAGCGTCCATATGGCTACGGTAACCGCTTACCATCAGGTGGGCCGTATGCTTGTTTGCCGACTTAGTCGTATAAAAACAAAAAAAAATTTGATTGTGGTAGTTTTTTATAAAGCATTACCACATTTTTGTATATTTCCTTTTTACATAACATTTATTGAGTTGATTTTCCTATGACAAATAAATTATTCGAATATTATTTACTGTTTCTATTCTGCATTGTATTAATATTGTTTTGGATGTGCATCTAATATTATTAGTAATAAATAAGATATAATTGATACACTGCATTATAACCTGATATTTAAAAAGTTTAAAGATGAATCTTTAATTGCACTTCCGTAACAAAAATCACGTTTCAGCGCGTGCTAATGATAACCTTTAATGTTTTATTAATGTTAAAATTATGTTTACTACAATATATTGAAAATTGTTCCGTTTTTTTTTATAAATTATAAGTTATTGGATTATTTTGACAGTAGAAGAATTGATCAAAGATTATAATTATTGATACTGTCACTATATAACTATATAAACGTGGACAAACCTACGTAGATATGTGTTTTTTTGTAATATTTGTTGATCCCCGACTGCAAAACCGTATAAAATTCAAGTTATATTCAAAATTTTTTTTTGCTTTTCAGTTTTTTCGGTGGTTTATTTTTTTGTTAAATAGTTTTTATAAATGGGTCATTCTAGCCTCTACCTATCCACGCATATACGTCTAAGCTTTAAGAAGTAACATAATTACAATTTAAATATAGAATCTCTTTCCTAATCCAACAATCATGATAATACAGCCATTTCATTTCTAATCCTCCAAAAATACTGAATATACGTACCATAATAACCTGACTAACTAAACTAAACTAAACTAAACTAAACTAACGTACATGATGTACCTTTGAAAGGCGTCATTATCAACGATAAGTCATAATCCCGACATATCCAACGATACTACTCTTAAAAACAAAAATAAAACAATCCATCTCGTGACCCGACATTGAACTTAACACGACTTAAAACTGTCTTTCCAATCACTAATTTATGTAAGTATCGTTTATTAACAACGATTTAAATGCTAAAGTGTAATAATAGTGAAATATACTAGATTGAAGTCTTCACAAGTAACATTTAGATATATAATGCTCGATGGGGTCACATTAAGTTCACATAAAATGGTCTAAATATACTAGTTTAGATAAATGTGCATTAGTATAAGCTATGCTGCTTAAAATCGGTCAGTCGCCCACCTTGTAAGCGGCGGTCCTGATAGGAGCGGTTTTTGGTGAGCGTTTTCATGACACTTCATGTTGAAGTAACACGTCTATTTCTAGAAAGTAGTATCATAACGGATAGTCACCACTTACTATAACAGCACGGCTACGCCTCGGCATTTACCTTGCCATGCAAGTGAGGCCTTTAAATCGTTTACTTTCAAGTAAATTTTACAATGACTACACAAAATAGTTGACGCCTCGCGGCAAGCGCGCTTACCGCTACAAGCCACTAGTCCTGCTGACCACACGCTTCCAGCGAGCGGTCCGCTCCCTTGCTGCGTGACGCCAGCAAGCGGGCACGCTGGTGATCGGCGCGCTGGCAGCTAGTGATTGGATTGAGTTGAGGTGGTGCCGGGCCGTTGCTGCGATGGGACGGTGCTAACATAGTGAGCGATGACCCTGTAGTCTTATAATTCATAATACACGATATAATTTAGCATTTGCTTTTTCAATTGATTCGGTTTAAACCATTTTAGTAATGTATCAGATTGGAATTATTGTTACAAGCGTCCTTATGACTACGGTAACCGCTTATCATCGGGTGGACTGTAGGCTTGTATACCGAATTAATCGTATCTTTTTTTTTAAATTTAGGTATATACTTACTTTAGCTTATTTTGTAAAAACAATGTCAATGTTTCCAAAACAATTTCGCTTGCGCCTATAGATTTGTTCACGCTGACACAAAACGCTAATCGCGTAGAGAATGAACATGACCTAACTTTATAAATTGATGTTGAAACAGTAATGCATAATTATCTACAGAGGAACAAGATGTCTTGACATCTGCTCATGAGTAAAGATGTTACGGTTCCTTTGCAACAGAATTTTATGCTCCATACAGAAATTATTTGTGAAACAAATTAAAACATCGGTTCGATAGTTCGATATATATTTTGAAACCGTGAAAATTCTATTAGTACTTGCGCTCTGAGGTTTCGTTACCGTCCGTAGATCATAGTTTTTGATATTAATAACAAGTGAATCAAATGACCTCTACCCGTTCCTTTGATAAAGGTCTTCGACAGATGGACAGACGAACTGACAACAAAGAACAAAGTTATCCTAAGGAGTGTTCTGTTCGGATTTCGTTTTTCTAGTGAGAACGGTACCGTCAAAATGAATAAATACGTATCGTCAAATATACAAATATACAGTCGCAAATAAAAACTTGATTCCTATTTAGGAACTAATTAAGCAAAATTATTTCACCCAACACGTTTTTGCACAACTAAATAATCAGGTTTTTGTATACATCAAAAGATCGGTTTTGATGTATACAAAAACCTTAATCAACCGTTCAATTGTATAATCCAGACACATACATGTTTAGTGCCATATAATGATTAGTTAAACGTTTTCAATCACGACGAAAATCTGGATGACCTTAAAATACAATTAGTTTTTGTTCAATACTATGTTAAAATTGTGGAAGTTCATATTTTTTGTTGTGGTAATGAAAAATGCTAATACATATACATACTAACAGATTGTTTTTATATTACATTTATTACTAAAATAGTTTATCCAGTTTTATTCTTGGATAAGTGTCCTCTGCTTATAAACTCCAAAAAGTGCAAGGATCTTGTTTAGGACTAAACTTCTATTATAACCGACCCTTTCCCCCCTCCCCCCATGATCTCTGGCGGCTGTCTCACGCGCAGGAATACAACATTAAATAGTATTTTTTTTTTACTTTTCTATGTATATTATTATCTCTAATGAAATCAAAAGAAAAATCATAAACCTTGGCTTGTATGCCTGCCTCTTTTTATAATTATTTATTCTTAAATATTTTTAAATGTCAGGACGGATTAATCATTAGTCAATATTCAATAAATCAATGCGGGAACAAAGATAATATAAATGGGTGTTTTCTTTGATCGTAAAAAACTTGCCGCTATTTTAAAACTAGCTGCCCCGCGCGGTTTCACCCGCGTTCCCAGAATAAAGCTTATGTCCTTCTCCATACCATAGGCTATCTGCATGCCAACATGATCCGTTGAGTAGTTGAGGCGTGGAGACGTAACAAATAAACAAACTCACTTTCGCTTTTATAATATTAATTAGGATTATTAAGATGAGATGTAATTTTCGGTCTTTAATAAAAAAAACTTTATACTAATTTTTGAACCGTTAAAACTAGAATAATTATAATTAATTAATTATAATAGTTTGGTAATAACGCACCCGTGCAACTGTTCCATTTAATCTAAATATCCACCTCATCAAACAAGACAATTCTCAACATAATGGTGCGTCCATGCTACGCGAAGCGAGCACGAGCTGAGCTTCGAACGAACATGATTCGTTCGTTGCTTGCGATTTCAAGCGTGGATGTACTTAACGAGCCTTCAACGAGCGCGACGCGAATCCCTGTGATCGTGAAAAGCCCGTCCCCGCTACGCGAATCGTGCACGCAGTGTGCTCTTTCGTGGCTCGGCTCGTGCTCGGTTCGCCAAGCATGGACGCACCATAAAATCGAACGCACTATCAGATTAAAAACCACTGACACATTGATCGTTTAAATAATAAAAAACCGGCCAAGTGCGAGTCAGACTCGCGCACCGAGGGTTCCGTACAAACCTGAAGGTATATAAGTAAATGGTAGTAGAGACCTGAGTATTTGATATGAATTTCAATTTATGACGTACCTATTAAAAAAAAACTACTTACTAGATCTCGTTCAAACCAATTTTCGGTGGAAGTTTGCATGGTAATGTACATCATATATTTTTTTTAGTTTTATCATTCCCTTATTTTAGAAGTTACAGGGAGGGGACAGACGCGAGAGACAGTTCCAAAGTGGTAAATGTGGGGACACATTTACCACTTTGGAACTGTCTCTTCACTTCGCTTAACTTCGCGCAAACTATTCAGTTTAGAAAAAAATTATATTTGAAACCTCAATATCATTTTTGAAGACCTATCCATAGACACCACAAACGTATGGGTTTGATGAGAATTTTTCTTTTGAGTTTCAGTTCTAAGTAAGCCCCCAAAATTTATTGTTTTTTTTCTATTTTTGTGTGAAAATCTTAATGCGGTTTACAGAATACATCTACTTACCAAGTTTCAACGGTATAGTTTCGGAAAAAAGTGGCTGTGACATACGGACGGACAGACAGACAGACAGACAGACAGACAGACAGACAGACAGACAGACAGACAGACAGACAGACGGACAGACATGACGAATCTATAAGGGTTCCGTTTTTTTCCATTTGGCTACGGAACCCTAAAAACCACTGACCCATTGATCCTTTAAATAAATAAAAACCAAGCACCGTATATCCATCAATACACCTACAGGCATATGGTTCGTTCATTGAGAACGTTATTTGTACTTAGCGGCCCCCATCCGTCGTGTCGTGATGATAAAACTGTAACACGGACCACCCATTTGCTGGACGCACCACGCATATTACTGTGTTCGGACGCAGAGTGATGGCTTTAATGTGGATAAGCATTTTATTAGATGATTTTTGGAAAAATATTAAATTCCTCGCTATTTCCCGGGATACAAAGTAGCAAGTAGCACTCGGCGAGAAGACCAGGTGGACCGGCGATTTGGTCAAAATCGCTGGGCGCCACTGGATGAAAGCGGCCCAAAACCGTTCGAAGTGGAAGTTAATGGGGGATGCCTATGTTCAACAGTGGACATCCCTAGGCTGATATGATGATGATGAAAATAATTTTCAAAATCGGTGATTCGTTTCGGAGATTACTTCCTACATCCAAACTAACAAACAAATGCCGCTTTATAATATTTTTGTAGATAAATAGAAAGTTTACGTTCTAAGGAGCATTTCTGTAGCATATTTTCTGATGCATTCTTAAAAAGAAATAGATACTTAGTTATGGAAAATACTAAAACGCATAAAAACTACTTCAAAATGAAAGAAAAAATATTTATTGACCAATGAAACACACGATCATCAACTAAAACTAAATAGCGAATTGTGCGGGATCAAAAGTTAGGGACATCGGCATAAAGTTAGGTACAATGTCGATAAAGCAGTTCAACTTAACGACTATTAAGAAAAGTAATTTATACTTATAACTTGTTTCTAAATGTGAAACGGCATCGAGGCAGACCCTGGAAGTGATGACAGGATGAGTTGGACTCATATTCAAATAACTGGATCTATGAAAGGTCAGCATTGAGAAAACTGGACTACTGGAGTCAATAAATAATAATCTATATTTTTAACGACTTTAAGAAAGGAGGAAGTTCTCAATTTAATTGTTTTTTTTATGTTTGTTATTAACCGTCTTCAAAAAAAGGAGGTGGTCCTCAATTCGATTGTATGTTTTTTTTAATGTTTTTTACCTCATAATTCCATCATTTATTAACCGATTTCGAAAATTCGTTTTTGTTTGAAAAGGTATAGGGGAAGCCCGGGCAACGCGAAAATGTTAAGGGAAAGGCTAAAAAAAGTACACAAATTTCTAATCAACAACAGTCTTTTAATTACTAATTTGTACTTTAGTTAATAATCTTTGGAAAACGCTACTAAATACTTTGAAACTTTAACAACTTATACATACATTTTTGATTACAAAAAAAAGTGCCTATTATCCGTTTTGCCCGACCCCCCCCGGGTAAAACGGATACACTCTCAGGGTAAAAAGGATACGTAAATCAATGGTGTTTTAATTTTTTTTTTTTTTTTTTATTACGTATAGGCCTGTGTTTGTCCACAATCTCACCATGGTAAGTGATGATGTGGCCGAAGGTGTTAAGCACACAAAGCCTAGAAGGAACTGGCTCTCAAGTGCAGCTGTCGGAACACACCGATAGGTGCTTGGCGACAGATTTTCAACTTGAGGGTGGCCAGCCAGACGGGTACTACAAAGTACCCTACCACCGTGCTATGGTTTCCTCACGATGTTTTCCTTCACCGAAAGCTCAAGCTCATTGTAGGATTCGAACCCGGGACCTTCGTCTCGGTATCCGACGTCACTACCACTGAGCTATCATCGCCTTAAAATCTTCGCAATCATCACAGTAGTAGCTGCCTACCCCTAAATAAGAAGTGCACTCTATCCAATCTTCGGTAGTCGGTTCAATATATAATTCTGAGCACACTAAATATATACAACTTGTTCCATCCTTCCGATTTTTATTGTTAGTCTTCTTTGTAGTTTTATGTTTACTAGAACCGGCCAAATTGGATATATTAGTCTTTTTGCATGTAGATTTGCCAGGCCCTGCCAACTTTTTTCTTTTTATGTGCATTTTTGCTGGGGCCTGCTAACTCGCAAAATGGATAGCTATCCGTTTTGCCCATATCCGTCTTGCCCAAAGCACTAATAATCAAAAGTTGTATTATCCTATTTTAAAATTTCTACCGAGGAATAAAAAGTTACAAATACAAATTAAACTTAAAAAAACACGCAATCGATTAAACAGAGTCTATTCGTTAATACTTAATACATAATACAAGAAATCAATACACATACCTTGACAAAAATCGTAACAAAACACAAAAAAACACATATTTTTATTTTGACAACAAGTGCACGCTTCTATTGTTTTGGTTGAACTGTCATGGTGTGGATGAGTTGCTGTTTTACCGACCCGAGCTCGTCCAATAGTCCCATCTATTGTAGGTTTTTAATAAAATCGAGTATTCGTCTTACCCACACTATGCATGCATCTTGCCCGGGCTTCCCCTACTTCCCGTTTGGTCCCTTTGTCAGGATCTAAATACTTTTTAGTTTACTTTGAAGTCGGTTTCAGTTTTTTGTAAAACAGTTTTTTAAATGCTTATCCATCTTAACCTTTCGTCGACCCCATGTATATCATTGTAATTGGATTAAACGATTTTTTTCTGTCATTGTTTTCTGCAGCCGTCCATTGTTCATAGCGTCTTGTTGGTTTGTTTGTCCCACCGTTATGGAACCACTCTGTGTGCTAATAAGCACTAATGTGATTCAATATTTCATTGAGATAGTGACACGGGGCCTAATAGACGTTTACAATGGATGTAGATTATGTGGAGCGTTGGATCTCGTACGGTGTTTTTTTTTTATTTTAAACAAGCTTTTGCTTTTGGAGTCTGTTTAATATGTAAGAAGAAAATGATGAAAATCAGATTCATGGTGCAACTAAGTACAAAGATCTTATTCTAGTATATAGTAAGGCTACTCACACGAACGGCAACGACACGACAGGGTCGCGACAAAATGAAGTCAAGCGTAGAGTCGCTGCGACTTTTTGCGGTTATGTTGTGGTAACTACAAAATGTTGTGTCGATAGTGACGGAAAAATGTGGTCGGTGTGAATTCAACTATTAATTTTCATACAAATTAGCGCCCGCCGACGTGGTGTCGTTGTGATGTGGTTGCGGTTGTCGTGTTGTTGTCGTACGTGTGAATAGAGCCTTAGATAACTTGTTGAACTTTTTCAGGTATAGCAAAAGTATTAATTTCATAATAGTTATTGTTCACATGTAAATGTTTAACAACATCATCTGACTAAACTATTTTTAAAGAGGCATAATAAATGGTGCTTTCAAAAAGGATATACAGATATTTTTGCAGGGTCAGTCATGAGCGAATGATACGGATGTTGAAAGCATCTATTTGCTACCTATAAAACATTAAGATTGAGCAAAATATATTACTTATTTAAAAGTAAAATTTTATAAAACAAAGTATGTGATAATGTTATACAATAAACATTATTCCAATGCAACAAACATACAGCATTACATACTTTATCGATTCAATTACAATCCAACGTGAGAAAAGTTGAAACCAATTAACTTGTTTCGATTCTACCAATTATTCCAGCTTCAAATAATTCCATGTCGATGATAATAAAAGGTGTTAAATTCAATGGGTAATATCGCCAATTTCTGTGATTAAATTTTCATAACTAGGTCACAACAAAAAATATGACCTTCCGCGGGAATCGAACCTGCATCGAGCGGCTCCCAAATTACAGATTACCGCCATAATGAGAGTATAAAATAAATCGTTAAGCGTGACTCGTGAATCGATGGCGCCATTGGGGTTCAGTACAATAAATTGATCATTTATTTTTATATTATTTATTTCTAATTTGAAGAAGATTTTATTTATCCCAAAAATATTGTTAATTATCTTAATCATCAAAAACAAAAAAATATTATTTATAGTTTTAAAGACACAAAAATATAAAGAAAACTTTTCAACGTAATAATTTTTCACCCAATAATGTCCACTGTCGAACATTAGACCCAGAGAGAGAGAGAGAGAGAGAGAGAGAGAGAGAGAGAGAGTATACATCTACAACAAATTTTTCCATCCAGTGGCTCCTAGTGTTTTAGCCAAGTTATAATTTAAGCTACTTGAAGAAATCATCTCTAAGCTCTTAAGTTCTTGACCGTACTGGTAATCACACTCGACCCCATATATTTCTGTATTCAGCACTGTTAGTCCCCTTCTAATTACTGGATACTTTCTTACCCCATTACGGAACCCTAAAGCCGAAACAACTCCTCACCAAAAGCCATAATGTCTACAATCATGCGCGGGCGCGTCGGACCGACTTTAATAGTTGAATTTATGAGGTGATCCGAGATCAATTTCGCAAAATGTATACTCTGTTGAAAGCGCAACCTGATTTTTTAATGCGTTTAATGTATAAAAAAATCCGTAATAACGGACAGGAATGAGTTTTTTTTTGGTGTAATAAATAATATTTTTCTTCTTTTTTCTGATGAGGGGAAATTTTAATAATGATGCGCGCGTATTTTTGTGGTTTTTGGTTTTGGACTTTTTTTTACATGTTTGAGGAAGGTAATAAGTGGTACATGTTTTTGTAATAAACAACAAAATAATATTATTAATCTCCTAACAAAAATATATAATCGCTTGAAATATGTCTCAAGAATTCATAGTCAAGAAAACCAATAACTTTTTCAAACTTTTACTTTTGCTATCGAAATATTTAACATATAGAAACTTTTTTCTAAGCACTCGATTGCACTTAAAGTTTATTATGTGTTAGTATCCTGTAGTTTAAATTAATTTTATGCTAAATTGGCGCACTTTAGTTGTAAATAGGGGCAATTTAGATCAATAAATGTAGCTCGTATGGTTTTTGGGTAGTGGATTAAGTAATAAGTGATGGCTATTTTATTAAAAAGCTATGTTATGTAGAGTGAGGATGTGATTTGTGAAGATGTTTATGACTCTCACGCAAAAACTACTGAACGGATTTGGATGAAATTTGGAATACAGATAGAATATGTTCTGGATTAACATAGGGAAAACACTAAATCCTTCGGTAACGCGGGTGAAACCGCGGGGGACCACTATTACATTATTATTTAGAACGAAGAAATGAAAGGGCAACAGCCATATCCAACACGCGTAAGCCATGGAATGCTTCCGCTGATGCCTTTAAATCACACCACAGTCTTATAATTACAGTGGTTATTCAATAGAGGCAATAATATCGGATTTTATTCACCACTCGATCGAAATAATGTTTTTATTTTCAGTTTTTGTTACCATTTTGCAATTTTGTATTATCGTTATTGACACCCATTCAGAACATTATTTTAAATTGTTTTTTTATGTATATTGTACGTATAAATAGGTAATCTAGAACATTCAGAGTAACACTAAAATAAAATAAAATAGTTATGTTTGAATGTTAATGATTATTGTAATCTTAGATGTTTCTAAACAAAAATATATGATAATGTTAATTTTCAGTAGCTTTGACATTCCTAAGTATATATTCCAAAGTCTATATGTGGGGGTAAACGCGCTTGAAATATCCGCGAGAGGCGCTAGTGTAGTCTCTAGAAATGTCAAATGTTACTAAACGCTTACTGTTCGTCAGCTATATTCATCGCGGATTTTCACTAATTATTCATGATTGTTGTAAAATTGTGCTATTCCTGATAATTGTACTACTACCAACCACTGTTTTAGGCGAGTTTTGTCTTTCAGAAACGTATTTCTCTTTTTTTTTCGGAACCAAACGTGACTGCGCATCACTAGTATAAGGTATAATATATATTTTATACTGTGTATAGGCCTTTGTTTGACCACAATCTAACCATGGTAAGTGATGATGTGGCCGAAGGTGGTAAGCACACAAAGCCTAGAAGGAACTGACTCTCAAGTGCAGCTGTCGGAACACACCGATAGGTGCTTGGCGTTTTTCAACTTGAGGGTAGTAGCCAGCCAAATGGGTACTACAAAGTACCCTACCACCGTGCTATGGTTTCCTCACGATGTTTTCCTACACCAAAAGCTCAAGCTCATTGTAGGATTTGAACCCGGGACCTTCGTCTCGGTATCCGACGTCACTATCACTGAGCTATCATCGCCTTAAAAATATTTTATTTATTTGATTATCAATTATATTTACTGGCCCTGCCGCGCTAGGGGCGCCAACTGGAGGTCAGAATCGGTAACCCCCATTGAATATAGGCAAATAGGTATATTCATTTATTTTTATACTTTTTCTGAATCATTGCACACAATTTAAAGAAGAAAAAAGAGAGTGTATTTTACGTAACATCAGAAATGAAATCACCTGAATATCATCTTCAATGACTATGCTCTCAAAATAACTGTCACTTTCTCAACAATTTAAATATCTAATAGAGCACCAAGCTTAGGCCCGTATCACATGCACACTCAAGTCACAGAATCTTTTCATCGAATCATAAACCTTACGTCGTAGATCCAGGTCCCAAATTCAATTGATTCAATCTCGACTCAAGACTTAACCAAAGCCTTGTATAACGTTTATGTTCGGGACTTAAGTACAAAAAATCCGCTCACTTGTACATGAATAAATTAGTCAAACTAACGATCCATATTTATCATTCGATCAATTTTAACATGAATAAATCATCGGTATTGCCCACAATAAATCAATCGTTTCGTACGATCGGACTAGTTCGATTCATCTCACGATTGGAGCGGTGCGAATCGATACGAAACAATCGTTAGTACTTGAATGATTTGCTATTATCGATTATAATTTCGTGTGATTTATATCGATTTGTTAAATTAGTTTAATCGTCTATTATCCTTCTAATATTATCAATTAGAAAGTTTATATGGATGTGAGGATTATGATTTTTGAGAATGTTTCATGAAAAAACTGCTGAATGGATTTGGATGAAATTTGGCACACAGATAGAATATGTTCTGTGTTAACACGTAAGATACTTTCTTCCATACTTTCATATCATATGAAATGAGCTTAATTCCTCGATAATTATACATCAGCTTTATTTTTGTAGATGGGCAATAGAGAACTGTCGCACCATTCTTTGGGAATTGTCATGCAATAACTTATTGCAGAACACAGTCAAACAGTTACATCCATCCTCACCTAACAGCTCCCACACCTCAACTGGAATTCCAGCTGGCCCTTCTGCTTTTCCATTCTTCATACCCCGTACTGCCAATCTTACTTCATCCATACTCACTTCCCTAACTAGACCTTCTGTTGGTTCATTCTCTGGCAACTTTACACGCAGGAAAACAAATTTGTTATTTGGCTGCGGTATTCTGTAAGGTACTTCCCCAGTCCAGCTGCTCTTTAAGCAAAAAATACAAGTCTCTCCCTGTTATACAAGCTATATTATCTCTCTTATTTACAACAAATATGTATAAATACGACCGCAAAAGGCATAAAAATATAATTGGGTTCAATCGATGCGTATTTTTTGAATTTTGAATTTTCCGCACTGGCCGCAGCTTTACAATTATCTCTCTTAATTTCCGCTCTGAACATGGCTGTGTATTATTAATAATAGCTGTATTATAATGAAGATCAATGATGAATAAGTTCAAGTACAAGCGTGATGAATGCAGTGTTGCCACACTACCTTAAATAATAATAAAAATTCAGTAATGGCAATGCGCGCGCATTGTCTAGTAGGTGCCGCCCACACTGGCTCCAGATAAATTATTAATAGTGAATTTGTAATGAATTGTAGATCAGCTAGTGTGAGACGGTGTATGGCTTTG
The DNA here is from genome assembly GCA_947623365.1 of Achlya flavicornis. Lineage (NCBI taxonomy): Eukaryota > Metazoa > Arthropoda > Insecta > Lepidoptera > Drepanidae > Achlya > Achlya flavicornis. The sequence continues at coordinate 15,074,132 of OX392477.1, read as the reverse complement.
CTTTTAAATTATTATACATATAAAATATGTTTAATTCGATGATACGAACTACTTAAAATTAACTTTTTTTTAAATAATAATAAGTATTATGTATATTAAGTATGTATTTACAAACAAAAAGTAGTATATGCATTATATCAGTTATCTGTTATATTATATATATATATATGTATATTTCCATAGTACAAGCTCTGCTTACTTTGGGATCAGATGACCATGAGTGAGGAATGTCCCAGGATATTTATTATTATTATTTACAACAAATAAACTGAATATTTTATATTTATATTATATTTCAAATTTTCTCTAGGTTGCTGAGTATCAGCAAGATTCCTAGCTGGCACGATTCCTCATGGATGGCTAATGCCCGGTTTCAGTAAACAAAAACAAATCGTTTTGCTTAACAATGGTAGGATTTTTAATTGCCAAACTGGGCATATAGATCATTTTGAAAGCTAATTTTACCTGAGATTGCCAGTAAATCGACCAGCTTAAGACCCACAGTGACCCACACAAGCCCATAGTCTGTACTGCAAAAGGCAAATATATAGTTTGGTCCAATGGTTGCATTTTATTTGGACTAATCCTTACTATCCTTACTAATATTATAAACACGAAAGTTTGTATGTATGGATGTTTGTTACTCTTTCACGCACAAACTACTTAACGGATTTGGATGAAATTTGGCACACAGATAGAATATGTTCTGGATTAACACATAGGATACTTTTTATCTTTGGAAAACATACGATCCCTCAGGAATGCAAGTGAAACCGAGCGGGACAGTTAGTTATAATATATGATATTCGGCATGTTCTTTGCTCTATTTAGTCTTTGCCCTCGTCTAGTACGTACACTACAGTTTCGGTAAGCAGTTCGTAGTTAGTCACCGCATGACAATGGTCGGTCCCTATATAACAATATAGCGAGCGTATCGCTGCACTATCGACACAACTCGACTATTTGCATAATTCGACACGAGTAACTGACTATCAGTGATATGGGGTACATATAAGTAGAATTTGGTGATTCTGCTGTTTCTGTTGCAAATCTAACATCTCTTTCTTACAAATATTATTGATAAAGGATAGATAAATGTTTAAAGCTGTCAAATAAGTCTCATACTAGTCATTTACGAAAAAACATTCTTGATTTAGATGGCGATAAAAATAACAAGGACTCGAACTTGACAGGACAAAATTTCTTATGTTTTTTGTTAGAAAACATGAAACTCTTTTAGTTACAGTTAAATTTTTAAACAACGGAATCAGCAGCCGTTACTAAAAAATGTGTAAAAACTTTATTCATTGTTATCATTATTTTTTTTTGTTAACATTATAATATCTAGTTTAATAATGAAGAACAGGATTACAAAAAATATATCCGCGTGGCAAGTAGTACATAATTTATATACCACAATAGTCGAGAAATTAAATTTTAATAATCCAACATAAGTCAAATTCTAGATCGCAAAGTCTAAAACCTACTACATATTTTGTGTACCGAGTTATAGTAATAAATAAGTCACATTATGATCGAAAGAGAAATACAATTGTTAAATTAGTCGATTATCCATTTTAGTACTAAAGCTTTAGAATTACGAGAGTAAGTAAATCAAGTTACCAGCTTAAAATATTAAATAATCTCACGAGGCACGAGTGTGAGATTTGGCATGGTTAATGTTTATATTACAATCGAGAAGAAGTGGAGAAAACTAATATTTTTCTATTCACTCAAAAAAAAAAACTACTAATGAGTGACTAATAGTTTATGTAGTTATTTTGATGTCCTCCAATGGAACAATGGTCTATAATCGTTCAGCATGGACCTCAGATCAGATTTTAGGACTATCGGTTTTGTTTTAGTCCAAAATCCCTCGTGTTTTTTATCCTAGCTATCCTACTATTTTATAAAAACAAAATAAGTTTATACCGAAAATTTGAAATAATATAGGTTACGTTTTATCCCGGGAACACGAGTGAAACCGGGGGACGAAAACTAGCAATAAAATAAACCAACACAATACATACGTTTTACTTTAAACCAAACCTACGTAGAGTTCACTTTGAATATGAATTCAGTACCACGACCTATGACATTTCTTTGGGTCATGGCCACCAAAATAATGTTAAATTTAGGCTCATACAGTCGGGTGTTTTAGCTAGATTCAGCAAATTTCAATCAGCTATACAGTATTACTATATGTTAGTAAAACTGTGCAGTTACTGAGGTATAAGTGTGGCCCATCCTACACAAAATTCTAAATCATTTATTCAAATAGACCGTCGCAGGCACTTATGAAAAGTCTGACTCTAATATTCTAATACCGGTTCGGAAGGTTGCATTTGCTGAGAAGAGCCGGCAATGCACTCAGCAATTACTCTTTTCAAAACAAGCTTAGATTCATTACATAATATTTACATTCTAATCGCACTGACAACATATGCGTGCCCCGGCGCGGCGGCAAAACTACAAAGTAGACTGAATCTATATTTGATAAGTATATAAATGGCAAACTTAAGCAGACCAGCCCCCACAAGCAGCACCTGTTCACAAGTATGACGCGTGTGGCAGCCATCGCCCTCGCCGTATTGCTATCTCGCCATATACGAGAGGTAGAGCATAGCATATATTCGCTCAAAGAGCAGCTCGACTGGGGAAGTGCCTTCACCTTAAATAATATTGATTGAGTTATTAAACTTTAATATACCGCTAGTATAGTATGGTATTTCGTCATACATTATTTTTCTTAAATCTAAATAAAAAAAAACATGTTGAAATTTATGGGTATACTAAAAATTACGTTGTATATTTATAAATATTTATCAGTTATCTGGTTTTCTTACTTTTCTGACTACTAAAACTCAGCTTAGTTCATAATCAGATGGCAGTATGTCAATAATGTCTCCGGATATTTATTTATAGTGTTAGAATTTCAAGATGATCACGTAACTTTCGAAAAATTACACCATAACTCAACACTCAAACGCCGATGACAAAAATTACAACTTACAACTCTGAATTCAGATTATTATCTACTCATAGATTTGAGTAATAAATAAAGATTTTTTTCTGTAAACTATAAGGCAAGAAGGTCTACATTCTATACTTGTTTATGGGGTAGTAGCTGTAACAAATCATGTTCTTTTGTATGTTATAGTCGTACAGATGCATTGAAAGTCGTCGATGTGTTAAGATTTATGTTTAAGTGAAGTACTGCGCTGATTTGGGTTATAGAGTCAGTGGAAATGGCTGATTTTGATGTGTGGGAACGGAGAATTGAGCATACTTCGTAGATAGTAAAAGGCGTAGTTTGGTTGCAGTTGCGTTTTTTTATTAACCTGTCTGTAATGATTAAAAAAACCTCCCATTATTTCCTTTGGCTAGCAAACTACAATAAAACTTTCAATTTACATTCAAAATATTACTTTTGCATTGTTTTTGTATAAATGTTCTCTCAAAAATAATAATTATAATAATTTGAAATTCTTATTGCATCGAACGCTCATGTGAGCTATTTTTATGATATCTATGACTATTCCAGTAAAACTATAATTCCATACAAACGAAGTAAATAAATGTCAAAATATTTTTACCCCTCGTCATTTACGGGTTAACTAGGGTGGCAATCGTTTTGTAGGGCATTTCCAACTAATTTTATTTATGTTGCGTGATGTCCCATTTTAAACCAAAAGAAAACTATCAATAGCATTCAAACAAAATTAATACAGTGTTACAATAACTCGAATATGACTCTATGTACGTTGAAACAAGGTTCAAAGTAAATTCAATCGATAGTTTAGGTAAGTTTGTATTGTAAAGTATTCATAAATAAAGTTCGGTACAGAATTGTAGCAACTGAGTGATTTAAAAAGTAGTTATTGTATTGTAGGGCGCAACAAATCTATTGACGATTTGATATGCCCCTTAAATAGGAATCTAATGGTGCGTCCATATTTGGCGAACAGAGCACGAGCCGAGCCACGAACGAACACACTGCGAGCACGATTCGCGTACCGTGGACGGGCTTGCAAGCCTCGAACGAGCATTCGTAGCGTGCTCGACTGCGCTCCGCCCGATTGTCAGTTTTTTCACGAACACAGGGATTCGCATCGTTCTCGTTCTAGGATCGTTGAAAGCTCGTTAAGTACGTCTACGCTTGAAATCGCGAGCAACGAATGAATCGTATTCGTTCGAAAATCGGCTCGTGCTCGCTTCGCGTAGCATGGACACACCATAATAGATATTCAAACTTTTACCAGCTAAAAAAGTATGTCTTATAAAGATATGCTATTATTTGTATAAGTACTTATTTAAGTCTAAGTACGGCTGCCATTAATAAGTTAGGTACTCTTTTTTATGTTTGCATTTTTTTTATACCACGTTGTAAGTTGTCAAACAAAGCATGCCCGCCTGATAGGAAGCAGTTACCGTAGCCTATGGACGCTTGCAACACCAGGTACCCAACCCCATGCTGTACTCCATTGGGAAAACCACGGCGGGGAGCTCATTCCACACAATTGCGTTTGGACACAATCTCACCACTGTTGATTATAACGGTAGCTGGTGGCCGAGGTAGGAAACAGAGCCTAAACGGGAACTGCGGGGATATCGAGTTAGTCTAAAGCAAAAGCATATAAGGTGCTTATAAATTAGTGAATTTCCTCTTGAGGGATGAATGTATAGGTCATTAGTAATCAAAAAATAATATTACAAAAATAATCCGTGGGACAAATCCGGTTTTATCATTCGTTTAAATATCTATTTAGGTGAACGTAGTTCAGCTGGCACTAGTAAGCTGCCTCATAAGTAAAACAAACAGACAAACACTCGCGTATTAGGAGCATTAGTCACCGAAAAGCTTGAGATATGCTAATAGGGTCTGGGAGAAGTAAATCATGGTTGGGCCAAGGTTGAGACAATGATGTAGGAGGAAATGTAGTGTTGAAGTTGAAAGCTCAGAGTAAAGCCACCTTTAGGCATTGCTTTGTCTTTAAAATTTTGAAGTTAAAACGCTTTATATTTAATTTCATGTACTGAAAAAGTTTGAATACATGTTACTTTACTGTATTCTATAGCTAAGAACCACAGACGTATGAGTAGTACTAAGAACTGAATTTATGGTAGGTGCGGTATCTACTTTTATATTTCAGTTGCGTTACATTACCATCGTAATCGAAGCGCTCGTGGTGTAGTATGATTAGCCGGTCTTAATCGATCGGAAAAGTTAAGCTACGTCTGTCGTGGTCGGTACCTGGATGGGTGACCGCCTAGTGGTATTTCAAATCGAGCGTTTCCGTGCTTCGGAAGGCACGTAAAGCCGTTGGTCCCGGTTAACACTTAATTGTGATAGTCATTAAACTAGTTGAATGCCTCCTAGGCGGCTTGAAAAATTCCAACAGTAGGTTGACCACTAGCCTACCTCCACCAATCCGCAGTGGGCACGCGTGGTGGAGTATCGCCCAGTCCCTTTCACCCTCATTTGTGAAAGGAGGCCTGTGCTCAGTGGGACATTATAGGCTGATGATGATGATGATGATGACATTACAACACTTCTCGCATTAGTAATAATTCACACACAAGATAACTAACTCTAAAGTGCACTACAATTTTCTGATTCTATAACTTCTCAACATTCACAAATCTTCAGTTTCACGATCTGGTTTTCTAGGATCAATTCATAAACCTATTTTCCCACACAGAACTCAAGTACACCATCCGCATACAAAAATCCAACATCTTACCGCAGATCCGCGAAAGCGATATTAAATACAACCCAATAACTCCATACAACAGGCCGTTAAGTGTGACACCCACGTGTCACTGGGCTTGCACTTCGCCGTAAATGGTACACGGTACGTTCGGGCATTCATTATGGTTCTAGTTGTATTGACTCTGGCATTTCTGGGTGGTACTGTAGGGATTAATTTGATCTATGGGAATAATCTGACGAATATACTGAGACCCAATTTTATCTACGTCGGTTAACACTTATCCAGTTTAATCTATCCACCTCTCATATTTATCCTATGGATAAAAATTATACGAAGATTTGGTACAATTGGACCAAACCATGTTGGCCAGCGGTATGAAGCGCTCTTGGTGTAGCATGATAAGCCGTTCTTAATCGATTGGCAAGTTAAGCTTAACTTGCCAATCGATTAAGAATATGACATGCTACACCAAGAGCGCACCACCATTGTGATCGGTACCTGGATGTGTGACCGCCTAGTAGTATTTCAAATCAGGCACGTAAAGCCGTTGGTCCTAGTTATCACTTAATTGTGATAGTTGTTAAGCTAGTTGGAGGCCTTCTAGGCGGCTTGACTAGCCTACCTCCACCGATCCGCAGTGGGCACGCGTGGTGGACTGCCACTTCCCTTTCACCCTGGTTTGTGAAAGGAGGCTTGTGCTCACCAGTGGGACATTATAGTGGCCATAAGGATTTGCCCGAGGTCTTCCGTCGTCTGCTTCGCATCTGTTTCTTGAAATACCATTTTATTTAGAGATCCTATTGTTCCACTATTGAGTAAGTTCCCTTCTATCCTTTATTAGGTTTCAAGAATAATACTAATGTAAAAAATACGGTTCTTATGATAAATTAAGGCGATGATAGCTCAGTGGTAGTGACGTCGGATACCGAGAAGAAGGTCCCGGGTTCGAGTCCAAGCTTGAGCTTTCGGTGAAGGAAAACATCGTGCGCGAGGATACCATAGTACGGTGGTAGGGTACTTTTTAGTAACCAACTGGCTGGCTACCACCCTCAAGTTGAAAATCTTTAGCCAAGCATCTATCGGTGTGTTCCGACAGCTGCAATTGAGAGCTAGTTCCTTCTATCAAGCAAGTCATACGATTCAGAAAGTCTCCATAAATCAATACACCGATAGTTTTTTTTTAATTTTAACCAATCTAAATGCATGAAAGTTGACGAGACGTAAATTAGGTGCGATTCTATTTGTATTTTTTTTAAACAATTATCGGACTAACCAACATGGCCTTTTTTAAACGTGCTAACGTGAAGTATTGGCAGCATTAGAGTTCTCCAAAAAGGATGTGAAAAGATTTGTGCATAATTGGTACCCCTCCTGGTGTTGCACCCATTAATATGCTAGGAACGGTTACCTCATACATACTATGAGACTGGCTGTGTACTGATTTGCTACCTTACTCCTAACAAAATTAAATAATATCTGAAGAGTTCAAATTGTGAATTTTAAACATATACCAACAAATAGATTACAATGTATCGTTACGTAACATTTAAATGAACCATTGATTAATAGAACATAAGTGTCAGCCGTTAAACGCAATCTCTATCGGTAGACCGTACTCCGTAGCAAAGATGAGAGTATAAAAACTAACGTGCGTGGATGTTTTGCGCGTGCGCTAACGAAGGAGCATTGTTGCGCGCTATGGATCTGAGTAAAGTCGAACGCACAATATGTTTGGTGGGTGGTGCAAGGTATGGGCGATATATACTTACATTAAATTAATAGGTTTGTTAATTTAGAGTGTATATGCTTAACTCTAATCATTTCTGTCATTATAATTTGTAAAAATCATCGAAAACATTTTCTTTGTCCAGTCCTTCAAATATGCCGAATTCGTTGACTTCACTTCTTCATCGTTAGTAAACTTTTTTCGTCGAAGTTAATTTTTTTCATTTTCGGGAACAAATAATAATCCGAAAGGGTGAAATCTGGACTAAAGGGTGGTTTAAAGTTCCGAAGCCAAACTTGTGTAGATTAGCCATCGCAACGTGGGTTTTGTGGACTGGCGCATCATCGTGTAAACGCAATACACCTCGAGTCCATTTCCCCTTCTTTTAATACTGCTTAAAAGTAGCTCTGTCTATCTGCTACGACTTAATTACAATACCGATTGTGATTAAAATTGGCACACACTACTTTTTATCCTAGTAGTCCACCAGTCGACACTAGACTCTGTTGGTGGATACCGGTATTTTTGTTAACAATATTCTAAACGATGCAATCTGTCACAAAAAACACTGAGCTGTTTCGTTTGCCAAAAGTTTATGTTAACATTATGATAAGCTTGGGGACGATTTATTATATGTTTTTGGCAGATGCTTAGTGTTTATTATTTTTTGTTTAGAGCGTGTATACCCTGTAATATACATCATCGTATCTTTAAAATTAAGAGTTCTTTTTAAATCACTCCGCTCATGCAGTCCTCTACCCGCTCTAACTCGCCTATAACTTACACCGCCACCAAACAAATCCGAGCAAAATCGAAGTGCCACCAAACAATGGCCCGTCCTCAATACAAAATTGACAATGGCGAGAGTGAGAAGAAGTGAATTTATCACCTACTGTTTCACACACAAAGTGCGCACGTATACACTGTGACTAAAATGTTGAAAAACGATCGTCTGTGCCGCTTTGGCACTGACTATGACGACTATTGTGTAGAACTTATCTATTTTGCCAACAAAAGGTCAATAATGTTGGGAAAAGTTTAAAGTGAAGTGGAGTAAAAGTATCTATAATAAAAAAAAAACTTCGGATTTATTCCTTTTTCACTAAGAAAGTAACTTATTTAAGTTACTCATATGTGGTAACTTTATTACCAAAGAATTTTATCATTAGATGGAATACGTTTGTCTTAATATACACTCTTGTCATTACTATGAGTACTCTTGGCCCCTCTTAATTAGGGTTAGTTGGGAGTTACAAAAACCAAAAACCATATTATTATAAGATGTGTACTTAGTAACTGAGTAAATTAATTTCTAAGTTTTTTTTTAAAGTTGTAGCAAAAATTTTATCGTGTAAAAATTATTGTGTAAAAATTTTAACTACATATAATTCTAGATTTTTTTAAATTAGCTCTATTAATAAAAATAAAGAAGAGCTATTTTTAACATAATCGTTTTAACATAATCTCAATTAAAACTTTTTTTTTGTTTTGTTTTTTTATTGACTGCAAGAATTTATAAAAAATAAAAAATGTGTGATCTACAATTTATCAAATGTGTAAACATAACACGTTTAGATGATTATCTTTACTATTGTAGGGAACAGATGCGTTTGCGCAACATATTGTGAATTTATTAACGGTTTGGGAGGAGATGTGGTCGAGATTGTGGTCATATTTTATGCGGGGTCTTTGTGACCTTGGTGGTTTTGAAAGGTTCTACGAATGAAATCTGCTACCATGGTCTGATCTGTTGCTTGTTTTTTACAGTAAGTAATTAATCGACGATTTTATCTTTTTTATTTATTCCTATATAACTGTACCGAAACTGATGCACAGTCCATATTGGTGTATTTAAAATTCCAAGAGAATATTACATAAGTTTTGTAAAACCCCTGCACTATGGAAGGATGTTTAATAAAAGTTTTTTTAATTCATACCGCGGGATAGAAAGCTAGTTTTCAATTAGTGTTTGGAATTTTGAAAATAATGCTTGAAAAAAATTGGGAGGCTTTTAACTTACAACACTATTATATTGTATTGGTAGTCATAATTCCGTAAATTGTATCATCTTTCTGAAAATAATTTCGTAAGGGTCACGTAAATAACGTCATAACTCTATTGTCATTGTCAAATAAAGTGACATTATTTTTAGTATATTAGTTAAATAGCGCTTTATGAGTAATGGGGTTATTGTGTTATAAAAATCACTCAGAATCTAGTAAGTAGATTAATCCGTTGGTTCTCGCGAGGGAAGCGCGTCCTATTATAACAATTGATGTCTGACGTCACAATAAAAGTTATTTTTTACCACAAATAAATAATAATAAAGCTCGAATTTAGAATCTAAAATACACAGTTCCAATTGACACACCAATAGAATTACCAAAATCGTCACCAAATCACACTAAATCAATAGATAACAATCGGCACCTGGTCCAACAGTGGCAATGCTCGCGGGTCGTTAGCACCCCGCGGTCCCGATGTAACAAACAGATGTTTAGTGACAATAGACGGAATATTCGGTAGGCGGTGACGGGTAAACTGCCTCAAACGTAGTTCGATGCGGTTGATCTGTTAGGTGAGTAAGGATACGAGCATTAAAAAAACTGTTGATTTAAAATAGTGTTTTTGTTTTATTCAAATAATAGTTGTCCCCGCAATTTCACCCGTATTATTGTAGTCAGTAGCATGGCGTCCCAAATTTTCTCGCGATCGGTTCAGCGATTTAGATGTGAAAAGTCAAAAAACAGACAAGAGAGGTAGAGGCGTTGCGTTTATTCGCTCAAAGACGCTCATTAGCTCGACTAGGTTCGAAGCACCTCCACCTTACAGAATAACCGCGGGTGAAAATTGTTTACCAACTTTGTCATAATACTTTCGCATTTATAATATTGTAGATATGGATTACACAAATGAACAATGATATAAGCGACATATTTTACTTTCGAACAGGCTCAATTTGTGTTTGCTCATAATCTCATCATGGTTAGTGCTGATGTTGCCGAAAGTGTATGAATTCTTTTACCATACAAATGTTGATGGCGTATCCATATTATTCCTTGCCCGTGATCTGATCGCTACAAATTATACTATATTATATGAGACTGGCAATAGTAATTTATCTTCACCGGCCACAAAGCCAACGAAAACATTGTTCAAAATATTGACACGTTTTTGTTCAAAAAACTCTTTGGAGTCTCTACGACCCCCCACTTAACATTTCATTGTCCATTTAACGCGAGCGTTTATAGTGTTATGTTTAGTGCTAAGTGATAAGTAGAAGCGATTTTTATAATAATATGAATGAGACATTTTAAAGTATGTAATCAACATATTATTTTTCTATTTTTTTAGTAATATCCTAGTGAGTATATTCTTTTTTCACTTTAAAATACCACTTTAGTCACTTAAAGATTTAACTTTTGTGATGCCGGTTCATCAATGTTTTGCAGCCAAGTCACTAGTAATTTTAATCTTTATTGTATTACTATTTAATATCATTTTCGATTACGCCACCTCCTATCTCTTGATCACTTCAATAAACGACATTTTCGCCCTACAATATTATGAGAGATCATGTCAAATGATTGCATTATTTGTTATTGTGTCAATACGCAACGCAATTGTCCATACGTAAACCATTTGTCAAATCTTTACCATATCTTTAATACCCTATACTCATAGAAATAAAGGCCATAATGTCAAAGTAGTTTTGGATACTTAAAAAAATTGCAAAGAAAACTTCAGTAGTTCAAATGGCAAATGTATTTGAAGTCATTCGTCAAGGTACTTTAAGTATTGTTACTTTTTCTCGTATTATAAGTTATGGGTGGCTTACAATTGCGATTTACTTTGTATTTGCGGCGATTTAAGCGAAGCGTAGTTAAACGAAGAACGGCGAGACTAAAAAAAATATCTTATGAACTTGATAATAAGATAGAAATCTAAAAATCAATAGGTGAAATGAAATAGTATTATTGCCTCAAAATTGTCTATGGATACTGATTAAGTATGTATTACATCTAATTTCAAGATATATTCCTGTTGACAATAATTAAAAAATACAGTCACATAAAACTTTGAAGGCAATTTTTTTTACAAAGCACTTATTTTAATTTAAAAGTTTCTTCATAGAACAATTAGGTGTCCCACATATAATATCATGGGGGAATTTAATAGTGAATGCCCCCTCCTACAACCCTCAAAACCCCCAAACGGGATCGTGACTTATAACCAGTAACCCTGTATAGTTATTGTTGAATATTTTTGTTTATCTGTCTGGAATGATAAATATAAGAAGTTATGCAAAAAGCACTCCTACACAATAAAAAGGGATGCTCCAAAAACGATAAAATCCAACAGTACACATTAATCAAAATACGGAGCGCAAAAAATGTTACACAGTGTGGGCGAATGCTGTTTGATAAAAAATTGGTCAAGCGGAATCAAAAGATAACTTTTAGAGTTCAGTAGATTTTCTTATTATTTCTTATTTATATTATTTTGAGCTGTGATTAAAAAATAATACGTAATAAGATTTTGGATGGAAAAATAAATGCTGTATGAAATTGTGATACAAAATGCAACCAGGAAAAATGTGTTAATAAATCTTTAAATATAAGATAACAATAATTTCGTTGTCTTCATTAGCATATAATGTCCCACTGCTGATCACAGCCTCCTTTCACAAATGAGGGTGAAAGGGAATGGGCAGATACTCCACCACGCGTGCCCACTACGGATCAGTGGAGGTAGGCCAGTGTCAACCTTCTGTTGGTGTTTTCAAGCCACCGAGGAAGCCTCCAACTAGCTTAGCGAATTTCACCGGGACCAACGGATTTACGTGCCTTTCGAAGCACGGAAAACGCTGGAGTTGAAATACCACTAGGGGGTGAACCATCCAGGTACCGTCCTCACCGGGGGAGGGGGCTTATGGTAAGTGGTGATGTGGCCGAAGGTGGTAAACAAAGTCTATTACTGGTATTAGTAAAAATAAAACTTATGCTTAGCAACAAAGGATACATATTATTAATTTTAAGTGTATAGCTGGTTTCCTATACGGATCCCCAAAAAGGCGCATTTTTTTCATCCTTTATCATTCCTTTTGTAGGCTGCCCACAGTGAATGGAGGCAACAATAAAATGTAGAGCGAATTTTTTGTTATTATTAATGACTCTGTTCTTACAATTGGGTTCATTCTTAGAAAAAATACAACTTGAGAGTTGACAATAAATCACAAAAATATTTATATTTTGTTACACTCTTTTTATTTAAAAAAGGTAATAAAATCACAGAATTCTCAATTAGATTAAGGTAATGGTCGCTAATAAAAACAGTTCCATAAGTATTTATGTTATTTTTTTTTGGGTACAACCTTATTATATTAGACATATGAGGTACCTACATGATGTTTTGATTTTAGATAATAAGAGATGACATTATATATGAGATAATTATCTATTTAAATATTTCGAAATATGAACATTTCACTTTATTCGTTACCTAAAACTTTTAGAATTTTTGTAGTATAATTAAATAAATTATATTTAACAAGAACAAAGCTTTTGGTGAAAAAAGTTTACGAGTTATAAAAGCGCATTTAAACCAAAGCACGTAAGTACTTATGCAATATTACAGCCAAACCATGAAACGAGATTTCTGCGCTGATTTCCGCGGACGAACATTAAACAATGTTTACATTTAACCGTAAAGTGATGACAAAGTTAACCGCAGTTTATGATTTTGTGGGTTCACATAAGTTATAAGCTGAAGCGTTTGACCATAATCAAAGTGATAATAATGTGGTCGATGATGGTCAATCAACTAAATCTATACAAGAGGGTTGAGAGGAGCTCAATATTCGTGCTTTACTTGAGAATAAGACAAAGTCGGTAAACAAGCTTATGGCACGCAGGAGACACACGAGGCATTATCTCACGCGTTACCAACCCTTCTCTCTTTCTTTCTTTCTTTTTCTTTCTTTCTCCAGTTAAAGTTCTACGAACGCGGAATGCAGAACTGTGACTCTAGGCCGCTCGTTATGGGATCGGCGCCAAAAGGTTGTTATTTTTGTTAGTTTATAGCGGTTTTAGTTTATTACCAGCGTAGGATTCAACTTTAACAGTAATAAAACTTATTCGCTGCAAGTAGCGTGTTTATGTCACATACTCTTCCGTGTATTCCCTTTTATGTTTGTTGCATTGTGACTTGTAGTTATAATGATGAGTTAATAACATCTTAATACCTACTTAGTAATTTAGTTATTACCTAAATTCTATAATAAAGATCATCCTACTTGCTTTTATCAAAAAAAAAACATAACTATTTTTTTTATCATCAGCCTATAATGTCTCACTGCTGAGCACATGCCTCCTTTCACAAATGAGGGTGAAAGGGACTGGGCGATACTCTACTACGCGTGCCCACTGCGGATCGGTGGAGGTAGGCTAGTGGTCAACCTACTTGGAATTTTTCACGCCACCTAGGAGGCATCCGACTAGCTTACGATTATTACAATTAAGTAATAGCGAGCACTTTTTTTAATACCACTTAGCGAACAACAGGGGTGTTACTCGCGTGTTGCCGACTCTGCAGAAATCTCTTCACACCCTTTTTGAACTATTAGTGATGGCAAGTCATGTTTAGAAATCGTTTTATTTAATCTACACATAAGAAAAAACACATTATAGGGACGTCTTATATAAGTTGGCTGCTATGAAATTATAAGCGTGGAGCTTTTTCCATCAAAGCATCAGATTGTCTATCCAAACTATTTAATGTTACATCTTTCTCTAAATATCTTCTGCATAACTCAAAATTAGTCCGTGGTGGAAGAGGCTGGTTATCCTTAACACAGGCTCCGGCTTAGCTTGGATACCAGTTTCTCCTAAAAGCTTTGTTATTTTTTAAACTTTAAACCATGTTTATTGTGTGAATTGTTAATCTAGTTTGTAAGGAGAAAGAAAATAAATTTATTATTATTATTATTATAAACAGGAAACGCTGCCAGCCTTCTGGGAACCTAACCTGCCTTTCACTCTTAATCCAGTGCTCTATATAGCTTTGTGTGTTTACCACCTTTGGCCGGATCATCACTTAAAATAATTAAATTGTTGTCAATCACAAGCCTAACATATTCATTTTATTCAATGTTTATTTTAAGAAACCAGATAAAAATAAAACCTTAGCAAATACAAACCTTTTTTGCTAATACTAATTATCTCCAAGCATACACTTGCATTATCCAAAATGATCTATAACTGCAGTGAACGTAACAGCTAACGCCATCTGTCGTCGTGTTGCGGAACCTCTAAGACAGGGTGCTCGCGTGAGTGACAACTCGTTGAGGCGCGTTGACGTGCGCGGGCGCATCGAGCTTTATAAGTTTTATTTTAGCTTTTTTTGAACCCGAACTTTTGGGAATTTTGTTTTTATAAAACGTTTGTCTCATTCTTATTGGATTTGTACATTATTCTGTACAAGTATAAGACTTTGAAGAGGATACAGATTAATAAAAACTTTTTTATAAGATGAAGTTTGTATGTTTTTTTAAGAATACAATACTTAATAAAAATAAATCCCTTTACATAGCCGATTATAATACAGGTAGCCTCTTAATTGCTGTAGTACATTTGAATACAGAAATTATAGTACAGATAGTTCGTCTGAAATAATAAAAAAATACTTAGAAAGTCATTATTTTATTTAAATAGAACATCCAGACCAACGCAGATATTCATTCAATGGTAGATCGCACCAAATAGCTAAAACAAACGAGTAGTAAAAAAAGAAAATCTTAATTAGAACATTTTCTACTGAAGAAGTCATATAATGCGAAATCAATTATTACATTTCTACGTACTGCTTACTTAGCAGACAATGTGATTAAGTAAGGAGCCAATTAAATATTCTATGAAGTCATTTGAATAAGGGGTAGCAAAAAGGTTTACACACTCATTTAAATCTACACTGTATTTGGTGAGGGATGAGTTAATTAGAATTCTCATTGCGTTCTTATAAGGAAAACACTATTTCCATCTTGGAATAAGTTTCATTGGTTACTTAACACTTCACATAAACTTATTAAGTTAGACTTATTTGATCTTATTGAGCTGGGAGTAGTATTCTCAAAGTGTAAACGGTAGCTGTATTTCATTACTGCATAAAAGATTTCTAGGTAGGTACAAATATTTACTATGAATTGTGTTTAGAGATATCTTCAAGAATGTTTGATGCGTATTCAGTAAAATCTCACCACTACTTTTAAACCTAGAAACGAGTGTAAATACTATTATTTGGAACTCAAAGCTTTCTCTACCTCTAATCGTTAAACAACAATTTTATGTTTTTTAAAGTGGATGAATTACTATCATAGAAGGAGCACAAGGGATTGCTACCTAAAAATCAAAGCTGTTTTAAGTGATCGTAGAGTTCAATTTTGTACTTTTCAGCCATCACATGGCCTCCTGAAATGGATTGAAATAATGAGATCCAAAAACTAATAAACTCCTAAACTAAATTCACTTTAAACGTAACAATTTCTTCAAATTTCGAGAATAAGCGCGCACATCCCAAACAGAGGTGGCAACAAAAAACGTCAACATGTCGGCAATTTGTTGCCACGGGCGGTACCGACCCGATAAAGCCTTAAACGCACCGAACGACAGATTGCGGCCCATGTTTGAAATCCGATTATAAAATGAACCCTTCGGTTATATTGAAAGTGTGCTCGCAGCCTTTCCCCGTAGTTTATTGTTGCCGTATAATATTATGCCTCTTTTGGACGTTGATTGGCTTTCATTGGAAGTATCTTCTCTACCCTACTTTATTGAAGGAAATTTATTAAAGCCAATATTGGTTATGGACGAAATACGCAGCGATTTCGCTACCGTGCTTGTAAAAGGTTACGAAGTGATATTTATAGTTTTGTTAGTATACAAATTATTCTAGCTTTGTTAATTTATATTACTAATTAGCTCTGCTTTTTATTTAAATGAACGATTTTTTATTAAAAATAATTTTGAAAGAGGTTATCATAGGAAATGCCAAACTATAATTGAATTCCGTGGATTGCAATTTACCTTTATGCAATTTTACCATAGAAAAACAAATTGAAATCCTTAATATGGCATGTTGACATATGCAATCGGAAACTGTATAAAACACAGTTACCAGTTACATATTACCATAGTCGCAAATATTATACTGAATGTTCACTGTCCATAAAACCTAGCGCAACAGTTTCGCATCTCGACCTTATGACCCCTGATTTGCGTAACCAAACGGTTAGTAAACATAATATAGGAGTTAGTAAGAAAGCTTACATTAGAATGTGGACTGAGTGCCGAGCGTTTTGAGACTAAACTGAGACCAGCGGAGCCAGTAAGCATATTGTCAATGCAAGCATGGTGACTTATGTATGTATGTATGTATGTATGTAAACGATTATTAATTATCACATTTTGGTAATACATACATTTTAAATAGGTATTTTACTACTACACCCTAATATATTATTACTATTCTACAAATTTAAAAGAGAATTTTAATTTTAAACTGCTTTGAGAAAATGAGATTTTATTTTATTTTTTAATACAAATTTTGAACAATCTTTTTTGAAATATTCTTGTGGAAAACTATTAAATATCTTTGGTGTTAAGTACTGCAAAGTTCTTGTGCCATAGTAATTTGATGGAATGTATTTTTCTATAAAAAGCTTAGGTACTCGTCTAGTTTGCCTATCCGTGTCTGGTATCCTGAAACTATAAAATTACTCCGTTTGGTACTGTTGTAAAGCCAATTGATATGCAACATTGTCATGCACGGGGAGTAAACCACACTCTGTGAACAAGCGCTCGTAATCCCCCTCACAGCTAGCCCTGAGTCTTTTAGTTACTAATATTTTTAAAAACCTAATCTGTAATTTTTTTTTTTTTTCTACTTCAGTAGCATATGGCACGTTTCGCTTACCGCTCTGTTACTTAATCCGCATTCTTATACACAAAACTGGTCGGTCTAATTGATGGTGTTTGAGGACCAGGTGGCCTTTAATAAATCCGCTTTATAATTACTAATTGGTTATGATCGCACTATGACCTCACAGTAATGATTATTATTGACATTATTATTCGTGTTATCAATTATTATGAATTGTTACTACTGTTATTATAAATGCGGATCTTTGCGCGTAGATTTGTGTGGATAATTCTTTCTTAGTTACACTGTAATTAAGATCATAACCTGAAATCAAAAAGTATAAATTCGTTTACCAGGAAGTCATTACATATTTCAGGAATTTGGGAAAAACAGGACACAAACTCGTCGACAATATTGTAATATTAAATTATATTAGTTTTTTTTTTATTAATCGATGTTTTCAATATATTTTTGATTGTGCGGATCAAAGGTAAAACTTGTACCTATGTTCTTTATAACTCGGTCTTCTATTGGAATTTCTTGAATCAATATTAGGTTATACGATCAAGCCAAGTATTGGAATATGGATGAACCAATAATGTTTTGCGAAGTTATTAGCTCTTAAAACATTTGATAGATAGATCTTCAAATTGTTTTAGTGTAACTAAAGTAGGTAACAACTTCTTGTGCTACTTTTTTTTTGTAAAATGTCAAGGTTCTCGGAATGCTGGGAGGAAAACAGAAATAGTTTTCTCTTGAACCACAACCTAACTTGTACGAAAGAATTCTAATTTTGCGATGCAGTTGCCATGACGTCATGGCTGATAAACATGCCTCACATTTTTAAATACCTAATGATTTTATTGCTGCACCTTTCCCTGCTACAGGTTGCGCAAAAAACCCAAGCTCAAAGAAGGAATCTAGTAACGACAAGTTATGCTGATTCGATTCTTCTTAGACAATATGAGAATGCCAATTAGTATTTATATATTCTTTGTGTAAATAATGTAATGGCTTTTCATTCTTGAATACTAAAGTTTTATAAGTAGGTCATATTTTAATAACAGCGTATAATTGTTCCGACGAGGCAGGCTCGTAAAGAGTATCAATTAACCTGCACTTGCCATATGTCACGCAACCCCCCACCAATTATATAAAGTGATCTACAAATCCCCACTTTTAGGAGGGCAGTCATTGCCCCTCTATAACGGTACAGGCGGGGCTTATGCGCGACACGCCAATCGCGGCAAATGCTCTGCGCGCGCTCCGATGATCTAAGCGAATGATCTAGCGTGCTTGTCATTTCGCGAGCGCCGGATTGGTCCGTGATAAAATTATTTCATCGATTTCGGCGCGCAATCTAGATTCGGTTGCGCGTCTCAATTTTTTATTTATCGCTCGTAAAATGTCACCTCGTGATCTTTCAACTTATTTATGAGCGATCTTAAACTTTGACCTAGTTTATTTATGCATAACATTGGTTAATTAACATTTTTTTGTGAAACAAAGAAGTGTAGTATCCTATATTACGAAACAGTTATTGCTAATAAATATTGAATGCCTATATTGCCTTTACCAGTGGAATAATAACTGAAGATGCGCCGTTGAGCGGAATGGAAAAGCTGCTCATACGTGTTTTATGGTCCTACAAAAGCATAGGGAATGTAACGGTAAATGAGCGCGGCCTTCCCAGCCGATGTCCGCGCGCTAACTGACTGATGGGCAAAGCTTAACCTCTGATAATAAGAGAGCGAGACGGCTATATCTCCGCGGGAGCGTGGGAAAGGGACGCGTGACGTATCTTCTTCGGTGATCGTGAAATGCAAGATGAGTATACAGTCACACACGGACTACATCCGAGTGAGGCTCGGGCGACGGTTTAAAAAACGAAACGCGCGATTCGCGTTGCGCGTACGCACGGACGCGCGCGCTCGAATTTTGAATTTCGCGATCGCGAATTTATTACCTACTTCGACAAACTTTTCAGACGATATTTTTTATAATGATGTTTTCTTAATTCTTTCTTACTTGTGACTTTTGGTGTTTGTTTTTAATATTTCTGTGTAGTTTGTGTTGAATGAAAATTTGTGGAGATCGACTTTTTGAGAAAATTAAGGGACTGTCATTAGCTGATTGAAAGGGAGCAAATATTCCAAGGTATGTGATTTTTAATAATGGAATTATTCACCTACTTATTTTTTATGTTAAACTGCCTTACTACGCCAGTTTATGATAGATTTTTCGATTTTTTATTACGTAAACGACTACAAAATACATTTTTTACCGTGTGTCTATATTTTAAATGCCTGAAAGGGTGGTCAATATTGTCAAATCATTAAAAAATCTGTGACTATAATGAGCGTAAACTGCTTAAAATCACCATCAATATAATGTAATAATTCCCATTTGGATCACTAATTTCATAATGTTATTGATAAGTAAATATTATTATTCAGAATAGTATTATTCGAAATTGTGATGCTTTGTAATAAAATAAAAATGATTTTTAAATTTGTTTGTATTATGAAAGGTTTCACTAGTATATTTGAATTTGTATGTAAGTGGTGCATAAAAATAAAATAAAACTAAATACTTTAACAAATTAATAAATTTCCCACAAATCAAATAAATCACACATGCACACCCGCAAGAAATTCCACTTCATTTTTAATAGGACAAAAAGAAATGCCTACATGCACAAAACCTCTCAACAGAGACATAAATAATAATAATTCTGTATATCATTAATCATATTCAATACTTTACTGACCACATGTATCGATCGAGATAACACAGCGAGATCAAAGATCACACTTAGCTCAGACACCTATTGTCTTACAGTTACTGACAGGTGAAACGTTGTTACTTGCAATTGTAAATTTTTGACTGTACATAAATATTTAATTTGGTGAAGTAAAAGCAGACTTACAGTCAGGTCAATGGGTAGACCATGTCTTGAAGACCCGTTATACCTATTGGCGATGAAAAGCTCTTGATTGACAATCAAAAACTTACTGTCCATAGGTGATAGTAAGTGGTACTATGAAATAGACCGTCTGCCTGTTTGTCAACTCCTTGGTTTAAAAAAAACTGAAATGATAATCACAAGTTTATCATTAAACTTGAAAATCTTGAAAAATTTTACAGTGGCAACTCGATGAGATCCACTTCATTGTACGGAAGATATAGCTTTAGAAGAATTGCTTTATATTATGAAACTCCTCGTTAGTATTGCTGGGAGGCGCTCTGGTTGCCATCGGTCCAGGATTATTCATTGCGACGATCTTTGAGTCAATACTAGGATCAGCAGTGGATATTCTGAGGCTAAATATGATGTAGAAACCTGATTGTTATCACACAGCATTAAAAAGGAATAATTTGGGGAGATTATGATCTTGTTTTCTCTACTGTTATTGATTACAACTTTATATAATTAACCTTTAAAACTTGAACTTATGTTTACTAACATAGACATATTTTATAGCTTAGAGTTAAATTAGCAGAGTTTTTTTAAGTTGAATATGCTCTTGTCCAAATTATCTCATGGGGATGATGTAGCCGAAGGTAATCACGAAGCGCCTTGAAGGGAACTGATTCTCAAGTGCAGCTTCAAGAGCATACCATTTGGTGCCTGATCATGGTAGCAACACAAGCGTGTACTGAATTCTCCAACCGCACTATGATTTTTCCTTCACCGAAAGAACAACTTCACAGTTTGAACCAACTACCGTCATCACGACATTGGCCGTCACTACCACTGAATAGCATCTTAAAATAGTAGTTAGTATTTTGCCTAGTTAACCGACTTCAAAAAAAGGAGGTTCTCAATTCGGTTGTATTTTTTTTAATGTTTGTTACCTCATAAGTCCGTCATTTATTAACCGATTTGGAAAATTATTTTTTTGTCTGAAAGGGTATACTTCCCATTTGGTCCCATTGTTATCAGATCAGGATTTGATTACTTCTTAGTGTAATTTGAAGTCGGTTTAAGTTTTTTGTAAAACAGTTCAATTATATTATTTTTATTAGCAGCTCTCTCATACAATTTCTATAGGGACAGTTAGACATTCTAATTTCGCTCTCTAATAAAAAATCTTACTTTATCACTATTTCATCTGACACTGCTATTCCATTTTGACAAAAACAAAATGTCTTCATTAACTATTACCAATTTTTCAAAATCACTCTTAAGTTTGACGGGTGATCAGTTAAACTATAAATAATGTAAAACTGAACCAAGGTTTATTCGTGACGATTATGTTTCGTGTAATTTGATTTGGCAATATCACGTTATATTCACGTAATCAATCACTATATGTTTGTGATCCATCTGGCATATGTTAGGGTTCACGTGAACAACATGGAGTTCCATTACATCACTACGGTCACACGTGAAGGCTGTTACCACAGATTACAGAATAAGGCAGATGGAGCGCGCGGAACACGAAAGCGAAGCCAAAAAAGCAAATATAAATTGAAAATCTGATACCTGGTATTCGTTTTCCAGGTTGTATTTGCATTGTTTAACCACAGTTTATTAATAAAGAAGTGTTTTTTGTTAAACAAAGCAAATACACCTTCAAAAGCGAATACCAGGTACGTGTTTTTCAAATTGTATTTGCTTCTGTAATCTGTGGCTGTTACATACAAAAAATGTTGTTCATTCAAGTGTCAAACAAAATTTGTGATGGTTACACTTAATTCGATTTGAGTTTTTTTTTTAAAAAGGTTCAATAACAGGGTCGTATCCTTGTTTGATATGTTTGCTAGGTTTTTGTAACGATTTTTATTTAATGTTATAAGCACTCTATGTTTATCTGCAAATAACTTATTTTAATACATTTTGACATTAGTGACTTTAAAATAATATACTGTCTGTGAAAATGTCTGTTCCCTGGCTCCTACGATCTAATGGTTTGAGTGTATGTTTGTATGAATGTTGTTAGGTGTATTTGTGTGAATGTCTACGAGATATTCAATAACCTAAATGTTTTAGTTTTTTTCTAGTTAGGTATATTAGTTGTGCATGAACATGTCTGTTTTTCCTGAGTCTGGGTGTAATTATGTATGTATTTACAAACAAAAAGTAGTATATGTATTATATCAGTTATCTGGTTTCCATAGTACAAGCTCTGCTTAGTTTGGAATCAGATGACATTGTGTGAGGAATGTCCCAGGAATTTATATTTGCAATTATATACACTCTGTGAACTGTTCAAGCGCTTACCTATTGCCATTATTAAAATATCGACTAAAAAACGCAAAAAAAGACGATTCTTAAAAAAAAATACATGCCCACTGGCAGACGAACGGACGCCTTATGCCCGGTTTCTATAAACAAAAACGAATCGTTTTGCTTACTAATGGTAGGTTTTTTTATTGCCAAACTGGGAATATAGATCATTTCGTAAGCTAATTTTACCTGTGATAGCTACTCCCATATGGGAGGGTCTGCTATGCAGTTTTGAGGTCTATGCTTCATTGTTAGTAAAGATATAAGAGTCTTAATTTTAACCGATAACGGTCCGTAAATTATAGTAATAGGGTCCCGTTGACACCATTTGGGTACGGAACACAAAATAATCTAGGCTCAATTAATTTTACAGTCAATTTTATTGAAACAGTCTGAAAATAACATACGAGTATAATAAAACCACAAAGTAAGCTATTAAAACTATTTTCGTAAATAGTAAATGAGCTGTTTACATTCACAGAAAAGTCTAGCCATTTAACAAGTAACTATAATTATATAGTAACAATACAGCCAGCTCTTTCAGACCGCACCAACTTTATGTCATAACATTGGGTGATATGGCAAAGACTTGCAGCGACTTTTAGTAAAATATTTTTACACAAAGTTTTGTTGTTTTTTTTTTTTAGTAACTGTTAATAAATAACATAAAAGTTTATTTAGAGTAGTAAATAAAGCACCTTAAGGAAAAAAATAACAATATAAGTAATAATATATTAAAAGAAAGGTATGTCTTATTTAGGTATACAACAATAATCATTAATTATATTTAATAAATAATATAATAAAAATAAGTGTCACATTTATGCTAACACTTTTTTTTTATTATTAAATGGGCTTGCGTTTGGCCCCTGACCCGCCCATAAGGGATGAAGACGTAGCCTAAGATGGGACACGCTTCTACCTAGAAGGAACCTATTCACTCTGGCCTTGAAACTCCCTAGGTTGTATGAGTCAGGAAACACAGACGCCGGAAGCAAGCAATATGGAGTGACTCTACTTTTGGAAAAAGATACTATGCTACTTATTAAGACATCAAATTACATGATAATAATAATAATACCCTACCCCGCTAACGGCGGCATACTAGGATTAGGTTTTTTATAACATTTTTAGTTGTTTTTATAGAAATATTGTAAAAAAAAAAACATATTTATATATAGGATTAGGTTTTTTTATAATATTTTTGATTTTATACATTAATGTTATAAAAAAATAATTTTAAGAAATCAGCTAAATAAAATAAAAATAAATAAAATAAAAAAAATAAAAATAAAAATAAAAAAGCCTTATATTTCTTGTTGATAATTATAAGCTAAATTATCAGCTAAATAAAGAGAATAATAATAATAAACTTATAGGTGTACTTATTGGGGTAGCTCGTGTGTAACCTAGGGCTTTACTTGACTGGCTTTGAATTAAACTTTACTGTGACTATATTTTTTATGTGATTTTTGCTGAAAAAGTGTTTCATATTTGTCGTACAATTTTACACATACGATATTAAGAATGTATATAAATAAAAAGCCTATAATACTTGGGAATAATGTAGCTTCCTATCAGTGACAGAATTTTTCGAATTCAACTGGTAGTTCCAGACATTAGCACGTTTAAACAAACATAAAAAAAATCTTCCGCTTTATTATATTAGTATAGATTACTTGATCAATTTACCTTGAAGCAAGTAAATATAAGAGATAAATAAAAAGAGCCACTCTACTTCGTGCGTTAGGTTTTAATATAAGATTTGAAATATAAGAGATAAAAATCAGTTTCACATAAACTTTAAACCGACTTCAAAGTACACTAAAAAGTAATCAGATCCTGACCTGATTGGGACCAAACGGGAAGTATATCGTCCAAAAAAATATTTCCAAATCGGTTAACAAATGACGGAGTTCTGAGGTAACAAACATAAAAAAATACAACCAAATTGAGAACCTCCTCCATTTTTTGAAGTCGTTTAATAAAAAGAGCCACTCTAGATAAATGAAGCTTTTATATTAAAAAAATATTCAAATCGTCATAACAGCCCTGAAAACAGTTAATCCGCATATCGCTTATAACTCAAGCCCTCGCAATCTCGGGACAAAGTAGAAAGTTTCGAAACAGCTAAGGTTTTTAAAACAGGGTGTGCCTGCGGTCAGTGCGACAAGTGATGGTATTTTCACCTCGTCTGCTTTAATAGCGTACCGCACGTTGTTTTATAGTTTAAACTATTGTACAGTTTAAGTACGGCCATGGAAGATTGCGATTTGGTTTAAATGTTACATTTGCTTGCGTTGAAAGAGTTGAAGACGCAAGTGTTTTCCAACTATTGCGCAGCATAGAAGTCCGAAATAATAATCATCCTGAAGTATGTTTTTATTTTCTTTGGTAAGTTAAGTGGGTGCCGTAGACATATGGACACTTACAACTCACGGGGCATTAGCATTACTCACTGGTTACCGATCCTTCTCCCCTCCCCTATGAGCTCTCGCGATCTTACTCACGCGCAGGTACACAACATAAAGTTATTTGGCTGCGGTATTCTGTAAGGTGGAGGGACTTCCCCAGTCAAGCTGTTATTTGAGCGAATAAATGCTACTCACTTCTACTTTTATAAATAAAAAGCTATAATGTTTAATGTTATAAGATACAGTCCACCTTATGGTTGGAGGTCAATGACACCTAAAATATAGCCAATGCATTCATAACAAATCATGCGTAAAGATTTTTGCACTGGAATATTATCAATTTTATGGTGCGTCCATGCTACGCGAAGCGAGCACGAGTCGAGCCACGAACGAACAGGATTCGTTTGTTGTTCGCATAGCATGGACGGACTTGCGAGCCTCGAACGAGCATTCGTCTTGCGCTCGACTGCGCTGTGCCCGATTGTCAGTTTTTTCACGAACACCGGGATTCGCATCGCGCTCGTTGAAGGCTCGTTAAGTACGTCCACAGTTCCACACTTGACATCGCGAGCAACGAACGCATTTTGTTCGTTCGTGGCTCGGCTCGCGCTCTGTTTTCGTAACATGGACGCATCATTATATTGAATTGATTAGGTACATTTTTATGGAACCTTATGTGCAGAAGCTTACTTAACTAACAGAAAGGCTTGCCATTGTAGACGATCTTTAAGACTTTTTTTCACTTTTTTAAAAGAAAACATTGGTAAAAACCGTTGTACGCTCATTCCATATCCTTATGGCAATAGGAACGTCCAAATGAATCGTTATTAGAAAGACTGATCGAGGCAGTTTGAGGACATCAAGATGAGCTCTCAATTATTGGTAGAAAGATGACCATAGCAACAGGTCTTCAGATTGTTTTCTTTTCCAAATCTTCCCATGCTTTGGCATTTTTATTCACAACAAAAACCATTAAAAAACATAAATATGCATTTCGTAATAAGTTAATTGTAATTCAACGAGAGAACATAGATTTAAGAACATGAGGTCGCCGTGCCGCGTGATTAATATAACTTGAGGTTTGAATAAAAACGAGTCGATTACTGACACGTTATCGGTTAGTAAAGAGGTTTACACACTATCTATGAAAAGAGTTTTAAGTTGGTTAAATGGGAAAACAATAAATAAATATCCTGGGACATTCCTGGGATTCTTCGATGTCAATGAATTGTTATTTTTTTACCGCAACTCAATGGGTGAAACACTTTATTCAAATGCATCTCTAAAAAAATGTTTTATTAGTATATTATATAAACATATTTTTTTCCCCTTTGAACAAGGAGATTTTAAATCTTGTATTTTTGTTTATTTAAGGCGCGGTCTAACTACGATTTTGACAGCACTCGTTCTTCACTGGAATAGGGTTGAAAATGATAAATTTTTAATTTAATAGTTTCATATGAATAACAGTTTAATAAACTACTATTATAATAATAGGTGATATATTGACTATATTCCACGTAATCTTCCTAATCCTTACATTTTTAAAACGTTCTGTCTTTCTGTTCATTACGTTATTCATAACTCTAGGTACTTTGAGAAAAGTTTTAGCTTAAGTTTAATTTTACTGTAAGTAAAATTCAAAAAATTCAAAATTCAAATTCAATTAAAACTCATAAAAAGGTTAAATCTACCTTAGGAGATCCTTTTTGCTATACATATGGAAAGCGATTTTGAATAAAAAAAAATAATTAAAGACAAAGTCGTAAAAACAAATGACATTGGCCCTGATTCTGTTGTTTACAACTAAACTAATTTTAATCTCACTAAGTCTCTTTCTAACAGAGAACATAAGAAAAGGATGTAAGAAATTTAGTCCTGTCAAATTAGTCCAATGCTTGTATTCAATATGAATTTAGTCGCCATCTATCGCGGTTACGCCTAAATACACGCAAAATAAGACGGCAAAGATTAATTTGACAGCTTTAAATATGTTCTATCCTTTTTCAATAATGTTTGTAAGAAAGAGATGAGATGTGACTAAAATTAGTTTAGTGCGATTTACAACAGAATCGGCACCATTATTATATTTAAAATGTATGTATATCAGTCTAATGCATTCTTTTAGTGCTTAATTTGAACAATAATCTTGTTATAATTTTATTACTGGCATAAAATCAAACTGACATCTATTGAGAGAATAAAACGAATTTGTGTATAAACATGATTTTTATAACACCAAACAAGATATAAAACAAAAATAATAAGAGTTCAGCATTACTCAATCGCTCGCAATAAAGTTTGGTATTTCGCCTGCAGGTAAATCGTATGTGTTAAAAATAATAACGATGCTAATAAAAATTAGACTAATATATAGATCGGTGATATTTAGTCCAATATTATTTTTAATGAGTTTTATTGATTTGACATTTTGATGTCTTTGTTTTGTTTGTTTTTATAATTTTTTACGCCGTTTGATTGTTTTATTTATTCTAATGACTTGGAATTTGTTACTAAACCAAACATTAGGTACTGTTTTGGTGAAACGAAACATCTTGACGTAACCTTCATTATGAAATTTAAACGCATGTTAAGTCCACACATGCGCACTAGGTTTCCTAACTAGAACCCCCCATTACTAAGGTATCTCTCACTGTTTAATAACAAGGTCGGATAATAAGCGGCCAGAGCCTTTGCCAAGAACCATGAAATTTGGAAAATTGTTATTTTTGTAATGGGTGTACCTACTAAGAAAGGAATTTTGGTGCAATGTGGAAGACACCTCCATTTAAAAGGGAAGGTCTTCCACCATCCTGGGTCATCGTGCCTGGGGACCGCGGTCCAACTGTACATGTTGGACAGTTGTATATTATGCAGATCGCTGAGAATACTTCGTTAGCGCGATGCAGGATGTTATGGCGCCATCTATCTTTCTGTGTGTGAACTATATTAGTGTAACTGATAGATGTCACTATAGATTTTATGGAGAACCGTCCATCCATAAAATGGGGAATGTAAAATTTCTAAAATCACACTATCTATTTATTTAATATCGTGTTTTCGGAAAATCATCTCTAAAGTTTAACACGGGGAAAAACCTAGTTGATGATTCCAAGTAATTAACATTTAATCTGATCATAATTTACTCTCTTCTTGTCACTGTCGCCAAAATACAAATGACGTCACAAAATACTGGTAAAAAAACTGCAACCTCACCCTAGTCCACACTAGACTTCAAACTGCATCGGTTAGTGTGTACTCCCTCTAAGATACCGGTACCTCGTGTGAGCTATGCGCGCGCGCACCACGACCGGTAAATGAGTTTTATGTTGTGACATTTAGATTTATTTGACCTTATTCCTGACTTTTTAGGAACGTTTTTCTGTCCTTTTTTTAAGTTTGTAAAGTAAGTTACAAGTAAGTTACAAGTACTTTGTAAAAATAAAAATAAATTTTTATTTTTACAAAGTACTTTATCTTTTGAATAATTTTAAACTATCAAATATAAAGAAAAGTATAAATTATTCAAAAAAAACAACCTTTTTTTATCCACTAGAAGAAGAAGACTGCATTTGAAAGGCATCCGCAGTTAATATTTTCTAGAAAAAAAAACATTTTAATTGACACATTTCCAACTTAATTTAATATTAAAAAACTATTAATAAAGTAATTCCAAACAACTAAATACTTCGCTTTTAATAAACGATAAAATATACAGTACAAATACGCATTACCGCAGCCCTTGATCAATTCATTAAATTCACTAACACATTTTAATATTAATAAAACCGTTTTATATCCTTTTAGAATGTATAAAATAAAATGGAGTTTTAATTAAATTAATATTGCACTATAAAATGACTAATCCAATTATTTACTACTAAGCCACAGTACAGTTTATAGACAGTTTAAACAGTAGTTAAAGATATAGTGATATTAAAGTGGTTTGCTAAATGCGCGATTCTTTCTGATAAAGTTAAGGGAGATTGCATATTGGATATAAGTAACATTTAGTTTTTTTATTAGTCACTTATAGTTAAAAGTGACTTGAACTTTACTCACACTTAAGCTGAAAATTTAGCTTTTAAGTAGCAATTTTTTATTATTAAGCCTTTTATTGCTGATACTAAACACACATAAATTACAGAAATATTTTTAACTTATATGCTAACACATCGGCTTTCCCGGTTTAGTGGCCAGCGGTCCTGTGACACATAGGCCTCTTCCAGCTGTTTCCATTCTTCTCTATTCTTCTTTTAATTTATCTACCTCTATTTCTTTTGCCATCACGTGGTTGCCACTCTGTTATGATTTGTGTCCATTTTATTCTGCTTTCCCTTGTCATGTGTCCTATCCATCGCCATTTTAACCGTCTTATTTTCTTTACTACGTCTTCCACCTTTGTTGTAGATCTTAGTACTTCTGCTCTTTTCCGGTCTTTTAATGTGACGCCAATTATACTTCTTTCGATTCCTCTTTGGCACGTTCTTAATTTTAGAAGATGTTTCTGGTTTAACGCCCAAGTTTGGCATCCATACAAGTAGCAATTGGTAGAAGCATAAAAAAGCTATAGTATGTCAGTAAAGAAAGTGCATTGAACTTTTATGAAATGGTCTGTTTACACTTCAACATGTGAAAGTTTAGATTTTTTACACTCATAGGTGTTTCACTTTTACCACTCAATTTGAAAATCAGTAACCAAGTATGAAGAAGAAACAAGATCAGTGTATTTCGGCATCCGCACTTAAGAGGCAGT
Source organism: Achlya flavicornis (assembly GCA_947623365.1). Taxonomy (NCBI): domain Eukaryota; kingdom Metazoa; phylum Arthropoda; class Insecta; order Lepidoptera; family Drepanidae; genus Achlya; species Achlya flavicornis. The sequence continues at coordinate 15,044,374 of OX392477.1, read as the reverse complement.
TCCCTTCAGAGTTTGTGTGTCTGGCACCTTTGGCCACATAACTTACCATGTTAAGAAAATGGGCTGTAAAATGGCTGTCAAAACACAAAAATAATAAAGAAAATGGGCTGTTAATTGTAGGGTTATCAGTTTTTTGTGTGTATACGATATTTAACAAATAAACTGAACAAATGGTCATGTAAATAACGTCATATTATTAGACAATGACAGCAAGGTGATATTATTTCCGTGACCTTTAATCAGTTTATTAAAGGATTTTATGAGTGGGCATTAAAGTACAATTCAATTTGAAACCAACATAAAAAAACTAGTGTACAATCTTCTCTATGAACTACGCGTGCGTATAAAAGCAGACAGACTCCATTTCGCGCATGGAGTTTACGCGCGCACTATAAAAGCTTAAATATCCTGCACTGGGCTACTGAGAGGACATTCTTTCTTGGAGGCTTGTTTAGTGACAGTTTAGTGGTAGAGCGAGTAACTTGTCACGTTTGAGATTTTATATTATTTTTTTCCTATTTTTTTTTTGTTTTATGAAGTTCCTACCTGTTAATACCACTATATTATTTATTTCTTAAAGTGAAATTGTGGATATTAAATATAATATTAGGACAGTCCAACGTCATTCGCATCGCGAAAACAGCGTGCCGTGCTAACAAAAGACATCAACGCGCTGCCTGTCATTTCGATTCAATATTTTTCTAATTTTTTTTTAATTATTGAATGTTTCTAAACCGGTATAAATAACATTGCGAGTACTATTACAAGATTTAAGGTATTTTTTTAAATTAATTGGTAACTGAGCAATAATTAAATCTTAAATGAGTAAGCAATCAAAATATAAGATCCAATTTTATAATAATTAGAAATGAGAAAGATAGTATTTATTTTGAAAAATTTCGATAAAACCTGACAAATAGATAAAACGTATCGTGCAATAAAACACATTTTTTATTTCTGAAGTACATTTCTTTCCTTCGGAGTGCGAATGACACCGCAGGGAAGAAGCGACTATAAAATTAAGTGTCATGTGAGTGTAAACGAAGCACGATGGGCCCAGTTTTGCAATTATACTAGTGCATATGCTAGTGTTAAGCAACCAATGCGTAACTGTATTAGTTTCTAAGAAATCATACGGGTATAGTTTACTTTCATATCATACTGCTTTTTTTAGCTGTTCAAGAGAATTCTTAGTTTTTAATGCGCCTTAAATGCACTGGGAGAACTTGCATGTTGTTTTTTGATCGTATAAATTAGTAATAACTTTAGTACAAATATGGAACTGATATGTCAGAATATTATGTGTGGTTGCATGTAATTTACTGCTCTACATTTTTTTTTTTAATAAATGTGCCTGTATATTTATTTCATTGGTATGTCTGTGTAAAAAAATATTTAGGTTCAATCAGTCAAATTCAAAAATCGTTTATTTATATTGAAAACAAGCATTGGACTAATTTGACAGGACTAAATTTCTTACATCCTTTTCTTATGTTCTTTGTTAGAAAGAGACATAAAATCAGCACCATTGTCGAAGTATTTCTTGTAGTATCAAATCAATAAAAAAAATCTAAGTTAAAGCGCGTCGAAATTTGAGAGTGCACGTGACGTCACTTGTTTGTGAAAAGGGTACCATGTGGTGACCGAACACGCCATATCTTCGTCATTTATTTTTTGATTGACACAAGAACATTACGTGTTTATATGTTTTGATAATTTATATGACGGAATAAATACCTTTCTTTTTTTATTAATTGGGCTTGCGTTTGGCCCCTGACCCGCCCATAAGAGACGAAGACGAAGCCTAAGATGGGACATGCTTACCCAGAAGGAACCTATTCACTCTGGCCTTGAAAGTCCCTAGGTTGTTAGTCAGGAAACACAGACGCCAGAAGCAAGTTCCACTCCCTCGCTGTCCGCATTATAAATGAGGATGGAAAACGCTGTGTCCGTATTTTAGGTATGTCAACAACGTACGGGTGAAACATTTCCCGGCGTTTTTTCAGGACTTTTTATTATACCGGGTGTTGTTCTGCATTTGTGCCATATTTAAGGAGGATGATATTTACCTTGTATAGAAAACTATCGTAAAATTAAATATTATTTTTAAAGTTTTGTAAAAATAAAAACCCCCCGTGTTTGACGATGTTTTATAAAGATTTATAAGATTCTGTGCAGTTCATCATATCAGTCTATGGAAGTCCACTGCTGAACATAGGACTCCCACATTGACTTCCACTTCGAACGGTTTTGGGCCGCTATGTTCTGTGGTTCAGTGCAGTTATGAAGTTTTATTCTGATTTGACGTTAACTACAAACTAGGCATGGTATAAATCACAAGTAGCAGGTGATAAAGAATATGATTCTGTTTTCATATGTCACATCTGCTACCGTCCATGACATAGCCTGTTACATGTTATAAAGAATATTTAAAATATAAATAAAATGTATGCGACTGAAGGACTTTGTATCCATGGTCAGGAACAAATTTAAATAAACAAACTTTATCATTGATTAGCTTTTAAGAGTATTCAAAAATAAACCTTAAATCAAGTGACATAAAGTGTTAACTTCTTTAGCATGTTATGTAGCAGGATAGAAAAATATTTTTTTGCTACGAAAGTATATATAATTTGCATCAGTGATAATTTGACACTTGCGTGCGATACTCGCACATGATTTTGTTTTCCAATGAAAAATACCGTCGATCAGCATCGATGACGTAGGTTACAAATCATTGCAAATCATATATCGCTAGTGAAATCATGCTATAAAAAATAATAATATCATCAAATGAGAATTCCTTTAAAGTAGCAATAATTTCCATGCCTACTACAAACCATCAATAATCGTTTACTTATCAAGCCCAGAATTAATTACCTATTTTATAATAACTAAGTAAATCATTTACTAATGGTTCTATAAATATGGCACGAATGCAAAACTACATCCTGTATATTTTAGTAATCCTGAATATAGGCATCAAATTTTTTTCTTTGTTTCTTTTATTTCTATTGAGGCGGATGCTACATTTTAAGGATAGACTATTTTCTGAAATATATATATTTTTTAAACAGTATTTTAGATAAATGGCGTTTTATAGCCTATAGCAATTCGGAGGTAACGCACAGTTAAATAATTGAACTGTTTTACAAAAAACTTAAACCGACTTCAAAGTACACTAAGCAGTAATCAAACCCTGATCTGATGACAATGGGACCAAACGGGAAGTGTACCCTTCCAAACAAAAAAAAATCCAATTTGGTTAATAAATGACGGAGTTATGAGGTAACAAATATAAAAATAAAAAACTGAATTGAGAACCTCCTCGTTTTTTGAAGTCGGTTAAAAAATACTCCCACGTTTGTGTATAGTTACTTTCACAGTTTCAAAGGCGCTATTTAAACATGCTACCGGTTTAAAGACATCTCATTGACTCATAAAAAAATAATAACAGAGAAACTAGGTAAATACTGGTTTATTATCAGACTTTATGGAACAATAATTATTATTTTCATTTTAATTCAAAGTCTACTATCGGATATAAAAACCAGCGCCGTCTTTAAATTGTATACAATTTAAAAACATAATATAGTTTTTATCTACGATCATAATTGTCGGTATTTTTATAAGAATTCTTTGGTTTTATATTTATAGTAAGACTTGGTTAGTATCAAATTTTATTTTATATTAGAACTCGTAACATATTTTTTTAATATATCGTAGAAAAAGATGATATCAAAATAACATAAAAATACCTCGTTTTTGAACTCGTTATGACACGGATAAGATTCTATCGCAAAGCACCTTTCGGTGTATTCCAACACTGCACTTCAGAGTGAGCCACTTTGTGTGCTTACTACTTTCGATTTGGATTTATAGTAGGTACACAGATGACCATACCACTATTGGTATGGTATGCATGGCGATTGACTTTGAATTTAAGGCTTATTTCATAGACATATAAAAAATTCAAGACGCAGTGTATAAGAAAGTGAAGCCGTAAATTTCCTACGTGTGCGTGAGTAAAATCAGTACTGGCCCAAGCAGGCACAAATGGTACTGAGTCTTATTGTCACTGTCAACGTCTCAATACGGAATGACAACCGATCGGCTTCCTATGGTGTATATGTGTGTGTGAGGCCATGTATTTACAAGAACGCCGGCTTCCTATTACTTGGGTCACTTTAGAACACAGACCGTTCCGTCTTGTATTTTTTCTTGGTCTGAGGTTTATTTATTTATTTATTCAAACTTAAAAAAATATTTTTTACATTTAAATTTGGCCCAACATTTGGACTAGTCTATAATAACAAACACAAGCGCATGTTCACACGAGGTTCATACATGACGCACCGTCCACTCGTGCCACAGTGACGTGATCCGTCAGAGGTCGACACGTATCGTGACGTGCGACCCGGATCATACAACACGAGCTATCGGATTAATTGGTACGCGGTTGTATTGGTAGCGGGGAGATGAGCGGGTGATAGAGCGGTTTGTTTTACATATGACTAGGTGAGAAGTTTGTTACAATCTTTTTTTTTTTGTAAGTATTGCTGAGGTCTGGGGACACGTGCCATTAGACTTGTCGAAGATCCCGATCCATCATCCGACCGGGATCGGTCCATCATCATATAGTGGGACCAAAATGGTTTCGTACCGTGCGGTAGTTTCCCCGGACTGTGGAATGAGCTCACCGCCGTGGTTTTCCCAAGGGAATACAGCATGGGGTTCTTTAAAAAGAGTGTGAAGAGATTTTTGGAGGGTCGGCAATACGCGAGTATTACCCATGGTGTTGCAAGCGTCCAAGGGCAGCGGAAACGTTAACGGTATGCTTGTCTGCTTTTAAAAAAATCTATAATTTTATTTACTTTTTTTTCTCTAATCGCTTGCAATCTGACTGCGACTCTATACTATGTTTTTACGCCTCGACAGTAATTAAAGAATTATGAGTAAAATGTTTATGTTAAGCAATTGTTTGATGTTCACGATGGCTTAGTTAGTTTAACACCTTTAAATATTGGTAATAATGTGTGAGTCATGTTTACTATCGAACTTTGTACAGAATTCCTGGCTACGGCCTGTATGCGTATACAGGAAAAAAGTATAATACATTAAGTAGACTGCAGAAACGAATGCTCTAGTTTTTGAAGAATCCTAAAGAAGGTGTGGAAAGGTGGAAACGTGACCTAGGTGTCAATGTCAATGTCTTCACGGCCAGAGTGAATAGTCATTTTCTGGGTAAGCGTGCTACATTCCGGCCTCGTCATAACTTCTTGCGGGGTCAGTTGATGATCAAATATAAGCCCATTTTACATAGAAAAAGTTCTTCCTATTCTTAATTATTAAATTACTAGCTGTCCCGCGCGGTTTCACACGCATTCCCGAGGGGTCGTATGTTTTCTCAGAATAAAATTCTATCTGTGTGGAAATTTTCATGCAAATCCGTTCAGTAATTTTTGTATGAAAGAGTAACAAACATCCATCCATACATCCATACTCACAAACTTTCGCATTTATAATATTATTATAGTAGGTTTTTTTCAACAAAGTATCTTTTACTGACAATAAAATTATTCTCTAGAATATTTTCAAATTCGGCTCGAAAGACCAAAATAATGTTGGGTTTATCCAGCTCGAAGGACCAATACTTATTTTTGTAGGTCAGTTAACACCAAACCACTTTTGCAGATTTATTTAAAGACAAGCTGTCCCGCGCGGTTTCATACGCGTTCTCTGGATAAAAAGTAGCCTATGTTCTTCTCCATACCATAGCCTATCAGCATGCCAAATTTCATGATGATCCGTTGAGGCGTAAAGGCGTAACAAACAAACAAACTCACTTTCGCATTTATAAATATAAATTTGCTGTATGAGCATTATTCGTAACTCGTAAATGATGTGCATTTCCCATAAATAAAACAAAGAGTATTGAAATAATAAACTCCATCAGATTACTATCAGTCACTGATACAACCGTATCACTGATACGATCTGAATCAGACGTTTTGATACACACACGTCAAATCACTCAACATTACAAGACGTATCAAGTAAGTTCGTGATCCAATTTAAATTATTATTTTATAAACGACCGTCTCGTTTATATTTCGAACGAGACTTGGCTCTCTTTTTACCCGTCATGTCTTGCTCTCATGTTGACATGACATGTCAAAATCCTCAACATAGTGACAGACGAGTTAATTTGAATGATTTGAACACTTTAGCGTTCGCTTTTTTAGGGATCCACAATTAATTTCCAAAAAAGATTTCGTGACACCTGCAGTAGACAAACTAATAAGTAAATAGTTAAGTTTAATCTTTACTAATATTTTGGCCGATTTGTGGCAATATTTTTACCTCTTTTTTATGTGAACATTTCTGTGTAATTTTTGTCACAAATAAATTTGATTCTATTCTATTCTACTCTATAATATCAAAACACGAAAGTTTGTATGTATGGATGTTTGGTACATTTTCACGCAAAAACTACTGAATGGATTTTAATGAAATTTGGCACGCGGATAGAATATGTTCCTCGGGTACCCATGTACGGAACCAATCAGTAATTATCTAGTCGCTACTGACCACCACTTGCTTATTAAATTAAGCTTTAGTTACGTCACGAAATGAGAGGGCCTTACCGTGGTAAAAAAATGAAGGTTGTTATGGGTATATAGCATTATAAATATTTTTCGACAAAACGAATGCTTTGTAAAAATAAATGAATGGAAGTCGTTTATTTTATAAATAAAGATTATTTCATTCGCATTAGGAAAACTCTAGTATCGAACTCATAATATTTTTTTTATTAAAATTTGAATAAAAAAACCCCCATAATTTAAAGTGATAGTAATAATAGGTCAAATGTTTTTTTCATAGAATTCTTGTTTTTTTTCAATACCTATTTTTAGCTGGTGTAGCAGTGGTAGTGGTTGACAAAGGTCGAGTGTTCGAATCCTACAATGCTTGACATATTTGTTTAGCTTTTAGTGAAGGAGCCCACAGGTCAATGGTTATTTTTTTTGTTAATAAGTTAATTTATTTCTTAATTTTGCGAACTTTCACTGTCCTTTTTTTTTTTATACAACTTAGTTGATAAACAAGCATACGGCCCGCCTGATGGTAAGCGTTTACCGTAGCCATATAGACGCTTGCAACACACGAAGCATCGCTCACGCGTTATCGACCTATCCCCCCTCCCCTATGGAGCTCTGGCAACCACGCGCTCACGCGCAGGAACACAACTTTACACAACATAAAGTTATTTGGCTGCGGTATTCTGTAAGGTGGAGGTACTTCCCCAGTCAAGCTGCTCTTTGAGCGAATAAACGCTATGCTCTACCTCTCTTAAATAAATAATAAATATGTTGAATAAAATGCTTCAACCGCAATGTTTGTGCTCTTTTCCGTTGAGGAATTCCATCATATCTTCAATGTCCAAGGGCAGATCATGATAAAGTATAAAATGGGACCACCTCGGGATCTACCGTGATATAATACAGTTTAAATCATCCAAATCGCAGAAGCCGTTTGCGAGTAGGTGAACATGAATAAAAAAAAACATACGCGCCGAACATAGAACTTCCACCTTTTTTGAAGTCAGTTAATAAAATATGGCAACCAAATGAATATAAATCAATTATATAATAATATAAATCTGTTAGTAATCCCATTCTCAACAATAAAACCAAATTGCAATGATCGATGCACTCGAGACTCAGGTGCGAATCAACGTGACCCGAAATGACCCAAATTTGGGTCAAAGTGATTTTCTCGTGTGTCACCGCGCCCTCCCACGTCGACGCCATCATAACTTCACCTCCATTGATGGGGGTTCGAGTCCGGGCAGAAAAAGTGGTCACAGTTGTGGTACAATGACCCGGTAGAGAGTCGTGAAAAAGTTGAAATGGAATTTCTTTTTTTAAAGTTTTATTGAATTCTGATGACATTATTGCTTTATTGAATTCTGATTTATGCAAAATAAAATGGATGAGACTGGAAATTCCGTAGATTTTGTATTACCACAACGTAATTTATCATGGTGTGATTGTTTTAGAAATGTATAAATGCACACTTCTAATATACATGTATATTAGGGTACAACCTTGGTACAACAACGTGTAATGGAAATCCACACGGAGGGCCGTGGCGCTTGTTTAGGTACCGCACATATCGCGAAAGAAAATGCATAATAATATTACCAGGAGACGTGAAAAGATAATGACCCTTGTAGTGTGGTGACACGTTGGTTATATTTTAATTCAATAAACTTGGAAGCAAAAATTTGGAAGTATTCCCATTGGCGCAACGATATTTTGAGCACCGATCCTATTCCCTTTTCAGCACCGATTCATATTTTGGATCGGTGCTCAAATGAGAACAATAATTTAAATCGAAATAATTCCCTTTTGAGCACCGACGGTTTTGTAGCTTCTAGTGTTATAGTGTATAATAAGAAATTAAATATAAGGTAAATGGAGAGTACACTATGTTTCAATTAGTCAGTACCTAGGTAATATCAACAACAGTAAGTATTTATTTGTTCAGCAATTGACAACCAACCTAACATATTGATCAGTGCTCAAAGCGGAATAGTTTTGATGCTCTAGAAATGGGTGCTCTAACGATAATACTTTTGACTGTTTATCATAAAACTGTTAATTTTTATCGATACGTTTTATTAAACACCACAACATTAGAAGCTACAAAACCGTCGGTGCTCAAAAGGGTATGATTTCGAATTTAATTTTTGTTCCCATTTGAGCACCGATCCAAAATATGCATCGGTGCGCAAATGGGAATACTTCAAAATTTGGTAGGGATGAATTTTTAAGTAATTTATTTTGAACTTAAACTATAGAGAGTCTATCCCTGATGTAGTCTTTATCTGTTTTGCATAAATATACCCTATCCGTTACACGTTCTACTATAACAAACAATCATAAGACCAAAACAGATGGTAAGCAGTTACCGAAGCCTATGGACGGTGTAGTACCTATATAGGGTGACTGGTAGTTGTTTGTTATCATGAGTACAATTATGTGTCTAAATATCGTTTAGTAATTACCAGTCACCCTATATAGTGCAGGGGAGTCAACAGCGCGTTGCCAACCCTGCAAAAATATCTACAACTTTTTGTCCTAAACATAGTCGACTTAGTCGAATAAAAAAAAACACATATATCCCTTAATTTCTTTCTTTTCTATCTACAATAACTTTTTAACTTTTAGAGTCTCGTATTTATTAATATTATTTATATTAAATACTTAGTATAACCTGTCAAATACAACATGAGGTCCTTCGCCACAGTTCTGTGTCATCGACACCATAGTGAACCGTAATCTAAATTATAAGTCCACATACTTGACAACGAATAGGATGATGTCATCTGAGGTCGCAAGTTCGACTCTCGTGCGGAATTGTTAAAACTAATCACCTAATAATTATTCATAATAAGGTGCGGTGCGGCGATATTTATTATCGAGTTTGCGACTAATCGAGAAGTCGGTATTATAAATAAAGATCGAACATATCGATAAGACCATCGGTATGCTTCTGTACCAGATATTATATTATCAGTGTCCGGTGAACCGATAAAGTTAATAAATTGGGATATTTTAAATCGGTCTTTGTTTCAATATTATGTAAATGCCAATGATTTCATAATAATGTTTTTAAATAAAAAGCCCTCAGTTATCTGCTGCCTTGTTTATATTGGGCAATAACTCTTTCTCAGGCATGCTTGTTTTTTTAGGGTTCCGTAGCCAAATGGCAAAAACGGAACCCTTATAGATTCGTCATGTCTGTCTGTCTGTCTGTCTGTCTGTCCGTGTATGTCACAGCCATTTATTTCCGAAACTATAAGAACTATAATGTTGAAACTTGGTAAGTAGATGTATTCTGTGAACCGCATTAAGATTTTTACACAAAAATAGAAAAAAAACAATAAATTTTGGGGGTTCCCCATACTTAGAACTGAAACTCAAATTTTTTTTTTTCATTAAACCCATAAGTGTGGGGTGTCTATGGATAGGTCTTCAAAAATGATATTGGGGTTTCTAATATCATTTTTTTCTTAACTGAATAGTTTGCGCGAGAGACACTTCCAAAGTGGTAAAATGTGTGTCCCCCCCCCTGTAACTTCTAAAATAAGAGAATGATAAATCTATAAAAAATATATGATGTACATTACGGTGCAAACTTCCACTGAAAATTGGTTTGAACGAGATCTAGTAAGTAGTTTTTTTTTAATAGGTCATAAATTGAAATTAATATCAAATACTCAGGTCTATACTACCATTTACTTATATACCTACAGGTTTGTACGGAACCCTCGGTGCGTGAGTCTGACTCGCACTTGGCCGGTTTTTTTATTTATTAAAATTGACAGCAATTCATTTCATTATAATATCTCTCAAATATAAAATTGCATTTACAAAAGAGAAAGAAAGTCTTTCTTTACAGAAAACATGGATTTAATAATTTAAATGTTTTAAAAATAAATTAAAATTAAATGGCTACCTTCCACCATCGATGGGGAGTCCATCCACACACATTGAAACCAGAATTGTTTCGAACTGTGCGGGCTCAAAGGAGTTTTCTTCCGCCGATGCTCGGACTGTGGAATGAGCTCCGTGCCGTGGTTTTCCCAATACAGCATGGGGTTCTTAAAAAAGGGTGAAGAGATTTCTTCAGGGTCGGCAACCCGCGAGTAATACCCCTGGTGTTGCAAGCGTTCTTAGGCTACAGTAACCGCTTACTACCAGGCGGGCCGTATGCTTGTTTGCCACCTTAGTGGTATAAATTTTTTTTTTGTGACAATCACCCTTAACAATCGCAAATGTTAAATTGCAAATTAGCTAACATTAAAAGATTTTACAATTGAGTGAAAGTGTCGCCAAGGTTCAATACAGATAAATCGTTTGTAGATTGAAACCATGTCTTTTACCAAAGGTCGTTGTAAACAAAGGAGCATGCGACTTTTCCAACATTTTATGTCAAATGAAAGTAACATTGCGGTTTGCACGGTATGGTAATAATTTAACTTGAATGTGTTTGCTGGCAGTGCTCAGGTAAGTTTCCCTAACTTTTAGCTTCATATGTTCCATGTTACTTTGTTGTTACTTGAGCGAAAGCATCGGTAAATATGAAATGTGGATTTAAGTCTTGTTCTCTATTTGTTGGAGGTGAAAGAGAAAATAATTTTTAAATAAACATAGTTGCTCCTTTGAAGCTCCGAAAACATTGGAGTTGCGCAAAATTAGATGCTGGGTACAAGAGTAAAGTAATTTATACTACTTATCATTAGTGACGCGGGCGGGCGTCAAAAAACAAGATAAAAAGAAGTAACGCGCCGATTTCACATCGAGCGGTCTAGAATTCTGCGTTCTTTGTTCACTGTTATCTATGCGGCTCTTTTGATCATTGCACACAGTGACCGCGGCGGTCAAGGAGAATGCACGTAGAACTCTGTGCGCAGAACTCTAGGACGCTCGCTGTGGAATTGGTGCCTTGGGAGTTAAAAAACTAGGCGATAATGAATGAACTAGTAGTCAATAGGATATGATATGATTGAAAATAACTATGCCAGGCTGCTAGGAGCCTTGCCGATGATCACCAGAAGCGACAGCCTCCAGGAATTTTTCTATATAAAGATTATACAGGGTAACCCTGTATAATCTTTATAAAGAAAACTACTCTAGAAAACTCTTACTACTTAATCTACTTACTACTTGTTCTATGACTTTTATTAATTCATCAGATGTTCATACAAAAATAAAAATATTTAAATTCAATGCTCTAAATATTACGAACTCTATGCATAACAAAAGACTGAGTGACAGTGCACGGGGGTGTCCATAGTATTTTTTGGAAACTTTTTGTGTCAGGTATTTTCATTGTTTTACGTCATACTCGACTCTCAAAGAAACCCATTTTTAGGGTTCCGTAGCCAAATGGCAAAAAACGGAACCCTTATAGATTCGTCATGTCTGTCTGTCTGTCTGTCTGTCTGTCTGTCTGTCTGTCTGTCCGTATGTCACAGCCATTTATTTCCGAAACTATAAGAACTATAATGTTGAAACTTGGTAAGTAGATGTATTCTGTGAACCGCATTAAGATTTTCACACAAAAATAGAAAAAAAACAAAAAATTTTGGGGGTTCCCCATACTTAGAACTGAAACTAAAAATTTTTTTTTTCATCAAACCCATAAGTGTGGGGTGTCTATGGATAGGTCTTCAAAAATGATATTGAGGTTTCTAATATCATTTTTTTCTAAACTGAATAGTTTGCGCGAGAGACACTTCCAAAGTGGTAAAATGTGTGTCCCCCCCCCTGTAACTTCTAAAATAAGAGAATGATAAATCTAAAAAAAATATATGATGTACATTACGGTGCAAACTTCCACCGAAAATTGGTTTGAACGAGATCTAGTAAGTAGTTTTTTTTTAATACGTCATAAATTGAAATTAATATCAAATACTCAGGTCTATACTACCATTTACTTATATACCTACAGGTTTGTACGGAACCCTCGGTGCGTGAGTCTGACTCGCACTTGGCCGGTTTTTTTGTTAATTTGAGGTAAGACCTCGTCTTAATATCAAATATGTCACTATCAATAGATACAGATATCTGATATCAATACACCCGTCCTAACAGGATGGATATCCAGCTAGCAAAACTACGAACATTAACTCCTTAACACAAGCAGTTTACGTAGAAATGTATGCGTAATTATGTTTATTACTCGAATTATATCGATGCAAAACAGATGATTATCGAAGCTAGATAATATCTGACTATCGTTGGGACTGGTTTCATTTTCCACGACACCAGGAGTCGTGAGAAATGTAATGCAAATCGCTTACGGACTTGTTGGTAAATAAGTAAGGAAATTGATGATTATGGTGTTTCTTGTCTGCGTATAAAGGTGTAAAATCATTTAGCACATTTACTGATCAGCTAATGCTTTGCTTTTTATTAGGATCGGTAACTAATATAAACCTATTTTCCCAATTTTTTTACCTGTCTACGGAAGATCATCATCATCAGCCTATATAATGTCACACTGATGAGCACAGGCCTCCTTTACAAATTAGGGTGAAAGGGAATGGGCAGATACTCCTACGCGCGCCCGATGCGGATCGGTGGAGGTAGGCTAGTGGTCAACCTACTGTTGGAGTTTTCAAGCCGCCTAGCTACTAGGAGGCCTCCAACTTGCTTAATGTCTATCACAAGTAGATGATAACTGAGACCAAGGGCTTTACGTGCCTTCTGAAGCACGGAAACGCTCGATTTGGAATACCACTAAGCAGTCACCTATCCAGGTACCCCCCCGAACCAGGTACCCCGAACGGTGGAAGCTTAACTTTGCCGATCTATTAAGAATGGCTAATTATGATACACCTGCGCTTCATACAGCTTCAACAGAGGATATTCATTTCTATTGTTATAGTCTTATTTTCTAGTGTAACTTAGTTATTATCTTATATTCACAGATTTTCGTATTATTAGCGAAACTATTAGCTTCAAACATAAGTGCAAAAGTACTATCAGGAGATCAATTTTCACTTTTGTTGGATAATTAAATAAAGCTTTAGAACATACACTAATTGAAACCGGCTCGTCTAGGGGGCGCCAATGTAAACCGGCCCTAATTACGAAGGTTGACAGTGTGGCCGGGCCTTAATGAAGATCCTCTCGACCCGGTCATAGCGCACTTTCTAACGGGTTAAGTGGAAGCTATTTAAAAAAAATGGGAGTATTTAAGTGTGTAATTTGAACATTTAGGTACTTAAAATTAGAATTAGGTAATCGTATAGAATTACTTGTGACTGACTGATTCATCAACGCAACGCCCACGACACCAACAATGAATTAATAACCTCAAATCAAAAGCTACCAACTTATTCGAATTCTATTTTTTCTCTCAAATCTACGTGTCCTTAATAATTACCAACATAAATACATAATTGAATACAGACACGAGTGAAAGAGACAGAAGATATAAACACGGTATTTACTCGCGAGGTACAAATTACTAACTTCGCCTTAATAACAGAACTCACGTCACAACTGATTCGCGACCCGATGCAGAACGTGATCTAAGCATGAGGGTTCCGTATGAAAAAAAATAAAAATTAATCCAGATTTTGAAATATATACGCAGTTCAGATTACAGAACAAGGCAGACGGAGCGCGCGGAACACGGGAGTGAGGCCAAAAAAGCAAATACAAATTGAAAAACACATAGCTGGTATTCGCTTTTGAATCTGAATTTGCTTTGTTTAACAAACTTTATTTAACGAAAATGTGCTTTGTTTAACAAACTTTGTTTTTTTTTAATTTATTTTGTCCCTACTGGGATAAAAAATATATACATATAGCAAAATACCTTATAGAAAATTGGTAAAAGATCACGTTCTTACTTTCCGTAATCGACCAAATTTGACACGTAATAGTGAAAACACGTACACGGACGGACTACGAACTGTAACACAGACAGCAATATTAATATAAGTTCGAGAATGCGAATTCGATTTTTCTATTTTAATTTTATCTGTGTAAAAAGCAATTAGTGTAAAAATGACTAAAAAAAATCAGTACATATTAAAATATTTGACCTACAACATTAAATTATTCTGCTATTTAGAGCCCCACTAGAATTTAAAGTCATAAAATTATTATGTATTAAAATTATAAAGTTATAAATTCCATATTTTTTTATTAATAATCGACCGAATTTCATTAATAATTAAAATAGGATTTTATGTCGAATTGACATTTATTATGAACGTGAGGTCGCACCTTTCTGTCACTCATATACCGGGTCACTATCAAAGAGTCGTCGTAAAAAATCATTTTTACGATAGCTTCATTCACATAATACCGTCACTTCGTTTTAGGAAGTGGTATCGTAAACCTAATTAACATGGAAATCTGGTATTTTGAATCATTTTCATAATTGTGAGGTATGTGAAACGCTCGATTTGAAATACCACTAGGCGGTCACCCATCCAGGTACCGACCACGACAGAGGTAGCTTAACTTCGCCAACAGTAGGTTGACCACTAGCCTACCTCCACCAATCCGCAGTGGGCATGCGTGGTGGAGTATCTGCCCATTCCCTTTCACCCTCATTTGTGAAAGGAGGCCTGTGCTCAGCAGTGGGACATTATAGGCTGATGTTGATGATGAGGTATGTGAAGCTGTACATATTTTTGTTTATTTTTAGGTAATCCGTCATAGGTATGATATTTTACAAATCATAATATTATTTAAGCATATATACTAAACAGTAAAAATATACATATATATTGTAGATCCTTGAAAATAGCACCTTCGTGGTATTAATCACAAAACCCCTTAGGAGTAGCATTTTGGAAAATTCTTTCTTAGAAAGATTCCTATCCTTCAAGTTTCATGGTACAGGCAGACCTACGTTGTTAAACATACTTGTTAACAATATTTACATCCTATCTTCAAAAGAATAAAATATCAAAATTATTAAATAAAAAAATATCTACGGAACCACAGTAAACATAAATCTAACTGCACCACTTTTTTTCTCATCACCCGAGTCGCGATTTAATTGGGCGCCATAGAGTCCGTTCGGGCTCGAGACGTGCGCCCGCGCAGTTAAAGCCACGTCAGTTTTAATTCTGACGTGTTTTATTTAGATCAGTGTCGACTGACTGACGGCACAGTTCACTCGATCACTCATTTGTGAACTCTTGTATGTGGGTAGACTTGATGGATAATTGTATTTCTTTTTTTGTTTTAGGTATGACTATAGATGTATGACACGCAGCTTTGATATCTATCCTCGTTTGATATTGGTGGATACTGGCAGAATTTGTGGGTTGTGAAGTGGTCGTTTTGAAACTGGGTAAGTTTTCTTAATTGGAAAAAGGTCGCCTCTTTTAAATTTATATAATTCACGTATGTGGTGAATGAACACCATCGACATTTAAATATAGAATTGTCATAATCATGTGCAGTCGAGGACAGAAACTGTTTATCACATTTCAAAGATTTTTTCGATTCCATCTCATACAGAGCGCAATAAAGTTTAATATGTAATAACAATCCACGTCATTTTATTTCTGGTCAACCTTATGAAACATAAATGTGCAAGCGATTATAGACCGTAGGGTGGTAAACATTTTTAGTCCGCGAATGTACCTATATTCTATACTGATAAATATATCGTTACATCAAGTAGGCAATTAAAAAATACATCATCAGAACCTTAGAAAATTATGCAGCCTTTATGACATTTTGTCGCATGCCATTAGTTTGTTGAGTCGTCTAAGTATAATAATAAAAAAATGTTGTCTTAGAAACATCTGCTTGTAACTATGTTTTAAATATTTCAATGATTCTTAATGGGGCTAACACAAAAATAATGCAAATTAACGTTTCCAAGTTAACTGCATCCATATAAAAAGAAGTAAACAAAACTTTACGTCTTATTCGTTTATCTTGTACTTACAATCTCAAGAATTCCTCGTTCTAACCGATGAAGTAATAATTGCCTATATGTATTCATTAAGCCTTGGCCTATTTCAATAAAAACTCGACACATGAGCACTAAAGATTTCAAGATAATACGGTCGATGTAGAGGTTTTTTTTTCACAGTTTGCTGTAAATGTTTACACAATATTCATAAATATTGTCTTTATTTGCACTCGTTACTATTGAGATCTCTTGAAACTCGAGTATTCGTTTTTTAAACCCACCTTTTATCTATGACTGACTTTGCAAGGATATTTTTTTCACAATTATGGAGCGTCCATGCTTGGCGAACTGAGCACGAGCCGAGCCTCGAATGAGCACACTGCGAGCAGGATTCGCGTAGCGTGGACGGGCTTGCGAGGCTCGAACGAGCGCGATTGTAAGTTTTTTCACGAACAAATGGATTCGCAGCGTGCTCGTTGTAGGTTCGTGCTCGATTCGCGTAGCATGGACGCACCATAAGGTTCGTAATTTAAATGTGTCTTTTTAAAGAGTTTACCATAAGTTTAGTGAAGGTTATACGGCTCTCATAATTCATAGTTTAAGTCACGTCTACTACAAATAAAAACCTTTTACTTTGTCCACAACATATTTCAAAGCTTTACGCTGCTAAATATTCGATAAACACGACACTGTCTATCTACTAAATAAATGGCATATTTTTGTAAGTGTCACAGTACAAGTGAAATTTATTGTTATTTTCTTCAATAAAGCCTCATCTACATTATGCGGGTCAAAGGTTGTCGCAGCACTCTCATCCGTGGGTGTGGTGCAGACCTTAAGAAATCGTTGTGCGTTGACTTAGATCGTTAATAGTTGGATAGTTAAAATCTACTGATGATATAAAAATATGGCAAATAAAACGAAATAAAATCTTTTTCTTTTAACATAACATGTTTTATATTTTAAAACTGTACTGCTAAATATTTTTGGTAATTTTTTTAAATTGGCTACACGTGCGAAACCTATGTAAATTACCTATCTAAAACTTTTATGGTCTCAAATTCTAAAAACCAATATTTTATGTACTACATCGGCGGTGTTTTTTTTATTAAAGGCTGTATCGTAAATAGTAATAAAATGAACATCGAATTATTCACGAGTGAGCGCGTCCGACGGATTGAGAGTTAGTGAAACATACTGCTCTTTTCTACGTATCACTATAATAGTTACGTCATTATGACTAATGTTTTATTATTATATTAATCAACATTTTACTATTTATATAAATAAAGTAGATGATCACATCATCTTTTTAAGGTAATTTTTGATTTAGTTTATTTCATATTAGTTTTTTTCGTTCAGCATAAAAACCTGTAGCCGATAAGCAATTTTTTTTAATGGTTTTTTGCGCCCAGTAATTTAACATGCGTCTTCCCTCACACTTGAGCTCGTTATAAAGTTATTTCCTTATATAAGTACAATGTTGAATCTAGAATGTGACAGAAATCCAATTTAAATTAAATTATTATGTCGATTGTCACATTGTGTCACCAAATGATACGGTTCAATGAATTAATTAACGCACAAATAGAAAACTTTATCGCATTTAGAATCTTTAATGTCTAGATAATCTTCATTCCTAGTTTAGTTTTCGTACAGGATTTCACGTTGTAAAATATTATTTATAATGCGTTGGAACAACTATGTTTTGAGGTTTAATGGCATCGAGCTCAACTTGGAATCGTTCTAGATTTTTTAGTAATCGTATATTCGTTTGAGTCTTAATTAAAAATGCAACATATAAATTAATTGATAGCATTTAATTTTAACTATTATCAGATTATTGTATCATTCTGTATATGGCTTAAGAGATTAATTTTGAAATCGCTGAATTTATGATTTATACATTTTAATTGTTTCTTTAATTTCACGTGTAATAGTCAACTAACTGTAAATGCGAGTTCCTATCTCTTTTTAAGTTCAAGTATACGAGTAACCAAAGTTAGTAATAGCCAAAAAGAGACAGAGCAAAATAACTGAACTACGAACTGTTCTATAATAGAATATAGGTACCTATTATCAGATGATATGTCTGCTTCTAAATTATCACCAAATTGTACCTAAGAATGTAGGTACAGATATAACCAGACAGTCTTTAAAAAAATATATATAATATTAATAATAAATTGGCGTAACCAAGATTATTAAGTGTAATTTCGATACCATATCATCAAAAGTTGCCAAATAAAATTTAAAAGATTCTAAATAGTTTTAGAAAAAAACCAACATGTAACACAGCGGGATAGTTAATAAAATTTATCTATTATCGATCAATAAAAATATGTTTTGCTATACTTTCGGGACCGAAATTTTCTATTGTTATATTCTACGGCCATTTATTGCTAATTTATGCAAAATATATGACACAAAAATACACGATTTTTCTTAAAAGTGAAATCTTTGACAATACGATACTACAGAGGTATATCATTATTTTTGCATAGTATAATTAATTTCTTGTTATTACTCAAATATTTTTTTTTGCGAAATGAAGCACAGGGTCTTTGTTTCTTCTGATTATTTATGATCCTGGTCAACCGATAGCATTCAATTTAGCCCTTTATGGGTGCGTTTATAAAACACAAAATCTACTGAAATTACCAGAAGTGTGTAAGAGTCTTTATTTGAGAGGAAACGGCAAGGGTCTTAGTATGGAAAACTGTATTTAGATAGACACCCTTTGTGTCAGTTCAATAAAATACTCTTTCATATGATATATAATTGGATTGTTTTACAAAAAACTTAAACCGACTTCAAAGTACACTAAGAAGTAATCAAATCCTGATCTGAGGACCAAACGGGAAGTGTACCCTTCCAGACAAAAAAAGAATTTTCCAAATCGGTTAATAAATGACGGAGTTATGAGGCAATAAACATAAAAAAAAAAAAAAAAAAATACAACCGAATTGAGAACCTCCTCCTTTTTTTGAAGTTGGTTAAAAATACGAAAGTACCACGAAAGTACACACTTCAAAGAGTTAAAGCGAAATTTATGATAGTGCATAATAACAGAGCGATTCACAAATTAGTAGCTATTAACTTATAATTTCCAAATAACTGTTATAATAACAGGTTATCTGAACAATACGGGCTTAATGCGTTATTAGAGCTGTTATCCGATTGCGATAAACGAGAGCGAATCAACTTTTATTTTATCCATTAAAGTTATATCTGGAACGAGTTTTGACGGGTAATTTTAGAGTGCGATTTTTTCAAGAGCAAACGTTTCTATACGGTCTCGAAGGATTAAATGGTTTGAAGAGTCTTTAAGCAGCATATTTGAATATCGAATAAATACATATGATGGGACATTCCTGATCCCAAACTAGGAAGAGCTTGTACTATGGCAACTCGATATACCTACTAGGTACAATACCTGTTTCATTTCACCCTCTTTGTGAATGGAGGCCTATGCTCAGCAGTGTGAAATTATAGGCTGATGATGATGATTATGATAACTCGTTAATTTACTTTATAGATACATCTTACATCACAATATACAGCATGACCTGTGGTCGCCACAGGTCAGCTATATAATGCCTGTATATTAACTGAACACACGATATTGGCCACATACGGCGTGACTTACACTGAATTATCAATTTAAAAATTATCATTTCCTAATGACATGTATCATCAGCCCCTTCTAGTCAACTGCTGGACAATACATGGGCCTCTCCCAGAGCGCCACTCCTTCCGATTCCTTGCCGCCATCCAGCTCCAACCACCTTTTTGAGGTCGTCAGTCCAATTGACGGACCAGTTGGTGTAGTTGATTATGATTCCACCTAAATAAATATATTAAAATAATAACTGATGCGTAAACACGTACCGTTGAATCAAATATAATTTTACAAAAAAATACACGCACCTACTCTAATCCGTAAAACATTTTTGTTTTTTTAATTACGTCTGTTTTATAGTACCATCACATAATATCGGTATTAATACCAGATTACATTGAAATATTCCATATATCATTATGCACAATATCGCAGTTAATATTTACCCTAAATAAAACGTCAACGTTTATCACCGAAAAAAAAACGTTCTCATAAACAAAACGTATGACAGCATTTATTAACTAAAATCATACATCAAAATCATTGTCTCACGTACAAATAATTTATTACCGCACTTTAGAAACCAGTTCACAAAATTGACTTCTGGTCTTGTAAGTCATTGTTTGCATAAGTGGCGTAATATTCAAATAATAGACTTATTTCTTTGTAAAAAAATTGTAGTACTTAACCCTCATGTGTTAGAGTAAATAAATGCGGAGATTGGAACCAGTTTACGGGTTATAGATAGGGGTCATGTTATGGAGAGCACTTCATTGTATGTTTCCGTATGAATAAATCGCATTTTTTGTGACTTCATTGTGTCGTAGAAGGGTAATCGTTTGTATTTAGATCAAGTCAGATTGTTTTATATTCATAATACTGCTTCATATCTGTCCTTTTACATGTTTCTATTATTTGAATTTCTAATCGATGAATTAATTTTATTTTGTACGATGTTTAAAATATTATTTGCCATGTTTCTTTGATATCTTAATTGCAAATTTCAATCTTATTCTAATATTATGAATGCGACAGTTTGTTTGTCCTCGTATTGACTCAATGGCTCGACCAATCACTGTGAAATTTGGCAGGCAGGTAGCCTATAACACAGATAATAACATAGGATTTTTTTATTGCGAGAATAAAACTGGCAAAACGGCGTGAGACAACCTAGTACCTATCTTAATTTATGAACAGGGAAAGTGATTGATATCAATGGTTCTAAAAAAAATACGTTGCACACAGGCTCCTAACCTATAATGGCTGACTGGTAATTAGTAAACGATACTTAGACACATGATTGTAGTCATGGTAACAAACAACTTTCCCAAATGATGATGATTCTATCTTTTTACCCGACTGACCCGGAAGGAGGGTTATGTTTTTCGAGTGTATGTATGTATGTATGTATATATGTATGTATGTATGTATGTCTATTTCTTTGGCACGCTCTGCAGCCTAAACGGCTTGATGGATTTAAGCATATAAGGTGTCGTTAGATTTGTCTGAACTGTGGGAGTGTCATAGGGTATATTATTTTTATATGGCGTCTACGGATAAGAAAAGAGGGGGGGTATTAAAAATAAAAATTTCGTTATTATAACAATATGGGTATCAAATGAAAGCTTGTGGACAGCCCATTCCATATATGTATATATTGTAATACTTTTATGGTACCGTTTTGACGTAAACTGCAAAAAACCATGTTTAATGCAAGGACAGTAGGTAGGTACTATAAGCGGTTACCGTACGTAGCTCACAGAGTTGCGATGGTTGTTAGCGATACTTTACCGTACCGCTCATTTACTTAATAATACTTACAACTCATTCTGTATAAAACTAAAAAGTCTGAAATAAATTAAATAACCTAAATATGTGTTTTTTTTGTAATATTTGTTTATCCCCGACTGCAATACCTTGTACAATTCAAGTTATATTCAAAATTCTATAGATGAAAGAGCTTGTTTTTCTCTTTTCAGTTAATTTTTGTTTTACGCAGTCGGGTTTTTTGTTTCTTTTAATAATTTAATTTTTTAATATTATTATAAATAGGAAAGTTTGTCTGGATGTGAGGATGTAATTTCTGAAGATGTTTAATTGTTCCTGTTTCACGCAAAACCTACTATTTGGATGAAACTTGGCACATCATCATCATCATCATCAGCCTATAATGTCCCACTGCTGAGTACAGGCATCCTTTCACAAATGAGGGTGAAAGGGACTGGGCGATACTCCACCACGCGTGCCCACTGCGGATTGGTGGAGGTAGGCTAGTGGTCAACCTACTGTTGGTATTTTTCAAGCCGCCTAGACATCCAACTAGCTTGACGACTATCACAATTAAGTGATAGCCGGGACCAACAGCTTTACGTGCCTTCCTAAGCACGGAAACGCTTGATTTGAAATACCACTAGGCGGTCACCCATCCAGGTACCGACCACAACAGACGTTGCTTAACTTTTCCGATCGATTAAGAACGGCTAAGCTTGGCACATAGATAGAATATATTCTGGATTAACTCATACGATACTTTTTATCCCGGGAAAACATACAATCCCTTGGGGACGCGGGTGAAACCGCGGGGGCCCATTAGTTATATTATAAATTTCAATATTGTAACGTGATATACATAATACAGCCGTTTAGAATACGCAAAATATTATTATATTTATCAATATGCAAGTATTTGGATTTCTGATCGTTATCAAATTAAATTAGTTTTTATTAATAAACGAGTTTTAGGTTAATATTATGGATATCGTTCAGATTTTAATTACTTTGATGGTTTTAAGTTTTCTAGACTCTGTATAATGTGGGAGAGGTGATGACGAGCAGCTTATAATGATGATGACAAGCGATGATGATGACATAGAAATAAATATACCTAGAAAAAACGTCGCCATACTACACGAATATCAAAGAATTTAAAACGTCCAGAAGGGTAGTCGCCTCTATGGGAACATGAAATAAACAAGCCAGAATTGACAGTATTTGACAGCCGTGCGCAGTACGAACTGAGAGCGATTTGCTCAGGGAGCCCCTCAAGCGGAGTGAAATTAAATGTCATGCTTTAGTAAGGCGGATTATCCATCTGAGTAGAGGCACGATGCTCTATGAAAATCTTTGACGAATATATAAAACAGGCCAACTTTTACAGGCTGCTGCGCGTAACAGCTACGTTTTACGCTCCTTCTGCGTCATTCTGCTTGTCATAGTGACGTTCATAACGATAGCAGTTGTTGAAATATTCCCATTAAAATCGGGAGAAATTTAAATATTAAAAATTATTTAGCAATTTATTTTTATTTGATTTAGCCTCTAACAGTTAGGGGCTATTTTTATCGACGCGTGCACAGCTTCAACACTCAATCTGGATGTATCCTTAATCAAAGGATGATGATTGTTATTATCATTTTTATTAACATAAATTATGTCCGGGTTTTAAATCTAATATTATACAACATTAGATTTCTATTATTGACGGGCCAGTTGGCGCAGTTGGTTAAGGTTCACCTTACGCGCCGCAGGTCGTGGGTTCGATTCCCACACATGGACATGCATTTGTGTGCATGAACATGTCTGTATGTCCTGAGTCTGGGTGTAATTATGTATATTAAGTATGTATTTACAAACAAAAAGTATGTATATGTATTATATCAGTTATCTGGTTTCCATAGTACAAGCTCTGCTTAGTTTGGGATCAGATGACCGTGTGTGAGAAATGTCCCAGGATATTTTATTATGTTGATTTGGCTGTATAAATTTTGTTAACTTTTATTGTATTATGATTTTTCTACTGTCTAAGTAAATATTCATTCATTGTCATTATATCAGCGCTGCTGAACATAGGCCTCACCCATTGACTTCCACATTGAACGGTTTTGGGCCGCTTGCATCCAGCTGTGCCCAGCGACTCTGACGGAAATATTCATTACCGTAAAGAGTCAATAATATAATGGTGCGTCCATGCTACGCGAATCGAGCACGAGCCGAGCCACGAACGAACCTCCAACGAGCCTACAACGAGCACGATGTGAATCCCTTTGTACGTGAAAAAACTGACAATAGCGCTCGTTCGAGGCTCGCAAGCCCGTCCATAGGTCATTAGTAATCAAAAAAATGGTATTACAAAAAAAAACGTGGGAAAAAACCAAATTCCGAAATTGAACTCAATATCAGTACAAAGTATGAATTTAACCATTTATCTAAAAAAAAAACCCACTGATCATTTTTTCTAATATTATTTCTTGATTACTAATGACATATACATTCATCTCTCAAGAGGAAATTCACTTATTTATTAGGATAAGATACTGGATAGATCTTTACAAAACCTAAGTTAGGTTTTTAATCATACTTAATCATTTTTATTATGGCTTAAAAATCGGGAAAATTAAATTGTTTTCATACATTTGGTTTTTATTCCGCAAGACATACGCAACATAGCTTAAGAATAGTTACTATAGCTAGATGTATCCATCCTATATAATCCAGAGTTGTAATTAAGTAACAAATAAATTAAAAAAAAAATATATTATATCTTTGATTCTGGGTGTTCGCAATCTAATACAGATGCAAATTGCGCTTTATCTATGTTTATAAATATATTAATTAGCTTATATCGTTTTTATATGTATATTATACTCATAACTGTATAATATTTTATATATTATGTAAAAATACATACAGTTTTATGTGCTATTATATTTATAAATAAAACATCGTTTGTAAATTAACCGAATGTTTAACAAATACGGTGACGAGGTCTTACCTCTAATTCACAAAAATAGGTTTCTTTGAGAGTAGAGTATGACGTAACGCAATGAAAATACCTGACACAAAAAAATACTGTGGAGAAAAGAGGGGTTTGAGAAATTTTTAACCGAATAGAATATTAAAAAGTGCTTTGATATTCCCAATAAAAAATTCGTAAGTTACGTCACAAAAAAATCTTTCGCGTCGAACTTCTCCGTATTTTCAGCGATGACAACAATTTTATTTTTAAGAATATATTAGATTTAGAATTATATTAGAATGTTAACCGGACACTTATTCAATAATGTGTATATTCTGTATAATCTAAAGAAAACCCGTAAATAAATGTCCATTTCATAGAATGATTTACGATTTTCAACCCTATTCCAGTGAAGAACGAGTGCTGTCAAAATCGTAGTCAGTCCGTCCGCGCCTTCTTATGTCTTCTTACTTTACATCTAATAACCGTAAAAAACTAGTGCATAAATAAATAATGATATGCAAAAGTCGGTCAGAATGTTGATAATTGCATACAAATTAATCTTATTAACCACCCGCTGAGTTTGATCGCATATAAAATTATTTGTTCTTAATCCGACTTCCGGGTTGGGTCATAGACAAATTAATTTACACACATATTGAAACAAAAACAAATACATAGAAAAAAACGTACGTAACGTAAAGGAGATTCCTGGATTATTTGCGGAAACTTGCAAAGTGACGTTGCATTTTTATTTTATTTTCATAATTCGCGTATTTCGAGTTTTATTGCTTTAACTTTTATATGTACCTCTCTAAAAACGTTACAATTGATTCTACCACTGGTTGGTAATAAACTTAAACTGAGAAGACTTTTGGCAAGAAACTCAGCAAGAATGTTTTTTTTAATTATCTTATATAATAAATTTGATAATATTAAATAAAGGGAATTACGTGTATCGTAACTTTTAAAATTGTCGTAAAATGTCCGTTTAAAGTTTTAGTACAATGGCCACCATTTTACAAAAACCTGACTTTTACGGACAGTCATTGACTATACGAAATGTGAAAGTGATTTATTGTGACTAGAAAAATTATAATATAACTCGATACTGGAGAAAAATAAGATCTATTAAAAAGAATTTGATTGCCAAACGGAAAACTAAGAAACAAGAAGGATATTGCTATATAGCTGTTTATAAGTATATCTTTATGACAGATAATGCTTGTAGACCGATAGGTACCTACTATTATTAAAATAAATACTGGTTTCTGCCACTTGGTTCCCGAAGGACCTATTATTTTCCAAGAATAAATAATAGTTACTAATTTAAAATAAATATACAAAATAGAAATATTTTTTTTATATTGAAATAGAAGAAGTGTACAAAAAAATAAACTGTTCATTCTGTATCTTAAATGCCAGGTACCTAAGATATAGAATTTACAGAAATACATGATTTTATTTATTTGTTTATATTATCTGTTATTTCATCCAAATCCGTTAAGACTTTACATTTATAATATAAGTGTGCTAGTGAAATAATGTTTGGGCGTAGTTTGAAGGAAACGTATGGATGAAGTAACGCTTTTGTTTCATTTTTTTTTTTGATTAAATGGGCTTGCGTTTGGCCACACATATAAGGGACGATGACGAACCTAAGATGAAACACAGACTCAGAACCTATTCACTCTGGCCTTGAAAGTTCCTAGGTTGTAAGAGTCAGGAAACACAGACGCCGGAAGCAAATTCCACTCCCTTGCTGTCCGCATTATAAATGAGGATGCGAAACGTTGTGTCCGTATTTTCGGTATGACAACAACGTACGGGTGAAACTTTTCCCGGCGTCTTGTGGTTCGGTTGAAATGGGGATGGTGGAATAAAATTGAACAATTCCTGTGCATTTTGGTAGTAAGAGTTGTGGAGAGAAGCCTTTGCATCACTTTTTGCTGGCTAATAGGTACCAGGACAAATTATACAACAAATGTACAAAACTGACTCAAAAGCACACATATTGCTTTGAAAACCACGCCGCCGTATCAAATTTCGAGTAATCATTTTGACACAAATTATTTGTACAATAACTTGAATGAACTCGATTGATCGGCGTGTGACGTTCGTGTTGATGAAAAGAAACGCTCGCATTTTATGTCATATACTGAAGTGTCGAATTGGTCATGGGTTGTTTAGGAATCTCAAATATGTGAAAAAGTTGTAAGGGAAAATAATATTTATTTTTTTAGTTACTTTCATTATTTAAGAACTGCGTATCCAATTTTTAAAAGGACAAAAAAAGTTCAGTAGATCAAAATATTAACAAATGCAGTTTTGCAGATACAAAAAAAATTCATAATCTCTATACCTTTATCATAATAATTCACAAACGGTTCGAAAAATTATTTTCAAACGCCCGCAATATTTTACTGTTTTCTAGTACTGATAGTCACTGAGCTAAGCCGCGAACAGACAGGCAGACCCACAGACCGTGCCCAAAAATGCTTTGGAAAATTCGGAATAAACTGAAAGTGCTTTTTCCATGAGATTGATTAGGCTATAATATCGAGTGAATTGATAACCTGTCAATTTAACTCCTCCAACTTCTTCCAAATAGCATGTTCCAATTATTTGTTCCCACGTGTAAAATTGTTATTACAAGAGTATTAGTGAAGTACGAAGTCTATTTAATGATTTATTGATTTGTTCCACTTGGTTCTTTACTCTTGCCCCTTTTTTAGTACATTTACTTAGAAAAGTATTTGTGTATATGAAAAGCCTTATTTTAGCTTAACCATCTCGAGGTTTTAATATTTTAAAACTAATAAATTATTGTTTAAGAAATTAGTTATGCAAATAACTTATTTGTATGCGTTTTGTCAACATTGCAATCTTTATTACCGCTATTATGTTTAAGGTCAGATTCTTAACATCTATTTAGGTGGTCTCTGACGCCTAAAACACTGTGGTTATTTGGTTATTATAAACAGTAAAAATGCGGATTCTATCCATAAATACTACTTTTATTACCAATATTAGTGACTAAATTGTTTACATAAAAATTCATTATCAAGATTAAAATCACAATGGATTAATAAAATATTGGCTGTCACAGATTTTAAAACAAATAATAAATGTTGTTCATACAGTTTGTGTGATCCGGACATTTAAATGAAAATAAAACAAACCCACGTTACAATAATTTTAACAAATACTGTTTTACCTGTGCAAAATAACAGCGTCTACTTCTGACAATTACGAATAAAAATTACTTCAGTCCGTCAATAATCTGTTTTTTTAACTCTTAATTTAATAAACATACCTACTCATCATCACCATCATATATGGATATCCACTGCTAAACATAGGCCTCCCCCATTGACATCCACTTTGAACGGTTTTGAGCCGCTTGCATCCAGCGGTGCCCAGCGACTCTGACCAGTTCGTCGGTCCACCTGAAACATATAATTGATAAACATGATAATTGTACATAATTTTATATAATTATTACAATTATTATTATAATTATTTTACATAATATAAAGGGTTTAAATAAATGGCCGTAAGTGAATGAGCTTATATCAAAGCCGACCGATCAGTAATGGCATTATAATAAAGGTATGCGTCGTTAATGATTCAGTGTTTTGGAAAAAGCACCTCGATCACACAGTGGAAGTTCACATAGCTCCTTCAAGTGTAAGATAGGTATATATTTTACAATACGATTCAAAATGTATGTTAATATTGATTCGTATATATAATATTACTAGCTCTGCCCGCATTTCCGGGATAAAAATAGCCTATGTCCTTCTTGACGGACCAGTTGGCGCAGAGTCTGGTAAAGATTCCACCTACTGCGCCGCAGCTCGTGGGTTCGATTCCCGCACAGGACATGCATTTGTGTGCATGAACATGTCTGTATGTCCTGGGTCTGGGTGTAATTATGTATATTAAGTATGTATTTACAAACAAGAGTAGTAAATGTATTATATCAGTTATCTGGTTTCCATAGTACAAGCTCTGCTTAGTTTGGGATCAGATGACCGTGTGCGAGGAATGTCCCAGGATATTTATTTATTATTATTATTCTCCATACCATAGGCTATCTTCATGCCAAATTTCATGATGATCCGTTGAGTAGTTGAGGCGTGTAGGCGTAACAAGTAGCAAACAAACTCACTCTCGCATTTATTATATTAGTTTGGATATTAAGATAGGATTAGGCTTTAATACAAACATTTAATAAACCTAAGCAAATTTCGAAACTGAGTGACAAAATAACGATAATTTCACGATTAAATCACAAAATTACTATTATGGTATGTTAAGAGAAATAAAAGAGCGAGTGTTGCATTTTAATTTTATCATAAAAAATCCAAAAAATCCGTTTCTCGAAACGTTAAGTGTAACTCTACCACATTGATTAAAAGATTAAAGATATCTGTAATCAAGCGGCAACATAAACATTCGGTATCTAAATTCACATACCGCTCCATATCGAAAATCTAAAGCAATTGATATACATTTTAAATAAGAGATTACATTTTAACATGAAACAGTAAAGTAACTTTTGTTCATTTTAATTTTAATTAGAGATAATAAACAGACTAGAAATGAGATCAAGGTTTATTTAGATCTACATACTAGAAGCTTACGTATCGCAAAATACCTAGATGCTTACGTAATTTGAGGAACTTCAATGCAACAGTCCGAGTTTGTACACCAGTTTAAGACTAGTCTAAAGGTTTATAAAATAAAGACACTGATAAACCTAGATTATCTTCTCTATGATCATAATTACCAAAATAACCTTTAACATCAACTCTAATTCTTATAAACAAGATGTAACCATTAATCCTTTACGCAAGGCAAATTTATTTGGGAAACGCAACATAATGGTCTCTCGATCTGTATCAATTTTTTATTCCTCAACAATAGAAATAACAATGGTATTGTGAACACAGAAGTTTACCAACAACACACATTGACAATGGGACGCGTGATTAATTTTATAAGTACGGGTAAGTGCTCCCTCTGTAAGTGGGTTTTGTAGCGAAATGTATAGTAACCATTTTTTGTTGCACCAAAAGTTGAAAAGGGGAGTTTATTATGTCTGACAGATATTTCTGCAACAAACTTGCTTTGGCTTATAGATATTCGTATAAAGCTAGATTTGGTACGGTCAATTTTAGAACTTAAATCACTTATACTTATTTCGACAGATGTAAATGCTTCACTCCAAAATCCAAACAGTAATGATGTGAACTTAACTTATTAAATAACAAGCAAATAAACAAGTTAAAAGTCGAGGGATAACTTACTTTAATAGATGAACCAATGGAAAAAGCAAGAACATGCATTGCACAAGTGACCTGAATACTAAATGCCAACAAGAGACTCCATAAAGAAGATACTAGATATACTATTACAAGAAACTTAATACGAAGATGCAAGCAATAGCATAAAAAAATAGTAATCCCGACTAACTAGGGAAGTGAAATACTAAACGAAAACTATTAAATTCTCTGTAAGGCAAGAAGGAATTATCATACAACATTTACAACATTGTATTAAAATATCAGTCCGTGTATAGGAGCAGCATAATATGAAGCAATGATCATAAATAAATATAAATTAGTTCCGATTGAATCTCATACAACGGAACCCTTTAAGGTACACCCGATAAAGTTATATGTCATTGAAACTATACATACGTACGTGACTGATTCAAATCTGATACAATTCATTGGTTTTATAAAGAGAGCAGTTGAAGAAATTGTGATTGATGCGACAGCAACCGATTTGATACCTTATACGTTGTTATTAGAGTTAAATCTTATGGTTTTTATGATAACAACCAAGTTGATTGGATATTGCTTTACAGTATCGAGAGTTACCGGTCGATTAACATAAGTGGAGAATTAACACAAATTAGAAGGAATCAAAGAAATAAATTCCATGAATGATGTATTTATTGATTGTTTATAACATATAATTTTTATAATTGCATGATACCTACTGTATAAAACTTAATGACCCATTAAGAGAAGTAGAAATTTTTGTTCCAAATTCTATAGGGGTCTTTGCTCCATCAAGATAATAATAAAGATATTGATAATACTTGTAGATTATTATTTAATGTTAATTTCCTAATTCTGATGAAATTTGTACATGCCAGTTCTTAGCTGAATATGAGATCTGCTCTTTTTGTATCTGTTACCATTTTTCACCATGTTCAAGCAAATAAAACAGTTTATTATTATTTATCAACCCAATTTTTTTTTAATAATATTTGACGATCAATTAAATATTTATTTAAAAAATCTATGAATGCTTTGAAGACCTTACAAATTTTATCTAAAATTACCTTCTTCAATAAATATATATTCTATTATTTATACGCTTAAAAGAATAATAAGCCAACCGGATGGATAAAACATATTTAATACGATAAAGTTTACTTAAGCTTGCCGTCGAAAATTGTAATCATTAGTCATTCCAAGAATTTGAACGTCAATTGAACAAAAACAGTCGACGCAAACAAATTGAATATTCCCACATGAAGGTGAAAATCCAAGGGTAAATATGGGATCATGTCTAATAATAAATGATCTTCATTCTCTCAAATAATAAATCAGATCTTAAAGCTAAAGAAATAAATCCTAAAGTCGTTTAAGAGGAAGTAGATATCGTTAACGTAGAAGGTATTAAAGTTTACAATCAAAATGTAGTTTTCTGTGATACAATCAAAAGAAAAGATCCGCATGTGTTCTGTTTGATTAATGATGTAACTACCGAACTATTATCACTAGATGGCAAAGGAAGAGGACAATTGTCAGTATAATGCGAGAACGTGACAAAAAAGATTACCACATTACCTTTGCTGCTACACTTAAAAAATCTCCTCCTCTTACTTCTCTATTTCATTATCCTAAGGTTGATATTGGTGTGACTGATTATATTGCTACTTGTATAGAAGATACATTGTTGTCAGTAAAAAAGTTGACTAATGATTCTGGTTTGGGATCAAATATTCATGTTATTTTCGACAATGCGACTTGTTTTGTTACACTTAACGCTTTTTAGGCTGAGCATCTGTTTAATGTCATTTACTACCGTCTTTTTGTCGGTGCGCAATCGAATTTCAGTCTTTGTGCTATACTGTTTGTTTAGTTTTATTACTAATAATAATAAGCGATAGTAAGTAGTGATTTCTTAGCAGAAATAAATTAAAATATTCATACATCATTTAACTTATTTTGATTTTCGTTTTCGTCTCAGAATTCAATTTTATCTATTAGTAAATTAGGTCTAGGTTTTTTTTACTGTGAATAGGCATGTGTTCGACCACAATCTCACCATGGTAAGTGAATGGTGCCAAAGCTGAATTTATTGCTAACAATATTTAGTATTCTTTCATCATCATCAGCCTATAATGTCCCACTGCTGAGCACAGGCCTCCTTTCACAAAATGAAGGGACTGGGCGATACTCCACCACGCGTGCCCACTGCGGATTGGTGGAGGTAGACTAGTGGTCAACCTACTGTTGGTATTTTTCAAGCCGCCTAGGAGGCATCCAACTAGCTTAACGACGTGATAACCGGGACCAACGGCTTTACGTGCCTTCCGAAGCACCGAAACGCTCGATTTGAAATACCACTAGGCGGTCACCCATCCAGGTACCGACCACGACAGACGTAGCTTAACTTTGCCGATCGATTAAGAACGGCTAATCATGCTACACCACGAGCGCTAGTATTCTTTACAAGTCACTAATTGCTCATTATCGTACTCCATTACATCCTACATAATGTATTTTATTTAACAAGTGCACAAATAAATAAACACCATAGTGGCCCCGTTGCCACTTTATCAGATTTAGTACCGGTGGTTCTAAGTTCAAATCTAGACTTGTATTTATTGGGATACTTTTGCACGTAAGGTGCCTGGGTTGCTAACGAACCAGTGTAAATAATGTTATTGCTTGTATGGTCAAGAATGTATGTATGTGTGCGACGTAAAATTATGATAACAAGCTGTTGTAGAAGTCAAAATTCTTTGTACATATTTATAAATAAATAATAAATATCCTGGGACATTCCTCTCACACGGTCATCTGATCCCAAACTAAGCAGAGCTTGTACTATGGAAACCAGATAACTGATATAATACATATACTTTTTGTTTTTAAATACATACTTAATATACATAATTACACCCAGACTCAGGACATACAGACATGTTTATGCACACAAATGCATGCAATGCAGGAATCGAACCCACGACCTGCGGCGCAATAGGTGGAATCTTTACCAGACTCTTCTCAGAACCAACTGCGCCAACTGGCCCGTCAAATCGGAAAAAATAAATCGCAATAACCCACTGTCTGCCGATAGGCCAAAATTTGTAGGGATGCGTTAGTGTGCTTACATTTCAGTAACCACTGCACATAGTTTGATGCGGTTTTCGCAGGAGCTAGGAGGTTTTAATTAGGGATATTGTAGTGTCAATTTTATTGTATCGTTCATAAGTTCTAAACTAAATAGTCGAATGAGTTATGAGTTAGTTGCGTGGTATTTGAGTCGTCAGTCAAAATGGAATACCCGTTCGTCTGCGAGCCTGTTGGCGCAGTTGTCTCCACCTATTGCGGCTGTAACAATGGTCAAACCTCTAAAATACGCTGGACTGAACGCATTTTGTTGACGAATCTATCCATCCATTTGTCCTGGAAAAAATATATGTTGTACATTTGTTCATCACGCACAAGTTGTATTGATTACATTTTTTGAAAATATCTTCAAATTTTGTAAAAACACATATCCTTACAGGTATAATTTTAACCTAAATTGTAAATTGTTGACATAACGGCTCAACAGATTTATGCGAATCTTACACCAAAAAAAAGGTAATGCATTTTATAACAACTTGTATTGATTACTTTTCAAATTTCATGAATCATTTTCAAATAATAATTAAAAAACTAAATAGCGAAGCATAAATCACTCGCTCCCCACCAAATCCCACCCGCGGACGCCTGGAGCCGAGACTCGTCAGTGCCTTGATGGCTGCTGTCACGAGTGGACCTCGCACGAAAATTTTATACGACAAATTAACTAAATATTTAAATTTATGAATGATTTTTAAATTGATTTCTACTGATAATAACTTAAATACAATTTTGAGCACAATTTTTAGCTTGTAAATATATGTAATGTAGTTATAAGTAAAAATAATATTTTTTAGAACATCAATAGTCGTCATAGACTAATCAGAAATGTGTTAGGTACAAATAGTTATATAGAATTTAGAGCAAGATATCGGTTTCCTTTATTCTTTTTATAACAAGATTTTATTGATCATGCAATGATTGTATGTACATACGTCTTTCCGTTATAAAATTTACAATTTATTTTTCAACCACTGAATCGCAGACGTCGAATTGAAATGAAAGGTTTACTTTTATAAATTCGGTGTTAAGAGGCCGTCCTCAAAATCGAAACGGGCTGAATTAGGTATTTGACACGTTCACGCACACGCGGGAGCGCTCGGTCGCGTGTGTGCGCGAGTCCGGAATCATTGATGGTCAGTACGGCGACAGTATGTTTTTTCTATTGAAATAAAAAGTCATGGTGGTAAATCAAATCAAAATCATTAATTTCATATAGACCTTCGCAGGTACTTATGAATAGTCTGACTCTAATACCCAGTGATTTATATAACCATGGATGCGGTCACCGGAACATTTTGCAAAAAAATTCTTTATACAAGTAAACAGTACCGCCATCTGTTTAAAATCGATTGGACTACGTAGTGCCGCGTTGCATAGGCGTACGATGTAACTCATGTAACCTTGTATGTATGTGCGTACCATGCACATTTTATTTTTATTACATTTTTATTTAAGTCCGTTATTACTAAATTAAAAAAAAAGGTTATTCGACACGCGTGTATGTAATATTATTGGAATTGCAAAATATTCACAATCTAAAATAGTGTCCGCCATATTGAACTATTTAGTTATTGGTCCGATTGCTCTCAAAATTGGTATTAGAGAGGCCTTTGGAACATAAACGATGAATCTTTTCTCAAAATTGAAAAAAGTGGCCGCCATATTGAACTATTTAGTTATTGGTCCGATTGCTCTCAAAATTGATATTTGGGAGACCCTTGGACCATATAACATGAATCTTTGCTCAAAATTGAAAAAAAGTGTCCGCCATTTTGAACTATTTAGTTATTGGTCCGATTGCTCTCAAAATTGATATTTGAGAGGCCTTTGGAACATAAACCATGAATATTTTCTCAAAATTGAAAAAAAGTGTCCGCCATTTTGAACTATTTAGTTATTGGTCCGATTGTTCTCAAAACTGATATTTGGGAGACCCTTGGACCATATAACCTGAATCTTTGCTCAAAATTCGACAGTCCTAATTTTAAGCTCATTCCACAGTCTGAGCGTCCGCGGAAAAAAACTCCGTTGAGCCCGCAAAGTTTGAACCAATTTTGGTTTCAATGTGTGAAGATGGACTCACTGGCGATGGCGAGAGTTGCGATGGTGGAAGATAGCTGTGGGCATCAAGTCGAAGTCGTTGTACAAGCGGTAGAACACACATTATTAAATCGCATATAAGGTACTGCCGGTTTCATATTTACGCAGACATACAGGTGTATATATCGTGTAAGCCTTCCGATATTGACCGTGCAATAATTAATCTTAATGAAGATCTTTCAGCAATAGCAAAATGGTCTACAAACAATTGCCTTTTACTTAACCCCATTAAAACTAAGTACCTTATCTTTGGTAGCAACTATTTTAAATTTTGAGAAAAGATTCTTGTTATGTGTTCCAAGGGCCTCTTAAATAACTATTTTTAGAGCAATCGGATCATAACTAAATAATTCAAAATGGCGACAATTTTAAAATAAAATTGCACAGATTCTTATTTTGTAAACCAAGTTTCTTATTTTTTGACCCAATATCATCTAACATATTTTTCACATACCTACAAACTTCACTTGATGGGAAATTAACATTGTGACGTCACCGCACTCGTCGGGGTATTTCGGTATGTCGACATGTTTTCGGTACCGAGGTTGGGTAAAAAAAAAAACAATTGATTGTAACTTTTTTATAACAACGAAAAAAATAAAACAAAAAATAGTTTTGTAGAAAACTTATGTATCATCTTTCGATTTATGACAAAAAAAACTCTTCAAATTCATTACTATTTATTTTTATTTTTATTTATTCTTTGTACTCCATTGGGAAAACCACGGCGGGGAGCTCATTCCACAGTCTGAGCGTCCGCGGAAGGAAGCTCCTTTGAGCCCGCACAGTACGAAACAATTCAGGTTTCAATATGTGAGGATGGACTCCCCGTCGATGGCGAGAGTTGCGATGGTAGAAAGTAGCCGTGGGCATCATCTTAAACAATTCTTCAGAACACCGTCCGTTGTACAAGCGGTAGAACACACATAAGGAGGCAAAGTCTCTCCTCAGACTGAGGGGCTCTAAACCGCTTGTGAGCTCGGGATCGTCGACAATTCTGATGGCACGTCGTTGAACCGAGTCTAAAGGATCAAGCTGGTATCCAGGTGCCCCCGCCCATAGATGACAGCAGTACTCCATATGAGGCCGGACTTGCGACTTGTAAAGTTGCAGCCTTTGCCCCGATGTGAAGTACTGCCTCGCTCTGTTGAGCACTCCGAGCTTTTTGGATGCCAGCTTAACCTTGTCTTCTATGTGACTTCGGAACAAAACGTCGCTAGAAATGTCGACGCCAAGGATCCCGATGCTTTTGCTGATGTTCAGGGACGTGTTCTGGAACTGTGGGGCCACAGCTTGATTTTAATTTAGTGCACCAATGAGATAAGTGACCATTACGCCAGTATATTTTTTACACCTTTTGACGTTACTAACCCTTGCGTCGTTTTTACGAACAATATTGATTAATAACATTTCCCAAACATAAATTATGTCAAAAAATATCGCTAACGGGGAAATTACGTTACCCTGCCTTACACCCTTCTGCAACTGGATTGGTTTCGTACTCTCGTCCTGGATTGACATGGTGGCTTTGCTGTTCAAACACTTCAACATTTCGATATAGCGATAGTCGATTTGGCATCGCTGTAACACCGCCCATGTCTCCTCTGAATCGAAGGCTTTCTTATGAGAATGGACTATGGTCCATATATGGCAGGCATAATGGCCGATTATACTCCTCAGTCTTCTGTATAATCTGGCGGAGTGTATGTATGTGGTCTATGGTACTAAAGCCTTTACGGAAACCAGCTTGTTCGGGAGGCTGGAAGTCGTCAAACCTGCGTGCGAGACGATTCGTAATGATTTTCGAAAACAACTTATAAACGTGACTTAGGGAGGAAGATCGGGCGGTAATTCTTGAATAGGTCCATATCGCCTTTCTTGAAGAAAAGTACCCCCATGCTTCCACTCCATACTTCTGGTGTTGTACCTTCGTGTATGACAGAATTAAATAGCTTCCGATATCTTCGGTGTAATGTCGGGTCAACTTGGCTCTTGCGTCACTGACTGGATTTGTATCTGGTTTCTGTGACGAGGTGTACAACTGTCCATAGAACTTCTCGATCTCTCTCAAGATCTCTGGCTTTGATGTGATGATGCTGCCGGTGTCGGTCTTCAGCATGGTCAGTTGGCTTTGACCAATAGACAGAATTATGCAGGTGATTAGAAACGCAAAAAACAGTGGAAAGCCTTTCATAGTGCATGACTTAAATTATAGCCATTTCTATGATTGGAAAGCATTGTCTGAATAAATAGGACTAAACAAAGCCAGCAACGATGAAGTTATCTGAATTTAAACTTGTTCGGTTTACAGACACTGATGTTTATACGTATAAGACGCGTTACGATGAAGAATGGACTCAAGTCGACTGCAAAATCGCAAAAGGGCGATTTTCTAATAAGAGCAGTATTACAATGAATGAGTTGATTTTGAAACCGGCATACACTTCAAAGATCAATATAGCTGAACGAAAAAAAAAGATTTTGTGCATTTGGTACAAACTAACATTGTCCCCAAATTCTACAAAGGATTTTATAAATGTTTTTAATTATTTTATGTCAAATTGTCCAAGTTACTTTTAGCTTTAAAAGCAAGATCTCTTTGGTACTAGTACCATTTTTTTTATATTGTATTAAAAGACTGAAATATTTTACTATGGTTCCAATTATTAATAAAAATTTCAATAAAGTTTTATAAAAAAGGTTTGTTTTATTTATTGCACTAAAACTAATGAGACATAACTGTTTTAAAATGAAAATCTTAGGACAATAACGACACAACTGTATGTTGTAGTTTTTTTGATGGTATATTTCCGGATTATTTATAATAAAATCTGGCATTTTATGTAATCGGTTAAAAAGCTAAAAGTCCAAGACGATCACAAAAAACGAAAATAAAAACTTAAACATTATGAAAAAAATAATATCAAATCTCAGTTTGCCTTTCCTCAAAAATGATGTATACTGCAATTGCGACATTCTTGCACCGGATGTGTGAATTGTTGTCAGTGCGATTAAAATGTAAGTATTATGTAATAAATCAAAGTTTGTTTTGAAAAGAGTCATGCTCAGTTTATTACTGGCATTTCTCAGCAAATGCAACCTTCCAAATCGGTATTAGAGTCAGACTATTCATAAGTACCTGCGAAGGTCTATTTGAAATAAATGAATTTGATTTGATTTACCATGACTTTTTATTTCAAAAGAAAAAACCACGAGAGAAAAAGACACGTAAAATATATGAATGGATCCAAACCATTTAATCGCCGTACTGACCATCAATGACTCCGGACTCACGCACACACGCCGACCGAGCGCTCCCGCGTGTGCGTGAACGAGTCAAATACCTAATTCGGCCCGTTTCGATTTTGATGGCGGCCTCTTAAGATTCAGCTTGTAGTAAAACACATGTAATATTAGTCAACTATTGAAAATCTAGAACATCTTAGCCATCTCTATTACTGATATCTCGTTATTATAGACCTGTTCATCATCATACCCTGGAGATTTATCGTGTAGTAAAACACATATGATATTAGATAACCGTAACATCTTAGCTATTTCTATTACTGACATCCAGTATGTATTAACCTGATCATCATCAGACCCTTGATAGGTATGTATCATATAGCAGGTGAGTAAAATTATAAATTATAAATTCTGTTCCTGAGGACCTAGCAATCATCATTTTTAGTTATAAATAATGGAAATAGGCAAAGTTATAAAAACTATACGACACATCTGCGCCGTTACCTTTTCTGTAATCGAGTTGATTGTAGTACCGCTACTCAACGTTAGGCGGCATTTCAAATGCCGCCCAGCGGTGAGTAGCACAGAATACTCGTTTAGAGGTCAAATCGTCAAGGTCATTGGGCTGGGTAACACCCTTAAGTATGTAATTTACAAACAAAAAGTAGTATATGTATTATATCAATTATCTGGTTTCCATAGTACAAGCTCTGCTTAGTTTGGGATCAGATAACCATGTGTGAGGAATGTCCCAGGATATTTATTTATTTATCGGTATTGACTGAAAATTCTTTAGAAATAGGGCAGTTATATTATAGAATTTTAATTGACATTATTTCACCTAAAGTCATAATAACAGAAATACTTTTAGCGATAAGGGCGTTTTTTTTTTGCACTTACGTATCTAATTACGTATTAGAATAAATAGTGCCAACCTAAGATTAATTAAATTGTAACTTATTTAATCTTAGGTTTGCACTATAGGGTTAAACTACAAATAGCTACGGACATAATTTTAAATACATTATTATTATGGCAAGTATATTCTACCTCCAATAAAACCATAAGATTTCAGAGCATTTAGTATCTAACTCGACAAAACGTTATCCACCATAACATTATATCGCATTACTATCGTATTTGTTAGAAATTTATTATTTCCTTAGACACGGCAAGGTTTACCATATTGCATGATCCGAATTCGAATTAGGAATTTTATTACCACTTCCATACTAATCTTATCTATGCGGCCCACACACTTGTGCGTAGACCTGGAGTTGGTGCACGCTATTTACGTTATTTAGCTGAGGTCCTTTGTTAAAACTTGATGAAAAATTCATGGTTTTGGCGATTAGTTTAATTACCGCCAAATATTTATGGAATTGTTTTTTTTATCTATACTAATAATATTATAAAGAGGAAAGATTTGATTGTTTGTTTGTATGCATTGAATAGGCTCCGAAACGACTGAACCGATTTGAAAAATTCTTTCACGGTTGGGAAGCTACATTATCCCCGGGTGACATAGGCTATAGTATATTTTCAAAAAAAATTGGGATCCTTACTAAAAACTCCAATAATGTAACCCAAGGTGTAAAAAAAATACCTAAAATATTACCCATGCGAAGCCGGTGCGGGCCGCTAGTTCATTATAATTTCTTATTTACAGAGCTATAAAACTTAAGTTAACCACTCGCAGGCGTAAGAGTACTGGATCATATTATCAATAAAATAATGCGTTTTAAAATATATTTATATATTATTTTACAAATCAGAAAACTTTGTTAGCTTTTAGTAGATCTAAATAACAGATAAACTACTAGACGTCAATGATTAACATCTCTGTGATAAAGTAAATTACTAAATCGCCATCTCCTAGTCTACTCTACAACTAACCATAGAGTAACGCACAGCGGTACAGCTAAGCGACACTCGTGTTTTAAATCACGCCAGTAAGATTTATGACCACAAACAATTTTATAATTGCCCCCCCCTCATTAAACGATACAACTGAATTGATTCATTGCGTTCGAAATAACGAAAGCAAACATTTCCGAACGCACCTATTTAAATAAAAAAAACTGACTTTTTAAACGAATGGAACGTGAAAACTTTTTAATGAATCTTGATTTAAATTTCGAACCGAAATGAGATGTCACCGTGTTCCATTAAATCATTCGGTCTTATTAATTTAATGAATGAATATCGAAATTGATGTTAATTTTAATGAAGTCGGATGATAATTTTATAAATTTAAAATAAGTTAGTTTAAAGCGGCAGTTTAGTGTTGCTTAAAAAAGCAACATTTAAATTTCTTGATTTGGTCAAATAAACTACTTTAAAAAATGGCCTAGAGGTAAAGCTATTTAATTTAAATTAAATAATTAAATCTTACACACTCAGAATAAGCTGACATGTTCATGCACAAAAATATCTGTCAACCTACCTGCAGAGTTAAAGATTATTGCAAATGTAAACAAGTGTAAAACTGGTCAGATTACATAAATTATACAAAAATTAACAAAAACAAAAGATAACTCATTATTCATTTGATGAACTGTCAAATTTATTGCCCGTTGTCAAAATGTCAAATACAAATAAATATCAAACCGACCTAAAATCAGTTCTGAGACAAAAAGTTATTGAAAAATAATTAACAGTTTCTATTTAAATCAAATTTATAATAAATCGATGATTTTAATAAAACTGTAGAATATTGAAAAGGTTAATGAGAGATGGCATTATGTGTATTCTACGTATTCTACTTATATAAGCAAATAAAACTTTATTTAGTGCAATTAAATACAGTTTGTGTGTGTATAATTATGTTGAAATTTATTTTATTGCATCTAAAATTATTGTAGATATAACTTTAATCTATTTTATATGCAAAAAAAACGTATGTAATAAAAATCTTGATTGTTGTATGTATGTCTTACTATTTTAGTAATCTTGGAAATCTGATAGTGACAGATTTGGACGCAGTGTACACAATTTTTTGCCCGTTTTAATCAAATCAATGTTACTATATTAAGATATAATCTATGACCACCGATTTAAATTAATTCCTTTGTTAATCGACTATTATCAAATATTTCAACCCAACCCGCGACCCACCTACGACCTTAGACAAAGACAACCGAAATTAATTACTAACAATTAGATGTGTATCTTAACACCTACACAAAAGGTATTATTTTAACAGTATGTAAATTAACCGCGAGTTTATTGGTACTTTTATAGCGCAAAGTTATGTCAACGACACTAATTAACTGTTTATCGTTTAATATTTTATACTGTTTAATGTTATTGATAAAGTTTTCGTAACCTTTTATAAATAAAAACAAAATCAA
Source organism: Achlya flavicornis (assembly GCA_947623365.1). Classification (NCBI taxonomy): domain Eukaryota; kingdom Metazoa; phylum Arthropoda; class Insecta; order Lepidoptera; family Drepanidae; genus Achlya; species Achlya flavicornis. The sequence continues at coordinate 15,002,404 of OX392477.1, read as the reverse complement.
AACTGCGGTCACGTTGAAAATATGTCATCAAGCACCTAACGGTACGTTTCGTCAGACAGCTAACCTAACCTAACAGTCATCTGAAACAGTATTAGTATGAATCGTCGTATAGAGAAGGCGCTACACATGACAACTAGGTTCCGTTCAAGTGAGGTGAGCCATCCGGTCACACTTGTTGCTGTAGAACGATGAACGAAACCCGTAAGCGCCGTGAAAATCACGGTGTTTGCGAGAAAAATACTCCTAAAAGCGTTCTGATAGCGCTACGTGTTTCTACTGTCCGCTGACACGACTGATTATTGTTTCACCGCTAAAGAGAACTTTAGTTTACTCAAAAAAAATGAGACATAACCTTTGTTAATGATAGCTTCTCTATATGTAGTAATAATAGCTCAATGTCTAATGAACGCTTGCTCGAACAAGAATTCGCAATACGCGCCGTCCTTATGGTGCGTCCATGCTACGCGAAGCGAGCACGTGCCGAGCCTCGAAGGAACAGGATTCGTTCGTTGCTCGCGATTTCAAGCGTGGATGTACTTAACGAGGCTTCAACGAGCCTACAACGAGCGCGATGCGAATCCCTGTGTTCGTGAAAAAACTGACAATCGGGCGAAACGCAGAGCACGTTACGAATGCTCGTTCGAGGCTCGCAAGCCCGTCCACGCTACGCTAATCGTGCTCGCAGTGTGCTTGTTCGAGGCTCGGCTCGTGCTCGGTTCGCCAAGCATGGACGAACCATAACATAGGTACTCTCATTTTCGTAAACAGAAATCCTTAGCTAATCTAAAATGACTCAACTTGAACACTTCATATTACGTCCGAGATATCGATCTGGAATCATTCCGAGTTTACAATACTATAAAACTTAGAGTATAGTGTTGTTACGTCTGGCTTTTATAGTGCAACCTGGAAAGGTAGCGAGGAGACGCTATATTTAGCACTCCGATTGTTATCTGGCAAGCTTTTATTGTTTCTAGCATAATAAAATTGTAGGTGTTTGTGGACGCGGCGATTTTAATGTTGCGTGAGTATTTAAGTCGGCGGCATGCATGAATGATTTTAATAAAATATTTGCACATTTTATTGGTAGTACTTTTATCTACGGGGTGAAAACTATAATACGACATTAAATGAAACCACGTAAAGTACTCATGTATACCATCAACTTTTACTATGGGACTAACATCGAAATCGCAAAATAAGCGTTCAACATATTAACCGCGAGTTTGCGATGTTCCGCAATCACACATAAACCTTGATACTTAATTAGATCACAAAAAAACTTCATTCCCATAAAATAAAAACATATACACACAAAAGCAAACCACAAAACCGACCGGAAATCTATAATCTTGCGCCGAATTTAATCAGCAATATTCCCAAGCTCTTGAACTATACTGTGACGAATTGGATCATTTATCATGTCCGACTCCCGGTCTAACATTAAGGTTGCCACACACGCCGCAAAACTTTATTAGTATTGTTAAATTAGACTTTACGTCGTTGGATTTAAGGTTGATTTTTCCCTACGTATAATAGTTGGTTGGTTCAAATGTTTGCACAAAGTATTGTTTATTATAAAAGTGTCACGAAAGGACAGATGCTTAGTAAATACATATTAATGATCTTGTTGAAGCTTAAGTGGGACTGAAAAACGGTTTCTTTGTGGTTGGTAAAAGCTGTTTATCACCGTGGAATAATTTATTTTTGTTTTCATGTACATTTTTTATTAAGGCATATATCTATCTATGTATTTTTTCAAGTAAATAAACCTGACAACCAGAGTTTTTTGTTTATTTGATTATTTTTATGTAAATAGGTTGACTTACAGACAGACGGTCCACCTGATGGTAAGTAGTCACCGCCGCCTATGGACATTTGCAATTCCAAGGGGATTGCCGATGTGTTGCAGACCTTGACGAGCTTTTTACGGCCCTTTTGAGGAAACTTTTGAACTTTTTTTTTTTTGTTTGTTTAATCCAGTCAGATTCGAAAGTTCCTTTACTAATAGGACGCTAAATTATCCCCTAGTGTTATAGGCTACTTTATCCCGGGTGAAACCGCGGGGGACAGATAGTATGACAAAAATGTTAATTAAGTACTCTCCAAAAACACGATTACATAAGCAATATTAATAAAAATCCATAAATTAATTCCTTTAATTATAACTTATCCGTACATTATAAGTCCATACTCCAGGAACTCGGTATTAAACTGCGTCTATCCTCGGTAGGAGACGCCTCCTGAAAATTCCGTGGACGGCTTTTCGTACCAATAACTCGATCCTCAAGGAGCTTCGAATAACAGATAGGCTTTCGTCGACTGTGCAGCTTCGAATTCTCAAGTTCTTTGGTCACATCTCCAGAAACGAACACTCGATGGAGAGACTTGTTGTCCAGGGTCAGGTTGAAGGCAAACGATCTCGTGGCCAATCACCCAATCGTTGGACGGATCTTATCAAGACTGTAACCCAATCTACTATGGTACAGTGTACTCGCAGCGCTACGAACTGCCAAAAGTGGAGAAGCATTGCAAAAGCAGTAACCCTAGTAAAGGAGAACATTGGTGTTGAAGACCCTCCATGTACACCATCTTTTGCAACCCCGACCACTCTGGTAAGAGTGCCCGACTGAGAAGAAGAGATCCTCCGTAGTGGATCGCATCCTTACTTTCTTTGGGTACGTTTCGCGGCGCGGAGATGTTCCCGTAGAGCGATTGGTGGTGCAGGGTAAAGTAGAGGGCACCAGAGCACGTGGGAGATCACCCATGCGATGGACCAACCAAATAAGCGGTCTCATCAATGACTGCACTAGAAGGGCAGCAGGCAGCAGTTAGGGACGAATGGCCGCGTGTTGTGAAGCGCGCCACAAATTACACGTCATGACGACCACGACCACTCTGTCAAGAGTGACACGCATGAGAAGAAGTTATTATATAAAAATATTCTATACAGTATCATAATACACATGAAGCCAGAAAATCAAGCGAAATATTCGCTGCATTCACTAAATTCTATATCTCTTAAAGCCCCCATTTATAACGTATCTAAAAGCAAACTTTACGATTAGTACACCTAGTTACAGCTATTAAAAACTTGAGACCACCAAGTTGTGACCTAAAAGAAAATGGACGCGTAGGCATCAACGGATTAGACGGTCGTTAAATCTGAATCTGTTACGATGACTCTACACTTAAGGCTTGTATTTACACCGAAGTGTAATTTGGCTTAACTATTGACCATACTACTGAGTCTTGAATCGTTTAATCAATGTTGAGGCTGGCTTCTGAAGCGGTGGTAACTTCAGTAGCTTTCAGCTTCTAGGGGCTAAATTAGAAAAATGGTTTTGACTATGACTTGAGTCGTTATCTCTTCCGTGCACCTCGCTATTTGTATTTTTTTTTGGCGGTTCAATAATTATTGCTCAAGTCAACACAAACCTCATTTATTCAAATGATTGGTAAGTCAATTATGCATGTCACAATAGACAACTATTAGAAATAAAATTTCTAGCTCCTTGCTCCAGCTTGGTCTGAGGCTCTGAGTCATCACCAAAATTAAATCATGGGCTACCGGACGAGTCAATGCATGATTTGACCAGAAAAATCGACTATCATCATCATCAGCCCATAATGTCCCACTGCTGAGCACAGGCCTTTCATAACTGAGGGTGAAAGGCCACATCGACTATAACAATATAATTAGTGTAAAATCTGTTACCTATAGATATATTCTAATAGCCCAGAGATTCTGGTCAAACATTGTTCCAAATAGCAAAAGCCCTTTTCCGCACAACACTGTGTAAATTGAGCCAGTATTGAGAACAACATAAAAAGAAATATATACTAACGCCACAGCAATAAGAACTAGAGCAGGCATAAAACACGCCTAATTTATTGTTCTTGTATACAAACACAAACGTGGAGGGATTATGTCGTTAAATAAATAACTTTAAGGTGTAAAAGTCAAACGAAATACCCTTAACTTATGGTTTTAGAAGAGATTTGTCGTAATTTATAATAGGTGTTGAATTAAAAATGAATGTGTCTTTTATAACCAATTAAGAATTTATTAAAATCGTGAGTTTTTTGCGGTTAGTTATATATGTTATATTATTTTTTCCGGAATAGTAAGTAACATAAAATGTCTTTCTTCTTGGAGACAGGGACTGCCACCAATTTTATTGAAAATATTAGGTATCACCACAAAATAGACTCCGTGTAGGTACTTCTGAATAATTGGACTGTTTTACAAAAAACTTAAACCGACTTCAAAGTACACGAAGAAGTAATCAAATCCTGATCTGATGACAATGGGACCAAACGGGAAGTGTACCCTTCCAGACAAAAAAAGAATTTTCCAAATCGGTTCATAAATGACGGTGTTATGAGGTAACAAACATAAAAAAAAAATTGGACTGTTTTACAAAAAACTTAAACCGACTTCAAAGTACACTAAGAAATAATCAAATCCTGATCTGATGACAATGGGACCAAACGGGAAGTGTCCAGTCAAAAAAAGAATTTTCCAAATCGGTTAATAAATGACGGAGTTATGAGCTAACACACATACAAAAAAAAAAAAAAAAAAACATACAGTCGAATTGAGAACCTCCTCCTTTTTTTGAAGTCGAAAAAAAAAAAAAACACAACCGAATTGAGAACCTCCTCCTTTTTTTTAAGTCGGTTAAAAATTATACAAAATATTTACCAGCATCAAATCCTTGAGCAAACCTTGCTACGTCACTTAAAATCGTTGAACCCGTAAATGCGCGGCACATTATTCATACCCATCAAAAGCTGTTGTCGGTCGAATCGACCCCAGGTGATAAATGACCAGTAATTGTATCCATGTATCGGTGTTTTAAGAAAAATCACCGAATCATGAACGCCTAAGAAAGGTGCGTGTATCAGGGTACAGGATCTGCCATTATTAATGCGCGGGTGTGCCGTTCGATTCTCAGCACGGGTTGTAATTAGAGTTTTTTACGGGTCACATGAGAAATAAAAAAAAACAATTATGACGCTTCAATTTTAAATTGTAATGCAGTTCTTGTAGGAAAAATATTTATCAAATACATTAAAGAATGCCATTGTAAAGTGTATAATAAGAAAAGAAATGTCGAACAAGCCATAGCACGGTGGTAGGGTTCTTTGAAAAACCCCCTGTATACTACTCTCGTATTTAAAACCTTTCGCCAAACACGTCTACACATTTTCAGCTAGTAGCACTTGAGAGAAATTCTAGGCATATCTATTTCTGTGTTCTAGGCATTTTGTGCACCACATCCGGCCACATATGACATTGTAATAATAAATAAAACAATACAATAACTAGTGACAGTGGTCACTTATACCAGCGAGGGGACAAGCCAAGGTTTTCCCAATGGAGTACAGCATGGGGTTCTTCAAAAAGTGCGTGAAGAGATTTCTTCAGGGTCGGCAACGCGCGAGTGATACCCCTGGTGTTGCAAGCGTCCATAGGCTACGGCTTAGAGTATCCAATAGATACTCAAAGGGCTACGGTAACTGATTACCATCAGCGGGCCGTATGCTTGTTTGCACCCTAGGGGTATTAAAAAAAAAGCCTTATCCAAAATTGAATTGCTTGTTTAGCTTTTTCAAGACCAAAATGCTATATCAAACGCGGTAAGCCGAATTCATTTGCCAATGTCTACCGATATAAATACCGATTTTCTTAAATCTTTCCATGAGTAATTGTTGGCAATAATCTGAAGAACAGGTGTCGATGCGATGATAAGTCCGTTACTTGCAGAATGCAGGTGGTCGGTACAAACCGATATTTTTAAATCGATACGAAATGAATCGATGATTTTTGATGTTTTTATATTGCTGAGCGATATTTTTTGGTAAAGTCATGCGCGTATTTGTTGATATGGTTTTAATTATGTTCAGTGAATTTGTTTCGTCATGTTTTAATATTGCTTTGCATACAGTTATTTTAAATTTAAGTAATTGTGGTTTGTGTATCATTTAAATATCCTAAAGAAAATATTATCAGAGATATTACTATGAAAAGCAAATGCAAACCTAGGCTTTATAGGGTAATGTGCTAGATGACAAAAAATGTTATTTAATCCGTATACATTATCAAAAAATATTAGAAACGTATTTTTTCTTTAAAGTACGAAAAATATATTTTCTTCTTGCTCAAAAAGTCCATTATTTTGCTATTGGGTTAAAGTAATTTTATTTTTTGTTAATCTATGTGACGGACTAATAAGAATTATAATATTTTTAAGGAATTATTCCTATTATTGTCAATTATATTGGAAGCCACGAAGCATAAGTTAAATAAAAAGAGGATATTTTATAGATCTTCAACATCAATATTAGCATGGTATTGCTCAATAAGTTGTCCCAAAAACAAACATATTTTTAGGTCAAAATTTTCCCACCAATCTAGATTCCAAACTCAACAAACATTGCTTAACATCTCCGCTCAATCGGACCGTGCGATTGCAGCTCACACTTTACGCCCTGAACTATTGTAAATGAGCCGAGCGACCTCATTTTCCATCCGTATAGAAACTTCTCTTGAACATAAAATGTCTCTGCATACAATAAAAGGTTGTTTGAAGAGCGCAAATTGCGTATCGGCAAATTTACCAAACCGCCCGTCTGTTGTGCCGTCGCCCGTTACGATGTAGGTTGTTGGTTTTTCACACACGGCAATGATGCTCGCCGTTTGCGGGTTGAGCTTTGAAGTTGCAGACGGGCGAGTGAGACGCCACGGTTTTGGAAAAAGGATTAAAAAAAAGTTGGTTCATTGATATAATCTTATGAGAATTTTACATATTATGCTAATTAGATTTGGCTTAAACATTTTTTATTTCCATCTATAAAAATAAGTATGCTTATAGGATTTTGTATACTATGAAAAAATTTGCCTACTAGACCAACTGTCAATTTTAAAAGCAATAACAGAAACTGCTAGTTTACATCGAACCCATTTGAATAAAGAGCGTGCCTCAACAAACATTGCTCATTGCTGTTCTGCCATCTCCATATTGACGGACAAGCTCCGCCACCAATTTTCTAAGACACTTGCCATTCCTTCAAAAACCTCTCCAAGTACCAACATAATGTAAAACCTAAGAGAAGAGAGAGCTCAACATAAACTGGTCGTAAAGTTTACATGTGTTAGCTTTTTAGAAATGAGATCGTAACGTTTGCACCAAGGCTGCGTTCATTGTTTGACAAGCTATTACGAACGTTCGAAATTAGAATAATAAATGTTTCTTTCGAATTTCTCGTTTATTATGAATGAAACGACTGGCCAGTTTTAAAATAATGTGCCTTTGAATTTGGAATTTTAGACGACAACATTTTACATTTGTATTTTTATACCAATCATTGTTGACGTCATGCGCTGTTTTGAGTTCCTTAATCAAATTAAATTTGGATGAATATTAATTTAAAATCGTGTCAAAAAATATCAGCGGTCCTTTTAAAAAGATAATACAAAATCAAATGTCAGTATAATACCCCGGAGCGTGCCTTAACATTATAATTTAATTAAGTACATAATTGACAGCTCCAATAATTAATTATAATTGGAGGATGATGCGGCTAAATTAAGAGGTCAATGTAACATTGCGTTCGCAAATATCGCGTTACATAATTTTGTTTCCTAACAATCCACCTGTTTTACAATAATATGTGGCTCTTATCGATATTTATTTAATTTCTCGTGGATAAATACTAGGGTTGTTTAATGTTTACAAAATTCCAGAAATAACATTTCACAGTATTACTATAGTAGTTTTTTTTCCTGTGCGTTTTATGTCATGTTATATTGTGACAAAACTGAACAAAAATAGGATTTAGTGCAGTTTTTTGTGAAAAAACGAATTTCAAAACAAACACATTTTATTTTCGCAATAAAAAGATAGTTATGTAAATAATTTGATCGTACAGATGTACCTCTTTTCTGGGGCAGTTGAGTAGAAATTTACTCGAGGTGATATTTTGAATTGGTTCAAAAAAAAAAGTTGTTTATTTTTTACCATCTTCGGACACGGGAACATTCATCATGGGATAAACGTATACCTGTAACTTTCTTTCTTTTCTTTCTTTAAAGGTGTACACAAAGCTTAGATGGGAGCTGGCTCTTAAATTCAGCTGTGTTGTGCTTGAAATTACAACATTTAGTTATTTTAAGTTAAGTATCAATTTTATAAGAATTTATACAATTTAAAATCTATGCGTATTTTGCGTGTTTCGCAAATGAAACATAATTATTTTCAGAAATCGAAAGTCGACATTTGTTCACAAATCGAATGTCGACATTTTTTATCTCTATTCACAAAACTATCAATAAAGCCTTTTAACATATTTAATATTGAATATTAAGTCAATCATAATATTACATGATGCTACTGTAATACATTCAATTTAGTTTTCAAATGTCAGTACATTGCATGCGCAAATTGTCCATCTTCAATTGAATATAATAAGTATTCAAATCTTAATTGAATAAACTCAGTTAATTAAACTTCAATTCATGTGACATTAATGTCGTAATATAATTATAATAAAAGGTTATAAGTGTCTAGGAGTGTCGCGCCTAAGAACATAAAATATATAGGACAGAAGTGACAGGTTGTCTGTGTGAGGGTGTTGCTCACTCCACCCAATAGCTGAAAAATTTAATTCCGCAACTAGTCAGATATTTGCACTGATTTTGTACAGTAATGTCCAATCACTGCATCGTGTGTTCTTGACTTAGCCAATCAGAGCGCATGTCTCCTTGACTTAGCCAATCAGAGCGCCTTGCCGGTGGTGGGAAATTGGCCGAAAAGGTTTCAAGCAAAATTACCAGCATTTCGCTTGTTTGGGTTAATTGTTCTATGCTCCCGCCAAATTGTGTCCTTGTGTGCGATGACAGATAATCAGTTTTTTTTTAATTCCAATAAATGAACGTGTACGCAATACGCACCGGGAATGACTATAGTAGATTTCAAATAGCTTGAGTTCGGTGACACATGCTATTTTATTAGATTTCTCGATGGTTAATGTTCATGCGTACTTCCCTAATCTGTTTTAGCTTTATTTTTTATTTTTAAAATTATTATGTTTCTAGTTTAAAGTACTTATTATGTTTTTAATTTAAGCGTTTGTTTTATTGTTTTTATTATTTTAATTTTAACTATAGTTTTATTTCATGTGCATCGATTTTTGTTGAATAAATGTATTTTCTTTCTGTCTTTCTTTCTATTTCGAGATATTATGGGAATACTATGATAGAGCGAGGTTTCATGAAATATTGTGAGTACTATTTCAGAGTAATCAAATGGAATTTCACTAGATATTGGTAAAAAACCCTTGACATTGACGGCTCATCCTATTTGAAATGGAGTATAAGATCGGTTCACTAAAGAAGACTGTAAAGACCGATTTTCAGTAGTTCAATGTTTTGGCTTCACCAAACCTACAATAGAAGAGTACATTTTTAGTGGTCTGGACTAGACTCTAGGTAGAGGTATCATGCAAAAACAATCTTACGAGAATGATATACGTATGGTAGAGACACAGTTAATCTATGTCTAAAATGTCGTCAAGATTTATTCTATAAGAATTAATCAAAAATCCAAATTCATTTTCACCGTGACAAATAGACGTCATAACAATAAAAATAATTAATGATAATTAAAATTAATTTTCGAAAAATATTCTATAAATTTAAAGGGGCTACTTTCTTAATGGATTTCCCTGCGATCGTGACAGATCGGCCGCGCTCGTACGAGCTCGGGCGCTTACGCCGCCCGCCGGCTTCCCTCGGGCGGTGTAACGAAGCCTGAGATTGATTAATGAATTTCCGTATTCAGAAATGTGGGACTATTTCTTTTTAATCTTTCCCTGGAAGGTGCTTGAACTCTTTTTAGGGTAGCCGACAGTAATTAGCGGTTACTGAATATATTTCTTATTTTTTTCGTAGTTTTTTTTTATCAATCCTTTTTTGAATTTTATAAGAAGTTTTTAATCCCGTAAAGTTTTATTTCTACTTTTTCCCATAATCAAATAAGTCCGTACGCGCAATTACTTTTTTTTTAATCGTCATACCGTTCAAGTATCGGGTTTCGAAAGCAGCAGGTGGTGGAAAAAGCTCCTTACCTTGATTGAATAATTAATTAATTAACTTGAATAAAGAAACATGGACATCCCTAGTTAGATTAAGGAAATAACAGACTTTGTATTTATTTATTCAGATGAGAGCTTAATTTGGTTAAGGAATTGAAAAATCCAGTCAAACGAGATCCACTGCACACATCATTACGTGTCATTTACAATTTAATAGTCTAAAGATATTTAAAGTTAAATTAGAACACACATAAACACACACATTTATTCGTAACATGCATTGACTTATATATTACTAGCGTAAGGACCGGGCCAACCGCGCGACAAAATGACACCAACGCTGGCCCTAAAATGTTCAGTTTAGGGCCAACGCGACTCAGTCGCGTCATGTATGCATTGTACGCACATACAAGGTTACATCGTACACCTATGCAACGCGGCACTTCGTAGTTCGATCGATTTTAAACAAATGGCGGTACTGTTTACGTGTATGAAGATGTTTTTTGCAAAATGTTCCGGTGGGCCTATCCTAACTTTTGAAATCATTGTTAACATCACGGTAAAGAATAATAAAAAATATTATTAAAAAAAAAAAAAAAGTTGATATTCTAAATACAAATGTAGAATGATTATTGTACCACTTTTATCGATTAAAAATCGTAAATCGTTCCATAAATATTCATACATCGCAGATCGTATATTAAAAATTACACTACAACTCAAAACATTGATAAAAGTCGAAATTCTTAATCCGCGCCAATTCTGAAAAACACCTTTTTATGCAAATCTGAAATAAAAATTGTATCTTTTATTCCAACGCAGTAGAGTCTATATTAGGATGTACAGTACAATATGATTACGTCGAACACAACAGGACCAGACAATATTTCACAAAACTGGTGCATAAAATTCGACGTTGCCAATCGGCCGTTGACCCCACTATTTAACGGTCCATATGTTTACGAATAGAATTTCTAATCAGTGTTTTGTCTTAATTTTTTGGTCATAGAGTACAATTTAATGCTATGCGTAACAGTTCTTGTGAAGATTCCATTCCTTTAAAGTGCCGCTCTTGAATTTGAAGCGTTCAAATTTGCTTTAGTTACCGTGAAAAACTGTAACAAGTGCTCGTTTTACTGACAATGGTGCTGATTCTGTTGTTTACGAACTAAATTTAGTCTCACTATGTCTCTTTCTAACAAAGAACATAAGAAAAGCATGTAAGAAATTTAGTCCTGTCAAATTAGTCCAATGCTTGTTAGGGTTCCGTAGCCAAATGGCAAAAAACGGAACCCTTATAGATTCGTCATGTCTGTCTGTCCGTGTATGTCACAGCCATTTATTTCCGAAACTATAAGAACTATAATGTTGAAACTTGGTAAGTAGATGTATTCTGTGAACCGCATTAAGATTTTTACACAAAAATAGAAAAAAAACAATAAATTTTGGGGGTTCCCCATACTTAGAACTGAAACTAATTTTTTTTTCATCAAACCCATAAGTGTGGGGTGTCTATGGATAGGTCTTCAAAAATGATATTGAGGTTTCTAATATCATTTTTTTCTAAACTGAATAGTTTGCGCGAGAGACACTTCCAAAGTGGTAAAATGTGTGTCCCCCCCCCTGTAACTTCTAAAATAAGAGAATGATAAATCTATAAAAAATATATGATGTACATTACGGTGCAAACTTCCACTGAAAATTGGTTTGAACGAGATCTAGTAAGTAGTTTTTTTTTAATAGGTCATAAATTGAAATTAATATCAAATACCCAGGTCTATACTACCATTTACTTATATACCTACAGGTTTGTACGGAACCCTCGGTGCGCGAGTCTGACTCGCACTTGGCCGGTTTTTTTAATATAAATTTAGTCGCCATCTATCGCGGTTACGACTAAATGCCCGCAAATGAAGACGGCAAACACTTATTTGATAACTTTAAATATGTTCTATCCTTTTTCAATAATGTTTGTAAGAAAGAGATGTGATGTGACTAAAATTAGTTTAGACCATATGACAGACAGTCTATTTGGCTGATATAACTGAGACAATGAGAATTAACACTATCTATCGTTCAAAATAAGATATTAAAATGCTTTTAATTTACGAAACCTGGCTGAAATGTAAAAATTTCAAATGTCGAAATATTGTAAGACATGTAAACTGTAATGTCAATAAACATGACAGCCTATGTCAACGGTTATAATTTAAACTGTCTCAAAAACACCCCTGTCGCTTACACTGTAAGCTCACGAAACTGACACGTGAAATAATTAAAAAATAAACGCGAGATACAGTTTTCACTGAAGTTAACGAGAATGTAATCCCGTAATGCCTCTCATTGATTCTTTACATTATATTTTAAACGCTTTTTATTCGGTTGTACAGTATAATTACATTTTGATAGGTCTCGAGACTTAAGGCGATGTAATGTTTGCCTGTCAGCACTTTCCCGCCGTAACTTTACTGTGGTATTCGGATAAGCCTTTATTTACTGTTTTTTTTTTCTTTTTATGTAGCATTGTATTGCAGTGGAATTTTCGGAAGATTGAAGGATTGATCGGTAAAGATTTATAGGTAAATGTCAATGCAAATTGCATCTAGATATTTGGGGTCAAGAGCAATATTTGCATGGTTTTTAAGTGAGGTTGAATTAACGTCGTATTTATAGGGTTATTTGTCTTGTACGAGTTGAATTCCATGGTTCTGTCAGGAAGTGAGAAAGGACAGCTTTTAGTGAAATTGTTAAGGCCTTATACATTGAACTCGATTCAAAGAATTATTGCTGTACAAGTGCATAATGTTTTTTAAAGGTTAAAGTAACATTCAACACTTATTTTTCGGTTATTTATAAGAAAAATACAAAAGAAGTGTAGAAGCTTAAAATCGCAGTGTAAAAAAAGACAATCCAATTTTAGCGAACTTTGGAAAACACTATTTCAAATCGCATTATTTATTCACTTATTATGCTACTAAATTATGATTAAACTTGTATAGATATATTAATTATTTTGACACTTTAGCATTAAGAATCGCGCTTACCTACTTAGCGACTAAGCATCGAGGGGTATATGGAATGGACCGGATTATACAACAATTGATGACAATCATTTATTTTATAAACGATTATAAGAAGAAATATTTGTACCAAGTCCGGTGACACGTCCAGTTACAATTTTAAAATAAATAAAACAAGACATTTTCAAGGTTGAAAAATGGTTACGATTTATAACACATCGTGAGAAAGTTTTACGCGAGTGTTGAATATCTATATTTTTTATTTGCATACGATTTTTTATTATGCTGTAGAAATGTGTGTAAGTAATTTGTTTATTTTAATGAGAGTTCATTAAATTTTTCGGATAAAAAATATTTTATATTCTGGCATGTAAATCAACCAGCAATCTTTATATATAAAATTCTACTGTACGTGTGTTGTCACTGAACTCTTCCTAAACGGCTGGACCGATTTGAATGTTTTTTTTTGTGTGCGTTTGGGTGGCGCCCTGGATGGTTTAAATTCACAAATCACCCCGACAGAGGGCGCTGCAGTCGATAATATAACCTAGATACCGACTGCAGTGCCATCCAATTAACTCCCTGGATGGTTTAGATTGGGTAGGGTAGGGTAGGGTAGCACCACGCGAACGAAGTCGCGCTGGGCAGCTAGTAATATATAAATTTTAAGTCAAAAATAACTCTGTCCTACCAACCTATTTTGTTGTCGACTATAAATCGTAAAAAGTATACTCAATTAACGATAGCGATCATTAATTTGCAATTCAATTATATTTACACAGAAGTAAATTTACGAAAAATGGTGATAACACCTAAATAAAACAGGACTTGGTTAAAATTTAATGGCGTGGAAGCTCAAATTGGTTTAATTGCGGGCCCTATTATTTTTACGAAAACATGTTGATTGAGATGTCAAGAGACAGGTTCGAGACTCGGTTGGGGCGGTTAAAAAAAATTAAAAAGCCATTTCGGGAAATATAAAATACTCATAAAATTTCACAATTAATTGTTATTTATATAGACAAGTTACCCTTTTTGGTTTTAAGGAATGGATAACATTGATATAAAATAAAGATTTTTTGTAAACCGAGTATTTCAAATGGCTACGAGGTTTTAAAAAATATCAGAAATCGAAGAGCAAATAGTATTAGATGTGTTTTAGATTACATGAGTATTAGTAAATTCGTGTGAAGTCCAAATACGTCTTGCAAAATGGCTAAGACCTTTATATTAAACTAGTTGCGCCCGCGGCTTCACCCGCGTACCCAAGGGTGTTTTCGCAACTTTCTAATTTTGCACGTCGTTCTCAAGTTATGGTGGGACCAAGGGAAATAGGGATTCATTTCTATATATAGAGATCCATCTATCCACTCATCCACTTTTTCAAATTTAAATTTGAATTCAAAAAGTATTTATTCAATTTAAACCCTGATAAGGCACTTATGTATTTCCTTGTCCCAATCTAATATGATATCATAACTACTATTTCAGCCATCTCAAGCTTCAACTCATGGTATCTGAGATGCATATCCGTAACTGTATCATCATCAACCTATAATGTCCCACTGCTGAGCTTCTGCTGCTTCACACATCAACGGAATGGGAAGATCCTCCACCACGCGTGCCCACTTCGGATCGGTGCAGCGGTGGAGGTAGGCTAGTGGTCAACCTACTGTGGGACTTTTCAAGCCGCCTAGAAGACCTCCAACTAGCTTAACGACTATCACAATTAATCGATAACCGGGACCAACGGCTTTACGTGCCTTCCGAAGCACGGAAACGCTCGATTTGAAATACCACTAGGTGGTAGCTTAACTTGCCGATCGATTAAAAACGGCTTATCATGCTACACTACGAGCGCTTCAAACTAACTTAAGTAACCGTAACATATATTAGATACTTATTTGTCTTTACATCCATCTACATCAACGTCCATCAAGTGTTTAATAGAAGCAAATATCGCATAAAAAACGCACTGAACCAATAATCTGAGTAATCAATCAATCCATGGTGACCAACGTTAAGTCAAGAGGTTGACATTTCGCATAACTTGAGGAATCCTAAAAGGCACATAGGTATAAGTGGGGATAATAGTATGTCTTGTAGAAACTCTGGTAACTCTTCACTGACATTGTCAGTTTTTTGCACTGGTAATGTTCTAGTCTAATCTATCAGTTTACTTGAATCCTATTTACACTTGATCGTCTCGTTAACTGCTAGTCAGGTAGATAATATAAGCAACGATGAGAACGAACGATGATGATAAGAACGATAATACAAGCATGCTCAATTTAAAAAGTATGAGATGTCAAGTGCAGGACAAAAGACATCTATTAGGTGCATAATAACAAACATTGAAAAAGAAGGGAATAAAAAATATAGTAAGTAAGTAAAACACGTAGATTCTAGAAATTATACTTATATGTACCATTCATGCTATCATCTTCAAAGTGATTATTATGAGAAATTAGCATTGATACAAACAAAGGAATTTGATGCTATAATTTTTACAATCCAAGGAAATAGCGCTATGAACATTTTATCTATTTACTCTAATGTATATTCAGGTCAGAACTACTTATTTGAAATGCGAAAAGCGATCGGGAAGTAAATTGAACCTTAGACTCCTCAAGATATAAATTGATTAAGCAATCTTGGAATACTACTTCAAAGCGCATATAAAAGAGGCGAAGAAAATAAATAACATGTCTGTTTCATCATTTTTATTCTTGCTAACAGCACTAGTCGCTATTGCATGTCCGTATTTGTTCATAATATAATCACATTTTTAATTTAATGAATTAAGTAAGGAAAATAGTGACTGTACATTTCCATTTTGGTTAGATTCATCGATCTTCCATGTATAATTTTTTGCACAGTTTTCCCAAATAAGTCTTGTAGTCAATCTTCTTGGGTTTTGAAGTTGGAAATATTCGATCATAGATTTATGAAGTAAATAAATCGCTGGAAACTCAATGCCACGATGGAAAACTTTAAAAAAATTGTAACTTTAAAAAAATATGTTTTAGGCACTTATTTGTCAGTTATTATCTTAACGTTCCATGCAAGTGCAATACAGAATAGCGGGCCTTTTTTTCTTTTATTAATTATACCTGCAATTAATAATCTTTATCATAACTTTCATATCCAGACCACTTCTGGCCCCCAAACTGCCACTACCTCATTCCCAAAACAGTTACTCCCTAGTCATCAATTTCACCAATAATTCGTTTTACGCTATCGGAAATCACCATTTAATCCGTTAATGATTGTTTCACGCGTTCGCCAAATATGCCAAGTAGCCGCATATCGTCTGGATCGTCGACACGCCTACAAGAAATTTATTATTCGATTTGAGACCGAGTCGTATCTGGGTCGGGTTTGCGACAGGTGGTAGATGATCTGGTTTCTGAAGGCTTTACCTTGACGGTGTTATTTTGTTGGCTTTTTGCTTATATATCTGGAATGCTACTCACCACTTAAAACTACCAGGTTATACTTTTCAGTCGGTTTTCCAATGTCACTGCATAGTTATTATTGAAATGCTCTATATTTTTGTTATATACAAACTGTATCATATTCACTAATATCTTAAAATCTAGTTTCTTCTAGGCACGGTTTGATTACTTTTCTTGCGTGACCTTCATTTGGCCGCGTAACAGGTAATTTTGATGGTATTCAAACTATTGTTTCGCACCGATGATAATTTCAGTAGCATTGGTGCGAACATTGACCTTAATAAGCATTTTCCTGGTGCCTTGACTTAATTAATGGTATTGACATTAATTTCACGTATTCATTCAACATCATTGATTATGCGCATCGAGCAGCTTACCTGAAAGAAGCTATTGATTCACGGTTTGAAATTTCAAATATCCCACTTATCCGCCCGTTTTAAATTCTCATCCTAACCCAACTAACGTGAGAAAAGGACAAATCACCACTATTTCCCTCGACATTACTTCCTTAGAAAGTGTTGTCCACCATTTTAACACATCAGAGGCGTCATGTCACTACGTGAGACAATTTCCCCTTGCCATTTCTGATCCGAACCAATTGTAAATCCAGCCTAGGATATGCAAAACAGGACTGCCATCACTAACCTGGCCAAGTTTAGCCAAGATCTCCTTATAAGAGTGTATACCTTTTCTTGCAATGATGTTCTTTGGTTTATGTTGCCAATTCTATGCCATTATTGTTGGTGTGAATGTTTGGTCCAGTTTGTATGAGGGAAGCAAATGGTACAGATTCCTTTATGGTCTTAAGATAAAGTGGTTATACAATATTGACTTAAACTAGTTCAATAGTAATTGTAGATTTACAATTCTAAGTCGTAGTTCTATCTGCTACATTATATTGACCATCGATGAGACCATTTTCTTATATAACTTATTGTTGTAAAGGTTTACATCTTATAACATTTTGTGAAATATTTTAAATATCGGGTCAGTCCTAAACTTACTGCTGCTTTAAATTGTATATTATTTTCATCAATCACTGTTTGTGGTTTGCCTGGAGCGACTGTTTAACGACTTCTGTTATTCTTGGTCAGATAAAGAAAGGAGAGAATATTTTCAATTCAAGAAGGAATTAATGGAATTTAATAAGCTTTAAGATTAGTTATAATTTCAGTTAATATTAAGTTTATTTATACATTTCTGCTCATTTAAATACGAATACGACTATGTTACAAATTTAAAAATTCCAAAGAATTGGCAAACGGAAATCAGTAATTTCTCCCAGGCCCAAAATAACGATATACCAAACGAATGATAAATGAAAACAATTTGTTTTTATACGAAAACGGTACATACATACATGTATCACAGCACGATAGAATCAACAATGTTCAAGCATTAACCAACCACCAGGTATTACTTAATTAAAGTGACATATCTCCAAACGGGATGATCAGATAAAATTATTAAGATTGCAACCTAAATTCAGGACTTTGATATATCATTCATTCTCGAATTTTTACGCGGCTAAAGATCGCCGCGGTGATAGTATCGGATCGATTTATAAACGCAATTTTGACATGGTAAATCGATCCATGAACAAATTTAGGGCGAGTAATAATTGGGTGAAATAAATATTACGTTTAAACATGAACCATAAAGAGTTGGCGTCTTTATAAATAACGCCAGTAATAATTTAGTTTATTTTTGATGATTATTATTATATTCAAATGAGACTCTAAACATATTGGGGCTATAAGCATGGAAAAGTAAAAGTCAAATGAATTTCGAATTAGGTTTAAGACTATTATTAAAATTAAAAGATTGCACCTTTCATTGTCATGTTATGACTCATTATCATTTAGATATATTTTGTGATGTGATACAACACCCCAAAAAAATACAAGTGCAAAAACATGGCAAGTCAATTATTTCGGCGGCCAATCAGTCACACGTCAACCCACCATTGGTGCAGTGTCTTCACCCGAAAAAAACTAAAGATTATTTATACGAGAAGAATCCATTACCGACCCACAGGCCTGTCTTGTTTGCGCTCACAGGTTGAACCAAGGTGCACTCAATCCGTCATCGCTTATACCTTTGAGCGAATTGCCAAAAAAAGAAACAACCCAAAAAGAATTCGGATATGTTAACAGTGCGGAGTCACGCCAACTTGTTAGCCCTTGCTCTCACCGTATTATTATTGTACATTTATTTAATTTTTAAAGAAAATATATGTTATGTTGACTCCGTTTCCTGATTTAAGAACATGAAAGAATCAGTTTAACTAAATACACATCGTTCACATGCGATTCTTGCCTCACGTTTCTAGTGATTTTCGAAAAATTTTACTTGCGTGACTGAAGGACGGTAGCTTTGCAAAATGTTTATTTGACTAACATTGTATCGAAATGCTTCGTCATTTTGACGAGTATAACGAATTGTTGAGTGTCTTATTATGTCACCCATTATCACATTTTATGCCCCAACTCTAAATTGAAAAGTTCAATAAGTGTCGAAGTCTTTGTTTTGTGAATGTGTCACAGTTTACATACGTTGATGATGTATCGGTTCATTCAAAAGATTTTGATTAATATCTCAGGTAAGGTTTTGTAATGATTCTTAAATATCAAAAATTACATCATTCTAAAACACTTATGAGCATCTGAAATTATTAAGGTATTCAGTACAGCAACAATGCTAGACATAAAAGATCTCGTCTATAATAACCTAAATGTGAACTGCTTCTGATTGAATGTATTCGACCTTCTTCAAGTACTCGAACTTTGCTTATACCTACACTACACTCATGACTATTTACTTAATCTTTTTTGGATGTGGTGAGCATCCAATTTTTTGGATCGTCAAGTTCCACTTGATTGTCATAACACTTGACTTATGCAGGAAGTTATTTTGTAATTTGGAATGTCCAAGATTTGAACTGCGTTATTAGGTATGGTTGTGAAATAAGTTTGATCTCAATTTGTTGTCTTTGAAACTAAGCAAGTGGTTAGGAAGAGAATTTATGTTTTTTTCTGAAAGAAAAGTGTGTGAGTGAAAACAAATATATTAACCAAATACTATTTACGAATCAATGCTGCGGGATAAAATATTGAAAAAAGTCCGTAATTCTCTTTAGGCCATCTTTTTGCCACATCAAAATTGATAATCTTCAGTCTTGTCATATCCACTTCTGAAAATAGATCGTCTCTTATTAGATCTTCACTACAAATGGTATTTGAAACCGTAAGTCCACCTGCTAAAATAATATTTCACTTAGCACTTGCCATGTTAGTGAACGTATTATTGCAATTCTTATGTTTTGGAAGATATTGACATTTCATTTAATAAATTATTCTCAAGCCTTATAAATCTTTAGATTGACCAACTGTTAACGACTAAATGAATGTTGAATCGTGATATAACATTGTTAAGTGTTTGGTTAGGTTACTGTTAAATTGGTTAAGTGAGTTGCGAATAGGTAATGCAATGTGTATTATTGATTAGCACTTATACCTACCTATTTAGGAGTAACGACCTAATGAACATCTTTTTTTTTAAAGCTGCAAATGTTCACAGTTCAAGAAATTGCAAAATCAAATAATAATTGACAATGGCGCCGATTATGTTGCAAATTGCACTAAACTAAATTTCATCACACCACATCACTTTCATACACACTTCTTACACACATTTCAATTATGTATATTAATTATGTATTTACAAACAAAAGTTGTGTGAGGAATGTCCCAGGTTATTTATTAATTTATATTTCTTATATCAGTTGTAAACCTGAGACATGACGCATAATTATTGTAACTATTATTATTACTTCCAGTCACATTTAAGTCGCTAAAACAAAAACTGCAATGAAACGAGCTCGAACCAATTAAACTACTTTTTTACTGTCGGAAAGAAATATAATTACAGAAATCAGAGTAGGTACATTATATCGATGAATTAAGGTACAAACCAGCCGATTTAAATATTGCATTGCGCGTGGGTCATACATAGTCAATAAATTTATCACAACACTTCCCTGTGAAATTAAAAACAAAACAAGATCATAATTTAACAATGGAATGTTGTAAAACGCCCTGTATATCAGGAAACGTTTTGCTCTGCATTCGTTAACTATGACCGCTTTTGTACGTTGCCAGGTGGCTTTTATAGTCCTAATTACGCAATGTAAAGTGCGGTTAACAATTTAATATAATTATTTATTTAAATTGCTGTTCCATTGTACTTTACGTGTTTTACGTCTCAAGAGTGTTATGTATTTTGTTTTATAGTAGAATGTTTTATTTTATGGTAGTAATTTAATACATTATTAATCACGTATGAGAATTGCAAGAATTATATTCTAATGAATTTACTTGTTTTTGTTAAAATTAACCAACTTAATGTCGCAAAAAATATTTTGCATACAGTCATATATAAGTCACCTCGATGGTCGAGACATACATGTTCGGCTTGAGACCAGAAGTTATAGGTTCAATTCCCTAGTTATTGTCGTTTCTTGAAGTTATCACTTAAAATATCTTCGGTGAAATTATGAACTCTGTTTCGAGACCTCTGCTTAGTTTTGGGCTTAGTGGGCGTTATAATTTATTTCCTTTACAAAGCAACATACATTGAAACAATTCTACGACACAATTTATAAGGAAACCAACATAAATACTTACCGAACAAGTTACAATACCCGTTAATAATAATCCATTGTTCTTTCTTTTCAGATGAATCAGCAATGTAAAGTGTGCGGCGAACCTGCAGCTGGATTCCATTTTGGAGCTTTTACGTGTGAAGGATGCAAGGTATATTTTTCTTGACTTTTTTCTTTTACGTCATTCAAATTACCACATTCATTATAAGTTTTGATACAATCAGATTTATTGATAAAAATGTATCACTAATATATATAATGAATAGCATAGGACTAAATTGAGAACCCTGTGGCAGCCCACCTAGAAATTATTACAACTCTTAGAGACAAATCTATCGCAAAGAACTCCAAGAAACTTTCTCACCCTATACATTACAATATAAAATAAATCAATGCGTCATTTGCCTACACTGAAAAAAAAAATTATTTAACTGTAACACAAAATTTTACTACCAATAACCTAAACAGAGTGACTAGCGAACTAAAAATTACCAGTAACAAAACTAGTTTTGGTTCATTACTAAACTATTTGATTAAATCTAAGAGATATAAGATTAAATGTAACTAAAATTAGTTTCCCGATAACAAAACTTGAACATACATAACTAGTTTTGTAGAACCTTTTTTTCAGTGTAGCAAAAAGCCAGCGTTTCCCATCGAACGGACCACATACGGACTGATTTATATTATAAGATCGGTCGGTTTGCGACCACCATTCACGCGTCAATCTGTTGCGTTTAAAAACGGACATGTTGCAACATTACTTTGTATTGAGGTTGGATTTATTTAATCTAGACTTTACGCGCTCTGTTATGGTAGGTACTTATGGTAGGCTTGTATTTAAAACAGATCTTGTTCTATAGTCGGAAACAGGTGCCTTGACCTGTGATCACTGTGTAAGGATACACGGTGACGTGGTCTGATGAGAGTCAATGATCTCACGATTAGAAGGATTTGACAGTCGGTTTTCTTCAAAGCTTTAAGTACATACCATCTTCAGTAAACTAAGGTGAAAGAAAACAAAAGTAAATCTTATCTAAATTCACTAAAAGTAAGTTAAAATGCGACTTAATATTTAGTAATAATACGATAATTTCGATGGAGGAGTTTGGGAATTGATCATGAACAATAGTTTATAGCCAAGCTGACGCGTTGGCGGAACTTGTCGACAGAGGACTTTGAGAATTGTCTCAATTACCCGTGGAGCAGGATTAAAATGCAACTTAAAATGAGTATTCAAAAAAATGAAAAATATGTATTTATTATTATTATTTGGAGATATTTTATTTTTTCAAATGGATTAAAAAAATGTAACAAAAACGATATTATTTCTGACACAATCACAAACAACTTTTTCTGTTTTCCTTAACATTTAGTTTTTTGCATTATTATTTGATTAGACATACCATACGTCTTTAAATTATTATCAATTTTATTATTATTACTATCGGTCACAAGTACCTAATGTCGCATGATTAATGACACGCAGCCACGGTTTTATTACGTATCTACTTGTTATAGAAATTGTACCTTGCAATTTCTATGTCAATCTTTATGAATTTTCCTAATGTAAATAAAAAGCAAATTAAAATTTATTTAAAAGAAATGCTTTGTTTTGTTATGACTGAATGATATTATTAACTTCTGTAACTGTATCTCAGTTATAGGCATCTAAAGCTTATCCGAACAATAGAAAGAAAATATATATAAACTTTTTTAGAAGCATAGCAATCACCTTCAAAGAACATAAGCGCAATCAAACTGACAATCAGAATCTTTATCAAAATAGAAATTAATCGAGACCTCCGGACACCAGCTCGGGAGCTTGTTCTACCAACGCGTCAGCTTAAATATCCAAAGAGGAAACGCTGTCAGCCTTCTGGGAACCTTGCCGATAATCGGAAGCAGCGGCAGGCTTGAGAAAATTTTCTATATATAGATTGTATTTTGTATTTGTTGAAAATAAACCCTTTTGTTAGTTAAATAAAATAGAAATTTAAATTGTATACGTAATAAGGCATCAAACATACACAGGAGCGACAACCCGATCACAAATTGTCGCACCGTGCCGCGCACCGCAAGCAATTTGCTACTCCGAATCAATTTGCGATGTTTTTGTCGTGCGATAATGTCGCTCGATTCAATTTTCTGTTAACTGCCGCTCATGTGTCGGCCGCCTTAGTTGTTTTGTCGCCGATTGCAAACGAAATTTGCAATTATCATTGACTTTATAATGTTAAGGAAAGTAAGATAGATATATTAAATGGATGGAAGTGGCTTAAACACATAACTAACTATCTATCATTGTAATATTAATGTGTCGGGTCTATTCGCACACAGATTATTATCAAAATTTAATTGTGACTAGCCTCGACGTTGCAACTTGGTCGAAACGTCGACGACGAGGAGGAATGAATTTAGTTCGCGAAAGTAACTAACTATCGTTTAGAATATTTAAAAAAAATCGTTAGAATCAGCGGGGCGATTATGTAACTAAATTTAAATCATTTTGGAATTGAAATCGGTTCAATATAGCGGTTTTCTGATAACTTTTTTACATTCTGATAACTGCAAATACAAACAGTGGTTCATTAGAAATGGAACCATTACCGATTTTGTAATATTTCTACCGATTCAGAGGTTATTTCAAACTGAATTTCATTGCAATAAAGTTACGTAATCCACGTACAGCTCTAGTTCATAGGTTAGTGATATTATTTATATATTTTTTTATAATTATAGACACTGGTCGTATCAAAATGAAAATCAATTAATATTAGAGGTAGCTTTATGATTATTTGCTAAGTGTGAATCCATGACAATGTTTTTTTTTTTATTTAAGTATGATTTACTTGGGTAAAATTCAATTCTGATATGTGATTTTGCTTTAGACCCACTGTATTTAGCTTACATACCTGTCACCAACGTAAATCAATACCTAGCAAGTTATAAATGGATCATATAAGGCTTCTCACCAGAACGAGGGAAATACAAAAAAAAGTAGAGCAGAAAAAAAGTTGTAAATGTTAATCGCGTCGAATACCACACCCAATGCGCTGTGTTATTATGTGTGTAGAATATAAAATTATAGTCATGTGGCAGGAGAATCGATTTTTTTATTCGATATTGTATCGACAAATTTTATGAATGATTAATTTTAAAATTATCAAGAGTTTGTGTTTTAATTGTTTTAAAACTATACAGACGAGTAAGAGCAGTTCCTTTGAAGACTTTGTTTGCACACCTTTGGTCGTAATATATATTTCACACTGTAGTAAAATAATTAGCTTGCAAAATTCTCATGTTTCTGGTATTGGGGTAGCATTTAATAAAGAAAATTAAGTGATATGGCAAGACTATTAACTGAACGTAATAAGGATGCTTATATTAATTCATTATTATAAACTGATTAACTATAATATGGTTACCTTACCCGTAATCGATTTGTTTCGATCGATCTTTTTCGTCACTCGCCTAACATCACTTCTTACGAGAACGTTACCAATAATAGACCACCCGTAGTTCACACAAGGTGAACAGAATCGTATGTCATTCAGAAAATGCCTTCATAATTAAATTTTTCAACGGTCAAGATTCATTTAAATCATATTCAGTAACAAATTGGCCAATTTATCAGAGTTAACAAAGAGCCATTTTTATTGAAAGATGCCGCCAGTACTTTGGCATAAATATAGGCTTGCTCAAAATAATAATAAATATTATCGTGAATTACCTTTCGAGAGCCTTTCCTGAATTTGAGAAACACTACAAAGTTCAAGACAATCACATAGTATTTTATAATTTTTTCTTTTTACATCTGGTAAAGAGTCTTGTATATTTTAAAACTATAATTATGAAACACTATGCCATGCGTCAAAATCATCAATAGACTTTTCCATTACATAAATACGACGTGGACGTGGGCTGTTAGTCTGATATTAAAATAAGAAAAAATGTATATTTATACCAAACTATAGACACCCAATAAATTTTAATAACCACTTGTATGTTATAAATCAAAAACTAATTAATTATTAGGTACACAATGATTGTGGTCGTTACTTTGACTAAACGGTACCAATGGAAAGCAATCTATGGTCATGGTTTAGATGACAATTGACTTAGTGCTATAAGAGTATGGATTTCGTATTAGATTCATGAGCGCGAAAGATTTTAGAAAGAAATAGGGCATGCATGCGTGGATTTATTATTTTAACCGTTTGATTTTTTTATATGATTTATAAATATACTGGGGGGACAGCAGTGCCCCCGCAAAACCAAGCGTAGTGCAAGTGACTACCTACCTTTTCTCGAAGTGCTTCGTCATTTTTTTAACCCTCATAACTTGGGTTTAGATAAACAAAATCCTCGATATATGATGTCAATAGTGGACTTATTACATATATGAAGTTTCAGTTGCATAGCTCTTATGATTTTCGTCACTGATTCACTCACAATCAAAATTTTTGGGTACTTCCTGAAGTCCTAGAAAGCTTAAATTTGGTATGTAAGCTAGTATTAGTAAACGAACAACAAAACAAATCTAGAACTTGACTTTTACCCCCCTATTTTTTATGCTAGAGATTGTAGAGTCAGAGTTTATAGAGCGTGTAGAGCTTGGCTCTACATGTGATCTAATAACTTTTTGATAGTGCGAGCGAAATTTTTGGTGAGATATATTTATTTGTCTATTAGGTACTCATATCATATAAGTCACTGTCAACTCTTTGTCAACTCATTTGAATTAGCAAAATTAGTTTTTAGTAAGCTTTTTAGTTTCACCAATCGGTAGTCACCAATGGTGTAAGTACACGAATTACACGATGATGACATCTACCACTTCATCATGTACCATAGAGAGATCTTAGTCAATCAAAAAACAAGCTGGTTCATAGTGAAAAAGCTTTTCAATGATCTATGGCTATGCAAACCCATAAATCAAAGAAATTAGTTGAAACTATAATAAATTCACGATCAGTTCCACCCAAAACAATGTTAATAACCCATACATTTTCATAATTTCTCCAACAGCTTCGGGCCAAGTTTATTTTTCCTAACCCGATTTATTACAGAAATCTAAGATCACGATTAGTTATTTAACATAATTAAGTATTTATTCAAATGATATTAAAACAAACATAGTCTCATCGACAATTGCGTGGGCGCATTACCCTATTTGTATGCAAATTGTGCCCTTATTTCTTAAACGCTTGGTGTTATATTTCTTTGTACATAAATTAAAAATATTATAATTAACATGATAAAGTTTGTTAGTCTTGTTTATAATTAAACGTAGGTGTTTCGTTTTGGGATCATTATAGCGAGATTTATAGGTGTTTTAAAAACTTAATTTGGGCGACTTTATAAGTATTGAAGCATTTATTGATGACTGTTTGCTTGTTTCATCACTAGGCACTGCGGGGTGTAAGATGGAAAAATATTACATTGCTGTACACGATGGCAACACGTGCGTGTTTCAGATTGCTTCCAAATTAAAATTTGTATGAGTAATAGCTTTATGAACAATATTCATGGTTTAAACTACTATAAACTAAGATTACTTTTTTTATGTCAAGAGGTTGACAAACAGGCGTACGGGTCTCCTCATGGCCGCCTATATACATTTGCAATACCAGGGATATTGCCAATATATCGCCGACCTTGAAGAACTCTTTTTACGCCTCTTTTGAAGAACCCCATATCGTAGCGCTGAGGGAAAACCGTAATGGAGAGCTCATTCCACATCTTAATGATCCGTAAGAGAAACGTCCGACTGAAACGTTAACTACTAACTAAAGCTTGACACACACGAAACACATAAACTTGAAAATAATTTTAATCTGACAAAAAAATCTTCATTCTCAATTAAAATGTTCTACGGTGCTGATTCTGTTGTTTACAACTAAACTAATTTTAGTCTCACTATGACTCTTTCTAACAGAAAAGAACGTAAGAAATGTCAAATTAGTCCAATGCTTTTTTTCGATGTAAATTTAGTCGCCATCTATCGCGGTTACGTCTAAATACCTGCATATGAAGATGGCAAAGACTAATTTGACAGCTTTAAATATGTTCTATCCTTTTTCAATAATGTTCGTAAGAAAGAGATGTGATGTGACTAAAATTAGTTTAGCGCGATTTACGACAGAATCGGCACCATTTTAACACTGTTGAGTTATAAATAAAACAAACAAAATAATAAATTATGCTCAGTAATTTCGACGGGCCAGTTGGCGCAGTTGGTTAAGAGTCTGGTAAAGATTCCACCTATTGCGCCGCAGGTCGTGGGTTCGATTCCCGCACAGGACATGCATTTGTGTGCATGAACATGACAGATATTTATTTATTTATTTAATACTAAACTGTCTGACCCGTGTTTTTTATGTATTTACATTGATTTGTCATTCGAAATATAGCACGTGTTTATATGTACTGTGTCAAACGCGTCGTAAAATAATATGTAAGTGGCGAAGATGTGTTGATATTTACGCAACTGCATTCCGAGTTAAAACATTTGTATAACCTAATTGAACATTCAATCATAACAGAAATATTTGTAAATGAACAAAGGGTTTCATAGATTTCCACCAAAAGATCGCATCCAGTGGCTAAAGCCCATCACAGACGTAGCTATAATATTATAATCATAGCATTTCTGTGACTTTACCATAATCTGTAAACTGTTACTGAAATTTATATGATAGCTCAGCATATTAATATTAATGCTATCGACACACTTCAATATTTTCTTCCCGTATATTTGAAGAAATACTATTTTGAAGAAACCTGCATCTTCGTTTTCTTCATCATCATATATTATGTATAATCCTATAGACGTCTACATAGATAAAATCGTAGATAAATCCGCAAAATAATGCTTCCGACAGTATCCTCACCAAAATACTTGGTTAATAAAAGAGCTAGCATAGAGATGGCATTCAATCTTTTACATCTTAAGCAGAAGAAATGAGTACGTGCTAAGGCATTATAATCGGGTAACGGATTCATCCAAGTTCTATATAATTTACCTTCCACAATTAACCCTCAGGTGATTCGAAGGAATAGTTGTCATGGACTTCAAAAACGCAGTCTCCATTCTGAAATTGTTTTGCTAGCTAGATAGATAGTTGAGCTAGCTGAGCGTTAGTTCTCTTCTAGAAGATCAACATGGCAAAGAAGATTTGTTGAAGCGTGTATACTTATAAGCTATCGGCGTGGCAAAGCTCATTAAAACCTAACTAGTTATCCTTTTAGGATAAACGAAGTGTCGCAAATGTCATTAAATTCGACATTTATTATATTTGAACTTTGCAAATTTGGTTTTTGTATATGAATTAGTTGCTGTTTACTAACTTAATTAAATTCAAAAATTCGATTAACTAGTGACTTAGGTTTCTCAATAGTTTTTTGTAAAATTTGTAATGTTCATGAATTAAGATTGATGTTAGTTAATCACTTATCCATGTTACTAAGTGTTTTACAAATTTCAGTGACCAAATTTTATATTCTGAGGAATCGAATTAAATATTATACACCAGGTATACATTTTAAATTAAAATTACAAAACGTGTCGAATCTCAAATTTTACCTTATTGAGATATCAAAGGTGTTCGTAATTTTATTTCATGTGAATTTCTCAAAAATGGAATCATTACGAGCTATCAAAACCTTTTAACAGAGATTTAATTAATATTATTATAACGTGAATATAATGTATATAGTATATCCAACGTCGAGTAGCGTCTTTATATTACGTAGAACAGTGGCTCTCAAAGTTTCAGCCATCCCTCGGACAAAGGGTTTGGTTGGGATCCACGAACGTCGTAACAAATTCTATAATACTAATTTTATGATTAATTACTTTGTTTTATGAACTTTGGACTGACTGTTTTA
The DNA here is from genome assembly GCA_947623365.1 of Achlya flavicornis. Taxonomy (NCBI): domain Eukaryota; kingdom Metazoa; phylum Arthropoda; class Insecta; order Lepidoptera; family Drepanidae; genus Achlya; species Achlya flavicornis. The sequence goes on along the minus strand of OX392477.1, from coordinate 14,973,269 downwards.
CTAATCAACAATCAAGTACAAATCTAGTTTGTTTTAAGGTTGCCAAGAAACATTTAAAAAGGGGATTTTTATTTCAGTACATAATTTAACATATTTAATTTTGCAATAGATTCAGTTACAATAAGACGAAGGGCAATGTACAAAACTTTGAGAGCCCGTGATAAACAGTATGTGGGACATTAAAATTATAAGGAATTTAAAAGAAATTACCGATGGTTCGGCAATCCGCCGGTCATTACCGCTCGAATGTTATCGATGACCCTATAATTTGCACACTTTTCAATAATCGACCGACATACAGGCGTATCGTGAACGTTTATAATAAAAACGTTTAGTTCAATGTGTGATGATAAGCCGCGGAAAAGTTTGAGAATCAACAATGAGCTGTTTTCTCAAAGTATTAAAAAAAAATAGCCTTTATTTTATGAACGCATAAAAATTTCTTATAAGTACTAAAACTACAATCTGGTTTTCTAGAATTTAAAATTGGATATTTAAAATGATGACTCCTCAAATCGAATATTTTCATAGCTGACTGTACAGAAAAAGTAATAGTTACCGTTCGAGAAATCTTCATCACACGTTAAAATGGATTTGAAACTATTTACGAACAGATAAAATGACGGTCAAAAAGTCGTAACTTGGTGAAATTATTTTATACTTTTTGTTGATTGAGTCATAAAATTAAAGTCAGATTTTACGCGAAATTAATAGACTTGTAACGGTTTTCATGAAGTAAACCCAAAAGTTAGGAATTTGTTGCTTTTTTATGTTTGCTATTAAAAGTCATCTAAAATTTTAAGTGAGAGCCTAAGAATTTTAAGGGGCTTTTTAGTATTTTTTTATAAAATAATCCTCCTTCCTTACCTACTTGCAATTAAAAGACAGAAACATTTAATGGAAAAAAAATCAAAAAATAAATTAATAATTTGGGTCATAAAATTAATTCCACAATGATCACCAAAGTGCAATTCAAATTTGTCGATCGAACTAAAAAAACCTTATCTCGAATACGTAACAAGAAATTGAATACGTAATTTCAACTCGCGCGACTCGAGCGGCGCGCGCGCGCTATATTTTAATGACGTTTAATGCGTGCATACGTCATGCATAATTCATTACCATATTGGCGTATGTACCGACCGGGCGTGCGTAAATAAATTACCGTTATGTGTGCTTTCCATTTGGGTATTGTACATAGAAATTATTGTTTTAACGTCTATAGTATGCAAATAATATTTATATTAGAAACCTTGCTAGTTACTGTCGTGGTTGGAGATCTGATGATGTGGTAACATCATGTATAACATCAGATTATGATCGAATTATTCTTAACGCCGGGCTTGTTGGCTTTTTTAGAGTCATCATTATGATGATTATTATTTAAATATATCTTTGCCGTAAATCAAGTATTAAATCCGTTCATTAGTAGGTATTTTAGTTTCGAAATATCTACCTAAGTTAATTTGAAATCGAAAGTCTGATTTTTATCGTTATTCAAAACTATGTTCTAAAAACAAAAGCAATACAGACGATTCCTAAAATACAAAATACCTAAAAAGAACCAGAACAAATGAATAACCACACTTACGTTACATAAAGAGTTCAAAAAAGGCTATAAAATACGAAACCTGCCATCAACCAACATTAAAGTTAACAGTTTCCTTAGCAAGGGACATTTAATATTGAGAATAAATAAAAATATTCCACATAAAGACGTAATAAGATAGCAGATGATTGATCTGATTACTGCGTAGACTTGTTAAAATGGACACAAATGAACCAACAAATTATAGGCCTGATACCAATTCATAGCGATAAAGAGCGTATGGAGTGAGTATGGCTGCTTCTTTTTTGTACACTCATGTATCGTACACGCAGAATATTACAAAACGTGGTGAGTCAATATCATCTTGACAGAGCTGTACAAACCTGGGTCCCATTCATAGATTTTCAAATAGAATTGTACATTATAAATCACCACAGGTCAATCAAAGTCTACGCAGGACAATATTTTACTGCGTATTTCAAGTTTAGAGTAGTACTTTTTTGATACAAAGTAGTTGAGATTGTAGTAAAACACAAGCCTATACTTTTTTGAAGGCATTTTTGGAGTTATTTCTGTATATTCCGGTACTGTTTTAGATACGATTTTTTTATACAAATAAATTCGCTATATATCGCTCGCTCGCTCTATCAGTCTACTGGATCCAGACCGGCAAATTTTTCAATTTTTAGTACCCGATACGAAAACATTATGAAATTGAACACATTTCAGTGTATTACATTCTGACGTATCATACCAATAACTTTTTTTAGATTTAATTAGAACTGGAGTTCAATGCTCGGATTAAAATTTTATTCTATCAAATAACGCTGACAATAACGATATAGACACAATATCAAAACGCTCCAAGAAACGGTACTACCAGAGAAAGTTTTGACGATTTAAAAAAGCTAACAAAAACGATATGAAATTCGCTCCGTAAAATAACAAAGTCATTTCGAATTCGGATCTAAACTCAACTATTCCATATTAAACATCGTTAACGGACTCAACACTTTCTTTTTCTTTTGTATCTGCGTCTAGGTGGACAGGGCGTCACTATGTCGATCATTGTATCGATACTGAATCGAGCGTGATTATATCGAATACGAATTATAGTGACGCTGTAACGGTAGTGAGTTCGTGATTTTCAAACGCTGATTGGGCCTATTGTTGAATATCCGATGTATCAAATAGAGTGCTCATTAAAAAGTTCACGAGACTTGCGGTTTGGTGTGAATCGATTGAGAGAAATGTTGGATTAAGTGAACTGTTATAATTGTGAAACGAGGAAGATTCTATCTACAGCAGGCTTAGTATACTCTCGAAGTAGTAACCGAAACGTGTTCAAAATCAAAACCAAAAAGTCATTTATCAGTTTAGGCCCTGGTAAGGCACTTATGAGCGTTAATTTGGTACATACAGTTGAATTTACCACCGGTTCGGAATACACTTAAACTGAGAAGGGTCCTGCAAGAAATTCAGCAAGGCTTTTTTTTTTGTGGAAGAACTTTCCTTTTTTCCAAATACTTATACAATATATACTGGGTGGAGACTTCGATATGGCATATTTTTGAAACTTATGTTGGGTTAGTCATGCTGAGCAACTTTTACTATGGAACCAATAGCGCATTCTCAAAAAAAAAAAAATTTTTCTTACAAAATGTCAACCTTGCTCGATCATAATGTATGAAAAGTAAAAAATATTTTTTGAGAATTCAGTGTTGGTCCCATAGTAAAAGTTGTTCAGCATGACCAACCCGACATAGGTTTCGAAAATATACCATCTCGAAATCTCCACCTGTTATATTATTATTATGCTTATTCATACAATTGTCACTTAGCCAGGAAGATGCAAGTGCGGAGAGAAGCTACTACAACCATATATTCTTGTCTTCCACGTAATGACTACGTAGGTACATTACATTACGTAGTGATGTATTATCACTTGAAGTGTATAAGGGGTCATAAAACTGTTTACCTTACTTCGCTTCTGAACATACATGGCAATCGTCTTAAGGTATTTATTTCAGAGAATCAATAAAAAGAGCAATCGTATCAAATTGTGTGCAATCAAGCATCAAGAAATGACAATAAAAGTTCTTGCTTCCACGGGTGGCCCAAGTTATCACTCAATACTCGATTATTACGATTCATCGAAATCGACACAACAACGCCCCGAGTTGTAATAAAATCGATTACCTTCGATTATATTTTATAGCTTGCACGAAGCTTGCACGATTTTTGAGCTATAACAACACTTTTTTTGGTAATGAACAAAGTTGAAAAGGAACGAGATCAAAAAAGGAGTGCAGTTAATTTTTATGTTACTAGCTGTCTCGGTCATTTTAAGAGGATATGCTGGTGGCGTTTTTTCCATACAAACGTAATCCTCAGTTTCCTCTCTGGATAATGACACTAGCAATGATTATTCTACCATAAAATCTGTAGGTACCACTGTATGTCCCTCGGTTGTGTTTTTCTCCATAAATTAATTATTATAAGAATTAGGAGCCTTCTAAAATCACAAAAACTTACCATTTTTAACGCCATTATCAGACGTCCAGCGAACAAATTTGAGGAATATAAAACAACAAAGGAAACCCGACAGATATAGCCAAAGCCCTTCTTAATATGATTCTTGTATTTTTTTAAATCGATCCTGTTTTGTTGGAGAAAACCGGGGATTACGAAATAGCGATTTCGTCACATTTAAAATTGTGTCCAAGCTGTAGTTGTCTCTATCGCCCTCGGGCGGGATAGTTCGGCCATAGCGCGACAGCAATAGATATGTTAAAAACCTATTTTCCAAATTTCTTGCAGCCATAAAATTGACAGAATTAATAAGGAAGAACTCATTATAAGGAAGACCACATATTTCACGCAACATAAAATTATCAATCATAACTCTTTTAATCACATTAATATATATTATATAAATTTTAATATTATAAATTTTATAAAAAATAATTCAGGCCTCCAAACGAAGTTATTTGCTGACAAACTCCCTGTTATTAATACAACATAAAATATATAAATTTTATGTTAATTCTAAACATTAATCAAAGATTTTGTTGAAACAAAATAGTTTAATTCAATATTTATAAGAGAATTCCTAATTATGAACTCGTTATTATTATTCAGTCATTTCCTAAGTTTCACAAGCATATTAATTCTGATTGGAGTTTATGATTTAAATGTTGAAAATACAAGTTTTCGTCGAGTTCGCCATTGATAGTTGGTCACTGCTAATTTTAAATTTTAATATAATTTGTGGTATAAAAATTCATTCATAAAAATCCAATGAGAAGATTGAAGCTATAAAAACATGAAAGTTTAAATCAAATAGTCAGCAACTACATTTATCAAAACAAGCATTGGACTAATTTGACAGGACTAAATTTCTTATATCCTTTTCTTATGTTCTTTGTTAGAAAGAGATATAGTGAGATTAAAATTAGTTTAGTTGTAAACAACAGAATCAGGGGGCCTACCACAAGCTCTTAAAACAAGGTTAAAATAACCTTATTTTGCGTTTTCGTACCATGACATCCTTAAAAATAAGCTTATTATAGGCATAATACAATATTGTTTTGTTAGCAGGTTTGATGACGTCACCTCTAATCGTTCATTCAAATCGTACCATGATGTGTCTTTTGACAACTAGCATTATGGTTTTTATGTCAATTGCATATATTAATCAAAATATAACATTATATACGCGACGAATTATCCAAATTTATGATAAAAATATCTATTATTATACTGATATAAAGTCAGTAGATCGTATTTATTTAACTTATCGAATTAATTGTGTATCTCTAGCCTTCTAGCTTTTGCCATCTAGCATTTCAAGATGGCAAATGAATATGAACTATTTGTGTTTTTGGAAGCAAATACCAAAGAAGCCAATAATAGATACACGAAAGCGACGTGGTATGCATCTATGCTACGTGAGGAATCAACACTTTCGCATGCAATGGACCAAAATGCCATTTGCTATCGAAACCATACGACCGTATGGGTTTGAAGCTCACCGAGTCGCTCGCATATTGTCACCAAAATAATCGAGGCCTCGGGCGGGGAGCTTTTTCCGCCAACGCATTAGCTTGGCTAGTCTGTTGGAAAACTTGCCGATAATCTACGGCAGCCTAGAGGAAAATTTATATACGAGTAGTACGGCAGCCTAGAGGAAAATGTATATACGCTAGATTGTATTTCATTTATTGGTTGTAAATATTTAATATCGTATAGATTAAGCTTTACTGTGATTGTACTGTATTCATAAACGTTTATATACCTAAATACACATAATGTTTCATTGTATGACCTGCAACTACAGTAGCATTCCTGACAAAAGGTAATAAATAAAAATATGTGTTGATTCCTGTGGTAAATTCTTTATTCATATAATTTAAAGACAATAGGTACCTGCCTAGACTATAGGTATTAAGACTGAAGTGCCATACATAAATATAAACCTACCTAGGTATATATTTATGTATGAACTTTGTCTCAGTTTTTGTAATGACCAAGAAGTGCTCCATTGCTTTGCTAGTTGAGGATTAGGTACCTATTTCTCTCCAGCACATTTCTTAGAGTAGTTACTTTGAATTCCGGCGAATTCTTCACTGCAAAATGAATAAAATAATACTTGAATTACTTCTGTTTGTAACCATGCCATATTAAATATCATTCACTGAATATCACTATTGAACGGCGGCCCCTTGCCTTGTTTTCATATTGACCTAAGTAATATTAATTCAAGTAATATAAAAGTCGATATACATAAAATTAATATTTGTATTATTTCAAAATATGTAGTGCAACAGGGCACATTGAGTTTCAAAATTCGTGCTTCACAATTGACAAGTATTTTTTTTTGTCCCGTTCCATCCTATAGGGCCATCATCTTCTCTCACAAAATAACCTTATTGCCAGACTGTTTTGTTTTCACCTTATAATAATATTACTTTGATTCGTACCATGAGCTCAATCGTTCAACATTGATATAACATTGCTAAGTGCCGAGAAAGAATGAATGATTTGTAAGAATTTGTCTATGGCTTGCTACAACCTGATAAAAGATAAAAAGAAATAACGATATATTAACTGTATAATGCCATTTCTTTCACACGTTGGACCGAAATCATTTGAGATTCTTCATCTTTTAGCAAAGTATTAAATTAAACTAATTGTAAAGTGTAAGTAACTAAAAGAATAAAATATTTTCGAGTAATTTCTATAAAATGCATACAAATATTTTAAAATGTTATTATGAAGAGTAAGGAAATTAATTGAAAAAATATATAGACTGCCGACTCTAGATTATCAAATGAAATGAATCGGAACAAAATATTTACCTGTCATTCTTGTCATACTCAAATGTCTAATAAAGATATCCAAGATATTTAGTTAAATATATTTGTTTATGTAATTTAATAACAAACAAAGTGCAATCAATATGGAAACATCTTAATAGTATATTCGACAGTAATATTCAGTGCATGAAATTTAAGATGTCATGGTTATAAACATTTGTAAGTTGCACAAATGTTGCAATTCATTTTGTAGAGTTGTAGCCGAAGAGTTCGCCAGAGATCCAGTCAGCAGGTAGAAATGGTTAAATACAAACAGACCAAAAATACCGCCTTCAATCGATATCTACAAGCGAAGGAGTACTCTCAAAAAAGTGTACGTAGATATGGAGAGGCTGGTCTAAAGTGAAGTCTAAGAACCTATAAACGCTGAAATAAAGTTTGAATCTGTATCTGCAAGATTGTTTGATGCCATACTTATATTGTGTATAATTATCTTACTCTCATTAAACTTATGTGAATAAAGAATGTAGGCACATAATAATTTCGTGTTTTTATTCATTGTGTTATTGACGGGAATCCTACTGTAGTTGCAGGTATTGGAATTAAACATATTAAACCTTATTACAAAACATGGTTTAAAGGAAAACCAGGTTTTAAAATAGCCTCGTCCCTTTTTATTATATGACGTTAGAAAGCGACCAAATGACAGTAAAACCTGGCTTTACTTTAAACCATGTTTTGTAATAAGGGGGATAATGTGTATGTAGGTATATAAATATTTGCCGCTGTTATCGATCATCGACAAGGTTCCAGGTTCAAGCTCGTTATTGGCAGTGTTTCCTCTTTGGATAGCCAAGCTAATGCGTTGTCACAAAAAGCTCCCCAACAACCGGTTTGCCGAGGTTTTGATGATAATGTGTGAGCAAATCAGCGAGCTTCAGACCCCCACGGTTCTATCCACAGCCACAAAGGCTACAGAAAGTTAGGTCCAATGGATGTGTATTTTAGAATTTCCCGCACGGTTACATCTGCTCTGCAACAGTATAGCAGATTGTTGTGAGTTGAGTTTTCAATACAAATATATAATACTTAATTAATATTTTACTACATTAGATGGTTAAAATGATTATCTTTATAGATTATTATAAGTCTGTCGTCTGTCCGTCTGTTGACAATAATATATTCCATCCAGGCTAATGTAGGTTACGACCAATTTTAGAAAATTTGCCAGAGAATCTAGGTAGTTTGGATTCCAGGAACACAGGGACTACTCTGTGTACTAACACTGCAGGAAAGTTAACTTTATGGATTAATCTGGGGTTATTCGATGTACGTTGGTTATAATGAAAACAGGATATTAATAGTGGGTAGGTACCTAAATGAAAAGTCACTAAATATATAAACACGCTATTTAAAGCTCCGCTTCATCTAAATAAATCTAAGGCTAAGGGTCGAGGGATCGATATTACTAACGTAGATGCATAGTTGTGTAGTGAACGACAAGTGCAATTAAAAACTTTATAAACAATCGGTTATATTATTTTGGGATGATACCTAATCTCGCAATCCCGATATATTCATTCTATAAGTAAATAAATTCGATATAATTACTTTATATGACACTATAATAGATTTTTATAACATAAATTTGGAAAACAATGTTATTTTCAGCTTGTAAATACAACGTATATAAGATTGCTAAATTTGACATTAAAACAATAATGTTAATTGTCAAAAGCTTATAAAAAATAGCTCATGGTACGAATTGAATGAACCATTATGGTAAATAAACAAGGTTGTTTTCATGCATAAAATAAGCTTGTTTTAGGGACATCATGGTACGAAAAGAAGAATAAGGTTGTTTGAAAGAGCGAGAGAGTATGGATGAGTGACAGAGATGAGAATTGTTAAGAGAGAGAAAGTTGCTTAGGCCCATAGCGTTATTTCTTTTCATCTTTAATGAGCCCATAGACAAATTCTCAAAAATCATTCGTTCTTAGCAGGAATATAACAATCATATAACAATAGTGTTTGGTAGAGGTCATGGTACGAATATAAATAAGGTTATTATATGCTGGAAACAAAACAGTATTGCAATAAGGTTGTTTTGTAAAAGATGGGGGTAGGCCCCCAAGACCATTGTGTTTCATGTTCAGAATACATTCTGCTTTTCACACCTCAACTCCTCACCGTAGTCGCTTGTTACATATTTTTAATGAGAAAAGTGGATAAATAAATATGTGGTACCCTCGTTATCAATCGCGTATCGGCTTATAATTCGTATGCCTGTTCTGTCGATGTTATTTCATAATTGTTTATTGAATCGAAGTCATCGTTCTTTAGAGTTAATTCCTTCAAAATACAATACTTTTCGAAGGTATGATGTACCTGAAGATGGTAAACCCAAAGCGAAGGAATCAATGCGGTTGTCTGAATGCATCAGTAAGTGCTTGGCGACAGATTTTCAACTCAAGTGTGGTAGCCACCCAGGCGGGTACTACAAAGTACCCTACCACCGTGCTATGGTTTCCTCACGATGTTTTCCTTTGCCGAAAACTCAAGTATGGATTCGAACCCATGACCTTTACCACAACGCTAATACCACTGAGTCATCATCACCTTATATCTCAATATAGTTTAATACCTCAAAAACCGGCCAAGTGCGAGTTGGTCTCAAACACTGAAGGTTCTGTACAATATCAACTACGTCAAAGTTTCATTTTTATTATTTGCTGTTATAGCGGCAATAGAAATACATATTCTGTGAAAATTTCAGCTGTCTAGCTATTACGGTTCATGAGATACAGCCCACTGACAGACAGACGGACGGACAGCGGAGGCTTAATAATAGAGTCCCGCTTGGCACCCTTTGAAACCCTAAAAAGTACTCTATTATTACTCTATCTGGCACAATAGAGATATTGATAAGTCATATTTTTTAACCAATTACTTGTTATGCTAAATGATGAGCTACCGAACGACATTCTTATACTCCTAAAGTAAAGATATTTTTTTTTACAATAGCATTTTATTTACTTAAGCACATAAAAAGTGCGATAAATCAGCATTACGTTGACGGTAATATAAAGTTTATGTGGACAAAATTAACCTAGATCATACAACAAGTGGATGGCGAATCTTCAATTGACCTCTAGCCTTAGATACGCAAAAAACCTATTAACATTCCAGTCACACACACATCTATGTTGTTGCAACATGTAAAACTTAGGTTGATACTATATAAAGGGAGCGTTGCGATACAAATGGGAGCGCTATTTGAAGCTACTTTTTTTCAGTTCCTTCTAGTTTATAAGATTTTTTTGTTTATCTCTGATGCTTATTTTCACGAATCAAAATTATAAAAGATGCCTTACGCGTATTAAGTTAGACATTGGTTAGTGAAAATGAGTATGACTCTTCTAAGTTAAGCTGAAACTTTGACTAAACCATTACACTCACTAAAGTCTCAGAAGAGTGAAAAGAGACTGGCATTCAGTGATGTTTGAGCTAGGTTTGCGTTTGGCTTTAGTCTTATTGGCTTTAAAAATATATAATTTTCACGTTTAGATATATACATTGAAGAATGATTTTCTTTCCTTATTAACTTTTTTCTACAATCAATCAGATTCTCCAAATAATCCTTATATCTGTTGCTTTACCATAACCAATAATTAAGCAATTAATTTCGTTTTCTTAGCAGTTTCTGCATAACGCATAAAAATTAATTGCGCCGCACATGAATCTACATGTTCATATATTTACGGGCAAAATATTCAAATGTAGCGTAACCTTTTAACCCAGTACACAGCGTGGCGACGGCGAGGCGACGGGTTACGTCAATTTGCGGATTCTTTCAAATGTGAACCTGGTATATGTTGGATAGGTCATAACATAAATAAAGACACGTCAAAGTCTAATTGGAATATTATTTCGAATTACTATTTTAGATATAAACGCTTTATAATTATTGTTTATGGTGCTGATTGGTAAATTAAAATTGGAAATCAAATTTTAATAGCCAATCAGTGCGCTGGGAGAGTTTTCTTAAACAAGTACATAATGTGAATAATGTTAATAATAGTATAAGAAGTTGTTTTATAATCATTTTATATTATTTTACTAAATAATTGGTACTAATTCACTAAAAGTTCAAGGAAATGCGATTTGATTCTGCACTCGAGAAACCACAGAGATTGACTTTTGAAGTGATAAAATCGAGTGAATAATCGAGGTAATGCGTGGGTCGTGGGTTCAAATAAGCTATTATTTTGCTAATCTGTCGAAAGATAATCATTAAAGTCCTCATAATTTTGTATAACTTTATATTATATAAGCTTTGCTATAATTTAATATGATAAATATGTCTAGATTTGAAAGGGTACCTCTTTAATATTCGTTTCATAGGAAAGCTTCAATCAAGGTGCTTCTATTTATTTATTTAATCTATGCAGGTGTTTAATAGCTATTCACATAATAGGTATTTTATTTATGTTTTTTAACATCAAAAGCTTATCAACTTACATATAAGGATTTAACGTACTAATTTAAATTCTACAGAAAAATAAAAATAAAACTACATATAGTACTCTGGAGATTTAAACGCAGCTTATCAATGTGAAAATCGTCCATGTGAGAGTTGAACCTCGCTTCATGGTTCAGTACATAGCTTACAAACTACATTAGAAACCGGTGTTTTCTGTTTTCAAGGACAATATTTTCCGCTACAATGTCAGCTAAGTATCGCGTTCGCATATGTGGTGGAAACACAGCATAAGCTAGGAAGACATATATAGAAGATGATATTGGATAAGACGTCATGACCATTGAATTGTAAAATGAGATTAGGTAGAAAGTCTATGGGAATTTAGAACTGGACTTTCAAAGACTTTGGCAATACCACTGTAATGCAATGGAGATAAAGTTCCAAATCGTATGCTGCCCAATCTTACCGCCACACCCCTCAGCAGCCGCTCCTTAAATGAGCAGCAACATACGCAACTTCTTTACAGGGTTATGTATAATAGATAGTTGTAATGTTAATTAAATAATCCTTAAAGAATAGAACTTCTTGTCCACATGTTCCTTCTAGTTCTTGACTGTTCCATGGTTGCTAGCGTGGTGTGCCCCGGCGCAGATTTATTACCGGTAACGCAGCAGGTGATGGGATTGCCACTTGCGGTGCGTTGCGCGAGAATGCGCCTGTGGCGTGCGCATGCGCATTGCGCACCATACTTTAGCATCCACTCGCATTGGCAAATTAAGTTTAATGTTTTTATTGCAATGCCGGTAAAGATTTGTTGCAGGACCTGGTTTTAGTAATTAGATCAACTTTTAAGTTAATGATAGGCGGCCTTGCTCATGACATGATATTTAACTAAATCACTTTCTCATTTTACTGTCACTGTCAACCAACGTGACGATTTTTGTGAGAATTTTTATTCAGTATATTGGTTATAGCGTTTTATGAGTAAAGCCGAGGATTTAGTAAAGTTATCAAATAATTTGCATTTTTTGATGTGTATTTTACCTTCCTACACGGATAAAAATAGATGAGAAAATATATTTGATTTCTTGAAGATTCTGAAAAAGATAAAGGCATCATTTAAAAGAGTCGACAAAGATACACAATATGAAATAATTTACTCAGCAATGTCAACGACCAATTAAATAATAAACCAAATCATTGAAGAAGGTGCCCCAAATTAATCCTCCATCTCGATGCTAAACAAAATAACGCCGTCGCCACACGGCGCATTTCTAGCCATATAAATAAAGCTAGGTGTGACGCGAGAGCGCAAACTCGCGCTCCTAATAAACTACTGTGGGTACGCAAGATATTTAATGCCTGGGAACCTGACGATTATCTGACGAGAGTGTTACGAGGAACGCTATGAACATGGATTGGTATTGTGAGGCTTTGAGCTTTTATAGTTTTGCATATGTCAAGAAATTTTGAAATGTCAAGGTTAGTGATGCACAGAGAATTATACGAAGTCTTTCAAATGACTTGATCGTGGTTTATTTGGGGATGTTATAAATTGGATTTTACATATTGATGTTGTAGAATATTTTCCTGCTGCGCATGTTACAGATTTCATTTTAGTCTTGATTCAAATAGAAATCCTAGAGATTTTCAAATGTTTTCAAAAAGCATAAGGTTTAGAGTAGCATACTCATACGAAAGTATTAACTATAAGCCGTGGAATTAAAAGTCAGTCACTAATAATAACTATCTCAAATGCACCACTTACTAAGGTTTAATTCACAAAATTAATACAATTACCTAGATCATTACCTGAACCGTTCGTACCGCGCAATATTTCAAACATAATTTAGAACAAAATGAGTGGGTAACGCGATCAGAGGCGCGTGCGCGGGCATTTCACGCGCCGTCAGCCATGACACAATGTTGAGACACGGTGTTGGTTGGCTTGCTTGATCATAGATCGAAGCAATTAATTAAGATAGAGTTTGAAATCAGGTTCAGTATTAATATGACGAGTAACATAATTCAAAGGAGATTGATAGAATGTGAGGAGTTTATTCAAATTTTTTTAGGAAGCAGTTAAGGTCACAGGTAAATAATTACTTTTAAGCCTACCAAGCGTAAATTCATTAATTACGTAGGTTCATTATTCATAATTTAACGACGCTGGCTAATGTAAAAAAAAACATATATAAAGTCTGTTAACCAAACGATAGAAGTTAAATCATATCAAAATATTTTAATGAAATAACAGCTAAAGTTAATGAAACCAGACTAAAGTCTTGTTATTGTACCTATCGATACAGTGACACCGAATTTAAGATCGTTGATCTAAACGATTTGTTAACAATTCAACAATGTTCAGATAACAATTCAGATATTTAACATAACAAGTAAATCACAATAAAATAACTTTCCAAAAAGGCAAAATTATCGAACAAATTTATTGATACAAGTGAGAGTTCACGCGGGTGGTCCCATTAACATGAAAAGACTGCCTTACTTGTCTAAGGCTCGTTTACATATTCCACTTGACTCGCGCATAAATTGTCATTACGGTAATCATTCGATACATTCTATCGATAACTGCGCTCACTTCAATCGATTCGTCGATTTCAATCCACGGCTGGACGCCTCCAAATGGGCGCGCATTTTAGAATCTATTTATACATAATTTACGTTGATTCTTTTCTTCGGTGCCGTGAAAAAAACGTGTCACCCTTTACGTATTTTATTCGATACTTTATTGAGCTTTATCGGTTTACAGCCATAAATAACATTTAGATGATGATCGGTATGCCCCATCTTGCAATGCTTGTATCGATTGAACATACATAGTCGATTACGGCGCATGGTTGGCAGCAATTTATTTCTATATGCCATTGCTTGACATGCCTTTTTAATCTAATATTCTAATAAGTGGGATTTACTTCTTAAAATTTACCTCTCCAAGATTTTTCGATGCTCTCACGATGATAGAATTTGGATAAACCTTAGTATATTTCTTTGGATTAAGGATTTGTAATCCTCTTTGTTATTATCAGGTTTGATTGATTTTTTATCGAGCTTTCATCAGATTAATATAGAAACTATTAATTATAAGTATAAGCTTATATAATTTTATAAAATTATGAACACAATTACATTTATAATACGCAGACTTGTTTCATCAATAGAATTATTATTTACCGCTTTTCTATAAAACTCATAAGCAAAGTAACCAAGACAATTTGTAACAATAAAGATCATCGATACAACAAAAATAAGCCGTAAACTAAAGAGAATTGATACATAGAAACCCACGCCAACTTCGACATCTATTGCTCGCACAAACTAGATCTCAATAACAAACTGGAAATTCAATGTGAGCATGCGATTCCTGAATATGATGCAGACCGTTTGCACGGACATATCGAGACAAACATTATCGTTAATAATGAAAACAAATAGCACAAGCACAAAAAAGAAGTATCTGATATAACGCTATAGCGCTGCAAAATAGAAAATTTCGATTAAACCCCAGTAATAAAAGGCAAGCGAATAGCAAGTACATTGACCTAATAATCTACTTTAACTTACATAATATCATCGTATAGGGAATAACAAGTGAAGTTTATATATTTGCACCGCGTTCTCTGCCGTCACCGCGTTCTTTAATTATCACACCTTCGATATCTGCTGGAGGAATTTCAACTTTATGATCATCGATATTGATTACTTTATCGATCGCAAGTATTTTAGCTTGAGATGTTTCGGTTTTATCGACAAAAACTCCATTTAAATGGTGGCGTTTACTCGGTTTTGTCTTTTGAATCATCAATGTGTTCGTATGAACGTAAACCGCGTATTAAGTCGATGGAGTGTGTTCTAGTACTAGACGGGATCATAATGTAAATGTACGTGTGATGTGTATGCTAAATAAGGCTATTTTTGGTAAACAAACAACACGTTTTTTACCTCTAAAGTTCTCATTATTTTACGTTCATTATTTATATAGTTATCCTGCTTTCTCAATTCATTTTAGTTATTAGTCGTTTTGGTTTTACATACATTTAAATCGTACATTCCAGATATTATGCCAAAGACAGATACAGACGTAAGACCAAAAATTTAATATACCTTCTTTGAATTTTAATCGATGGATAAATTGAAATGTGTTACATGTTTCGCTTATCTCACTTGGAAAGGGTGATTATAGCTCCTTATTATAAATCATCAATTTAAATTACCATTCACTAAACAGATTTACAATATGATGACATTGATCTCAATAATCTGGAAAATTCCATGCATGACTTCATTGTCAACTCGTCCACATCCCGAATCAATTTCGAATGAATGTCTCGCTTTGCACAATCGAATGAATCGATTAAAAATCCGATCACACAATCTATTGTTTATTCGATAACATTCATCCTCTGTTTATTGGCACTAAAGCTTTGACATTGTTGGAAGCAAATTTAGTTAAATGGCACTTGTTAAGTTCTAGACTCTACATAATCCCAAAATAGAGTGTTTTCTTAGTCTGTTCTCAATTAGTTGGGCATTTGGATCTATTGCCTTCCAATTTTATACCGCCCACACTATTGTTTGCCATATCTAGCCAATTACTGCCAGCTTTCTCAAGTGTTATAACGAGATACAAGGCCTATTAGAAAGGATATACCAAATAACTTCAAAAGTATATTGACAGATTCCTATAAGCAAAAGGAGTTATCTCTTTAAATAACAAGATATATTTGTCAATTAAAATTAGAAGAAAATCTATGTAATTATATTTAGCTCATGAAATAAAACTCCATAAAGTGTTCAAGATTATTTTTCTACAACCGTCAAGTCAAATCATTTGCAACGCAAACACTTAACATTCAAATTCACATGCAATCACTTGAAAAATCGTTTACAATCAATAATCGTCTTTAACTCGTCGGAATAAGTGTTTTGACACGTATCAATTTAGATAAGCGGGCATAGGATTGATCCTTGTTTGTTCGCATCGGGAAAGCTGCGCGCGAGCCGCTTACAAATTGCAACGGCTGCGCACGCGCTGCTATAGGGTTGGCACAGCATGCTAATTTTGTGCAAACTCGATTTGTAATGTGAATATTTGATTATTTTATTCTTTGTTATAAAAGGAGGTATTGCTATTTTAGTTAAATCTATTAATGATTATATTTCATATTTTAAATATTGCATTCAATATTGTATGGCATAGAGGGGTCATATTTATTTGTTTCAAAAATGTAATTAATCAAGAAACGATAATTTCCGAAATCATACTTTAATGTATGGTATATTGTATACCTGGTGTGTGGTGTGTAAGTGTAAGTACTATAGCGTGATCTTAAAACCTGGGTTTTACAAGACTTTACTTAAACCTTATTTTGTAATAAGCGTATGACACCAGTAAAAACAAATTACACCTATATAATTGAACGTCAAAAGGTTAACAACGAGTCTATAAATAAAGCGAACCATACCAATTAATTCTCTTTTAACCTTCGATTTAATTTCCACAATCGAGACACATTTGAATGAAAATTAGTCTAATATAAATGCAATGCCAACCCTAGGAACAAGCATATTGATGGATATATTGCCATCCAATGGCTTTCAACTTTGCCGACGTCACACATTCGCCTATTCGCAACCCGCATTGTATTTTAATTTCTACCGTGCTGAGAATCAACAATATACTATTTAACTTTGTAATTGGATTAAAGACCTTATGTCTTTGCAATAAAACTGAGCAGGAGCGGTGTGTGTAAGAGTTTTTGCACACTGGCGCTGCGGTATCGATGTGTCGGAAACGCGACAAATCAATCTAAACTTTTCTTTGGAGAATTGTCTGAGGCTGAGTTTCCCTCTTTGGCCGTGTATCAACTCCATCTATTTACTTTCCTGCTTTTGTCTCGAATACATAAATCTGTGCCAAGTGATACTTGAAAAACATTGATTTATACAAAGCTAAAGATCATGCCTGCAAATCGCTGTTTTATGTTACGTATTATCTATAACGTTATTCTATAAATAAGCTAAGCGACGTGAGAAAGCTGCCATTATTATAAATAGTATCAAAGATAGACCATCGAATTTTGATCCATTGCTCTATTTTTTCATTAAAATGACAGATAATAATAATATGAAGGAATTGGTTTCATAATAAGACCATCCAAAAATATGAGAATCAATAGAATAATTACTTAACTCATTACTTTTCTATAATTTTCTTTTTTTTTTTTATTATAAATGGCGCCTAAGCGTTTCCGCCACATAAAAACGACGCGTTAGTACAGATGTGCGTATAAAATGTATACTGAAGATGGATTGACAGAACTTAAATTTTATTGGTTGATAGAACGGTTTTATACATTGATGTATGGTACTGATTTTGTGATTGTGATTGTCAATCTGTCAAGCTGCAGTGAATTTATAGAGTAATTGTTTCCTAAGCTTACCTAGCTTGTGCTTGAGGCATGAAAATCACAGCTACTGTAAAAGGATTATTTCAGGGTGATTTCAAATACTCATAGTCAAAAGTATGATTGGCGTGTATCATTTAGCTCTTGGTTTTATCCATAGACTTAGAATATTATAGAGTTTCCGTATAGATGCATTCACAGATATATCGTTTACTAGTGAAATTACAGTCAGATAAAATGTCGATACGGATTCCATGTCATTTGTTCTTGGTAAAAGTAGGGTTAAAAACGAGAAATTGGCATTAATTATATGTATTTTAGTCGTTCAAACTATGTACGAGCATTTCGTTTCATGGCATTTAGACCGTACCTGTGCTCACAGACTGGACTCTCGTAAAGTAGCTCTATAATATTCTAGCTCTATGGTTTTATCATTAGCTATGTATGTGACGATATATCGGTAAAAGTGACGTCATGAGCACCAGACGGTATGTTCCGGCAGATACATTCGAGAGCCTACTTCTTTGTGGGCATACATATACCATGATAGTAGAAATATAAACTCAATTCATTATGCCAATGAGTATTGTTTGCTTTGGTGAAGCTACAGATTAATGCTTCTGTGACATGCTCCTGTAACTGCTTTAGATGGTTCTACTCGGTTACCTTATCTCAACGGCTTAAAGTGTTCTTTATTGTTTTTAGGGTTCCGTCACTTTGTTGTCCTTCTGTCTAAACCCTCTTTCTCAGGAACGCGTGGAGGTATCAAGCTGAAAATAATATCAAATACTCAATTTCGCAATCCCTTGGAGCAGCGAAAAAATAAAACTATCTTAGTTAACGTAAAAAAAGATACGGCCGCATTATGCCGCATATTTTGACGATCGCAAGAGAATCAAAACCTATAGGGTACTTCCCGTTGACCTTGAATTATCAAATTTGTTAAGAAGTAAGGTACAAGGCACAAGTAAAGGAAGAAATCGGAAAACCGTAAATTTGTAGTTACATTACATTTACAGAATTGTTGACGATCCCGAGCTCACAAGCGGTTTAGAGCCCCTCAGTCTGAGGAGAGACTTTGCCTCCTTATGTGTGTTCTACCGCTTGTACAACGGAGAGTGTTCTAAGGAATTGTTCGACTTATTGCCCACGGCTACCTTCCACCTTCGCAACTCACGCCATCGACGGGGAATCCATCCTCACACATTGAAACCAGAATTGTTTCGAACTGTGCGGGCTCAGAGGAGCTTTCTTCCGCGGACGCTCAGGTTGTGGAATGAGCTCCCCGCCGTGGTTTTCCCAATGGAGTACAGCATGGGGTTCTTCAAAAAGGGCGTGAAGAGATTTCTTCAGGGTCGGCAACGCGCGAGTGATACCCCCGGTGTTGCAAGCGTCCATAGGCTACGGTAACTGCTTACCATCAGGCGGGCCGTATGCTTGTTTGCCACCTTAGTGGTATAAAAAAAAAAAAAAACATTACAAAAAAATATATAATAAAAAAGGGAAAAAACCTTTGTGACTCGATTCCTGTGATGAACTATTTACATTCCTACAAGTCTGTACGGAACACTCGGTGCGCGAGTCTGCCTCGTACTTGACCGGTATTTTTAAATAATGTTGACAAGGTACAAGGCAATAACTATGCAAGTTCGATGTAAAAACATTAACTAACAGCATGTACATTCAAGGCAAAAAGCTGGAACTATCTGATTTTACATTTCACGAGCGTCTCCCGTTTGGTATCGTAACCTGACGCCCGGGTACTTGGAATTATCTAGAGGTGATATTTTATTTTACTTATAAATGATTATTTAGTACAAGTATTTCATATAATGCAGCCAACTGACCTAAAAGAAGTATCAAAGGGTGATTATTGACTCCATATCCATGACATAGTAGTTATATAAATCTCTTACCATAATTACTTTAACAAAAAATAAAACACAGTGGTCAGTATTTCATAATATGAAGTAACATGTCCAGATTTATACTTCTCTAATTTGAGCATAATAAAGATTTATAACGGCTCTATATTTATCCACACCCGTTGATCACAGATTAAATCATCTACCAGAAACGACGGTAACTTGAACATTAAATTTGTCAAATAAGATCGCTTATCCTTTGGCAAACTAATGATTCATTAAACACCTTCCCCCTTACTCATAAAGCGCTACTTAACTAATATACTGTTTAAAGGGTCACGTAAATAATGTCACATTATTTGACAATGACAATAGAGTGACTTTATTTACGTGACCCTTTAAACAGTATATTAGTTAAATAACGTTTTATGAATAAGGGGGCTTATCTCAGTTTTAAATGTCAATTTTGTTTGTGCTTACTGTTTACTTTGAAGTGAATTTTAATTAAGGTTTTTTTATATCTACTATAGAGTTAGAATAAAGAGTGACTGTACTAGAGTAGGTATGTCGTGAGCATGGGTATGTGCAACGCTGCCTTCAAACAAACTGCGCGTTTTTAGTTTGAACGACTAAATAATTAATGCCATTGGCCCTGATTCTTTTGTTTAATTTTAGTCTCACTATATCTCTTTCTAACAGAGAACATAAGAAATGCAGTCCTGTCAAATTAGTCCAATGTTTGTTTTCAATACTTTAGTCGCCATCTATCGCGGTTATGTCTAAATACCGGCAAAGACTAATTTGACAGCTTTAAATATGTTCTATCCTTTTTCAATAATGTTCGCAAGAAAGAGATGAGATGTGACTAAAATTAGTTTAGTGCGATTTACAAAAGAATCGGCACCAATTCGATAGTTTTATCGAGAACAAATGAGAAGGAACTCATATCGAATGTTATTCTGAGAGTAAATCAATAGTTGTCTCTATATATATAGAAAGATATCGTCTTTATATAGATAAAGACTGCTTACGCTTCCGAATTTCGAAGGAATCTTCCGAATATACTGGTAGTGATAGAGGTTTAATGACATATTTCAACTAGTGTAACTAAATTGGTCCGAACTGCAACATACCACACTTTTGACAGCTCCACGCCATTAATATCCAAAATCACCTTTGTTAAGCCCATCACAGACGCAGCTTTAATATATATTAATATGCCGAGCTATAATATAAACAGTATAAGAAAAGTACAGTGTACTAAGATTAGTATTGAAAATATATCGTAATATGCCTTGCTATGGATTATATTAATATATACTATAGCGGCGTCTGTGATGGGCTTTATATATCCAGCATTACTATCATGCTTTAACGATATACAAGAACAAAATCAAGAATACACATATTTTTTCAAATTCTCCGCTACACCCAACATTGTAACTTGCTAAAATCCTGCATCACAACTATATGACCACATAACAGATCATTACATCCAGTCAAGTGGTCTTAGCGGTCATTAGTTAGATAAACAAACTTATGGTTGTGCTAACAATTCTCTATATGATCGCCATGTTTGCACCTTGGCTCGGCACTTAAGCGAACCGTTATACTGTTTTGAATACATTCTTTGCACGCAGTAAAAAGCGCTTTAAGAGTATGTAATCCTATTTATTTCATAGAAAAGCTATGTATAAACAAAGGTCTACATGCTCTAACAACTAAATAACGCTCGTGGTGTAGCATGATTAGCTGTTCTTAATTTATCGCCAAATACAAATTCAAATTCAATAAGTAGTTATTCAATTTAGGCCCTGATAAGGCACTTGTGAACGTTAACAAATGACTCTACACCGGTTCCAAATACAACTTGAACTGAGAAGACTCCGGCAAGAAGCTCAGCAAGTCTTTTTTTTGTGTGTAGAAGTATTACAATTTACAAAATAAATATAACAATAGCCTGCGAAGCGAACAATTCATACAAAATTTCAAATGCATTCTTGTCATCTACAAAATCAAAAACTTTGTCGTACCCTTTCTTGCATAACGTCTGTTTTACTATCTTTTTGAATCTATCTACCTCTTGGATTTCTTTGGGTACCTTATTATAGAAATGTATACATTGAACCTTGAAAGAGTGAAGGACTTTGCTGAGCCGAGTTAAAGGTATAGAAAGGCAAAGTTAAGCTACCACTGGTGAGGTTACCTGGATGGGTGACCGCTTAGTGGTATTTCAACTCAAACGTTTTCCATGCTTCGGAAGGCACGTAAAGCCGTTAGTCCTGGTTGGAGGCCTAGGCGGTTTGAAACTTCCAACAGTAGGTCGACCACTAGCCGTATAGGTATCTCCACCAATCCGTATTTGCCCATTCCCTTTCACCCTCATTTGTGAAAGGAGGCATATGCTCAGCAGTGGCATATTATAGGCTGGTGATGATGATGACTGCATGGAGGCTCATATCATGGAATCCAAGAATGTATGCTGTAGTAGCTTTTCTTTGCACTTGCATCCACCTTTGCTAAATGATAAAATGTAAAATAGTTGTGTATTACGAACCGGGGGTTAAGCCAATTTGTACCTAACATTTATGTCTTAAATGAGTTTTTTCTTTGAAAAGTAGGGAAGTGGTATAAGGACATACTATTATTGACAGCAATGACTGTGCACCAATCTCGCGACAGTTGTGCGGTATTAAAACATTGATTTTTTGCAACTTGATAGATTAATTGGCCTGCATAAAACTGACGTGAGCTTTACCAAGGATAGTTTTAATGACACTTTTTAATTGCATATAAAAATAACCCTTAAATTGCAAGGCCGTAATGTTTATTTTCATTTATTCATAATCTAGATTGATTTTAATCTCATCTACGTCAATACACATGTCTTATTCATAAATAATGATATAATTAATCTCGCTTATATTATTAATTGAAGTTCAAATTAAATTACATAAAAAAGTACTCAAGGCAAACAGGAATTGTATTTGTGACACATTATTATTATCAAACAATTAGTTACAATCGCTTTTCAATAATAAGGTCTTACTTGTTATTAAAATTCGTCATCTCATGTATCTTGATTTTTACATTGTTAAGCTAATTTTTTTTTTCACAATCACTTCGATATTCAAATAGACTTCGCATTCCATATTTATGGAGTTTTTCATTGTCGCTTTATTTAAATTTAACCGTACAGTCGTAAGTACTCATAATATATACAGAATCGACATGTTCAAATGATTAGTCAATAAACTATAACGGTATAGATCGCGGCAAAAGTTGATTAGTAGACGATAATAAATATTTAAAGATCAATTAGAGATCTAGAAAATGGAATCAATCAAGCATTAGTCACAGTTGAGTTGCATTACGAGTTATGAACATATTTCCATAATTTTATATTTAATGTTCGATAAATCATATCGTTTTAATTCATCATTTCATAAACTAATAAGTGCGGTTTGATTAATCAGTGATTTCTTAGAAAAGTCAAGAATGTAGGTTATTAAATCGATTGGAGTATTTTTTTTTATTGGTACCATGAATGGGAAAGTGGTGTGGATGATTTTTCCTTAATCAGTTATATACTGGGTGGAGATTAAGAGATGGCACATTTTCGAAACCTGTGTTGGGTTAGTAATGCTGAACAACTTTTACTATGGGACCATACCTAAATTCTCAATATTTTTTTTTTACTTTTCTTTCATTATGATCGAGCAAGGTTGACATTTACTATGGAAAGTTAAAAAAAAAATGAGAATTCACTATCGATTCCATAGTAAAAGTTGTTCAGCATGACTAACCCATCAAAGGTTTAAAAAATATGCCATCTCGAAATCTCCACCCTTTATTACATATCACCTTACTATTACTTTTGAGAGAGGTAGAGCATAGAGTTTTTCGCTCAAAGAGCTCGACTGGGGAAGTACTTCCACCTTACAGAATACAGTAGCCAAATAACTTTATGTTGTGTAAAGTTGTGTTCCTGCGCTATGTGCCAAAAAAAATAATATGAATATTACTTTTATGAACAATCTTTATTCAAATATTTACAAACGCGGAAAATCTATAGGTACATAGAAAATGTCCTCGAGGTTGCCGCTGTTGGCGATCATTGGCAAGGTTCCCAGCGGGGTACTTAGCTTTTCCTCTTTAGATGGCCAAGCTAATGCGATTATGGAAAAAGACGCAATACTTATATTACTGAAGACTATAAATACGATTTTATTGAATATAATAATACTGGTACAAGGAGATGACAGTTTTTTAAATATAATTAATATGTAATATGTGTTAAATACAATAAATATAAATAAAATAAATCTTTGCTATAGGACAATAGCTCACACAATAGTAAAACAGTTTTAGTGTAGCTACTTCTTGATTAAATAAATTACATTAATTGCTTATAAAAGTGACATTAAAAATTATAAATCATAAGGGTTAATTAATCAAAATTAATTTGACAATTAATTATTACATTACAATTAATGGTATGATTAAGAATTAATTTTAATACAATATAGCGATAATGTTTCTCTATATAATACAACTTAGAACAGATAAATTACGAGTTTTTGATTCAATCATAAAAGTGACCGACAAACTGACTAACGAACCAAATATAAACTGAACAACTCGTACATTAAATATGTAATGACTCAATCAAGTCTTTATTATGATCATCAAAGAAATTATTTTGCGTTTTCAATTATTATTTGGTGCATTAATTAAGTAATATTTCAATATTAATCAAAAGGTAAATTAATTAATATACATTGTAATTAGGAAAAAGTCGCGGCAAGATCAAAGTATTGAAATAGAATCAGAATAAAATGAATCGGTATATAATCGACTAAAACACGGTATACAAATGTTTCATTATAGAATTAATCGGTAACCACTAATTGTGTGGCTTATTTAGATGCATTCGTAAGTAGGTTATTAAATTGCTCTTATTTCACGATCCGAATCACTTTTATATAGATCTCGAGTATTTAACAGTTAAAATATATTATAAGAAACCGGTCAGTTTATAGTTTTGTGGGCCATAATTACTATGAATAATGCTATTTAGTTTGAATAGCCCGTGTGTTCTTTGAAATAGTAACATTCCAACGTTTATCTAAATTGTTTACATAATTCAATTTATTGTATTTGATACGATTTATTTCCCATTTTGACATTGGTTTTAAGATGTTGATAGCTGATGAAGGTATTGTGGTTCGGATTTTAGAATGAGCGTGCTTTGCAACAGTTGGGAGCCAGTTTCTTCTAGAGTTCTTGTTTTATTATCTGTTGCCACATCATTACTCACCATTATGATATTATAGTGATACATTAGATCCTAAAGGTCTTATCAGCATATCGTTTCAAATATTCTTATATAGGATTCAAACTTGGACGAAGAAAATTTAAATGCTTGACTCAAAATGAATAAATTAAGAAATATTCTCAAAGATATTTTTATGGATAGGTTTCTGTAAAATCACTATGTAAAAATGGTAAGAGAATATATGGCCGAAAGTGATAAGCACGCAAGCCCAAAAAGGAATTGGCTCCAAGTGATGCTGTTGATTGATTCGCAAAAATATTGTCAATGTAATTAAATAAAAAAATACATGCACTTTAAATATCCCAAACATTAAAGTTTATCCACACGCATCCATCATTAGTCATTACGGATAAAAATAAACTGCTACCAAAAATAGCCGACACAATATTACATCTGTTATAAAAATTTCATACCGTTACATCTTCGAAAATAATATAACCAACCGAATCGCCGTACTGCCCGGCTCCCACGACCTCAGAGCTACATTTTGCCGTGCTCTATCCAACTCACTTCCTAGTTCAAGCCTAAATAAGCCCTAACACTAAATAGATAGAACACATAATCTTTCCAGCAATATCTGAATCCATTCAAAAGCGATGTCTCGAGCACACATGCAAATCGCAACACCTTTGATTTTCAATGTATCCGTGCTCGTCTATTGAATGGATTTAATCTAGCATTTGAATTCGATCTGTATTGATGTCTGGATAAGGTTGGTTTTCATTAAGTGTGTTGCGTATGTGTGTGTATGTTGACCAATAGTGTTAATAACATACTGGCTGGATGGGAGGTCGCGGTCGAGTCGACAGGTGACGTGTTACGATGCTCTATCGATTGTGCCCGTGTGTGCGCGGAATGTCAGAGGTTTAGAACTTAGGTGATGACTACACCGGGCGGGGATTTTTTACCCATATAAAGTATATTTTATTACTTCACAGTAGTAGCTGTGCTGATTTGTGTTGAGTCATTGTTTTTGTTGTGTTGCAGAAAAGTAAACTAGTTAGAACTCGTAATCTTACGTGTGTGAAATACTAATTACTTACTGTTAAGATTTTTCCCAGTATAAGGTTTTCATTTTTTTGTTTTTTCTATGTATAATAATAATATACTGGAACATTCTTCATCCAAGGCTATCTGATCCCAAACTAAGAAGTACTGAAGAAACCAAATAACTATTAGCTAAGATCAATGTTTACATAAAAATGTTTAGTGTATCAAAAGGAAAAATCAAGTATTATTATTTATGATTAGATAGATAGTAGCTTTATTTAATTACTAAATAATTTTCACTCTTTAAATCAACTAATAAATTGTCTCCGTGTATTTAATATACTTATAAATTAATATTTGATAAAATATTCAAATACATTATACGTCTATTGTGCCCCCAACTTTAACATGTGACAGTGCGCATGAGTGGATCGCTGCAGGTGAACAGTCGCATGTGTGCGTGAGGTCACCGCATCGCGACACAGTGCTCGTGTGCATGTGTGCGTGATAGCCGGGCGTACGTACACTGGGTGAAGTGAAGACGATCACTTCTAAGGCTTGGCGCTGATCGCTGCGAATTAGTTTATTGTGACATTATTAAATTAAATTGTATGTCTTACAATGTCACAAGTATGTCGATTCTTTAATAACGTAACATGCCAAATTATTAAAATAAAAAAGGCGTATCCCGAAGTATATCAAAATGTCTGAAGCTGTTAGTCACAAGCGTTTCGTCGGTTTATCCGCGATCTAAGGGAGAATCACTAAATATCACTATATAGATTATGGGGCGTATTGTGACCTGTGTGCAAAATATTATATTTCTCCACCCTACGGTTTGAACTTTGAACCTTCTTTTATTTTCATAATAATAGTGCCTTTTTACAATGTAACATTACAATGAATTTAGTTCGCGAAGGCTTAAAAAGTAATATTATTATAGATAGACTATTTACAATTATTTGAACGGCAAAAGAGGAAAATAGGCTTTTTTAAATTAACGAATAAAGCTATAAATCAAACTAAACGCCCTTCTACTAGTACGTTATTTCAAAAAAAAAAACATTATGCCACAGCCTTTGACATCACCCGCTAAACACGAACATCGGTTGCGCAAGCGCACGTGACGTATTGTACGGTTCAGTCTCATCGCACCTTTACGTTGCGACAGGTTAAATGACTCCGCGTTGTGATTACTGATCATGATCTGTGATTGCGAACGGATATAATCTGTGCACTGTTTTGTGATATAGGATGATCATTGTTGAACTTCTATGTGACTCCACGCGATGTGATTATGGAGGTGTTTTTTTTAGATCAATTAATTTACTGTGATTGGTTTGGAATACCTTGAAATGTTGGTAAACGTCTATATTAATTTTTTATTGTATAAATAATGATGTAATTAAATTAATTCATGCCTACTTAAATTTATCAACTAATCTACGTATAACATTCATCCGAATGTATTTTTTTTTTTTTTTTTTTTTTTTTTTTTTTATGTCAAGAGGTTGACAAACAGGCAGACGGGCCTCCTGATGGAAAGTGGTCACCGTCGCCTATAGACATTTGCAATACCAGGGGGATTGCCAATGTGTTGCCGACCTTGAAGAGCTCTTTTTACGCCTCTTTTGAAGAACCCCATATCGTAGCGCTGAGGGAAAACCGTAATGGGGAGTTCATTCCACATCCTAATGGTCCGCAGTAGGAACGTCCGACTGAAACGTTGTGTGGACGATCGAGGCGGCTCGAGGACGTGAGGATGAACTCCACATCGCCGGCGAGCAGTGCGATGGTAGAAAGGTGACGATGGCACCAGGTCAAAGAGTTCTTTAGAACACTCTCCATTATACAGACGGTAGAACACACAAAGCGAGCCTATATCTCTCCGAAGGCTGAGAGGTTCTAAACCGCCTGTGAGTATGTATCGTTTGATTAAAAAAAACATTCTCTGAATAAATTGACGATTTAAAAACAAGGCAGTAAATGACATGCTGTATACATTTTTATAGCCATAAATAGCGCTTCGATTGTAATGGTGATACTTATAGCACCACTATAACACTTTCACTTCTACTTTAATGTTTCTCACGGTTTGAGTAATAATCATATCAAGTGGTCTTACTCGACTTTTGAATCTCAGATACGGTTCACTTCAACATCAATCTCAATAGGTTGTATTGATTAAGACATACTCCCTTATTACGTGGATGGTTTAAAGTAAGTTTACCAAAACTCAAGTTTTAACTATATCCGTCACTTTCTAACGTCGTATAATATACTTGGACTGTTTTACAAAAAACTTAAACCGACTTCAAACTACAGTAAAAAGTGATCAAATCCTAATCTGATGACAATGGGACCAAACGGGAAGTGTACCCTTCCAGACAAAAAAAGATTTTTCCAAATCGGTTTATAAATGACGGAGTTATGACGTAAGAAACATAAAAAAAAAAAAAAAGTACAGCCGAATTGAGAACCTCCTCCTTTTTTTTGAAGTCGGTTAAAAAGGAGTAATAAGACAGATTGTGTTACATTGATAACAGATGATAAAATTCCTCGTCTAAATTCCTAGACTTGGTGTTCTATCTTCAATCAATCATCTTAATTAGGTACTGTGAGATTGAGTTTACGCAAGCATTAGAAATAGTCATATTGGAGTTGAACAAAGGTTTCTTATATCACTGTATAAAAAGCCGAAGCTTTTTAAGATCGATTTTTACCACAATTTTATTAATAACTTTTGTATCGTAATAATATCAGTATCTGAACAATCCGGATAAGAATAACAAGTATTTAATTAGATCAAACCATATCTACCGTATAAAAAAATCGGTTCTCATGTCGATCACAGAGCAACGTCGATCGACGGCTCAATTAACAGAGTATTAAACTAAATTATAAAGCAACACATATTAATGACCGTGTATGCTGTAATTATAGTGTATTACCGATAGATTTTACCTGACAATTATCTGAGATATTGTAGGCTATGTATTACAGTTACGGTTAGGAAGTTTGGTGCGAAAGTTGGCCTGTGGCGATTATTTAGGAGTTGATAAAGTTGCATAGGAATTAAAAGACGTAGGTTTAAATGTTTTTTTTTTCAAAAGCTTATCGGCCTTTCCCTCGTATCAATTGTCATAATTAAGTGTCTGGATTAGAGGAATTAATAATAAAAAAATCATCAATAACGATACAGAAGTAAGCAATCACGCAAAAATAAATGTTGTAAATCGCACTAAACTAATTTTAGTCACATCTCATCTCTTTCTTACGAACATTATTGAAAAAGGATAGAATATATTTAAATCTGTAAAATTAACCTTTGCCTTATTTTGCGTGTATTTAGGCGTAACCGCGATAGATGGCGACAATATTTATATTGAAAACAAGCATTACACTAATTTGACAGGACTAAAATTTCTTACATCCTTTTCTTATGCTCTTTGTTAGAAAGAGACATAGTAAGATTAAAATTAGTTTAGTTGGAAACAACAGAATGTATCAAACCAATACCATGTTGGCCATATTTTTCGAACACAGCTTTACTATAACTATGCATTCAATCAATCTTTGAAGATATAATAAATTAGTTTTTCGCTCAAAGAGTGAGACAGCACCTCCACCTTACAGAATACCGCAGCCAAATAACTTCATGTTGTATTCCTGCGCGTAAGGCCGCCAGAATTCATTGCGGAGGGATTGGTTGTTGCAAGCGTCCATATGGCTACCTACGGTAACCGCTTACCATCTAGCGGGCCGTATGCTTGTTTACCGACACTGTGGAATAAATGTATCTTTTTCGGTGGCTTATCAAATGTTCTGTCCATAGTACTTTTTTTGTCATGATGGTGTTATTCTTTATGAATGTATAATAAAAATGCTCAAATTCCAAGAGATGGGAAGAGAAAGAAAGGACGGCAAAGAAAGAGATGGAGAGATGTATTTGATGAGATTTGTGGACCAGAATGGATGCGTGTAGCTAGAGATCGAGATCTATGGAGAGTATTGGGGGAGGCCTACGCCAAAGAGGCGACTACTACCTTAACATAACATTATGATTTATATATTATGAGCATTGTTATTGTATATTATTAGCATTTTGTAATTATGTCCAGTAAATAATGAAGTATATTTGAATGATTATTAAAAAATATATGTTGTAAATAAGATTATACTTTTTGAAATATTCATATACTTTTTTAAATTTGCAATGAGTAGGATGATAATAATATATTTTAAATTAATTAATATTTTCATTGGTTCAATGTATTTTAAAACAAAACATAGCTTTATTACTAATATTATTTTAATGAGTGCAAACATAAAATAATGTAAATAAGAAGATTATTAATAACATTTTTTGATAGTTCTATTGGTTGCATAATGAACGTTTTTAATAATAAAGTTATTGTAAAAAAAATTGTTACTAAATTTTTTTTTTTTTTTTTAATTGTAATGTTATTTATATGGCTTATTTTTAATTTTGTACTATTGTAATTGGTAGTTAGAATAAATGGCTTTTTTATTTTATTTTATTTATTTTTATATAATAAAAATGCTCAGCATAATCAGGAAAGCAACAAAAACGCAAAACGCGGCACTAAAAACAAGGCGCCTGAAATGGCGATGGACTGGCCATACAGTCCGCGGAATAGACAAATGGAGTAAGATTATTAGCACTTGGTACCCCAGAGAAGGGAAAAGAAGGAAGATAAAAGGAAGGGGAAGACAGAAAAAAAGATGGGATGGGGAAATCACTGAAGTCGCAGGCAAAACCTGGACCAGGATACATATTAGTAAACTTTAAGGGATAGAAACTTAAAATAGCATAATATATAACTGTAACAAATAATCTGATACAGGCTATAAATAAAATTAAAAAATCTAAATAAATTAATCCCATTCAATTTGAAACGACAACCCATTTTCCTCATATCTTTCCACTCCAACCCAACATATCAAACATTCTAATCTAAATAATAATATGTCTCTCTCTCCTTTTCTCGGTATGCCTGTCTCTTTTTGGCATCATAATGTGCCGGTAATAGTTTAGTAGATCATCATCACCATCATCATATCAGCCTAAGGATGTCCATGGTGCTGAACATAGGCCTCCCATAGGAACAATAATCTGATACAGGCTATAACTGAATAAATGAATCCCATCCAATTTTAAACGACAACCCATTTTCCTCATATCTTTCCACTCCAACCCAACATATCGAACATTCTCATCTAAGACTACAAAAAGAAAAGAACCCCAAGGCGCTAACAATAACTTCGGTAGCAACTACCTTACATTATTAACCGAACACTCTGATGATTATCTTGTAGATATGTAAATGATAAATTACATATCGGCATTTACAGACAGACAGATACTCCGATCGGTATCATTTATTCCACTCAATGACAGCCTTTCATTTCGTCTTCATGATAATAGTCGACCGCGTTAATCATTTTTTTGTAATGATGAGTTATTAATTTTTTTTAGTGTCGATAGTTTGATTCACATAATTTGATTGGTTTGATTAAAACATAATTGGTAATCAAAGTTGATCTTATTATTTGGTCACAAGATTGGTCATGGTTATCATTTTGAGCTGGAGATGACTGAGGTCTTTTAGGATCAAAATTAGTTTGAGTGTTTATACTTTGATGCCACCAATATTTCCTTCTTTAATTGGTAATAATCGTTTCTTATTTATTTGGTAACAATTACATACGGATCTAAGCGGTTACCCCTGATATATAGACGCTTGCAACACGGGGCATCACTCACGCGTTACCGACCCTTCCCTTCTCCCTAAGAAATCTATTGACTCACGCACAGGAACACAATATTCAGTTATTTGGCTGCGGTATTCTGCAAGGTGCTTCCACATTCCTCAGTCGAGTTGCTCGTTGAGCGAAATAGCTATGTTATGCCTCTTTTATATAATATTTCTTGTTAGAGCGAGTTTCATTTCATGAGTTTAAGTTAAAAAAAAAGAGGGAGGTTCTTAATTCCGTTGTAAGTTTTTTTTAATGTTTGTTGCCTCATAAATTAACCGATTTGGAAATTTTTTCTTTGTATACTTCCCGTTTGGTCTTATTGTCATCAGGTCAGCATTTGTTGTACTTTTTAGTGTTCTTTGAAGTCGGTTTAAGTTTTTTGAGTTTTCAATTATTATGACACTATTTTTATAATAAATATAAAAACTTTAATTGAAACTTTCATTTATTTTACATACAATTTGAGATACATCAAATTATCGGCAGATCAAAGATCATTAATTAATACCTGTTAAATATTTTTAATTAATTCTAGTATGTCTATAATAAAATCAATATTTGTCTGTTTGTAATATATGCGTTCCTATACAAATAATCCGAATCCGAAACTTCAAATAGTGGTACGACATGACGGCCGCTTTGACATTAAATATGTCTCTCTCTCCATGTCTCGGTATGCCTGTCTCTTTTTGGCATCATAATGAGCCGATAGTTTAGTAGATCACCATCACCATCATATCAGCCTAAGGATGTCCATGGTGCTGAACATAGGCCTGCCCCATTGACTTCCACATCGAAAGGTTTTGAACCACCAGCGGCGCCCAGTAACTCTGACCGGGCTCTATCGCGTATCTTTGGTGGTAATTTAATCCAATCAGAGGCCACCTTTGGTCGTCGTCGTGCCGCTTTATTGGATGAAATCATTGATGGTGTTCTTTACGATTCACACTAAAGATACGCAATTGCCCAACAGGCCGTCTCGGTCCACCTGGTGGAAGTATGTCCCGCTCGGCGTTCACCAGGTCGTGGTCACCACTCGAGAACCTTCTTCTCCTTCGATTATCGGCTCATCAAGCGATGGCCTGCCCATTACCACTCCAGCTTACTAACTCTACGAGGTAAATCCGTCGTTTTCATTCTTCTACGAACGTCCTCGTTTCGTTTCCGTCTAGTAGTAGATATAACAGGGTATGTAAAAATATTGTTTTACTATTTAAAATAAAGTAAATAATTGTTTTAATTTAATAACTTATTTCACTCGTATGATGAAATGCTGGATTAAAAAACTCACCGAAATACGAGCGACGCAAGTTTGCAAATAAGTTAAAATTACGACACTGCCAAATAAATAAATGCAAAATGATACCTCAAGCAGAGGCTACTGATAAAAAAATCTATATAAAAAAGCTAATTTACACACTTCTCTTTCACATCATTACTTAAGTTGCGCTTGCGCTGGCATACGGTGACCCCATGTAATGATATCCAATTACCGATAAGACACGCTCGAATTTCAATAGACAGACTGACAAGCCGAAAAATTATAATAAATGTTTCATATTTTATATGCGTTGGAAACAATTACTTGTACGAGGATGTGTGGTACGATTTACAGGCGGTAGCGAGAGCGTTTGTTAAGTTGTAGACATTGAGACCAACAGCTTTTATATTACTATCTAAATATCTTAACCTACAAACATTAAACTAACTACAATAATAGGTCTCCACTAAAAATAATTTCTTATAGATAACTTAACGACTAAGAAGTGACAATCGTACAGATGAAAGAAAAAATAACAGTGAAACTGATTATGATTGTATAAATAAATACTGTCATCTCTA
Organism: Achlya flavicornis; assembly: GCA_947623365.1. Classification (NCBI taxonomy): domain Eukaryota; kingdom Metazoa; phylum Arthropoda; class Insecta; order Lepidoptera; family Drepanidae; genus Achlya; species Achlya flavicornis. Next base: position 14,939,678 of record OX392477.1, on the reverse strand, counting down.
GCCTATAAGATGACAGTGTAACTATTACACATACAGACGTTGTTTGTTATCCCAACTTTGTTAATTAGATAATTTCAGAGAGGTTCAAATAAAAATTAAAAAAATTATAAGGAAAGGAAATTTAAATTTGAGAGACAGTCAGGTTGTAGCAAGGTACCGCGCAAATAAATGATTTCACAAAAATACTTGGTATTTTTTTTTAATACAAGGTCGTTCTAAAGTCTTGGTGTATATTTTGAGGGATGAATGTATAGGTCATTAGTAATCAAAAAAAAATATAAGAAAAATAATTTGTACATTGAAAATACTACATTATTTTTAATTTAATACTTTTTTCTTACGTAAAGTGCAATTTTGTTTTTTTTTCCTCTTGAACCATCAGACGGATTATTTTTCTATTTTTTTTATTACTAATGTTCTATACTTTATCCCTCAAAATATACGCCAAGACTTTAGAACGAACTTATATTTAAAAAAAAAACAAGTTGGAACCAATCAAAGACCTTATATATTATGAAGTCGCACCCGCTTATAACTTAGCCCTCATCTTTCAAAATATACCCGGTGGCTCACATTCTGTCTGTGTGATTGATTTTGGATTCGTAACGAATCGAAAAGTGTTTTTCGACAGCCAATATTCATTACTCGGAAGCAATGTTTTTGGTACAATTTTGAATGTAAAAACAAAAATATTTTGAAAGTTCGGTGTTTAAAATTAGTCAGGCTCAATTTCATATTTAAATATAGCTTTATTTCTTTGAAATTGGCTGTTTTTCTTTACAACCAATTTAAAAATCAGAACCGTGACTAACTGACATATCAAAGTATATAATTTAACTAAAACTGCACTATGACAAGCGTATGCAAGGTGATTCAATGGGTCAAGAAACATAGGTATACTTAATGATATATAAGTGTTTGAGCTAAGTTACAGGAATGAGGTTCTTTATTAATCTATGGAAAATTTATTCAATTATAAGCACTTTAAACACAAAACATATATACAATACAATATACAATAATAAAAACAACTCTATAATAAAATTATTCTAAATCCATGACAGTGGGTAACGTTCCCAGAATACTGGCAGCATTGCCACGTTGGATGGTAATGTTTAGCTGCTGACCGAAGTATAAGCCAGCATCTTGGGAACGTGTCGCCTCAACTAGACGCGCTGCAAATCCTTTAAATATATTTTTTGTAAAGTTTAAATAATATTGGTTAATTTGCATTGTACAAATGATAAAGTTTTTATAAGTCGAGGATTTTTTATACATTTCTTTGATTTCATGTGAAAGTTTATTCAAATAATTTTACTGCAGTAGTTTCATTTTAACAACGCTCATTAGTTGAAACTTAATTCAACAATATTTAAATAATAATATCAACGACTTAAGCACACTTCAAACTTTTTCATATTTCACTTAGCGATATGAATTTCACCGTGAAATTAATCATAAGCTAAATTAATAATTATTAATATTCTATACCTACTTTAATAATACTTTTAATAACACTCGTTAAGTGATAGGTATTTCTATCAGATTTCGGCCCGAGGGATATTTTCGGGCACCTTCTTTATAATTACATAGGAGGCGATATTCTCACATTTGTTACAGCAGCGAAATCTTAATTATGAAAGTACCGTTTAACTTTTATTTCATTGAATGTTTTATTTGTCATTTATGATAATGACGTGGTTATAAATGTGTATTTTTAAACTATATAACGTGACTGGTAATTAGTAAACGATACTTCGACACATGAGTACACTCATGTGTCGAAGTATCATGATTACGAACAATTTTCCCAAAGAAACAAATAGGGATAAATCCCGGGGAATAGTATGTTTTCCGAGATAAAAAGTATTCTTTATATTATACCTAATAGTAGTAAGAAGATTCCTTGATTTAGACATAGAACATTAATTTAAAAAAAGTCTAATGAAACGCGGATAAAACCACGGTATAAGAGTAATTTATAAATACTGGTGCTTTAGAGTTATCGCAATATTTATGGATCTTGAAATATAATGAGAATACGAATCGATTAGAGTACCTACTATAGTAAACTGTAAATTTTTATAGGTATTTGGTACGAATAAATACCGGAGTAATACTTGTTTGCACATTTTTTTTAAATAAAATATTTATTTCTACCGAGTTTTGATATATTCAAGAAATACCAAACTCGGCAAAATATGCCAAAAATTCAAAACAACATCATAAAATGAACCGAGAATAAAAACTTTTTGTAGCATACTCTTTCTTAATCTCAAAAAATACAATCGCCTTAAATCTCATAAACAGTCAATTAAAAATTATCAAACCCACTAAAATTAATTAGAACCAGAATAAGAAGGAGTTTTTAACTAATCTTATTAAAAATCTAAGCGGTTAAAGTCGATAGTCGTTATCTCGGCTCAGACATCGGCCATTACGGTGAGTTCGTACATTGCGACGGTCAAAGGTAATGAGATGAGCAGCGTGATAAGAGGAGCGGGGAGCGGTTACCGAAAGGTCAGCTTTAGCTTGGCCATCTTAGTATGTAATTGAACATTTAAATATCATTATAGTATACAAGCTAACTAGGTTTCAACCGATTGGCAATAATTCCTTTCTTAATTTCCAAATCACTAGGTTTAGGCTGTGAGTTTCCGGTCAGTCATTAAGTCAATCAGCTACGGAACTATTTCACATCAGTCATCTCCTTAAAATATTACATCAGCTTACAATTACTGGCAGCTTATTTAGAAAATAGGACATTCTATGCGTTATGTGAACCTCCATACACTATTGCAAGATTTGCATATTGTCCACATCAACACTAAAACTCACTACGCTTGATTAAATCGCTATCCGCTCCGCTCGTGCACTGTGACCCCAATGCTCGTGCGCACCTTACTCTGTATAACCTTTAAGAACATTAAGATAACACCTTACTTATGGTGTACTTATGGGATGTGATTACTGATCATGAATGTACTGTGCATTTTTATGAGGCTACAATGGGATGCGCGAGCGCAAGTTTTGGGGGCCAATTATTGTTGTTAATGAGTAGGATTAGCACATTCTTTGCATTTTTGGAATTGTCAAATCTTTTACTGATTTCAATCTTATAGAACTTCTTTTAAATCTCAAAATCGAACATCTTTCATCATGAAATCTAGTTGTCTCTATTTCCGTTCTCCTTTCATAATTTTCTTCTCTCGCATACATCATAATTCTAAGTTGTTCATTAATAAGTTCCGATCAGTACCCATTAAAAAATAAATCTAAACTTCTAAACTAGAAAAAAAAAAGTGTCAACGAAAAATACTATTAGAACAGAGTCATTGACCTAGCAAAGATGAAACCATCAACTGCAATATAACATCGAATTCCATTACCACGTGATAAGAGGCAATAAATTTATCGGCACACCTACCACTGGGCAGTAAATCCCAACAATCTATGGTACAATAACGCACCGACAGTGTCAGATGGCCCTAACAATAAAAAATGACCACCATAAGTGATGGTTACGAAACTTGGAGGCGCGTGCGCAAGTTAGACGCGGAGAGCGATGACGTCACGTAGATAGAGTGGTTGTCAACAATAATTCATATGAAACTTTTTCTTATACAAAAACAAAAAATAAGAGGGTTTCAAAGGCACTGATGAATTATCAGACTCTACCGCATGGTTTTGTAGTTAGCGTCGGAATACCCTGCAATAAACTAAAGCAAGCTTAATACTATCGCAAATTAATTCTTAGGTTTCTATGGGGTATTTTAACAAAATTAATATAAATAAATTAAATAAATAATACATCGAACGAATCGAATACAAATTGACTGAAGCTAAGTGATGAATGACCAATAATGTATTCTGCAACTTAATAGAATATAATGTAATTATCATTAAGTTAGTAATGGAGTCATTTCCTTTCCTTACAAAATAAAATGCGTATCCCGGTAGTCAAAAACGCTACAGCTTATCACTTAGACCACATATCGACTGGTATTTTATCGACTCGTGCTCGAAGATAAAAAGCGTATAAATATAAAAGCGAGAGGCATAAAGGAGCTGAATTAATTAACAGAATTTTGATGTTGACCGCGAACGGGGCATTTCACTGACATACGACAAATTCTTTTTATGTTGTTTTAGACCGGCATATGTAAAAGTGAACTATTTGATTTAGTTAGGTTATTTTTAATCGACAAAAAAAAAAGGAGATTATCAATTCGACACGTATGTATGTAATATAATTGGAACTGCAATATATTCCCATAGCGCTTCAAATCAAATCAAATCAAAATTCATTTATTTAAGTTAGGCCCTTATAGGGCTCTTATGAATGTTAACAAATGACTCTACACCGGTTCCAAATACAACTTGAACTTCCAAACCAATATCCAAAATTTCATTGGTGTATGTATGTATGTTACGTCCACGCTTATCTCCAAAGATATTAATCGGATTGTAAAAATTATTTCTTTATTCGTTTACTTTTACTTTAACTTAGGGAACAGTGTAAGTTTCATCGAAATTGGTTTTCATTTCATTTATCTATGGAGGTGCAAGTTTGGAGAAAAGGGAAGATCTTCCGCCAGTTTGGGTCATCCTGCCTGGAGACCGCAGTCCAACTGTACATGTTGGACAGTTGAATAATTATGCAGGTCGTGGAACTAACTTCGTCAGCACGATTTAGGATCCTGTGGCGCCATCTATCCATTTGCGTGTAAACTTTGTTACGTAGGTGATCTACATACAATTTCCTTACTATACTTAGTTAATATAATAAACGCGAAAGTTTGTATGGATGTTTGTTACTCTTTCACGCAAAAACTACTGACCGGATTTGGATGAAATTTGGCACACCGATAGAATATGTGCAGGATTAACACATAGGATACTTATCATCCCGGGAAAACATACGATCCCTCGGTAATTCGGGCGAAACTGCACGGGACAGCTAGTCTTTAGTATAATTAGAATTTGGTACTAATGCCCTTGAATGTTTTTCTTTTTATAATTTTGGAAGGATCACTTTACCTAAATTGCATTGGCACGTGAGCCAACCTTGGGATTTAAGATTTTTATAAATTAACATGAACTAAAGTGCCCCATATTATATTGAGCTAAGCTAAACTATGAATTAATGTAACTGTATTAAATTAACTCATCAGCTAAAAATTAAATGTTTTCCCATGTTTGCTCCATCGCGCATGACGCTGTCCTCGCCCACGCATCTACATTGTCATATCAGATACTTACGCAGCGCATTCATTATTTTTATAGCTGTTTATTCTGTACGACATATCGTAAAAAAGCTCACAGCGCGTGCGTGATGATCTTGCTAAAAATAATATAAACCTGCCGTTGTAATTCGTGAGTTATTGGACCTTAAAACTTAATTAAACCGCGAATATCCCTTAAATCAACTATAAAGAGGATATGGTTAATTTTCAAAAAGATAGCCTAAGCTTAGAAAGTAAAGTCGGTTTTTGATTAAAGTCAAACTTGAATATATGTGTTTTGGCATCAATGAAAGTTTTCCTTCTCATTTGAATCAGGCCAATTGGAGGCGAAGATAGCTTAGTGGTAGTTGGTCAACACCAAGTACCTACCAGTTTGTTTCGGTAGGTGAATTTGTGAGCTAGTTCCACGGACATAAATCTTAACAGATAACGCAAGTCCCTCCATCCGTAGGACAACAAAGCGTGTCACTTTTTTTTAACTACCATCATGTCACAAGAGCACTTTACTTAGGCTAGCATTAAAAACGTGAAAATCAAGCGATCTTATTTGTCAGCTAAAACATACTCGCTATACATCGCTGGTGGACATGCAGCCTTATGCAAGTTTCCCGACCGGACGGAACAGCGTCAAACCAAGAGCATTGCAGTTTTAAGTACATCCACTCGCGTCATCTATTTAGATTTATATCTGTGGGTTTCTTTCTGGGCTTTGTGTGCTTACCACCTTCGACCACATCATAATAATAAAAATATTAATTATCTAAAAACAACTTCAGCACTACCTATTTTAGTCACCCATCAAGTTTCAATCGTAGTAGACTTAAAGACTCAAAATGGTAAGTCGGATGTTCTATAAAATATTAATAAAAAAATATATATAAATACACTAGCGGCCCGGTACGTGCTTCGCTACGTATAAAGTGAAATAATAATAATTGGACTGTTTTACAAAAAACTTAAACCGACTTCAAAGCACACTAAGAAGTAATCAAATCCTGATCTGATGACAATGGGACCAAACGGGAAGTGTACCCTTCTAGTCAAAAAAAGAATTTTCCAAATCAGTTAATAAATGACGGAGTTATGAGGTAACAAACATAAAAAAAAAAAAAAAAAACTACTAAATAGTCCGAACAAAGTCTAAACATTTGGATTGGATAGGTGAGCCCGTTCTTGAGTTATAAAATTACAACGAAAAGTGGCATTAATTTTTATATATATAGATTTATTTCAAGTAACATTAGACTCATAATAAAATTGTATAAAGATCTATGCAGTTCGGCTAAACTATGTCAAAACCATAATGCAGTTTCTAAAACTGTATCAAACCCCGCTAACTCATTCAGGTTTAAAAAGATTCTCACAACAATAAAATCAAAAGTCTAGATTAAAATATTAGATACTATATACAGTTATGACGGAATAGTTCATTCGTTTTAGATCGTAATTCATTATTTATAGGTACCATGTCAATTCTGAACTGTAAACTTGTTCCTAATGAAATAGTCCATTAATTAAATGTGTTGTAAAATCGTTGTTTTTGCATTTTATTGTTATGTTTACTTGAATATTAATTTAAGGTGTGGCTAAGTGATCGCTTAGTAATTAATTTTCTTTAAAATACGATAAGAATCTGTTTTTTTTATAAGTAAAATTTATGTAAGTATCTTTGGGTCGAGGAAAACCTCTAATTAATAATAACTACAAATAAAAAACCTGGCGAGTCTTTTAATTTCACATGACCCTTGATCCCATGGTAACTTGATATACTACGAAAAAAATGAATAAAATCTTAAAAAAGTAACTAGCTACAAAAAAAAGTAATCAGTGTATTTAAGCGGTCGAGTCAATTTATTTATGATTTCCATCTTATTTTCCATCTCAAGCCATTCATCATCATGTTTCGCTCTTAGTCATTTCGGAATGATGAAACACCGACATATTTACTCCAGATACCAATTGCGACATCTGCTATTTTTTGTCGAACGGATTTTCCTCATAAACTATACAAGCCTTAGCCTCTGATCTTACTCATGCTTTTTAATGAGAATTTAGTTAAACTGTTTATACATTTTGAGCTTTTGGCTTGCATTTTGCCATTGACTCGCGCATAAAAATAGCTGGCATGGATAGCTTGCCCAGAAGAACAGATCACCCTGGCCTTGAAAGTCCCTAGATTGTAAGTGTCAGGAAACACAGACCTTGGAGACCGGATTTCACGGTGACAGCATGACAAAAAGTCGTTTAAACACACACACAACCCACCTAATGAAATTTCACTGAAGATAGAGTATGTTCAGAATAAACGCAGAAGATGTGTAGCTTATCCTTATGACCTCGAAAAGTCCCGGGGGCGATTTTGAAAATGCAGCTCTATATTATGGCATCGTAAAATAAATTAGGTACAATAATTAATTTCCCTGGAATTCGTAAAGAAAGTCCCTTTTTCCCCTCCATCAAATAATTTTACTGCATCTTAGGTGAGTCAATTCAATTCAAAATCATTTATCCAAATAGACCTTCGCAGGCACTTATGAAAAGTTTTTTTTTTTATACGACTAAGTCGGTAAACAAGCATACGGCCCGCCTGATGGTAAGCGGTTACCGTAGACGCTTGCAACACACGAAGCATCGCTCACGCGTTACCGACCTTTCCCCCCTTCCCAATGAGCTCTGGCGACCTTACTCACGCGCAGGAACACAACTTTACACAACATACAGTTATTTGGCTGCGGTATTCTGTAAGGTGGAGGTACTTCCCCAGTCGAGCTGCTCTTTGAGCGAATAAACGCTATGCTCTACCTCTCTCAAGAGTTTCTGTCTGACTCTAATACCGGTTCGGAAGGTTGCATTTGCTGAGAAGAGCCGGAAATAAACTCAGCAATTACTCTTTTCAAAATAAAACAAGCTTAGATTCATTATTATTTGCACTGACTACAATTGCGTGCCCGGCGCGGAGGCAAAATTAGTAAATAGTAAATATTTAATAAGTAAATTCAAATTCAAAATCATTTATTCAAATAGACCTTCGCAGGCACTTATGACTCTAATACTCTAATACCGGTTCGGAAGGTTGCATTTGCTGAGAAGAGCCGGCAATAAACTCAGCAATTACTCTTTTCAAAACAAGCTTAGATTCATTACATAATATTTACATTCTAATCGCACTGAAAACAATTGCGTGCCCCGGCGCGGCGGCAAAATTACAAAGTAGACTGAATAAATATTTAATTAGTAAATAAATAGCAAACTTAAGCAGACCAGCCCCCACAAGCAGCACCTGTTCACAAGTATGACGCGTGTGGCAGCCATCGCCCTCCTCGCCATATTGAAGGGAAGTGAGCGACCCGTCACACGACGCCGCCGCAAGCAAAGGCCTTAAAGTGAGCATGAATTACCTAAGTCTGCCTTAGAAATAAAAAAATAAATAAAGGGAAACTACTAAACACACAATTTGTTATCATTGTGACTATTGACAAGTTTAGACTAAATATCATTTAAATAGAATAATATAACAATTAGACAGACCTAATATATCGATGCATTTATACCAAAATAAATAAATGAAGAACATGGAGTAACAGACAAAAAGAGTTTTCTTTTATATATATATATATAGAGTTGGATGTTTTATAAATAGTGAGGTCACACACGGACCAAGTCTTTCCTTGAAACTGAACTAAGTATTTATGCTTTTATGGCCTATGACCAATTGGTTACACCATATGCTAAATATATGTATCAATATTACGTGGAATAGATCTGATTGTTTATTCTTAATTATTTCTGAGAAGATCTATTGGACGGACATGTCAAGTTGGTTACGGTTAACGTGCTTCGTAATCATGACTTGCCATTATATTTTCTAAAAAATACTTTATTTTATAAATTAACTAACTCTCCGATCCGTGTTTTCATCCGCATTTTACACCCTTAAGTTTTAATTTAGAATACCTTTATTAGTAGATGCCTATGTTATTAAGTCATGTGTCCCATGTCTCCATCGAACCACAATACGCTGGGGCAATTTTTACCCACACGTTTTCGACCCGCTTATACGGACACAATTTCTCCGCTTCTTCATTCCTTATGCGAACCGCAAAGGAGTGGAACTCTCTTCCAGGGTCTGTGTTTCCCAACACCTTTATTATCTTCAAAGCCAGAATACTCATTTTCTGGGTAAGTGCTACATTTTTGACCTTGTCATAACTCCTGGGATCAGTCAAAGGCCAAACGCAAGCCCGATCAACAAAAAAGAAATGTCTGCAAAATGTCTAGTATTCTATACAAACTCATATCGTACTTTTTCTACTTATGATCATGGAATAGTCAAGTACAGTACCAACCATGGAAACACAAAAATATCAAATAAACAAATTTCATAATAAACAGCTAGGTAGTCTGGTAACCTTAGAAAGTTACCTTTCACAAATATATCACTAGTTATGACACAAAAAATGCCGAATATTAAAAGCCCATATATTAAGCATAGTCGTTAAGCGGCACTAGTTACAGCCATAAACTATAAATATTTAAGAATTCAAGAGCGTGAATTGATAAATCATAGGTACTTAGTTGATGTCACAACGGTACCACAGAGAGTAGTGACGGAATCGCTCAATTTCTTCTTCTTCAAAAAAAGTTCAAAATTAAAAAAATATGCATCGATTGGACCCAATTATATTTTTATGCCTTTTGCGGTCGAGACCTTGGGACCGTGGGGGACCGAAGCTCTCCGTTTTGCTCGCACCTTGTCTTCAAAATTGATCGAGACCTCCGGAGACCAGCGGGCGGGGAGCTTTTTCCGCCAACGCGTCAGCTTGGCTATCCAAAGAGGAAACGCTGCCAGCCTTCTGGGAACCTTGCCGTTAATCGGAAGCAGCGGCAGGCTTGAGGAAATTTTCTATAAGTATATAGATTGTATTTTGTACATATTTGTTGTAAATAAATTAAAAATCGCTATACTGTAAATAAATGTAAAGAAGATAACATGTATTTATCTTTTCTTGTTTTTTTTTTAATGATTATGAGACGCATCTTTTTATCAAATTATTGCAGAACGCAGTACTAATAGAGTTAATATTGGTATAATTTTAATTATACTTGATCATTTAAGTTACATTTATTATATTACTAGATTTCCGTCGCAGTTTTACTCGCTTTCTCCTATTTAAACCTACGTTTTATAAGGAACCTGTGGGCAAAAGTGATCAAGTAGTTCAAGTTCCTAGCCCAGCGGTTTGGGCTGTGCGTTGACAGATTAGTCAAGACAGTATTTTTACATGTAATGTAAATATTATGTCATTATATTACATTAATTATCTTAAAGCAAGATTACTTTTGAAAACGCTAAACGTTACACAATAATGAGAATATGGTGGTTACGCTCGGTTACGGTATCTCAAAACTTTGCGTCCGTGTGCTAAGGTGTTAAAATCCCCACTTCGAGTAAATCAATAAATCATGCTTAACTATTAATTTACGCGAATGTTTTGACAGCTGATCGATCAGTAAGCGCCAATAAGTGGCCATCAAACACTAAATTTATACATCATATACATAAATACATAATAACGGACAAATTATAATGGTACTGTCCCCTGACTCCACAAGAGAAACATGTGGATAAGGATCGTAGCATTGGATAGACTGGCATTTAGCTATAATTCAACTGAAATAAATGATGACGTGGATGATAAGTGCATAAAGCTTTTAAACCTAATACTAGAGTATACAGGTTCTAACAGTGTTATGATTATTATTGAAGTCAAAGTCTTACTTATAGGAAACTAGAGTTACCATTGGTTTGGAAGTCATCCTTCGACTGAGAAGAACCGGCAACCGAAAACCGAAACACTCAAAAATCATCAATGATTTAAGAAATTATCTCACTTTCAAATAAACGTAAATCGACAATATTTTATGGGTTACATTAGTAATTTGCATAGAAGAGGTCAGTTGAGTAGGCGCGGGTCGCGATGAAAGAACTTGAATGATACACATTTAGGGAAGTGTGGGATTACTTTTATCGCTACAAATCTCATTGTGGAATTTTCCAATATCATTGGTAAGAATCGAAATGATATAATTGAACTAATTTCTTTATTTCCGAAATGCTTAACGTTATTTAGAATACCAGAGATGTAGACCGATGCTATAAAAGACTGGAAACTAATTTCGGTATTAGATTTCTTCGCGTTATCGGATTACTTTTTATGTTCTTAAGAAGCTGTGAAATGTCATGTTGCCTTTTTCTCATGTTTTAAAGTTTTGATATAGATAATTATGAGGTTTATATCTTTTTAGTATGCATAGCTTTTATGTATTTATTGTTTGGTAATAGCTTTCTAGTTTCTAAATGTCTCTTATCTTAAGGATAGGTTTAATTTTTGACCACAATCATGTAACTGATAAATTGGCTGAAGTTAGTAAGCGCAAGTCTAGAATGGATCTGGCTCACAATTGTATGTCTAAAGATTTCGGAACACTTAGTAGGGTCTTCACGACAGATTTTCAATGATAATCCTACCTAGACAGGCACTACAGATAATCCTAACACCACATAAGACTACGAAGTTTAAGAATAGGAATCACTTTGAAAATCTCATGATTTAGTGCGAGTGAAAACGTTACTAGAAAAAAAGTATATACCTTATCATGTTTTGTTCTTTCATGTATTCCCAATGCACATTACTAAGTTGAAGAAAAGCAAACAATGTTTTTCATTTTAATTGAATGAATTATTTATTGATTGAATCCACTCGTTCAGCATAGAGATTCATCCCAAGAATATAGAAAAGGCTTAAAATTTAATTAAAAATAATACCATTACCATAAATCTCTTGAATTCCAGTAGCCTCCATAAAGGATACTAAATGAGGGCACTAATAAATATATCCTAAAAAATTGCAATGCGGTACTCGGTACAAACAATATCTTTATGTATCTCGTACGTTATATAAGTGTATGTAATAACTTTAATGTAATCGCACACAAAAATCACAATCCATACATCAGAGAGACGCTCCCGAGTGTGCGCTTGCGCAACCGACTTGCCGAGGTCGCGTCGCCTCGTAATAGGTACTGTCATTTACCTACCTAGCATTTAATTTGTTAAAATTGTACTATGTAATCTACGTTTTGTAAAACTTGTGTATGAAAATGAGATTTTCTATAATATTTTCCCTACCCGATTTATTTCCACAAGGAATGGTTTTGGGCTGCTTGCATAATTATGTTTTTTTTCAACACGCTTGCTCGTAAAGTGACATTTAATGCACCGTTTTTAGTATCTTAAAAATCTTAATGCAGCTGCATTACGCACTAGTGTTTTTACTTGACATTACCACAGTTTTATGATAAGTATGATCCTAATTATGTTAAGTTTGTACCTCAATGCAATTGATATATGTGTAGACGAAGCATTCTTAATTTGAACGGATAAAATAGTTTGACAGAGCATAGCTGTCAAAAAAAAAACCATATTTGCTGTTTTCATTGTGTGGTTGATTATTATTAAAAATTCTACTCCAAGAAATACAAGTCTGTTCATTACACTCTCGGCTCCCTTGTCTAAATCTATCGGCTAAATACCGCCTCCTGCCAACCCCGCCAACTTTGCACACCATGTATCATAATGTACTATTAAACACTATTTTTTTCGTTTGCCAAAATTATAATTTTATAAAATTCTTATCCACACAATACTATGTGGTAAATAAATAAACTATATATAGGTCAGAGTGATCAACAGAATGCTGTAGCTGCTACCACCGCGCACAGGCACGCATCGCCCGCGGGCTGCAGTGATCATTTTAATTGTGACCGCAGTACGGTGATGAGCTGAGCGATTAGCGGTTTGATGAGTCATCAAACTCAAAGTCAAAAGTAACTTATTCAATTAGGGCTCTGGTAAGGCATTTATGAACATTAAAAATGAGATACATACTGTTGAATTTACCACCGGTTCTACACTTAAACTGAGAAGACTCCGGCAAGAAATATTACTACATTCACAAAAAAGTGTTTTAATAAGGAGCAGTCAATTTATTGTTTTAATCTTAATAATGTCATAGTAACTTATGCGAAGTTTGTGTGAATTTTTTCTTGTTAGTTAATTCATTAAAATTTTTGTATACGTACTTATTTGAGGAATTGCAACTCTCAGGCATACCAGCACTGGTTTAAGGGGATGAAAAAATAAGGATGTAATTATTTTTAGAAAAAAAAATACATACGGTACACATAAGACGAAGGAAAAAAGTGCTGTTTTCTTCACGATGTTTCCATCTACTAAACACTTACTTGGATTTGAGCCTACGCCAAGGTATTCGTTGGCTACCACTGTGCTATCATCGCTTTAAATAAAAAGTAAAATTAGTAGTGTAAACAAAATAATGCACAAACTGTCCAGAAATAAAATCGCTAATCGCTCAACTCATCACTACATCTCTCGGTCAGAACGACCGATAGGCGTATCATGGCGTGAGAACACCAAACGACCGTGGCACTTGCCACCGGTCGGTCATTATCGATCGTGAACTATTGTCTGTGATCCGTTTAATGTACTCACCGAGATGTATTGTCTACATCAAATTGAAAAGGTCGTTTGAAATCGTACTGGTAATAAATAATATTTACGTAATCAGTTTGACTTTCTGAATTTGGATGACAATTGGAGATTTTTGATCGTGATATTTGAACAACCATTTGTTTTAAATGATGCACTGTATTATATTGTTTGATTTTATTTACTTTTAGTATTACGTTACGGAATTCACAGTGTTTTGAAGTTATGAAAGCAATATAAATGTATATACATTTCCGAAAAAAATATGACAATGATGTTAATATTAGCATCAAAGTTGCAATGCGTTTTGATTAATCGATTAAAATTGAATATTATAATTACAAAAAGATAATAATTTCTAAATAATATAATCTAATAAAAAAAAAAATGTAGTTTCAGAGTCAAACTTGATCATATTGATAACTAATCCTAACCCTTAAAGTACATACTTACTAATTCATTATAAATAGCACTGTATCCATATATTTATAGAGCACATTATACATTGACTGATCTACATTTACAAAGCCTAGAAACCTACAGTGTTATTCCGCTAGCTATTTTAAATAAGCTGTTCTATCTTCCAACATTAAAGTTTCAATAAAACGATCCAAACAATTCGCAAGTATACGATAATTACTTCATAATAGAATATCAAGTCTCTAGACAAGACATGTCACAATTTATTGAGGCCTCAAAGTTGTACAACGTTAGGGTCAACACATCATTTCACAATAATGCTGCACACTATGACCGCACGAATATTGTCAGGTTAACTGTAAATATTGTTGAATAATACAATGGATAATCTATTCTGATACCTGTGATGTGTAGTATTCGTTTTTTTATGCCTTTGGCCACTGACCCGCCCATAAGGGACGATGACGAAGCCTAAGATGAAACACGCTTACCCAGAGGAAACCTATTCACTCTGGCCTTGAAAGTTCCTAGATTGTAAGCTTCAGGAAACACAGACGCCGCCGCGCCCGAAGCAAGTTCCACTCCCTCGCTGTCCGCATTATAAAATGAGGATGCAAAACGCTGTGGCCCTATTTTCGGTATGTCTACAACGTAAATAAAGAAAAACTAAGTAAATTATTAAATAGTTTTATTAGTTATTTATTTATTAAATTTGATAACTTCCCAAAATCCTTCCTATCCTTTTTTAATCAATTTAATTGTGCGTAATTAGGAAAGTACGTATGAAATGTTTCAATTTTAGTATTTTAAACCAGAATTATTAAGTTTTCATAAATAGTGTTTTGTATAATTATTCTGATGCCCTCTTATTAAATAATGTTATTTTGTCTGTACCGTAAATAAAAACAATTGATTTAAATATTAGTTGGTAAAACTTTTCACGTAACGTCAAAGTTTATGACAACCACAATCTATGAATTAGCTAATACAAAAATGTCTAAATTTCCTAATCTCAACGAAATATATTAAAATCTCTCCAAAAGACTAAAATATATCATGTAAAGTAAAAACGCTATTCATAGGCCGTGAGAACATGCACCCACGCGCGTTTCGGAATTAAATTCCTTGTATATTTGTCATTATTGTTTACGATTACGACAGACGCGAGCCGACTGTCAGATTGACAGAGATTTCATATTTTTACGGTGTTTTACTTCCACTCAGCGGCTTTTTTGCACAACCTTCAACTAGAATTGTAGCTCTATTCTATGTCAACATCTACATTAGTTGTGATTATATATATACATAGGTTGTGATTTAGTAAAGTTATCGCGATCAATCTGGAATTGACTAAAACATAGGCTGCCCTCATAAAATTCCAATAAATAGTTTGGGTAGCCCGCATAATGCTACAATACTACGAAAATGTACGGAAAATTTATATTACCCGCAAAGCATTACCAACCCCATGCACCCGTTATGTTCTAGCAGTTGTAATTGAAAACCAGTCTTCAAACCTTTGTAGAGGTTCGACAATATATTGGCAATCTAAGAGAGGTAGAGTATAGCTTTCGCTTAAAGAGCAGCTCGACTGAGGAAGTACCTCTATACCTCACAGAATACTGTTGTGTTCCTGCGCTTGAGTAAGGTCGCCAGTGCTCTTTGAGTGAGTGAGTGATGCACCGAGTGTCACAAGCGTTCATTTGGATGTGGTAACAGCTTATTATAGGCGACTCGATATCCACTTTCCATCGGCAGGATCGTCTGCTAAGTTGTCATCAGGCATCTGACATAAATAAACAAAAATAATGGATCCAGAAAATTCCATGAATTCTACGTAGCTACTTTTACGCAGTTATCAACTCTTCAAGACCCTACGTAAACATTGATTCAACGAGCTTTATCTACGACTTATATTCTGTGACGATTCTTACGTGTAGGGAATTCCCAAACAACACTCGCTCCTCCTTACTGGAATTATATTATTATACTTGATAAGTATTTTATTATTATAAAGAAACAAGTTACAATTTAAGCGGTCAAACTTAATCGAAAAATCCCATATAAGAGAATAAAAGAAGATAAATCTGTGGATCCCTTTAAACGAGCGTCATTAACGTAAAATTCATGTAACATACAAAGTTTTTAACATTGTCTTCAATAAATCACTTGATTTCTCAATTCGTTAATTTAGCATCGCATTTACATACAGTTAAGTTAATCTTTACATCTGGTCGCTAGTTTGTTCTCGTGCTATAAATATTTGGGCGCATTAAAGTTGATTAAATCTTTATGCCTTTACGAAGTATAGTCCTATTTTTTTAAGCTAATTGTAATTAATGTATCAACAGATTAAAGCCGCAATTTAACCGCCGCACTTAAGATTTTCAAAATCTTGATTAGTTAAACCGAAGAAATCTACAAATTGTTTAATGATCTATTAGCAGAATAGGAAGTTGAGGGGTCATAAATTTGATGATTACATCAAAGCAATAAAACCTATCCTAACAATCTCATTTCCATACACAAGCATTTTAAATGTCTTCCTTACAACTTTGACCCAGAGCCAGCATGCAAAATTGCACATATTTTTACTTCAAATAATTGGACAATGACCATTATTTCGCATAATAACAAAACTAAAGCGAGGCACGTACTCAGGTCAACGCCACTCAATTAGAGATATCTATAACGCGCGATCCGCACCCATAAGGAAGCCTCACTTATCTGAAATTTCTAATCTCACTGACTCATATGCGTCCGCAAAATTATCTCAATTTGCCACAAAACGTTGTAAAGTCAAAAAGGGCACTGTGCTGAACTGTGACCGATGCCGCTACCTTTTTACCTACTTTATTATGCTGGTGGAATACGTATTTTTGTGCTCAAGTTTCTAGCGGTAGTTATAGTAACGCTATTAGACTCGTAGATACAAGCTTGGAACCGTTTTTTGTGAATGACTTATGTTCAGCAGCAGACTCGGAAGCAGTTTTTTTTATCGTATAACATCATTAATTGTATTTTTAGAAGGTGGTCGATAAGTCACTAGTTTATTTTTTCATACTTTCACAGCTTAATTTGAAATGAAAAAAAAATGCACGATAAAATAAATTATCGGATGTAAAGGTTAATTTTGTAAAATAAACTCGTGGAATCTCTTTTAATTAAAAGTTTTTAATTTGTTATCCTGCGTATAATTAGTTATGCGATTATCTTCAAACATTTTGGTGCGACGAAACAGCGACAGTGTGTATAGCAATAAATGCAAATTACATTCCGAAATATTGTTATAATCCAAAATAACGAGACGTATCGTTATTTACCACTGAAAGCGTACCGTAGCGACCGCGGCGGTATCGAGTGAAACTGTAACACAATCACATATTTTACGCTTTTGTACGAGTTTAATTGAGTAAGAAGAGACCTGAGACCGCTCCCAGCGGGGTAACTTCCAAATTTATTTACGAAAAATTCACGAAAGACCCCCATTACTTACGTCAAGAGACGCAACAGGACCTGAACCGAGCTCACTTCTGTAATATTAAGTGTGAGATACGGCCTTATTCGCGTTGACCTAGATTTTAATACGCCTTTCCGTAGTCTTTATGATGACTTTTTGAAAAATGTTACTTTTAATTCCGAGCGGGGACGGTATTGAATGGGTCCACGGATGGTCCTCTTTAACTGTATCGCTTATAAATTGCTATTTGTTATGCGTCGCCGATGGAAGTCTGTCGATATCTTACACTAAATTAATGCAGGCGTGTACGCCAAAATTGGCACTGTCATATTTTGCATATATCGAATGCCCTTTTTTAATTTCCATTTATTAAAATATATCATATTCTCGCTACGTCCCACGCATTCGCAGCATCATCTTAACAAGTTTCCTTTTTTAATATTTTGTATTTCTCGCTTGTTACAGTCATTCTTCGGGCGTACGTACAACAATCTATCGTCGATATCAGAATGCAAGAACAATGGGGAATGCGTCATCAATAAGAAGAATAGGACGGCTTGCAAAGCCTGTAGGCTACGGAAATGCCTCTTAGTCGGCATGTCGAAATCCGGCTCCAGATACGGCAGGAGATCAAACTGGTTTAAGATCCATTGTCTCCTACAAGAGCAGCAACAACAACACATACATCAAATGCAGACCAGTAAATCACCTCCGAATTTCAATTCATCACACAACCCATCTTTTCTACCAACAAATTTACTCCCAGCTGCTGCTTTGGCGGAGTATTATAAAAACTCGGAAAAGACATTTACTGATGACGTCAATAGACAAAGTATATCACCGTCTGATTCGGGAGCTTCATCCGCAGACCCTGAAGATGATAATAGTTCAAGAAGTACAAGTGGTTTGAGCATCTTTAGACCAGCATCATCGCCTTCTAGTGAAAAGGACGTCAGATTACAAGCGATTAGGAATCAAAGTAAAGATGTTAGAAAACGGAAACCTCCGACTTTGCCTCCATCAGCATTCAGTACAGTTTCTGCATCGCCAAGTTTCTCTCCAAGAAGTGTACCGTTCCTACCATCCCCTATACAGAATATGAGATCAGTACCACCAGGTATAACAACTTGGCAGCATCGTAATGGTGGTGATTTACTTCTGCATTCTCCAGCGGTTGCAGGGGTAGCCATAGACCAAGACCAACCCATAGACTTATCAATAAAATCTACTGCTGTTATGTTTAGAAGTCCGAAAAACGATGAAGTTAGTGATTCAGAACCTGAATTGAGTATCGATTTGAGTGAGGAAAATAGTAAAGACATTATGAAGAATCCTCTAGATCTGTCTCTTGTTCCAAAAAGATCTGAAGAAGTGCCTATGACGGGTTGAACATAAGCATTATGAGAACATTGAGACAAACAGCCATGCTTCTCGTTTTATCTATTTATGTGTAAATACATAGTTCCATTTTAGCTAGTTAATCATACAGATGATTTATTATGTTTTATTGAAAGAATATTTTTTGCCATACAGTATTTAAGTTATCTGTACATTCCTTTCTTCTTGATTACCTGATCTTACTTACCATAATGTTAGCGTTGTTTTTTGTGTCATGTACTGTAGATATTAGTAGTTAGAAAGTCAATGAAGAAAAATCAGTAACATCAACTATTATACCATCAAATTATGTATTGTTAATAACTAAGTTGGAAGTATATAATTTCGTTGATGTGTATAGCAAGTTACGCTAGTACAGCGACTCAGAAATCAAATTTCATTAGACCTTTTAAAGCTAGATAAGGGAAACTGAGTTTATCTGACATGTTTTTAAACATTATTTGTATTGAATTACATACATTTAATAATTTAAAGATTTGAAAATAAAACACCGACAACTTGAAGAACTTGAACATTTGAGAAAAAAAGTATTAATAAAGTTCACAGATATGAGAACGGATGAAGTCCACGTTTTCCTCATTTTTAGTCGCGTTATGATGATGATGATGATGATGAAGTGTTGTGAATAATTGAAATAACTATGCCAGTGTATTGTTTTACCAATTTAGTTAATTATTTAATGGGATTAAGGCCAGTTGAAATGAAGCTCAAAATTTTTAATGTACAAATAGAATGAGTCTTGTATTATATTAGGTGATTTTGTTTAAAAAACGATATTTTTATAAGTATTTATTTTTATTAGCTGTTAGGCCAGTTTGTATTGAGTCATTTTTGTAACTAAGTACTTAATTAGATTTATGTTTTTTTTTTGTAATTTATAATTTTAGCTTAATTCTCTTAAGATGCTTGTGTGTTAGTTTTTTTGTTGTTTGTTTCTTTTGTTGGAGATTTTTTATGATACATTAAACATTCCATTATGTAATGCTCGTCTTTAGTTATATTTTGTTCTTTTAAAAAGCAAAACCAAACATCTCTTAATTTTACTTATATATAAAAAAAAACGCAAAATATGTTATTTTATAAAAAAAAGTTCTGAAACGTTTTGCAAAAGCTAATCATGCCTACATTATTCCAATATTTTTGGTTAAATTTAATAAATTATGTAATCACTTCAAATCAGTTTATCTGTGAATATAAAAAAAAAAAACAATTTATATTAGTAGAGTCGCTAAAAATATAAATTCCATAGTAAATAGTCGTTATTGATTTACTGCCATAAATATTGTTTTCATTAAGTGGAGCTTTAATGGTGCTGATAGAGTTTTTAAATTCTCAAAAAAATCGTGACAGCCAATATTTTTCCTTTACATTATTATTATATGAGTATTCCTGATGCTTTACTGTAATATAATTAATTTATGACTAAGTCCCAAGTACTGACTAAGTTATCAATCGAAATAATTGTTGTTGTCAGTGTGATACAATTTACTATGTGTCTTTATTTTTTTACGTTTTTAAGTAAATATTAATATATTTCAGAAAAATAAAATAAAACGCGAGTGCCTTTATGAATTTTGTTGTTTTATTTATGAGACAGTTTGTACCAAAAAAGCCGTGCAGGGCTTTAATAATAATAATAATAATAACAAGGTGCGTGCCTTCAACGCCTGGGTGATGCCCCTGCTCACGTACTCCTTTGGCATACTAAGGTGGACTCAAACTGAGCTGGACGCCCTGGATAGGAGGGTCCGTCTCCTGCTCACAACACATCGCATGCTACACCCACGCTCGTCTGTTATGAGACTGTACATCCCGCGTAAGTGTGGAGGCCGCGGCTTTTTAAACGCCAAGAACCTCCACAACCACGAGGTGTACAGTCTTAGGAAGTATTTCCTTGACAACGAGTGTGGGATGCATCGCGATGTGGTGGCAGTAGACAGGGGCCTCACCCCGCTGTCCTTGGCAAACGAGAACTGGCGCAGGCCAAAGGTGCTAAGCACCGAGGACCGCAGGGACGTATGGAAGAGTAAGGAGCTTCACGGGCGGTTCTACAGGGCCCTAACAGGGCCCGATGTAGATCTGCTCGCGTCGGTGAACTGGCTACGTTTCGGTGACCTCTTTGGGGAAACCGAAGGTTTTGCCTGTGCAATTGCGGACGAAGTTATCAAGACGAATAACTACCGGAAATATATCCTGAAGGACGGTACGGTCGACATCTGTCGAGCATGCCGCCGTCCCGGAGAGTCACTCAGGCATATTATTTCCGGTTGTTCTCATCTTGCTAACGGCGAGTACTTGCACAGACATAACCTAGTAGCCAGAATCATCCACCAGCAACTTGCTCTTCAATACGGCCTTGTAGAGTCCGAAATGCCGTACTATAAGTACGCACCTGCGTCAGTTCTCGAAAATTGTCGTGCCACGCTCTATTGGGATCGATCTGTCATCACGGACAGGACTATTGTAGCCAATAAGCCTGATATCGTGCTGACAGATCGATTGAAGCGCCGGGCAGTGCTCGTTGACATCACCATCCCCCATGACGAGAACCTCGTGAAGGCTGAGAAGGACAAGCTCAGCAAGTACCTTGACTTGGCTCACGAGGTGACCGCCATGTGGGATGTTGATTCGACGATCATTGTCCCGATAGTTGTTTCAGCGAACGGTCTCATAGCGAAGAGTCTCGACCAACACCTTGAGAGGCTCTCGCTGGATGGCTGGATCAAGGGTCAGATACAGAAGGCGGTACTCCTGGACACGGCGCGCATCGTCAGGAGATTCCTCTCTCTGCAGCCCTAACCACCGGTAGCTTGGGCCCTTCCCCGCTGCCGGCGGCACACTAGGATTAGGTTTTTTTTATAACATTTTTAGATTTTGTAAAGATATTGTAAAAAAAATAATCATATATATACATAGGATTAGGTTTTTTATAATATTTTTGAATTTTGTTTTTACTAATGTTATAAAAAAAGTAATTTTAAGGACCTAAAGAAATAAAGAGAATAATAATAATAATAATAATTTTTATTTCAGCCAAAAAAGCCATATTTTCAATACAAAATACAAAAGTAGGTACCTATATAAAAATAAAATAATATAAGTTATAGATCTAAATACATAGATCTAAGGTC
This sequence comes from Achlya flavicornis, assembly GCA_947623365.1. Lineage (NCBI taxonomy): Eukaryota > Metazoa > Arthropoda > Insecta > Lepidoptera > Drepanidae > Achlya > Achlya flavicornis. Next base: position 14,917,454 of record OX392477.1, on the reverse strand, counting down.
ATGTCACTTTTGGTTCTCAAGCTGGTGCACAGATAGCCAATACCTATATATAGAACTATCTAAGCCTACACTCACCGTTCGGAGTATGCTGTTACCAGAGCAACGCAATCTCTCCCAAAAGGAGGCTATACGTGCCCTCATCACAGCAAAAAAGCATCTTTGAAACAACAGGAGTGCAACAAACGTGATGCGGGGTGGTAAAACAGTTCAGAGCTAGAATTTCTGGAGGAACGCTATAGAACTCAAAATTATAAGTAAATTGCTCTTTCCTTGATAATTTGAAATTGTTTCAATATGAGTTTTACCCTAAAATAAATATATAAAGGAATCGATTGCTATTACATCTGCAAACTGTTTATTGTCTCTTACTGAGCCGAAGCTTCTTCTTTTATGTAAGAATTAAATAATGATATCCTGGGACATTCCTCACACACGGTCATCTGATCCCAAACTAAGCAGAGCTTGTACTATGGAAACCAGATTACTGATATACTACAAATACTATTTTTTGTATATAAATACATATATAAATAGTTAATATACACAATTACACCTAGACTCAGGCCATGTAGACATGTTCATGGGAATCGAACCCTGTGGCGTGATATCTAAAATCTATACTAAACAGGTTATCTGCGTTCAAAATTGTATCGCGATCGGTTCAGAAAATGATTGCGAATAGTTAAACAGAGAGGAAAAAGGGGATGGACACTTTGTCATATCCCTCCTCAGTGGTTATACAAATGTTCATAATGGGGTCAAAATTCTAAATATAATAGGCCGATTTTCTGAATTCTCAAAAACTATGTTATTGTGAAGTACCCATATTAGATTCAAATGTAAAGAAACAATATAAAAGGAAGGGTATTGTAAAGTTTTTGATTATGTAGTAAATCTTGGATATACATTACAAAAAAAAAAAAAAGAGTTACAATCAATATGCGTTATTACTGCGTATCGATTTTTTAACCGACTTCAAAAAAAGTTCTCGATTCGGTTGTTTTTTTTTTGTTTTTCTTTTTTTATGTTTGTTACCTCATAGCTCCGCCATTTATTAACCGATTTGGAAAATTCTTTTTTTGTCTGGAAGGGTACACTTCCCGTTTGGATTCAGATCAGGATCTGATTACTCCTTAGTGTACTTTGAAGTCGGTTTACGTTTTTTTGTAAAACAGTCCAATTAATTTACTTTATTAGCTTTGAATACTCGAAAAAAAAAAAACAAAATGCATCAGTAATTCCCTAGACTAGAAATTAACATATCAAACAAACACAAACGTCAACAGACATCAATGTTTACGAGTAAACTTACTTTTTTAAATATTCATGTATTACTCGGGCGTTTCTCGAAATTTCATTCCCATGATATTTTTTCCAGAATAATTCATAAGATTCCTACTGGGTTACATACACATTCTTTTATTAAATCTGAACCTTAACGTGTTAGCAATAAGACTTAAAATAAAAATGCGAGTCAAGTATAATGCTAACAAATTAAAAATTCGGTTTGGCTACCGTGAACTACTGTTTTCCTTGAGATCACATTTCATTTAAGATCAAACATTGAGTTCTCAATAAGGGATTCTAATTAAAGCAATTTTAAGCTTCTTGTATGTTTAAACTGTTTACTGATTTATTGGGCAGCCAGGCATTCTGTTCTTTTTAAATTCCATTTTCAAATATGGTGCCTCCATCGTGAAGCTCTGGATTTTAAGTTCCAGGTTTTATTATTTAAGTTTTTTGGTTAAATCTGGTTTTTCTGTGAATGTAAAATACGTAAAGGACATGCATGACTGTAAATTTTATTATGTCCATTTAGCTCTGGGGACTCTAAAAGGCTAATATCCCCCATAGTGTGATAAAATAAGAAAATCGATAAATTTTATTAAAAAAAAAAAATATACATTTATATTATAATTAATTTTATAGTTAAAATAATTTGTGACGTTTACAAAAAAGAAATGATTATTATGTATGTTTACTGTGCATTGAATTTTGCACGGTACCCGAGTTCTCTTCTAGATTTAATGTACTTACCACATTCGACCACATCATCACATACCATGGTCAGATTGTGGTCAAGCATGTGCCTATAAATGAGACACTTGTATGAAGTTATTATTTCGAGTGCAGCTTGACATTCAGATCAAGAATTCGTTAATTTCTTAGCAACGGATAACAGGTACAGTTACCGAGCAATTATAAACAATAATCCACATAGCACGAACTAAGGCAAAAAAACAAACAACCGACTGAAAATACCACTAATTTGTTACCGTAACTGTACAAGGCCTAATAAGGCGTCAACACAATAAACCCTTAACAGATTTAATTGATATGATTGTTGCTTTCCGTTCCAATTCTTACACTTCAATTGAAAGGGCAAAATGGACTTTAAGAGGATAAATATAAGACATAATTTTGATTGTAATTGCCAAACTAGTGTAAGAGCCGACATGATTTTTGTCACTCAATATAATTGGAGTCATGTGGCAGTGCGCAGTAACAAATCATCATTTTTTCGCAATGGCCGACGTACTGCCGTTTCCCGATATAGCAGACTGTTTACACGGCCCGAAAGAAATGCGGCTCGTTAAGATGGATAATGGGAGCTTTGCGTTGCTTACCATGGTACTGGCGGGATGAGAAGTAAGTATAGATTCGTGAGTATGACTATGTTTATAGGAAAATTATGTAATTTTCAGTAAAAATGTTAGTTTAGGAGACCCTTTACGCAATACCATAATTTTATAAATATTGCTTATTTCCTATTTATAACTCTACTAGCTGTCCCCCGCGGTTTCATCCGCGTTCCCGGGATAAAAGTAGTCTATGTCCTTCTCCATACCATAGGCTATCTGCATGCCAAATTTCATGATGATCCGTTGAGCAGTTGAGGCGTGAAGGCGTAACAAACAAACAAACTCACTTTCGCATTTATAATATTAGTTAGGATATTAGTTAGGATGGTATCAAATAGAAATCATAATAGTAATAGAAGACGTTATGAATAAATAAATACTATCTTATAAGTAGACTAAATAATGGTGCTTATTCTTTGTTAACAACTAAACTAATTTAGTCTTACTATGTCTCTTTCTAACAAAGCACATAAGGAAAAGTCCTGTCAAATTAGTCCAATGCATCTATCGCGGATACATCTAAATACACTTTAAATATGTTCTATCCTTTTTCAATAATGTTTGTAAGAAGGAGATGTGATGTGAATAAAATTAGTGCGATTTACATCAGAATCGGCACCACTGTCTGATATATTTAATGTTTAATTATTAATCACAAGTTTATATACCTTTCTAGGATCGAAAAGGAGATATAGATGTTTTATGTTATTAAAATCTAATTTTTACAAAAGTTACTTTGACAGTAATTTTGTGCATCTTCAAAAATTTTGTACATTCTTCACAATCTACATAATCATAACTGTCAAATATGATTAATTATTACAAATGGAATATAATAAATAAATCATTAAAAATAAAATCAATTACCAATATCGAAATGAAAAACGAATGAAAGCTATAATTGAAACATTATCAATTAGTAAACAATACATTTTCCATGCGACTGTACACCCGAAAAGTTCCAGTTTGCAGGGTCCGATTTTAACGAGGAAACGCATCGCACTAATTGAGATTGCACCACGAAGCTGACGTTCAAAAAATCATGTCATTATAACCATAAATGGCGCTGATTTATTAAGACGCCTCCAGAATAGACAGCTCGAAATGGGAGCACGGGACGTGATGAACGAACACTTTTTTCGGTGAATGTACATTCGGTACACATGAATCACTTTGTACGTGATTATACGTGTGTACTTTTTATTAATATTACTATTAATTGTATTGAATTGAATTGAATCTTGTTTCAGAGCCAGTTATTGTTTTTTTTTAATAATTTGGTTGGTGTGTTTATTCCGTTTAATTTTACTATATACTTATGTATGAGTTTCATGCATTCCCCCGGGGAATGCCAATATGTTGCCGCGTCACCTTTTAACGAGCGCGACTCCACTTTTGAAGAACTATGTAGAAGAGTTTATATGGGTCAGCTCTATCACTTAAAGATCAAACAACAAAAGAAATAAATACAAGAATAGCTAACGGTTGGAAAGGGCACTGGTCATTGAAGGAAGTCATGAAGTCTAGAGATCTAAGTATTTCGATAAAAAGGAAAGTATTCAACACATGCAAACCCCCATTCAATAAATATGGCTGTGAAACATGGGAAATTATAAAACAAAGTAGAGATAAGCTTGAATACTGACAAACAGCTATAGAAAGAAGCATGACTGGACATTAAAATTAGATCGCATGACGCGTTACCGACTCTTTCCACCTACCCCAATACGCAGGACTAAAACATTGTTATTTGGCTGCGGTATTCCCGTATTCTATAAGGTGGAGGTCGAGTTTCTCTCTACGCCAATCGAGCTGCACTGTGAGCGAAAATATACTATCCTCTACCGCTCTTAAAATTACCCATGTTTACTTAATCCTTTAAATTATTCTCAGAAGTCAAGGGTTTTTTTAGTAAATAATGTCAAATCCTACGCATTTCCACTAACAAGTAGAATACCTGCTTTTTAAATTGTATTAAAATTTATGAACCATGTAACCGGATCCCAAAACCAAAAATGCAAAATTAATTTTAGTGCAAAACCACAAATAATATTTTCATACAAGACAGTGAGCAGCTATTAATTTTAATTTCTCTCTCGACAAGTAGGTGTGTTTAAATCTTTAAATATTGATTTCAACACTGATCATAATAAAGATGATATTCCAATGGCATTCTTGACACTTGTAAGAAAGTTCATAATATAGTTTAACATATTATTATTGTGTCCGTGATTATTATTGTTTGTACCACTGTGCAAATAAAATGTTAAAAACAGCGTCTGACACAGTCGAATTGGCACGTTATTAAATATTATGGTTTAATTTAATTGGATATGATTTTTACCTTTTAAAAATAAATAAAATCTGTTTATTTCAGACACATAATTTGAGCCATACGGCAAAAATTACACAACTAAAAATAATTTTAAAACATAAACAACAAGGATGATTATTTTATTTTATTATGCAGTGTTTTTATTTTCTCTTTACCAAGAGCAATGCCAAGGATTTATACCCATGCCCACTAAATCATTCAACTCTTAAAAGGCCTTATGTCCATAACTTTCCTCGTTCTACTTTAAAACTTATACCTACTGCGTAGAATTCATCGGATATCCGAAGGTCCCTGATAGGTATTTTGTATAATCCGACTAGATGGCTACCATACTCAAGTCACCGTCAGCTGGGTGTGAGAGCTTATTTCCTTCTGGGCTTTGTACGCTTACGATAAGACTTTAAACCATTGATATAGAATATAAATAGAGCGAGCTAGAGCTGTGACACAGGTATGATCAACGCAGCTAAAACACGATCTGCACGTTCATAGGTTGAACGACTAAATACATAGGTATATCTATACTAAGAAAATAATAAAGCGGAACAGTTTTTTTGCTTGTTTAATAATCACTGGAACTATCAGTCAGATTCGAAATATTCTTTCATAGGAAGCTACTTTATCCCCAAATATTATTTATATTTGACGGGCCCGTTGGCGCAAGTGGTTAAGACGTGGAGTCTTAACCTATAGCGCCGCAGGTCGTGGGTTCGATTCCCACACAGGACATGCATTTGTGTGCATGAACATGTCAGTATGTCCTGAGTCTGGGTGTAATTATATGTATATTAAGTATGTATTTACAAACAAAAAGTAGTATATGTATTATATCAGTTATCTGGTTTCCATAGTACAGTTCTGCTTAGTTTGGGATCAGATGACCGTGTGTGAGGAATGTCCCAGGATTTTATTTTTATTTATTTATTACTACTTGGGCTACTTTTTATCACGGGAACGCGGGTGAAACGGCGCGAGACAGCTAGTTTATTATAAATCCCAATTTCTCGTTTCTTATCGATATGAGAGGAAATGACAAGGAACTTTTTTCTGACAGTTAATAACTAGGTACCTAAGATATATAATTTATGAATGCGTCTATATGAAAACTGCTCACGATTCGTACAAAGTAATGTTTTTTGTTTTTAACACTATCACTATTCAATTCAAAATTCAAAATTCAAAATCATTTATTCAAATAGACCTTCGCAGGCACTTATGAAAAGTCTGACTCTAATACTCTAATACCGGTTCGGAAGGTTGCATTTGCTGAGAAGAGCCGGCAATAAACTCAGCAATTACTCTTTTCAAAACACTAACTATATTAATATTCTATCTCTATGTTCAACTAACGAAACATAAATTCGAACCGTGTTTGCTAAAAAAGCTATGAATATTCAACTCGCGCGCATTCACATCTTCCTTATAAGGGTTTCATTATACCGGCTATAGATCCGATCGCCACGTGACCCGACCTTCGCATTTCGATATTGATCTAGATCTCTATTGTGATCCAATTCTGTACTGTATCCGGCTTAGTATTTTTTATGATGATTAGAAGACGGATTAAGATAATTTCTTGTGCTGTATGTAGAACTTTCAGTCCGTTAGTTTGTATGTTATTTGATAGTTTTGTTTTATCCCGCTACTACTATTGTACCTATCTACCAAAAAGGGAAAAAATAGGAAAAAATATTATAACTTGGTTAATCACCAAGCAAAATTTAAAAAAAGACATATGTCTTTCAAATAATAAAGTTTTAGGCGATGATAGCTCAGTGGTAGTGACACGGTACATGTAGTGACGTCGGATGCCGAGACGAAGATCCCGGGTTCGAATCCTACAATGAGCTTTAGGTGAAGGAAAACATCTTACCAAGCAACATCGAAACCATACGGCATAGCACGGTGGTAGGGTACTTTGTAGTACCCACCTGGCTGGCTACCACCCTCAAGTTGAAAATCTGTCTTCTGCACTTGAGATCCAGTTCCTTCTAGGCTTTGTGTGCTTACCACCTTCAGCCACATCAGCACTTACCATTTGAGATTGCAAACACAGGCCTAGAAACAGTAAAAAAAAAGTTGCAGTAAAAAAAATTTTTTTTTTTTAGAATAACCGTCAATGATCTCTTTTTGAAATTTAATAACCGATACAAAATATTCCAACGGATAACGCTAACAAAGATAAACAATAAGTGAATCCATCTATTGACATAAGTGGTAAAGGTCATACTGTATCTCGGACCTTATCTATCTTTGATATCAATCTATTGTTTTAAAAAGTGCAAATATGACTTGTTTGATTATTACAAATTCTCTGGACCTATGGCATAACAGTCAGGGTATCTAATTTACAAACTAGATCTAGTCTAAATCTTACTATAATTAGTGGCAATGCTATAGCAATTTTTTACTTTGCAAGTAGTTTTGTGATATGATGATGATTATTACACTGAAAAAAATAATCGTGACTTTCAACTGTTTTTGCATAAGTTAGATATTTTTTCAGTAAACGAAACGTATTTCTAAGTAAATGAGTAATCTATCTCTATATATAAAAATGAATCCCTATTTCCCTAGGTCACGTCATAACTTGAGAACGACTATACCGATTTCATACATATTTTTTATGATTTCTAATACACTGGAGAAGGTCATTACGGAAAAAAAATAAGAAAGTTGCGTAGAAAATTTAAGAAAACTTTACAATAGGGTAGGGGGAAGGGTAGGGTAAGATACCTTTCGGGTACGCGGGTGAAACGCGGGCGCAACTAGTTAAAAATAAATGATTAATCAACGAACTGGACTGTAATTCTATTAAGTTAGTATGCCAAATGATTAACATTTGGCTTGGCGTTTTACTGACCAAAGCAGTAGGTATGAATTCTCTTTTCCGTCTCTTTCCGTGTCTTTTATGAATTATCGATATGTTATTCTGTTAAGTTAACGGTTTTTTTTCAGTGTAGTTTAGTTAACTTTGTGATTATTCTTATAACTATATGATAAATAAATAAACAAATTCGTTACCATCAGTTATTACATCACAACGACATAAAAATACAGGGTGCTTTTAAATCCAAGTGTACAAAAACTCCCCTGCCAGGACATTATATATTTATAATGTACGTGAGGTATTCCTCACGTACTAAGATGCGTATACTCCAGAATATCAAGGATAACTCTAAACACATCACGTACAGATAAACGTTTACAGCTACAAGCAAAAACGTTATCTTCAATGAACAAAACCGTTTCAGAACTATACAGTGTGTGCATTTTTTCTTGCTTTCGTGCATTCTACAAGTAACGGCATTAAAGGTAAGGGTGAGTAAAAAAAGGTTTTTATAAAAATATTATCATTTTTTCTGCGTCTTGCAATCTACTTTATGCGGCTTCAAATTCTAGAAGTATCTTCATTCTTTGTCTACTCAAAATATATGTTCAAAATATACTAACTATTATAAGCGACCTAAATTTAGATCTGTTTTACACCGGTACATATCCCAGATAAAATATCTTATTTGTAAAAGAAAATCCTTTACAAACTTACTTAAATTAGTCTATTATTTAATACGCAACATACGCAATATGTGCGCAGTCCTCCGCTGACTATTTTTTTATTGAGAAGACTTTAATTTATATTTAAGAACTTTTAAATAGCTTTCTATTTATGACAAACATGTAATGGTGCGTCCATGCTTAGCGAACCGAGCCACGAACGATCACACTGCGAGCACGATTCGCGTAGCGTGGACGGGCTTGCGAGCCTCGAACGAGCGCGATTGTCAGTTTTTTCACGAACAAAGGGATTCGCATCGTGCTCGTTGTAGGCTCGTTGTAGGTTCGTTCGTAGCTCGGCTCGCGCTCGAGTCGCGGAGCATGGACGCACCATAAAAATTACAATCTATATGTAGAAAATATTTTCCAAGTCTGCCGCTGCTTTCGATTGACGGTATGGTTCCCAGCAGGCTGGCAGCGTTTCCTCTTTGGATAGCCAAGCTGATGCGTTGGCGGAAAAAGCTCACCACCCGCTGGTCCGTTTATATCAGCTGTAAGTTTTCCAAAAATAATTAAAAAAACTCAATGTCCAATGTCAATGTAAAATGTCTCAATGCCAAGACATAATAATCATCCTGTACCTTGCCAATACTAAAACGCACAAGTAAAACCAAAATTAGCTGCGACAAAACATCTTGCTATGTGCAACGAATAAATCTTCTCGATAAGTCGCGGTCGCTAGGTGGCGCTCTAATCGCGATATGCTTATACAGTGGAGCTAGCGTCGGCTATCTGATCGCCGTTGGGTGATATTTCTTTAAGGTGCTAGCTTTGTTTATACAACAAGGTGTTATATATATTTTAATGGGATGGTTTAGTTGATTTCTCAATTTGGACTACCTGTTTTGATATGCTCTTTGGGTTTGAATTAAACGATTGACTTTGAATTATCGGTTTTGAACTTTTCACACCCTATATGTTAACTAATTATTCTTATAGACAGCCGCAGATGTTAAGCAAATGTACACTGTATTTCTAACTACGTACACATCACATTACCGTGAGAACATATTAACATTATCGACTTTATAAAACAGGTCTATCTACTTATCTATATTCGAAACTTTTCTGACATTATGTGATCGACCAAGGTTAACATTTTGCAAAAAAAAGTTTTTTTTTTTTTTGAGAATTCACTATACTATAAGTTCAGTATGACTAACCCAACATAGGTTCCGAAAATAGGCCATCTTGAAATCTCCACCCAGTATACCGCACTTCCTATTTAGAAATGAGTTACACACGACATTGTTTATTACCATCTAGATTTCCTATAAATCCTCCGATAGTCTAGTGTATGTGGCACATGGGATTCCCTAAATTCCATTGTTAAGACAGTGCTTAGATTTTAGTTGAGATAGTTTTGTGTGTGAACATTCCTGGACGCTTGCACGGCATGTTAGCTTGGTGTTAGAGAGTGGAACTCGATAGATAGATCTGTGGTAAGGTCCTTTTAAAATCAATACAGTATAGTAGGTAGCTATTACTAAGCCTCTGCTGTCTATTCGTCCGTATGTCTATCTCTCAGTGTAGAAAATGTCACAGAGTGAGTATTTCTATCGCCGCGATAACAAAAAAAACTAAATCGTATCTAAGCGTGTCAGACTCGCACATGGAGGGTTCCGTACAATATTAACTAACTCAACTTTACTATGAAAAAAAAAACGACAAAAAAAGACGTTTCTTGTATGGGCATGTGTATTATTTGTTGTTGCCGCTATGGCAATAGCTTTTTTTTTTTTTTTTTATACCACTAAGGTGGCAAACAAGCATACGGCCCGCCTGATGGGAAGCAGTTACCGTAGCCTATAGACGCTTGCAACACCAGGGGTATCACTCGCGCGCTGCCGACCCTGAAGAAATCTCTTCACGCCCTTTTTGAAGAACCCCATGCTGTTCTCCATTGGGAAAACCATGGCGGGGAGCTCATTCCACAACCTGAGCGTCCGCGGAAGAAAGCTCCTTTGAGCCCGCACAGTTCGAAACAATTCTGGTTTCAATGTGTGAGTGAGGATGGATTCCCCGTCGATGGCGTGAGTTGCGATGGTGGAAGGCAGCCGTGGGCAACAAGTCGAACAATTCCTTAGAACACTCTCCGTTGTACAAGCAGTAGAACACACATAAGGAGGAAAAGTCTCTCCTCAGACTGAGGGGCTCTAAACCGCTTGTGAGCTCGGGATCGTCAACAATTCTGATGGCACGTCGCTGAACCGAGTCTAAAGGCCCAAGCTGGTATCCAGGTGCTCCCGCCCATAGATGACAACAGTACTCCATATGCGGCCGGACCTGCGACTTGTAAAGTTGCAGTCTTTGCCCTGATGTGAAGTACTGCCTCGCTCTGTTGAGCACGCCAAGCTTTTTGGATGCCAGCTTCACCTTGTCTTCCAAGTGACTTCGGAACAGCACGTCCCTGGAGATGTCGACGCCAAGGATCCCGATGCTTTGACTGAAGTTCAAGGAAGTGTTCTGCAATTGTGGAGCCACAGATCATGGGGTTTTCATTGGGAAATACAGATACTCCGAAAGTTTCAGCTAGTGCAGAGATACAGTTCAACCCACTGACAGACAGACGGACGGACGGACATTATAGTCTCACTAATAGGTACCCCCCATACCAGAAACGTCTTTACGGAATCGTTCGTGTGCGATTCCGCCTCGCACTTGAGCGTTTTTTTTTGTACGTTAGCGAACAATCAGTCCTCCCGCCTAGTAAGCGGTCTCTTACGCTTGAAACAGCAGGGGAATAACTCGCGGCCTTGCTAAAATCTCTAACACTCTTTTCAAAGAACTACAGGAACTACTTCCTTAGGAAAACCAAAGTAGTGAAAGACATCAAGCTCATAAAAAAAACTAAATTATCGAGTATGGCGAAGATGCTCACACCAGAAAGAGATGACCATGCCATTTAGTGCGATTAAATAACCAGACTTTTCCCTTTAAATATAATTCCAATCACTGTTCTCAATAATTAATGTCGCTGTATCGGAGTCACACAGTGGTCTACCACTTTCGAATCCAGTACACAATGTTAATATTTAAATTTTAAATTAAAAATTATCGTCGACGCATTATACCGCAGCGGGGAGGCGAAAATTAAATTTAATATTTTTATTATTCACAAATTAAAAATCAATACAAATAAATATACTGAATTAATTCGATCAATATCACATTTAACGGTCTCGGAATTAAACGGCGTCTAAAATCTATAAAAAGCTGATTATCTCATAAAGAGCGCTAAATCCGTGCGCATAAACTAGTTAATTTACAGCATCATCCTCTAGACGTTAATTGTTAAATCTTTACTTGACCTTTACAATAATATCGGTTAATATCAACACAATATGACATTATTATTTATAACCGGGTCGTATTACCTAATGTCTCTTTTAGTCTATGTAATGCCAAATTAAATACAAAATTAATAACGGAAAGTAATTTCAAAATAGATTGAAACACGCCCCCTGTAGATTATAAAGTGATATTTTTGTTAAATTATGTAAAAATTATGCATGCAAATTATATAATTGCCAAGTTTAAAAAGTTTTATGAATCGATTGAACTTTGAAGATCACTTGGGTGAAGACAAAATATTTTTTTGGTCCACCAAATATGACGGAGTGACTCAATGTTATAGTTGAGAAGGAAATATCAATATGAAATAAAATCAATTTTAAACAACGCTCATGAGGTGATCTTCTGACATCTTTGGAGCTATAATATATTTGATTCCAGACGACCTAAAGTAAATCCAAAGGCATGTAAAATGTAGGTAAAAATCGGTAAAAGGATATTGAACATATATAAACTATTGACTCTATATCTATATTCTTTAGGAAGCGGAAAAATAAATATAAATAAATAAATATCCTGGGATATTCCTCACACATGGTCATCTGATCCCAAACTAAGCAGAGATTGTACTATGGAAACCAGATAACTGATATAATACATATACTACTTTTTGTTTGTAAATACATAACATTTTGCAAAAAAAAGTTTAATTTTTTTTGAGAATTCACTATACTATAAGTTCAGTATGACTAACCCAACATAGGTTCCGAAAATAGGCCATCTTGAAATCTCCACCCAGTATACCGCACTTCCTATTTAGAAATGAGTTACACACGACATTGTTTATTACCATCTAGATTTCCTATAAATCCTCCGATAGTCTAGTGTATGTGGCACATGGGATTCCCTAAATTCCATTGTTAAGACAGTGCTTAGATTTTAGTTGAGATAGTTTTGTGTGTGAACATTCCTGGACGCTTGCACGGCATGTTAGCTTGGTGTTAGAGAGTGGAACTCGATAGATAGATCTGTGGTAAGGTCCTTTTAAAATCAATACAGTATAGTAGGTAGCTATTACTAAGCCTCTGCTGTCTATTCGTCCGTATGTCTATCTCTCAGTGTAGAAAATGTCACAGAGTGAGTATTTCTATCGCCGCGATAACAAAAAAAACTAAATCGTATCTAAGCGTGTCAGACTCGCACATGGAGGGTTCCGTACAATATTAACTAACTCAACTTTACTATGAAAAAAAAAACGACAAAAAAAGACGTTTCTTGTATGGGCATGTGTATTATTTGTTGTTGCCGCTATGGCAATAGCTTTTTTTTTTTTTTTTTATACCACTAAGGTGGCAAACAAGCATACGGCCCGCCTGATGGGAAGCAGTTACCGTAGCCTATAGACGCTTGCAACACCAGGGGTATCACTCGCGCGCTGCCGACCCTGAAGAAATCTCTTCACGCCCTTTTTGAAGAACCCCATGCTGTTCTCCATTGGGAAAACCATGGCGGGGAGCTCATTCCACAACCTGAGCGTCCGCGGAAGAAAGCTCCTTTGAGCCCGCACAGTTCGAAACAATTCTGGTTTCAATGTGTGAGTGAGGATGGATTCCCCGTCGATGGCGTGAGTTGCGATGGTGGAAGGCAGCCGTGGGCAACAAGTCGAACAATTCCTTAGAACACTCTCCGTTGTACAAGCAGTAGAACACACATAAGGAGGAAAAGTCTCTCCTCAGACTGAGGGGCTCTAAACCGCTTGTGAGCTCGGGATCGTCAACAATTCTGATGGCACGTCGCTGAACCGAGTCTAAAGGCCCAAGCTGGTATCCAGGTGCTCCCGCCCATAGATGACAACAGTACTCCATATGCGGCCGGACCTGCGACTTGTAAAGTTGCAGTCTTTGCCCTGATGTGAAGTACTGCCTCGCTCTGTTGAGCACGCCAAGCTTTTTGGATGCCAGCTTCACCTTGTCTTCCAAGTGACTTCGGAACAGCACGTCCCTGGAGATGTCGACGCCAAGGATCCCGATGCTTTGACTGAAGTTCAAGGAAGTGTTCTGCAATTGTGGAGCCACAGATCATGGGGTTTTCATTGGGAAATACAGATACTCCGAAAGTTTCAGCTAGTGCAGAGATACAGTTCAACCCACTGACAGACAGACGGACGGACGGACATTATAGTCTCACTAATAGGTACCCCCCATACCAGAAACGTCTTTACGGAATCGTTCGTGTGCGATTCCGCCTCGCACTTGAGCGTTTTTTTTTGTACGTTAGCGAACAATCAGTCCTCCCGCCTAGTAAGCGGTCTCTTACGCTTGAAACAGCAGGGGAATAACTCGCGGCCTTGCTAAAATCTCTAACACTCTTTTCAAAGAACTACAGGAACTACTTCCTTAGGAAAACCAAAGTAGTGAAAGACATCAAGCTCATAAAAAAAACTAAATTATCGAGTATGGCGAAGATGCTCACACCAGAAAGAGATGACCATGCCATTTAGTGCGATTAAATAACCAGACTTTTCCCTTTAAATATAATTCCAATCACTGTTCTCAATAATTAATGTCGCTGTATCGGAGTCACACAGTGGTCTACCACTTTCGAATCCAGTACACAATGTTAATATTTAAATTTTAAATTAAAAATTATCGTCGACGCATTATACCGCAGCGGGGAGGCGAAAATTAAATTTAATATTTTTATTATTCACAAATTAAAAATCAATACAAATAAATATACTGAATTAATTCGATCAATATCACATTTAACGGTCTCGGAATTAAACGGCGTCTAAAATCTATAAAAAGCTGATTATCTCATAAAGAGCGCTAAATCCGTGCGCATAAACTAGTTAATTTACAGCATCATCCTCTAGACGTTAATTGTTAAATCTTTACTTGACCTTTACAATAATATCGGTTAATATCAACACAATATGACATTATTATTTATAACCGGGTCGTATTACCTAATGTCTCTTTTAGTCTATGTAATGCCAAATTAAATACAAAATTAATAACGGAAAGTAATTTCAAAATAGATTGAAACACGCCCCCTGTAGATTATAAAGTGATATTTTTGTTAAATTATGTAAAAATTATGCATGCAAATTATATAATTGCCAAGTTTAAAAAGTTTTATGAATCGATTGAACTTTGAAGATCACTTGGGTGAAGACAATAATATTTTTTTGGTCCACCAAATATGACGGAGTGACTCAATGTTATAGTTGAGAAGGAAATATCAATATGAAATAAAATCAATTTTAAACAACGCTCATGAGGTGATCTTCTGACATCTTTGGAGCTATAATATATTTGATTCCAGACGACCTAAAGTAAATCCAAAGGCATGTAAAATGTAGGTAAAAATCGGTAAAAGGATATTGAACATATATAAACTATT
The DNA here is from genome assembly GCA_947623365.1 of Achlya flavicornis. Lineage (NCBI taxonomy): Eukaryota > Metazoa > Arthropoda > Insecta > Lepidoptera > Drepanidae > Achlya > Achlya flavicornis. The sequence continues at coordinate 14,902,223 of OX392477.1, read as the reverse complement.
GACTCTATATCTATATTCTTTAGGAAGCGGAAAAATAAATATAAATAAATAAATATCCTGGGATATTCCTCACACATGGTCATCTGATCCCAAACTAAGCAGAGATTGTACTATGGAAACCAGATAACTGATATAATACATATACTACTTTTTGTTTGTAAATACATACTTAATATACATAATTACACCCAGATTCGGGACATACAGACATGTTCATGCACACAAATGCATGTCCTGTGTGGGAATCGAACCCACGACCAGCGGCGCTATAGGTTAAGAATCCACGTCAACTGGCCCGTCAAATGTACAGTGAGCTTGCGTTTTCAGTAGAAGGAAAACATCGAGAGGAAACCGCGGCGTAGTTTGCTTGGGTACTTTGTAGTACTGCCTGGCAGTACCCAGCACCTAGCTTGGGCCCAAGTCTACTATTTACCATTGTGTTCCAATGAACTATCAGTGCTGTACTTTACAAATTTGAGTTTTGGTTATCTTTTAACATTATAGCCACAGATTACAGAATAAGGCAGATGGAGCGCGCGGAATGCGCGCGAGTGAGGCCAAAAAAGCAAATACAAATTGAAAAACACGTTTTGTCGGCAACGCGCGAGTGATACCCCTGGTGTTGCAAGCGTCCATAGGCTACGGTAACTGCTTACCATCAGGCGGGCCGTATGCTTGTTTGCCAACTTAGTGGTATAAAAAAAAAAAAAAAAAACGTACCTGGTATTCGCTTTTGAATGTGTATTTGCTTTGTTTAACAAACTTTATGTAACAAAAAACACTTCTTTATTAATAAACTGTGGTTAAACAATGCAAATACAAACTGGAAAACGAATACCAGGTATCAGATTTTCAATTTGTATTTGCTTTTTTGGCTTCACTTTCGTGTTCCGCGCGCTCCATCTGAATTATTCTGTAATCTGTGATTATAGCGTTGAAAACCATCATGAAGTTTGTAGACAGCGAACAAAAGTTCAATAGCAATGAGAGGAGTTGCATGGGGTTGTATCAGAATATCATTTTTGATATAAAATAGCAGACGGCCCGTCGCGTCGTCGGTGTGCTGCTGCATCAGCATTTGAAAGCCAATTCGCTTTTAGCTTTAAAGCGCTGCGCAGACGTGTGTCCTGTGTCGGATACAAGCAACCAACGAATATTTGCTTTCTATTGAACCAACCACTCCCTCCGCTGACGTAAACTGTATTCGACGGCCGCTACAGGACACAGCAACTACGGTTTTGCTACGGTTTTGGTTGCTTGTATCCGACCCAGGAAACACGTCTGCGCAGCGCCTTCTGTACTGATCACATCACCATTTACTATGGTGAGATTGTGAAACAATAAGCTTTTTTTTTTTTTACTTTGTATAGGCCTGTGTTTGACCACAATTTCACCATGTTAAGTGATGATGTGGTCGAAGGTGATAAGCACACAAAGCCTAGAAGGAACTGGCTCTCAAGTGTAGCTGTCGGAACACACCGATAGATTCAACTTGAGAGCGGTAGCCAGCCAGATGGGTACTACAAAGTACCCTGCCTTTCCTCACGATGTTTTCCTTCACCAAAAGCTCAAGCTCATTGTAGGATTCGAATCCGGGACCTTCGTCTCGGTATCCGACGTCACTACCACTGAGATATCATCGCCTTACAAAATAAATAGATTTTAGTAAATAAATATTTTTTATATATATTCTTTTTTTTATTTAAAATTCTCCTTGTTATTAAGAGGTTTCGTCCTCTGCTAGTTCTAAATTGATATATTATTCTACCAATCTAGTATTTTTTTCAAACACGCGCACTAAATACTTCCTGTCATAGAGCACATAATTAATAATGCTGATTATAATGTACATAATACGATCGCGTTATGGTACGAAACATATTCGCCTATAGTTACTTACAAACCCGTTTCGAATTGCGGAAGAGTACGCACGTAGATTTATTATGTGTATCATAGATTAGTCAGGTCAAAGATCATTGAAACTTCGTTACCAAGGTTTTGTAGATTTTAGTTTTTAATTATTGATTAATTTATTATCTGTGTCCTTGCATTTTGATACAAAAAAATGTAATCATGAGAATGTATAATTGTTAAACTGACAATTATAAATTTAAATTTATCTATATATATAAAATACAAAGTCCTGACTGACTGATTGACTGACTGACTGACTGACTGACTGACTGACTGATATATAACATATAACAACGCACAGCCTAAACCGCTTCTTTGTGAAGAGTAGGTATCCACTAAGATAGGGTTTAATAGGGGATGAAAGTTTGTATGAAAGTTTGTATGAAAGTCCGTCAGTTTCGAAGATAGGGTCTTAAAATTTTGTGTCTAGGCTGAAAAGATTGAAAATTAATTTATACGTGTCTCAGCGTTTTTAATTATTCCACTCTCGAAGCGGGATGAAGTTGTTTTGTTTTGTTTTCCTTTTATTGTTATAGAAAAATATGACATTTTTTCCTGTAGGCCACGCGGGCGAAGCCGCGAGCAGAGGCTAGTTTTATTATAAAATTACTTATTGGTGAAAAATGTTTCACTGTAGTACAAAGTTGTACAAGGGCAACACGCAACCACCACCTAATTTGGATTTAACCGTAAGATTCCTCTTAGAGACAAGTCATGTATAGGTATAAAACTACACCTCATTAAACTAAATCATGTTCTTTGTCGAACCAATCAAAGCTCTCCAAAGCTCAATAAAGGCATCTAATTACAACACTGTCGTCACTACGTCTTCATTACATCTTGACTGATGATTGTACGCATGGGTATCTGACATTTCACAACGTATGCCAAAACAAACAGTATTCCGTGCACGTAGAGGTGATTATGCCGTGAATGTTTTAATAGTTCAATTGGAACTTTAAACTCACAGTATAAGGTACCGACAATTTTATGTGGGAGATTCCTTTGCGCGTTTAAATGCTGAGTTTTGTCTAACGATCTAATTAGTTACGAAAAATATATAAATTATCGATTTCATCATAAATTATCTTGTTTATTAAGGCTTTCTGTGTTGAAATGAACAAATATAGGTAATATATCAGTAATAATGAATTTAATTTACTGAATTTATTTTTTATGAAAGTTAATTTCAATTTACTTTATTCAGCAATTTTGAAAATTCATCTAATATGTTCAAGTTCATTAATCTATGATGATATCACGCAAGGCCAGATTCTTTATACATAGAGGAAAATGTGATTTGCTATGCTTGAGTTTAAAATTACTTACTGAGAGTTATGCCGTTAGTTGCCATTGGTGTCAATTCTGTTGTAAATTGCACTAAACTAAATTTTAATCACATCACACCTCTTTCTTACAAACATTATTGAAAAAGGATAGAACATATTTGAAGCTATCAAATTAGTCTTTGCCATCTTCATTTGCGGGTATTTAGTCGTAACCGCGATATTATGGCGATTAATTGAAATTTTGGACTAATTTAACAGGTCTACATTTCTTACATCCTTTTCTTATGTTCTTTATTAGAAAGAGACATAGTGAGACTAAATTAGTTTAGTTGTAAACAACAGAATCCTCAGCACCATTGTCATTGTTTCATTATAAGCACTTAGCTAAGGACAATTAGAGATATTCTCAGCATTCTATAAGTGACATAATCGATATGATAACCACGTCTGCATTTTGCAATATTTTCTTCAAAAAATATAACTAAAATTCTTCAAATATTCTCGCAGAGTGTAAGGTTAAGCTAAAACCCGGTTGCACTGCAAGAACAATAAATAACAAGTAAAAACATAGGTTATTGGCTAGAGTCAGGTCGTGCTAACACTCACTGTGCCCTTTGTTGATCACCGCTCCCGTGCTACGGGACAGGGGCGGCCAACATGTTTGTTGGCATAAACATTTTGATTAATATAAAAGTATACATAGTAATAAGCCCAATTTTGACACCCTTATGATTTAAAATTTCATTATACACATGCATCTCAATATTGATTACAGGAATTGATAAGATTAGCACCTTTCAGGGTTTGTCGTGGCATTGACATGTTATGGGGAAGGCTGAAAGACATGAGATTAAGAGTTCTGATTATGAAAGTTGATTGTGTAGAAAATAAAAAAAACTATGAACCAAAAAAATAACTTATTGGATAACTCAATACTCTACCTAGTTCTACTTAGAATATTTTATTACGTTGTTCTTTATCGCTCATGATACTGTTAATCCCAAATAATATCTACAAATTTTAACATTTTACCAAAAGTTGTAGGCACCACCAGCGCCCGCGCTGCCATCGTTCGTGCTTGCCGACTTAATTTCCGCGGGGATCGAGCCTCGCGATCGATATTACGGTCCGGAGCTGCGCGCACGCAACACAGTAGCCAATAGTTTTCTAACGTTATTTGTTGTAAAGCTCGTTTGAATTTACTCGCTAATTAATTGTTGGTATGCGATTTAAACGAGGTCTGTTTCGAATTAGTTACTACTGGCCGCCTCACGCAGGACCGTCTTGCTCTGAATTTGTTTATAATTCTCTTCTAGCTACTATTACATTCAAGTGGTTGTACCTATTCTACTAATCCTACTAAGACAGGGTTATTGGTAAAACAGTAACAACCTTCCATGACTATATTACCAACATCATAAACAACAACTTTTGTTCTATGACTTTTGATAATTCTCATTGAGCTATTATTACTACGAATAGAGAAGACGAATACATCACAACTATGTTCCGTTCAAGTGAGGCCATCCGAACACACTTGTTGTTGTAGAACGATGAACGAAACGCGTAAGCGCCGTGAAAATCCACGGTGTTTGCGAGAAAAATACTCCTAAAAGCGTTCTGATAGCGCTACGTGTTTCTACTGTCTGCTTAGACAACTAATTAATGTTTCAGTTTTTTGTTTCAACTTTAGTTGACTAAAAAAATGGGACATAACCTTTGCTTATGATAGCTTCTCTATAGTAGTAATAACAGCTCATTTATAAAATAACAAATATTTAAATTCAACCGCTCTAAATGCTACGAACTCTACGCGTAGCAAAATACTGAGGAACAGTGCAGAACAAAATACAGAATTAAAATGTGTTAGATAGAACAACGAATTCTGAATGTTTAGTTGTAGTAAATGTATTATGTTTTGTAAAAAGTCATGAACAAAAGTTTTTTTTTATGATGTTAGTAGGTTGTTAGTATTTTACCAATAACCCTATATAATAAACTAAAAAGTGAGTTTGTATGTTCGTAGATGTACCTGTTGACGCTGCAACAACGACACCACACACCCAGGTAGATCGGATACATTATATCCCGGGAAACCATCAGCTCCCTATATAAAACTACTTATAAAATATTTATCATAACTTCTGGTTTGATTTATTGAATACCATGTCGTGTAGGAAAGTCGTGATACAGTTTTGGGGCGTGTTTTCTGGGAAACGTCAGGTAGGTAGGCAGCCCTCTGGCAATGTTCTGTCAACAATGTGTATGCAATTGATTTAAATATTGATTAAATTAAACACAATATGAAGTTAATTTCCCTTGCTACTTATTTTATTTTGAGATAAGAGAAAATTATCCCTTAACTATAGAAAAAGTGAAAAAAATCAATTATATGTAACTAGATTAACAAAGATACAAATTCAAATTCTTGACCCTTACCTAACATGATATTTTATTTCCCTGACTTGCCTGACTGCGCCTGAAGCTTTCTCTTTACGGACTCAGGTTTGGCGACCGATTGACCCTAGGAGGTATGATGAGATTGCTTGAAACGTTTTTCACCAATTTCCCACCATAGACAATGCGCTCTGATTGGCCAAGTCAAGAACGCACGATGCAGTGATTGGTCCTTACTGTTTAAAATCAGTGCAAAAGCATTGACTAGTTGCGGAATTGGATTGCTCGGCATTTATTAAATTTAGGCCCTAGTAGGGCCCTTATGATGGTCAAAGCTGCTGAAGTTACCACCGGTTCGTAAGTCGGCCTTCAACTGAGAAGAACAGGCAAGAAACTCAGCAAGAAACTCATCTTCCGCGGACGCTCGGACTGTGGAATGAGCTCCCCGCCGTGGTTTTTCCAATGGAGTACAGCATGTGGTTCTTCAAAAAGGGTGTGAAGAAATTTGTTCAGGTTCGGCAACGCGCAGGTGTTGCAAGCGTCCATAGGCTACGGTAACTGCTTACCATCAAGCGTATGCTTGTTAGCCAACTTAGTGGTATTAAAAAAAAACAAGTTTACATTTTTTAAATACATTTTGGATAATCTGTACAATACCTATTGGCTATTTTTCCAAAGTATATGTTTTTGTATTACTACTATAAATTGATTTTTACTCTATGCTCACGCGTGACCGTTCCTCCTGCCCAATGAGCTCTGGCAACCTTAGGTACTCACACGCAGGAACATTGTTATTTGGCTGCGGTATTCTGTAAGATAATTCCTTCCAGTTAAGCTGCTCTTAGAGAAAAATGCTGAAGCACTGAAACATGCCGAATGTTGTAGCACCAACCCTGAAAAACGTCTCCAAGCTCTGCAAATGTCCATACGCGACCGTGAAGAGGCAATTAAAAAAACAGACCCTGTCAAATCTAGATTGAAGAGGGAAAACATCCAAATAATTAATTAAACACTTTACAAAGTGTGTGAAACCCTTTACGTAATACCTAAATAAAATACTTCTCATGTTAAGTATCCCGCTACTGTGCATGGCTTTACCACAGTACGCAAATCGTGCGCATTCGCACATATTTACTTTTATCATCAATCAGCTGTTTCCTGTTCCAAAATATCATCGTCGAAAATTCCGTAACATCATCATTGTAATCGTTCATCTGATGTACAGTTAGCTGCATTTTTGTCGTTAATTTGAAGACAAATAAGATGTTTTTCATGGGAACGAGATAGAGAAGAGAGGTACAGCATAGCGTTATTTCGCTCAAAGAGAAGCTCCAGTGGGGAAGTACTTCCACCTTACAGAATTTCTTGTCTCTGCGCGTGAGTAAGGTCGCCAGAGCTCATCGCTGAGTGATGCCTCGTGTGCTGCAAGCGTTCATAGGTCTATGAAAAACGCTTGCCACCGGGCAGAATGTATGCTTTGTTTTATAATTTATTTTTGTATTTTGTTTTAAAAAGTTGACCATTTGATTACTGGTATTAAAAATCAAAATAAATTTACGGAATTGAAAATATTTGTCCCCTTTGATAAAACTATGTTTTGGAAAAGTGCAGAGTTGTTTCTATTTAAACATTATAATTTATTTAATTTAGAAAGCCCTTAAATCTTCACCCGAAGACACAAGAATCATACCAACTGTACATGTCTCCATGTGATTTTTTCCTTGCAAATCATGAGCGAAATTGATGACCCTAAGCCATCAGATAGCACTAACAAGCGGTAGCAGATCGGAACGTGAGATAGATAGCTCCTACTTCACAAGGATATGAAGATATGACGCTGATGGGCTGGTCAGGAAATGGGACTAATGGTTTTCTATAACAGAGTCTAAAGTTCCTTATCTGATCGAGAAGTTCTGATGAATCATGCTCGTACGTGTTTGGGCGAAACCTTTGTTGATAAGGTTAATAGTAATAATAATTGTTTTTGGAGCTAATAATAAAGATTGATTTAATTTTATGTGCTAGTCCGTTCCAATGATTTTCCTGTATATTGGGTGGAGATTTCGAGATGGCATATTTTCAAAACCTATGTTGAATTAGTTATGCTGAAAAACTTTTACTATGGCACCAACACTGAATTCTCAATTTTTTTTTTTACTTTTCATACATTATGATCGAGCAAGGTTGACACTGTGTAAGAAAAATTAAAAAAAAAATGAGAATTTAGTTTTGGTCCCATAGTAAAAGTTGTTCAGAATGACTAACCCAACATAGGTTTCGAAAATATGCCATCTCGAAATCTCCACCTGTTATATGCTTCTTCTGTGGGTTTCTTCATCGACTGAACGAACTAAATGGAATGTATAGATGTCTTTACGCATCTTCTATTTGCTCAACAGATAGATTGGGTTTTTATAAGGAATGGCTTTGTTTTGAAGCCCTCGATAACTTATGGCCGATTTCTATAATTTACGGACCGTTATCGGTTAAAATTAACTCTTATATACTAATAATAATGAAGCAAAGACCTCAAAGCTTTGCATAGCAGACCCACCAATATGGAAGTAGCTATCACAGATAAAATTAGCTTACGAAATGACGATGAATAAAAAACCTACCATTAGTAAGCAAAACGATTCGTTTTTGTTTATAGAAACCGGGGATTAGACGATTGAAAACTATCTACCTTGCCAATGGAGAAAGCAAAATGTTTAACCGCGATTTAAAAAAAAAACAATGATATGCATAAAGAAAAATAAGGCACGTTATAACGATTTTTTTGAAGTCGTACCTATAAAATTCCTGCGTGTTCAGTTAGTCACCAAAATTCTTTAATAAATAAGATCAGCTCCATATAAATACAGAGAAGGTTGTTCTGTACCTTACCTTAACGCATTACCTCGAAATACAACCTCGCTGTTATACTTAGGCACGTAGTTACACTAGCTTTTATAAATGTTCACCTTAACCCTTCGAAATAAGGTCTAAAATCCTTTCCAGCAGCAATTTGTCACCACGTACAAATTAATCTTTTAAGGTATATGAACCAGTTCCAGAGATCCAGATTCGTGAACAAATTGACATAAATGCGGGCGGTTGAACGGGACGTGGTAAAAAGCAAATCATATGGCAATTAGCTGATTAATTGTTTAATTAATTGTCCACATTTTGGTAACATTGCAGCCAGTTGAGGCGACTTTGTTTTTTTTTTGGTCGGTCGCCGGTTGGACGAATTTTGATCGTGTCACTGTTAGTTGGTTTCAGATATAAGCTTAAGCGATATCGGAGCAAAAGTTGCAATATACCAGTTTTTGTGGATACTGAATGCCTAAAATAAGTCAATCATAATGACCTTAAGGATGTGTCCAGAAAAGCGAAGGCCGCGCGCGTTGCGCAGCGCGATCTTCCCGCGCTATGTTCGGACGATTGCCGCGAACGTTCGTCGCGAGCTCGCGCAAACATTTCTGGGTATGTCCACCAACAGTCGCGTGGCAGACTTGTGTCCTGCGACACGATAACTAAGGAAAACGACGTAGTTTAACAAAGTTCATAAAGATTCAAAACACAAATAATAAAGTTCCATTAGGCACCAGGAAAGTGAAAAGTTAGTTATTTAGGTTAGTTGGTCAGCTGAGGGAAGTAAATTTCAAATATTTCCTAGGCTTCAAGTTTATCACTTGTACCATACGAAAAGAAAATGCAGCTCCAAAAAGTGGACATGCATTATGTAGCAAAAGTTTTATAACTGCACTTTTTTTCTCATATGCCTTCATTTTTCGATATCTTAGTCATACATGCACATACATTTTCAGCTTTATGTACTGGTGAGAAATAATATATGATGCGTTAAAAAAATAGGTTTGTCTCTTAATAATCTCGGTTCCACCGCTATTAAATTCACCCGCTTTTCAGAGGAATCTAATGGTGCGTCCATGCTACGCGAAGCGAGCACGAGCCTCGAACGAACAGTATTCGTTCGACGCTCGCGATTTCAAGCGTGGACGTACAACGAGCCTACAACAAGCGCGATGCGAATCCCTGTGATCGTGAAAAAACTGACAATCGGGCAGAGCGCAGTCGAGCACGGTACGAATGCTCGTTCGAGGCTCGCAAGCCCGTCCACGCTACGCGAATCGTGCTCGCTGTGTGCTCGTTCGTGGCTTGGCTCGTGCTCGGTTCGCGTAGCGTAGACGCACCTTCTATACAAAGTAAAAACTTTGAGATAGCATTGTTTCAAAATATATGTGGATTTGGTTATGTTGTTGTTTAAGCGAGCAACAACCAAAAATGCATTTTTTATGGAGTAAGCATAATCTTTAGAATATACAGTTGTAAAAATTTATCAACATGACAAAGCTTAAATTTGCCAAGTTTTATCAATTTCATTGAGTCATTAGGAAGTGATTAGATAACAAAACATCCTTACAAAATTATACTACACATAAACATTCGCAGTTTGAATATTATTAGGAGAGCGATTAACAGAATTTTAAAACTAAAACTCAATAAATCCCATAATCTGAGATTAAAGTTTAACCAATAATAGGTTTCTTTTTTTTTATTGACAGTAAGATGCCTGGCCAAGATTTAGCCTTAGCACCCTTACGTGGACAAATCGGCGGACAAGCTCTCAACCGGGGTTAACCAATAACGGTGTTAAGTTAGCTTCATCATAATTTCTCAACCTAGCTATTAAGACTTAAAATTCATAAATAATAAACTTGAACTAAAATAACAAGAACGATGTAAATAATTCAAGAACCATGAATAGGGTAGAGCATAGTAAAATGATAACAGTAAGTGAACTCCTTAGATTGACAAAGAAACCTTGACGGAGCGTCGCCTTACTCGAAAGCTTTCTCGTAAATACGAGTACAAGCCTCGCGCAAAGATATACACCGCTGATCAGTTAGCTTTTCATATTGAGACTTCGATAGTGACAATAGGGTTCATTGTCACTTGTGCCTGTTTATGCCAGTACTGAATTTACCACACACATTTTGTGCTTCACTTTCGCATTAGGCGAAGCATGTATTTTTTTGATGATTTTCGATGGCGAGAGTTGCGATGGTAGAAGGTAGCCGTGGGTAACATCTAAAATAATTCTTCAGAACACCGTCTGTTGTACAAGTGGTAGAACACACATAAGGAGGCAAAGTCTCTCCTCAAACTAAGGGGCTCTAAACCGCTTGTGAGCTCGGGATCGTCGATAATTCTGATGACACGTCATTGAATCGAATCTAAAGGATCAAGCTGGTGTCCAGGTGCCCCCGCCCATAGATGAAAGCAGTACTGTACTCCATATGAGGCCGGACTTGCGACTTGTAAAGTTGCAGCCTTTGCCCCGATGTGAAGTTCGTATGTATGGTATACTCAAACCCATTCTAAACATCTATATGACTAAACAACTTATTTTCATGATACAATTTGCAACTATCGAACCGAACAATAAGAATCGTCAAAAAAGGACAACACAATGTAGTGTACAATAACTGGAGATTTGACCGGAGATCAAACAAATGGAGAGACTTGAATTTATTTATACTCCGTGACTTTTTATTCGTCTTAGAAAAGCAGCCCACATAATGTACCCAATGAATAGGTACTTTTTTTTATGTTATTTGTGTTATAAAAAAACACCGCTCTTATTTATTATGAATTACGCGTGACGTAGTTTTAAAACCCTCATACGAGTGCAGTCTACTCGAGTCGTGCTCTGGGTTGGAATTTTCTACCATTTTACATACGTATACATTAATTATTTACTCGATTTTTCATAATAAAAATGAATTTTAATTATTTTTTAAAAATTATACCTAAGATCAAAAATTTTTTTTATTTATGTTTAGTACCTTTTCATTGGGTACATTAAGTAGGCTGCGTTTCTAAGATGAAGAAAAAGTCACGGTGTATATGTTATTATTATCTTAAAACATTTTGAAGACACATCCCTTATAAATAGATCCCGATAGAGGTCAGACTTTCATAATTATTAGCATTAATAAAGTATGTAAGGGACTTTTTGGCGGGAATTGCAGTGACGTTGCGTTTTTATTTTTATTTTCATAAATTTGTGTATTGTGAGTTTTATTGTGTATTTTTGGTGGTATTTTACTCCATAAAGGTCATCCATGTGCACCCGTGGAGTGAAATGAAATGAATTATGTGTATCGTGACTTTTCAAGTTGTCTCAAAAACTCCGTGAAGAGTTTTAGTATAATGACCACCATTGTAGTAAAACATGACTTTTAAGGACGGTGACTGACTGAGGACTATAATGTGAAACTGATTTATTGTGACTGGAAACTATAATATAACCCGAGACTGGCAGAAATGAGCCCTAATTTGGGCTTGTTTGCCAGACTTAAAAATAAGAAGAAGAAGTAAGTAAGTATCTATGTATATAATAGTTATGTACAAGTAGCACTTGTTGTCTTACTATATATTTTTTTGTACTACGGCAAAACAGAGGCTCAATTTATAGAACTGGCTACTCATAAATATAAGATTTACACATTCAGCAGGATATTTGCGCATCGCCTAGTGTTGTTGTATTATCAATAAATCCATATGGTACTGAACGATATACTGTTACTGGGCATATCCTGGATTAGTCTACGTACTTATTTGTCATATTTTATAACTATAGTTTTCATAATTTTATACACTAGTGCTAGAATGAATCGTGAAATGGTCTAAGATATAATTAAGTCCAAGGAACTTGTGCATTGTGTTAAAATTAATAAAAAATGTGATGTTGTGTGATCAAGTCACGACTACCAACCTAATAACATTAGAACTGCTCCCGTTCAGTATAATATACAACCACGTTCGCCCCACTTTACCTTCCCACGACGAGCATAAACCAATCTTCGAACATACCTATCATAATTCAGGAGCGAACATTTCACATTGACTGACGTGCGCTATAAAAGTTTACGAGGATCGAACTTGGCGCACAGAGCGCCGATGTGCATTTCATCGGACCAAAAAAATTGGAGCAACGCACTGCTCATGAAAATTAATAAGCGTTTCGTCAGAACCCATCGGGCGGTGTATGCACCTTTGGGGATTTTTTCGAAGACAATTTGTCTTGTTTTTAATTGAATTTTAAAGTTAAGTACTTGGGTACCACATTTTTAAAGTACAGTTTTGTATGAAAAATGTTTTTTTTTAAAATAATTTTGGTAGTTTTCATGAAAGGTATGAAAAAGTTTGGTTTCGTCTACGGTACGTTACGGTGTGTTATAAGTAGGTACCAAATACTTAAGAAAAGTAATTTCTTAAATGTATTCCAATGACTAGTTGGATAAAAATCTATGATAAACAAAAATCTAAAATGATAACTTCAAAATTATTAAACCGTTAATGCTTATAAGATATCTGCACAAAAACTGCTGTCAATTTCAATTTCTCATCGCGGCGCGTCCAGAAAAAGGATAACAAAAAACCCATCCATTTTTCCCAAAATTAAGGTGAAACACCCGAAAACCGGCAACACGGAGGTATATCGTGTGGCCATATTCGGCCGGCCGATGAGGCGGTCGGCATAAATGATTCGAAATTGTTTCCGCGACCGTACGAGACCGATGCAAAAAACACGTGTCACAGTAATAAATCATTCCGAGCGAGTTGGCGAGTTGAGTTTACTCGATTAAACGAACGATTCGATTGCCGATTCGGCGATTACACACACGTATGTTTATAGAGAGAGTTGTAAGGAAGAATGTCGTCGGTCGCTTTTTGTTTCGAGTGCACATTTTGAAAGTTCCTCTTCATATGTTGTTTTTGTTTTTAATATCGATTTGTTAATATTGATTGAAGTTTCGCGCATGCACCGTTATTTAAGGGCCCTAATAATTAATAATTGTTTTAAATTACTATAGTTACAAAATTTAAAAATATAAACTTCTTGTATTTGTTATTACTGTTGAATAAAAACTATTTGTATTAAACGAAGTTATATTTAAAATACAACAAAAAACCGCCCAAGAGTCTTAGTTTAACTCATGCACCGTCCCGAGTAGTCCCGGCCGGCCTTAGATGTATAATTGCTTGGGTTTTTGTAATTTTTCATAGTAAGTCAAAATCTACGCAAAATAAAAGAAAATAAAAACCTGCTTTGAAATGTACAAATAACGATATTTAATAATATGTAACCCCATTTAAATTTGCTTAGCTTCACTTTGAAATTTCAGTCATCTATTTCCCCCCAAAGAAACTTGAAAGGCCCTAAATATATTTTTTATTTATTTATTAATTCAATAATTTTGAATAAGCATATATATACATATATATATCTATACCAAATTTCAAATCAATACCATCATTGGTTGCTGAAATTTACCACTATGACAGACGGACAGACGGACGTAGTGAAACCGAAAGGGTTCCTATTTACGTTTTTGGCTGGGAACCCTATAAGGGCTTTCCATTGGAATACAAAAATGGCGGGCTTCCATAATTTCCTCTTAATCACGCGACCTAATAAACAGTCTACAAATCATAAATAAAATAAAAGAAGGTATAAACGATATTACATATCGGATCGAATGAAATGTTCGTGTCGCTCTGACCGAACATGGTGACAACCCAAAAAGTACCGCTCGTAAATAACAAATGCATTCGCATAAACGTCCAAGATGCACCGGTTACTTGGCGCAAAAAACTTGGCAAGTGTACGCTCTGCAATTATCTCACGAGTAGATGGTTCCGTAGGTAGGGGTTCTTCAAAAAGGCTTTGAAGAGATTTCCGCAGGGTCGGCAACGCGCGAGTAACACCCTTGGTGTTGCAAGCGTCCATAGGCTGCGGTAACCGCTTACCATCAGGCGGGTCCTATGCTTGTTTGCTACCTAAGTAGTATACAAAAAAGGTAAGATAGGATTAATATCGAGATATAATATTGTAAATGATGTAACTCTAGGTGCTGAAATAGTTTCTAAAATTTGATTTTATTCATTAACTCATATTATCATATTCAATCCTTATAAGGCGATAGTTCAGTGGTATTGACGTCGGATACCGAGACGAAGGTCCCGGGTTTGAATCCTACAATGAGCTTGAGCTTTTGGTGAAGGAAAACATCGTGAGAAAAACATAGAACGGTGGTACTTTATAATACCCATCTGGCTGGCTACCACCCTCAAGTTAAAAATCTGTCGCCAAGCACCTATCGGTGTGTTCCGACAGCTGCCCTTGAGAGCTCCTTCTAGGCTTTGTGTGTTTTTACCACCTTCGGCCACATCATCACTAACCATGGTGAGATTGTGGTCAAACACAGGCCTATACACAGTAAAAAAAAAAATTACGTAACACACTTACCTATTTTAGTGACTTTTAATGTTTATTTTAAATCCTAACTTTAATCCTATATCACTCATTTTTTTTTTAAATGAATGACACAGTTTTTGCCGCTCTAGCATTCCCTGTTACTTTTGAGTACCAAAAAGGCCTGTATTCCACATTTACATTCACAAGATTCTACCTCAAAAAGTACCGTTAAATTTTATTTCCTAGCTGCGGTACCCTAAAATATCGACTGTGTAATTAAACTGGATAGTGGTCCCACGAAACACTGTGCGTTCATACTTCGGATACTTCTGCGCACAGTGCCACCGAAATTCGCCGCATTGTGCCTTATACAAAATTGAGCCATAAATATTCTACACGTAATTTTCGATTGTGAAATTTTGTCCAGATTATTTGCATATCAGCACAGTGGGTTGTCACACTTTTTAAGGGGTTTAATGTTTGGTTCATTGTTTTAAATGCACTGCCATTATCAAGAAAGGCATAAAATGTATTATTTATTTATGTAATCTGATATTGTTGAACATAAAATGTGACCAATGTTTTACGAGAAAGTTATTTTTTATAATTCATAACGTGTTCCTTGCATTGTTTTTTTTATAGATTTATTATCTGTCGTAAACAAAATATGCGAAAAACGAGCGATTAGTCATCGGCAAACTGCTTGAAAGAGGCAACAATTTTAAACACTTAAATTTTTCTACAAATACTTAATGTACCTACAAAGGCTTCCTTACGTAAAAACTAACATTGGAACAAGAGAACTCACTGCTTTTTTCGGTGGACCTAGAGTTTTAAATGTACTCTACCCTAGAGTTGGACCAAAGTAGCTTATTGCATTTATATTGTATTAATATTAATCTTAATATTTTCCTGTGCATTTTTTTACCAATAAGTTTTTGTTATTTCTAGCGTTTCATAATTTATGAATGTTGTGTATACCTTTAATAGGCATAAGTATAAGAACACTACCTACTATGTATACTGTTTCTTACATAATGTATGATACTTGATGCTGTTGGTGTACCTTTTAAAATAAAATAAAAGTCACAGTCAAAGCCATTTATTCAATTTAGGCCCTAGTAGGGCACTTATGAAGGTCTGCTAGTAGTAGTAGGGCAGGGCAGGGCAGGGCAGGGTAGCCCCACTCGAACGAAGTCGCGCCGGGCAGCTAGTCAGAAGACCATAAAAAGACATAATTATATGAATATAATTATGTCTTTTTATGGACGTCGATTTCAAATAAATTAACTGTCCAAAGTATAGCAATTAAAAATAATAGAAAGGCAACGAACACAGATTATTTCACAGATAATCAACGTTGTATCAAATTGAGCATCAATTAACAGTGGGGCGCGCGGGCGTGAGCCGCTGTGCGCCGGCGCACCCGGGGGCGATTTCGCGTCGTGACTACTGTTTGAATGGCTAATAGTACCATCGTGGGAACGGGTCCATAGTAACACTAGATGCTGTCGTGTTTAGTTAAATGTTTGTATTATAATTTAAATTGATGATTATTTGGCTAGGTTTCAGCAATGTTCTATAAAGGTAATTGTGTGTATTGGTTTTTGATTGATTAAATTAAACCTCATGAAAGAATATTTAGAGGCCGTATTCAATTATGGTGAACTGAAACTATACGCGAAAAACATAAATGTATTATATGGATGAGAAACTTTTTACTTGTCGTTAATTTTTAATTCCTAACGTCTTTACAATAAGTATCAAAATACGCAATCTGTTTTCATAGACATTACAACTCGATAAACTAATAAATTAAACCGTAATTCCTATTTAAAATATAGAATGTACGCAAACCGTAATAATCTCAAAGTTATTTGGATCGTATTCAAACGCGAGGACGGGTACAATAAATGGATTAAGCCATCTGTCCCAAGCGTAGCGTGCCTAGAAGCAATTCAAATAAACTTAGATAAATTGTGATCACCAACCAACTAATAGAATAAGGTGTGGGAACCGAGGAGTTGAGCTTACGACGAGAATATGCCTAGACTTGTTTGTTATACTTTCACTGTAGTGTATTTAAATCCAAAAACGTGAAGAAATTGCGGTCAAAACAGCATCACATATTGGCCGTAGAAAAGGAGAATTTTGTGCTAAAAAATTTACTTTTTAACAATAATATAAACCGCCTTCAAAGTACACCAAAAAGTAAGAAATAACCCTTAACTGACATTGTTTTGAAGTGAGCGAAATCACATGACGTGTTCTGTAGAAAATATTTCATCATCATCATCAGCCTATAAAGTCCCACTACTGAGCACAGACCTCCTTTCAGAAATCAGGGTGAAAGGGACTGGGCGATACTCCACCACGCGTGCCCACTGCGGATTGGTGGAGGTAGGCTAGTGGTCAACCTACTGTTGGTATTTTTCAAGCCGCCTAGGAGGCATCCAACTAGCTTAACGACTATCACAATTAAGTGATAACCGGGACCAACGGCTTTACGTGCCTTCCGAAGCACGGAAACGCTCGATTTAAAATACCACTAGGCGGTCACCCATCCAGGTATCGACGACGAAAGAAGTAGCTTAACTTTGCCGAGTGATTAAGAACGGCTAATAATGCCACACCACGAGCGTTTCAACACTACCTATACATTTCATACTACCTGTAAATTGGCTATCGGGCCAAGCTAGCAGGTATATATACGTTTGAAGTACATACGAAAACTATTCTACCCATTTTGACAATCAGAAGATCTGGGGGCTCTGGGATCTTGCTTTATTACTTAAAAATATACATATATATATTAAAAATATACATAATATACATATCCAAATTTCTTTATGGGCCGCATTTAAGGGCGTGAAAAGATATTTCATTGGAATATTATTTTCTGTCAGTAAATAAAAAATCCGGCCAAGTGCAAGTCGGACTCGCACACGGAGGGTTCCGTAAAATATTAACTAACTCAACATTGCTATTACAAAAAAAGACGTTTCTTGTATGGGCGCCCCCTTTAATTTTTTATTTTATTTCATTTTTATACACATTCTCTGAAAAAATCAGCTGTCTACCTATTACCGTTCATGAGATACAGCCCAAAAAGACAGAGGGACGTAACGGACAGCGGAGGTAACAGGGTCCCGTTTGGCACCCTTCGGGTACGGAACCCTAAAAAGAAATAGAGATACAAACATACATACACGCCAAAAACATGGGTTTTCACGTCGGGCGCCACATAGTAGTCATAGTAGCTTGTCATCACATTGGCTAATTTACAACTGTTTACGTAACAATAAAATGCCTGTTTTGTCTTTAAAGCCAAATAACATTTTTTTACACAAACGATAATATAAAATGTCAGGTGTGGTCAAGCGAGGAATAAACGTCAAATAACATAAAATGAATGCTGTGTAAAGGAATAATTTCGGTGCACTTTATGTGTTTTTGAGTGCCAATAAAGATGAAGATGTTAAACTAAACGTTTGATGAATATAGCTTTAAGTGCCACTTAAGGTTTTTATTAAGGGTATATCATTAAATGAAACATATTCAAGAAATGAAGGCAGTCGGTAATCGCTGAAAAGGAACGACGTGAGTGTCATGTTATTTTGACCAAACATTATGCAGTCCAATTATTGCATGAAAAAAGTAATTTTAAAACACCCAAGATATAACTTCGTCATAAAGCCCATCACAGACCTAGCTATAATATTAATATAGAGCATAGCAAGGCATATTACGATATATTTTCAATAGGTAATGTTGGAGTGACCGCACACGCAGCTATAATATATATTTCTGTTACATCGCCAACTTGCACTGTAATTTATATTATAGCTCGGCATATTAATATATATTATAGCTATGTCTGTGATGGGCTTAATAAGGTATTACAAAATTATATATTTTTTTGTTGGTGTGTATCGGCTTTGGTATACCTACTAAAATACCTTAGTAAGCATTCACTTAAATGGCATTTTAAACTTTTCTATCAAAATCGTAAATGCAAAAAACTGACTAAAGGTGAACGCACACTTATCTGAGCCGAACGCGTCGAACGCATAGTACGAAACGAATTTTAGAATTCTGTATATGAAATCTTTTATGAAAGCTCGCACACTTGCCCGCGTTGAATCGTCCGAATCTGGAAGAACCCAGAAATCCTAGACAAATTCGAATGACGTCATCAGAATAGGCGCGGCTTATGCGGTCGACTCTACCGATGCGCTCGGATTCTATCAGTTGCATACGATAGAGCAACACGCGAGTTATTTTTCTTCTTTGGCGCGGTCGATTCTTTCGGTGCGGATATGTGTGCGAGGCGTCCTTGACTTCGATTCGTTCGGCGCGTTCGGCGCGTTCGGCTCGGATAAGTATGCGTTCACCATAAATGCGTCTTTTGTGGCTCTGTAACTCAACTTTGCAATGTTATTGTGATGAAATGACTAATGGCGCAACAAAATATGAAAGTAATTTAAATTGTTGTTTAAAATAAAAAATGAATAAAATAAAACCTTACTTACAGCGCCTAATCCTTTAAATCCTTTGAATGTCATGTTTTAAAATAATTACCCACATATTTTTTTATACTTCTGCGCGCTTGTTTTTGCCGCCATCTTTTATCAACTTAAGATAACAAGTATGGTGTAAATTACTCAATAAAATATACAATTAATACAAACATTTCACACCAATATGATGTTTTTAAACCCAATTTATGTATATTTTATTATTATTAAATTACTTTATTTATTTAAAAAGACCTTGTAAAAATACTTTACCTTAAAATAAAAACCTGAGTTTACGACTAAATGGAATGATTCAGGTAATTTTGATGATTATCACTTAATTTCGCGTATCTTAACGACGGATAAAATCTTTAAAGTTTGATCTTTAAGTTGGCGTTTTGCTTTGATTTTACCTCCAGTCTCCCTCAAACATACGAGTTAAAAAAACTAAAAAAAACTTAGACCTTCCTCATGACACACGGTCATCTGATTCCAAACTAAGCAGAGCGTAGGTACTATGGAAACTAGATTACTGATATAATATATATACTACTTTTTATTTGTAAATACATAATACTTAATATAGACAGACTTCCAGACAGAACAGGACATACAGACATGTTCAGTTCATGCACACAAATGCATGCCTTGTGAGGGAATCGAACCCACAATGGCGCCATAGGTGGAATCGCCAACTGGCCCGTCAAATATAATGAATTCTGTATGTTGTTGAATTCTAAATGTTTTATTCTGTAAAAAAAAATACATAAGACCTCGAGACGAAAGGTATCCGAACAAGACAAGATGTATGCAGATGGCATGGAAACGAAATGTGGCCAAATCATAAACAACAGTGGACTACGAAAAGGTGACTTTTGTAACAATACTAGCTGTCCCCCGCGGTTTCACCCGCGTTCCCGGAATAAAAAGTAGCCTATGTCCTTCTCCATACCATAGGTTATCTGCATGCCAAATTTCATGATGATCCGTTGAGTAGTTGAGGCGTGAAGGCGTAACAAACAAACAAAGAAACAAACTCACTTTTGCATTTATACCATTAGTTTAGCATCCTAACGTGATGTTCAGACGAAAAAAAAAGTATAATGCTCGAACAGTTTGCTTTGTAGGTAATTCTTCTGAAATACAAAGCAAAATGACTGGAAACGAAAAAATAAGAAATTGTTATATAAATTAATGTTAACATCCGTATTTTAGTTATTTTACAGAATTTTGGATACTATAGTTTTTCATGCAGCACTAATCGTCACAAAAGGTAAAAACACACCTTCAGTCCTACCTCTTATAAAAGGTTAAGCCAAGCCAGCGTTCCTGTTGAAATAAACTAGCTCAATTATATATAATTACGTAACTTCCTGAGACAAACTATTTAGATCAAATTATCGACAAATTGCTGCGTACGCGTCGGTATATTCAAATAGTAACACACCTGAATTATGGATATACGAGTCACATGTTTCAATTAAACTTTAACTTATGGTCTGGGTATGATATAAATGCAAGCCATTGCACCTTAACTGGCCAGCATATTAGCTGGGCTCGAAAAAACTGCTAGGCCTTAACAGATGGGTGTTGTTCACTTTGTGGCTTTTGATTTGCACTTGTTTTTATTATTGTTGTTCTATAAATTTTATTGTAAGTTTTTAAAAACAACAGAAGTTATCGCATGAGCTGAGAAACGTGGTAGTATTCGTAGAAAAAAAGAGGGTTATCAGATCAAATAAGTGTTCAAAATTCCTTATCAATCAATATATATATAAAAATCAATGCCACTTTTCGTTGTAATTTTATAACTCAAGAACGGGCTCACCTGTCCAAACCAAATGTTTAGGCTTTGTTCGGACTATTTAGTAGATGGTTTATGTGAAGTTTGCACAAAATCGGTCTAGCGGTTCTTCATTTATCACATTTTTATTATTTCACTTTATACGAGCTCTAACAATGTTTTTTTTTCATATATCACTACATAAATAGCAAAATTGGACCATCTCTTTAATTTAATAGTAAAACATGATTAAAATCCCTATCTGTTAAATACAAAATATGTTCAATAATCATAATTATAATGTTTGCGGCATAAGTGTGCAAAATATCCAAAAATTAATAAATTATATTAAACTCGTCAGATCACAGATCTGTTTCAAGCAAACGATCATAAATAGCGTCGGTAATGATGTTAATTTGCCCAATGACCCATTTCCTGCGAGAGATACATGCTCATCGCATGATAAGCCCTTAAACGATCAAGGAAACATCCATAAGAAGGTCTTATGGCAAAATTATGATCCTTATTAATTAACGAATAGGCTGTTCAATAATGAAATACTGTTTTTAATCTCGATACTGTTGTATATGAAATATCGTTTGACATTTAAACTGAGGTTTAATTAAGAATGAAGGAGTCACGCTATGAATGTGATTCATGCGAGATGGTTTCGACTGAAAGGTTTCTGAGAATTTATTGCGGCGTTTGAAGGTTAGGCATTTTGGAGCCTGAAGATTCTTACTGTTATGATTATAAATGGAATGTTTAGTTTCAGAATGCTTTAGTAGTCTTGAAATGTATGACAGTAAACAAATATACAAAATGTTTCATAAGAAGAGTTTTAAGACTTAGAGCATAGCGTTTATTCACTCAAAGTGAAGCTCGGGACAAAACTTCCAGTTGTATATGGAACGAATCAAGTTGGCTGATATCGAATCTATTCCACGCATCCAGATCACTTCAAACCAATAAATCAGCTAGTACCAAATACAGCGTACATATCTGCCGTGTACGGCGCTCTGAACCGTATGTAACGCGTGCAGAATAACGCATGATCGCCGACGCTAATTTATATACATATTTGCTTGTTATGCAGCCATATCATAAGTCAGTTCATGTAAAAACCGTATAATCGATTGACATACCTCTTGCTTCAAACGCATGTATTTATGTTCTGAGCTGTCGCGATTTTAAAAGAAGGTTAAACTCTGCTACTGCATTTCAATAGATAAAAGTTAGCCTATGTCCTTCGCCACCCTAACTAGTAAGCAATGATTATTCAAAGATCTAGTCATTTTATAGAATCACTTCAAAAAATTCTAGTGTTCGAGAGAGAAGGAAATACGAGGTTGGGTTATCGAATACATGCATTTGTGAAAAGATTTTTCCAAATTAGATAAAGCTTGTGTTTGATCAATCTTACAAAGCAAAATGATGATAAAGCCAAGCGTGGAACGCATAAGGTATTACTTGATTTGTTTTTCTATTTATTACTTTTACTAGATATATTATTTATAGAAGTGGAAATAAATACTACAGTAAAGAGGTTTCGGAAAGTATGATTAAAATTGGATCCAAGATGGACGCAAAAATAATTATGAACCTTGTCATTTAAGTTATATTCCAATACCGATACTTTAATTTCGCGTCGGACACTTTGTACAGGATCGAAATGATTTCTGTCAGGCCAATGTACAATAAAGAAGATTTTTAACTGTCCAATTATGCGTCATGTAAAAGGAAAGTTTGGAAGAAAAGTAATTAATTCGGCTTAAAGTCAAATGTATGCTTATCCTCAAATTAAGACAAAAGTCTTCAAGCTGTCCGTATCAAAAATGTAGAACATAGACAAGGTACTATTACTGCAGGTCGCATAACCAACCGCTCAATATCTCTCAATGGCTACGAAGTGAGAATGCTGAAACAGCAAACCTCAGCAGAGCATAGAGTTATTTCGCTCAAGGAGCAGCTCGGCTGTTGAAGTACCTCCTTACAGAATACCGCAGCCAAATAACGTTGTGTTCCCGGGCGTCAGTAGGTTTGCTAGAGATCGTTAGGAAAGGGTTGATAAAAATGGAGTAGAATATAAATTAAATTACATTTATATAGAAATTGAGACGCAAAGTTACTTCACATAAAATAATTGTTAGTTAAAATTGCAACGATATTTATATATCTAAAGAGTATTGTCAATTTGCTTTTATAGACATTATTACAGTGCACTTTATATTAAGATTCGAACCTTAGCAACACTCGTATTCGATGTTTAAGGAATGGGAATCGGTTAGGAATTTCTCGGCACCAATTCGTTATTTCTCGGCGTTTTCTCTGGTATTCGACACTTGGGCTTTAGTATTAACGAAACGGTGGCGTGGCGATATTGTTTTGTTTATGCTTTTTTTTAGATAAACTTTTTCCCCATTATTAATAAATAAGGTGTAAGTCAAGAATAGTAATACCTAGGTTTTAAATATATCTGTCACTTTCTGATGTCATATAAACAAAAAGGGCTAAGGCTATCTTAATACCTGGGTGTAACAAGACTGACTTACGCCTTATTTATTAATAAGGGGGTTTGTGTTTTGTGTTCACACTTATATGTGAAACAATATTTATAGTATCTAACATCAATTTAACACAAATTGTATGTACCTACGGCCACATAATGATTATTATTATTGCAGGAAAAACAATTGTTCTCCCTGACATATGCCGCCGCCTGATATATGGGGCCGCGGGATAAAACTAGTGATATTTTTCTTTCTTATACAACTTAGGCATCTAATAACAGGATTGTTAATTAAATTTCGACTCCTAAAGGGATTAGTCTTGGGTTTTTCATTGGTTGTTTAACCGACTTCAAAAAAAGGATGGAAAGGAAGGAGGTTCTCAATTCGGTCGTTTTTTTTATGTTTGTTACCTCACTATTCTGTCATTTATTAACCGATTTGGATTTTTTTTTGTTTGGAAGGGTACACTTCCCGTTTGGTCCCATTGTCATCAGGTCAGGGTATGATTACTTTTTAGTGTACTTTGAAGTTGGTTTAAGTTTTTGTAAAACAGTTTTATATATACTAACCTTTGTTACAGTAAAACGTTTAAAACATCGTATCGTAAGTCGTGGTATGTAAATAATAAATCGTGTAAACATAACAGCACCCCCATGCAGTCAGTCAGATAAACCAATTTCCTATCTAGACCATCTTTGCGTATTTTATTGGTCTGCAACTCTATTGTAACCCACTTGTACAGTCAATGGGAAAAAACATAACATAGATTGTTTTTATCAGTCTAGAAATGTTACGGTGTACCTAAAGCTGCGTTTATAATCTTTATGACATATATTTGACTTTTGAGAGGGGAGAACATCGTGTGAAAACCTAAAATCCCGAAAATTAAGATGGTAGGTACCATTATTAGTTATTGCCAAAATAATAACTTACTTTATAGCGTAAATAGATGTATCCAGATTACGTTATTAAGCTCAAATATATAAAAAAAAACGATTTGATTGCAAAGTAATCGAATCAAACGAATTTGAAAAAAAAAAAAAAACTTCACAAGTATTTCGAAAAAATATTCTTAACCATATAGTTTCTCTTGACCTAACGTTAACGTTTAGATATTTTTTAATCTGAGTGTACATCTTTGTACCACCAACGTTTTCAAGAGCTATGCAGGTTTGAACAATGACCGTGTATTTACGAGCGGTACAGTCGGCAGCCAAACTCGTATAAATTTGCAATTTATTGCCTCACTGCTCTAATAGAATCTGGTTTATGTTTTATTTTACTATGTATTTTATATAAATGTGTAGTTTATTAAGGAATATGAGTGTTGATGTTATTCTTGATTTAATAAAAGACTAATCCCAATTTATATTATTTAAGTAAAGTGAAAAACTCTAGTTCGAAAGTTTTTCATCACGAATTACTTCCTGCTGGTATTAGCTGTGGTATTAGTAATGGTAAACGGTAGCCATCGGTACCATCAGGTGTAAATGCGGGCTTATCAGCCTTCAATAGTCACAAAAAACCCTAAACGATTACCATAGAAATAGAATAATTGAAAAGGCTCTACATTCGCTCTGACAACACTTGATATCGTACGGCACATTACAAAATCAGGTCACTCTCTCAATTGCATTTTAATGTTGCAGTGAGTCCGGAATCAAACCTACATCAATCATTTATGTATA
Source organism: Achlya flavicornis (assembly GCA_947623365.1). Classification (NCBI taxonomy): domain Eukaryota; kingdom Metazoa; phylum Arthropoda; class Insecta; order Lepidoptera; family Drepanidae; genus Achlya; species Achlya flavicornis. The sequence goes on along the minus strand of OX392477.1, from coordinate 14,876,854 downwards.
CATTCAAGAATTAATTGTGAAACATCAATTACATTGTTTATGTAAGTTTATACGGTGATTATTTTTAAAGGATGACACAATTATTGAAAATTATATAATACTCAAGAATACACCTTAAGGTGCAGTGCAGACGATAAACTATCCGTGCCGCACTTTTTAGTCTGTGAAAATATAATCTATACAATTCTAAGCAGTAACGCACACGACGCCCAAAAAGTCTGCTATAAAATAGGATGTACCCAAAATTCTCTTTTCTTTTTTATTATTGTGACCAATTGCTTTGTTCACATGTAAATATCATAACCTACAATATAAAACTACCGCCAATAAAATGTCTCCACTAAAAATAATTTCATAAAGACGACTAAGAATTGACATTCATTCTTGCAGAAGAAATCAAAAGTAAACAGTGTAAACAACAAAAAATTAAACAGAAATCAACTAATTACATTTTTGTCTTGTTGAGTGGTTATACAAAATAATACATGGCAGTCTCTGCATTTCCATAGCGTGTACGTCCCTAGAGTTCCGCCGGCAGAAGGATTGAAGATGTGCGTCGTGCGTGTGCGTTGAATCCGTGACGGACTTTTTTGTGTGCCGCAGACTCCTTTGCACAAAAAGTCTATCGTCTACGCTGCAACTTAACTTACATTTAATATTTATAGTTGGTATAGTTTAGTCGAGATCTTAAAACATACATTAAGTACATACATAAGTTCGATTTCGTCGGCAGAGTTGGTGAGAAACTGAGAAGCCTTCCCTCTGGGAGTCGCGCTTTTTGGTCTCTTGCCAAAGCTGCTGAAGGGAACTTTTGCCAGTCGTCCTTGCCGCCACTACGTAAGCCGGACGGAAACTTGGCCCATAGTGCTAAGGAGAAAGCGGATCTCTTAGGCTCTCTCTTTGCCTCGAACTCGACTTTGGATGACGGGGGCGCCACACCGCCTACGATTCCGCGGTGTGCCAGCTCCATGCCGGAGATAAACATTACCCAACGGGAGGTCCGGCGGGAATTGCTTTCTCTGGACATCCATAAGTCGAGTGGGCCAGACGGCATACCGGCAGTGGTGCTGAAACGGTGTGCTCCTGAATTGTGTCCAGTATTGACGCGACTTTTCGCACTTTCCTACACCAAAAAGGTAGTCCCGTCTTCGTGGAAGACTGCCCACGTGCACCCAGTGCCCAAAAAGGGCGACAGATCAGACCCGACGAATTACAGGCCTATCGCCATCACCTCCCTTCTCTCCAAAGTCATGGAGCGTGTGATCAACACGCAGTTTTTGAGATACCTGGAGGATCACGAGTTGTTGAGCGACCGCCAATATGGCTTCCGCCACAGTCGCTCAGCTGGTGACCTCCTTGTGTATCTCACGCATCGTTGGTCACTCGCCATCGAGAGTCAAGGTGAGGCATTGGCAGTGAGCCTAGATGTGGCGAAGGCGTTCGATCGGGTCTGGCACAGGGGTCTTCTCACGAAGTTACCAGCATACGGGCTTCCCGAGGGGTTATGCAAATGGGTCGCCAGCTTTCTGTCCAGCAGATGCATAAGAGCCGTCGTCGACGGTAGCTGCTCCGATAGCATGGACATAAATGCCGGCGTCCCGCAAGGCTCTGTGCTGTCCCCAACACTGTTCCTTCTGCATATCAATGATATGCTGTCTATTGACGGCATTCATTGCTATGCGGACGACAGTACAGGGGACGCTTATTACACGGGCCGTGCAAATATCCCTCGTTCCGAGGTGGAAGAAAGCCGCGAACGGCTGGTGTCTGAAATCGAGAGTACACTAACTAGTGTCTCCGATTGGGGTCGACTAAACCTAGTCCATTTCAACCCCACCAAGACCCAAGCCTGCGCGTTCACCGCTAAGAAAACCCCATGGTCTGTGGCTCCACAATTCCAGAACACCTCCTTGAACACCAGCCAAAGCATCGGGATCCTTGGCGTCGACATTTCTAGCGACGTTTTGTTCCGAAGTCACTTAGAAGACAAGGTTAAGCTGGCATCCAAAAAGCTTGGAGTGCTCAACAGAGCGAGGCAGTACTTCACAGCGGGGCAAAGACTGCAACTTTATAAGTCGCAGGTCCGGCCTCATATGGAGTACTGCTGTCATCTATGGGCGGGAGCACCTGGATACCAGCTTGGGCCTTTAGACTCGGTTCAGCGACGTGCCGTAAGAATTGTTGACGATCTCGAGCTCACAAGCGATTTAGAGCCCCTCAGTCTGAGGAGAGACTTTGCCTCCTTATGTGTGTTCTACCGCTTGTACAACGGAGAGTGTTCTAAGGAATTGTTCGACTTGATGCCCACGGCTACCTTCTACCATCGCAACTCTCGCCATCGACGGGGAGTCCATCCTCACACATTGAAACCAGATTTGTTTCGAACTGTACGGGCTAAAAGGAGTTTTCTTCCGCGGACGCTCGGACTGTGGAATGAGCTCCCCGCCGTGGTTTTCCCAATGGAGTACAGCATGGGGTTCTTCAAAAAGGGCGTGAAGAGATTTCTTCAGGGTCGGCAACGCGCGAGTGATACCCCTGGTGTTGCAAGCGTCCATAGGCTGCGGTAACCGCTTACCATCAGGCGGGCCGTATGCTTGTTTGCCACCTTAGTGGTATAAAAAAAAAAAAAAAAAAAAAAAAAAACGAAAAGGGTATGTATATACATCCGAAAGAGGTGAAGACTATAACAGGTACAGACTCTATAAAAAGTTTTAGTTCAAAATAAATGATTCAAAAATTCATACCTTCCAAGTTTATTGAATTAAAATCATAACCAACATGTCGCCGCGCAATGAGGGTGGGTCATTATCATTTTGCGTCTCTTATATAAAATTTTCCCTTCCGCCGTGTGTACGCCTAGTACCAAAAAAGTGGATTATCTTTTCCGTTACACCCACTATACATAATAACCCAAAGGAAAAACACCAAAAGGAAGCCGGTTTTCTTGTAACTACATGGCCTCACACACACATATACAAAAAAAAAAAAAAAAAAAAAAAAAAAACACCATAGGAAGCCGATTGGTTGTCATTCCACATTGAGACATTGACAGTGACAATAAGGCTCAGTATCATTTGTGCCTGCTCGGGCCAGTACTTATTTTTGCCACGCATACGTAGGAAATTTTACGCTTCACTTCAGTTTCGCTTGACACTCCGTCTTGATTTTTTTATATGTCTATGTTAATAGTATAGGATGTGTACCGTTCTCACAAACCACATTGGCCGAGTCATGTTCAGTTGTGCCGCTGCTCAGGTCTCGGCATTAGCCGCTGCGACGTCGCGCGTCGGTACAGTTCAGTAGACGCTGTCGTACGTATGATTTGTAACGCTCCTGGCTAGGTACGTGAGCATTTGTACCGGGTGTGAATACAGTGGTGAAAATAGAGCGGAGAGCGACATTCATAATTTGTAACTAGCAATCTCATTTGCCCTCTTCCCGTCTTCTGCAAGCAATTGGTACTGAATAATTCCCGTCATATTTTTTCATCGGCCAGTTAAATTACACCATGGTCAGGATGAATTGCAGCTAGCTAAAAACACCATAAAAAGAATTGACACAAATACAATAGGAGTATATCTGGATCATTCATCAAAACTAAATTTTTGTTAAGTGTACAAAGTATTTAATTTTAGAACCGCAGTAACTTTTTTTTTAAGTTAGCGTTACACCCAGCGTTAAAAATATTGAATTTAGTTGGAATCACGGAAAAGAGAATATTTCTTTTCTCTGTGGTTGGAATGCATAAACATTTATACAGAAATCAAATTAGTTCTTTTTACAAATCGCTGATCGCTTTGTTCAACAAAATATCACCACCCTGTTGTTTGAAGACAGATGTCACCACTCGGGTCGCGTACGTGTGCACTCGGCAACTCACAGACTATGCGCGGGTTCGATTCTGCAGACAGGTGTCCTGTTGAACGCTAGCTAACTTGATACGACATGGTACGATCGTTGACTAAAGAAATTCTAAGCTGGCACTTGGTGAGTCTGATGGTAAGTAACCTTTATAAAGCCTTAAAAGCTGGTGGCTCTCAAATGTAACCCTCAGAACACTCCGATAGGTGCTTGGCGACAGAGTTTCAACTTGAGGGCGGTGGAAAACTCAAGCTCATCGTAGGATTCGAAGCCACGGCCTTCGTCATGGTATTCGTCACTAGCACAGATTTACATCTCTATTTTCATATAGACGACAGACGATAATATTCTGATTATATTTTATCGCATCCATATTTTTCATCAATGAAGAAAGGAATCATCATGATCATCATCAGCCTATAATGTCCCACTGCTGAGCACAGGCCTCCTTTCATAAATGAGGGTGAAAGGGACTGGGCGATACTACACCACGCGTGCCCACTGCGGATTGGTGGAGGTAGGCTAGTGGTCAACCTACTATTGGAATTTTTCAAGCCGCATACGAGGCATCCAACTAGCTTAACGACTATCACAATTAAGTGATAACCGGGACCAACGGCTTTACGTGCCTTCCGAAGCACGGAAACGCTCGATTTGAAATACCACTAGGCGGTCACCCATCCAGGTACCGACCACGACAGACGTAGCTTAACTTTGCCGATCGATTAAGAACGGCTAATCATGCTACACCACGAGCGCTTCAGAAAGAAAGGAATACAGTTATTAAAACTGATATAGATTATGCATTAAGACACAGCGAGAGCGGGGTGATTGACCGAGTTATGAATAAAAGCAAACAAAAAGCACAATAATTCATGAAGGTGCACCAGTAACTTATTTTATGTGACGTACTTATTTTGGGAGCACGTTTTTGGGCTGCGCGCACGCATTGTGAAACACTGCGGCTCGCGAGCGTTGTAAAAATCTTGCAGGGTTGTGTAGTTCTGTTTATTTATAAGTTCCTTTTCTTAAAGTTTTTTCTTAAATTTTTTTGGATGACTGAAGCCTCAGCTTTTTTGATCTACTTGGCTTCTATGTAATTGCTATGTATAATAAAGTGCTTGGAACATTATGTTTAGATTATCTAACAATAGTTAAAAGAAGGTTTAGTTACTCCATAGGAATAAATAAAACAACGTAAAAACAGAAACTGTCTTTTGTAGTTTAGTAAAACTACTTAAATTGTTACAAGCGTAAATAGACGTTTGGAATGGTGACCAAGATAAAAAATGTGTATAAGTGTGTAGTCAACGCGAACATGCAACGCAGAACATTGGCAGGCGTAGCAGCGTGGTATTTTTCGTTAGTTTCGCTTCCATCGCGTGTCCCACGAATCTTTCATTGGTATATTTTTTTCAGGGTTTGATCTATCTGTGTTCTGTGTGCCTTTCATCCTTATCCATTTATTACGCAAGATTAAGTAACAATGTACAAATCGATGAATAATAGGTATTAGCGTACAGGCTGCGGTAGCCAGGCTGCGGCAGCCATTCGAACATATGACGGCGTATGGGAGCCCGCGCATTAGACAGCCACGAATTCCTATCAATATTTCGGCTGCCGCAGCCCAGCCAAAAAATATTTAAAAAGAAACCCTGTAATAAATAAAAGTAACCTACGGAACCTCAATTGTTCATTTTCGGTCACACCACGTGTAGGTACTGGTTTATATTCTTCGTAGAGATTTAAAATTGGAATCGGTTTACGCCAAAACGAAAAGGAGCTTTCGGTGAAAGCTTGGATATATTACATTTTGTGACAATTTGTTACTTTGTCCAAGTCTCGGCTAAGTGAGTCATTCAAGTTTAATATAAGTAAGGAAAATTTGACACTATCATAAAGTTCCAAACTCCATTTTTGTACGCCGGAAAAAGAATACCTACATGAGATTAAAGTTTATTTTAGTGTGACATTTAATTTACTTTTATTTCTTTAAATATGGTTCAAAGAAATATGATACTGCTATTTCAATGAAATAATGTTTTGTACAAGATTTTTTGCGTTTTTTAAACTGTAATATGAATGTAAAAGGTGCACGTATATGTGACTTATTATTATTATTAAATGGAAAATGCGTTTGTTTCTTATCTCTTGACGACACAATCAATAGGGAGGCCTGTGTAAAAAAAAACTAATTAGTCCGTCGTAGATTATCAAAAAATATTGGACGCGTATGTTTTGCTTTATCAAATCAATACATAATTACAAAGATACAGGGCTCATAGATCGGGAGTGGGGGCTCGTGACGTCACTTGTTTGTGAAATGTGTACCACGGCGCGATATGACGAAAGAAAAAATACGTGTCTATAATATTTCTTATAATATAAATGACGAAAAAAAAACCGGCCAAGTTCGAGTCAGACTCTCGCACCGAGGGTTCCGTACAAACCTGCAGGTATATAAGCAAATGGTAGTATAGACCTGAGCATTTGATATGAATTTTAATTTATGACGTATTAAAAAAACTACTTACCAGATCTCGTTCAAACCAATTTTAGGTGGAAGTTTGCATCATAATGTACATCATATATTTTGGAACACTTTGGAAGTATCTCTCGCGCAAACTATTCAGTTTAGAAAAAAATGATATTATAAACCTCAATATCATTTTTGAAGACCTATCCATAGACACCCAAAACTTATGGGTTTTATTAAAAAAAAAATGAATTTCAGTTCTGACTGGGAACCCCCAGAATTTATTGTTTTTTTTTCTATTTTTGTGTGATAATCTTAATGCGGTTCACAAAATACATCTACTTACCAAGTTTCAACATCATAGTTCTTAAAGTTTCGGAAAAAAGTGGCTGTGACATACGGACGGACATACAGACAGACAGACAGACATGACAAATCTATAAGGGTTCCGTTTTTTGCCATTTGGCTACGGAACCCTAAAAAGCCTTGCTGAGTTTCTTGCCGGAGTCTTCTCAGTTTAAGTGTATTCCGAACCGGTGGTAAATTCAACTGTATGTACCACGGAAAAGAGATTTATTTATTTTCTCTGTGGTATGTATCAATTTAACGTTCATAAGTGCCTTACCAGGGCCTAAACTGAATAAATGACTTTGATTTTGATTTTTGAAGAACTAAATAGATATTTTCATACCACTAGCTTATTGTGATGATGTAGTACTCGCCTGGCATGACATTTACTAACATAATACTACCTTATTACTCTTCAGAATTAATCTAATCCAATGCACCGGTACCTTTAGCAATTAAAATTCGAATCAGCATGTTCTTGGATGTATTGATACAAAGTATCTTGCAGATATTACGGACATTTTCAAGATAAAGTTGCAAGATTCTACGATAGAAGATTTGAGATAAACCTAGGAAATAGTTATAAAACCAAACAGTGTTGCAAAGTAAAAAATAAATCCAATCAGAATAAAGTCACGTAGGTGTTGCCACCACAGAGGCTCAGATTCAGGCTTATCGTGTCATCGATATATTTTATAAAAAGATATACTCATTTTCCATTTGGTCTGGAATTGAATGACAGAAATGTCCTCCATTCTTGATATGAACTATACTCGCTATCATTATGATGTACTCGTAGTTGTAAGAGCCTGCGTCCACGAGTCAACATGTTTTTACGAATAAACAATTAAATATTTATTAAATATTGATGAATTAATATTCATTAATCCAAACACATGTTTTTTTTTTATTACCAAATAGAAAGTTATTGTTGGGTTTGAGAGATGGACAGTAAGGGCAACCACCAGGGTTGAATGAAGACCATGCGATCTTTCCTTTTTGAGTTATTGCAATCGGTGGTAACTTCAGTAAATGTGACCTTCATAAGTGCCCTTCTGTAGCCTAATTTGAATAAATGGCTATGATTTTGGCATTTACAGATATTCGCTTCCTTATCTGCAGGTCTTAGTAGTGAATTTTAATGTGACTATCATAAATAGAACTAATCTGGTCTCAGTAACACATGTTTTTTTTTTCATACCTCTAATTTGGCTAACAAGCATAAGGCCCGCCTGATGGTAAGCAGTGACAGTAGCCTATGGACGCTTGCAACACCAGGGGTATCACTCGCGCGTTGCCGACCCTGAAGAAATCTCTACACACCCTTTTTTATGTTCTGGTAAGAATTGAAATGCCATGTTCATTTTGTAAGCCACAATAAATAACATAAGTACTTAAATAACATGACTTAAATCCACTATAAGTATGTGGGTAAGTTATATAACCCGATGGTACGTTATTTTGACACAGCTTTTGGGATATGTAAGTTCGGGTTAAATGGTTGAAATTTTAACCAAAGTTGACGCGAGGCGGTTAGAATGGAGGTCAAATAAATAAATATTAAACAAGTCAAAATTAGTTATAAAATATAGCCCGTGTTACTCGATATGATGTAAGAATTTTCTGTAAGTGCCTTGTTAGGGCCTATAAAAAATACACCTTTTTTGGCCAGTCGTGTAGTGAGCAAGATAATACAAATTCTATTATCTTGACATTTTTTTTTTATAAAATTTAGTCGGTAAACAAGCATATGACCCACCTGATGGTAAGCGGTTACCGTAGCCATATGGACGCTTGCAACACACGAAGCATTGCTCACGCGTTAACCACCTTTCCCCCCTCCACTATGAGCTCTGGCGACCTTACTCACGCGCAGGAACACAACTTTACACAACATAAAGTTATTTGGCTGCGGTATTCTGTAAGGTGGAGGTACTTCCCCAGTCGCAGCTGCTCTTTGAGCGAATAAACGCTATGCTCTACCTCTCTTAAAACATATCAATGAATAACTAATATAATATAGTCAATTACTGTACCAACATAAACTCAGTACCATCAGCGGTCGCACTAACACTTCATCAACGACTAATCGACACCCATCGTGTGTGGTCTCCACACCGACAAAAAATAAGCTCGCAAACACACCACCCCATTTCTTGTCAACGTAAATTAAATTCCAAAGTTAACGGGCATGCGTGTGTACATAGTTAGAACTCGGCTTTACAACTTCCTAAGTAGCTGTATACTATTTGCTGTGGCAATTAGTGGTGTCACTTTGAATTAATATTGTTTGGAGTGCGTAGGATTTTTGGTCACACCCATTGATTGCATAATTAAGTTGGAAAAGGATAGTGTGTTTTAGTAATTTGAATTTGAGATACCTACCTACCTAGAGAGTTTGATCCGAATAGTTTTGCTCGGTGCCAGTTTCGTTCTAGGTTTTAATATTCCTCACATACACGTTACAGTCCTCTAGGCCCGAGCTAATCGGGTCCTAGAATGTTTCCTACTTACGCTCACTCTTTATAGAAGAACTCGCTTCCACCCTTCGCTTTGATCCATAGCGTCATCAGATAAACACTCCCCAGTAGCTAACCAAGCCAAGGTTCGAACCTCCCTTGGAGTGCCCTTGAGGTCTCCTCGCTGACAGCAGCGTCTTATGAGATTCAGATTATTTATTTTGTAAGAACATGGTATTTCACAGTTGTCATGAGTATAGTAATTATAATGTCCAACATATCCTGCCACTGGGGGCGTACAAAAATACAACATGCATTTAAATATGCTCTCTCTATATAATATGATCTCCACCAAGCCAAAAATAATTTTTCATTTAAAAAAAAAGCTGACTTAGATCTTTAAAAAATATGAAAATAGAATACAATCTAATTTCAAATTCAGTCGATACAAAAAGTTAAAAAAATATTACATTCAATTAAGAAATCGATGTATCAACTTTTTTCACCCGCATCCCTATTCAAACAATCCGTAGTTTGTCGGTGACAGACAGACAGACAGACCTAAGGACATATCCCTAATTAATGAACTAGCAAACGACGCCGGCGTTTTCTGATCAAATGAAAATGAACGTAAAAAGTTGTAGAAGTGTATCTCTTATGATCCACCATCCATTGAGATGAATTAAAAAGATATAGCATTTAATTTTATTATTATTACTAGTAATGATTAGGGTGTTGTTAGCGTTATAAAATTTTAAAGTACCGGCTCTGATATCCACCCGGATTTCAATTATCCTTTCCTCAAACAAATTACATCTATAATGAGCGAGCAATATTAGCTCAAAAATGTGTAGGTTGCCATTAATTACATATATGTGAAGATACATAATTGTGAAGTCATAAATGTAATGTTCAGACAAAATTACAAAAATACGTAATATTTAAAAATACAAAACAGTCTACACATCTCTCGGTCTATGCCAACAGGCCCAACGAGTAGCTACATACAGAGAAGCCGACAACGGCGGCAAATAGGAGACAAATTAAACGTGTGCCGTAAAAAGAGTAAAGAGCATGATACATTCTGATCACGAGACGGTCGCGATCTTTATGTCGTCCGCCTGCTGACAGCGCCGCGGGATTGTCCCTGCTTCGGTGCGCTTGCGCCGATGTACAAATGTTGCCGTGCTAGTTATCTATAGGTTATGCAGGATAACTTTAAAAAAAATGCATGTAATTTTTCATAAAACTTAATTGTTAAAAAATCTGTTCTATATGTAAACTTTTTAGTTAAAATTAATAAATATCCTGGGACATTTCTAATACACGAATATTCGAATTCGGAAATTAAATAGCAGTTGCTGAAGTTCGCCTCGTTTTTTTTATCCGTTTCTGATATCGAATCCGACGTTTTAAAATAGCCCAGCTGATCCCAAACTAAGCAGAGCTTGTACTATGGAAACCAGATAACTGATATACCTACTACATATACTATTTTTTGTTTGTAAATTCATATACTTAATACACATAATTAAATCCAGACTCAGAACAATGCAGACAGCCATGTTCATGCACAAAAATGCATGTCCTGGGTGGGAATCGAACCCATGACCTGCGGCGTGATAGGTGGAATCCCCGTCAACCTAACCAAAGCTAGGCGACCAAGTCTCGCGTCTGCGCCCTCAATATAGCTTTTGGCGTTTGCCGACGAAGTTAAACAAAAGTTCGGCGAAATAAATGGCATGTTTTGAATGTTTATTGCGACATAACGTCGAAAGCACAAAAATCGGGGCCAGAAGGGAAAAGTGGCCTGAAGTGGAAGGATAAACATGGTTTACGAAGTTTTGATTGCTTACGCAGGTAACAATCAATAAGAATTTTGGAAGGATTTTCTCTAAAAAAAAAAAAAACTTCGACACTTCGTCCACTAACAAAGTCTGACTAATAATCACGTGGCTTTTAATCAACCATAAAACATCGACTAATGTAACAACGCTTGAACGGCTAAATATTTATAAGGTAGAAAACTAATTTAGTTAGAATCGTTAAAGCTTGGGACATAAGGCACGAACTTTCGCACGAACTGCGCGCGAGTCATTCAAATTGACCGTTCTAAATGTGGCCATAGAAACAGCGTTTATTTTACTGCGTATAGGCTTGTCATCATCATCATCAGCCTATAATGTCCCACTGCTGAGCACAGGCCTCCTTTAAAAAATCAGGGTGAAAGGGAATGGGCAGATACTCCACCACGCGTGCCCACCGAGGATCGGTGGAGGTAGGCTAGTGGTCAACCTACTGTTGGAGTTTTCAAGCCGCCTAGTAGGCCTCCCACGAGCGCTTATAGGCCTATTTTTTACCACAAGCTCACCATGGTTAGTGATGATGTGGCCGAAGGTGGTAAGCACACAAAGCCTAGAAGGAACGGGCTCTCAAGTGCAGCTGTTGAAACACACCGATAGGCAGCTTGGTTGATTTTCAACTTGAGGGTGGTAGCCAGCCAGATGGATACTTCAAGGAACCTACCACCGTATTATGGTTTCCTCACGATGTGACTACTACATTATTATTTTATTACACTAACCTTCACCGAAAGCACAAGCTCTCAAGCTAGGATTCGAACCCGGGATCTTCGTCTCGTTGTGTCCAACGTCACTACCACAGAGCTATCATCGCTTCAAAAATTGTATGCCATTATTTATTTCAAATAAAATAATAGGTTTGTTTTACAAAAAACTTTAACCGACATCAAAGTAAACTAAGAAGTAATCAAATCCAGACCAATTGGACCAAACGGGAAGTATACCCTTCCAGACAAAAAAAGAATTTTCCAAATCGGTTAATAAATGACGGAGTTATGAGGTAACAAACATAAAAAATAACAAAAAAATACAACCGAATAGAGAACCTCCTAGTTTTTTTGAAGTCGGTTAAAAATGACAAAAGGCCATACACATATGTATACGTTTGGCCATCGATTCACCCTTAAAGGAGTCGAGGCTGAGCACGTTTGTCAAGAAAAATCCTATTAACTTATTCTGGCCTAGAAGATATCAAATGTGGAATAATGGAATGATAGGTACTAGGTACCCTAGTTGTTACCTGCTATGCTTGTTTGCTAACTTAGTAGTTTACCCCATTAGACATGTAATTAAGTTAGTTCTAGTATTATTTATGTTGTTATTTAAATAATTAGCTAGTAAGTTAAAAGTAGACAGCTTGTGTATATATTTTTGATACTAAATAAATTTAAGGCAGGTTTTTTGATTGGTTGTTAGGGTGACCAATAATTAAAATTCAATAGTGAACTTTATAATACTTACTTTAATAGTAATATTTTCATCAAACCTTAAAAAATACAACCTGTGCCCTGAGTTTCGTGAATTCTATTGAATAAGATTATATATTAAATTACAATATAATTCGAAAAAAAAAAAAAAATATTTTCACCATGATTTTCATTGCAAGTTTAGACTTAATTCGACATCACTGTCGAATGCGCGCCCAGAACCACCAACTTCCTAGCCCCAAGCATTAAAGCTCATTACACTAAAAAGGGTCTAATTAAGAACAGCTTATGGCGTGGCTTATCCTATACATGGGGCGTTGCACTACATACTCATCGAGTTAAAATACCTACGTACGGCCGCAGAGGCGATGGGTGACCAAGATTTATGTTAACTACCGCTACCAGCGGGGGGCGACGATGTGGACTTGAGAAATTGGCTGATTAGGAGTTAAAAATCGTATTTTAATGTTTATATTTTGTAGATAAGACTTTAATGGGCATGGGATTATTTTTACGCTGCCTGTAGAAATGTAGAGAAAAGTTTCGCTGGGACTGTATTCGGGAACATAATGGAAGACATAACTTCACGAAGAGAGAACGAGCCTAGCCTCAAACGAACAGGATTCGTTGGCTGTTCGCGTAGCGTGAACGGCCTTACGAGCCTCGAACGAGCATTCGTCTCGCGCTCGACTGTGCTCCGCCCGATTGTCAGTTTTTTCACGAACACAGGGATTCTCATCGCGCTCGTTGTAAGCTCGATGTATGCTAGTTCTATGCTCGTTGTAAGCTCCTTGTACGTCCACACTTGACATCGCGAGCAACGAACGAATCATGTTCGTTGGTGGCTCGGCTCGTGCTCGGTTCGTGTAGCATGGAAGCACTATAATGATTTGCGTGCTCTAAAGAGCTGTTGTGCAAAATTTCATGTTCTACACCTACCGGCTTAGCCTGTGCGTTATCTGTTGGTCAGTTGAGTTTTAGTGGTTTATAGTGTTTTTGCTTAAAGTTAGCAAGGCCCGTCGATACTGCCTAAATTAATCGGAAGATACCACAACTCCTACGATCCCTTTAGGATCTGGAATATAAGCTCCCCATTGTGGTTGTTCCGCATTGCTACGAAATGGAGATCTTCAAACAGATTGTTCAAATAGCTCTTCAAGACAACACATCGGTAGCTCCCCTTGTTTTGCAACCATCCAAAGACAATGACAACTTACCACCATGGACGTCTCCCACGTACCGTCAGGTTAGCGTCTTTATTGATTGCGTAATGTGACACGGTATTAAATTAATCAGCAAGTGTTGACGGTAACTGTACTATTCCATGTTAAAAAATCATTTACAAAGAACCATCAATCAATTTAATTATTCGTACATCTTTTAAAGGAAAAGCACTACAATTCGGTGTAAAAAAGAATGAGTGAAAAATTACCACCTATTTGAGTTTTCGTGTCAATTTAATCGTCAACTATGTGTTTCACATGACTATGCTTGCATATTTTACTTTATTTTAGGTTGTTGTTAAAATCGATCAATATTCTTTGAAATAAAAGAATATTCAGCTTAGGTTATGTTAGTATTGTCCCTTTTGAGATTTTTAATGAAAATTTGTTGTAAATGTTGTATATGAAAACTGCTCACGCATCGCACAAGAAGCATCGCACGTATCGTGATAACGTTGTTAACGTTATCACTCTTTAATATTCTAAGTCTATGGTGTTGACTTTCTTTGTCTCTACACTAATTTCCGCGATCGCATCTGCGTTGCCGGGATAAGATATAGCCTATTTCCTTTCCATACCATTTCTATTGGTTACTTGTGTTACGTAGTACTATTAAATATTCTGTGCTTGTGTGCCTTTAATTGCGATTGGCTCAGCAGTTTACGAGTGAAAAAATAAAACAAACAGACAGTAACTTTTTTGTTTTTAATATTAGTATCAGCTTCACACTATTCTTATGTTCTTTATCATTTTTTCAATTAAATTCGACCCTTTATATCGTAGATGCTTATCAATGAACTTACTTAATGAATTCCCATAAATGTGGTGAACTCAACGCGTTTCGACAACAGTGAAAAATGTTGCCAACACCTACCGTTTAATTTGCCTAAAATTAATTTTAATATCAAGGATGTGGCTTGAATATTCCTTCGATGATTAAACGCTTGTAACAAATTTGTATAAATAAAAAACTTGAAGGATATTCTGTCTGTACATCCTACAAATAAATAAAAAGTTTTGCACACAAAGTAAGTTTTTACTATTTAATTTTCTTCGCTTCAAAAATCCTGGTACAATGATGCAATAGAGTCAATTAATGTATTTAGCTACTCAAAATACCGTAAGCAAAGCCAGGTCCATAACCTAGCGTCTATTATGCGCATGTTGATGAGCCAGAAATTCTTAAAAATCTTTAAATTTAAAAGTACAATTTTGCCGACAAAAAATCATAAATATTCCTTTTACAAAAATAGTTGACGAAAAGCAGAAGACCGGGAAATGGCGTTTTTTTTCACAAGATTCCATTTAATGTACTCATTAAAGGACACCCGCACACGCGTAAATTAACTGGAAGGTTCGTAAATATTCGGAATTATACATGAGTTTTTAAAGTTCACACAGTTTTTGCTGACAATAAGAATCTGCATTGTAGTTGTCTTTTTTTACATAAAATGGTCTTTTGGCCACTGAATCGACTATTACAGAACTATGACGAATAAGATCACGCTTGCTCAGAAGAAACCTATTCACTCTGTCCTTGAAAAATACTGGATTAGACAGGATATGCCTGAAGCTAGTTCTACTCCATTACTGTACGGTACGCAGTATGAAGGACGATGCAAAAAGTTATGTCAACGTTTGCGGCGTCTTGTAGTTTGGTGTAGGAATGGAGATCAAGTTGTCTACATTTTGGAGTTTGTAATTGCTTGATC
This sequence comes from Achlya flavicornis, assembly GCA_947623365.1. NCBI lineage: Eukaryota > Metazoa > Arthropoda > Insecta > Lepidoptera > Drepanidae > Achlya > Achlya flavicornis. Next base: position 14,861,486 of record OX392477.1, on the reverse strand, counting down.
CATGTGGCTCTGTATTTATGGGTAAGCCTATTATGCTCAGCACTGCATCATCATCATACCTAAAGACAGTCGGAGAATTTGGAGGCATTAGGTACATATTAGGTAGGTTATTCAGGTATATATAGGAAGCGCTCGTGGCGTAGCATGATAAGCCGTTCTTAATCGATCGGCAAAGTTAAGCTACGTCTGTCGTGGTCGGTACCTGGATGGGTGACCGCCTAGAGGTATTTCAAATCGAGCGTTTCCGTGCTTCGGAAGGCACGTAAAGCCGTTGGTCCCGGTTATCACTTAATTGTGATAGTCGTTAAGCTAGTTGGATGCCTCCTAGGCTAAATTTATATTGAAAACAAGCATTGGACTAATTTGACAGGACTAAATTTCTTACATCCTTTTCTTATATTATTTGTTAGAAAGAGACCTAGTGAGATTAAAATTAGTTTAGTTGTAAACAGCCAGTATCTGTCAACACAGACTCGCCTTTGTTGGTGGCAATTAATTATGTGGTAATTAACCTAAAGAAGTGGCTTCAGAAACGATTAATTATAATCAGAATATATATTTAAGTTAACCTGCCAAAAAAAGGAGGCATCTTGCAAAAAAAATTGTTTTCGATGTAAATGGCTCGAAGATGAATGATCGCCGATGAGCGAAAGTTTTCTCAGTACTAATTGATTTTTTGGGCGGTCACATCGTAAAATTGGATTATTATATCGATGTGGTACTTATTCTGCCTTATATGCAATGCGTGATATTTATTTTTTGGCGTTTATAACCGCAGTATGTTAAATTGCATATTTACATTGATGTCCAAAAGGCCAGAAGAATAAATATGCACTGATGCTATATGTATGAAATTGTATGTCATCGAATTGCAATAACAAATCGTTCTATAAAGGTTAAACAGAATTCATCGCAGCCTGTAAAATATTGGTGACCGATATTCGTTTCTTTCCATACCTCGAGGTATCTTATCGTAAAAAAATTACCGTCCGTGTACCAATACCAATACTTTATCGAACATCGCAAACGACCCGTTCGCATTAACAATCGAATTTTGAACTCATAAACAAAATTGTTATCTTGACAAAATTTAAATCCAGAACAGAAACTGTTACATAAAATTGGGATGCCATAAAAATATCTGAAGACCAGATCGGGCGATATATCTTTGACCACGTTTTCGCTCCAATTTTTTTTTTACAATACTTATGCAATATGTCACAGTATAAAAATATCACGTCAAAAATTCTGAAAAGAATATGGTTTCAAAGAATGCTTTCATCTTTGGCTTTTCTTCTGTACATGATTGTAAACTATTGTCAAACTGTCTTCGATTCCTTTGAGATTTTTAAAACTTATCTAAAAATGATTTCGAATCAAATCAAATGGGCTTTAAACGAGTGGATAAATAAAACCGAAATATGTATTTCTGAAGTGAAAACTTATTTAGCGGCGTTGTGCTCTTTTTTGGGATGGGTAAAAAATTTTAAATTCGCGTCAGGTGTCACGTGACCTGATCGAAAATTCGTAAGACGGAGGGAGAGTAGTTGCAAATTAGACTGCATTTATACTGGAGTTATGTTCAAATTCTTATAATATTCTCTAGCTAGCCGGAAGGTCTACCATTTTTGTACCCATTCTAATTGAATAAAAAACTCTTATCCAAAAGTATTATATATACATGTATCTTGAACTAGCTTTTCGCTTCGCGAATTCACTCGCGATCACCTATTTTACATCTTGTATAAAAACACAATGTGAAAAATTTCTAGTTTCAAAAATGCACAACGTTAATATTCAAGTTTTCACTTCTGCCGGCACTCTCGGAGTGCAACCCGTTGTTTTTTTAAATAGCTCTTACTTTATATGTACTTCATTGCATATGAGCAACTGTTATACATCATCATCATCATCATCATCATATTCATCATCATCATCATCATCAGTCTATAGCAGTCCACTGTTGGACATAGGCCTCACCCAATGCTCGCCATCTCGCCCTATCTTCGGCTCGACGCATCCATTTCCTACCAGCAGCCTTTCTCAGATCGTGACACCATCTCGCTGGAGGGCACCCTAAACTACGCTACTACCCTACACTACACTACTACATAACTGTTATACACTGCAAGAAAAATATATGAATGATTGTAAGTACTCTTTATATTTTTTAGTATGTATTATTTATTCATTAATATTGCTTACAACACAGCACAGGCTCTTATCGTAGCCATTGTAAATCGAGAGCAAAATGTAAAGATACCATTTCGCACACTCCACGCATATATCGCCAGCCGGGAATGTATCGCAAACATATTTATTTAACCCGGACTTTCTCTCACATTTTAAAAGGTCGCCATTTTTTTTTGTTTTTTTTTCATCGCCTTTTTTGGTGCATTGTATTTAAATTGTATTACGCTCAGATATTTTGTGAAGTATTTTAAGTAGATCAAAGTTGAAGTTTTAAAAAATCAATGAAAGGAAGGCTTCTAAAAGGAGAGTCTAAGTAATTATAGAAATTTTTACTTTTTCCATTACATAAGCTTTTATCTCTGTAATGTTCTTCTTCCTTTCTGTCTATTTACTTTCATCCCTCTCTCATCTCATCACTTAACAAACCACCAATATAATGGCGTAATAGCGTCCATGCTATACGAATCGAGCACGAGCCGAGCCATGAACGAACCTACAACGAGCACGATGCGAATCCCTTTGTTCGTGAAAAAACTGACAATCGCGCTCGTTCGAGGCTTGCAAGCCCGTCACGCTACGCGAATCGTGCTCGCAGTGTGCTCGTTCGCGCCAAGCATGGACGTACCTTTACATTCATATTCCTTCTCATTAACAAATATAATAGTTATTTTGAAATTATAGACTGCGTGGAAATAACTATTAAAATGTTACAAACTACCTTAAACTTTTTTTAATAAGTTAATAAATAAATTATTTTTCTTTCGTTTTTTATTTACTGATACACAAAGACAATATTGATCACCGTGCCTTTCGCAGAAACCGTATTTGGGCTAAACAAGCAATGCTGCGACAGAAAACATTTGCTTTTTTTACTTTCAAAACAAATATTTGTATAAGAAAACGAACTGGGGCCGACGCGGACGTAGGAGTACTTTACTTTATTTATTCGTTCGTGTTATAATTTTGAGATGCTATAATATACTGAATGGCGAAAGTTTGATGTGTCATATTAAATTTTTATGTAACAGTATTATAATTCATTGCGTACTTCTGTTTGAAAATATTTTAGTAGTGTATGTAAAGTTCAATAAATAGTTTTTAAGAACTATTTGAACAAATTTACATACATGAGGTACAACCGATGACTTGGTCAGAGTCGCTGGGCTCCGTTGGATGCAATGGTTGGATGAACATGTCTGTATGTTTTTTTTATACCACTTAGGTGGCAAACAAGCACACGGTCCGCCTGATGGTAAGCAGTTACCGTATAGCCTATGGACGCTTGCAACACCATGCTTATCACTCGCGCGTTGCCGACCCTAATGTCTATCGTATGTCTATATGTCCTGAGTCTGGGTGTAATTATGTATATTAAGTATGTATTTACAAACAAACAGTAGTATATCAGTTATCTGGTTTCCATAGTACAAGCTCTGCTTAGTTTGGGATCAGATGACCGTGTGTGAGGAATGTCCCAGGATATTTATTTATTTATTTAATCTAATAAGCAACGTACAAAATAATCTCCCCTATACGTCGTCTCACCGCCTAATTTAGTCAAAGGACAGTACCCAACTGATAAGAAGAGCCTTAATAAAACAAAACCAATATATTAACTCATCGTTAATGGACATTGTAATTAATGGGGTGCTCGCAACTAGCGCCTGCGCAGATTTACTCTGATAGCCTAGTTAGTCGCAGGACTTGGTTAAAGCACGGGCAATTAGTAAGTGCCCATTCAGACGTAGCATGCAGTGAAGGAGCGTTTTTGCGCTAATCAAGATAGTTGTAAATTTTGAATAAAGTATAAAGTTGTTACATTGATTAATCATATATTTTACTAGCTGCCCGGCGCGACTTCGTTCGCGTGGTGCTACCCTACCCTACCCTATCTAAACCATCCAGGGAGTTAATTCTACTCGCACGTGTGTATGTCACTAAACTCCTCCTAAACGGCTGGACCTATTTGAATGATTTTTTTGTATGCGTTTGGGTGGCGCCCTGGATGGTTTAGATTTATAAATCAGTCCGGCAGATGGCGCTGCAGTCTGTATCTAGGTTATATTATCGACTGCAGCGCCATCTGCCGGGCTGATTTATGAATGTAAAGCATCGAAGGCGCCAGGTCCAGCCGTTTAGGAGGAGTTCAGTGACATACACACGTGCAGTAGATTTTTATATATAAAGATTATGCATATGATTTAATTGTAGAGTATTGAATTAGTTTTAATCGATCTACATAAATGAAAGTTTAGGCCCTGGTAAAGCACTTATGAACCTTACATACAGTTGAATTTACCAGCGGTTCGAAATACACTTATTCGGCGGTATATAGCCAGAGCGGTGACTAAGCTGTTTTTTTTAATGGCATTTTTATTTTCATCAAAATTCAGCTCGGGATTCCTTTCAGCGTTTTTCTCTAAGGCCTGTTCAGCAGTTGCCCTCACTGGCTGAAAAAAAAAAAACACTTTAAACTACATCGCACTAGTTCGTGTGAAACACCCAAAAGATCGCGTGCGCTACTAACTCGCTCACGACGCGCGCAATTAAATTGGACGCTCTCTATATGGGATGCTACTGAAATACCGGCTGATTTTGTCCATTGTTTGTAAAGATTATCAAAGCGGTTACAAATTAATTTTATGTATAGTTTTTGGAAACGTGTGAGAGAAAGGACTGCATATTATTTACTAGTTGCACACCGCGGTTTCACCCGCGAATTATAGGATATATTGCTTTCCCGGGATAAAAAAACATCCTATGTATTATCTTATCTTGTCTTATCTTGTGCAGGGGCCGAGAAATAATTCGGACACTTCGACCCATTGGGATCTATTGTGGTCCCCTAGATAACTTATTCCTCCCCAGTCTCGTTGAAAACTCTTTTCATGAGTTTTACAACGTATTACAGGTATTGATTTTATACTTAAATCTATGACATCTTCATATTTCCCATACAATGCATACATTCTTGATAGTGAACAGTGCTGCCTTAAATTTGTATAGCATTTTGGTAGACAGAAAAGCTTATATTTAGCTTTAGCTTTATATATTTTAATACTAGCTGTCCCCCGCGGTTTCACCCTTATTCACGGGATAAAAATTAGCCTTAGTCCTTTTCCATACCATAGGCTATCTGCATGCCAAATTTCATGATGATCCGTTGAGTAGTTGAGACGAGAAGGTGTAACAAACAAACAAACTCACTTCCGCATTTATAATAGTTAGGAATAGGATTAGTGAGATTAACGTGAACTATTGAGAATAAACACCATGCTAGTGTACAATGTACACATTACACGACACGACGAAATTATTAAAAACATAATAGAAGGAAAGACAGAGGGAATGCGAAAGAGGAAGACCAAGAATAAGTTACACAGATCAAGTGAAGGCAAAAATAGGCGTCGTGTCGCACAAGGAGGTGCAAAATGTGGCTAATGATAGAGCAGACTGGAAGAAGCTACACCGACAAGAGCACAGCTCTTAAATACAGAAGAAGAAAGTGTACGACGTATTTTTTTATTTGTGTATTTTTAACCGACTTCAAAAAAAGGAGGAGGTACTCAATTCGGTTGTATTTTTTTTTTATGGTTGGTACCTCATAACTCCGTCATTTATTAACCGATTTGGAAAATTCTTTTTTGTCTGGAAGGGTACATTTCCCGTTTGGTCCCATTGTCGTCAGATCAGGATTTGATTACTTCTTAACTAGTGTAATTTGAAGTCGGTTTAAGTTTTTTGTAAAACAGTCCAATTATTTGATTCCTTCGTCCATTTTGATTTTCTAAAATTTTCTGCAACTTCCCATAATTTGGTCTCTATTACTTTAGATATCTATTTTGTTTTTTTTCTACTACAGAGCCTTAATAAAAAAAAAAAACTCTTATTCCAATCGCCTCCTTAACAGTAGAGTTTACGTGACCATGTTGTCATTGGACGTGCACCCAACCCGAGCCGAGCATCAGATCAGGATTTTATTAATTCTTAGTGTACTTTGAAGTCGGTTTTTTTTTTTGTAAAACAGTCCAATTATGCAATGTTCACTCAAATACTAAAAAGAATTATGTTTATATTCTGGTTTAATTATGAAGTTTTGAACGTCTTACCTTATCATACCAATAGCATCATCAAGATTGTTTAACTTCACCTCTTCTTTACCAAACCTTCTAGCCCTTAGCATTTTCATTGTGCTTCTAGCATACCACTCTGACGTCATAAGGGTCCGAAAGAACCGTTACCATGGTAACGTTTAAGTTGCATTATATCCCTCGCACCTACAGCATGTTCTTGTAAAATGTTTATGTAAATATTTGCACTTCATTATCAAAGTCGGCGACACGGGGGAGTTTTATTGCAGCTTTAAGTTTCTGTAGCACTTTGTGATCGCGTTTTTATTTAAGGCGATGATTGTGGAGGTTTTTATTCAAAGTAAATATATTAAAAATTAGATATACCTATTGGTAAAATATGTAACTGTGAGTCGTAATTCTTAGAAAAGATATAAGTTATTAATACGCATACCTAATTCTCCTGTTCTAGGAATACAATGCGAAAATGAAGTTCTTACCTCTTGCTTGACGCCTAACTAAATATAATTGAATTTGACAAGTATATAGCCAATCGAACGGAGAGAAACATAGGCTACTTTTTATCTCGGTAACGCTGGTACAGGAGACAGCTAGTAAAAGTATTACATAGTCTTTTTTAAATTTAAAAGGTGGAGATTTCGAGATGGCATAATTTTCTAAACCTATGTTGGGTTAGTCATGCTGAACAACTTTCAGTATGGGACAAGGATTGAAATAAAAAAAACCGGCCAAGTGCGAGTCAGACTCGCGCACCGAGGGTTCCGTACAAACCTGTAGGTATATAAGTAAATGGTAGTATAGACCTGAGTATTTGATATTAATTTCAATTTATGACCTATTAAAAGAAAACTACTTACTTGATCTCGTTCAAACCAATTTTCAGTGGAAGTTTGCACCGTAATGTACATCATATATTTTTTATAGATTTATCATTCTCTTATTTTAGAAGTTACAGGGGGGGGGACACACATTTTACCACTTTGGAAGTGTCTCTCGCGCAAACTATTCAGTTTAGAAAAAAATGATATTAGAAACCTCAATATCATTTTTGAAGACCTATCCATAGACACCCCACACTTATGGGTTTGATGAAAAAAAAAAAATTGAGTTTCAGTTCTAAGTATGGAGAACCCCCAAAATTTATTGTTTTTTTTCTATTTTTGTGTAAAAATCTTAATGCGGTTCACAGAATACATCTACTTACCAAGTTTCAACATTATAGTTCTTATAGTTTCGGAAATAAATGGCTGTGACATACACGGACAGACAGACAGACAGACAGACAGACAGACAGACAGACAGACAGACAGACAGACATGACGAATCTATAAGGGTTCCGTTTTTTGCCATTTGGCTACGGAACCCTAAAAACTAAACCTACATTATGATCGAACTAGTTTGAGATTTTTTGTGAAAAGTATTTTTTTTTTATTCCAAATTGTTTCCATAATAAAAGTTGATCTCCACCCTGTATATTTATTGAAAAACTTCTAGTTTCAATTCCAATAAATATTTTTGCATAAATCGAATTAAAAAATGTTTATTAAGTTATTAATGAAAATAACCAATCAAACTGGCCTTAAACCTTATGCAAATTATATCTTGCTTACACTTTATTGCTTAAAGTTTACGAGTTCACAAATAAAGTGTTAACATTAAGATAACGTTTAAAGACCATTTAAAACAAGAGCTGCTCGCATTTTTTAACTCCTTTGGATGTTCTTTTTTTATAAGCATGTAATTATTTTTAAGGTTTCACCACTTTTTTTGGCCTCTTAGGAAAGGAATTACCAAAAATTGTTTCGTATTGGCTATAAGAGGAACCAAACCACTTTTGAGTTAATTGAGACGCAGTTAAATCTTCCCCTTAAAACATAATTACCTACCCTATTTTACCCCGTTAGGGTTAGATTTTAGAGAAACCCAAAAACACGTGTTTCCTTATTTTCTATCCGAAGTATTAATACCATTTCAAGTTTATCAAACCTCGCGGTAGGTTTCTTCCATACAAACTTAAGCATCTCTTAAACCCGCTTTTAGTAGGTTTTCAAAAACTAATAATAAGAAACTTTATTTAATTTTTAAAATGTATGAACCCAAGCAAGAAGATTTTTCATAATAACAAAATCCCCCCCTTAAAGGTTGAATTTTCAAACGCCCCTTTTTTTGCCTACGTCATTTATTAATTTATAATACAAAAAAGATGAAATAATAGGGTAATTTCACCAACAATCAAATAACTACTTTCTTCGGCGATTAAACAACGATTAAATAAATACACAACCAGTAAATAACGTTTTCAATATTTTTAAACCCACAAAAGCTCAGTGGAAACAATTATAGCCGTCACAGCGTGTCAATGTGAAACGAACATTGAAACTGTCACATAACCCTGCAATTACACGACCAACTTACGGAGAGCTATCCGAAACACTTTTAGGACTTATACACAGCATGTTGATCTTTATCATCATCATCAGCCTTATAATGTCCCACTGCTGAGCACAGGCCTACTTTCACAAATGAGGGTGAAAGGGAATGAACAGATACTCCACCACGCCCACTGCGGATCGGTGAAGGTAGGCTAGTGGTCAACCTACTGTTGGAGGTTTCAAGCCGCCTAGAAGGCGTCCAACTAGCTTGACGACTATAAAAATTAAGTGATAACCGGGACCAACGGCTTTACGTGCCTTCCGAAGCACGGAAACGAAATACCACAAAGTGGTCACCCATCCAGGTATCGACCACGATGGTGGTAGCTTAACTTGCCGATCGATTAGAACGGCTTATCATGCTACACCACGAGCGCTTCTTGATCTTTATACGATAGGTACAATATTTGAGAATAGTCGAGTTCATAGCTATAGTAGATAGCTCAGTAGTAGTGACGTAGGACGTAGAGACGAAGGTCCCGGGTTCGAATACTATAATGAGCTTGAGCTTTCCGTGAAGGAAAGCATTGTGAGGAAACCATAGGTGTGTGTTAGATACTCTGTAGTACCCACCTGGATGGCTACCACCCTCATGTTGAAAATCTGGTGCCAAGCACATATCGGTGTGTTCCGACAGCTGCACTTGAGAGTCAGTTCCTTCTAGGATTTGTGTGCTTACCACCTTCGGCCACATCATCACTAACCATGGTGAGCTTGTGGTAAAAAATAGGCCTACAAACGTTAAAAAAATGGTTTTAGAAGGGTCTAGGCTTTTATGTAGCTCAAAGCTGCTGACATAAGCGCATTGATTCAGAAATGAGTCGGCAACTGAGAACCAGCAAGAAACTCAGCAAAGTTTTCATAAGTGCCTGCGAAGGTCTATTTGAATAAGTGATTTTGAATTTTTTTGAATGTTTGAAAAATATATTCGTACATGTGTTGTTTGATTCGCCAGTCCCCTTCTAGGCTCTATGTGCTTACCACCTTTGGCCTCATCATCACTGACCATGAGATTGTAGCAATGTGATATTTTAATAGACAGTAAAGAAAATGTGACACATTTTATTCTACAGAAGTAGCCATGCGATAAACTTTCTTAATACCAAACTCTTACTTTCTAAAGAAATACCATTATTTTTCACTATATTATATCTGGAATCCTAAACAGCATCCTCTATACAGACCCAGAGGTCCACGCATTTTGGTCGCGCTGGCCTTAAACACCTAGCGTCAATGTAGGTGCATTGTACCGATCGGAGACTTTCTTCCAGAATTACGGCACGAATGAATACGGTCAAACCGACCGCACCCACAATTGATTTATTACGCGCGAGGATATCGTATTTACATGGTTAAGAGATTCGGGAATAGGTCTGAAGATTTTTATGGAAAGATATATAGAGAAGACCGAGTAAAAGTAAATAGAATAGTCGTGTGGTATGATGAGGTACAGGAAGTCGCAAAACATAAAGCAGAGTGGAGGAAGCTACACCGACAAGAGCACAGCTCTTAAATATAGAAGAAAAACAAGAAGAATTGCTAGAGATCAGAGGTATGACATTTATCGGCGATCCCCAGCTCACAAGTGGTTTAGAGCCCCTTAGTTTGAGGAGAGACCTTTCCTTATGTGTTTTAACGCTAGTACAAAAGACAGTGTTTTGAAAACTGGTTGGACCTGATGCCCACGGCTACCTTCTACTACCGCAACTCTCGCCATCGATGAGTCTATCGTCCTACCACGGTACCGTGCTGTGGTTTCCTCACGATGTTTTCCTTCACCGAAAACTCAGGCTGATTGTAGGATTTGAACCTGGGACCTTCATCTCGGTATAAATCTATCCTAAAACCTATTATTAACATGAGCTATTTTAGAAATAAAAGCTGCTTCGGTTTTGGGCTAATCATCATCATTATCATATATTGCCCAGGGATATCTTCTGATGGACACAGAATTGCACTGTAAACGATCATGGGATCACAAATAAAGAAAAATTTTACACAAAATAACAAAAGTATCTACATTTTAACTCACGTCTTTAATGTCAAATAACTGTGAGGTCAAGTATTCAATTACTTTGACGTTCTTAATTTGAGGTTAAAGTACATCTTTCTCTTTAATATTACTATCTCCTATAATACGACAGTTTAATGAGTTTGTATCTGCAGTAAAATAAATAGAGTTGCAATCTCAAGACTTGAATCTCGTGTACGTCAGTTTACTCCGAATAAGGCTTACTGAAGACGCTTCGCATCTCGGCTATTGGTATGCGTTCGAAAGTACTAATTGAGGTGCGCGAACGCATCCTACGTTTCAAAACCGGTGCCTTTTTTGCTGAACGCCGTTTTGGCGCATTTCACTGGGTGCTGGATTGTTGCTTGAGACTTCTTATAGGGAATAGTTCATATTTTTTCAGATATATTTATTTGCAAGAGCTTTTGATGGCGTCTTGAAAACAGCTTACAAAATATTAAACAGCATTTTTTACACCTAAGAGTAAATGTGACAATATGAAGATTATAATGTGGATCTACTCTTCTAAAATATGTCTATTTTAATTCATCATCCTACCTGGTAAACAAAGAAATCTATACAAATTCTATTAAATAGAGTCCATTATTGAATTCTTATCATGACAATCTTCATCATTCTTTTGATGAAAATGATGTTTGAGATAATAATATCAAAGGTTACATTTATTCAACTAACATCCGTAGTATCCGTAAAACTCAAAATTCATTCCAGCTAATTAACAGCCAAATCAAACTAATTAGGATAACATTTTAACAGGAGTTCAAAAAACCAATCTCATGAACTCACCATAAACTCTTAACATTGTTTTACCCCAAGAGATAAGTAACATTTTAACATGACTGCACTGTGGTTGTTAAGATACAAGTCCGATGATAAAAAAACGGACACTTATCTATCACTACATATGAAAATACACCTCGAAGCGGACGAAACGGTTAATTAACAAAATTCTCTTTGTCTGAGACACATAAAATTTTACGAGGATCAAGATCCGTGCACAGTGGCCCAAACCGCCCGTGCGAATCACAGATTGCTCTGTTCTGGAAGTGACCACCTGCAAAAGTTTGATGAGAGACAGTAATAAAACTTAAACAAGAAAGAGAAAATTAAGATTAAATTAATTAAAAAGATTTAAGAGAGGAAGGGCATAACGGGTTGTCCCGTTCGAAATTCGGAGTAGCCCGACTGGGGAAGTACCTCCACCTTACAGAAGATTGCAGCCAAATAACACCATTTCAATGTGGTGTTGTGTTCCTGCGGTGAGTAAGGTCGCCAGAGCTCCATGAGGAAGCGCTGTGCTGGCAGTGTGGGGACCAGCGGTGTCACACCACCGTTGTGTTGTGCAGGCGCGGCATGTTGTTGCGGCGGTCAGGGAGACCCGGTGAAACAGCTGCCCGCTGGCTGCCCGCAGGTTGTAGGGGTCCCGAGCCCAGGGATTACTTAATCTCCGCCCTGGGAGGCTGACCCGCCGCCTCGCGCATAATCCATGGTATAGTTGGTCGTGCCGGAGGAGGAGACCGGAGTGGACCCGGCCGACTGTATCATGGGGGGACCGGGGGCCCTTCCGACTGCCGCACCAACAAACCGCATCACCTGTCCACCACTCTCGGGGAAAAGCACTGCACTTTGTCCCTTCTGCTGCCGGCACAGTTACTCCTCTCAATCTCTTCAAACCCTTTCAATATAATTAATGGCCAGGAAAAATAAGAAAAAGAGATCATCAGCGGCCACCTCGTCCACATTATCTGTGGACTTCTGCAACATCAGGGGTCTTCACTCTAACATCAGTGCAGTCCACCAACACCTTGAGACTGCACAGCCGACTCTGCTATTTCTCACGGAGACGCAAATATCCTGCCCTGATGATACATCGTATCTACACTACCCCGGGTACAAGCTGGAGCACAACTTTGTGCGCCGTGCCGGGGTATGTATGTACGTCAGGGAGGATATTTGCTGTCGCCGTCTCCATGGCCTGGAAGACAGGGACCTGTCGATTTTGTGGGCGCGCGTAGATCACGGTGGCCACACCAAAGTTTATGCGTGCCTTTACAGGTCCCATAGCGGTGACGTGGACACAAAACGGTTATTTGAGCACCTGCAATTGACGACTGATAAAGTACTGGAGCAGTACCCCTCCGCGGAGTTAGTGATATTAGGAGACTTCAACGCTCACCACGTTGAGTGGCTTAGTTCTCGGTCCACTGACTTCGCGGGGAGGACTGCTCACGACTTTGCCCTGGCCTATGGCCTCTCACAACTGGTTGTTTCTCCTACGAGAATCCCAGATATTGAGAGCCATACTAGTTCCTTACTGGACCTTCTGCTGACTTCGCGACCGGACAACTATGCAGTGACAGTGGATGCGCCTCTTGGGTCATCGGACCACTGTCTCGTCCGGACGCAGGTGCCTTGTGCGCGGCCCGTTACGCTCAGGTCACCCGGGCGTCGTCGCGTGTGGCACTATAAGTCAGCAGACTGGGATGGATTGCGTGAATACTACGCATCGTACCCGTGGAGACAGCTTTGCTTCGCATCAGATGATCCTGACACCTGTGCAGCTGCCGTCGCTGAGGCGATACTGGCGGGAATGGAATGTTATATCCCAAACCCGCTAGTGGCTGCAGGGGTGAAGAAACGACCGTGGTTTAATCGGCCCTGCAAGGATGCTAGACATAATAAGCAGACCTTGTATGAGGCTTGGACCACGGCCCAAGCTAATCAGGACCCTAAAATCTCTGATGCGAAACGCAAATTTAACGCTGCCTCGAGATCCAGTAAGCGAATGATTGCCAGGGCAAAGTTCGATTTCGTCGGCAGAATTGGTGAGAGACTAACTAGCCTTCCCTCTGGGAGTCGCGCTTTCTGGTCTCTTGCCAAAGCTGCTGAGGGAAACTTTTGCCAGTCGTCCTTGCCACCACTACGTCAGCCGGACGGGAACTTGGCCCATAGTGCTAAAGAGAAGGCTGACCTTTTAGGCTCTCTCTTTGCCTCGAACTCGACTTTGGATGATGGTGGCGCCACACCGCCTACCATTCCGCGGTGTGACAGCTCCATGCCAGAGATAAGCATTACCCAACGGGAGGTCCGGCGGGAATTGCTTTCTCTGGACATCCATAAGTCGAGTGGGCCAGACGGCATACCGGCAGTGGTGCTGAAGCGGTGTGCTCCTGAATTGTGTCCAGTACTAACGCGCCTTTTCGCGCTTTCCTACACCAAAAAGGAAGTCCCGTCTTCGTGGAAGACTGCCCATGTGCACCCAGTGCCCAAAAAGGGTGACAGATCAGACCCGACGAATTACAGGCCTATCGCCATCACCTCCCTTCTCTCCAAAGTCATGGAGCGAGTGATCAACACGCAGCTTTTGAGATACCTGGAGGATCACGATTTGTTGAGCGACCAACAATATGGCTTTCGCCACAGTCGCTCAGCTGGTGACCTCCTTGTGTATCTCACGCACCGTTGGTCACTCGCCATCGAGAGTCAAGGTGAGGCATTGGCAGTAAGCCTAGATGTGGCGAAGGCGTTCGATCGGGTCTGGCACCGGGGTCTTCTAACGAAGTTACCAGCATACGGGCTTCCCGAGGGATTTTGCAAATGGGTTGCCAGCTTTCTGTCCAGCAGATGCATAAGAGCCGTCGTTGACGGTAGCTGCTCCGACAGCATGGACATAAATGCCGGCGTCCCGCAAGGCTCTGTGCTGTCCCCAACACTGTTCCTACTGCATATCAATGATATGCTGTCTATTGACGGCGTTCATTGTTATGCAGACGACAGTACAGGGGATGCTTATTACACGGGCCGTGCTAATATCCCTCGTTCCGAGGTGGAGGAAAGCCGCGAACGGCTGTTGTCTGAAATCGAGAGTACACTAACTAGTGTCTCCGATTGGGGCAGACTAAACCTAGTCCATTTCAACCCCAATAAGACTCAAGCCTGCGCGTTCACCGCTAAGAAAACCCCATTTGCTGTGGCTCCACAGTTCCAGAACACGTCCCTGAACATCAGCAAAAGCATCGGGATCCTTGGCGTCGACATTTCTAGCGACGTTTTGTTCCGAAGTCACTTAGAAGACAAGGTTAAGCTGGCATCCAAAAAGCTCGGAGTGCTCAACAGAGCGGGGCAGTACTTCACATCGGGGCAAAGGCTGCAACTTTACAAGTCGCAAGTCCGGCCTCATATGGAGTACTGCTGTCATCTATGGGCGGGAGCACCTGGATACCAGCTTGATCCTTTAGACTCGGTTCAACGACGTGCCATCAGAATTGTCGACGATCCCGAGCTCACAAGCGGTTTAGAGCCCCTCAGTCTGAGGAGAGACTTTGCCTCCTTATGTGTGTTCTACCGCTTGTACAACGGACGGTGTTCTGAAGAATTGTTTAAGATGATGCCCACGGCTACTTTCTACCATCGCAACTCTCGCCATCGACGGGGAGTCCATCCTCACATATTGAAACCTGAATTGTTTCGTACTGTGCGGGCTCAAAGGAGCTTCCTTCCGCGGACGCTCAGACTGTGGAATGAGCTCCCCGCCGTGGTTTTCCCAATGGAGTACAGCATGGGGTTCTTCAAAAGGGGTGTGAAGAGATTTCTGCAGGGTCGGCAACGCGCGCGTGATACCCCTGGTGTTGCAAGCGTCCATAGGCTACGGTAACCGCTTACCATCAGGCGGGCCGTATGCTTGTTTGCCACCTAAGTGGTATAAAAAAAAAAAAAAAAAAAAAAACAATAACTCAAAGGTTTGTATGCCAAGTTCTGATTGAAAACTGTTTCGTTGTGAAAAATTGGCATCGTGAGCATTCATCGATAATTTTCATAAAACTTCAATGGGGAGAAAAGTGAAACAATACCATATATGTTATGATGCATCCATGCTCGCACGAGCCGAGCCACAAACGAACAGAAGAACACCATTACAAAGACTTAAAATTTTCAAAATGTTTGCAGGTGTTTAATTTCAGTTAAAAACATATAACGATGTTATTAACGTATTACTGATATTCAATTATTTACAACAAACATGTACAAATTACAATCTAAATAAATATAGAAAATTTCCCCGAATCTGCCGCTGCTTCCTAGTAACGGCAAGGCTCCTAGTAACGGCAAGGCTCCCAGCAGGCTAGCAGTTGGAAAAACTGCTGTAATACCTTGGCTCGCGATTAAACTAACAATTATATCAATTGTAATTATAGGACGCGCGTCCCTGGCTAGGTAAAAAACATCAAATCTTTTTTTATATATCTTAGCATACCAAAAGACACTTCCACTAACTTTACATCTCCAACCCAAAATTCGTACGGGCATACAAAAAATTGGAGCAGGGCAGGTATGGAAAAGACTCATAAAATTTAATAGGTTTTCCTTCAAAAAGCACTTACGTGATTGGCGTCCGTATGGCCCATCACACTTTTTGTCCATAAATGCTCATGTTTAATAACTGCGCGGTGTAAAAATGGTGGGAGTAGTTAGTAGCGCCTGCGCAGGGAAACAGTGCCAACTTAAATCAATATTACGATTACATTTAGGTATTAGTTTTAATTTAGATTAGATTAGATTCTTTATGTTCTTTAATGTATGGAGTTAACAAACGAAATGACTACATAGAAGAAAATGGTGCGAAAATAAATGTTGTGTTGGCATTATTTGTAACAAATTCATGTCCTGTAAGATAATATGATTAAATTGGACCAGTTCATGGTGACGTGTGACTCAAAATTAGAGTTACTTATATTTAGTAGTTGTGTATTATATTATTATTTTCGAATGAAACGTACTCATATAATTGTGATAGAACTTCACTTACCTACAGATAAGTACGTTTAATCATCAATTAGGTATATTAAATAAAAAAGTGTTTAGGTTTTGTGCAGATAAGAAAAAAGTTATAGTCATATAACTTTATATATGGATGACTGGAGGATGAAGACTTTTTTTATTTAAAAGAGAAAGAAAGAAAGAGGAGGAAAGTACTGACTATAAAATCCTCCAATGAAGAAGAGAAAAAATTTAAGGACTACAATAGAAGTCATAAGCTTTTTGAAATAGACGTTCGCTTGACAGTTTAACTACAATAAATAACATAAACAGAAAATAATTATACAGATTACACGTAAAATGAATTCGGTGTTCGGAATTCAATCGGGCAAAATGATTACCCTCGTTTAACTGAATGTTTCGCAGGAGCATCATTAACAGAATGTATTTAACCACATGATTTGCGTAAAATACGTTACATACGACATAAGCTGTCGTAATGCAATGTTGTACGATTGTTTCGATAGTGCGAATGTCGGATAGAAACTTAAAGTAAAAGTTTCCTTCTAATTAGTGCAAATAATCAAATCAAAATCAAAAATTATATATTCAATTTAGGCCCTGATAAGGCTCTTGTGAACGTTAACAAATGACTCTACATTGGTTCCAAATACAACTTGAACTGAGAAGACTCCGGCAAGAAACTCAGCAAGTTAATGAGGAACAACTATATTATATCTACATGCAGATCAGATCAAAGGCATAAGAGATTTAAATCAAAGAGTAATAATTCTCTATAGACCAGTCTTTATAAACAAAAAGGATGCGATCTTTCTTGCGATCAATTTATTACTTCAATTGTTGCTTCAAATGTGGTCCCAGCACGTACTCGTTAGGCAATATATGACATAATATCCTGTTTTCATCATTCTTTTTAAATAAATTGTCGGTAAGTATTATAAAATAGGAGCTAATATGGATTTGACGGTAATACTGACAAAAAGTGCAAAATTAATTTAATTTTACGTCATGATTACATTTGCTTGTCCTCACAGATGGCAAAACCATATATTCTATCTTCATTTCCTAAGAGCAATAGGTGTATCGCTTACAGAAACAACACAACGACAGGTTATGGGCAAAGGTTATCTTCGGTCAGATGATGAGCCTACTTTCACTTACCAAGCCTTTTCCCTACTTTAATACCACCCAAACATATTATTATCCACCTTATATACTTTAAAATAAGGTTTGTTGCAAATGCAAAATTAAATGTGTAATTAAAAGACATTTTGTGCAATACATGTTTTAATTGTGGACTTTATTGCTGTGGTAATAAAGTTGTGTTGTTTATTGCAAAAACAGGATACGAATTAAGTTAAAATGGTAGTGATTGGCTTTGGCAGGTTGAAAAGAAAGTTAAAGGGTCACCATAACGCCATACTGTATAATACTTTGAATAGTCCAGTACAAAGATCACATTATTACTAAGTTCTGTATTTAGAATTACCAAAGTAATCATCATCTTCCTATAACGTCTCACTGCTGAGCATAGGCCTTTCGCAAATGAGGGTGAAAGGGAATGGGCAGATAGACCGGTGGTCAACCTACTGTTGGAGTTATCAAGCCGCCTAGGAGGCTTCCAACTACCTTAACGACTATCACAATTAAGTGATAACCGTGACCAACTGCTCTACGTGCCTTCCGAACCACGGAAAGCATGGAGTAATCATACTCAGAAATAAACAGAGGAAATAATTAGTGCATAAAACACAAAAGGACAAATTTTAATAGAAAAACTAACTAAAAAAGTATGCCGGGGAAAAGAAGTGTGCGTTTATGTGATTTTGAGTGATTGTGGATATGTATCTGGGGGAGTGCAATTTATGTCATTTTTTTTTATACAACTAAGTCGGTAAACAAGCATACGGCCCGCTTGATAGTAAGCGGTTCCGTAGCCATATGGACGCTTGCAACACAAGTAGCATCGCTCCCGCGTTACCGACCTTTCCCCCTCCCCTATGAGCTCTGGCGACCTTACTCACGCGCAGGAACACAACATTACACAACATAAAGTTATTTGGCTGCGGTTTTCTGTAAGGTTCTTCTCCAGTCGAGCTGCTCTTTGAGCGAATAAACGCTATGCTCTAACTCTCTTGGGGAGACGACTGTGTCTATTTGTAGATATGACCAACACTAATTGTGATAAACCTTGATGTGACAGTAGTTAGATTGACCTGCATAATAAATAAATAACAACATCTTTTGTAATAAGAATATTCAAAGAAGAGATATCTTCAAGAGGCAAAAGCTAAATATTTTAAATATCTACATATTTCACATGTCTGAAAAGCTATGTGATCCTGCACCCAAGGACACATAATTGCTAAGTTCATTATCAAATACTCAGTTAAATAGAAATCAACATGAATATTATAGTTTTAAGTCTGGTATGTAAATCTAAACTCTTTAAAATCAATCTTATTCAGATGAAAATAAGTTCAAGAATTGCGAATCGATCAATAGAGCGAATAAATCACTATAAGTATGCAGACGGTTACAATTTCGCAATTTACCTGTCAGCATGATCTAGACCTATTAAGGAGGTGTAAATCACAAGATGTAGCGGAGGCAAAACAAAAAAAAACGTTCAAATAAGTTGCCTTGCGTATGACTTTAAATAAAACTGGTTTACTTTAAAAAGTCTATTAATGTAAAATCAGAATCTCTTAGTCATCACTTTGCGTCCAAAAATATCTATATATAAACTAATATATATTAAGCTAATGAGTTTTTTGTTTAATTGTTTGTTGGTTTAAACGTGCTCTTTAACTAATTACATTATCCCCAATTGTTAGAGGCCCAGAAACGCGGGTGAAACCACGCGGGACAGCTAGTCCACTAATAAAATATATACCTCTAGATCGCAATCGAAAATAATCGAAAATCCTGGGACATTCGTTTATTCAGTGATAAATCCAGTATTTGGGTAACAGGTTTGCTACTTATTTTAAACGCTTCCGCTGTTAGCTTAAACTTCATCACAAAATATTTCCTAGAGTAAATGAGTAATTAAAATAGTATAAAAATCGTTCATTAATTAAAGCTTCCAGTTTATTGTACTAATTGTCAGGGTAATGAGTGAACTTAAGTACAAACAGTTCTATATAAGTAATATAATATACACATTCTCACTATTAAAAGCCCCTTTTAAGATTATTGTAAAAATACCGATGAGTTTGCATAAAAGGAAATTGATAGCTAATTTAAGCACTATTAAAATACAAGTAAAGATCAAATTTCATCAGAAAATAAACATCTAGAGAACATACGGACCGTGGACAAGTCCCTCATCTGCGAAGACCTTTATCGTTAAACAGCATTCATTCTTACTAATAAAATATTGTATAGCACTATAGTAGGTGCCCGATTGACTGATTACCATCCCAGAGGCAATACTCTAACAACCTGCACTTGTGAGCCCATTCTCTTAATATGTGTATCGTCAACCCTATCAAATAAAAAAGAGAGCTACTATTTTATCAACTCCTGACTAGATCTTGAATAAAAGCAAACAGTAACAAACAACTTTTCCACAAAGACGTCGTGATCAATTTGAACGGAGCATCGAGAAGTGTCGATTCAATTCGAATGAAATGTGCTAGGAATTAATTCTAGAGCTCATTAAGGTTGCGCGTTTGGGCGACGCTGCGCCGGCGCATCGTACTCGGTATGGCGTTATTAATTGCCTTCGTTTCATTCCCGATGAGAGAAGAAACCAGAAACCGTTACGATGAAAAATCTGTGAGGATAATTTTGCAATTTGAAATACCCACTTAGTCTTGTGCGTATGGTCGATCACAATCACTAAGTTTTCACTATGAACAGTCGAAGAAGTAAGCACTCAAAACCTGAACGCACGGAACCGATAGGTGTCTGTCGACATGGTGGCCAGTCAGGTGGGTACTACTGGGTCGTTACTAGTACCACCGTGCCACGTTTTTTTTTACTATGTTTTCCTTCACTAAAACCTTATTTCAGATTTTGACTTATGACCTTTGTCGTCACATCCACTGAGCAATCAAAAAAGGTTCAAGAGATGGAAAGAAAGGACTTTTTGGCGGGAACTTGCAGTGACGTTACGTTTTTTTTTTTTTTCATAAGTTTTTGTTTTTTAGAATTTTATTGTGTATTTTTGGTTTATCACCCAATAAAGATCAGCCATGTGCACCAGTGAAGTGAAATGAAATTAATTACGTGTATCGTGACTTTTCAAGTTGTCTCAAAAAGTCCGTGAATAGTACAATGATCACCATTGGTAAAACATGACTTTTCTCGACGGTGACTGACTGAGGACTATACTGTGAAGTGATTAATTGTGACTGGAAACTATAATATAACTCGACACTGGCAGAAATGAGCCCTAATTTGGGCTTGGTTGCCAAACTTAAAAATAAGAAGAAGAAGAGAAAGAATGAAAAGTTTACCTTCCTTTGACTTAGCTTTTGAGTCTCACGAGGCTTTTAGTTCCTTCTATATCCTGTGCGTATGTTTGACGAAGTCTATCGGTAGTTAATCTTTCAGCGCCTTCGGCGTGGCATTACATTTGCTATAAAGCATTGCTTTTTTATGTGTACCACCCGCGAAGGCACAGCCTCTCGATACTGTTCATACGTTATGAATATTAATATCGTTTTCATCCATTACTAATGTATCAGTAACATTTGAATTGAATAACTAATTTAGACTTTTAAATTTTTGATGTTTTATAGAATACAGTTTCAGGTTCGTAGATATGAGTATTTATTCAAATATGCTTAAAAGGTGTGAATAATTGACCCAAAAATGATGAATCAAGTCGTGTAGATACAACTAATTCAACAATAACTACATGACTTTACTTTACTAACACCTAACATAAATAAAGTTCACTATATTTATCTGCGAACACGTAAATTCCTTAACCTAAATACATACATAATGTGTGTACATGCGTAAAGCGGTGCGAACTGTGCTCGGGCGCATGCGACGTCAGAGCGTGCATCACTCGCGCCCATTCAGTCGTCACTCACTATTCGTCTTAACTTTTATTAGTCAAGCATTCATTGATATTAAACACTGGTACATTTGCTTACGTTTACACACAAAAGTCTAAGGAATAATAAGGGGTTTCTTGGCTAGTCATTCCTTCCAAAGGAATCTATCACAGAGAGCGCTGGAATGAAACTCAACACACGTAAAACAACCCTTGAAATAAAACTGAAACTAAAACAAAAAATAACATTCCAATTAAACATAAGAAACCTCGGAAATCTGGGAAAAACTGCGTCGCCAAACTGAGGGGCAGCGCCAGAACTAAGTACTAATATTAAGGACCATGGGGACAAGTCTGCTATAATGAACTATCAGTGGTGTATTAATTTACGGATGTGACAGTTTTAATAGTCTGCTAGTTCAAAAGGGTCGCAAATCAATCGAATTGCACATTGGCTTTATATCAGTATAGTTGTAATGGGATCAGGGACTAGGAAGACGCGTTTAAAGCAAAATCTCAATCACATAGTAAATTACATGACCAAAATATCTAAGGGTCTCGGCGACCATAGCTCTATTCATCCGGCGGTCAGATAGCTATCTTCAATGGACGCTGTCCAAAGGGAACTTACGTACTGTCCTATTGGGTAAAGATCGGTATGCACTGCTATTGGACAGGCTGATATTTAGGGTTGTCACATAAGCTAAAAATATGCGAGGACTTAATGTTTGATTTATTGTCTGTCTTTTGTTCAATGTTTTTTTTCTTTATTGAGTGCAAGAAGTGTTTAAAATAGCAGAATATCAAAATCAAAATTCAAAATCAAATCATTTATTTCAAATAGACCTTTGCAGGCACTCATGAATTGTCTGAATCTAATACTAGTTTAGAAGGTTTCATTTGCTGAGAAGAGCCGGTAATAAACTCAGCAATTACTCTTTTCAAAACAAGCTTAGTTTAATTACATAACATTTAAATTCTAATCGCACTGACAACAATAGGGATGTTTCTGAAATACAGTCGTTAACTGGGTAAAAAAAAAAAAAAAATTGTCCGACACTAGATTATCAAAAAATATTGGACACGTATTTTTTGCTTTACCAAATCATTAACGATTGAAGAAGATAAAGCGCGACTAAGTTCGGGAGTGGGGCTCGTGACGTCACTTGTTACTAAAAAGTCGACCACACCGTACTTCACGCGGAACTTCAACACACCATATCCTCGTATTTCTTCCCCCGGACCCCTGACCAGTGCAGACGTATAAATAGTGTGAATTGCGCGATATAAATAAATAAATACTTGAACCTAATTAAAATAACAGTACTTGAAAAATAGGAGCACAGAAAGTTGCAGGAGCTACACAACACCTACTTGGTAACTGCACGGCGCAGCACACACATACGTGAGTCCACCCACGCATTACTATAGTTATAGAAAAGCAAGAAAGTGATAGCGTATACGTTTGACAACTGCAATAGAAAGAGACGATAGTAGATCGTTACCTGCGCACCCGCAAATCTACTGAGGGGTCTCGCTTATCTGGACGGTTGGTCTAACTGTATGAAATCTCAGCGACGCGACCAGTTTACAAGACCCGTGCATCTACCAATTCCTATTGTTTCTGCTAGCCTGGTAGCATCGTGCGTGCGGTTCCATACAACATGTCACGTACGCCTCCTTCGACAAGTAAGTCATACGATTCAGAGCCCGACTTAACAAACCTTACGGGACATCCTGCCCACATAATATCGTATGTCTCGGATCGGCTCAAAAGGAAGCGGGACGATACCAAGGAAGAGGAATTATCTTCATTTATGGAAAAAATTGAAACACTTTTGTCAAAATCCGTGTTACAACAAGAGAAAAAATTCAAAGAATTTGAGGCTAAACTAAATAAAGTTACAGAACAAAATGAATCAATTAATAGCTCCATGGAATTTATGTCGGCGAAATATGAAGAGATGCGTGAAAAACTTGATAGAATGGAATTAGAGAGGAAAAGCAGTCTTAAATATATACAAGAACTCGAAGATAAGGTTGAAAGCTTGGAGAAAAACTTCCGCTCAGCGAGCTTAGAAGTAAGGAACGTACCACAGAAACAAAAAGAATCCAAAGAAGACCTCGTTAATATCGTGAAAAATATTGGTTCGGCTTTAAATATCACATTTGCTACATCTGACGTAAAAGATATTTTTCGCATCAACTCAAAAGGACAACACAAACCTATCATAGCTGAGCTGAATTCAGTAATTAAAAAGGAACAAACTCTTAACGCACTGAAAACATATCGAAAAGAAAATAAAAAACTTACCACTACGCATATTAAGATAAACGGTCCCGATAATCCGATATATATTTCTGAAAACCTAACCACAAAGGGAAAGCGACTACACTACCTCGCCCGAGAATTTGCGCGGACATACGACTTCAAATACTGCTGGATTACACACGGAAATATCTACCTACGCAAATCAGATGGCGTGGACGCACCTGCAACACGTATTACATGCGAAGCAGATCTGGAAAAACTTAAGCCGAAAATATGACTGGTATTGACGTTCCTTGTGTCAGTTCTGTTCTCTTTTTTTCAATGCTTATTTGTTACTTTGCTTAATTATCACAGTAAGCACACACACACAAAATATTATACCCCTGCACTAAAACAACCTTTTAAAATGTATAAACACACACTCAAACAAACACAATCAACACAACACACAATCTTAGATAATCCTACTTACGCAAACATTGGTCACTATAGTAACTCGTACAACTACTTAATTTACTCAGGAATCTGGCATACAACATTTCAATTTACTTATGATCTACTTATTTATATGGTAAACGACATTTCCCTCGATACTAATTCCTTTAAAATTCGATAACCGGAACTTAATTGATGAGATCGAACGATCCTGTTTGATACCATGTAAACATATTGCCGACGCAAAATCTTTTAATCTAGAGTTCAATGAGCAGATAGGATGGAATAAACCCCATCTCAACATCATATCACAAAATATTAGAAGTGTCAACAAAAACTTGGATAGCTTCTTAGTGTACATCTCACAGTTGAAAGCAAGTATCGATATAATTGTTTTATCGGAGTGTTGGTGCGATGACTCATCCGTCCCTCCTCTAATAGATGGCTATGAAATGCATTTCAGTAAGCGTAGCTTCAACCAAAATGATGGTGTTATAATGTACATCAAAAATAATGTCGGAGCTTCTGTCTACGAAGTGGAAATGCAAGATGCAAATTGTCTAGCCGCTAGGATCGGTAACACGACTATTATTGGTATTTATAGACCGTACAGCTTTAAGGACCTTCATCCTTTTTTGGAATCACTAGACACCGTTCTGACTACAACGCGTACAAGAAACATTGTACTCACAGGGGATATCAATATTGACATACTAAAAACTTCTAACAAAACTACGATTGATTATCTGGATATTGTGTCTTCCCATGGTCTACAAATCGCAATTAATATACCTACACATGGATCTACTTGTCTGGATCATTTTATGAGTAGACTAGTGGGGCAACCTCAATGCTATGTTTTCAACACGGATATAACAGACCACAGTCTAATAATGATGACAATATCTAGTTCCCCTATTAAAAGAATTCAATCGTTAACGCCGTTCACAAGAACAAAAATAAATTTTGACGCTGTTGCTTTGGAGCTGATGGAGAGGGACTGGACCCCTTTCTTGAATATCACAGATGCTAATGAAGCTGCCGAAACTTTGACTGACATTATTAAGGATTTGATCGCCCAAAACACAATCATTGTCAATTTGTCTAGGAAAAAGCGACCATTAAAACCATGGATTACCATCAGTGTTATAAAATGTTTTCAAAAACGTGACCGCCTTCACGTGGCAAGGAACAACCCCGACGATCTAGAACTCAAATCCAAATATATTGCCTACAGAAATATATGTAATAGAACAGCTAAAATGCTCCGAAATGCATACTACAAGCAGGAGCTGCGCAAGTACATGGGCAAAAGTAAGGAGACATGGAACACAATTAAGGAAATATGCCATCTCACTACCCAAAAGAAACCAGTTTCGGATCTTCTAAAATTGACAACATCACCAGAGGACTCCCTTAATGTCGTTAACAAATTCTTTACAAATGTAGGAGGCGAACTTGCTAACGACATTATGGTAAAACTGGGAAAAACTGAAAAAGATCTGGGTAAAACCACGTCAACTGCGGTTGGTTCTCAGTCAATGATGTTAGGCCCGACAGACAGCAAAGAAATAGCAAAGATTATTCTAAATCTGAAAGTCAATAGCGCACCTGGAAATGATTCAGTCTCTCCCATTATTCTAAGAAAGTGCTATGATACTTTATGTATCCCAATAGCACATTTATGTAATTTAAGTATTTTCACATGAGTATTCCCGACGACCTTTAAAGATGCCATAGTCATACCCATACACAAGGGGGGTGATAAGGCTACAGTGTCAAACTACAGGCCTATTTCTCTCCTGAGTACAATCAGCAAGATTCTGGAAAAGGTAGTCAACGCTAGACTAACCAAGTACTTAGAGAGCAAAAACCTTATCGCAGGTAACCAGTACGGTTTCCGAACTGGAAGATCTACTGAAGACGCTATCATTACCCTCTCTAATCTGGTGACTGATTACTTGGATAAAGGTAAAAGATGTCTTGGGGTTTTTCTCGACCTGAAAAAAGCTTTCGACACCGTCTCAATACCGTTACTCTTGCATAAATTGGAAAACCTAGGTGTGCGTGGACTGCCACTGGAGTGGTTCCGGAACTACTTGACAGGTCGAAAGCAAACCGTGAGAGTGGCAGGCCAAACTAGTTCTTGTGCTAATGTCAATTATGGCATCCCACAAGGGAGCACACTGGGGCCAACATTATTTCTGGTCTACGCCAATAATCTCTGTGAGTTGAACATTGAAAATGGGCACATTCTTGCCTTTGCAGACGATACAGCTCTTGTGTTTCATGGCTCTTCCTGGGAACAGTTACGCGAAAGCACAGAAAAAGGACTTTGCTTGGTTACTCAATGGCTTGAAGAAAACTTACTGACCATAAATGTACCCAAAACCAAATACATTTGCTTTGGTATCACCAGCGTATCTAAGCCACCTAGTGGTTTTTCAGTTCCGATTCACACGTACCCCTGTAACAAAAATAATGCTAACCGAGTTGGCTGTACGTGCGCGCAACTTGCTCAGACACCTACAATGAAATACCTAGGAATAGAAATTGATGAGCGGCTGAACTGGCATCCACAAATAGCAGTACTGACAAAAAGAATAAGAAGATTAATACCTGTTTTTAGGAATCTCCGGGATGTCGCAGACGTTAAGCTTCTTACAAATGTCTACACTGCGTTATGCCAGTCACTACTGACCTATTGCATACCTGTATGGGGGGGTGCGGCTGCAACCCACTTGATGGAACTAGAGAGAGCCCAACGTGCAGTTATCAAGGTGATGCATAAAAAGCCGAAAAGATATCCAACAGAGATGCTGTATAAGGAATCAAATGTACTTACCGTACGACAACTTTTTATTTCTAACACCATTCTACGATTTCATAGATCCCTCGTAATAGCAGAGCTCCCTAGAGGAAAAAGGAGAAACCGTATACCACTTCCACTGGTAAAAACTAGGTTTGCTCAACGGCAATATAGCTTCCTTGGTTCATTCCTTTATAGTAATATAAATAATATTGATAATATTACCAACCTAAGTAGACATCTTCTAAAAACATTCCTGAGAAGAAAGTTGTCTTGTTTAAATCACCAATCCACAGAAAACCTTCTACATCCACTACAGTGACTATCCACGTAAAATCTCTGAAACATTCCTCTAGCACACATACATCCTCTCACTCACGCTACACAATACATACACAACACTAACACACACACATACACAACACTACACATACATAACAAATACACATTCTCAGCATGTACTTTTCATAGTTAAATAAATAATATTAGGTATATACGAATAGAACCACTGAATGGGAAGAAACTAGTCTCCTAAGATACAGAATATACTTCTAGTTTAGGAGCTAGGGCCATAAATGTTTTTTGTACCATTATTATATGAAATAAATTATTATTATTATTATTATTATTTTTTTGTTTAAATGACAAAAGAAAAAATACGTGTCAAATATTTTTTGATAATATATATGATAGTTTTTTTCAGGAAAGTAGCTTTTTGCGTGTCCTGGTGGCAAAACTACAAATTATACTGAATCGATATTTAATACTGTAGTGTATAATAAGTGATAGGTGGGATTTTCATCAACTACGCCAACTGGCCCGTCGGAATTGAATGATCAGTTATACAAAATAAATAATAATGTTACTTAAATTATTTATATATTTGACTACCCTAGTGACTGCAGTCCCTTGCGTCTCGGAATTGTCGTGAGTGACAAGCGGCAGCGATGAATGGTGGGCGCATAGTTTGACTATTTATAGCATATATGGTATAATCATTTGCATGTAAGTGGAGAATATTAAATTTTCTCATCCGCTCTGTGCGCCTAGTACCAAAAAAGTGAATTACCATTCCGTTACATGTTGTATATAGGGTGACTGGTAATTAGTAAACGATACTTGGACACATGATTGTACTCAAGTTCGGCATTTTTCTCGCGCTTTGTCATCAAAATTGATCGAGGCCTCCGGAGACCAGCAGGCGGGGGAGCTTTTTCCAACGCATCAGCTTGGCTATCCAAAGAGGAAACGCTTTGAACAATAAAGAAGGCGCTATTGACCATTTCTATACTATCGCTTTAATACGTTCCCTCTAACGCTCCTTCCTACGCTTGCTTCTATAGACTTAGCCCTACGGAAGACAACTCAGTGTTGATATGTTTAGTTTGGAACTGCTGGTATAGAATTCAACGGACATGTTTGGATGGTATCGGTCGATGATGTAACTTTGGTTGACTTTCGTATTTTGAGTATCAGAATGTTTAAGAGTTTTCATAATTCAGGCGTAAGGGTTGTAATTTGTATTTTGATTTGATATAATTTGGATTTACAACAGATTTTTCGCTAAGCAGCAAAATATGTATATCAGGTATAAATATGGTGAATAAAAATGGTACCAATATAGATACTTGTGGTACTCCCAAAGGAATAAGTACGGAGGAGCATTTTAAGTTAACACTTTTAAGAAAAAAGCTATGACATGTACAAGTTAATTCTACAGACTACTGAATGTAAAATAAAATCACAAGCACCATACAAAATATTCACTAAAAGATCGAGAAAGATAAGAAGAACCAAAATAAGCCATGAATGTTTTCCATGTAATTTTGGCAACCATCAAAAATGTTGTCAATGTCCATTATTATAAATCAACACGATGTTTACACAGTAAAGCTCACAGAATTACGCTTTAAACAGCCAATAACAATAACTATACGTTACGATTACGACGCCATTGTGAATCGTATCGTAATAAAAGCCGTAAATGTGGGTGCAGAGATATTTGTAAAAATTTAAGATGCCGACCGCCTCAAAATTCGTGGCTTGTCGTGGTTTACAATAATATTTATGTTTTAGTTAATTTATTTATATACGGTTAGTTTTATATCAAGTAGAGAGCTAACACCATATTTATGTATACTTAATAATAATAAAGCCGAAGACTTTGAATGTTTGAACGCTACCACAAGAACCACAAGAACTACTAGACCGATTTGAAAATAGTTATTTACGTTAGATAGCCCATTTCTGAAGCTTATATCTATAGCTGCCATAGCATCCTGGGTGAAACCTTGGGACTCAGTAGATTTATAATTAGTGATCTGATATAAAGCTATAGAACCTAAATTATCATTCCGTAGTACATTTCATTTAGTATTAATATTTTCGAAAAAAATACTGCTTGATTTATTATATGTAGCAGCTGAATTGACTGTTGGCTCTAGGCTCAAGAAACCCTTTTTGATAAGATATTTCCCCATATTATTCTTTACCGCAAGCTTCAATATCCTGTACCATTTTAATACTGGTCACGGCAATATTCAACGATATCCAATTATCATATTAAACAACTGAATGCAAAGATATCCTTTAAAACGTTATTTAAAACAAACCAATACACGGTTAACGTCAGTGATCTACCATATATCAGCAATTTTGCTAATGAGATGTTCGATTCATTCATGTTAAATCACGACCATAAATGTAAGGTCACGATGAACATTGAATTTTTGTAAATGTTACAAAACATGTAACGAGTTGCGGTTTGGGAAATTACGCATTATATCACGGAAGAAAGAAAGTATAGTATTTTTAAGTCTTGGTGGTTACCATAACTCTGGTTGAAAATGTGATCTGCCTCTAGATGACTCTGCTAAATTGGCAGCATCATTGTCAGCTATACTGATGATGAATGAAACAATGACGAGTTGCATTCCTGAAAATTTCTTTTTGCATTTAATGACAATATCCTAATTTAGGAGATTTACTGCCGAATATTGTGTTCTGGCTGCTGTGTTTTAAAGTCGGTTCTCTTTTGAAGTTGCAACCAACAAACTTAGTTTCAATTTTACCAAAAAATTGTATCTTGCTATATATTTTCACTATTACAGAGTTCAGTCATTTTGAGCATAATTGTATACATATCATAAAAATATATTTTTAACTCCAAATTTTCTTATAAAAAAGTTCAAATAAATAAATCCATAGTTCAATTAAGGAGCTCTCTTTAACTGCAAATGTAAAAACAAATAATTATTATTAAATAAAATTATAATATTAAACATTGTTTCAAGAGTAAACTAAAATAAAAGTCGTTGCATATTTTTGCAATTTTGACGTTCCGAATCGCATCCTGTATGGTCTCGCTTAAATTATCTCGTACTGGTGTGAAACTTAATTTTGCAAATGTCAATAATAGTGTTTATAAAGTAAGCATTTAAACGGTACCAATTTACATTATCTCACGATTTTAATTGCATTTAAGAAAAACCAATTCGGTTTGTCGCGTCCTCTTAAAGTATTTAACTTTTATCTCTCTTGTACTGTTAAGTGCGTGTTTTTGAAATTCTTTCCTTGTTTATGAAGTGACGTGGAAATATTTTTATTGACGTAAAATTTTTATGCAAGGTTCGCACAGGAAAGTTGTCTTTAATTTTGATTTGGTAGCTACAAGTTCATTAAAATTGCGTAAATCTATTTTTTGTCATAAGAGTAAGTTACTTAATTTTAACTCTACATTTTTTTTTCTCATTTATTCGTAGTGGATACGACAATAAATGAAACCATAAAGTACTCATAAATATGAACAACTTTTATTATGGGACAAATTCGAAATCACAAAAAAAACAGCATTTCAGCGTTGTTCGTATTTATGAGTAGTTTACATGGTTTCATTCATTGTCGAATCCACCCTATACGGCGGACAACTAAAGTGTGAAGATAGCATTTTAGTTACTGACAATACCATTTCAATTAAAAAAATTACATAGCTTCTTTTACAGTGAACACAAGTAAAACCGCAGTACGGCAATACAGACTATAATAAAGAAGATGTACATACCAAATGGCTTAAATAATTATTTTCATTAAAATATCTAACAAAACAAGAAAACAGCCGACAAAGTCAACCATCCCGCTCATTACACATACAGGCACACGAATCAAAACAACAAATCATTGTCCAAGCATTATCTCGACCCATTCAACCGCTAGCAAAGGGAAACCAGAAAACAATGTTCATTAAACGAATACCAAAGTAAGGAGTCGGTCCAATAATTGCTGGTTCCATTTAGAACTTGCATATAAACATTCAATGGGAACAATTTGTCGGTGCACCCTTAAGGAGTTGCTTTAGAACTGCAGACATTTCCAAGGGTCCGCTCGGAGCTTTCTGATACCTCGTTAGTTATCTTGAGTTGCCACTAAATAATTGTAGCAGAGCGTCATGGAAAATCTTCTTCAAATAAATTAATGGCCAGTCTTGACAGAAATAGAGTTGAAATTGCAGTGGATGCAAAAATAGAAGCAGTAACCACTGTTAATAAGATTTCTAGCTTAGCAGTTGGAAATAGAATCGAATATGAAACGTGAGACTTAATTTTTTATAGCAATGCTACTGTAGTTGAAAATGAAGCTAAATGAGACGTGACTAAGGTTCTAAATTAAATAGTACTGGTAATATAAGACGTTTTTGAAGATTCCGCAGCGTACGGAAGCGAGAGCAATTTAGCTGTCCACATTTTATTTAGTAGTATTGAATGATATATTTAAAGAGAAATGTGATGTACCAAACAGTTCAATTGTAGATGGGGTATTTCTAAACGATTTTCACGTTAGTAACACTGACAGCAACCTGTTAGATTTGAACTGTTTCTTTGAATTATTGCATCTTTACTGGGATATAAAATATTTTATAGTACGTTCAATCGGAATTCTTGTTTTTTTTTTTATTAAATGATCTGTTGAATTCAGTTTCTTTTACTTTTTATAAGTACCTTTGGTGTTATCTTTTAAAAATAAAATGTACTAATAAAGTATATGATAAACAGTGAGCTTATTAGAAATAAAGGTGATGTTTTAATAATAAGATGGGGTGATCAAGAATTATATCGTTGAATACTAAGTTTATACTATGGATACTCACACGTCATTTTTTCATAGCCGAAGTTAGGTAAGCATGCTGAACAATTGTTACCAAAGACGAAAGAGGTTTCTAAAGTATTTTTTTTCTAAACTGCCCCTCTACCGCGTAACTTTGGTGGTAATCGCAACGAACACCATTAATTATTTCATCCAATGACGCGCACGCGGTATGACGCGACGATGACCATTCGTGGGCCCTGATTGGATGAAATTCGTTAATGGTGTTCGTTACGATTACCACCAAAGTTACGCGGTAGAGCCCTCGAATAGTATGCGCGAGAGACACTTCTAAAGTGGTCAAATGGGGACACACATTTTACCAATTTGGAAATGCCCCTGTAACTTCTAAAATAAGAGAAAATATATGATGTACATTACCATGCAAACATCCACCGAAAATTGGTTTGAACGAGATCTAGTAAGTAGTTATATTTAATACGTCATTAATTGAAATTCATATCCAATACTCAGGTCTATACTACCATTTACTTATATACCTACAGGTTTGTACGGAACCCTCGGTGTGCAGTGTGCGAGTCTGACTCGCACTTGGCCGGTTTTTTTTAACTACCGTACACATCATACAAATGAATCGTGATCTAAATATAGCCTCAGCACATTTTAGTCTAACATAGGCCTAAAGCTAAATAACTTAGAACAGTTTGAGCTGTTCTAGGTGCCTCTTAATCATTTCACAACAAAAACTCCGAAAGTAATAAATCGTAATCAATAGCGTAGACATTAATGATACCAATTAAATAATCGTTAAAAAT
Organism: Achlya flavicornis; assembly: GCA_947623365.1. Lineage (NCBI taxonomy): Eukaryota > Metazoa > Arthropoda > Insecta > Lepidoptera > Drepanidae > Achlya > Achlya flavicornis. The sequence goes on along the minus strand of OX392477.1, from coordinate 14,828,515 downwards.
ACGATACTTATTTATATTCGTCGCGTAATTTACGAGTCCATTGCGTGTCCTGAAGCAATATTCGTGTTATCTTACCATATTAGCCTCTCAATAGACAAATATATGATCGCAAGAAAAATACTTGTGCTGGTAACATACAGATGCGGCGATTTTTATCTGAAAAGCACGGGCAGTTGAACTGCAACATGACGATCCGGTTGACGTAAAACTAAATGCCCTGACTACTACGCCCCACTAGTCTTGCGTTCGATTACCACGCAATTTTAATTTTAATTTTTTTGGGTGTGAATTTTAAAAGAGTTTAGGTATGTCAAGTATCTGGTTTCCGTGGTACAAACTCTGTTTAGTTTATCATGAAGTCTGTTAGACATGAGTCACCTGAAAAAAAATAAGAGTAACCGAAACATAAAAAAATATTATGATAATATTGGGGAAGGTTCGGAAAGGTTATGTTTATATATTTGTAAAAAATATATCACACATGAAACGTCGCCGTCGATGACTGCAAAAAAAAATATTTTACTAAAATTTTTATTTACTAATTATTAGACCTTAATTTTGTTGTACATACCTACTTTAAATCCCAAGGTATGTTACCAAGACGGTTCTGCTCATTTTAAACAGCCACTATAGTAGGCTACATCTCAAAAATTTTAATATTTTAATGACTATTTTGAGCCCGCATGTCGGATTAGTTGAATATATTAAAGTTATTGGTAATTGTAATTTAATATCATGGAAATTTTGAACTCATACATTTTCTTTAATCCGCAGTTACGTAAGTACAACATAATTAAGTCGGTTTTGCCCACGGCTTTAATCTGGTCAGGTATTAGAGAGTATTTAAATCATATTTTTAAAGCAGATCAATATTTTATTAGTTTGCTCCGTTTTTTTACGTGAGAAATACTTAAATTACTAAGGTAGCTAACACGCATTTATAGACACGCTGGCAACACCAAGAATATAACAAGCGAATTTCCACTCTTACAAGAATCACTGCACACCATTCTTGAAGAACTCCATGTTTAACTTGCCTTGGGAATCCCGCGGCATACACATATATTTATAGTTATTTTTACAGATCAATAGAGTATCAATACGATACTAATTTATCATTAAGATATCACTAATTGTTCTTAATTATCGCAGTAAGAAAGACGTCATTCTACACCGTAGCATCAACTAAAAACCAAGAATACTAACCAGAAACTGATCACACAAACAGCAACAAAGATACGAATTATCGTTAACATTTCCTTCTACGTTCTTCAATGTACCATCTCTTTTACTCATAATTAAAAAGATAGAGACAGAGCAAAAAGTCTTGGTAAATAAATGGATGCGTTAGCAATATTACATCGTAGATAAGTACGTGAGTTATGAATTAAACGATCGGTGATGTGGTCGAGGTGGTGAGATGGCACAGTAAATCTTTTTAATTGGATGATCTCTTTTTACTCGGGCGTATGGTTTATGCGAGGGTATGTGAGAAAAACGCATTCATGTAATGTACGCCATTCATCTTTGAGAAAGAGTGGGTGGTGTAGGTTGAAAGAGGAAGCGTTATGGATTGGAATGTGATTATTTAAAGACTTGATTCTAAGGCTTTCTTAGGTATGAAAGCAAAATGAAGCACCATTGCTTCATCCATATATCCATATATATGACAAGTTTTGCAGAAAGACATATAATATAGATTTTGTTGATTGTAAGTTCAAGAGTTAAACAAACATATCACGCCAACATTGCAACAAGTCAACCTAAAATATTTATAATCATTATCATCCTCATAATCTAAAAATCTGTAACTTGTACAAATTATTTACTACTAGCTGTACCCCGCGGTTCCACCCGCGTTTCCTGGATAAAAACTAGACTATGTTCTTCTCCATACCACAGGCTATCTGCATGCCAATTTTATATTGCCCCGTTCAGTAGTTGAGGCGTGAAGGCGTAACAAACCACCAAACAAACTCACTTTCGCATTTATAATATTAGTTAGGAAGTTACATAAGGCAGATCTTTGAAAAAAACATGAACAATCCTAAGTAGATCGATGTTGTGATGCAATTGAAAATATTTAAGAAATACTGGTTCGATTCAGTGACTACCGCCGCTTTATACTTATCACATAGACCACGAATAACTAAACCAATATTACAGATCAAGTGCGTACCGAGTGTCAATGTTACCGTTTCTATGAAACAAAGTGGTTCCAGATTCCACAGTCAATTGAAATAATAGGCAGGCAGTTTGTAATAGTTTGTAAGCTTCGCAGGTACTTTATAAATGAGAACTGGATAAGCTGACAGCTTTTTATGTGTATGAAGATATCAGTGCGGAGGCATCTTTAATTTTTGTTTTGTGGAGAAAAACGTGGCGACACGAGAGTATTGAATGCAAGGTGGATATTGATGATCTTGAGCTGATAGTTAGTGATGTGAGATGGATTCATGGTGATACACAAGTTACGGATGAAGTGGAGTTTTTGAAGAATAATCATTAGTAAGTGATGAAGCGGAAAATGAAAACATTGAGCAAATTAAGTAGCTGGAAGGTAGTTGACGATAGATTTGGATGTTGCATAGCAGTTCCTGTTTTCTTTTTTCTCATCCGCGAGCTTACGGGCTAACTTGAGGACTGCAGCCTGCCAGGTTGATACCACGAAGTTCTTCGCCACCGTTCTATGGTTTTCTTATAATGGGAAACATTGTATTCAGAAATAGATCATGCTCATTGCAGGATTTACTTATATTTTGAACTCTCATTACCTTAAAATTGAAGAATACTTTAGTGAGGTTACGTATATATGTTGCTTCGAATTCAATGTTAATAAATAACACAATCCATGTGCATAATTGAATAAGCGAGAAGCTCTTCAAATAACAATTTGTAAACCGTTTATCGATGGTACTGTGGCAAAGAATAAGCAAAGAAGAAGTTTCTTAGAATAAACCAATACCAAGCTTACAAACCAAATTGATTGCAGAAAAATAATAAATTCTACAAACGATTAGATATAGTTATAAGCTAGTTCAGTAAGTATTCGATAAAGAAAATAAAAAAATCTAGAAATGTTTTTAATTAATATTTAAATGAAATCAAAACATAACTAAAATTAAACCTATCAATATAGGACATTAGTGTCGACACTGACCTAAAGACAAGAGGCCTCAATGAGAAAAATTGGAAACTCTGATCCTTGAGGCGCCGATCGCACTGCGAGGGTCAGAGTTCTGCGTTCCACGTTCACTGTAATCTATGCGGCTCTTTTGACCATTGCACACAGCGACAGTAAAGGAGAACGCACGCAGAACTCTGACCGCAGCGTTCTAGACCGCTTGCTGTGAGGTCATACCTAAAGCCCATTAGAAACTTGAAAATTCACATCTGTAGCTGTAGTGTCTTTGGAAGATACGCATGGGAACCGAATATCTAGGACCAATTGTAATTTATGGCGGAAGCAATTTCTTCTGTTATTACTGTTGCTAGTCGTAGTATAATTTGTTGAACCTGCGCAAATTGGTTATATTTGAAATTTTAAAGCTTTAGTTCGTTTCCTCGTGAAATTTGGTCACATTGGTCACGTTATTAATACTTATCCTTAATGGCCATTCATTTCATAGAAAACCAATGATAATAAAATTATCAACAATAATGTAAAGTAAGAGAGGAGTTTTCTTATGATACTTCTATACAGGTCAACTATTGATATTTCGAACCAATTTGAACCTTAAGTACACGATTTGACTGGTATTTTGACCAGAGAGGTTTCATAGGAAATCGCCTCATTTATAATGGTGTTATAGTCTATAAAATCCATATGAGATGATGTTAAACATAATAGATCTTAAAACTAGAAAAAAGCTCTGTACAAAGTATGAATAAATATCGGTCCTTGATAGATATGCAAAGTTTCTGTTTATTCTGATGTTTTAACGTTGATAACTTCAACCTAACTAAACTAAAATTAAAATTTATTAACTAAAATTTTGTTCAAGAATTAAAGTTTGAAGATTCCGTTACATCCACACAGATGAAGCTAATAAAAGCGTGTTAATAAGCCGGTTAGTAAATATCCCTACGATCAATTATATAAACTAATATACTATTCGTTATAGGAAGAAGAACTACAAAAAAAAATATAGGTTTAAAAATCTGCCTAATTATTATTTGACTGATCATCCAAACATGAAAGGGAATCATATTGAATAGCTACAAGCAGTCATCATCATCATCATCAGCCTATAATGTCCCACTGCTGAGCACGGGCCTCCTTTCACAAATGAGGGTGAAAGGGAATGGGCAGATACTCCACCACGCATGCCCACTGCGGATTGGTGGAGGTAGGCTAGTGGTCAACCTACTGTTGGAATTTTTCAAGCCGCCTAGGAGGCATCCAACTAGCCAACGGCTTTACGTGCCTTCCGAATCACGGAAACGCTCGATTTGAAATACCACTAGGCGGTCACCCATCCAGGTACCGACCACGACAGACGTAGCTTAACTTTGCCGATCGATTAAGAACGGCTAATCATGCTTCACCACGAGCGCTTCTTACACAAGAAAATAATTAATAAAAAGCTAACACGAAGTCTATCGTACGATAAATTAGCAATTAACATAAACCGTAATAAATATGGCCAAGATAAACCGGGCGACGCTACGATAATATCGTACGCACAAACGACATCGCATGTCGTCACGTATGGTTTCAGCTTTATTTATGTCAATATCGGATTTCAATTTATGACTGCGCACGATCATGTATGCCGGTTAACGCGAGAAAATTATTATGCTAACCGCTATAGATCCTAACTAATATAATTATATGGAACGTTTGTTTATATATCATTTATAATGATTATAGGATGCATTAAACGCATTAGTTTTCTAGTATCCATAGTACTTACAAGAAGGAACAGATGGCTACGTGTGAAGAAATGAGTCTAGTATGATAGCTCAGTGGTAGAGACGTCAAATGCCGAGGTGAAGCGGGTTCGAATCCTACAATGAGCTTGAGCTTTCAGTTAAGGAAATCATCTTGAGGAGACCATAGCACGGTGGTAAGGTACTTTGTAGTACCCACCTCGCTGGCTACCACCCTTAAGTTGAAAATTTGTCGCCAAGCACGTATTGGATTCTTGAGAGCCAGTTCCTTCTAGGCTTTGTGTGCCACCTTCGGCCACACATCACTTACCATGGTGAGATTGTGGTCAAACCCAGCTCTATACACAGTAAAAAAGAAATAATATGCTGTCCCCCCAAGTTTAAACCTGTGGTCCCCTGAGGTATTTATAATATTACTACCTGTCTCAGAGGTATCATCCGCGTTCCCGGGATAAAAGGCCTATGACCTTCTCCATACCGTAAGCTATCTGCATGCCAAATTTCATGATGATCCGTTGAATAGATGAGGCGTGAAGGCGTAACAAACAAAAAAATAAAACAAACACACAGGACATGCATTTGTGAGCATGGACTTGTCTGTATGTCCTGAGTCTGGGTTTAATTGTATGTATTTACAAACAAAAAGTAGTATATGTATTATATCAGTTATCTGGTTTCCATAGTACAAACTCTGCTTAGTTTGGGATCAGATGACCGTGTGTGAGGGAATGTCCCAGGATATTTATTTAAATAAAACAAACTGACTTTCGCAATTAAAATATTAGTTAGGATTGTGAAAGCGATCTCTAAACATTGGAAGGAGAGAACATCTACTTACACAAAAATTATGCTCTATTTATGCTGTCTACTGCTTATGGCAGTATAATATGACGCGAAAAAAGGCCGGCGATGGAGGGAAATAACCTATTAGTATAATTTTGAATATAATTATAATTTTAAATTTTGTTTTTTATTTTATTTGAATCATTATTTGACGTGCTTATTCTATTTAACTTTTTGATAATCTTATAATTCATGTAATAATTTATTGTATATTTTTGTTGTAAAGTTCACTATAATTAATTGCATGCTGTGGTAGCCTATAATTGAGGCAACACTTAGAATGTATGTATTGGTATAATTAAGATAATTTAAGAAAGTGTATGTTTTGTTGGTTGCCCTAAATAAATAAATAAATAAAGATATTAATTCTAGTAAAAACAGGCGGCGTAACACCAAAATTTTGAGCAAGATCCATATACATACACAAAGTAATTGTCAACCTGTTGTTTCCGTGACAAACAAACATTAGCATGTCACTTGCGTTAACAATGACCTTAACTTTGCTAGTTTAACTGTTTGAAGTTGGTTTACGCTCATCTTGGTTAAACTATGGAATGGCTCGTGAATTGTAAGTAAGTACTAATAGTAGTTAAAAGTGTATACGAATGTGGAGAAGTAATTGAGATTGTGCAAAAGACTTTGTACAATATACTAACAAATAACGGTGAGTTCCGGCAGTTGTAGGTACTTGAGAGCGTCTTACTATTTGTCCTTACCAGCTTTGCGCACATCAACACTTATCACAGGTGCCGATTCTATTGTAAATCGCACTAAACTCATTTTAGTTACATCACATGTCATCTCTTTCTTACAAACATGATTGAAAAGGATAAAACATGTCAAATTAGTCTTTGTCTTCATTTGCGGGTATTAAGACGTAACCACGGTAGATGACGACTAAATTTATATTGAAAACAAGCATTGGACTAATTTGACGCGACTAAATTTCTTACATACTTTTCTTTATGTTCTTTAACTAAATAAGTTTAGCTGTAAACAACAGATTCAGCACCATTGTGTGATTGAGGACACAAGCCAAATCTAAGCTATAGGTGGAGCATATTTTTTCCGCTCAAAGAGCAAATACCTCCTAACAGAATACCGCAGCCAAATAACGTAATGTTGTAATCCTGCGCGTGAGTATAAGGTCACCAGAGCTCATTGGGGAGGGTCAGGAAGGGTCTTTAATGCGTGAGTGATATTCCGGGTGTTGCACCCACCCGGAATAAAAAAAGTTGCCTGAAAATAATTGAGGACAAAGTTGTCCGTCTATCTAGAAGTACAGAATGCGTCTTTTCTACTGTTCTTTTATTTTCTGATTTATTACTCTCATATGCAGATAGGTGGATAAATGATAATAGCTTAATAAATAATTCATAAAAATAATTATATATAATTCTTGCTTTTGACATGAAAAACGGGGGTTTAATCAAAATATTTTCCGTGTTGTCTGGTAGGTGCCTTATGGAGATAATTATAGGCAAATTGGCGGAGATGCGAACTTAACAAGGTGTTCGAAAGAGGACAGTTTTTAGTGGAACTACTCTTGAAGGCTGTCTTATACACCGTTGCGTAATGCAGAGGTGGTATATCAGTCTATATTCCGAGTTTTGGGTTATACTGAATTGTATGTAGTAGATTTTACCGATAAAACTTATTGTATGTTCTGGAAAAATGAAGAAAAGGTAATTTTTTAATATTAATCGAGGGGTCAAATTAGTAACCGCTGAGTATTAAGTTAAATATCCTTTAATCAAGGTACTTTTAATGCCATTAAAATTAATGAGTGAATGGGTTTCTTTGCACAAACGTGCTCCATCGTTCTCTACGTCGTTCTCCTGTATGGATAGTCGCATCATCGTTGTCAACTATTTAACCAATAGAATTGCGCAATTTACCTCTTGTCAGTTTTGCTGCAATACTATTGGTTGATATTAATTTCAAAACTATGATCGTGACACTGTGTACCGTTCTTCGGAGTACGCCCTCAGTATCCCAACGCAAGCCAATTTAAAAAGTTTTTCTTTTACAAAATGGCTGAAATATGATATTTTTTACGTTTTCAACCCCCATGACTCGCGACACAGAGCCACTAATTACTATATTAGTAAAATAGCGATTTATAAGTAAGGCTGTTAGTATTTCAAAACTTTGTATAAAAATATTATGAATAATACGTAACGGTGTAATACAGTCCCTTTTAATTTGAGCCTTCACATTTTTGTAGGTGTTAAAGAACGTAAAATATGTGGCTGCTTATTACGCTACCATATCATAAAGTGGACCTTATTAACTCATTGGAATATGATTATGTAACAATTAAATTCGGACATGTCAAATTTTTTCGTCGGCGATACGTAATTCAATTTATGGTGAAACCAAACTGCGGTAGATCGATGATATCACTAGATAATTATTGCCATAGACTATTTATTTCAAACGATAAATATTTTTATTCTTATTGAAGGAAAATTTATGTTTCAATAACAATACACATACCTATAATATAAATAAATAAATAATTATTTTATTGGAACCTTGCCGTCAATCGTCGTTGTAGGCTTGTTGTAATGTCCGAACTTGACATCGCAAGAAACGAATGAATTCTGGGGCCCAAGTCTGCTATTTCAATTGTGTTCCAATGAACTTTCAGTGGTGTCAAAATTGCGACATTTTACAGTTTAGATAGTCTACTTACTAACAGAATAGTGTCATTATGGCACAATTTTGATACCACTGAGAGTTTATTGGATTGGAACACAATTGAAATAGCAGACTTGGGCCCCTGTTCGTTCGTGGTTCGGCTCGTGCTCGGTTCGCGTAGAATGAACGCACCATTATACTTAGTTGGATTTTCAATCACGCCCCATACAACTTTATTACAATGAAATATCCTTAGCGCTACATTATGACCAATACCTAACTAATAATTTCAATACCGCGCTTGCCAATACTCCAGATTACACTGCCAAATTGTAAAGCACATTCACATTGGTAATTTCACTTTGGTGTACCCACATTAAACATAATAAACATGTGCACGTCCCAAATTGTAAGGTAAAATAATAAATTTCCCGAAACCCGCACTGCGATTATGACACTTAATTGAAAATTCGGTTATCGAGATCGTTTTTAAGTGCTTTCGTAGAAAATCCGTCGCGATATATAGGGTTGACTGCATAGCCTTTACGTTGTTTGTATTTTTTGGAAATTATATCTACATTCGGTTAAATATAACTTTAAACAATCCTTAAAAATTCAGCCAGTATAAAAGGAGTATTTTTAATAATGAGATAACTTAGTTTATATAGTAATGCTATATTAATAATGGTGCTAATTCTGTTATTTACAACTAAACTAATTAGTCTCACCATGTCTCTTTCTAATATGGAACATAAGAAAAGGATGTAAGAAATTTAGCCCTGTCAAATTAGTCCAATGCGTGTTATTTCAATATAAATTTAGTTGCCATCTATCGCGGTTACGCCTAAACACCCGCAAATGAAGACGGCAAAGACTAATTTTACAGCTTTAAATATGTTCTATCCTTTTTCAATAATGTTTTTAAGAAAGAGATGTGACGTGACTAATATAAGTTTACTGCGATTTACAACAGAATCGGCACCATTATCTGATTATTATCATTCTGTGCTTTTTTGGTTTAATATTATAATTTGTTATATATTAAAGCAAGAGAAACTTGTGCACCATAAAATTTGAAAATACTTAAGTAACGTGACAACCCTAAATAGGAAGTCCGATATATGTCTAAGTAATGGGTAGCGAATACCCGCCTTTAGTGGTCAGTGTAAACAAGAAAATTGATTTTGAAAGAATAAGTTACGAGGGCCAAGATTGCCTCCTTCACGGTTTCACGGAAACATTTATTTTCAGTTAAGACCGTAGGCTGTACGAGCAGATACCTTGACACAAAATGCATCATTAAAAAAATACCACAATTGCCGCCAATAAAATATGAACATCGACTTTGAGACGTGTGTTGCCAGTTTTATTTATTTGGTATATTGAATTTGGAAAATTGTAAGTATGTACCTAAATACTTTAATAAATTGGTGGTTTAAGGTTAAATACTTTAGATTCAGGCTTTTGTAAAATAATTGCAGAATGTCATAGACAACCTTAATGTCGTTTTAATTATGTAGTATAGTGGTCGCTCATTAGTCGAAATTCTGCTGTAACTAAAAAAGTAGATAATATCTGCGCTACTTCTCCATATTTTTTTTATCTTATGCCAAATTTCACTCACTATTTTAGTGCGCGCAATATGATTAAAAAAAACAGCTAAGTGCGAGTCGGACTCGCAAACAGACGGTTCCGTACAATATTACTAACTTATTATGGTATGAAAACAAAACACCAAAAAAAGACGTTTCTTGTATGGGTATAAAATTTTATTACTATTTGCTGTTTTAGCGGCAATAGGAACACATATTCTCTGAAAATTTCAGCGGTCTAGGTACTTATTACCGTTCATCAGATACAGCCCACTGACAGACAGACGGACGGACGGACGGACAGCGGAGTCTTAGTAATAGGGTCCCGTTTGGCACCCTTCGGGTACGGAACCCTAACAAGGGACACAAAAGTTGTCTTTTCAAGTATTAATACAGGTATATATTCCTCAAGGAGCCTTTTGTTAACCTCAGGTTAACATACTAACCCTCTTTACTCATAAAGCGCTATTTAACTAATATACTACTGTTTAGATGGTCACGTAAATAATGTCACATTATTTGACAATGACAATAGAGTGACTTTATTTACGTGACCCTTTAAACAGTATATTAGTTAAGTTACGTTTTAAGAGTAAGGGGGTTAGGCATTCTTTATTTAAACTGAGTACCCAAAGTCATAATAACAATCGAATCGACTCGAACAGGACTCGAATTTTAAAATTATGACTGGCCGCGGCATTTTCGACCTTTTTAATTAAAGAAAAAAAGTAACACATTCGCGGTCAATAATTGCCCTGTGATTATTCATGCGTTTGCAAATTCGAATTGTTTCTACGTATGTGGTCGCACGCGTGAATTCAAGGCGTTGCGCTCGAGTCGAAACGGTGCCAGTGCATTTTTAACACGTCATCTGGAGTTTTCTAAATTAATCACTGTTTAAAGTGCGTGGATATGTCTGTGTTGTGATTATGAGACTGAGTTGATGAATTTACAAAACTTATTTTTTCAATCGGTTATATTTTATTCCAAACTAGCCTCCCGTCGCTACCTCATTTGCGTGTTGTTCTAACCCATATCCTACCCAACCCTACCCTACCGCGCTACATTAGAAAAGTTTATATAATAAACTTTTGATTTTTTTCCTTAAACCTTCTACAAAGTATTATAAAAAGATTGATGAAATCGGTATAGTCGTTCTCAAGTTATGACGTCACTAAAATAAGGAAATAATGATTCAATTTATATAATAATAGATTGCAACAAATTTTATGGAATCCATTTTTTTGTATTTTTGACTGTTCAAATAAAATATAAAAAATACACAGAAAGACGGAAAATAAACGAAATTAATATGATCCAAACCAGTGCACTATTAAATATTTCAAGAAATAAATTATACTTTGGCAACTCAATGTAGAATTTTCTGTAACCAACGTAACGTAATATTTTCTTGCGAGACTATTCATTTTGTAATCATAAATGCTTTCTATAGACTGATAAAAATAATCAATCCGGTGTCCCAATCAGGTCACTCCCCATAGGCCCTTAAAATCGGACTCGTTATACAAAATGACCTGTCAAATCGCCACGAATTAAATATTGAACCGATTTATATTATTGATCTGTATCGATTATTTTTGGTTGGGTTTATGTAACCGTAACATATTAAGGTAGGCACACATATATTTTTTATGTTACACAACATAAAGTAAATAACAATTAATTTTTAATAAGGAAGATAGGTATTTATTAATGTTGTTGTATAATTCTTACTTAATTGGCTAAGTCAAGTCACTGGCTTTAAAAATCAAAATAATCTCCATGCTTACCTTCGAAGAATCGTCATCATCATCATCAGCCTATAATGACCCACTGCTGAGCACATGCCTCCATTCACAAATCAGGGTGAAAGGGAATGGGCAGATACTCCACCACGCGTGCCCACTGCGGATCGGTGGAGGTAGGCTAGTGGTCAGCCTAATGTTGGAGTTTTCAAGAAAAAAGAGAGGGTCGGTCGCTGGAAAAAAAAATGGCTTCAGGACATCAGTATGTGGACTGGTATCGCAAGTGAACTGTTACCTCGAAGACTTCTCACATTCTTTTTCCTAACAGTATGAGAAAAGTTTTCTCACTGACTGTACCTACATATTTTTTCGAAATCTGGAATAACAGTATTATGATAATTTATAATAGATTCTGTATATTCTCACGTTACCTTCAGTATAGTACTTTTGTCAATACAACATCATCGTTTAAGTCTTACATCACACTACAAAACACAATAAATCTCATGCGAGGCCGCGTTTTGCATGCGTGTCGGTATGTCTGTATGGGCGCTCGTAACTCAGAAACTACCTAACGAGCGGTGGCTATCAGTCTAAATCTACTGGTGGACCGCTTCTAAACACACAATGTATAATTGTCCATTAAAGTCGATAGCGGAGTTTGGAAGGTAGGGAGCAGAGATGGAAATATTGAGCAGAGTTAGTTTTTTTTGTATTTCAAACAAAATGCTTGTATGAAGACATACTTACTTTATGTTTCTATCAATTGTAAGCAATCATTAATGTGATAGTATTTTAAGGTTGAACCAATGACTCATTAAATAGGTACACACGGCTTCAGATCAAGCTATACATTTCCAGTATAAGCTGATCTCGCATTGTATAGGATTTCTGTACTATGGGAGGTCAGCTTATACTAAAATAAATAAATATAAATAACTATAAATGTATAGCTTGATCGGTAGCCGTGTGTACTATATTTTAAGTAGTCTATAGTATAATAATAATATAATAAAACGGAAGTTTGTTTGTTTGTTTGTTTAAACGGGCTAATTCACTGGAACTACCAGTCGGATTCTAAAAATTCTTTCATTAATAGGAAGCTACATTATCCCCGAGTATTATATATTTTATCACGGGAACGCAGGCGAAACCGCGCGAGGCAGGTAGTTTATTAATAAAAATGATAATGCATTTTTTTTTTATTGTTTTATTTTTACTATTTCGAAGACATAAGTCTGTCAACACGTGCTTAGTGTTAATTACAACAGAAATAATTATGTTTTAATTATAAACTAATAAAAATCATTAGAACCTGAATTATAATTCTATTGAATAAGTAATAAGAAAATAGAAAACTCGCGGTGTATAAGCAACGACAAACCGCATCCAAAAATTTCCAATATCCACCCAAACACGCCGCCAATTGTTGAAGTAACGATTTTATGGAGCGGCCGCGTCCCTTAATGATATGATTGTTTTCATTATAATTGGTGGGTCCAAGTCATAAGTTTGTGGGAATTATTGGGCCCATCGACCAGCTTGATTTGTGCCGGTATTTTTTAATGAGTCCACTCCTTCTGTAATGTATTAACGGATTGTCCAGGAAGCTGGTCCCATTGTCCCGCTTGATTGATTTGCGTGTGTGATGTTATAGTGGTACAGTTAATTTAGTAATTAATTATACGTTTGAATATTAGTTGGTGTTATGGGTGGCGTTTATGGATTATGTATGTATGTGCCTTTAGATATGTTTTTCAGTGCAGTTTTTTATATTTAAATATAGAATAGGGGTGAGAAATTCATGAATTAAAATCCCACAAATAAATGCAAAGGTTTGAGTGTATGTTTGTAGCTCATGATCGCAATGAATATATTAGAAAGAAATAGGATTTAAATTTAATAACATATTTGGCACAGAGATAGATTTCCTGAAATCGAATACTAAACGTTAGCATTTGTTCCAGGATTTGTCAGAGGGCGCGCCAAACAATTTCTTGAAAAAATCTGTTTTATTTTTGGTGTAATTTATTTCAGACGTAAAATTTATCGGAGTTCATTCAATCTGTAACGAGAATACGGTTATTAAAAATAAATGAAAACATTCGATCATAGTCAACCCTTAAATTATAACAATCTGTCTCAGCGACACCTTGAAACAATGCAAAATCTTCGATTCCAACATTCAATTTAAAGAATCGTTTTAACAATCGATCGTGACCAATCGAGATCTCGATTTCTCGCCGTATTTATGAATAAATCGAGTGTAATGTGCATCGTTTCTCATAAACGGGGCACGTCAGGGGACGATAATAATCTAGGTATTCTAAAGTTTCACGATTCTGTTCTATTCTCACGGCTTTGTGTGACGATATTTTCGATCAGTCAATTTAATATCTATTTTCCAAATGTGACAGACAACCAATGATATTATAATAGAAACGGTAGATATTGCACTAGCACACGCTAATTATAAAGGACAAATTAAGACAATTGTCGTCATTTGTTTTAGTCGGCTAATAGCAGCGAGTGAAACAAAGTTTGTCCGTGCGGTATCACTGAACCGCGCCGCTCAGTATGACGGTAGCTTATCTTTATTATAATAATTTGGTGACAACCTTATTAAATTGAAAGTTAACGTAAGGCCATATTCGGCAAGACATCATCTTTACACTGTGATACATTATTACTCTTCCTGCATCCTGGCAAATATATTCACTGTGCGGTTCACACTGATTCTTTCTATGTATAGAAAATGGCAGATACTATAGATTTTATAGAATCCCTTCATAAGACTAATCATAATATCAGTCGCTGCTTCCTATTTTTTTTATGATTATTATAGTAATAAGATCCATTTAAAACATTAACTTGCCAAATCTGAAGGTAAATCTAGCAAAAATATGTAGTCATCAGTATTTTGATCAATAACAATAAAGCAAAAAGGTTGTTTATGTCACTTAGCCCACAGACTACTATTGGATGGTACTCCTCTGTGGTTAAATGGTTAAATTATACTATGTTAACCTTAACATGCACTTATCAGTGAATAATCTATAAAAATACATAAATCTCTGTCAAAAAAGTGGTCGGGAATTATAGGGAAGTGAATATTTTGCGGTTTGGAAGAAAGTTATCATCGTAAATAATAAGATAAAGAGATTTTTAAGGTAACACAATTATTATAAATGGAATGATCTTTTTAGTTTAGTTATTTAACAAGCTCCAAATAATAAATCGGTTACAAAACGCAGCTACAGCCATCACATAAACTTTCAGGATTCCGTACAGTTTTAAACTTAGTTTAACTGAACTGAGAGTAACTAGGTACCTAAAATGAGTTCATGGTTAGTTTAAAAACTATTAAACAGGTTTTACCAATGATATTATAATAGAGATAAGCTATCCACAAAATAAGCGGCGTTCAGTTATTGCTGAATTAGGTGAATGCGATAGATAATACGGAACGTATGGTACAGAAAGAGATAGCTATATGTAGCCGCTAAGCAAAATTACGACAATTGTCTGAATTTGTCTGGAACAATTAGCGTGCGTTAGTGCGATATCTACCTCTTTTTAACAGTGCACTTTGTTTCCTTTTCAATTCAATTTTCTTTCTACTTTATTAATTTGCTCTAAGGTTCTGCAAGTTATAGACTTAAATTACTACTGCGCATATTCCGACACGTATCTACCTGCGGCGCAATAGGTGGAATCTTTACCAGAATCGCCAACTGGCCCGTCAAACGTCGACAGGTATAAAGGGATCAAAAATATGCAAATTTTGTGCTCCTTACAAACCGATGTTTGTCGGAACTTAGATTTCTCTCATAACTCTATACAAAACCCTCAAGAAAACCAATACAAATTCCGATCAGAAAAAACCAGTGACCATTAATCAACCTTTAACGCGCAAGTCACAATGTATTCACAATTCAAATGCGTTTTTAGAATCAAACCACCAATCAGGAGATGCCATGAGGTGGCAAAGCAGCGCTTCCATCTTCCAAATGTCGAGTTGGTACCAAGTAAGGCTAGGTGCTCACTTCGCTAGCTATTTAATGGTGCTATTAGGACTTCAAAAGGCAATTATTGCCTCGGTAACAATTAGCCTGGCCCGGGTTGGGTGCACGTCCAATGACAACATGGTCACGTAAACTCTACTGTTAAGGAGGCGATTGGAATGGAGAAAAAATCATTTATTTTATTAAGGCACTGAGTAGATAAAAATCAAAATTGCAGAAAATTTTAGAAAATCATAATGGACGTAAGAATCAAAATAATACGTTCTTCATTAATTTTAAATGTTACTAACTAATCCTAATCGTTGATTTAAATGTAAAAGAGAGTAACTTTTTTTTCTTTTTTGTTATCTGTTACAACCAATTTGTGATGGGTATTC
This sequence comes from Achlya flavicornis, assembly GCA_947623365.1. NCBI lineage: Eukaryota > Metazoa > Arthropoda > Insecta > Lepidoptera > Drepanidae > Achlya > Achlya flavicornis. The sequence continues at coordinate 14,812,397 of OX392477.1, read as the reverse complement.
CTGATATTTCAGTTTTTTTTAATAAATTAAAAATGTTGGGGCTTAAAGTAATCCGTGACACAAAACTCCTTTCTGGAAATATAAATTTTACTTTGAATATACTTTATAATGCCCACCACCATTGGCTACATAGCTATGGTGAAACTGTATTCAGTCGGAGGATATCCAATCCAGTCCAAACTGACTGAAAAGCAGACTGAGCTTTGCTCGAAATCTCGGAAAAACGCGTTTTCCCAGAGATAAGATCCAGCCAGACCTATTTTTTGGCCCAAAAAATGTGTGCTGTGAAGAATTTCCGAGGATATTTATTATTATATTTCTTTATAAATAATGTTCTGCACTTTGCCATCAAAATTTATGGAGGCCTCCGGAGACCAGCGGGCCATCATTTTCCGCCAACGCATCAGCTTGGCTATCCAAAGCGGAAACGCTGCAAGCCTTCTGGGAACCTAGCCGTTAATAGGAAGCAGCGGCAGACCTGAGGAAATTTTCTATATGTAGATTGTAATTTGTACATATGTTTAACCGACTTCAAAAAAAGGAGGAGGGTCTCAATTCGTTTTTTTTTTTAATGTTTGTTACCTCATAACTCCGTCATTTTTTTACCAATTTGAATTATTTTTTTTTGTCTGAAAGATTACACTTCCCGTTTGGTCCCATTGTCATCAGATCAGGATTTGATTACTTCTTAGTGTACTTTGAAATCGGTTTAAGTTTTTTGCAAAACAGTCCAAGTCCAGTTTTTGAAAATCTGTCGCCAAGCACCTATCGGTGTGTTCCGTCAGCTGCACTTGAGAGCCAGTTCCTTCTAGGCTTTGTGTGCTTACCACCTTCGACCACATCATCACTTACCATAGTGAGATTGTGGTTAAACACAGGCCTATACACAGTAAAAAAAAAAAAAAAAAAAAAGTCCAATTATATCATCTCATGTTCTAATTCCATAAATTAAATTCACGCAGTATACCCTTAACCAAAGAACCAATAATCTGCACCACGGAATTCTATTGAAGACCAGATAGATATCTTAGATCAGCGCCCCAACCGGCCCCTAGATAGTGCAGCGTGAAGATTGACACGAAATAGGGCGAATCCGGGCACATGGCTAGTATAGTGATTGACGGACAAGGTGTTAATGGTGTTCGCGATTGTTTAAAATGGTTTGTATTGACCTCTTGTAGGATAGCGAGTAGATATGCCTACTTTGTTTGGAAGCCGACGTTTCTTCGTAGGCTAGGTAATGATTTATCGTATAAGTCCTTTTTTATTAGAGTGACTGTGACTGTAACACCTAGAAAGTATTCATATTAAATCCTGATGAAATAACGCTTTTTTAGCTTACGTAAGAGTAGAGCTAATAAATTGGTTTATTAAATAATGATGTCTGAGAGACTTTTTATTTAATTGAATAGTTTTTAAGTGGAATCACTTCAATGCTTTTTTGAATTGACTAAAACGTCTACCAGAAATATTCGCTGTGTATCGAAAAAAAGCTATCCCTTATTTTGTCCTCCTAAGGGATGAATTTAGAAATACCCTTCCTTACTATCTGCCCGTAATTTATTATAGAAAGTTCCATCAAACTTCTGTTATCCTGGTACCATTTGTTCATAAGTAGCCAGTATCGCAGTAATATCAACCAGTTCCTATGTATTTTGTTCAGTAAATGAGAACCAATCTAAAATACTGGACTTCATGTTCTAATGGACATTATCTATGGTACTTTAAAATAGGGGCTCAAACGCAAATAATTCTCAGCAAAGACATGGATCACATATAACATAATGGGCGTCCGTGGCTCAAATGAATGCAAAACCGTCATAGAATTAACAACTAATTTTAGCCAACAAGGATTGGCTGTTGAAGGACCTAGTTGTAGCCTGTAGATTTAGGCTACACATTGTTTAAGCCGTGTACCTAGTTTAGCACTAGTTCTTGTTGGGTAAACCTACGTAAAGCCCCACTTCGGCTTTTAGCCGTAATCATTTATTTCATGTTTTGTTAACTACTCGTAACGAGCCTTGATCAAAACCTTAAATAATGATGAAAATCATGTCACATAACACATAACCATTCCCACATCTGATGACCGCCATAAACGCCAGAATAGTCCTCATTAAGTGTGGAAATTAAAAATAATCAATTCGATTAACGTCTTTTAAAATCGAGATCTCGATTCGGCAAAATAAATTCGATTACGACGTAACGGATCCAACGTACAATATTTACGTATCAACAATGGAATAATGTCGACTACTTTTTCACAGAAACCATGCTTTATCTACCACATCATTCATCCTTATTTTGATTTGGATAGAGTTGAAAATCTGAGGAAATGATGGAAGATATTTTTGTTTGTTTCCGAATTTATGGTCTTTTGTGACCTTATAGAGTGCCCGATAATGCTCATTGAGTGTAAGTTATCTTGTTTCGATTTAAAAAAACCATCATATGAATAATGCTTTTGTCTCATTAAGCTTATATGGCGGTTGGTTATTTAAAAGCATTTTAAAATGCTATGAAGCGAGCGCGTTTATGGCTTAACGCCTTTATGATGCGCGAATCGCTACTAATTCATTAAAACATAGGATCATATTTTTTAAGAATTAACTAATATATCCAGTTTTTTTAAGGAACACAGCAATGCTATATTTAGAAGAAATAAAGAAAAAAAAAAATTTTGCGCGCCATTCGACTGCGTTATTCTGTAAAATGAAGTTAACTTCCACAAACGAGCTTTCTTGGAGCTACAAAATGCCTCAGAGTATATAAATACTACGTACAAGCTCTACCTTTCATTTGACGAGCCAGTTGGCGCACCTATCGCGCCGTATGTCATGGGTTCGATTCCCACACAGGACATAACATTTGTCTACATGAACTTATCTGCATGTCCTTAGGCTGGGTGTAATTATGTATACCTATTAAGTATGTATTATATCAGTTACCTATCTGGGGCCCAAGTCTGCTATTGCAATAGTGTTCCAATGATCTTTCAGTGGTGTCAAGATTGTGCCATAATGACACTATTCTGTTAGTAAGTAGACTAGCAAAACTGTAAAATGTCACAATTTTGACACCACTGAAAGTTCATTGGGTCACAATTGAAATAGCAGACTTGGGCCCAGGTTTCCATAGTACAAGCTATTCTTAGTTTGGGATCAGATGACCGTGTGTGAGGAATGTCCCAGCCCAAGATATTTCTTAAAACTAAATAACATTTGGATAACTATTAAACCGTTACCTACTCTGTAATGGCTACACATACACCTTTACATGAACTCTTCGCGTTGGGACAATACAAGGTGTTTCCTTTTAGCACTTTCTTTCCGCACCAGTTAACTTATTGTTAACACAGAATTACACTTAGTCATGGTAGGGAATGCCTTAACACAGAAACTTGTCGTATAAGTGAGTTTTAATGACATGTTTTAGATTCCATTGTAAAGCCTCGATAAATAAGGGCTTATTCTTAGATTGTAGTGGTTTATGGATTAATCCATTGGCTCGCTAGGAAAACGCGCGTCCTATATTTTTTTTTTATTTACTTTTAAAATTTAACATACGCATCGAACATAAAACCTTTTTTGAAGTCGTTTAAAAATAGAATTCACGTAACTGCGAGTACACTGTTAAAATGGATGTCATAGAAAGTTCACGATATTTTTTTTATCTTCACCTCCTCTCCTGGAAGAGGAATATTATATATTGTTGTATGTTTATTTTTAGACATGGGAATTTTAAAAATATCAAAGTTATTTTATAACGGTAATAAATAAGTAACAAACGAACATCATAATTACCAGTGACACCGGACGACCACAAATTATAAAAAAAAAAAATGCCAAAGAGATGCGCAAATTCACATTGATAAACAAACTAACCAATATCGTTCTTAAACTCAAATACGAAATCAATTTCAACCTTGATGGATTGTAATACGAATCAAAATATTCAAAATCATTTAATATAAACTAATAACATAATTTGTGTACAGAGTAAAAAATATTGTCGAATACGATTATTAATTATTTCGATATTCGAAATTAAATTTTTATCGTGATTACTTTAAAAAAAAAAAGAAATACTTTGACTGGAATGCTATGAGTGGTGAACATGAAATATTTTTTTACTATGTTACGTATATTATTATTCTAATATTCAATCTTCCAATTGCGTAAAACATATATACAAACAAATACACCTACCTACTCGTAGATTATTAAATGAGCTATAGGAATATTATTTTGCACTGATACTACATTTAACCTACTTAGGTTAGGGCTTTGACCGCATCTCATAAGGAAAGCGCAAAAAAATCTACAATAACTGTAAAAATCTCGCTCAACGGTATTATTCCTAAAATGATTGTGCATAAAGATCATTATTAGTTCTCAATATTATAATTCGACCTCATCGTAAATTCACGATCGCGCCGTTGACAGCTGTCATTACTGACAGGTGTCATTACGCGTGTAAGAGCGCACCGAGAGCGGTGAATTTCACTTAACTTCTTTATAATTTTGATGCGAATTTTGAACGTGACTCCGACACCTTACCTTGTACGTGGTTTCTGAACGGTTCTTGTAGACTATACAGGATGATGTCAGGTTTGCGACTTTCATAGATTGTGAAATAAAAACGTTGAGAGATATACATAGTTGACATAGAAGTGACCTAATAGAAATTAAAGAAAATAATGAAACGAATTAATAAATATCATTATTTGTTCATACTAATTAAAGCATTATCAGTCACTTAATTATCATATTACCGCGAAGTAATGAGTGTATCTAACAATATTTAGAAATTCTAGTATTTTTAATAATAATAACAAAACAGAATAAAAAAATACTTACTTAAAACCTATGGGTATATTTTTTTTCAAAACATCACCCTTATTTCTTAACCCGTAAAACGCCGACATTCGAGTAGGTACCTAATTGAAACTAAAGAGGTCTCGCGTACCCGCCAATATTGTAATGAGTCTCAATACGAAAGCATTCAATGATGGTGATAAATAACACTTCATCATTTCCTTCGGAATTACACGATCGATACAGATTTTCGATTGTGTCGAATGTCGAGTCGAAAGTCGATTGGTTTTTTCTTCTTAGAGTTAAATGTTTCGATCCCAGTTTTATTGAGTTTTAACCTCGTTTAAACTGAATTATTCAATTTGAGTCATTTTCGTTGAGAGCCTAGTCCTAATAATTAAAACTTTAAAAATAACTGTGTTTTTATAGTTATATAAGTAGCTAAGTACCTATTTTGAACCTATTAACATTTTTTTTTATTTTTATTTTTTCACCCGTTGCTCAAAAAGTCCGTCATTGTGCTCTAAGGGATATGTCTCATGTGCCCATGCCCTAGGGCAGAGGTCGGTAACATGCGCCTCGCAAACTGCATGCGGCTTTTTCGATGTAAAGTTGCGGATCTTCAGATCCATCCATATGCAAAAAATAATAATTTTAACAAAAATCTTTAAAATCATGCAATCGATCCATTTGAAGTGCTGACGATCTTTGGATTGCTGACCCCTGCCCTAGGGCAGGGATGCCCTAGGAGGGGCATACATCAATTTTAGACCACAAAATGGTTTTTTCAAAGAACTTCGCAGGCACTTATGAAAGGTCTGACTCTAATACCGGTTCGAAAGGTTGCATTTGCTGAGAAGAACCGGCAATAAACTAAGCAACTTTTCAAAACAAGCTTAAATTCATTTCATAATAATTTACATTCTAATCGCACTGACTACAATTGCATGTCCCGGCGCGGCGGTAAAACTACAAAGTAGACTGACTCGATATTTAATAAGTAAATAAATAGCAAACTGAAGCAGACCAGCCCCCACAAGCAGCACCTGTACACAAGTAAGACGCGTATGGCAGCCATCGCCCTCCTCGCCATATTGGAGAAGTGAGCGACCCTTTTGTGACCTAAAATATATTTTCTGCCTATAAATTACTTTTCTGGTAACAATATTCGGCTAAAAGTGGAATTAACTCATCTGCACTGCCGTAGGACGGTCATCAAGGCTCATTAAGGTTAATATCAAATTTTGAGCGAATATCGATTTAAATGTATCGATGAAAGTTTCGATTGAAATCGATTAAATTGTATCCTTGGGGCACTTACGCAACACATTTTGTTTTAATGAATCGATTATAACTAACTACTAGTTTTTTTATCTAATTACCTACATGAACATTCTTGTGATGTTGTTAAGTGTGTATTTATAAGTGTAATTTTTCTTATTAGTAATTAATGGATAGCTTACGAAATTATTTTTTTTTTTTCATTAGAATCAAGAAGTATAAAGCCCGCGAGTGCGCGTCGACATGTTTTATTTTTTAAACACAAGTCATAGATTTGTTATGCGAGGAACCGATTGAAATTTGCTGGCGCAAAGAAGACTAATCCTAACTAATATTATAAATGCGAAAGTGAGTTTGTTTGTTTGTTTGTTACGCCTTCACGCCTCAACTACTCAACGGATTATCATGAAATTTCGCTCGTAGATAACCTATGGTATGGAGAAGGACATAGGCTTTTTATCCCGGGAACGCGGGTGAAACCACGGAGGAAAGCTTGTCTTCTATAATTTGTTTGAGTTTTGTAATCGATTTTGATAAACATTTGCCTTAGAAATAACAGCAAACGTGATAGAGGACTTGAATTCCGAGAACGTTAGTTACGGCCTAAAATTTATACCTTTATATCTTCTGGGGAGGTTCTATCATCTCAGAATCAGTCTTAGAGTCAAACTACTCATAAGTGCCTGCGAAGGCTTATTTGATTAAAATTAATAAATTATGAATTTTTTAAACTTAAATAACGATTAAACTTTACTTAAACTATTTTTTTGTGACTAAGTCGGCAAATAAACATACGAACCGCTTGTTGGTAAGCGGTGGTGGGGTTTCATAGCCCTGGTGATTCTACGGCTGTTCATCACGAGCTCTTTCTCCTGTCAAATGTCACTTTTCCATACATTCTAACGTCATTTACACAAAATCAATCTAGCTACAGTTGTTTGCAACAAGAATAGTACGTAAATAAATATAAATAATATGTGTACCTTATCATTGTGGGTCAATAAATATGTTTTCTTTCTTTCTTTCTTTCTTACGTACGACCAGCTGTTAAAATGCGTCAAGTTATTTGTTATAATTTTAATCCGTCCACCAGCTCAATCTATATCACCAAATAAGAGCATTTTTGATGATAAAAACGGCATTTTTAAACTACACTAACGATTTCCGCTTCGCATAATCATAAATAATTCTAAAAGCATAATGTTGTGCTTAAATCTGACATAATGATTATTTTGAGACACGTGTTCTATCACTTCATAATGATAGAGATTAATGATCGAGATTTACTCTGTTTTCATATTAAAAACAATCTAATTTGGCAATGTCGCCAGCATTCTGGGAACGTTGCCCTCTGACAACGATTTTTTCATTTAGTTTATTTCTTTTTATTTATATAGATTTTAAGGTTTTTGTTTTTATATTTTATTGATAAGTGCACAGAATAATAAAAACCATTGTAACGTTATCAGGGCCTATATCAATTAAACCAGTTTTGGGTTTCTATCTAATTTTACTTAATTTGCATTTTGTGAATGTGTTTGTTTCTTGGAAAGTGTATTCACGCAAGTTAGGACAGGTTAAGATAACATAACTTAACGTAAGGCTATTATTTAAAGGAACTCTATCAAGAGTCCATTATCCATTCTTCGGTATTTTTATTCTTTATGGCCACCGTCTTTAAAATTTTCATTCATTTTTCATAGTTACCTACCTGACCTCTATTATTCCTGGCATCACACAACATTGCATTTTTGTGTAGTTTTTAATTAGTTCTGTTTGTTTTCTTTAATTCTTGTTTTTTGTAATTTCTACAGTCTTTAATGTAATGTTGTGTGTTGTCCAGAATAAATCTTTTTTCTTTCTTTTCTTTCTTTTCTTTTCTTTCTAGTTTTTTTTTTTTTTTTTTATATGACTAAGTCGGTAAACAAGCATACGGCCCGCCTGATGGTAAGCGGTTACCGTAGCCATATGGACGCTTGCAACACACGAAGCATCGCTCACGCGTAACCGACCTTTCCCCCCTCCCCAATGAGCTCTGGCGATATGATTATTATTATTATCTCTCTAGTTATGATATATAACCAAAAATGAATCCTATTATACTGGGTGGAGATTTCGAGATGGCATATTTTCGAAACCTATGTTGGGTTAGTCATGTTGAACAACTTTTACTATGGGACCAATAGTGAATTCTCAAAAAAATTTTTTACTTTTCTTTCAAAATATCAACCTTGCTCGATCATAATGTATGAAAAGTAAAAAACAAATTGTTGTCAGTGCGATTAGAATGTAAATATTATGTAATGAATCTAAGCTTGTTTTGAAAAGAATAATTGCTGAGTTTATTCGGCTCTTCTCAGCAAATGCAACGTTCCGATATTAAGTATTCCTTCCGTATTAGAGTCAAACTTTTCATAAGTGCCTGCGAAGGTCTATTGAAATGATTTTGAATTCGAATCAACTTCTTTCTTTTCTTTTAATATGTATACACATAAAGTACCAATCTTGTAATTTTTATTTGCGGTAATTCGAAAATACTTAAACTAGCTAAATACTTGCTGCTAGTAAATATTTACGGCAATTTAAATGAGCAAATATAAAAAGTAGTGGAAGCTATGAGGGGTGTAAAATATATATGGGTTTATATTATCTCTGCAACTATTTCGGTTTACGATAGGTCAGTGCTGGCCACAGGTTTCGCTTTGAGATTACATACATTGATAACGGTTAAGGCGATGCTAATCTTCACTAAATAGTGACCTTTTAGTCTTTATTATCAATTTAATAACAAAATGACTTTTTTATTGTGACAGATATGAACAAAATACAATTAATATTTACAAATTGTTCCTAATAATTTATACAAACTAGATGAAAAAAATTACAAATGAGATAGAAATTGTGGTATTTTTATTGGTAGAAAACAAGAAACTTACAAGATACTTAGATTTAGGGTTTTTATTTATACAAGATAAATAAAAACCTTAAATCTAAATTAATAATAATAATAATTTATTTATTTATAAAAAAACACTCTTTTTTTAATAGCTATACAAGATTAATGCACACAAGAGAGTCATGTATGTATGTATTTGTTGTAAATAAAAAATTTACTAAAATTAAAAAGAAAAAGAATTAGATAGAAATATAAAGAATATTTACACAAAAAAGAAGAGGAGACAGGTTAGTGAATTGTAAGTAAACATTGATCTCTTGAAGTGAATAATGATTATACTAAAAACGAAACATCGGATGACATGTGATTTTAAAAGTACGGTATTTAAATTTGTAAAATTTTAAAAGGTTAGGGTTATTGGTTATTTTTGGAAACAACTACAGAGTACGAAATATGTGGTCACCAATTTATTACATTCTGGAATAGTTCTTCTGCTAAAAATAATATTTAACGTTTTTATGATGTAGAGTCAGGTCTTTTGAGGGTTTGTCAGTTTACCAGATTCGGTATAGGTATGCTGTTATTTTTTTTATTTATCATCGTTTCTATATACTTACCCTAATCCCAATTATTTGGAGTCTGCACAATATGTATGCTTCTTCCATTCGGCTTTTCTATCTATATATATACAATTCAAAGTCCTGACCGACTGATTGACTGACTGACTGATATATCAACGCACAGCCTAAACCGCTGGTCCCAGAGACATAAAATTTAGAGGGTATATTCTTTGTGAAGAGTAAGTATTCACTAAGAAAGAGTTTTTCGAAATTTCACCCCTAAGGGGGTAAAATAGGGGATGAAATTTTTTATGAAAGTCCGTCAGTTTCGAAGATAGGGTCTTCAAATGTTATGTTTAGGCTGAAGATTGAAAATTAATTTATACGTGTCTCAGCGTATTTAATAATTCCGACCTCGAAGCGGGTTAAAGTTGTTTTGTTTTATTGTTGTAGAAAAGTATTCATTTGTTTCCTGTATGCCACGCGGTTAGAAGCTAGTTAATTATAATAAAGCGTAAGTCACGATTGAAAAAAGCGTGCATTAAGCTATTCAATAACTTGTCCTTAACACACGTGAGCCTTTTATATTTTAATTGCCCTAATTTACATAATATAACGAACTAGATTAACAATTTCTCCGCAGCAATTAAAATTAATTGTATTATATATTTCGTACTATAAAATATTATTAGCAGATGGCAGTAAATATTCACAGTTCATTAAAATGTAAAATCAGATGGAAAAATTAATACTGCTTTACATTTTTAATTAATTGATGCGTTTGATAGCTCAAGGGATTAATACGGTTAGTGAATGTATCATCGCAGCAGGCGAAACTGAACTCTATGTTAGAGCAAATTGAAATCATTAAAATAAACATCATTAATTTTAGAAACCATTTTCAAGTGTGATGATTTCGAAAAAACTATGTAGTTAGAAACATCGTTCTATTTTTCCTGAAATATTTACATCAATGTCTAATAATTAAAAGCATCTCCCCCTCCATGCAATTATTCCCTAAAGTTTTATGTCCCTCACACAAACACATACACACTCACACTTATACGCGCACACATAGAAAGTTGTTAATTAACTGATTTATTTTTCTTGTTTGTACTACAATATAATAATATACTATCTTTCATTGTTTGTATAAAATAATTGTGACACACAAACAGCTGCTTGTTATAGTTAAAGCTTGTTAAGTTGTCAAGTTAGGATACGAAGGCGCTGGTGTCTGTCATACAGTTTTATACTAGTACGAACACCATTCTTATCCTACCTTTAAAATGCAGAAAACTCTATTGATTGTAATAAAATAAGTACCTAGATAATAAGTAAAAAGTACATATTTTTTATATATTTTTTTTCATTTTTTTATAGGCCTGTTTGACCGCAATCTCACCATGGAAAGTGTTGATCTGGCCGAAGGTGGTGCACCCACAAAGCCTAGAAGGAACTGGCTCTCAAGTGCAGCTGTCGAAAACTACTGAAAGGTGCTTGGCGACTGATTTTCAACTTGACGGTAGTAGCCAGCCAGGCTGGTACTACAAAGTACCCTGCCACCGTGCTATGGTTTACTCACGATGTTTTCCTTCATCGAAAGCTCAAGCTCATTGTAGTCGATCCCGGGACCTTCGTCTCGGTATCCGAAGTCACTACCACTGAGCTATCATCGCCTTAAATTAAATAAATGTTTATATCTGCTGTAAATAATTCTGATTTTCAGCTTTGCGAACTGAGTAGTAATTTTTTTTTTTTGAAATTTTTCATCATATTCAAAACCAAGCAAAATAAAAACCTTGTAGCCCCACGTTGAAATTTCCTTTTTGAAATTTCCAGTTTAATTTCATCCAATCAGGACCCACGAATGGTCATCGTCGCGACATACCGCGTGCGCGTCATTGGAATAGCCCGCAATAGCCCGGCGGGGCCACTATAAATAAATAAATAAATATCCTGGGACATTCCTCACACACGGTCATCTGATCCCAAACTAAGCAGAGCTTGTACTATGGAAACCAGATAACTGATATAATACATATACTAATTTTTGTTTGTAAATACATACTTAATATACATAATTACACCCAGACTCAGAACATACAGACATGTTCATGCACACAAATGGATGTCCTGTGCGGGAATCGAACCCACGACCTGCAGCGCAATAGCTAGAATCTTTACCAGAGTCTTAACCAACTGCGCCAACTGGCCCGTCAGTCACTATGTTTCATAATTTTACCTATATTTCCACATTTTCACATTTTCCTGCGCACGCGTCTACTAAACACCATCATTATACACGTTTTAGCGAAGCATTTATTAATAATTATGACACTTTATAATTGCTTGTAATTGTGACGCTAATCGCTGGCTGCTGTAATAATTACTTATGCAAAAAACAAGTGAGTACACATTTGAGCTTTTTGCTTCACCGTTTGATAAATGATGACAAATTGTCAGTAGTTTGCACCTAATTATGATGCTGGGTTTCAACAGGATCGCTGTTTGCTTTTATTTACAACTGGTCTTCATTTTTACTTTTTTTTGAGACATTCGTTCTCGTTAATTTGATGAACGGCCTTATATAAAGGCCAGCGTAGATTTATTCCTTTAATGGCATTGAGAAGTTTTTGTAATTAAGCGAATCTATCATATTTCGAATAATTAAAAAACTTGTTACGGAGGTTACTCCGGTCAATAGTTACAGTAAATAAAACAGAGAATTTTGCCTCCTTTTAAAATAGTAATTCTTTAATAAATTAATATCTTTATTCCGATAACTTTACTACATATAAAGTTATTTTTAACCGACTTCAAAAAGGAGGAGGTTCTCAATTCGGTTGTATGTTTTTTTTTTTTTTTTTTTTTTTTTTTTTTTTATGTTTGTTACCTCATAACTCCGTCATTTATTAACCGATTTGGAAAATTCTTTTTTTGTCTGGAAGGGTACACTTCCCGTTTGGTCCCATTGTCATCAAATCAGGATTTGAATACATTTTAGTGTACTTTGAAGTCGGTTTAAGTTTTTTGTAAAACAGTCCAATTATTTATGAAACCAATTATTTAAAAAGTATTTACTCTAGTTATACAAAATGTGACAAAGTGGTTCTTCCGCTCTATTATCGGTGCATTCTGACAATACTTAAGGGTCTAGATAGCCGGACTGCATTTCAACTACAAATTTGCAGTTTGAATGCAGTTAGTACGACTGCAAGCCAACCATGCAGCCAGATTGCAGTCGGTGTGCACTGTGCAGATACGTGCAGTTGTCGTTGGAACTGCACGCCAAGTGCTGTTGTGCTCCTGGGATCAGCAAGGTTACCAGAGCTCTCTGAGGAGCTCCTGTGCTGGCAGAGTGCAGGGACCAGTGATTTAGTATGAAATGTGTTCCCGTTTCTGCCGGCACAGCGACTCGTCTCAACTCAACACAAAGGGTGTGAAGAGAGGACATGCAACGCGCAAGTTAAACTCCTGGTTTAGCAAGCTACGGTAGCCGATTATACCTTCAAATGATGCTGAGTCCCGCGGGATTATGGGATCACACTTTACCTTGAAATCCCTATATTCCAAAGTCGGCATATTAAAACAATAATACAAAATTCAATTAAAATTCACTTTGATGGATTGTATGAAAGAAACGGCTTCCGTACTGCTCTATTTAGTGATTAATGATTGGTGAATGCCCAAATTAGTGATACATGATTATGGAATGATGATAATTATGACGAGAGGTGTTCTCATTATAATACTGTAGTGTTCATTCTATAACACTAAACGCGGAAGTTTTGTGTGTTTAGAGCTAAAATGAGTTTTATTGCAATACGTTTGGATTGATTATACATTGTGTTCGTCTCACACGGCGTTAAGAATCCTACAATAAACTTGGTCAAAGAGCATATCGCACATAGGGTCCTATAACGTCACTTATGCAAATGGTGTAATATTTCAGGGGAAGCATTTGAAAATTCAACATCCTATTACAACGTATAGTGCTTCTCGGCTAAAGAAATAAAATGATAATAATTAAACTACTACTTTGAGGTTCATTTTAAAGTAAAAGCAAACATCTCAATAATTACTATTAAAAAAATATAATCAATTAAAAATTACTACCCTCGCAGAAGTGACGTTATGGCACTAGAAAACAATTAACCGGACAATTATGTCCTAACTAAGTGTCGTTATTGCTCCAAAAACATAAAAATAAATTGTCACAGTTACCTTAGTAACGTTGTAGCTCCAGGAGCCTACTTCTCGTGCGGGGGGCTGTTCGCAACTTACCAATGAAACGTTGTTGTTTTTTTTGTATTTTTTTTTCAATTTTTTTATTTGTAATTTTTTTTTTGTTGTTGTTTTTTTGGCGTCCCGATTCGCGCCACCAAAAAAAAACATAACGACACTGATGCCCTCTCGCGGAAAGTATGCGTACTACACAAGTGACAATAACGCACCTAGTAAAGAGGTAGATTAGGTTTATTTTCTCATAATGAAGTTCAGTTTTGACAAAAATTACATATGTGACGTTATAGCACCGTATGTGCGATATTATGAGAAGTCAAAACACGGTTGAAGATAGTTTTCTTCTTTCTCCTCAAACCTTGCTGAGTTTCTTGCCTGTTCTTCTCAGTTGAAGGTCGACTTACGAGCTGGCGGTAACTTCAGTAGCTTGACCTTCATAAGTGCCCTACTAGGGCTTTGCATAAATGGCTTTGACTTTAACTATGAATATTTATTAGTGTTTTTTTAGGGTAGGGTAGCCAAATGGCAAAAAACGGAACCCTTATAGATTCGTCATGTCTGTCTGTCTGTCTGTCTGTCTGTCTGTCCGTATGTCACAGCCACTTCTTTCCGAAACTACAAGAACTATAATGTTGAAACTTGGTAAGTAGATATATTCTGTGAACCGCATTAAGATTTTCACACAAAAATAGAAAAAAAACAATACACTTTGGGGGTGGGGGGTACAATACATAGAACTGAAACTCATTTTTTTTTTAACAAAACCCATAAGTGTGGGGTCTATGGATAGGTCTTCAAAAATTATATCGAGGTTTCTAATATCATTTTTTTCTAAACTGAATAGTTTGCGCGAGACACACTTCCAAAGTGGTAAAATGTGTGCCCCCCCCCCTGTAACTTCTAAAATAAGAGAATGATAAATCTATAAAAATATATGATGTACATTACGATGCAAACTACCAACGAAAATTGGTTTGAACGAGATCTAGTAAGTAGTTTTTTTTAATACGTCATAAATTGAAATCCATATCAAATACTCAGTAGTATAGACCTGAGTCTATACTACCATTTACTTATATACCTACAGGTTTGTACGGAACCCTCGGTGCGCGTATCTGACTCGCACTTGGCCGGTTTTTTTATATGGCGAAGTCGGTTACAAGCTTGATGGATGGAACACAACATTGTTATGCAGTATTCGGTAAGGTGGAGGAACTTTCCCAGTCAAGCTAAAATCTTCATAAATCTAATCTTCTTCATTAAATGCCCACAGACAATGTTTATACAGACTCTCAATATGAACACGTCGTATTTAAAAAATAATTACAATATTTCTTTACGCTTCATTGTAACATTAAGTCGCTACCGACAATTAAAAACTCTTAGAAGCCGGCGGATGTTGTGATTATTTGTTTTTTATTTATGTTATGTTGATCTACTTTTTATTACCTATATCAAATTACTATCAAGGATTTTCTCACGATATGCAGTGTCATGATTTTTGATTGAGAGGTTTTTGCTTGACCAAAATACTCTACAACTAAAACTGGACTGTGTTTGCCAACACCTTATGCAGCTTAAAATTAGATTAGTAATTACCACAGAAAAATTTAGGATATTTATTTAGTTTCTGGTTTTTATCCGTTTTCAACCGTATCCCCGATATAAGTACATATAATATGAAATATGTATTTTGTAAGTTACAAACAAACTAATAAATACGTCCTGCCTGATATTCTATACAACATAACAAATCAACAGCACAGCTAATTAAGAAAACATGCGTGTATTACAATGTTGGAAATCTGTTCTATTTGTGCAAGAGTGGTATTCGCAATGTTACGTGCGCGTGCGCAGCGCGGCGTGTCGACGTCATGGCGCGCGCAACTTGGTCTAGCCATACTGGAAGAGCTAGTTTATAAGAACTGTATTATAGATAAGTGAAAAAAAACTGATTGACATGGCCATGCAGTGCTACCAATTTATCTAGGCAGGGGGGCAAGTCTGCTATAATGTCATACTGACTGACACGATACTTGCATTTCCATTATCATTGAGCCGATGTGCGCACATCGGCTGCGCAGTCTAAACTGTCAAAACTGACAACTAAAAGATCTTTGTGGCACGATTATAGTTTCAGTGTTAAATCATCGGAAAGCTATTATGACGCCATTGTGTTCGTAGACTACCAAAACTGTAAAATGTGTCTATTTTGACACCAGTGATAGTTCATTGGAACACAATTGTAAGAGCAGACTTCGGCCTCTGGTGTTCAACATTGGAACTAAAGCTCTCATTTGAAAATATCAGATCGTATTTCCTACAAAATTGTAGGAAATAGCCATGGAAAGTCGTGGATTGAGCTTCCGGTGACGGAAAACATCGTAAGGAAGTCATAACACGGTGGTAAGAATCTGGTAGTACTCGCCTGACTGGCTACCACCCTCAAGTATGTCGTATGTGGCAGTTCAGAGCTAATTGCATAGCTGACCATAACCACAGCCTTTAGAATTTCTGCACTGCATGTATCTACAGTAAAAAAGGGTTGTACAAGATATATTTATTTCAAACGATTATTCATTCTTCCCATCATAACTTTATTGATTTATTGATATTTTATTACAAGAATTTGATCAATATTTACAACGCTACCGACCATTTGAGCACTAGAACGCTTACAAATGAGGTTTGCGCTAGTTTTTGTGTAGTAATTAGTTACGAGTTAGTTTTTATATGCGTTTCGTACCCAAAGGAGCCGGAGTCTTCTCGGTATGAGTGTATTCCGAACCAGTGTAAGAATCAACAGTTACGTTCATGAGTGCTTTAATAAAACTAAATTGAATAAAATAAATTTTGATCACAATGCAAATACAAACTGGAAAACGAATACCAGGTATCAGATTTTCAATTTGTATTTGCTTTTTTGGTTTCACAAGAGCGAAAATGATTTTTTTGTCACGCTATCTGTCTTAAAAGTTACACACATTTTATTTATTATCCTATTCTAAACGGGCATTTTTTTTTTTTTTTTTTTATCCTTGGACATTCCTCACACACGGTCATCTGATCCCAAACTAAGCAGAGCTTGTACTATGGAAACCAGATAACTGATATAATACATATACTACTTTTTGTTCGTAAATACATACTTAATATACATAATTACACCCAGACTCAGGACATACAGACATGTTCATGCACACAAATGCATGTCCTGTGTGGGAATCGAACCCACGACCTGCAGCGCCATAGGTTAAGACTCCACGTCTTAACCAACTACGCCAACTGGCCCGTCTCCCGTGCGCCAATTGAATGACTTGTATTGTATTAATTGGAATAAATAAAAAAAATATAACTAATATTAAGGCACTTATTAAATCAGTAATCTTTAATCTGGACAGGTTTTTTCATCAAAATGATAAAGTAAATATTAAATGGTGCATACTTTATCCGACTGAATCTGTATAGTTTATAATTTTTTAAATCGAATTAGGCAGATATTTTAAAACAGCAAATAATTTAAGTTAAAATTACCTCACTAAATAACAAAGGCAAGGTAAAGTGGTGCCCTGATCTAGACTTTAACCTAACTTTTCACCTTTGGACAATTTAACAAGATCCGATGATCGTGACACGGAGGATCTAGTCATATTTGATAAGGCATTTTGCCACCATTTTCAAAGATTCAAAATTATATTCATCATCGGCATCGTTGAGATATAGTAAAATACAGTTAAAAATAAATTTAATTCTCATAAAACGTCGATTTAAACCGATCGAGAAGACGCCGGGAAAAGTTTCACCCGTACGTTGTTGATATACCGAATATACGGACACAGCATTTTTCATCCTCATTTCAAAGATTCCTCATTTATAATGCGGACGTCAGGGGAGTTGAACTCACTACCGGCGTCTCTGTTTCCAAGGCACTTGAAATCTTTCAAAGCCAGAGTGAATAGGTTTCTTCTGGGTAAGCGTGCTCCATTTTAAACTTCGTCATCGTCTTTTATGGATGAGTCAGCGACCAAATGCACCACAATTCATTTTCATCGAATATTTTTCACTCTACATAAATGTATTTTAAGTTATCGATAGACTTATGTTTGACCTCACTATGGTATGTGAAAATATGGCTGATGGTAAATACACATTAGTGTTAGTTTTCTTCTAGAAAATATCAAGCAATCTACTCAATATAACATTTATTTTCAAAGAGGTAGAGTGTAGAGTTTATTCGCTCAAAAAGCTCAACTGGGGAAGTAAGGTGGAGGACCTTACAGAATACCGCAGCCAAATAACTTTGTGTTGTGTTCCTGCGCGTATACAAGGTCGCCAGAGCTCATTGAGGAGGGCAAGTGTTGGTTGCGTGAGTGATATCACGTGTGTTACAAGCGTCTATATGGCTACGAAAACCGCTTACCATCAGGCGGGCTTTATGGTAGTATACCGATTTTTTTTTTTTTTTTTTCCAACCTTCGATGCAACCGCGGTGGCTGACGAACGCTAGAGCTTCCCTAAACTAGGTAATTTCTAGTTTATTAATACACCAACCATATCCACCCCTTCCATACCTCATTGTAAATCTCGTGAGAAATAGTTCGCTCGTGAATTGACCCGTCCAGTTTAGGCAGTATCTCGACAATCGTTCGATATCGAGCGCTTATGATTGTCGATCGTTCGCTAGATTTATTCGCGGGATTCCGTGACTGTCTCACGATCCTTTGACGAGCTTCACGACACTTCGTTTTTTCTAGTTTATCGGTAGTATTTTCACGACTCATTTTTTTTTTAATGTAGTTTGTATCATGGACATAAATTTAAATGGATATTTTTTTATTAATTATCGTAGGTACCTAGTTTTCTTTCACCAAAATCTTAAGTAAGTGATGTAGCCGAAAGTATTAAGTACTCAAATTTTTGTTGGGGCACTAGTAGGTACTAGTCTTCCAGTCCGGTACTAAAACTTATTTATGATGTTTTAAATCGCATCACTACATAAGGCCAAAAATGTATCGTCACGTCGCTTACGGGTGTAAGGCGAGTTGGTCATTAATGTTTGCCATTAGTTAATTTACGAATTCTGTCAAATCCAATAGTAATATATTTTTCAACACACTCGCTCGTAAAGTGACAATTATTGCAGAATTGAAGCCTGTTTTTATTTCGCAAGTGCTTTGAAATATGACACTCGTGTGCATTGATTTATTACACTCTCGGCTCTCTTATTGTGTTTGAGTACCGTTTCGAGTGTTAATAATCAAATTTGCACACATGTATCATAATGTACTATAAAAACAACTTCTGATCTTAATTTTAATAGAAAAGGGGAAAAGCAGGGGCAGATGATTGCAGCACTTCATGGTTGTTAGTGCAGCATTACTGTACATTTGAATGTCTACATTACAAACTTTCTCAGTAACACCGAGACAAATTATTAGTTATCAAAATTTTCATACCAAAATCCCATATAGTTATGTACCCCAAGTAACCATTTGACCATACCGTAATGTCCACGTTTAACGTTACGACCGATCTTAACGTTTATGACACTTAATTTGGTCGGATAACACACGATTCCGCGGTAGCGTAATAATAAAATCGTATAACGACGCGAGCTTTGGGGTGTTTTTGTGTGGAGTGTGATATAAGAGGTAGCGGTTTGACCTCTGGCTAGAAATACTTATGAGATTAAAAGATTGCGCCAGCAGTTACTAAGAGGCAAAAAAGTTGTTGGAGACAAAAGCAGGTATAGAATCAAAACTCTTATCTTAGGTAAAGCTGACGTCCACTAACAAAAACGTATGTTGAGAACTGCTTTTTGAACAACAAAGAGTTATCTGTCCATCAGCAGAGTTGTCTATTATCTGTCTACATTTCTATGTCATTTCAAAGTCATTTATTACTTTGAAATGCGTAAGTTTTTGAGAGAGGTAGAGCATAGCATTTATTCGCTCAAAGAACAGCTCGACTGGGGAAGTACCTCCACCTTACAGATTACCGCAGCCAAATAACTTTATGTTGTGTAAAGTTGTGTTCCTACGCGTGAGCAAGGTCGCCAGAGCTCATAGGGGAGGTCGGTAAAGCGTGAGCCATTCTTTTTGTGTTGCAAGCGTCCATATGGCTACGGTAACCGCTTACCAACAGGCGGGCCGTATGTTTGTTTACCGATATAGTGGTATAAAAAAAAACATTAAATAAGTAGCTATTTATGTTAACACATACAGCGTTAGAGGTTAAATATAGAGCTAAAAATCTCCCACAGTAAACTAACTTTTTTTTTTTTTATTAGCGTGAGGAAGTCCTCAGTATGCTAACTTACTTTAATTTTGCATTATGTAGGTAGACGAACCAATATCAAAGCGTTTGCATATAAACACTACTCCCGCGCCCGCTGCCGCCTCCGCTTACCACACAGACCACAAACAACTAAAATATTAAATTTTATGTGTAGCATGGAGATCGGATTGACCGTTTCAGAGTAAGTAAGTGTTATTGCTTAATTTCGACATTAACGTATCAATCTTTAGCCGATCGTTTTATATAGAGCGAATATGGTTACCACTGACAAGGTATTGGTAAAATTAAGTCGTTGTTGTAAAACTGAAGTGCGCAATTACCTTTATAAAATTCCCTTCGAAATCGCATATCTTTAGTAGGAAGTGGTTGAAGAGGACTGCCTATCTTAAGTTGGATGCAAGTTTATGATGTTTTCGATCTTTGATACGGCCTTTTTTTCCTTTAACCCACGCTATACGCTGTTTGTGTTTTACTTTTAAATTATTTTATCATATTTTACGGCAGTAAGTAGGCATACTTACTATTCATTCATTTTTAGGGTTACGTAGCCAAATGGCAAAAAACGGAACCATTATAGATTCGTCATGTATGTCTATCTGTCTGTCTGTCTGTCCGTCCGTATGTCACAGCCACTTAACTATAAGAACTATAATGTTGAAACTAGGTAAGTAGACGTATTCTGTGAACCGCATTAAGGATTTCACATAAAAATAGAAAAAGCAATAAATTTTGGGGGTTCCCCATACTTAGAATTGAAACTCATTTTTTTTAAATAAAACACCTGTGTGGTGTCTATGGATAGGTCTTTAAAAATGATATTGAGGTTTCTAATATAATTTTTTTCTAAACTGAATAGTTTGCGCGAGAGACACTTATGTAAAATGTGTGCCCCCCCCTGTAACTTCTAAAATAAGAGAATGATAAAACTAATAAAAATATATGATGTACATTACCATGCAAACTTCCACCGAAAATACTCAGGTCTATACTACCATTTACTTATATACTTACACTTTTGTACGAAACCCTCGGTGTGCGAGTCTGACTCGTACTTGGCCGGTTTTTTTATTTTGCCGAAATGAAACTGTACCTATAGCATGAAGTATTGCAGTAGCGTTGACCCAAGTGCCTTCATAGGATCCTAACGATGGGTTTGACTATATTAATAGCAACACGCACTGTTTGAAGTCTTTAGTCTTCAGTTATATCAATGCATACATGCCTACTTTAAAAAGGTACATAAGTTTAATATGTAAGAAGCGATTTCCAGTTGGGTGGCCTCCTGATAAGACATCAGAAAGTTCAACAATAAAACATTATCTGTCATATTCACCAACAAACTTTAAATTAAGAACTTGGCTACGCATTAACCATATATCACTCGATTTTGTCTCATAAATCGATCCAAATCGAATCGAATCGAAACCAAAAACGAATTGTGTCGAAACTCGTATTGTACGCCGATTGTAAATTGTAATTTCATGAAAAATAATTTAACAACTCCTTATTGTTGTGATGTTGACGATTGTAATTTATTTTTAATTATTGAATTTATTATCATTCGTGAACTATTTAATCACGCCTAACCTAACAGTAAAGCTGAGAAATGATAATCAGAATCTGAAAATTCAGATTGGTAGTTACATAAATAAATAATAATAAATATCCAGGGCAAAATGCTACCATATTTTATTTTACAAGTATCGCAAATAGAGGGCACTGTCCGCGCAGAGTTCAAGACCCACAAAATGAAGACGTGGTTGAGAATATTATTTATATTTAGTATTAACAAAGTTCTACTTCATTTATAATCCACATAACGTCAGTCATCGAACAATCATCTCACAAAAACGCGTTAACTTTTAATTGGGTATGAAATTATAAAGAGAACACAATGCACCTAATTAAATGAGTTAAAAGGCATGACTGGACGTACCTTTTGTCCCTTGTGTCTCAAAAGTAGTACATTTTTTGCCTGTACTTTATATGGCATCAAAACTGTATCATTTAAAACGGGAAAAAATGTGTTATGTATGTGTGTACACAGTGTGGTAATTGTATAGTTATATGTATAACATAGAGTCTGATCATCATCATCATCAGCCTATAATGTCCCACTGCTGAGCACAGGCCTCCTGCACACAAATGAGGGTGAAAGGGAATGGTCATACTCCACCACGCGTGCCCACTGTGGATTGGTGAACGTAGGCTAGTGGTCAACCTACTGTTGGAATTTTTCAAGCCGCCTAGGAGGCATCCAACTAGCTTAACGACTATCACAATTATGTGATAACCGGGACCAACGGCTTTACGTGCCCTCCGAAGCACGAAAACGCTCGATATGAAATACCACTAGACGGTCACCCATCCAGGTACCGACCACGACTGACGTAGTTAACTTTGCCGATCGATTAAGACCGGCTAATCATGGTACACCACGAGCGCTTCTATAGATAACTGAGGCGGGAAATTTGTATTTTTTCGAGTTTTTTTTTTACTTTCGTAGAACAATATGGATTAGCGATAGTAGTAGTTCATTTAGCATATTGTAAAATTGCTACTTTTTGTTTTTTTTTTTTTTTTTTTTTTTTTTTTTTTTTAGGCACCCGCCATCTCAGGGTGTTATTTCCTTATATTATCGTCACTGTTTATTTTGTGACGTCTAATTCTTTTTTATTGTAACTTTTTTAAATGTATCCTTTTTTTTTTTTTTTTTTTTTTTTTTTTTTTTTTTTTTTTTTTTTTTTCCTTAACACTCTATAAATATAATATTAATTGTTATTTTTCACACATAATAATAAAATAGTAATCTTCTTATACATATATATTACTGCCATTTCTTTTATTGCTCTCTACAACAATTTTTCTTGCAAAGTCAATGAATTTATCTCTGCTATGGTCGTCCTCGACTAATTTAGACAGTGTTTTCTTTTCTATTGTTTCACCCAAAGACTGTTCTAGATTGAACCTAGCTAGCCCATGCCTTGGGCATTCTGTGATCAGATGATATACCGTCTCCGGAATATCATCATCACACTTACAACATGCACTGTCTTTTAGCTTGAATCTATTCAGATATTCACCGAACCCACCGTGACCCGTAAAAAGTTGTGCCGTTAGGTTATCACGTTTGATTAAAGTTAGAATTTTGTGGGCTCGGTGAACATCTGAAAAGAACATTTTGGTGACACCTCCAGTGCTCGACTCGTCGTACCGTCGCTGCCATTCAGCCAGGGTGTCCCTTCTCAACATATATTTCACGGAGGACTGTGGGACCTTGTCATACGCAGGAGCCGTCTTTTTTTGAGTAGCCTGTTTGGCTAACTGATCTGCTCGTTCGTTACCCTCGAGCCCAATGTGGGCCTTTATCCAAAACCATCGTACGTTCAGAGAGCCCAGTAGCATCCGGATCTCGTGAATAACTGGATTTACATTGTCGGGATCTGCCAAAGCTTGGAGTGCTGATCTGGAGTCCGATATGATGTTGATCGTTTTTGTAGTTTTACTTTTGGTAACAACATGTAAAGCCTGGTATATTGCCATCAGCTCTGCCTGGTAGACGCTGCAGTAATCCGCAAGTTTTATTTTGCCATTTTTGACCTCCTTACCATCCTCCCACCAAGAGAATGCAGCGCCAACTTTCCCGTCAAATTTACTGCCGTCTGTGTAGATTTTTGGCCAGTTGTTGCTTATTTCATCTAAATCGTTGGGGCACTTCAACAAGTTAAATTGTATGGGTGTCCGCTCGGTTGGATGTGGTAGGTCAAAAATATTCACTCTTGTTTCCATTTTTCTGCCTGGGTATTGAGCCAGTGGTTTCCCTCTTTTGGCCATATACATTTCTGCATTCTCTTTCACCCGCAGATCTAGGGGTAGAATTCCACTGAGTAAGAGGCTGGACGTATGGGATACGGTGCGGTGCGCCTTACTGATTCTAATTGCAAATGATCTAGTTATACTATCGAGTTTTCTTTTTATACCTTTTTTGGTAGCTGCACGATACCAGATACTCGCACCATATAAGATTATAGGCTCAATGACGGAAATGTAAATTGTCCTAATGATGTCGTAATTCAGTCCCCACGTCGCTCGTGCCGCCCTGGAAATGGCTCTGTAGATTTTCACAGCTTTTGTTGCCACCTTGTCTATGTGAGATGTAAAGGTGAGTTTACTGTCTATTGTGACACCTAAGACCGTGAGCTCACTTGCCAGTTCTATTCGGACGTTGTTAACGTAGAACTCTGGTTCCGGTTGCCGTTTCTTACGGGTAATTAAAATTGCTTGTGTTTTGTGGGCAGCAAACTTCATTTTATTCCTGGCTCCCCATGCCGCTACAACTTCCAAAGCCTCATTGATCTTGGCGTTGAGGTTGGGGACCTCATCATCAGCTGCCATTATAATGATATCGTCAGCGAAGGCCTGAATATGTGCTCGAAGGTCTTCGGACTCTACCAGTAGTGGATCAAGCTGAACATTCCACAACAATGGACCACTGATAGAACCCTGGACACAGCCTTTCGTCGTTCCCTTTGACGCCGAAGCGCCCGCATAGTGGACAGTGACCTTACGGTTCTGTAGATAATCGTGGACTACACCCAAAATATGGGGGTTGCATTCTTTACGCAAAAGTTCATTTTCGATTGCTGGCCACCAGGCATTGTCGAATGCACCTTCGATGTCTAGCGATACTAAGGCTACAGATTTTTTGGCATCAAGCTTTCTTCGGATTTCCGAAATGAGGTCAAATAATGCATCTTCTGTACTAACTTGGGGCATGAATCCGTATTGTCTTCTGTTTAGTTTGTTATGTCTCCCTAGTTCCCACATCAGTCTTCTGGTATATAGTTTTTCGACAATTTTTCCAAGCACTGGCAGAAGGCCAATGGGTCTATATGACTTGGGTTGACTATAAGTAAGTTTTTTAGGCTTTCTCAGGATTTTTACCGATGCGTGTTTCCATATTGTAGGGAAACAACCGAGTTCTAGGCATTTATTGGTTAGTGACTCAAAGATTTCGGGTTCAGTGGATATAGCTCTATAGCAAATATCACCCGTAAAGCCGTCGGGTCCAGGTGCTTTTTTGGGGTTTATACTAGCGGCTGCTGACATTATTTCGTGGATTTCAAAGGGCTGAAATATTGTGTCCCTTTTCTTATTTTCCAGCTGCCTGAATTGTTCGTTTACATCGATCCTGGTTTGAGTGTGTAGTAGAGTATCATTTTCCACTTCATCATCCGGATAAAAAGTATTTATCAATAACTCGGCAGAGCCGTCAGGATCCAGGGAGTTACCATCTTGGTCGTCCAACATCTTCTCCTCATATGCGCATTTATTATGTTTCATGATTCTGTAGACTTTGTCCCACATTGATTCTCGGGATTGACCATTACAGAATTCTATCCAATTACTGGTCTTTGATTGGGCCATTAGCGATTTATACCCTTCGAGTGCTTCCTTATACTTTTTTACAACGAATGGTCTACGCTGGGCGTTCGCCTTACGGATTCTATTCCTTAGTGTAATTACCTGCTTTTTTGTTTCAGTTAACTCCTCACTCCACCAACTTAGTCCCACCGTACCAATTTTATCACTGATTTTTGGTATTGTTTTATCACATGCTATTGTTAGACTGTCGGTGTATTTGTCGATCATGGCGTTCAGTGTTTGCTTATCTTTTATTTCCTGAATTGTTTTCTTATTGATGTTGTTGGATTTAATAGTTTCCGAGAATTCTACTCCAAACTCAGTCCATTTTGCCTTATTAACGTTATATTTTCTTGTTGTTTTTCTGTTCGGTGTTTGTTTTGACGTAGTATTCATTTTATTCAGATTGATGCAAAAAGTGATTGCTCGATGGTCGGAAGTTGTTACGAAATCCGGATCCACTTTCCAGTCTATGACGTGATTTATTAAAGCGGGGGTTGATGTTGTGATGTCCGGAATACTGGTGCATTCAATATTCCTCCTTATAGTGTAAAAGGTGGGTACGCAGCCTTCGTTGACCACTTCCAAGTTTAGTTGTGCCAACATTTCTGCGCATAACAGGCCTCGATTGTCCTCCGCTTTACATCCCCACCAGGTACTCTTGGCATTGCAGTCGCCTCCAAGGATAAACAGTGGCGTGTTGAGTTCATTGACTGTTCTTTGGAGCATCGTGAGGTAGGTACTTATATCTATGTCAGGTTCCCAATAGAATGATACAACACCTATTTTTATCCCACCCATGTCTACAATTACAGTGGCTGAATTCTCAGTTATATATTTTTCTTTTTCAATTACAATTACGTTAGGATCGAGGACGACAATAGCAGCTTTTACAGGTTTGGTCCTGCCCGAACATTTTTGGATCGTGCGGTATGATAATTTCATGACTCCCGACGCGCCCACATATGGTTCCTGAAGTAATGCTAGTGCAAAGTTGTTGGTGGTGGCCTCGCGTATACATTCATCCGTTGCCGCGGCGCCACGACCAAGATTGCACTGCACCACTTTTAGTTTTAAGTCCTTCCTTTCAGGTTTTTTTTTTAGATTTGAGCTTTTATTTTTTGTTACCTTTAGTATTGGGTTCCTTCTTTCAGTTTTAGATGCATTTTGGTTAGTAGTTTGGATACTGCTCACTGGTTGAGGAATTGAAACAGTTTCATTGAAATCAACATCATTTTTGCCCAGATTAAGACCTTGATATTGTACCGTGTCAACTTCCTCTAGGAGTACGAGATCCTTGATCGTGCTAACCGATCAAATTTACGCCACTGGGGGCATTCACGGCTGTATGCAGCATGTGAATCACTCCCCGGGGTGTTTTCCTTGCAGTTAATGCACTTGGGTGGTCCATTTCGAGCACAGCAATCCCTTGTTTCATGAGCTCCCATACAATAACCACAGCTTACGGCCTTGCCGCACACCCGAGCTCTATGACCGAATCCCATGCAGTGATAGCACTGCATGATCGGGGACTGATCTATCGCAGTTACTACTTGGTAGCCCAGTCTGACCTTGTTGTCCTTAAGTGACCTCCATACTTCAAGACTAACCTCTAAGATCACATTGCTTAGCTCTTTAGTCCGGCTCTTTGTTCTGCGAATCACTTTAATATGTTTGCTCCCATCGACTTGACATAGAAGGCTTTGATTTTGTCTGAGTAGAGCGTCTTCGATCTTTGCGTCACTGAGGTCGTTCGCCACTCCTATTAACCGGAGTAATGGCTTTCGCGTCTCTAATTCCGCAGTCGAAAGTCCGCTGTCACTTTCCCTGATTGCAGTCTCCAGTATCCTCCTCTCTCTTTCGGAGTCACAGCTTATAAGTAATCTTTCTTTCTTGACCTTTCGCATAGCGTTCACACCGACCCCAAGACCAATAACATCTACCTTCGATTTGATACTCTGGGAGATGTCGTGGCTGGAGTGACGTGGGTCGATAGATTGGACCATGAAAGAGTAACGGGGCGTCGCCGCTACCTCCGCATAAGAAGATTTGTGACCCCGGGTCTTTTCCACGTCAGCGGGGGCTCCGTAGGTTTGCTGGGGCATGGTCACGATGTCTGCGGGGGCAGAAGCATTTGGATTGTCGCCGGGACATCCAAACCCGGTTTGAGCCATTTGGATTTTGGATGTCAGCAAAGTCAACTTGTCGTTAATGTCGGCCAGGGCTATCTCTGTGCCTAACCCCGAGCCCCGGTCCGGTAACTCAGTGACCATCTCCAGCTGCTTCTGGTCTTTTAGATCAGCCATGGCCCCGCACATTTTATCCAATTTGTTTCTGAGTGGCGAGATTGCGTCCTCTAAGGCTAACTTTACATCCATACTAGAAGCTGCATTGCAAATGTCTCGGCCCTCTAGTTTTTCAACCGAAGCCTGGATATCTCTCAACTGAGTCGTGAAAGGGTTCCACATCTCTGCAGTAACTATCGAAGTTGAAGGTGGCAATGACTCCGGCGTGTGCGGTTGGCTTATATGAGTCTGGTTCGACAGATTCTGTCGCATGGTTCTCAAATGCTCTGCCATCACAGAGATTTGTGCTCCGATGTCAGATAAGGCCCTCATGGTCTGCTGTTCCGAGTCCTCTCGAGTCTCTTTCGCTTGAGGCATAGGCTGATCCTTCCACTTGGTACTCCTTTGTAGTTCCTCAACCTGACACTTGATGGATTCAATTGTTTTGATGGGTCCATCAAGCTCGAAATTGAGCCATCCCCTGATATCCTCCGCTGTCTTAAGGGTGCGCTCGGCCGTCACCTGGGTCTCATGAATTTTCGCTCCGAATGTTGCGTTAAGGTCCGTTATTAATTTAGAGTTAGCTCTTTCCACCCGGACCAACTCTCTCGCAGCTCTTGTGCGCTCTTGCTCCAGAGCAACCTTGTGACGCGAGCGAGAGTCCGAGATGGAGAGGACTATTTCGTAGAGTGCCTGGAGACAATCGAGGGCCTCTACCTTGTGTTCCCTTTTTATGTTTCCCGGTTTCTCCAAGGCCTCTTTGCCGCACAACAGAAGCTCGTTTGCACGCTGCGTAGCAAGGTCCATGGAGATGCCGGACCGCCGGCAAGAGGGTGGCAACATACTAGATCGGCGGCTGGTGACACTATCCACATCCGACCAGTCATCATCGGTCTTGGGTGCTGGATGCGGGATTCCCAGTCTATCCATTTCATCCTCCATATCCATGGTTGCAGGACTTATTGGATTATCCAGGCAAGGTGTTAATAGGACTGGTGGCGGATCAGTTGGGTTAGCTTGTGCTGTCCCTGTGTAATCCTCCGGTTCTTTAGGTATGGTGCTGTGCTGGTCAATTCTTTGGGTAAGAACCTTTTTTCTAAGGGTTTTAACCCGTCTTGAGTCAGTTGTTGCACCGGAACTGGCTGATTTGGTTGACATTTTGCTCAAAACTATAGGTTTAATCGTATTCAGTTAACGTCAGAGGCCACGGTATCAGTCCGCCTTCGGGAACCAGATGTCTTTATCACCCCGAGTTTGGACTTCCTGAAATCTGCTCACCAAGGATTTTCAATTTGCTAATCAGGATTAGTTTCAGATTATTAAAAAATGCGATAACAACTGAACCAATGATCCGATTTGCCTGAAACAAACTGCACCCGAAGGGGTGATACGAAATCTGCACCCAGAGTTAGGCCAATCACTCCGACCTCAACTTATTCTTCGAAAGGGAAATTTTACTTCTGATGGGTATAAATAGAGAAATATGATAACTAGAAATATGGAAAAAAATATCCAAGAGTAGGGGCAAGTATGCCTAATATACTGCCAGTGAAAAATCCCACGCGCCTCTGCAAATTTCTGAGTAATTGACAGTTAAAAAATTTTTTTTTTTTTTTTTTTTGTAACTGTCGCAGCTCACTCAATTGACGCCTTAAAAATCTGTTCGAAATTGGATTATAGTTAGATTGTTGTGACGTACCTGATAAAGTAGAGAAATCTATGAGAAAACCAGTGGATCTTGGACCACGCCACCACGTGGTTTTCAGTTTCTCAGCTGTTTCTCAGCACTGTGGTGTCACAAAACTTCAGTTCCTTCAGTGAATGTGCTGCTAATGGGGGACCATAAAGTGGCGTCGGAAAAGATGGGGGTCATCGATCTAGTTTCGGCGGCGCATGCACTTGAGGTTAAAAAATTTCATAAAATTCCAACCCCAAAATGTTATGTAGTCCGTATCCCGATAAATCTTCAACCCTCGTCCAAATTGATTTCCACGGCAGATAGGGCACTTATTCCCGCTCACACAGACACCAAAAACACTGCAATCCAGGTACTTTATCTATTTTTTTTCGATTTTTGCGTGGGAGCAATTTTAATTCGTGGCACTCTCTATGATGTATCTCCTATGCTACTTTTTGTTTAAGATTAACTATTTTTTTACATTTCCCAAAATAGTAAGTTTTACGGTTTTTAGAGAAACAGTGAGAAACGTTCAAATATGGCTCATATTATACACAAAAAATTATAACACAATGTGCCAAATGAGCTTCTACGGTCGCCGATTACTGAAATATCTATCCATATTATTCTACGAAGGTAAAAAATAATGAAAACTCGAAAAAAATCTAATTTCCCGCCTCGGGAATATATGCTACAAAATATTGTTCATGCCATTTTTCCGGTCCACAACCATTATTGTAGTTATATTAGGTATTCGCATTATAATATCTTGTATCGGCCAACTCTAGCGACATTTCCAATCTAGAAACATGATATGAAATAGATTATTACATAAATGTGTATCAATTTCTAATCTAATAAAGCTAAAGGTCATTTGCATCGTAGTAACTGGGTAATCTATTATCTTCATAGAGTTATCTATACAAAATTATAATTCTCTGTACGTTCGTTCAAATATCCAAACCTCAAAATTCTTCTACATAGTTCTGGTAGAGATTTTGAGAAGCTCTGTATAAGGAGGTAGAAAATCTATGTTTCAATCATGGACCTATAAAAAAATCAGGACGTAGTGTCACCCTATAAACAAGTGAAGCACCAAAAGGAAGCCGGCGTTCTTGTAAATACATGGCCTCCCTCACACACATATATACACCATAGGAAGCCGATCGGTTGTCATACCACATTGTGACGATGACAGTGACAATAAGGCTCAGTATCATTTGTGCCTGCTTGGGCCAGTACTTATTTTAGTCACGCATACATAGGAAATTTTCAGCTTCACTTCATTTTCTCTTGACACTCCGTCTTGATTTTTACCCGACTTCAAAAAAAAGGAGGAGGTTCTCAATTCGGTTGTGTTTTTTTTTTTTTTTTTTTTTTTTTTTTTTTTACGTTTGTTACCTCATAACTCCGTCATTTATGAACCGATTTGGAAAATTCTTTTTTTGTCTGGAAGGGTACACTTCCCGTTTGGTCCCATTGTCATCAGATCAGGATTTGATTACTTCTTAGTGTACTTTGAAGTCAGTTAAAGTTTTTTGTAAAACCGTCCAATTATTATACGCCTATGGTTTTAAATTACGATTAAAAGTCGTAATGCACAGTATTTTTTAGCAGTTATTTATTCGAGGATAGGTCGCGTAACATAACTACCGTTGGGCCAGTTAACATGGAGGCGTGATACCTTGACTGCCAACTCACACGTCGCGGATTACCTTCCCAAACAGGACAAACATTTGTGTACAAAGTATGTTGTATATTAGTTGTCTAGAGATGACAAATTATATTTTGGGGTCTATTGGCCTCTTGTGAACAATGTCCCAAGATATTGATTTACACCATCACACCTAATATGAGAATTGTATGGCAAACATTGGATCCAATAGTGGACCACTTGATAATGATAATGTAGAGGTAAAGACAAAATATCTCCTAGTATCCGATAATGTAGTGCAAGCAAAACCAAAATATGTTGCAGTTCACACGGGAACTTCAATTACGTCGCATGATCTCGAAACATCTGAGCAAAAACCTGGCAAATTGAATCAGCCTGGCAAATTACTTTTAAGCAAATGACCGATACAGTTTGTGGGGTGAGCAAAGAGCGAAATCTTGGTCGGATGATAATCAATCAAATGTTGTGATATGAATGTTTTAGAATCGACGTGCATTTTTAACTGGTTACAAGTAAATTTATTTTCTTGAGAGATAGGCGAGCTGAGGTAAACAATTTATGTATCTTTGGGCACAGGTTTTAAAAACAGCGTTGAAAGTCCTTCCAGCAGCATAGAGAATTCAATATTACTAGAAATACCTAGCTGAGTGGATATACCTACAGTAATTTAACATTTAACTTTGCGTAACGCAATTCACGGATCGATCAGCCTTTACAAACTTTTGAACTCAAACCATTAACTTTATTATTATTAATAAAATGCCCTTTGAAGCGACATCAATTTTAAATTAATGAAGGTAATTCCGTAGACCATAAACTATATAATGGTACTTTACGATCGTGAACCATATAACTCATAGAGGCTGTCATTTCCCCTCTGATTGAATATAATTCATCTCTGTGACTTTCAAAGGGCTTATAGAAATGTAATGCAGTGGCAACACTGAACCAGTCACGTGATCGGGAAGAGTAAATTGAAAAGTTCCCATTGGGTTATACAGTGAATTAAATTACGATCCATACTCTTAATGTATATCTATGCCATCTCTCATAGACTATCTCTTTTGAATATGAAAGGATTTTCTTGATTTTAAGTTGAATAATATCTTGCATGTATCTTTGTATTAATTCAATCTTAATGAATCATAATCTTCGGTGCATCTTTGTTAACTGCTTGTGTGTTTCTATGCCTACCATTTATAAACAACTTGTAAATAAATTGAAGATATTAAATAGTATATTGGTTATGGTTGGCTAATTATGGGGTCAGATTTTATTACACCTAAAGTTCATTTCATATAAAATAAATATTAATAACGCAGAGAAGCGCTCGTTGTGTAGCATGATAAGCCGTTCTTAATCGATCGGCATGTTAAGCTACCACCGTCGTGGTCGGTTACCTGGATGGGTGACCGCCTAGTGATATTACACGTAAAGCCGCTGGTCCCGGTTGTCACTTAATTGTGATAGTCCTTAAGCTAGTTGGAGGCCTTCTAGGCGGCCTGAAAACTCCAACGGTAGGTTGACCACTAGATATTCCACCGATCCGCAGTGGGCACGCGTGGTGGAGCATCTGCCCATTCCCTTTCACCCTGATTTGTGAAAGGAGGCCTGTGCTCAGCAGTGGGACATTATAGGCTGATAATGAACCAAGAGCATGAAAGAGAATTTGGTAGCGATTCAAAATAAAATTAGTCACACAAAAATCTTTTTGATATCAACTGACCTTAAATATTTTGGCCCAAATTCAAAATCCTTTTCACTCACAAGACTGATGCTCACATTACTCTCTTTATCCGCAAATGCAATGTGGCCTCGTTAACGTATAAATCCTCAAAGTTTTCGAGGAATGCAGCCCCTAAAACCCCCCTCATGTTAATATTCGCAATACATCATCTGAGGATAGCGTCCATCGATGTATTACCAGCTCGTTATAATTTTGGGTGCAATAACCGTTATGGTCGGAAATTAAGTTAAAAATCTTGGTAAACAGTTATTCTTTTTGCCGTCTAAGATTCCGTACGTATTATCTTTATGAATTGAAAAAGCTACCAAACCAATTGTTTTTATTTCCTGCTTCTTTTGAAAATACAGTTTATTGAACCAACTTTTTACAACAAAAAATCTTTTTCTTATTTATGAGTATGTTACGTGGTTTTATTTATTGTCATGCATGTATCATTGTTAATCTTATATTTAGCCCGGAAGACGAACAAATTGTAAGACTAGCTCAGAACTGAAAAGAGTGGCGTAAAAGAGAAACCTGCTAATGACTGGGTATGGGTATTAAGGGGGGAAAGGTTGGTAACGCGTGAGTCATGCTTCGTGTGTTGCAAGCGTCCATATGGCTACGGTAACCGCTTACCATCAGGTCGGGCCGTATACTTGTTTGCCGACTAAGTCGTATAAAAAAAAAGTTTCTAATAAAATAGAAATCAAAACAAAAAAAGGCAGTTATAACAATAATGACTAAACTAGAACGTGCAGTAAAGATAGAGTCAACTGTAACGTTCATACAGCAATTTATTAATAAGGCCTCATTAATGACTCAATTAATGACTTTTGAGACACTTGTTGTTACACAAAACATGACTTTTGTCACTTATTTACAGTTTAATATATTACGTTTTAAGAAGGGATCTCTAAAATGCGTTGTCGACTGATGATGTGAACAATCAAGGCTAATGCAGTTGGGGCTTGCCTGCCCCACTCTGTTATCACGCATCTTACAAATCATGCCCTTTATGCTTTAAAACTTGCTCATTATTCAGACTAGCAGATTTCTTTTTTCAACAGATCATTAAAGCTTACTGTGTTTCATTTGCTACCTATTTCGTATTTTTTTCTTGTGCCTGTTTTTGTGTATGGGCATCATGCTTTTAGTATGCTATAGACCAGTGTTTTTCAATCTGTGTGTGGGTCGCGACCCCTAGGGGGGTCACGAAACCTTTATCGGGGAGTCGCCGGCAGAAGGAAAAATGCAGGTAGACTTCAATAAAAACACTATTTTAGTGAGAAGGATAATTTTCAAAAATGTATCAAATCGTGGTGCTATTTTTAAAACGTTTACAATCAAATCGTTGTCTAATTGAAGTACATTTCTCTTTTTAGTTTTAATGTCCACCATTGAAGATAATATCAGTGCACAAAGGTATGAAGTGGCGAATGGTACCTACTAATAATTTTAGAGCTTACCTTGCTAGCTCTGGACATTCTTGTTTTCTTTTCATCCAAAACACGTCCACACTTTGTGAATAAAACGCTATTTAAAGCATTCCATCAGCAGCTAAATCTATGAGGCATTCTTTTAAATTTGTGGAGAGATCAGCATCTGTTGCCTTATCCAAGAAAGGGTTTAGAATCTCTCGCGGCTTCTTGCAGACTAATAAGTAAAGGTATCAAAATAAAGAAAATCATTAACGTAGTATTTTAATTTATCAATTCTTTGTCTGTTTGACAAGGGGGTCGCCAGAATTTTTCAACCTGTAAGGGGGTCGCGAAATCAATAAGATTGAAAAACACTACCATAGACAGTGGTGGGGAGTTTGCCGGATCCGCCACCACATTGCATAGGACCGCCACTACTGTCGGCTGCCACATCAGCTCTTTATATTTTATTTACTAGCTTTCCGCCCCGCGCGAAAACAGAGGGGGGCCCTCTGTTTTACCCGTTTGCGAATTGAATTTCTAACAAACTTTCCTATTGAACTTGTGAGGAATTTTTAGGTTGGGGAAAAGTTCATAATATCAATTATGCGAGGAAACGAACCCAAGCCCAGACCACCTGTTACTTAGCGAGCTGCTATTATTAATAGTCTTTTTATGGACACCATTAAAATAAAATCTTTAAGATTATACCTGAAGGACCACCAAAGCATTTGATAATTCGTGCCACAAAAGTATAAAGTTTAAAGTGCAAACTTGCGAATACTGACAGTCACGAGGTCAAATGCATAACTCTGGGCACCTCGCGCTTGCCTGCGCCGGCGCATGTAAATAAGGGCATATTTCAAACCAGCCACCACGGATAGTTGTGTTAGGTTGCTTCTTCAAATGGTAAACGTGGAAATTCTTTTGAGTGTAATCTGCTTCACTAATTACTGCGAAGAAATACTAAGAACATTATTCGGCCAAGTAGATATGTACCTATATTATTTTATTATGAAAAACTCAGTTAACCTAGATTAAAACTCAGAACTAGAGTTAAACTCTTTACCATCTTCCGCAGATTCTTTATTACTAAGGGTCATTGCACACCGAGAGACGCGATGCGGCAAAATAGTGCACGTTTCAGTGAGAGAATTCCTAACAAGTGACTCACGCCACCGAGAGGCGTATTCGAATTCTCTCCCTAAAATGTGTATCTTTTTGTTCACTAAATGAAGTTCTATATTTTATTATTATTAAAAGTGCGCGCCGGCGCCGTGTCGCTTCGCATCGTCTCTGTGAGCTGGGGGCCAGGTGGCCTACCACAAGCTCTTGAAACAAGGTTAAAATAACCTTATTTGTCTTTTGTCCCTCTTTGACATCCGGCGTCAAAACAGGACAAAAGACAAATAAGGTTATTTTAACCTTGTTTTAGGAGCTTGTCAAAGAAATTGAATATTGGGAGCTTGTGGTAGGCCACCTGACCGTAACTGTCACTATCATTTAATTACCCGACTACGGCGAAGCAAAAAGGAGGGTTATAATAATAAGCATTTATTTATCTTTCACAAAGGTACGCTTTAAAAACTAATTATACTAAACTAACAATACAGTTGACTTATTACGAATTCCTATATATGACGTGTAAGTTGTTTATTTAATAGACGATAAATATTGAATAGTGTGTAACATAACAAATTCTAGATGATTTATTGATTTCACACCCTGTTTAGAGTTTAGAGCGTTCTTCAATCAATTCGCGTGGCAAAATACCTAACTAATTATACAATTTCAACTCTAAAACTGCACGCGTAAAACAAACTTACCTTTACGATTCAACATACGCGCTAGGCAGGAATGTGTGAATGCGATTCATAAATAAATCTCCTGGTCCTGCTACGTCAGCGCTTCCGTGCATTTATTGATATGGAAATTGTTGGCTAATGTACACTACATTGTACGAATTTACCGCTAGGACGTAGTGAGGATCCTTGGGTTATGCTGTACCTGAGACTTTCAATGTGATAGTGACGTCAAATGACGTGTCTTTGTCGTGAATTTTTCTCTTCTTTTTTTATAAGACCAAGTCGGTAAACAAGCATACGGCTTGCCGGTGGTAAGCGGTCACCGCAGCAATATGGACGCTTGTGTTACCATGGGTGCTCACGCGTTACCGACCCTTCCTTCCTCCTCACATAAATCGATAATCTCCTACCTCATAGAAAACGATTCTGGGCAAACCTTTTAATGGTTAAGCATCTTAATTGTTACACCTTTTTTTTAGTATCCCCTATCGCTTCTACCAATCATAAAAAACCAATAACTTATTAATCTTTACGCTTTATTAATAATAATTTAACAATTAACTGAAATAACTTTGTGCGTAAAATTAAAAGTATCCACATATTTTTAAGGTCACTTATAATGTTTGTTTTCATTATTTATAATAAAAGTAATATTGAAATTAAGTTTATTGCGATGGTAATAAGACGTTATAGAACTTATAAGTGATAATAAATTACCAACTCTTGAAAGTCTTAAAAGAAGTTTCTCAATTCTAATTCAATATCAAGAATCAAGAAAGATTTGCGTCCCACATAAACTTTGTTATCCAACATCTGCACTTGAGAGCCAGATCCACAGAAATAGGAATGTATAGGAAGCCAGAATTGCCTGTCTAAGCCAGTCAATGCTTAAAAAGGATCGGGCGAAAAATCAAAATATAATTTAAAAATGTTTTAAAATTCATAAGGATTTCACTAAAGCGTTCTATAAAATTTACATTTCATCTTAAAATCTATTGATGGGGTCTTCCAATCCTTCCTGCTCTTAAATTTTAACTACCCGGCCTCTTATACTAAAATTATGTAAATTACTTAGTAAAAACCATGGATTGTGCAATAAATAAACGATGTACTTTATAGTGATTAATATTGGTTTATGATCATTGAAAGCCTATTAATTGAGAGATTAATTAATTTGTCCCCGGTATTAAATCATCTTAAAAATTATGGTCAATTTTAATAAAATTACGATTTACCTTTAACATGTTTACATTGATTTTATAGATTGTGTTCTTGTTAAAATAATGTCATCGTACGTTATATTTAACGATCTTGTATTTAACAAAATAATACTTTGTTGTCGGATAAAGTTATGAATATTAAGAACAAGCTGTCCCTCATAGTATCCGGGTTAAAATGTGCCTACTCTATGTCCTATTTCAAGACCTAGAGTATACCTATACAGACAGGATAATCATTGGAAAATGTGGCGTTAAAGAAGTAGGTTTGTATATTACACAATGAAAAAATTCTACAGAGTCAACAACGCATGACAGTCTGGTTTTCCTAATGTCCATGTCGGTGGTGACCATTATACTCATCATCATCAGCCTATAATGTCCCACTGCTGAGCACAGGCCTCCTTTCACAAATCAGGGTGAAAGGGAATGGGCAGATACTCCACCACGCGTGCCCACTGCGGATCGGTGAAGGTAGGCTAGTGGTCAACCTACTGTTGGAATTTTTCAAGCCGCCTAGGAGGCATCCAACTAGCTTAACGACTATCACAATTAAGTGATAACCGGGACCAACGGCTTTACGTGCCTTCCGAAGCACGGAAACGCTCGATTTGAAATACCACTAGGCGGTCACCCATCCAGGTACCGACCAAGACAGACGTAGCTTAACTTTGCCGATCGATTAAGAACGGCTAATCATGCTACACCACGAGCGCTTCCATTATACTCAGGTGGACTTATCTTCTTGCTTGTTCTTGACCGTTTTCTTCTTGATACAAAAAAATATCCAATGGTTATTTTCGACATTGTATATTCCAAAATTTCAACATCCGAATTCGTTTTCTACACATTTTGTATACAAACATATTTCTGAATTATTTTCTAGAATAAATCCATAGATTATTGATCTCTGTTATAACGTAGAAGTCGGACACACATCATACAATAAGACCAAGTCTTTGGTAAGGTTTATGTTTCACTATAGGCGATAACGCGATGGGTGACAATTTTTTCGCTCATACCATACATACCTTAGAAACTTGACTGTGTAATTAAATGATATTCAACGGGAAGTCTATACTACAAGACTTTCAAAAGTCTATTACTCTCAGTTTCTGAAGACTTATCAACGATCACAGCAATTGCTATCTTTTTGTTATACGTATACGTCACACACAATGCTAACAAGAATAATACATCTTATTAGAGGTTAGGTTTCCAGAAACTAAGGCGCCGATCCCACAGAAAGAGAGTCTGCGAGTTCTGCGTTCCGCATCACTATTGTGCACACAGCAAGCAGTCTAGACTTATAGAGTTCTGCAATATTCGCTACCGATCACACGTAATACACTTTTATTTACTTTTAAAGGCGCCGCATAGATTACAACGAATGCGAAACGCAGAACCCTAGAACTCTCTCTATGGGATCGGTGCCTAAGGTTTACTCTTCTGTTCAAAAATCACCGAAATATTTTACACGCTCGCTAACCCGTTTGGTTCTCGCGAGGGACGCGCGTCCTTTAATAACAATTGATGTCATTGTTTTTTTTAACCGCGAGCCAGAATACTCACCAATCGCTACTCGTCGACAGTCAGACAGCACACAGACCAAGTATTCCATAGATAAGGAAGCCGCAACCGTATAGACTCGATATATTCGAATGAACGAATCGATTCTACGTCTGACATAAACAACATTAAGTTTGACAGGGTGCCGTGAGAACATGGTAGAAACCAACTACTAGATATTACGGGTATTGTTGTATGTACATATGTATGGAAATTGATGTTTGCTTAGTAATGCAATGTCAGAGGAATGAGTTTATTAGATTACTTTATGAAATATCAGCTTCCATGTCGTATATCTAGCTTCAAGCTTTAGAAGTTGTGGCATTAGAAAACGACAGATACGAAACATACTTTAGGACAGGGCCTAGCGATATTAGTCCTCAAATCAAATCTGAACAAATACAAAATGTATCTGGAAAAATTCATAATTTAACATCACTTAGTCAAATGTTATTACTAGATAATAATAATAATGCATTCTGAGAGGTGACATTGTTTTTATCAGTCTAACTCGATATAAACAAGAATGGATTTAAAAATAAAGGTACTAAACTAACATAATCGTTGATGGACTAAATTTATATTAAGAAACGGCATGAAACAGATTATAAACATATATAAAACTCAAAGTTTCAAAACAATTTATTATCATTCACAGACTTCCTTTAGCAATTAATATTACACAGCTTCTTGATTGATCGAACGCGACTGATCACGCGACCGCCTACAAACATGGAGGACGCCGAGCGCAGTGACTTTGTTTTGACGTTTCGCGGCGATGTGTCCTTGTATACGCGCGCGCGTTATAAACTCCCCCTCTAATCCGAACAATGCGACCCCGCGTTCGGGTTAGCAATCTTCTTGCGCGGCCTACCTCGTTTACGCTTTTCTTGTACCGGCGCTTGGATGTGGCCAACAAAAGGTGTGAGTTGGGTAACATGATACTTACCTAATACCTCCTTGTCAGCTATGCGCTCCAGCAGGTAAGTGGTTGGGCTAACGGCCTTCTTCACACGGTATGGTCCGTCTCGTCTAGGAATGAATTTCGGTGTCTGTCCTCGACTGGTGACGTTAGCTCCTTGGGTTTTCAAGAGTACTAAATCACCTACTTCATAATCTGGCGCCGGTCGGCGACCTTCATCGGCGTTCTTCTTCTGGATAGCTTGAGCCTTCTCGTGCACGTCTCTGGCTTCTATGAGGGCGGTAGAAAGCTTTTCCAAATAAGGAGTTATAGCTGGTATGAAGTTGTCGCCTTCTAGAATGCGACGCATGTCCACGGCAGCGTCAGCGGGTGCGCGTAGTTCTCTGCCAAAGGTAAGGTAGGCGGGCGAAAACCCTGTACTCGCTGTTAAGGCAGAGTTCATCGCGAACCTTATTGCAGGCAAGTGCTGGTCCCAAGTACTGTGGTCACGGCCGACGAGAATGGCTAATTGAGGTTTCAAGTCGCGGTTTTTCCTCTCCACTGGATTGGCCTCCGGGTGATACAATGGGGTTAGCGCCTGTTCAATACCCATGCAGTGGCATGCTTGCTGCATGACTGAGCTGATGAACTGGACCCCGTTGTCACTCAGGATACGACGCGGAACGCCAAACCTCAGGAAAACCTCATCAATCAAAACCTTGGCACACTCCGCACTAGTTGCGTTTTTAAGTGCAAATAGTTCTACCCAACGCGTACTTACGTCTTCTATGATTAAGACCCACTTATTCCCAGAAGCGGTGTCAGGAAGGGGGCCGAACAGGTCCACTGCTATCACTTCAAACCTCCTAGCGGTTGCAGGGGTCTGCAGTAGGCCTGACGGTTTCCTGGTATCTACCTTATATCTCTGACATGCCGGACATTCTTTGATGTACTGGGCTATGTAGGATCTCATCCCCGGCCAGTAGTACCGGGAGCAGATACGTGCGAGCGTTCGCTCGACGCCGAAGTGTCCGGCGGTCGGAGCGTCATGGAAGTCCTCTAAAACTTTCGAGCGCTCGTTTATAGGAACAACAAGACACGCGTTCTCCTCATCGTTATCATCTTCGGGTCTGTACCTGTATAAGATGCCATCGGAAAGCACGTAGCCGCGATCAGACCATGGTCTCCCCCTAAAGGGTTCGTGAGATTCCATGTCGTTTATTATTTTACCGATTTCAGGATCTTTAAGCTGATTATCTCTGATATCGCCGGGTGACCTCGTCGGCAAGTCAACGGTAGTCAGGCAAAGGTCAGAATCCTCGCTGCAATTTGGCCGGGACAAGGTATCGGCAATGACGTTCACCTTTCCAGGCGTATATTCGATGCGCAGGTTATACTCCTGTAATGTAAGGGCCCACCTGGCTAGACGGCCGCTCGGCGACTTTAAGCTCATGAGCCAGCGTAGCGGTTGATGGTCAGATCTCACCACGACTTCGCCTCCGTCGATGTAACCTCTGAACTTCGAGACGGCCCAGACGACAGCGAGAGCTTCACGTTCGGTCGTGTTATAATTCTTCTCGGCTCCGCTCAATAAGCGACTGGCGTATTCAATCGGGCGTTCATCGGCGTTCTCCCCCTGCAGTAAAACAGCTCCGAGAGCGTAGCCGCTGCTGTCGGTCCGCAGAATAAACGGTTTCGACTCATCAGCTTGCCTGAGTATTGGGGCCGAAGTCAGCAGGTCTTTAATTTGCTCAAATGCCTTCTGCTGCGGATCCTCCCAACGCCATGTACTTGCCTTCTTCAACAAGTCAGTCAATGGTTGAGCAACGTCAGCATAAGCAGGTATAAAACGTCGGAACCAGCTGGATGTTTGCAGAAAGCTTTTTAACTGCTTAACATTTTGTGGTGGTGCCATATCTTTGATGGCGCTCACTTTATCAGGATCCATGTGAATTCCACCAGGAACAATGACATGCCCTAAGCATTTAACGGAATCCCGTGCGAAATGACTCTTCTCACGGTTCACGCGTAAGCCAAATAGCTTCAGCCTGTTGAAAACCACCTCCAGGTCTTGCAGGTGTCTCGAAAACGAGCCAGAAAGCAGGATCAGATCATCCAGGTAAGAAAAGATGGAAGTTTGCTCTGGAAGATTAGACCTGAAACGGTCGATCAGGCGTTGAAAGGTCGCACCTGAGTTCCTCAGACCCATCGGCATTCGTTTAAATCGGAATGTCCCGAGGGGTGTAACAAATGCTGTTTTGTCACGATCGTCAGGGTGTACGTTCACCTGGAAATAGCCAGCTCGGAGATCGAGGGTAGTCATGAAGACTGTGGTCTTCGCTGCATGAAGAACGTCTTCTATGCGCGGGAGAGGGTAGCGGTCGGCTTCGGTAACTGCATTCAATTTGCGGTAATCGATGCAAAGCCTAGTTCCTCCGTCTTTTTTGGTGACGAGAACCACGTTCGCTGCCCAAGGTGACTCACATTCCTCGATTACATCAGCATCGAGCAGTTTCTCTAACTCCTTCTTAAGGGCTTCTTTCTTACTTGGAGACATCCTATAAAGAGGAGACGCGATAGGCTCTTGATTATCACTAACCTTAATACGATGAGTTGCAAATTCAGTCGCGAGACCAGTCTGCGCGAATTGGTCTGATCTGCTCAGGATGAATGCATTAAGCACATCCTTCTGCTCTGAAGTAAGCTTGGATGCCTCATCGCCTCTCAGGCTGACGTCAGCGGTGTCTAGGTTCATAATCTCAGAACTATCGGAAGGTAAGCTGTACTCACGCACGAAGCTATGATGCTCTTCAGGGTTATCGACGAAGCACCAAGTTCCCTGCGGTATGTCTAGAGTGACACCTGCGCTGATAATGAAGTCACGGCCCAACAAAGTCTTCGTGCTGGCGCCGGGAAGAACTAAAAAATTTGTAGGTACTACTCGCTCCTGTAATATTACATCAACATTTGCAGAGAGTATATTACGAACTTGATTCGAGCCGTCAGCTAAAGTAAAGCTACGTTCCATCTCTGAAAACTCGACTCCCTGATCGAGAAAAATGTTGTAAAGCGCAGGGCTCGCTATACAGTGCGTAGCCCCGGTATCCAGTATTGCAACTCCTACTTTATCCATAACGGAGATCCCTACCATAGGTAACTCCGAACCATTAGTTATAACCGCACTATTAAAGTCTACATGTTTTGACG
The DNA here is from genome assembly GCA_947623365.1 of Achlya flavicornis. Taxonomy (NCBI): domain Eukaryota; kingdom Metazoa; phylum Arthropoda; class Insecta; order Lepidoptera; family Drepanidae; genus Achlya; species Achlya flavicornis. The sequence goes on along the minus strand of OX392477.1, from coordinate 14,769,393 downwards.
GAGTGGGGGAGGCGTCTTTCTTCGGTCTACACGATTCGCATTTCGAACGCACGACCCCCGGTTGGCCACAACCATAACACCTAAGACTGTTATTGAAAGTAGAAGTAGAAGGCTTACTGTCCGAATTTAGGCGGTTACGACGTTCTTTTACATGATATGATTAATTATGACGATTATCGTAATTACTGGTGTCAACTTTACCTACATCACCTTTTTTATGATTTTCGCGATTACGACATTCTTCGATCGAGTGGCCAAACATTTTACAATACGTACATCGCGGTCTAATACGCTTATATTGCGATAATTTGCTATCGATTGGAGTCGCATCGTTCGAATTAGGTAAAGGTAATGAGTCTCGACTTACCAATATGGGTTCCTTACGGTCATTGAACTCTGCTCTCGATTCCTCCACATTCCTAGCCTTTTCTAAGAATACATCGAGATTTGTAACAGAATCACGCGGCATATGTTTACGTATTTTCCTATCTAAAAGTGCGTATATAATGTCGATCTTCATCTCCTCCGGTACGTCGTAAGGCAGTTTGCACAAAAGCGCGCGTAGTCTAGACACGAAGGTATCGACGCGCTCGGTTCCTTGCTCGTTCGAGAAGATATCACGAAGTATTCTGTACGCGGGCCGGGGTGCTCCGAATCGGCCTCGCAATCTTTGTAATGCCTCTTGCCAAGTAGTGACTGCAGATCGTACTCCTTTCCACCACACGGCGGCTTCGCCGGTTAACAACATCGGTAATCCTCGAAGTGCGTGGTCGTCGCTTATATTCGAGCATTCCTTAAAAATCTCGATCGAATCTATGAAGGCTTCGAGCACTTCGTCACTGTGTGTCGCACCACCGCTTGCGCCGTCAAAGCGCGCCGTGCACTTTGCGAAGTTGCCGGAGTGCAGGCGGGGCGTGTCGTCAGGCGTCGCTGATGATGTAGCGGCGACGTCCGGTGATGATAAACGTGTGCAGGTGAGGAAGCTCTCGAACATTTGCCGGTTGGTTTCTGCCTGGCTCCTGGATACTGCCGCGATGATTGCCGTCATTTGAATATCGGTCATCAACACGGTACTGGATCCGGTGGTATTCGCGTTGCCCTCTTCCATGACTATTTCCCGTTCACTGTTAGAATCGTCGTTGTCGTTATCTTCTTTCTTCTTACGCGTCGCTCTCGGCATTTTTGGTAGCCGGCGACGGACACAGAAAGGTTAGGTTTTGAACGAAATGAACGTTTATTGTAAGTAGGTATTTCACTGTCTATGAACTTTTTCCGTAACTTCGGGCCACTAGTTGGGCTGCCACTATAAAACTCAAAGTTTCAAAACAATTTATTATAATTCACAGACTTCCTTTAGCAATTAATATTACACAGCTTCTTGATTGATCGAACGCGACTGATCACGCGACCGCCTACAAACATGGAGGACGCCGAGCGCAGTGACTTTGTTTTGACGTTTCGCGGCGATGTGTCCTTGTATACGCGCGCGCGTTATACATATTAAAAAGATTTGGATATAATCGAGTAGCGACCATTTATTACACACAATTTTTGAAACTATCAAAGATGAGACACGCCTTTATAAAATTAATAAAAAATCATCACAATAATTACAATGAAAAATAGACCAAAATCAAAATCAAAAAGTCATTTATTCAGACTAAATTAATATCAACTCCATACAATCCTTATTAAGCTTATATTTTTCCCCCACATAAATTAATACCCGTTCAATGAACAACTGATCATTCATCAATACATTTCTTCCTAGACATATAGAACCGGTTCTCCATACAACTGCTTAGACATTAGACACTGGACACATTGACAAACGACGACAAATGATGGACAAAGCAGGTGCATCATGCAATCTTGATGGCTTACCGATGGTTATCGAATCACTGGATGCGATCAGGCCGATCCCACATGAATTAGAATTTTAATGGATGTTTGTTTAAGCATTTGTTGAAGACATTACAAATGTTGGACATGTTAGGTATGAACGGGTAACAGTTGTTTTAATATACATTTTGTAATTGTGAGGTACGTGATATTTAAAAGGATAAAATAAAAACAACTTTATACCATTCCCAAATTCCCACTTCGTGTTACCAGACACTTTTTTATGAACGAGATGTCAAATAAAAACCACAATTACGTGACCGCTCAAAGAAATTCCGCCAAATCATAAAACACTCGTGAACTAGTTCGCATCTTCTCCGAGAAATACGCGCGAGTGACTCATGTGCGCATGAGTTGTGAACAGGTGACATGAGGAAAACTGAGATTTACATAATAATAAATGAACGTTTGTTTGAACTATGAGTAATTTTGTGCTTTCTCGGTGTCTTTATATACGTGAATGAAAGAATTTGTTGAAATCATTTCATCATCCTTTCTTTTATGATAATAGAAGAAGAATACTAAACGATATTAGCCGTAGATGACTTCACGCGAATGAGTTAAGTGAGTCTCGAGGCCTTGAACCAAGTAAAGTTTTAACCAACAGTCCATAAGGAACGCTAAAAAATAATTATGCTACAAACTGATATAAGGTGGAAGCGTTTTAAACTAAAGAATCCTCCGATGAAATCTTTACAAAGTAAACCCTTCAAGTTAAAACCATAAAAGGCTCCGCACAAACTAAGCCTAGCCCATTGCATTGATCTAGATATAAATCATATTCCTAGATATAATGAAATGCTGAATGGCTCATTAGTGAGAAGTGGTCTCACGTACTGCTATTATATTATGTTAGCAACTAAATGAGAACGTGAAAGTATGCGTCGATTGCAATTCATTTTATAGGAATGATTTATTTTAAAGGAGCACAAATTGGTCGTAATGTAAAGCATTGAAGACTTGTAAACCCTTTTAGATTTGAAAGAAGTTGTTCTATAGTTGCAGTTGAATGATTTCTATCGTAAAATATTAATAGAGAATTTACTGTAATGACAAAACAAGTCAAATTCTAAATGAGGAAAATATTGAAATTGTTGAAATGTGAAGATTATCCAGGATGCCAAAAACTTATTAGAAAACGTTTTTTGAGTTAGACATCATCCGATCGGTCAACTAATTCACACAAAAAAGAATCATGGCGAGCTCCATACATTGATTTGTACAAAAACTAACAACATTTTAGAGGGTTTTGAATCACTTCCAATGTTGAGATTACATTACCAGCAACATGTTAATATACATAAATATTTTATAAACCTCGCAAAATATGACAACAAAATAACGGTTTTGGTCGCGAATAGTCGCGATTCGCCGGCTTGCCATACAAATTCGCATTTTTATCCCGGGGTTCTAAAAGTATTTTAAGTGGCTCAAGTTATTCCTTAGGCACCAAGGATCAAATATAACGTCTCTAAAAATCTTTATTTTTTTGTACAAATCTCGCTATGATTCTTTTATCAAGACATTTGACTCCAATAAACATTAAAACCTCCCATCGAGACACCAAATAAACCCGTCAATTCCATAAAACAATTATCCCCGCGACTAATTGCAACATTTTGCATGCGATTAAATGTTAAGTCGGCGATTTATTCGCAGCCTTATCTTTACTACCCTGCAAACACGCGATTCTGTAACGCCCTTTATTTATTCCTTTACTGTGCAATAAAATGTTTTCGATTTCGTTTATAAGCTTATTAGCTTAATTTTATCGACTCTTTATATTTTATTCGGTTCGCCTCGCACTTCACCAATCTTATCATCATTATGTCTTCCAGATATTACACTTCATAAAACATGAGCTTATTTTGACTGTTGGAAACCGAAACCGAATATTGCCATTTCGAGACGAGTCTGGCTCTTTGGCCTTTATCAATGAATTTTTGAGACATTTTGAAGAATGACGATGAAGGACCTTAAAAAAAACTTGGAATTAATACTGGAGAAAATTGAATGAGGAGACACCGCAAATACCAACATACCGATGATAAGCAAGCTTGCAATATTAACTATCAAAATACCTATAAAACTTGGACATGAGCTTTAAAATATGATGATCACCGTACAAAATCCTCAAATTCATAGCAACCAGCCACAAAGTATGATCCAAACAGCCCATAACTTCAAGACGTATCTTCATTGGCGTGAACGTAATCGCCTTATCAGAATCCTGCAAAATGTGAGTGCATGCCCTAACTTCAAACTACTATTAGCATATCACTTGTATTTTATTTTACATTGATGACTTCATAAAGCCTAGCGAAAACAGAACTAAACCCAACAGTCTATGTATTTTGTACGTAGAATTTCAATCGACGTTCGAAATTATCTTAGTGCTTTCGTAGTACTTTCAACAAAGCACCAGTTTAATATATTAGAATATCAGAACAAAGTAATAGATTACGATCTCGTTGCAATTGTGCAAGAAGTTCTACACTTTATTAAAGGTAAATAAAGTGTATATTTGAGTGAAGTTTTGGATGAGTGTTACTATGCGGCGGTTTGTATGAATCTGTAACATTTTATACGTGATTTTAAATAGTGATGGTATGGTAAGATATAAATTTATCGATACTAACTTCAAACATTATCTTAAAAAAACTACTAATTTATGATTCTTTTGATAACTGTAAAGGAGTTGGGCTATAAAATATATTTAATAATGTGTATTGAAGTTTTTTCATGACAATGTTGTATGCAATCTATTATCTACTTCGAATAAAGTATCGTTCAAATGTTTTTTTTTTAGCATAGCAATAATAATTTGTGATCGATAACTTAAATCGATACTTAGTCCCTGGCTGCCCTACAGATGCTTAAACCATGATAAACTGTAATCTGTAATATTTCTACCGGATCACAAATCCGATTTAAAATGAATTGATTTATACAAAGCTCTTGTTGTAAAATTGCTGTTTTGGTACAATTTTATTACCGAGACATTCAAACTTTTTTTTAATACAACTAAGTCGGTAAACAAGCATACGGCCCGCCTCGCTCACGCGTTACCGACGTTTCCCCCCTCTCCTATGAGCTCTGGCGACCTTACTCACGCGCAGGAACACAACTTTACACAACATAAAGTATTCTGTAAGGTACTTCCCCAGTCGAGCTGCTCTTTGAGCGAATAATAAAGCATTGAAGACCGAAAAAGACATGATGTGTGTAAAATATGATATGGGTAAGAAAGTAGTCAATGCTGATATTATTATGATAGATGGGCCGAAATGGAAGAAGCGTATAAATTGCGCTGACCATCAAATACATAGGAACAAGTTAGGTTGATGAATATCTATTGGTGCGTCCATGCTTGGTGAACCGAGCACGAGCCGAGCCTCGAACGAGCACACTGCGAGCACGATTCGCGTAGCTTGGACGCTTGCGAGCCGCGAACGAGCGCGATTGTCAGATTTTTCACGAACAAAGGGATTCGCATCGTGCTCGTTGTAGGCTCGTTCGTGGCTCGGCTCGTGCTCGATTCGCGTAGCATGGACGCACCATATGACAACAAAAATATCGTCTATTTTTAAATAAACTGGTGACTAAAGGAGTAGAAGAGTATACAACAAACACTACGCACTAATGAATACCTATTTTATCAGAAAACATTCCCAATAGTAATCCGTATTTACCAATTATTTGTGCGGTACACGCCGATAAGTTTGCGCCGTAGCTTTAAGTGCGCCCGCGCATCGAACGTCGTAAATATGATCGGGATCTCCTGCATTATGTTAAAGTCGAGGCGCGGCCCGAAACGAGATCACACGCTCTTATGGACTCATTCACAAGGATTGCAATATATTTTGGATATGTAAGCAGTTTCTTTTTATTATGCTATTTTGTTAAGTTCAATTTGAATGATGTTATTTGAACTGTAAAAAATGGTGCAATCATGCTCATAGGGGAGGGGGGAAAGGTCGGTAACGCGTGAGCGATGCTTCGTGTGTTGCAAGCGTCCATATGGCTACGGTAACCGCTTACCATCAGGTGGGCCGTATTCTTGTTTACCGACTAAGTTGTATAAAAAAAAATGAATAAAAAAAGTCTATCTTACCAAAAACATTTTCATATAAAATGTTGCCAAGACGAGATATGGAGTTATCAGATCTCATGTAGAGCCAAGCGTATAACTCTACACGCCCTCACTCTACAAGCCCTAACTTCACAAACTCTACACCTTAGTTAAAATATGTGGCTTGGCCGTTTCCGCACTACGTAAAATTTTAGTATGGTTACTAGTCATCTTAAATTATATTAATTTCGTTTTGCATTTTTATATCAAATCCCACTTTTATCGTTGACATAAAAACAAGAAACTAACTGAGAAGATGTGTATATTTTTTTTCTACGATTAATTCGCATCAACTATCCAGAATTTGAGAGATCCACACTTCGATACACTTACAAAACTGGGTCCAATATTTTAGAACAACACAGCGAAGAGAAAAAAGTGCTTACTTTATTACTGAATGAACAAATAAATTGAGTTAAGGCGAACCGTAAGAGATTATAGTGTATCTCATTTAAATTGGGCAAAAAAATGTATCCTGAATGTACAAAATGAACAATCGACTGTTTTAAATCATTACATTTCTGTTCTGTTACAAAAAAGTTGTTATTTAAAAAGAAAACTGGACGTTTGACCTTTAGGTATGATTTATACGAGTCGCGCGACATTGGCTGACTAATAAATAATACTTTGTTCATTTTATTTAGGGCTACTTAACATCTGGTCGTCTGATTTTTAAAGATCGATCGATTCGACCTTCTGCGTTTTATTATTCTTTTGACAATGAGTTGAGTAAAGATAAAATTCACAATATATTGTCAAATATCATAAATTTATTTACAAATAAATTAAATAAATATCCTGGGACATTCCTCACACACGGTCATCTGATCCCAAACTAAGCAGAGCTTGTACTATGGAAACCAGATAAGATATAATACATATACTACTTTTTTGTTTATAAATACACACTTAATATACATAATTACACCGACTCAGGACATACAGACATGTTCATGCACACAAATGCATGTCCTGTGTGGGAATCGAACCCACGACCTGCGGCGCGATAGGTGGAATCTTAACCTGAGTCTTAACCAACCGCGCCAGCTGGCCCGTCAAACACACAATTTCCATACATAATGTGCTATTGTGTGTTATTTGAAGATCTTCCTACTTTCTTCTCTACTCAATCCGATCAGGAAACGAAACCGCGCAGTCAACACATTTCTTTTAAATAAAACGTAACAACCAAATACCTTATACGTATTATACATATATCAGAGCAAGTATTCGGTAAAAGAGAGACAATAAATTATCACACAATGTGCCGCGTAAAAAGGAGAGCGGCAAAGGGCGTGCCGACTTTACTTACCGAGATACAAATAATGTTCCGGAATAGTGATGGAGTGGTACAGTATCTTTAGTCGATTATTGTAATAAAAAAAATATGGAGGTAACTAAAGATAACCTTAAAAGGAACACCAATACATTTGCCGAAATACAATGCTAGGCGTATGCTTGCAAAAGCATTTTCGTTAAATCATTATCCAATATGTTAGATATTTTTTCATATTGTTTGGATCATATTATGGTTGAAGGATTTATTTATGTGGCAACACTGGTTATAACGCAAATAGCTAAGCCAATAAAAGTGTGGGTACTTGTGAGAGTTAGTTTATCACAAGCTCTCAAGCTATACACACCTGAGTGCAATCATTGTCTTACCCGGTTCTGTAACTTATTATAATTTAAGACTAAGATTATGAAGTGAAGTGATTATCTAATTGATTGTAATATTATAACAGTAAATCTATCGGGGCCCATGAGGAGTTTGTTGCGTCGCCTCTTCTCCTCATACGGTACTTTTCCGAAGCGATAGTATTACGTTGTTTCATTACCCGCACTACGCCCACCGAATCCTGATACCGCATCATCATGGTCTTCGTATTGCTTGGCAGTCGCTGACGTTAAATATGAACATAAATATTGACGATAGGACTTGGTATGATGATGGTTTGAATACTCCTTATGCTATTTAGGCAGTAAAAATTGATAATTGATACTGCTTTTGTCAGTAAAAATTGAGCCAATTGAATTAACCGTTAACTTAACGGAAAAGTTCAGTTTTATTATTACTTAAAAAAAGTTAAATTTACTGTAAAATATTCTACTCTATTATTATTACTTAAAAAAATCGTTCACCGAAAGAAATCCGCCTGTGCTTAAACATTTCAAATTCACGTGTTTTATTCAGTAATTTTGTGTGTGCCAAACCACCACTTTCGGCCAAATCATCACGTAACACAGAGTTCACACACTAGCCTCTTAAGTAAAAAAAAAGATTAAAAAACCATCTATACCAAAAATTTGATTGTTTCGATTGAAAAAAAAACTACAATCGATATAACGCTCCGCACATCACTTGCCTTACATATTTAAAGTTATTATTTTTTATTCGTACAAAGATACATATATCATGGACAAATTGACGCTTTCATGTTTGTAACGAGGCTATGCAATGCCGTACGAGTAAGCTTTGTCATGGAAATACGAGGGATCCGTATAATTCTGTAGTTTGTTTGAAATGTTTTGAACAAGAAGACTTGGGTAAAGACATCAAGACTACAACCTTACCGTAGTACAACACGCCCCCTCATTTTTATTACAAGGTTTGATTTAACTTGCAATGTATGTATGTTCTCGTCAATCTTGCCGGGCCAGTTGGCGCAGTTGGTTAAGACTCTGGTAAAGATTCCACCAATTGCGCCGCAGGTCGTGGGTTCGATCCCCACACAGGACATGCATTTGTGTGCATGAACATGTCTGTATGTCCTGAGTCTGGGTGTAATTAGTAGTAGTATATGTATTATATCAGTTATCTGGTTTCCATAGTACAAGCTCTGCTTAGTTTGGGATCAGATGACCGTGTGTGAGGATTGTCCCAGGATATTTATTTATTTATTTATTTAATCTTGCTAGTCGAATTTCACCCACTTCCAGTGGTCGGATTGACTTGATATCCCGTATACATTAGTTATTGCATGACAATGCAAGTAAAATCAACAAAAAGTACAGTCACCAAATCAATCTTGTATTAAAAAAGAAATGTTTAACAAAAACATCTTTAAACCGCTAACCCCTTATTAAATTAAGGTCTAAGTCAGTTTTGTAACACCCAGGTATTAAGATGGCTCCAGCCCTTTTTGTTTATATGACATTAGAAAGTGACGGATATATTTAAAACTTGGAGTGATATAGATTTATATTATGAATACACTAGTTTCAAGAAAAAAAAAAATTTTAATAAATTATTAAAAAAGTTTTTTTTATTATAGAGCTTGATTTTCTATTTAATATTTTTTTGATGATATGATGGAAACTAGTTTTTTTATAGTTGAATTAATGGGAAGTCCAAAAAAACTTTATAAAAAAATAACCCCAATAACTCATTCATTTTACAGGTCACTTATGAATATTTTACACAGATATAAAGACGTGTTATTGAGTATATTATTTACAGCACTACTCGGGTGCTAATTTGTTATAATTGCACAGCAGTCGCTTACAAATCAGAATCAAATTGTGACCGCGAAAATTAGGAAATATGGAAAATATATTAACACTTTAAGACTATATCTTGGATTATATAAATAGTATAGTGTAAACATTATAATTATGTTTTTTTACAGAAGTACAAACCACAAAGTAATAAAAAAAAATAAGAATAAGAAAAATGCCTTTTGTCGGGAACTTGCAGAGAGACGTTTCGTTTTCATTTTTATTTTCATAAATTCGTGTATTTTGATTTTTATTGCATATTATCGGTGGTATTGTATCCAATAAAGATCAAAAGGTACATGTACATCAGTGAAGTGAAATGAAATGAATTATGTGTAGCGTGACTTTTCAAGTTGACTCAAGAAGTCCGTGAAAAGTTTTAGTACAATGACCACCATTGTACTAAAACATGACTTTTATGGACGGTGACTGACTGAGGACTATGTGAAAGTGATTTATTGTGACTAGAACTTATAATATAACTGGAAATTAGCAAAATACACAAGCAGTGTGACGCCATTGAAGAAGAAAAAAATAATTAAGAAAAATATTCTTGATTCTGGATAACTTTTTTTAGAAACAAACTGTTATTTGGTCAAGTTCACATAGTATGCTCTTGTAGTTGATACCCAATAAAATATATCTTGATTTAAAAAAACGGTTCACGGAAATACTTTTTAAATCCTATCGAATAGTCGGATTACCAGGAAGCGTCGTGAGTAACGACCGCTACATCGCGGTTACATCTTAATTTAAATAAAGCCTGTGTGCACTCCATGAATCAGTGTTGCAATATGAGAAATGTGAGCAATTTCTGGTGCACCAAATATAGGTAATATTATTAGTATTATTTTTCCACAATTTTTTACTAACATCTTTGATGTAAATTTAGGAAAATCCTAGATCCGAGTTCCGCGGTATGTATGTACACACACACACAGCGAGCGAGCAGTCTAGAGTCTAAAAGAGCAGAGACATAAGAGCAGAGATGTCTAGAGCAGTCTAAAGGTAAATAGGCAAATTTGTATGGAGCTGTGACAAGCTTTGGCGGCTAGCAATAATTTCTGTTTTCCATTAGGCAATAAAATATTAACAAAAATATGAATGCTTATTACTGTTGTGTATTTAGAAAAAAAAATATAGAGTATTGAAGATTTAAGATATGATTGGAGATATTATGAAATTCCAAGGTTTTTTCAATATTATTAGTAACCAAAAGGTGTAATTATATATGTACATACAGCAAGCAAAGTTTGTTTACATTTTTTATCTCGTCTCACTGGCCTTACTTTAGTTTCATTAGTGGTCCAGAATGCCCATTGTCCTTTCTGCCTTGCCTTGTCACTCAGACAGTGACAGTTCCGACGTGTCACCTCAACTGCTAGCTTTAGAGAATGGAACTCCGACAAAACTCGCGTTCTCTTGAACGCCCGCGCCGAGTTCTCTGTGTGCAATGATCAAAGGCGCCGCATAGATTACAGTGAATGCGGAACTCAGAACTCTGAACTCGGGTCAAATGGGCAGATACTCCACCAAGCGTGCCCACTGCGCATCGGTGGAGGTAGGCTAGCGGTCAACCTACTGTTGGAGTTTTCAAGCCGCCTAGAAGGCATCCAACTAGCTTGACGACTATCACATTTCAGTGATAACCGGGACCAACGGCTTTACGTGCGTTTCGAAGCACGGAAACGCATCCAGGTCCGACCACGACGGTAGTAAGCTTGCCGATCGATTAAGAACGGCTTATCATGCTACACCACGAGCGCTTCTCTGGGTTATTAATATTAATCCAATTATTATAAACGGCGCCTTAGTACGCTATAATATGGTACGAACGAATCTATTCCAGATTTTCGGATCGGATTTGATTCCGTGCTCAGTGATTTTTACGGTACTTTGAGAAGACAACTAAATTAAAGTAAAAATCTAAGATCTGCATGCATTATTGACATACCAAAACCGTCGCATTTTTATTACCCAAAAAAAACACGCAAATATTAAATATTACTTTGTATACCATAATTAATCATACTTATTCCGAAAAAGGGCACGATATTCGCAACCGTCGGCCACCAATCATCTAAAGAGCCGTGTAAACGGTAAAAAATTGGTCCAGGCAATAAAATGTTAAACTCTTGATCTGGTTTAAACACTTCCCTGAAACGATTGGGGGTTCAATATGACCGACATTAACTGCAGTTAATATTTTCGGTGTAATTTTCCATTGGAATCAATTTTTGCGTAAGTAGACACGGTGCGGTATTTAATTTATGTATGAGAAATTATGGGACGTGTTCTGTATGAAATAGAGGTAATTTTGTCATACTCGTGTAAAAATGTATATGAGTGATATTTATTGTGAATTACTGTACTTTGAAGTATTCATAATTTTGAGTTATCAAGCTATTATCGGTGCTAGGTTAAAACGTGATTCGGTTCATTGATTTACTTATTTGATCCATGTTTGACCCCATAAGATCTGTAAAAAAGAGGCCTACAACTTAACTATCTACGCAACGATTCAGCTGGACGATCCTATTGCGGAACAAGGATTTGGGATCAGCTTCTAATTACGGCTTCTCCGCATAATACGGGGGTGCATTTAAAGGTCGGTTAGGTATTCGGTTTGGTATTGGCAGAAGCGCTCGTGGTGTAGCATGATTTGCCGTTCCTAATCGATCGGCAAAGTTGAGCTACGTCTGTCGTGGTCGGTACCTGGATGGGTGACCGCCTAGTGGTATTTCAAATCGAGCGTTTTTGTGCTTCGGAAGGCACGTAAAGCCGTTGGTCCCGGTTATCACTTAATTGTGATAGTCGTTAAGCTAGTTGGAGGCCTTCTAGGCAGCTTGAAAAATTCCAACAGTAGGGAACACTAGCCTACCTCCACCGATCCGCAGTGGGCACGCGTGGTGGAGTATCTGCCCATTCCCTTTCACCCTCATTTGTGAAAGGAGGCCTGTGCTCAGAGGTGGGACATTATAGGCCGATGATGATGATAGAACATATTCTGGATTAACACATACATAGGATAATTTGAATTCCAAGAAAACATTAGACCCTTCGGGTACGTGGGAAAACCACGAGATGGAAACTATTTTTTATATAAAGATTCTACATTATGATTATACATAAAGCAAAGTAAGCTAATTATTTTGACTTATGAATAAAGTGTTGTTCATTCCTATTACAATTAACTTATACGTCGCCGTCGCCGCGTCGGGGACGTTATGGTGCGTCCATGCCTTGCGAACCGAGCACGAACGAGCACACTGCAAGCACGATTCGCGTAGCGTTGACGGGCTCGTGAGCCCGTCCACGTGAGGGATTCGCATCGTGCTCGTTGTAGGCTCGTGCTCGATTCGCGTAGCATGGACGCACCATTATTATTTTCTTATTTGTATTGCCCAAATGCTACGTGCAGGTTCCGAGCGGCCTTCTGAAAGCGTAATTATGACGCGGGGAGTTCGGTGCGATCGTAAATTCAATTTGCGATGTTCTCCGAAACATTGCTTTTTGAAGCGGAATAAGTACTGCGTAATTATTTATAAGTACACTTAACGAGGTATGTAGGTACGCCTCCGGAATTAATTTTAGGGTTAGTTTTTGGGGACAGTTATAATTACAAAACTTCAAATGCCTTGCTGAGTTTATAAACCGGTGGGGTCAATTTGTTCACCTTTATTTTTGAAAGGAGGTCCGTAGTCAGCTGTGGGATATTATGGGCTGATGAGTCAATTGTAACGTTCGTCATTACCTTCCCAGGGTCTAAACTGCATTTATTGGATTTGAGTTTGAGTGTAGTTATAAAAGTAGGTAAATAAATTAATTTATAGTTTTAGTTTATATTGGTAAAAATATATAATGGTGCCGATTCTGTTGTAAATCGTACTAAACTAATTATAGTCACATCACATCTCTTTCTTACGAACATCATTGAAAAAGGATAGAATATTCATATGCATATTCATTTATTAATTGCAACAAGTACATACACATATATTTTAACAAAGGTTTAAAAGTAGTGAAATACATGCACCCTGTAAGGGTATTACAATTTTAAGTAGGTTTCTACCATTATTGGTATAGGTAGAATTTATTTAAAGCTGTCAAATTAATTTTGCCGTCTTATTTTGCGTGTATTTAGCCGTCACCGCAATAGATGGCGACTAAATTTATATTGAAACATGATGACAAATTTTACAGGACTAAATTTCTTACATCCTTTTCTTGTTCTTTGTTAGAAAGAGACCTTAGTGAGATTAGTTAGTTATTTATTAGTTAATTAGTTTAGTTGTAAACAACAGAATCAGGGCCAATGTGAACTACCTATCGAACAAATCAAATTCTAATTCTAAAACCTTTGTATCAAATATTTAATATTTCTTGTATATTGACTGTTTGTTGCCAAAATAAATAGAAAAAAAATAAAAAATAAAATAAAAAACAAAATAGCATTTTAATACCTCAAACCTAAAACCCCATTCAAATCCATACAATTTTGGCAATTTTTTCAATTCAGTGGAAAAATATTTTCGAGGATCATTCATTTGTTTCTAAATTATTCTCAGCCATTTTAAAGTCTTATATCTAGCTCTAAAAATATCCACAACATAATAAAAAAATGCAAAGTATAAAACGAGCTAACAACTTAACTAGTGCAACTGCAACTAAAGTGTATAATGAAGTCGTAAACGAACACCGGTAGCCGCCAGGGGGCGCTACATTAATCACAGATTACCGACTCGGGTTTAGATGCACTATCTCATTGTCCTGGACTCCCAGTAGACGTCAAAGAGTATATTAGTTTATTTAATTTGAAAACAGGTAGTATTTTTACCTATTTATTGTTAGCCTCATGGAGGTAGGTGAAAAAGAATTGTTGAATTGAAAGATTCGATATCAATTTAATTATCAGTTAATAGAACTGGCCTGTTATAAATTATTCGTAAAATAGTTCCTACATTCGTTTATTGTAAATCAGCATTCATTAGCAAAGACTTTTATTAAAAACAATTAATTAGGTCAATTAAAATCAAACTGTTTTTAATCATAGATGATCAAGTTGATTGATTGGATTTTAAACTAATTTATTCTCAAAAACTTCAATGAAACTTTCAAAATGGAATCGATTAGGTTTTGTTGTTAATGAACAAGTCAAAATGAACAATTAACAACGGGTTCTTGTGATTCGTTTCGATACATTATAAAAGATTGAATAGTCAATATTGTAGTACAGTAAAACTAGTAGCGTTTGCCTCGGGCGCACTAATCATTCTTTATTACAACCTAATTGTTTATAGCTGGCTTCTGTCTATATTACACGATATACAACGAGCTCACTTTTTTTTTTTTATACTACTTAGGTGGCAAACAAGCATACGGCCCGCCTGATGGTAAGCGGTTACCGTAGCCTATGGACGCTTGCAACACCAGGGGTATCACGCGCGCGTTGCCGACCCTGCAGAAATCTCTTCACACCCCTTTTGAAGAACCCCATGCTGTACTCCATTGGGAAAACCACGGCGGGGAGCTCATTCCACAGTCTGAGCGTCCGCGGAAGGAAGCTCCTTTGAGCCCGCACAGTACAAAACAATTCAGGTTTCAATATGTGAGGATGGACTCCCCGTCGATGGCGAGAGTTGCGATGGTAGAAAGTAGCCGTGGGCATCATCTTAAACAATTCACTGTCGTACTTTCGGTGTGTTCATCTTATTATTATAATCATTTAAGTTTATATGAAAAGTTATGTAAGTATCTATCTATCATTCTCAAGAATATTATCATACTTTCTTGGCCGATTTAAATATAAATAGCTAGCACAGGCATACGAAAAAGTATTTGTTGTAGAATCAAAATAAATGTTGGAAACTGATTAAGAATAATTTTGCAAACAGTAGGTAGTTATTGCGTTGATAGAGAAATATTTATATTAGTTATGTTTTTATGCTAGTGTGTAAAAAGAGATGAATTAAACCTGACTAATTTGCAACATCACTTCGATCAATCTTTATAAAGTGTCGCGTCTGCAAAAAACTCGCCATATTTTATATTCTAGAAGAATTATTACGCTAAATAATATATGAGGCGATTAATCTTGACCGAATAAGTGGCGCGTATACAATATTTTACCCCGGCATTGTCCTGTTAATACATTACTTCCGGCCACAATTCCACCCGTATTTGTCGAGCCATGGACCACTTTATCTTTGCCCGGGATGAGATATTACTGTTCTTATCTGTTTGTGCTAAGTATTTGGATTTTACTGTGGGAAATCATATTTACATCGCTAGGTGGACCGAATACCTGATATTGTGGCAAGTTCCAAGTCTGGGTGTAATTATCTATTTAAGTAAATATTAAAAAAACAAATATGATACCGCGTGTAAAACAAAACGACAGAGCGAAACAATACTTTCAGAAAATATTGGGTATTGATTTGAAGGAACATATTGATCGGAGATTGCTCTGTAGTATTGAAGATCGCAGATTCCGACAATCACCGAAAAATCATAACACGGTGGTAGGGTAGGTACTTTATTGTAAACACCTGGCTGGTCAAAAAAAATTCAAAATCATTTATTCAAAATATACCTTCGCAGGCACTTATGAAAAGTCTGACTCTAATACTCTAATACCAGTTCGGTTCGGTAAGGTTGCGTTTGAGAAGAGCCGGCAATAAACTCAGTAATTACTCTTTTCAAAACAAGTTTAGATCCATACATAATATTTACATTCTAATCGCACTGACAACAATTGTGTGCCGCGGCGCGGCGGCAAAACTGCAAAATAGATTGACTCGATATTTAAAGTAAGGTAAAGATCGAAATCGAAAACTACTCAGTTTGTCAATCAATTATTAAAAAAGCATAACCTTTTTTTATACATGATGAAGTCGGTAAACAAGCGTACGACTCGCCTGATGTTAAGCGGTTAACGCAGCCATGTAGACGCATGCAACACACGGGCATCATTCACGCGTTAATGACCCTTCCTCCTCCCTTACTCACGCGCAGGAACACAAGATAAAATTTTGGATGCGGTATCTTTAAAGGTGGAGATTCTCGTACTTCCCCAGTCGAGCTGCTCTCCGAGCGAATAAACTCTATGCTCTACCTCTCTTGACCTTGCTGAGTTTCATGCCAGTTCTGACGGACTTCAGAACCAGTGGTAACTTCAGTTGCATTTACCTTCAACAGTAGTAAGTGTCCCATAAACTGACCTCAACAAACAACCTTGACTTATTTTATGGTGCTTGTATGTCATCCTTAAATCTCCATTTAAGTTCAGAAATCACCATTTTTTGTCTACAGTGTTATCTTATCTTATCTTGTGCAGGGGCCGAGAAATAACTCGGACACTTCGACCCATTGGGATCTATTGTGGTCCCTTAGATAACTTACTCCTCCCCAGTCTCGTTGAAAACTCTTTTCATGAGGTTTACAACGAGGCTAGGAGATATGAGCCTGTAGTCGTCTGGTTTTGGTTATCCGATCCCTAGGTGACTCATTCGCTTACCAGCCAGTGCATCGCATGAGCACAGAAGGTGCTCCATGCGTTCCGTCTGCTCCCCACACAACCTGCACATGGGTGTCGCGGTTAGACCCATCTTCATGAGCATGTCGTTGGTTCCAAAGTGCCCAGTAAAGGCTCCAAGCAGGTAGCGGATTTGCCCCCTACTCATATTCCAAATGCATTCCCGGGCATTGAACGTAGAGCCTAGGAATTTCTTGGAGTGTTGTAACACACACAGTGTTACTACGTAGATAAACTAAGTAAGTAACTACTTTCAAATCTCCCAGGCGTCCATTTAAATGTATAGCAGTATCTATTAGTGAATCAACCTAGCGGATACAAAGCCATAATTAAAACAGATCTAATTAATAACCGCAACACTATTATTATATGAGTTCGACGCGCATGTTCTCACCCTAAATGGATAATTGTTATAATTAATCTACATTTTGACAGTTGAAATATCTAGTGATCTATATGAGGTGCAGTTTATACGAAGGATGTATGTGCGAGGGATTAAGTTATACTGCACTATTAATACTTGGCTTGCGGTTAAAATAAGGCATTGATTTAAAGAGGCAGTTGTAAATAGCGGTTTTGGCAAGTTAAAAATTATAAATGGCAAGTTTAATAACTAGTTCAGCAGTTAAAACTAAGCAGTAAAGTAAACAAATATGAGTAATAAAAAATAATGAAATGGATCAGTGAATATATAATTGAGCAGGAAATAATTAAATGGGCGGTAAAAATTATTGAACGAGCGGTTACGTGTGGGCAGTAATTAATCGGAATTTGTCGGTAAAAAATCTCATTCTAAGCAATTCTATAAACTATAAACAATGAGGTGGTAAAGTGGTTTTCGAGATACAGCGGTGTGACGGACGGACAGACAGACGGACTAAGTCGCACCATAAGGGTTCCTTTTTACAGTTTTGGTACGGAACCCTAAAACAGTACCTAAATAGTAATGAAAAATTAAATTACTTTTGCTTTGACTGAAGGAATTAAATAAAACAAATTGTATAATAATAATAGGAACTTTTATTCGTAATTCGAAACATACTTAAGTAATTAAAATTACATAGAATTTGCTTAGTAGCAGCTAAAATAAACTTATTGTATAATAAGAGCAGGTTTGGCTGTCACCGC
Source organism: Achlya flavicornis (assembly GCA_947623365.1). Classification (NCBI taxonomy): domain Eukaryota; kingdom Metazoa; phylum Arthropoda; class Insecta; order Lepidoptera; family Drepanidae; genus Achlya; species Achlya flavicornis. Next base: position 14,751,199 of record OX392477.1, on the reverse strand, counting down.
TCGCTATAATCTGACGAACTATTTATCGAACCGCTCATTCCATCATTTTTACCACTCATTCAGTTATTGGACTAATCAATTATTTTTAGAATTGACATTGTATGATAAAATAACCGACTAATTGACTTTTTATTACTGTCCATGTTTTACTGTCGCAATAATTAATCAACCGCCATTAAATTAAATAACTGCTCAATATGTTTTTCAACTGATCATAATAACATCTCGAATATTTAAATAACAGCTCAAAAAATTAGTTCCCTTAAAATAATAACAATGACATCAATTAATTGTTATCATAGGACGCGCGGCCCTCGCGAGAACCGACGGGTTAAACGAGCAATATGTGTATATGTTTTGAGATCTCTAAAACGTATGTAACGATTTCGCAGAAATTTGTTAATAAGATGGTTTGTGGGGGTGTTCTCATCTCTGGAAAAACGCGTTTTTTCATCCATTAAGTTGTCATCGGTATTAAAAGTATAAATTTCTTAGGATACTGTATAATCCTTTGTTAAAGATTTTTTTATACCCGGATCATTTCGTCGGAGATAACCTTGTATACATCCAAAACAAACATAACATTTTTGTAAAGAAAAAGAGTAGATATGGTAGATTTTATAAAGATGGATTGAATACAGAAAAACATTCTCGTTTCATAACGAAAGGGATTAATGTCATAAATTCTAAAAACACATTATATATGTAATATAAATACAGATAAATTAAACCGCTTTTCTTTGTTCTTTAAAGCCAAATCAGCCTGATGGAAAAATACTAGCAATATCCTACGTCAGTGTTATTGCTTGTTATATCTTGCTGGTATAACGTGTTTGATAATTACGTGTTTCAGGAAAAAAAATACTTTTACTCTCAGTCTATCGCGTGGTAAAAATAGTTGCCAAATTTCTAATTCGATATGGAAAACAATCTTCACCTCTTCTCCCTTGCTCTATCCCACTTTAGGTAGGGTCAGCTCACCTAATCTTCTGGCGCCAGGACAACCCGTCCTGGGTTTTCGGGTCGGGCAATTCTTCTTCCAATAGGAGTTTCGTCATGCTAGTCCACCACGTAGCCGGAGGTCGTCCTCTACCTCTCCTATGTTCAGGTAATTGCAGTGCTTTATTTACGACATGTTCCTCGTCTCTTCGCATCACGTGACCATACCATCTTAGACGGCTCTCGGTTAGTTTCTCTGATATAGGGGCGATTTTGAAACTACCGCGGATATGCTCATTTCGTACCCTGTCCAGTCTCGTCACACCTCCAGACCACCTCAGCATCTTCATCTCTGCAGTGTGAAGCTTTTGTACATTTGTCTTTTTCACTGGCCAACATTCCGCTCCAAAACAATCTTCACCGACCGTTCAAAAACCTTTTCATGATTACGAATAATTTTCGAGCATCAATTTAGATAGATGGATAGATATCTCTTTATTTTACACCAAAAAACAAAAATGAGAACAAAAGTACTTTAATTTAATTACTGTACAATGGGCGAAGTATCGCTAAGAAGCGATATTAAGAATCAATTTATTTTCACATACACATGAATTGAGCTTATAAATTGTAACTGTATTAAGAATATTAATACAAAACGTATAGATAAACAATACTCCATATTCTGGGGCGGTGCAAACGAAATAAATCACAATGTATGCGCGTAGGTGGCCTGCGCAGGCGCAACGTGCAATTACCAATTAACCTCGCCTCATATCCATGTTCGAAATTCAAATTCATTCGGACAGAGCACGCCGTACGAATCGCTCGTCTAAAAAGGCGCCGTGAAATCGGTGTTATTTTTTGTAGGTATAATTAATTCGTTTAATATTCGCATATATATTAAACAGTCATGGTCAAATTGAGATATCAATAAAAACGGAAGAAATGTATTAACCCCTCTCACCTACACTTGAAACCTGCTTCTTCTGGATACCCTGGCCGCTGGTGACAGATTTCTAATTGCTGTAATAAGGAGTAAGGATGTCTAAACTACTAGGTACAATGTTGTTCAGGGCGATGTAGAGAGTTTTTAAGATTATAAATGACATAATTATTTGCACTGCTCACCGGAGATGTGGAGTTTATCCTCACATCCTCGAGCCGCCTCGATCGTCCACACAACGTTTTAGTCAGACGTTCTTAGATTACTGCGGACGATTAGGATGTGGAATGAGCTCCCCATTACGGTTTTCCCTCAGCGCTACGATATGGGGTTCTTCAAAAAAGGCGTAAAAAGAGCTCTACAAGTTCGACAAGACATTGGCAATCCCCCCCCTGGTATTGCAAATGTCCATAGGTGGCGGTGACCACTTACCATCAGGTGGCCCGTCTGGCTGCTTAACAACCTGTTGACATAAAAAAAACTGAAATGATTTATGACATTTTTGGGGTTTATATACTAACGTACAGGTCGGTTAACTAAAGCTGGCACGTTTCAACACATTTACACCGTCTCTCTCGCGCAAAGTCAAGCTTATGAGTATGAAGGAGACAGTTATTGTTTTGCTTTTGCTACTGCTCATAAATATAGAGTGGTCTATTTTTGCATTCGTCCATGACTGATTGCAAATTTATGAGTACTGTGAACGTGCCAGCTTTCGTTAACCGACCTGTATTACTGTCTACTTACCACCATAGTGAGATTTCCATTTAATAATTCCGCCGTTTTTACCAGGGTTATGTTTTTATTTACCCCGGTTCTGTATTGAAAAAATGCTCTCTAAATTAGTTGATGTTACCTAGAGGGACATCAAAACATTAATCTATTCTCAAAACTAAAAATTTGGTACCAATTCCTCTCAAATTGTAACGAAATTCTGTCTTCTGGATGTACTTACCTATCGTTAGGTGCTTAGTGACGGATTTTCAGCAGTTGCAGTCTTTAGGCTAACAACGATTATAACGGAAAAGTAAAAATCTATATTGCTTCTGAACTATGATTATATATTTAATAATAAAACAAAATTTCTAATCCAACGATACTTTTATTAAAAATTTAGTTTTCTTTCAAATTAAAATTTCAATTCTATAACAAAATCATTTACATTAACAATTATTATTTATGAATTTTTCACATTTAGTAGACACTGAAAAATCTATTATCTTTTTTGTTTTAAAAATCTTTTTAAACTTTTATTCATATTACTTGAACAATGATGACAATGATTTGAAATGAAATATAGATTATGATTGATGTTCCTTATGAATTTACATTTGAAATTGTCTGAAGTCATCTAAATTGGTGGGATATGCCTTTTCTTTTGCTAATTAAACAACTATTAAATTTAGCACCATAATACTAGGGGAGTATTAAATAATTAAACATTAAAAATCTTATAAAGTAATTATTAAATGCAAATAATTAGAAAATCTACACGCAATTAACCTTGCATTGTTTTGTCATGAAATAAATAGGTATTATTATCACACTGTTACATTTATATACAATTGTTTATATTTAATACTTAAACATCTATATGATACTCAAATCAAATTTTTGGATTAAAAAAAACAATAAAAATATTTTATTATTTCTCTCATAATTATATTATCAAAGAGTCCATATACATAATATTTATTTACTAGGTAATAGTGAAGATTGTTCTATTAAAATAATTTACTAACAAATATTTTGGCAATATTTTTAAATGTGATCAATGTCTTCTTAGTATATTCGACTCTAATAAATAAACCATAAAAACTAGATTTCTATACACAAAAGTCATAAAACCTACTTCAGGAAAACATTTGTATGAGTTTAATAAACCCTTACAAATGTGTCTTATATTTAATTGCTATGCTTTTTAGGCCTTAATATCACTATAACAATATATTCATACTTTTTAGTGGGCATGAAAATAATACAAAATCTTTTGAAATCATCGTGAGGAAGCCATATCACGGCACTTATAGGTTAGTTCTAGCAGCTGCACCTGAAAACCTTATGTGGTTACCACTTTTGGTAACCATTACTTGCCCTGGTAAGATTGTGAAATAGAAAAACCCATAAAGATAGAATATGAATAGAGCGGCTGTTCTAGAGTATGTGCCGTGACACGGGTATGTGCAACGCCGCCTTGCAACAAACTGCGCGTCCATAGTATGAACGACTAAAAACATATCAATGCAAATTTCAATTTTTTTATCGATACTTTAACCGAGAAAAAAATGAAAAGGAACTCATAGCGACAGGAAATCAACTAGTGTACTATATAATCTACTAGCTACCCGGCGCGACTTCGTTTGCGTGGTGCTACCCTACCCTATGGTGCTACCCTACCCTACCCTACCCTGACAGTAAAATCCCCATTAACAAAATGATCCGCCATTTATTGAATTCATTTTACAAAAAAATGGATAAATGAAGAACCGCTAGACCGATTTTGTGCAAACTTCACATAAACCATCTACTAAATAGTCCGAACAAAGCCTAAACATTTGGTTTGGATAGGTGAGTCCGTTCTTGAGTTATAAAATTACAACGAAAAGTGGCATTGATTTTTATATATATAGATAGATGAATGCATCGATATGAAAACTCACGCTTCGCACAAGGAAACGATGTTAGCGCAATCTCTCTATTAATGTTCTTAGTCTATGGGTTAGACCTCTTTTCATCACATCACTTCTTATTAGTATTCACACTTAAGAATACCATAATCTTTTTCACACACAATTCCTTACTATAGGCAATTTTTGTAACATTCTATTTAAATGAGTATTAGTTTCAATATAAATCTTTACACTGTCCAATGGATAATATGTGTGTTCTAGTTTATAGTCCACCAGCAACGTTAGGTGTTTTCAAACATGTTCTATTTTATAGTCCATTAATAACGTTAGGTGTTCTAGAACATGTGAGTATGTTCCATTTTGTAGTCCTCCAGCTACCTTAGGTGTTTTGGAACATATGAGTATGTTTATTTAATAGTTTACCAGTAACATTACGTGTTTAGAACATGTGAATATGTTCCATTTTGTAGTCCTTCAGTAACGTTAGGAGTTTATTACATGTGAGTATGTTCTACTGTATACTCCATCAGAAACGTTAGGTGTTTTAGAACATGTTGGTATGTTCCATTTTATAGCCCACCAGCAACGTTAGGTGTTTTTACGAAATAAGTGACGAGCGTGCCTTTTCCTTTGACGAATGTGGGCCCGCGACACTCGCAACTGTAGCCTGCACTCATGAGGATCCTAGAATTATACAGAAAATCATGAATACACATTTGAATTATTAAAGTATTAGAGTATACAATTCTGGATACACTAAAGTATAAATTACATCTTTTAGTTATTTTTGCTAAGGTGTGGATCAAAGAAAATCTTTTCGGGTAAAATCAAAAACGAAGGGTTGTTTCAGTCAGAGGAATCAGTCCCTGCACACACATCAGGATGAAAGGGAATGGGCAGATACTCCACCACGCGTGCCCACTGCGGATCGGTGCAGGTAGGCTAGTGGTCAACCTACTGTTGGAGTTTTCAAGACTCTGCGCAAACATTTACATTTACGTTTATATTGAAGTGGCCCAAAATTATGAATTAATTATCTATAAGCTAATATTGAAAATATTATTAATTCAAAATGCAGATAAATATAGCAAATAAATTAGTTAATTGAAAGTGATTCTCGGCTATTATGATGAGCTCCTTATAAAGCTATAGCAGCAAATACTCAGGGCTTCAACTAAGCTTCAAAACAATCATACACAATTATCTAACATTTACAATAAATATGTGTTATTGACAAATATAAATAATAATAATAATGCCTAACTTTTAAAGAAATAAAATAGAACTGTGGAACTAAACTGTAGAACTTTGGAACTATATTCATAAAATTTGGGACTATATCATCATCAGGTTATAGTATCACTTGTTCACCGACTTGGTAGTTTAAAAAGAACTTACTTGGCCGTATCCTCGGTGACCTGTATTCGGCCCATAGCTCCCGTGGAGTCCATCCTCGAGGCGACATTGACGGTGTTGCCCCAGATGTCGTACTGGGGCTTTTGAGCCCCCACCACACCCGCTATCACTGGCCCATGACTTAAACCTGAAATATACGGTCAAATTATTGAAATATGAAAGACGATTGCATGCAGCTGCGATGAGGATATTGAGATGATTTGTGGAGTGACAAGAATGGATAAGATAAGAAATGAGTACATAAACGAAAGCTTGAAAGTATCGCCAGTAACTAAAAAGTTGAGAGGGAACCGTTTACGGTGATTGGACGTGTCATTAGGAGGAATGAAAATCACTTGACTAAAAGAGTTATGAATATGAAAGTGGATGATAAGAGGAAGACTGAAAAAGAGATAGATGGATTGTGTAAAAGATGATATGGGCTCAGATATGGGTGAGAAAATACTGAATGCTGGTATGACGGATAGAAGAGCAGAATAGATCAATGTGATTGAGAACAGGGCATGTAGATGAAGAGATTATGACGAGTTCTCTCGGACAATATTACTTTAATGTTGTTTTGTGTTCCTTCGGTGTAAGCAATCTTATATGTTAGGGACTCCTCTGAACATCTCTTCAAACTCCTTTTAAATTAGGGTGTGGAGAGAGTCGACAACAAGTGCTTCTCCTATTGTTACAATTGTCTATGAGGTACGGTAACCGCCTACAGACATTCGGACCGTATGCTTGTTTGCTACTTTGTGTAAAAAAAGGTTATCTCTAAACTGCTGGGTAAAATATAATAATTAGTTACCTATCCGTAACTTAAACCTCTGGAATGACTCCCTGTTGATTTGATCCAATATTGACATTAAAGCTATCGCGAACTCTACCAAAATGGCGACTGTATGTTCTTCTTTCCTATTTGCATCCTGAAAACAAAAATATTTTATCCGTAAGCATCTCTCAACTACTGGTCATAGTACCTTGAAATTGGAGGATTAATTTTCTTAAAGCGTAAGTGTGTACTATAAACTAAAGGGAAAAAATAAAGGACCGTGAGTAAAAATAAAGAAAACGTGAAGCGGAATGATATAGCTACTCATTATAAGCTTCATGATAATTATCAATATAATTTTTTACAAGCATTTGACTGTACAAAAATTTTTTAACACATTTTTAACAAGTGGAGCATAAACGAGGATAGGAGGATAAATAAATATATCATGACGATAATGCTTGCTTTTGCAGAGATACCTACTGTTGAGAAGACCGTTTAGAATTTTAACTACTGGATGAAAGATAGAGGGAAAGCGAGGAAGAAGACCAAGGATATAAATCAAGAAAAAGCAAAAGTAGACGTCATGTCTTATTACGAAACGCAGTACAGTGGAAAAAACTTCACCGACATAAGCCCAGCTCCTAAATATAGGAGAAGAATTTCTGAATTTACTGCTGAGAGTGAAGAGTCTGTCAATTTTCAAATTATTTAATTTGATTAGACATTTATTAATTTAATTCACTCGGTTATCACTGTTACAAGGAATATAAAACTTACAAGCTGTTCCTCCTTCCCCGGCCTGAGTCCAGACGCGATCATGTAGGTACTGCCGATTGTCTTTATTTTCTCTATGCAACTAAACTTGGGTTTTAGCAGCAACTGAAAAGTTTATGTTATTGCCATTAAAAGTTTTTGATTTCTCCATTGAACCACGGTTAAAGCAATATGAAAAAGAGGCAATTATCATTTATTTCAGAGTTTAAATTTAAAATCAAAACTATGGCATCTATTTAAAACCTAACTGTTGGTTCGTCATGAGGAATCAAAACAAAGAAATTGCGTTTTTTTTCTTCATATTTTTATACATTTTGATCGTTCGTCCAAACCACAAAGAGAAGTTTGGCAGTCATTCAACATATTACCATAGCAAAGCTATAAACACCTTATCAAAGTCGCATATGATCTCGTTGAGGAGCCTGAGGCACTCGAGGCCCTGCTTGTTGACGTCGGTCTCGTCGTAGAACTCCTTGTAGTTGGGGATGGACGCGAACATCACCGCGATCATACTGTACCGCTCGTGGTACAGCTCTTCCTACAACATTACATTATCTTTACTATTCTACTCAATCTGTGCCCTTTAGCATTATCAAGAGTTTGAGTGAATAACCAAAATTCCACAATATTAAGTTGGTCCTTCGAGCCGGATGGTAATGCATATTATATTCCACACATACCTATTATAAGGCCTGTAAGCATTTTCACAAAGCTTCGTACTATTTTCAATGCTAGTGCTAAATGACTTACTCTATGAAGGTACTAACACATTGTATAATACTATATATATCTATACTTGCTTATGGTAGAAGCTTTCACAAGTAATTATTTCAAAATCCATGATTGATTCGTTAACTTTTACTATGGACCAAATGAACTCAAGAAAAACTTCATCGCTGCGTAATAATGAGCAACGCCTTCCATAAACAGTATATATTTTCAATATGCAGTAGGAACGGAGTCGGGGCCAGAACAGAGCCATGCGGGACGCCGCTATTTATTATGTTCATGCTATCAGAGCAGCTACAATCAATGATGGCTAGTATGCATCTGCTGAACAGAAAGCTGGCGACCCATTTGCATAATCCCTCGGGAAGCCCGTATACTCATTAGAAGAAACTGGTACCAGACCCGATCGAATGCTATCGCCACTCTCTATATATTGGCTTAGAGTGAATGGTAAATACTTGTGGACATAAAATTTACCTCTGAAGCGACTGATGTTAGAAAATGTTCAGCCACGTGAGCTGGTAGTATATTTTCTAGGAGAATCTGAAACCAACCATACATCAGAACTTTATTAATAAGAATAACTATGTGGTTCAATTTGGGAACAATTGTTTATTGCGAAAAGAAAATATGTTTTGCTTTGCACTCTGCCTATAAATAGGAAAACTATGGAAGCTTATTTTTCAATTGATTTGAGTTCGACAATAATATGTTACCAAAAACCAAAAATAAGGTCGCAAAGACCAGAATGAAACTGGCTCTCAAGCTGCTGAGCTGCTCAAGCTGTAGCAGCTGAAAAGCACAGTAGCTATGTAGCGATGGATTTTCACTTTGATGGTGGTAATGTTTACAACCGTGCTATGATTTTCTTACTATAATCTCATTCAAACATTCTTCTCAACCCAACCATATTTTTATGACTGTAAAGTTCAAAATCCAAATACCTTATTAATCCCCCTCATAGTCTCGACCTCCTCCTGTTCGAACTTGAGTTTATCCTTCCATAAGAAGTCAGTCCTGGATGTGAACTCGATCTGCCGGTCCAGTATATGCAGCAGTGCGGCGAGGAACACTAGCACCATGCCCGCTTTAGCTGCGTATGGGACCATTGTGAATCTGGAAATATATTTGTTGGTATGTGGAATGGCGCAAAATTTTGTTTTGGGAAACTTTTGTCTTTCGTGAAAATACTGCCCCATTAAATATAGAATTAAGATGGCTGGAAAATTTTACTCTGATAAACGAATTCTCTATTGAGATTCGATATGAGATTTTTCTCCCTTTTTGGACCTATTTTTATAATGATACTGAGATTTCTACTTGCGAATCCTTTGCAAAATAGATACGGTATAAGTGGGCTTTTCCGATTCTTGTAAGTGCATTGATGGTTGAAGTGTTTGTGTGTAACTTTTATTAAATTTCTAAATACAAAAACAATATTTTTAGTGGATCGTGGGCCCTGAAGCACTATTTCTATAAACTTCCACGCCTTGTAGAATTTCGTACCTTGAAATATTTGTAGGCGGCTTGAAGGACCATAAATAGCGATGAGTGGAACCAATTACATAAATAAAAGATAGAAAAAAATACTTACTCAGTACCCGAATCCTTCTTCTGATACTCGTTAAAGATTTCAGCAGACGCGAACAAGGTGATGTGAGTGATCAGAGTGATGACCATCAGCACCAACTTGAACACGAAACCGACTCGCAGGAACACTGATATCGAAGCCAGGGTTAGCACTGAACTGTATAGGTAACTCTGAAAAATAATACGTGGAAGATTTTAAAATACGGCTTTTCGATAAATGAGTTCAAGCTTTACTATTGGTAGTTCAGTATAAGATGGAAAGCCCTACTTAAATCCAAAAGCCGTTTGAGTGTCAAGTGAATTGATCTTTATTTGTAATCGTCCTCATTAAACGAACTACACTGGGTGGAGATTTCGAGATGGCATATTTTCGAAACCTATATTGGGTTAGTCATACTGAACAACTTTTATCATGGAACCAACACGGATGACTAATTAAAATATGCCATTTCGAAATCTAAACCTGTATAACCTTAAAAATATTCTTCAGCTTTGTCATACTAGTATACAAATTTTATAGTTATCTGGCAGGGTCAATAATGTAGCTGATTGAGTATCACCATGTCATTATCATGTTGGCATTTTTTATAGATTGGTTATGATTAGTAAAAAATATATCATCTTGATCAAATTAAAGCCCATATATGGCTCTAATACAAATCACGAGTTATCACGTCTGTTACTTTTTTACTTGCTACCTTGAAAAATAGATTTCCACTAACCGGAGCAGCATCAACATCAGGGTACAGCGACACATGTTCCTTTAGTAAGTTTCTTCCTGAATACACGAACTGTCCAGAAGCGTTTGAATTTATTCTTGCCAGAGATTCTGTTGTATTATAAGTTGTGCTGTTCCGAAGGTCTAGGGGAATTTCTTCGATTGTGTATGTCTGAAACTGATTAACTTGATTTTGTTAATCAAGATATTTCTATTCTGCGTTTTCGAAATTGTGAATAAAGTTTGTCTAGGTTTTTTACTCTACGTCAAATATGTTTGATAAATTTTCCACACTTGGGCAAACTTTGTGGATCATATTATTGTAATACCATAATCATTTAATATCGAGAGAGGTAGAGCGTAGCGTTTATTCGCTTAAAGAGCAGCTCGACTGGGGAAGTACCTCCACTCCTCCTCCACCTTACAGAATACCGCAGCCAAATAACTTTATGTTTTGTAAAGTTGTGTTCCTGCGTGTGAGTGAGGTCGCCAGAGCTCATAGGGGAGGGGGGAAAGGTCGGTAACGCGTGAGCGATGCTTCTTGTGTTGCAAGCGTCCATATGGCTACGGTAATCGCTTACCATCAGGCTGGCCGTGTGCTTGTTTACCGACTTAGTTGTATATAAAAAAAAAACTTTCTAGATGATATTATTATAATGCCATAATATTAAATAGACCATAATTAAATTTTGGTATTTTCAATAAAGTATACTTACTAAATTAATAACAGCGCATGCCCCTATAAGAAGCACTGACACCATAAACATGGTTAACCTTATGAATCGATTACTAGACACCACCTGAAATAATAATATTTCTTATATTTATTACAGAAAATATTCTAGCATACTAAATTCATACATTTACAGGTCAGACGACGTTGTCCAGAAGGCGAGCAAATGTATGAAGCAGACTCTACTCTGTCACTAAATTTATTTTTATCTGTCGATTAAATTAAGATTTTATCAAACTCTCTAGAAAGATTGCGTTAAACTTAAGCTATTTAAATAGCCTCTACAAGCTATGTAAGTTTAATATCGAACACAAAATTCGAACGAATATTTTAAATGTTCATTATATCATCTTCATATCACATTCCACCAAAGTACGTTATAATGAGTCATAAAGTGCATCTGCAAGTGTTATTTTACAAACCTGTCCAGGCTTAGTACAGTTATCAGCGTACAAATCATCAGATAAAACTGGAACATCAGACAGTGGATGTAGCCCTCGTTGGAACATATGTCCGTCGTACCAAGACAGGTATACGAACACTAGCAGCGTTATCAGAGTTGGGCCGAACGATGCGTATACGACTATGCTTCTGGAAAATGAAAATTATGGTGTTAATTATGGAGTATTGGTACATGGTATTTCTCATGCTGGATTATCACAGTAAAGTGAACTTGTTGAATTGAGAAGATCTTGTTTTGAACAAATTGTCGATGTAACGGGATTTTATTACGGTGAGAAAGAAACAATCTGGTATTGACCAGCAGTGCTAAGTAAGTAGTCGTTGAGATGACTAAATTTTATCATAACTCGAGGAAGGGATAAATTTAAGACATGACTCCATACTAAAAATTGGTCTTATTGATGAGTACTTCTCCCATTTAATACGTTAGCTTGCGGATGGGACGCGCATCCATGAAATAATTGAATTCCAGGAACTGAGAGTCAACAAATAACACACTGCTGGTGAATTATAACTAAATATCTCTGTATAAAGATACCGATCAAATAAAATAGTAACTGTAATACTAAATAAAAAACTGCTCACTCACTTAGGTACAGTCAGTAGCTGTATAAAGGCGAGTAGTAAGAAGAGTGCAGCGGCACAAGCCACGTTGTACTTGAACTGGGAGTCGGGCTGGTTGCGGTACTGATGTTCCTGCGTACTGCTCTTGAACCAGAGGGATATGCGATTCATGCCTTCCGTGTTGTTGCTGGAAAGAATTATATTCTACATTTATGAGAGTAAACTACTATTGAGTTTGAACTAAGGCTTTACAGAAGATGAATATTTGTCTTTATCGAATACATATACTTTATACCTATGCTTTAAAGTAAATGGATATTCGCCTATTCATGTTGTATCTTTTAGTTAAGGCTGATATATCACCAAATTCAACATGATTCAGTTCCAGACAATTTTAAATTTCCGTAACTCATTAAGGAGGCTAAATTGTCATAGAAAATCCCAAGAAATTTAATCTTCTAAAAATAGACCTTTAGAGGTTATAAAACATACCTACAATCGCAGCATGTCGTCCTTTGAGGCAGCAAATTTTGTTCTATCATTGCAAGGCTCTGAAAACAGAAGTTATTTAAGGGAACAACCTCATAAACTCATCAAAATTCAGCAAAGGATGAGATCTTACAGAAATTCCAATGTTCTTTGCTAAGGTAGAATCAGTGATGTTGGCAAAAGGTTTGTCTGCACCCCAACACTCCACATATTTGGTCATCTTGCTGGACTGACGGGATCTAGTCGGAATACCAGGAGTTGCTGAAATTATAAAAAAATATGTAAGCAATATTTTCGGTAGAGACACGATGCCCTATAAAAATCTTTGAAATAATCTTAATACAATCAATAACATGATAATGAGATTAAACTGTGGAAAAGAGGTTGTGAAATATTGTGTAGGTGTTGACAAAGTTATAGTCATATTACACCTTGTCAAGTTATGAAAATATGTGTAGTTATTTGATGGGAATGTAACTATGTAAGACAACAGTTTGCAGTCTCTAAATATCATACTTGTCTAGATTATCACATTTATTTTTAATGTAGTTACTATTAATTAGTCTGATTTCAAGTATAACGCTATTAATGGACCTTGTGAAACATTTGGAATTCCATGCTGAAATTCACACATTATAAAAAACATGAATTAAATAATTATTGCTACTTTCTCTTCTAGGTTAGGTACAAGGAATACACATATTACAAAATTGAACTCACTTAGAGATTCAATTGATATTGTACTTAACATCCTAAGAAATAGAGTTGGTTGTAGTGTTTCTGAAGATGTTGACGGTTCTGAATGATCTTCTGAAGAAATAACAGATAAAGAACTTTTAGAACAGATTTTTTTGTTACATCTGGAGGTAAAGGATATTTAGAACTTATAAAATAAATGGCCTTAATGACCAAAACCAAATTATGAAAATCTTTTTACGAGGACAGATATTTCGAAGGGATTTTTAATAAAATTACCTGTTCCCATAATAGGACTGATGGCTCCAATAATAGAACCACTCCGACTCTTCGGCTTGACGCTGACGACTGTTCCATTCCCGAGACCTTCGCCAGGGCTGGTGGGTTGGCCTTCAAACGCTACGATTTTGGGACCTTCAACTTTCATGGACGCTCGTCTGCTTAGATCTGAAAATGAAACTGAAGAAATTGATTGAACTACGTTTACTTCTCCATGAAAATTTAGTATTTTTATCTAAGGCCTGGTCTTTTCAATGGCTAGATAAACCTTGGATAAGCTATTCTGATAAGTTTATTCAAAACTATTCCATTTTAAAATTAATAGCCCGATTTAGTTTATCTGGCAAAATCAGCCCCAAAATAATCAAAAATCAATGTTTGGCTGTTTTTATTATATATTGTTTATATAATATATTCGCTCTTGTACCATTCATCCGATTGTAAAGATGCAATAAAAGCATGAAATTTTAAAAAAAGTGATCAAGTAAACTACAGGATAAGCAATCGTACCTCCAGTAGTTGTCCTCATGGACTCAGTCCTAAGAACTTTGATAGGCATCTCCTGTTCGTTAAAGCTGTTTTGCGAAGGGGCTGGACTGATGTTGTCTCTCGGCTTAGACGTTGGAGAGATGTCCTGGTATAACGAAGACACGATGCTTGCTTTGCGGTCGACTGTACAGACTGAGAGACGACCGTTCTCTGATGGTTTCTGGAAGATATTTAAGTTCGCTTAATGCTTGATGACAATGAGACGTTTTCTTTCCTTAGAGTTTTATAGAGTTGATTGAAAATACCAGTAAAATCGTGTATAGTAAGAGGCACGAGTTGTGAGCAGAAATTGACACCTGCGCAGTAGTTAATTTTCGGTCTGCTTGGCGGAATGAAGAAGAGGGAGCGCCGAGCTGCACACGATTGGTTCGTCAGTCGATGCTCGTCGTCTATTGGATTCTGTGTCAGTCTCATTTGGCTACTGTGATTTGGCCAAAAGAGTACATGCGCGAGCTTGCCCCCACTACTGCCTATTTGTGCTCACCATTCGTGCCTCATACTGTACTTAAGGTTCAAATTAGCTAAAATTATCAACAGTTTGACAGTTATTTTCAACCAAACTCTATAAAACCCTATGGAAAGAAAACGTCTCATTGTATCTCTAAGACCCGATTTATACATGTAGCAGTCTAGTATATCTCAGGTTTTAAATATATCCGCCACTTAAAAATTAAAAGAGCTGCAATGGGACTATCTTAAAACCTGAGTTTTACTAGATTTGACTTAAACCGTCTCATGTAACAAGACGGATTTAGTTTTCAATTAAAACCAACTTATTTGATAAGTTCATTACATAGAACATCAAGTAGTGATCCAATACTTTCCTGTGATAAAATTATTCACTATTTATTCCATATTTCATTGAAATCCGTTGAATTATTTCCAATTAAACATACTCAGAAATAAACATGCACTTATTACACTTATAAGTAGGTAGAATAATATTTTAAAATCAAATTGTATTAAAATAAAATACATCGCTTTCATATTCCTATCTGATGAAGTGAATAATTTGATACGTACTCTATTTAACTAGAACGGAATGACAATATGAAGTGCTTATATGGATAACGCTCTATGATAATATCCTTGAAGCTTAAACAAACAATCTTAGTCACGGAAACTCGAAATTAATTCGATGAAGGCTGCCCCTATAAAAACATCAACGGAGAATGTACTGAGGAGTACAATAACTAATCTATTGCAGTATTATAAAGAAGAAATTAAACAGATGCGGCACTATTCACGATAAAGAACAAGATGTGAAGATTTCTTAGCCTGAAGACGTACCAAATAGACTTATACCAAGAGTTGCGTTTATAAGTCAAAGAGTAGCTCGACTGGGGAAGTACCTTACAGAATATCGCAGCCGAATAACTTTGTTGTGTTCCTGCGCGTGAGTAAGCGAGCCAGAGTTCATTGGGCCCTCCCCAATGAAAAGTCGGTAGAGCGCGAGTGATACCTCGTATGGCTACGGTAACCGCTTAACATCAGGCGGACCGTATGCTTGTTTACCGACTAAATCGATTATAAAAGCATCAAAAGGAGGAAAACACGGAAGAAATATGACTGAAATGAACAAACAAATTAGTTTTTCATTCAGATAATAATGGATTTTGCAACATGCAAATTTTCATTTCATACGCTCTCATGCAAAATAATAAAGTCGCGTTTAACACAGTTATGCAAATGTTTTGTGTAGTTGCATTGTGCTAGAAATTCGTGTTGCTAAAATAATTGCATTTGAACAAAAGTTTTAAAGAATTTTCTAGGACTTTGAATGTAAATTACATTTTCTTTTCTACATATTATTCTATTATCAGAATTAAAGCAAATGTTTAATTCATATAAAATACAATAATAATATTCAAATACGAAATAGGTGCACTAAAGCGCCAACAAAAGCTTAAATTATCTTCATCATGTCTTCAAACACCAGATTTAACTGTTTAAGCAAATCCTAAAAGTGTCGACTTGTCGTGATCCACAATTCCACATTGTGATCTCAACTTCTACTAACCAGATTTTTAGAAATGAAGTGCCTGATCTTCACAGTTATCTACTAACAAACTTACTCTATGCTAGAAGCACGTCCCTCCGGTACAATAACGATAAGTTTTCGGCACTTAGTGAAATAAAAATAAAGCCTATTTAGACAAATTAGGATTCTGTTTTGCACCTATATTATATTGTTTCTTTTTTTGCACAATGGTTGCATTTCACTATCCAAGCTTTGTATGAATTTCTGTCGAATTAGTTGAAATAAATACGAACGGGTACGATACTATTTAAGTTATGATTTGGCTGCAAAACTGAAACCTGATGTTCGGAAAGATAAATCTTTTCCCAAGTCATTTATCAGTTGTAGGAGCAAGTTTTAGAAAAGGAAGCACGGTCGAATTGTGAAGAATATTTCATAACATCGTAGCACATTATGTTTTCAATTTTATACCCATTAAATAAAGCTTTAATTTATAATGGCATGCGAGCGATGCAGCGTCTTCTCGTTTGAGTAATAAGGAATATTTAAAATGCCTCCGGCGCTATGAAAACGCGTAATGAATGCTTTATATTCTAAACAATTCTTCGTTAATTTTCAAAGAAAACTTAAGAGGGAAGTGGAATTCAGAACGTCAAAAGATGTTTGGTTTATGTTCCTTTTGTATTTTTTAATCAGTTTTTAAGAAGTATTAATAATAACTCTACTGAAAAACTATGGTCACTTAGACGTATAGACAAAACCATAAGGTATTTTACTTAATTATTTATCTAGTTATAGTTATAGAATATGTTAATTACCATTAAACTTTGAATCATTGAAAATATCAAATACTCCAAACAGAGGTAATTCATCCCCGAGTAAAAACAATCTGCCCAATCAAACACTCGCTCCAATTTTATTCGGAATTATTTCCTCGAATACGTGCCGTATAAAGTAATTTGTAACATCGCAACCCAATTTGCAAGTTATTTGATACGCGGTCAATCGAATGATACCAGAATCGAACATATAGGCATATCGATTCAAATCGATAAATTCGGATATTGCCAATATTCGGCTCAGATGACTTGCGCTGGATGATTGGGCAATCTGACTGATTTGAATAGTTCAAGCCATATGGAAAATGTAACTTTATATTTTTTTTAAACTCTATTTATAGCTTTTTAGGCGTGAATATAAAAATCTTTGCGGTGAAGCTACTTGCCTACGGCGACGGCGAGGGTGGCGATGGCTGCCAGATGCGTCATACTTGTGAACAGCGTGCTGTTTGTGGGGCTGGTCTGCTTAAGTTTGCTATTTACTTATTAAATATCGATTCAGTCTACTTTGTAATTTTTCCGCCGCGTTGGGACTCGCAATTGTTGTCAGTGTGATTACAATGTAAATATCTATTAGGTATGTAATGAATGTAAGCTTGTTTTGAAAAGAGTAATTGCTGAGTTCATTGCCGGCTCTTCTCAGCAAATGCAACCTTCCGAACCGGTATTAGAGTATTAGAGTCAGACTTTTCATAAGTGCCTGCGAAGGACTTAAGGAAGGAAGAAAGGAAAAAAAAAAAAAAAAAAAAAAAAAAAAAAAAAAAAAAAAAAAAAAAAAAAAAAAAGGACTATTTGAATAAATGATTTTGAATTTGAATTGATGCATCCAGATATACTCATAATGCTTCTATTTCACAGTTTTTTTATGGCGATTTACCAGTTGCCTGTATTGTAATAGGTATGTTACATTCGATTCATTTTACATAAATTAAACGTTTGTACAACGGGAACAATGCAATGGTTCAATGGTGGAAAGGAATAATTTATCATCCACCTTCCATTTTCACGAAGGTACACTAATTCATCGCTCTGACATCGTCTAAAAGCATTGGGTATTGTTCAAACCGGTTGGAATCATCTATCATAAGATATAAGGATCTGTTTGTTATAGAAAGTCCTGAAAGTTTACACAGCGATTTATAACATGTTTTTCAATGTAGCCCATTTTTTTATAATACTGCCCGCCTGGAGTTAAGCGGTTACATCATCGAACAACTAACCCAAAGAAGCGCAATGACGTTCATTTTGCCGCCGCGCCGTCAATGCGCTCTGATTGGTCAAGTCAAGAACACACGATGCAGTGATTGGTCTATACTGTTCAAAATCAGTGACAATTCACTGACCAGTTTCGGAACCGGATTGCTCGGCATTACTACTCTAAAGGGTTTGTTCCTCGATGCTGTAGGCCTATAGACGCTTGTGATGCCACGGGTGTTGCATCAGAAGGGACGCTTGTGAATCACTCGGGGCATTATTATCGCGAAAGGCGATACTTCAGGAATTCAGAGTAAATTATGTTAGTAAGACACTGTCGGGCGTCTGTCGACGGCTGCGAGCAAAAAAAGATGGAGTTTTGAGAGTGATAAAAAGTATAAATTTCCAAGTGTTGTGTGTTGTCTTGGGTAAGTTAATATAACTTTATAAACATGATATTATATTGTTTAGAGACATGACTGATAGACAAAGCTGGTGGACAGGGAATGGCTAGAGAAGGGAGGTTTGGAGGCCATCCTTTGGGACAAAAGAGGTCCATTAATTAATCTATATAGAGTGATGATAGGGACCTAGTAAGCTGTAAAATAATAGGCTAGAAATAGTACTTAGGCTTGACCTCATAAAATCTGCCACGAAATTTACCATAACCGAATGTTCCCGAAACGCCACAAATAGACAAAAATGGAGGAACATTGCTAATGCAGCGGTCATGCTCGAAAGGGACAATCCATGACCACGACCACTCTGCCAAGAGTGCACGACTAAGAAGAAGTACTTAAATTTACTTTCAATAAGTAATTTGTGTAAGGAAGTATCCTAATCCTAACTATCCTAATCCTAACTATATTATAAATTCGAAAGTGTGTTTGTTACGCCTTCATGCCTCAACTACTCAACGGATCATCATGAAATTGGCATGCAGATAGCCTATGTTATGGAGAAAGACAGGCTTTACGCTTTATCCCGGGTACGCGGGGGCTAGTTCTTCAATAAGCGAAGCAGTAGATACTTAGTTTCTATCTACCCAGCAGCTTGAACAGCCTGAACATAGTGACACCAACCCTTCCCCTTCCCCAATTAGCTCTGGCAACCTTACTCACGCGCAGGAACACATCATTTTTATTTGGCTGCGGTATTCTGTAAGATTGAGATACTTCCACAGTTGAGCTACTCTTTGTGCAAAAGTGCTATGCTCTACCTCGATGATAAAATATCACTTAAGTAAGCAAGAAGAACTGCCTGAATTGTTTGCCATTTTTATTTTATTTGTTATTTTTGTATTGTGTGTTTTTTTCAGTAAATAATATAGAATTATGTATTGCATTTAGGGATTGCAATCCGGATACTTCGAAATCCGAAAACAACTGAAAAACCCGGATTTTAGGGGCCTATTATAAATCCGAATATTGAGCATAAAATCCGGTTTTTTCGAATTTAAATTAAAATTGATTATATATTATTGTTGATGTTTAACTAAACATTTTCATCAAATATCCAGTAGATTTAGGTCAGTATTACTCTGAAATCTATACACCGCTCGGCTCACACGCGGCTAGCTGCTACCGCTCATCCATCTAGCTAGTAGCTAAGTCGGCCAGTGAGTCGGCTAAGATGGAGACGGTGCGGGCGCGGCGCGTGTAACAACTCTTTGCACAACGTTATATCAATAATGATAGTTTTAGTCGGGTTACCGCTGAAAGCATTTTGTACATCGACTGATCTCAAAAAATTGTTACTTTTGAAAGGGTCTGACACACCAGCCTTCTAAGCAAGCTTCCTTGATATGAAATCTCTGGTGGTCTGTGCGCTTGGATTTCCAATTTCCTGAGCGAACGGTATATTCATGTAGTTATAGACGGACCTTTTCGCAATCAATGCCACAGAGTTCAATTCTCTCTGCAACCTTATTTCTGCTGCATATTAACGATCTGGTGAAGCCCGGTATCTTTGGGTACGTAGACGATAGCACCGTTGTCATATTTCCAGCGCGGGAGCCACCAGTGTCTAGATCCAATTTTTGCAAGAGGCCATGGTAGAGCGTTTGAACGTTACTTTACAGGCAGTCTCCGATTGGGACAATGCCAATCTGGTCACTTTTAATGCCACCAAGACGCAGTTGTGTATTTTCACCACCAAACGGAGTCCTTTCCACCAGGCTCTCGCCCTCGACTCAATAAACCGCCGAGCCAGAAGACTCATCGAATATGAGACTAATTATGACGAACCTCACGAGCCTCGACCATCGAAGAAAGGTTGCTTGCCTTATCGGTTTTCTTCAGGATATATTTTTAGAGTGTGTGCAGAAATTGCTCAACCTTATTCCAACCACCATCCCTATTTTTACTCCGAACCACAAGACACGGGGAAAAATTTTCCTTTGCATTCTCAATTATAATGCGGACAGCAAGGGAGTAGAACTTGCTTCCGGCGACTGTATTTCCTGACTCTTAGAATCTAGGGACTTTCACGGCCAGAATGAATAGGTTTCATTTGGGTTAGCGTGCTCCACGTTAGGCTTCGTCATCATCCTTTATGGACGGCTCAGTGGCCAAATACAAGCCCATTTTTTTTAAATATTACTTGCAGTTTAATTCAATTTTTATTCAAAAGCAAGCAATGGAAACACAATAAAATAGAACACCTCTCTTCAAACTACTAATAATTAAGCATAAACAACGCGTACAATTTAAAATTAAGAAAGATTGCAAAAAAATTACATTAATAAAATTTGAATCCAGATTTGAAAAAAATCCGGATTTTGCAATCCCTAATTGCATTAAAGACTTTTGAAGAAGAATTTTGTATTGAAGACAGTCCATTTGATGGAAAATGGTCATAGCATAGTCCTATAGACCTAAAGCAACATTAGGAGGATTGTGTTGCCGATCTTCATAAAACCTACACCACCTTTGTCAAGCCTTAGAAAACGTTCGTTCATTACAAATTCGAAAATGATCATCTTATTTTTGATAAACTTTCAGAGTAAACTGGCGAGCCGAATATATGTACTTTCTAATATCAAAAAGGTGATATTTTTTGATTATGAGTTTATTCAATATTGAGCATCACTTTATAATAGTGATTTCAGAATTTTGGAACTAAGGTCAAACATTCCAGTAGCGTTTATTCTCCAACAACGTAATACTAGTCGTAGTTATGAAAACAGTAAATTAAAAAAAAAAACACTTACCTTCGGCGGTACAATAAGGAATGTCTCCACTTTATGGTCAGCAAGGTAGCCTTCTCTCGACGCTCCATCACCAGGCTCCACTTCAAATCTTCCACCAAGTTGCAGCAAAGTCGGCTTAGTTATGTGTACGCGTCTGGGAAAAGGAGGAGTTTTGCTATAAGCCCTATTATAATCTTAATATGATTAAATAAATAAAATAAATAAATAAATATCCTGGGACATTCCTGACACACGGTCATCTGATCCCAAACTAAGCAGAGCTTGTACTATGGAAACCAGACCTGCGGCGCAATAGGTGGAATCTTTACCAGAGTCTTAACCAACTGCGCCAACTGGCCCGTCAATTGGATTGGGAGTTGATTGTCCCTTTCTTTAGGTTTTGTACCGAAAGCATGCCAACGAGGCCCTATTTCTAAGCCTCCGATGTCCGTCCCTCCATCTGTCTGTCTGCATGTGGGCTATTTCTCGTAAACCGTAATAGTTAGGCAGTTGAAATTTTCAGAGAATGTGTATTTCTATTGCCGCTATATAAGGTCCTTCTAAAGTCTTGGCGTATATTTATAGAAGAACCTTTATATATAACAACAATTATAATGAAAATAAAAAACCATACAAGAAACGTCTTTACAAAACCCTACCTATGCGAGTCCGACTTGCACTTTGCCGTTTTTTATGAACAATGAACTTCTAATAACATTTTTTTTTGAGTAGTAGTATAGTTAAAAAAAAAAAACTATCTACTAATGTAGATTTCATATTTATTCGGAATAAATGGAACTTTGGTACTATTATTTTTTCACTAGTATCAATTATATTCTTGAAAAGTCAAGGAACTCTCTCTATAGCATGGTAAACTTTGTATTTTATTTATTTACACAGCTATATTTAAAAAAAAATCCTATCAAAGAACTGCACTTTGCACTAACTAACGCGGTTAAACCATTTATTGGTTCTTTATAAATAAAAGCCTCGAACAGTCAACATCCGGAACAAAAATCAAATCTGGAACTAAACTGTTTATATCGTAAAACTTTATATGGGCTTTTGAATTTTGAAAAAAAAAAAATATGTTGATGGGAGAGTCCGTATAAAGTCACTGACTAACGAACATTGATTAAACTATTCAAACGAAAAGATATGAAATAACAAAATACTATGGAAAAAAAAAAACAAGCTTTTCCTCGTCAGTTGGGTCTTTAGTCATGTCCCACTCGCGAATGGCTCGCGGGCCATAACACCTATTCTATTTTATTTTCAAACAAACAAAAAAACTATCCTATTTCTGGTACAGATGAGTGGAAAAGTGTTATGATAAAAATAATCAGTATTTTATTTTAATGTTATTTTGCGTAACAATATAATAACGTCACTTACCCAGCAATACCGCCAGACTCCATGTGGTTAGCCAGTGTGACGTCATCGCTCCACACGTCAAACTGCCACTTGCGCAAGCCCAGCACACCGCACAACACGTTGCCTGTATGGATGCCTATGCGCATGTCTACGTTGAAACCCGTTGCTTCCCGGACAAACCTGTATAAGGTAAAAATGATGGTTATACGCGTACATTGTGTTATTGAATTTATTTAGAAGTATTTGTACATGGGGCCATCTCAGATATCTTTAAAACTGTATAAAAAAAAAACAATAAAAAACATGACTTTTTTTTCGTAATGTCAAGATTCGTATTGAATAATAACAAAGGAAACAAAGTTCTTTTAAAGTTAAAAGGACTGGATAGCTATATAATATTATTTGTTTTTAATTAACAAAAATTACTTAGCATATACTTATGTTAAATTACGGCGTGTTACGGCGTACACTAATAACAGGGTTTATTTGTGTATACCGAGAGCGTTCTTCAATTTTATTTTAAGTGCTACACTTACTTATGTATAATTATATTTAAAGCCTCTGCTTACAGCTGCCTGAAGTACACATTCGTACATAGGAGATATATTTTTCTGAATTATCCCGATAACTTAAGAGAATTATTGCTTAAAGAATTCTGAAACTGTTAACTGTTATCTGCCTGCACAATCAAAACAGCGAGTGTTAGCCATTTCAAGTTAGGCTTTAGATGGACGGGCTGGGCATTCATGAAAGTCAAAAACTACTGATGATACTATATCTAACCCATAAGAATTTTATCACAGACTTTCAATAAATATCATGATCTTACCATTCATCTTCCTAAGCTCATTCCAAATGTTGAAACTCAATCACGTCTGTATAGAAAAAGATATTTTCCAATACCTTCTACTAATAATATTATGTAAATGTAGGTGTAAACTAGTGA
Source organism: Achlya flavicornis (assembly GCA_947623365.1). Taxonomy (NCBI): domain Eukaryota; kingdom Metazoa; phylum Arthropoda; class Insecta; order Lepidoptera; family Drepanidae; genus Achlya; species Achlya flavicornis. The sequence goes on along the minus strand of OX392477.1, from coordinate 14,727,401 downwards.
TTTACTAAAAATAAAATTTTAGGTAACCAATCTGCATTATCATAAAATAGATAGAGACTAGGTACCTATTAGTTACGTCTCATCCAATTTAAAAGAAAGCATTTTCTTGAAACCACTCGGGGTTTAGGTAAAATACATTTTCCTTTTCATAGTAAAGGACTTGACCATTATGTATGTACTGATTAAATTGATTAAATAAAGTCCACTATACAATCACCATAACAGCAACCTAGATACGGGGCATTGCGGGGTAAAAGGAGAGAAACATACAAATGCAGATAATCAATAGACAGAGTGAGATCATGAGAGATTAAAATATTATGCTTTTAAATAATTAAAACCCACTAGAAAGTAATACGTCTTGGGGTTTAACCGCGTGAAAAAAACTGTTATGGACTTATCGAATTTGGCTATGTCGGTTGGTATGTACAGGAAAAAATATTACCGCTCTACGCGGTAGTCCCACTAAACCCGTTATAATCTAATACACTCATTTTGACAGCACATAAATATCCATGTGACAAAAAGAAAAATTGGTAATGTGCTACGAAGAATCTTCGTAGGTAATGTGATTATTAATTGAGAATTGTTCCTATAACATTGCGATGAATTTCTTATGACATTTCTTTTCTTTTTAAATTTTTATGATTATTTTGTTCATTTTGGAGACTTCAAAAGTTGATTTAAACGAGCCTTTGTAACGAATAAATGTAACGTAACAAGAAGGACACCCTCGCGTTAAAACAGGCCTGTAAAATTATGATAGTTTTTTTTTTTTTTTTTTAATACAACTTAGTCTGTAAACAAGCTGGCCCACCTGATGGTAAGCGTTTACCGTAGCCATATGAACGCTTGCAGCACAAAAAGCATCGCTCACGCGTTACCGACCTTTCCCCCCTCCCCTATGAGCTCTGGCGACCTTACTCACGCGCAGGAACACAACTTTACACAATATAAAGTTATTTGACTGCGGTATTCTGTAAGGTGGAGGTACTTCCCCAGTCGAGCTGCTTTTTGATTTAGGTTTTTAGATTTAGGAACTGCAGAACTTATTTCTACATGCCAGCGTATTCTAAATAATATTAACAATGTTTAGCATAGTAAAATATTTTTATAATGAATATTCTCTGAATTCGAACACATACCTGATAGCATCAATCATCTGCAGCCCCATATTGACGCAGTTGTACGCGTGGTTGGGTCTCGATACAGGCAGACCTGACACACAGTAGTAACAGTCGCCTAGGATCTTGATCCTCATGCACTGGTTCTCCTAAGAAAGATATAGGAAATTTACATAGGAACAGTGGAAAATGGCATTATATTGAGTACCTAGACTTGATATAAGCCAGCCAGGCGGGACTAAAAAGTTATCTATGTTAACTCACTATGTTTACTTAGGTTATATTTAGTCTGAGATATTAAGGTTCACTTAAAGTTTAAGCTAGCCCATTTAAGACCATCATCATAGCATTAGACACTATCTCGGAACTATCATAATTATTATCATAATACCTTAATTTTTTTTGTTACTTTTGTTGAATGTCTGGGATCCACCTTACTTGTCTACTGTCCTTTTTTGACATCGCATTTCAAAAAAGGACACAAAATTAAGGATATTATATTATTGTTGTAGGTCGTTGGCTCTTGTAGCTTTTTTTATAAACAAGTCGGATATTCCACATGCGAAAAGTAATTTTGATTCATGAATTCAAGATGCTTCGAGTGATTTGAGGTAACTTTGAACATTTGAGCTCCTTCAATCAAACAGGATTATGTAATTGTTCATTTAAGATCCTTATTTGTCTTTTGTCCTTATTTGACTTCCGACGTCAAAACAGGACAAAAGACAAGTTAGGTTAAAGTAAAAAATCTAGACAAACAATGATTTAGAATATCACTATAGCCGCATATGTAAAAAGTATACTTAATTAATTTTACGAGTTTATTACCACTGCCCATCAGAACTTTGTTTTTATTTATAATACAGAAAATAGTTTATGAACACTAGAACAAAATGCCTTTGATAGGCTACTCCATTAAGTTTTACGATGGCAAATGCTAAAGTAAAAGTGCTAGGTTTTACGGCCCTTGCAGTAGTTCATTTGGATTTTATAGTAATATTTGTTCTGATAGTAAAATAAGGATAATTTCAACATAGAACTTAACAACGAAAGTTAGAATAAAATGATGATGGCTTTAAAGTTTTCAGTACGGATTTATTTTATTAATAAAACTAACATACTTACTCATCACTAAAAACTTACTTTCACTAGGGGACCTAAAAAAACGAAAATAAATTTCAATCTTTGCATAGATAGGCACAAAATTTTGCTCGAAATATTATTAGAATTTCAGAAATACTCCGAATAAGATTATAATACTGATTATAAGTAGATAATTATTCGACATTCAGAACAATACTAAAAACTGCTGCTACGAGTATAATAATTTAATTATGCGGGGTTCATAAAATATTTCAATATTTCTCGAAAAGGTAGATGATTCGATGGTAGATGGTTAGTAATATAATCATAACAATTAAATTCATTTGTATATTTTATAATTATTAATTTCAGAATCTCGCCATGATTGATTACGCAGAGATTCATAAAATTTTGTCGGTCACTAAATTTATGATTAAAATATAACTCAAATGTAACATTATAATTTGTACCACTTTGTAGTGAAATTTGTCTTTATTATCTTTCTGTTTTACTTTGTGTCATACTATGATTACTCAATCAGTTAAATAGCCCTGTATTTTTCCACCAGAGATGCCTTGCGAGGGTTTTAAGGACCATTAGAATCACTTCATTTACTTAGCCTCGCTCCGCGCGGCTCTGGTGGATATGGGCTTAGCGGAGCGAGAAATGCGTGCGAGGGCTTTAAGCGAGGAATGTGTGCGAGGAATGTGCGAATGAAAATGTGCGCGTACCAGTCAGTCAATAGATGGTGTTTGGCAGAGGTCATATCCAAAAATAGTCCGCTACATATCCTCGCACCGCTTATCTGCCCCCCTTAGACGAGATGGTTATCGACAATCGTCATAGTTAGTAAACGATGAACCTTTGTATGGGATTGACATAAGAGATTGTTAAAAATCACGTGATATTTGACGGGCCAGTTGGCGCAGTTGGTTAAGGGTCTGGTAAAGGTTCCACCTATTGCGCCGCAGGTCGTGGGTTCGATGGCCGCACAGGACATGCATTTGTGTGCATGAACATGTCTGTATGTCCTGAGTCTGGATGTAATTATGTATATTAAGTATGTATTTACAAACAAAAAGTAGTATATGAATTATATCAGCTAACTGGTTTCCATAGTACAAGCTGAAGATGACCGTGTGTGAGGAATTATTCCCAGGATATTTATTTATTATTATTATTATTTATTTATTTATTATTTCGATTTGAAATGTCAAACCCATACAAAGGTTGATCGTTTACTAGCAATGACGATTGTCGATAACCATCTTGTCTACAGGTCCTGTACACATTTACTACATTTTCCCATTCCTCGCACATCTCTGGTAGAAAGAATCACACCTTTCCACAGCTTCGCTACGCATCCTAGCTCCGCTACCTCGCACATCCCTGGTTGCATGGCGCAGCCTTATAATGGATGTCAGTTCGGTAATCTGTCACTTTTTATTTCTTCTAATTTCGAGAAATTGCGAATAGCAGAGCTGTTCGGTGTGAGAAGGTATTATTGTAGGTACAAGTATAAAACATTCATCCATCTAGTCAGCATTCAAGTTTCCCATAAATTGCTTGATAAAACATCCCGTAGGTACTCTTACCCAAAACATACGTTGCCGTAATGTCCCAAGTTTCAGATCCCGCAATGTTTCAAGTGCTATAAAATAAAAACTTATGCTTTGTCTGCGAGATGGCACTTTGGGAACAAGATAAAATATCAATATTATTGTGGTTTTTTTTTTGCGAAAGAAGTGTTCATGAATTTGTATATTCTTCTTTTTTCATCAATTACATCATAAATTACCATTGTGAGATTGTTCCAATACAAGCCTATATAAAAAGAAACAAACTGATATAATTAGTCGCTTAAACATTCTGTATCGATTTCTAATAAAGAAAACGATATTCCATCTTATAATAATGAATGTGGTTGGTAGGTGCCCTTCAAACTCGACAAGACAGATTGATGACTTAAAATAAACTAATAGATAGTTTTAAACTCCAGTTGAGTGGCTACTGGTGATTGATTATAAAGCCCTTGGTGAGGTTTTGCAAAGTTAAGAGTTCGGTTGGTTTTAGATTTATTGTTTTATACACTTAGGCCCACTTGTGTCAATCTGTAACTCAAAGTAATTTGCTTACCTGGGGCTGTTCTGACCTTATATGTGTAATATTTTATTTTATTAGTAATATAATAATATTGACGTTTCAAATTTTTTTCAGTATAATTATTTAAATAATTTAATATTAATATAATTCGTTTTGTTTCAGATCTGCGGCCGGCGTGCGCTGCCCATATCCAGCCGGGAGGTGATCTGCCGCCTCCAGCGCTGCATCCCTTCCTGCTCGGCTCTGGGCAGTCTTCACCATCCGAAGATCGTAGGATTGTATAGTTTTTGTTTTTGTGTAAAAGCTATATGCTCCCTTTGGGCATACGTATTGGCCCTGGTACCAGTTCGGACGCACAACCATGTAGCCAGGTCAGTGACGCATCGCGAGAAAACTTATTAAAATGTGAGCAGTGTTCGGAACCTCGTTATTTTCGTGGCAACCGCGGTTTAAAAATTCATGTCGGAAAGGTGCACAAACCTAATCCGAACCTAATCAATCAAACCAGCTCCACAAATTCAGACTTATATATTTCGGCTCCAAATTCTTCCTCTACTAACCTCCCGTTTTGGCAACAAATTTGTTCGCTAAAGAATAATGTTCCGTTATTAAAGCGAATCCCACGCGGAGCACGTATCTGCGTGGCTACAGCTTTATGTGTATGTATAGACAAAATTCTTAGTATAAATTCACTAAGAGCTTGGGAAGACCTGCTCACATTTGCATACAGAGTGCTGCATGTCCCTAGTCACCAAAAAAATGAGATTTCTCTCACCCAAAAAAATAAAAATAACTGCTCATTATTAGACTCAATTAATAACATTATTCCAAATTTTCCCAAAATTCAAAAAAAGCATAATCAGGCAAACACTATAAGAAAAATAGAATCAAAAGCAAATGATGGCGATTTCAAGGGGGCAGCACATCTGCTCTTTTCTAGCGATGTTGTCGCTTCAGACACACCTGAAACCCTGTCTGCTTTAGAATCTAAACATCCATCTCCGCTTTCAAACATAAACCTCCCAGATCCCCCATCTTTAGACCAATCTGTTCTAAATTGTAACGCCCAAGATCTCTTGAACGTCATTATGTCATTTAAACCTGGTTCTGCTGGCGGTCTCGACGGTTTTACACCACAGCATTACAAAGATCTTGTCTGTGGTGCCGCCGGAGACGCTGGTACCAAATTATTATCGAAATTAACCTCTCTTATAAATTTAATGTTGGCAGGAAAGGTGCCAAGCCCATTCACTGAGATCATTTATGGGGCCAACCTTTGCGCGCTATCCAAAAAAGATGGCGGAGTAAGACCCATCGCTGTGGGTAATACTATCCGTCGTATGGCCTCCAAAATTTGTTGTCGTCACATTCTCCCGAAACTTTCGGAAATATTTCAGCCCATTCAACTCGGTTTTGGCTCAAAGGGAGGTTGTGAGGCAGCTGTTCATGCGGCTCGGACCTTTCTATTAAATAACGGAGGTGAAGTGCTGCTTAAAGTTGACATAAAAAATGCATTTAACTCTGTCGATAGGGGCGCTTTATTGACCCAAATTCGGGATATCTGCCCTGACGTATATCCTTACCTTTGGCAATGCTATGGGCATCCATCAAAACTTTTTTTCAGAGAACACCCACTTATTTCCGCCATGGGTTGTCAACAGGGCGACCCTCTCGGTCCAGCTATCTTCAGTTTGGCCATCCATTCAATTATTTCTGGGTTACAATCTAAATTTAATGTATGGTATCTAGACGACGGTACGCTGGGGGGTGATGCGGCTTCCGTTCTCAGTGATTTTAAAACATTGACAGAAAATTTTAAAAAGATTGGCCTAGAATTCAATAGCTCCAAATGTGAGCTCCTTATTTTAGATTCTTTCCCAGAATCTGAAAAACCAGAATTAATTCAAAATTTTAATGTTTTGGCTCCCAATATTAAGTTACTGTCAAAGGAGTCGCTTCATCTTCTCGGAGCCCCAGTCTTAGATGAATCCATACCTAGTTTCTTTGAGAAAAAGATTCAAAATTTTAATGACTCTTCAAATAGACTTTATGAAATTAATGCCCATTATGCATTTTTTATTGTTCGACTCTGCCTTTTCGTGCCTAAGTTTACCTATTTACTCCGCAGTACGCACTTATTTAAATTCGTTCACATATTAGATACTTTGGATAATATGATCAAAACGTCTCTTTCCAAAATTCTAAATTGCAGTTTTTGTGAAAACAAAGTGTGGTCTCAGGCCACCCTACCCGTGTGTTATGGTGGCCTAGGAGTGCGGAAAATTTCAAGCATATCAGTACCGGCGTTTCTATCCTCGGTATACAGTGTGGGCAGCCTTGTCAGATCTGTTTTGGACCCTTCTATTGGATCTGTTGAGGTTTCTTACCTGTCCGATGCTAGAGACGCCTGGCAGGCAGCTTGTCCAGGCACAAATATTCCAACCTTGAGTCACTCTCAGAGAGCTTGGGACAAGCCTCTTTGTGAAAAAACTTGGCAAAATTTATTTTCAAACTTTTCGATAGATACAGACCGCGCGCGCCTATTAGCCGTCTCTCAGAGTGACTCAGGTCACTGGCTACAAGCTATTCCATCCACAAATACCGGGACAATGTTAGACCGTATAACATTAAGTCTGTGTATTTGTCTTCGTCTTGGTTGCAGGACCAATCAGCCTCATCGCTGCCGCTGCGGAGACCTCGTCAATGAGCTCGGCCACCATGGACTTTCGTGCTCCCTAAGTGCTGGTCGAATATCACGGCACTCGGCTATTAATGACATTATCCGCAGGGCTCTTGTTGTCGCTAACGTGCCTTCCGTACTGGAACCAGTCGGTATTGCGCGGGGCGATGGCAGGAGACCGGATGGTATGTCTTTGATCCCTTGGAGTGTCGGCAAGTCGCTGGTGTGGGATGCCACATGTGTCGATACACTCGCGCCATCTCACTTACCGGCTACTTGTAAAGCTGCAGGGGCAGCGGCGGCCAGTGCGGAAAATTCAAAATTCAAAAAATATGCATCGATTGGACCCAATTATATTTTTATGCCTTTTGCGGTCGAGGCCTTGGGACCATGGGGGTCAGAAGCTCGCCGTTTTGCTCGCACCTTGTCTTCAAAATTGATCGAGACCTCCGGAGACCAGCGGGCGGGGAGCTTTTTCCGCCAACGCGTCAGCTTGGCTATCCAAAGAGGAAACGCTGCCAGCCTTCTGGGAAGCTTGCCGTTAATCGGAAGCAGCGGCAGGCTTGAGGAAATTTTCTATATATAGATTATATTTTGTAAATATTGATTGTATTTTGTACATATTTGTTGTAAATAAAAACACGGTCGATGAAAAAAAAAAAAAAAAAATATATTTATTCAGATTTTATTGATTAGGTTGTCGCGAAACTGGCTCTACCTAAGGCTCACTTACGTCAACCTGGTTGACCCAAGTGGGCATAGGTTCCCATATAGCTGGGATTTAGAATGACAGCTACGGTGTTCCCCTGCCTGACGTAAAAGGCGACTAAACGAGGGCCGTTGGGCTGGCTATGGGTTACGTGTTTTCTGTGCTAAACCTTTGATTTATATTTATGAAATAAAACCATGGAATTTTGTTCACAATTAAAGAGATTGAGTTAGAAATGATCAGACTGCTAGAGTTAGATCACACTTTTTACTTACCTAGAAGGTTTTTTTTTGTTTTTTTTTAATACAACTAAGGTGGCCAAGCATACGGCCCGCCTGATGGTAAGCAGTTACCGTAGCCTATGGACGCTTGCAACACCAGGAGTACTCGCGCATTGCCGACCCTGATTATGTGTACCGCAAATGGTAGCCATATCCAAATTAAATCTAAACTTATATCAATATTATAGGGCCACTACTAGATATATTGGATGTTACATAGCATGTCAACCTCTTTTTAGTACCTACTTCAAGTTGTAAGCACAAAGCATTACATCATACAGCCCTAGTTTGCATGGTGGAAGCAAAAGTTTTTATACTGTTAGTCTCACATCTGTGCTCGATACTGACAATGTGTGATATGTGTTTAATTATGCACCTCAATTGGTGTTTTAAGTTTACTTCTTGTATGGTTGATAATTTAGAAGTTGATTGGGCTCATTTCGTTGTAGTAGGATGTTTTTCTTTTTTTAATACTGTTTTTTCAAGCAGTGCCCAAAATTTGATAAATTAAACTTAAACGAGTTTTGAAAAATTAAATTGAGTTTTACTTTACTACACTAATAACAAACGAATCCTGTTCGTTCGGGGCTCCACTCGGATCGGGGTTTGCGTAGTATGGACGCACCATTATATTCGCGAAAACAAAGGTCCATAAGATTCAATACTTTAAATTAATCAATATCAGCCAATTCTAGAAAGCATATTATTATTTTTTAGCATAAATCAATCAAAACTAACCCTTATCTCAACAATTACAACTTACAGATAAAATGGATTCCCCTCACAGACTGTAATAACCTGATATGCACGAAATAAACAGATCCTATTGTGAATTTTCAGATAAAGCCCTCAGCAATTATTAATATTGATTGTCTTTGTTTAACAGAGCGTGTGTTGAGATAATTTATTTACAAATGATGAGCAATTTATAACGCAAGAGGATCAATGTTTTTTTTTTCACATAGGTTGGTACGTTACGACGCAAAATGGACAAATCATGAATGTGGTACACAATCCATAGATCATCATCATCATCAGCCTATAATGTCCTACTGCTGAGCACAGGCCTCCTTTCACAAATGAGGGTGAAAGGGAATGGGCAGATACTCCACCACGCATACCCACTGCGGATTGGTGGAGGTAGGCTAGTGGTCAACCTACGGTTGGAATTTTTCAAGCCGCCTAGGAGGCATCCAACTAGCTTAACGACTATCAAAATTAAGTGATAACCGGGACCAACGGCTTTACGTGCCTTCCGAAGCACGGAAACGCTCGATTTGAAATACCACTAGGCGGTCACCCATCCAGGTACCGACCACGACAGACGTAGCTTAACTTCGCCGATCGATTAAGAACGGCTAATCATGCTACACCACGAGCGCTTCAATCCATAGATATAAATCTAAATAAATAACGCAAATCCCTCCATCCTGTGTGTGTACACTTTTGACACGCGAAGTAACATACACTCGCGTCCTCTACGATATTTCAGATTTATATCTGTTACAAATACATGCCGCCATTTTCCAAATCTTTCTTTAAATACGGGAATGGGTTATACACGTTTTATTATTTCCATGAATTCATTCATGAATATGCAGACACTAACTACTTACCTACAAAGTATTTCCTTATTACGACTGCAGAAATTCATCAAATTGTAAGATATCATTAAATCAAACTTGCAACAATTCAAATCAAGCTCATAACTGAAATGCATTGGAATGTAAACGATTTGTAATAAAGCACGATATAGCCAGGGGAATGAGACCTGGGATTCAATTTATCGCCAGGGGACGCCAGGGAAATAAAGTGGCTTGGCATTGTTGATTTAGTATTAATTCTATTCAATTTATTGTTTTATTAACAATAGAAAATGATCTTCGTTGGTTCAAATTGTTATTATTCATTCGGATCTGCTGTACCAACTAATGAAAAGGTTATTGTTTGGAACATTCACATCAAATAAAAGGTATCACCGTGCCGTGCCACCTTTGTATTATGTGTTACCTTTTTTGCGACTGCTATATAGGTATATGTTCTTCTTTTGTTATATTTTATAATTATTATTTGTATACTGGGTGGAGATTTCGAAATAGCATAATTTCGAAACCTATGTTGGATTAGTCATGCTGAACAACTTTTACTATGGGACCAACACTGAATTCACAAAAAAAAATATACTTTTACATACACATACAAAATACATTATGATCGAGCAAGGTTGACATTTTGTAAGAAAAGTTAAAAAAAAATTGAGAATTCACTATTGGTCCCATAGTAAAAGTTGTTCAGCAGGACTAACCCAACATATGTTTCGAAAATATGCCATCTCGAAATCTCCACCTTTTATAATTATGTACTTCTAATATAGGCGCCCATCTGTAATCTATGCGGCGCTTTTGATCAGTGCACACAGCAACCGCGGCGGTCAAGGAGAACGCACGTACAGCTTTGACCGCAGAACTCTAGACCGTTCGCTGTGGGATCTGCGCCATAATAATGCAAAAATGAGTTTTTCTTTATACCTCTTGAAGCCACAACGGCTTTTCCAATCGTGATAAAATTTCGAACACGGGTAGATCATAGCCCGGAATAACATAAAGGATACTTTTTTATCCCGGGTAAATATAATTTATTTTGAGAGAGGTAGAACATAGCGTTTATTCGCTCAAAGAGCAGCTCGACTGGGGAAGTACCTCCACCTTACAGGATACCGCATCCAAATATCTTTATGCTGTGTAAAGTTGTGTGAGTAAGGTTGCCAGAGCTCATAGGGGAGGGGAAAAGGTCGGTAACGCGTGAGCAATGTTTCATGTGTTGCAAGCGTCCATAGGCTACGGTAACCGGTTACCATCAGGCGGGCCGTATGCTTGCTTGCCGACTTGGTCGTATAGAAAAAATAACTTCGGCAACTGCGGTGAAAACGGGGGAGAAAACATAGTGAATATATTTATCCCTTTCGATTTCATTCATTAGAAAGCTTTCCGGCCAGCTATTGATTTTTTCAGTCTACGGCAGTTTCTAGCTGTGATGAGTTTTCACTGTAAAATTCATCCTAATATATTTCTTCAAAGTATACACACAAAGGTAAAATTATTCTTAATTAAATTTCTCGACTTAAACTCAGCTTAAGCTCCTTTGAAACAAACTTACGGTAATTATCAACTTTAAAACTTTCTTAAACACAAGTGACAAGTTGCGAACAAAAATCCATTGAGAATAAAATTTAAATACCCATTTGAACATGTCGGAAGTTCAATTTGTTCCCCTAATATAATTCCGACATGTATACAATCCCTGTGGACTTACTCAATACATATCAAATGTGCTCGTGTAACGGAAAATTGCATTTTAAAACGACGTGTCGAAGTCGCAGCCATCTGGGCGACTTTCAGCGCAGAATGTTATCAATTAATCTTTTGATGAGATTAATAATAATTTTTGGGAAGATATGTTTGATTAAAATTTGATGGTTTGTGATGAATGATGTGGCTAAAGGTGGTAAGCCTAGAAGGAGGTGTACACAGTGAGGCCCTGAGCCTTCCTTGGAGGATTATGGTCACCACTTAGGGACTAGTGCAGTGTGTAACTACAATATGACGCTTGTGAGTAGTTGTAGTGACCACAAAAAGTCTGAAATCCTACCCTTCAATTACATCTGCTGAGGTAGACAAGCAGTTTTGGGAAAAAATCCAAACATGATGGAGTTCGCCATTCAGCTCACTAACGCTGCTTAGCTAAGCGGATAGAGTAGCATAAGACCGATTTTGTACCAGTTTATAAAAACAAAAAAGTAATTTGACAAAAATAAATAAACTTCAAAATACACTAAAAAGTATGAAATAACTCTAATCTGACATCTTCATCGACTTTAAATCAGTGTCAGATTAGTTATTTCATACTTTTTAGTGTATTTTGAAGTCGATTTAATGTTTTTAAATTACTTTTTATTTCATTTTCAGCTTTTCCTAAATGCACTAGAATTTGAGCAAAGTTTTGAGATGTTTTTCCTTTGACGCCACCGCCCGTAGCTCGTATCAATGAGCCAGGCCGTCACACATATTTGTCCATATCTTGAGAACTACTGAACCGATATCGATGAAACTTGCACTGTTCCCTAAGTTGAAATAAATGTAAACTAATAAAAATAGCTACAATATCTTCGGAGATATGCGTGGACAAACATACATACATACACCTATGAAATTTTGTATATTTGTTTGGAAGCCCTAATAGATTATCATATGTGATTATAATGCAGTTCCAATAATATTACATACATACGTGTCGAATTGATAATCTCCTTTTTTTGAAGTCGATTAAAAAGAGATTGTTAGAGAGACATGAGGTTAGTAGAATCAACTACGATCGCTTAGTCAGCGCAACAATAAGGAAAAATGTATATCACTTTTGAGGTAGGTATATCTCTATTTATTAATCTTAAAGTATCATATTTCAAGACTTAGAAACGACAACTTCTATTACAAAATACGTAATTCTAAATCCAATGTTGGTAGAGCACTCACTGGACTTGCAACCCGCAGGCGTTTGAATGAAAGTTTGCTTTAGAAAATGTATTTGTCACGATTATTGAAGCCTTGGCATTCTTGGAAAGCTGAATGTAAATTGTAAATAATATTGTTGTTATTTCATAATGGATCTGGGTCTAGGAGTTTTTGGGTGCAAATCTTTTCTCGTTTTCAAAATTCAAAATCATTTATTCAAATAGACCTTCGCAGGCACTTATGAAAAGTCTGACTCTAATACTCTAATACCGGTTCGGAAGGTTGCATTTGCTGAGAAGAGCCGGCGATAAACTCAGCAATTACTCTTTTCAAAACAAGCTTAGATTCATTACAAAATTTACATTCTAATCGCACTGACAACAATCGCGTGTACCGGCGCGGCGGCAAATTACAAAGTAGACTAAATAAATATTTAATAAGTAAATAAATAGCAAACTTAAGCAGACCAGCCCCCACAAGCAGCACCTGTTCACAAGTATGACGCGTGTGGCAGCCATCGCCCTCCTCGCCATATTGGAGGGAAGTGAGCGACCCGTCACACGACGCCGCCGCAAGAAAAGGCCTCAAAGTGAGCAGTCTGCCTTAGAAATAAAAAAATAACTAAAGGGAAACTATACTAGGTATATACGTCACTTTATAAGTTAGGAGACTTTGTTAGATACTGCAGTATTATTTTATGTTTGTAACAAAATAAGGATGCGCCCTGGGTAACTAAATTAAAATTCTAATCAGTTTATGATTACCAGAAATATTGGCTATGATTTTTTTGCTTTATATCAAATCAATAAAAAAATACAAAGATAAAACGCGTCAATGTTCCGGAGTTGGGGCTCGTGACGTCACTTGTTTGTGAAAATATACCATCGCGTGATATTTTTTCGTATTTTTTTGTTTGATTGACAAATGATAAAATAAGTGTTTAATACTTTTTGATAATGTAAACGATGGTCTATTTATATGATCATTAATTAAATGTTACCGTAAAGATTATTATTGTAATATATTAAAAAGCAAAGATATACCCTTATTCTAATATTAGATACGGCAAACCTTAAAATTTATAACAAACGCTTTAGAAAACAAATAATTATAATTCAATTTCAAAACAGGAGTTTATGAAACAATATTAATCCAAGTTCAAGTTAGTTTGGAACTCACACTCTTTGGAGAACTTTGGATGTAGCAGTTAAACAATGGGCCCTTCTGAAAGTTGGATAGTTAATAATAATTAGGGTATTGAAATTGAAGATAATAAATTTTATCTAAATTTGGCAGGAGGCAGTTTCTGAACAGCTCCATTTAATATCAGCTTTTGTGCGATTATAAAATGGAGGAAATTATTTATTTAAATGAGTCATCATCATTCATTCATTCATCATTTCAGCCTATTGCAGTCCACTGCTGGACGTAAGCCTCCCCCAGGGTTCGCCACATGGCCCGATCTCCCGTTTTCGCCATCCAGTCACCACCAGCCACTTTTTTCAGGTCGTCGGTCCATCTGGCCGGAGGGCGACCTACACTACGCTTGCCGAGTCGTGGTCTCCACTCGAGAACCCGTCTACTCCACCGATCATCGGTTCTACGACAGATGTGACCAGCCCATTGCCACTTCAGTCTGCTACACTTCTGTACTACGTCAGTGACTTTGGTTTTTTGTCGGATAATCTCGTTCCGGACTTTATCCCTTAACGAGATTCCGAGCATACCCCTTTCCATAGCTCGCTGTGTGACGTGTAGTCGGTGGGCTAGTTTCACTGTCAGGTTCCACGTCTCGGCTCCGTATGTCATGACTGGCAGGACGCACTGATTGAATACCTTGGTCTTCAGGCATTGTGGCAAGGGTGACTCGAAGATGTGACGCAACTTTCCAAACGCTGCCCAGCCAAGCTGCACTCTTCTGGTGATTTCACTCTCAAAGTTGTCTCTACCCAGCTGTAACTTTTGTCCTAGGTAGACGTACTCCTGGACAACTTCAAATGAGTGTCATCACTATAATCCTAACTAATATTATAAATGCGAAAGTGAGTTTGTTTGTTTGTTACGCCTTCACGCCTCAACTACTCAACAGATCATCATGTTTGGCATGCAGATAGGATAGCCTATGGTAAGTAGAAGGACATAGGCTACTTTATTATCCCAGGAACCTGGGTGAAACCGCGGGGGACAGCTAGTAATGTAAAAGTAATTAAAATAAAACTTAACTTTTTTACTCTCTTAATGTAATGCATCTATTGATTCATCGATTGACAAGCTCTTAAATTATTTGTCTTTTGTCCTTCTTTGTCATCCGGCGTCAAAACAAGACAAAACACAAATAAGGTTAAAATAATATTGTTTTAAGAACCAAAGGGCGGGCCCCTGATCGAAAAATATAGCAACACTGAAAACCAGTTTACTAATATTTTGGTTTTTCTCAAACTCTCTTATTGATCGAGCGAACGCGAAGCGCGAACTACTCGTCTCCGTTTCAGCTTTAGCAAAAATGCTTCCGTATGTCTGGCGGATGTCCGGCAGTTCTCCTCTACTGGTTTCATTTCTCAACCGCTTCTCGTGAAATTTTGTGAGCAGATTCGGTAATTATTTATATTTTTTTTCGATTCAGTTTTAGGAAATTTTTCATAAATTTGGATCTGAAATAAGGATTTGGATTTAAGGTGCGCGGTCAATATTTTATTTTTAAACTATGCAAAGACAGACGCAAGCTCACAGAGCCAATTGCCTACATTTAAGGAAGGTTCATTCAAATTCAAAGTTTACTTAAAGTACTTACACTCAATTAATTGAACCTAATTTAATTTATCGATAGTTCAATTCTGCAGACATCCAAACCATCTCGAATAAAGTTAAATTGTATCGCTATTCCACTGTAACTTAACGGTTATAGTGTACAAAGATCGTAGAAGTCATCTTAAGCAAATGGATCTCAAACAACTTAGCTCAACTAAACTTAGATACGGTTGCACTAAGTGCTTATAAGTGGTTATCTTTTGTACCGATCTAACTTATTCTGGTTATTGGCGCTTAGCCTCGCTATTCGACTCTTATCGAGATTAAACTTATCTTGAAGTCGTCGTTAGTCGTCGGTACGGTTATAACACAATTATTATAAACGATTAACACTTTAAAGAGAATAGATGATTCAAAAAAAGTTCCGACGTCAAAGTAAAAGAAATATAAAAAAACCGGCCAAGTCAGACTCGCACATGGAGGGTTCTGTACAATATTAAATA
Source organism: Achlya flavicornis (assembly GCA_947623365.1). Taxonomy (NCBI): domain Eukaryota; kingdom Metazoa; phylum Arthropoda; class Insecta; order Lepidoptera; family Drepanidae; genus Achlya; species Achlya flavicornis. Next base: position 14,711,662 of record OX392477.1, on the reverse strand, counting down.
ACTCAACCTTGCTATGAAAAAAAAACGCAAAAAAAGACATTTCTTGTATGGGCGCCCGCTTTAGTTTTTTTTTTATAGCGGCCATAGAAATACATATTCTCTGAATTTCAGCTGTACCTATTACCGTTCATGAGATACAGCCGAGATACAGCCTGACAGACTGACGGACGGACATACGGACAGGGTACAGGTAAGGTACCCTAAAAACGATAAACTAAGAACACTAAGTTGCTTGTTACTAGAAAAAACTAAGAACTAATTAATTAAAGCTTAAGTAAAGTACTCCACTTCTCTTAAAGCAACGCCAGCAAAGTAGAAAAAATAAAAAAAAAGTTAAACATGCTTTCGCCTACGTACAGATTTTCTTAGTTTATAAACGTTTAAAGAGTTCACAAGTTCATTATAATGTGGAATTTTAAGCGTATTAAATTTCAAAGGACATAATCCTTTGTAATGTAACAATTTAACGGGACCCAACGGGATACAGAAGTGTTTGCAACTAACCGGCATCTAATTAGTGTAGTAAAATGAGATAATGTTGATATTAAACTAAATTTAGAAGATCATACGAACCAAATAGAAATCTAAATTAATTCTGAATTACTACATTAATCTTGGTAAATATTGTACAGTCGACTACAAAGAAATGTACCCATTTTAATGTTACTACATTAATGTATCCTCTAAAAGGATCCCTCTTAAATGAAATAGTTAACTGGCCGTTGTTGTACAAATGTGGTACCCATGGAACCTGACATTGTCTTGTTCTTGTACTAAGTGAAATAATTATGGATACCACCATATTTCTACTAAATTAAATGTATCCATATATTATAAAACAAATGTGTATGCTTCCAATGTTTAGTTTATGTTCTACACTTATAATATTGAACACATATGGGTATATTTGGAACATTGGATACATAAAAACGTATTTCCCAATGTATAGATACATATTTATTTAAGTTTAACAGTATGCATTACAGTGGAAATATGGGTATTCATAATTATTTCACTAAGTATGAAAACATGACAATGTCAGGTTCCATGAATACTAAATTTGTCACAAACGGCTAGTAAATATTGCATCCAAGAGGTAATATTAATAATTTTATATTTTTTATAATTTTATAACATTAAAATGGATATATCTTGTTGACTGTACCTACATTTAAATAACAATAATTGGACTGTTTTACAAAAAACTTAAACCGACTTCAAAGTACACTAAGAAGTTATCAAATCCTGATCTGATGACAATGGGACCAAACGGAAAGTATACCCTTCCAGACAAAAAAAGAATTTTCTAAATCGGTTAATAAATGACGGAGTTATGAGGTAACAAACATAAAAAAAAAAAAACACTGAATTGAGAACCTCCTTCTTTTTTTGAAGTCGGTTAAAAATGACGCAACAGACCTACCACAGATTACTAAATAGTTATACGTAACTATGTCTTTCAAAAATATACATATGCCAAAACAGCGTAATATTGGTAACCAGTTTCTACGTTAGTTATTCAATCAGAAAAAAACCGGCCAAGTGCGAGTCAGACTCGCGCACCGAGGGTTCCGTACAAACCTGTAGGTATATAAGTAAATGGTAGTATAGACCTGAGTATTTGATATTAATTTCAATTTATGACCTATTAAAAAAAAACTACTTACTAGATCTCGTTCAAACCAATTTTCAGTGGAAGTTTGCACCGTAATGTACATCATATATTTTTTATAGATTTATCATTCTCTTATTTTAGAAGTTACAGGGGGGGGGACACACATTTTACCACTTTGGAAGTGTCTCTCGCGCAAACTATTCAGTTTAGAAAAAAATGATATTAGAAACCTCAATATCATTTTTGAAGACCTATCCATAGACACCCCACACTTATGGGTTTGATGAAAAAAAAAATTTTGAGTTTCAGTTCTAAGTATGGGGAACCCCCAAAATTTATTGTTTTTTTTCTATTTTTGTGTGAAAATCTTAATGCGGTTCACAGAATACATCTACTTACCAAGTTTCAACATTATAGTTCTTATAGTTTCGGAAATAAATGGCTGTGACATACACGGACAGACAGACAGACAGACAGACAGACAGACAGACATGACGAATCTATAAGGGTTCCGTTATTTGCCATTTGGCTACGGAACCCTAAAAATACACAATAATCTGCAAGATATCTACGAGACACCGAATGGTTTTTCTTGAATTATATTTTAATTTAAAGAACTGAAGACATAAAATACTTAACTCGACTCTGCTTTTTAGGGTTCCGTAGCCAAATGGCAAAAAACGGAACCCTTATAGATTCGTCATGTCTGTCTGTCTGTCTGTCCGTGTATGTCACAGCCATTTATTTCCGAAACTATAAGAACTATAATGTTGAAACTTGGTAAGTAGGTGTATTCTGTGAACCGCATTAAGATTTTCACACAAAAATAGAAAAAAAACAATAAATTTTGGGGGTTCCCCATACTTAGAACTGAAACTAAAAAATTTTTTATTCATCAAACCCATAAGTGTGGGTTGTCTATGGATAGGTCTTCAAAAATGATATTGAGGTTTCTAATATCATTTTTTTCTAAACTGAATAGTTTGCGCGAGAGACACTTCCAAAGTGGTAAAATGTGTGTCCCCCCCCTGTAACTTCTAAAATAAGAGAATGATAAATCTATAAAAAATATATGATGTACATTACGGTGCAAACTTCCACCGAAAATTGGTTTGAACGAGATCTAGTAAATAGTTTTTTTTTAATACGTCATAAATTGAAATGAATATCAAATACTCAGGTCTATACTACCACTTACTTATATACCTACAGGTTTGTACGGAACCCTCGGTGCGTGAGTCTGACTCGCACTTGGCCGGTTTTTTTTAGTTGTAACCCTTTTGTGGTTGTAACCTACTGCTGCACTAAATTTTTTATCGAAACTGTATGAACATTTATATACGTCGGATGAAGTTATCATAATGTACATACGTGTACTTTGTTAAACTTTTCTCTTCAATAATGTAATTCAATTCAATTCTTATTTATGGCTTTTGCGGAAAATAATGTGTAAAGAGCGTGACTGAAAATTTGAAGAAACCTCTTTTTAAAAATTTAAAATAGAATACATCACCAGAAACAATAATTAAAATAAGATTCGAATGAAAGAGGTCGCATCGTTACACCAATCGCAGCATGGTGGTAGGTACTTCATAGTACCCGCATGGCTGGCTACCACCTTTAAGTTGATAAATCTGTCGTCAAGCGCTTACTGGTATGTTCCACTAACTACACTTGGAAGCCAGTTCCCTCATCCTCCAACCTTCGGCTACACCATCGCTTACCATGGTGCGATTGCGAAATAAAAGCCATGCAATTTCAATCATCATCATCAGCCTATAATGTCCCACTGCTGAGCACAGGTCTCCTTTCACAAATGAGGGTGAAAGGGAATGGGCAGATACTCCACCACGCGTGCCCACTGCGGATCGATGGAGGTAGGCTAGTGGTCAACCTACTGTTGGAATTTTTCAAGCCGCCTAGGAGGCATCCAACTAGCTTAACGACTATCACAATTAAGTGATAACCGGGACCAACGGCTTTACGTGCCTTCCGTGCTTTACGTGATTTGAAATACCACTAGACGGTCACCCATCCAGGTACCGACCACGACAGACGTAGCTTAACTTTGCCGATCGATTAAGAACGGTTAATCATGCTACACCAAGAGCGCTTCCATGCAATTTATAGTTAACAAAAACTTACCTGAGCGATTTGATCGAACCTCCCAAATAGCTCGTTCAGTGTCTTGACCAGATCAGAAGCGCTGAGTCGTTCAGACAGCGGGGTGAAATTGACAATGTCTGCGTAGAGGATGCTGACGTTGTTATGTCTTTGGACGTGCATCTCGTGGAATCTGGTTTGTTTTGAGCTGTCTGCACAGGCGTCCGCCATTTTGAGCATGATTGAGCGTTTTACCTGGGGACAAAGAAATTGTTTTTTTTTTTTTAGTTTCGTAACTTTTTTTTTGACGGGCCGCTTCCACCCTTGGTGAACATTCTGTGTGCATGATTGTCTGTTTTATTTAGTTATAATAAAAAAAAATTAAGCAATTTATGTGACGTTTTCGTTCGTTTAGTAGTGGAGAGCTGAGAATGATGAAGATTATAATATTGTATGTAGGTAATAGACACTTTTGGTGTTTTTTTTTAATGTCTATAGGTTGACAAGCAGACAGACGGGCCACCTGATGGAAAGTGGTCGCCGCCGCCTATGGACATTTGCAATACCAGGGGGATTGTCAATGTGTTGCCGACCTTGTAGAGCTCTTTTTACGCCTTTTTTGAAGTTCATCTCAGTCTAGAACACTTGGAATATATCTCAGTCAAATATTTGTATCTCTATTAATGCAATCCGTCGTTTGACCTTTTAAAAGTTAATTAACTGATGTTATCTCAGCCAGAACTTTGATCTGTCGGGAATAAAGAAAGTGCTACTTAATCCTATCAAGAGATGTCTAAGCAACGGACATTATAATCATATTACTGCTTAATGTTGATGACTTCTTAGAAATGCTACGTTAAATAAATTGAGCGCCTAATCAATTATTAATAGCAATTTGCTTTTTCATATTTGCTATGAGACTTATAAAAGGTGATTGGATTATTTATGGGAGCGTTCTTTTGCATTAATCATTACTTCGCATTAATGTTACCTCGGTTAACATATCCTACAGTAACCTTGATCTTGCAGTTAAATGCAGAACCCGCCTGGCGAAATAGTTTCCTCAACAGCTACCGCTGAATTCTACCACCTGTACTTGAGAGCCAGTTCTTTCTAGACACACTCTTAAGTGTATTAGTGCAGGAGGTACTCATTCATCAGCAGGTACATTACTTCATTCACAATATTCTATAAATTGATACACGTATGTTGTACCTACATTCATTGGGTAAATAGTTAAACTTATAGGTTTATTGCCTGACCTTTTGAAAACCCAGAATGAAGAGGATAAAGCCAATGTTCACTAATGTTTGCAGACAGTTTCATAACACCACGAACTAGGTATAATACTGATTCATTTTTTCATAAAATGCATAATCATTTCTCAGAATAATTACGTGACGTGTGAATTGGTTGTTCACAAGAATGTGTGTTGTTTATTATAGATAGCTATAAATTATTGATTTATTATATTTTGGTTTATAATATACTTATAATAGTACTATGTGTTACGAGTCGGTTAACAAAATCTGGCACGTTCATGACGTTCAACACATTTACACGTTGCGCTTGTGTAGTGTCTGTGCATAGCGCTCGGCGTGACGTCGCTCGCACTACATGCGCATCATGAATCATTCGTCTCTCTCGCGCACGTCCAAGCTAATGAGTATGAAGGAGACAGCTCTTGTTTTGCTTTTTCTACTGCTCATAAATATAGAGTGGTCTTTTTGCATTCGTCTGTTAGAATTGACTGAATGATTAGAAGCAATAATGGTGAAAGTGCCAGCTTTAGTTACCCGAGCTCTATATGTACAACTTTACACTGGGTCTTGCTTGGCCGTCGTGAATTTCAGCCGTAGCAAGCAGAATAACAATAGATTTTGTTGAGACTAAAATGGAAAGCCTGTGGAAAAAGTTGATAAGTTTATTGACAGTTCAACTGTTTTCTTTCCTACTTATACAACCGACCTACATAGTTCACTTTTATATTTTTGTTATTAATGCAAAGTAAGTTGTCACTCAATCACGCCGTATTAGCTGAAACTTACAATGATATTTAATTTATATATAAATAACATACCTATATAACATAGTTATATCTCTGGAAACTTCATATAGATTGATCATATCTTAAAAAAAATAGTTTGCTGTTTTTTTACCCTTGTAAGGTAAAATCCTCTAAAAAATAAAATGAAATGTTGCAGATTAGCATACCTAGGTAGTTTGGTTAGTAATGCTAATCTGCAACAGTTTTTTAAGAAGGTACTTTGGTAGTGAAAATATGCTTTATTTGTCTATGCTACCTGTCTCAAAGAAAGTATCGGAGTCTTACTATCACAAGGTGTATTTTGAAACTTATCATCGTGCCACAAGATAACTAGGTCGTTTTCACCAAAATAATGTTCGGGGAAGACTTGAATTTGATATCCGTAAATTCTTTATCACGTTTAACCTACATTACATATTTAGATAACAGTATCAGTGTTTAGCACTCTTACAGCGAAATTACAGTGTATGGACGAGAGAAAGTAAAAATATAAAGGCAAAGGTTGTTTTGTGTAACATTCAACACGTGCTTTAGTTGAGGTCAATTTATTACCTGTATGAAGGTAAAATGTTTTATATTTAAGACGTCGTTGGGACCTATAGGAATCTTATTATATTTAAAAAAGTTTACAGAAAGATACCGACAAAAAAAAATACAATATTAAATCGTTTTTCAACCGACTTCTAAAAAAGGTTCTCAATTCGGTTGTATTTTTTTTTATTACCTCATAACTCCGTCATTTATTAACCGATTTCGAAAATTTTTTTTTTGTTTGGAAGGGTACACTTCCCATTTGGGCCCATTGTCATCAGATCAGGATTGGATTTCTTCTTAGTATACTTTGAAGTCGGTTTAAGTTTTATGTAAATCAGTCCAATTATTTTATACCGTATTCCATTTCAGACGCAAAATTTTCACAGATATATCACAATCAGATATGATTTTTTAATGTCACACGCACGTGAGATGACAAGCAGGCTTATATAAAAGAGAACAATTGTAAACGTTTCTTGTAGCTAAACTAAGCAAAGTTGAATTGTAACCACAAGTATATTAATTATGATCATACTTTACTTAATTGAAAAGTCTTTTTGATTGTAATAACACGAGTTTCGCTTTAGACCCATGCAACTCATTTGGTTATAATACTTTATTAAATAAATGTACACGCCTTAAACAATCTTAACCTTTACATTCTCAGGTACCGGATGTGATAATTATATGAGTCAAAATAGGAATTGAGATCGTAAAAGGAGTGAATTTAACAACATTGTTATTTTGAGTTCAAAATTGAGACATCGATGACGTCACATTTTGTAAACATCGTCCGGATGTAGAGCTCGAAATTGATTGAATTTGATTTAACACTTTCCTTATTCGTGAGAATATTTTACTGTAAAAGGTGTTGTTAGTGAAATAGGTTTAATTTTCAATTTTGACCACAGTTTGTTATGTTTTGAACATGATTAAATCACTTACATCTTATTGGAAACATTTTGGACGTTGGTGGCATTGTTACTTGCGGATTTTTCTCGGACCTAGAGTAGGTTTCATAATTTACTCTCATTAATTTTATTGCTATCGTATTTTACTTTCTTCTATTAATTATGCAATTAATTTAATTACTTTAAAGACGAGAATTATGCAATGGCTAATTTAAAACAATAAATAATCCGGTTTCCCTTTTTCCTGTTTCCTAATCCGCCAGCGGTGTCGCATTTTTTTTAACTGTGTATTGTGACTGTGTTTGACCAAAATCTCACCATGGTAAGTGATGATGTGGCCGAAGGTGGTAAGCATACAAAGCCTAGAAGGAACTGACTCTCAAGTGCAGCTGTCGCAACACATCGATAGGTGCTTCCCAAGTAGCATAACAAGCTGTTTAAAGGCTGTATTAAAGTTCGTTCTTATACTAAAAGCTGAATATTCACGCTGTACAAAGGCTGTATAAGCGCTTATACAGACCTTATAAGTGTAAAAATTAAATTATTAAAAGAAACAAAAAACCCGACTGCGTAAAACAAAAATTAACTGAAAAGAGAAAAACAAGCTCTTTAATCTGTAGAATTTGGAATATAACTTGAATGTTATAAGATACTGCAGTCGGGGACAAACAAATATTACAAAAAAATAACATATACTTGGTTATTGGTTTTAATAATTTAATTTATTTCAGACTTTTTAGTTTTATACAGAATTAGATGTAGTATTAGTAAGTAAATGAGCGAGCGGTACGGTAAAGTAACGCTAACAACCATCGCAACTCTGTGAGTTACGTACGGTAACCGCTCATAGTACCTATAGGCTACTGTCATTGCATTAAACATGGTTTTTTGCAGTTTACGTCAAAATGGTTGCACAAAAGTATTACAATATATACATATATGGAATGGGCTGTTCACAAGCTTTCATTTGATACCCATATTGTTATAATAACGAAATTTTTGTTTTTAATACCCCCCTCTTTTCTTATCCATAGACGCCATATAAAAATAATATACCCTATGACACTCCCACAGTCAAGACGAATGTAACGACACCTCATATGCTTAAATCCATCAAGCCGTTTAGGCTGCAGAGCGTGCCAAAGAAATAGACATACATACATACATACATACATACATACATATATACATACATACATACACTCGAAAAACATAACCCTCCTTCCGGGTCAGTCGGGTAAAAAGGGCCCACATTACACAGCTTATTTCGTTATTGGAGCTGTATAGAGGCTGTATAAACAAAAGACAAGTATAAAAGCTGTATTAGAGCTGTTATTAGGTGTATAGAGCAGCCTATACACTACGGATATCCTCTTATAAGTATCTTGTAAGATTAAGAGTTCTAAATAGGTTGTTGAAGGGAATTATGTGAGAATAAAATAAATAAAACTATTTACGATGCCATACTGAATGGCGACATAATATTTAATAAATGGAAAGATCTTGAACATGGATATCTGATGCTGTTAATTGATGAATTCAATGTGCAAATTTTAATTTATTGTGAACCTGTGTATGTTTTCCGTCAAAATATTCACGCGCCATCAAAATAATCAAGCCAAAGTAAATAAATTATACTAAATACAGTAAATAAGTGTTTGTTTTTAAGGTTAGAATAAAAATATGTTTATAAATAAATTAAATTATTAAAAGAAACAAAAAACCCGACTGCGTAAAACAAAAAATAACTGAAAAGAGAAAAACAAGCTCTTTAATCTGTCGAATTTGGAATATTACTTGAATGTTATAAGGTATTGCAGTCGGGGACAAACCAATAACCTAAGTTTGTGTTTTTTTTGTAATATTTGTTTATCCCCGACTGCAATACCTTATAACATTCAAGTAATATTCCAAATTCGACAGATTAAAGAGCTTGTTTTTCTCTTTTCAGTTATTTTTTGTTTTACGCAGTCGGGTTTTTTGTTTCTTTTAATAATTTAATTTATTTCAGACTTTTTAGTTTTATACAGAATGAGTTGTAAGTATTAGTAAGTAAATGAGCGGTACGGTAAAGTAACGCTAGCAACCATCGCAACTCTGTGAGTTACGTACCGTTACCGCTCATATTACCTATACCTACTGTCCTTGCATTAAACACGGTTTTTTGCAATTTATGTCAAAATGGTAGCACAAAAGTATTACAATATATACATATATGGAATGGGCTGTTCACAAGCTTTCATTTGATACCCATATTGTTATAATAACGAAATTTTTGTTTTTAATACCCCCCCTCTTTTCTTATCCGTAGACGCCATATAAAAATAATATACCCTATGACACTCCCACAGTCAAGACGAATCTAACGACACCTCATATTCTTACATCCATCAAGCCGTTTAGGCTGCAGAGCGTGCCAAAGAAATAGACATACATACAAACATACATATATACATACATACATACATACATACATACACTCGAAAAACATAACCCTCCTTCCGGGTCAGTCGGGTAATAATAGATATGAGTCTACATGATCATTATTCAAGCTGATAACCATGATACGGCTATAGTTATTATCAAATATTCCTTTAATTGTAATTTAAATGTTGTTATTGTAAATGTAAAAATGTCGACAATTTGCTATACAGCCTAGACGATATTTGGAGTGTGTTATAAGTCTTAGTAGCTGTACTAAGTAAGTTATGAACGTTTATTGCTGTATTAAGTAAATGTTTAAGGCGATGATAGCTCAGTGGTAGTGACGTCGGATACCGAGACGAAGGTCCCGGGTTCGAATCCTACAATGAGCTTGAGCTTTCGGTGAAGGAAAACATCGTGAGGAAACCATAGCACGGTGGTAGGGTACTTTGTAGTACCCATCTGGCTGGCTACCACCCTCAAGTTGAAAATCTGTCGCCAAGCACCTATCGGTGTGTTCCGACAGCTGCACTTGAGAGCCAGTTCCTTCTAGGCTTTGTGTGCTTACCACCTTCGGCCACATCATCACTTACCATGGCGAGATTGTGGTCAAACACAGGCCTATACGTAATAAAAAAAAAAAAAAAAATGAACACATGCTTAATACAGCCTGTATACAGTTTTAACGATAAAACCAGCTTGAAGTGTCAGAAAATACTTAAGGCTGTATGGTAGAGTTATAATATCTGTTAAAGAACCCTAAGCTGACGCGGATCCCTTTATACAGCCTGTATACAGCTTTAACGATTAAAACCAGTTTCAAGTGTCAGAAAACACTTAACGCTGTATTAAAGAGTTATAATATCTGTTTCAGAACCCTAAGCTGACGCGGATCCCTTTATACAGCCTATATACAGCTTTAACGATAAAACCAGCTTGAAGTATTATAAAATTCTTAACGCTGTATAGTAGAGTTTTGATATTCTGTTTAAGAACCCTAAGCTGACGCGGATCCCTTACTAAGAATTTTATACAGCCAGAGCTGTATAATATCTCATAAATCACTCTTATAAGTATTAAAACTGTTCTTTACACTCTTGTAAGTGTCTAAAAGAACTCTAAGTTCTAAATGGGCTGGTTTATTGATGTAGAATACGCTTGCGTGCTGCTTGGGTTGGCGACAGATTCAAAACATGAGGGTGGTAGCCAGCCAGATGGGTACTATAGGTATACAAAGTAAACTACCACCGTGCTATGGTTTTCTCACGATGTTTTCCTTCACCGAAAGCTCAAGCTCATTGTAGGATTCGAACCCGGGACTCTCGGTATCTTTGTCTCGGTATCCGACGTCACTACCACTGAGCTATCATCGCCTAGTCAAGAAACCGGAGGGAGTGGCGCGCTCTGGGAGAGGCCTATGTCCAGCAGCGAACTTTAAAAAGGCTGGTGATGATGATGATGAGACCCTAGTCCAGAAACTTGGAACTTTATACCTTATTATAACTAAATAAGGGTTTTTCAAACGGTAAAAATAGGGTTCATCATCATCAGCCTATAATGTCCCACTGCTGAGCACAGGCCTCCTTTCACAAATCAGGGTGAAAGGGAATGGGCAGATACTCCACCACGCGTGCCCAACGCGGATTGGTGGAGGTAGGCTAGTGGTCAACCTACTGTTGGAATTTTTCAAGCCGCCTAGAAGGCATCCAACTAGCTTAACGACTATCACAATTAAGTGATAACCGGGACCAACGGCTTTACGTGCCTTCCGAAGCACGGAAACGCTCGATTTGAAATACCACTAGGCGGTCTCCCATCCAAGTAACGAAAAATAGGGTTATGTGGTTGCAACCACAGGGCACAAATAATAGTCAATTATAAAATTAAGAATGCTTTATTCATAGAGACAATGTTTCGTGTTCCGTTTTTTGATGCGCGTGCGCATCGATAAACCAGTCCCGCCTACGTGACGAGAGGCTTGTATGATACTCGTATATGCTAATCAGTGGGTCATTGCTACAAACGATATTTTAATAGAATTCCAAAAAGGGTTATCTGATACATTCAAATTAATAATGGCGTAAAGATTTAATTATGTACCTTAGGCCCACTTGCGTCAACCTTAAATATTTTTTTATAATATTTTTCCTCCACACAAAAAAGTAGTATATTTATATCAGTTATCTGAATTCAATAGTACAAGCTCTGCTTACCTTGGGATGAGACAGCCGTGTGTCAAGATTGCCCTACGATATTTATTTATTAATTTTAGTTGCATAACCCAAAAACTGGGCTAAAATAACTTATTCATCGGGCTATTTATCTTCGGGTTACCCTTACTTAATATTTTAAACTCGAAAGTTTGTATGTACGCAAAAACTACTGAATGGATTTGGATTAATTTGGCACAGAGATAGAATATGTTCTGGATTAACACATAGGATACTTTTAACCCGGGAAAATACACGATCCCTCGGGAATGCGGCTGAAGCCGCGCGGGATAAATAGTATGGTTATAATTTTAACCCAGACTTAAGTGGGTCTTATTCATTACTTAGATACTGATGACTGAGGTACTATTTCAATTATTTCGAATCTATTTACCACAAGTTCATTGCTAACATTAGCTAATAATTTAATGAGTTTAATAGGAAAACTAATAATGAATCAATCACCGACACCAAGTTATCAAAAAACAATTAAGACACGTAATTAATATGAGTAATTATGAAATGCTTAACATTTCTTTTTTATACCACTAAGTTGGCAAACAAGTATACGGCCAACCTGATGGTCAGCAGTTACCGTAGCCTATGGACGCTTGCAACAGTTGCAACACCAGGGGTATCACTCGCGCGTTGCCGACCTGAAGAAATATCTTCACGCCCTTTTTGTAGAACCCCATGCTGAACCATAACAAAATCATTCCAAAATATTATTGACTTTAAAAAACAAGAGCCTGAACTGGTATATTCCCTAGTTTTAATGCATATTTGAATGACGTGAAATTACTAGAAATGCGTCAAACATTTCCAGTCTGTTAGTCATATTTGCGTCTGGTCAATGCCTAAAGGCATCCCACCTAAGGTAATCCTGCCTAGAATAGTTAGGTAGGTACCTACTACTAATTATGTTCGATTTCATGGAAGCATTTTTTTCTTTGGCAATTGACTTACTTAAGTTCTTAATGGCATACTCAAAATACAAGAAAGCAATTATTGAAGAAGTCCCCACAATGAGTTCAATTGTATCGCTAATCAGTGAAACCTTTTGAAACAATAGTATTAAAAATTGGAAAGCTAAATAGGTTCACAATAGAGATTAACTAATTGTGGGTTTTCCGTAGGACTAAATATGGGACTTCAACAGAGGCAAGGGTCGGGAACACTTTGGCAATGCTAAGCCAATAAGTGATTGATCTCTCTTACCACCAGTGGAGTGAATACAGCATGACTAGACTAACCCTTTCCTTAATTATTCAATTCACTTACGTAGGTAATTACTGATGAATGACCTATTTACAAAGTAAAAATATTATACTGTTCTGATTAATTTATCATACATAGCACTAAGTAGTTTATTTTCTTAATTATTACTATTTATTAAGTAGTTAACTTGATATTTCCAATTCAATTCAAATTCAATTTCATTTCAGTTTACATGATATTTTTCGGAGTATTTTTTTCCAATTTTACTTGACTACACTCATACTATGATATTAAATTGAAAAAATACATACACATACAGAAAATACAAAAATGAGATACCTGGATTAGGTATATTGAATTTCAAAAATAACTTCTTGCCAAAAAGAGATACTAAGGAAGGAATTTTCAAAATTAAAACCCTGATGAGGTAAAAGAGAAGATCGAGAGTGATGTCGCGAAATGATAGATCTGACACAATTACCACTCCATATCTGCATCGGCATCATGCCAAACATTCAACACATAAATAAGCTGATACGTTATCAGATAAGGCACAGCAAACGATAAGATAAACCTGTGACCGGGTTACAGGGGATTATTAGCATTTCTTTTTTAGATTTTCTTCGTGTTGTTTAAATCTGTTGCTTTTGACTGGATTCACCATTAGCTACTATAGAAGATGTTGAAAGATGTTAGCACCTAGTGTTTACGTCCCTTCAGTGTGAAAGACTTTCCAGATTTCATGTTATCTACTAAATAGCCCTGACTGTTATAAACCAATAAAACCAATCATGTTAAGACAGCTCATGAAATCTTAGATTAACAAAGCATGAAATAAAAGAGTATAATGGAAATATTTAAGTAAAAGAAGACGATAAACATTTACAAGTGGTTTTCCACAGAAATCTAGTAGCGTAACTGTTGCTAAAAACAATGGATTTCATAACAATCTTATCAATAGTTAAGCTACAAACTTATCGACTAGCTCAAACAACTCAGTAGAGTTTATGGTTTCTCTCTTTTATTTTAGTTTCCTAGAATTTTGGATTAAAAGAGAACCACGAGAGATGATAATGATGATAATCCAAACTCTATGAAAAGCTTATTAACCCATTCGCTCGCAAAGGGAAATAAGTAACGTTTCAAGTGATTATTTAGATTAGTGCATATCTTATTAAATTCTCGAACAGCAAGTAGGATCTTTAATAAGGTTATATTTAAGTATAACCTAACTTATTTAAAAATTGAGCTGTAGACGTTTTTGTTTTTTTTTTCTACTTTCTTTAATTATTTATGAAGATGATCTTTACGAGTCAATAGTTTTTCTTTTATCGAATTTCAATTTTTGTAAAGGACAATGACAACTTTTGAAATGATGTTGCATGGACTCTTACAGTTGTGTTATTAATTCATTAGTCATTTATCTAGAAGCATCTTATGTGTCACTTAAATAAACAGAGTCAATTATTTTATCTCACAAATCTAGCTTTAATTTTCTCTGTCAAACATTAACTGTAACACGTTACTGGGGTATCGTGTTTTTAAGATGTGTATTATAATTTTAACTGCAAAGAAGCAAAATAGAAATGTTTTTAGGTTATGACAAACGAATGATGTATTGTAAATTTGTAATAGAATAGAAGAATTAAAAACCGATAAACAATTAGCTGCCAAAATTTGTACTCAATCATACAAACTAGATAAAAAAAGATTTAACAAAAACTTAACGATCGCCGACAGGTAAACAAAGATAGTAGACGTAGACGAGCCCCCTCTACACCCACATAATATGAATCACAAGTCGACGGACGGAACTTGTAAATTCTACGTAGTCTGTACGGCCAGAAGCGTATAACGCATCGACTCGCGCGCACGTATACATTAAACAATAGCGGCTCTGCCTTGGCTTACGACGGATTTTTATAATGACATTGCTCTCAAATTGTTTGTGATTTATGTGAGTGAAGAGATAAAAGCTCGTTGTGCTATATCATAATTTTATTTGTGTGAACTTCTAAGTGCCCTGGTGTTTATTTTACTTATATTTTTTGTTTTCAAAATGTTCCCGAGGATTCAAGGATTGGTAAGTTATTAGTGTTTTTAAGTTACTCTCCGGGTATATTTGCATTTTTATCGCTTGGTGGTTTCATTTCACTTTATTGAGGTATTAAATTAAACACATAAATGTTTACCTAAAAATACCTTCAGGCCAATAACATGCGGAGCACAAAGGTGGTTTCTTTACCAAATAAAGCTATATAGCGGTATTTAATCTGATCGGTCATCAGTTTAAAATCTGACCCAATTTAACAATTGATCGGCTATTAACATCAATGCATTTTAGTCACGTACGAAACGCACTCTATTCGATTTCACCTCACTCTCGATCGTGATCAAAATACCACGTGCTCATTAGTATGATACATTAACAATGGTCCCTCCCTGATGATTTGGCGTGGAATTTATAGTTAATCTCGTGGGGTTATATTTCCTTCCTAAATACTAGTTAGTGAACTGAATGCTAATGCTTATGTAAGATTTATAAATGATTAATAGCTTAAATAATGCCGGTAATTGCACATTCGTTTCTAAATCCGAGAGAATCATAGAGATTCCAACTTATGGATATAATTGGATTATGAGATTGGGATTAGGTACTTTAATTATTTGAAATAGTAACTTAATGTAATTGTATTATGTAATTGTCTGCCTTGCGGTATCAGTAATAAGAGAGCATTTAAAACAGGCAGGTTAGTGGTCACGCACATGACGTTAACCTTGCAAGGCACGGATTTGGTTTGATTGACTGCGAACGGTGACAACCTGGCAGTTGACAATCCTGCCTGAAACAATTATGTTTACCTGCTTAGATTACGCCCCAAGGTGGTGACGCATATTTAAGTATACGCCGTGGTGTGGTATACGCGAGTCACAGAAGACTACATGCAATATTACGAGTCGATCCAGTAAAAGTAACTTTTGGATTATTATTGTATTGAGTCTCTACAATTTTAAAGTATCTGTTTGTATTATAATTCAATTTCAATGCAAAATCGTCTATAAAATATTTTCTAATAGATTGATTTGCCTCATATTTGTACAGACTCAAAAGTAGTACTAGTAGTAGTATTTAGAAACTAACAATCATCCTTCAAAGCCGATAATGCAAGAATTTGAAAGTGTGTCACTAGAAATTTCAAATGTTTTAATCAGTCAAAACCCAAATGCTTTGTAGATGCCTTACTACTTAGTCATACATGGACCAAAACCATTTGACTCACTCATACATATAACTCAAACCATAAAAGAACTGATAGGAAATTCAGGTCAATACTAACTAAGTGAAAAACAGTCACGACGTTTCGCAAGATCGTACCTACATTTTGCTTTGTACTGAGAGAAATAGACATCTTTACGTAAATTCAATAGGGAACTCTAGTTTCGAATAGTTTGAATGATTTTTCATTGAAGAATTTATTATTAAATCAGCTCTGGTTAATACTTTGGCTCGCGATTAAAAAAATAACAGTTATTTAAACTATTTTTATGAACTGTTGTTCAGTGAAGTTAAAGTAATAGGTACCTCGTTTTATATAATAGACGCAATTATCGATTCTGAGACATGTTTAAGAATATATTATATTCTATTGAATGTATGAAGGTAATAAACAAACCAAACCATTTAAATTAACTGGAACAAACAAAACTATTGCTTATTTCAAGTAAACAACAGGTGTATAGGCTTAAATTAGTTCCAGCTTGATTCGTTCATTATTTACAAAAAAATAATTATAATCAATATTTTCTTTAAATGCAAATGTTCTGCTTAATAATCTAAAAGATTCTATTATTAAACTTTTGTTTGCAAAGTGTTGTAAAACTCTTTTTATAATCTTCTTCAGTATTTTAAGTATGCGATATTTAAAATGAATTCTTTTTATGGCCTAAACCACTATGTGCATCCTAATTTGTTAAAATTCTTTCCTGAGACCGAAAGGTCTCAGCCTCTTTTCGTATATTTTTTTCGGTTGGAGACATTCTATAATTTGGGATTAGTACCTAACCTATTAAGTTGGATGTTAAGTACCTACATATATTCTTAGTTTTTTTGCCACTGCCTTTTTTAAATTAATATTTGTAATATTAATATTCACCTTTGTTTGTCTCTATTATGTAAACAAGCCATATAATTATTTACGTCAACAAATAATAATTGCGTTTAGCTTATAATGCAATAATAATGTTTGTTTTTCTGCATTTACCTACTTTATCGTAAAGCAAATAAATAACACTGAATCTACGGTTGATTTTAAGTATAATTTTCTTTGATTCTATATTATTGTAATCACACAATAGTATTATTAACATCGTGTTAATTAACCATAACAATACCTAGAGGCTATATAATACTCTTCATAAAATCTTGCAATAATAATAATTATTATTTATTACATTATACAAAAAACGTTATGATACATGATTGCAGTTCATTTCAAATGAATGAAGAAATAGGAAATGCAATTTATCTCCATTTGTAGATTATCGTCTACGTGTTTCACTATAATTACCCACTTGGGATTCTTTTCTAAGTAATACGTAAGTTAATTAGATTAATTGTTTGTTACATTCAGCTGTGTTCAAATAGGTTTTGATTCAATGTGCTTATATGAGAATTGTTCTAAATAATTTTAATGGTTTTATGCACTTATGTTCGTATTAATCTTGTTTATTTAATAGGTATGTTTACTTCATACATTATAATGTTTGGTCCAGGTCTGAACAGATATAAGGGGGCGTAATCTGAAAAGGGCCCCTTATTTGTGACGTTTGTGATTAATTAACATTAAAAGTTGTTTAGTCAGCAATATAAACCTAGTACAACTTTTATGTTGCATAAATACACACATATTAGGCATTAATTCGATGCCGCATACCTCTACAGGGTAGCTTAACATTATTGGTATGCGTTTGAGAATTCGAATTCTTATATTCTGAATCCCAAAGCGGTAGCGAATATAGAAAACTTAAAACTAGTTGTACAATAATCATTATGGAATTGATTGTCTTGTAATTTGTCAACTAATTGAAGTCACAGACTTATCGTTTACAAAGATGACTCTATTCCACGCAACTTAGAAACAAATGTTTTGCATCAGATTATCTTCATAGCAATTGACGTCAAATGTGCCTATAATCGTTTCTCGTACGTATCATCTCTGCTATGTACCTACCTACGGTCTGGGGGCCTACCACAAGCTCTTAAAACAAGGTTAAAATAACCTTATTTGTGCTTTGTCCTGTTTTGACGTTGGATGACAAAGAGGGACAAAAGTCAAATAAGGTTATTTTAACCTTGTTTTAAGAGCTTGTGGTAGGCCCCCTGATTCGATTCAACGAATGATATGGCGCATATGCAATTTGTTCTGGGATCGTTAGATTCTTACTTTTAATTACTTTACGTGGTAAGTTCGTCATGGGATAAATTGTGATGTCTGTGATAGTGAACACGCATACACTTTACATTAATAATAATGAAGCTATTTTCATTTAAATTTTATATATTTCTGAAATAGTATTCTCTAAAAAAACCGGCCAAGTGCGAGTCAGACTCGTGCACCGAGGGTTCCGTACAAACCTGTAGGTATATAAGTAAATGGTAGTATAGACCTGAGTATTTGATATTAATTTCAATTTATGACCTATTAAAAAAAACTACTTACTAGATCTCGTTCAAACCAATTTTCAGTGGAAGTTTGCACCGTAATGTACATCATATATTTTTTATAGATTTATCATTCTCTTATTTTAGAAGTTACAGGGGGGGGGACACACATTTTACCACTTTGGAAGTGTCTCTCGCGCAAACTAAGTTTAGAAAAAAATGATATTAGAAACCTCAATATCATTTTTGAAGACCTATCCATAGACACCCCACACTTATGGGTTTGATGAAAAAAATAAATTTGAGTTTCAGTTCTAAGTATGGGGAACCCCCAAAAATTATTGTTTTTTTTCTATTTTTGTGTAAAAATCTTAATGCGGTTCACAGAATACATCTACTTACCAAGTTTCAACATTATAGTTCTTATAGTTTCGGAAATAAATGGCTGTGACATACACGGACAGACAGACATGACGAATCTATAAGGGTTCCGTTTTTTGCCATTTGGCTACGGAACCCTAAAAAGGCCGCGTGATTTGCATCCAAAAAAATTGAATGTAAATTTTTTAAATATAGAAATAGAATGTAGGTTTCGTGTAGAGGTACCAAATCAATTGATTATGCGATAAAGCAGTTTTATTAATTTACATTTAGCACTATTAAGAACTTTATTAGAATAATTGGTGATTTTTTAAACTTTAGAACCAGTTATCTAGAAAAAATATGCCCATGTTATAGCAATATTCGAATTTTGATAAGATTTTTAAATAAAATACCAAGATTAAATATTTCCTTGGTATCCACTAAGTATAATTAAATTACTAGTTTGTCTCATGCCATATGGATATTTGTTTTTTACCCGACTGACCCGGAAGCCTGTTGGTAAGCGGTTACCGTAGCCATATGGACGATTGCAACACGGACATCACTCACGCGTTACCAACCCTTCCCCCCTCCCCAAAGAGCTCAGGCGACCTTACTCACGCGCAGGAACACAACATAATGTTATTTGTCTGCGGTATTCTGTAAGGTGGAGGTACTTCCCAGTCGAGCTGCTCTTTGAGCGAATAAACGCTATGCTCTACGTCTTATCATAACACGATGAAATACTTTATTAGATACCTACTAATAAAGGCTCTCCCTTCAATAATAAAGGCCATTAATCAAAAATCTTATTTTGTAAATAGATACGAAATAATAATACTTAGGTACCTTCGGGTTTGATTTTTCTTGACATATGAAAATGTTATAACCTCATAAGCAGATTAATTAAGTACCGTTATTAATTTGGTAATACATGGTAATTCTTTCTGAGACCTCATTATCCTCTAGTATAGGTATACTGGGTGGAGATTTCGAGATGGCATATTTTTGAAACCCATGTTGGATTAGTCAGCTGAACAACTTTTACTAAAGGACCAACACTGAATTCTCTAATTATTTTTTTTACTTTTCATACATTACGATCGAGTAAGGTTGACATTTTGTAAGAAAAGTTTTTTTTTGAGAATTGACTATTAGTCCCATATATTGTTGTTCAGCAAGACTAACCCAACATGGATTTTGAATATATCATCATCATCATCATCAGCCTATAATGTCCCACTGCTGAGCACAGGCCTCCTTTCACAAATCAGGGTGAAAGGGAATGGGCAGATACTCCACCACGCGTGCCCACTGCGGATCGGTGGAGGTAGGCTAGTGGCCAACCTACTGTTGGAATTTTTCAAGCCGCCTAGGAGGCATCCAACTAGCTTAACGACTATCACAATTAAGTGATAACCGGGACCAACGGCTTTACGTGCCTTCCGAAGCACGGAAACGCTCGATTTGAAATACCACTAGGCGGTCACCCATCCAGGTACCGACCAAGACAGACTTAGCTTAAATTTGCCGATCGATTAAGAACGGCTAATCATGCTACACCACGAGCGCTTGAATATATGCCATCTCAAAATCTCCACCTGTTATATGTGTAGTATAGTTCTCACGTATTTTTTGTCAGAACAATCAGGGTATTAAATAAATACGTATCTGTCCCTAACGATAGTTTTTTTTGTCCCTTATTTCCGTCTGACATTGGGATGACTTCCGTTATGGAATAGGTAAATATCGATTATAAAAATGTCGAACCTCAAATAAAATGATCTTTGTAATTGAGTTGATAAATCGAGTATTTTGATAAGATAATATTCATGTTGTTCAAATTAAATGAACACTGTTAAAGAATCCATTAGTCTTTATTTATTTTTTAAAATTATCATAAACACGTGCTGCTTCAAAATTATATTTTAATTCTATTTAAGAGGTTTACCTTGATTGCCTTTTTGACTTTACTCATTTTAGTTTTAGTCTTTATCAATTTATTATTCTAAACACACTAAACCTCTTTTATTTTGTCTTTGAATCGAAGATAAATGTTGATTTTATGTTAGATTCAAAAATAATACTTAGATTTAGTTTTTTGTCACTGATATGTCGCAGCGCAGGACAGGATGTGTGCAACCGCTTCCTCGACTCGTCGCCCCTTTTTCAAAAGCTTTTATTGAATTTTACAGACACTCAACTCAAGCATTGATAAAGGTTTTAATAACCGTAATATCAGAATGATAATAGCAACAACAAAATTATGATATTTTTACTGAAAAATAATTTTGAAGTTATATGAAACGCTAATAATCTCAATATTCCAACTACATGGGTTTTATTCGAATATTAAAATTGTAGCAAAATACTTAACTAATATTATGTAATATATCAAATACACGGGGTGGAAAAGACAATAGTAGCTTCGAAATCGAAAAAAAATTACAGCTTTTCATACGAAAGGTACATGTACCCCGTATACGTATAAAGTCTTTATTCCTAAATCAAAACGCACACTTTTTGTTTCTAATAACACAGTTTTACGATTCGTTTTACGATGTGTTCATGAGTTTCGTAGTTATTCCATGTCTAATATGGTAATTATAATGTGGGCTAGGCACTTTATCTATCACGCCATGTATAAATGCTCTTCAGTAACTGCACTGAAAAAAAGGTTCTACAAAACTAGTTATGTATTTTGAAGTTTTGTTGTCTGGAAACTAACTTTAGTTACATTTAATCTTATATCTCTTACATTTAATCAAACAATTTAGTAATGAACCAAAACTAGTTTTGTTACTGGTAATTTTTAGTTCGCAAGTCACTCTGTTTAGGTTATTGGTAGTAAAATTTTGTGTTACTGTTAAATAATTTTTTTTTTCAGTGTTTTGATGTAAAGTAACGTGACGTCATTATGCATTTCCTGATATTTATTTACATATATAGGAAATAATACTATAGTATTGCATTATATTGATATGAGTTGTATGACGTCATAAACTTATATATTACTTATATACTTATATATTTTTAATATCGTCGTAAACTTATTATTTATGTGAATATTTTGCATATACGTTAAGGGTTCGTTCACACTAAGACGCGATGCAGCGCACACTTTTTAACTTAATCCCTTGACTTGCGGTTAAAAAATAACAATTGATTTCTATTGTTTTCCTGTCCTCGCCCGTGCGGATCATCAAACAGTCAAAGGATAATACAAAACAGAAATTAAATAACATTTCGTAAAATAAAAACAAAAACATGTTACATGAAAGTTATGAGCGTCTGCCATTTTAATTTGTATTTGATTGTTAAATTTAATTGGTTCAATTGGAAAAACATGCCGTGTGGGGCTTTACACATGTGTGTAACCAATGCTGATTTTGCTTTGTCGACTGTTTTCGAAAGTAATCGTATTATTAATTCGTTAGCAATATTTCAAATAGAAAGGTAAATTAGAAATTTTTCGAGGCGATTCTTCATTAGTATATTGACCTTTAAATTAATGCTAAAAGTTTCGTTTAATACATAAATAATTCAACCTGGAGAATTCGAATATGTCTCGGTATCGCGATTCACTTATCACGAATTCTATTACTGAAATCTCTACATTTTTGTGTAGTAAATAAAGTTTATATTCTATTATTAAACGGGCTTATCACTAGAACTACCAGTCGGACTCGTAAAAATCTTTCACTAACAGGAAGCTACATTACTAGCTACTACTAGGCTACTAATATATCGGGAACGCGGGTGAAACCGCGCGAGACAGCTAGTTAAAATATAAAATGACATTATGTATGTGAGTCATTTCTCATTTCGAGGAGTTAAAATATAAAACACAATTGAAAAAAATAATATACGGATCGGATTTTGTGTGTCTTCTCCCTACGAATAAAATATATGAATGCCCTGAAAAAAATATTATTTAACAGTAACACACAATTTTACTACCAATAGACCTAAACAGAGTGACTTGCGAACTAAAAATCACCAGTAACAAAACTAGTTTTGGTTCATTACTAAATTATTTGATTAAATCTAAGAGATATAAGATAAAATGTACCTAAAGTTAGTTTCCAGACAACAACTTTACTAACGTACACTTTGTCACCGTATTTTTTTCAGTGTGACTCTCCACGCCTCTAAAGGCTATAGTGTTTGTAAAGCATATTAATAAGGGTAAATTGACCCTTGCTCCTAAAATTCTTGGTATAAAAAACCAATAGAGGACCGTATCTATCTTGGATAAACTCGATGTATTATCGATGAGTAGAGTAGTAAAGCATGAAGGTAATCAACATAACTAACTAAATTAGCAAATTAACTTTAAATTTGCGACTATAACATTGTATACAATGAGCATTTAATAAAAACTTACCCCCTTACTCATAAAGCGCTATTTAGCTAATATACTGATTAAATGGTCACGTAAATAATGTCACATTGTTTGACAATGACAATAGAGTGACGTTATTTACGTGACCCTTTAAACAGTATATTAGTTAAATAAAGTTTTATGAGTAAGGGGGTTAATAAATATAGGTGTTAAGAATCGATATCCATAGATTATATACCGTCCAAGACTTTCGTCATAATAGGATACTTAATAAAAAATTTGTACTACAATGTTGTAAAAACAAATCGCTTACCATTTAGTAACAAACATCACTAAAACAAAGACAAAACTTAAGTTCTTTATGCTAACAAAAGAGTTTACATCGACCACCTGCTCCCATCTCCCACAGGATACAGTTAATTATACCACATCATGGCGTCCGCGTCGCGTATGTCCAGTTTTTAGGATCCCACTTTTATTTTTAATAAGGACTAGTTTTCAGAAAAGCAGGGGCTTGTTAGGGTTCCGTAGCCAAATGGCAAAAAACGGAACCCTTATAGATTCGTCATGTCTGTCTGTCTGTCTGTCTGTCTGTCTGTCCGTGTATGTCACAGCCATTTATTTCCGAAACTATAAGAACTATAATGTTGAAACTTGGTAAGTAGATGTATTCTGTGAACCGCATTAAGATTTTTACACAAAAATAGAAAAAAAACAATAAATTTTGGGGGTTCCCCATACTTAGAACTTTTTTTTTTTTCATCAAACCCATAAGTGTGTGGTGTCTATGGATAGGTCTTCAAAAATGATATTGAGGTTCCTAATATCATTTTTTTCTAAACTGAATAGTTTGCGCGAGAGACACTTCCAAAGTGGTAAAATGTGTGTCCCCCCCCCTGTAACTTCTAAAATAAGAGAATGATAAATCTATAAAAAATATATGATGTACATTACGGTGCAAACTTCCACTGAAAATTGGTTTGAACGAGATCTAGTAAGTAGTTTTTTTTAATAGGTCATAAATTGAAATTAATATCAAATACTCAGGTCTATACTACCATTTACTTATATACCTACAGGTTTGTACGGAACCCTCGGTGCGCGAGTCTGACTCGCACTTGGCCGGTTTTATTTTTCTATTAAGAGTGCGTATAAAGCAAAATAACATATCTTAGAATTGAAATTTACCCAAGTAAATAATATTGTAATGAAAATATGTTTTTATATGGGTATTTTCATTATATACGCAAGGGTTCAGTCAGAGCAAAAACATAATGGAATGAAAATTCCCCGATAGAAAAAAATCACAAAGTTGCCTCTAATAATAATTAATTTTCGTTTTTTATTTGTTCATGGTGTATCTAATTAAGACAAAAATTCGATAAATAATATCACTAACGTATGACTTAACGATTTTTTTAAATACTCTATACTTTACTAGTTATTTAGATTAGAAGCGTTTAGTTCATTTTTGTTCCGCGAAACACGCTATCGCCATCTCATGCCGCGCGAATATTAGACATAAGTTTGTTTCATCTGCCAGTCGCTATCTTTTCTGGCTTTATGCGCGCTCTTAATTCGTTTTTATTGGTAATGATGGTTTTACAGTGTTGATAAAACGGGGATTTATGAATAATAATTAAATTAAATAATTAAAAATTCCTACAGAACCCTTAACGTACACAGCTCACACTTTTCAGTTTTTTGTTGCACCTCACGACACTCGACAGGTGTTCGAAGTAAAAACCTGGTTTAGATTTCATATGGCTTTGAAATAAGTTCAATAAATGATCGTTCGTATATGATGTCATGTCAATCCAAACCGGTTCATTTACGCATGATTCCACTTACTTTGATCCCTCTAATCTTTGAAACTGTTTGGATTGAGAGACCACAATATACTGGTAACGTTCTCTATATAAAGGAACTTCTTAAGATAAATAACAATTTGTTTTTATTAGATGTGCGTATGTGACTTAGAGGTAACTATCGAATTATAAGTTGGTCAATATCTTATAAAATGCAGCAGACTTATTTATTTATTTCAGCAATTAATTCGAAACGATAGAGATTATTCGAGAGACAGTGTAACACAAATATTGAAAATATTCACGATACTCCGATAACAAAATTAGGTACTTACAGAAAAATGCATATCGATTTCAAAATGGTTAGAATGAGATACTGTTATTTTAAAATTCATCATAATAAATGCAAATTCAAATTATTTTCAAACAAATAGGACTGTATGAACATACAAATATTAACTATCTAAACCTACTTAATGAGAAGTTGAAAAACTGGGAAACCCAAACCAGTATTTCATATTAAGAACAGTTTCCTTCTATGTAAAACTCCATTCAAGAATTCCCAGGGCATACATAATGTATTTGCGTGCATCAATATGTCAGTTTGTTCTGAGTCTGGGTGTAGGGCGTACCCATTTTGGTTTCAATACTGAAGCTTTGCTTAGTTTGGAATCAGCGGAACTACCACGTAAGGAAATGGTAATGAACTTAATTGATCTGGGCTTAATTGAAATCCTATAATCTGGAGATCTTTAACATATACCTGAAACAGGTCAATGTGGACGAGTCAAAATGATGTCTTTATGACGTGATATTCACGTGTTATGCCGAAAATACAACTTCAAAATATACTAAAAAGTATGAAATAACTCTAATCTGACACTGATTTGAAGCTACCTATGAAATTTTGTATATTTGTTTGGAAGCCCTAATAGATTATCATAATGTGAATATATTTCAGTTCCAATAATATTACATACATACGTGTCGAATTAATAATCTATTTTTTTAAGTCGATTAAAAAGAGGCTGATGGCTATGCGTGAAGAACATCCAAAGATATTAGATAACGTTAGTGATATATATTGTGAATGATGATAGACTTTTGTTAATAAGCAAATAGTTACCCACGATTAATTTGCATAACCTTGTAGTGTCTTTGAACCGGGCTAAGAAAATACTACGGAAACGCAAATAAGAGCAGACCTTCAAATGTTTCAAGGTGAAGGTGTCTCTGATAGGGAAAGCTTGATAATTTATCGAGTTGAGACAATAATTCAAAATTAAGAAAAATGCAAATTACAATGACCAAGATGTTTCTATCTACACTAGTGAATTTCTACGAATAAGCTACAGTATTTTCCAATATGCAATTATGCATATCAAATTGTTTAAAAATCATTATGTGAGTAAACAAATTGAATAATCAAAGTTCGTTTGAAATTGTTGTTTTAAACCTATAAAGACAAGTGTTTTAGCAATAAATCAAAACTACGCTATCGGAATGTAAAGTCATTAGAATAATAAATATATTTGTTTGTTTTTACTATACATTCGTTTTTTACTTGCATTGCGATAAAATGTAGCTACATTGTTATTATCATAACATCCGCAACACTTGACGACTATGACGATAGAGTAAAATCTAATGAATGAATTATTCATTCGACTTTTAACGAGATAAACAATCATGAAACATATTTATTGCTCACTGATACATAAATTAATCAAAATTGAGCAGCTGTTGATTTAAGAACCCGTACACCTATGAATCGGCAAATACAATGTAGATAGATAGAGAGCATCTGATGATAACATCTTAGTAAGATAAAGAACGAGACAAGTGATTCATCTACAAAGTTATAAATAACATTACAATTCTCTTTGTTTACACAAAAACGAATAAGAGGAAGAGAGTCAACGATAGAAGCTATTATAAGGAAATTAGCTTATCTGGAAAATAATAAAATATTCGATATGTAAACAGAGTAAAACGAAGAGTACATAACTGAGGCAGATGACAAAGAAGTGGATTCTCAAGAACTGAATCAACATTCCGAAAAGCATTTTTAACCTTCCCTGAACTTTTACTTATCTCCAATGTATTATTATATTATGAATACTTAAAGACAAAAATAAGCATCCAGACAATGAGCAGTAAAAAACAATAGCCGTTATTATTATTCACGGAACGTAAATAGAAAAAAAAATAACGGATGCCATTTAGTAAAAACAAATACATTACCTGCATACAAAAGGTTAACTACCTGCAATCTTTGGAGTGAACGAGACAGGTTTAGTTTTACAAAAAGGTGTTAAGTAGTAGATATAAGTAAATAAGAAATAAAATAGACACATAAATTAATGACTTAATGCAATTTAACCTGTTACTTATGACAACGATATTGACATAGATCAAATATACGAACGATATTGAGATAGAGAATCTAAACAAGTTTTGAAGTGATGTGGATAATATTAGTGCAGTGGTATAAAAAAAAACTGTAAACATATTGGTTCACAAAAAGATCAACGTTTTTGACGATAATACTTCCTAACCATCAATTGCTTTTTAATTTTTATTCGTATTGTCTTTTAATATAATAATTATTTCGTTTAATAGATATTTTTGCCAAACACGTATGGAATGAAAAGTGTATCCTTTCTAAGTCAGAAGCTGAACTTAGGCCATGTGTGCGCGGGCGCATGTAAACACGCAGTCTCCATAATTCTGTGATGACACAGCCATCCGGGGTGAGTCACGCACCCGGCGTTTGTTACAGAAATATCCCGTCTGTCTGTCCGTCTGCAGGACTCCAACCACGTAAAGGATTCCCGCGGAATTTAGGGGTGTAGGAATCCATGATAGTTCATTCAAATAAATTTTCACGCATTGCAAAATATATGTTTATTGTAACTAAAGAAATACTCACAAAATCCTCTATATTTTGATTATTATATTTAAATGTAATGATTTTTAATATGATGTACTTTTGCACGCCCCCCATGGCAGAATAATGTTATTTATAATATTATCTGTATTATAAATACCATGTTCTTGCAAATAAAGAATCTGAATCTGAATCTCTTTTTAACAGACTTCAATAAATGGAGGAGGTTCTCAATTGGGTTGTATTTTTTTTTTGTTTGTTACTTCATTACTCCGTCATTTATTAACCGATTTGGAAATTTCTTTTTTTTTCGAATGGCTCACTTCCCGTTTGGTCCCATTGTCATCAGTCAAATCTGACAAAAAACTTGATCAAAACTTAAACCGACGAACACTAAGGTGTACCTACGTCGGTTTAAGTTTTTTGTAAAACAGTTTTCAATTATATTCCATTAAATGATTTAAACCAAGTCTAATTCCAGGTTTTAAATAGGTCATAGCAAAAAAAGGGGACTATTTTGACACCTGGGTCTTACAAGACTTTCTTTAAACCATCTCATGGAAATCTTTTCTTTTACGAACAACCAATAAGTTTGTCCCGTTTGTCGAGTTATTAGATGATTTTTCACTTAAAAAAAACCTATAGAAGATTTAAATGATAATATGCATATGGCTTGCACCAATATTTAGAGAACGTGTTACTATTTACTAACAGATTGTCCACCCCACGAGGAATGTTACGACTACTATTTATTTACCATATTGAACGCAAATAGATTAAATAAGTAGCTTTTTTCTTTGTATAACTATTCAACACAGATATAGACAGAGCTATCTCCCGTGGATTCACAATAGGCTAATTTCCTGCAAAATTCTATTTAGTCACTCATATATACATTATCAACATATATTTTTTCTTTTGTCAATTAAACAAAAAATAAGAGGATATGGTTTGTTGAAGTTCCACGTGACGTCACGGTGTGGTACACCTTTTAGTAACAAATGACGTCACGAGCCGTTACTCCCGAACTTTGTCGCGTTTATCTTTGTCATTTTTGGTAAAGCAAAAGCAAAGTGTCCAATATTTTTTGATTTTCTAACTGACGGACTAATTATACCCACGAAACATCCCTATTACCTGACATCTTGTAAGACAGCAAAAAACAACAACAAAATTAGGAGTAGAAAATTCAATTCCAAGACGCTGGGTTAAACCGCATTAAGTAATTATTTAGAGGACAGTACAACATTCAGGGACATTAAAACAATGGTATTGCAAGATGTTTTTTCCTTTACCTACAACATAAATGAATACAACATAATTATTAATAATGAAATGTACATTTTCCTACTGACCTATGTAAAAATCCATTCGTAATAACCGTCGCGATAAAAACGTACACGTCATAATACAGGGAATAACATTGCTGTTCTAATCAGCTGCCCCAAAAGCTTTCAATTTAACGAGTTCATACCATTATCTTTCATTTGCATTTATAAATATGCTTGATAAATTAAAATAATTATTCATTCGGTTATATTGACGAAAACAGAAACATCTTGTAGGGCCGTTGACGTGGTTGGTAAGAAAAATAACCTCTCCCTCCAC
The DNA here is from genome assembly GCA_947623365.1 of Achlya flavicornis. NCBI lineage: Eukaryota > Metazoa > Arthropoda > Insecta > Lepidoptera > Drepanidae > Achlya > Achlya flavicornis. The sequence goes on along the minus strand of OX392477.1, from coordinate 14,681,924 downwards.
AGGTCGTTGGTTCGATTTCCACTCAGGACTTGTGTGCATAAACATATCTGTTTGTCTCAAGTCTGCTGGGTGCATTTACCTTTATACATCGTAGTTATCAGTTATCTTGTTTCAATAAGCTGTTGAGTTTGGGATCAGATGGCCATCTTACATTTTCAAAACACGAGAACAACAAACGTGAATGACACCATGAGATGGAAGCTAGTACCTATATGAGGCCGATACACGGCAATTTGCGTAATTGTGAATGAATCAGCAATCTACCCGAGGTACATTTAATAACTATATTACACAATAAACTACCTTTGATTAAGGATACATCCAGATTGAGTGTCGAAGCTGTGCACGCGTCGAAAAAAATAGCCCCTAACCACAGTATTACAATCTCTTCCCTAACTGTTAGGGTTAAATTACTCCCAATTTTAATTGGAATATTTCAACAACTGCTATAATTATGAACGTCACTATGACAAGCAGAATGACGCAGGGGGAGCGTAACGTAGCTGTTACGCGCAGCAGCCTATAAAAGTTGGCTTGTTTTATATATTCGTGTAGTATGGCGACGTTCTTTCTAGGTATATTTATTTCTATGTAAACTACCTACAATATTAATGTAATCCACGTGTATAGCACGGGTGCTGTATTAGTATAACATGTATTATGATGACGATAGAGAAATGCGATGATTTTCCTCTAATACCTGCAATTGACGTACATTTACGTCAATACATTTATTGTTTAATTAAGTTAATTAATTTACTCAGCTGTAAATTTTATAACGATTATTTATTTATGCTATTTTATATTAAGTTTAATAATAATAATAATAATAATTTATTTAATGGCACAAATAGCGTCTTTTGACGGGTAGCCTTATGACTTATTTTTCTTTTTCTTTTCGTTTATCTTATAATATATTTAGCCTTAGTTATTCATGCTAGAAAATGAGTAATTCTTCAACCATTTTTTTTAAACAATTTTTGTCATTTTCTTGTATATTTTGAGCCGCAGTTTCACTGGCGTCCTTGAGAATAATTTCCTCCAGTTGACATTTAAAAATATTCCTCATAACTGGGTACTTTCCTGAGTAATAAAATATATAATTCTAATTAGTCCGTCAGTTGGATTATCAAAAAATATTGGACACGTATTTTTTTTTCGTCAATCATTCAAAAAATGATGAAGATATAGCCCGCGCGCGTCACATTTCATAAAAATATGTATAGAAATATGACGTCACGCGGAACTTAAATGGGCTATATCTTCATCGTTTTCTGTTTTTCTGACAGATAAAATAATTTTTTTTTAGGAAAGTAGCCAATTGTGCAAATTTTCTCAAAATTAGTCGGTTTATGAACGCATGAAAGTGCCATTGATATGACGTAAAATAATAAAATTGCGCACTTCACGTTCCCACGATAAAGATTTATATTTAAAACCGACTTTATCTTAGTATTAAATATATTTACACCCCTTATCGTTATCAGTGCGCTCAGTTTAAACTGACATGTTCTAGATTTTATGATGCATTGTCTAAACGCTAGTCATTAACCTAGTTTCAATAAAAAGTAACAATATGTTTGATACGTTTAAAATCTTTAGCTACATGATGACGTATCATCTTAATTATGATTTTAACATCTGCCCCTACTAATAAAAAACTAAATACTAACTAAAAAACTAGTTTTTTATTCCTAGATCTGCCCATATTGGATCATGCAATAAAGGTTTTCTTGAATATCGAAGCGGAGAATATAAAAATGCGTATTCTAAAATAATTTATTCATTTTTTTTAATGTGGCAAGGTTACTCTTGTATGCCCGACACAATTCCTTATCTAATCATAATCTTCGTACTTTCGTCTACCGATCACATCTGAATATAGTATTGATAAGTTCACTAAATTACCCACAAAATATGAATAATAACAAATATTGGTTATTGACACAAAATTTTCACGATAACTGATTACTGAGGTCGTTGACACTGATAAAGACGACGTACTTTTGATACTTCTATTGAACTTATAATGGGTGATTCTTGACCCAATTTTTTTTTTTTTTTTTTTTACTGTGTCTGTCGTACTATGCCTGTGTTTGACCACAATCTCACCATGGTAAGTGATGATGTGGTCGAAGGTGGTAAGCACACAAAGCCTAGAAGGAACTGGCTCTCAAGTGCAGCTGACGGAACACACCGATAGGTGCTTGACGACAGATTTTCAACTAGAGGGTGGTAGCCAGCCAGACGGGTACTACAAAGTACCCTACCACCGTACTATGGTTTCCTCACGATGTTTTCCTTCATCGAAAGCTCAAGCTCATTGTAGGATTCGAACCCGGGACCTTCGTCTCGGTATCCGACGTCACTACCACTGAGCTATCATCGCCTTAAAATTATAAAAATTATAAGATTATTAAAATGATCATTCGTTTGATTAATTTGCATCAAATCAAACGAATGATCATTATTATCATCGCTTAGCCAGTGACATTCGGCTAGAGTGTAGCGTCGGCAGCTTTAATTAGTAAACGATACTTAGACACATGATGATGATGATTGTACTCATGATAACAAACAACTTTCCCATAGAAACAAATAGGGATAAACAACTAAATTAAATGAAAGATGATGGTGTATTCTTATTCTAGTTAGGTACTATATACAGGCTCATGTGCTAAGTAAATTAAAAAAAAAGTTTCTTTGGGAATGTTGTTTGTTATCATCAGTAAAATCATGTGTCTAAGTATCGTTTACTAATTACCAGTCACCCTATATATCAGCGGTTTAATTCTCTACCCTTTTCGCTCTCTCTTTTGATTCTTGTTACAAGCTTTTAACTTGCAATATATGTATGTAACTGTGTGTGAATTTGCAAGACCAATTTTACCCAGTTCCAGTGGATTGACTTGATATTTGGTATACATCAGTATATTGGATGACAATGCTAGTACAGTCAACAAAAAGTACAGTTACAAAAAAGCTTATAATAAATATGTTTCTTTTAACAAAAAAATATTTAGAGATATAGTAATTCAAGCGTGTAACTTTGCTTAAGATCATTATTCAAATTTTAAACTATAAAAAAAAATCCTAGGATCGATTACACAAGCGATTCGAAACCTATTCATATAGTAACTAATCCACAATCGATTTCATTAGTTGATTGAAAAATATATCGATTTTTCCTTTGTAAAATTATTTCCATCTTATAATTTTAGAATACAATTGAGCGAGTTGCAATATAAAAAAAACAGTAACTTAATAATACATTTTATTGTAACATCATCATCATCATCATCATCAGCCTATAATGTCCCACTGCTGAGCACAGGCCTCCTGTCACAAATGAGGGTGAAAGGGACTGGGCGATACTCCACCACGCGTGCCCACTGCCGATTGGTGGAGGTAGGCTAGTGGTCAACCTACTGTTGGAATTTTTCAAGCCGCCTAGGAGGCATCCAACTAGCTTAACGACTATCACAATTAAGTGATAACCGGGACCAACGGCTTTACGTGCCTTCCGAAGCACGGAAACGCTCGATTTGAAATACCACTAGGCGGTCACCCATCCAGGTACCGACCACGACAGACGTAGCTTAACTTTGCCGATCGATTAAGAACGGCTAATCATGCTACGCCACGAGCGCTTCTAACATCAGATAACTAAAATTAAAAAAAACAGAAAAGCAATAGGTTTTTAAGCAATAATGCAGTTACACTTGTATCCTGATGAAACCCGCTACCTACATATAAAATCGATTATTTTATAATCGATTCGATAATATCGACAATACTTATCACATCACACATTACTATTCTCGACAATTCCCACAGGTGTATTCCCCATACAAATTCGAGAAGGAAGCACAATGTAATACGCGGCACATCCTCAAACCAATTCATAACGTACAGCGCACACGTGTCGGTGCGTATGCGCAGTCATAATAACCACTACAAAAAGAACGGATGCCATTGTCTTGATCACAATCCATTCGGATATTTCGAAACTTTATTTTTTCCGCAAATTGGTTCGGTCACATGAAATAGATCTTTTTTACTATAGTTGGTAGCAAAAAATCTTCTAGTTGGTCAGTTTGTTTTGTAGCGATAACTCGGCAAGTGAAGTGTGATCTTAAAATGAGGAGAAGTATATTTTTGTATCACGTAGCGTGTTCTCCTGGTGGTGAGTGTGTGTATTCTGTTAGGAATTATCACAGTTTGAGGCGAGAGTCCATGATGGTTATCTTTGGACGGCCAAACCAAAATAGTTTGTTATTAAATTCTTCGATAATAGTTTCTGAAAGTGGTTTAGTACATGGTCCGAATAGTTCTTTTTACAAGCTTTTATTTGACTTGCAGTGTATGTTTGTTCGGGTGGAATCTTGCAAGTCGAATTTCACCCACTTCCAGTGGTCGGATTGACTGGATATTGAACACAATCAAAAAAAAGTACAGTCACCAAAAAAATTTGTATTAAAAATTAAATTTTTAACAAAAACTTATTATAATTTCAGTAATCATACGTTTTGAAAATGTAATCATTCATCGTTCATCCATAAACGCATTTGAAACAAGTAGGCATTATTTAGGAGTGGTTGATATGAAGGGAAGGGCTGTATTTAATTTTTTGCTGTAGTTGCTGCTTTAAATGTTAAGGATTTTGATAAGAGATTTGGATAAAGATTGCAAAAGATTTATGAATAAAGCATATTATTATAGCGTCTACTTGAATTATATGGTTAATTTACCGAATATTTCCGCATTTACAGAGATAATTCGGTTTTATGTAAGTTTCAGTACGGAGATAAATAATAAAATAAAATAAATTCTCGATATAAAAAGTATTAGAATCCAAGGCAGGTAACAATACGAGTCTAATATTGTGGATTTTCATGGTCACGGTCGCAGATCTTAAAATGTGAACGTGAGCTGTCGGAGGCTTAACCTTGTATCTTTTTGCTTCTTAACAACTAAATACTATATATATTATTTAACATATTGCAAATCTATTGCATATTTTGCAGTAAATAAATAGCACAGATTACAGAATAAGGCAGATGGAGCGCTAGGAACACGAAAGTGAAGCCAAAAAAGCAAATACAAATTGAAAATCTGATACCTTGTATTCGTTTTCCAGTTTGTATTTGCATTGTTTAACCACAGTTTATTAATAAAGAAGTGTTTTTTGTTACATAAAGTTTGTTAAACAAAGCAAATACACATTCAAAAGCGAATACCAGGTACGTGTTTTTCAATTTGTATTTGCTTTTTTGGCCTCACTCCCGTGTTCCGCGCGCTCCATCTCCCTTATTCTGTAATCTGTGATAAATAGTATAAAGTATTTTTTTTTTTTTATTGGACTGAAATGTAGAGCAGATCTAAAATTTTAATGAAAGGGCAAGGATGTAATTATTTATTTTTTTATAACCCAAGGGTAACAGGCAGGTAATCAAGTACTTAAAGTTGTCTTACAATCTCTTCCGATATGCCTCTTTTTTATTTTTCACGTACATTCGACGACCTATTTCAAGGCTACAATAAATTCAATCCCCTTTATAAAAAACATGATTTAAGAGGGGTTCCTAGCTGCGAGGAATTTGAAAAATAGGTATTTGAAGAAACTATTGCTGTCGCGCTATGCCTCTATGCTATGCACTATTTGCGTCATCTGCAGCTCAGGCTGATTTATTCACAAAAAAATTTACGAAATCGACGTTTCGTTTTCCCCATTTTCCTCCTCGAAAACTAAGCCGATTCAATTTTTTTTTTACATTACAATTTTAGGTAAGGGGTTATCTAGGTCCTTATTACTTTCTTTTATGTTCAAATCTTTTCGAATTTGTCTGGTAGTATTTTTAATTACGGCGGAAAAATTGGGCATTTATTGTAGTTTTTGGAGAGCCATAATTTCTTTAATAAATAGTTGCTGAAAAAAAGGAAGTAACAGGGACGTGTCCAAAGCAGAATAATCGCAGCCCAACTCCCGTCTTAAAGCAAACCCAGATTTTTTAAATAGCCTCTTCTCTATTTGTCATATAAAGTTAGAAAGTGACCGAGCGACTGGTTCTACTAAACTTGCTTTAAACCTTTTGTAAAAAGGGGGAATATAATTATATTGTACCTACTATAAAAAGTTTATACGTAAAACCTTATGTAAAACTTGAACTTAGAACAACTCCATCGTACGTATACACATGTGCACTTACTTCATTTGATTTGAAGAATCAACCATGCACGCTTAAAGAATTAAAGTCTTTCCAGCTTTTATTACAAACACACAAGTTACAATGTTGCGTGCAAATATTGTATTACTAATAAAATATACTTATATATCGTTTATCGTTCTCATATCACCAGTGATGTAACTGAAACTTAACCCATTATGTAAAGATACCTATAGTAAATCGTGCGTTTGTAATATAACCTGCGAAGGTTTCCTATCATGCATGCATCGCGTGTACTCGAGTAACTGGATTACACGAGTTTGTATAATAGTTAGCAAGTAACTCTACAAGTTATATTCCAAATATAATAATGTCATTATTAGCACATTTTTAATGGTGATAATCGTTTCTGGTCCTCGGTGGAAAGGTTATTTGGTGTCCAGGTTACTATCGTAACTTTTTTTTTCAAACCACTAAGGCGGCAAACAAGCATACGGCCCGCCTGATGGTAAGCAGTTACTGTAGCCTATGGACTCTTGGAACACCAGGGGTATCACTCGCGCCGACCCTAATTGCCTAGTTTTAAATCGTAATTTAAATGTTATTGGCGTATGACGTCAGTTAATCAGTTTTAATCACGATCTCAAGTCTACCAGGTGACGTACTAGTTAGTCTTTAGAAGATATTATGTGCAAGTGGTTCAGAACCCTCTGTTATGGTATGGGAGAAGTAAAGCCAGGTGTTCAACCCTAGGCTGCAAATAATTCAGTTTATGTAAGGTAAAAGAAGCGCTCGTGGCGTAGAATGATAAGCCGTTCTTAATCGAATGGCAAGTTAAGCTACCACCGTCGTGGTCGGTACCTGGATGAGTGACCGCCTAGTGGTATTTCGAATCGAGCGTTTCCGTGTTTCGGAAGGCACGTAAAACCGTTGGTCCCGGTTATCACTTAATTGTGATAGTCGCTTGAAAACTCCAACAGTAGCTACTATAAGCCTACCTCCACCGATCCGCAATGGGCACGCATGGTGGAGTATCTGCCCATTCTCTTTCAACCTTATTTGTTAAAGGAGGCCTGTGTTGAGCAGTGGTACATTATAGGCTGATGATGATGATGATGATGATGAGGTAACCTTTTATTCCCGCTTGTAGGTATTCGTTTTTAGAATAGTGTTTATTCAACAATATTTTGTTCCCAGTATAATCGGAATTGAATAATTTTGATATTGATATGAAAAAGAGATTTTGTTTTGTATGGAATAAAATATGGTCTTGTAGAATTATATGAACTTTATGATATACCTTGTGACGGCATAAATAAAGTCGTAAGTAAGAAGACATATACAATAGAGATTAGATATATGCTATAACCTCATAACTTCTTTGGAGTTGAGTACATCATACTTTGGGTGCAAAAAGCAGTCGCTCAGGCAAACGACTTATTCAACCGCTCTCATTTCCACTCGGTGATATTTCAAAACACTGACAAGTTGCCATTCCAGTTAAAGCTATGGACTATGAATATATTATATAACCCTAACATCTATATATAATAATGAATCCCTATTTCCCTTGGTCACGCCATTACTTGAGAACGACTTTACAGATTTCATATTTTTTAAAGTTTTCTAATACTCTGGAGAAGGTTCTTACGGAAAAAAAGTTGCGTTGGAAATTAGAAAATTTAAAATACTTACGAGAACGGTAACCACAGGGCGCAAATAGTTAACTATAAAATAAACTGATAATTCTATACAGAACCAATGGAGTACAGCGTGGGGTTCTTCAAAAAGGGTGTTTCTGCAGGGTCGGCAACGCGCGCGTGATACCCCTGATGTTGCAAACGTCCATAGGCTACGGTAACCGCTTACCATCAGGCGGGCCGTATGCTTGTTTACCAACTGGTGTAATTATGTATATTAAGTATGTATTTACAAACAAAAAGTAGTATATGTATTATATCAGTTATCTGGTGTCCATAGTACAAGCTCTGCTTAGTTTGGGATCAGAAGACCGTGTGTGAGAAATGTCCCAGGATATTTTTTTTTTTTTAACTATGTGGTATAAAAAAACCTAGACGAAACATACCAATAATAAATCATATCTTTTTAAAATTTTATTAAAGCCAAATTAATAAAAAAACTATGTTAAAAGCATATGCTCCCAAACTAGGAATAAATTCCTTCATTTTCAGATCCGAAATCTCCTTGAAAGTTGATTAACTAAGAAAATGTAAAATCTGTGAAAATATTATTTATACCTACTTACATATTTGTGTTGCATATGTGACTGACACTAACACTGCATCAAAATGATATCCTACAATCTTCTATTTGATTGAATTCAGTAACTATACATATAGGAGAAGGGCTAAAAATCCCTAAGCTTCATTATCCAGCTTATCTCGCTCCGACATGTCACAAGACTGTATTTTCATATAACATCAGATACCTAGCATAGCATTTGATGGCTCGCATGCTTTAACTGAGTTTACGTTATGTTATACCAAGCAACGTAACGGTTCCACGGTGTTGTAAATGACAGTTTAACTGTAAGTTTCGATACTCGGTTTGCTTACAATTACAAGGAAATGTTGTACATAGGTCATTCATGTTTAAAAAGAAAGCAGGTGTTACTGAAGAGTAGGTTTGGGCATTATATAGGTATCTTGATTTTGACAGTTAAGGTAAATTAACCTATAACAGAAGCGCTCGTGGTGTAGCATGATTAGCCGTTCTTAATCGATCGGCAAAGTTAAGCTACGTCTGTCTTGGTCGGTACCTGGATGGGTGACCGCCTAGTGGTATTTCAAATCGAGCGTTTCCGTGCTTCGGAAGGCACGTAAAGCCGTTGGTCCCGGTTATCACTTAATTGTGATAGTCGTTAAGCTAGTTGGATGCCTCCTAGGCGGCTTGAAAAATTCCAACAGTAGGTTGGCCACTAGCCTACCTCCACCGATCCGCAGTGGGCACGCGTGGTGGACTATCTGCCCATTCCCTTTCACCCTGATTTGTGAAAGGAGGCCTGTGCTCAGCAGAGGGACATTATAGGCTGATGATGATGATGAACCTATAACAAATATTGAAAAAAAAATAGCATAATTAGTTACGTTCACTTCGTTACATTCTCTATCTAAAAATATTGTTCACTATACTAAATATAGTTATATTAAATCTTAAGATATATTATTTTATCGCTCGTTATGTAATATATGTAGTAGCACAGGGTGTACAAAATGTATGACGAGCCATAAAATATTATATCTCAAGATGTAATTTATATTATACTAGCTGCCCGGCACGACTTCGATCGCGTGGTGTCCTAACCTATACCCTAACCTACCATACCCTACCCTCTCCTACCTAAACCATCCAGGGCGCCAACCAAACGCATACAAAAAATCATTCAAATCGGTCCAGCCGTTTAGGAGGAATTCAGTGACATACATACGTACAGTAGAATTTTATATATAAAGACTAGCAGACCCCCGCGGTTTCACCCGCGTACGTTTTGAATTTTCTCCTTCGAAAACCAATGCACGCCACTGATTATTAGACACAACAAACAAATCAAAAACAATTATTTTTATTATATCTTCACAAAAAAATCTAACTCAAATCTTATTTAATTATTATAACAACAAATGAGAAAGAAATTAAATTAACTACAATCAAAATATTCTAATGAAATAGAGAAAATGTACTTTTTTTTTTGGCGTCACACGGGTGTGTATTTTGCCAAATTCCAGTTATATTATATAAGTTCTAGTCACAATAAATCACTTTCACATAGTCCTCAACTCATGCAGTCAGTCACTGTCCATAAAAGTCATGTTATACCTACAGTGGTGGTCATGTACTAAAACTCTTCACGGACTTTTGAAAAGACACGATACACATAATTCATTTCATTTCACTTCACTGGTGCAAATGGATTGATCTTTATTGGATAAAATACCACCGATAATATGCAATAAAACTCAAAATACACGAATTTATGTATTTAAAAATTTAAACGCAACGTCACTCTGCTAGTTCCCGCCAAAAACTCCGAGAAAATGAAATTCCAAACAAATTTCGAATTCTAATCCGATTTAAATATTCTTTTATATTTGACATTCCAATTTTAAAGAGCATTTCAGTTTCCAGAACAAAAGGCAGATTGAGCGCGCGAAACACGGGCCAAAAAAGCAATTAGGTACCGTACAAATTGAAAAACACATACCTGGTATTCGCTTTTGAATTTGTATTTGCTATGTTTAAAATCTGCTGTATGCTAATTTATTTAAAAGAAAGTGTTTTCCGTTAAATAAAGTTTTTTAAACAAAGCAAATACAAATTCAATAAAGAATACCAGGTATGTGTTTTTCAATTTGTATTTGCTTTTTTTGGCCTCGCTCCCGTGTTCCTTTCGCTCCATCTGCCTTATTCTGTAATCTGTGAAAATCGGATTGGGATTTCAAACATGTGTCAAAATAAAAAATGTTATTTAAATCAAAAGTACTAAGGAGTATTGATATCAACTTCGATGAAAATCACCCCTAAAATAACTTTCTTCCCCTTTTTGACCCCGTTAGGCGATGATTTTCAATAAAATACGAAACACATCTTGCATCAATTCTGTTAAGGAAGGTTTATGCAAAATTTGAAGTAGATCGGACCAAGGAATCACGTTGTCCCATACAAACTTTACCCCCGTTTTTCACCCCCTTAGGGGTAGAATTTCGGAAAATCCTTTCTTATCTGATGCCTACGTCATACAAAGAACAGACCCTCCAAGTTTCAGGTCTCTACGATCAGCGGTTTAGGCTGTGCGTTGATTGTCAGTCAGTCATTCAGGACAAAGCATTTTATATATATAGATTATATCCCATAGTCCAAAGCCGGCTTAAGGATTTCTGAGATGGTACAATTTATTAATGACAACTAACCAACACATGAATAAAGTTACATATTTATACTCATCAAAATTGGTAGAGGCACCATGTAATTTAATTGTACTTAATATAGGTAATCACGCCGGGCACAGGATTCACCCTGTGGCCGTTGATATGCGCTGATCTCGCGGGAATCGATGTAATTGAGGACTTATAGCTACCACTTACCCAAATTGCGGAGACGATTGCACTGCACTTACACCGTAGTTAAAATGTAGTGTAATGTTGTTAAAATTGTGTTACTGTATGTTATCTGTGTGTAGATGGTGTTTGGCGATATATTTCTAATGAAATTAAATAAATTTATATTATAAAGCGCGGGATAATTATATAGCGGGACAGGCTCAAGAGCGAAGCGAAAGAGAGAGAAAAAAACAAAAGAAAATCATCATAAAGAAAAAAGTTTGAAAATTCGTTCCAATTAAAAATAAATAAATTAAAACTGCCAGGGTTATTGAGAACTTGCGTGAACGGCGCAACTATACTCCCGGCCTTTGAAAGTTCCCTTTCAAAAGAATTAAGTAATAAAGCGGAAATTAATCAATGTTTAAAATAAATGTGACTTGATAATATGTATGAGCAAATAACTAGATATTAAAAAAAATAAGATTAATTGTTATAGTGCATATACAACTTTATTTACTTAGTTAAAGCCATAAGCGCACTACGTGTGCTACGGGCTTTGTGTATGTACCGCGTGAAATTTAAACAGTTGCCACTCGTGAGGGAGTCTCGTTGCTAATGGCTCACTTGAATCTTGACTCAAGTCGGTACAAAGCGGATTTGAATTTATTGTATTAAATTCGTTGCGAAAATGATAAAATTTAACAGTAATTATGAGTTTAGTTTCTACAAACTCTATATTAATCGCGGTAATGAAATTTAGAAATATATAAATATAAATTAATTTTCGTAAAGGTTTGATCCAATTCCAATCCTGAGAAGTGAATTGACACAAAACGTTAAATTCGTCTGTGGTAGTAAGTAGAACCGTTTTGGTTTCAGGCATTTTGAATGTGGTTTTTTGTTTAAATGAAATTATAGCCACGTAACATCGATCTAGGAAAGTATTTATCCAATAATCAGAAAAAGCTAAAATATGTTTTATATTACATTGAAGTATTTCATAAAAATATCTTGACCATTTAATTAAGTCAAAACCGCAGGATGCAAATATATTTACTAATTGTTGCATCGCATCGAGTGCGACAGCCTTATTGGGATGTGAACATATAAAATTACGTCGTGCGAGTTTGACAGGAAAATGCGTTGTTTCTAAACTAGGTAATCCAACTAGAGATCGTCCCGTGTCGTCGCGATATATCGTAGAAATATAAAAATCTTTACCTTGCTTATCCTCTTCAGGTGGAATCGGAAGGTCAAATTCGGGAAAATTGCTGAGTTCATCGTGAGTCTTTGCGGATGTAGTTGCGGTAGAAATATATGAATACGAAACTTCGGCATCGTTTTCATTATCGAGTTGTGACTCGCCCATGACTATATAGCCAAGGGTGGTGAAAAAAGCGGAAGGATGTTGCGGAGGTCCCGTGACCTTGCCCGGCAACAAGAGATTGATAAATAATTTTGCACCTAGAAGGATTTCAACCTCGGACGGTTTGAAGAAATTTTCATCGGCGAGCGGTAGGTATTTTAAATACGAGAGTGATTGGATGTCGACAGGTGTACTAGGTAAATTACCCGTAATTTGATTAAGAACTAAGCTATCAATGGCATATGATTGGGACGGATCCAATCTACTGAAAAATGTAAAATAAGCTTTACCCTTAGCGGTGTCAGAATGATCGCCAAGTCCTTTCACTATAGTTCTATGCGTTAATTGATCGATAGATAAACCTAATTTTTGACAGCATGCGGAAGTAATAAAATTATTTTGTGAACCTGAGTCGATAATGCAACGGCATGAAATTAAGTTATTATGACAATCTAACACGTTGACGAGTGCAGTTCCTAAGAGCATATTAGTATTTTGAGGTTTATGAATATTGAAATTTTGGTTGTGAACGCTTTCAGCTGATAAAAAGCTAACGGAGTTGTCTACAGGCGGACGCGCATTTGCGGGTGGGACAAAAGGAGTGATAGGTTTATGCGAAGTGGTCACATGCGAGATTGATTCATTGGATAATGCATTCGTTGGAACTTGAGAAGGTTGAGCTATTTCTTGAGTGTGGGTAGGACTATACTTTTGCATATGTATTAACGAGTGATGTCGGTACCCACATTCGCGACAAACATTCTTACTTTTACACGAACTCCAAGTATGTTTAGAACTCAAACAATTTGTACAAAAACGGTTTTCTTTTATAAATTTAAACTTCTGTTCCGGAGAGAGCTTCATAAAATAAGAACAATTATACATATTTCCATGAGTATTTTTACATAAGTTACACTCTAATTCTGAGTTTGTAGTGAGATATGAATGAGTTATTTTTGGAATAGAAATTGGAGGATTAGATTTATTAAAGTCCTTTGGAAGACTTGATTCAGGAATTGAAGTAGTACGTTCTATAATCTTTACTTGGCGTTTAACGAAAGCAACAAAACTATCGTAAGTAGGAATATCGATGTCTCGCAGAGACATTTCGAACGACTTGGCTGTTTCACGGTCCAAGTGTTTTAATCCAACGTGAATAAAAATGTAATCGCATAAATTAGATATATTTAACTCTTTGAGAGCAGCGATCGATGCAGCGTATTTGTCAATGAATGTTTCCAATTGTGTAGCGGATGCGGGATTAGGTAACGATTTTAAATCAAAAATGGTATCTAAAAACGTTGTTGCGAGGTAACGTTTGTCTTGATATTTATTTACTAACGATTGCCAAATTGACTCGTAATTTTCAGATGATGGAGTGATTCCTGAAATAATCAACTGAGCCTTGCCTTTGAGTTTACCCATTAAATAGTATAATCTTTCTGCATTTGATAATTGTTTATTAAGATGTATAGTTGTTTTAAATGTCTCATAGAATAAGCTCCATTGAGACGGAAGGCCATGAAATTCAGGAATCTCAATCGGCGGTAATTTGGGTCGCATTGATTTAGGTAAGTTAGAATTTGAATTGGAATCATTCACGTTTTTTGGAATTAGATTATTTTTAATACGCCTTACGTGACAATAAAGGTCCTCGAAACTAGACCACGTCCTGAAATCAGGATTCGAATCTGGATCTAATTCCATATTGATCGCATTAATATTGTTTATAATGTTTAAGTACTCGCTACGCATTTCGTCAATAGTTTCACAAGATGAGAGGAACATTTCACGAGTGGCACAGTCATCAAGATTTTTGGAAAGATCGAAAACCCGTTGCATTCTTATATAATAGCTTTCGCAAAGTGCAAGCTTAAGTTTTAAATCTTTAGACTTTTTAGAGGCCATGGTGTCGATCTTTCGCGTTTACTTAAAAGTTGGTACACTGTAATAATTAATTGATTGAAAATAATTTATATGCAAAATTAAAAAAATTCAATAAATTGAACAAACAGTACACACAATTAGTTAAACTATGATTTATTTACGCAAATACAACAAGTATGCTGTGAGAAAAAATACGATTGCGGGAGACAGCAAACTTGTGAGTTGCGAAGTAGGAAATGGCAAACTAATCTGATTCCTCACAGGAGTCACCATAAAAATAATCACGCCGGGCACAGGATTCACCCTGTGGCCGTTGATATGCGCTGATCTCGCGGGAATCGATGTAATTGAGGACTTATAGCTACCACTTACCCAAATTGCGGAGACGATTGCACTGCACTTACACCGTAGTTAAAATGTAGTGTAATGTTGTTAAAATTGTGTTACTGTATGTTATCTGTGTGTAGATGGTGTTTGGCGATATATTTCTAATGAAATTAAATAAATTTATATTATAAAGCGCGGGATAATTATATAGCGGGACAGGCTCAAGAGCGAAGCGAAAGAGAGAGAAAAAAACAAAAGAAAATCATCATAAAGAAAAAAGTTTGAAAATTCGTTCCAATTAAAAATAAATAAATTAAAACTGCCAGGGTTATTGAGAACTTGCGTGAACGGCGCAACTAATAGGTAATGTTTGCAATAAATTAAACTGATGACAAAAAAGTTTAAATTCACGTATTCAGCCAATCTAGGAACGGAGGTTTTCATATAAACAGTTAAACACATAGCAACTTAAAGTTAAAGTCAGACTAAAGTAAGTCACGGCCGACGACTCTCGAGACTGTACGAACAAGTCAGATATTAAGTTAAAACATAGTTATTACAGCAAAACCAAAGACCAAGAGAGAGGAAGCTTATGTTATGTATCTGTCCATGATGTTATACCTATATTTTAAATAATATAAACACTTATTTTGAACTTGATAATGAAACTGGGCCGGTAGACAAGATGGTTATCAACAGTCGTCGTCGTTAGTAAACGATCAACCTTTGTATGGGATAGACATTTCAAATCGAAACACCACGTGATTTTTAACAATCTCTTATGTCAATCCCATACAAAGGTTGATCGTTTACTAACGATGACGATTGTCGATAACCATCTTGTCTGGCTGATGTGTATAAAACATTCCTTATTTTTGACCTGACTTCAGAAGCTGATAATGTTATTGTTACTTTTTCAAGTCAATATCAGTGTAACACAGAGGCACTAACATGAGGTCATCAACATAATCTACGCAACTCGGCCGTAATGCAACATGATTTAAACGAGAACGTTCAAGCGCATGGCATGATAATGCAAGATCACGCGTCGCATCTTAACCCTCTTATTATACTTCTGGCGTCCCAATAAACCCTATATTCTAAACCAATCTAAATATCAAGATAGTTCTACCAAAGTTATTCTCTGGTGAACAGTTTCTTCAGAAAGTACTTCGTTGTAAATGTAATGTAAAATGAAGCCAGCCAGGTTTGTTGCGTGGTATCGACCATCGACTGGTTTGAGCTCATTGACCTGTCTGTGTGAAGCATGCATTGAGAAACACGTCCTTTGTGACATACTTCTTTTTGAACTTGGTGCTTTCCACCTATCTGCGTAACTGTTAATAAGTTCGCAACCTTGACCTTCGTCTTAAAGTTGACGATGGCATTCGTGTTAAGGAAGTGGTTTCGCGTACGGAAATAAATTATGCAATTTTATGTGATAATTATTAATTTTTGCCAATTTAAGTTAATTTATTTTTGAATTTTTAGTTTCATATATACTTAAATACTTTCGCGTGTAAAGAACTGCGTAAACAATGCATATTTAAGCGATAGCAACAATTGTGGTTGATTTGCTGTCATTTTTTAAGAGTTTCGTTGTCTGTCTCCTCCTGAAACTCATCATCAGATCTCTATGAAATTTATATGGGACCATTTCGGAATAAACCCCTTTCGAACAAAAAAAGAATTTTGAAAATCCGTCTACATATGACGGAGTTATGCCCGAACATACATAAAAAAATATATATATAAACATTCGAATTGAGGACCTCCTCCTTTTTTGGAGTCGGTTAAAAATAAAGTTCATTGCTGTATCAAAATGAATGAAATATACATTAAGGAGTCTCCTTAAATCCATATTTGAAATTTAACCAGATATTATTTTGTTTCCACTGAAGTAGTAATGACGTCAATTCCATCCAAGGTTTTGAAACTGGAATCTCTACTGATAAATAAAATCTATGAAGTTATTCTTTAGGTATGCGGTAAATACCCAAAGTAATTGTTAACGCGTAATAACCAGTATTGAAACAAAAAAACCGACGACGGAACAAACTTGACACCGTCCGGTAAAACGAGTAAGTTAGGGTTTCTTTCACACGTCCTTTTTGGACTGTTTGTGATAGCATAACGGATGTGTCCTTTCGTAGTAACACTATCTTCTGCATGAAGGCTGAAATTGATAGTTTACTAGATGAAAGCCAAGGTCAGGCCAGTTATACTGCAATGTAGAGTACCTATAATCTAATGTCTATCTTTATAATAAACTACCTACAGTATTTCACAAATTGTATGATTCAAAATCATATATTCTTTGAGTATAAGAAATATTTCAGTTGTAATACTGATTTGTTTTCCTTGACAAACCTTGCGATGTGTCTCTTGTCAGTCTGTAACATTTAAACGCAATAGCTTCTCTTGGGCAATCGCATTTACCTGTAGTATGTAACCTCGCTTCCTTATTTAGCAGGTTTTTCACATGTAACAGAAATATCCAAAATACTTAGAATATCCAAAGTAGCAGAGTAGTACGAATTTGATTACTATCATCCATTAACAACAACATAAAGTACTAAAATAAGAGTTATAAAGTCAAATAAATGTTGTTGGTTAATCAATTATTATTAAACGAACTAAGTGACTACTGTTCTCAATATTTTCATCTATGTGTAATTTAAAAAGAAAATATGAATATTAATATTATGATAATTGATTCCCTATTATGTTAGGCCATAAACTGCAGATGTAACCTTACACTTTTAAATTACCAACGCGGCAAATAATCTTAAATACAAGTTACATCATAAAATTTTAGTGCGTTATTCAAATTATCTGTCACTAAAAACTACTTCTTAAAGGTCATGTTTAAAAAAATCATGTTTATGATTAAATCACTTTTATACCATTTTAGTTTTATTATCAAGATAAATTCATCCAATGAAAAGTTTAACAGCTTAAATTAAATTTTACCTTCCTCAACCGCCGAAGCGCTGCCCTATACTGACCATTGTTCTTAAGGTGTTCTTAAGCCCAGGCATTGACTTGCCAATACTCACTCAGGTCATGTACCTTTGGTTACAGGGGTGTTTACTAAGCAGATGTTTTCCTTTGTCTACAGTTCCATTCGGTGACAGACAAGAGATCACAGAATAATGAATGCGGAGAAAATAGTGTCACAATTGTAACAGAAAAGAAAATTGAGGATGACTCCTCAGATTCTTCAAGCGGAGAGAATGTTGAAATCGAAGGTAAGAAATATATAAATGGTGCTAGATAGATGGAGCTTTCTTTTTTCCTAAAACTATAAATTCATTTTATTGACGTATTAAAAACAAAAGAAGTTTCAAGAAAAGTGTAGCATCAAAGCAGTTTCTTAGGATATTCTCAAAATAACTTCAACAAAATTATTTGCATTGATTATTCAAAAGAATACATTTTTCCGCTTTGATCTTTGTACAATACAATATAGTACAAAATCATTCTGAAAAACTCTATCTATGTTTCGTCTACAAACAATAAAGATTATTTCTTGTGAACTATTTGTTAAATGTTTTGGGGCTGATTAATGTTGTACTGTTTTTCAAACACAAAACATTATTGGGTCTTAAAATGATGTCTTCGGAGTATGCCAAGATCTAGATTCTTGTTTTAGGCATGTATTTACGTGTTCAAGTGCTAGAACGTTATATTTGCAAGGACTCTAATGATGTATAAAAATAGACGTCAAGTTACTTGTTATTTTTTCTAATCTCCAATGATTGCCATCCACTTGTACTTTAAAACAATAGCTATTGTGTACAAGATATGAGTAACAGGGTATTTGATGAAGATACAAAATCTGTCATCATGAAACATAAAAAAGATGGCGTTGCTACCTTTTTACAAGCTTTTATTAAGTTTCACCTGTCCCGTTTTTTTTTTTGCAAATTTAATTTTGCAAATTAAATTTGACCCACTTTCCGGTTTCCGATTGAACTGAAATTTTGCACGAATATGAAAATCGCGTGACAATGCAATATTATAATGACGTGGAGCTGATCTGATGATGGAGCTGGAAGGTGGCCATAGGAACTCCGTAATAAAACCACATAACCCCATCGAGTTTGGGCTCGTTTGATTCGCCTTGATGAGTACTTTGTCGCAAGTACAGTAAAAAATAAAAACAGTTACTACAAAAAACCTTGTATTAAAAAATTACTCTTTTATCATTATAATTATAGTGATTTATGAAAAAAACTAATGAAATATCGTGATAGAACTGTCAGTGACACGAATTTGTACAAAAAAAAGGACATATGAAAATCACACTAAATAATATTTTGAATTAAATTATCACAAGGGTATTGCAAATGAATAATTAATTACTTGTTAATATTACATTGAAGAACTAAGGGCTATGGAAAGAATCAGCGAGAATGATTCATTTAAACTACGGACCCATGGTCGTTTGTCACCGCTCACGCCACAATAATATTGAAATTTCCATTAATGGTGACGTAACAATTACTCAATAATTTCGTAATAAATATGCAGTCGTGGGAGTAGAAGCATTCCTTGGGGTATTTCATGCGAGTTTCGCTGTTAATGCAATGGCGTTGGCTCAAGTTATTAACTTAAATAATATTATGTTTGTAAGTAATTAATGAAGCGCCCGTAGTGTAGCATAGCTTGCCGTTCTTAAACGATCGGCAAAGTTAAGCTGCCCTTGTCGTGGTCGGTACCTGGATGGGTGACCGCCTAGTGGTATTTCAAAGTGAGCGTTTCCGTGCTTCGGAAGGCACGTAAAGGCGTTGGTCCCGGTTATCACTTAATTGTGATAGTTAGTCGTTAAGCTAGTTGGATGCCTCCTAGGTGGCTTGAAAACAGTAGGTTGACCACTAGCCAGCCAACCTCCACCGATCCGCAGTGGAGTATGTGCCCATTCCCTTTCACCTTTATTTGTGAAAGGAGTGCTCAATCTCTTAGTTAGGACTTTAGGACACCCTTGGCTTACATACAATTCATGAATACCAATATAACCCCTCTGTCTTTACTATAACCTCAGGAGAAGGTTCTCAATTCGGTTGTTTTTTTTTTCAATTGTTTCTTACCATACTCATAACTCCATTTATTAACCGATTTGGTAAATTATTTTTTTGTTTGGAAGGGTACACTTCCCGTTTGGTCCCATTGTCATCAGATCAGGATTTGATTACTTATTAGTGTACTTTGAAGTCGGTTTAAGTTTTTTGCAAAACAGTTAAATTATGTAGAGCAATTTTTTTGAGTTAGATTTTCAATGTAACAACAAACATTTATAAATTGAAATAAGATATTTTAAGACGACAAGAGACAATGAAATTATCATCAAGGAAGTACAAATAAGACAGCGACATACGTATCAGGAAATCATTTTGCACCTAAACATAGTGCACCGTGCCATAAAAATGGTATAATCGTACGTAGCTCATTGGGAAGAGGGAAGGGAAGGGCGGTAACGCGTGAGTGATGCCCCGTAAGTTGCAAGCGTCCATATGGCAACGGTAACCGCTTACCTTATCAGGCGGGCCGTACGCTAGTTTCACGAATTTGTCATATACCGGGTGGAGATTTCGAGATGGCATATTTTCGAAACCTATGTTGGATTAGTCATGCTGAACAACTTTTTAAACCAACACTATTGGTCCCATACAAAAAATTGTTCAGAATGACTAACTACCTAACTAACCCAACATAGGTTTCAAAAATATGCCATCTCGAAATCTCCGCCTGTTATAAAAAACGATAGTATAATAGTTATTGTTGATAATAATTATAAAGTAAATTCTATAATACTCGTTCAACTTTTATCATAAAATGAACACGTTTAACATAATTACATATTTTTTATGAAACTGATCCAAGTAAAACAGGTTACAATGACGTCAATGATGCTCTAAAGAAATATAAACCTCATTCAAAAAAATAGCAATAACTGAATTAGCATTTAAACTGGCAATGCAACTTACGTCACAACTCGGAGGCTGACCCAAATTAGCAAAAAAACAATAACTGCTGTCCAATTATCAAAAAAAATATGTGAATTTTTATTGAAAATTAATCTTAATCTAATCATATTGGTTTAACTTTAGTCGATTATAAATTAACTGATTTTATTTTGTTTGTACGGACAACACCGAATTTAAAAATATATAATACAAGATGGCGAATTTGGCTACTGGCGATTTTCAGCGTTGTGCTCACTTGTTGCTGGAATTTTGTACAAATAATACAGGTTAAAGCTTTAGGGATTCCTCAGGCTGTTTTCCTACTTCACATCTCATTCTAAGAGTCCAAACCGTTACAAGCTTTCAATCATTATTATTGTTTGATTTTTATGTGTCCTTATTTCGTCCCTGTTTTTAGTATTAAATCAAATAGTTTAATGCGCTTTCATTATAAACCACGATTATTATCTTATTGTCAAGTTTAAAAAAAGTTTACGTCATTTACACTGATGACATAAAATCACGCTTACTTCGCGTAAAAGAACAGTTATACTCAAATATTGACATTAGGTATTCATCAAATATTCCGGTACTAAGCAAACAACCTTACCTATATTTTACGTCTTCCTTATTATTTTAATTTGAACTATACATCTTTATCATAAAGGAAATATTTAGCATTGAATAGTGTCTCTTGGTTTTAGAATCACAGACTACGTCATTATCAACATCACCTAAGCTGGTTGAATCATTGTTTCTTGAGAAATCTTATCCGTTATCTGTAACGTCATCTTCTTGAAATTTATGTGAGTAATTTTGATCGTTCGATGGTATTCCTTCAGTTTCGTCATTATTCTTTTGATGAGCGAGTATGAAGTCAGAGCAAGGCAATGCAAAGATTCTGTAAAAGTCTTATAGCTTTCTTGTTTTATAGTTTACAGCAGCGATTGTAGTTATACAAAATGTCGCAATCACTTGCAGCAAATTTCCTGGACTTCAAAACATAGTTCTAGTTGTACGTAGTATTTATCTACTCTGAGGTTCTAGGTTTAACGTAATGTAATGTATTGCAACTATGGGAAGGTTCATAACTAACTTATCTTTCATTGCCTGGATTATTTTTTCTTCTTCCTATTTGGTTTTTGCTTTCGCTAATGAGACAATAAGACAAACGTCAACATTTTTATGTTATTTTTGTGTAAGTGCTTTGAGATATGCAATAAAGAAAAAATGTTTTGTATGTATTGTAATGTAAACAAGTTGAATAAATATTTTATAAATTTTTATCAACTATATTTACTTTCCTTAGCTGTTAATACAATAATTTCTTGCTCAGAATAATACATTTCTGGCCTAGACTCTAACTTACATCTCTGTTCAATCAAAAACATGCGGAAAATCCATTGTTATATTCTTCGCACATTGTTTCATTGTGACATTGGTAGTTAAAGACGCAAATGAAAA
This sequence comes from Achlya flavicornis, assembly GCA_947623365.1. Taxonomy (NCBI): domain Eukaryota; kingdom Metazoa; phylum Arthropoda; class Insecta; order Lepidoptera; family Drepanidae; genus Achlya; species Achlya flavicornis. The sequence continues at coordinate 14,659,684 of OX392477.1, read as the reverse complement.
TATAACTTTGTTTAACGTCGCTATTACCTTGACATGCATATCGAGAGTTTACCTCAGTTACGTTACCTCGTGATGTAAACTTATACACTTGTAGCTAAATAAAATTAGAATTTGAGCCAACTGCAACTTGTTATTATTAAAATTGAAACTGAAAGGAAACAAGAACAATGACCACTATGATGTAAGTGATCGTGGTTTAACTTTCAACCTTGACAATCACGAGGAATTAAAGTGTAATTTAATTCAATCTCGTTAAGAGGATTGTTGCTACTAGATTTCATTATTTTAGTAGTAATTGGACTGTTTTACAAAAACTTAAACCGACTTCAAAGTACACTAAGAAGTAATCAAATCCTGATCTGATGACAATGGGACCAAACGGGAAGTGTACCCTTCCAGACAAAAAAAGAATTTTCCAAATAGGTTAATAAATGAAGGAGTTATGAGGTAACAAACATAAAAAAAACAACCGAATTGAGAACCTCCTCCTTTTTTTGAAGTCGGTTAAAAAGGAAACAAGAACAATGACCACTATGATGTAAGTGATCGTGGTTTAACTTTCAACCTTGACTATCACGAGGAATTAAAGTGTAATTTAATTAAATCTCGTTAAGAGGATTGTTGCTACTAGATTTCATTATTTTAGTAAATACAACCTTTAACAGAGAAACGTCTGTACCTTTTTGCTACTGAAAGTACATCATTCGAATTTAACTGTATTTCTACAATAAGTTTAATAATTATTTCCAAGCCAAAAGTCTCCTGAGATGTTTATATCAAAACAAAAGTATACATACATCATAAATTGATGCCATTATAGGAAAACAAATGGATTAGTTATATTTTAACGTACATCCTTTGATTGTTTGACGACCCGCGCGTACAAAGAAAACAATAGAAATCAATTGTCATTTTTTAATCGCAAGTCAAGGGATTAAGCAGGTATATAAATAGCAGCAGCTTCAGCAAAGATTAGATAATAAACTAAATAGTTTGCTAAATTGGACAGAGGATTTTCCGGAATTTATTCTCATTTCTTATCCGCATTTACGTTGCTAGAGATTACTGTCTTATCTTATTAAATAGTATTTAGTCGATTTTAATGCATTCACTGTAAAGTTAATGCTCGTCTTTAGAATCCAGATTGTGATAATAAATCTTTAGTCTACTTTGTGTTTTGTTAAGGTCAAGGCTCAAACTTTTTAAATTAACGTTTTAAAAATAAGTAACTGCCTGCTGTAATCTCCAGTCAAAATATGTAATCCCATTGTCTATCCAGTTCGTTAAAATTCTGACGACGTCGTATCCTTACTTGTTATTTTACCATCAAAACTTAGGAGGTTTTGTGTTCAAAGCCAAATAGATTCTATAACTTTGAGATTATTAATATTCAAAGCATATCTGCTAGAAGACGTTTTTTAATGGAGTTGAATTGAATCCTAAAGTAAATCGTTTCTTCTGTCACTAAAATACACGTTTTTTTCGTTAATCCTTTGGAACTATAACGATTTTAATATGAGTTTTCCTGGTGACTGAAAATGCAAGTATTTCATGTCTTAAACAAGGACATTATGCTCATTTATATTTTATCTTTATCTATATATGTATAAAAATCAATGCCACTTTTCGTTGTAATTTTATAACTCAAGAACAGGCTCACCTATCCAAACCAAATGTTTAGGCTTTGTTCGGACTATTTAGTTGGTGTATATGAAGTTTGCACAAAATCGGTCGAGCGGTTCTTAATTTATCTCATTTTTTGTAACAAATGAATTCAATAAATGGCGGATCATTTTGTTAATGGGGATTTTGCTGTCAGGGTAGGGTAGGGTATGGTAGCACCACGCGAACGAAGTCGCGCCGGGCAGCTAGTAATTAATAAAAGTTCAACTGCTTATTTTTTCATTGTAGCGAATTCCTCTTCTTGCCGTTTACCTTGACTGTCAAATAATACCATCATAACCAAACAATTATGGTAATTTAGCCTTCAGTACGTCTGGTTCTTTTGCCAAATTTACAACACTGTGTGCAGTTAGTATATTGAGATGTATAGTATAAACTATACTAATACTAGTTTAGGAAACAGCTGTTATCTTAGCCTTAATCCTTTCTCTTTTGTCTGACACAGTTAGTGGTTAGCTCACTACATTAACTATTATTACGTTACAAATCTTTCTTTGTTATTATTATGAGAAGTGATGATGTTATAATTTAACTGTGATAAGGTAAATGCTATTTGTTTATTTGCAAGTTGCCCCATCAAATTGTTTGTTTCATTATGATTCTTGTCTGAATATTTTAATCAATTAAATTCAGTATTGTCCAATCTTATACAATTTTAAATGCAGCATGAATTTATACTCTCGAAGCGCTCGAGCATGATTAACCGTTCTAAATCGATCGGCAAAGTTAAGCTACGTCTGTCGTGGTCGGTACCTGGATGGGTGACCGTCTAGTGGTATTTCATATCGAGCGTTTCCGTGCTTCGGAAGGCACGTAAAACCGTTGGTCCCGGTTATCACTTAATTGTGATAGTCGTTAAGCTAGTTGGATGCCTCCTAGGCGGCTTGAAAAACTCCAACAGTAGGATTACCACTAGCCTACCTCCATCAATCCGCAGTGGGCACGCGTGGTGTAGTATCGCCCATTCCCTTTCACCCTCATTTGTGAAAGGAGGCCTGTGCTCAGCAGTGGGACATTATAGGCTGTGATGATGATGATGATGATGAATTTATACTGCAGTATTTTCCTGCGAAATCTCTATTGAATTAAAAAAACGTAATGCCTTTACATAGTGGGTCTACGTCGGTTATAATTTTATCAATAACATACAATACATAAAAACATTGATAAAGTTCAAGTAGTGCACGATAAAGCAATTATTATACAAGTAAGCTATTTTATTACATTGATAATGAATGATGTGGCACAAACACTTGAAGTTAGACACAAAAACGATCAAACCGTATTCGCTCGACATATTGACACAATTATGTAAGCAGATAAATATAGAATTGATACAGAGATAGTGAGTGAAATCAAATGAAGAGAATAATACGTGAGATTTGTATTGACTAAAATCAACTAAATCTTGCTGAGACAAGAAACAGCAAATTATATTTAAATTGAGTATTGTGAAATTAAGACCTTGCTAGATAATGATGGATGGCTGTCTAGCGACTATGATTAGGGTCGAATCTTGTCGGTATAGACTGCTGTTTAGCAACTGCAATACTGCCAAGTATAATCAAATCTAATCTACGGTGCAATACTGTGACTTTTGCACAATAGTAACTACAGTCTCCTTCACATAGATCATTAAACTAAATCCTATCGATAAAGCCAAAGAAGCTATCTGATAACTTCTGTAAAGAAACATTATGTTTGACATAGCATCGGATATATGCATTGATGATGATTCTTTATTAACCGACTTCAAAAAAAGGAGGAGGTTCTCAATTCGGTTGTATGTATGTTTTTTTTTTTTTTTTATGTTTGTTACCTCATAACTCCGTCATTTATGAACCGATTTGGAAAATTATTTTTTTGTCTGGAAGGGTACACTTCCCGTCTGGTCCAATTGTCATCAGATCTGGATTTGATTACTTCTTCATGTACTTTGAAGTCGGTTTAAGTTTTTTGTAAAACAGTCCAATTATTTTGTTTATTTTCAGATAAATCCCTCGCAATCGTTGCACCTACATCTTTGGAGACATCAGACGAGGGTCATGCAGCACAGTGCTCTTGTCCAAACTGCGACGAGGTTCTGTCCAGATTCTCAGAATGCAGTATATGCCTGGAACCATTACAGGTGAGATTTTTACTGCTATACCATTTTTGGCTCGAATAATTGAAATGATAAGGGGCCAAGAAAACATTTCAAATTTGAACTTTAACACTTGCACACTAAAGAGCGGTCTCTAAAGAGTTTCCAAATTTTGGCAATGGCATTGCTAAACAAAACCGTTATATGCTAATATATTCAACGTTCGACTAGATTCTCACCATAACTAGGAAGACAAGAGAGCACATATTTCATTGTCAACTAAGACAAAGTATAGTGTGACATCAATATTCTAAATGTATTGCTGTTTGAAAAGAATTTGAATAATATATCTGGTATTACGAATTACGAGTGTGATTTAAAATCAGCATAAATTTTTACTCACTGATAAAAAATCTGAATAGGATTCAAATATAAAAGACTAACGACCTCCAAATATTAAGTTCAACTACTTAGATGACTTTCAGGTCATAAGACAATTTATTTCAAAGATAATAAAACCAAGACTAAATGGAGACTAGATATTTAAAAAACTTTAAATGAATCCTATAAATGCAGTAATAAAGAATTTGATGAAATTGATTATGAATCGTGAGTTGGGTTTAATAAAATTTACTTACACTTAAATTATCAAGTACCAATAATATCTTAGCGCGACTATAATTTTGTTTTATGAAAAGTAAATGCAATCCTAGTAATCAAGTTCTTCATAAATGTTAAAGCAGGTGTGATGAGACAGACTCGTCTAGTGTAACATCATGACACAGTGCTTAATAGTGAATGAGGAAATTTTTATCAGTGTTAGCAGCAGGTTCGTACTGGGTAGAGAATATGTGCGGTTTTGTTACGTTGAATCTTTGTATGACATTATTTGTGTAACAACAAATTCTCACATCATCCGTCATGTAATGTAATTCAGATTAGAATTTCAAATTTTAATGTTTCAAGTTTGGATTCATAATTCGGTTTATAAAGTCGGCACGATACGTGAAGGAAGGTGCAAGTATTAGCAAACTCGTTACGACACTAATAAAGATGTTCATAATAGGCTATTATAAAGATCGTGACTGCAATACAAGGAACACTTGAGTAACAGCTTTTATTTGTATTTAATTAAAATCAAACAGAAATAAAACATGTGTTATTCTAGCAACTGGCATGTATACAATACATGGATTCAAAAACTAGTAATGTAAATATTATACAGGATGGGAATATGAGATGGTAATACTGTGATATTGTATGACCAAATACGAAACTAAATGTGGTGTAAGGTGTCATTAGCTCGATTTTTTATGTTAAATGGCGTTTGACCTTCGACTGAAACCATGAGGAGTTATGACGAGGCCAAGGATGTATTAGGCTTACCCAGAAAAAGCCTAAGTATTCACTCTGGCCTTGAATACATCCAGGATATATATATGAGAAAAAACAATTGCATTTAACCAGTAGCAGCCTCAATCTCTCTCTCTTTCTACTGAGTTTCTTGCCGGAGTCTTCTCAGTTTAAGTATATTCCGAACCGGTGGTAAATTCAACTGTATGTAACGTTCATAAGTGCCTTACTAGGGCCTATACTAAGAAAAACGATACACGATAGTCCGATCGTCGTTGTCAATCAATAAGCCAATAGAATTGCACAAAATTTACGTCTCGTCAGTTTTGCAGCAATTCTATTGGTTAATGTTTGACAACGATGATCGGACTATCGTATATCGTTTTTCGTAGTAGACCCTCTTGATTTTGAATCCACCCGTAGTAATGTCTTGAACATTCATTAGTCATGCTGAGAAATAAGAAACAATTTCACCGTTACAGCCAAACTTTGCTGTTCTTGATAATTACTGAAGTAAGAAACCAATAGCAAGTCCCAGTAACTAATGTTCAAAATTCAAATTGTTTCCAGTGCTGCGGCCCCTGCGTCTGCCCATGGTGTGGTGGTGTATGGTGCGGTAGATGTTCAAGGCGCATGTCCCGGTGTGCGTGGTGTCGGGGCACATTACGAGCCCCAGCCACACCGTGTCTGGCGCTGCAGAGGCTCATCAACGACCTGATGCTGCCTTGTCGGAATTATAGGTAATTATTGCCTTTTTGTGTATACGTGAATGCGATGAAGAAGATTGAGAAAGAGAGGAGATGAGAGTAGGAGAAATGAAATGAAATTAATTTATTTGCGAGAATAACGGTGACAAAAATTATGGAGTTCCAAGCTTATTCGGTTCGGGCTTCGGTTTGCAAATATTAAAATTAAATGTTACATTATGACATAGCTCAAATGGATAAGACATTTTTTTTACAAATTTAACATAATGATTAATTCAAATTAAAAATAATAATTAAGCTAAATAATAACAATAATTAATCATTACAAATTCAATAGTCCAGTCTCTGTCAAATTAATAATTATGTAAAAAAGAAACAAGTTCATAAAATGTCTTGAAGCTACAATATTATAATATACTTGAATGCCATGTCGGTATTAATCACATTTTGTCGTCAAAGGATTTATTATTGAATAAATAATTTACAAATAAATTCTTTGACTTTTCTTTGGTTTTTTCACATTATTTCTATAAATATCAAACCTCTGAATTGGAACATACAACCGGTGATATGGTGGTGTGAAGAAATGAGGGAATATGTTTTAGAATCGTCAAAATTATGCAAAGTCTGAATTTATGATTCTGAATCATTAGAGTAATGAATATTAAGCACATTGAAAAAAGTAACAATCGAATCATAATACTTATAAAGCAATCAAACCAAATATTTCAACGAACTACGTTTATTCAGTTGAGCAAAAAATTAAGCGTATCAGAATTTTTCTGTCCTAACTAATTACTACAGTAACTATTTTCGATGAAGTAACAGAAAATAAAAACGTTTTATAACCAATCGTACAAATTCGGAACAAAAAACCCAACCGTTTAATCCTATTACTTAATGGAATGTTTTTTTACGGATCGTCGTAAATTGGACATAAAAAGGTTTTAGATAACGAAACACTTAATTCTATCGTGGATCATGTTTAGCCAATAAAAGTTTAAAACCATGGGCTAGTGACAAATAAATCGTAAATAGGAGATTAACTGCCAGTTTCTAAAAGTCAAATCAAAGTTAATCTCTTGTTGAAACTGTACCTGTCAATTAACACCTAAAATGACAAAGACGGCAACAGTTTTGATTATAGATTAAATTTGATTTGGTTTTCAGAATCAGGCAGTAAACCTCATGGTTTTATGCTTTAATGGTCTGGCTTGGTATAGTTTCAAAGCTATAAAACAGGAGGCTTACTCCCGAAACTGATTCGAATTTGATTTTGTTTTTGATTCGATTTCGTTTCTGATTTGAACTTGATCCAAAATCGTACTCCCGAGCAAATTCGAATTGTAAACAGAGATCGACTTACGTTCGAGTGTTATCAGCGTCGTTAACTGTATCCGGAACATTACGTCATCATCAAGTGCTATTTGTCTTTGGTTAAATTATTGTATGCGGTTGAACATTTTTGATATTCAGCCATTTTCTTACATGATATACTAATATGCTATTGGTTTTAATACACATGTCAGGTTAAAAATTAAAACATCATCATATTTCAATAATATTTTTGGTATACAGAGTGACCATATACAATACGAACAACGTGCGAATGGCGCGGTCGGTGTCAAATTTCAAAATGTTGATAGCTAACTTCAACTTATAACAATAGGTGCGCTTGCTTCTACAAGTACAAAGTTTTTGTTAGTTTTAATATTATGATAAACGTGTGTTAATAGGTACAAGTTTTAATTAAAGTGATTAATGAAATTGATGATTTTAGTGTGAGTTTGTGATAATATTGGTATTATTTCAGAGTGCATCTAAATAATTATTATAAAATACGCCAAAACATGGTCCAAGGTAAGAGCACCACAGAGAAAACTAGTGATAACGTAAACACTTATGCAAACCGAATACAGATGTAGTGCATTGCCTTGTTTGGTTAAATAAAAATATCACTCCATTATTTGGTCATTTCCTAACTTATTCCTCGTCGTACGCATGTCTATTCGGTTCGCTTGTTCAAGAACATTGAAAAACATCGCAATGCAAGCCATAATAGCGACGAATTTTAAGTAATATAACAATAAATCAAACTAAACAATCTCACTCGAACCAAACAAAGTAACTATTTTGCTATCGTGTAATTTGACGTTTAGTTTCGATCCTACGACTCGATACATAACTGTTATCGAGAGTGGAGAGTAAGGATTATTCGATCCCAATTCGATCCTAACGAATATTACGATCGAAGTTAGTTCCAATTAGAGCCACCGCACGATCGTGCGCTCGTGTTGAATTCAAGAGTACGGATAGGCATTAGATTCGAATGAAACTCGATTGATTCAGAACTCGAAGCTGTCGGGAGTAAGCCCCCAGGCGGACTCGAATGCTGCAAGCTAAATTAATCATAAATTACGTTCTGCAGTAAATCATTATTAAAATATATGCGTTTTGTTTGAAACGTTTCGTTCTATATTTGCAGGAATATTAATTGGCTACATACTTTAACAAGATTATATATCTTTGTAATTGAATCAAACAATCAATGTAGTTAATTGCAATTATTTTCCACGTTCTGAGGTCAGGTTAGTTGATAATGAATAAGGGCATTTTTTTTTTTTATAAACAACTAAGAATTGTAAGAAAAGTCTAGCTAACTTATCTTATTTTATTTTTAGATAATACAGCTTTATCTTGAATGAAAATAAAATTAATCACATTATCTGACATTAAAGTAATATTGTTACTATTTTTATACGCCTATCTTATTAATTTCGCAATATTTTTATTACATATCTTTTGTAATGGTGCGTCCGTGCTTCTCGTAGCGAGCACGAGCCGAGCCTCGACTTCAACGAGCCTACAACGAGCGCGATGCGAATCCCTGTGTTCGTGAAAAAACTGACAATCGGACGAAGCACAGTCGAGCACGCTACGAATGCTCGTTCGAGGATTACAAGCCCGTCCACGCTACGCGAATCGTGCTCGCAGTGTGCTCGTTTGTGGCTCGGTTCGCCAAGCATGGACGCACCATTACACTTTATCGTTTAATAACAAGTTTTCGAAGCAAGTAATAATTATTATTATTACCTATAAGGGTATTATTTATAGAACGGACTTGATCTTTTACGTGAGAATATTATTCTCAAGAGGATTACTTCTCTGTCTTGTTTTAATGACAAAATAATCTTGCTTGTCTAGACAAAGCAAAATCTGATAATAATATATTAATAATTATAATAATAATCAAATAATCTTAAAAAAACATACTTTATACCATCTTATTAAATGAACGTATATTTTTTGCATTTACATCAGCGAAACTTTTTTATTAAAGGTATTTCCGATTTGCTTTGTCTATTGACAAACTTGCAGCAAAATCTAAATGTTATGATAAGTTTTTTGGTCTTTAGTTTTATGAATAGGTTATTTCACGAGAATTATGCTTTACCTTGTAGTTCAATAATATGTATTACACAATTCTATACTTACATTGTATTCCAACTAGAACTAACAAATTCAAGCGTGACTTTCGCAAATTGACTGTAACTTTTTTATTATCACATACAATGTCTATACGTTGTATTACTTGCATTATTTATGTGTAAAATATACTATTCATTCTACCAGTGTCATTAGATTCCACGGTTATATTTACTGCTAATGTAGTCATTAGTATCATAGATTTGTTGCTCTCAGAAGAACAAGACTATTAGTCAATTTTTAAGATGCTTCCGGCATCATCCGCTACGGATACCTTGCTTAAAATAAAGACATTGTTTTGTTCAGAATTGACGTAAATATTACTGTCATAAACAAAATTATTTTGAAACTAGATACAATTAACGTCATTCTGATTTTAAACAATTATGTTATTTAAAACACTTATAAGTTACTAGCTCTCCCCCGCATTCTACAAACTTATTATAAGTTTATAGATAAATTCTAATAAATGTCCTTCTTTGTTCACAGACGTGGCTGCACAGAGCTCTTAACAGCTGTTACCAGAGTAAAGCACGAAGAAGCGTGCAAATACGACACAATGATGTGCCCCATCACAGCCAACTGCTGCTCAGTACCATTCGAAGAACTGTCGTCACATCTACAGTCAAACCACAATATCATCGCAGTATATTCGCAGAAGATAAAGATCTTAATAGAAAACTTCCAGACAAAGTTAAAGAAGACAGCGTGCTGCAGAACGAAATACAAGATCATATTACTGCACCAGAAAAGTGCATTCATAATCAAAGTCTGCATTTACAACTACCATGTAAGAGTTGAGGTAATGAGACGAAAGCTGGGGTATATAGCTGATGCTAAGTCAGAGACGAAAAAAAGCGATTACTGCGCTCTTGTCGAATTCCAAAGTAAAGCACTGTGTACTAAATCGGCAATTCTCATTGAGAACGAAGCGTACGGCAAGAAAGCAGAAGTGCAATGGAACGATGTCATAATGAAATCAGAAAACGACGAAGCAATCACAATTCACGTAAATATCGGCAAATCTGACTCTGACTTCTTAAGGAAAGATTACGCGGAGTCATAGAATCATGAAATGCACGATAACTATCGTGATAACTCATTCCGTGTAGCTATGCATTTAAATGTAGATATAAATCGTATTTCCAGTTTAAATAAACGACATATAAAATAGGTAGCCCTCACACTGCCATATCAAAGTATAACTGAAATGGAAAATATTGTCAACGTTGCTGATTCAATTATTTTATTTATCAGTATATTGGATGACGTCATTAATATTTATAACGTTATGTTATTGTATGTGATAGTGGTCAATTCTTATAACTTTACTCACGTTGTATAGTCTGCGAGGACCAAACATTTATCGCACTGTTGTGTTGAAATCATGTCACAAATTTTGAGAATTCACTAAATTGACCTTTTACTTATTTTCATAAATGATCTTGTTTATATCAATATATCATTATTTTTAGTAATTAATGTAATGGCAATGATACTGTGGCCAATGTGACTGATGTAATCTTAATGTAGTTTTAGTATAATATTTAAGTTTAAATGTAAGAAAAAATAAACAGTAGTATTTTATTAGTATTTGCATTTTCATTTATACACAAGGTAATTTTCAATGTCTTTAATTTATGAAGATTTATGTAAATGAATACCATTCTTTCAGCAAAGTTTTCTTAGAGTTATGAATCTAATTAGCAGCCGTCCGAAATTTGTTAAATTACTGTAATAAAAGTCAGTTGTCGGTAATTTTCAGTTGTAACGCCAGTTCTTTGAGTTCAGAGAAATTGTAAAACTTGTGTTTTTCACAGATTAACTCTCGGAGTTCTTGTTGGTTTTAATTTAAGATATTTTTTACTTGGTTCGTACACTTTGATCTTTGGAGATCTGAATCCGTAACGCCTATAGTTACTCATTTTACCGAATGTACAAGTTTTTTTTTTACTTTAAGTAAGTTCGAAAGTATATCGGAAGTATCTTTTTTTTTTTTAAGATTTTTATCGCGATGTACGTACGTTCGATTTTATAACTAAGCCAAATTTTATAAAACATCATAGAGGCATTGAGTATCAGATAAGCTGCAAAAATACAAGCTTTCATATAAAATAACGAGCAGACCCCCGCGGTTTCACCCGCGAACAGTTAGAAAATTTTTGCGCGGAACACTAATTAGTGTTCCGAAATAAGTGTTTGAAAATAATTATTTTCAAAAATACCCCAAAAGACTTTATACGTGGAAAATCGAATATCAACATGAAATGAATGAATGAAATTCGCTAAACTATTGAGTAATTTTTAAAAGCTTTTAACGAACTCTATTTTTATCTAAAATGGATTTCAGAGAAAATATTCACTATACATCCGAAAGATCTGAATGAAATTCGCCGTAATATTGTAAATAGCGTGAATCATATTAGAAGAGAATTATATAGAATCGATTAAGTTATATCTCTTTCGATACTATTTCTCGATAAAATTGCTTTTTTGCTTGGTAACGTAGAAAAATAGCCTTTCTGTTATGTGTAACAGAAAGGCTATTTTTCTACGTTACCAAAAATAAGAAAGATACGAATAAGAGATGAACTGTTATATACAATACATTAATATAGTGGAGACATTACAAATAACGCATAAATGAAAGGTTTAAGTAATGCTAATAGAGGTTAACTACCAGTTTCTGAAAGCACAATCAACGACTGTGGCACAAATTACAGAACAAAAGGCAGATAGAGTGTGCGGAACACGGGAGTGAGGCCCAAAAAGCAAATAGAAATTGAAAAATACAGAGCTGGTATTCGCTTTTGAATTGGTGTTTGCTTTGTTTAACAAACTTTATTTAACGAAAAACACTTTATTTTTAATTTCTTCACAAGCGAATACCAGCTCTGTGTTTTTCAATTTGTATTTGTTTTTTGGGCCTCACTCCCGTGTTCCGTACGCTCCATCTGCCTTTTTCTGTAATCTGAGGACTGTGGCTGATTTTGTCATTTCAAACGTCATTGACAATGACAGATATACTAATAACAAGAGATAAACTTTAATTTAGCTTTCAGAAACTGGCAGTAAGTGTTCAACGTTTCTATTGAACCGAAGAAAAATAAAACGTCTAATAACGTAGGTTCCCGAAAGAAATCAGCATAAAACGTTATATTTAGTTCTCAACTTCGATAATATTTCAAGCGAGACTTCATTGAAGTAAAATTTTAACAAGTTTTAGATGGCTTTGACTGAAATCCCGATTACAAACTCAATTTTAGCGTGTCTCGAGATTAAAGATAGCTTATCTACGTTAATATACAAAGGATCTCCGCTTACACAGCAGGGAGATGATTGGGCCACTAACCTCTAGGTATTTGTACTTCAGTATTGGAAACAATGATAACAAAACAGAAGATATAGCAGAAATAATATCGAAGTAGTAATACTACTACTAGTACTAGACAGCTGTAAAAACGGCCGAAGAAATAAGACAACGGTGTCGCTATTTCAGTTTCAGTAGGTCCACGTTTGAACGTAGAAAATTCATTCATGAATAGGGTCGGCAATCGTCCATAGGCTACGGTAACTGCTTACCATCAGGCGGGCCGTAGGCTGGTTTGCCACTTCAAAGGTAAAAAAAAAAAATTGTGACGTAATTTTGTTTATTGAGTTTCCAAGCGGCCACTTTCACGATGTTGTCTTATACGTAACCCTTAATCTAGACTGAAGATAATACATATATCGATGAGAAAGAAACTCTCTATGGGTTCGGGCTCATATAACTAATTCACAGTTTATTATCCCTCCATATGAGTACATTGATATAAGAATATACAGTATCTGATATTAATATTAAAGATACTTAGATACAATAAACCATCTGATCTAAGTAAACTTAAAGTACGTACATACAGTAAACTTTTCCAATCATGTAATTTTGGTGAAACGAATATTGGAGATACAGAAACTTTCTATCGAAATATTAGTACGTGCAGGATACGTCTATCAAGTAATAAGACATTCATAAAAGAAAAAATCAAACTAATAAAAATATAGAGTAGGTTATGTTAAATATATGGTTAGCCTTATAGAAGTGGGACGAAATAAACAGTCACCTATTTGAAATGCACGTAAGCAAAGAAAACGTATCCATTGTTAAGCCCATCACGAGTTAGATAGGTATTTGTTCTAGCTTTTTCATAAATATCTAATGATATGATAACCGCAGTGTTATTGAAAGTTCTACGGCGGTATGGCAATCCAGCCATATAGACCGGGAGATACTACCGATTGGGACGCTCTGGTACCAGCGCTATGACCATCCTTTTCCTTTTCGTCATTACGTAATTAGACCCCTGAAGGATCGCCAAACAAATGACCAGGAAATTTGTGTCAGTATCTCCCGGTCTAAAACGACTTACAGAATAAAAAAAAAATAACTAAAGATGTTATGTCCACAGATGATCATAGAATAATTGGTGAAATAATATCAACATTGCAAGATGGATATGCCAATAATGTTGACCTTAAGCTAAACTTCCCTGTTTTCTCATGGGAATCGTGAACTTTGCAAAGAAAAACAATGTCAGTTCAATAGTTCCTAATAAAAATAAAACTTCTAATTCAATAATGCAATCATGGATGGAGAAAATCTAACCAATAAGGTTTCAATTCCCTCGGAGCGCATAACTTATGCGTAAAGTTACCATTTGCGACGAGATTTCGAAGAATCTTCAAAAATATAATTCAATATTTTATTTTGCGCTATCTTGCCGTAGAAAGTGATAGAATTGATGATGAATAAAAGTGATGATGTAGGCAATGTTGTTAAACATACACAATCTAGAAGGAAACAGACTCTCAAGTGCATCTTTTCAGCTTTTCAACTTAATTGTGTTCTACGAAGACCTACCGTGTTATGGTTTCTTACAGTGATCAAAAAAATATTAACAAACTCGTATCGTGTCTCACAATGGACACTTACCTTACTTTACAAGTCGCAAGTCCGGCCTCATATGGAGTACTGCTGTCATCTATGGGCGGGAGCACCTGGATACCAGCTTGATCCTTTAGACTCGGTTCAACGACGTGCCATCAGAATTGTCGACGATCCCGAGCTCACAAGCGGTTTAGAGCCCCTCAGTCTGAGGAGAGACTTTGCCTCCTTATGTGTGTTCTACCGCTTGTACAACGGACGGTGTTCTGAAGAATTGTTTAATTTGATGCCCACGGCTACTTTCTACCATCGCAACTCTCGCCATCGACGGGGAGTCCATCCTCACATATTGAAACCTGAATTGTTTCGTACTGTGCGGGCTCAAAGGAGCTTCCTTCCGCGGACGCTCAGACTGTGGAATGAGCTCCCCGCCGTGGTTTTCCCAATGGAGTACAGCATGGGGTTCTTCAAAAGGGGTGTGAAGAGATTTCTGCAGGGTCGGCAACGCGCGCGTGATACCCCTGGTGTTGCAAGCGTCCATAGGCTACGGTAACCGCTTACCATCAGGCGGGCCGTATGCTTGTTTGCCACCTAAGTGGTATAAAAAAAAAAAAAAAAAAAACCTAAGATTATTCATTCACAAAGGAAAATAGTTTGTATTATATTTTTTTCACGAATAATAACATTTCACAGAGTAACAAAGTTTTACGGTCGTGAATTACGGAAAGCCACGGCAACATTTAAAAACGTTGATTGTTAGTAATAACAATATAATATTTTGATTTGTTTGTTCTAAACTTGTTGTAATAAATCGTCACGAGTTTTTCTGTAGATTTTACTAACGAATGGATGGCGCTCACTCTAAAAGGTTTTGAATTTCGAAGTTTTTTTTTTATATACCACTTATTTGGCAAACAAGCATACGGCCCGCGTGATGGTAAGCGGTTACCGTAGCCTATGCACGCCCGCAACACCAGGGGTATCATGCGCGTTGCCGACCCTGCAGAAATCTTTTCACACCCCTTTTGAAGAACCCCATGTTGTACTCCATTGGGAAAACCACGGTGGGGAGCTCATTCCACAGTCTGGGCGTCCGCGGAAGGAAGCTCCTTTGAGCCCGCACAGTACGAAACAATTCTGGTTTCAATGTGTGAGGATGGACTCCCCGTCGATGGCGAGAGTTGCGATGGTGGAAGCTAGCCGTGGGCATCAAGGCGAACAATTCTTTAGAACACTCTCCGTTGTACAAGCGGTAGAACACACATAAGGAGGCAAAGTATATTTGCTCAGAAATGATTCAAATAAGTCCATCATAATGACTTTGAGTGTATCTCATACGTAGTATTTATATACTCTGAGCTCAAATCTTATAATATAATGCGATCAAGCGATAATGTAGTAGGATCCCGTAAACAGGCTAAACATGCAAAGGTATAAGCAATATTTTGCAGAAAAAAAGTGTGTGAGAAACAAATTCCTTTATGTAAAAAATTTCATCAAGAACATAGAATAAGCACTTATAAAATAATTAGACTCATCTAAAACCTTTTCAATCTCACATAACTTTATGTATAAAAGTCAAGATGCCTAAACGCTCCTAAAGATTAGTATATGCAGATGAAATATGAAATTTTAATTGAACTTGAATGTTGTCAATTTATTCAGACATTTTTCCTAAGTACTATCTGTCAAGCTGTCTCAGTGTCTAGATAATTAATGAGATTAGGAAAATTATAAAAGTTCAACCTGAATCGGGTACAGTCGAGGACATAAATATGTATACACTTTTTGAAATTCAAAAGCTATTTTCTCGCATTTTTAACATTCAAGTGTTAAAATATTACAAAAATCATAATAGTATATATTAGAAGATTCTGCCTGCATAATATCTCATAATTTCAATCAGTAGTTTAAGAGGAAGCCGTTGTTGAATTTTACTAAGTGTATACATATTTATGTCCTCGACTGTACATAATTCAAATTACTTTGATATGTTAAATGTAGAGTAACTCCAATAAAAACGGATATTTGCCAAAAATGAAGCACCTATATCAACGATTTTCCTATATTTTTTTTGCCTAAATTGCCTTCCTAAATATATTTATTAAAATCCATTACACGTAAATAAGCAAGCAAAAATCTCAGTATATACGGATAGAATAATCTGAAAACTCTCGAAAAATTTGTAATTTCTTAAAGAAAAGTGACAGCAAATAATGTTGATAGAACACCTTCAAGGTGTTCACGGTCGGTAATGGCACTGAAATCTGATAGAATGAGGGACACAGCTTAATCCCATTCGTGTTCAACTGTGCAGAAACGTAAATCTATCGATTATCGATAGCCCTGACTTGCGGAGGTGGCTTTTAAGCTTGTCGCATATTAAATGCATATCATATCAATAGGGACACTGTTTTATGATAAAATTAACATCTATCTATATATATAAAAATGAATTGCTGTTCGTTAGTCTCGCTAAAACTCGAGAACGGCTGGACCGATTTGGCTAATTTTGGGTTTTAAATATTCGTGGAAGTCCGGGGAAGGTTTAAATGTAGGGTAGGGTATGACGCGAACGAAGTCGCGCCGGGCAGCTAGTCTGTAATAAAACTACGACTCTCAAGTCGGACACATAACACACAAGGTCTTCTCGCTTAGCAAATATAATATGAATATTAATTAACAATTTATGAACATATTTTTTTAGAATGCTTAGTACATACGTGCTCTTGACCGTTCAGGAATTTTGTCGTATTATTTTGTCCAATTAGTTCATAATGGTTAGAACATTAATTTGAGACTATTTTGGAAAAAAAAATATCTTTTTACAAAAAATAAATATTAATCGGTTTACATTGGCTATAGTTTTGCTCGAAAATAAAATGTATACAATATAGACGAATTGAGAACCTCCGTCTGCTTTTGGGCTTTATAAGTATTCAGACAGTGAAGGAAAACATTGTGAGGAAAACACGACAGGATACTTCGTAGAAAGATTTGAAAATCTCTCGCCAAACACCTTTCGGTATTCTGGCAGCATCATGAGAGGACCAGTTCTCCTACTTGTTGACACTTCAGATATTATGATATTACCTTACCACTCAACTATGTTTATAAATCACTTGGCCTCCGACAAGAATATGATCATCGAAATAAATAGAAAAGATCTGTCGGACGACATTATTGAAGTTGCTGATAATATACCATATGATGCAAATGACGAGATTTATCCAAAACCCAATTGTTATTAGTTATCACATATTTATTATTTCCAGTAAAACGTATCCATAGTGCTTAGGTAACCGCTTACCACCAGGTGGCCCGAATGCTTATTACCGACCTAGTTGTATGAAAAAAAAAATGTTTTATTTTTCATTTTCTATGGGAAATAATATTTATTATTTCTATCATAACACTTTTCCACTCATCTGTACCAAAAATAGGATTGTGTTTTGTTTGTTTTGACAGCAGGCCATAATGACTAATGCAAAATTTGAAAATAAAATAGAATAGGCGCTATGGCCATTCGCGAGTGGGACATAATGACTAAAGACCCAAAGACCATGGTGAAATAAGTAAGGTTTATCAAATAGGTACATAAACGATTGTATAAACAAACTTATTGACTATCATTTGACATGATAGTGTTAGACTCACGACCGACCTTCTATTCTGTTGAATTTATTTGAACTTGAATTTCAAGGTATTAAATTTAAGTATCACAGTATCTCTTCAAAATTGATCGAGACCTCCGGCGACCAGCGAGCGGGGAGCTTTTTCCACCAACGCGTCAGCTTGGCTATCCAAAGAGGAAACGCTGCCAGCCTTCTGGGAACCTTGCCGTTAATCGGAAGCAGCGGCAGGCTTGAGGAAATTTTCTATATATAGATTGCATTTTGTACATATTTGTTGTAAATTAATATTCATAAAAAAATAATGTATCACAGTTACAAAGAGCAACAAGAATCCTCAGGATATCGAACAAAACCGAACATAAAAGTATACTTACGTTTCATTCGTTTGAGTGTATCCTGTTCGCTGCAGAATATGGATTTTATAACCCACACCACGAAGATCACCGAGCGTGCATACAAATTACATTATTATGGACATCATGAAAATTGCTATCACAAAATGGATCCTCATATATATTTCTGTATCATATCTTCATCTAGTAAACTAGACACAATGTGGAGATAGTGTTATATTGGGATCAATTGGGATAATAAGGATTAGGTAATTGGGCTTTCTCGTAGCTAATTTGTTGATAATACAAAGGGTATTATGGAAGTTTTTATAACATTAGCTCACTGTTGATTGGCCACATCATCACAATCCACGAGGAGCGTATAGTCAAATATGCAAAAAACTTTTTAGCGACTTTTCATAAATTTTGCATGAAAAGTTGTAATTTTGTAATTATGGTACAATAGTAAAAGTTGATCGTATGTATGAGTACTTTACGTGGTTTCATTTATTGTCGTAATGTTGTATCCACCCCATATAAGGCTATTCAATATAAGAAAATTCTCTAAAATTCTTTTTGCTAACGCAGTTTAAAAAAAACTTAAACCGACTTCAAAGTACACTAAGAAGTAATCAAATCTTTATCTGATGACAATGGGACTAAACGGAAAGTGTACCCTTTCAGATAAAAAAATAATTTTCCAAATCGGTTAATAAATGACGGAGTTATGAGGTAACAAACATAAAAAAATATACAACCGAATTGAGAACCTCCTCCTTTTTTTGAAGTCGGTTAAAAATACTCAAAAACCATCACTCACCTCTGCAGCAATATAAGCAGGTATCACGGACAGCAGCAACCTCTCCTGCTGTTCCCTCTCACACTCCAACTTGACGCGTTGTTCCAGACAGGTCCTGGTGCCAGCGAAGGTGTTCCGATGAGCCCTCTCGGTTAATGCACGGTAGTATATGCCGATGCCACTCGCTGATAGCAGAAGGGATATTTCACAGATCAGCTGTGGAGCAAAATATTGAATTTTAGTCTCTTAGGTTTATGGAAATACTTTTCACTGTGTAATATATTTAGATATGTCTTTGGTAGTGACCTGAAGATTAGAAGGGCTCTACTCTTTAATGCAGTAGCTGGATCTCTACAATTGGTGGCCAATTTATAAGTTGAAGGTATTTGAAAAAAATGACAGAAGTATTTATTTACTACTAGCTGTCGCGCGCGGTTTCACCCGCATTCCAAAGGAATCGTATCTTTTCCCGGGTTAAAAAGTATACTATGTGTTGATCCAGAACATATTCTATCTGTGTGCAAAATTTCATCCAAATCTGTTCAGTAGTTTTTGCGTGAAAGAGTAACAAACATTCATACATACAAACATTCGCCTTTATAAAATTACTAGCTGTCCCCCGCGGTTTCACCCGCGTTCCCGGGATAAAAAGTAGCCTATGTCCTTTTCCATACCATAGGCTATCTGTATGCCAAATTTCACGATGATCCGTTGAGTAGTCTAGGCGTGAAGGCGTAACAAACAAATAAACAAACAAACTCACTTTCGCATTTATAATAGTTAGGATAGGATAGGATTACTTAGTTAACTGAAAACCACCTAATAATCCATCTCTGCTATCATTTCATAGCAGAGATTTCAGATGATATGTGGACTTTTATAATACTAGCTGTCTCCCGCGGTTTCACCCGCATTCCCTAGATTATAAGTAGCCTATGGAGGTATGGAGAAGGACTCTTCATACCATAGGCTATTTGCGTGCCAAATTTCATGTTGATCCGTTGAGTAGTTGAGGCGTGAAGACTTAACAAACAAACAAACTCACTTTCGCATTTATAATATTAGTTAGGATTGTATCGTGTACAAGCCATTTACATGAGCTAGTCATAATTATTTAGCCGGTAAAAGTCCAGCATAACATGGCCGCTCCCCCCAGCGCGGTCGGGTATCCTATGAGGATTTCCCAACGCTAATAAAAAAAAAAACATTATTATTTATGCATGTTACCAAATTATACGAGTATTTTACAGAAACTTTGGTGCTTAATTAAGTTGTAGCTTTAAAATGGTTTTATTAACCAATATCTGATTGCAGGCCAGGTTTACTCGGTCAATTGGGTTATTATAACATATGGCTCCTTTTTTTTGGTTTTGGTCAAACAAAGGTTTTGGTCCCTCAAAGAGATTATGAAAAATCCACTCATGAAAATGAAGGAAAAAACCAAAATATTCAACTCATGCATACTACCATGTCTGACGTACGGATCCCAAACCTGGAACCTCACTGATAAATGCAAAAGAGCACTCAAAGTCTGCCAGAATAAAATGGAGAGGAGCATTTTGAATATCAGATTACAAGATAAGGTTAATCTAAACATTATTAGAAAAAAGACCAGAGTTACTGATGTCACATATACAGTAAACAAACTCAAATGGAACTGGACAGGTCATATGATCAGAAACAAGACAGAAAAATGGTCCAGGAACGTCACCATGTGGTACCCTCGTGAAGGGAAGAGAAAGAAGGGGCGACAGAAAAAAAGATGGGAAGAAGACATTAAAAAAATTGCCGGACCACTATGGAGAAGAACAGCCAAAAACAGAAAAGAATGGGAAATTCTGGGGGAGGCCTTTGCCAAAGGGCAATCTGATACAAACGTTGCTGAGGATACAAATGCTGCTGATGTCACACAAATATAATATACAATAAAGAATTATTACATATGAAATTTAAATAATAATAATTGATTTGCTTAATATAAATAAATGCATGTAATAAATTAAAACTATAATATAAAATGTAATAATTGTATAAATGAATATCAGAAATAAAGGCTATTTGAATTTGAATTTGAATTTGAACATATGGCTCGATAAGGTGACTGCTTGCGTTAACCTTAATAAAGGAATTGTGGAAATAAAATTGAAAGGGAACTCAGCATAATTCCTTTGTGAATCATAGAACAATTTTCTGCTGGTACGCACGGCGACAGATCATGCTATTCCTTTCCAATATAAGCTGACCTCTCATTGTACGGAAATCCTATGCAATACGAGATCAGCTTATACTGGAAAGGTATAGCTTGATGTGTAGCCGTGTGTACCATAGAGATAGAATATTCATTTTGTGATAGCGTCAACAATATTACCTTGTGTGAAGCTTGAGTTTGCATAAATCAAAATCAATCAAAACCAGTCACTCTGTCACTTTCTAACGTCATATAACAAAAAGAGACGAGTCTATTTTAAAACCTAGGTTTGCTTAAAACCATGTTTTGTAATAAAAGGGTAAGAGTACCTTATCATTTTTGTTCAATTATATGCATACAGCAAGAAAAAGTTTGTTTACATTCTTTATCTCGTCTCTTTGGCCTTATGGACGCTCATGGGCCAGAATGCCCATTGTTCTTTCTGCCTTGTGTCACTCAGAAAATAAGACATTGATAGTTCAGACGTTTCACCTCAACTACCAGCTTTAAACAATGGAACTCCGACAGAACTCACGTTCTCTTGAACGACGAGTTCTCTGTGTGTAATGATCATAGGCGCCGCATAGATTACAGTGAACGCGGAACTCAGAACTCGGAACTCTAGAACTCTTCTGTGGGATCGGCGCCTCAAAGTTCATAGAAGCTTCTAAAACATAACTAAAAAGCACAGAACATTGAAAAACAATCTAATAAGGTTCCTATCTTTAAACTCGGTAGGTCAAGTCATGGAAAATGGCTAATAGAGCATTAAATATTTAACGTCCCCATGCAAGTTTACGGGGGTTTTGACGGGAAATCGATATAACGTGCAAGCTATGGCATATCAAATCAAGGTTATATAGTGATGGACTTTGTGTGTATCGACCATGACCTTGATGCTTTTGAAAGTCAAGTATTGGATTTATGGTTTTCTGAGGAACTAATCAGAGAAGAATTAGAGATAATCCTAGGATTTTTATGTCAGTACAAGCAGCCATTTAATACCGAAGCTGAAGACCGATCGGGATGGAGAATTTCTGTGGACGCCCCTGCGCCATCTAGGGGACACAGGATCACCATCATCATAAGAAGCCATTAAAATGACATAATTATGCGAAAATAAGCCAAACACTCAAGTTTACTTTAAATTAAAGTAGATTATTAAGGCGCGGACTAACTACGATTTTGATTTTTCTTCATTGGAATAGGGTTGAAAATGGTAAATCATAAATGTGTCGACTCTATGAAATGGACATTTTATTTACGGGTTTTCTTTAGATTATACAGAATATACACATTAAATTGACATAAGTGTCCGGTTAACATTTTCATATAATTCTGTATCTAATATATTCTTAAAAAGAAAATTGTTGTCATCGCTGAAAATACGGAGGATTTTGACGCGAAAGATTTTTTTTGAGACTTAACTTACGAATTTTTTATTGGGAATATCAAAGCACTTTTTAATATTATATTCAGTTAAAATTTTTCTCAATACCCTCTTCTGTCCACAGCATTTTTTTGTGTTAGGTATTGCGTTACGTTATACACGACTCTCAATGAAACCCATTTTTTGTAAATTTGAGGTAAATTATGTCATGCACAATTACCATGGAAGTATTTCTCCACATAGCTTTGAATACCGTGAAACGCTAACAAGACTATTACAGTTAAAATGCATGGATATATTTATAAAATAGCATGAGGTGGCGCCAAGGTCCTCGCCGGTTATGTAAACAAAATAAATACCGCGTTTACTGGCACCCGACACGAAAGTTCATGGGGACTAGTTTTAGCTTTACGACCTGTATTTATGTAATTAGAGTTAATTATTGTGTGAAATTGAACCTCTAATAAAAGTTTGGAAGCTTGAATTATTTATTTGTCAAAGTTCATTACCTTCATAATTTGGATCTATTAATATATTGTTTCTTTTGAAAGACTAACTACTTTCACATCTTACATTAGTTTAACAAACCGAGATGATTTTATTTTTAAAGAATGGATAAGTTATTTTTAGGGTTCTGTACCCCAAGGATGCCAATGGGACCCTATATGCCTCCGCTGTCCGTCCGTCTCTCTATCAGTGGACTGCAGTCTCATGAACCGTAATAGGTAAACAGTTGAAATTTTCACATTATTTTATAAATAAATAAATATCCTGGGACATTTCTCACTCACGGTCATCTGATCCCAAACTAAGCAGAGCTTGTACTATGGAAACCAGATAACTGATATAATACATATACTACTTTTTGTTTGTAAATACATACTTAATATACATAATTACACCCAGACTCAGGACATACAGACATGTTCATGCACACAAATGCATGTCCTGTGCGGGAATCGAACCCACGACCTGCGGCGCAATAGGTGTAATCTTTACTAGACTCTTAACCAACTGCGCCAACTGGCCCGTCAAATATATTATATTATATTGTGTCCTTGTACATTATTTTGTCAATTAAACAAAATAATTCGAAAATATGGTTTGTTGAAGTTCCGCGTGACGTCACGGTACACTTTTTAGTAACATGTGACGTCACGAGCCCACTCCCGGACTTTGTCGCGCTTTATCTTTGTAATTTTTTTATGAATTGTTGAAGCCAAAAATACGTGTCCAATATTTTTTGATAATATAACTGACGGCCTAATTAGAATTTTCAATTTTTTCCCAGGAAACATCCCTACCTATTGTAATTTTTTATATAATTATGTTAATAAAGATAAAGATTATTTATGGTCTTAGAGTGGAGACCACGTCTTGGCAAACGTAGTGTGGGGCGCCCCCCAGCCCGATGGACTGACGACCTTATAAAAGTGGCCGGACTGGGCTGGATGCGGGTGGCAAGAAACCGGAAGGAGTGGCGCGCTCTGGGAGAGGCCTATGTCCAGCAGTGGACTTAAGAAAGGCTGATGATGATGATGATGATTATTTATGAAAGGTTTACACAACGTGTCAAGTCGACTTACAGTGAGTGTACCATGAAAACAAAAGATGCTCAACTGCTCCTCTTCCAGCTTTCCACTTCGTCTACACCTTTATATTTTACGCCAAGATAACAATAGAGTAAGTTTTCCCATAAAGATGTGAGACATACCCTTTTACGGTAACCTCCGACTTCAATATGCTTTTAGTGTAAAAGTTGTATGGAACCATGAGTCTATACAATCCGCTTTACGTGTCGTCATAATAATTTATGACCACACTTTTCCGTGAAAAGTTAATGTAGATACAGAAATTGAAAACACTCGCGGAAAATCCTATCACGAGGGGCTTTGTGTCATGTCAACGCAAAATTCGTGTGCCGTATCTATCCCGTGCTAAAAGTGACGGGAAATCAAGTATGGTGGATATGGTATGCGTGTTTAATAGATATAAAAATGGACCTCGGTGTGTTTTTGTGTAACTGAGGTCACGTAAGTAATGAACTTAAAGCTTTGGACACATTAGTGAAACAAATATAACATAAGTAAACAAAAAACTAAAATGTATAGGTACATAGAACAAACAAATTTTGTTAAATCATGACGAGACATCAAAACCTTGCATTTATTAAAACAAAAGAGTGCACGGAGCGCCTGCAAAAATGAAATAGCAGTCACAATTAAACTTTGCGTATCTGGGTCTGTCAGGCGCTTTCATAATGAACATTGTAAAAAGGTATTTCGCCTTGAATCTCTATTGAGTATAATAGAATAGGCATTGAATGAATGGCCATCTGCACAACAATGAGTCTGAGTAAGCCTGATTGTCTTTTGCACGGTTTTTGAGAGTATTACTAGTGACGTGTAGATAGTCATTTCAGGCTTTTACTGAAAAAATAAGGGCAATATTCGTTTTATCAGCTGGGGTCATGGAATAAAAATGGGCTCTTGTTCAATTCTTAACAATGCTTTTCAGAAGCTCACTTCTCTTTATTATAGGAGGGATTCCACATGCGCCATCATGTGAATAGCGATTTAGGGATGCACTTATAAAAGATTTACCGCTATTCGCCATCAAAATATTATCTGCTGATAATGTGATAAATAATAGTAAGAAGACTAAGAAGTGTAAGGTGTGCTATCGCTGAGAAAACTCACAAAATAGTTCATTTGCAGTCCAATGAAATTGTTAGGGAGGTGAACAGATTCATGCATCAAAGAACCAATTCTATATTATATAATATATATATTGTACCAACCTGCTGATAATACTGCGTCTCCACACTTTCTGGCCGGAGTCCTAGCGCTAGGCTAACATAGGCCACGGTGAGAGTCGCGGCCATGGCCAGCGAAATGGGACGAGCAATGGGCATCATTGTGTGCACCATCTGTAATAACACAACATTTTGGGTAAAATTATGGTAACCAGAGAGGTAAACATGTTCGAACGTATCTTCACGATGGAAAGCCAACATCAATCGTTGAATCAACATTGTCAGTTTCTCGTTTATTTCGCAATAAGGTAGCTGACAAAATAGTAAGTGGTTCCTAATTTCCTATAGCATATAGAGTCATGTCAGGGCAATAACTCGCACTTTGCCGACCTTGTCTGTACACTCTTCCCAAAAACCCCATACTGTACCTACTCCCACGGGAAAACCGCGGGGACTTCACTTGCTTTCCCGAGGATCTTATAATGTCCTGAGATAAAAAGTCCTATGATTTATTTAAGTATACTTATGTTCTGTCCGAATATTTTGTATGAATAGGATAAAAAGAGAGATCAAAACACTAAAATAAGTGTAAGGGATTTGTATAGGAAAAATAAAAACAAGTATGATTTTGTGAATTAATTCTTTCTATGCAAAATGTGAAATCACACCAAAGTACTCGGGATGCTATGAGCTCTTACACGAAGTTATTTTGGCTAAAGTCAAAATGTTGTCTCTTTCTCTCTCACAACTTGTACACGCTTCGTGGTTCTGCTATTAGCGTAGCGAATATACTGAGTGTATGTTTCTATCTATCTATTTATATTATTAGTAGAAAAATAAATTGGTAATAATTAATCATCTGAATGATATGATACTGCACTGTAACAAAACTTATATGTAACCCTCATTTAGTATTACCTTTAGGGCGATGGCTGCCACACGCGTCATACAAGTACACAGGTGCTGCTTGTGGGGGCTGGTCTGCTTAAGTTTGCTATTTAGTAATTAAATATCGATTCAGTCTACTTTGTAGTTTTGCCGCTGCGCCGGGGCACGCAATTGTTTTCAGTGCGATTAGAAGGTAAATATTATGTAATTAATCTAAGCTTGTTTTGAAAAGAGTAATTGCTGAGTTTATTGCCGGCTCTTCTCAGCAACGCGGGAACCGGGAACGCGGGTGAAACCGCGGGTACAGCTAGTTACTATATAAAATAGCAAAGAATTGTTGAAAATTAATAAAATGTAATTGTTTCTCGTCGTGTACGTCACCTCCAGAACTTCTATAAACTATCGAAGAAAATGGTTTGAACTCAAACTATTTTTATCGTTCTCTCTCATTTAGTGCTCCGATATTTTATTAGTTCTACTAAAGTTAATATGACTTTAGAAAATGGCCGTTTGCTAACTTCTTAACTTCTACAACTTCATTCTACTTGTGATAAGGTATAAGGTTGTCACGAACCTTCTAATATTGACTAGACAAACATGAACCAAATATCTGATCTAAATATAGTCTAGAGGATATGTTCTATGGAGTGTTAGATGTATTTCGCGATTTTAAACCTGATTACATTAATTATGATGAGTAGGTACTTGATCCAACATCTAGCTTTTTATACCACATTTCAGGTTTCCCTAAAGTGGTGGTTTACTACCATGCAATATTTAACGGACGCATTTAAGAGGCCGTATTCAAAAACAGAGTTTCCCAACAGGTAGGCCTAAAAATTAATATGGACAAGACAAAAATTATGTCTAATGTTCATATTCCGCCAATGCCGGTGATTGTTGGGAGCACTGTTCTCGAAGTTGTAGACGAGTACGTTTACCTAGGACAAATTGTCCAATTAGGTAGGTCCAACTTCGACAAAGAGGTCAACCGAAGAATCCAACTCGGCTGGGCAGCGTTCGGGAAGCTACGGCATATCTTCACGTCCAAAATACCTCAGAGTCTGAAGACAAAGGTCTTCAACCAGTGCGTGTTACCAGTGATGACATACGGGACAGAGACGTGGTCTTTCACTGCTGGCCGCATAAATAAGCTCAGAGTCACTCAGCGAGCTATGGAACGAGCTATGCTCGGAATCTCTCTACGTGACAGGGTCCGAAACGAGGACATTCGTAGGAGAACGAAAACTACCGATATAGCTCGTAGAGTTAGTAGGCTGAAGTGGCAATGGGCAGGCCACATCGCTCGAAGAACTGATAGCCGATGGGGAAGGAAGGTTCTCGAGTGGCGACCACGTACTGGTAAGCGCCGAGCGGGACGACCTCCCACCAGGTGGATCGACGACCTGGTCAGAGTCGCTGGGCGCCGCTGGATGCAAGCGGCCCAGAACCGTTCGAAGTGGAAATCAATGGGGGAGGCCTAAGTTCAGCAGTGGACATCCATGGGCTGATATGATGATGATTCAAAATTTTGCTGATTTCGCTGATTTACGTGATTTAAAAATCGTGATTTTACAGTTAAAATACTGTTTTTATACAAGTTTTAATTCACAATCTAAAATATTATTTTAATTATGATCTAACGAATTAACTACCTCTTTATTATATTATTATTTTTAAATAATAAAAATAATAATATAATTTTTCATTTTTTTTTTATTTAATGCGAGATTTAGGTTATTTCAAAAGATATTTTATTGCCAAACGATTGAACTTTTTAAATTTGTATTTTCAGGAAATGCTTTGTTTATTAACTGAAGTTTATTTATGTTGTAATAATTTTAATGAACGATAACTCTAAGTAGCCGAAATCAGAAGCAATTCTTCGCCCATTTTCTCTAAAATAAGACTAAGTTAAATATTTACTCAACATTATTATATTAAAGTGGTGAAAAGTGTTCCATTTATTGTCATGATACTTTCATGAAAATGTACTGTAATTTTTTCATACCGGTTAGACGTCAGAACGAATCTTAAATAGGTATGTCCCAGTTTGAGGTCGATTAAGCAAAATTAAATAATAAAATTAAAAAGTAGCTCATTTATTAGATAATAATTAAAATGGTCGTTCATGTTGTGCATTACAACTAATTGAAATACAGTATTGATGTTATTCTATTTGGATCTTTACGTTTTCAAAAAGAAAGAGAACAAATTTGCTCGCTAAATGGGCATGTGCATCCTTGAAATCAGTTACCGCTGGGAATCAATTTTACCTTCAGTCTTTCATCATGATGTACGCGTGCTCAGCGCAGGCTTATCATGGAAGCAAACGGAAATTGAATTCACATAGCTCTATACTAGAGCCTATATTACCTTCCACATACGGTGCGACTGACAGCAAGAATTGACGAACACCTCGACATGTGGAATATTGTGGAAAATGGAAATTTGAACATTGTTCAAACTTAAACCCTGTGTGAAATTAATTATAATATTTGAATATTAATTATAGTAGGTATTTAAATATTATCTTTAGGTTAGTAATGGTTAATGAATAATTTATTGTGTAATTTATAACAGACGTACCTATTGTATTTCTTATAAATAATAATTCTCAGAAACACAAAATAGATTTACAAGGACTCATGCAATTAATGTCTATTGGAGCTGTCTAGTTGAAAAATGTTTTTTTTTAATTAATAAATTAGAACAAAAATATAAACCTAAAACAATATAATGTACCCTTAAAGACAACTTTGTGTCACCCTGTAACAACGATTCTGTATGGCCGATTACTTATTGCCTAGTATTTCACTATAGTCAGTGATGTACATAAAATCTAGAATTTTTATTTAAATAGACCCAATCATTTTCAATTGCTCTCTCTACAAAAAATAGGCATCCACCAATAACAATCAAGCAACCAAATAAAACAGATCACTCAAACTTTTCAACCCAAGTCGTTCAGTGCAAGAGGGGCCTTATGACCGGCTCGAGGGCCCTACATGGCAAATTGAATTTGGAATACGACGTGTTCTTTTTTCTTTTAGCGCCCTTGTTCGATAAATTGCATCGTAGCTGTGATTGCGGTCCGTCGAGTCTTTGCTATGTTTATACGATTTTATTTATCGACATTCATTAGTTGGATTTAATTTTCATTTTCATTTTACGTAGATGGATGAATTTTAAATTTCGAATTATAATGGTGCGTCCATGCTACGCGAAGCGAGCACGAGCCGAGCCTTGAACGAACAGGATTCGTTCGTTGCTCGCGATTTCAAGCGTGGACGTATGTACTTAACGAGCCTTCAACAAGCATACAACGAGCGCGATGCGAATCCTTGTGTTCGTGAAAAAACTGTCAATCGGGCGGAGCGCAGTCGAGCACGCTACGAATGCTCGTTCGAGGCTCGTAAGCCCGTCCACGCTACGCGAATCGTGCTCGCAGTGTGCTCGTTCGTGGCTCGGTTCGTGCTCGGTTCGCCAAGCATGGACGCACCATAAAGACTTGCGTATTTAGAATCCCATCAAAGACATGTAAAGACTGGCAAAAATTCTTTGCCTTTCAAATCGAGAACGTTGCTAAGTTTACTTCTAATGGTTGTGTCGCCGGATTACTCATTATGACACTGCCCGTATCGACAGACAACTTATTTTACACAACATTAATAATATAACCTCACAAAATATGCTTTGACCTGATAGTAGAGACACAACCATTTCTACAGACAAAAAATCCTTGATTGGAGATCTCTACCTAAAACCTTAGTAAAAATAAATTAAATCAAAACAGTATCTGTTGCTACAAAGACAAACTCAGGCAACCTTTCAAAATCATCAGTAATTCTAATCCACGCCAATCTTGAGTAAATCTGAGGGATTTACTCAATAATTATACTATACTAACAAAATACAAAATTATTTCCTGACACTCTGATTAAAGCCCGCAAACTTTGCAGCAACGGGACACCTTTCTCTTTTATAAAACCGGACTAAAGGTGAAATATGCAAATTAAACCTAATTATGCTAAGTCAGGCGCATCCTTTCATAAACGGGATGTAATTATTTTAATCAAATTTCAGCTCTAGCATTACAGACGTTGGATTTCTTTTTCTGTGCAAGTTGTTGTAGGTCATGGTTGCAGAAAGTTTCTTTTCAATTAAACCGACCGCATTTTTCACTTGTAGCTTACGAGGGAAATAAAAAATAATACTAAACTATGGGGCAGAACGACCGACATTCTGGAAACAATTTCAAGTAGCAGCTTGTCCAAGTTTAGTTAATCTCCTTTGTACGTCGGTAAAACAATGTAGGTAGTAGTTACGCCTTCATACCTACGCCGCGAAAAGATTTTCATAGCGGGTGGAGCGTTGCATTAATTCGCTCAAAGAGCAGCTTGACTATTAAAGTCGTCATTAAAAAATAAACCGGCAAAGTGCGAGTACACGGAGGGTTCCGTACAATATTAAATAACTCAACCTTGCTATGAAAAAAAAACGCAAAAAAAAGACGCCCCCTTTAATTTTATATCATTTTTTTTATTTGTTGTTATAGCGGCCATAGAAATCCATATTCTCTGAAAATTTCAGCTATCTACCTATTACCGTTCATGAGATACAGCCCACTGATAGACAGACGGACGGACAGACAGACTAATAGGATAACGTTTGGCACCCTTCAAATTATGGACTATCAAAATGCTATAAATAGTAACCTTTATTCCCGTATTATTATTGCGGACCAATTATAGTTTATTTTTAATTTCATATCAAATAAATAAAAATATCAAAAAAAATACCTACGTCTCTGTTTTATATTGAAGTTTAATTTGAATATCAAACAATAATTATGCGTTGTCACGAATAGGGTTCGTAAAGCATCTTTAAACACCGTAATTTTGGATGGAGATTAATGAATGAAATCTGAGTCACAGAATAGATAATAGTACTGACGTTAGCAAACGGCACGTGTTTAATTTTATTGTTGCTGTAATTATCTTTATATAGATACGTCATCAGATCAATAATGATATACAAACGACCATTACATTACTCTAATTACGGCTATATCGGACTGAAGTAACAATGCAATAAGTATCGTGGATATTTTTCTATTATTCAAAGAATTTTTGAGAAATCACAGCATTTTCTTAGGTTCAAAGAAACTTTATTTCTCAAAAGAACAGAGTTCACTTCATGAGAATTTACAAAATTTACTTAAATATATTTGACACGTCCAGAAAAAATCTTAATAAAATAACAAAGAAAAAGTAAATAAAAAGAAAACACTTAAACATATATAAAGTTTTAAAAAAAAGAAAATCACAAGAATCAATTTGTAGACTCAAATTCCCATCCTTGATTTTCTTCGCTCCTCAATTTAGCATTACTTATCAAGGAGAAGAAAAAGTGACGCAAAATTATAATGAACCTCATTGAGCGGTGACATGTTGGTTATCTATATATATAAAATGCTTTGTCCTGAATGACTGACTGACAATCAACGCACAGCCTAAACCGCTGATCGTAGAGAGCTGAAACTTGGAGGGTGTGTTCTTTGTATCACGTAGGCATCAGATAAGAAAGGATTTTCCGAAATTCTACCCCTAATGGGGTGAAAAACGGGGGCAAAGTTTGTATGGGACAACGTGATTCCTAGGTCCGATCTACTTCAAATTTTGCATAAACATTCTTTAACAGAATTGATGGAAGACGTGTTTCATATTTTATTGACAATCATCGCCAAACGGGGCTAAAAAGGGGTAGAAAGTTATTTTAGGGGTGATTTGCATCGAAGTTGATATCAATACTCCTTAGTACTTTTGATTTAAATAACATTTTTTATTTTGACACATGTTTAAAATCTCAATCCGATTTTCACAGATTACAGAATAAGGCAGATGGAGCGAACGGAACACGGGAGTGAGGCCAAAAAAGCAATACAAATTGAAAAACACATACCTGGGGGGCGATTACGTAACTAAATTTTAATCATTAACAATTGAAATCGGTTCAATATAGCGGTTTTCTGATAACTTTTTTACGCCCTGATAAATGCAAATACAAACGGTGGTTCATTAGAAATGGAACCATTTCCGATTTTGTAATATTTCTACCGATTCAGAGGTTATTTCGATCGGAATTTCTTTGCAATAAAGTTACGTAATCCACGTACTTTTATTCGCTTTTGAATTTGTATTTGCTTTGTTTAAAAAACTTTATTTAACGAAAAACACATTCTTTTTAAAAAATTAGCACACAGCAGCTTTTAAACATAGCATATATAAATTCAAAAGCGAATACCAGGTATGTGTTTTTCAATTTGTACCTAATTGCTTTTTTTGGCCTCACTCTCGTGTTTCGCGCGCTCTATCTGCCTTTTGTTCAGGAATCAATCATGCTCTTTAAAATTGGAATGTCAAATATAAAAGAATATTTAAATCGGATTAGAATACGAAATTTGTTTGGAAGTTAATTAATTTCCTCGGACTTTTTGGCGGGAACTTGCAGAGTGACGTTGCGTTTTCATTTTTATATTCATAAAGTTTTATTGCATATCATCGGTGGTATTTTATCCAATAATGATCAATCCATGTGCACCAGTGAAGTGAAATTAAATGAATTATGTGTATCGTGTCTTTTCATTCTCATTTGTTGTTATAATAATGGAAAATTCGTTTTTTGACTGGAAGGGTACACATCCCGTTTGGTCCCATTGCCATCAGATCAGGATTTGATTACTTCTTAGTGTACTTTGAAGTCGGTTGAAGTTTTAATAAGATTCTTTAAGTTCGATTTTTTAGTGTAGGTATAATATAGGTTTTTAGTTTTAATTGTAAAAATATCTGTGTTTGATTTGTTGTGTCTAATAATCAGTGGCGTGCATTAGTTTTCGAAGGAGAAAATTCAAACCGTACGCGGGTGAAACCGCGGGGGTCTGCTAGTAATTCAATATTTTAATTCAATCAACTTGGAATCAAAAATTTGGTATGATTTTTTTGTAATTTATTTTAGCTGGAACTTTTTATAGAGAGCATAGTACCTGATGAAGTCTTCACGCTTTTGAGATCTTACCGTTACACGTTGTATAATCTACCCATCAGCCTCCAAACCATGGTCAACCGTAGAACGTCAATTTACAAGATTTACCGACTATAGTCTCAAATATTTGTAAATTACTTAATTTTCCAAATAACTGTTATCAGAATCTGATACCCAATTTTCTTATAGAATTACCAATTTGCTCTGTTATGACTTTGTCTAGTGAATTTCTTAGTAAAGTGATCACCTAAAATTAAGAGTTCGGTAGGTATTTGAGAATAAAATAAAAGGTCAAAAGTTAGGAACAAAAAAATTGGGGTTTTAAGAAAATGAGCTTTGATAAACCGGCAAATTAATCCCAATAGTATGACTAATGAATAAGCTTTTCATAGTACGTAAACATTTATTGTAGTCTCTCGTTTATGCCCTTTTCACGCAATTTTTGTTAAGTGGGCATATTTTCCTTATTTTTAGAGATAAGCTTTAGTCATAGAGATAAGCTTTTAGGGTCGGCAACGCGCGAGTGATACCCCTGGTGTTGCAAGCGTCCATAGGCTACGGTAACCGCTTACCATCAGGCGGGCCGTATGCTTGTTTGCCACCTTAGTGGTATAAAAAAAAAAAAAAAAAAAAAAGTCATTGTATTCAGGTAAAATGGTTGAGATATAATTCCACTTGACGTTGTCAAATACGGACACAGCGTTTTGCTTCCTCATTTATAATGCGGTCAGCAAGGGAGTGGAGTCTGTGTTCCCTGGCTCTTACAATCTAGGAACTTTCAACGCCAGAGTGAATAGGTTTCTTCTGGGTAAGCGTGTTCCATCTTAGACTTCGTCACCGTCCCTTATGGGTGGATCAGTGGCCAAACGCAAATTTAATAAAAAAGGAAAAAACTGTCTGTAATTCCCTGTGGTCTGAGGGCCTCTACTGACCGAGGCGCCACCAACCTTGTTTACCATTTCTTATAGTACTAAGTCTCACTGAATCTCACATTAATTTCAGATTTTTTATTTTTATTTATTTAATAAAATTTATTACACAAAAAAAAAAACTGTATACGAATAATTCTGAATAGTCTGATTTATGAGGCAATGCTCTTAGCTCTAAGATACTCTAAGACCTATTAATGACGAAGATTTTTCAAACGAGTACATTCTACGTAATATGGGCGGGTGTCTGTTTGTATTAAGTATGAGCTCGTCTAAAATAGATAGGATGATATACATAATAATAATAAATATAAACCTTATTGTGTTTGTTTTTAATTTCACTATCGAATAATGCAAAAGCAATTTATAAATTATATTTCTGAAGTTGTATTTGACTTTTTCACTTTCACGGCGTAATAAAAGTAGAGTTTAGTGTTTTGTAGGGTTCCGGAACCATGTCCGTCCGTGCGTCTATCTGTCTGTCTGTCAGTGAGTCTCATGCACCGTAATAGGTAGACAGTTGAATGTTTCACAGAATGTGTATTTCTATTGCCACTACAACAAAAAATATAAAGCAATAAATTTACTATATCTTATAATTATAAAAGGCCTTAAGCGACCGAAAATAAAGAATAAAGATTGAATATATTTCTTTTGTCGTCGTTAAAGCCTTTTCTTGTTTGTAGCATTGACGACTTATAATTTAATTTTCATGCTTCTGTTATTATGCTTTTTACCTTTATGACGATTTCAATATGGTACTTTCCTTACAATTATATTGGAATGGTCTTATAAAGTAATAAATACTATGTATAATATTTGGTGATCAAGAGAATGATGACTATTTGCATATTCACTGGGATATGCTAGTATATTTTCAGCTGTATAGATTGAGAACTAGGTTAAGTGATTGTTAATATCTGTTTATTAAGCAAATATTTACAACAAACATGTACAAAATACAATCTATATATAGAAAATTTCCTTAAGCCTGCCGCTGCTTCCGATTAACGGCAAGGTTCCCAGAAGGCTGGCAGCGTTTCCTCTTTGGATAGCCAAGCTGACGCGTTGGCGGAAAAAGCTCCCCGCCTCTGGTCTCCGGAGGTATCTGTTATTTGCTGAGCTGAATAAATTATATCTATTATATTCTATTCTCTATTATACACCATTATGTTTTTGGTATTAATTATGATTTTATGTTAAAAATTAAAAACCGATTTCAAAACATCACTTTTTAATTATTCGTTATATCTGTCTGCCATTTGAGAGCCCATTATAATTTTTTAGACTAGGACGTCACGACAAAGATCGTAACTATAAGGTAAATGGATGGACCCGGGTTCAAGGGATAAAGGGCACCGTTTCTGATGCCAAATATGCCTGTCTGCTGTCTGCAAGTGGGTGCGTTATCGACGCACAATCACTTTACATGAGCTTAGCTGTGCGTGCAACTGTCATTGTGAAGTGAAGTGTGTGTCGTTGGTAGATATGTTTATCATTGTATTAAGGGTAGTTGAAAATTTGAAATAATAAGTAAAAAGTTCCTCAAACAGAACACTTTGGAGAACCTTCTATGTGTCAAAGATAATGTATTTTTAAATCACGTAGCCTGACCTACTAAAGAATTCAATCGTAAAATAGAAAGCCTATGTAAAAAACGCCTTCACCCTCTTTCTAATCGCCACCTTCAAATCATTACAGATAATCCCTTTGAGCACGATATCCTATAATCCTCCGAGGGTATAATTCATCCACCATTCGCGTGTAACCTTGGAATCGATGGCCATCGATGTTCTTGCTACTTTGAAACCACAGAGGATTGAAAAAAATACTCGCCACCCTCCTAGAGACTTCAAAAAAAAATCAAAATCATTTATTCAAATAGACCTTCGCAGGCACTTATGAAAAGTCTGACTCTAATACCGGTTCGGAAGGTTGCATTTGCTGAGAAGAGCCGGTAATAAACTCAGCAATTACTCTTTTCAAAACAATCTTAGATTCATTACATAATATTTACATTCTAATTGCACTGAAAACAATTGCGTGTCCCGGCGCGGCGGCAAAATTACAAAGAAGATTGAATAAATATTTAATAAGTAAATAAATAGCAAACTTAAGCAGACCAGCCCCCACAAGCAGCACCTGTTCACAAGTATGACGCGTGTGGCAGCCATCGCCCTCCTCGCCATATTGGAGGGAAGTGAGCGACCCGTCACACGACGCTTGGCTCAATAGATTCCAGAATATTTTAACGTGTCAGTGGGCGGACCGTTTTGTCT
Source organism: Achlya flavicornis (assembly GCA_947623365.1). Lineage (NCBI taxonomy): Eukaryota > Metazoa > Arthropoda > Insecta > Lepidoptera > Drepanidae > Achlya > Achlya flavicornis. The sequence goes on along the minus strand of OX392477.1, from coordinate 14,623,209 downwards.
TATCATTTAACTTTTAACATACAGTGTTGTGGTATAGAGTTGATAGTAGACTGACGGCTGCTTATATGTTCATTCCACAATGTTTTTTTATACAGACTTACCAAAAAGCATAAGAACAAATTGTCTGTCGTTTCATAATGATAACTAAGTAAAATCAACCGTATTATTAAAACCTCTAGAAGCTATTTTCCCGTGGAAGGGCGATGATAGATTGGACAAAACAAATCATCGCTTAGTATTGATGTATAAAGTTTAGGTTAACTCATTATATACCCAATATATTTGCTATGTATTCATGTAATACATTTTGCTTGTAGGTAAATATTTTGTATTTTAATAACTATTTATAGCAGAAAATGCAGCGTTTAAGCACTTTAGTGTAATTAGACCCTTATCATATCATAGGACACAGGACTACATTAACTAAAGGTGTCGTGTATTATAACAGGTGGAAATTTCGAGATGGCATATTTTCGAAACCTATGTTTGGTTAGTCATGCTGAACAACTTTTACTATGGGACCAACACTGAAAACTCAAAAAAAAAAAAACTTGCTAGATTGACATTTAATAAGGAAAGTTTTTTTTTTTAAATTTGCTTTTGTTCCCATAGTAAAAGTTGTTCAGCATGACAAACACAACAAAGGTTTCGAATATATCTCAAAATCTCCACCCAGTATAGCTTAGATACGTACGACGTAGGTACATGATATTCAAACAATGCATAGTTAAAATACCGACGTATATTACATACATAGCTGTATGGAAGTCATATGGGAGAACTAATATAACTACAAATTAGAATAAAAGAAGAAACTTTAACTAAAACTCTATGCCACATGCATGACCTTTGACCACTTGTATTGCGGCTCTAGGCTACGATTATTGTTTACCATCAGGCAAGCAGTGCTTATTTGCTACCTTAGTAGAATACTGACGCGGGTAAACCCAAAGAATCTAGTCGTTCATAAGCAAGAAAATTCTCTCGATTGTGCATTTACTTCAACACAAGCCAATAACAAGATCTGAACAGCACTTACGTTCTACAGAATAAAAACGATGAAGAGCAAAGTGCCTTCACTTTGCAAGACAGCTAAGATTGGATGAAATAGAATACTCTAGAACAGCTGTTGTTGTTTAAAATATTTGTATCGAAAGAAAAAACAGTTCATGAAGCGTAACGAGTCGAGACTTGTTGAATTTTGATATTTTCTTCTTCCTTGATCGATCCAGATGGCGTGCAATAGTCCGTGAAAAGATAACCCAAAAAGGTTACGTCCCTCAGCAAAGAGGTATACGATGCAAGGAGGGGAGGAGGGGGATCTGATCTTTACTTGTAACCAGAGAAGTTCTGCATTGAGTTTGATGCGATTTTAAGGTTATTAAAAGGACTTGATGACGACTCTAAGTTTCTTGCCGGAGTCTTCTCAGTTTAAGTGTATTCCGAACCGGTGGTAAATTAAACTGTATGTACCAATTTAACGTTCAAAGGTGCCTTACCAGAGCCTAAACTGATTAATGACTAGACCAATCACTATTAGGTACCGACACGACGGTCCGGTCGGTGTTTTCCGAGAGTTGCACTTGAGAGCCATTTCCTGCTATACTTTGTGTGCTTACCACCTTCGGCCACATTATCACTTATCATGGTGAGATTGTGGCCAAATACAGGCCTATATACAGTTAAAAAATGCCATTTGATGATTATAGCCAAGGGTAGTAAGCCCAGTTCTCAATTGCAACTGCTAAATGGGACTCGTATAGCGACATTTTATTTATACAAGTAGGTAACAAGCAAGCATACGGCCTACCTGATGCTAAGCGATTACTTTAGCCTTTTGGCGCTTGCAACACCCCGGGTATCAATAAAAATAAATAAATATCCTGGGACATTCCTCACACACGGCCATCTGATACCATACTAAGCAGAGCTTGTACTATGGAAACCAGATAACTGATATAATACATACACTACTTTTTGTTTGTAAATACACACTTAATATACATAATTAAAATCACGCGTTACCAACCCTCCTTACACTATGCATAAGTTGAAGAGGCATAGCACCTCTTCATGGACCTTCACTCTTCACCCACAATACACAAAGATGTACTTACAAGTATCAATGCAAACAGAGGCAACGGGGCATGGTGTGTCGCCATCAGTGTTCCAGCGCCGAGGCTGAACGTGACTAGTATGGAGCCAGTCAGAGCTAGCGCCTCCCATTCCGCTGCGGCTGGTAGCAGGGCTAGGCACAGCACTATTGACAGCACAAACGCTATCACCGATAGTGATGCGATTGACTTCACTTGCGTAGGTAGCTCCTGAAACAACAGAATTTGGTGTTATTAACCGAATTAAAGATAATGACATTTGTAGGGCTCCAAACCATAAAGGTGGAAAGAAATCCTTATGGTACCACTCTTTCCGTTTGTCCGTCTGTCACAGTGGAATATTTCAGCAAACAGTGAAAATGGGGGACCGCAATATGAAAAATTACATAAAAATAATGGTATTTTTACGTCTAAGGATAGCCTTATCTCCGAAGTTCGCCAAGCCAGATCTCTGAATATAATTACAGAAACAAAAGAACGACGTTTCTGACCACCACAGATTTTTCGAAATCATCCACAATCAAATTTAATTATGCAGTCCGGTTTTTTTCGTCATTTTTATATTTTTTATACCATTTAGTCGGTAAACAAGCATTCGGCCCGCCTGATTGTTAGCGTTTACCGTAGCTATATGGACGCTTGCAATACACGAAGCATTGCTCACGCGTTACCCACCTTACCCCCCTTCCCTATGAGCTCTGGCGACCTTACTCACGCGCAGGAACACAACATAAAGTTATTTGGCTGCGGTATTCTGTAAGGTCTGTACTTCCCCAGTCGAGCTGCTCTTTGAGCGAATAAACATGTTAATAGAAGAATAACGAATAACAGTTATGGACCAAACCAAGGAATTATACGTCTAAGAAAATTCGGAAAATTAGGCCGGTTTTTTTTTTAATTTTATTATGGATAGGCTTGTGTTATGCCAATGAGGCTAAAGGTGGAAAGCAGATAGCCAAGAAGGGATCTGGCTCTCATGCGCAATTCCCGCAATACACCAGTAGTACTTTAGTACTATTATTTATTATGTCCCAGTAGCTAACTAATATTATATTCTTTTAAAGGGAGCGTGTTTGTTACCCCTTGATGCCTCAACGACACAAGCAATAGTGAAAAAAGGCACAAAAAAAAATAGCCCATACCCATGGGGAGCAACAAACGTTTATTTTTATCCCGGGTACCCGGGTGATACCGCTGGGAGGGACAACGTCCCACTTCTGGCAATAGAAATAGAAATGCTTTTATTGCTACAATTTACATCGAAAAAAAAAATGCAGCAAGGGACACAAAAGCTCAGCTTTATGCTGAAGACGAACTCCAGGTTACCAGTCCGACGTCCAGCGCTGGTTTTCAGCTTAGACCCGTGTTTGATAGTTATATTTAAAAACTAAATAGGCCTCGTTTCACAAATTAGGCTCAAAGGAAATGGGTAAACCTACTCCACCACGCGTGCCCACTGCGGATCAGTGGTAGGCTAGTGGTCAACCTACTGTTGGAGTATTCAGGCCGCCTGAAAGGCCTCCAACTAGCTTAACGACTATTACAAGTAAGTTATAACTGGGAACAACGGCTTTACGTGCCGTGTATGAGTTGAAATACCACTAGGTAGTCACCCATCCAGGTAGCTTAACTTTGCCGATATATTAAGAACGGCTAATCATGCTACACTACGAGCGCTTCTTGTAATTGTAACTAACCTTATATTAAGAGAAAGTCAATAACTCAAAAGTCAAAGAGGATGTACCTAAGTCAAATCCAACCGAATCAAAGCATCCCACAAATTTCTCTACCCCAGCTTGAAAGTTTAAATCCCACAGATGTCGCGAATCCCACCCATTGACGTCATGAAAACCTCTCTAACGAGACATAAACGGACCCCAGCCTTTTATGAGACCGTTGGGTCCGATGAGCCTAATTAAACTGATCTAATATAGGTTGCCGGCGGTCGAGGAATAGCTCAGTTTTAGGTATAAAGTATCATTTTGAGGTCTCATTAGAAAATTATCTTTTATTTTTATGGGCCAAGAGTTTTAAAACTAGTAACAGCAACTCTAAAGTATATTTTTCGTCGATTTATGATATTATATTGCGACATACTTAATTACTTTGGCCGTTCCCTTGTCGCGATATATGATGGATATTTGCATATATATTAGGATTTTACGACCAAATTTTCTGTGCCCCACTCTCTGTAAACATTTCAAAGTCCTTCTTTATGCGAATGTTATGTACGATAAGCAATTATTATGTTTTCAGACAAAGAAAAAAAGCATAAATATAATTTATAAAATTGTTCGTTGTCAACCCTAATTTAAACAAATGAAACAAAACCATTATACTTTTACTGTCAGTAAAATAAGATTTTAGACCTTATTTTAATGCGTCGGAGATCTTTCAAAGAGCAATTTGATTTGGCAAGTCCGTTGTAAGCTGCAATATAACACTCATTTCAATGATTAAATGTTTCTTTGAAACCATTTCATGGAGGTTATTTTATTAAATGTGTAAAGAATAAATTGAAAAATTGAAAGTTTAGTAAAACGGTACTTCTAATTCTGCAAACCCGAAATATCCGCTTAAAACCAGTTACAATTCCCAATAACAACATCACAACTGCGCTACACTGGTTTAACCCGGATATAAGCGGTATAATCCGGCGGAATCAGAATCTATTTGGACGCATCTAGTTGTGCACTTAGCAGGCTTATGATGTAATGGATTGCTGATCAGTCGTTTGTGATGGGATGATTTGGATTCTGTTACATCAGATGATATTTGAAGCATAAGCTTTATATCTGAATTATACTGACATTCTCCCTTATTCAGAACTACCAGTCGATCTGCTCTTTGGGCGAATAAACGCTATGCTCGACCTCTCTTTATTTGGCTGCGATATTCTGTAAGGTGGAGGTACTTCCCTCGTCGATCTGTTCTTTGAGCGAATAAACGCTATGCTCTACCTCTCTTTATTTGGCTGCGATATTCTGTAAGGTGGAGGTACTTCCCCAGTCGATCTGCTCTTTGAGCGAATAAACGCTATGCTCTACCTCTCTTTATTTGGCTGCGATATTCTGTAATGTGAAGGTACTTCCCCAGTCGATCTGCTCTTTGAGCGTATAAACGCTATGCTCTACCTCTCTTGAAATCAGCTTGCGATCCTCATCGTACGTAACTAATACATTTATTTTAATTTATGCTGATGCGGTTAGTCACTGTCTTAATTTTCAATGGACTGTCCATATGAGCCATTCTATTCTAAATAATTCCGATTATCATAATTAGATAGATAGACCATCGAGTGTTTTCGTTTCATCACCTTTTTTTTTTAATGCTAGAAGTTTATGGTAATGCTAATTCCTACCTACTTTAAAATCGTGAAATATCCATGCAGAGATTATGTAACCTTGTTGCAATCAAATACAGATTGAAACATATCGGAAGAAATATTCCAATAATCAAAAATAGCTGAATTTCCAATAAAGAGCTGTTTGAATTTGCAAGTTAGGTACCAGAACCTATAAAAGTAATCAGAAAACCGATATATTAAAACTTATTGCAATAAAGCCCCACAGTTACCACATAAACAATACATACCAGTATTCATCAGATTGTTCCATTCTTTGAAAGAAATTCCACATTATATTTTTAACAAAGTCAAGATATTCTCGCTTCGCTTCTACTACATATTATAATGAGCTTCTTTCTCATTAGTAACATAATACCTACCTTGTTAATAAAGTAGTATTAATACCTTCCCACAGGACCTATTTATATCTAAGCCAATAATAGCCAACTCTATTTATATTTATTTTATCTCTAACAGTACATCTAGTTTCTTGTAAATAAATAAGCAGCAAAAATTCAATTTCAGTTTAGTTGGTTGACCAAATTTTAGTTGCCCAAATTGGACTAAATAACTAATAGCTGTTCGATATCACAGTTAATTTTATATCTATCTAAATAAAAATCAATTGCCACGTATATGACTGAGCATCACTTGAAAACGGCTCGACCGATTTGGCTGTTTTTTCGTTGTGTCAGGAGAAGGTTTTTATTAAAGATTTTTTTGGGAAATCCACCGTCATCATCATCATCATATCAGCCTATGGATGTCCACTGCTGAACATAGGCCTCCCCCATTGACTTCCACTTCGAACGGTTTTGGGCCGCTTGCATCCAGCGGTGCCCAGCGACTCTGACCAGATCCTCGGTCCACCTGGTGGGAGGGCTCTCGGCGCTTTCCAATACGTGGTCGCCACTCGAGAACCTTTCTTCCCGGTTATCGGCTCTTCGAGCGATGAGGCCTGCCCATTGTCACTTCAGCTTACTAACTCTAATAAAAACAAAGTCCAAAGACTTAAGCAAATTACCTCCAAAGGTCCATAGATGAAGTAGATGCTACTCAATTATAGAAAGCACCGAATTTATTAGACCACTTAGCACCTAATGGCATGCACTTTGCAATGCAATATACGTTCGACGATGCATGAGATAGAAATTGCATCAGCCTGGCTGTCTCCAAGGATAACGCAATTAGGGGTCAAGAGATTAAACCTCAAGGGCCAGCCTTAGGCGTGTTGGTACATCCATAAAGTAATTATCTTGTAAGTTTACATTGCTGGTGATGTTGTCTTGCGATTTTAATGCTATTGTAGTATTGTATACTGTATTGCAATTATTGTTTTGCTATCAACATAAAATTACTAAATTAATTGGACTTAATTTTTAAGTTTCTTATAGGTATTTAACTTTGAGTTGGGACATCTTTTAGTCATTGTTTTACTTAAAATACATTTTCTTGTGTGTAATATTGAATATAATATTAATCTATATATTAATTTCCTAATTGTATTATTTATTTAAAACAAATAAGTACACGTTACAATTACAATATATATCGATGTATATAGAAAATATCCTCAAGTCTGCCGCTGCTTCCGCTTCACGGTATGGGTCCCAGCAGGCCGGTAGCGTTTCCTCTTTGGATAGCATATAAAGATGAAGAGCTTTTTTTGTCTGATTGTTTGTTTAAACGCGCTAATCTCTAAAACTACCAGTCCGATTCGAAAAATTCTTTCACCAATAAAAAAAGAAGCTACATTATTCCCGGGTTATAAGCAACTTACGGCTTTTTATGCCGGGGACGCGGGTGAAACCGCAGAGGACAGCTGGTATTCAATATTATTACTCAGCTAACGTAAGTAAGCAGCCAAATAACTTTATGTTGTGTAAAGTTGTGTTCCTGTACGTGAGTAAGGTCGCCAGAGCTCATTGGGGAGGGGGGAAAGGTCGGTAACGCGTGAGCGATGCTTCGTGTGTTGCAAGCGTCCATATGGCTACGGCAACCGCTTACCATCAGGCGGGCCGTATGCTTGTTTACCGACTTAGTTGTATAAAAAATAAAAATAAAGTAACACCCCAAAATGATAAAATTTTACGTGATGTCAGAACATAAAACGTTTTTTTTATCATGAATAGAATGGTGTTTGCCGAATATTCCACGCCACGGAAATCTCTCGTATGTTTACACTAGTAAAATGTAAGCAAACAGATGTCATTTACACTCTGACTTCAAAGAACGTGCCCGCCTCTATTGACACACGCATCAAAGCCTAGAAACTGTAACGAAAGACCGCATAAAATTTACAGTAGTTCGACATATTTACATTATGTGTAGTGTAAATGCCTTTAATATTTACAAGGGTATTCAATTAAACGACAATTTGTCTAAACCACACACCCACACACACAACGTTTCAAATTAAGCTGGTCCTGCGAAGCTATGTTTTTTTTTATAATGGGGAAATCTAGTAGGTTATGCTAGACTCGTACAGACTAAAACCCCATAGTGGTCGCCATCTGCACTTAAGAATGGTTGGGGTTCTCGTACAGAAAGTATACTCGAGACCACCGCGGCGGGCGCTGAGATAGCCTATCTTGGGGGAAGTGCGAAGCTATGCCTGATTTAAACTCGTGATTTTTTTCGTATAAAAAAAAAACCTACCAGGCTAGAGGCTTGTTTATATAGCTCGAATTTTAGCCTTGCTAATAATAATGCAATAGTTACTACCGCGCGAACTCATCAGTCATTTGTAAAAAATCCAGTTACCATTCAGCGATATTTAGTTGTGATGATAAATCTCAATGAACCCTAAAGTTTAGTCAACCTAAAGGGTCTACTTTTTAATATCGACGGATACTTTTCAATCACTATTCATCGTTTTAGTGTCTATGAATAGATTTCGTCCTCTTTCTCATATCGCTTAATTGAAAACAACTTTATATTAATATCCATGACAGATTGTTTCATATCGAAAGATAAAAATACATAGGAATGAAAAAGCATAGAGTTGATGTAAAATTTAATGTTCATTCTAGGTAAAAAATACTATAATCTTTGTAGGATGGTGCGTAGGAATGCAAGGTTTTAACCCATATCTTGTTAAATTTTACCCGATTACTCTGATGAACTACACAAAATATTTAATTAACGTAAAAAAAAAACCTAGGACATTCCTCACACACGGTCATCTGATCCCAAACTAAGCAGAGCTTGTACTATGGAAACCAGATAACTGATATAATACATATAATACTTTTTGTTTGTAAATACATACTTAATATACATAATTACACCCAGACTCAGGACATACAGACATGTTCATTCACACAAAATGCATATCCTGTGTGGGAATCGAACCCACGACCTGCGGCGCGTAAGGTGAATCTTAACCAACTGCGCCAACTGGCCCGTCATCCCTCATCTTATTTATATATCCCTTTATAATAAAGAAATAATCATTGACGAATGAGAAATCCAAAACACCATGTGTCACACGCACCATCCTACATCGCATAGAGATTATTCCGTCGTCAGTTAGTTTATAGTTAATGATTTATTCAGAATCACTAAGGAATCGAGATCCATTTCCATCTTAGATTTTATTTTAGGAAGTTTTTTTAATTTGTTATTTTTAAATAAAAACCTTTTACCGTTTACCAGCAAAAAACCTTCGAATCTCATGATTTGTTTTTAAAGAAACAGAAATCCGATACTACTGAATTCCTCATGAAACCGCCAATAAATTATTAAAATGGATTTCCGGCACTACGCGCCCTGAAATCGGATAGTTTTCCCGCGGGAGTACGGAAGTCGGGAGCGAAAGGCAACTAATTAGGATCAACCGCTTTGTTAGCTTTTACCATTGTTATATGGAGTTTGGGCCTGTAAAATGAGCTTCGTATGTTGGTTGGCTAATAATGTGGTTACTAACTTCCTGGTTAGGTAAGATAAAGGTCAGAAACACTGTTAGTTGCAGACTGATAAGAATAGACACTGTAGCAAACAAAAAGTAGTATACGAGTATTTAGTAGGTAGTATATATAATTATCTTGTTTCCATAGTACAAGCTCTGCTTAGTTTGGAATCGTGTGAAGAATGGATAGAATATTTATTATTGGGTCTTTAGTCATTATGTCCCACTCGCGAATGGCCCGCGGGCCATTCTATTTTATTTTCAAATTTTGCATTAGTCATTATGGCCCGCTGTCAAAACAAACTAAAAACTATCCTATTTTTGGTACAGATGAGTGGAAAAGTGTTATGATAGAAATAATAAATAATTATTTCACATAGAAAGTGAAAAATAAAGGTGGATTTGCGCCATTGATTTATAGCTATTTTAAATACAACGAACCCTTTAACAAAATCATGACCACATCATGACGTAAACAATCGACGATCATGTATTGAATTGAAACAATATTATAAATATCTAAAATTTAAAATTATTGTACGAACTACCCTACGTGACATTGGGAAGTGGGCCATAATGACTAAAGACCCAATATTCATAATCAACTTTTTATTTAGGACCTAAACTTTTTTTACCGTCTATGGGCCAGTGTTTTACCACAATCTCACCATGGTAAATGATGATTTGGCCGAAAGTGATAAGCACACAAAGCCTAGAAGGAACTGGCTCTCAAGTGCAACTGTCGGAACACATCGATAGGTGCTTGGCGACTGATCTTCAACTTGAGAGTGGTAGCCAGCCAGATGGGTTCATCAAAGTACCCTACCACCGTGCTATAGTTTCCTCACGATTTTTTCCTTCACCAAAAGCTCAAGCTCAGTGTAGGATTCGAACCCGGGACCTTCGTCTCGGTATCCGACTTCACTACCACTGAGCTATCATCGCCTTACAGAATAGTTTCTATATGTGTCTACATTTGCCAACAGCAGCCATTTATGTCATATTTTTTCAAGTAAACAGACAACTTAAGTAGGAATTCCGGATAGAAAATATTAACCAGAACAAAGAGGCCTTGTTGACATCTGTATCTAATGAAACAGGGCCCAAGGCCTTGCAGTATTAGATTAATTAAGCATTCTGTGCTCGCAATTACCACGGTAATGGATGTTCCTTGTAATTTGAATTCGAATGTGGCTTTGTAGGTAAATGTTTACTTTCTGATTTAAATTAATAATCTATATATATAAAAATGTATCCCTATTTCCCTTGGTCACGCCATCACGCGTGAACGGCTGGACCGATTTTGCAAATTTTTTTTTTTTTGTGTTTGTTATTGTCAGGAGAAGTTTCTTATGAAAGAAAAAAATAATAAAGTTGCGAGGGTAGGGTAGGGGTAGGGTAGGGTAGTAGGGTAGGGTAGGGTAGGGTAGGGTAGGGTGTGTAAGGCAGGGTACGGTAGGGTAAGGTAAGGTAGGGTAGGGTAGGGTAGGGAAGGGTAGGAGTAGTGGTAGGGTAGGGTGGGTAGGGCAGGGCAGGGTAGGTTAAGGTAAGGTACGGTAGAGTAGGGTAGGGTAGGAGTAGTGGTAGGGTAGGATAGGTTAGGATATAGGTTCGTAGGACACCACGCGAACGAAGTCATGCCGGGCAGCTTGTATATAATAAATAAGATTGTTTTTTATATACATGTAGGTATGAATTTGCAGATACATTTGTTTTTATTTGCATATTCCAAATAGTAGTCTGCATGTGGTCGTAGCATTTCGTAGCACCTCGTAGCTACTTTCTACGAAATTCAAGCGTACGTAATTCTAAATGCTTCGTGTACTTAGCGGTCAAGTGTATTCGAACCGTCGGCAATCAATACTAATAACTATCCTGGGACATTCCTCACAGATGGTTAACTGGTCCCAAACTGCAGCGCTCGTACTATGGAAACCAGATAACTGATATAATACATTTACTACTTTTTGTTTGTAAATACATACTGCTTAACATCAGGCGGACCGTATGCTTGTTTGCCACCTCAGTGGTATAAAAAAAAAACATACTGAATATACATAAATACACCCAGATACAGGACATTCAGGCATGTTCATGCACACAAATTCATTTCCTGTGTGGGAATCGAAACGACGACTTGCGACGCGATAGGTGGAATCTTAACCAGAGTCTTAACCAACCGCGCCAACTGGCCCGTCTATACATATAAGAGTATTAGTACTCTCAGATAAAATAACATACCCCCTTACTCATAAAGCGCTATTTAACAAATATACTGTTTAAATGGTCACGTAAATAATGTCACATTATTTGACAATGACAATAGAGTGACGTTATTTAAGTGACCCTTTAAACAGTATATTAGTTAAATAGCGCTTTATGAGTAAGGGGGTATAGTTTACAAGCTAGCCAGACTTGCAGGCGGGTCGGTTCTCGCTATACAAGTTCAATTGTAAGTCTGTCTAAACGCGAACCGCTGGGACCAATAAGTTAAGCATCCGCACTATTATAACGTCCTTTCTTACCGTGTGTGGGAGGATTTATAGCTTTATGTAAATAATGTTAAATATGTCTTGAATTATGTTTGGGTAAATGAAGAAAACACACGAAAAAAAATTTCATGTAAATTTTTTCCAAGACGACACCAAGGCTCGAACTGTCAAAAAGTTATCAGATCTCACGTAGAGCCAAGCTTATAATTCTACACGCCCTAACACTATGAACCTTATCTTCACAATCTCTACACCTTAGTCAAAATATGTGGCTCGGCCGTTTCGCTACTACAAAGTATAACAGAAGAGTAATGACCAGTGAATACATTTTCATTATTTTTACTAGCCTCTGGCGCTCTTTTTTTTTTATACGAGTTCGGTAAATAAGCATACGGCCCGCCTGATCGTAAGCGGTTACCGCAGCCATATGGCCGCTTGGAACACACGAAGCATCGCTCACGCGTTACCGACCTTTCCCCCCTCCCCTATGAGCTCTGGCGACATTACTCACGCGCAGCGTATTCTGTAAGGTGGAGGTACTTCCCCAGTCGAGCTCACTTTAAACGAATAAACACTGTGCTGTACCGCTTTCTTCAACTGTAGCCCCTACGTTGAGCCTTTCTTGATGATGATGGCGACACCTACAAGTGATCATATACTCACATGTGAATGCTGTATGCACAATGCAGAGAGTAGCACTAGTGTGCAAATTAATGTGACGCATAGTGCCGACACGAAGAGCGCGTGTTTCAGCCTCACGCAGTATCTGCGGTATAGGGCCTCCAGTACCAGTTCTGTGCCTTCCTCCTCTGTGGACAAGAGAGAAAACTTTACATTATTTTTTAATACAACTAAGGTAGTGAACAAACACGTGGCCCACCTGATAGTAAGGCGGTAGCCGCTTACCAGGGGTATCACGCGTACGTTGCCGACCCTACAGAAATCTCTGTACACCCTTTTTGAAGAAGCCCATGCAGTACTCCCTTGAGAAAACCACGGCAGAGAGCTCATTCACAGCCTGAGCTTGCGCGATAGAAAGCTCCTTTGAAACCGTACAGTAGGTACGAGACCACTTTATTTCAAATTACGTGTACCTGTGCGGGCTCAAAGGAGCTTCTTTCCGCGGACGCTCAGACTGTGGAATGAGCTCCCCGCCGTGGTGTTCCCAATGGAGTACAGCATGGGGTTCTTCAAAAGGGGTGTGAAGAGATTTCTGCAGGGTCGGCAACGCGCGCGTAATACCCCTGGTGTTGCAAGCGTCCATAGGCTACGGTAACCGCTTTCCATCAGGCGGGCCGTATGCTTGTTTGCCACCTAAGTGGTATAAAAAAAAAAAAAAAAAAAAAAAAAACCATTTTGGTTTGGCTACTTATCTAATGCGCTAATCTACAATGGTTATTATTGACGTCTTTTGAATGTTATCCGGAGAGATTGAGTAACTGTTTGGACATTGCTATTCACTATTGGGTAGGTAAAAAATAAGTTGTTAAGGTTTGTTATGAGAACATTTTTTTATGATAGTGCAGTTCGTTATCTAAAACATTTTACTACATAATTTGAAGTGCATGAGTTCGTGCTATAGATTTTGTTAACTATAAATAGATAGGTATTTGTTTGACTAAAATCTGATCGAATGAAGTGATAGTGTGGCCGAAGGTGGTGAAGCACACAAAGAGTGTAAATTGGGGGACTAAAAAGGCCGCTCGAGCAATAATGCAAATGGAATTCATTTTTCGAAGTCTTAAAGCCAGCTGCCGAAAGACACACCTGTCTGCTATCTGCTTATCGACAGATTTTAATCCTAAAGATGGAAGACAACCAAGTCGATACTGAAAAGTACCCTACTATGACGTTTTCCTTCACCGAAAAATATTCGCCTGCAAAAATTCTTGTTACTTAATAATAAGTTTTCTAAGAATTGATCGTCTTGCGTTGTCACAACATAAACAACCTTAGGGCGTTCGCCTCGTGCTTGTTCGAAAATGTAATCTAGTCACAACAAAAATACACAATACCTAAATGTCTTCAATTACAATTCAGAAAGGTCACTTAAACTAATATTTTATGTGACCTTTTTTAATGTACAAAGGTAGATGTTGACCCATCGTAATGTAAATCAAATAGACGGCGCTCAGGGAATGCATTGAAATAGGTGTTTCATATAAATTTCGAGGAAGTCCAAGTTGAGATGACTAGTCAAATAGTAAGATCAAGAGATTCTTTTATTTAAGGGAGTTTATTCAGACTACAGTGCGGCCACCGAGAGAACGCTTTTCTATATTGGGCTAATCTCAGATATGCATAATCCTATTGCGAGTATTGCGATGGGACTTTCACAGGATGGTTAGCAATTTTCTTAGACATAGTTTAATGAGTCTCATTTTAATTTAAGCCTTCTAAGCTTCCATCATATGGAATTCTTGATGGCCTGTGCGCTTGGATTTCCGATTTCCAGAGTGAACGGTCTGTACGAGTGGTCATAAACGGGTCCTCGTCGGACCTTTTGGAATTAAATGCCAGAGTTTCTCAGGGATCAGTTCTCTCTGCAACCTTATTTCTGGTGCATATTAACGATCTGTTGACACCCAGTATCTTTGTGTACGCGGACGACAGCACTGGTGCAGAGAGATACATTTCCAGTGTGCAGGCCACCAGTGCGTTTGAACGTGACCTTACAGGCAGTCTCCGCCACCACGACTTAGGCATGTCTTTTCACATCCAAACGGAGTCCTTTTTTTTTTTAGGTGCTTGCCACCATCTAGATGGCAAACAAGCATACGGCCCGCCTGATGGTAAGCGGTTACCGTAGCCTATAGACGCTTGCAACACCAGGGGTATCACGCGCGCGTTGCCGACCCTAAAAGGCTCCTATCCTTTCCACCAGGCTCCTACTTTCCGAAATATATCCTTGCCAATATACGATCAGCTTGATCTCCTCGGCATATCCTTAACAGCCAAAATAGACTTTTATATTGAGTCGAAGGTAGGAATAGCTGCAAGAAAGCTGGGTATCCTCTCTAAGGTCAAGCGGTACTTCACGCCTGGACAATTGCTCCAACTGTATAAATCACAAATCAGTCAGGTCAGGCATGGAGTACTGCCGTGGCCTCTGTGGCCGCATCTTTGTGGTTTGAAGAGAATTACGGCTTCTTAAGAAAATCGTAAATTTAATGTCACTTATATTTTCCTATAACACTGCAAAAGTTTGAATCAGGAGTCGTATTTTAGTAAGTACTAAATAAAAATAGAAGCAATATTTCTTCATTCCTTTAAATATCTGTCATAGGAAGGAGCCGAATCTATGTTTAGGTACTTTAGGACACAGCGTATTTACAGCTAAATAAACTTTTTTTCATTTATATCGGTCTGTTTGACCACAACTTCACTATGGTTAGTAATTATGTTAGTTAATAATTATTAGAAGAAAAAATGGTTCTTAATGGGCTAGTGGCATGAAACATTTACATTATCAAAAAATATTAGACATGTTTTCATTGGTCAATCAAATAAAAAATTACGCAGATATGGTGTGATGAAGTTCCGTGTGACGTCACGCGATGGTTACACTAAAAAAAAAAAACACAGTGCTGAAGCTGTATCTAATATACTGTATATTCAGTTATTGCAGATAGCCCGCGGCCCTTCCGACTGAACTGGTTCACCGCCCTACAACAATTCGCTACCTTTTATAAAAACGATTTTCCCTTTTCAAGTTATTTAATAATATAAGATGTTAGAACGACTTGTTTACATAAAAACAGTGTTACTTGTTGGTATATATTATTATTGTTTATGTTGTTATGTATCATGTAAATCATGGAATGAAATAAAAATATAGAGCACCAGTTACAAAATCAAAATGCTTTGTTTATGAGTCAGGTCAAATAATTGTATAAATCTAATAGATTGTTTCACTGAGAGAGAAATATATTCTTTATATATAAAATTCTACTGTACGTGTGTATGTCACTGAATTCCTCCTAAACGGCTGGACCGATTTGAATTATTTTTTTGGGTAGCGCCCTGGATGGTTTAGATTCACAAATCAGCCCGGCAGATGGCGCTGCAGTCGATATTATAACCTAGATACCTACTGCAGAAGGTAGCAGCGGCAGCCTCGACGATTTTTTTTAAATGTAGATTGTATTTTGTAAATAAAGTAAGTAATATTATATGATAAAAACTGTATCATAATAGCCGCTATAATATTCCTGTCCTGGAAGTAAACGTTACGTCATTGTTTAAGCCAACGTTTACAACAAGTCTTTGTGGACTAAACTGTCGCTTGTCGCTTGTCAACAGTAGTCTTAGTAATAGTCGCTTGCCTCGGGCAACGCCTCAGTAACTTCCAAAGCGCTAGTAGCTTAAAAGTATTTCATAACTATGTAGATACGATGTTGTAACGTTGGTGTCTATAGGTCCAGCTAAAATTCATCGATCGATTTGATTTGATTGATAAACAAAACGACTAATTTATCCCAACAATTTTCCAGATGTAGTAGACTCATAAGCGCTCGTGGTGTACCATGATGAGCCGTTCTTAATCGATCGGCAAAGTTAAGCTACGTCTGTCTTGGTCGGTACCTGGATGGGTGACCGCCTAGTGGTATTTCAAATCGAGCGTTTCCGTGCTTCGGAAGGCACGTAAAGCCGTTGGTCCCGGTTATCACTTAATTGTGATAGTCGTTAAGCTAGTTGGATGCCTCCTAGGCGGCTTAAAAAATTCCAATAGTAGGTTGGCCACTAGCCTACCTCCACCGATCCGCAGTGGGCACGCGTGGTGGAGTATCTGCCCATTCCCTTTCTCCCTGATTTGTGAAAGGAGGCCTGTGCTCAGCAGTGGGACATTATAGGCTGATGATGATGATGATGAGTAGACTCATGCATGACAGAAATCAAAATTCAAAAAGCATTTATTCAATTTTGGCCCTGATAAGGCACTTATGAACGTTAAAAAATGACTCTACACCGGTTCCAAATACAACTTGAACTAAGAAGACTTCGGCAACAAACATAGCAAGTTTTTTTTTTTTAAATGTGTACTTTTAAGTATTACAATTTACAAAATATATACAACAATAGCCTGAGAACATGGGGTTCTTCAAAAAGGGTGTGAAGAGATTTCTTCTGTGTCAGCAACGCGCGAGTGTTACCCCTGGTGTTGCAGGCGTCCATAGGCTACGGTAACCTCTTACTATCAGGCGAGCCGTATGCTTATTTGCCACGTTAGAAGAATAAAAAAAGACAGCCTATTTAATTTTAACTACATTATGATAATATCCGTTAAAAAACTCATATTTGTCTTTTGTCATCCGCATTTTTTTTGACGGGCCAGTTGGCCCAGTTGGTTAAGAGTCTGGTAAAGATTCCACCTATTGCGCCGTAGGTCGTGGGTTCGATTCCAGCACAGGACATGCATTTGTGTGCATGAACATGTCTGTATGTCCTGAGTCTGGGTGTATTTATGTATATTATGTATGTATTTACAAACAAAAAGTAGTTTATGTATTATATCAGTTATCTGGTTTCCATAGTACAAGCTCTGCTTAGTTTGGGATTAGATGACCGTGTGTGAGGAATGTCCCAGGATATTTATTACAATGGTGAAAGAAGACTTCTTTGTCATTCAATTCTTGACAGAGGGGTGTGGTATTTATGTGGAGGGGTGAGAGCCAGATGTAACTCGCCTTACTTTATCTTGCCATCCCTCTCGCACATTCTGATGTTAGCATTCTTTCAGAGGCTTGCTCCTTGAGATGTAATTTGATGAGCCAGTTGGCGTTATTGGTAAGAACTTAGAAGGTACCTATCACAAGGCATGGGTTCGATTCCTGCCCAGGGCATACATTTCTGAGCATGAAATTGTCTATATGTCCTGTCATCATCATCATCATCAGCCTATAATGTCCCACTGCTGAGCACAGGCCTCCTTTCACAAATGAGGGTGAAATGGAATGGGCTATGGAAAGGCAGATACTCCACCACGCGTGCCCACTGTGGATCTGTTGAGGTAGGCTAGTGGTCAATCTACTGTTGGAGTTTTCAAGCCGCCTAGATGGCCTCCAACTAGCTTAACGACTATCACAATTAAGTGATTACCAGGACCAACGGCTTTACGTGCCTTCCGAAGCATGGAAACGCTCGATTTGAAATACCACTAGGCGATCACCCATCCAGATACCGACCACGACGGCAGTAGTGTATATAGTATAAGGTCTACCATATAGTTTGGATAGAAATAACTGTGTGCGAAGAATTTCATCGATGTATTATCGTTACAAACAAACACACGTTCGTTTCTTTTATAAGTAAGAATATTTTCCTCTCGAATTAACCACTGTAAGACCCCAATCGACCATACTTTATCTTTAATGTTGGTATTCCGTTTAAATTTAATCATTTTTGGGTAGCCACTGTTCAGTATTCAATGGAGCGGATTAAATATATTTTGGGGTTCGCTATTAGATTTTAGCGATTAGCCGTAGTATGCAGGGTAATTTGGAAAATATTTGTTATTTATTTGTGTCTAATTACGATCGTGCAAGGAAAACTAGCGAAGGGATCGTACAAGGAAGCGCTCGTGGTGTAGCATGATAAAGTTAAACTACCACCTACGTGGTCGGTACCTGGATGGGTGACCGCCTAGTGGTATATCAAATCGAGCGTTTTCGGTGCTTTGGAAGGCATGTAAAGCCTTTGGTCCCGGTTATCACTTAATTGTGATAGTCGTTAAGTTAGTTGGAGGCCTTCTAGGTGGCTTGAAAAACTCTAACAGTAGGTTGACCACTAGCCTACCTCCACCGATCCGCAGTGAGCACGCGTGGTTGAGTATCAGCCCATTCCCTTTCACCCTCATTTGTGAAAGGAGGCCTGTACTCAGCAGTGGGATATTATAGGCTGATGATGATGATGATGATGAAGGAAAACTAGAAAAGTGTATGTTTTAGACATTATGCCTCGTGCCTTGAGGCTCCAAAATCAGTATTTACAACAGGATGTCTATTTATCACTACTTATCTAAAAAATATAAGAATTTAATACAACACAAATTTTTATTTTTCCCATACAAATTTCTAAACTTATTTTTGACTATTTCGACTCATCTCTATGTACCTATACATAAAAGTTCTTACTTTAACAAACAAAACAGCTTACTTATGAGATATCGTCCGTCTGTATACGGGACTGAAACTCTTAAATAACTTCAAAGTCTACTTGTTCGATTGCTATTGTTAAAACTTTATCGACTTTAAGTATGATGTAAGAAAACACTTAATACCATGCACGTTCCGTTAAGAACATTAACTGTTCTCAAGTTGTAAGTATTTTAAGTACCTACCGAAAAATAATGGAAATGATTTCGTGGAAAATAACATAACTCATATTGGTTTCATTAGAAACATTAAATCTTAAGTCAAGTTTTGAGTCGAGAATATAAACACGGTAAAGAATAGATTTTCTTTATTTTTAACCTGCACCAATTAACATGAGGTTTATTTTCGATTAACAATCTATTATTGATACTTGATCTGACTCAGACTGTGCTTATTAGTAGTATAATGTAGTATATCAGTTATCCGGTTTCCATAGTACAAGCTCTGCTTAGTTTGGGATCAGATGACCGTGTGTGAGGAATGTCCCAGGATATTTATTATTATTTATATTTATTTTTATTCTTATCCTCGTGGTGTAGCATGATAAGCCGCTCTTAATCGATCGGCAAGTTAAGCTACCACCGTCGTGGTATGGATAACCTGGATGGGTGACCGCCTAGTGGTATTTCAAATCGAGCGTTGCCGTGCTTCAGAAGGCACGTAAAGCCGTTGGTCCCGGTTATCACTTAATTGTAATAGTCGTTAAGCTAGTTGGAGGCCTTCTAGGCGGCTTGAAAACTCCGACAGTAGGTTGACCACTAGCCTACCTCCACCGATCCGCAGTGGGCACGCGTGGTGGAGCATCTGCCCAATCCCTTTCACCCTGATTTATGAAAGGAGGCCTGTGCTCAGCATTGGGACATTATAGGCTGATAATGATGATGATATTTATTTGAAAAGTTTTACCCGCAACAGCTAGGTTACATTTCTTATTCTGACCGTTGTATTTATTTATGGATCGAGATAGAAACACTATACCCAGTGGTAAGCTTTGGACTATGTTAATAAATAATGAGGACCTGATTTTTTAAAGCAACCCTCGTGTGCATTTTATAACTGAACGGCTGGGCATTGGGCAAAGTAGGTCAATGTTAGAATTTTTCAGGCAGCCCGTAACCCTTTTAACATTGTTTGCTAATATATCGGGTGTATATTTCTGGATTTGTATCGGTATAAAGTACGTTAAGCCTTTTCCGAAATCATCATACCGTGTTTAAATTTAATTCTTAATTCTGCAACTTTAATTATCGTGTGGCTTTAAGTTGTATTTAATTTTAACTAATTATAAAATAAGTATTATATAATAATGAATATTCTCTGTCTAATAAGCGGTAAGAATAATACCTATTGACATATACCTACCTAGTTACACTAATTTTCTACATCTATAAAGGTACCTACTAAAACAATAATTGATATGGTATTTGTAATAAGGCACGCAATTAATTATTGCCTTAACACTAAAAGTGATTTCTACCAGGCAACCATTGACCACAAAGTTCAATAACAAACAGTAAAGCATACGGGCAATAAGCTACAAGAACCTACATAGTTTAGCGGGATGTGCTATCATTTGTGTACGGTAAATAAAATTGCTGCGATATGAGCAATTTAGATCTTCATCGAGATAGTCTGAAGCTAAATTGCTGTAATACAACACTATTAACGCTGTATAACTTTTTGTGTCAACCTAGAATTCAGTTGTCTCGATCTAGAATCTTACGCGGGTCTAATATTTAGGTATCCAGAAACTTCACCAAAAAAAAGAAGCCTTGCTGAGTTTCTTGCCGATTCTTTTCAGTTTAAGAGTATTTCGAATCGGTGGTAAATTCAACCTATTTGTAACAATTTAATTCATAAGTGCTTTACCAGGGCCTACTCTGAATAAATGACTTTTTGATTTTGATTGAGAATACCAAATTTTTCATATAAATACGATACGTCTTTGTAAATTTTTTGGGGTATGTTATTGCTATTATTTGTGCCCCCAAATTTCATCCAACTATGAGGTGTTTAAGAGTTATTATGGAAAATTTCTAAGTTCACCCGTTCTGTTCAAGTTTAACATTTCTTGTCATAAAGTTCAGGTCGCTGAGCGATGATGGTTACAAAGTTACAATTACAGAACAGTTGTTACTCAGTCGCACCGAAATGAAAAGAATATTTTATAATATACGGGATAGCTACAGTATTATCTAGCAGAGCATATCGTTACCGGACTATCTTATACCCAGATTGGTTTAATGAAAGTAAAAACTTTCTATTTCATTAGATTAGGTAGTCAAATAAGAGTTACGATCTTTTCTGGGTCTACCTACGATTACGTTTTAGAACTTTCATAGAGAAAAATTCCAGGGCTCTTTTTTTAGGCTCTTCGGACCGCCTCCTTCTGGGAGCGACTACGATCGTCGACTAATGAGATTCTCCGGACAATGAGTGAACACCTCGACGCCTCCATTTTCCGACACTGGCTGTCTACTCACCGCAGTGAGAATCGAAAATGACCTATACCTATGGGAACTTGTAGGTACATTTTATTTTGATTTGTATTTGTTTTTGTATTTTACTGACGTTGAGGTGTGGTGTATTTTGTTTTTATAAATATATCTTGTATTTTTCCTTATTATGGGTGCAGAATGCCTAAATAAACAACTTTATTATATTATTATTATCATTTAGGATTCTGTGCCCAAACGGTTCCAAACGGGATCCTTCGGTACCCAAACGGGACCCTTCCGTACCCAAACGTTGCCAAACGGGACCCTATTCATAAGACTCCGCTGTCCGTACGTCCGTCTATCTGTTAGTGGGCTGTATGCCATGAACTTACTCAAATAGACACTTGTAATTTTCACAGAATATGTATTTCTATTACCACTATAATAACATAATAAAAAAAAAAAAAAGTGGCCCCATAAAAAAAACGTCTTCTTTTGGTGTTTTTGATGTTGTTGCGGCTACTATTAATTTCATAGTCAATTTGAGTTAGTTAATAATTATTATTACTGTACGTACTTGGCCGGTTTTTTTACCAAATGAGTTAATTTCACTTGTACTTTTTGTACAGATGGAACTTTTTAATCCAAAAAACAACCAGGAAGCTAGTATTATACTCCAATAAACAATAGTTAAAATTAATTCCCAGCTGGTCTGATTGTTACAACAAATGTATCTGTTGTATGCGGGTTAATTGTATTAGTCATAGAATGAATAATAAATCCAATGTTTACAAAACTATAAAATAACAACAACTTCCTGTAAAAACTAAGTGCTTTTGTCTTTATTTTTTTTGGCAAAACAAATGCGATTTACCGATTCGGTTATTGGATTCGGACCTTGTCCTAATCCTATAAAATGCCAATTATCGAGATTGCGTTCAAATTGAAGAGACGGTTCTGCAAATAACTATAAGCATCTCTTTGGTTCATACGTGAGGTAAACATAACGTACCTATACTAAACATTGTCGCATCTCTTTTTACAAGCTTTTATTTAACTTGCCATGTATGTATGTATGTTTGTTTGTTAGGGTGGAATCTTGCAAGTCGAATTTCACCCACATCCAGTGGTCGGATTGACTTGATATTTTATTTTATTGGAAGAAAATGCAAGTAAAGTCAACAAAAAGTTTACCTAACCTTATTCATTACATTATTTCTTCTAATAAAAAAATTGTGTTCTGTTCTTACGATGATTAAGATCGCAAGAGCTCTATGCTGGCTGTGTGCGAGAACCAGCATTGCAGTACGTAATGACACAAAGTTTCTCCCTTCCTCTGCCAGCACAGCGACTCGTCTCAACTACTCTTCAAACCTTCAAGTAGGATGTGAAGAACGGGGCGGGCAAAGCGCTAGTAACATTGGTGTTGAAAGCGTCAAAAGTCTACTAACTTCTTACCGTTGGCGGCATACTTTTTGCCAATCTAGCTAGTTATACTATACTAGCACATGCTCGCGGCTTCGCCCGCGTGGCCTACAGGAAACAAATAACATAGAATATAGTAGTATAAAAAAAAATTTTTTTTGAAAATTCTTCCGTCAGTGAATGTAATTCATGGCTGTTGCCGAGTCTTAGCTTCTAGGTCCAGACAACCATAATTAGCTGCTCAGATCACTTTTAGTGATAAGGCCGCCCATTAACACTTTCGTTATGATTTTGTTTTATATATTGTACATCATATGTTGTGTAACAATAAAGTATTATCTATCTAATGATCCCAGTTATACCATATTCCCAAGCAGACTCCGAACCGCATTCGAGAAAAGCTAATAACATATGTCACTCATTGCTCAGATATTGAAGCGTGTAATGGTGCGTCCACGCTTAGCGAACCGAGCACGAGCCGAGCCACGAACGAGCACGATTCGCGTAGCGTGGACGGGCTTGCAAGCCTCGAAAGAGCGCGATTGTCAGTTTTTTCACGAACAAAGGGATTCGCATCGTGCTCGTTGTAGGTTCTTTCGTGGCTCGGCTCGTGCCCGATTCGCGTAGCATGGACGCACCATAAGAAATAAAACATTTCCTTTGAAATCCAGTCAGAGAAACTTTGATAGTACCTAGGTGTAGTTCAGTACTCTTATTACGTTTCCACACGAGATGTTACACATTCGCATACGAGTTGTTGTGATGTGCGTCACTGAGCCGTGAAATTGTCATTTCATTTTCATATCTCCGAGATTGTATGAGACATGTAATAGCTTAGTAAGTTTGACGTCGAATTATAGTTGAAGCTGAACACTATAGTGAGCCCTATATGTTCCCCAACTTACATAGATCTGTGCAATTTTTCAGTAAAGTTATTTGTCAAGAGTGTTCACGATAATACATCGGTTAAAGCGGTTAAACGATGTTTTTCGACAACCGTCATCGTTAGTAAACGATCAACCTTTGTATGGGATTGACATAAGAGATTGTTAAAAATCACGTGATATTTCGATTTGATTGTTTACTAACGATGACGATTGTCGATAACCATCTTCTCTACTTGCTCAGGTTGTTAAAGTTATACCGTTCTAACGTTATAACATTCATAAGTAACTAAGGGCCTAAACTGAATAAATGAGTTTTATTATTTTTCATAATAATACGTTTCGTTTTTTTTTTTTTTTTATACAACTTAGTCGGTAAACAAGCATACGTCCCACCTGATGGTAGGCGGTTACCGTAGCCATATGGATGTTATCACGTTTATCACGCGTTACCAACCTTTTCCCCCTCCCCTGCGGTATTCTGTAAGGTGGAGGTACTTCCCCAGTCGAGCTGCTCTTTGAGCGAATAAACGCTACGCTCTACCTCTCAGAAAACTTTTTTACTTTAAAGGTACAAAGGTATATATATAGGTAGGTAAAATAAGATCGAATCCTTTGGAGACCAGGGGGCGGGGAGCTATTTCCGCCACCGCATCATCTTGACTATCCAAAGAGGAAACGCTGCCAGCCTGCTGGGAAACGGTCGCAGCGAATGATCGGAAGCAACAGTTAAATTATTAATGTATGTAAAGGCCGTAGTGAGTCAGTCAAGTTCAATGCTCGTGACACTGATATCACATGACGTAGAACATTCCTGTTTATTTAGTTCAACTATAGTCTTATAGATGTACTAGTGCAGAATAAATCGATTATCTGGAGGGTTATTATGGGGTGTAACAATGAAGATTATGTAACAGAACTGTATTTACTTAAAAAACAATAATACACTGGATCATTCTTCACACTAGACTCTAGACTATCTAAGCCCTAACTTTTCAAAATTCAAAATTCAAAATCATTTATTCAAATAGACCTTCGCAGGCACTTATGAAAAGTCTGACTCTAATACCGGTTCGGAAGGTTGCATTTGCTGAGAAGAACCGGCAATAAACTCAGCAATTACTCTTTTCAAAACAGGCTTAGATTGATTACATAATATTTACATTCTAATCGCACTGAAAACAATTGCGTGCCCCGGCGCGGCGGCAAAATTACAAAGTAGACTGAAAAAATATTTAATAAGTAAATAAATAGCAAACTTAAGCAGACCAGCTAACTAACAGAGATTGTATTCTGGAAACGATATACTATATTATATACTTACTCATATTTAATATACTTAAAGATAGTAAATAAATGAAAACAATGTATTCTTTTAAGTCAAAATAATCAGAACAAGTGCTCCCACAGCGGTTTAAAATCGAACGAAATATTTTTTTAGTTGAATAAATTAATTTTTCCATCCTCCCATTTATAACTCCTCCGTGCTCGCAATATAGTTATAAAGGGGTAAAAAGTCATATGCAATTTATGTTACGAACCTATGTACTAAATTAAACTTCAATTTTGCGCTTGCAGCTTGGATTTGTAAGACTTCTATATTAATTGCTTCTTTGCAAAATGCTAAGTATAGTTTCCTGCAATTTTCCTTTATTAATGTCCTAACTGTACAATTTATACAGGAATTTTCCAGTGAACAAATATTCTGGGTTATCAAATTTAAAAACAACTATGCTCTTTAAAACATTTTGTGTTTCATTCATTATAATTTCAAAATGTTATTTTCTTGCACCACCTTTTATACAATAGGTAAGGCGCCGATCCCACAGAGTTCTATAGAGTTCCGCGTTCCGAGTTCTGCATTCCGCGTTAACTTTAAGCTATGAGGCGCCTTTGAAAGTAAAACAAATGTACGTTGTGCGATCAGTAGCGAATATTGCAGAACTCTAGACTGCTTGCTGTGTGCACAGTAGTAAACACGGAATGCAGAACTGTGAACGCCGAACTCTAGAACTCTCTCTGTGGGTTCGGCGGCTAAATCCCAAGGTATTTGTACTCTTAATGATAAGGGTTTTACGTATAACAAGAACAAATTGACTACCGGATTACCAACTGTTGCTTATCTACAGTATGGATCGACTATAAAATTAGATCTAACCATAGTCCATATGACAGTACAGTAGCAACAAGTAGCAAAAAGGTTACTTCGAAATTATTATTAAATTGTTTGTAATAGAATGTTAATTATTCAGTAAGATTGAGATTGTTCTTAATGGTTACTTATATTTTTATTAGATTTTTATATTGACTAAAACCTGAATTCAGCAAGCAACACATACATTTTCTTTGTATGTTAAAAGCATAGACATATAAAAAAATCAAGACAGAGTGTCACCTTATAAGAAAGTGAAGCAAAAAGTTTCCTACGTGTGCGTGAGTAAAATCAGTACTGGCCCAAGCAGGCACAAATGGTACTGAGCCTTATTGTCACTGTCAACGTCTCAATACGGAATGACAACCGATCGGCTTCCTATGGTTTATATGTGTGTGTGAGGCCATGTATTTACAAGACCGCCGGCTTCCTATTACTTGCGTCTCTTGAGAACACAGACCGTTCCGTCTTTCATTTTTTCTTGGTCTGAGGTTAAAAGGTTGATAATAAGATGATGTTTGCACAGTAGCCTATGTATATCATTTTTCATATTTAACTACTTTTTAAGGCGATGATAGCTCCGTGGTTGTGACGTCGGATGCCGAGACAAAGGTCCCTGGCTCGAATCCTATAAGAGCTTGAGTTTTCTGTGAAGGAAAAAATTGTGAAGAAACCATAGCACGTATCGATGTGTTCAGACAGTTGCACTTGGTAAGCCAATTCCTCTAGGCTTTGTGTGATTACCACCTTCATCCACATCATCACTTACCATGGTGAGATTAAACACTAGCTTATACACAATAAAAAAATATATATGCCATTCTCATCAGGAAGATATTTCAATAAGAAGAGATGTCTATAAATCCACACAGTAAACAGAAAAACATCCTACTATTCCTCATTTATTAAAGGTCAGTTAACCTACTTATGAAAATTAAATTTGAGTATGGTTCATAAGCACTTGACCGCTACAGAAGATACACGAAGAATTACGTTCGCTTGAATTTCGTAGAGTAGCTACGAGGTGCTACGAAACTATGGTCAGATTGCGGTCAAACACATAAAAAAAAAGCTCTAGACCATCTTATGACAAGTCGGATAACATTTGAACTGTTGAGTCACCAACCGTTCTCTCTGTTGATGCTTTCACGCCACACAATATATGAAATCAGTCTAGCAAGTGAGACCAAACCGTTAAACAAACTAGCGTGACGTTGGTATTTGGAAATATGTCTATTGGGTGATATAGTACTGCAGAATTGAGAGTAATGCCAAAACCTCACAAGGCAAATATACTCTTTGGGTAGCTCTGCGTATTTGGAGTAAGTAAATTCTATTGCGTTATAAATACGTCATAAACAGATGGGTATCTTTTTTTTAGAAGGTCCTCTAAAATATTAAATATACCCAAACACGTTTTAGCCTCTGACGCAACCTAAATAGTAACAGTACCTGAAGCGCCGCAAGTATACAGAGGACCAACATATTTTCACTGTTTGGGATTGAATCTTTAAAGTCATAGGTTGTTCAAAGAGGTCTCAGATTGTTTCATTGAGCTTTCTTGGCGAGCTTCCACAGGACAGTGATTTGGGACCAATTTTCTATTTCAAGATAGTTAAAGTTTTTCTGTTTTAGTCATCTATATTTTTTTTATCGACATTATAATATGAAAATTCGTGGTAAAAACATAGCAAAACAATCATCTGACTCACAAAATAGTGAAGTAAACATCGAAAGTACCTTTGTGGTAAATCTTCCGTGCTACTCATAAACTTATCTCACTATCTATAAATGTACTGTGGACCATAAATGACGTGCGCATGTTCGTGACGCGCCGCAAATGGCAAGTGGCTAGTGAGGTCATAAAGTGAATAGCTTTATTGTTTCTGGACACTCCTTTGGTCTAGATGTCGAGATAATCTAATATTATGCCCCAAATTGGGTTTAAGGTGTTTACATTTTGCCCAAGAGCGCTCGCTATATGAGGCTATTACTGCCCCAGGCTGCGTGCATTATTTCTGCTATCTCCATCAGTCGCGAGACGGGAGCGCAGGCGCCTCGATGTGACTGCAGTATGAAGAAATGTTCAACTGTTATGGTCTACTGTTTCCAATAGAGGTCACTAGTTTGATGGGTAGATAGGAGAGTCGATATAATTATAAACTCGACTTCAATCCAAAGTAATAGGTATGACAAATAAAGGTATAATAAACTCGATGGTAATCAGATAAGCAAATGTTTTTGCCTAATCATGTCTTTTCGACGGCAGGTAGAATAGAATTCTCTAGCTAGATAAGTGTAGGTCTCAGAATAAATTTGTGTAGTGGAAGCTCAGACCAAGAAAAAATGAAAGACGGAACGGTCTGTGTTCTTAAGTGACGCAAGTAATAGGAAGCCGGCGTTCTTGTAAATACATGGCCTCACACACACATCTAGAACATAGGAAGCAGATCGTTTGTCTTTTGTTGAGACGTTGACAGTGACAATAAGGCTCAGTACCGTTTGTGCCTGCTTGGGCCAGTACTGATTTTACTCACGCACCCACCCACCCGTAGGAAATGTTTTGCTTCACTTTCTAAGGTGACACTCCGTCTTGTTTTTTTTATATGTCTATGAGTGGAAGATGAGTAGCTACATAGCTTTATGTATGTTATGAAGATACTGGAAACCTTCGGTTTGATAGGGTTTAAAAACATACAAAAATAATAATAATGTTACTTTTACTTAATTATAGATTACATTTTATTTTTAATATAATATAAATATAGTATAACCCTAAAATGTTATCTGTTAACTGAAACCATCCACCGTCACTAATTAACTTGTCAAAAAATCGAATCGCCACAGATTACAGCAAAGAGGGTTTGATAGTCGAGCCGAGTGACGTCGCTTCCTGCCAATTGCGGCTGTCAAATGTCCAAGGGAGTGACAGGCGACACTTGTATCTCACCAATAATAGAATGTTATGCGGACGCAAGTAGAGTTGTATAGGTATATTTATTTATTTATATCTATAATTTGTATAAGTACGTAGATTCGGACATTCCTATGTTGAACATTTTCCCTACTGTTCTGAAGTACCTACTTGTGGTAGAGAGATGTCTGCAAGTTGTAGTAAACTTATTTATTTATTTATTTATGGACAACCAACAAAACCAACACCAACACTTTCAATATCATAATATTGAAACGCATTTAGTGATGCCTTACTTACAGGTTGCCACAGCATGCAAAAGTGGATTTATTTTAATCTATAATTAGCAATGAAATAATCATAAATGATCAATTAGAGAACGTACCTATGTGAAGTCAATAATATTGAAACAATGCAAAGAAAATAAATTTATGAGGAGGGAGGACAAGATTTTGTTAAGGTTATTGAATCTGAAATAGTTTTAAGATTTCGTTTTTAATTTAGTTGTGACTGTCATGAAATATATATATTGTTCAATTTTTACTTATCTTATTGTATTGTGCCCGGAGCCTATTAATGGTTGAGTTTTGTCCTAGATTGCTCTTAGCATGTTTTGATTTGAAAATTAGAGGTTTTTCATTGCTTCTTTATGATTTTTTAGGTGCATTAACTGCAATAGAATGATGTAACTTCGCTTAACGTCTTGATAAAAAGTTAAATTACTTACTGAAAACTCAAATTTCAACACAATATTATTAAAATAATATATATAATGCAATCCAGTTTCATCTATCAGAGGTAATATAATATTTATTTACAACAAATATGTAGGTACCAAATAGAACAATACAATCATCATCATATCAGCCTATGGATGTCCACTGCTGAACATAGGCCTCCCCCATTGACTTCCACTTTGAACGGTTTTGGGCCGCTTGCTCCAGCGGTGCCCAGCGACTCTGACCAGGCCGTCGGTCGGTCCACTTGGTGGGAGGGCATCCTGCTCAGCGCTTTCCAGTACAATACAATTTATATATTGAAAATTTCCTTGATTCTGCCGCTGCTAACGATTAACGGCAAGGTTCCCAGCAGGCTGGCAGTATTTCCTCTTTGGATAGCCAAGGTTGGCGGAAAAATCCCGCTGGTCTCTAAAATAATCGAGGCCTCTGGGCCTCGATTATTTTTGATGACTATCAAAGTAATGTTTAAATAGAGGAAGAAGTTTTTATTTCCTCAAAGAACATTAAACATAAATTCAACATTAACATACTATATGCATTAATCTTACTAAATAAATATAACTTAAACCTCAGAGTATATAAATACTACGCTAAAACGAGTACCTAGGATACTGGCGGCATTGCCTCGCTGGATTGCGAGGCTTATTCTTTGGGCTATGTAGCCGCCAGCGCTGGGGTCCCGCGTGGCTTCCACCAACCGCTTAGAGATTTACATAAATTGAAGAGTGAAACTATTATCACTACCATCTAAACCTAATCCTTCAGTTTTCACCTGTCGTATCATCCAACCCTCTTGTCTCCATATCAAAACACAATTCCACGACAAATAACTTTCATCCAGTTCCTACTGACGATGCCAGAATATCACCAGATAACAACTTAATCTGAACAGTAAAACAGTTAATTACATTCAATTAGCGACCTTAACCCCCTGACATAGGATTATCCAACTAATTTCAGAGCTGTAAGTTTAATTGGTACGGTGCCAAAGAAATGCCAAGGCCAATGACCGTTGCTTTGATGTTTTAACTGTTTTCACCTTGAGGAATCAGTCCACTAGACCATTAGTCACGTGTGAACTAATGAACCGGGAAATTCACAAGTCTATGCTCTTATTGATGTCTCTCAATGTCAAGAGCACATCAACACATCGCAGTGTAATTAAACTTTTAAAATATAATCTCTATACTTATTCTGTATTGATGTAAAGGATTATACGCAAACGCTAAGCAAGGGCTTAGCTTTAACTATAGGCCAATCAAATTAGATTTGTTCGAAGAATTAATTTCTAGCAAACTGGAAATAATGCGTAAAATAAATAATGCTGGAAAAAAAAAATGCGTGTCATCCGAGCCCCGGTTTCTAACTTTTGATTTCGGCAGTACAGTAAGCGGCACGAGTCGTGACTCGTGAGCACATTTTACAGATCTGACAGTTTTGGTTTCCGAAACCAGAATCTCAACACGCTTGTAATTTCAATAGGCACCCCTAAGTCGTGCAATTTCTTCTAGAGAATCTCATAATACATTAGATCTAATTCCCGAATCAAATCCAAGAAACAGGCATATACAAATGTATCATGTATTTATATATGTATAATAGTAGAGTCCGTAGAGAGACCTGAACGGAAACCAAACTGAGCATCTTCAATCTCCAGTTACTTGGACAAGTTGGGGTGCATCAATTGTTCTAGTTTTTGCACTGCAGTAGCAGAATCCCAACTTGATTGCAATTCCATTGGTTGCCAAAAATTACCGCAAATTAATTATCACAAATATTACCGCAAAAATAAAACCGCATCGAACTTGGCCAGTTTTTGCAAAATCATCAAAATTAATTCAAAAACAAACTTAATTATGTGATCCGGTTTTCAACTATAGTGATGGTTGTAAATATAACCTGTTTCGTTCACGTTAAATTTTAATATTACGCGCCGATAGCTATATTCAGGCTGGTTGTTTGGTGGGTCACGTGATGTATCTCCAAGCCAATCAGACAGTATTTTCCTTTGGAAATACTATTGCGTTGTCTCGCTTCCTCCTATGGAGTGTCGCATACCACCAAATCGATTCCGTCTCGCTCTTCAATTGGATTTGAACGGATTGGGAGTAACTTCACTCGAATCTCATCGCACACGTTACAAGTCGAACATTTTGTAAAAAGGAACATTTAATTTAATTGTGAAGTGCGTTTTTGACCAACAATTTCTCGAAGAAGACATCAGCCCGGTGCACCGGCGCGACAGCAGGAACTGCTGACCCTGGACTCGACAGATTCCTCCATCAAAATCAGGAACCAGGTTAGTGGACACGCATTTTTCTCTGTTAGGTTTGGATGCTGCTTTGCGTGATCATTTCCATCATCGACCAGCTTAGTACAGCGATCGGCAATAATACCAAAATTCAGATAACTAATTCATATCGGACTGAACACTATGTAATGTACAAAGCGAATACGCTGACTCCTACGGGTTCATTACATATTTTTGGAGGCCCCGACGAGATACGTTGCTTGTATTTTGTCATATTTAATCGATTCATCTCGTGTTCTAAACCTAACGAAGTATCTATACCGCTAACCTCGTTAAGTTGTAATTGTTAATTTCATCGTTACTTTCAATTGAACTCTCATTAGCAATACGTAATCGTTCTTAGAGTAATCCATTTAATCGTTTCGTTATAAATTCATATCATTCTATCATAAATTCGATAATATTTCATAAAAAAATCATTTTTTATTTTGGTGTGTAGGTAGGAAAATATTCGACGCCATTTTACATGCAATGCAATTATTTTCCATCTTGGCTGTTTATTCAACTAACTAACCGAACTTCATTCCATTCATTCATTCATCCTTTGTATTCTAGTGCTGGTACCAAATAAACTTACGAAACTAACGGTTATTTATAACTGTTATACTTAATATATTTAACAGCTATTCATTATAACGAAATAGCAGATTAACATTTTTTATAACGAAAATATAGTAGTTTCGATTTAATTTATAACAGTCAATTATATTGTTCTCTCAAGGTTCTAACATGACTTACATACCGAAGCGAAGACGTAGCTCATTAAAAAAATCGAAGGTCGGTTCTATAGAATTGGCTGTACCTACTGTTTTGGATTTACCTGTGTTAAGGCGCAAGCGTACCCTCGCTCTTAATCGTTTAAAGCGTACTTATGAGGTGGCTCTTGATGCTAAGAAAAATATAGCCGTATTAAATTCATTTCTTGCTCATTTCTCGGAAATTCAAAAATTACGTAGTAACTTTGAGGAAGCTCATGATGATATTCTTTCAGTAATTGATGCCTCATGCGAAGAAAGTGAAGACAAAATTCGCGTTGATTTCGATGAAGTTTATTACGAAATTATTGCAATTCACAAAGAATTAACGACATCAACAGACAATGATTCTTCTCAATCGAACAAATCAACATCGCTTCAAGTGAGACTTCCCAAAATTAATATTCCAATATTTTCCGGTAACATAAAAGCATGGCCTGAGTTCTACGACATTTTCAAATCGCTTATTCATGAACGTGGAGGTCTATCTGATACTGAAAAAATGCAATACCTCATGTCTAGTCTTAAGGGTGATGCATTAGGGCTCATAAAAACGTTTCCCTTACAGGGTTCTTTTTATCAAGAAGCTTTCAAAACTTTGGTTTCGCGCTATCGTGATAAACGTGAATTGGCTTTCACATGCTGGAAGGAGATGCTAAACGTGGTTATCAAAACGAATTCTCCTCTCGACTTTCGAAGGGTCTTAGATATGTTTCACGAGAATCTGTCAATTTTAAAGGGAGTAGGGCTTCCAACGGATCAGTGGGATTTCATTCTTAGTTACCTTTTGCTTTCCAAGTTGGACTCGAAAACTAGATATGAATATGAACAATTTCACTCCTCTGTTGAATTACCACTTTATTCAGACCTTAAAGACTTCTTATATTCTAAATGTGAATCGCTAATGCGAGATGCTCACTTTTCTACACACGCTGCTTCCGATAAACTTCGCTCTTATGATGATAAGCCACGTACTTTAACGTCTTCGCACACTTCGAAGAAATCTTCCTCGCTCATGGCTACTAAGAGTGAACCAGGGAAGCATAGTAGTGATAAGAAGCCTTCCGACATTCCAAAGCCATCATCATCTGCAAATTCTGTTCACACAATTCAAAAGTGTTCCTTTTGCGATCAAAATCATTCAATTGTTCAATGTAACGTGTTCTGTCAAAAATCTATTGAAGATAGACTTGAGCATGCTAAATTGCACCACTGGTGTTTTAACTGCTTGCGACCGTCGCACAGTCTTAAAGACTGTAAGTCTATTTTCAGGTGTCGAGAATGTAATCAGCGTCATCATACACTTCTACATCGATCGCTACCGACTGATGACGCGACCACTAACATTCCAAATACTTCGTCCCATGGAAATTCTCATACAGATCGTGCTTTCACAATTCAAGAACGTTCCATGGTTCTGCTTTCAACCGCGAAAATTCATATTCGGGACCTACATGGTCAATTCCATCAGTTTCGCGCGCTGATTGATTCTGGTAGTCAAGCTCATTTCATCACCGATAGCGCTGTCAAGCGTTTAGGTTTGAATCAAGTACCAACTTCGCGTCAAATTCGTGGCCTCGGACAATCTGAGGCATCCGTTTCAGGCTCTGTAAAGGTGGAGATAGGTGTCAATGGGAAAACACTATTCCGGATTGATGCTCTTTCCTTACCAGCTATTTGTAGTAACATGCCTTCTGCTCGTCTTAATCCTAACTCGTGGTGTCACTTACAACATTTAGCGTTAGCAGATCCTGACTGCCATAAACCAGGCCCAATAGATGTGCTATTGGGTGCTGAAGTCTTCTCTTCTCTCCTTCTTCCTGGCAATATTACCGGTGGTTCACACGAACCTTCTGCCATGAACTCCGTATTCGGTTGGTTGCTTCTCGGCAACGTAACTTACGATAGCGAAAGTTACACGAGCTCGTTCTTCTCAATAGAAGACAATAATCTTCATCGAGAGGTTCAAAACTTCTGGGAGTTAGAAAACATTCCTAACATTCCTCGGCTAACTCCTGAAGAAGAATCTTGTGAACAATTCTTTGTTCAAACTGTTTCTCGTGATAGCACTGGACGTTACGTTGTGGCGCTGCCATTCATAAGAGGTGAAGAAAATCATTCGTTTCCCGGTTCTAAAGAAAAGGCGTTGCGTAGGTTTCACTCTTTAGAACGCAAGCTTCATAAAAATCCTGTCATTCGTGAACAGTATGTGGCATTCATGGACGACTACTTGAACAGTGGTCACATGAGTCGTGTGTCGATTAAGGAACTTCAAAACGGGAGGTATTACATTCCTCATCATTGCGTTCTTCGACCCGAAAGTGTCTCAACCAAGCTTCGAGTCGTCTTTGATGCATCTGCGAAAGACGACAATAACGTTTCCTTAAACGAAAGACTGTTGTCTGGACCCAAGCTTCAGACTAACATCCTTGAACTGCTCCTTAAGTTTCGCGTACATTTTGTAGTTTTCACTGCGGATATGCGCCAAATGTACAGGCAAGTACTGCTGCGTGAACAAGATCGTAACTATCAGCGTATATTCTGGCGTTCAGACGAATCAGGTCCTGTTCAGGAATTCCGTCTGAATACCGTTACGTACGGGGTTTCCTCTGCTCCATTTCTAGCCTGTCGTACCGTCAAGCAGTTAATCGCCGATGAAGGCAGTGATTTACCACATGCACGCCGAGTTCTCGAGACTGATATCTACATAGACGATATTGTAAGCGGTGGTATCAATCTTGAAGATGTCCGTAGAACCAAAGAAGAGATAATTAAACTTCTCAATCGTGGTCATTTAGAGCTCCGTAAATGGGCAAGTAACGTACCCGAACTATTGTCCGATCTGCCACCCGAACACTGTCTCATTGATCTTCTTTCCATGGACATTGGTAATTCCATGGAAATCAAGATCTTGGGACTGAAATGGGATCCACTTCAGGACGTTTTTACATTTGAGGTTACTCCTCGTAACGTCAAGTGTAATAAACGTAACATCCTGAGTGAACTGGCTCGGATTTTCGATCCGTTAGGGTTCCTTGCGCCAATGACATTCGTTGCTAAACTTCTCGTTCAAAAACTTTGGATTCTTGGAATTGACTGGGACGCAACTCCTCCCGAGGAAATCGTTTCGCTATGGGAACATTATACAAAGCAACTGCCATGTATAAAATCGCTTAAGATACCTCGCTGTGTTTCCGTTGCAAATGCAAAAACTTTCCAACTCCACGGATTTTCAGATGCTTCTGAAAGTGGATATGGAGCTGTCGTCTATTTGCGGACTGAAGATGAAAACGGTGATGTAAAGGTTTTCTTTCTTTGTGCTAAATCACGTGTGGCTCCTATCAAAAGGGTGTCACTGCCACGACTCGAACTATGTGCAGCGGTTTTATTATCGGATCTCATACAATTTGTCAAACGTGTATACGTATCATCACTTTCGATTTCTGACATGTTCACATGGTCAGACTCTATGGTCGTTCTTTCGTGGCTTCGTTCACATGCTTCGCGTTGGAAAACGTTTGTGTCAAATCGTGTAGGTCACATTCAAACCTCTATTCCTGAAGCGCGATGGAATCATGTCGCATCTGCAGATAATCCCGCAGATATCCCTTCCCGTGGCATGAGCCCCGAGGATCTTGTCAACAGTTCCTTATGGTGGGCGGGACCCTCTTGGCTCATTCAACCATCGGAATGTTGGCCTTCATTAACTCTTCAGGAAAGCCCGATTGAAACTCAATGCGAAGAACGTGGTCAGTCTGTCCTAGTCGCACAAGAAAACTGTCACGTTATTGACACACTCCTTGAAAGGTTTTCATCTATTCGTAAAATTCAACGAATCGTTGGTTATTGCCTTCGATTCATTCGTAACGCTCGTACTCATGATCAACAATCTCGTAATCATAGTACTTTCCTTACTCGTTCTGAAACTCATTCAGCGCTGATGAACATAGTCAAACATGTTCAATCACAACATTTTAGTGATGACATTCACCGATTGACTGAAGGTTTACCTCTTTCAAAACCATTTCGCAAACTTCACCCGTTCCTTGATAATCAGGGTATCATCAGGGTGGGCGGAAGATTATCGCGTTCCGGGCTTGATTTTGAGCATAAGCATCCTGCGTTCCTCCCACGCCATTCAAAATTAACATTCATGATTATCGAATCATTTCATCGTGAAAATTGTCATGCAGGTGTAAATACCATGCATTATCTACTTGCGCAACAGTTCTGGATTCTTTCAGCAAAACGTGCCATTCGGCATTGCTTGTCTAAGTGCATTCCATGCTATCGCACGAATCCAGTTCCATTGGAACCATTTATGAGTGATTTGCCGGCTGTCCGCGTAAATCAAGTAAAGCCATTCTCAATAGTTGGTGTTGACTACGGTGGACCTTTCTCTATTAAGTCAGGTCGTCATCGAGGTGCTAAAGTTACAAAGGCTTATCTCTGCCTTTTTGTATGTTTTACCACGAAAGCGTTACACCTCGAAGTCGCTTCTGAGTTGTCAACAGATGCCTTCGTCGCAGCTGTTCGCCGCTTCGTTGGACGCCGAGGTCGTGTTAACATCATATATTCTGATCGGGGTACTAACTTCGTTGGAACCAAATCTTTATTCGATTCATATATGGCTAACGCTACCCAAGCTGAGCAAATAGAATTCCGTTTCAATGCTCCATCGAGTCCACACTTTGGAGGCGTGTGGGAAATCCAAATAAAGGTTGTAAAAACTCATCTATATCGTATCGTTGGCACTCAGTGTCTTACTTTCGAGGAACTCACAACCTTATTTGTTCAAATTGAAGCGATGTTGAATTCACGCCCACTTTGTCCGATGAGTTCAGATCCAAGCGATTTATCTGTCCTTACACCTGGACATTTTTTGACTCTAGAGCCATTGACCGCTGTACCAGATCAAGATCTGTCGGAAGTAAATATAACGCGCTTAGGCCGTTGGCAACTGATCCAACGTTTCCAACAAGATTTCTGGAAGCGCTGGAAGTCAGAATATCTTCATACGTTGACTCAACGTGCAAAGTGGACTAGTAACTCGAAACCGCTACTTGAGGGTTCTATCGTTCTAATTAAGCACGATAATGTAATGCCATTGCATTGGGTTATCGCTCGTGTACTCAAGTTACATCCAGGCCCTGATGGAGTAGTGCGTGTGGCTACCGTGCGCACTACCCAGAGCACACTTACTCGACCTTTAGCGAAACTTTGTCCATTGCCCTCGCAATGTGACTAATTCAGATATCTTTGTTATTACCTAATTTAACTTTCTAAATGCAAATCTAATCAAACAACATACGTTTTCGCTTCGTTATATTAGGTATTAAATAAAAAATAAAAACTTAAAATATTCAAATCGTTATGTAAAATATTCAATAAAAGCATCTGCTGTTATATTTTTTATCGTTTCGTTATAACAGTTTATTGTCTCGTGTACCGACACTAGTTACTCGGATCGTCGCAATTGTTATGACGTTCACCAAACGTTTTCTCAATCGTTCAATTATTTAGTTCAATCAATCGTTCAATCAGCCAGTCATTCTCAATCTTAGTCATTCTGCCTTTCAATCAATTTATTTATCGGAAACACAAAATATTTGTGTTTGATGGGCGGATTATGTTTCGTTCACGTTAAATTTTAATATTACGCGCCGATAGCTATATTCAGGCTGGTTGTTTGGTGGGTCACGTGATGTATCTCCAAGCCAATCAGACAGTATTTTCCTTTGGAAATACTATTGCGTTGTCTCGCTTCCTCCTATGGAGTGTCGCATACCACCAAATCGATTCCGTCTCGCTCTTCAATTGGATTTGAACGGATTGGGAGTAACTTCACTCGAATCTCATCGCACACGTTACAAGTCGAACATTTTG
The DNA here is from genome assembly GCA_947623365.1 of Achlya flavicornis. Classification (NCBI taxonomy): domain Eukaryota; kingdom Metazoa; phylum Arthropoda; class Insecta; order Lepidoptera; family Drepanidae; genus Achlya; species Achlya flavicornis. Next base: position 14,584,688 of record OX392477.1, on the reverse strand, counting down.
TAAAAAGGAACATTTAATTTAATTGTGAAGTGCGGTTTTGACCAACAATTTCTCGAAGAAGACATCAGCCCGGTGCACCGGCGCGACAGCAGGAACTGCTGACCCTGGACTCGACAGATTCCTCCATCAAAATCAGGAACCAGGTTAGTGGACACGCATTTTTCTCTGTTAGGTTTGGATGCTGCTTTGCGTGATCATTTCCATCATCGACCAGCTTAGTACAGCGATCGGCAATAATACCAAAATTCAGATAACTAATTCATATCGGACTGAACACTATGTAATGTACAAAGCGAATACACTGACTCCTACGGGTTCATTACATAACCTATAACCTACTTAAAGTTATATTTACTATCTAGGTATGTATTAAGTTTTGGTATTCCAGTCAACTGGACATATTCTAGGGATCATCTAAAATAGAAGTTATACCCGATATTCAAAGCTGTATTGTTATAACTAACACTACAAGTCAATTATAATCAAACAATGCCCTAAGCTAAACTAGGTATTGTGAGTTCCTGATAAATAGAGTATCCTGTAAACAAGAGATAGGCCAAAACCAATGAGCTACAAGATAGAAATTTAGAATTATATATGACAGTAAGCTAATATTAATAACTAGCTAATGCCATTCATAGTTTGCAACATTTTTTTTCCATATTAAAAACTTTTCCCAGCCTCCACACACCAATTGATACAAGTTTCATTACAACAACTGATAAAAGTTTCATTACAATAACTGATAAAAGTTTCATTACAATAACTGATAAAAGTTTCATTACAACAACTGATAAAAGTTTCATTACAACAACTGATAAAAGTTTCATTACAACATCTAATACAAGTTTCATTACAACAACTGATACAAGTTTCATTACAACAACTGATACAAGTTTCATCATAATCGGATGAATGGTAAGTATAGGAACGCATACGTTACAAACAGACAAAAGTTACATTTCAAGAGTGCGAGTTTAACGTTTATTTATTCAAAGAGCAGCTCCACAGGGAAGTACCTCTAAATAACTTTATAGGGCTGCGCAAACGGAGACACTTTTTGTTATGGACACGGCACACCATCACAGGAAACCGTAGTTGCTTGGTCCTGTAGCGGCGCGATCGGACACAGTCGCCGGTTGCTACTCCAGCAGGGCTATTTTAAAACGCTCGGAATCGATATCGGAAACGGATTCAAAAACTACCGAGGCGATATTTCGCAATTGCTTTTTTAATTTCCGAATTAGAATATTTTTGATGTTTCCTTACGGAAATATTAATTCGATTCACGGAAAAGTTTTCAGATATTCAAATAAAAATTGCTGGCCTCGGAATTTTTCAAATCCGTTTCCGATATGTAATCCGACGTTTTAAAATAGCCCTGCTGGTCAATGGCTCAATTCGTTGCTTGTTTTCCGTCTGTTTCAGTACAATTGTAAAGATTTTTTTAATGTTGGATGTGTCTTCAACCGACGACTTTTAGTTTCCAGTTACCGACACCGAAAATTGTTTGATCATCAACGAGTATGTGTAATGTGGAAGCAACTGGACACAAAACATGCTTACGTCTGCGCAGGGAGTGGCTGATTTCATATTGGTTCTATAGAAATCAAATATTCATCGGTAGCTTGTATCCACGGAAAAGAGAAGACACTGGAAGGGCGATGCGTTAGAATTTGTATCGGAACCAGCGTCCCAAACTCACACAAATAAATGTTAAATCATATATTGTACTACAAATAAACAATCCTTTTGATTGGTCGTTTCTATTTTACTCAAAAATAGCTTTAATCACACAGGTCATACTTATGAAAATATACCTTTTTACGTTAACATAAAATTTATTTTTCAATAGCGTACAAAGTATTTACGTCGTTTTGTAATCTACAAACTAACTAGATTCAATCGACGAAAAAGTTCTGCCACTCGGCACTAGATGTCGTTATTTTCATGGAACGCAATTTTGAACTTAAACGCATTAGACATAATGTTGATAATTGCGTAATAGCTGCGTCGACTGGCGTCGAGTAGCAACACTTATTGCTATTCGCTTAATGCAGCGAAAGTAATCGATAAAATATCAATAAAATTATCGATATTTTAATTTCGTCGATATTAAATTTAATTATTTTTAGAAATTCCGTAAGAAAATTCACGTTCGATAAGAATAATTGTGCTAAGAATACTGAACTGTAAAAAAAAACGTTTAACATGATGAAGTAAATTAAAAAAAAGTTATTTTTACCCGACTGACCCGGAAGGAGGGTTATGTTTTTCGAGTGTATGTATGTATGTATGTATGTATGTATGTATGTATGTATGTATGTATGTCTGTTTCTTTGGCACGCTCTACAGCCTAAACGGCTTGATGGATTTAAGCATATGAGGTGTCGTTAGATTCGCCTTGACTGTGGGAGTGTCATAGGGTATATTGTTTTTATATGGCGTCTACGGATAAGAAAAGAGGGGGGGTATTAAAAACAAATATTTCGTTATTATAACAATATGGGTATCAAATGAAAGCTTGTGAACAGCCCATTCCATATATGTATATATTGCAATACTTTTGTGCTACCATTTTGACGTAAACTGCAAAAAACCATGTTTGATGCGAGGACAGTAGGTACTATGAGCGGTACCGTACGTAACTCAACAGAGTTGCGATGGTTGTTAGCATTACTTTACCGTACCACTCATTTACTTACTAATACTTACAACTCATTCTGTATAGAACTAAAAAGTCTGAAATAAATTAAATTATTAAAAGAAACAAAAAACCCGACTGCGTAAAACAAAAATTAACTGAAAAGATAAAAACAAGCTCTGGAATATTACTTGAATGTTATAAGATATTGCAGTCGGGGATAAACAAATATTACAAAAAAACACATACTTAGGTTATTGGTTTGTCCCCGACTGCAATACCTTATATCATTCAAGTAATATTCCAGAGCTTGTTTTTATCTTTTCAGTTAATTTTTGTTTTACGCAGTCGGGTTTTTTGTTTCTTTTAATAATTTAATTTATACACGGTTTATTGCCCTTGAAATAAAATTTATTTGTTTCGAAATTCTCGTTTTGTAAGCTTAATTTTAACAGATGAATGCGTATATTGATATAACTTTCAACTATTGCCTTAATCAAATCAGTGATAAAAAGATGAATTTTATCGATATTGATCGAACAAAACTATCGATGCACGTGTTTTGGGGTCACGACAGGTCACGACTCACGACGAATGTGAAAGAACGCAATACATTACGTGCGGAGTTGCGCTCGCTACCTTGCGTACAAATAAAGTGAGTACATTGCCTTCAATGTATAATTTTGCAGTAGTATCAGAGTTTATCGTTTAAACCTAAAATTATCATAATCTCGAATACATTTTTATAAATATTACTATTAAATAAAGGTTTGTAGACTCATCGATGAAAGGAAATCCCTCCTTGAGTTACACTCCGACTCCTCACTTCGTTTCCTACAGGAAATAATAGCGCATCACGACATAATTAATATTTTACGCGGAGCTGCGCACCTCTGCTAAGTATGGCGGATACTACGAAGCGTTGACGCGTGTTTTGGTTGATATATGCCCATTTGATGTCATGTGTGGCGCGCGGGCTCCGCTAGCATAGCGTCTCTATTTATATTTCTTTTCTCTGTGCTTGTATCCGACACATGACACAAAAGTGTCCACGTTTGTGCAGCGCCTAAGTTGCGTTCCTGCGTGTGAGTAAGATCGCCACAGCTCATTGGGATGGGGAGAAGGGTCGGTAACGAGACCAACGAGTAAGTGATGCCTCGTTTGTTGCAGGCGTCCATACGTCTACAGTAACGCTTACCATTGTGACGTCAATGAAAGGCGGGAGTGAGTAGCTGACTGATTTATTGTATAGCTATACAAATTACCCACATTCATATACATAATAATGAATAAGTCTACCTTACATCTTCCCCCTTAATACTAAGCCTTAACCTACTTTTTAAGATTCGCGCGACGCATAGCGCGTAATGCTCGCGCTGCTGCGGCGGGCGGCAACGGTGTCGAGGGGCGCGTGGACGGCGTCCGCGGTGACGCACGCTCATTAACCTCCGCTGATGCGGGCAATGCAGAACCTTCTACCGCGCCATCCGAACCGTTTACGCTCCCCGCATCTTCCAAGGTGTCGTCGGCCTCACTCTCAGATTTTATCTCTTTTTCTCCCTGGTCCCCAGAGCTGGTAACCCCAAAACTAGGTCGAGAAAGTGAAAACCGGTTTTTGTTACTCTTAATAGGTATAACTTGGTCTTGCTGTCTGCGATATTGCAACCCATTCCCCACATCAACTCTGTATGAAACCGGCCCCGTTTTATTTATAACCTTTCCTTCAACCCATTTTCCCCCGCTTTTTGAGTAATCCCTAGCTAGTACCGTATCCCCAGTATTAATTTCCCGGTCCGTCCCTCGCGTATTAGTTACTTGTCGTTCTTGGGCCTTACTAACTACCGCCGCGACATTAGGACGTAAAGCGTCGAGCCGGCTGCGCATGCGGCGCCCAAGCATCGCCACCGCGGGCGCCACACCGGTTGTGGCGTGTTCACAATTACGGTATTGGAATAAGAATTTACTGAGAGCCTCCGACACCTTTTCTCCTTCTACTAAAGCCCTTTTGATAGCTTTCTTTATAGTTTTCACAGCATTTTCAGCCGCGCCGTTGCCTTGCGGCCTATACGGGGCGGTTGTTACATGGTTAATGCAATTCATTTTACAATAGTTTTTAAAATCTATCGATAAGAATGGTGGGCCATTGTCGGTGACTAGTTGCGGTGGTAAACCGAAACGTGCAAAAATTGAACGTAAAACAGATATTGTCGATTCCGCATCCGTACGAGTCATCGCAATAGCTTCAATCCATTTCGAGTGAGCGTCTACCACAATTATATATTTACTACCTGCACATTCCGCAAAGTCAGCATGTATGCGTTGCCAAGGGTGCAGAGGAAATTCCCACGGATGCAGAGTGGCGTGAGGTGGGGAGTCCCGAACGGCTCGGCATGCCTCACACAATCGGCAAATGTTTTCTATGTCTTTGTCGAGACTGGGCCAGTAAACATAGCTACGAGACAAATTTTTCATTTTGTTTACACCTAAGTGACCGAGATGAATTTCCTCTAAGACTCTTTGGCGCAACTTTGGCGGAATAATAATTCTATACTTGTACACGAGGCAACCCACATCCAGCATTATTTCCATCCTACGTGCAAAGTAAGGTTTCTCATCCTCAGCACTGGCTGTTGCTGGCCAACCAAACATGACATACCCAGTTATTTTGCTGAGTAATAAATCGACAGAAGTTTCTTTACTGACTTCTTTAAAATTAACCGGCATTGAATCTTGTACTAAGTTTACATACCCTATTGGATCAGTAAGGCGACGCTCACAAGGCAGTGGTAAGCGAGAGAGCGCGTCAGCGGGACCATTCTCTTTGGAACGCACGAATTCGACTGAAAAATCATAAGCAGCTAACCGAGCTGCCCAGCGCTGCAATCGACTAGCGGCCGTTTGTGGAATTCCACCCTTCGCCCCAAATATATAGCTAAGCGGCTGGTGGTCAGTTCGTAACACAAAGCGTCTACCAAAAAGATACTGGTGATGTTTAGTGATTCCAAAAAAAATTGCAAGGGCCTCCTTGTCAAGCTGACTATAATTTTTTTCAGCCGAATTGAGCGTTCTCGATACACAACTAACCGGGCGTTCACTGCCATCCGAATATTGATGTGCGAGCACGGCCCCTAGCCCGTAGGCACTGCTGTCCACTGACAGCACAAGTTGCCGCCCTTCCTCATAATGAGCTAACACCTGATCACTCGAAAGTGCACGTTTTGCCTCTATAAAAGCCTGATTATGTTGCGAGTCCCATTTCCAAATTGCGTTTTTTTGTAACAACTCATGTAACGGATTTAATGTAATGCTGAGATTGCGTATAAACTTACCATAGTAATTTATTAACCCTAAAAAACTTTTTAACTGTGTAACATTTTCAGGCCTCGGGGCATTGGAAATGGCCTCCAACTTCTTCGGATCAGGGTGTAATCCTAATTTATCGATTATAAAGCCTAAATACTTTACACTGGATTGTAAAAACTTACATTTATTGATTTTTAGCGTAAAACCCATATTACGTAACCGTTCAAGTACAGCTCTTAAATTAGCTAAATGCTGAGGCCTTGACGAGGCCGTGACGCATATGTCATCCAAGAATACTACCGTTCCTGGTATACCCCTCAGAGTCTCCTCCATAATTTTCTGGAATTTCTCTGGTATACATGATAAACCGAATGGTGTGCGGCGATATACGAAAGTACCTATATGCGTAGTGATCGCAGTGTAAGGTTGAGAGTCCTCACTTAACATTAATTGCTGATAAGAATTTTTTAAATCTAATTTTGTAAATTCCTCTCCCCCACTGAGAATCGCAAATAACTCTTCAATACGAGGTAAAGGATAAAAATCTCTCTTTAGTTTTGGATTCACAGTTATTTTGTAATCCCCACATATTCTTATATCGCCGCACTCCTTGATAACGGGAACTATAGGCGTGCCATACTCGGATTGTTCGACGCGGAAAATAGTTCCTTCCTGTTCGAGCCGCTCGAGCTCCGTCTCGACCCGAGCTCGGAGTGCGAGTGGCACGGGACGCGCCCGAACGTAAACTGGTTCGTTATCTGTCAGCTGTAGTTGAATGGTTCGTTTACCTGTACCTAACTTATCGCTAAACACCTCAGGATATTAATTTGTAAGTCGATTCACAAATCGATCCTCGGCTATTTCATTTAAGTTTATTTGTTTAATATTTAGAGCGCGAATCCACTCCCTTCCTAAAAGCGGGCGGCCCCCATTACGAATAACATGAAGTGCACAATTTTGTGCCGTCAAATCCCCAAGACTTAAATCAACCATTATAAAGCCCAAGGACTCGATACGTGAACCGGCATAACACCGTAGCATAAGATTTGTAGGTTGTATTTTTTTATTAGCAAACCTAGTGCGATAATAGTCTTCACTAATCGCCGATATCCTACTACCAGTGTCGACTTCCCACTCGATAGACTTATTGTCCACTTTTAATAAAATAAAATCGGGCTTGTTACCTTTAGCCGCCAACTGGATGTTATAAAATCCATCGAGCTCTGATTCACTATCACTCACGTAATTCTGTCGACCAAACGACCGGGCTCCGCCCTGCATTTCACGACACATGACTTTAAGGTGACCGCGTCGTCCACACTCATCACAATTGTACTTCGCGAATCGGCACCTGTCCGGATGATGCGGTTTCCCACACCTCCAACAGCGCACAGTGGAACGAATGTATGGGAGAGGTTGGACATAGGCATTTCTGAGAAAAAAAAGTCTAATTTTGAAAAACTAGTAATGCTATCATATTAGGTTATCAAAGTTCTTCAAAACTTGTTCTGACAAATTTCTTTCTATCTCTCGTATTTTGGGAGTTATTTGAGAAAATGTGAAATTTTTGTATGAAAATGACAGTATCTAACTCTCTGACGCCTGATTCCGGCCTCGTTTCAAGTTGTGGGTATTACTATCGTATTACTCGTAGTAAAAGCTACATTTTCTGCTAAGACACATGGTGCGCCAAACGTGCACCTTCTGATATTTAGGCTGATGTATTTTTTTACTTAATCGAGCTCTTTGCCTCCTGAATCTGGTCCTGTTTTAAGTTGTGGTCTTTACTATCTTAATACACATACCAAGAGTTGCATTTAGTGATAAGACACATGTTGCGATAAACGCACACCTGATATGTAGGGTGATATATAATATAATAAAAAAAATCTCCAGTTTTGTTTATTTATTAACTTTATGTACACATAGAAATATTATTATAGTAACTACAACCTAAGAACATTTAAATTTTAATCATCCTCCTCATCATCATCTTCGTCATCCTTATTCGATTCAGATTCGGAATCTATATTTGTTAAATCATTGACATCAACAAATTCGGTGTCATTATTTTCGGAATCCGTTAGATCATAAAATTCCTTAAAAGAAGATGCTTTTATGGACTTATTTATTATTGGACGAATGCTTGTAAGCAGTGGATCCAACGATAATAAAAGATTGTGCATAATATCTTCATTGCATGAGATACTGCTGCATTTTCGAGACTGCCCCTCTCTATATTTTCGAAAATCTTTGTTTCTAGCCTCAGATGCCTCTTCAGATAGAAATCCAATGGGCATAATTATGTCTGGCCCGTGTATAAGAAGTTAATGAAGAGAAGAAGGCATGTAATACCATGGGTACAAATCTACGTAAAGTTAGCAGTATCAAAGCAGAAATCTCTGAATTTAATATAATTTATCTTCCGCCCAGATGAAATACAATGCAAGATCACACAGGTTTTTCTCAACAGCTCTGCGTCTATTCCCGTAAGTTCAGCAGATTTAGCGTAGTTTTCAAAAAATCTTCTTGCCGAGTTGCCATTGTTGGTAGATCCACTACCTTGTTTCACAACATCGAGAAGTAAGCCCGTTTCTCTTCTTACAGCCTTCCTTCTTCTTGGATCCTTCTTTTCCTCTCATCAACTTCCCTTTTTCCTACATCACCCTTCGCTTGCCACGACTTTATGTCTAATTTAAAGGAAATGTGTAGAAAACATTCCATTGATCGAATCCAAGCGTGAAGAGAGCTTAAGCTGTATTTGTACATATCCTCGTTTACTGGTTTCCCTTTTACTAACTCCAAATTATTTATTTCTTTAGGACTAGTCTTGCATATGTCACACACTGAAGCTGCTGTATCTGATATAATAGAATGAATTTTACCATCAATCATTGTCAATAGCAGCTGGTGTGTAACACTAATTCCATCAGTAAAGGTAGATGGAATTAAGGCCTTAATTTCAGCTTCAATTGCAGCCAACTCTGTCTGTACATTTTCTTTGGATTCTTTCATAAATTTAAACATTATGGGGCGGCAAAATGACATTGAGGATGGTCGGTCGTTTTCCCAAATTATAAAATCGTTAAGAGACGAGTCGCAGAGGTACAAGACTTATCATGCAGTTACTATCCCGGCTACTTAGCTCACTTCTCCTTGTCTTTTGATGATACACGCTTTGGCTGGATGATCCATCAAATCCCCATTTGCTGGTCAAAACGAGCTGTTGATTGGAATCAACAGAAGTTTTTAAAGATCTTATAAGTCTTCTCGTGGTCACGTCCAACAAAGCTTGCAATTTTATTTTTGCAGGGTTTTCTGTAACTGTTAGATCTTCTTTGCCTGGATAACACTTCACTTTTTCTTGAACTAGCATGTAGTAACTGGGGTATTTTAAAATTACTTCTTGATTGTTAAAATCTCGAAGTATTTTGTAGGGCCATTTTGATAAATTCATCGAGACATACAGAGCCAATGCTTTCAAAGGTGTAATTTCCCTAACCTTAATTGTATTTCCATGAATAAAGGCTTTAATTTTGGAGGCCTCTTCTGGATTTTCCATTATGTATTTCATTACATCAGCTGTGTCGATTTCTCCTGCTTTTTTTTTCTAAGCGCCCTTTCAGCCGAAAACACGATTTCAGCGCTGCTGCTGCTGCGGCTGCTACCACTGCATCCAATAGCATCTTCAGTTCGTCTTCTTTTTTGCCGGTTACTAAGATCCTCAAAAGATTTACGAGGACTAGGATTTGTACAGGTTGACGCATCTGATTTAGCCGGGAAAATCGTGTGTTCGATATCTTCCCTTACATTTTCTGTAGAAGGGACTACATTTTCGTTTTGTTTTGTTGGACATTCTGGCTACTGAATAACATCTTGCAGCCACTCTTCGTATTTCTTACGGAACTTATCCGTGCTTCTTCCAGTTTGTGTCCATTTAGCGAACATTTTTTCTTAATAACCTATATCTCCTTTAATTAGGTTCTCAGGTTCTCTTAAAGTTATATTTTATATTGATACTCTTAATATCTATACCACAATATAGTCCATGTGTGAATCATGTTATTATAAGTCTAAAAAAAACAGTATACATAAAATGATAAAGAGAAAATGTGCTTTTTGTAAAAATATATAAATCAATATGTATGTCAGAAGGAGCACATTTGGGGTGCCATGTGTTTTAGCAGTAAATGCAGCTCTTGGTATGTGTATTAAGATAGTAAAGACCACAACTTAAAACAGGACCAGATTCAGGAGGCAAAGAGCTCGATTAAGTAAAAAAATACATCAGCCTATATATCAGAAGGTGCACGTTTGGCGCACCATGTGTCTTAGCAGAAAATGTAGCTTTTACTACGAGTAATACGATAGTAATACCCACAACTTGAAAGGAGGCCGGAATCAGGCGTCAGAGAGTTAGATACTGTCATTTTCATACAAAAATTTCACATTTTCTCAAATAACTCCCAAAATACGAGAGATAGAAAGAAATTTGTCAGAACAAGTTTTGAAGAACTTTGGTAACCTAATATGATAGCATTACTAGTTTTTCAAAATTAGACTTTTTTTCTCAGAAATGCCTATGTCCAACCTCTCCCATACATTCGTTCCACTGTGCAGCGCTCCGGCGCGTACGAGCCTCGGCCAGACCCTGCGGCCGCTGCGCCGCCCGGTCCCGGCCGGCCCGCTCGCCGCGCGCCCGCGCCCGCGCCGCCAGCTCGCCGCACGCCTGCGCCTGCGCCTGCGCTCGCCTGATGCAGGCCCTCGCCTGCCGCGCCACCCGTGCTCGCGCCCGAGCTGGACTCCACCGCCACTCCAGCGGCACTCACCTGCGCGTGTCTCTCAGCGGCCTCCAGCGCCAGAGCCAGCTCCACCGCCTCCTTATACTTGATATTTTTCTCGGCGAATATACGAGATCTCATTGCCTCATTTGCTAGACCGGAAACAAATTGATCTCGAAGATTTTCTTCAAGGCTCGATCCAAAATTGCATGTGGTAGCAAGATGCTTTAAATTTTGCAAATACTCTGAAAGTGGTTCGCCGATTCGCTGCCTACGGAGCCGGAACACGTGGCGCTCCGCAATCTCCGAACGCTGGGGTTCAAGATGATCCGATACGAGTTTTACTAATTCATCGAACGTTTTTGATTCAGGATGCGCCGGCGAGCACAAATCACACATTAAAGCATACGTTGCCTCACCAACGACCGTAATTAGCATCGGCACGCGCAATTCGGTCTTAATTTCATTGAGTAGAATAAATTGTTGCACTCTGCGTATATACGCTGGCCACTGCTTAGAATTTAAATCAAATGATTCAAGCTTCCCGATCGGCATTTTATGTTTTAACTTTCACTTTTTATAATAAATAAACCGCGTGGTATTCGTCTCGTCGCCAATGTGACGTCAATGAAAGGCGGGAGTGAGTAGCTGACTGATTTATTGTATAGCTATACAAATTACCCACATTCATATACATATAATGAATAAGTCTACCTTACAACCATCAGGAGGGCTGTACGTTTGTTAACCGAAAAAAGAAAAACAAATGATGATTCATGTTTAATAGTAAAAGTTTGGATATACATAATCATCGGAAATAAAAACTCTCTCTGTCTCTAAATCCAACTAGATATTCAATGATGAATCATTCCGTCAATCAATCAGGAATTTTAAACATGTCCGTACGTATCTATTTTACAACAATGATAATAAACAACATCAATCTTTGTTTAGATAAGCGAGATTAGATATAGGATTGACTCAAAGATATATAACTACACGATACATCAATATGCCATAGAGTGTACTGTTTGCTACTGTAGTAATCAAAATAAAATAATCGGACTGTTTTACAAAACAATCAAACCCTGATCTGATGACAATGGAACCAAACGGGAAGTATACCCTTCCAGACAAAAAAAAATTCCAAATCGGTTAATAAATGATGGAGTTATTAGGTAACAAACATAAAAATCGGCGTCAGGTTGCAAGTTTGACGGTATTTTACAGATTGTTCCACGGAGAATGCGATAAAGAACTCCATAATCTTGTCCCTCCATCCCCGTTCTTCTATCGGACCACTAGGCGTCGGGGGGGTCTCCATCGCTTCGTCGTCGACATTCCATCTTGCCGTACCAAGCGTTTCGCTTCCTCCTACCTTATACGCACGGCCAAGTTGTGGAATGCTCTCCCGGACAACGTGTTTCCAGACACTTATAACATGGGTTTATTCAAGGCCAGAGTGAACAGGCATCTTATGGGTACGCGCGGTCCACCCTAGACTACATCTTCGCTTACCATCAGGCGGGATTGCGGTCAAGCGCAAACCTATATAATATAAAAAAAAAAAAAAAATATATATAACCGAATTGAGAACCTCCTTCTTTTTTTGAAGTCAGTTTTTCGCAATGGTATACTTTCGAAAAAACGTACTTCGCGATGAATAATATTCGAACTAGAGTTTTTCGCAATAGAATTCTTTCGCACTAACGTATTTCGAACTTATGAACATTGTAACTAGAGTTTTTCGCAATAGCATACATTCGAACCAACGTTTTTCGAACTCACGAACATTCGCAGTACAGTCGATCGATGTATCAAATTTCGAAGTTCTGAAATACAGTCGAGCGAAATATTGTGAGTACTATTTCAGAGCAATCAAATGGAATTTCACTAGATATTGGTAAAAAGCCCGTGACTTTGACGACTCATCCTATGTGAAATAGAGTATAGCATATTATGTTTTAAAATAAACTAACAAAGTACATTAACATTTTGGTACTGGATAGAATAGATGGATTTTTAAGTCCTCCAATATTACCGGTGTTCTAGTAAGGAAGATGTTAAGCTACTGAAAATTCTGAAAACTTTGCCGCTCCACTTAAGCCAGCAGGTTGTCAAATATGCTTAGTGTTTTACTTCACAGATTAATTTTAAGTGCTAACTAACAAGAAGACGTACTTAGTCCTCGTGAGTCTACTACAAGTAGATAATTTAATCAAGATGGCTTGAAGTAAATAGCATGCTTAGAAGTGGATGCTGTCATTTTATCTATGGCTTGTTTCACTAATACGATGCAATGATAGCTGAAAAGCTTTCTCAACGAATCCTGGGGTTAATCTTGCCACGAGTGGCAAAAATAAAGAATTAAATTCAGATATACGAAGCTGCTCACGCATGGTGGCTGCGCATTCCCTTTCACCCCAATTTGTGAAAGGAGGCCTGTGCTCAGCAGTGGGACATTTTCGGACATCTCACGTCTCGTCCCGTTCAAGCGGCCCGAGCTGCTAACAGTAATCCGATCGCCCCTAATTAGTCGTACGTAACTCGTTTTAAAATGTCCTGAGCCAAGGCACCTGGGGCACCCTTAGGTGAAATTACCTAAATATTATATCCGATTGAGAGCTTGCTCGCCGACTCGTCCGCATAAGGGTCATAAGGCAAATCTTTTTTGGGCCCTCAACTTCTAGTTGGTTCCAGAAAAAAAAAACCTAATGGGTATCCTAATAGCAGTAAGATTATGGCGATTACAATACACCTGTATTGTATAATGATTAATGACATACACTAAGTACTGGTAAATTGGTAATCCATGTCGGCGTAATTTGAATTAGCAGATGTGGCATTTCATATCGCAAATTCAAATTATATTTATAACTAGCTTTTTTCCCGCGGCTTCGCTCGCGTAGACTATAAGATTTGTTCGCGTAATAAACGCTAAAATATCAATTTCGTGAAGATTCCTAATTGTTCTTGTGAACTCGGTGGCCAATGCGATGATGGGAGCGCGGCGCGGCGACAGCTGGTGGAGGACCACGTGCTCCCATCCATCAATCATCAATCAGCCAGGACTTTCTTTAATATAAATCCGGCCAAGCTCAAGACTTAGTCTCACTCGCGCACCGAGGGCTCTGACCTTCCTTGGACGTATATTTATTGGATTGGGCCATCACTGTTGTTTAAAACCGGACCGCATAATTAAGTTTGTTTGTGTAGGAATTTGGATGATATTAAAAAAACTGTGCTAGTTAGAAACATTGTTCTATTTTTCCTATACTTTTTCCAGATTTTTCGCATTGCGGACCTCGGAGATTGGAATTATTCATCAACATTCGAAAAGTCTTAAAAATTAATAGAAAAATGTACAAATAAAGTCCTTTCACATTATACCTCACTTAAATTTGTAGCCCTGCTTTGAAATTGCAGGGCCCACTCTGTTCACCTTTACAACCGTAAAAGTAAAAGAATATATATTTGCAATAAGGTTGGGTAAGCAATATTTAAAACTATTCCAAATTTTAAATCAACAGCATTACTGGTTGTTGAAATATACCTACCGCTGTAACAGTCGAACAGACAGACTAACTGGCACCATAAGGGTTCCTTTATTAGCATTTTAGTTCGGAACCCAAATAAAAACGAAATACCAGTCACTAATAACGATATCCCAAGCACTATACTAAAAATTGGTGGCAAAGTAGATGCCTCATAGAGTAGGTATAGGCTACACGATAAGAAAGGATTTCCCGAAACGTAACCACTTGAAAGAGAAATTGCACTCTGGCTGCAAGCAGGTTCTCTCGTTATCAATTTTGAGCAGCCCGAGCAGGGAGGTTCCTCCCCCTTACATCGCAGTTGTGCGGTCCTGCGGTGAGTAAGGTCGCCTGAGCTGCGTGTAGGGGACCAGTATGTAGTAGGCACTAAATAACACCTACCGCTGCCGGCACAGCGACTCCTCTCAACCTTCAAACACTTTTTCAAGAAGGGTGTAGAGAGAGATTCGGTAAAGCGTGAATACCCCTGGTGTTGCAAGCGTCAATAGGCAACGTTAACTGCTTGCCATCAGACGAACAGCAAGTTTTTTATTTGTCCTATCTTCGTCGTAAGTGTAACTATTTATATGCCCTATATTTAGCCTTTATGGCTACCAGTATGGTACTTTTGTCGATCAGGCTGGCCACCACATACTATCGTGCGTAAAAAGCACAGGCAGGATTCCGCTCCACTCCGACTTTAATGACATCATTCATAGGACTCTTGCCAGAGCTCTCGTGTCAGCTATTCGTGTATCGAGTGGCTTGAAGCATAACAATGATAAGAGGTCCATCTGACATTAATATCCTGGAGCTCATTGTATTTTTCGCGACATATCGAGGCGTCTGATTGACGGTTCCTATAGCCAAAGGGCTGACGAATACTCCAGCTAGAAGATTAGCATCACCATACAAAATGGCATCGCCCGCCGCCTGCAAAGTATGGGCACACTACCAACTGGCAGCAAATTAGATCAGCTATATTCTCTTTGTGAACTGCTGATCTCTTTTTTTTATTTTATTTGTGTTCTGTTTGTTTTCTATTTCCTACTTAGTATGTCAAGCAATTTCATCATATCTGAATTGTTCATGGTCGTTTTTGAGAAATCGATGAACATACATGAAAAAAAAGAATATACGCGTCCAACTTAGAGTTTCCTCCTTCTTTTTTGAGTCGGTTAAAAATAGGATACCTTTTATCACGGGAGAATTCCCGCGAGGGTGGTACAGTGGGAGTAGTTACTCGACCCAGAGCTATGCCATATGTAGGCAAAGAACTTTAAATGAGAACACATCGTGAAGTTTTGCAGGTTCGATTCTTACTTAGGTCATAAGTTCGTCAATGCAGCTGTACTTATTTGTACCTTTTTTTTGTAGTGTACAAAACTAAAAGGCCAAACGGGAGAGCGCTGATGATGACTCTCATCAACCAAAAAATGTATGTCAAAATCATTGATCATCTCACAAAATTGTGAGAACGAAACCATAGTGCGATTCAGGAAAAAGACAACGCCATCTAGTAGTTCTCTCCCTCTGTGTCTCATAGCCGTGAGACGGCCTGTAAATAAATAAATTGAGATATCTTTTTTTCCCGTGAGCCGATTTTGATGAAACAAAGCCTAGTTGAAGCGCCAAGCAACGCTCAATCACCCTGTGGAAACCCCATGCAAATCCGTTCAGTGGATTCGAAACAGACAAACAGACTGACAGACAGACAGACAATTTTTTTTAAAATGGTATTTATGTATTTTGTTAGTCATTCTACATCACCCCCAATCAGTTTTTGGTAAATATATTCAATGTACAGACACGACTTTTCTACAGTTTTATTATATGTATAGAAGATAGATATGTATGAAGCGCTCGTGGTGTAGCATGATTAGCCGTTCTTAATCGATCGGCAAAGTTAAGCTACGTCTGTCTTGGTCGGTACCTGGATGGGTGATCGCCTAGTGGTATTTCAAATCGAGCGTTTCCGTGCTTCGGAAGGCAAGTAAAGCCGTTGGTCCCGGTTATCACTTAATTGTGATAGTCGTTAAGCTGGTTGGATGCCTCCTAGGCGGCTTGAAAAACTCCAACAGTAGGTTGGCCACTAGCCTACCTCCACCGATCCGCAGTGGGCACGCGTGGTGGAGTATCTGCCCATTCCCTTTCACCCTGATTTGTGAAAGGAGGCCTGTGCTCAGCAGTGGGACATTATAGGCTGATGATGATGATGATGATAGATAGATAAACCTGTTTGACATCTACCTATCTAAGTTATTATAGCCATGTTGGCTTAGAGTTCTTTGTAAGTGACCTAGCTTATCTAGATTTTGTAAAATTTATTGTACCTAAAATTCTCAGGATAACTATACTATGTCGCTGTAGGTAATTTTTATGAAAATAGCTAATATTCATTATGTAAGTAAATTAAGTACTGTGCCCTATTTAAATTAGGGCTTTAAAACCTAATTATCCTGAACAGGAAGATGTATTAGGTAACTAAAAATAAAGGCATTATGTCGAGATGAAGTTTTTTTTTTATACCACTAAGGTGGCAAACAGTCATTCGGCCCGCCTGATGGTAAGCAGTTACCGTAGCCTATGGACGCTTGCAACACCAGGGGTGTTAATCGCGCGTTGCCGACCCTGAAGAAATCTCTTCACGCCCTTTTTGAAGAACCCCATGCTGTTCTCTATTGGGAAAACCACGGCGATTTCAATAAGCTGGCATCTTAAGCATTTTTAGCGAGTGTGTGAACGCAATCTTACCATGGTAAGGACGATGTGGCTGATGGTGATAAGGACACAAAGCCTGGAGGAACTGGCACTCAAGTGCTAAGCGACAGATTATAAACATGGGGATGGTATGTTTTTCCACGATGTTTTCCTTCATCGAAAGTTCAACAAGCTTATTGTAGGATCGAACCATTCGAACGTTCCTTCGTCTCGGCATCCGACGTCACTACCACTGAGCTACCATCGCCTTAAATTATCGCCTTTAAGCGGAAAGGATGGCTGCAAATAAATTTGAAAAATTGGTTTTCATCATAGGTATCTATTGCTGTCGCGCTGTGACCGAGCTATCCCGCCCGAGGGCGATAGAGACAACTACAGCTTGGACCGATTATAACTATTTAAATTAGACGAAATCGCTATTTCGTAATCCCCGGTTTTCTCCTCCAAAACCGGATCGAATAAAAAAAAATAAAGAATCATATTAAGAAGGGCTTTGGCTATGTCTGTCGGTTTTCCTTAATTTTTTTATATTCGTCAAATTTGTTCGCTGGACGTCTGATAAGGGCGTTAAAAATGATAAGTTTTGGTGATTTTAGAAGGCTCCTAATTCCTATAATAATTAATGTATGCAGAAAAACACAACCGAGGGACATACAGTGGTACCTACAGTATTATTGTATAGTAAAATACTCATTGCTCTACTGTCATTATCCAAAGAGAAAACTGAGGCTTACGTTTGTATGGAACAAACGCCACCAGCATTTCCTCTTAAGACATTGATAATATATATCGGAAAAGGTAACTTAGTAACTACAATGCATGAACTTTGATGTTATAAATTGATTTAATTTATTGGTTAAATTACAACAAGAAACTACATAACTCAAAGATAACACCCCACATATTCCCTATAACCCCTTTGATAGGCCTTAAACTACACACACCAATAGTGTCCATAAACTTTACTCATCGCAAACTTTGAGGTTAGGTATTGGACACGCACAACTCTGTAGTTCATCGTAGGGTATTATGATCAATTTGCGGATTAATTGGTAAACGCAGCTGTAGACGAAGTTTGAAAGTGGAGCTAGTGACTGTAACTATGGTCCATAAATTCGGGTCAAAAATCAAAAGATGAAATGGTAGGTATATTATTTTATAATACACTAGTTACTCCCCGCGGTTTCATCCTCACACTCGAAGGATATCCTACTATACCCTGCCGTTAAGTTTTCTTAATATCTAATTAACTTTCTTATTTTTTTTTCCGTAAGAACCTACTCCAGTGTTAGAAAACTTTAAGAAAGAGATGGATGAAATCGGTAAAGTCGTTCTCAAATTACGGCGTGACCAAAGGAAATACGGATTCATTTTACAAGCTTTTATTTAACTTGCAATGTATGTAGGTATGTATGTTTGTTCGGGTGGAATCTTGGAAGTCGAATTTCACCCACTTCCAGTGGTCGGATTGACTTGATATTCGGTATACATTAGTATATTGGAAGACAATGCAAGTACAGTCAACAAAAAGAACAGTCACCAAAAAAAGCTTGAATTAAAAATGAAATTTTTAACAAAAAACTTATTTATATATAGAAATATAAAAAAATGTGAAAAATAAACAATAATATATAAACAGTGCGGAAAATTTAAAATTCAAAAAATATGCATCGATTGGACCCAATTATATTTTTATGTCTTTTGCCGTCGAGACCTTGGGACTGTGGGGGTCCGAAGCTCGCCATTTTGCTCGCACCTTGTCATCAAAATTGATTGAGACCTCCGGAGACCAGGGAGCTTTTTCCGCCAACGCGTCAGCGTGGCTATCCAAAGAGGAAACGCTGCCAGCCTTCTGGGAACCTTGCCTTTAATCGCAATCAGCGTTAGGCTTGAGGAAATGTTCTATATATAGATCGTATTTTGTACATATTTGTTGTAAATAAAAATATTTCACTAGGAAATATAGAGATATTTTTGTATTTTTAATGTTATTTGTGGTGTAATAACCTACCATAATATTATATATATATATTATATTGACTTTCTTGATTGGTGAATATCACATTAAAACAGTAAAAAAAAATGCAGTGCTGTGTTAAAAAATAATAATAAACAATATTATAATTATTATAAACTAGCGGTTCCTGGGATAAAAAATAGCCTATGTCCTTCTCCATACCATAGTCTATCTGCATACCAAATTTCATAATGATCCGTCGAGTAGTTCAGGCGTGAAGGCGAAACAAACAAACAAACTCACTTTCGCATTTTTTAGGATAGTTAGGATTGCGTTCAGTTAAATATGGCCATAGCTTATCTGCTATAACTCATTCAAATAATATGCAAATAAAACGCACTTTGAACCATAGTGTTATCTTATATTAAAATGGGGATAACTTGAAACTGATCGTTTTTTCCTGTAATAATATCTTATATATAAAATTCTCGTGTCACAATGTTAGTTACCTTACTCCCCCGAAACGGCATTACTGATTTTTACCAAATTTTATATGCATATTCAGTAGGTCTGAGAATCGGCTACTATCTATTTTTCATACCCCTAAGTGATAAGGGTACGCACCACGCGAACGAAGTCGCGCCGGTCAGCTAGTTAATTGATACTAAAAAGTGTTTCTTGTTCACTCGCGTGTCGTTTTATTTATTTATTTATTTAAGGTTCACCAGCAGTTGGTACACTAACACATTATAGTTCACGATTATAATAAAATTAACAAGATTAAATGCACAACTTATAAAGGTAAACACCACTTACACTAATATGATATAACCACTATGATATAACCATTGGATATAACAATAAACATTTAGAAGACCTGACATAATAAGACTACAAATACACAATCATTATAAGTTATTTAAAGTAAAAATAAAATAAAATAAACAAGACAACGAGATACAGTTATTGCAGGAGTTATTCTGAGGGCCTAAACAAAGTGAATCATTACTTTGTCACCGAATTTGTGTTTAATGTTTTTATTATTTCTTCAGGTAAATAACCGAGAAGAGCCGCTTAAATATAGTGGAACAAGGATGGCGTCTATTACTCATTATATCAATTAATTTGAGCGGTAATATCAGCTCTGTATGGCTGATTTTTGAAGTTTAGGTGTTAATACTCCACATTCCGATCAACGATGATAAGCCATCCTTCTGTGTGTCATAAATTATGAACTTAAACGATAGTTTACACTCTAATGACCGGTATTTCAGAACTTAACTCAAGAATTGAGAAAATTTTCTATATATAGATTGTATTTTGTACATATTTGTTGTAAATAAAGCTATTTATAAAAAAAGAATTGATTGTGTTGATGTAAAATGAATATGTTATTGGTCCAGGCAGGTTCCAAATTCAATTGTTTTAAACTCGACTCAAAACTTGTCTTGAGTTTTGATTGAAATTCCAAAATAACACGAGCACGAGCCGAGCACATTGCGTAGCGCAGACGGACTTGGGAGCTAAGAGCATTTGGTGCTTGGGAGCCTGGAATGAGCGTTCGAGTCGTTAGATTTGTCAGTTTTTACCGAACACAGGGATTGTAGGCTCGTTGTACGTCAACACATGGCTTCGCGGGGGACTGTGCTCGTGCTCGGATCGCGTAGCGTAGACCCACGTTTAGTCTATAATATAAAATAAACCTATGTATCAAATATCATCATCATCATCAGCCTATAATGTCCTACTGCTGAGCACAGGCCTCCTTTCACAAATGAGGGTGAAAGGGAATGGGCAGATACTCCACCACGCGTGCCCACTGCGGATCGGTGGAGGTAGGCTAGTGGTTAACCTACTGTTGGAGTTTTCAAGCCGCCTAGAAAGCCTCCTATCGCTTACCGACTATCACAATTAAGTAATAACCGGGACCAACGTTTTTACGTTCCTTCCGCAGCACGGAAACGCTGGATCTAATCTACCAATAGGCGGTCACCCATCCAGGTACCGACCACGATGGTGGTAGCTTAACTTTGCCGATCGCTTAAGAACGGCTAATTATGCACCACAAGCGCATCAATATCAAATATATCTCATCTTGTCACAATTAAATAATAAAAAAGTAATTTAATTTTTTTTTATCGTCTTCAAAGTAAAGTAAAAAGTATGGAATAACTCTAATCTGACACTGATTTGAAGTCAGCTGTTTCAATGGAATGCGTCATGCTCTTTCGCTGACTTCAAATCAGTGTCAGATAAGAGTTATTTCATACTTTTTAGTTTACTTTGAAGGGGATTAATGCGTGGATACACATACATACAAACCACCTATGAATTTTGTATATTTGTTTGGAAGCCCTAATGGATATGTGAATATAATGCAGTTCCAATATTACATACATACGTGTCGAATTGATAATCTCCTTATTTTTGAAGTCGATGAAAAAAGAAATATCATTGGTACCTCTACTATGAGTTAAATTAATTATTTGTTTAATAAGAGGACACTTCGTTTTCGTTACGAGTTTTAATCCCGAGAAGCGAAGGATTCTTTAATTGAATCACGAGCCCGCGAGTGATTTTAGAATCAATCTTAGTTATATCCGAAGGCACAAGAAACGTTAATCACTTTGCTCTCGTGTGAAGCTATCAGAGGGCTAGGCGTAGGGAGTAGCCAGGATTGTATATGTGAGGGTTGGGGGGGGCAGACAAAGAAAATAATGTGTAATAGTGTCCTCCGTCTCACTCTTTCGATCACCAAATGTCACGTGACAGATAAAGACTTCAGAATTTTAGCTAATCAACGTTAGATAACTTCATTATGAATAAGGGGGTTAATCTATAGCGCCGCAGGTCGTGGGTTCGATTCCCACACAGGACATGCATTTGTGTGCATGAACATGTCTGTATGTCCTGAGTCTGGGTGTAATTATGTATATTAAGTATGTATTTACAAACAAAAAGTAGTATATGTATTATATCAGTTATCTGGTTTCCATAGTACAAGCTCTGCTTAGTTTGGGATCAGATGACCGTGTGTGAGGAATGTCCCAGGATATTTATTTATTATATTTACTCATACATAGCCATAAATCTCTATGTACTGTTAGAGCTTATTTAAATAAAACAAGCCCTAAGATAATATTAAGGAACCTTAATAAAAAGTGTTTAATGGAAGTAAAATAGTATTTGGAGAAGCCTATCGAATTTCCGGAAAGCAAATGTCACAAGCTTGTCTTCATCGCAACCTTTTTATTTTTATAGGAAATGTTATTTTATTTATCTTTGACGAGTCGCTCAGTAGTAATTTGTTTCAGAGTTACAAACTATCCGTTCTGATTGGTTAAGCTGGGTGTCACACTTTTATCTGAAGTGCCTATACAATAAGGTTCATAATATAAATAAAGTTTAAATGTATTTATATTAATTAATTTTAGTTTTCCGTATTATGTAGTTATGTGACGCATTAGGTAACACATTATAGTAGGTAATATTTACAGAATAAAATACTATATTAATTGTTGTGCTTTATTGTGATAGTTCTGTTACAAAATGGACACAAGGTTGCAATTAACGTCAAATTTTGTTTACTTAATATATTGGGCTTATTTAAGCCGTTCATTTTTTTAAACCTTATAGCATCTTACCTTCAATATTTTCATCGTCTGTATCAGCCATCGCTAACTTAAACTTTAGCGAAACAGTTTCCCAAACTCATAACTAAACGTCCATTATAATAAAAAAACAAAATAACAGTAACACAACACAAAACTTGTAAAAAAATATTGTTTCACGATTTAATAAATCGCGAAGTTGTGTCGGAAAAATTGGAAAAGCGCGCGAGTCCTCTCCCGACGAAGGCACAACGCTTACTGACTCTGTGTCTCGACTTATCAAGTTGAGTTTTCACTGAATGAATGAAAGAAAAACAAACAGTCGTGCGCGGGAAAATGGTTCGATCGCAAACTTTTAGAATTTGAAGATTTTTTATGGTTCGTTAACGTAAATAGCATTGTGAAAATCATTAATCTTCTTCGATTCATAGGATTTAAAAGTTTAAAATCTCTATAACGAATGTTGCGTCTATAGGATAATCAAATATAATTGACAGTGTTGTCTGCGTGAGGATATTATTATACTCTACACCGCCTAGGAAACTCATTTTTAAAGTCTTTTTTAATGAAATTCGGGAGCACAATTACGACTGCGTGCGCAATGTGGCTGAGACCGCGCGAGGGCTCTGAAATTATCAATGCATTGTTCAGCCGGACTATCCATCTGGATAAAGGCCCTTTGTAAATTTATGCTTATTTACTAGGATCCTAAAAAGGGTATCTAAAAAAATCAATTGGAAATTAATATGTTATCTTTGAATGTATGTTTTAATAGTACCTACATTACGTTTTTAAACACACTTGCGAGGAAAAAACAGACTTACAGAGTTGATTTTTTGATAATAATCAACCACACAATAAGCACGTTTTACAAATATGGCGCGCAAGTTTGTTTTTTTTTTACAGCGGTGAGCTGTCAAACTATTTTACCGAATGCTTGGTCTAGACACATATCACTTGCAGTGAAGTGCTTACAAACTTCTCATAATAGGGATTATACCTATCATAAAACTGTGCGGTAATGTAAATCAAAAAGCACTAGTGCGTAATAAGCTGCATTAAGATACTAGAAACGGTGCAATAAATGTCACTTTACGAGCGAGTGTGTTGAAAATATTATTATTTACGCTCGCTCTGCGTCAATCTGCTTGTTATAGTGACGGTCACAATGGTAGCAGTTGTTAAACTATTTTAATAAAATCGGGAGAAATTTGAATATTGAATATATTATTTTGCATTTTTATTTATTGTTATTATGGCAGCAACTATATCCTTTTATTACCCAATTTAGGACAGGAGTAATCAGGTCAGAACTCATAAGTAAATCTGCCAGCATCTTTGGGAAAATGCCACGGGGACCATTTTTAGACGTAATTTAAAGTTATTATTAATTTAGTTTTTAGTTAATTTTATACATAACATTATAGTTTATTTGTATATTTAGTTCATAATATTATGTAAAATAGGATAGAACATATTTAAAACTGTCAAATTAATCTTTGCCGTCTTATTTTGCGTGTATTTAGTCGTAACTGCGACAGATGGCGACTAAATTTATATAGTAAATCTTGATTATATAAATTGAATTTAAAATTATTACGCAATACAAAACTTAAGGAAACTGTTCTTGAAAGGTTTGATTAAAGTTGTTATGCGTATGTGAGGGGATTTCGATTACTTAACTAAGTTTAGCTTTCCGTTTCTGAAGTTCGCTCGACGTTAGCTCTTTGTCTGCATTTTTAGACGGAAAATGTTTCCATTTGAAAATGAGGTGCATAATCCTAGTGATGATGAGACCGAAAGTGGTGATCACAGACGCCAAGGATGAATAAAGAAGCTGGACGCAGCGCTAGTAGCAGACTCAAGCAAACCAGCAGTTCACAAGTATGACGTAAGTGCAATCTACCGCTCTCTTTATTGTAGAAATGTAAGGGTCACCGCTAGCTATGACAGCATGGCTACGCCTCGGCATTTACCTTGCCATGCAAGTGAGGCCTTTAAATCGTATACATTAAAGTAATTTTTACAATGACTAGATAAAACAGTTGACGCCTCGCGGCAAGCGCGCTTGCCGCTACAAACCACTAGTCCTGCTGACCACACGCTTCCAGCGAGCGGCCCGCTCCCTTGCTGCGTGACGCCAGCAAGCGGTATCTTGCCAAAGCCGCACCACCAATTTCACCGGCGCCGCGCCGCCCGCGAGCTGCCACCTCGCTGGCGGCGCACTGGCAACTAGTGGTTGGATTGAGTTGAGGCGGTGCCGGGCCGTTGCTGCGATGGAGCGGTAGTGAGCGATGACCCTAAGACGCGCCGACTCTACCACATGCCTGACTAACATGAGCCCACCACAAATTACGATAGAAATTCATGAAAAATTATGATTAATAAGTCGAAGTTCATACCAAGTATTTTGAGATTATTCATGTAACCACTGTTAATCATGTTTTGGTTAAAGTCATCAAGCTGTTTAAGACCATTTCAGTGCATTATACTCTCCCAACATCGAGGCAGAGACTAACCCCACGATCTAGAATCTTCAGTAGGTATCTGCAAATTTAATGGATATATGTCTCCATATGTCTTTGATATAATAAAAGTTTACCATACCGCCCGGTTGGCGTGGAGATTAGATTCCCTGACTGCCACGCTACAGACCTTGGGTTCAACACACATTTTTTCACCACAGATTTTCCATGACAATTATTGGTATGCATGCTCATAAGACCCATTTCCCTTAAGCTTTGTAAACTCTTGGCCACAACATCACTTACCATGGTAGTAAAAAGCTAACCTATTTGCAGTAAAAAATCACTATCTGCTTAGATTTAGATCAGATGTGACCAGATTATACCAAGCTATGTTGCCAAGGAAGCGTTCGTGGCGTAGCATGATTAGCCGTTCTTAATCGATTGCAAAATAAGTGTTTCCATGCTTCGGGAGTCGTAAAGCCGTTGGTCCTGGTTATCACTTAATTGTGATATTCGTTAAGCTAGTTGGATTGAAAACTCCAACAGTAGGTTGACCACTAGCCTACCTCCACTGATCCGTAGTGGGCACAGCCCATTCCCTTTCACTGTAATTTTTTAAAGGAGGCCTGTGCTCTATAGTAAGACATGATAGGCTCATGATGATGATAATGTTGCCAATGCATTGCCGACTTTGAGATCTCTTGAATTAAATCTTTTGACTTGGAAGGTTTCTTCATCGTTCGGATCATTAATTACAACGCGTACCTCCAGTATAATACGTGCATTTACTGAGCCACCGAGGCTTTAATAAACTTGCCGTGTATAATTAATGGTTAGAGAACCTTTTTGTTTTGTTTGATGAGGCACAGCCTAAGCACATGCTTTGTTTGTTTTTCCCGATATTTGTCTGCGAGTTGTGATGGAAAGGTTTAATGATATAATTATGCTAATATGCTCTGAATTTACCGGACAATGTGCGTAAAAGTGTAAAAGACAAATAGGTACTTTGAATTATGGTTTACACAGTACATTTCAACAATAATTCAATAATAATATCGCAAGGAAAGGGTTCCACGCAATATTTTGACTAGAACTCCTTTTTTACTAATACAGATATATAGACTAGACAAAAAGACAATTGGTATAGACTTTTTTCTAACCCAGAAAGAGTTAATAAATAATCGTATGCTACTAAATTTAATAATATGTCTAGTCGCAAGGAATCTGTTTTATTGTTTTCGACGACTACGACTGTAGGAATTCGTTCTTTTATATTAAATGTCTGTGTTATGACAAATCTAGATATTTTATGTGACAAAATAGTGAATAACCATTTTCTGGGATAACGTGTTACATCCTCGCCCTGGTAAAAACAAAGTGAGACCTTTATTTTCAATTAAATAAAGAACAATTTAAACAAAATTGGTAACGACACAGAATAAGGAAAGTAACATAATATCGATTTAAATTATGCTTATGAGGAAATGAAAATATAAGTGAAGAATCACGTTTTATTTAATTTTATTAACTATGTGATAATAAAGAGATACTATACAGAGTCGTATAGTGCCACAAGCTTATCTGGCCCGGTGAGACAGCGCTGTTATCGCATTTGGTAGAGCAAACAACCAATGAACACCAGGGGTATCACTCGCGCGTTGCCGACCCTTAAGAAATCTCTTCACGCCCTTTTTGAAGAACCCCATGCTGTACTCCATTGGGAAAACCACGGCGGGGAGCTCATTCCACAGTCCGAGCGTCCGCAGAAGAAAACTCCTTTTAGCCCGTACAGTTCGAAACAAATCTGGTTTCAATGTGTGAGGATGGACTTGTTGAACAAAATCTACTTATTCTATTCATGTCATTGGGCAAATTATGTCAATGTCTAAATGCGTCTCTTTATGGTATTGTCCATAAGTGACGGTAAACACAACATCAAGTTGGTCGCCTGTCTACATATCAGCCTTCTGGTGTGTGTAAAATGGTGTATGATATGACTCAAGCATTTCACGTTCATCATTATTGCATTCCTGATTTGTTTGATCACAATGAGCACTCAACTTTACTGGT
The DNA here is from genome assembly GCA_947623365.1 of Achlya flavicornis. Taxonomy (NCBI): domain Eukaryota; kingdom Metazoa; phylum Arthropoda; class Insecta; order Lepidoptera; family Drepanidae; genus Achlya; species Achlya flavicornis. The sequence continues at coordinate 14,557,600 of OX392477.1, read as the reverse complement.
ACTATTCAAATGACTGGTTCTTGGTACTTACTGTTCTTACTCCTTGTGAATCTACACTTATATAATAAAGTTTAATCACACATGTTTGGGACTATATGGGCTTATAATACTGGATGGGGATAGAAATTATTTTTCAACACACTTGCTCGTAAAGTGATATTTATTGCACCGTTTTTAGTATCATAATACAGCGTATTACGCACTAGTTCTTTTTACTTTACATTACCGCACAGTTTTATGATAGGTATAATCCCGATTATGTTATGTTTGTACCTCCACGCGTTCCTGAAAAAAAGGGTCTTGACACACGGACAACAAAGTCGTCCGTCGTTTTTGTTTCTTTTGAACCCTAAAACCGAGAAATTGGCATTCTAAATTATTATGTATTTAGTCGTTCATATATGTATTTAGTCGTTCATACTATGAACGCGCAGTAATTTTCAAAACAGCGTTGCATGCTCACGGCACATACTCTAGTACAGTCACTCTACTACTCGTCTATCTCTATGGCGTAGTGTATGTTTTCTTTGGTAATAGTCAATACATTTGCCACCATAGCCGGGAGTAAACTCAGCTATAAAGTACATGTACAGCAGTAATGTACTAATAGCTAATACATCACTGTCGAGGGGTAAGGGCCTGGTGATCTGTGGCACAGATTTTCCTCGTACACACGGCAACACATCAAGCTATACATTTCCAGTATAAGCTGATCTCGCATTGTATAGGATTTCCGTACAATGAGAGGTCAGCTTATTTTGGAAATGTATAGCTTGATCTGTAGCCGTGCGTACAACGTAATAGACTACAGACAGACTCAACCCTAATTTACGAAAATATTTTATTAGTCTGGGTGACAGATGTTTATAGGCCAAATCGTCCAACGAAACTATATTATCTTGATTTAAATAAACATTCTCTCATGAACTATATTTTCTTGGAAAATGGCTCACCGGAAAGTTTTTTAACTTTTTTTTTTTACCACTTAGGTGGCAAACAAGCATACGGCCCGCCTGATGGTAAGCAGTTACCGTAGCCTATGGACGCTTGCAACACCAGGGGTATCATTCGCGCGTTGCCGACCCTAATGCCTTTAAAAACGACGGACATAGCTCGTAGAGTTAGTAAGCTGAAGTGGCAATGGGCAGACCACATCGCTCGAAGAACCGATAACCGATGGGCCGATGACCTCGTGGTCAGAGTCGCGGGGCGCTGCTGGATGCAAGCGGTCCAAACCCTTTCAATGTAGAAGACAATGGGGGAGGCCTATGTTCAGCAGTGGACATCCTTAGATTATATTATGAATGTGTTTGTATGTGTTTTTTTTTATACAAGATGAATAACTAAAAGAAACTCCCAACATCTTTTTAGCTGAAATTGCGTAAGTACACACGGCAACAGATCAAGCTATACACATCTAGTATAAGCTGACCTACCATTGTACGGAAATCCCATACTATGCGAGATCAGCTTATACTGAAATGTATAGCTTGATCTGTAGCCGTGTGTACCTATGACCTATACCTATACCCAAGACCGAGCTGGTGGCCTCTTTGGTTCCAACTAATGTCGAATAGTTCAGGATTTGAACACATACTTTTATCTCAATTACTCACCCAATATTACAGGAACGTCACAAAATAACTATACAATGGTGCCGATTCTGTTGTAAATCGCACTAAACTAATTTTAGTCACATCTCTCTCTTTCTTACGAATATTATTGAAAAAGGATAGAACATATTTAAAGCTGTCAAATTAATCTCTGCCGTCTTATTTTTTAGGTCTAACCGCGATAGATGGCGACTAAATTTATAAGGAAAACATTGGACTAATTTGACAGGACTAAATTTCTTACATCCTTTTCTTGTGTACTTTGTTAGAAAGAGACATAGTGAGATTAAAATTAGTTTAGTTGTAAACAACAGAATAAGGGCCACTACCTACTACAATCTTACTACAGCTGTCAAATAATTTACAATACTCTAATCTATCTACAATACAATAATAATCGTTAGATCCAAGCGATCTAATAAAAGGTTAAGGAACTTCACTAACCTAACCTTGTACCATGATCTTCATCCACGGGCATACATAATAATATTATGGCTGGTAGTAACATGTTTGTTGATAACAGTTGATTGATACAAAGACGATGTTTGTATACGAGTGAAACTATAAAATGTATAGCATTTTATAGTTTTATCCGGTTTCCGGGGATAAAAGGTATCCTTTATGCTATTCCGGGTATCTCTAAATTCGTTTTAATTGTGGTTTCATTGAGTAACAAAGATCTAATACAATATTTACATGTGGTTTAACTTCTTTTTAACAGGAAAACCTACCTATGATGTTCAATCCAAAATAAGAAGGCTAAGGGGCAAACAATCTTGTAAAGTACACAAATCTACATTGGACTGTGTGATTAGTTCCACACATTGGAGACTTGGTGCATCAGCAGTGGAAACACATAATAAAGCTAATTTCAGAGCATAGAATTTAGCTCTAAATCATTCAACGTTATATGAAACTTATTAAGAGAGGTAGGGCATAACGGACTGTCCCGTTCGAGGAGTAGCCCGACTGGGGAAGTACCTCCACCTTACAGAAGATCGCAGCCAAATAACGCTGCTTTAATGTGGTGTTGTGTTCCTGCGGTGAGTAAGGTCGCCAGAGCTCCATGAGGAGGCGCTGTGCTAGCAGTGTGGGGACCAGCGGTGAACGCACCACCGTTGAGTTGTGCAGGCGCGGCCTGTTGTTGCGGCGGTCAGGGAGACCCGGTGAAACAGCTGCCCGCTGGCTGCCCGCAGGTTGTAGGGGTCCTGAGCCCAGGGATTACTTAATCTCCGCCCTGGGAGGCTGACCCGCCGCCTCGCGCATAATCCATGGTATAGTTGGTCGTGCCGGAGGAGGAGACCGGAGTGGACCCGGCCGACTGTATCATGGGGGGACCGGGGGCCCTTCCGGCTGCCGCACCAACAAACCGCATCACCTGTCCACCACTCTCGGCGAATAACACTGCACTTTGTCTCTTTCGCTGCTGGCACAGCGATTCCTCTTAATCTCTCATCATTCTCTTTTTAATGCCACGGAAAAAGAAAAAAAGAAATAGTTCTTCAGCGGCCTCCCCGTCCACAATTTCTGTGGACTTTTGCAACATCAGGGGTCTTCACGCTAATATCAATGCAGTCCACCAACATCTTGAGACTGCACAGCCGACCCTGCTATTTCTAACGGAGACGCAAATATCCTGCCCTGATGATACATCGTATTTACACTACCCCGGGTTCAAGCTGGAGCACAATTTTGTGCGCCGTGCCGGGGTATGTATGTACGTCAGGGAGGATATTTGCTGTCGCCGTCTCCGTGGCCTAGAAGACCGGGACCTGTCGATTTTGTGGGCGCGCGTAGATCACGGTGGCCACACCAAAGTTTACGCGTGCCTTTACAGGTCCCACAGCGGTGACGCGGACACAATCCGGTTATTTGAGCACCTGCAATTGACGACTGACAAAGTACTAGAGCAGTACCCCTCCGCGGAGTTAGTGATTTTAGGAGATTTCAACGCTCACCACGTTGAGTGGCTTGGTTCTCGGTCCACTGACTTCGCGGGGAGGACTGCTCACGACTTTGCCCTGGCCTATGGCTTCTCACAACTGGTTGTTTCTCCTACGAGAATCCCAGATATTGAGAGCCATACTAGTTCCTTACTGGACCTTCTGCTGACTACGCGACCGGAAAACTATGCAGTGACAGTGGATGCGCCACTTGGGTCATCGGACCACTGTCTCGTCCGGACGCAAGTGCCATGCGTCCGACATGATCCGCCCCGGCCTCCCGGAAGGCGACGTGTATGGCACTACAAGTCAGCAGATTGGGATGGATTGCGAGATTTCTACGCATCGTACCCGTGGAGACAGCTTTGCTTCGCATCAGATGATCCTGACACCTGTGCAGCTGCCGTCGCTGAGGCGATACTGGCGGGAATGGAATGTTATATCCCAAACCCGCTAGTGGCTGCAGGGGTGAAGAAGAGACCGTGGTTTAATCGGCCCTGCAAAGATGCTAGACATAATAAGCAAACTTTGTATGAGGCTTGGACCACGGCCCGAACTGATCAGGACCCTAACATCTCTGATGCGAAACGCAAATTTAACGCTGCCTCGAGGTTCAGTAAGCGAATGATCGCCAAGGCGAAGTTTGATTTCGTCGGCAGGTTTGGTGAGAGGCTGACTAGCCTTCCCTCTGGAAGTCGCGCTTTCTGGTCTCTTGCCAAAGCTGCCGAAGGAAACTTTTGCCAGTCGTCCTTGCCACCCCTCCGTAAGCCGGACGGAAACTTGGCCCATAGTGCAAAGGAGAAAGCTGATCTTTTGGGCTATCTCTTTGCCTCGAACTCGACTTTGGATGACGGGGGCGCCACACCGCCTACCATCCCGCAGTGTGTTAGCTCCATGCCGGAGATAAGCATTACCCAACGGGAGGTCCGGCGGGAACTGCTTTCTCTGGACATCCATAAGTCGAGTGGGCCAGACGGCATACCGGCAGTGGTGCTGAAGCGGTGTGCTCCTGAATTGTGTCCAGTATTGACGCGTCTTTTTGCACTTTCCTACACCAAAAAGGAAGTCCCGTCTTCGTGGAAGACTGCCCACGTGCACCCAGTGCCCAAAAAGGGCGACAGATCAGACCCGACGAATTACAGGCCTATCGCCATCACCTCCCTTCTCTCCAAAGTCATGGAGCGTGTGATCAACACGCAGCTTTTGAGATACCTGGAGGATCACGAGTTGTTGAGCGACCGACAATATGGCTTCCGCCACAGTCGCTCAGCTGGTGACCTCCTTGTGTATCTCACGCACCGTTGGTCACTCGCCATCGAGAGTCAAGGTGAGGCATTGGCAGTGAGCCTAGATGTGGCGAAGGCGTTCGATCGGGTCTGGCACAGGGGTCTTCTAACGAAGTTACCATCATACGGGCTTCCCGAGGGATTATGCAAATGGATTGCCAGCTTTCTGTCCAGCAGATGCATAAGAGCCGTCGTCGACGGTAGCTGCTCCGATAGCATGGACATAAATGCTGGCGTTCCGCAAGGCTCTGTGCTGTCCCCAACACTGTTCCTACTGCATATCAATGATATGCTGTCTATTGACGGCATTCATTGCTATGCAGACGACAGTACAGGGGACACCCATTACACGGGCCGTGCAAATATCCCTCGTTCCGAGGTTGAGGAAAGCCGCGAACGGCTGGTGTCTGAAATCGAGAGTACACTGACTAGTGTCTCCGATTGGGGTCGACTAAACCTAGTCCATTTTAACCCCACTAAGACCCAAGCCTGCGCGTTCACCGCTAAGAAAACCCCATGGTCTGTGGCTCCACAATTCCAGAACACTTCCTTGAACTTCAGTCAAAGCATCGGGATCCTTGGCGTCGACATTTCCAGCGACGTGCTGTTCCGAAGTCACTTGGAAGACAAGGTGAAGCTGGCATCCAAAAAGCTTGGAGTGCTCAACAGAGCGAGGCAGTACTTCACATCAGGGCAAAGACTTTAACTTTACAAGTCGCAGGTCCGGCCGCATATGGAGTACTGTTGTCATCTATGGGCGGGAGCACCTGGATACCAGCTTGGGCCTTTAGACTCGGTTCAGCGACGTGCCATCAGAATTGTTGACGATCCCGAGCTCACAAGCGGTTTAGAGCCCCTCAGTCTGAGGAGAGACTTTGCCTCCTTATGTGTGTTCTACCGCTTGTACAACGGAGAGTGTTCTAAGGAATTGTTCGACTTGTTGCCCACGGCTACCTTCCACCATCGCAACTCACGCCATCGACGGGGAATCCATCCTCACACATTGAAACCAGAATTGTTTCGAACTGTGCGGGCTCAAAGGAGCTTTCTTCCGCGGACGCTCAGGTTGTGGAATGAGCTCCCCGCCGTGGTTTTCCCAATGGAGTACAGCATGGGGTTCTTCAAAAAGGGCGTGAAGAGATTTCTTCAGGGTCGGCAGCGCGCGAGTGATACCCCTGGTGTTGCAAGCGTCCATAGGCTACGGTAACTGCTTACCATCAGGCGGGCCGTATGCTTGTTTGCCACCTTAGTGGTATAAAAAAAAAAAAAAAAAAAAAAAACCGGAGGCACAGGACACCTTATAAACTTCCAACATGCTAGCACAGACTACGATAGAAATAGCAGTTTTATTTTCAGCTAATAGTGTTCTGTGGTGGATGTGTCACATCGACCCACGCAATACAATTAAATAATATAACGATCCATAAAAAACTACGTCCCTGACGGAAACCGTATTTTTCATCAAGATTTAACATCTAATTTTTATAGTTTATTGGTCTAGCGGATAAGTAAAAATCCGGCAAAAACCGTTCCAGAATTTATCGATGAGAGCACAATTCTTGGTTGAAAAATAAACTAGTCTGTTATGGAAACCACCTGTTCCTAATAAATCAATACGAGTGCTGTGTCGTAAAGATCAATCAAAGTGAACTATTCGAAGTGTATCTACATGCCATTAGTACATAGCCCGTGATGTAGGTATTGTGAAATATTTCGGAATGTAAGCATACTGAATTTTCTAAATAGTCGCAACGATTATTTATTTTCGCATCAAAGGAATTTATTTATAAGTTTCAATCGATAGCTGTTAGACCTAACAATGTAAACACATTATTTTACTGCACGTTGCAAGAAGTGGTATAGTGAACCCACTTCTCGTGATCATAGGGTCTATAATCTAAATCCGCAACTACCTAACTGGTAGTGATTTAAATAACAGATCCTACAGATTCCTTAAATACCCATTGAGAATGTTTAAAATACTGTAATTCCTTTTGGGAAATCATCTACCCGTAGGAGTCTGATGATATTTAAAAGGATATACATTAACGCAGCCCGTTCCTGAAAAGGCATCGATGCGGGTAGGGAATGCAAACCGGTTTCACCGAAAATCGAAAAACCGGTTATTCGGTACGGTTTTGACCAACCAAAAAAACCGGTTTTACGTAGTTCTAAAACCGGTTTTTCGATTTTTTTCGGTTTTTCTTTCAATGTTTGGAAAAACTAATAAAGGAAGATTTTTCGCCGTTTTGTAAACTGAGTGCAATGCAGGGAGTATTTTTGTGATGAACTGAAGTGTGTTGATGTGTATTGTGTTGAGCTGGTAAGAAAATAACTTATAATAATTTTTGTTTTTATGATAGATATAAAATACGTAAAAGTTTTTTTTAAATACTTAGGTATCAAACAAGCGTACGGCCCGCCTAATGATAACCAGTTACCGTAGCCTATGGACGCTTGCAACATAACGGTTATCACTCGCACGTTGCCAACCCTCAAACTTTTTGAAGCGGGGAGCTCATTCCACAGCCTGAGCGTTCGCGATAGGAAGCTTCTTTGAAACCGCACTGTACGAGACCATTTTGGTGGGTGGACTTCCCATCGGTGACTACGATGGTAGAAGTTGACTGGGCATCAGATCAAACAATTCTTCAGAACACTGTCCGTTGGAAAAGCGGTACAACACACATAAGAAGGCAGTCTCTCCGCAGACTAAGGGGCTTTAAAACACTTGTGAGCTCGGGATCGTCGACAGTTATAACAGCATGTCGCTGAACCGATTCTTAATACCAAAGCTGGTATCCAGATGCCCACAGAAGACAGCATTACTCCATTTGGGCCGGACTTGCGACTTATATAGTTTCAGTCTTTGCCGCGATAAGAAGTACTACTTCGCTCTATTAATCACACCCGAGTTTTTTGGATACCTTGTAGATGATTTTGGAACAGAACGTCGCTACAAATATTAACGCGAAGGGTCCCAATGCTTTTCGTGATGTTGAGGGACATGTTCTAGAAATGAGGAGCCACAGAAAATAGACTTTTCGCAACGGTGAATGCGCAGGCTTGCGTGTGACTTAGTGGGGCTGAAATAGACTAGGTTTAGTCGACCCCAATCGGAGTCACTAGTTTGTGTACACTCGATTTAAGAGAAGTCCTTCTCTACAGAGTTAAATAAACTAGTATTTCCATCAATTTGATGGATGGATGGATTGTGTGAAAGATGATATTGGTAAGAAAGGAGTGAATGTTGGTATAACGGATAGAAAAGACGAATGGAAAACGCGTACAAATAACGCCGACCCCAAATGATTGGGAACAAGCTAGCCGGATGGTGATGACGAATTTGAGTTTTCTTTTATACTCACTTCATCAACTTTAACTGACTATAATTTCTCAGTTTGCGATTTTTCAATCTTAGGCACGGTTATTATCTATAATTTGAGCTATAGAAATAACGTGAAAAAAAACCAAGCGAACATTAAAAAAACCGGATTTAAAACCGGTTAACCGGTTTTACCTCTCTATAACCGAAAAAAAAACCGGTTTTCATTTTGCCACGGTTTTGCATTCCCTAGATGCGGGCTCGTGATGATGATGGTTTTCAGACTGTGCAAAGTAGGAAGCACCGTCAGAAAAACAACAAGAACCGATGCGGCACGGCTCCTGTGGAGCCCAAGCAAACCATACGTGCCGCGAAGCCAAACACTCCGGTGTATATCTCCCGCCTACACTACACCACTAAGGCGGAAGACATTGTGGAGTACGTGCGCCAAAAGATTAAGTACACGCCGAGGGTGCAGCTGCTGGAATCGACCCGCAACGTCAACTTCATGGCGTTCGTGGTGCGAGTTCCAACGTGTTTTCTGCACCTCGTCATGGAGGAAAACTTTTGGCCGCAAGGCGTGGTGTTTCGTCGCTTCCGCGGACAAGTGCCACACGATCGCACTGTGACGTAGTGCTTTTTACTAACATAGTTTTAAGCTTTTATACTAACAAAAAGTGTTATATTTTGATATGTATGTTAGTTTGTAAGGTATATATCTATGGGCCAAAGTAGCCTGATAATAAAGAATTATTATTATTATTATTATTAACACTACATCTATTAGTGCTACCATCTACAACCGTTAAATATAGGAAATAATCAATTTAATCGGAATGATTAAATTGATTATTTCCTATACTTTGATTGTTTCCCGACTGTCTACGTGACTCGGTTTAGACAGTCGGGAAACAATCGATCACCATCGCCTCCTCACTGCCAAATTCACTGGATAATAAACCATTTGTCATCGTGTTATGAATGAAAATTACGCTATAAACAACATCAATAGCTCATTATATATTAATTAATGATCCACTACCAAAAGCATCGGTCTCTTATCGCTAATATGATAGATACATTAACCAAACTGTTAAATTTAAAGCAATGTTTTCTATTGCCAAAGCGCCAAGAGGCACTGGTCTTCTGACCTAGACTTTTTTGATTGAGGGATAGTAAATAAGGATTCTAACAATGCCAAGAATACAGAAGAAGAAACGGACAAACATACATACAAAAACTCTATAAACATTGCTCTATTCGAGCAGTCGTGTAATAAACAGAGCACGTAGACATAGATTAATGTGGAATGTGAAATACTAGACAACTATAAATCATAATACCAATAAAAATATGAACACTGAACACTAACTAGAATGTACATTCAAATCTGTCTAGGGTGCATAAAATATTATATGTGGATGTCGTAAATCGTTTTATACCTACGTTATGTATCTGAAACCTAAACCATCCTGGCTTTAAAATGTATGAAATGTTACAGACTTTCAGATGAAAATTTAGGATCGGAAATGCCACGTTCTTTTTCTTTTAAAGTATGTTCGTATAGTAAATTTACTGTTCCGGTTACTGAATCATTATGAGTTGAAGCAGATTTTGAATCATCGTAAATATATTTTAAGTCGATTTTTAAACAGTTTACTATGTCCAGTTTTGGCCGGTTGTTAATGGAACGATTGTTATGTTATTCTCTTTCTTCGGAAGACTCAGCCAAAGAGACTTACTTATTGTGAGTATTGTATTACAGCTGTTTCTAAATTTATAAAATATACAGGCATAAATAAGGTGTAAGTCAGTCTTGTAATACCAGGTATTAAGATAGCCTCATCCCTTTTTAGGGTTCCGTAGCCAAATGGCAAGAAACGGAACCCTTATAGATTCGTCATGTCTGTCTGTCTGTCTGTCTGTCTGTCCGTCCGTATGTCACAGCCATTTATTTCCGAAACTATAAGAACTATAATGTTGAAACTTGGTAAGTAGATGTATTCTGTGAACCGCATTAAGATTTTCACACAAAAATAGAAAAAAAACAATAAATTTTGGGGGTTCCCCATACTTAGAACTGAAACTCAAAATTTTTTTTCTCATCAAACCCATAAGTGTGGGGTTTCTATGGATACGTCTTCAAAAATGATATTGAGGTTTCTAATATCATTTTTTTCTAAACTGAATAGTTTGTGCGAGGGACACTTCCAAAGTGCTAAAATGTGTGTCGCCCCCCCTGTAACTTCTAAAATAAGAGAATGATAAATCTATAAAAAATATATGATGTACATTATGGTGCAAACTTCCACTGAAAATTGGTTTGAACGAGATCTAGTAAGTAGTTTTTTTTTAATACGTCATAAATTGAAATTAATATCAAATACTCAGGTCTATACTACCATTTACTTATATACCTACAGGTTTGTACGGAACCCTCCGTGCGTGAGTCTGACTCGCACTTGGCCGGTTTTTTTTTTGTTTATATGACATTAGAAAGTGACGGATATATTTTTAATCCTAGGTATTACTATACTTGACTTAAACCTTATTTTATTAATAAGGGGGCAAGAGTTTATCCAGGAAATGGGTCTCTATACCCCAATAAAAAAAACTATTAAATCTTCTCGGCTACAATATTTGCGTTTACAAAACTACAACATCTTTTAAAATTATCTAAGATTTTATGCGATATATTAACTAGTTTAAATATCTAAAATTTGCAATTATTGTGTGAATAACCCTGCGGGACATTGGGAAGTGGGCCATAATGACTAAAGACCCTTTTATCTCAAGTTTCTATCTTACAAACCTGACCCCCATAACTTTGATATGGGTGACATAAAACCACTAAACAACAACCAACATGCCAACGCACTTTATAACGGACTATGCAACTCTTCCGTATATTTCCACAAGCATAACTCCGACAATTGGCCTCTAACTTGACATTCATATCCAACGCAACAGAACATGATTCATGCAACAATTCACACCGAGTTAACAAGGAAACAGGCGACTGTTACAATCGGCCAAATTGTACTGAACTGTTATATGTTACATAATGAACAACTGGAGCAAGTATGTATAAGGCAGTTAGAGGAATTCAAAGAAATATCGCCGGTTAATAACAGTACCGTCTAATCACTGCATCCAATCAGACGAAGACGAAGAACCATGCCAATCAGAGCACGTGTGTCCTTGACTTAGACTTGAATTAGTGGAATTCAAACAAAATGACCGCATTGCACTTCTTCGGTTAATGATGATAGAAACGAAAATGCTGACCTTATTGATCTAACTCTTGAACCAGACAGTCTTAACTCCTATAATAAATGTGAAGATGTATTATGTCATATCATGACGGAGGTTGGAGCAATGAATTCTACTCTGAACATTACAAGGGAAGGAAAACATCGCCAGTAAATCAAAGCATGGTAGTAGGCTAAAAGGCTACCGACCTCAAGTTGATAAAGCCGCTAAACACCTACTTGTATTTTACGGCAAGGTTTCTAGGGTTTATGATCTTATCACTTTTGGCCACTTTATCACGTATAATAGCGATGACTTTTATAGACAAAATAGAACGTACACACAGAATATTTCCCTAGATTATAGCTAGTAAATAATAAAAATCTCGTAATCTATCATCGGCGACCCTTTCAACAAACAGCGAACTATGGCAAAGATGCCCACGATGATCGATAGCGTCCAGACACCACTTGAAACCCCATTAAGGAAAGAAGTGATCTTGTATATAACATTTATACTAATATCTCCTAATATTATAAAGCTGAAGAGTCTGTTTTTATTGAAGTGCTAATATCAGTCATCAGTCCGATTTGAAAAATTGATTGTGCATTAGTAGGCAGTTAATTGAGGAAAGTAAAAGGCCATATATAAAATTTTAATACGGGGGAATGAAGGGGTATAAGCAAGTTGAATATAGAAATATTTTCTAAGCTTATTATTAAGTATATATGCAAATTATAATGCTTAGTTTCGTATTTTATTTCCCTTTAATTGGAATCAGTGATGGAGATAGATCATACGCTGGAAATAAACCATTAGATTCCTCGGGGACCCGTGTTAAAAGCAAGGCAGAAGCTATGTTGAAATAAAAATGCATAGAATTTATTCTGCTAATAAACATATTTAGAAAATTCCCAAATTACTTACAGATTTCCAAATACTTTGAACGATTGGTCATATAATGTAGATCCCATCCATTGAGCTATCATAACTACGTATAGAGAAGACACCACACATAACAACTATGTTCCGTTCAAGTGAGGCCACCCGACCACACTTGTTATTGTAAAATGATGAACGAAACGCGTAAGCACCTTGAAAATCACGGTGTTTGCGAGAAAAATACTCCTAAAAGCGTTCCGATAGCGCTACGTGTTTCTACTGTCTGATTAGACGACAAATTATTATTTCAGTGCTAAAGTGAAGTTTTGTTGACTCTAAAAAAATGGGACATAACCTTTGCTTATGATAGCTTCTCTATACGTAGTAATATTAGCTCAATGATCCCATCTATGATTGTATTAATAAAGTAGTTTATACAATAAATGGGAGCAATTGACCCCGAGCTATGTCAAACGCCCGGAATTGCTGTATTTGATTCCAAACGCGAGCTTGTTGACCGTTTTATAGCTTTCAACTCAGCTTGCTTAGTTTTGAAGTGTTGAATTGAAATTTCTAAGTGGATGGTCAAAGGATGTAGTTATCTGATTGTTGGCTACAGGAAATAGGAAGACAAAGGATCAATTTGTTTAGTTGACCCCTGTCTTAGGGGAATGCTGACCCTCGTTGTTACGTTTGTATTTAATTTCATCGGTTTATTTTTGAGTATTGACTTTTTAGGAGTTTCTCTCCCGCGGGTAATTCTTGATGTTTTCTCTTTTCTTTGGGAAAGTTGTTTGTTATCATGAGTACAATCCTGTGTCTAAGTATCGTTTACTTACAAAGCTTACTTATTACCAGTCACCCTATATAGGTACATTATTTTAATTTTATTTTTTTCATTGAGATATTTAAAACTAAGAACATGGAGCGTGTGTAAATACACCCTTAGAAGTTTATGTATATATCTCTAAACGATTTATTTTTCACGATTGAGAAAGCCGTCTTTCTCAATCGAAACTACAAGTAGGTACAATTCGAAAAAAGTCGACCACGGGGCAAAGCCAATTTACTTTTAGGTGCCGATCCCACAGAAGAGTAAAGTTCTGAGTTCCGAGTTCTGAGTTCCACGTTCACTGTAATCTATGCGGCGCCTTTGTAATAAACAGTAATAAACTTTCATAAGTATTTAAATGACATATAAATTATTGCTGGCCGCTAATGGGACAAGCTCCACCTTCACAACTCTAGACTGCTCGCTCGCTGTGTGTACAGCAGTGCTATTCTGTAACGTTCTTTGCAAAATCACTTCTGCAGTGCTATTCTGTAACGTTCATTTGCAAAATCACTTCTAAATCCGCGATGAGATTAGAATTTCATATTCTTAAACTGAGTGAGTTCGACACTTGCGCCACCGAGTGATGACGGAAGTGAGAAGAACTACGACAGGTGAGTATTTTGACGTTTTTCAATAGGATTTGGTATTCTGAAACGTAATTCACCCGCCAATTCAGATGCGAGGTGAGTTGCGAGATGACTTTCGAGATGATTTACCTTTTACAGAATAGCATAGCAGTAGTGAACGCGGAACTGGGAACTCGGAACGCGGAACTCTAGAACTCTTCTCTGTGGGATCGGCGTAAGAATCAATTTATTAAAATCATGTGACTCACATGTCAAACGATGTTATTATTACAGTAATAATAACTGTTTAAACATGCCATGCCTATTTTCACATCGCAACAGCTATTTCAGTAAGTATCAGATTGTTGGAACATTGTTATACAAAGCAACAGGCTTGCAAGTGTTTGTGCTAATAGTTAGTGTATGTATGTAAGTTTAGTGATGCGGAAATGACCTCTAATGTTGCTGTGTTGTATGTATATGTCTTTACTCACATTTAATATTTTCTTTTAAAGTTTAGATAGTTTCTAATCTAAATCGTAGTTTACATTATGAATAGCAGATATTCCTTTCAACAGAATATTTTTATTAACCGACTTCAAAAAAAGAGGAGGTTCTCAATTCGGTTGTATGTATTTTTTTTTTTTTTTTATGTTTGTTACCTCATAACTTCGTCATTTATTAACCGATTTGGAAAATTCTTTTTTTGACTGGAAGGGTACACTTCCCGTTTGGTCCTATTGTCATCAGATCGGGATTTGATTACTTCTTAGTGTACTTTGAAGTCGGTTTAAGTTTTTTGTAAAACAGTCCAATTATTAACAATACTTTTAGTGGATGCATACACGTTTTATACAAATAACGGGTGTGCAAATAACTTACAACCTTATTCTGTCCTCCGTGCTTATAACCTACTGTTTGAGCTGTGTAAACAAATCAAATATCTTTAATACATAACATCATGCACATGTCATTTAATTAAATTCGTACAGTACACCTATAATTTTATCATAAACATCCGACAGATTTTTTTTCCCCCCATAATGTGTACATATTTAGGCAAACTATGCTTTTGTGACACAGGCATGAGAGAGGTTTCCACTCACTGGGGTATTTAAAATATGTTGCTCATTTAAGAGTTGCAGTTACTGTAATTTATTAATTACAAGCAGACCTTGCATGCTTGCATTGCGTATGCGGATTGGATGCAAGCGGCCCAGAACCGTTCGAAGTGGACATAAATAGGGGAGGCCTATGTTTACCAGTCGACATCCATGGGCTGATATGATGAAGCAGACAATAAATTTAGTATTGTTAGTAAAGATAATGTATGTTAGATAAAATATAGATCAAGTACAGTGGCCGGCAAACAACTTGAGCCATGACCTTGAGTGCGCAGTAGACGATTTTAAGTTGTCGTTGGTGGAAAGAGAGGTGCGCGGGGGCATTCTGTCGGCACGCGTCCACTTTATTGGCCGAGCATGAGTGTACATGCGCGAACTTACTCCCACTACGTCGACTTTGGCTCAAGTTGTTTGCCGGCCTCTGTATATACCATAGCCGTTAAACTCGTGGGTACAAATTCAGCATGTTGTTATCGTAGTACTCTAATGGTGCGTCCATGCTACGCGAAGCAAGCACGAGCCGAGCCTCGAACAAACAGGATTCGTTCGTTGCGCTCGCGATTTCAAGCGTGGACGTACTTAACGAGGCTTCACCGAGCCTACAACGAGCGCGTTGCGAATCCCTGTGTCCGTGAAAAAACTGACAATCGGGCGGAGCGCAGTCGAGCACGCTACGAATGCTCGTTCGAGGCTCGCAAGCCAGTCCACGCTACGCTCATTCGTAGCCCGACG
The DNA here is from genome assembly GCA_947623365.1 of Achlya flavicornis. Taxonomy (NCBI): domain Eukaryota; kingdom Metazoa; phylum Arthropoda; class Insecta; order Lepidoptera; family Drepanidae; genus Achlya; species Achlya flavicornis. The sequence continues at coordinate 14,542,042 of OX392477.1, read as the reverse complement.
GCTCGTGCTCGGTTCGCCAAGCATGGACGCACCATAATAAAGTAGATCTATGTTTTTTGTGAACAACAATGTGCGGATAATGCTCTCTCCCGCTTCTCCGCTAAATATAAAATGCTTTGTAATTGTTTTGAAAACTACAACTTGTTTATTTTGCGTTAGTGATGCTACTCTGAAAATCTTGAATCGAGTAACTCGGTAAGCTTTAGGTCGATCATGTCAAAATGCGCCTTACTGGTTTGATTTATAGTTCTTATTCTAAACTCGTCCACTCTGCAAAAAACAAAATTAGCTAAATTCTTTTTTTTTTATACAACTAAGTCGGTAAACAAGCATACGGCCCGCCTGATGGTAAGCGGTTACCGTAGCCATATGGACGCTTGCAACACAAGAAGCATGGCTCACGCGTTACCGACCATTCCCCCCTCCCCTATGAGCTCTGGCGACCTTACTCACGCGCAGGAACACAACTTTACACAAGATACAGTTATTTGGCTGCGGTATTCTGTAAGGTGGAGGTACGTCCCCAGTCGAGCTGCTCTTTGAGCGAATAAACGCTATGCTCTACCTCTCTCAATAATTAGTACTTAGCAGTAGTAGGTACATACCGGATAAAAGCCGTTTGCTCATTATCTCGAGTTGAAATTATATTGAATCACATCCTTAATTATTTTCCACCAGATGAATCAGTTTATAATATTGATTCATTAATTGGGTGTTGATGTATTTCTTTAGTAAACAAAAAGATTTTTATCGCCGTATTGTTTGTATGAGTAAGAAACACGGTTGCAATGTATCTTGTATTCTATTCTAGGCCACTTTGGCCACACGCTCAAATTGATTGCTTCTGATTCAGTTTTTTTTGTCAAAAGGTTGACGATCCACGAGGCGCTTATAAACACTACCAACACCAGCTACCAATGTGTTGCTGGCCTTTATTTGCAGAGACTAGAAAGCAATGGACTCCCTAGACCGTAGGAATTTATAGTAACCACAAAATCTCCCATTTACTTAATTTCTGTAGTTCCTAGTACTTATCTATTTCTAAATCGGATTTGGTGTAAAAATTTAGACTAAGTTATGTTTTTAAAGCTGTTTGGTTGAAGCGCTCGTGGTGCAGCATAATTAGCCGTTCTTAATCGATCGGCAAAGTTACGCTACCACCTTCGTGGTCGGTACCTGGATGGGTGACCGCCTAGTGGTATTTCAGATCGAGCGTTTCCGTGCTTCGGAAGGCAAGTAAAACCTTTGGTCCCGCTTATCACTTAATTGTGATAGTCGTTAAGCTAATTGGAGGCCTCCGAGGCGGCTTGAAAGCTCCAACTAGGTTGACCACTAGCCTGCCCCCACCGATCTGCAGTGGGCACGCGTGATGGAATATCTGCCCATTCCCTTTCACCCTCATTTGTGAAAGGAGGCCTGTACTCAGCAGTGGGACATTATAGGCTGATGATGATGATGATGTTTTTAAAATCTTCTATATATCAATAGAATGATGATACAAGAGATAGATGTTTATTCCAGTTTTTTATTCAATGTCACAGGATGTGCATTTCCAATCATGGTTTTTAATGAAAGAAATGTAAAATAAACACGTACCTACTCCTACTCATGCAAATAAAAGTCAAGTTCAGTCACCCACATTTTTTTTTTTGAGTTATTCAGATGTGACATGTTGTTTATCGTAAAATATCAGAGTTGTCAAGGCTTGACAATTTATGGGATTTCATAATAAAAACGTACACAATATTATAATTTCAAATAATCGTTGAAATACCCACTATTTATTAATCGACTTAAAAACAAAGGAGATTATCAATTCGACACGTAGGTATGTATGTAATATTATTGGAACTGCATTATATTCACATATGATAAATCAAATTCTAATGCATTTAAGAGAAACTAGAAATGATTCAGTAGTTTTCAAGATAATGTGTGATGGCCTGGCTTATTGATACGAGCTACGGGTTTGGTGTCAAAGGAAACACATCAAAACTTTGGTCAAATTCATTTAGGAAAAACTAAAAATGACGAAATAAACAAGTAATTTCAAAAAAAAAAACGACTTCAAAATACACTAAAAAGTATGAAATAACTCTAATCTGACACTGATTTGAAGTCAGCGAAATAATTAAATAAATTTTGATTGAATACTGGAATTTATGCACCAAGGATAAAGCAGTGTCGTACGTTATGTATTCCTGAGTGAAGCGAGAGGTTCTAGCCGCCCAAGACGAAGACATGCTTTATCCTTCCTTCTTCATTCTTCTGCGAGACCATAAATACCCAAGGCTACATAAATACACATTCGGACCCAGCCTCGACTTCTTTTCTTGTTCTCCATTGATTAAAACAGTTATTTATAGGCTTTTTAGTATTTATCTTTAGATATCACTCAAGACTCTACATATTTCCCTCGCTTCCCTCGGAAGTTAACTCTTAGAGCTCCTCGTTACGCTCAGGATTCGATATGCCGCCCGTGACGTTAGTCATTTTGAGAGGTGGAGCATAGCGTTTATTCGCTGAAAGAGCAGCTCGTCTGGGGAAGAATACCGCAGCCAAATAACTTTATGTTATGTAAAGTTGTGTTCCTGCGCGTGAATACGGTCGCCAGAGCTCATAAGGGAGGGGGCAAAGGTCGGTAACGCGTAAGCGATGCTTCTTGTGTTGCAAGCGTCCATATGGCTACGGTAACCGCTTACCATCAGGTGGGCCGTATGCTTGTTTACCGACTAAGTTGTATAAAAAAAAATTACTTTATCTACTATTTATAATATTATTTGTTAATAGGGAACATAATCTTTGTTTAAAAACTGTGGAAACCTTTCCAGAGTTCCGGGTTCAATTTTAAATTCGTATCAAAACTAATTCATACGTTCTCAAAACACTTCCAATCGCCGTTTTATTTATTACTACCTCATCTGTACATAACACTAAAAATATCTAAAACTACAAATGAAGGCCAAGATTACTGAAGGATGTAAGAAACTATGCAACAATGCGTAAAATCCCAGAATAAGTGGAAACACAACAGGCAGATGATGAAGATGATTAATACGATCTATATTAAAATTTCCGCAACATTTAATATATTTTTTATGATAGTGCCAGTACATTACCATGGGGCATCCGCACGCAACACGTTGGCAAATGGCCAAATGTCACCACCGATTTGAACTTGAGCCGTTTTATTCTCGTATTCATATACTGTGTTGTGTGTAACACGAAAAATGTCATCTTATGATACCTATTTTATTACCGGACTGAAACTTTAATGCTAATAATGTGACCTCAATTGAATAAGCCAAAACCCGGTTCCGTCAAGGTCTGAAATAATTTGTATATCTTTATGATTTTCGTTTGCTCTTGTTGACCTGTTTGTTAAATTTGTTTGACATTATTAGTCGTCTATTTTCAGTAGATTTTAGAATTTTGCATCACCTACAGAGTTTACTAAGTTTGTCAAACTTTCACGACTAATAAAAACTATATTTTCAATTAAAAATTAATAGTTGGTATTCATCACCTTTATAACTGATGTTTCTGTAATAAAACAACAACATAAATATGTCAACAGCCAAGGCAAAACATTTATTTGAAAAGTAACTCTGTTGGGTAAAGTTCTTCTTGATTAAGATTTTATTAGATTTTATTTAGATCACGTCGCCAGCTTTTTGTGTACCCTGCCTGCAGGCGGCGATTTAAACGCAGTTTTTTATTTATAATTATTTCCATGTATTATATAATTTTATCTTTTATGTAGTTTTGTAAATAACTTCTTTATGTTTCCCCAATTTACTAATAGTTATGAATAAATAGATTATACCGTTCACTAGGCTTAAATAGTCGATCTCTCTCTTAGTTTCATTCAACCAGAGGCTTGGAACCTCAGACGAGCGGTACACTGAGACATAGATGGATGGATCTAATTTTTTTATTTAAATAGATGCTAGATGTTAACTTTTCTTAAGTATTTCCTTCAATGGGTGGTGTCAGACTTCCCCTGGGACGAGCTATCTAAGCGCCGCGCTTGGAGGGGTGAGCAGGGGGTCTACTCCCTAAGCACGAAGTCCGTAGTTTCGGCGTTCGTTACGGGCGCTTCCTACTCCGTATCACCTACGGACGGATGGTTTGTTAGGGGCCCGAACGAAAAATGAATGACAACACAATTTGACAGTTGTCCCTACTGGGAGTAGGGACAACTGTCAATGCGTTTTTATCCGTCTGAAAGCGTACGCGTTCTACACGCGAGCCCGCCTCTCTATAGCGCAGGTGGCGACCACCGTGCAACGTGGGGTCTTAGCCGGTAAAACTCCGGCATAACCTGGCCACTCCCCCCAGGGCGGTTAGGAATCCTAAGAGGATTTCCCCACGCTAAAAAAATCTATGGTACTTGATGTTTTTCTTAAACACAATCACACAATTGAAAAGTATGCCACAAGAATATTCTTCGACGGTTTAGATAGATTTTGAGATACTTCCCCTTTTCAATTTTCTTCTAACGTAATTGCAACTTATTTCAAGATCCAATATCGGAACTCGCAAGCATCTTTCATATAATGAAGTACAAAATATGTAATAATTTGATAATAATTTTCCATTTTCTTTCGATTACTTGAATTTCCTTTAAAAATGGTCATACATTAAAAAAAAAAAAAACATTCTCAATTCGGTTGTATTTTTTTTTAAATGTTTTTTACCTCATAACTCCGTCATTTATAAACCAATTTGGAAAATTATTTTTTTGTCTGGAAGGGTACACTTCCCGTTTGGTCCCATTGTCATCAGATCAAGATTTGATTACTTATTAGTCTACTTTGAAGTCGTTTTAAGTTTTTTGTAAAACAGTTCAGTTATTTTATACCACTAAGTTGGCAAAGAATCATATGGCCCGGCTGATGGTAAGCGGTTACTGTAGCGGTTACCTATGAACGCTTGCAACACCAGGGGTATCACTCGCGCGTTGCCATCCAAAATACATACTTAGATCAAAATTTTGGACAGTGATGGCCATTCTAATTCAATACATTTGTCGTCCTCATAATTACCCATAGGAAACGAATGACATGACATGCAGCTATTAATAAAATTGTCGTTCTATAATAGCACTACAAAACTATGCACTTACCATGTATAGTTTATCATCCTTAATGCTATGGTAATAACGTCTATTTGAGCATGCAACTTTTGATGTTATCTGGCGTAACGCCCAAAATTGTATGATGATATATTATTATATCACCGAACCCCAGGTTTTCACTAAATTATCATTAAGTGTGGGTTAGAAATTATGGCAACAAATAGAAAACATACCGTGCTGGAATAGTTATAATATTATGAGCAGATGTAGATGTCGCAAATTCTTGTAAAGATTTTATCTTAGCTTTACACTCTCGTTCTATGTTCTTATGTGACAAGCTACCGTCGCCTATGGATCAATTTGCCATTAGCCCTTCAAGAGGGAAACCAATAAATAATAAATATTCTGCGAAATTTATCAGATACGGCTATCTGATCCTAAACTAAGCAGACCTTATACTATGGAAACCAGATAACTGGTATATTAATCATTTATTTTTGTAAATACATACTATACATAATTACACCCAAGCTCAGGTCATGCAGACATGTTCACGCACACAAACGACCAGAGACGTGATAGGTGGAATTTTAACCAACCACGTAAACTGGCCTGTCAGCCAATGCGATGTCGATTTTAATAAAAGATATACAAATAACAACTAATAAACGAATCAAAGGACAATATTTAAAAAAATGTTACTTGCTTTGATCTCATAAGTGCCCTATTTTAATAAACTTTGGCCTTTGGCATTAAATCAATTAAATACAAAGGAAAGAAGATTACGCGAATACTCGAAGAAGAGTGAAATATGGTGAGATAGGTAGTATTCCACTTTATAAAGCGTAAGTATTTGAATTCCAATAATACTTAAGTAGTTGCTAGCCATCACTCGATTTATTGGATGTAAGCTGGATTAATCGTGGCTTTCATGGAAAATCTTAAAACCTAGTTTTACTGAAGTAAATTGTATTTTTAAATTTCCGCTTAGCGACGTAAGCTTGAGCTTAATAATGGTGCATCCCTGCTATGCGAAGCGAGCACGAGCCGAGCCACGAACGAACAGGATTCGTTCGTTGTTCGCTTAGCATGGATGGACTTGCGAGCCTCGAACGAGCATACGTCTTGTTTTTTACTGCGCTCCGCCCGATTGTCAGTTTTTTCACGAACACAGGGATTCGCATCGCGCTCGTTGTAGACTCTTTGAATGCTCGTTAAGTACGTCCACACTTGACATCGCGAGCAACGAACGAATTGTGTTCGTTGGTGGCTTGGCTCGTGCTCGTTTCGCGTAGCATGGACGCACCATTAGGTTTTCACACCTCAACTACTTAACCGCTCTCTCCTAAAATAAAAGTTACCTGCCAAAATAAATGTACAGTTTATCTGTATAAGCAGTATCAGCCTCACAGCAGCAGCAGTATATACCTCAAAATGTATATACGGAATTATCAATACCTATGTTCCAAAATGAATGATATTTAAATATGATTTTTCATTTAATCTTACCTCAAAGTTGTATTGATGCTGTTATTATAAAGTAATTTGCTATTGTATTCAAAACATCAAAAAGAACATTTAAAAATCTCAGCTACCCTACTTATTGGTAATATTTTTGATATCGACTAATGATAATTTACGTTCACATATTAGTAAATCGTTCAACTAATACAAGAAGTTACCTAACCCGAAATGTAACTCAAACTTTATGATCAATGTTTCTCCAGTTTTATTTCCCGATTAAAATGGTAATAAGTAATGATTCAGGTAAACAGTGGATGCAGCGGGCACATCCTTATTGCTCCCCTTTGAAGTAGCAGCGCGGTTTGTTTATAATTAGGCTTCAAAGCTGTTTGAATCCGTTTAAATCCTCTTTGCAGGTGGTAAATCGAGAAGTTGTGAGAACTCGGTTAGTTTGTGAATAAAGAATATAGCCACTAATTAAGTGTTCAAAACATTTTATGAATGCGGGTCTTAGTGACAATTTTACTCGCGTAATGGCTGCTCGAAAATCTCCTCGAAAACTGAGCCGATTTAATTATTTTTTTCACTACAATTTTAAGAAAGGGTGTGTCTAGGTCCCTATTATTATTTTTTATGTTAAAAACTTTTCGAATTTGTCTGGTAGTCATTTTAATCACGGCGGAAAAATAGGGCATTTATTGTAGTAACTGATATCATGAAATAATTAAAAAGCAATTGAAGTCAATAGTTTATTTACAGTGTGCCGTATATAAAATGATTAAATAATTTCCGCGCGGGCGAGGAAAACAATAGAAATCATTTGTTATTTTTTAAACGCAAGTCAAGGGATGTATTATGAATTGTATATTAATGATAAGGCCCCTTAAAAAGGAAGCTAAGCAATATTGCTAAAGCCATTAATTTTTTCGAATTTAAAGACTATTTTACCAAAAAATATTGGAATCACATAGGATCTGCCAAGAATTCGAAAACATTAATTGCGTAGCAATATTTCTTTAGCTTCCTTTTTAGCCTCCCGGCAATAAAGGCTATCGATGTAGTTTTCTGTGATAGTACCTACAATTCTTCTCTCCTTCCTCATTAATCCTCATATTATATTTTGTATGTACCTGTGTAAAATACGGCATAATCTAACAAAGATACATTATTTTCGTTTATCCAATAACATTTCTCATGTTTACCCGAATCCTGCAATGATACTGATTTTAATGCTCTCACATTCAATAAAACTGTATCATTTGCCAGAAAAATCTAATTGTGTGATGTTGCAATAACAATTTGTCTTGCAACACTGAATGTATCAACATTAGAATGACACTTCAATAACACCGAATGGAATTCTTGAAGACATTTGCTAAGAAAATATTATTTTTATTTTGCTTCAGATTGCAACTTGAATAATGGTTGTTTCAATAATAGATTCTACAGGACAATGCTTTCCTCAGAGTGAAGAAAATTCTCGAGGAAATGGATTGTTGGCTTAGCTTCCTGGTAGTGACAACAAATGCCCTTACAAAAGTCGTGGTTTCAAATCCTACAATAAAATGAAGCTTTTAATGAAACCATAGCAAGGTACAAAATCGATCGCCCAGTGCAGCTGCACAAGAGCACAGAATATTTAATAGTACTACGTACAGAAAACCCACTTCGAAAACGACATTTAAACAAAAATCGACTCTTGGAACGACAGAATAAAGCGCAATCCAGTTCGCGCAGCGCTGCGCGCCTAAAATTATATTCACCTACAACTTCCCTCTCTTTCTATCGTATAACTCTATCCTGTATGACGCGGCACGTGTTACGGTAGGGTTGTCTAATGACGTATTATGAATCTTCAATATTTCCTTATCGCCTATGTATGTCCTATTACTATTCTCTGTGTTTATTTTATTTCTATGCTATTCTCCTTTCGTGAACAATGACATTTAAAATATCCTAGCTAACTAGTATTAGATCAGAAAGTTATTTTAAAATGTCTACATACTTTAATCTAAGTTGTTAGACCTATACGTACTTTGTATACTGAATGTGTATTCTGTCTACGAAACTGAATACAACTATTTTGGGGAAGGGTTTTAGTAACATACATGCTTATCAAATCTGGAATGACTGACGACGCGACAAGAAACGGCACGATTACCTAGTCCAGTAGCCGTCAGCCGAAATTCACAATATTTGTTCTTAATAATCTTCATGTTGATTAAAGAAGTTTGTTATATAAAAATTAATAAAGAATTAACCAAAAAAAGGATATATTGAGTTACTTACCTACATAACAATAAGAATTGTTAAATTTTTCTGAATATTGTTCTACTGATTTTTGAAATAGTGGTATGTTAAATCTTAGTTATTCTAAGAGTTGTAAGGTATAATTACTGTATATTTAAAGAGGGAACTCTCTCTATTCTGGAACTACTAACAGTTTCTAAAAAAAAAATCGTCAAAATCGGTTCATAAACGACGAAGTTATCCGCGAACACACATAAAAATAATTAGACTGTTTTACAAAAAACTTAAACCGACTTTAAAGTACACTAAGAAGTAATCAAATCCTGATCTGATGACAATGGGACCAAACGGGAAGTGTACCCTTCCAGACAAAAAAAATATTTCCAAATCGGTTTATAAACGACGGAGTTATGAGGTAACAAACATAAAAAAAAAAAAAAAAAAAAACATACAACCGAATTGAGAACCTCCTCCTTTTTTTGAAGTCGGTTAAAAAATATACGGTCGAATTGAGAAACCTCCTCCTTTTTTTGAAGTGGGTTAAAAATCATTCACATGAGTTTTCGAGGTCTAAGAGGCCCGTTTATACAAGAGGGTCTCTTCTGGTCGCTCTATCTTTATCTATCTTTTTCTCTTTTTAACACACTGGTATGTTATCAAAACGGGCCTATTATTATAATAAGGACTTTAGGACAATACAATGCAACAACAACAAAATATCTAGAACTATAAAAACAACGATATCTACACAAGATAGTGTTAAAAAAAGAACAGTAAACACTTTATATAGGTAGTACGTAGGTATTTATACCCACACGCGTCTTGCGCTGCGTGCGCGTTGCAACCGACTAGCGTTGTTCCGGTAGTCCGCGTGCGCGCGATCGTACCTAAACATGGGAGTGGGACAGGCCTGACAAGAGGCTTTGTATACTTACCACCTTTGGCCAAATCATCACATACCCATTAGTTATATTGTACCAGCAACCTCACCAAGATCAAGGTGAGAAATTTCAGGTATTTCATCGGCCAGATCTTCCAAAATAACTAGCACTTATATGTATAGATTATTTCTAGTAATAAAACCACGTCGGTTCCGGTGTAAGATGTACCGTGTATTGGTATATTCCTCACTTTCATGACGTGTAAATCTGTAATCGATTGAATTATGTTCGCAGTTCAGGCGAAAGAGATAAGTTTATTTTAGCGCCATTCCAAATATTATGCATTTATGCAGTCAAATAAATATTCCAGAGCTGGATAATTTATCGAACTTGGTATTTCCTTATTCCCTAAATCAACTATAATATGGAAAAGTGAAATTCTTATTCAGTTCATAACAAAGGTTTTAAAAAAATTGCAACATGTTAAAGAAAAGCCCTGAAAATATTCAGATATCATGTTGCCATTAAGTTTATTAAAAAGAAAAATATTCATCCATTTGTCTTTTGCGGTAGCCGCTATTTTCAGCAGTAGGTACAGACATGAAAAATGGGTACTCTCTATTATAATTTGAAGCCATTTCGTACCTAATTCGACGGTTGTGGAATCCCTGACAATGAGGCATAAAGGATATAGTGTCATTTGTTTAGAGGTAGTCTTCTTTAGCACTAGGATCCAGTAATTTCTATAGTGAGAATTTATTGCTATTGGCCCGAGTTTTTCCCATACTGCAGTGTACGTGGGTTGAATATCATAGTTTAGATTAGAAGAGGTTTTAGATATACCTACACAGTGCTAATATTTAAGGATAGTGGTGCTCATTCTGTCGTTTACAACTAAACTAATTTTAATCTCACTCTATCTCTTTCTAATAAAGAACATAAGAAAAGGATGTAAGAAGTTTTGACCTGTCAAATTAGTCCAATGCTTGTTTTCAATATAAGTTTAGTCGCCATCTATCGCGATTACGCCTAAATACACGCAAAATAAGACGGCTAAGATTAATTTGACTTTAAATATGTTCTATCCTTTTTCAATCATGTTAAGTTTGAAAAAGGCGCGTTTAAGGTTTAGTGCGATTTACAACAGAATCGGCACCATATTGCGAAACTAGGCCTCGCTCGAAGAGCCAATATCGTACGGGGAAAAGTTTCTGAATAATCTATTACGTGTAGCTGATTTTCTAGTTATATCATTCCTGAATTTAACGATGAGTTAGATTGAGCATAAAAATATTTTTTAGACCTGACCTTCATCATTTAGGTGCTCTTTTTCTAATGGTAGCGCCAATCTTCTGACGTAAGAATTAGACTGTGACGAATTCGGTTAATTTTATGAGACTACATTTTTGTATGATGACTTCAGAGCTATTTGATTATGTATTCCAAAGCGACAGTATTCGATTAACTGAATTAACGCAGGTACCTATAGGTGCTCTCACACAGTAAATCATAAAACCAATAACCAAAAAACATAACCCTCCTTCCGGGTCAGTCAGGTAAAAATATTATGTATGGTAGTGGTCTTGATGTGAAAATCTATTAAATTTTTTACAACAATTATGTTTCTTTTTAGGGTTCCGTAGCCAAATGGCAAAAAACGGAACCCTTATAGATTCGTCATGTCTGTCTGTCTGTCTGTCTGTCTGTCTGTCTGTCCGTGTATGTCACAGCCATTTATTTCCGAAACTATAAGAACTATAATGTTGAAACTTGGTAAGTAGATGTATTCTGTGAACCGCATTAAGATTTTTACACAAAAATAGAAAAAAAACAATAAATTTTGGGGGTTCCCCATACTTAGAACTGAAACTCAAATTTTTTTTTTTCATCAAACCCATAAGTGTGGGGTGTCTAGGGATAGGTCTTCAAAAATGATATTGAGGTTTCTAATATCATTTTTTTCTAAACTGAATAGTTTGCGCGAGAGACACTTCCAAAGTGGTAAAATGTGTGTCCCCCCCCCTGTAACTTCTAAAATAAGAGAATGATAAATCTATAAAAAATATATGATGTACATTACGGTGCAAACTTCCACTGAAAATTGGTTTGAACGAGATCTAGTAAGTAGTTTTTTTTTAATAGGTCATAAATTGAAATTAATATCAAATACTCAGGTCTATACTACCATTTACTTATATACCTACAGGTTTGTACGGAACCCTCGGTGCGCGAGTCTGATTCGCACTTGGCCGGTTTTTTAGAATATACCTAATGTTTGTCCCCGACTGCAATACTTAAAAAATATTCAAGTTGTTGAAGAGGCTGTATGGGTTATGGCATTTTATGAGAAAATAAAAACCGGCCAAGTGCGAGTCAGACTCGCGCACCGAGGGTTCCGTACAAACCTGTAGGTATATAAGTAAATGGTAGTATAGACCTGAGTATTTGATATTAATTTCAATTTATGACCTATTAAAAAAAAACTACTTACTAGATCTCGTTCAAACCAATTTTCAGTGAAAGTTTGCACCGTAATGTACATCATATATTTTTTATAGATTTATCATTCTCTTATTTTAGAAGTTACAGGGGGGGGGACACACATTTTACCACTTTGGAAGTGTCTCTCGCGCAAACTATTCAGTTTAGAAAAAAATTATATTAGAAACCTCAATATCATTTTTGAAGACCTATCCATAGACACCCCACACTTATGGGTTTGATGAAAAAAAAAAATTTGAGTTTCAGTTCTAAGTATGGGGAACCCCCAAAATTTATTGTTTTTTTTCTATTTTTGTGTAAAAATCTTAATGCGGTTCACAGAATACATCTACTTACCAAGTTTCAACATTATAGTTCTTATAGTTTCGGAAATAAATGGCTGTGACATACACGGACAGACAGACAGACAGACAGACAGACAGACAGACAGACAGACAGACAGACATGACGAATCTATAAGGGTTCCGTTTTTTGCCATTTGGCTACGGAACCCTAAAAACAGAGCAAAAAGAAGCTGATTATAAATAAAGGAGACAAAGGAATCTAGAGATGTGAAGAGATAAAAGGCAATATGCCTATTATTAATAGTATATTCGAGTACAGACAGAAGTATGAGTTTTAATATAGATCGGATGATTTAGAGTTTATCAGTGTTCAGATTTGGACCAGTATCAGTTGAATTGAGAAGAGGTTTAAGGCGATGATAGCTCAGTGGTAGTGACGTCGGATACCGAGACGAAGGCCCCGGGTTCGAATCCTACAATGAGCTAGAGCTTTCGGTGAAGGAAAACATCGTGAGGAAACCATAGCACGGTGGTAGGGTACTTTGTAGTACCCGTCTGGCTGGCTACCACCTTCAAGTTGAAAATCTGTCGCCAAGCACCTATCGATGTGTTCCGACAGCTGCACTTGAGAGCCAGTTCCTTCTAGGCTTTGTGTGCTTACCACCTTCGACCACATCATCACTTACCATAGTGAGATTGTGGTCAAACACAGGCCTATACACAGTAAAAAAAAAAAAAAAAAAAAAGGTTCGGGATGGTTGGAGGCCATATGGTAGGAAACCTCGAAAATTAAGCAAATAAGCTGTAGGAGCTTTCCGCCGTATATTTTCTGATTGAGGTTATTTCTATCGATCTTTTGGATAGTAAGTTAACATGATAGGTAAGCGATAATACAACAATAAAAACCGCTTAGCGATTAGGATAACAATAATATGACACCGTTTATGATGCATAAGCTCCTTGCAATAAAATATTCATTATGCAAGTACGTACTTACGTTTATGAGCAGCAATAACAATACAGTTTAAAAAAAAAAACAACATTTTTATGTATAGAAAAACTTCTATTCTTTCGTTGTCAATATGTATTTAACTTGCGTTTTTGTGACATCTTAAAAAAAATACATACCTACTATGTATTTTTTTTAAGATGTCACAAAAACGCAAGTTTTTGTGACGAGTTACAAAAAAAAACGAAACAACTGAAAGTGCCCAGGTCTCTAATCTATTCATAGAGCATTCTAGCTTTTACCCATCAAATTCATCCCAAAAGGAGTACCAACTTTAAAAAATATTAAACTTTGCTGTATTTATTTATCGTTTAATTTATCATTCAGTAATTTTAATAAGGCTGTCAATAACTTATATTTTTTATAAATATTTTATTACCTGGTGCTTGTTTCTCAGGGGGGTTCTCAACCTCTGCCATAGCCACTCCCAACACTATCACAAAACTTCACAAAAATTAACCGCAAAAAATATTAATTACATCAGCAATCACTTTAAAATTACTGCGGAAAACTTTTCACTGCGTTCACTAAGCACAAATTAAAACTTCAAAGACGCAAATAAATTCAAATTAACCCTGAAAGAAAATCTAAATCGGATAAACTCGCGCGTCGCTTTTTCGCGTAACTCAACGCGTTTTTTTTATTCGACATGGACGCGTCTCGATGCCACAGGCAACGATCACAAACTGTTCTATTTTTATTGTTGGGAATGAAATGAAGATTTATTTACATGCTATGTATAAAAGTCCAATTCGTAGTGTTAATTGCCTGGTGTGAATTTGAAGGGTACCTACTCAAAAGTATTTTTAAATGGAGATGTTTTGCAAGACTTCTTTTAATCCATATTTTTATCTTTTATGCCAAAATCATGAAAGGATTTTAAGAGTTTGAATGGCTTCTTGGTTCCTTAGTGGAATAACTTTCTAGTTAAAATATTAAAGTTTAAAATATTTTTAGAAACCTGTTTTTTTTATAATGTCTGGAATGTGAACAAAGTCCTTTTATTTTTACCGTGAAATTAACGAAGATTATAAAATATATGTTTGATTTTGATTAAGTTTATAATTTCATCATAATTCATTGGAAGACATATATTAATAAATAAACAGGTGCTGCTTGTGGGGGCTGGTCTACTTGCACCTTATTACAAAACATGGTTTAAAGGAAAACCAGGTTTTAAAATAGCCTCGTCCCTTTTTATTATATGACGTTAGAAAGTGACCAAATGACAGTAAAACCTGGCTTTACTTTAAACCATGTTTTGTAATAAGGGGGCTTAAGTTTGCTATTTATTTACTTATTCAATATCGAGATAGTCTACTTTGTAATGTAAATATTATGTAATGAATCTAAACTTGTTTTGAAAAGAGTCATCATCATCATCATCAGCCTATAATGTCCCACTGCTGAGGACAGGCCTCCTTTCACAAATCAGGGTGAAAGGGAATGGGCAGATACTCCACCACGCGTGTAACTTCACAAACTCTACACCGTAGTCAAAATATGTGGCTTGGCCGTTTCGCTACCGTCATATTATTATGGGCGTAAGGAAATTTATTCACTGTTAATTACTTTTCTGTAATTCAATAGTTCTTGTAGTAGCGAAACGGCCAATACCGCCTCGAGTATCATCAATATCCGCCGCCATCAATATCGAAACAATAACCAACTTTGCACACATGTATCATAATGTAAAAAGTAAGAAGAAAATTATAAATATATTCATAATTTTCTTCTTACTTTTATATTTTTTATAAGTTATTCTTGCTTTGCCTCGAATTGGCTCTAGTAAACCCATAAATCGCTCCGTTCAGGTTGTTTCTAGCGAGGGCTAAATATTTAATGATTCTAAGTTCAACCAGAGTGCATGCAGACTCGCACAGTTATATTAAGATACATTTAGGTACCTACTGTTCTCTATATCTTACTTGGTTGTGAATATTGCACGCTAGCTAGCAAAGGATTTGTTTTTTTTGCGCTTGACCGCAATCCCTCCTGATGGTAAGTGAAGATTTGAGCGATATTATAAATGTAGGTTTGTGTACCTAGACTATCCGGCTTAATCGTGAAGCATGGGAACCATGGGAAGACTTTTTTACTTTTACTTTAAAAAATCGTTATTGGTTTGTTACAAGTATTTTAATATGGGGTGCCCCAGGACCCCTGTATAGGGTTCTAGGCTTCTAGACTAGTTAGATAACATAATGCGGAAACTTATTAGTAACTTTAAACATATTTTTAATTTCATAAAAAGAATAACTATATCTAATAAAGCTGTTAGTTTCCCTTAATTATATTAATAAATAAATAAGAAATTTGTTTAAGGCTCCGCCTATAACTAAACGGGCTTTGTAGCCGCTTGCAGCACCAGGGGAACCTATCTCGCGCATTTCCGTGTTTGCAAATATCTCTAAACTTTACCAACAATGAAGACTAGAGAGGTAGGTACAAATTCAATTTTTTATTTACAACAAATACCTATGTAAAAAATAGAATCTATATGTAAAAAAAAACCTCAAGCCTGCAGCTGCTTCCGATTAACGGCAAGGTTCCCAGAAGGCTGGCAGCGTTTCCTCTTAGGGTAGCCAAGCTGACTGAATAAGCTCCCCGCCCGCTGGTCTCCGGAAGTCTCGATCAATTTGGATGACAAGGTGCGAGCAAAACAGCGAGCTTCGGACCCCAACGGTCCCAAGGTCTCGACCGCAAAAGGCATATAAATATAATTGGGTCCAATCGATGAATATTTTTTAAATTTTGAATTTTCCGCACAGGCCGCAGCTGCCCCTGTAGCTTTAGAGTTTATATTCTTTATGTAATGTTTTTTTATGTTTGTAGGGTAAGTAAGTTAAAAATAAATAACTTTCTTCCTTCTCTTTTATGCGCCAACAAAGGCGTTGTTTGCAAAACGCTGGTTTTCTAAGAGTTGAGAGAGTTTCAACTAGTCGCTCTAAATCGTAGCAATGCGATTAAACTTCCTAAATCGTAAACAGTCTAGGACGTAGATCGGTCGGGACCTTCCTATCTCGCTAAATCGGAATCTAACTGTTCTAACTTCGATTACACCTTCATATTTCCTAATTAGATTTTTTACAAATAGGATAGTATAATAAGTGCCTAAAGCTTTTTTTTTATTTTAGTAGATTTTAAACGTCATGTTTGTAATCGTCTACCGCATATTTTTTACTGGCAATATTTATCTTAAAGTCAAAGGCTGCATTCCGAATTAATGATATAATCGCTGTAATCGATTTGAGCGTGCTTAAACCCGTACCGAATTGAGTAATGACAGATTACGTTGTCCCGTGAAACGTCATAGATGACGTCATGATATCCGCCATATTGCGCTCACACCGACCATGCCCTAAACTGATATCACCGTGAGCGCTGTCAAAACTGACGGTTAATTATTGTGTTTTCGGCAGAAATTCTAATAAGATTCTTGGTTTTCTATTTGGCAAAGATACTTTTTATGATTTTATGAGAGAAAAATAATAAAGAACGAGAATATTCCTTTTTGCGAGTCAAATTAAAAAAGATCTATGGAGTCCTAGCGCATTGTTAAATCAGATTTTAATTAAATTCTCAAATGTTCTGTTTTGAATACTGTGAGCGCGATAACGGGCGTTCCGAATTGTTAACAGTTCTTAGCTGTCAATATCGTGATATCCAACTCGGTACGCAAATTATTGCTGTGAGCACTGTGAGCGATATTATTTAATTCGGAATATAGCCAAAGTCATATTTTAACTGTCAATGTCATTTTCAACGAAATGCCACTTTCGTTTTTATTTTGATCGCAAACTCACGCGTTTTCGCAATATTTTGTAATAAAAATCGTGTGAAGATAAATTGAAAGTGCTCATAAATAAAAATAAAAACTCCATGACTCAATTAAAGTTCAATTGAGCTACTTCTGCTATGTCGGACAATGACGAAAACCTGCATCGCTTGGAGGGAACTTCAAGTGATGCTCCCGGTGGTTTAATCATCATAAAGAAGGAAAAACCGGCTGAATTCCAATTTGCTAAGCCTTCCTTACTAGGTCTGGATAAGTTAGCAGCAGCTAAACGGAAGCAGAATAGGCTAATATCGTTCCAAGATGAAGGGGCAGATGATGATAGTTTGGATGATAAAACTGACTCCTCAGGATCGAAGGAGCGTAAATATAGGAAACAAAATGAAGAAACACCAACTTACACCGGTGGAATATCTGAACAAGCGCGGGAGAGGATGTTGGAGAGGTTACAAAAGTAAGTTTTAGTCATTTATTTGTTTTGATTGTGATTTTGTATCTTATTGGATACTTATTTGGTCCACCATAGCCTAATTACAATATAAGCGTTAGCTTATGAGATTTCTGACTATATAACTAGGTTTTTTGCTGCAATTTCTTGTCAATATTGCTGGGTTGAGTGTAAGTAATGCGATGTAATACAATTTTGATGCACAGATGAAATAATTAATTGGAATGATCAAAAATATAATTACGACTTCTGGAATGCTTAAAAATCTTTATACAACCAGGTTTTTTGATTTGAAATACAACCTCCAACTTAGACTAGAGCCGCACCAGGGCCAGGAACCCTTACCCTTAGTTAGACCCCAATTTTTAGTTTTTCTCAGTCCATCATTTAGCTTTTCTCTGAACACTTTACTAGGTTTGTGTTTAACCTGCTGGCTCAAAAAAATAACCATTGTTTTTAATTGTTATAAAACTCCATGCTCGCTTTAGACAAACAAGGAGGTTAAGAACCTATGGGTCATGGGTATACGAGATACACAGCATACTATGCCGCAAACGATTTCTATTATTCCAACAGCATATCAAAACTAAATCAATTTTACATAACCTTTTCAGGAAAGAAAAAGAAACAAAACAAAAAGGTGTACACTACTCCACAAAAGAAGAAAAGCAAACAAGATCAGAAGATGATGAGGTGGATGGACACTATCGCCATCGCTATGATAGACGAGACAGAGATAGACGGCGTGATGACTATAGGCGAGACAAGGACAGAGATAGAAGGAATGATCGAAATTCTCTCAGAAAAGAAGGGGATAGAAATAGGAGGGACAGTGAGCGTAGTAGCAGAGATAGAGATAGTTCTAGGAGAAGCTATTATGAACCAAGGTTTAAGGATGAGCCTAGGACACCAAGGTATGTCTCAGTTTTTTTTAAGAGCTTAGTCCCAATAAAAAATAGGCTTATGGAGGTGCAAAGTGGGTGACACCTCCATTTAAAAGGTAAGATCTACTGGGTCATCATGCCTGGGGACCATGGCCCAACTGTACATGTCTGACAGTTGTATATTTTTTTTTTTTTTTTTTTTTTTTTTTTATGTCAACAGGTTGACAAGCAGGCAGACGGGCCACCTGATGGTAAGTGGTCACCGCCGCCTATGGACATTTGCAATACCAGGGGGATTGCCAATGTGTTGCCGACCTTGTAGAGCTCTTTTTACGCCTTTTTTGAAGAACCCCATATCGTAGCGCTGAGGGAAAACCGTAATGGGGAGCTCATTCCACAACCGAATGGTCCGCAGTTGTTGTGTATGTAAAGAGTGGGTACCTACTTGGTTAAACCTTTTTATTAAAAATGTAAACTTAAGTAGGGTAGTTGCATTACTGTGACTGTCAGATCTTGCTACCTAGCACAATAAATGTTCTTACATTAAATGGTGTTTTCTTGGACATAATAGTGGCGACGAGTACAAAAAAGTGATTAAAAATGGACACTAAAGCTGTAAAATTCAGTGAATATAATCCACAGACTGATAATTGGGACAATTACATAGATAGGCTAAAATATTGTTTCGAGGCAAATGGGGTCGTATCGGACGCCGCCAAACGGGCGAATTTCTTTACAATTTGTGGTGCACAAGTGTTTGAGACATTTTTAGCATTAATTACACCAAAAAAATCAAACGAAGTAACATTCAGTGATATTGAATCGATATTGACTAAACATTTCAGTCCAAAACCAAATGAAATCTCTATGTCATACAAATTCTACAAGCGTGATCAACTACAAAGTGAAGCAGCATCTGAGTTTATAGCAAAGCTGAGAAAAATCAGTTTTGGTTGTAACTTTACCAACTTGGAACGTATGTTACGTGATAGACTTGTGTGTGGAATGAGGGATACAAAATTACAATATGAACTTCTGAAAAGGGACAATTTGCAGTACCAGGACGTTGTAGATGCTATGCTATCTTCTGAAAGTGCGGTGAAGGATGTCCGCATGATTAATAATACCAGCACCACTACTGGAAAAGTGGTATTACCTGAAATTTCTGATACAAGTGCGGGAGTTTCAACGACTGCTACACATGAACCTATGGACATTAATGCAGTTCAATCAAAAACGAACAATAGATTTTGTTTTCGTTGTGGTGATCGACATAGTGGAGAATGCCGTTTTGTAAATGCTGTATGTCGATTCTGCAAGAAAAAAGGACACTTGGAGAAGATATGTATTGCTAAAAAGAGAAGTTCAAACAAAGGAATCCATTTCACTGAAAACGAATTTGAAGGAGATATGAACGGTATTTACACCTGTGAGGGAACGACAAAACGTATACAACCATACAACGTGAACGTGCTCTTGGACGGAGTACCGGCGGTGATGCAGGTGGACAGTGGCGCCAGCTTCTCCTTGATCAACGAGCGTACATGGCGTGCACTGCGCGCACAGCACCCGCGAGCTTCTTTATCTACTACTAGGCGCGGCTTACGCACGTGGACTGAGACACCAGTCATTGTACTCGGATAGAAGACAGTGTGTGTAGAATATAACGATGTCAAATGCGATCTCAATATCATTGTAGCGAAGGGTATGGGACCAAATTTATTAGGACGAGATTGGTTCGCACCGCTTAATATTTCATTAAACATTAATTATGTTGTCTCAGATAGTGATCAGTTAATGACAGATGAAGTTATAGCAAAACATCGTGAAGTATTTATGGAGGGTTTAGGTACTTACCGAGGAGACCCAGTTGCCATACATTTAAAGCCGGGTGTTACACCGAAATTTCTAAAGGCTCGTCCTGTGCCGTATGCAATAAAAGACAGAGTCGAGGTTGAGATCGATCGCTTGGTTTCGGAAGGAGTACTTCGCGCCGTGGCCTACTCTGAGTGGGCCACACCAGTCGTACCGATAGTAAAGAAATCGGGAGAGATCCGACTTTGCGGTGACTATCGCAGTACAGTTAATCAGGCTACTGAGTCAGATACTTTTCCTATGCCTACAGCCAATGAAGTTTTCGCCACGGTTGCAGGTGGTAGATTTTTTACTACACTGGATTTAGAACGAGCATACACACAAGTGATTGTCAATGAAACTACAGCCAGAATGTTGACATTAAATACATGTAAAGGTCTGTTTACAGTGCACAGATTAGCTTTTGGAGTTAAGGCTTGTCCAGGAATATTCCAACGATTAATGACAGCGTTACTGGCTGGCATACAAGGCGTTGCTGTACTAATTGATGACATTATCATCAGTGGAAGGACTTTTGCAGAGATGAATCAGCGTTTAGATACAGTCTTAAAGCGTATCAAACTGGCTGGCTTAAGGCTGAATAAAAACAAATGTAAATTTGCAAAACAATGTGTTGAATTCCTCGGTTTTGTCATTGATGGAGAGGGCATTCATCCTGCGCCCAGCAAAGTGGAGTCAATAAGAAATACTCCAGAGCCCAAGAATGTCCAAGAGTTGCAAGCCTTTTTGGGTCTTTATAACTTTTATGAAAGGTTCATACCGCATAAAGCTACGCTACTGGAACCGCTTCATCGATTATTGATGAGATCACAGACATGGCAATGGACTGAAGATGAACAAAATAGCTTTAATACAGCAAAAAGTCTACTTTCGTCTGAATTAACACTAATTCATTATGACCTGAAGAAAAAGTTAATACTTACATGTGACAGTTCAGAATACGGGGTCGGTGCAGTATTGTCGCACATTATGGAAGACGGTCAAGAACGACCTATCGCTATGGGCTCTAGAACTCTACATTCTCATGAGCGTCGCTATTCCCAACTCGATAAGGAAGCGACAGCAATTATGTTTGGGATCAAAAAATTTCACAATTACTTAATGGGAAGATCTTTTACAGTGGTTACTGATCATAAACCCTTGTTAGGCATATTCGATCCAAGGAAACCAATGCCAAGTATGTTATCACCACGTCTGACTAGAATTGCTATTTCCCTTACTTCACATGACTATAAGATCGAATACAAACCTGGTTCACAGATAGGAAGTGCAGACAGTCTCAGCCGTTGGCCGCAACCAGTACCGGAACAACCCGAACAGCAATTGCACGAAGTCTTATTGATGGCAGAGACACCTGAAGACTTTCCATTTGATGCTGAGCAGATTGCATCAGAGACAAAAAAAGATAGAACTCTATCACGTGTTACACATTACATTCTAACAGGTTGGCCTCCAAAAGTTACTGATACGGATATACGTCCTTACTGGCTACATAGAGCAGAGTTGTCTGTGCAAGAAGATTGCATCCTGTTAGGTTGTCGTGTGGTAGTTCCACCAAGACAACAGGGAGCTACCTTGCGCGCACTACATGCTACTCACAATGGCATCGTACAGACTAAAGCATTAGCCAGGAGTTATGTATGGTGGCCACATCTTAATGAGGATATAGAGGCCTTGGTCAGTGATTGTATGAGATGTCTTGAAAACCGTCACATGCCAGCTAGAACAACTCATGAGTGGATAATTCCTACAAAACCATGGTCGCGTATTAACATTGATTTTGCAGGACCATTTCAAAACAAATTCTTTTTAATTATTGTTGATGCCTATTCCAGATGGCCAGAAGTTTTTGTTGTGAATAATATGACTTCAGAAACGGTTATTAGATATCTTAGAATGATATTTTCTACTCATGGGTTATGTGAAACATTGGTTTCAGATAATGGTACATCATTTGTGTCTAGAGAAACAGAGCAATTTTTAGCTGCTAATAAAATTAAACACATAACAACTGCCCCATACCACCCTGCTACAAATGGTTTAGCAGAAAGAATGGTACAAACCGTCAAAGATAAGTTGCGTAAGTTAGACAACACATCTTGGGATATCAAAATTCCTAATATGTTACTGGGACTCCGGGTTACACCCTGTGCAGGTACAAATAAGAGTCCAGCTGAGCTCTTAATGAACAGACGTCTACGTACTCTTCTAGATAGTATTCATCCAGATAATATCCATTTTAAAAAAAACGAACAACAAATTGAAAGGAATTCTCAAAACAAACGAAGAGAAACAAATATTGGTCAACAAGTAATGTACAGGAATTATGGAGGAGGACCGAGGTGGTTGGCTGGCAAAGTTGTTGACAAGGAAGGGCCATCTAAATATTCTGTTGTCACAAATGATGGGTCACTAGTAAATAGACACATTGATCAATTAATTACAAGAAAGTCATCAAACTCAGGAATAGAGGAAGGAAATGATGATGGAACACCTATTGAAGAAAGAAATATCATGGAAAAGACGATAGTGAGTCAAGATGATGATGATGATCAAAGAGATGAGATGTTGCCTAGACAGGATACTGATGATATAATACAAATACCAAGTTCATCTGAGTGGGCAGACATGTTAGGAATTCCCAATACACCTGAAGTAGAATACTCTGGCGGGAAGCTAAAAAATAAATTGTTTAATCGGAATAGTACGCCTTATGCAAGACCTAGTACTAGTGATAATAACTATCTTTATTAGTTGATTTATGCATAGCAGATTCTGTTGATAAAAGTTTATTGTTGTTTTTTGTTAGAGAATTTATTTAAGTTGATATATTAATGAACTGATGTTATCAGTAGGTTTCAAAATAATGTTATTTTTGTTTCTATGATTTTGTTATTAGTTAGACTTGGGGGGAAGGTATGTTGTGTATGTAAAGAGTGGGTACCTACTTGGTTAAACCTTTTTATTAAAAATGTAAACTTAAGTAGGGTAGTTGCATTACTGTGACTGTCAGATCTTGCTACCTAGCACAATAAATGTTCTTACATTAAATGGTGTTTTCTTGGACATAATAGCAGTAAGAACGTCCGACTAAAACGTTGTGTGGACGATCGAGGCGGCTCGAGGATGTGAGGATGAACTCCACATCTCCGGCGAGCAGTGCGATGGTAGAAAGGTGATGGTGGCACCAGATCAAAAAGTTCACGAGAACACTCCCCATTATACAGGCGGTAGAATACACAGAGAGAGCCTATATCTCTCCGAAGGCTAAGAGGTTCTAAACCGCCAGTGAGTATGGGATCGTCAACGATACGAATGGCCCGCCTTTGCACCGAGGCAAGTGGATTAAGCTGATAAGCGGGTGCGCCTGCCCAGAGGTGCGAGCAGTACTCCATATGCGGCCTACCTATATATGCAGATTCTCAACAAACTTCTTAAGTGGGACAAACGATATTGTGGTGCCACGCCATCTATCTTTCCTTGTGTGAAGTATCTCAGTGTTACTGATAGATGACTGATAGATGTCGCTACAGACCTTATTTCTAATGAGTATAAGGTTGAAATAAAAAAAAAACACAAACTCTCAGACTCGCACTTGCCAGGTATTTTATTTATTTTATCCAAGAAATTTCCCTATTCTAGCAGAACCTTATAGTATTCACAGGTGAAACAAATCGCTTAGTCTGTGTAGTATATGCCAATTGTTCCCACTAGATTATTATGATTATGTATCTAACACAATCTAAAAAAAAACTAACAAGCAATTCAATTTATGTGTAATTTTTCTAACAATAATTTTTACCATCTATTTTTGCAGTATCAAAGCCCTAAAACCAACCGACAAGACAGCCTGGGATGATGATGATGACGACCTTAAGACACCGATTCGCAAGTCCACCTGGGACTTCCCTACCCCGATACCTCGGGAGTCAGGATCTGGAGACCGTTCACAGCGCAGTGAGAGAAGTTACAAGCCCATGAGAGATTACAAGGGCAGGCTTTATGATAATACTCCCAGGCCTTCGCCTCATAAGTAAGTGAAAACTGTTAATTACTTTGTGTTTTTTTTTTAATTATGTGTAGGTCTGTGTCTGATCACAATCTCACCATGGTCAGTGATAATGTGGCTGAAGGTGGTAAGCACACAAAGCCTAGAAGGAACTGGCTCTCGAATGTAGCTAGATTTTCAACTTCAGGGTAGTAGCCAGACAGGTGGGTACTACAAAGTACCCTTCCACCGTGCTATGGTTTCCTCACAATGTTTTCTTTCACCGAAAGTTCAAGTTCACGTTCATGAACCCAGGACCTTGGCGTCGCGTATAAGTTATTACACTTATGTCTGCATTTTATTATGTTTTAACCGACTTCAAAAAAAGGAGGAGGTTCTACATTGGTTTGTTTTTTTTTAATGTTTGTTACCTCGTAACTCCGTCATTTATTAACCGATTTGGAAAATTATTTTTTTGTTTGAAAGGGTACACTTCCTGTTTGGTCGCATTATCATCTGGTCAGGATTTGGTTACTTCTTAGTTTATTCGGATGTCTTTTACAGGGTTCACGATATTTTAATGCTTTTTTTTTCAGGTTTGCTAGCTCTCGACGCGGCTTGAATGTGGATGATCCAGATTGGCAAGAGGCAGAGAAAAAACTTGACCGAGCCTGGTACAATATGGGCGAAGGTTAGTGTCAATTTTAGCGTCTATTCAAACGAACGGCAACCACTAGACAGCGTCGCGATGAAATGAAGTCAAGCTGTGGTTAAACGTGTGAACAGTGTCGTTGCAGCTTTTTGCGGTGTGGGGGTTGTAGTGTGATTGGGGTTCGTGTGAATAAATAAATATCTTGGGACATTCCTCACACACGGTCATCTGATCCTAAACTAAGCAGAGCTTGTACTATGGAAACCAGATAACTGATATACTACATTATACTACTTTTTGTTTGTAAATACCTAATTAATATACATAATTACACCCAGAATCAGGACATACAGACATGTTCATGCACACAAATGCATGTCCTGTATGGGAATCGAACCCACGACCTGCGGCGCGATAGGTGGAATCTTAACCAACCGCGCCAGCCGGTCCGTCAATAGACCCTTAAAGTTCTAATACCTAAGCCGTGGTTTTCCCAATGGAGTACATTAGGGGTTCTTCAAAAGGGGTGTGAAGAGATTTCTGCAGGGTCGGCAACGCGCGCGTGATACCCCTGGTGTTGTAAGCGTCCATAGGCTACGGTAACCGCTTACCATCAGGCGGGCCGTATGCTTGTTTGCCAACTAAGTGGTATAAAAAAAAAAAAAACATGGAAACAAAATGCTGCCATATTACAAATCTATGTTTTATCTTTAAAATACTTACTCCAGGTGAAGCTGATGAATCTGATCCATTTGCCGGCACAAGTGCAGAGTATGTAGCTCGAAAAGAGGAACAGATAGAAAAGCGCAGGAACCGCAAGGTGTCCGCGCAGAGACAGCAGATAGACAAGGACAACGAGCTGTGGGAGCGGAACAGAATGCTCACTAGTGGGGTCGTGCACTCTATCAATGTTAACAATGATTTGGACGAGGTAACTCAAACAGATAAATGCATAAGGAAGAAAAAAAGCTTTTAACTAAATACATATGAAAGTATATACGGTACTTGAACCAAAAAATCAATTTTTAAAATTGTTGTGTGTCTGTGGGTTTCGGCTAATCTCTGGAACGGCCGATTTGACGGAATTTCCACTGTCAGATAGTTGATGTTATAAGTGACTTGACTTATTATTTAAAAATCACCGGACTCGGGTGAAATCGCGGAAGTCAGCTGGTATTCAATATATTTGTATATTACTTGATTTATTTAATTTTATTCCTATGTGCTCTATCTGCCATATTACATGTCTTTTAAACAACTATTTGTATCCCCAGGAAAGTGTAGACAGAGTCCATCTCCTAGTTCACAACATTGTGCCTCCATTCCTCGACGGAAGGATCGTGTTCACCAAACAACCAGAACCTGTCATACCGGTGAGGAACATTCAGGGACCTGTTTTATATTTAAGTTTTAGGTGAAGCACAGACGACAGACTATCCGTGCCGCACTTTTTAATATGTGAAAATAGAACCTATACAATTCTAAGCAGTAACGCATACGACGCGTCTGCGAAAGAATAGGATGTACCCAAATCTCTATTTCTTCTTTTTCTGTATTTAAAGTACAAAATAATATACAGCAATCTCTGCATTTCTATAGCATGTAAAGTAGTACCCAACTAATATGGCTTACCGATGTACCTGAGCAGAAGATACATTTTCAAAGCGCGGTAAATGCTATTGGTCGGCAGCTGCCGCCATGTGTGCGGAGGGGCGTCACTTGCGAGTGAGACGGAACTAACAGCTGCACTGTATTATGAACATTATAGTAGTGATCTAAGGTTGATTGTCAGTTTTAAGCCTTCTTTCGTTAATCTACGGGCCATACTTTCTTTTCTGTGCGAACGAAGATTCACGACGCGCCTTATCAGTTGAGTACTACTGTACGTCCCTAGCTAGAGACAGAATGATCGAAGATGTAATTTACGAATTTACGTTATGTTGTGTTCTTTGAATCTGTCAGAAATCCGTGACGGACTTTTTTGTGTGCCGCAGACTCCTTCGCAGAAAAACTGTGTCTGTGCTGCACCTTATGCAGTTGAAATAGCGAAGATGCAAATAAACATGTAATCAAAATGTTACGAATGATTATTTGGGACTTGAACGCGATTCCTTTCTTGCCGGAGTCTTCTCAGTTCAAGTTGTATTTGGAACCGGTGTAGACTCATTTTTTTAACGTTCATAAGTGCCTTAATAGGGCCTAAACTGAATAGCCTTTTGACATAAATAAATAATTTTCAGGTGAAAGACCCCACATCAGATATGGCGATAAACGCTCGTAAAGGATCAGCGCTCGTCAAAGCGTTCAGGGAACAGAAGGAGAGACGGAAAGCGCAGAAGAAACACTGGAAATTGGAGGGCACTAAAATTGGTATGGATACTTCCAATTTTCTTATATTTTATTTTAACTGTAGTTTTGTGTACTCCAACGGATAGATGGCGCCACAAAAATCTGCATAATATATCATCATCATCAGCCTATAATGTCCCACTGCTGAGCACAGGTTCCTTTCACAAATCAGAGTGAAAGGGAATGGGCAGATACTCCACCACGCGTGCCCACTGCGGATCGGTGGAGGTAGGCTAGTGGTCAACCTACTGTTGGAATTTTTCAAGCCGCCTAGGAGGCCTCCAACTAGCTTAACGACTATCACAATTAAGTGATAACCGGGACCAACGGCTACGTGCCTTCCGAAGCACGGAAACGCTCGATTTGAAATACCACTAGGCGGTCACCCATCCAGGTACCGACCACGACAGACGTAGCTTAACTTTGCCGATCGATTAAGAACGGTTAATCATGCTACACCACAAGCGCTTCCATATAATATATAGAAGTGTCCAATATGTGTAGTTGGACCGTGGTCCCCAGATACTAAATGACACAGAATCTTCAAGCCTGGCGGAAGACTTTCCTTTTAAATGGAGAAGTCATACTTTGCTCCTCCAAATATCTCATGTGTGTAAAAGAAGAATTGAAAAGAAGTAAATAAGATGAAACTGCTCTGACTGCATATGATTTGTAAAACTGCCTTTTTTTGATGTGGGACTGGTACTTATTGAATTAATATTTTCAGGTAACATCATGGGCATACAGAAGGAAACAGAGGAGACATTAGATGGACCAACCAGAAACGCTTACAAGTATGCTGAACATTTAGATAAGGGTAAGTAACTTTGTAATGCAGACTTAAGATATTCATGCTCACTTTAAGGCCTTTGCTTGCGGCGGCGTCGTGTGACGGGTCGCTCACTTCCCTCCAATATGGCTGAGGACGGTGGCTGCCACACGCGGCATATACGTGAACAGGTGCTGCTTGGTGGGGCTGCTCTGCGCCGAGTTTACATTTATTTACTTATTAAATATAGATTGTCTAGTCTGTAGACAGAGAATAGTGATATTGAATTTGAATTGAATAAACTGCTCGTCTAAATTAGATAAATAAATCTTTTAGGGCCGATTGTTCAATCCTCAGATAAAAGGTCGAATAACTGTCTAACGAATAAAGTTATCTGGCTGTTTATCAGACTGATAATTGGTCACCAATTTTTCAATCGTCATTTATTCCATGGACAACTATCTGACCGAATATTTCAACTCTGGCCACTTAAACTTCCGGTAGGTGAAACAAATATATTGCGTACCCGTGCGTTAGAGCAGGGCAGACTACTTGTATTCATTTTGTATCAACCAGATGTTATTACATTTTTTTGGTTGTTACGTAGGTATTGGTTATGTTTGGCTAGTATTTTTGTTAGATGTTACTTTTGTTATTTTATTGAAATTATCTTAGTTAATATTTTTAAACGTAATCTCTGACTAATAGTTCTGTTATAGTAGTATCTGTGATGCGTACTTGATTTTATTTTCAATGAGAAAGCAAATATTGCACATACTCTTTTAAAAGTCTGAATCGGCAATGAAATTCTTTTGAATCCCACGTAATACAGTAATCAGGTGATAGTGATGTTTTTTTTTTTTTTTCAAATGTATACCTTATATTGATAGTTATATTATGGCCTCTTTTTCGGTTGTCAGGTCATCAATACTATCGAAAATATTCATAATAAATTATGATAATGATCACTAATATCGTTGTAGGTATTATTTTGTAAATGCAAGAAATAACCTCAAACTAAATTACTTTGACTTTCGGTTAAATCTATTTCAATTTTTATCCTGCCCGTGCGGGCTGTGAAACAGTCAGCGGGTTGTTCCGATTTGTATCATGCCCGCGCGGGCTGTGAAACAGTCAACGGAATGTTCCGTCAAAGTAAATCAATCGAATAAGCGTTTATCTGGCGATGGAAGCGGCAAATAGATTTATACCTCAGTTAACAGAGTTATTGCACTGATAAGTCTTATCTGACTATTGAAAAACGCAATATCTTGCTGTCTATCGAATAAACGCTATCTGTCTATTTATCTGGGGATTGAAAAATCGGCCCTTAGAGAGGCAGTAGAAAACAAAAGACTTAATTTATATAATTCACTAACATTCCCCTTAATGGTGGAATCTCCAAAAATAATTTCTAAGTGGATGCCTAACGTTACAAATACAAAATAACTCTATGTGCAAAATTCTAAGTAGGTATCTAACTCTAGTGGTTTGGGCTGTGCACTGATATGTCAGTCAGTTTTTCCTTTTACATGTATAGACTAGCTCTGCCCCGCGGTTTCACCCGTACCCCTGTCTTTACCCATTCCTTAGGGTATTTCCAAAACATTTCTTATTCTATCCTAAGTATTATAAATGTAAAAGTGAGTTTGTTTGTTACGCCTTCACGCCTCAACTACTCAACGGATATCATGAAATTTGGTATGCCGATATGGTATGGAGAAAGACATAGGCTACTTTTTATCCCGGGAACGCAGGTGAAACCGCGGGGTATAGCTAGTAGGCTATAAAAGTAACCAATGCATACCAACTTTTGAGTTAACCGAGACACGCAGTATAATCCTCTCGGAAAACAAGATTTTTCGGGTAAACCACCTAAATTATACGAAATTTCTGGCGAAATAAAAAAAAAATCATTTCTTTTATATATATTTTTTTATTACAGAGGCCCAAGAACCCGAATCCAAATCTGACTTCGTGAAGAAGATGAGTATCGGTGAACAGAGACGCTTCCTGCCAGTTTTCGCCGTCAGAGAAGAACTGATGCAGGTCATCAGGGAAAACAGCGTCGTCATTATTGTTGGTGAGTACTTACTTTCTATCTATGGTAAACATACACTGGTAGCGAAAAGAATTAAAAAAAATCTTACGTTCTGGGTATTTTGTATATTGTTCTTAGTCGTGGACTCTTGGCAGAGTGGTCGTGGTCATGGATTGTCTATTTCGCGCATGACCGCCATATTTGCATTGGTCCTTTATTTTTGTCTGTTTGTGGCGTTTCGGAAACATTCGGTTATGGTACATTGCGTGGCAGATTTTATGAGGTTAAGCCACCGTGTTGGAGACCGACCACGTGAACGTTTGCCTTCAACTCGACCTTGGATGACCAACCTATGGGTTATGTGTGTTCTACCGCTTGTACAACGGAGTGTTCTAAAGAATTGTTCGACATGATGCCCACGGCTACCTTCCACCATCGCAACTCACGCTATCGACGGGGAGTCCATCCTCACACATTGAAACCAGAATTGTTTCGAACTGTGCGGGCTCAACGGAGTTTTCTTCCGCGGATGCGGAATGAGCTCCCCATAGTGGTGCACCCAATGGAGTTCTTAAAAAAGGGCGTGAAGAGTGAGAGTTATTTTTTTATACCATTAAGGTGGCAAACAAGCATATGACTCTCCTGATGGTAAGCAGTTACCGTAGCCTATGGACGCTTGCAACACCAGCGGTATCACTCGCGCGTTGCCGACCCTGAAGAAATCTCTTCACACCCTTTCATTGCGATTTCACAATGATAAGTAATGTGGCCGATGGGTGCTGATGGATGGTAAGCACACCGAACCTATAAGGTAATGGCTCTCAGGGTCACCTGAGAGGTGCAGACCTGCAGGTGTTTGGTTTCCTTACGCCATGTTTCCTTATGTAAGCTTGAAGACCGAGCGAAGCGTCTCCGGTTCAGCTTGGACAGAAATGATTTCGTATGTCTGTCCAGATGTCCGACTGTTCTCTACAGGTCGCATTTCTCAAACGATTCTCGTGAAATTTTGCGAGCAGGTTCGGTAATTATGTTTTATTTTTGTCTTTTCGAAAACTGAATCGACAAAGGGATTTCATAATATCCGGATTCGCGATCCGGTCTCTACACACAAAGCCACTAGTGATAATTGGTGGAATACGTGGGTTTTGTCGTGGTTACGGATGTTACAGCTTTGGTTGTATGTGTGCAGGTGAGACGGGCAGTGGCAAGACGACCCAGCTGACTCAGTACCTGCACGAGGAGGGGTACAGTCGGCTCGGCATGATCGGGTGCACGCAGCCGCGCCGCGTCGCCGCCATGTCGGTCGCCAAGAGGGTCTCCGACGAGATGAACACTACTCTAGGTAACTAGCCGATGGCGTAGCCCCCCCACCCCTCCCTTAACGGAATCCAAGCTACGCCCTTGTAAATATCTACTACTTTCACTGCACAAGGGTTACAGCCGGAACACGAGTCATCCCTTGATTAGGAGACGAGATCTCCAAACTTGAAACTTATTAGAATCAAAGTACTTTTTAGGTATAGCACGGCTACATGCTTCGTCAAAATTAAACTGTACTAAAATGACGGAAAACTGTACAGCGGCCACACGTGCAAGTAAGGAAGTGCGAACTAGACTGATTAATCCCCATACCCCCTTATTTATAAATAAGGTGTAAGACAGTCTTGTAATACCCAGGTATTAAGATAGCCTCATCTCTTTTTGTTTATATGACATTAGAAAGTGACGGATATATTTTAATCCTAGGTATTACTATGCCTGACTTAAACCTTATTTATTAATAAGGGGGATAGTGTTTTGAAAGCTCACACGTGTGTCGTCGAAGGTAATTTTGACGGACTAAGCACGGCTTGAATGACCGTCCACACGCTCAAGTGAAAACAGTACAAACCAAAACTGCGCATTCCAATCTTCAGCATGTCTTCGTAGTCTTTCCGTCTAAAGTAAGGCCAACGAGACGAGATTAAATACCACCTTACCTTTATTGAGTTACATTACGATTATTATATCTGTCCTTATCTCTCGCACTTAATAATCACACCAGTTTGTCGACAGTGGCTGTCGTTGTGTGATTCGTGGTACAGGAAAGCGGTCGGAAAGCAGCTATCAACATTTGATCCGCACTTTTTGTGAACAAGTTAATTCCTGATATGAATGATTGATAATATAACAGATAGTTTTGTGATCAATAAGACTTATTCGACTCATCTGACAGAACATCTTCGTCTTATACAGATAGATAGATAGATAGATAGATAGTTAGTTTTTTGGTGTTACAATAAAGTTATTGTAACACCAAAAAACAAAAAGAAACAATTAACAAACAAAACATAAAAATAATAAGGTGTTACAATGGGCGGCCTTATCACTGAAGTGATCTCTACCAGGCAACGTTTGGATGGAGAGGAGTTAAAACAAACTGTAAAGACGGGGGTGTACAATAAAACCAAAACTAAGAATAAATAAATAGTAATAAAAATTAAGACAATATTTTATACTAAATAAAGTAAATATACAGATAGATACATATGAATGAATATATACTAAGAGTATACGATGCAAATACAAACAAATATATATATATATATATATATCTATATATATATATATATATAGATACATAACAAATACATATATATATATATATATATATAGAGTATACAATGCAAATACAAACAAATATATATATATATATATATCACAAATACACGTATATGTACAAACTATAAACAGCTAGTGGGACAGATAAAACTTATTGACCTTTCACAGACGACAACGATTAGAATAGGAAGTTTAATATTTGTATGGCTTTAAATCAAAATGTTATGAACCCCTGAAAGTTTGTTTACATTCTTCATCTCGTCTCGTCTGCCTCACTTTACACGTACAGTCTTACCTGCGCAAACTAGTTTGTGCAGTCATACTTGCATGCAAGACGGAGCGTGTAGCGGGGCTATTAGATATGTAAATATTCCTCAAAATCAACATAAAAGACATTCTTGACGGGTCAGTTGGCGCAGTTGGTTAAGAGTCTGGTAAAGATTCCACCTATTGCGCTGCAGGTGGTGGGTTCAATTCCCGCACAGGACATGCATTTGTGTGCATGAACATGTCTGTATGTCCTGAGTCTGGGTGTAATTATGTATATTAAGTATGTATTTACAAACAAAAAAACCGGCCAAGTGCGAGTCAGACTCGCGCACCGAGGGTTCCGTACAAACCTGTAGGTATATAAGTAAATGGTAGTATAGACCTGATTATTTGATATTAATTTCAATTTATGACGTATTAAAAAAAAACTACTTGCTAGATCTCGTTCAAACCAATTTTCGGTGGAAGTTTGCACCGTAATGTACATCATATATTTTTTATAGATTTATCATTCTCTTATTTTAGAAGTTACAGGGGGGGGGACACACATTTTACCACTTTGGAAGTGTCTCTGGCGCAAACTATTCAGTTTAGAATAAAATGATATTAGAAACCTCAATATCATTTTTGAAGACCTATCCATAGACACACCACACTTATGGGTTTGATGAAAAAAAAAAATTGAGTTTCAGTTCTAAGTATGGGGAACCCCAAAATTTATTGCTTTTTTTCTATTTTTGTGTGAAAATCTTAATGCGGTTCACAGAATACATCTACTTACCAAGTTTCAACATTATAGTTCTTATAGTTTCGGCTTAGTTTAATAAATGGCTGTGACATACGGACGGACAGACAGACAGACAGACAGACAGACAGACATGACGAATCTATAAGGGTTCCGTTTTTTGCCATTTGGCTACGGAACCCTAAAAAGTAGTATATGTATTATATCAGTTATCTGGTTTCCATAGCTCTGCTTAGTTTGGGATCAGATGACCGTGTGTGAGGAATGTCCCAGGATATTTATTCAAGAATGCCTGCCTTCTCAGGTGACGAGGTGGGCTACGCCATCCGCTTCGAAGACTGCACGTCCCCCAACACGGTGATCAAGTACATGACGGACGGGATCCTGCTGCGCGAGGGGCTGCGAGAACCGGACCTGGACCACTACTGCGCCATCATCATGGATGAAGCTCACGAGAGGTCGCTTTCTACTGACATGCTCTTCGGTCTGCTTAGAGAGGTTAGTGACTTCATTTTAACTGGATATTTTTGTGTATTTTCAGTGTTTTGTGGACTTTTGTACGTGAAGAGATATCTTCCTATCCTTTTTAGCCTATTTGCGCGCACGGAAGCTTGTGAGATTTGGCATTGTTAAAATTTTTTTGGAGAAGAACCGCAGGAGCTTCGAAGCAGTGCACGCGTCGAAAAAAATAGCCCCTAACTGTTAGGGGCTAAATCAAACAAAAATAAATATAATTGCAAAATAATGTTTAATATTTAAATTTCTCCCGATTTTTATTGGAATATTTCAACAACTGCTATCATTATGAACATCACTATGATAAGCAGAATGACGCAGAGAGAGCGTAAAACGTAGCTGTTACGCGCAGGAGCCTATAAATGTTGGCCTGTTTTATATATTCGTGTAGTATGGCGACGTTCTTTCTAGGTATATTTATTTCTATGAATTATACATTATAAATACAATATTTTAATAAAAAATACATTACACACTACCATGCGTTTGACAAATACCTACACATATACTCTGTCAAACTAAGACTGTGTCAAACTTCTATGTCTTAAATATTATTTGTCTAGTCTTACTGAATGTCAAATATAATATGTAACCTTAGGCATATTGCGCGTACTGAGGATTGTGAGATTTCGCATATCTAACATTTATTTATTCAAACTTTCAAATTTTATATTCGAGTTTCGACCCACTGGCGACCTCTAAATAAGAATAAAATAACAAGAGAATTTGTTTTAAAAAGAATCAAGACACGACTATCGTTACAAAAACTAACTTTTTGCTTAATGTGCGTCTCGGAACGGAAATGGAAAATTTATATATTCGAGACTGCAATCAGCATAATTGTTTTTAAAGGTCGGAGAGACAGCGAGTCTCAAAATAACCGGCTGCCGGCTTGTCAACTTGCGAATTTATGATCATTGAGTTTTTTCACAATTAGCATGCGGCATACATTTTTATTAAATACTCACGCGGTTTCATCCGCGTTCCCGTGATAAAAAGTAGCTTATGTCACCCGGGGATAGTGTAGCTTCCCAACAGTCAAAGAATTTTTCAAATCGGTTCAGTAGTTTCGGAGCCTATTCAATGCAAACAAACAATCAAATCTTTCCTCTTTATAATATTAGTATAGATAAATAAAATTACCTTGAACATTTAATATGATTTTCACGTTTTTTATACTACTAAGTTGGCAAGGTAGACCCTCTTGATAGGCAGTTACCGTCGGCTATTGACGCTTGCAACACCAGGGGTATCACTCGCGCGTTGTCGACCCTGCAGAAATTTCTTCACTTTTTAAAGAACCCCATGCTGTACTCCCGTAGATTACTCTGTCTGTACTCCGGTAGATTTTCCAAAAAAAAGTATTTCATTCAAAGGGTATTTGACAGTGTGAAAAATAAATGATAAAACACTATTCAGTGTATAAGACATCAAAAAATACACCGAAACGTCATATATGTTGTACTTTTTAAGCTTTTAATGTTTTTTTTTTATCATTTAAGCCGATAAGAGTAGGTCAGTTGACGCTGTAAAAATGTGACGTCACCTGCTTGTATTTCATACAAAACTCCATTATATACTATCGTTTTTGACATTTAATTAAAAGTTGCTGATTTGAACTGTCGTCAAATACCTAGTCTTTATTCTATGTCAAATACCCTATACGAACACAACCAAAAATTGTGCCAAATCGGTGGAGCCGTTTTCTCATGTGATGCGCTTACATGCATCTAGGAATTGATTTTTATTAATTTAGGTAACTACATATAAATAAAATAAAAGTGGTTTATTTTATAAAAACAACCTCGTATTATCAATAAATCATTTATTTAAAAAAAAAATGCTTCATTATAAATATAACATTTAAAACTTACACGTTTATAATTACTCTCAACAGTCAACATCTGTTCTTCACAATAATATACTCAACTCAACATTATTATTAGATCATTATTATATTTGTTTGTATAATTTAACAAAAATACTTTGTTAACCCGTCGATATTGTACTACGCACGTTTTTTTATCAATAACCAATGCGTTTACGTTACAAGTACGTCAGAATTTATTTATGTAAATAATCTTAGATAAAACGGTAACGCGAAGGAAATTGATAAAAAGTATATTTCCAATTGATCCTATAGTGTTGTAGAAGTTAACAGTAACATGTTATTGATATTTGAAGTGTATTTATCGATATAATATATTGTTGTATTAATTTATTTTTTCTCTTAAACATGTTTCAAAATCAATAACGATTACAAAAAACGGTAACATACTTATGAAAATTTTACGGATTAATCGACGGGTGAAAACAACATTACAATACATTTTTTTTATAACTTTTAAATCGACTGCGAAATAAGCACTATGTGAATTTTAATTTAATTTAAATTCTCGTATAAATGGTTTGGTCAATAAATGATGTTTTTCGCAATCGATGATTTTTATCCTTAAATAATTTTCATAGAAAATCAGATAACAGTCTTTTATCAAATCAGAAACGACATAAAGAAATACTCATAAGACTAGGGTGTCACTCTCAGACCATCAATACAAGATTTCTCTTAACATATTTGACGATTAAGTTATAGTTATTGTAATATCAATACATTAGAGAAAGATAAATAGATTACAGTAGCTTTATAGCATGTGCCGATGGCGTCTTTTCTTTAACAGGAATGTTTAAAAATAAATTTTTTGATAGTTTTAGTTTATCAATTGCAATAATTTTAGACTAATATAGTAAAAGATTTGAAATTATAAATCACCCAGATGGTGAAAGAGAATTCATATGGAGTTGTATTAGAAGATGCCCTTTTTCCAGTATTTTTTCGCCAAAATGGAGCAAAAAGACAGTTGGAAAAATCTAGATAGTGCACAGTAAAAAGAATACTGTCAAAAATAATTAAAATATTTCGAATGAAATTCAAAAAGGAACTATAAAAATAAAGAGCTGCTCAATTTCCGAATCCAAAATAAATTCCGAACCCTTTCAACGAAAATAAAACGGGGCTAATATAACGTTGTTTATGTCAGATGAATGACATATGTCATTGAACTGTGTATGTCAAGATGACGTGTTATTTTTTAGCCCGCATTCCAAAGTTACATTTTCCAAATATACTTTTTTAAACGTTGTCGATATCCTTGGGCATGGGTCGCCAGAAGCAAGGGTAGCAGGAGTATTTTCCAGCGGATGGGGTACCGCTGGACTGTGACACTCAGACTGATTTGGCCTTCTCTCTGACGTGGGTCTGACTTACGAGCATTACGCCCATATTCATGCCGATGTTACCCCATTTGAGCGACTCGCTTATCTGTAACAATGAAATTGAATATTAATTTATGTTTCATTCATTTAAAAAATTCGCCGATACCAGTCGAAATTTTATCAGTTGAAATTTTACTTTAATCGTCTCGTTTGTAACTTACTTAATTCAGAATACGACTCAAATATGATTATAAAAGTATACATCAAGGGCATCACTATTTACATAAAACATAAAATATAAATAAAGAACAAGTGCGAATGTGCGCCTATAACATTTTTTTTTTATGCGTATAATTCAAGCAGCCCTGACACCCGGCCTTTTAATCGGGCGTATAAATTTCCTAACTGAACAAAGATCAGTTTATATCCCGCTTGATACTAAATAATATCATGAATAGTCCAACCACCATTGTGTGAAAGTATACATGAGCTATGTAATACAAAGAATTGTAAGTTACACGCACAGTTTAGTACAAGTAAATTACATTTATCATGAATACACATAAGACCTGTGCCAAACATAAGCCTTCAAAGATAATTTAGCCTACGAGTCTCCAAAGACTATCTGAAAATCTAACCAGCTAGTGAGTTCTGCGCTTTCCAATGGCTTACTCCGGGGCAAACAAAATTTTTTTTAAAGCAAATATTATCTTTTTACACGATATTTTCTTAGTTAAGACTATTTATCTTGAGATAATGGGTGTAGCGGTGTGAAGCTATCACGCCGCGTTTAATTGTCCGCTGATGAGAATGATGACTAACAATCATTGTACAGTTACAACCTATGGGAACCGGTGCGATTTAGTTTGAAGTTGTTATGACATTTTTGTTACACAATTTGTTATAAATAGAATTATACTATTGTCGATTAGAAATATTGATTGTTTATAGTTTTAAATAGGTGAGGTTAATTGGAAATACAAATGAGAAAAAGATTCCAAAAATATATTACAAATGGTTTTTATCTCTTCCCTAATTAACAAATTACAGTGTTCTGAATTACCTTTAAGAATTATTTTGTACCGACATATCAATTGATGTAATTTAACTGATACGGTCCTAAGCACGACGTATTTGCATAAGTAAATCGAATTCACGATATCAATATTAAATTCTCAAATACCGTTCTATTATGTCAATACACGAAATCATTCATACTAATAGTACTCATATTCGAAATAAACGTGTAATCTCATGTTTCTTCACTCAGAGGTGATGACGAACGCGGCCCACAATTTGTTGAAACATTACTATCGTACAAGAATCAATGGCTAGCAACAATGTGATATGATATCACTATTTGTACAGCTAAGAAATTGTATTGGTATTATGCATATTTTCTGGGTTTATACCTATTTTTTGTATATTATCTCCATGGCAGTTGTGTGATGTCTATGTTATTAAATATGTTGATTGTTAAATAACGCAATATTAAAAAAATAACAGATAGTTATATCACAAATGCATTAATTAATGATTTTCAAATTCTGTATTTACTCACTTTGTGTATCAATGTTTTTTTTATTGCCTAAAAATTCCAAATTAATTATATTACTTATTCTATATAAAGTGTGCTACTAGACTCGTAACAACTAACAATCGAATAGCAATGAGTATCAATTTCGCAATATTCGACTGCAATATTATTTACTATAATATCCAGTTATATATTTATTGCAATATTATTACATACAGTTATACCACAATACGCTGTTAACTACGAGGAGATTACGACATATTTTACAGTTTTATTTCCGTCTATTGGCTAAGGTGAATGTACGAGGATAGGTCTAGAGGTATGATGTCGCATTACAAAACAATAGAAGTTAATGGGGCACATTATACAGACGTGATAACAATCTTCCACCTTTCATAATAATCCTTTTATAATCCAATTATTATTGCTCACGTTTTTTCATAGCATCAATGTTCGAGCAAATACATATAAAGATAAACGTTTAAATAAAAATAGCACATTAAATTAGGGGCACATTGATTTCCGGTAAGATTGTTTTATAGAAAACGTTTAAAATTTCACAAAACCTCACCGGTATTTTGTATTTGATGCCAGCTGTAAGTGTCCAAAGCGCCTCAACGATTACCATCAAAAGATGATAATCATAGGTGTTTTCGACGTCGTTAAGCTGATCTGTAACAAAATTGCTGCTTTGTGCGATCTTGTCTTTTTTTAATCTTCTATCCCAAGTGATGCCCCATGCAATTACTCCATGAATGATCGCCATTCCGATGCGTCCAGTTGTCAATGTTGAATAATGCCCCATTAGAAAAGTATACAGTGAAGTAAACTTGAACACAATTGGCACAGACAAACACAGTAAGCTGACGAAACAATGCATTATACGAACGTTTCTTGTGAACTTAAAAAAAATCTATAGCCATCGTTTTTAAATTGCCTTTACAATGTCTTCCATCAAGATTTTATTTATTGTAATGACAGGTATGTACTATTCTGGCTTACAACATGCAACTGCATGCAATTTAAAATGAGAATATTTCAAAATGAATAAAAAATTCTAGAACCAAAAATACACACGACAAAAAGATATAAAAAAGTAAGCGGGATATCCAATTTTGAAACAAATACTTCAATCGGTCCGCGGAGAATCGTAAAACAGTTATTGCAGGTTCTAGAATCTACGATGGACTAGATGAAATGAGTTTATTTACCTGTCTCATGCGAGCTTCTTGCGGAGTTTCACCATAACGGCACCAGTGGACGAAATGCAGTGTATTATGCCAGTTCCTCTCGAACCTTGACTTTGTTGCCATATCCAGCTGCAATCAGTAGAAGCCTCCTTAGTAGCCGTTCCACTGTTCAACCGTGTCCACTGTTTCCAATAAACGAAAGCCCCGATGAGGCTTTCGCTATCTGAAACGAGAGGTTTCCAATTCTGACGTCGCAAGCCTACTATTTGAAGGTAGAACATCCAAGTTCGAGATAATGACTATAATAAATACCATTTAAGGTTCGAATTTCATGCAATAATTGTGTTACCTAAATGAAATGGGTGGATAAGATAATACAGATTGGATAAAGATTTATATTGAATTTAAATTTACATCAAGATAAAATTGTACATCTGTACACGTTACTG
The DNA here is from genome assembly GCA_947623365.1 of Achlya flavicornis. Lineage (NCBI taxonomy): Eukaryota > Metazoa > Arthropoda > Insecta > Lepidoptera > Drepanidae > Achlya > Achlya flavicornis. The sequence goes on along the minus strand of OX392477.1, from coordinate 14,501,249 downwards.
TACGGTACTGATTTGCATCGAAATGAGGATTGCTGTAATACAATTTGCAAATCTGGTTTTATACAATTCGTACAATCATTATTTTGCAATTTATTGAGCACCTGTCAATGTGTGAGACGCTTATAGTCTCGTGACTCGTGACTTAGATTTATGCGCAAAGTCATCGAAGGCCGGCTGTTATGTCGTTTTTATTGAGTCAGGTTGTTTCAATATTTATAAAAGCGATAGATTCTATTAATTAACATCACGTGCAACAATTTCAAATCAGTATGTGTAATCTAATCTCTTTCGTCTATCGTGATTTATTTATTCATTTAGCTAGGGACAGTTAGAAACACTCAGAAATGTTTGGGTCAGTTATGGAATTGGAAACTTTTGGACTTGAACTTTTTTATTTAGTTTGTTACCTTGGCTCTGATGTCTTTTTCATTGTTCGGTGTCTCCTGCTTGTCATCGACGTTGTTGATGCGTATCACAGAGTCTTTCTTCCAGAAGGCACCCAATGTTGTTCTTACAACACGTTTTCTCACACCTTTTTGTTGTACCGTGTAAATTTCTATCTGTTCCGGGTTCTTTGTTTTTTCTGTTAAAATAATACGAATTTATGTTAACACAATCTTTTTCATTCCACAGTGATGACCTTTTAAAATATTCATCTGAGTCAGAAGTTCGGTTATTTTTTGTATGTATTGGAAAATCAATTAATATCAAGGATTTTGCCCTTTCGAATCGAAACTCTTGAATGACCGGTATTTAAATGATCGTTTAACTCGTTTACTATTCAACTGTTGATCAAATTAAAGCGAACGAGCGCGTGCACGCGTACTCCGGCATGTATTATTTACTAACGCTGCTATTGTGAATTCGCCTCTACGCGACCGTGGGTGAACTGTGCCAAACACACAACTTTATTTAGTCTCGCCTCGAGACTGGTACGATACGTACATCGTTATCGCACGTAACATTTACGATAACTTCGAATCCTCAAGGATGTGTGAGTTGACAAAAAATTATAATACAATTAGAATTCGATTAGTTTGACGTACCTTTACCCTTCTTCCACATGGCGACTGCATACATATGATAGTCTGCTGACAGACTGGAGTCCGGTGGCAGGGGGTCCTCAGCCCGAACTTCAAGGATGAATCCTGTCTCCAACACAGCGCAGAGTATATTCTGTTCATCATGCTTAAACCACTTGGTTTCACGGAGTTTATGTATAGCGACTGATGATCCGAAGCGGGGCTTCTTCGGTGCGAACAAAGCCTGGGCCTGACTCCCAAAACGAGATAAGAGCCCCTTCACCGTCGGTGGCGGCGCGAGGCTCTTCTCAGGCGGCTTGATCTGCTGGAAACTCCGGCAGGTCACGAACCTCGCTTCCATTGAACCCCACTCCTCACTTAAATTCAGAAGACAATCTTCCCCGCCGATACTGAGTTAAAATGTTTGTGCCGTCGGCTCGGTAATGTACTCTCACTCGAGAAATCACGTTTTGTATGCAACACTTTCACAATTTTAGTTAGCGCGTGGCTTTGCGATTGTTGGAGCACTGAACAACACGGTGGCGTAGTAACGTTAGACGCGGCGCGCGTGTGGGGGAACGGCTTTATACTGCCGGCGGGGGGCCAGGGGAGCAGGGGGCCCCGCCGGTCGTGTCTGACCTCTCGTAGTGTTGAGCTGTACGCTCTACGATAATATGTGCTAATAACTGCTTTTTTGTGTATACAAGTGTGTATTGGTCATATTTTACATTATTCAATTATAATTGGTGTTGTTTTAATTTTTCATCAATTAATTTTAATCGCTTGAAAATATAAGGTTTCTCTGGCCTTCTATTTTAGGTTCCGTAAACGAAATTATATTATATTTTAAATGTTTCCCCAAATTTTAAATTAGATATTCAATTATGTAGTAATTATTTTAGAGATGTCATACTTTAAACGTCTTTTTTTCTTTGCATTTGTTTTCTTTGTCTAGAGCAGCCGGGCTATTGCGTATCTTTGGTGGTAATCATAACGAATACCATTAATTATTTCATCCAATGACGCGCACGCGGTATGACTTGACGATGACCATTAGTGGGCCCTGATTGGATGAAATTAAATTAATTAATTGTGTTCGTTACGATTACCACAAAAGTTACGCGGTAGAGCCCCTGATTTAATAGAGCGTAAATATATTTTTTACCGACGAAAAAATGAAGTTTTTTTACAAGTCGACGCGTATATTTTTATCTTCAAAATTTATAAAATGGGGACGGTGAAAGTACAGTTTTAGACCGTTTTTCCAGAATCCGTTTTACAGGAATCTATTTCAAAAACTAAACTAGTTGAGAATTTGGAGTTCTGTATTATGTTGTACCTTACTCTGTATTTAAACACCTACATACTAATAATAGTTAGATATGAAATACCTAATAAATTCCTTGTTTTTCTTTTCACAAGCTTTCACAATTACGTGGGCACCATTTCTAAAAATAAAACAGGATATTCGTAAATTGCAGGTCATGGGATTCAATTTTACGGGAATAACTATATAATTCTATTTATATCGTTTTTTATTAACAAAAAGTCTCTCGCAATTCATTAAAGAATGCTTGTCCCGGAGCGAAAGGTTCTTTTCTTGGGAAAAAAAAATTACATTCCACTTAACATTAGCTTTAACTACTTCATTAGAATCACAATGGTACCTAGTTCAGTTCACACATGTATTAAAAAAAAGCGCTTAACATAGCATTATAACAACAGCAGATAGCGTATACGTTGTACGCACTAGCAGTAGCCGTTTCGATGCACCAAGCCTGACCTCACTCGCAAGTCGTCGCGTCCCCCCGCCCTGCCTCTCCCTCCCCTCACTCCGTGCCCGCGACATGCCGGCGCCAAACGCGGCGCGGGTTTTTTTTTTCTAATTTTCGTTATTAGAAATTGATTAAAATGCTATTATGCGTTATAACACCTTTATAACAGACACAATAGATGATAGTATCTACAGACGTACCGTTATGTTGTGTTATGATGTTTGTTTATAAATTAAAAGTAACTTTTTTATCAATTATGGTATCTTTGATTTAATGCTGATTTCACTATTTTTCTGTATCTTTTCTTTAACCTTTAAGGTTTTTCACTAAGTAACAATCCTTTATTGGCTTTTTTTTACGTCATAGGTAGTTAAGTCAAATAAATAAATTAATTGTACATCAATTGAAGTGAAGTGATTGGTTAGATAGGAGTTTGTTACTCAAAGTATTAGTGGTAATATACATTAAAGTATATTATAAACCTGTAGATGTTTGTGTGGCACAGCAGCAACATAATCGCTTTCGATGATTAACCTTTAATCGACCACTAGGTATATCACACAATATGAACATCAGACGCAGCGCTAACGTGTAATGCTTCCTAAATAAATGCTACCGATACCAGACACAGTTTTCGATTACGGCAAACGGCAAGGACACCGAATACTAATAATCAATTATTTAAATGATCGGCCAGTGTCACGATAAATATCAAGAAATTAATTCGATGGCCTGCTGCAGCCATAATCCATCGAAGCAGACGCCATAGAAGTGAAAAAGGAAATTAGTCTTCTTCTTCTTATTTTTAAGTTTGGCAACCAAGTCCAAATTAGGGCTCATTTCTGCCAGTGTCGAGTTATATTATAGTTTCCAGTCACATTAAATCACTTTCACATTATAGTCAGTCAGTCACCGTCCATCAAAGTCATGTTTTACTACAATGGTGGTCATTGTACTAAAACTATTCACGGACTTTTTGAGAAAACTTGAAAAGACACAGGGTTTTTAGGGTCGGCAACGTGCGCGTGATACCCCTGGTGTTGCAAGCGTCCATAGGCTACGGTAACCGCTTACCATCAGGCGGGCCGTATGCTTGTTTGCCACCTAAGTGGTATAAAAAAAAAAAAAAGACACGATACACATACTTAATTCATTTCACTTCACTGGTGCACATGGATGTTCTTTATTGGGTAAAATACCACCAAAAATACACAATAAAACTAAAAATACACAAATTTTTGAAAATAAAAATGAAAACGCAACGTCACTCTGCAAGTTCCCGCCAAAAAGTACAAAAATTAGTCTCTGGATGTACTTTTCATCTATACAATTTGTATGTTTATTATTGTTGTTTGTATTTTCTTCAAGTTTCTTATTGCTCATACCGTTATTTTGTCCCTTGGAAGCAACTAAAAACAACAGTTTCTTCGTCTACGTATGAAATGGTTGGTTGATTCGTATAGATTCAAGGACGTCAATCTCATTTTCAGACATTTATGGTAAATTGAAAAAATACTGTATAAATAGCACAAAAATATTTCAGTATGATTTATTATAGCAGGTGATATTTTGAATTATTTTAACACGAAATTGAAAATAGTCAAGTAATTTGAAGAAATATCAATATATTTTTTCTTTGATACCAAAATTAATTTACATACGAAAATTTAATATTGACTGTTTCCGTTTGCTGCAGCCCGTATCAGTAAAAACCGGCCAAGTGCGAGTCAGACTCGCGCACCGAGGGTTCCGTACAAACCTGTAGGTATATAAGTAAATGGTAGTATAGACCTGAGTATTTGATATTAATTTAAATTTATGACGTATTAAAAAAAAACTACTTACTAGATCTCGTTTCGGTGGAAGTTTGCACCGTAATGTACATCATATATTTTTTATAGATTTATCATTCTCTTATTTTAGAAGTTACAGGGGGGGGGGACACTCATTTTACCACTTTGGAAGTGTCTCTCGCGCAAACTATTCAGTTTAGAAAAAAATGATATTAGAAACCTCAATATCATTTTTGAAGACCTATCCATAGACACCCCACACTTATGGGTTTGGTGAAAAAAACTTTTTTTGAGTTTCAGATCTAAGTATGGGGTACCCCCAAAATTTATTGTTGTTTTTCTATTTTTGTGTGAAAATCTTAATGTGGTTCACAGAATACATCTACTTACCAAGTTTCAACATTATAGTTCTTATAGTTTCGGAAATAAATGGCTGTGACATACGGACGGACAGACAGACAGACAGACAGACATGACGAATCTGTAAGGGTTCCGTTTTTTGCCATTTGGCTACGGAACCCTAAAAACAGCACTACGTAACGCTAGATCGTTTGTGCAGCGCTTTATACGTACTAGAATTGCAATTAACATTTGCATGAGCATTTCATTGCGATTTATCTATCAATTATTAGGAATCATAAATAAATTAATGGTTTGACACATAGTACCACAGCCTTCTATTTGGCTGCCAACTCGAGTAATTTGTTTTGAAAGCACTTAACTAATGGGTAAATAAACAACAAATAAACAAAATACAATCTTAGTATATATAGAAAATTATCTCGAGGCTGCCGCTGCTGTTGACTAATAGGTTATTTTACTATTAAAACCTCTAGACTAGACATTATTAATTACTTTTAATTTAAAAAAAAACGTTTTACTTTTAATAAACCTTTTTTAACGCGCGTTCCAACTGTGAGCCGATGGGTTAACAATGAAGTATCATATTTGAAAATGGAACCGTTCTCTATCCTTTCGGTATTAATTTGCTGTCTTTCTGGAAACCTTTTACTCCGCAGGTTGTCATTTTCTTAGAAACTAGTCTTGCTAGCCAACCAGAAATGTATCTAACAATTATGGGACAGAATTATATTCTAGCCAATAAAACTTATGAATGGATTGCAGTATAAAATTAACATTAAAGCGTAGGTAATTCATTGCTTCTACGTAATGGAAATTACATCTACGGGAATTGGTAGATGAGGAAAACACCACAAAGAAACCGGAATGAGTAAAAGGAATCCCAATTAATAAGTAGGACATAAATTTTTAAAAATGAAGTCCCTATCATTCGATAATTTCGAAAATAGTTTTCAGAGATTATTAAATATTCAAACATTACAAAATATAACAATAAATTAATACAAATCTTCCAAGAAGCCTAACTTAGCGTATATCTCGTCTCTTCATAGAAAAATAAACCATATTTCAAAAGTTAAAACGTTTAGTTTCAGGAATAATGTAATGCGAAGCCTTATTCTCAACGGTGTCTAAAACTTTTGAACAAATAAATGTAAAATAAATGCTGGGTTCCAAGAACGTCCTCCATCGCGTCACGCACGTCCTCAGTCTAGCCTTGACCTGAAGACATTTCGGTTGGGTTGCCTCACAGCCTGCCGTCGTATCCTACATAAATACAACTAGAATAACTACTTGAAAGCTATAGATAGTAAGAGTGCAGAACTCGATCGTGACCTTAAACCTGCTTTTAATAATACTCATCGAATCGTAAAAATAGATACTGGGGATATTTTTAAAGTAGGAACTAGACTAAGAATAGACGATAATAGGTCAGTGGTAGTGATGTACAATGCTGAAACGAAGGTCCCGGGTTCGAATCCTACGATGAGCTTGAGCTTTCGGTGAAGGAAAACATCGTGAGGAAACTATAGCACGGTTGTAGGGTACTTTGTAGTAACCACCCTCAAGTTGAGAGTCTGTCGCCAAGCACCTATCGGTGTGTTCCGACAGCTGCACTTGAGAGCCAGTTCCTTTTAGGCTTTGTTACTTACCACCTTCGGCCCCATCATGGTGAGATTGTGGTCAAACACAGGACTACATTTAGTACACAATTGTAGTGAGTCATTCAAGCTCAATTAATTTTAGAACAAGTCTAGCAAAATCCAGTTTTAATTATATCTGTCAATTTCTTACCGACCAGATGGCCATTTAAACCTGGGTTTTACTTGACTTGGCTTAAACCATCTCATGTTATTAGACAGGTTTAGTTTTAACCCTGAAAATCTGTAAGTATGCTTTTAATACTAAAGTACTAATTCAAGCGTACATGCCCTACCGTAGCCTATTAACAAATATCTTCTCTTCTCTTCTTCTCTTGAAGAACCCCATGCTGTCCATCCTATGTTTCGTTCACTGACCATTCATGACATTCCGGCTATATTATACTATCTAGTTCATAACTCATTCAGTATTCTAATGAGCTAGATGGCCCACTTGTGATTCAAACCTTTCTCTCATAAATTGAATTAGCCTTGTCAATGAGCTCATTACATGCATTAACTATAGCGACAGATTCAAAACCTGCTTTTCTTTTTTCTCGAAAGATTATGAAATTGTGTATCAAATTACTTGAATTCAAAAGCTTTCCATTCGGCAAGTATAAGTCGCAGATCTCTTCGCAAGTTATTGACCCAATGAAACCGGCTGCTATGCCATATAAACTCCCAATTAAATTTAATGTAACCCTTAACGTTATGGCAATAAGGTTAAACTTTTGGGTCGACAAAATATCGCCTAAAAGTACTTGAAGACATGTTATGAGATCATTCTTACTTATCTTCGTCACTGAATTCATTAAGTTCTTCGGGAAGGGAATAAACGTCACGTGACTTAACTACGATTAAGCAATCAAGTTTAATAAGATTGCCGAGATTCTTTACATCATGCTTAAAACCGGTACTTTTTATGTAACGTTTTAATTATGTATTCAAATGCTTCCTTCCTACGTAGATTTATGAATGAGTACACTCATTGGTTCGGAATTTTGTGTTCGCTTTGAAACTAACAATGAAGTATTGCTAACAATGTATTCACTTACTCAATGTTTTCCTTTTTAATAAGTGAATGAGTATGAGTAAGTAATTACGGTCTATATTTCAAGGGGATAATAGCCCGGGGTGACCGCCTAGTGGTATTTCAAATCGAGCGTTTCCGTGCTTCGGAAGGCACGTAAAGCCGTTGGTCCCGGTTATCACTTAATTGTGATAGTCGTTAAGCTAGTTGGATGCCTCCTAGGCGGCTTGAAAAATTCCAACAGTAGGTTGACCACTAGCCTACCTCCACCAATCCGCAGTGGGCACGCGTGGTGGAGTATCGCCCAGTCCCTTTCACCCTCATTTGTGAAAGGAGGCCTGTTCTCAGCAGTGGGACATTATAGGCTGATGATGATGATGATGAATAGCCCGTCTAATGACATAACAATATTCTTGTAGTAGTCGTATAGGCTATCACCCTCAAGTTGAAAATCTGTCGCCATGCATCTATTGGTGTGTTCCAGCAGTTGTCCTTGAGTCAGATGCTTTCTAAACTTTATAAAGATCGGGAGCACATTGACAATCCCTCCTGCGAGGTATTGCTAATGTAAATAGGTTGACTAGCCTCCTGAACAAGTTGAAAACACTGTGAGCCAAAAATACAATAGCCTCCTCTTAAAATACTTAACATGGTGGCCTCGGTGTTCCTAATCACTGGAAATCAGCGCAATATGTATTTTTCACTCATCCGTCTCTTCTGTGTTCTTTTTCTTAGCTTATACTCTTCATATTCAACACTACAACGTTTCCCATTCCTTCTGGTAGTAGGTCTCTTTAAATTTCAACTATTGATTACCTTATTCTATTTACCTGATGTCAGACCATTCAATGTACACTCATTCAATAATTAATCAATAATCAATGATTAATCTATAGGTGCATGCGTCATCGATGACTATAATGACATAATTAGAAATGTTATTGATTAATACAATGGACAATAATAGAACAGTTGATATTTGAAGAAAGACATGAACTGTACAGCTAATTCCATAGTTTATTTAAAATAGAACTGAATGTGTAGATAAAGAAATAGGCAATAATATATTCGAAGAAAAGTGTAATTATAAAAGAGATAACTCCGGAACCGGCCATGAAACTGAACTTATACGACCAATTGGTATTTTTCGGTACTTCATATCTGCTACTAATAGTCCCCCAACACTCATACAAACTATTTTAATTGCATACTACTACTACCCGAGCAATGGCCAGTCAATACAAACTTTGTATGTGTGTGTGATTGATAGCGGTACGGCAATACTGCTGGCCAACGTTATAGGTACGACGATGAATATGCGGGGAGTGTGTGAGTGTTATATTATGTTATTTACGTAGTTATAGTATTTCTTCGTCTGAACGATGATAACTAAGTACATACGGCTACAGATCAAGCTATACATTTCCAGTATAAGCTGATCTCGCATTGTATAGGATTTCCATACAATGGGAGGTCAGCTTATACTAGAAATGTATGGCTTGATCTGTAGCCGTGTGTACCAATAAAGCCTACATCAAATAAGTCGTCTACAAACATTAATATCGTTTTGACACCAAAATTCTTACCAACGATAACTTTCTTCGTAAAGTACTTGTAAAGATAAACATTTACTTCGATAAGACAGTGAAACTTAAATACCTAGATATCAAATCAATATCACGAGGGAAATTCTTTCTAGAACAATAATGATTAGCGATAAAACTGACATAATGCGACTTAATCTTAATGTAATATAAATTCTTAAATAAGCTTAAGAAGTAGAAAGACTTCCGAACATGCCAAGGTCATTTTAGTCTCGTGAGTATCCAAGACATTATCTGATAAAAGTTTAGCCTAGCGATAAATAATTTAGCCTTGAAGAGGCGCGTTTCAGATTTTCGGCATGGAATTTTCTTGAATTATAAGAATAATTCCGATTTAATTAACAAATTTACTTACTTATGAAAATGATCCCGTATCGACATTTCTTCTATCATCTTCTGATTCGTCGTAATGATCTTGATAGATGATCTGCATGTGGACTTGTCAGGGTAAGATTTTATTCGCAGAGCAGAAGCTACATGATGCTGAGTTTTTAAAATATGGAAAAATTTGTAGGCCTAACATTAATCTCAAAGAGCTATATAAGAAGAATTTAGTTATCCTATTATGTCAAGCATATACTCAGTGAAGACGCCGAAAGTCCCCCTCGACATTTTCATCGAGTGACTTCTCACCAAGTGGACCGACGACTTCAGCTAAGTCACTGGATGCAAGTGGCCCAGAACTGTCTGTTGTGTAAACCAATGGGGTAGACCTTTGTTCAGCAGTGGACATCCTTGGCCTGAATATGATGATGAAGACTTAATGATGATTATAATGAAGAGTCGGCTAAGAGTAGAACGAATGAAAGAAATGCCATTTATTTACTGACAGATGTGATGTTAGTTAGCAAACAATCAAACACGAAGTGCTGTCGTTTTGATGGCAACCCGGATGGGAAATACATAAACACAGAACAATTCTACATAATATTCAAAACATGGTATTTATGAACCGGTAATATATAAAGCGCTCGGTAAATACCCCGTACACATACTGCAACTTGCAATACAAAGTCCTTTTTTAATTCCGCAATAGCTTTGTTTATCCATCTATTATTATCCCTACTTCACTGACCATTAGAAACCAATCATCTTAATTCATTAATTACTGTTGTATCTAGAGTTTCAACTCCATTAATAGACAAGCAATTAAATACACGTGTCATGCTATATCTGGTCTGTGCTCATTTATCTCCTACGAACAGTTCCGAGTAGACGACGGAAGTCAACCTGCCGACCTCGAAATGAACTGTAACCTTCAATGGCGAGAGTTATGTTTGTTTTTACTCATCTGTTTATACCATTTTCAGTGCAAGGCTGCATGTTCTTTACGATATTGAAAGTAAAACATGCGACCCGTTTATAGTACTATACGTTATTTTATCTACACCCATGCTTTAAATCCTCTATAACAGTTCCTGAAACAGCTTATTGCCAACATTCAAACACTGGTTGTCATAGTAACCATTATATCATCCAAAACAGTGTTATAATGTTGTATTGAATTTCATTATACAACTCCTTTTTTTTTTGCTTTTTCGGACCATTCCTTACTCATCAAATAGCCACATTCTCCGTGGTATCCTTATGAATTTCAAAAAAAGAACAGTTTCATGCAAGCGCTTTACCACTATCACAGCGCCGTAATAAAAAAACAAAACTTAGAGGTTATTCGAATTCACGTCGTATGCCGCCATTTTGGTTCGATATTAGAATTGCAGAAATTTATTACTTTGTTGTTTACAAAAATGATCATGGGTGTAGATAAAGTCTTGTATGCAACTGTACATAATTAGGAATTAAAACCCTCATGTGTACTATTCCCCACCCACATTCGTGTTTTAAAAGCCCTTATTATTCGACAGTTGCATAAATAACCATTAAACTAGTTTATCGATTATGGAATCCTTTTCAATATATGTATGTATGTACGGACTTGCTGTTGTAGTGATTCCCTTATTCTATCAAAGGTAATTTTGTAATCCTTTTTCGCATCCAACAATAACCGTTTAAAAGTCTGAGCAGATAGCAGTATTCAATAGGATTAGGCGAAATATGGCGAGTAAATCATAATATCCAAATCAAGCAATAGACTGATCATTAAATATTCCATCACTATCTTGTTTTATAAGCTAGCTGGTTAATAAGATTAGCTGATTTACTTGCCCATTGCTGTGGCACGTGTCCCGCCTACCTTTGAGTTAACCATTTTACGGAGCTCCATTCTTTTGAATAATTCCTTCTTGTCACACTCCGACAGTTGATACCTGCTCTAAATGAAACAGTATCCAAACCTCAGACAATTATGAATCTAGTGCTAATTCTATTGACATACCATCGTCACTATCAACACTTGCTATGCAAACTATGCTGTCTCAATTATCGTCACCTCACGTACTACGTCAAGCGTGTATACATTACGTGTTTGTGACTTTAATTGCTAATTGGCAAATATAACTTCGTTACAGTCTTGACAATTTATAAAATTGTATATTTTTTTTTCTAAATTTTCGGAAGCTAATGAGTGGAACTCTAATGATTTGGTTAATTGATATCAGGTACGCGAGGTTTTTTTTTTAATCTTTATTTATTTATAGAGGGTTTAATGACAATGGTTATGCCACCCTCGAAGGAGGATTCTTTCTATATTTTTATTTATTTATTTAATCATTTAATATACAACTGTCTGGGTCAGAGGTGCAGTCACTATGCTAATTGTGGTTGGTATAACAATTTTTTAACGCACTAGTGCTTTTTACTTTACATTACCGCACTGCAAGTGATATGTGCGTAGACCAAGCATTCTTAATTTAAACGGGTAAAATAGTTTGACAGCTCACGGCTGTAAAAAAACAATGTTAAATATCTGCATAGCGTTATAATACAAATGCACGTGCTTGCATTTAACCAACGTTAATTTTAAGACATGTGTGTAAAGAAGCCCTACTTTTTCCTTATACATACGAAACGAGGCATATGTATAAAGTTCATTCTTTATGTATGTATAAAAACTATTTTCTATTTAATCCGTTTTTCATACTAACTCCCTTGAAGTCGTCCTTGAGCTAGTTCCTCGTATTTCGCCCGCTAAGCTTACACGCTCCTTCCATTTAGCCCTGTGACCTTCTTAAACTTGTCCAATACTAGCAGAAACCTTCGTTTTAAAGAAATAATGTTTGAACAAAGTAATTAGGAATTTTCAGTGTCCTTTGTTAGAAGACGATAGTGCATCGAATTTTACACGTATGAAGTGGCATTAATGACATTATTAGCTGACAAGACGTGATGAAGATGATAAAAAACAACTATCTGCAAGAACACTCAGAGCTCAGTATGGTTTGTAATTTTACGGGCCCCTCTGCGCCCGCTCCTTCCTGGGCGACTCACTTTCCATAGTCCATTGTATCAAGGTAGCCCGAATAATATATACCTATAGGTATGTAATTGCTGATCGGCCCGGGCACAGACTGCGGATGAAGGGCCGTAGGAACGGACCTAAACGAATCAGCATATCAACAGCTCATTTACACCCCTTCTCAAAGTCACTTTTAAGTTCGCGAGACGGGCTTACCCTTAGTCCATTTTGAGGCCCTAGTGCAGAACCGCAGACTTTTTTTTTTTTTTGACATTCAATTCCCAGTAACTTCTCAGGCTTTTCCTAACGACGTTTTCCTTCACCCAAAAGCTGACGGTGAATCTTTACGTAATGTACTAACTCAAGTTGGTCCGTGATATGAACTTGCAACTACAAGACCGTAGGCAGATGCGATCACGAAGTGTTACGAAGAACACGTTTTCCTTTAAATTAAAAATAAAGCAAACGCATTATTTTCCCTGCACATTAACAAAGTCACGTAACAAATTACACTTTAAAACTGCACCTCACGAATTCCTTCGAAAAACGTCAACATAACAATGTTTGGTATCTACGATAAATTATGTATTTAAAACACGTGTATGTTTTAACTGCTTGCTTAGTTACATTAAATGTTGTTATTAAAAAGAGAACATTCATTACCTATCTGGTAATTTAATTATGTGCAAAAAAGTAACAAAAGAATTTTAGATCTGGTTTTTTCTAATGTCATGGTGTCAGTATCGATCTGCGAAGAACCGCTTGTTCGAGAAGACCCTCACCATAAGGCATTAACTTTACATTTCAATGTAGACATTGGAAAAGTAACATCAACTAAATCTAGATTAAAATATTTTTACGATTCGGGCGATTACAATAGTATCAGAGAAAAATTAAGCGGAATGAACTGGTATAGTTTATTGCAGGGATGTTCAGTGGATCAGGCTCTGGATACATTTTATTTGGTGATTAATGATTTAAAAGACAAATTTATTCCGCATAAGGCTGTCAGGGGTGATAGATTTCCACCATGGTATAGCTCGAGTCTTATTAAAATACTACGAGAAAAAAACAAATTTCACCGCAAGTTTAAAATATACGGAAATGTTGCTGACTATAATATATTCTCTTTGCTTAGGGACCGTGCTAAAATTGTCGAGGTTAAGTGTTATAACGATTATGTCCAAAAAATAGAAGCTCATATTGTTACCAATCCAAAGTTATTCTGGTCTTATGTGAGTAATAAAAACAATAATAATTGTCTACCAGCCTGTATGAGTTTTAATAATCAAACTGCGACAGACGCAGTGTCAATATGCCAACTGATGTCTGATTATTTTTATTCCTCTTTCTTGCAACCAACAAATAATTCTAAAGACACAACAGTATTTGAACTTGATGGCCTATCACCAACTACTATTGGTAGCATTGAAATCTCAATTGAAAGCGTTAAAAATCAACTTAAAATTTTGGACGTAAATAAATCAGCGGGCCCTGATCAACTTTCACCTGTGCTTTTAATTAACTGTGCTCATAGTCTAGCATTTCCATTAAGTATTATATTTGAGCGATCATTGACTGAAGGAGTGGTACCAAAAATTTGGAAATCAGCGTTTGTCACCCCTATTCATAAAAAAGGTCCTAAAACCAAAGTGGAAAATTACCGGCCCATCTCAAAGCTTTGTGTGCTTGCTAAAGTCTTTGAGAGAATAGTTTATGCCCAATTATATAACGCATTAAAACCATTTTTTTCGGAAACTCAGCATGGTTTTCTACAGAGAAGGTCAACCACTTCCAATTTGTTGTTGACTGTTGACTTCATCACTAATGCTATGTCTGTGGGTAATCAAGTTGACGCGATCTTTACCGATTATAGCAAAGCCTTCGACCGAATAGACCACATAATTCTTTTGAGAAAGCTGTATCAGGCAGGTATACATGGCAGTTTATTGAGATGGTTTACATCGTACATTGAAAATAGAAGTCAAGCAGTTGTGCTTAATGGATATATGTCATCATGGGTTGGCATACCATCCGGTGTACCTCAAGGTTCGTTGCTAGGCCCACTTCTTTTCACAATATTTATTAACAATATCGGAACATGCTTTATGCATTCACAAATTTATTTATATGCTGACGACATGAAAATCTTAAAATCTATAAATAACCCCATTCATGTATCTGAACTTCAGGAAGATTTAACACGCTTTGATGTTTATTGTAATGAACATAAATTAGACTTAAATATTTCAAAATGTTATGTATGTTACTTTCACGCGCAAGCATCAACCCCTACAAACATCATACATGTTGAAAGGATCGCCATTAACTAGGGTATTTAACATCAGGGACTTGGGGATCATACATGACAGTAAACTACTATATGATATGCATATTGAATCTATAGTATCAAAAGCTTATAAGGCCTTAGGTTTTATTATAAGAACATCATATTGCTTTAACAATATTAAAACACTCAAGGTGCTATACTGTTCGTTTGTCCGCAGTATCCTAGAATATTGCTCTCAAGTTTGGAGTCCTATGTACGAGTGTTATATCTCAAGGATTGAACAAATAAAAAAGAAGTTCCTAAGATACCTCCAATACAGAACCGGTATTGTGGATGATAGTTATAATGTGCGATGTCGTCGTCACCATCTCCTTCCGTTAGACACTAGACGAAACATTGCAGATATTACGTATTTTTTGAATATTCTGCATGGTGCAATGGATAGTACTGAGCTAGTAAGTAAAATATGTGTTAGAACACCGCTATCAATGCGAAGGAAAAACATTCATCATTCTTTTGTAAAGTCCCCAGCGTTATCAATAATCTTCTTTCTGTTATGAACTTCGACCCGTTTTTTGATAGCTCAAACTCAATAAAGCTAAGACTAGTATCGGAATTCTTTGGTTCTCAAACATTCGCAAAGTAAATTAAATTAAAAATAGGTTTACACTAAAAACTGTAATTTAGTAATTTAAAAATCGTGTTCCTGTATTTTTTTCTTTTCTTCTTATAATTAATTGTTATGTTTATCTTGTATATTAGTTAGTATTTAATCATTGCAAAAGCTACTCTGTCTTACTACATAACTTGTTAAACATTGGCGAATACTTGTTATTGGCTTCATTATTACTTATTTAAGCAATTTTATGTATTATAGCCGTAAGTATTCCAATAAAAATAAAATAAAAATAAATAAAATAAGTAGGATCTCACAGTGGCTATAGTTATCGCTGGCGGCTTAGCTGGTATGAAAATACTATTTCTATAGTGAAGTATAATGGTGCGTCAATGCTTGGCGAATCGAGCACGAGCGGAGCCACGAACGAGCACACTGCGAGCACGATTCGCGTAGTGTTGTGGACGGACTTGCGAGCCTCGAACGAGCATTCGTAGCGTGCTCGACTGCGCTCCGCCCGATAGTCAGTTTTTTCACGAACACAGGGATTCGCATCGCGCTCGTTGTAGGCTTGTTAAGTACGTCCACGCTTGAAATCGCGAGCAACGAACGAATCCTGTCCAGCATGGACGCACCATAACGATCACAGAACATCGAAGACTTGTGTTATTATTGTAAAATCGAGAATAATATTTTCAATATACATATTTACTATTTTATTTCATTAATAAAATTTTCGTCTCCAGTAAATTCTACAAAATTTTGATAAGGTTGTAGGTATCAAATGTTACACTTTCATTCAATGAAAAACGCGTTATCTGCCATCAGTTCAAGGATGATAGATATAAAGCATTTCTCTAATAACTCATCCGTCTGAAAAACAAGAAGTGAGGAAAAATACTCGAGCGGCTCAAGACCTCAATCGATCATCGAGATAAAACTGTCATGAAGTGATAATCTTCTTTAAAATTATGTTGTTCAACGTTCCTATTATGAATGACGGACAAAATTTTCCAAAAATGACATAACCAGTGCAATCTCTTGTCTATTAAAACTTGCGACATGAATAAAGAAGCTACTGTCGGTCATACATACATTGGTTAACAGCTTAAGAGAGGCATAGCATAGCATTTTTTGGATCAAATTGCATCTCCACTAGGGAAGTACCTCCACATTACAGAATACCGCAGCCAAATAACAATGTTGTATTCCTGCGTGTGACTAAGGTTGCCAAACTAAGTGCCATGGGTGATGCTCCGGGTGTTTTAAGCGTCCCTTGTGATGCAAAACCCGTAACACGAGCACCCATAGGGCTACGCTACGGTAACCGCTAACCACCAGGCAGGCTGATGCTTTTTTGCGGAATTAGTCGTCTTTTCATTCAGTAAATTTATAAGTGCTCAATGTCGAAAATCAAGAATTTCTAAGTTTTACTGTTTAACCGGGAGTATGGAATATGTAAACAAGTTGGCAACACTAGCCGAAACGTCAACACGTATTCTTATAACGACTCTGCGAAAATTGCTATAAAACTGAAAAATACTAATGATGCCAATTAAAACTGTGTGAAATACGAAGTTCCGCTTGTATAAACTGGAAATAAATATTAGTGTTACAATTTAAAGTGCAAATTCAACGCGAAATTAGTGATCAAAAATCTCGACCTGAGTGAGGTTGCAAAAAACTGACAACTCACTCACTGGTAATCAAAGTGCATTCCAAAGAGTTTCCAAATATATTTACTGGAGTGAAGTGAATTTAACATGTCATCTGAAATGTCTGAGGAAATGATGAACTTATTTTCCAAACTGAAAATCGAACTCGACAACCAAACCATAACCATATCGGAAAAGGTTACCGAAAAAGTTTTGCAAAGCATCGAAGCTAGAATAAATCCACTGATAGAAGAAAACAAAGTATTAAAAAATGAAGTAGATAAATTGAACACAAAAGTAAACCTCTTAGAATCAAACCAAAGAAGAAAAAACCTCATCATTCACGGCTTAGAAGAGACCGAAAATAGCACTATGGAGTTAATGGAGAATACAAAAAAGCTATTGCAAAATATTGATGTAAAATTAAATGATTCAGACATAGATAAACTATACCGTCTAGGAAAAAGGCAGGATAGTGGAAAATTAAGGCCAATTCTACTCTCTACAACAACACTACTGAAAAAAAATGAAATCTGGAGCAACAGGAAGAAAACTACTCTCAAAACATATATAACGGAAGATTTCAGTAAGGAAGAGTTGGAAATAAGGAAGAAACTACAATCACAATTAAAACAAGAACATGCAGATGGAAATATCGCTTATATTCGGCATAACAAAATAGTAATAAAAGGCAAATTAAACAAAAATGAAAAAAGGAAGCGGTCTGAATCTTGTTCTCCAAAGAAACAAGAAATTTTACTCTTACCAAAGCAGGGAAACAGTGCAAAAATACATAGAGAAAATGCATTCGACTACATGAGGGCAAGAGCTTATTCAACCTCAGATAAGAATACTTACCTGAAAAATTAACAATCAACTGACATCGGCAAGCGTAAAACAATAATCAAAACTACTGAAAGTCCCAACCCGGCTGGTCCCCGTGGGACGTTAGACCACCACCCTTCAGAGACATACAGTGTAAAGAAAAATAAGGAAAGAAATACAAATAAATTATATGTAACCACTCTTAATGTCAGATCGCTAAAATCACAAGAAAGACAAATAGAACTAGAACAAGCCCTAGATAATATAAAATGGGATATTTTAGGAATAAGTGAAGTGCGCAGAATTGGTGAGGAAATTATAGAACTACCCAGCAGGTATATTATGTTCTATAAAGGAGAGACAAGCGGCAGAAACGGTGTTGGCTTCTTGATTAAATCACATTTAAAAGATGGAATTGAGGAATTTATTGGAAAATCTGACAGAATAGCCATACTAAATATCCAGCTACCCGGTTTTACTGAAAAATGGTCAATAATCCAAATTTATGCACCACATGAAATAATCTCAGCTGATGAAAAAGACAAATTTTATAATGAATTAACCTTAGCCATGCTGGATACACATAAGAATAAAATTATTATGGGAGATTTCAACAGTCAAATTGGAGATATATTAAGAAATGAACAAAAAATTAGAGGAAAATATAGTGTTGGGAAAAGAAATGACAATGGGAATCGACTCATCAACTTTGCATTTGAAAACAACCTAGTAATTTTAAATAGCATTTTTAAAAAGAGCCCAAATAGAAAATGGACTTGGAGATCACCAGATGGGAAGACATTTAACGAACTTGACTTCATACTTACAAATAAACCAAGAACATTTCAAGATATAGACATAGTAAACACATTGAACTTTAGTACAGACCATCGACCTGTGAGAGGAGTTATATGGTGTGAAGAACCCAAGAAAGTAAGAAGACCTATACAGCCCCTAAACTTTTTTCCAACAATTCCAAAAGACTTGCTAGAAGAAGAAGGAAAATCCATACAAAGGAAAATGAATGAAGTATGTTCCTTGTCAATCCAACAGAAATATGATGTATTAGAAAATGAATTAAATATTCTTAGAAATAAATTCTCGGCCAAATCAATAAGAAAAGATACAATTGGGGAAAAAGCTAAAGCATTACTTGAAGAACGAAAATCCTTAATAATAAACAAAAAAGAGAACAGAAAACAAATATCGGAAATTAGTAAACAAATTAACATAAGTATAAAGAAATTTAGGAAAGAATCAAGAACAAAAACTTTACTTGAATGTATAAAGAGAACTGGAGGAATAAGAAGAGCTGAAAGAATACTAAGAGACACCACAACCTGGATATCAAATATAAAAGACAAGACTGGTACATCAATAGCAAAAAGAATTCCTATTCTAAAAATAGCAACTGCTTTTTATAAGGAACTGTACCATGATCAAGATGTAAACAATGACACTGAATCGGAAAGTCGTGTACTATCTAGATATGATCGAAATAAAGAAGAAAAATTGCCTCCTATAATTTATAGCGAAGTCAACAAAGCTATTACTACACAAAAAGACTATAAAGCCTCAGGAGTTGATAAAATTAGCAATGAATTACTAAAAGAAACGCGAGAAATCATCATAGGCCCTATTGTTAGCATTTTCAATGAGATAATGGAAGAGGAATACATACCGAGACAGTGGACACAATCAACAATAGTTCTACTTCATAAAAAGGGTGATAGAAACCAAATTGGTAACTATAGACCAATAAGCCTTACCTCTAACATCTATAAAATTTTCTCAAAAATATTACTGGAAAGAATAATAAGGACATTAGATGAATGCCAACCAAGAGAGCAAGCGGGCTTTAGGAGCAACTTTTCTACAATGGATCATATACACACAATAAAGCAAATTACTGAAAAATGTAACGAATACAACAAAAAATACTACCTTGGGTTTGTTGACTATAATAAAGCCTTCGACTCTATTAAACACAAACACCTATGGAATGCACTAGAACAGCAAGGAGTGCATAGCAAATACATCCGAATACTGAGACAAATCTACAAGAATACCTCGGCAAAAATCAGGCTAGAAAAAGAGGGAGAAGAATTTCCAATAAAAAAAGGTGTGAGACAAGGTGACCCACTTTCACCAAAACTTTTCTCAGCGATACTGGAGGCTGTCTTTCGAAACCTGAACTGGGATCACTATGGTCTGAACATAAATGGTAAAAAATTGAATCATCTTAGATTTGCTGATGATCTCATATTGATAACAGATAACTCTGACACCTTAGAAACTATGTTGCAACAACTGACACAAGAGAGTATGGTTGTTGGTCTAACTATGAATTTAGAAAAAACTAAGCTAATGACTAATAGTTCAAGAAATATAATAAAGATTAACAACAAAATAATAGATTATGTGGATGAGTATACGTATTTAGGCCAAATCATATCTCCTACCAACCAAATGTCTAAAGAAGTAGAACAAAGAGTAACTAGTTCATGGAAAAGGTACTGGTCCTTAAAAGAGGTTATGAAAAATAGGGAGATCCCAATCAGTGCAAAGAGGAAGGTATTCGACACATGCATCCTGCCATGTATGACATATGGTTGCCAGACTTGGTCTTTAACAAGAGCCAACACAGGAAAATTAGAAGTATGTCAGCACAGTATGGAGCGAAGTATGATCAACATCAAGAGAAAAGATAGAAATACACTGAAATCTATAAGGCAAAGAACCAAAGTAAAAGGTGTTACAGAATACATGAGGAGATTAAAATGGCGATGGACTGGACATATGTTGCGCGACAATAAAGGAAAATGGACAAAAGATGTAACAGAATGGTACCCACGAGAGGGAAAACGAAATAAAGGAAGGCAAAGAAAGCGATGGGAGGATGATATAAAAGAAGTGGCAGGACCGATTTGGCGACGACTAACACAGGACAGAAAAGAGTGGAAGTCTCTAGAGGAGGCCTTTGTCGAAGGGCAAGCTGATGTCATAAAATAAATAAAAAGCACGTGATAATAATTTAAATAGTTTATTTACAGTGTGCATGCAAATATACAAAATAATAAAGATTAAATAAATTGTTAATTATAATAAGTAATAATGAAATGTAAATGTTAATTAATTATCAGCAATAAAGGCTATCTATCTATCTATCTATCTATCTATCTATCTATCTATCTATGGAATATGTAAACAAATTCACTCCCACAGCAAATGCCCACAGTATAGTAAGGGGCACGAGTCGTGAGCTCAGATTGAAAGCTGCGTAGTAGTTAATTTTCGGTCTGTTTAGCGGAATGAAGCAGGGGGGAGCGCCGAGCTGCACACGATTGGTTCGTCAGTTGATGCTCGTCGTCTAATGGATTCTCGCGTGTCATTTGGCTACTGTGATTTGGCCAAAAGTGTACATGCGCGAGCTTGCCCCCACTTCTGCCTATCTGTGCTCACCATTCGAGCCTCATACTGTAGGTCCGGTTTGACCGAATGGCTATTAGGTAATACTACTAATACTCGTAACTAAACTGATTGAATTACTTGTTGTTCATTCTAAAGTGTTCGGTTGCCTCACTTGCATGGCACCACACCGTACAACATCATTAAATAAGAAATAACGATGACGAGTTTGTTTTCAAAGAAATTGATAGCTATTGATTTTGTTTATCATATTTTTCTTTTGTCTTGTTCTAATAAGATAAGAGTCTAACAAAAGTTGAATAATTTTATTTATCTGTGTCAACGGAAAATTTCTATCATCTCTTAACACCTCTTTGTTTCTCCCTATATCTAATTTGAGCTGTCAATAAATATTTCTCCCTTTATACCCCATATTTTAACCCTCATAATCATCTTCCTTTCCATCTTTCCTTGCTTGGAATTTCTGATCTGTAAAATGCTCATTCATACATACTATACTCTCTTATATACATACCATACCATACTCATCTATAGTCATTCAATATTTACTAAGTCTTCCTTTTTTACGGCTATCTATGTTTTTATGCAATGATCCTTGTATTCACTGATGTATATTCATTATTCGCAGAATGTCTGTCTTCTTCTGTTTTACTACAGCAACATTTGCAGCAACTGTTGGATCTTTTACCCCTTTCGCAATGATTTCTCAGAGTAGATCGTCATTGATGTCAATCAGCTTCTAATCTATTCACTGTTTTCAATAGGGAATTCAAATATATCTAATCTTCGATACAGTTTTACAAATACGCGTGTCTTGACATCTCTATGCGTCATAAGTGTATTATTCAATGAATCATTTTCCCGCGTTTAATGCATTATTTATATTTCTGCTATGGGAATACCGTAGACGTCTTATTTATAATTAAGTCATTAGAATTGTCAGTTAAGCCCTTTTGGAAATCATCGTCTTGCGTAATTAAATTCTTAGCTAGATGAAGGTTTTATCGCAATCTATAGGTATATTACCGTCTTTGACTCAGCTTTTTTTATAATTCTCATATCGCACATGCTTTAAAATAAAACGCGTCTAACGTGTATCATATTCTTCTTCTTCTTAGTCGTGCACTCTTGGCAGAGTCGTCGTGATCATGGATTGTCCCTTTCGCGCATGACCGCTGCATTAGCAATGTTCCTCCATTTTTGTCTATTTGCGGCGTTTCGGGAACATTCGGTTATGGTACATTGCGTTGCAGATTTTATGAGGTCAAGCCACCTGGTTGGAGACCGACCAAGTGAACGTTTGCTTTCAACTCGACCTTGGATGACCAACCTCTCCATAGAATAATGTTTACGGGTGAAGTGTCCGAAAAATTTTAGGATGTTTTCTTTCTTTGACTAGGTAATACCTATTGATTGTGTCCTGGCATACAATAGTAATTTGATTAGGTATGAAATTTACCTTACATTTGCCTTTTGTTCTGCAATGTCCATCTAAACGCTGATTTTAGATTGTATTGTTTGTAAACAGAACGTTACGTTTTGTTATATCGCGATATCGGTACATGAACCACCATGAACTGTGAATATGAGTGTGCAACGAAATATACATTTGTACTACTTTTTGATATTTCAACTTAATGAATACGATGAAATTTTGTACTACAGGATGTCTCGCTATGCCACAATATTTTGTTACAAAATTTTGCTATATTTCAGTATCTTCCATAAACCCCACCATTTTATGGTTCCGTAAACAAATGGCAAAAAACGGAACCCTTATAGATTCGTCATGTCTGTCTGTCTGTCCGTCCGTATTTCACAGCCACTTTTTTCCGAATCTATAAGAACTATAATGTTGAAACTTGGTAAGTAGATGTATTCTGTGAACCGCATTAAGATTTTCACACAAAAAAAGAAAAAAAAACAAAAAAATTTGGGGGTACTTAGAACTGAAACTCATTTTTTTTTTTATAAAACTCATAAGTGTGGGGTGTCTATGGATAGGTCTTCAAAAATGATATTGAGGTTTCTAATATAATTTTTTTCTAAACTGAATAGTTTTCGCGAGAGAATCTTCCAAAGTGGTAAAATGTGTCCCCCCCTCCTGTAACTTCTAAAATAAGAGAATGATAAATCTATAAAAAATATATGATATACATTACGATCCAAACTTCCACCGAAAATTGGTTTGAACGAGATCTAGTAAGTATTTTTTTTTTAATACGTCATAAATTGAAATTCATATCAAATACTCAGGTCACACTCAGGTCTATACTGCCATTCACTTATATACCTAGGTTTGTACGGAACCCTCGGTGCGCGAGTCTGACTCGCACTTGGCCGGTTTTTTAATTCGATTACCAATAGTTAATTTTGTAGACAAAAAAATAATTTTACCTAATCAATTCAATATGTGAGATTAACATAATTTGAGATCGTAGTGCACATGAAAACACCAACCTAACTTCTTAACGTCCCAATTTGGCATCCAACATGACAAGCTGAGATGCTCAAGTCAGCAGCAGTAGGAACTGAGCTTTTCTTCCTATCAATCGATTGGGCATGCGTAGAGCCTACATTGTCTAGCTAGAAGAATCAGAGGGGCAACCACTTTCTCTTAAAACTAATATTATAATATTACTTGTGTTACGTCCTTGTTTGACATCCGACGTCAAAAAAGGACAAAAGACAAGTGAAGTTACAATATACATGTTTTAAGATATGGTGGTTGGCCCCTATACGATAGTAAACAGCAAAAATTGCCTATAAGCACATACCCACTGCGCAGTTGCGACTCCGTGCTACGAGTCACGTAAGCCTCCGGACAATCTATACTGAACCCTACGCTAGCCCCTCCATTTAAAAATAGACCCTATGCTGTAGAGTTTACAGCAGATTTTTCAATGTTTTTTTATACTTCGTAGCACTTCGAAGTTACTCAGATGGACGTAAAGTAACTGCTAGTTTTTGTATGATTAATGTATGTAACTAGGTAGGTGTAGATGGAGGAAGCGTTTTGTGTCTTAGCCCTTTGAAGTACTTTGTTTATGTTTGTTTTTGCGTGTTACTTAGAACCAAGAAAATTGTATATTTTTTATACCATAATAGTGGGAATTTTGCGTCGCAAATTATAACCGATTTTATAATTTGTTTGAGACAGTAAAATAGTAGGTATAGTAATGACCTTATTCTCTTGATGAGCTGAATAGTCAATATAACTCGAGACTGATATAAAATTGCGCTAGTTTCAGACTTCTCCAATGATTTCAAATCTAAAGATAGGCCCACGGGAACATTTTGCAAAAAAACATCTTCATACAAGTAAATAGTACCTCCATTTGTTTAAAACAATTAAACTACGAAATGCCGCGTTGCATAGGCGTACGATATAACCTTGTATGTATGTACAATGTACACATACAAGAAAAAAATAAACAGTAAACGAAGGAACTGTTACGCAGCGCAGACCGCAGACGACTGAGTCACGTTGGCCCTAAAATTACTTTTTAGGGCCAGCGCATTGGAGCCATTTCGTCGCGCGGTTGGCCCGGTCCTTACGCCAGTAATATATAAGTCAATAGACTTCCCCATACATCTTCATTTCATCCATCTTGATAGATGAAAATAATATTACTGTTTTACTCGTACAGCTTAAATTATAACCAATGCTTTATCGAACGCTTCTAATCCTCGAATGGCAATTATATGTTGTTATGATGGTTTTTTATCGCTCAACTTGTAGCCTTGCGTACACGCATTATTTTCTCGTTACAAAAATATAAGCACCTTGAATTCTTAACATGAGACCTACCAAAAGCCTTGAGCTAAGAGTAATATTGAGTATTTTATCTACGTAACATCATATTGCACGAAAAATAGTACATAAGGCTAACATAAGGTATCCGCGCAGGAGTAGCGATAAAACAGAGCTAATGCTCAGCCGGGCTATTGCGTATCTTTGGTGGTAATCGTAACGACCCCCATTAATTATTTCATCCAATGACGCGCACGCGATATTACGCGACGATGCCCATTCGTGGGCCTTGATTGTATGAAATCATGATGAAATTAATGAATGGTGTTCGTTACGATTACCATCAAAGTTACGCGGTAGAGCCCCAGGTTGTCTTGAAACGGCCTAGCAACTTTGTCATCGGCTATTTTTAACGTGATTCTTGTATTAAATTATCATGAAATAGCTTAATAATTGAATTGATCTCAGAACTTGTTACTGGGACATCCTGGGACATTCCTCACACACGGTCATCTGATCCCAAACTAAGCAGAGCTTGTACTATGGAAACCAGATAACTGATATAATACATATAATACTTTTTGTTTGTAAATACATACTTACACCCAGACTCAGGACATACAGACATGTTCATGCACACAAATGCATGTCCTGTGCGGGAATCGAACCCACGACCTGCGGCGCAATAGGTGGAATCTTTAACAGACTCTTAACCAACTGAGCCAACTGGCCCGTCATTGATCACAGTAACAAGATTTCAAATTCACTTATTTCACTTATGGTTTCCGTAGACACTGCAGGTGCACTACTGGTTGTTTGAAGAGCCCCATTCTGTACTTAGGAATATCTCGAAAGAAAGCATCCCACAACCCGACTCATTCATCAAGGTAATTATATTATAGAGATGAACTCACAGACATACATCTAAATGAACTCAACTCCGATGTTAGAAAGCGTAGACACTGCGAGTACATCGCCGACCACTCTTTGTGAAGAGTCCAATATTTTACTTAGGAATATCTGTAAAGAAAGCATTCCACAGCCGGACTCATTCATCAAGGTATAGAGATGAACTCCACTCTGGTGTTAGAAAGAAGCTGTGAGCATAATCTCAAACAGTTCATCGGAACACATACCTTTGTATAATCGATAAAACACACAGAGATAGCCGCAGAGAGATTAACCAAGATTTAATGAATATAAAAAAGAATAGGATACCTAGTCATATAAGCAAAACAATGATCGAAATGGAAGATTCCATGCCAAATAAAATTATCCCTAAACTGATAATGGATGAAGTGTCTGGCCTGTGTTTTTGTCACGAGTGTTTTATTGAACTCTGATCGCTGTTTTTGGTTTTTCGAGACAAATTATCGTGTTACTGACAAACCGTAATAAATGATAATAAGATTCTCATGGTAACGCTAAAAAGTACTTTGCAGTTGTTATTCTATATAAAAAATATATTTAAAAATTGGTGATTCCATTAATAAATCAATATCAACTCCCGGTATGTCGGTTAAAAACTGAATGAAGCCTTCCATTCCAATGATAAAATGTTAAGTAAACAATATATTATTATGTATGTAACTCGTGCACGATAAACTTATGACTGTTAGTCTATTTGATTAAAAAATCGGATTGTAGGTCAAATTCCATTAGGTTCAATGTTATTATATTTCCAGAGCGAAAAATGACAATCTGAGGAGATAGAGTTACCATGCCATGACAGTATGCTGAATTGACAACAGGCCTGCCAAATGTTTTCATGTCAATAAGCCCCCCAACTGACGATCGTGTTGATAAGTAGCCACCGACGAAGGCATTCGACGTCA
The DNA here is from genome assembly GCA_947623365.1 of Achlya flavicornis. Classification (NCBI taxonomy): domain Eukaryota; kingdom Metazoa; phylum Arthropoda; class Insecta; order Lepidoptera; family Drepanidae; genus Achlya; species Achlya flavicornis. The sequence continues at coordinate 14,474,263 of OX392477.1, read as the reverse complement.
TGAACACCTAGCTAGCATCGCTTTTGCATCAATATCGCTCGCTGACCAACCGATGGAGAAGAAAGTCAAAGTACCGAAGTAGTTACAAGAAGTAAACTGAAGACCTGGTCAAATTCGCTGGAAGCTCCTGAATGCAAGTTCGTGAGCAAAGGGACATGTTTACCAGTGGATATTCGTAGAATGGAAATGAAATGAAATGAAATGAAATAAATGAAATGAAATAAATGAAATGAAATGAAATGAAATAAATTTTATTTACAAGAAATAAATTTATTTACAAGAATATGGTAGTATTGTACATGTCTTGGAGTAGTAAGTTTTGCCTCATATTCTACCTATACGGTGTGTAAATATTATGCTATTTTATATTTAATTTAATTTAATTCTGTATCTTAATTATAATCTATTTTTTTTAAAAAGAATAATAATTCAAATCTAATACCATTGTGTCAATACATTAAAAGATACAATTATAAACATTAAGCAAAAAAAAAATATACAAATTCTAGTCAAAATTATTTACAATCAATTTAATTTATTAGTTACGTCACAAATCTATGTACGTATTACAATTTATCATTTAAATATTCCGATGTCGAATAGTAGCATTTTGATATAAGTACTTTAAATAATTGCTTTTTGAATTGTGAAAAGTTTAGGTCATGCATATATTCTGGCAGATTATTATAAATCTGAATGCACATACAGAATGCATTTTTTTTAAAGAGGACAAGTCTTTGCTTTGGAAGAAATAAACGCCTCTTGTGTCGAGATCTGCTCAATAATTCTCCATAAGTTTTAAACAATTCGCTATGTTTCCTAACAAACAGACATATTTCAAATATATAAAGACATGGGAGAGGCAATATATTTAGATTTATGAAATGGGGTTTACATGTATCTAGGGGACCAATCTCGCATAAAGCTCTTATACACTTTTTCTGGGCTATAAAAGCCCTAACTGAATCAACAGAATTTCCCCACATAACTATTCCATACCGAAGATGAACACGATAATGATGGATTTTTGATAGTTTCAATATCAAATTAATTATATTATGTATGTCACCTTTATTTATATTATCAATACGGAATATTCCATTCCACTGAGACGGTAATATAAATAGTTTAAATTTTGATATAGTGTCAAAGTGTAATTGTGTTTGGTACAAAGATAAAATTGAAACGACCAATAATTCATACATTACATGATAAACTGTAGTCACAGTTGTATGGGTCATGATAACATCGGGTTCAAATTTAAAATTAAATTAGACTAATATATATTAAAATACAATCTACAAACATTTATACAGAAATAGCTAAATAAGTTTATCTGATAATTAGGTACCTTAGGATGAATCGATGGTTTTTATCTTGGGTCCTTTGGCGCCGCGGCGGTGGGCCTGCCATTAAAATTGTCGAGGATCCCGAGTTTAGAAGAAGTTTAAGTCCCTTAGTCTGTGGAAAGACTGTCTCCTTACCTGTGGTGTGGCCTATACCGTTTATACAACGGATAGTGTTCTGCGGAATTTGGCTTGATACCCACGGCTACCTTCTACGATCGCACCTCTCGCCATCGACGGAGAGTCCATCCTCAAATATTTAAACCAAGATTTCGCACATTGTGGTGTCAATGGAGGTTCCTATCGTGGACGCTCAAGTAACAAAATGATCTCCACGCTTCTTCAAGAAGGGTGTGAATTGATTTTTGCTGGACTGGTAAGGTACAAGTGATACCCTCGCTGGTGTTGCATGCAAGCATCTATAAACTACGGTAACCACTGTCCATCTCTCAGGACATATGCGCAATAAAGATACGCGACTCCAAATATCTGTGGGCTAACCACTTGTTTCTGATAACCCAAAAAAACCTTAATTATGATCTAATTGATTGCCATCCTAATACGTTATCGATAGTGTCGATATACTAGGGGTATATTAGTGCAGTGATATATTTTACGACGTCGAGGTCATAGGAAATAAATCCTTTATTACATACTAGTTCCCGCCCCGTGGTTTTTTCCGCGTTCCCGTGAGACCCATTGTTTACCCGTGTTCTCATATTCTTACTGTGTGCCAAACATCCAAACCCATTCAGTAGTATTTGCGCGAAAGAGTAACCAACATCTTCACAAATCACATCCTCAAATAAATAAAATAAAAATAAAATAAAATAAGCCTTTATTGCTGAAAACATTTCCCTTAAACAATAATATAAAAATAATAATAATAGTTCATAATGGTTCCATTGCATCAACAACCGGTTGTTTCTTTTCTATTTCAGCTTGTCCGTTGACAAAGGCCTCCCCCAGATTTTTCCACACCTTTCTATTCTGTGTCAGTCTAGTCCACATTGTTCCTGCCAACGCCGTTATGTCATCTTTCCAACGTTTTTGTGGTCTTCCTCTTTTCCTTTTATTATTTCTAGGATACCAGTTCGTCACCATTGTTGTCCATTTCCTTTCATTACTCCGCATCATGTGTCCTGTCCATGTCCATTTTAGTTGTTTGATAGTTTTAATGACGTTTTTCAAATTTGTCTGTCTTTTTATGTAGTCTAGTCTTATCTTTTCCTTTAACTGAATTCCCATTATACTTCTCTCTATATTGTTTTGGCATACTCTTAGTTTATTTAGGTTTTTTCCAGTCAACGGCCATATGTTAAGCAAGGCAGTAGGCATACATCAAATAGTTTTTTCTTTTCTTTCATGGGTATATCCTTGTTCTTCATGATTTCTTTAAACGACCAGTACCTGTTCCATGTGTTTGTAATTCTACGTTGAATTTCTTTATCGGTGTCTTCCCTGGCTGATATAATCTGACCTAAATATATGTATTCCTCAACACATTCAATGGGCTTACCGTCAAGCAATATATCAAATTTTTCTGCATTTGATAGAACTTTTGTTTTTGAGGCGTTAATGGAGAGGCCTACTTCTGTACTCTCATTTGATAATTGTTGTAACATTTTTTCTAGATCTTCTATGTTTTCAGAAAATAGAACAACGTCATCTGCAAATCTCAGGTTAGAAAGTCTGTCACCATCAATGTTCAACCCATAATCCTGCCAGTCCATTTTTCGGAACAAATGTTCTAAAACCGCAGAGAAAAGTTTGGGTGAAATCGGATCACCTTGTCTAACTCCTCGTTGTATCTGAAATATATGGCCTGTTCTATCTAGTCGTATTTTAGCTGAGCATTGCACATATATGTTCCTTAATATTCTTATATATTTCTTTTCTATGCCTTGATTTAATAGTGCTTCCCATATTATATCATGATCTAAAGAGTCAAAGGCCTTGGCGAAATCTACAAAACATAGGTAAATCGTTTTACGATACTCATTATACCTCTCTATTATTTGTTTGACAACATAAATATGATCGAGAGTGCTATATTTACTACGGAACCCGGCTTGCTCCTTTGGCTGATTTTCGTCCAGTACTCTACTTAACCGATTAAGAATTATTTTAGAGAATACTTTATATATATTGCTCATGAGACTGATGGGTCTGTAGTTGTTGATGTTTTTCCTATCTCCTTTTTTATAAAGTAAAGTTATGACAGACTCGGTCCATTGCTTAGGAATAATCTCAGTTTCTAAGACCTGATTGAACAGTTCTGTTAATTCTGGTGCTATAGTTGATATAGAGCATTTGAGTAATTCGTTTGGTATGTTATCTTCTCCTGGAGCTTTATCATTCTTTTGACTCAATATAGCATGTTCCGTTTCCCTTAATAAAATTTTTGGTATCTCCTCATTTTCAGTTTTTTCCAAGTTTATTGTAGAAGTTTTGCATTTAGTCTTATCTTTACTGTACAAATTGCTATAAAATTCCGTTGCAATTTCAATTATTTTAGGTCTTTTTCCGGTAAGTGTCTCATCTATTTTCTTTAAGTAAGGGATCCAGTTTTTGCCTTCCCGTAACTCCTTGTTAGCTTTTTTAATGCCTCCTGTTCTTTGTATGTGTTTCCTAAGTGTATAAAGTCTTTTCTCTTTTCTATCTTTTCTAAGTTGTTTATTTATTTCTTTACTAATGCTTGCTATTTTTCTCTGTGTCTCTTTTTTATGTCTATCTTGTAATAATCTTTTCCTTTCTTGTAATAAATGTAGGGCTTCAATTGATAATTTATTTGAATCATCAACAGTTTTTCGTACTGAGTCAGTAAGCGACACAATAAACTTATCATAATTCTCTTGCATTGAAGCACTTTTCTTCTTAATACTTAAGTTTTCTTTAAGATTGGTCTCAAATGCATCCGAGTTCTTGTATTGAATTTGAGGTATATTTTTTGAGTACAGTTTCCTGGATTTTTTCTGACTTATGCCCGATATATTGGCTCGTACCATTCTGTGGTCTGATGAAAAATTTAGTGAGTTTATCACATCCACATTATTTATAAGTTTTGGTTTATTTGTCAATATGAAGTCTACTTCGTTGAAAGTTTTTCCATTAGGGTGTTGCCATGTCCATTTACGCGTGATTTTCTTCTTAAAAAAGCTGTTCATTATTGCAAGTTTATTTTCCACAGCTAAAGTCACAAGATTATTTCCATTTTCACTTCTATTACCGTAGCTGTACTTTCCTATGATATTTTCTTCTCCTACTTTCCTCGATCCTATCTTTCCATTGAAATCTCCCATAAGTATGAGGTTTTTATGTGCCTTTTGAATTGTGGATTGTAGTTCATTATAAAAGAGTTCTTTTTGTTCTGTTGTTGCTTGTTCAGTTGGTGCATACGCCTGTATTATCGTCCAAGGGTCTTTTTGTGCTGGTAGGTTAATGTTTAATACAGCTATTCTCTCAGACTCTCCCTTGAATTCTAGTATTTGTTTTGATAATTTCTTTTGAACTAAAAAACCAACTCCATAGACTCCAGGTGTTTCACCTTTGTAATATAGAATATAATCTTTGTATTCTTCAATATTTTCTCCCATTCTTCTCATTTCACTCATACCAATTATATCCCAATTTAGTTTTTCTATTGCATGTTCTAATTCTATCAATCTTTCAGAATCTTTTAATGTTCTTACGTTAAATGTTATAATGTAAACTTGATCTCTTCGTTTTGATTTGCTTTTATGATTTATTGTGGAATTTGTATTCGTATTAAGTTCGTTTTCTGGAGGGTAGTGGTCGTTTTCCCCCTCGATGACCAGTCGGCTTGGGGGAGGATTCTTATGTTTGTATTGTTTGGTTTTATAAATATATTGTGTTGTAATCCGGTTGTCGATGGCCTTGCCCTATTGATTAGATGATGTTGATTTTGTTGAGGATACGGAACTACCTCTGCTTTGCTTTGCTCCGGAAGAGAACAAATTACTTCCTCCTCTCATTAAATCAAAAGCGTTGGTTCTGTTGACCTTTGCTGAAGGCAGAACTTGTTTATGGAATTGAATATTATCAGGTGAAGTAGATGGATTGCGTTTTCTTTTTTCATTAGAAGTATTTTGTTTAACTACCAGCCTATCGTACTTTATAATTGCAAAATTTCCCTTATTTCTTTCTTCCTGTAACTCTTTCTGCAGTATCTTTCGTTTATTTAAAACATCCTTTGAATAGTCTTCTGCAACATACACATCTTTAAACTTTTTCTTATTTTCCATAACTTCTTCCTTTTTCCATCCGTTAACGAAAGATATCAAAACAGGCCTTATCTTCCCACTTCCATCCACTCTCTTCCCTAGGCGGTAGATAGTATTTATATTTGTTTCTTCTAATGGAATACTAAGATCCGTTTTAATTTTTCCTATTGTATTTTGCAGAAGTTCTTTTGTTGATTTTTCTCCTTCCTTTAATCCAAACATTACGATATTATTCCTTTTTCTTTCTCTCTCCAACACGTCCACTTTGCCTTTCAATTTTTGATTATCCAACTTTAAAATTTCCGTTTCTTTGACTAATACTTCTAATTTTTCTTCCATTTTAAACATTATCTCATTGGTTTGATTTTTCATTTCTGCTTGCATCTTCTCGAAAAAGATTTGAAATTGATCGTCCATGTTAATTTTTATATGTTAGGTTACTGTAGTCTTGAAGTTTTCGTGAGTAGCCTACTTCAGACTTAAGAGAACTGAATAGCCCGCTTTATATGGAGTAAGTAAGTGTGTATCTCGCTTTAGATAGAATGAACTGAATAGCCCGCTTTAGATGGAGTAAGTGTGTAGCTTGCTTTTTATAGAATCGGAACTATTTAGGAGCTTATCTGTGGCAACACCAATATTATTAGCATGATCATAGATTCATATCTTTGACTATGATTACTGACATAACCTTAAATGAACACTGGAATTGTTGTTAATTTCCACTGACTCGCACTATTTCACTGAGCTCACTCTTCTTGTCGCGTCTTATCACTTCCTAGACGTAATCAAGCCAAATTCCTGGATATATGCACGGTGTAACTATTTCTTTATGTTGAATTATATGGATGAAAACCAAAAACGTCTTAACAGTTTGACAACCGTTTTTTTTTTTTTTTTTTTTTTTTTTTTTTTTCACATCCTCAAATACAAACTATTAAGTAGGATTTCTATCCTATTGCACTATAGCAGACACTAAGTTGTGACTTCTAACTTCAGTTATAGAACGGCATATCTATTGGCCCATATCGTGCGTTGTTTCCGCGTCTCTGGACAATACGACGGTATTATTGTTCGTTTCGACAGCTAGACATTCTGAGCGTAGAATTTATTGCTATCTCTTGGGATTATCTTCTATTGCGGGAAATTTGGGTGACCTTTTTTAGGAAGGCAGTAAGATATAACTTAGGCAATAGTGTTGTATCTATGTAACAAAAAAATATACGCGTCGACTTGTAAACCTCCTCCGTTTTTTCGTCGGTTAAAAACATGGAAACCAATGATTTCAAAAGTCAGGATAGGCCCACCGGAACATTTTGCAAAAAACTTCTCCATACAAGTAAACATTACCGCCATTTGTTTCAAATCGATCGAATTACGAAGTGCCGCGTTACGTTGCGTACAATGCACACATGCGGGAGGGAGATAAGCAATAGACGAGCGAGCTGTTCCGAGGGCAGCAGACGACTGAGTCGCGTTGGCCCTAAACTGAACATTTTAGGGCCAGCGGGTTGGTGTCATTTTGTCACGCATTTGGCCCGGTCCTTACGCTAGTAATATATAAGTCATTGATGAAAACATAACTTACCTTAGGCCCTTAAAAAAATACCGCAAATATCGCCATTATCTACAGATAAATATATTGGAATCTTATCAACTAAAAGATTAAAGTTGTGTATCGTAATCCCTACTATTATTATAAATGCGTTTGTTGATTTGTCCTTTTACGCAGCAACGAAGTGAGGAATCGACGCGGTTTTACGGGAACGCGGGTGAAACCCAGTATTATGATCATAAATATTACCTTTATTATTTATAAAACAGCGTCTCATGGCTAGTAGGTATATCAGTTTAGAACATTACTGCCAAGCCAGGGCGTCTGCGCATGTTATTAATTATTGGTGGTATCTCTATCGGCTTTGAGGAACCCACGGCAAATAGTTTGGTACCATTTATTTTATCTTTAGTAATACACGTTTAATCTAATATTCCGTAGACAAAAAATACATAAAACTTTTAAATATGGATAATCTCTATATGTAAAAATGAATCCCTATTTCCCTCGTTCTCGCCATAACTTGCGAACGGCTTTACTGATTTCATCCATCTTTTTTTTTAAAGTTTTCTAATACTCTTGAGGAAATATGAGAAAGTTGCGTAGAAAATTTAAGAAAGCTTAACGGTAGGGTAGGGGAAGGATATCCCTTTGGTACGTGGGTGAAACCGTGGGGCGCAACTAGTTATTTATATTGCTATGCTTGTGAGCAGTTCATATTCATAGAAATTTTATATTCATCCCCGAAAACACAGTACTGCAATGAATTATGTTATATTTAACATCTATTATGTTCTTTGCAACTTCCTGCACCCCCTTGTTCATCACAAAGTCCACTTTTACTCTCACTTGGTCTTCCTCTTCCTCGTTTTCTTCTACTGTTCCTTCTTTGATGTTTTTATAGCATGAATGATACAGAAATACATAATGATCATAATATCCTTACGTGTCTTGTCATCCTTGCGCCAATATAAAAAATATGACAAATATCGCAATCGAAGGTCGAATACCAGACTGGTTTCTTGAATATGGACAAAAAAACTGCATTCTTAATGCTTAAAGTATACTTACCTACGTCAAAAAGCAAGAAATACCTTTTTTATGTTTACTGTATTCTGCGTAGAGTATATAATCTAATGGTGCGTCCATGCTACGCGAAGCGAGCACGAGCCGATCCAGGAACGAACAGGATTCGTTCGTTGCTCGCGATATCAAATGTGGACGTTACAACGAGAGCGATGCGAATCCCTGTGTTCGTGAATTAACTGACAATAGGGCGGAGCGCAGTCGAGGGCGACACGAATGCTCGTTCGAGACTCGCAAGTGTGTCCACGCTACGCGAACAAGGAATGAATCCTGATCGTTCGAGGCTCAGCTCGTGCTCGCTTCGCGTAGCATGGACGCACCATAACAAACATTTGGCAGCATTCAACAAAGCCTCAAACATTTTTGAGTATTCTCTTGGCGCCATATACCTACTATAGCTCATTACAACTGTCTGTCTACTTTCATTATGAGTCATGTACTTTTTTCAATGTTCTATTAATTATGAACTGGAAACATGGTTTTTTGGGTTGGTTGAGGTACTATTCTCCTCTCCTCTGCCAACGAGAGATGTGTTTTATTATTTTTATACCACTTAGGTGGCAAACAAGCATACGGCCCGCCTGATGGTAAGTGGTTACCGTAGCCTATGGACGCCCGCAACACCAGGGGAATCACGCGCGCGTTGCGGACCCTGCAGAAATCTCCTCACACCCCTTTTGAAGAACCCCATGCTGTACTCCATTAGGAAAACCACGGCGAAACCACGGAGAATGAAAAAATTAATAAAAAAAAAACAGAAAATCCATTATTTTCCTTAAAATATGCCTATTTGAAATGTCAGACATGCAAGTCTTTCAGTTTCTAGGGTACGGAGAAACTTATCTTATTATTAACTGCATTAAGTTTGAACCCTTAGGACGATAAGTAGTCCTACTCGCACTACGGTATTTTTTCCTTATTGTGAATGAAATAGAAGATATTGTATCATGGCGTATATATATCCTTACAAAAGATGAGCATGGTGAGCGATGAGGGCTCTGAATACGGTTGAAATCGATTGACCCACATACCAACACCGTGATGTTGTTAATTAATGCAAATGCGACATATTATATTGTATGAGCAAAGCCTGTAATAATATGCTTGCGTAATTCCGTATTAATTTCGTAGCAAGGTCTTATGTACAGAGTAATTAAATTGTTTTTATAATAAATAAATAAATATCCTGGGTCATTCCTCACACCCGGTCATCTGATCCCAAACTAAGCAGAGCTTGTGCTATGGAAACCAGATAACTGATATAATACATACACTACTTTTTGTTTGTAAATACATAATCTATATATATAAAATGCTTTGTCCTGAATGACTGAGAATCAACGCACAGCCTAAACCGCTGATCGTATAGACCTGAAACTTGGTGGGTGTGTTCTTTGTATGACGTAGGCATCCGATAAGAAACGATTTTCCGAAATTCTACCCCTAAGGGGGTGAAAAACGGGGGCAAAGTTTGTATGGGACAACGTGATTCCTTGGTCCGATTTACTTCAAATTTTGCATAAACATTCCTTAACAGAATTGATGGAAGACATGTTTCGTATTCTATTGAAACTCATCGCCTAACGGGGTCAAAAAGGGGTAGAAAGTTATTTTAGGGGTAATTTGCATCAAAGTTGATATCAATACTCCTAAGTACTTTTGATTTAAAATTATGTTTTATTTTGACACATGTTTAAAAACTCAATCCGATTTTCACAGATTACAGAATAAGGCAGATGGAGCGCGCGAAATACGGGAGTGAGGCCAAAAAAGGAAATACAAATTGAAAAACACATACCTGGTATTCGCTTTTGAATTTGTATTTGCTATGTTTATGCCAGGTATGTGTATTTGCTTTTTTTTGGTCTCACTCCCGTTTCGTGCGCTCTGTCTGCCTTTTGTTCTGGAAACTGAAATCCTATTTAAAATTGGAATGTCAAATATAAAAGAATATTTAAATCGGATTAGAATTCGTAATTTGTTTGGAAGTTCATTTTCTTGGTCTTTTTGGCGGGAACTTGCAGAGTGGCGTTGCGTTTTCGTTTTTAATTTTCATAAATTCGGGTATTTCGAGTTTTATTGCATATTATCGGTAGTATTTTATCCAATAAAGATCAATCCATGTGCACCAGTGAAGTGAAATGAAATGAATTATGTGTATCGTGTCTTTTCAAAAGTCCGTGAAGAGTTTTAGTACATGACCACCACTGTAGTATATAACATGACTTTTATGGACGGTGTCTGACTGCATGAGGACTATGTGAAAGTGATTTATTGTGACTAGAACGTATATAATATAACTGGAAATTGGCAAAATACACAGCCGTGTGACGCCAATGAAAAAAAAAAGTTCATTTTCTCTATTTCATTAGAATATTTTGATTGTAGTTAATTTAATTTCAAACCGTACGCGGGTGAAACCGCGGGGGTCTGCTAGTCAGGACATACAGACATGTTCATGCACACAAATGCATGTCCTGTGTGGGAATCGTACCACGACCTGCGGCGCGATAGGTGGAATCTGTGGGTGGAACCAGAGTGTTAACCAACCGCGCCAGCTGGCCCGTCGAATTGTATTGTTTCTTAATTATGGATAGTCTTGTGTTTGACCACGATGCCACCATGGTTAGTTACCTTAACCATCTTAAGCCTGCTGAGCACAGTCCTCTTTTTACAAATGAGGGTAAAAGGTAATGGACAAATACTCCACGACCCATGCCCACTGCGGATCGGTGGAGGTAGGCTAGTGGTCAACCTACTGTTGGAGATTTCAAGCCGTAGTAGTTAAACTAGTTGGTGAATAGTTGTGAACTATCACAACAAATGATAACCGGGCGTTACCAACGGCTTAACGTGCCTTCTATAGCACGGAGAAGCTCGATTTGAAAATCCACTAGGCGGTCACCCATCCAGGTGCCGACCACGACGGTGGTCACTTCACTTGCCGATCGATTTAGAACGGCTTATCATGCTACACCACGAGCCCTTTATACATATAAGTGTATATAATACCTAAGTTGTAAAAATAAAAATCAGCTGCAGTTTGCTTTTCCGTTAGCAAGCAAATATTTATGACATTGTCTCATGCTTGTGTATCAAATAACATCATGTCACCTTACCTGACCTTTCTCAACAGATCTTTGATGGAATGGTATGTAATAATATTTATACACCAGAATTTAATCTTGACATCGCCTGTGCATACATTTAATACTTTTGTTAGATCAAGTACCTTTGTTGTCACATTCTGACAGCTTGCTATCTATGGTGCAACTATAAAAACTATTTTTCTAATCTTGACACTAGGTAACAATATGTCCGTGTGTAATTTGAATTTACCGAAACAAATCTCTCATGGGTATTAGTAAAATTTCTGAATCAAATAGGTACTGTTTCTAAGTATAATTCAAAAACTGGATATTCTTTTAATGTGTAATTTGTGTCTAACTAATATGATTAACAAATCAATCGATTAAAATTTCAAATAAACATGACATTAAGAAATTGTAATGGAAACAGAAAAATTATGTTAGAATTTATTTATTAAGGGTATATTTATTAATTTATGCACTTGAATATTCTATATTAAGAGGCCGTATACGAAATTTTGCCGATTTCGCTGATTTACGTGATTTTACAGTTAAAATTCTGTATTTATATCATAGTAAAATAGCGAAATTTCGTATACGGCCTCTTAACATAGAATATTCAAGTGCATAAATTATTAAAGTCTCAATTAGAGTTGGGTATTTTTAATTCCTTCTGAAAACAATAGAATCGCAAAATAAAATGAGTTAAAAAATTCAGTCTATCTTTGTGCCATCATAGTAATATGACGCCAAAACTAGTTTCCATTTTATCATTCTGACAGGCGCTCAAATTGACTTTCGGGAATGTTTTTAATATTTGAGAAGAAATTTCCATGTTTACGAAAACAGTTTGTGTACGATGAGCTAACATGACACTTGGTATTTAAAGATATGTCAGCTGGTTGACATTTTAGGTTATACAGGACATAAAATATGCATTGACGAAGGAAGGACGTTGATTTATTACTTGTCTGGAACGATTAATTCATGAAAAGATAAGTGTAACGCACAACCAGTATGTGGATAAAAAGGACTCCATCGGCTAGTTCATAATTATAATGCTGCTAAATTTAAATCCCTCAACGATGTTCTAATCTCTCGAACTATCTTGAAGATAATCCTTTGGAGAATTTTTTGTTTAATTCTTGCACGTGTCACGTTTTGTTTTTTATTTATGCATAATTGCAATCAAAACCTGTCGTTATAAATAATTAATTTTCTTTATTGCCAGCTTAATTACATGGTTAGCATATTAAAAATATATTCATTATAGTTAAAGTCGTGGGATAAATTCCACCATACCTTACAACAACCCGGCTTGTATCTAAGGAATTCTAATTAACACTATCGTAAACTGTCTGATTGTATTATTTTATCTCGACTATTATCTTCACTGGTATATATAATGTAAACCCACCAAAAACATTTTCACGTAAAATGTTACCAAGACGACACAAAGGCTCGCACTATCAATAAGTTATCAGATCTCATGTAAAGCCAAGCTTATAGCTCTACACGCCCTAACTCTACAAACCCTAACTTCACAAACTCTACACCTTAGTCAAAATATGTCGCTTGGCAGTCACATGGGCGCAAAGTGAAAAATATATTCACTGTTATATTCTATTACTTTTCTGTTATACAATAGTTCTTGTAGTAGCGAACTACAAGTAGTGCGGATGTACCTATTCATGCGCACAAATGTGAATTAGATCTAGATGGGAATTGAATCCACATCCCACAAGCTGTGTCACACACACAAAGTATCGAACCTACACCAACCAGCCCTTCAATATCAAAAGTTCAATAACACGCTTACACAACACACCGCACAGCTATCCGTAATAAAATTTATCTGTATCCGATGATTTCATTTCATCGTCTGTTTACATTAAAAGTCAAAGTATTGAATTACATAACACAGCACTATGCACTATTTTCACTTGCAATTAATTAGATAGAGACAAGAAATAAAATGCCATTACCATACCAACGTGGGAAACGTTGGCAGCGCTCCTATGTTTCTGTACTTGCACATCCAGCATCGTATGATTTCCTACTCTATTTTATAGATGTAAGGTTTATTCTTGTTTCTATTCTCATATCGTAAGCTGTGACATATTATTATATGGTGACGTTGTTACAAAGTTATGTAATTGAGGTTCTCCCACGTTTTGTTGATGTTTACACGCCTACTTGCGTCTTCTTACGTTAGTTTTTTTTCTTCTAATCATGCTCCAATGCCAAATAGCAAACTAGTGATTCTTGTTTGGGTTTACTTCCTTAAAGATAGATATGGATCGATAAACTGGTATTGTATTATAATCTATATTAAATTTAATCACCTATATGTGCTGATAATATTCTAAAAGCATTTTGCATTCCTAAAACATAGGTTTCTCGTTCGCCTTTTGTTTCCTTATCTCGCGTTAGAAGTGACGAATTCCTCCGTAGTATTTTTTTTTCGATTCTTCAATGAAGTTTATGTTTAACTACGTTGATTGATGTTGTTTGTTTCTTTCGCACTTCCTTTAGAGGCTCCACTTTTGGAGGATTGTGGTTAGGCCTTTCGGTTTGAACTGTGCGTTGATTGTCCAAATATTTTCATGGTATAAAAACGACCTAGCTTAATATTTCTGTTGAAATAAAGTTAACTTATGATTTCTCTTAAATATTGATCGAGCCCAGTTAAAGTAAGAAACAATTGCAAATGCAATATTGTAGGTTTTAACGTTTTCCCTAAAGGTTTATATCATTGTTTGTTCTTTACTTGACAAACCCCATTTCAAAAACATTATTAACAATACAAACGGCACGTAGGACATCGGCTATTTGTTTACTTTATGAGTATTCAGATGATGCAATTAGTTTGAATGGGGATCTTAATACCTATACGTATTTGTTTATTTACATTATTTCCATAAACACTGAATGGCTTAAGGGAAAAATTAAAGATCAATCAATAATTAGATACATAAATAGTACTGACTTGAAATATTTAGTTACACTCCTCTAAAATTAATTATTCAAAAATTGCACCCCCTCTTAATCATTGTCTTGAGCATCTTGAGTTATCATAGTAAACTGCTCGATATAAGAAGCTTCATTCATTTCTGAATGAATTGAACCAACAATGTTAAGTCTATTGCGACAAATTTTGCAATGCTTACTGATTTGCCTTCGATTATTTCAGTTCAATTATTGCAATTTGTGTTAGCTATTGATAAACATCGCATTCGCTTCGGGAAACAATCGATTAATTTTCACTAGAGCTGAATGGAGAGAAGCTAAATATAGACCGTGAAGTTAGCATTATAACATTGATAAAACAATTGAGTGCACAAGTTTTATAACTGAAAATATTAATAGATATAGGAGTGGATGAGTCAGCTCTAGGATGGCCAATAAAAACTACACTACTGATTCTGCGGCACTGTACGTTGAAGTTTATGCAATATTCTCAATCCTATACAACAAGAAGTAACGCGCATTAATCCAAAGCTACATAAGTTTCGTCTCTAATTAGGATACGGAAAATTACGGATTTTGTAATGGAACATTGTAATACCGATAAGATTGTTGTATTTAGTCTGGTCAAACTGGTTTGTTGACATTTCGACTGTGTTTTGTTTAAACCAGGAAGGATAACTATTGACTCGATATGTATTAATAATACTTAGTTACTGATATTTATGTAATTGGCCCCTCATAAAAGGAATCGTCTGGTATTTATTAGTTCTCCTACTTGCTTAATTATGCAATCACTCGTTTTCATTTCATTTACTTCTACTTCCCGTCTTCCAGCTTTTTATGTAATTGCAATTTGTGATCATGTTTTTATATCAAGAGTTTACTGGCTATCATTTTAGTACTAAAGTCTTCGAGGACATTCAGAACTTATGTAGAAACGAACTCTTTCTAAGTGCACTCCTTTCAATTTAACAAAAGGTATGTTATTTTGCTCAGCTGTAGAAGTAATGTCATCAGTCCATTACCTAAAGTATTTATTCGAACAGCATTGGCTAAAGCATTTTGTGATCGGTTGCTACATATATACATAATGCACTTACCTACTTCTACTTCTAAACATCAAAGAGACATTTATTTTTCTTAATCTCAAATACTTTTACACATTTAGAAGTTAAGCTCTTGACTGCTTATGAAAATATATACGGATCTTTTTTTTAAATTTCCTAAACTGTCTCTCTGGAAAATGCACTCGAATGTATTACTAAATTATGTTAAGCTTATATCCAAATGAGAGCACTGAGCCGATTCACTTCAAGACGTTCTTTGCTTGCATCATCTTCCTAGGCGAGAATGTTTAAGTCTATACAAATACTCTCGATCTGCACCACACTGTAGTCCCTCAATTCTAGTTCCGTGCCAGTATTGCCAGTTTCATTGAAATTGTTTACATCTATTGAACTAGATACCGTTTCATGACCTATAAGTGTTCATCTTGGCATTATCATCTCCGTTATATTTAAAGCAAGTCATTGGTGAATTTTATACGTGTCTCCTATGATGATATATTCTGTACATAAGGTATTAAGTTGTTTTTCGCAGTTGGCAAGATCATTTAGTAAAATATTGATGAGTTTGTTTAGGTCTCATGCTCCCTTGGAAACATTAATTTTCAAATGCTTATTTGGGTCATTACCTTGTTTTGTATCTCCTTCAACTTCAGAATTAGCTATTATTTTTCAAAAGTGTTAAACAGTCTTGGCAGTTGATTGAATTAAATTTGTATTAACTAAAGTATCTCATGGTTTATTGTATTATTGGTTTATAATAACCTTCTTGGACTATAACTAACAGTCCACAAAAAAAAATATGTAGCACATTTGACTGCATTTACAACGTGATCTGGGATTATCCTAACATTATAAACCTTATGTAAACTCATTCACAAAACCGGAACATTTTAATGTTTTCCCTAAATAGTGGGTTTCTCAAGCTAAATGCAATATTTAGCACTCATAAATACTCTTTTGTTTATACTAGGGAATTTCCGTATGAGTACAAACTAAAGTTTAATATTATTCACTATTATCACAGCTTACAAGTTCTATTTATAATGCGCACAAAGCCGAGGTCAAATATGTATATTTTCTTTGATAACACTGTTATTAATTGATATGCGAACAGCACTTTGTGAATTGATTCGATTGTAAACTTTAACTGTATTGTAATAGGGGTACTGTTAGTACAGTCACGTGATAATAAGAACAAGTGGCATTTAAGTGAATTAATCGTGTGTTGATGTTTAATATTATGAATAAATAATAACTCAAACAGGTTGCGTATTACATAAGGATGAGGATAATATATGATAAATACAAATATATTTATACACCATAAATAACTCGGTACACTATATAAATGAAGATACTTGAAGGATAAATATAAATGCTAATATACTTAGGTGTAATAGCAGATTTAAATTATAAGAAACCGTAAGAAGAAATCTAGAAAATATAACATCCTACTATAATATAAGAAATGCGAAAGATTGCATGTATGTTTTTTTACGGAAACGCTTTGCTTTTCCTCCCAAGAAAACATAAGATCCCTAGGGAATAGGGGAAAACCCCGGGACAGTAGCTAATAATTTTATAGACACAACAGTTTTCAAAGATACCTCCTATAAAAAGCATAAAAAAACCAAAGAAAGAAATGAACTTGCGTTTCAACAGATAATAAAATTTTACAGCCATCTCGAAATGGAAACGCTTAAAATAAAATGGGCGATAAAATAAAAATAGTAGTTCCGACAAACGAAAATACATCAAAATTGATTGTTCTAGGTCAACAGCGACATTCAACTAAACTGACTGATCAAAGGTTAAAACAAAACGTTCCGGGCGCGATGACATGATATCGCGAAATTTAAGTGATTATATAATACTACTACGATAGCGGCCATATATTATATGATTGTGAGCTTTAGATAATGTTGCTGAACTTATAGCTAGATATTGAAAACAACTATATTTGTAACTAACGATATTGAAAACACAGCAGCAGCAGTGGACCAAATTTTTAAAGATGTCTACGATTGACCCTCTACAAATTCATCAAACCAAATCGTTTAAGCTAATTTCTTAAATATTTAACTAGCGTTAAACAAGCGTGTACTTACTTTCTAAATTATTTATAGAACAGATGATGTAACGATTAATATGACTGTTATGTTAACCACTTCGATAAACTATGATGACAAAATAATTGATATTATGAAACTGTGTATTAGTTTCGTTCGTACTTAGTTAAATACAATCTTGACATTCACCAAAGTATCTATAAAGTCGGCTACTGAATACAAACTCAGCAAGTCAGCTCTCAAATTGATCAAGTTTTTAGCATCCCCTACTTCGTTTCCTCATGATCCAAATTGAAAGCCATCAAGATTGTTCATATCATCAACTAATATCGAAGTCTTCACCGATATTTGTCCGTACTTTATATTCTACTGCATTCTTAATAAATAAAAAGAAACCAAACAAAAAAGATATAAAATTACCACTACTTAAAAAATTCCATCGTTCCACGAGTACAACTCAGACAAGTTGAGCATCGAAATAAAAAATATATAACATCGTCTAAGATTATCGTCTAACATGTTTCTAGAAGGATTTAGCTGAATGTTAATAGCAAACATGACCCCAATCCCAAAGGTATAGAGTACACAATTATGTTGCACGGTCCCCACGGAGTTAGACAAGTGTCCATTTATAGATGGTGTGCAGTCATCGTACATATTCAAGTTTATTTCTTCGGCTAGAATGCTGTCTGTCTCCATGTTTGGAGATGTTGGTGCAACCGTTTGAAATAGCTTAAAGGGTATCTTTATACGGAGGATGTAAGATAAACTCCGACTGTTATACGATATGGCTCTAAAAATAGAATTAACATCTGTTAACTCATTTGTCGTTTTGTACAAATGGTCTTTGAGAAAGAGCGATAAGCTTATTTACTTTTTCGCACAAAAGGTGTTGTAGTCTATTCTGATAAGTGTTAAATATAACTCATTGTATGTCCATAAAAACGTTATAATCATTCTATAGCTATTTTTACCTCAATCGTTGTCTCGTTTCATCGCGCTGCTCCGACGTAAACAAACCTTGAAAAGTACAACGTATACATTAAAGGAATTTAATTACAATCGCAAAGCGCGTTGAAAAATGAGTGATATTGTATCTTGGTACTTACACTTGGCAGATTCACTAAAAACAATGTATTTAGTATTATTCGTGCAAGCCAACTCATATGTGGACCAGGCGCCTTGTGGCGTGCTGCCAGGATCAATGTTAAGTCCCTTACTCTTATACTGTCCACTAACAACACAACCTTATTGCGAGACATTCAAGCTCTCGTAAGTGAAAAGTGACTATGCTTAAACTCATGTCTCGTAAAATCCAACGGGATTTACCTTTCAAATAGATGGCATGATAAATGCATAAACGCTTCCAGCCACAAATCATGTATTTGATGCGAGTTCTATATAAATATCTTGAAATATTATTTTATGTTTATCAATATGAATCCAGTCACTGCCATGTGACACTTTCTTGATAAAATAATAAGATTTATTCGCGAATAATGACATCAAGAAAATTGCAATTATTTAAAAACACGTGACAAGTACGTGAAAATCATTCATAACTATATCATAGTATAAATTCTTCCAGAACTTCTTTAACGGAGTTATAATAACTTTGATTGTGACTGCACGTAATACGGTTTAAATTTGTCCCAGCAATACTATTGGCGCTGCGCCAGATCATTTTATACGCACTGTAAAGCACGTAGGCAGGACTAGTAAAGCTCGGTTGCGATTTGACTTTGGAACATTGTGTGACAGGAATTGATTGACGCATGCAAACGCTGTTGAGCAACTTGTAGCGATTTTCTTGCGGGAAACTAGTAAGTATAGAGTTTGTTTACAAGTTGGAGTTGCGTTATGAAATCTCGACAGGTTCTCTTATTTTCATTAAAAATATATCTTATCCAGCTCGAATTCCACGAAGATTTATAATAGCTTATGATTTTCAAAATCGCAGCTTGCTTTATTGACGATGGGTCAACTTTTAACTTAGCGTAATGGGCATAAAGCCGAGCATTCTTTGCAATGTCTCTATGTTTCAAACAGAAACAAATAAACAAAATGTCAAGTCACCCCAGATGAACGATACGCGAACACAAGACGAACACAATTATATTTTTTGTGTAATAGATTTTATCGTTTCGATGATGATATTCCAATACGCATACTTAAAATTAATATCAGAAAGTGAAAATTAATTAACTTAGCGAAGTGAATATTAAGTAACAAAGTAAAATAAGTTAATCATAAATATAGACATCAAATTACTAACTAAAGAAACATACTTATAGGTTCAAGATAAGACGCATAACATTTCAATAGTACACTTGCATGACTTGCATTCATAGTCTACGTATATATTAATAAAGTCCAACACAATTCTTGTTGCACACAGAAGGATACATAGTACACTGTGCCAACCAGGTCGCCAGTGATTATGACAAGTGTAAACAAACGAAGTATCACTCACTCAATATTAATATTTTGTGTAATGTACAAACAGAAGTACCTAATTTACGTGCAGACATCAAAAGTGGGCTTCTTACGCGGCCATTAAACTTATGAATAATACTGGAAAATAAGTAGCTCTTATAATTATATAACGTTTTGGTGCCAGTTCCTTCAAAATTTTTAGAAGCCTAGAAATAAAGGATTTGTTTTTAATTTAAAACATTTTTACGCAAAAGTTGTATTTCCCAAATCTATAAATGATACTACAATGAAACGTGAAAACAATTTGAAAGTATTTCTTCGAGTAAAAGTGCAAAAGTGACAAGACAACATATGACTTCATGATGATGATGATGATGATCTTCAGATGTAAGGGTATTTGTACTTATTAATGTATTTTTACCCGGAATCCAAACCAATCAATCATTAAGAAATATCTAATGAAGGCTCAGAGATTAGAAGAGCTAAGTAATTTAGATTGTGTGAAAGTTGACATGGGTAAGAAAAGAGTGAATGCTAGTATGACGGATAGAAGAGACGAATGGAAGAAGCGTACACAATGAGCCAACCGCTAATAATTGGTAACAGGGCAGGCAGATGATGTCAAATTAAGGCTAAGTACAAATAACATATAATTCAAAATGATTCTGTGCAATTTGTGAATGCAATAAACTGTAACGGATGTGTTTAAATGTGCAAGCGCATGAGACAATGGTAGTACTATGAGGAAGTAAGTAGGAAGAACGTTTGTCGTTCATAAGTAATACGTACATAATAATATATTTATGTGCATTGACAATAAGGAAGTGACGGACGAGACAAGGTCGCAGTGAAATTGTTGAAATTTTATGTTTGGTAAAATAATTTCTGAAATGCTAATCAAAATCGTTGTATTGGCTTAAATGTGGCTTATTAGATGTATTTATCAATGAAATATGTTTTGAATAAAATAAAAGAGTTAAACATCATAAACTACTTTGTTTATAAGACCCGCCTGCCTGGTTTTCATCCTCTAATGTCCGAAGTTCCTTAATGGTGAGTTCCGGTAAATATATCATTTATAGACTCAATGTAGATACCTACAGGCTCTTATTCTGATGACACAGTAGTGGTATTCCATTTCTAAAGGAAGTACATTTTAAACCTATCAGTTATGTAACGTTTCGATAGCGTTGCATTTCCTGTAGAACTAAAATTATAAACTGTCGCATTGTTGAAACTTATGAGTAGATATCGGAACTTTTGTCACGCGGTTGATAAAATGTAATTCGCAATTTAATTAATGGGATATTTACTTGAAATAATGGTATTTAACCTTTGGAATAACAAATGTGATTAAAAATTACATGCGTGATACAAGAATTTTTGGCGCATGTCATTTATTTCTCCTGAGATGACTTTGGCATTCGTTTCGGGATATCCTATTCGTGTTTAGAAGTAATGTTTTGAGTTTTAGCGCCAAACTCTTTGAGTATTCATGTCATTTTAATTGTCTCGTGTCACAAACGACATTACAGTGTTAACTTTTCATCCGATACCAGATTCTTAAGTGCCCATAAATATTTTCGCCTTGATTAATTTTAATTCCAAAAAATAGCTTTTGCTTCCTATAGTGTTAACTTCCCTCTTTCCGTATACTCAGAAATAAGAAATTAATTGCTTTCATAGTTTACAAATTGTCGTTGGCATAAAATAAAAAATCATTAAACACTTCGTTCTTGGCACACATGCAAATTTCGAACAATTGGCTTCGCACACGATAAATCACAGAAAGCTTTATTCGTACGGCGCCGTTTTAACATGAGCATTATTACCGCTCGTTTTCACTGTCCAAAGAATTTTCAACCTTGCAGCCAGTACCATTAGTGACATTACCGATGACGATTCAATTAGTCTTTCGGAGCATTCTAATTTGAGCACTGAATTGAATATTCTTGTTTGTTTGCACACACCCGGGACCGGTATCAATATCCGATGCAGCAAGCAACTCACCTGAGCTCACCTGCCAACAAACTGCTATGCAGTTTGGCAGATGTAATTATGTATTTTTTTTGAAAAGGTAATTAATAAACGTTTACATACATACATACATAACTAAAATACAAGAAGAGCTGATGTTATTGGCAAACCTTGAAGATAATAAAAGCGTGTCTCCATCACGTCGACGCGTCGTCTATGGTACATTTAAGTTTCAGTCTAAATTTCTCATGTTATTTATAGTTCTAATAACATCTTTTGGTTAACCAAAGTCAAGTATGTTGTATATCTTTCACTTATAACAAATATGTACAAAATACAATCCATATATAGAAAATTTCCTCAGCCTGCCGCTGCTTCCGATTAACGGCAAGGTTCCCAGAAGGCTGGCAGCGTTTCCTCTTTGGATAGCCAAGCTGACGCGTTGGCGGAAAAAGCTCCCCGTCCGCTGGTCTCCGGAGGTCTCGATCAATTTTGAAGACAAGGTGCGAGCAAAATGGCGAGCTTCGGACCCCCACAGTCCCAAGGTCTCAACCGCAAAAGGCATAAAAATATAATTGGGTCCAATCGATGCATATTTTTTGAATTTTGAATTTTGCGAATTGGCCGTTGCTGCCCCTGCAGCTTTACAATTCGCCGGTAAGTGACATGGCGCGAGTGTATTGACACATGTGGCATCCCACACCAGCGACTTGCCGACACTCCAAGGGATCAAAGACATACCATCTTTCACTTATATTCCAAAATTATAATTTTTTTACCTTTTAGCAGTTTTCGTTTCCAGGCTCCTACCAACTTGTAACAATCTACTTTCTCCCAAATCGTGTCTCTTCATTTTTCCGTCAGCACATTGATAAGCAGGTAGACTTACAGATCGTCCGCCGCGTAGACATATGCAATACCAAAAGGAATGCCGACCTTGAAGAGCTTTTGTATGGCATTCTTGAAGAACTCCATCTTTAAGGCAAAACTCTAAAGGGGAGCTGATTGCATAGCATGTTGGTACGAGTGGTAAGATCCGACATTTGAGGATCGCCAAGTGTAGCAGTATTTTGTCTCGTTCCTATTTTGTTTGCGGTAATGGTCTGAATACTAATATGTATGGTTGTAAACTACACGTGAGTATTCAAATTCACAAGAGTCAAAGACACCGTCTCTAAAATCTTAATTGAAATGGCATTTGCTAAAACAATCATGTTTTATCGATGCGAGGTGATTGGCCAATCCGCCTTGCAGTTTCTTTAGCGTGACAATATCCACATTTAAAAATAGCATGCGTATATAATTACTGCAATCAACTATGCGTACGCGCCGTAACTACAACAAAACTATTTATAACATTATCGGAGTCTTGAGCAAGATGCATGTCGCATAAATAAACTATTCTATGCCATCAGTTTACCTTTATAACAACAATCACTTATCTTTGCTCTGCTATGCTTTGGTTTATCGTTTTGATTCTTTGGTTGCATTTGGTTGATTGCAATCCGTATAGTTCGAAATTCGAAAATAATAATAATAAAATATTTTGCTAAAGCTTAAACTTGGGCTTGCGTTTGGCCACTGAGCCGTCCATAAAGGATAATGACGAAGCCTAAAATGGAGTACGCTTACCCAAATGAAACCTTTCATTATGGCCGTGAAAGTCCCTAGATTGATAGAGTCAGGAAACACAGACAACGGAAGCAAGTTTCACTCCCTT
Organism: Achlya flavicornis; assembly: GCA_947623365.1. NCBI lineage: Eukaryota > Metazoa > Arthropoda > Insecta > Lepidoptera > Drepanidae > Achlya > Achlya flavicornis. The sequence goes on along the minus strand of OX392477.1, from coordinate 14,450,707 downwards.
GCTGTCCGTATAATTGAAGTTCTTCAGAAACAAATCTTCTAATAATACCTATACTAAATTGCTGTGAACATATTGCTGTGGACGTGAATGCTTCTCTTTTTGGAAATGACACGTTATTTTTAAATACCCTCAGACGTGATTAAATTCATATTGTACAACATAATGGATACCACAGTCGAACTTATCTTTTATACATAAGCACATCAATATAAATAATATAATTAACGGCTTTATTGTCTGCCAGAAATGGTGAAGGCCTTTGTTTTAATTATTGAAAAAAAAAGAAATGTACGTAGGAATGTCAGGCGTAGTACGCAATAATGCGATTCGCGATGCCAAGTGGAATTTGGAACTGTCCAGACAAAAGGAAGCTTATATTCAAAATACCGGCCCTTTTGAATGTACCAGATTATATTTTTAAACCAATGTATGGATAACCACACTTAATCCTATGCTTACGTTTTTATCACATACGAGCATTCGTAATTGTAGTAAATCACATCACAATCAAAATTGAAAGAAAATTGCATCCATAGATAGAGTTCAACATTAAATTAGCAAGCATTTTATTGAAATAGCTGACCATACGTCTAGACGGTGAATGCTAGACAGAAATCTTGCTTACGCAGATATATGATCTAAGTGCCCTATATAAACTCGTGTCATTTCAGATACCAGTTTCAGAATTCGTGTCTTATCTAGTTCTAGTTATATTGGAACTTGTTTTATCAGTGTACTTTTTAGTACAGGTGAAGTTAGCAATTTAGTTACATGATCGTATTTAACCATTAATTCTTGACTGATATCGGTACCACTGCTTCAATTATATTTGAAAAATACTTCGATATATTTAGAAGCTTATTCCACTATAGCTTAAAGTCATAAAAGTCTCCAATACGTTGCAAGTGGTTTGAGTACATAGGTAAGCGATTTTCCAGCAAGTCCAAAATTCTGCTGTCTTAAATTCTGGGGAAATTCTAACCTCCCGGAATAACTAGAAAGTAAAAAAGAAATTACAACGTCTACAAACGCAAAAAGAAAGATAATCTTGACTTTTAAATTAATTAGGTAAGTAAGATTAAATTTCCTCTAGAAAACTATTTGATTAATGCAGACGTAGGACATCTGCCGGGTCCGAATTTTACCGCTGAACTACAATGTTAGTATATCTGTTATCAAATAACAGTACACGCTTTTGATCATGATATCCACCATACACCTATTGTTAAACGATAATAACAAGCTATTTATAAAAAAACAATACATTGCAAACTGTATTTCACTCCGTCACGCTTACCTTATCTATAGCGGTTGTAAAAACGATAAGTTTTATTGTTTTGCATGCATAAACCTGTTTTAGTTCACTTTCGGTATATACTTGCAATTATTTATCTGACCCAAATTCTTTTTTATTAGTTAACTAGCTTTACGCTTAGATGCTCAACAGTTTTGTCGATGCTTTATAATAATAATAATAATAATCTTTATTTCAGGTATACCCATAGAATACAATGCAATGTACAGTACAAATACAAAAGTAGAATTAAAATTACGCAATAGCATAAGGGTCAAAAGGACAATAAAATAAAAATAAAATAAAATAAATAATTATAATTTATAAAGGTTTTCGGAATTTAGGAATGGAAGGAGATTCCCAGGATTTCGCCCGCGTTTCCCTATTCTACCCATGTGATGAATTGTCTAAAACCTTTTCTTAGTGTACTTACGTTCTATAAAAACCTACTGTGCAAAATGTCTTGCTTCTTCACCGCACTAAACCCACCGGTTTTGTGCGTGCGTTTTATTAAGTAGACCACTACATCTCACTAATTCAATACACATGACAATCGTCATCCAATTGTTCTTCGCTAACTTCAGTAACGTCTTCAGATTATTGGTCCGAAAGCCTTAGTGTGACCTACATTGAACTGACCCGAACGTGATCTGTATTGCTAAATTCACTATCTGCATCTGAAAGCAGTGTCAGATGTCTAAATCACTGCCACTTATCAAAGCATTATCAAACTAACTTTGCTGAATCAAAATATTCAAAAACTTGTAATAATAGATACTCATAATGTCTTGATTGGAAGCGAATTCCTTCATCACTTGAGTGTAACCGAGTCGCAGTAATTAGAATTGATTTGTTCGTAGTAACGTGAAACCCACTCATGAGACACACACGCTACATAAAACGTGACTTACGAGTGTCAGATTTACAGCCTTTACATAAGGATTTTAAAAACCTTTGTTGTAGTAGGTTGTAGGCATATAACTTTAAATAGGTGCTTTGTCGGCAAAGAGAATACGTTTCTTTTGCAGTTCCTTATTTTCGGTAAAGAACAGACTTGCTACCATGAGAATCCACTATTCATTACCCAACTACAAAATGGCCTGAAAATTATTTTATACTCTCTAACAAGTACTATAATAGGCAATAGATATCCTATAAAATAAGACTTCAAGACAGTAGACCTAGGATTTGTTTATTCATCGTCCGTTTGCTATGTTCCAAAGTTAGTAAGTTTATGTATGTTCCAAAGGTAATTAACGGTTATCTCTCTATTCACTCTTTTCACACTCATATTATCGTTCACCTATTACAATTCATCCATCTCTTATTTTCCTTTATAACTGAAGAATTTCAGTTTAATACTTAAACGGAAATTGAGATGTAATTTTGAGAAGAATTTGAAATTAAAATATCGTCACAAACACTCCTTGAAGCCTTGCATAATGAATGTTTTCATTTTTCATTAAAAATTAATGTATTTAGGTTCGTTTTGAAACAGAAGAAAGAAACCTTTGTCTCCACGCCATGCGCCAAACAAATACAATGGTACAAATTCAATGTTTCATTTTGAGTTTTGAATCACTGCAGTTTTGTTCTGTAACACGAATGAAAGATGTATGTTGAAGCTTTTACGAAACATTTTGGTATGTCCCAGATGGTCACGTCGTTTGGTACCTGGTACCAAAACTTGTCGGGGTACTTTAACAATATTTAGGCTATATTCATGATCTGCCTCATCTTAAAAAGTCTAGGTCAGTCTTTTTGCTGATATACCTATAGATTTATCATAGCGCGTTCTTAGATCATGTGTTTGTAAAAAACCAAAACCTACATCAATGTATCAGTTAACAAGCTATGTAATTATTATAATCGAAGCATAGACACCGGCGCCGGCGCCCGTGCGTACATATGCCACCACGTGCGTGACCACATGTGTCATGTGCCGACCACAGACTGACTCATTCGATGTATAACATCTTTCAGCTCATTTGTTAAGTAATTCTATATCCATATCAGTTGATCGATATAATATAGTAAAAACCGCATGTCGAGGATAGTTGGAATAAGAACTATGTACATTAAAGCTGTCGTGCGTCGTGTGTGTACATTAAAGCAGGTTGCTGACGTGGCCCAGTGTGGTCAGTGACCATATTCTAGGCTACATCCGTCTTATTAGCAGTCTTGCAAAACCTGGTTTTAGGATAGCCCTCTGGCTCTTTTTGCTACTGACGTTAGACAGCTATATTTAAAACCCGAGTTTCACAAGACTTACTCTTAACCATTCTTTGTAATAAAGGGGTATGTATTTAACACCTTTGACTCCTTCACGTATCACGGTTTCGTTATCGAGGAGCCGTTTCTCCCGAGACATCATTGACAAATCTTCTACATCTGCTATCAATTAAAGAGTTAAATTAAATTCCGTCGTTGGCTCGGCAGTTGGTGTGGTTTAGTAACGGTAAATCTATCCAGCATTTTTAGAAATTTTCACAGTCCCTAAAACCAACGAAGGTGCTCAAGATTGATCTTGGTTAGTGAACATTTTAATATCACTGTCTATAGTTTCACCGTGATATTTTTTTACTACAATGCTTATTCGCTTCTCATGAATAGCGTTCAACATTATATTTACAATAAAATATTATTATATGCTTACGTTAATCAAACTTAATCCTAACAAACCGTGACCCCTCATAGTTTATACATTGTTAAGGAAAATGACGGCCATTGTTTGCGTACATAAATTTGATTAGCGGTAAATATAGACAAAACCCAGAAATGTTTTCGTTCTAGCTAAACATACAAACACATCCGAGCTGCACTCTTCCCGCGTTTCAGATTGCACTACTGGAATTCCCATATGAAAACCCATGTGTATTTCAGAATTTGTTCAAATAATAATTTATTAATTTATTAAAACACACACACATATTTTAACAGCTATAGAAGATTGATGCACACAAGAGTCATTTATGTATTTGTTGCACAAATATTGAACACTGACACCCAAGCTAGGTGCTAGGTGGACCGACGACCTGCCCCCCTAGGGTCAGACAGAGTCATTGGGCGCCGCTGGATGCAAGCGGCTCAGAACCGCTCGAAGTGGAAAACAATGGGGGAGGCCTATGTTCAGCAGCGGACATCCATGGGCTGATATGATGATGATGATGATGACCCAAGCTAGGCAAGAGCCTGTATTATGGGGGACAGGATTTGGTCAATGTATTGAAAACATACAATGAAAAATTACAAAAACGTTTCTGACGCTGCATATAGTAATAACAAACATGGATCAAATGGTTGAAAATCTTAACTCAAGGGGGCCCTTCATGGCCAACGCAACTTCAACGCAAGCGTAGCCTAAAAGCTTGTACTTTCATCCAAACTAATGTTTGACTGCGAAAAAAAAGAGACACCATCAGAGCCATCGGTTATCAGTTGGTAAATTCCGCTGATCACTCGCGGCCGCTTCGCTAGGTCGTCATTCATGATTTCGCATATCATAAAACTTGTTCCAGGCCCATACTTCCTGTGATGTAATCTTACAAGTTTGTGAAAAAAAAGTTAGTTATTTAGAATCTCCAATACATTTGCAAGCATTGTTTAGAGCTGTTTTCTTTACTTTTACAATTTATAGGTACATTAGATATGGCCAAAGTTCAGGTAAAATTTGTGCAAAACCGCTGTTTTTCGGAGGCTTTGAATTTGTTTCACACTTTTTTTTTTCGCCTAGTTATGCTGCTAGATATAGTCCACAAGATACCAATTTGTTTAAAATATCTAACGAAAAGTGTTTAAAAACGCCTTCATAAGTACAGAGCTTTTGTATGAAAAGTATGGTGAGCTGACTGCTCTTAATGAAGTAACTTTAAAATGAAACATTATGACTTGATGGTATTATAAATATCAACACAAACATACGCGTTTGTTAGAAGAATTATAAAACAAGCGATAAGGCTCTGGTTTATTTATAACTAATATCATTTATAAATCATTGTGTTGAGCTACTTTTCATCTTGAGTGACTTCAATGACATCATAGACAAATGTTACAGTATAATTTATAGCCATTGCAGTAACACAACTATGAATAAAATAACAAATGTGATCTTGGCATCAGTTACGTCTGCATGAAGAAAGTTTTGTAATTAACAAATTCAGTGCCATCATTGAAACCTATTTTAGCATTGCACTGCTCTTGCCACTATGAGAACATGTTTTTTTTTTTGTTAGGCTTGTGTCTTATGAAAATGTCACTGTGCTAAGTGACAATTAGGCCGAAGGTACTAGGCAAGCGGGTACTAATACGCTGCTACTATGCTATGGTCTCATTTCGGTACTTCCTTCAAGTATCGTGACTAGCTACTTTACTTTTACGTCCAGCTCATTTCAGCTCAAGAGTCGAAAACACGACTTTCGTCACGGCATCAGACGTCACCCACCAATGACCTATCATCCGCGCTCCTTATTTTTCTTAAGTGAAAAGTTAATACTCGCATGTTCGCAAATGTCATATCCTTACTTCTTGATGTCAATCACAATTATATACGGTTTCCTAACCACTATTCCATCTTAACATGTTTTGCCATTTGCAGCCAAGATGCAACTGAATCTTTGCTACTGTCATAGAAAATATTTACTGTACAACGCAGTTTGAAACCCATAAATCTACAAACAATATAACATGTGTAAATTGGAACACGACCTTGGCATGAAAAACATGCAGACAAAAGATTATGAATCGATATGTCGTTGATGACCTGATACTGATAAGTAGGGTAGCCCGTATCTATGAATCTACATGTTCATGTTTCGACTCATTTAGATCGATTCATTTATGCTCTGTTGGGTTTCTATAAACTATATAATTACTACCTAGACATGGTTGACTTTATAGTTTATTCGTCGTACCATATATTATATTTTAGATCTACCTAATTGAATACTTTCAAGACTTTTTCAAAATAATATTATCTTCTGACTTCCAAATAAGGTTTAACGATGTTGGAACTGTAATCTCTCTGTGTATTTATTTAACGTCCGATGTCAAAGAACGTAAAGGACGTAAAGGTATTATTGTTTTTAGAGGTGGCAGTGAGCCCCCAGATTATATTTGCAGCCAGCGACAAAATTCTGCAGTACCATTTATTTAATAGAATTTAAGATTTTCATACAGTATTTAAACGCTTCACGGCCAAGATAATATCAAAAATGGATTGGCAAATCCGAGAATTAAAGAGCGACTCTTAATATATAGTTACAGGATATTTTTATTTGTATTTTATTCCTGAATTCTCAGTTAAGAAATTCTGAAAACTTAAAGAACTAATTTAATAACTTCAATAGACAATGAAAATGTTCTTCCTTAAATTGCTTCTTCGTCTACTTCTTCAATCTTACGCTGAAACACAATTACATACCCTCCATAAACAATTCTATCATTCACCAATCCAAGTAAATATTCATATTACGAAAGGCGGTGCAGGCGCAGCGGTTCTATTGAACATTGTGGATTGCAGCAAAGTTGCAGTAGAGACACCACCAGCAGCGGTAACTTCCGCGATCCAATCGTCAATTATTATGTAAATTGATTGCTCTCTTCCTGGGAGGTTTGTTCGCGCTGACAATTGTGAGGGTAACTTACAGGACGTTAATATAAACACAAATAGGTTCAACACGTTATTAATTAAATAATCAAAATGAGGTTAACAAATTGCAAATGGCGGTCAATTACAAAATAGTATGCAAGATAATTAACACAAGATGAAGCGCCCTCGATCGCTGGAGCAAAAGTGTCTGCTCGCGGCTAGTCCCTGCTCCATGACAGCTACCCGTCAATGTTGCCACTCGCCGAGAGACGACACCCGAGCAGTGTTGCTAACACGGCCCTCCTGCGCCGTGCATGCCCCCAGGCACGACTTAACCCGAAATTGCTACCAGCTCGTTGTATTATATAATACCTGTAAACCATTTACAATATGTTAATGAAACGTTAAGATAGCTCGACCAATCATGACCATCATCATCATTCCAAATACTTTATTAAAATAGACCTTCGCAGGCACTTATGAAAAGTCTGACTCTAAAATACTCTAATACCGTTTCGGAAGATTGCATTTGCTGAGAAGAGCCGGCAATAAAGTCAGCAATTACTCTTCAAAACAAGCATAGATTCATATTACCTCAGAGTATATAAATACTGATATTACGTTCTGATATCACTGACAACAATTGCGTGTCCCGTCAAATCTTACCGTAGTTTTCTGCATTATTTATTCCTTTAGACTTAGGAATCTTTAATGCTCTACAATTATTCAATTTACGGACTTCAATAAGATGAATATACAAACCAATCTCTCTCTTTCTATTTTGTAGAAAGCTGTATACCTACTCAGGCTCTCTCATCTATGTTCTCCTAAGTCAACAAACCGCCAATGCCTATGCTTGCTGCATTTATAATATTATCATTTGCCCATTTCGTGTATGCTATAAGTACTATATCCTATAATTGTTCCATGTTTTGTAATTTCGTGATGTACTTGAAACAACTTCTGCAGGTATTATATATTTATTATTTATATTATTATATTATTTATTTTATAATTATATTATTAATAAATCAATATAATTTTCTAGACTAATGAATTTAACTGGACTTTTGTTGTTTCATGAAACTATGATACTGAACCCATTATTTGATGCAATGGTTTTGACGGTAGATCAGCGTTGCGGTAGCTATTCTCAATAGTTATTACAACATATGCTAAGTCAAACGCCATTTTATAGCTTTTTTGTTGTTGTTTTTAAATTGAACTTTTACTTTAATTATATTTTTATTATCATTGTTTGTTTTTCTGTATTTAAATTGGCATCGTATGTTTAAATATAACAAACAATTAACATTGTGCTAAACTTAGTATTCAATTTATTTTTAAAGTAGTATGTACATTGTACAATACATGTCTCAAATTATGCCAAAAAATAATAATTATATTAGATTCTATTCTTACGCAATGGATTACCTGAATCAGGACAGTCTTTAGACTTAGACAACCCCAATGATCAATTATCTATCTCAGTTCACCGGCTTATTCCAAAGCTGCAAAGCAGCCTGTTCCAGTGCAATCCTTTAGTCTTAGGCAATGACTGTTCCAGGTCACCACTTTTATTCTTGCCGGTGACTGTATTAACCGCCTTATTCCGAAGCAGTGCCTCTTCCAGTACACTCCTTTAGTCTTAGGCAGTGACTGTTCCAGCTCACTACTTTGATTCTGGCCGGTGACAATATTAATATTTTCAGGCAATTCATTACGAATACAAATTAACTTAAATGCTTTGTTTCACGAAAAATTAACCTTGCTAACACGCCATTTATTTAAATTAATCGACCCGCCAGTTCTCATCTAATCCAAAAAATTATCTTAGTTCATTCACTCACACACGGCTATCTGATCCCAAACTAAGCAGAGCCTGTATTATGGAAACCAGACAACTGATACACAACATATACTAGCTTTTTGTTTGTTTGTTTGTAAATACGCATTTAATATACCTACATAATTATATTAGTTAATAATATTTTACTTATAAGCTCATATTGTTCTCATGTAAGTGACTATGTAGTCTTTCTTTGAGAATAAATATCTTTAAACCTAATTACACCCAGAGTCAGGACATACAGACATGTTCATGTACGCAAATGTCATCCCAGCAATTTTCATCTAAATCGGCACTATATTCATAGCTTCTAAAATAGTCTTATTAAATCTCTCGACTCAGCCGTTTGATCGGAGCATACCAGTTGCAATTGTATGCAATCGAATATTTTTACCGACGCAAAAAACTTTAAAACTTTTTACTGTGAATGCGGAACCGGCGTCCTTTATAAGTCTATGCCTTCGAGCTCGGTAATTACATTACTACTTTCAGTTTTAGTTATCGCGGAAATAAATACGAATTTAGTGAACGCGTCTACAGCTACAAGCAATTATTTATTTTATTTTGAGATTCTACGAAGGGACCCAGGTGATCTAAACATAACGTGTGGAAAGGCTGAGCGTATTTAGGAAAAAGATATAATTTACCTTCCTTAGGCTTCCTTGTTCTTACACAATACAAAAAGTGCAGTTTTTATGTATTTTTTTTAACGTGTCGCAAAGAAGAAACCAATACCGACGGGATACTCTTTCTACCGTCTTATTAACCGAAAAATGACCGAGGTCATCGTGGTTAAACCCCAATATTTGCCATAATGCAACATTGAGGTACCACCCAACGATGACCCTGGCTTGTGCGTCTGTAAACTTTATTACCATACAAACTGTTAACCGCTTCACCAGACTCTTAAACCCGCCTGATTTCCGTTCTTGAAGCTGAATCGACAGTAACCAATCAGCTTCTGTGATGAACATAACTAATTCCGTCTCAAATTTCTTCGCAGAATCAAGCGGATTACTAGTTAGGGCATCCACATGTTGCAAGCGGGTGCCCTCGAGGTGTATAATACTATTCTTAAATAGAACCCATAGAAAATTGCATGGAATTATGTCGCATAAGGCACAGCATTTTGTACTATCTGTTACAACGGGGAAATAAGCCAATAGGTACTGCCTGAATGTCTCTAAAGACCACTAGATTATGGCCAGTAACTCGAGTTCGAAAGAATGGTATTTCTTTTAGTTTTCAGTAGTTTGGGCGACTATAATAATGAAGAGGCTTTTCTCCATTTTCTATCACTTGTAATAAAATACCAGCAATTCCGTCCCTGCTTGCTTCAGTGTAAATTACAGTTCTTTTTTTTTTGTTAGGATCAAACAACGTTGAAACATCATCAGAGGTCATCGAACAATTAACCCAAAGAAGCGCAATGACGTTCATTTTGGTTGAAATATATTCCGCCAATTTCCCAACGCCAATAATGCGCTCTGATTGGTTAAGTCAAGGACGCATGCACTCTGATTGGCCAAGTCAAAAACAAACGATGCAGTGATTGGTCCTTACCGTTCAAATTCAGTGACAAATCACGGAATTTCGGAATTTGATTGTTCATTATTACTACTCTAAAGGGATCTTTCCTCGATGTCAGAGGTTAAGGTTCTTTTAAAACTAAATCTAATCTTGATCATGTTCAAAGTACCAAACACATGGGCAATTCTTTTTCAGCAGTTTAGTGAGAGGGTAAGAGAGTAAGGCACAGTTTTATGAATGGATTCCTCTGCCATTTTAATCTGGTTAGGTACCCACTTTTCACGTCTAAACTGGTGAAATATTTGGAACCTTTTATTATTTTATTCAATGCACGATAGTCTATACATAATCACTTCTCGCCGTTATTTTGATTAACAATCAAAGCTGGGCTCGTATGGGCTGATTTGCTTTCACGGATACTATACTATTATTTAAGAGCTCTTTGACCATGTTTCTTACTATTTTTCTATCCGAATTCGTTGTCCTATATGGTCGACATTGTACCGGTTATTATCTTGCAAATCGATGACCATCTCGTGACCGTCCTTCCCTATCTGATTTATATTAGAAAGCTCTTTTTATTCTTTCCGAAAACATCTATCAATTTATAGCGATGGGTATCAAATTCAAGCAACGATTCCACGACTCTACAAAACAATTTATTATATGTGTATACACTATATAAGTCCGTTCAGTTACATACTCCCAATCGAAATCTCTATATTAGCAGAATCTAAGTTCTCGTAGTTTAATCATCTCCGTTACAACTTTCACACTCGCTAGACAATCCTTGTAAAGTTACAGGAGTAAGTACTCGTATGATACGATTTTCTTTCGCGTAAGCCAATTGCATGTATTTTGTTTCCAGTTTAGTAGATTGTTAAGTTTTATCAGTTTTCGTGGTCTGTTTTTTTTGGAAACACGATATTTCTGTATGGATGGATGGTATTGGTATATCCCGCTTACCACATAATTCGCGCTTAATGGAACATTGTATTTGTTTATGATTACCACCCCCATTCTACATTCTAGCGGTTTAAGATTTATAAACGCGGCTATGCAAGAATCCGGATAAACTATCACACGAATTGAAGTTACCAGCTTCACCGGATGCCGTTATATTATTATCGCCAATGTTACCTAGTTTTATTGATATAACGCCATGTTCTGTAAAATGTAAGCACACGCAATCAATTTTCGCTTTTGTTCGAAAAAGAAATCATATTTCCATAGGTTTCCGATCAACTATTTCTCTTAATAACTCAAATATATTTCTTTTCACTTCAATCTTTCAGCTTATTTAATGCCCGATATCGTATCATACTGTCTGCCCAATAAAAACCTTGATGCATATGATTCGATTACGTTAAGCTGTAATATAACATTATTATTCAAAGAGTCAAAATCGGGATCCATACCGTAAACTATTGCACTATTATTAATAGTAGGTAGTACTCACAGTGCGGGTATCATTATTTTTTTGATACCTTTAACCTCTTCGGAGCCTGAGTATCCTGTGGGGCGTCTTCGAGCCACTGCTGCTGCTACTGGTACTCTTGCTGCTGCTTGATGATGATCGAGAGCGCTTTAACCCGTTGATGAGTTTATTTTTACGTTATTTTTCTTTATTCGCTTATTTCAATACCTGGGGCGTGAGAAAATGCTATGCGCACTTCTGATGTGAGGGTAACTTACAGGACGTTAATATAAACACAAATAGGTTCAACACGTTATTAATTAAATAATCAAAATGAGGTTAACAAATTGCAAATGGCGGTCAATTACAAAATAGTATGCAAGATAATTAACACAAGATGAAGCGCCCTCGATCGCTGGAGCAAAAGTGTCTGCTCGCGGCTAGTCCCTGCTCCATGACAGCTACCCGTCAATGTTGCCACTCGCCGAGAGACGACACCCGAGCAGTGTTGCTAACACAATCTATCATTGTTGCTTATTGCATTGGTTTCACTTTAACAGTTACTTATATTGCTTCGGTACAAGTTCTAGTAAAACTTTTACTTGCAGACCTGTAGGAAAAATGATATCACAAGAAAGAGGCCATTAAGAAATACAGACCTGTTTCCTAAGACAATGCTTCCCTTTTCTCATAGTTAAATCTTTCGCCAGCTTCCTTGGCTTTGTTCGCTTAACCATGGTAAGATCATCTATCGAAATCTACCCAAAGTAGAACCAAATCTCATGTATTTTGTTTATAAAATTAGCCTTTTTATTCCTGAAGTCATACGAATTCCATTTGATAAGCTAGACAATAAATTATATGAAGATATTATGCAGCTAGCAATGTCAGAACAATCAGCAAGTACTTGAATTTAAACGTTTTATAAACAAACATACCTTGACACTGTAATGTCTAGGACACTATCTGTTTTCAATCATTCTGACCCCAGAAGTATTCAGAGTTCAATAGATGTTGAGATACTTTACGTACATCCGTGACTTTAGTCATAAAGTAGAAAACCATTGCCCGATAAGATACTTTAAGTATCTACTCACTCTTACCCTCAAGATGAAATGTCTTCCAGAATTCTTATAAGTCGACAACACTACGGCATTAACATAAGGTGGGCCATACACTTATTTACCGACTTACTTATTAAAAAAGAAGTATACCAATCTAGGCCAAATGTTTGTGGAATCCTAAGCATACTTATATTCAATTCAAGTCAGCCTTACCGGAATAAAAGTAAGCTGGAGGCAGTTGCGTGTCGCCAGTAATTTTTCGATACTGGCCTGACCCTCTCTTGTCTTCATCAATAATAAGTGTTGGACTAGAAAAATTGAACCCTTAACTCGAATTTACCTCGTAAGGACTCTCACATAAAGCCCAATGTAGATAGACAAATAGAAAACGTAGACATATCTAAACGCCTAGCTGAATACCTAGTCAATAAGTTCAATAAATGCCTCTTGTAAGTTCGATGCCATCGTAAAATACGAATGTTTGTTTGGTTTTATTACATGGATAGAAGCCAATGCCCTTTTCTAGTTAGGTCTTAGTCCTTTATGACGACTGTATATGGTTTTGTGGAGTGCCTAGTAATGTGGCTTACAAAATCATAATCTTCTATCTCTTATATCTTTATATATAACATTCTACTGCACGTGTGTATGTCACTGAACAACTCCTAAACGGCTGGACCGATTTGAATATTTTTTTTTGTATGCGTTTGGGTGACGCCCTGGATGGTTTAGATAGGGTAGGGCAGCACCACGCGAACGAAGTCGCGCCGGGCAGCTAGTATACCTATAAAATATTACAGTGACTGAATGTCAAATAACGCACAATGGTGGACCTAGAGATTTGAAATTTGGACGACATATTCCGTACATTTTGGGTTTTTCAAAATTCAATCTCGTGTTTAGAGGTTTTACCACGTTTTACCTTGTAGAAACTTATAGCACGGGGCGGGGCTATTGCATAATAAAATTCTATTGATTTTGACTCCCAATATCTGGAGTTCTGTAATATACTCCATGCGGAGCACCGGGCGAGTCAACGGGTGACTTAATTGACTCGTTTCACGTGTTCGTACGTGCAGTACAAGAATGAGAACATTAGGCACGAGTGGTGAGCACAGATAGGCAGTAGTGGGGGCAAGCTCGCGCATGTACACTTTTGGCCAAATCACAGTAGCTAAATGACACGCGAAAATCCAATAGACGACTAGCATTGACTGAAGAACCAATCGTGTGCAGCTCGGCGCTCCCCCTTCTTCATTCCGCCAAACAGACCGAAAAATTAACTACTGCGCAGGTGTCAATCTGTGGTCACGAGTCGTGCCCCTTTTACTATACCAATCATAGACTCAGCAAAATATATGAAATAAATAAATAAATGAGTTGAATCGAATTTAATACAATACCAATACAATTTAATATAATGCCTAAATAAAATATAGTGAAAAAAACATTTAGTTTTTTATCTTAAATTCAAAGGAGCAATATAGGGCTTTTAATGTGAACATTATTCGGAAAGCTGAAAGACCAGCCTCGTTCCGAATGTTTCTCTGAAATCGTTCGTTGACGCATACTTAACCTGTAAGTCCTGGGACGCCATTACTCCGGCAAATTGCAGGAATATCTGTGACTCTTATCGATCTGCGTTTCTATAAATAGAAGAACAAGTTGAAGTTAACTTAAAATTTATACTTTGCAATTTATCACTGCTTTCGTCTGACTGGGTTGTGAAATTTGTTACGAAAATAAACGACTTTCCTTGTAATAAAGCATGAGAGCTTTTGTTAGTCTAAAATTAAATCTAGACTTATGAGCTTTTGCTAACAACTTCGTTCATATTATTGCCTACCGCTGAAAGTATGCTTAAGACAGACTGCTGAATGTTATCTAGGAGATTCAATATAATCTTACCGATTTCTCCCACATTGTTCTCATTTTGAAACTTTAACAGTAATTTGTTATCATAAACTTCGTTGAAACATATTTCCAGTGTAACTTGCACTTACCAACAAGTACATTACCAGTTTATTTATACCTCGTCTTAAAGCTGTTTATGAGAGCAGGCTTTACTTTAAGTACCAGTTCTATATGATGTTTTTATATAAACGGGAAAGCTTGATAGAATTTAATTGAAGGTAAAAGTTGATCTATTATAAATGCAGCTTTAGAACTAGCAACCTATATGATTGATTATCATAGGAAATAGTGAACAGGAATCCTTTCACTGTACAACAGATTAATTGTAAAAAAATGATAGCTTTTAGATATTAAAAACATTATTAAGTATACTTTTGGAAATAATGTTACATAGTTCAAAAGCTTGAAGTAAAATAACTATAGCGGGTATACGTGGACTATGCTAAACCTGTTTCTGGCTATCGCTTTCTCGTACTTTATAATTATAAGAAAAATTGTTCTCAACATATTCGTTATAATTTACCTGCTCTAATTTAAATTATGTTTAGGTGTTGGCGCTATACATATGTATGCTTTTTCATTCTCCGTTTTATCTGTTATCTCTTCGAATGATAAATCTATCTTCTTTTATTTCGGTCTTTTCTCTTTAAATATCACCACTCCTTTAGTAGCACAGTCTTTAATTAACTAAAACACGGTTAACATTAATTATTCCTGTCAATCAATACAAATATATTGATAGATTTCCAAATCAAACAACACATCTGTAAACAGTAATGCAGACAGGAAACAAAAGGTACCAACGGACGTACACAATTAGTTATATTATAACGTCATTTCCCGTGATTCATCTTTCAATAGCTATAGTATAAGGTGCGAATGATGACAGATGACAGGCTCGTTTCAGTGCAAGTCTTGGACACCCTGACACCCACGCTGCAGGTCGTGGTACTTGTGGTTTCTATTCCTATCGGACATACATTTGTTTGTTTGAACACGTCTATCTCATGTTATTCTGTCAGGGTGTTTAGTGTAGAAGTATCTATACAAACATATCAGTTATCTGATTCTCTTAGTACAAGATCTGCTTACCGTGTAATCGAATGGCCATCAGTATGTGGAGTAATGTCCTAGATACGATGTGATGATGTCAAAAACCTTGCAGTTATTATACGGTCAATAAAGCTTCAAAGGTGACTTTAGATCCCAAGATATACAAAATAAAAAGGCTTACAAATAACTAATGTAAAAAATAATAGTGACGTCGAAAGCCGTAGGATTCGAATCCAACAATAAGCTTGAGCTAACGGTAAAGAAAATCCTCTTGACGAAACTTCCTGGCTAGCAAACATTTTGAAAATCTTTCGCCAAGTACTTATCGGTAAAGCATTATAAGGACAGATAGGAGTATAAACCAGTAAAATTTTAGTAAGTCCATATTTTACCTCCCACACAGCCGTTTCGAAAATGTCAGTACAATTACATTTGGCAATAGAAAGTCGCTTTGAGATTATTGTATTTTAGCTCACTACATTATATTGTTGTTATATATTTTAATGTCATAAATGTGAAAGTTGGGATATGTGTGACTCAATCACGCTTCAGTGGTTGAACGGATGTGGATGAAATTTGACAAACATAGTCTCAGAAAAACATAAAACCTATATCAAATCAAATCAAAATTCATTTATTCAAGTTGGGCCCTTATAGGGCACTTATGAATGTTAACAAATGACTCTACACCGGTTCCAAATACAATTTGAACTGAGAAGACTCCGGCAAGAAACTCAGCAAGTATTCTTATACTATCTTGATATAATAACGTCCACCCTTTTTGACATAGTCATATTCTGATCAAGACGTGCTTTCAATGCTGTTATAGAAATCATATTATGCTCATCGGGTGACTATGGCAATCGATTTTCACTGTAACTGGCTCTGTAAGCCTAAGCATGGATTATATCAATAAAATCTATTTTTTGTTCACAATAAAATTTATTAACGTTCTTTATCACACTGATATACGATAAATGATCTCTCATTTATCTATGTTACGAATGAAAAGCAAAAAATAGAAATGGTAGTGCGGTTGTATTTACATGGCCATCTGAGTTTTAATTATGTTCTACGACAAATGCTTTAAGATTTTTCTTTCGAACGTCGTGTGTAACTTCTACTTCGTTTCCAACTTTTATCGGTTCGTGGTTGAAGCTCCATATCGATCATTTTATGAGCAATACAAACCTCATTTCAGAATCAACAAAGCGAAAGCGTATAAAACTGAACACAAACTGTTGTGTACCGCGCCGTAGTGTGGTCGTTACTAACATCTTTGCTGGCCAGTTGTTTCTGTAATTTAGAATGGCCCTTGTCTCATAGATATATTGAAACATGATGTGTTGTTATTTAGTTTCCAAATAATCAATCATTGTATACTTTTAAAGATATTTTGTCCGCATGAGCTTCGACCAGTTAGCTTTCGAATGATCTGCCTTACACCTGTATTTCTGCTAGTGAGATGTTACAGTCTTACCCAATATTTTCTGTATACTCATAGGCCATGCTTAATTTTTCTGCATCCAGAAAATTCCTGCCACCTTTTTCAAAACCGTACTCTGTCATTACCGTTACAATAATTTTATCCAACAAATACTTCCTTCGCTGCATAATGCACCTAGAATCCATTTCGTGACTCACTAAAATAGATTAAACACTTTCTCCCAAACCCAGGTACCTTGCCAATTGCTGAGCAATGCCATCGTGGGCGGGTCTGTCCCAACAAGAAAGTGCGTTGGCATAAAGTTATACTACGCAAGTATTTGCTTGTTTATGATTTTATTTGTAAGCAAGCACCACGCCTACCGGTTTTTATTTCGATGCTGTAATTTTTATTAGTAGTCTTGTGTAAGTGTTGCCTTCTCTTTAAATATCAATTTTCTTTTCTATTTATGTCTACGAAGAGTTGATTTTTCAATTACCAGATTGGCAACGTCTGGCAATTTTGAAATTAGAACAGGTTTTGAAAATACTTATCAGAAGAATAGCTTATCTGAGGTATATCTTGACATTGAATTGGGGAAAAATCGGCCTTAGAATATCATCATCATCAGCCTATAATGCCCCACTGCTGAGCACTGCTCTGCGGATCGCTGGAGGTAGGCTAGTGGTCAACCTACTGTTGGAGGTTTCAAACCGCCTACAAGGCGTCCAACTAGCTTAACGACTATGACAATTAAGTGTTAACCGGAACCAACGTTTCAAATACCACTAGGCGGTCATCACCCATCCAGGTACCGACCACGACGGTAGTAGCTTAACTTGCCGATCGATTAAGAACGGCTTATCATGCTACACCACGAGCGCTTCCCATATGCTTTAAATATGTTATATCCTTTTTCAAGAATGTTTGTAAGAAAGAGATGTGATGTGACTAAAAATTATTTAGTGCAATTTACAACAGAATTAGCACTAATTACGTATTTAAAGTCCGTTTATCACAATACTTATTCATCACAAAAAGAATAACGAAAATAAGAGAAGAATTGAAAATTACTTACGTAAACAACCTTAGGTCATATCTCAAGCACCGCTATTTTAAATGTTATTCTTATAACAACTATTAATACTCAGACTATGAATAACGTAGGAAGTAAATACACGTTGTTACCCTCGGATTAACGAGTATTGTTCATAACAAGCTGGTCTTGAGAATACTTAAGCTTGTTGGCTGTGTGTAAGGTTTTGTTGTGACAGGTCGTAAATAATCAACAAATGAGTATAGAGCTGTGATCAGTGGAGTGATAGTCAATTATGCAATAGTACGACGTAGATGAGATAAAGATAAATATACTTTATTTGAAAAGTTTGGATGTAGCAGGTAATCAGCAGCACTTGAACGCCGGTTCCCTTCTTCGGCCACAGCATCACTTACCATCATGATATTGTGATTGTGACCAAACACAATCCTATCCAAAGTTAAACCAAACTTGTTTAATATAAAATAAATAAATATCCTGGGACATTCCTCACACACGGTCATCTGATCCCAAACTAAGCAGAGCTTGTACTATGGGAACCAGATAACTGATTATAATACATATACTTTTTGTTTGTAAATACATACTTAAACAGCCAGACTCAGGACATACAGACATGTTCATGCACACAAATGCATGTCCTGTGCGGGAATCGAACCCACGACCTGCGGCGCAATAGGTGGAATCTTAACCAGAGTCTTCAACTGCGCCAACTGGCCCGTCAATATTAAAATACCAACCTTATTAACATTGTATGCTTGTCCTACAAATATTCAACCAACTCGTTCTCATGTAATAAGTTACAATATAAGATGTAAGATACCTAGCTTAGTTATTCAATGACTTCGGCCTGTGACCATGTCGTGTATGTTAAGTTGTCACGACGGAAAAGCCTGGACTCCACGAATCTAATCTTATCACGCGAAATAATGCCTTGTATCACGGTTTCCTGATGAAGTTCATACAATGCCTATAACATCTAGAACACGATCTGAAATTGATACAAGCTTCGGTTAATATATTATGTCAACATGAGCAGCATCGAGATTCTTATCGAGAGTAACCCATATCCATCCATTTGCCAGAAAGAGATGAACATAACCAGTCAGAAGAGGACATCCTCTTGTCAAATACATTGTAGCATAGTTCTGATGTTACTTATAAGCTAAGCGTCACGTACTCCACCCACGTTCAAATTCTTACCAAATCCATAGTTTATAACTACCGAAGAATGCAGTGTCTGTAACCGCCAATAAATAAACAATCGAACGTATAAGTTAACTAGTTAAGATCCTCTCAAGACACGATATATTTAATAATAATCTCGAAATGGTAAGTTATGTAATAGAAGGTGATAAGATAAGAACACAAAGCCTGGAAGAAAACATTTTTTTTTTCTTAAGTGTAGTTGCAACATAGACATACATCTCTGTGCAGAAGAACAAAACTGTAGATGCTTGGTTATCTATCACCGTGCACTGAATATCATACTTGGAGATTAGGAGATGTAGCAGATTATTATCAGAACGTATCGATTCAACGATGCTAAAGTCCATAAACGCAACGCAACGAGTTTAAAGTTCGAACAATTCGGTTGGCACAAACATATCACCAAAATTTAGTCCGCTGAGCATTATCGATAACTCTTCGCCGCATCGATAAAGTATCTAATCAAGTACCTATGCACCTACTATGCTCGCATAAGCATGACCATTTAAAAATAAAAAAATATTGGCCAGTATCACCCAAAAAGCAAAGCAGTATCGATAATCTCTTAATCGATGTATCGATCGAGTTTCTAGCTTGAAGAAACACGTGCGTGATATAAATATTTAAGATGCTATGATCAAGTCTACCGTTACGACTGGATACATCTTAAAAACGTACGTCTGTTCTATTTTTAGTACAGCAGTTACGAATGTAGAATGATCAATGTCGATGGTTTTATTAATGACGTCTCGTTAGTCGGAGTTATTTTTTCAAGTCTTAGGTATTTCTGACATCATAAGTTTATTTTTTGTAGGTAATGTTGATTCAATGTGACTTTCAATTAGGGAAGAATCTTTAAAGCATTCCACCGTAATGGACTCTTACGGTATAGACTAAGACAACAGTCTGTTTCCATTCTACTTTAAAATCGCTACCTCAATATTAGAGATTTTGGTTATGTCTGACTGATATGTGAGCTTATAGTTTTGAAAGAGAAGCGCTTTTCTTAGATCTGACTCCTCAAGCGTGTAGTCCTTCCTTATGCTGGTGATATTTGCAGTACAGGATCTGAACAAAATACAAACGGTAATTATACACAATCTCTCTATATCAAAGACCTAGGAAGAAATGAGGCTACGGCATAATAAAGAACTAATTGTTAATGAGTAAGTGCTCTTAACGATTAAATCTAGTTTATGAACTATAAACTCAGATTTATTATGGCTTGACTCATTCACGATTTTAGAGTACACGGATAATAAACAGTATTGAAGGAGGAAAGTAAAATAGGATATCTTTTTTGTTAATACCTAATTAGGTATGTACTAAAATACCACCAATTTTTAGGGTTCCGTAGCCAAATGGCAAAAAACGGAACCCTTATAGATTCGTCATGTCTGTCTGTCTGTCTGTCTGTCTGTCTGTCTGTCTGTCTGTCCGTGTATGTCACAGCCATTTATTTCCGAAACTATAAGAACTACAATGTTGAAACTTGGTAAGTAGATGTATTCTGTGAACCGCATTAAGATTTTTACACAAAAATAGAAAAAAAACAATAAATTTTGGGGGTTCCCCATACTTAGAACTGAAACTCAAATTTTTTTTTTCGTCAAACCCATAAGTGTGGGGTGTCTATGGATAGGTCTTCAAAAATGATATTGAGGTTTCTAATATCATTTTTTTCTAAACTGAATAGTTTGCGCGAGAGACACTTCCAAAGTGGTAAAATGTGTGTCCCCCCCCCTGTAACTTCTAAAATAAGAGAATGATAAATCTATAAAAAATATATGATGTACATTACGGTGCAAACTTCCACTGAAAATTGGTTTGAACGAGATCTAGTAAGTAGTTTTTTTTTAATAGGTCATAAATTGAAATTAATATCAAATACTCAGGTCTATACTACCATTTACTTATATACCCACAGGTTTGTACGGAACCCTCGGTGCGCGAGTCTGACTCGCACTTGGCCGGTTTTTTACTTGTATATTCATTGCCAATACATACCTACCCTATTTTATTAAAAAAATATGTGCATGTGACCTTTTGTCATAACAACAGTTATTTTAAATATTTCATCGCGTGACTTACATTTCTCGCGTGTTTTGGAACTTTAATAATACAATGTCGATTCAATCTACATCTACAATTACGTTGGGTATTTAAATTATAGTCGTTTAAAATTTCGTGATATACCGTTCAATTAAATGTTCTGTGTCTTGAAACAATGTGTGTGCGCTAGCTATCTTAATTTCCCAGCAAATTCAGCGACCGTTTCGAACGTTAATTCAAATTCCTCCAATCAGGTGACGCGTTCTAAATTAACGGTTTAAATTTAAATTTAAACCTAATCACGTGGTTGGGGGCTCGCCTCTTTCGGAATGAGTCGGGTTGTTTCGGCACACATCGGAGTTTTGCCGGTGAAAGCTCAGACCTATTTTTGATCTTTCGATTTATAGTAACAGGAAAGTTGTGGGAGGGCCTCAATGTGGTATGTACCCGGTAGAATTGTATTTTTAAACTTACACCATACCCACGGAAAATGTTACTTATATGCGTCTCCCATCAAATATGTATAAGACAAAACAATATCCAGGGCACTAAATGAGTATCTAGCCAAAGTTCATAATAATAAATTTAGCAAATCAATATAGTTAAAATGCCAATTCAGTAAGTACATACGTCACTATACAATAGTAAAATAGTTTATTGTAATTTGATGCTATATTACGATAGTTCACACCCGTCGTTAAATTAATACTTGGCAGCAACCTACCTCAGCGCGTCCTGACTCGTGACTCTCTGACGCCATAGTAATGTCGCTGTTATATCGTAAAATACGCTGATTTACCTTATTTCTAGGTATATTGCTTATACTTCGCAAATAGATTTAATAAATGCTATGAGTAAGAAAGGTGCTTATACCGATATGACAGATAGAGGGTCGAATTTAAGAAGCTTAGGTAGATATTACGTCGATCCCAAAAAATTGGGAATAGGGCAGGCAGATGATGAAAGGGCTCGCCCCGCTCGCTTGCTTCGCTCATTCGTTGACCTGACAAAAAGGAACAAGAATCTACCGAACAGTCAAGTAATTGTAGTCACTACATCGTATTTATGAATAGAAATCGTACGTAAAGGAACGTAATAATATGTACGAGAAGCGGTTGTCCTTAAAACTGTTTAAAGAGCTGTTTTAGAATTGGCACAGAATGCTTGATTGGAGTGTTATTATGGGGTGTAATTCACATTCCATTGTACAAGCTCTGCTTAGTTTGGAACCTGAGTAGATAGCCGTGACCCCAGAATAATAATTATTATTTATAAAGTTTACTGTACAAATTTGAGAGAGGTAGAGCATAGCGTTTATTCGCTCAAAGAGCAGCTCGACTGGGGAAGTACCTCCACATTACAGAATACCGCAGCCAAATAACTTTATGTTGGGTAAAGTTGTGTTCCTGCGCGTGAATAAGGTTGCCAGAGCTCATAGGGGAGGGGGGATAGGTCGATCACGCGTGAGCGATGCTTCGTGTGTTGCAAGCGTCTATATGGCTACGGTAACCGCTTACCATCAGGCGGGCCGTATGCTTGTTTATCGACTAGTTGTATACAAAAAAAAAAAAAACAATGTAACATTAAAGTCAACTATTTCAATTCTATCACAAATATAGTTATAGGTATACATATTTAATTGAATAGTTTATCTATACAATACCGTGTGTCATAATGACACATCGTTTTCTATTAAGTCGTTTATTCTAATCTTGTAAACTTAACTAAGAGATAATAAACAGAGTAACAACGAAAAACTTTAAAACCTCAAGATAAAACTATTTTCTAAACATTGACTATAACATCAAGCGTTTACATTACATAAGTAAATCACTACAAATACAAGTCTGGTAAATGTCCGCAATCTGAAAATAATGGCGACGCAGATATTTCTCTGACTGCGTAATTAACAATAGATTCGAACGACCGATAATGATTACGAGTCTAGACCTACTATTTATAACTACAAATGTCGCCAAACTTTATCATCGAGAAAGCTATGACGTCACGTTAAACGTCGACCTAAATGCTATAGTTATTTTGAAATAACGTGAAATTTGTAAATATTTGGAGCGTACAATTTAATTTGTACGGTTTATCGTACTAATATTATAAATGGGTACTTCTGTTTGTATTTTTGTTACTCAATCAAGAAATTTGAAATAAATTTATTATTATTATTATCAAGCCGTAATGGTTGAAGAGATTGGGATAGGATTTGGCATATAAAGAGTTTCTTGCCTGTTCTTCTCAGTTGAAGGCCGCCTTACGAACTGGTGGTAACTTCAGCGGCTTCGGCCTTCAGTGGCAGTGCCCTACTAAATTGGCCTAAATTGAATAAATTGCTTTGACTTGACTTTGACTTTGAATGTAGATCATGACCTAGATTAAAACATTATGAATCCTTGTTATAAAAATGTGTATCCTTGTTAGGCTTTGAATGCTCACAACCTTTGGTCACATCATCATATGCGCTGACAAAGTTCTGCATCTGCATATACGGGATGTTTCCATACAAAAGGTACATGTCTCCTCGGCAAAAATGTATGAAAAGCTGTAATTTTTGTTGCGATTTCGAATTTGTTCTCATAGTAAAAGTTGATCGTATACGTGAGTACTTTAAGTGGTGTCATTTAATGTCGTATTGTCGTATCCACCCCGTATACAACTGTCCAACAATCCCAACTTAGATTCCTGACCTCAGACGCGATGAACCAGCCTGATGAAAGATCTTCCCTTTTAAATAGAGTTTTCATCCACCTTGCAACTCCATATATTTTAGACATCACTAGATCTCTCGAGAACGTGAGTAAGCCCACGGCCGCAAGCAAGTGACTCGATATTAAAATGGGACGGGTCATATTGAGGACGCGGCGCTTACGCATTGACGAGTCATTCCTAAACTAAATTTGAATGTGTTTCAAAATGCGATAAGTTACAATACAACATACAAACAAACTTTGTAGTGTGTTTTTTTTGTTCCTGGACAGATGACAACGAAATGCACCGGAAAGCGGTCGGATGTTGCATAGGTCATGGTCGTAGTTTGAAATTCTAGATAATGGAAAAACCGACAGCTGCACTTGAGAGCCCTTCTTTACTTTGTGTTTTTACCACATTGACCATGGTGAGAATGTGGTCAAACAACTATAAAAACTTTTACTAAACCACTATCTCGTCTTCTTTGAGTTATGCTTATAATTTGTTATTTCTGTCAAAACAAACGATCAACCTTTAAGCTAGGAGGTAAATATTAGAAAGTGGTAGCCGTAACACATACTCGTACTACCGATTCGGTTTACCATAGTTTACCATACGGGCTTTCTGATTGACGTACTACATAGCCTACGAACTATTGCTAAATCGGTGTACTTTGTCACTAAGAACAAAGAAAATTGACAAACCCACTTGCGTGGTAGCTACTTAACCAAATATGTTGTAGCCCACGAATAATAAAAGTCTATTTTTCGTAGGTTGTAGCTCGAAATTAGCTTACTGAACTCTCAATAGCTCTGAGAAAAATGCAATTAAAAGTCGACCAAGCCTATCTCGAAAGAATCATGGCGACATACATTGATTTGTACAAAAAAGTACAAAAGATTTGGTCGCAAATAGTCGCGATTCGCCGGCATGTCATAGAAATTCGCATTTCTATCCCGAGGTTCTAAAAATATTTTTAATGGCTCAACCTATTCCTTAGGCACCAATGGGCACCAAGGATCTCAATCTAACGTCTCTAAAAATCTTTATTTCTTTGTACAAATCTCGCCATGATTCTTTGGTTACCCTCACAGATATAAATGACGCGAGTGTACTTATGTTCTTCGCTTGCCAAAAGCCGTGCCAAGAGGAAGAGCAATGCTCTTCTTTTGAAACTGTTTCGCGCGGACGTGGGTACTCGCACAGAGATGTGTAACGAGGATCGCTTAATTTTATGAACAAGGCCTGAACAAAGATTTTCATAGGGCATCGTGCCTCTACCCAGATGGATAATCCGCCTTACTAAAGCATGACATTTAATTTCACTCCGCTTGAGGGGCTCCCTGAGCAAATCGCTCTCAGTTCGTACTGCGCACGGCTGTCAAATACTGTCAATTCTGGCTTGTTTATTTCATGTTGCCATAGAGGCGACTATCCTTCTGGACGTTTTAAATTCTTTGGGCCTGAAATAAACAGATTTTATTTATTTATTATTTATTTTCACGCTATCTAATGCCAGTCTAACTAAAGCGCTCTTGTGACATTATGGTAGGTAGAAAAAAGTGGCACGCTTGGTTTTCATACGGATGGAGGGACATGCGTTATCTATTTAGATAGTCTGTGGATAGGTACCATTCATAATGTAACGAGTTATTGCCGGTTCTGCTATGAAGGCTGACTTCCGGACCGGTAGTAACTTCAGTAGCATTGAACTTCATAAGTGCCCTCATAAAAAAATGGTTTTGACTTTGAAGTCAAACTGTCTATTAGGTCACTTTAAAAACAAGAGATATTTTTATCAAGTGTTTTTAACCCTGACGATGTCATTACAAATCAAAATCCAGGGTCTTTATAAAAATAACCGTCCAAAAGGAACTCTTATCGTATGTCAGTACAGTGAATGTCGACATCGAAGCGTGTTCGACATGTTGTTGCGCTGGCGCACGGCAACAGGCAGCGTGATGAGTAAATGTCGTTGACATTTGACACTATCAATTAACTTTATTAATAAAACACATCGATCTGTCAATGACAGTCCCTGACAGATAGTGGCCATTTATTAATAAACTTGTTTCTCCTATTATCGTGTAATTCATATGAAAAAAAAACACAGATTTTTGGACCGCTAGATAAACTCCGTGTATAATATTCGACTGATAAATCTATACGAAATCTGTACTAATTTCAAAATAAAATCAATCTACAAAAAAAATTTATGGAACCGTTTTTTTCTCATGTCTTGCAGAAAGAAGCATAAGTACTTTACCGCCGGCTTATTATTTGGTACATGATTAAAGTTTGATTTACTCAGAAATACTATATCCAAAAAAAAAAAAATACAATTTCAACCATATCTATTGTAAAGATAAGGGTGCCAAAAAATTTTCTACTTGGGAAATGTGTGAATCCAATACTGAATGAAATTAATTAAATATTTATGCGATAATCCCTAGTATTATTATTTATTGTGAAATTTTGCCGCCCCCTAAAAGTGCCGTCCGGGTGGGCCGCCCGCCCCCATACAAATCCCTAACACATACAATTGTCGCGTTTCGACCTGTGTCTGTGTATCTGTCTGTACATAAAAGATCTTTGACTAATTGGCCATTGAAAGAAAATAAGCCCTCAAATAATTTAGATACATTCTGATGTATAACAAACTAAAACCAATTTTCCCACCTAACAAGCCTTCTGATAATCTCCACCGAACCAAAGTATAATAAACCTTTAATCTCAATAAATAACAGCCCATACTAACGACACTCCTAAATGAAAGTGTACCTAAGATAAAAGATAAATTGAACCCAATTTTCTGGTCTGTAAAGTTTAATATACTTTAAGTGACGAGAGAGAGCCTGGTGTTCGAGATAATGGAAGTCGTATTAAGGTTTCAAAAGGAGCAGGTATTTATGAGTACGTCGTCGATTTATTGACACGAGCGTCGAGCGTGTAAATTAGGATCTTTAATAGGTTTTGTATTTGATACGAGATAAATAAAGGTGAAACCAAATAAACGGTGGTATTTTACACTGTTAAACATATAATTTAAAAACACTTGCCGAGTTTCTCATCAGTTCTTCTTAGTTGAATGGCTGGCACCGGCACTTAAGATACCATGTCTTTAGTAACTTAGATCCTCATAACTGCTCTCTTAGGGCCTCAACTGAATAAATGGTTTAATATAAAACCACAGAATAGAAAAAAGTACTGGCATACTGAAGTTGCACTCTTTTGACCATGAGCGTCAGGGATGAAAGACAAGTAAAATCGAGTAATTACCTGACTAAACCAAAATTTAAGTAAATTGTCACTGAGACAAAAATCTAAAGAATAAACTCCTTGCCTTAGGTACAAGGATATTGTCATAAAAATACTTTGATTAATCCTAACATTTACTGACTTTTTTTGCTTCCCTTTTGTTACCCAATGTACCTTTATTATTCAACCTTTTTGCGCAAGTATGCGCGGGCGCTGCTCGACGAAGCGTAAAATTGTTCGGACGTTGATTAAAACTGTTTGCTTATACGTCATCATTTTCTTTATTTAGCAACACTTTAAATGGAGTGTTTTTATTTAAAACTGTAACAATAATGTTTATTTTTGTCTTTCAGAAGTAATTGAAAGCTATATTTGTAGTTTCGATTCCTACATCCTACTGATTGTTATAAAATTTCATAATAATTCTAAATAGATTCCCAATAGATGACACAACAAACGCTCCAAAAAATTACGTCAGTAAAAATAAAGAGCAAACATTTTGGTATAAAAGTAAGCGATCGTTTTAAAACCGTTTCCGAAAAAGCGATAAAGAAAGAGAATGTGTCTTTGGCACTGCGCCTTGCCTCGAGGTACCATTATCCCAAATTTGGAACGACCCTAATTTAAGGTTCTCTGACATTACAATTGTCGAATGCCTCACTGCTTGGGCCCAATATCAAACAGGTCTTTTGAAAGTATTTCGGAAATAAATGCCGAATTTGATGTCGGTAATATAAATTTTGAAGAACTTGCTAAATTATTCGTCGTGATTACTAATCCTGAAATTAAAAATACTAGACCATAGGCTTCCCCATTTCCAGGATATCGAGAAGAAAGTGCTGAGCAGCGACATTTCAAGTCACCTTAGGACCTAGTGGATTGTAGTCTAAAATAGCGCTGTCCAGCACCTTGTTTGAGGTTATTTCATTCTCATCAGAAACTTGCTGTTACAATTTTACGTTTATGTCTCAAAAAAGAACTGCTGCCTACCTAAATATTTCCTAGTGAAATAAAGAGCGACAAAATGGTCATAATTCGTCCGGCCAATCGGCGCGACTGAATTTTAAGAGGTGAATTACCATAAAATTTTAATAATAACACAATCTTATTATCAACAACAATGCATATAAACTTAAATCCGGTTAATAAACAAGAGTGTAATATTAGTACATACAAGGAATAGAAAACAAAATTAGCACAAATTGGAAAATTCTAAAGTGCTTCTGGAAGCTTAATAAGTAAACTTTCTGAGAATGTATTGATTTGAAAACCAACGGAACTTTGACATAATATGTAATAGCTTAAGAAATTCCCGTGCACCATATTTGATACGATAAAACACGATTATTCATAAATAAAAAACTTGCCTCCCAGAAATTCTGCAGTTTCATTAGAAACAATATCGCCTCGTTCCCTTGCTCAATTTCTTAACTCAATCTCTCCTTATTTTGTGATTTCTGAGGGCGAGGTTACTTTCATTCTTATGATTTATATAATACAGATTAAGATAACAGCCTTGCATAATTAAAAAAATTAACTTTACCCTTTCTTCTTCCCCAGGTGGTAGCACGTCGATCAGACCTAAAACTTATCGTGACGTCAGCAACGATGGACTCTACAAAGTTCTCCACATTCTTCGGCAACGTACCAACATTCACCATCCCTGGACGGACCTTCCCTGTGGAGACTTTCTACTCCAAAAATGTCTGTGAGGATTACGTTGATGGAGCTGTTAAGCAGGTTGGTGGTGGTATACTCTTGTTTTAAGGTGCTGTCATGACGTCGAATAGTGGTAGTTCTTTGTACGGGCTTAATTTTGCATGGGTGTCAAGTCAATAATTGAAAAGGCTATTTCAGAATGTGTAACACTGAGATCTTAAAAAAGGTCATCTTAATTAAAGCATTTTTTCTAGATATATCTGATTGGAAAATAGGTGCAAAGCAGATTTCGTTAACCAGATCCACCTAGTTAATTCTGTGTGCGATGAATGACTCAATGTCTCGTCTTAGTGCGCTATGTTACAGACAGAATGATCATAATTTTGACATACTTTCGGTGTCTCGCAAATTTATGACTAGCATGAAATGTTCTTATACTTACATATGTCACAGATGTCTCTGTTATATTTATATTTATTTAACTTATTTAATAGGACTTATTATGTAAATATGTACGCATGAAACGGTATCCTTAAGGATAGCAATTTCAGTAATTTTATTTCGATCTTTACAATAAAACGGGACGCGTTCTAAAATGAGTCGTTACATTCCATAATATATACAATTTCTTGGGCCTTTAGCCTACCTGCGCACTAGGCAGCCAGGTTGCGGTAGCCAGGCTGCGGCAGCCACTCGAACATATGACGGCGTATGGGAGCCCGCGCACTAGGCAAGCACGAATTCCTATCAATATTTCGGCTGCTGCAGCCTGGCTGCTTAGTGCGCGGTTAGGCTTACTGTCACTTTTTTATCTTCGGGTTATATTGTAAACTCAAAAGTGAAGGAGGAGGATATTTTAGTTATCATGATGAGATTGACAGACACACTTAATTAAATCCTATCTTTTTTAAAATTTTAATATCCGTTAAATAAGCGGACTATGAAAGAGAACCACTCCATTGCTACCTTTTCTTCCTTTACTGCTTATGACTTTGTATTTGGAGACATAACTTAGGAACCTTCTAGACTAGACTGAGTTAAGTGAGGTAGAGCATAGCGTTAATTCGCTCAAAGAGCAGCTCGACTGGGGAAGTACCTCCATCTTACAGAATACCGCAGCCAAATAACTTTATGTTGTGTAAAGTTGTGTTCCTGCGCGTGAGTAAGGTCGCCAGAGCTCATAGGGGAGGGGGGAAAGGTCGGTAACGCGTGAGCAATGCTTCGTGTGTTGCAAGCGTCCATATGGCTAAGGTAACCGCTTACCATCAGGTGGGCCGTATGCTTGTTTACCGACTAAGTAGTATAAAAATAATAAAAAAAAGAAATAAAGACTGAATAGGCATTTCTGAACAAGCGTTTTACACCTTCAGATGTCGATCTATGTACGTGTTCTTATATTTTCCATAAGGACACCATGAGACTCAGAAAACTTTCTGTATTTCCATATGCGCTTTGTAAAAGCAATAGATATCCACTATCATCCACACACGACCAGTTCTCAACCTAAACAAAGTCAGTTCATACAATTAAACATCATTTAAGCCAATTTGCATTATTCATAGGGTTAGGTTATCACAATTTCCTTTGTAAACGAACGTTTGCAAGACTCGTTTTCGTAGAAACCTGCTAATTGTTGCATTTAAAACTTACAGTGGTATTAAAACTTGCTTCTTTTGTTCAATGATTGGTGATCATAATAAGCCGAAAGATTCACGTTATCAATACTGATAAATAAAGCAACACGACCAATATTACGTGTATCGCAAAACGTACAGTGCTCGTGCAGCAAACCCGCTTGGTGTCAACGAACTTAGGCCCCGACCGCCTTACCGCAAGTGCAGGAATGCGCCGATTAATGCCATTCTACAATCTCCACTGTTCTATTAGCTCCTGGTAGTTGCACCTGATTGTTCATGTTTATCTTAGATGGAACTAACTTCATTTATATGTTCAGCAGCTTTTGTTTGTACGATTGTTTATTGCTCAACTACTACGCTGTAATGGCTGAACTTAGTGTAACTTATAAGGTAGTTTCCATGGGTACCAAAAACCCCATATTCCTCCAATGAAATCGGCAAGAGATTAAGACATTTCTTTTCCCTTTCTCGGCAATTATATCCAATGATGTAGTATTTTTCAAACCATCCTAAACACGCCTCCCAGTATGCAAATTATTTAGCAGATTTTCTTATTATAGATACTGTAGTAATTTATTGACATAGACATTATTATGATAGATGCAAAGATTGACAGCTTTGCAATCTACCTGATACACGGGAATTTCTACACCACCATCTCAATGTATTTAACAGTGAACTAAATTCCAAGATAATATTGCCGAGCTACAAACCTCTGCGGCAACAAGTAGCTCACTCTAGAGTTGTGGACTGAATAAAAGCAATTACACATTTAAGGATTCGAGTTCTTGAGACAATTATCCTGGTGTTTTAGGAGCTTCTATAAACCTAACTGAACAAGAAAATTTTGCCTACAACTAGTGAGTGGTAGTCGATAGCACCTTTACATTATTAATGTTGAGGGAATCTAAAACAATATTAACATCAAAATGCTGTTCTAAGAACCGATTAACGTTACAAAATGCTCCTCTAAGGATATTCAAACTACGTCGTACGATAACGTAGATGATTTATTTCTAACAATTGAAACATAGTAACTAGATAGAAAGGCCAACGTCCAGCCCTGACATTAATTCATAGATCGTTAGATGTATAGTGCTAGGCTCTGACACTCCTTGTTTACGCAATACAAACGAAAGGGATGATGTAGGCACAAACTTTCGTAATTTTAAAATGCCAAATCTGTTGTTAATAGATTGTCTTACAAAAGATGTGTTAAATGTTGGAGACATGATGAAATTTACTGTAATTGAAGGAATTAGATTTATAATTCTTAAAACTGTTCATAAAATATGAGATTTAATATTTATCAACGACGTTGAGAATGTTCTCATGAAAGTTAATTGCTTTGGGGTAGAGAAGCGAAATTAATCATAATCAAGCCAGTCACTAAGATATGCTATAAGTTATTTAAGACTTTACTACTCTGGTATTACTTTAATTATTTCTACCCAATGAACATCGGATTAATCTTCTGTGACTGTGGCCTTTGCTACATTTCTGAAGTAATTATCATCTATACCATGAACTAGCTTCAGATCATTAAACTGTACCTAAATGCCAAGTCTAATGTCGTTGTAGCTCAACAGCTAAATGAATTGCAAGGCGTGCCATGTTTGCGATCTAGCGCACCTATCGATTACTGTGCTAATTGAATTTGTACACATTAAGCTTGCCACATACGGGCTACACAATTCAGCACAATATAGCCGATAAATAAAGTAGCTGAAAATATTAATATAACAAATTGGATTGGAATTTAACAAAGATCACCTTTGGTGTTCCTGGTTAAATTTCTTCTTGGTATGCTGGTCGTGGGTTCGTTTTTTTTTATACGACTAAGTCTGTAATCAAGGCTTGCAAAAACTAGGACATACTCACCCGTTACCAACTCTTACTCACACTCACTGCTCAAAAAAAGGAAGGGATCAGAAGGATAGCAATGACATCAATAGTTAGGATAGGACGCGCGTCTCTCGCGAGAACCAACGGGTTAAGAGCCAGTTTCTAACCTTGAAGAGTACAATCGTTAAGCAATCAAAAACAAGCATATTAAAAGTAATATTAGAGAACACAGCAAGTTGTAGCAAATGGATAACGACTCATATTTGCTCGCCGCCGTGCGTCGACCCTGACAGAGCCTTCAACTTACTACGACGTTTCACAACCATCAGACAATATGTATTAAAATACAACGTAATATGTCAGTCGATATTAATGGATAAACGATAAATATTCTAAAGTTTTACGGTAAGAAAAGACTTCAAATTTACTCCTAGGCTATCTGCGTTTAATTTAATCGTCATCGGTTGATAGTTTAGGCTATATAGATTATATAATCTTAGTAAGGTAAAGGATACCTTTAGCATTCGCCATCATTCTGATTCAATCAGAATCAGAGGCTCAGCATCAATAGCAGTCTTAAACAGAACAATAACTAAATCGGCTTTAACTTCAAGCTTTTAAGAGCCTCAAAGACCTTTATGATTCTCTAGCAGAGTTAAGTTCAATTTCTGAATTACCAGTTATCTCTCTTATCTCATCATTCTATCTTATTTTCTTTATCTCCACTGATAAGCCTACTGGTATGACGTCAAATCCATTGTTGCCAAACGTGATGCGTTTACTATCTTATTTGATGAACTTGATTATACGAAGCCACAGATATGTACTTTTAAAAGCGGTTTCTTCAAAGCGTAGTTGACGTTGTATTGTATTTCTGTAATCTTTATTGACTACCCTTACAAAATTTACATTTACGTTTTTCGGAATTCAGAATCAGTAGAACTATTATACTGAAGATTATTTCCACCCGTATCTGTTAAGGATCTTTTAGGTCGTTCATACACGGAATATGCCGATTTTAGATCAAATATAATTTGGTTGCACCCGATCCTCTAGAAATATTTCCATGAAAACAAAGTAATAAGGCAATTACAGCAGTAAAACATCGAGCTAATAATAATTAAAGTCATTAAAGTTTTAAATGTAATAGCAGCAATTTGTAGTCCAATTACGAAGTGCCCCTACACTGTTGTAAAGGCACATTAACTAAATTAAAATGTAATAAACTGCTCGGAGATACTGGGAGAGCTTCTAATGGAATTTTGTCACGTATAAAGGCATTAAAATTAAAATTATTGATTGTTAAGTCTTAAACATTGGAAATTTAACGATCGTTACTCTTTGGTTTATGATTAAGGCTATTAATGTATCGGTAGTGCACTCATGATGAAAAATAATTGCTATTTAAATTGGGGCTACGAAATAAAGTCCAATATTATTTTTAAACTTTAAATCTACAATAGTAGTGTATATGGCGTATTGTGAAATCTCAATCTTACTACTTACCCAAATACTGAAACGATCTCTTTCATTTGTGTTAAATTGTATGGGATAGGATCTTATCATATATTTAAGACGCTTCTAAATTTTATGTGGCTTTTCAGTATTTGATCTGATAATGTGGATAAGTACTAGGTGCATGTGCTGTTTTAAAACAAAATTTCGTTCCAATCTACATTTGATTTATCTGTCTCAGAGCGAAAGCTTATCCAAGAGACTAGTTACACCTACTTCTATCTCTTATACAGAGTTTCTACGTTAATATTATAAACCATTATAATAATTGGAAACGTGACAAATACTTGACAAGATGACAATTTGACGCGAGGCGGCACGGCGGTCAATTTAGGTCCCCATATCATTGTTGCTGAGCAATCAGCTAATGTACACACGGCTACAGATCAAGCTATACATTTCCAGTATAAGCTGATCTCGCATTGTATAGGATTTCCGTACTATGGGAGGTCAGCTTATACTAGAAATGTATAGCTTGATCGGTAGCCGTGTGTACGTCGATGACGTAGCTACAGGCCATAATAGTAATGATATTGAAGTTATTGATGGCGTTGATATTAAAATTGAAGACTTGGATATAAAATATTTATTTAATGGATGTGTGCTACTTGTGGCGAGGAGGGCGATGGCTGCCACACGCGTCATACCTGTGAACAGGTGCTGCTTGCGGGGGCTGGTCTGCTTAAGTTTGCTATTTACTTATTAAATATCGATTATTTTTTCTATTTCGTAGTTTTGCCGCCGTGCTGGGGCACGCAATTGTTGACAGTGCGATTAGAATGTAAATATTATGTATTGAGTCTAAGCTTGTTAGAAAAGAGTAATTGCCGAGTTTATTGAATAGAATAGAATAACTTTTTATCAAATGCAACCTTCCGAACCGGTATTAGAATAAGACTTATCAGAAGTGCCTGGCCTGCGAAGGTCTATTTCAGTAACTGATTTTGAATTTTGTTTATTTTTTTAAAGTATAGAAGTTTATTTTGTTATGGCTAGAAACGATGTGGTTATCATAATATTTCTGGAAAAAAGTTTAACTGCTCCATTTGTTCATCTTATTTATTATAACATGGTTTTCCACCAAACAATGAAACGATCTGTGGAAGTAATTGTTTTCAGACCCTTGCCCTGCAGCCTACACGCTAGCAATAAAGTATCTGTACTCTGTACGGTACGGTAGTTACTTCTGCAATCCAATTAGGTTTCAATGTTCACAGCTACATGTTCCACAGAGCCATAAATTGGCAATTTTGCACGGTGATGACTTTACTGCCCACTGGTAATACGCACTACCTAAACAAATATTTCATTTATTTATCTATTTTATTATGAAAACCTGTAACCATTTCGTTGTAGGTATATACCTAAAATTGAGTAAAATTTTCAAACCGTCATATTAATGATTCTAAATATTTAGAATCATTAATATGACGGTTTGAAAATTTTACTCAATTTTAAATGCAAAACGGCACACAAAATTAATGTTATGAGAAACAGACGCGCAATTGACGCAAACTTAATTAAAAGTTTCTTCGTAGGTGCAGTTAGGTCAAGTTCAGGGTTACCCCAAGGGCGTATTCTGTGACCGTCACTGTTTCTAGTTGATAAACGAACCTTTTGCAATTAATTCGCGCCATATAAGACGCATGGTTGTTGGGATTGAGTTGATTTTATAGCCAGTTTTAAAACTTTGATTGCTTGCTACGTAGTTAGGTACTTAACGAGATACGATGTGCGTAAGAGGCACATGCATTATAATCTAGATCGTGCATTATTCTCAGTGGCTTATCCATTCTTAACTACACAGTATGTATCTCCACAGTCTCTCTACAGGATGTAAAGATAGTTTAAGAAGAAGCTTCAAGAGAAATTGCGCCTTCAACACAATGTTTTGAAGAGACAGAAATTTCCTTCCGAATCCGAATCACAATATCAGTTGGTTTATACAAACTTCCAAAAATGCTTTCTCTAATATATGTTTTATATTTGGACTACAACCTTACATTTTTAAGTTTTGATGTTACTGAAGATAGTTTCCACATAAATCCTGGAAAAGAAACTGGGTTTCAACTCTCAACTGTAGATCTAGGAACTGGTAGGTGCTTAGCGACAGATTTTACGCAAGCAATACGGCCCGCCCGACTCTGCAAAAACCTCTTCACACCCTTTTGGAAGAGGCACATGCTGAGGTCCCATGGGAAAACCTCGTCGTCCGCGATAGGAAGCTCCTTCGTAATCGCACAGTACGAGACCATTTTGGTTCTGTAGCGAAATCTATCAGCCATCTATCAGTAACACTGAGATAGTTCACACACGGAAAGATAGATGGCGTGGCGCCACATTATCCTGCATCGCGCTTCAGAAGTTTTCCCGAGAAATAAACATATATATATGCATATATACAACTGTCCGACATGTACAGTTGGACCGCGGTCCCCAGGCACGATGACCCAGCCTGGCGGAAGATCTTCCCTCTTAAATGGAGGTGTCATCCACCTTGCACCTCCATAGTTCCAACTTCCAAGTTCCAATGTGTAAGGATGAACTCCCCGTCGATGGCGAGAGTTGCGACGGTAGAAGGTTCAACTTGCCGGCTACCTGCTAGGTTAGAATTAAAATGTAACCTGCCATGCTATGGTTTCCTCACGATATTTTCCATCACCTGAAGCTGATTGTAGGATTCGAGTTCGAGCATACATTGGCTATTGCATTTGACGGCAATTTCATAGATTAATTAAGGTAATTAGTCATCCGTTGCCAAGTTCTTGCCAGGTAGGTTATTTCTTCTAGCAACGATATAGTTTACCGGGTTCCAAACACTCTGTAGCTCTATGTGTTGTATAGGTCTTCAAACTTTATTATTTGCGCCACTCCCGCGTATCTAATCTTTGTTGGGCAATTTGTTTGAATGACGTGTGTGCGATGCACGCAAATTCACTACCTATTTGCCAAGTATTTACTGTTTATAGTTCATGTTAGATTAAAAAACAATTTGCAGTATACATTCGTGTTAGATTACAAGTAATAATAAACTTAAGTAAGTTTTCTTGATAAATCTATTATGGATAAATTCTAATTATTAACCGAATTATAAAGATGTGTGTAGATTCTCCGAATAATTCGGAGGAGAGCAAGAAGAGATGTTTTCTTTCGTTATCTACCTAGACATAAATGTATGAAGTTTGCATACCGAGGTTGTGCTATGGTATTATAGCCAAACAGACTTATAAAATAGGTACCTCTTACAAAACACCTAGAATCAATTTAAAACACATAGAACACAAACGTTTTTTTTTTTTTTATACGACTAAGTCGGTAAACAAGCATACGGCCCACCTGATGGTAAGCGGTTACCGTAGCCATATGGACGCTTACAACACACGAAGCATCGCTCACGCGGTACCGACTTTTCCTCCCTCCCCAATGAGCTCTGGCGACCTTACTCACGCGCAGGAACACAACTTTACACAACATAAAGTTTTCCTGGGTGGGAATCTAAACTTACTGCGGCGGCGTAGCAGTCAAAGTATCTAACACTCATATCAAACGGCCATTTATAGATCCATTTTTCATTTACCCTGTAATAAATTTGTTGATAAAACTGATTTATCGGCAAAGTTATCTTCAAGGTCGTTTGTACGGTAACAGGCACGGTTTTTCACCATCCGCAAATAGAAATTAGGAAGTAAAGACTTAGTTCATTGTTCATTGGTCCTTTCGAGCACAGAAGCATAATTACGTACCTACTTTAAGGCGCCGTGTGTTCATAGATTAGCAAAAATGCGTTTGTTTGATTCGGTTTTACGTAAAGAAAATGCAATAGTTCTAGTTCGGAAAAAATATATGTGAAAGTTGACAATATTTCCTAAGGTCCAGCGAGCTCCAAAACACGATTGCAATAATTTTACTAGATAGAAAAAAATCGTAAAGTTACCCCTTTTTATTACTTTTATTGCGTTTTATGGCTATAATAATCAGAATTTTCAGAAGAAAATTATACTAAAATAATAGTCATAATATGATCTATCGCCCTACGTTTTGTTTTTTTTATTTTATTTCTTTACTTTTACACAAATCCAAAATACCTATAAAATTCATCGTCTCGCGGTCAGCGGTGGCCCACTCAGTCGCGCTGGAGCGCTTGTGGAGGTCGGACCTATGCCAGATTTCTCGCCGAGCGGTTGAACTTGCTTTCATAACACTTCGATACACCATTTTTGTGCGTATTGATAGTAATCATTATAGATATTTGATTTTTTATTGCCGCGTTTCGTCCGAGAGTTAAAACATTAGTAGAAAAAAGTCGTAACTAAAATATAAATGTTTTATAGTACTTATAAATTATTATAAGTAGGTAATATTATTATTTATTTATAATTTGATCTTTCTTTTCAATTGAAACATGAAAATATTCAAATGACAAGGTACAATCACTTTTGTTATTTATCAAATTGGGGATCCTTCAAAGAAATTATGACCAATTAGGGTTCCGTGGGAACCGCTTTATTGTATAGCTATATAGTTAAATTGTGTGTGATTCAATATGGGCAATAAGATAAATAAGAAGAGAAAACAACTTTTTAATTAAATTATGTTGTAAAAAGTGTTGTGTGAAAAATAAAAATAATATTATGATTTATCAAAGATTAGAGTAGGTGCTTTTAAAATAATTAAAAAAGCTTTTAGGTTACGTACTACCAGTGCGCGATAAATTGAGACTCGAGTCACAGTCACAGTCGCGCTGTAGCGCACGTGTTGTAGACTTGTAGTACACATGGCTACATATCAAGCGATACATTTCCAGTATAAGCTGATCTCGCATTGTATAGGAATTCCGTACAATAAGAGTTCAGCTTATATTGGAAATATATAGCTTGATCTGTAGCCACGCGTACAAAACGAGCGCTATCGGGGAAGTACAGGGGAAGCGGGCAGATGAACGTGGGCCTCAACGCGAACGGGTAGTACCTACGTTTTATTATAAATGTTATCAGAAAATTAGTAACTCACATTAATTTCTTTGTATCAATTCTTTTTTTTTTTGTATTTTTTTTTATTCTGGAATTGGAAAAATACCGGAAATTCGTTCTATGTATTACTTCCGTGTAGTTTTCTAATTTCCTTTATTTTACAAAAATACCGCTAGGAATTATATTTTTGTGACTTGAAAATAAATCAGAAAAAATTATAAAGGCACAAAGAAGTGTATATACTTTAGGGCATGTAATATCAGAAGGTTTTCAATTCCGATATTGATTTCCGAATTAATTTTATCGGAATTTTCATTGCAAATATTCCTTATAAACTGCACATATCTATCTATGAGGGCATGTAATATCGGAAGGTTTTCAATTCCTATATTGATTTCCGATATTGAATTTCAATATCGGAATTAGATATTTTTATTATAAATTGCACATAAGCCTTATAAAATGCACATAATCTATCTATACTAATATTATACAGTGGAAGAGTTTTTATTGTTTTGTTAAACTGGCTAATCTATGGAACTACCGGTCGGATTATTTTTTTATTTCACTTATAGGAAGCTACATTATCCCCGAGTATTATAGGCTACTTTTGATCGCGGGAACGCGGGTGTAACCTCGGGGGGCAACTAGTTCGTTATAAAGTTGGATTGAAAATATTATCTGCTCAGTCTAGCACGATTGTCAGAGTAGTCGTGGTAGCAATAATAGATACTGTACATGGTGAGTCTTCAACGCCAATGTTCTTCTTGACGAGGTTTACAGCTTTCGCAATGCTTTTCCATTTGATGATTCTCCTGAGCTGTCTTTCTCCCGATGAGTCTCCTGGCTCAGCGGTCTATTGAGTCGAGGGCCTCAAGCTGGTACTTAGCTGATCCATCCCAAAGATGGCGGCAGTACTCCATGCATGGCCGGACTTGTGCTTTATAAAGTTGGAGCAACTGCCCAGGCGTGAGGTACCGCTTAACCTTAGAGAGGATACCCAGCTTTCTGGTAGCTGTTTCTGCCTTCGACTCAATAGAACAGCCAAAGTTTATTTTGGCTGTTAATGTTATGCCTAGGAGATCAAGCCGATCGCATATTGGCAAGGATATATTTTGGAAAGTAGGAGCCTGATGGTAAGGACTCCGTTTGGCAGTGAAAAGACACGCCTGTGTCTTGGAGGCGTTAAACGTGACCAGATTGGCTCTGCCCCTATCAGAGACTGCCTGTAAGGTCACGTTCAAACGCTCAACCATGGCCTCTCGAAACAATTGGATCTCGTCACTAGTGGCTCGTGCGCTGGAAATGTATCTCTCTGCAACAGTGCTGTCGTCTGCGTACCCAAACATACCGGGTTTTAACAGATCGTTGATATGCAGCAGAAATAAGTTTGCAGAGAGAACTGATCCCTGAGGAACTCCGGCATTGATTGCCAAGAGGTCCGACGAGCACCCGTCTATGACCACTCGTATAGACCGTTCACTCAGGAAATCGGAAATCCAAGCGCACAGGCCATCAGGATTTCCATATGAAGGAAGCTTGCTTAGAAGGCTGGTGTGCCAGACCCTATCGAAAGCCTTAGAAATATCGAGGGAAACGGCAATTGCTTCCCCGTGTCTCTCAATGGCTTCTCTTCAAAGATGTGTGGCATATACAAGAAGATCCCCAGTAGACAGTTTTTGGCGGAAACTATACTGTCGGTCGCTGAGGAGTTCGTTATCTTCAAGGTATGCCAGGCCAGCCTCCGATTCAATACACGCTCCATAGTCTTGCAGACTATGGAGGTGATCGCAATCGGTCGATAGTTTGTAGGATCGGCACGGCTGCCCTTCTTAGGCACAGGTTGCACGTTAGCAAGCTTCCAGACTTTCGGAATATAACCCATTCGAAGTGAGAGGCGAAACAGGCGTGTCAAGACAGGAGACAATTCGGGCGCACAATTGCGCAGGACAATGGCTGGAATGCCGTCGGGACCACTGGCTTTATTCACGTCTAGAGCGCGTAGTACCTTTACAACCTCCTTTTGTCGGATACGGATGTCCGGCATTTGGCAGTTGCAAGTAGGTAGTGGGGGTGGTGTTTGTAAACCAGCGTCTAGACATGAATTCTCCGCGAATAGAGAGGCGAACAAATTGGCCTTATCACAGCAGTGTAAGCTAGTGATCCATCAGGCTTCAGCAATGGCGGCAGCGACGGGCGGCAGAAATTGGTCGCGACCGATTTGGCAAGGGACCAGAAAGCTTTACTCCCGGAGGGGTAACATGATAGCTTTTTTCCGATCCGGCCAACATGGTTGAAACGCGCCTTCTTCGGTGCCATTTCGCAGGAGGCTTTTTAGGTTAATTTCTAAATTTTTTCTTAATTTTTACAAAATATAGGGATAAGTAAAGATATACATCTGTAGTTTCTTGATGATTATAACCAGTTTTTGAATAAAGGTGTTTTATTTTAAAACTCAATTCCGTAACTAATTCTGAAATTGGTTCCGGAATGAACGCATAGTCCAATATTGAATTTCACAACCGGGGTTTAAAACCATTGCAATATTGTTGAGATACATATCTAATAGTTCACATTATCCGGAATCCCGGACTAATTTGTCATGTACTAAAAGTGGAAGATATTTTTTGTTTGTTTGTTAAAACGGGCCAATAACTAGAACTACCAGTCGGATTCGAAAAACTCTCACTAATAGGAAGCTACATTATCCCCGAGTATTATAGGCTACTTTTT
Organism: Achlya flavicornis; assembly: GCA_947623365.1. Taxonomy (NCBI): domain Eukaryota; kingdom Metazoa; phylum Arthropoda; class Insecta; order Lepidoptera; family Drepanidae; genus Achlya; species Achlya flavicornis. Next base: position 14,408,938 of record OX392477.1, on the reverse strand, counting down.
ATCCTGGAACAGCTATTTTTCACATATTTCAATTCCGTATCGTAATTCCGATATCCATAAATTTTTATTATAATTAATAATTTATATCATATAGGTATTCAGCTTTTCCGGACTTATATTATATATTAAACACGGAACCATGGCTCCAACCCCTCAAAAATATATATCGGCAATAGTTTTGCTAGTTTTTTCTGTTCTTATTCCTAATCATCTAGAAACGAAAAACCGTTCACAAGGTGCTAATTCCGAAACTAGTTCTCTGGTATCGGAACTCATTTCCGGAATTGAAAACTTTCCGATATTGCATGCCCTATTTCGAACAACATAAATGTCATTTTATGACTTTGTTGTGCAAACGAATATTATGTACCTATTTTGCAATTATTTATGTAAGTAGATTTTTGCATTGCGAAGTGATACTATTTTATACTAAGTACCTACTTATTTTATTCAAACCTAGACACAAGACTTAAATGTATGACCTTTCTTATAAATAAGACACAAGTATCGTTCTTATAATGCGTAATAGGACTATAAGTATTTAGACAATCAAAAGCATAAATTGAAATTTCCGGAATCTATAACAACCAGAATAAGGATTCCGACAGAATACGGACGCCGGCGGACTGCGCGGGTAGTACGCGGGGCGCCCCGAATTGAGCGCCGTCTTCACCGCTGCTTCACCCCCTCAAATGTGCGAAAAGTGTCTTCGCACAGCGCCTTAAGGTAGTGAGCAAACAAAGCCTAGAACGGCACTGGGACCCAATTCTCGCATCCTTCGAAATAACCTTCGAATCGAATAATTTCGAGGGGCGGAATCAATTCGAACGGTCCCGACCAATCAAAGCTCCAGTTAACTGGTTTTCTTTCTAGATATCGGCCACGAAATATCCAGAATAACGTACGTTTACACTCGATAAAAATTCGAATTCGTACATTTTTCGATCGAGCGATCAATTTGGATTGAGTGAGAGGGTAATAAACAATAATCCAAGGCGCACAAATATAATTGAATTTAATTATAATTAAAAATGTTCCAGGCTCTACAAATCCACTTGCAGCCAGATGAAGGAGACATCCTTATCTTCATGCCGGGTCAGGAGGACATTGAAGTTACTTGTGAGGTAAGAAACATCATATATAGTAGAGGATCCCTTGACCACAGCCGCTTTTCAACGAAAAGATTTACGCGGTTTTTCGTTCGAAAAACCGCGTAAATCTTATTCTATTTAAGTTAAAATATAAGAAAAAAAATGCGACGTCCAAAAAAACTCACCTAGCTCCTTTTTTTGCTGGTTCTTCTCAGTTGAAGGAATATTAGAAGGATAGCAGGATTTAAGGGTGGGCTCTCTATATCGACAGGTGATAACAGAGCGACTGGAAGACCTAGATAGCGCCCCGCCGCTGACAGTACTCCCAATATACTCTCAGCTACCGGCTGACTTGCAAGCTAAGATTTTCCAGCGGGCTCCGCCGGGGCAGAGGAAATGTATCGTAGCTACTAATATTGCAGGTTTGTTTGTTTCATTACAAGTTATATTATACTAAGATATTGCTGATATGACTTTCAGATCCCAAGGTAAGCAGAACTTTTTATATCAAAAGGATGGTCCTCTGGTAGTAATTTTTCACTGCTGTTTATGCAATACCAGGGGGATCGTCAAAGACTTGAAGATCTCTTTTCACGTCTTTTTGAAGAGCTCCATGTCGCAGTGCTGTTGGAAAGACATATCGGAAAATTCACATCCTAATGGCCTGCAATAACCATTGAATGAACATCCTACTGGATCGTTGGGAAGAACAGCGGTTCGAGGATATTTGGATTACTTCTACACCATGGCGAGCGTTGCTATCATAAACAGAAGACGTGATCAAAAAGTCCGACCACTATCGATTAAAGAAATGATCATCCTCGAGTAATAAAATTTGCCAACTTTTATTACGCCCAAGAGTCCTTCTAGCCTCAAGTCCCAGCGTTATTGGGGGAGCACATGGGCGGTTGGACGTATATGAGCCAGCCACAATAAGATGCTTTTTGTGTTTGTTACAGAAACATCTTTGACTGTAGACGGTATTATGTACGTAATAGACTGCGGCTATTGCAAGCTGAAGGTGTACAACCCGAGGATTGGTATGGACGCGCTGCAGGTCATTATTACTTACTTGTATTTATTATAATTTGTTCACAAAACGTGCCTTAAAGCTGTTTGCTAACGCAATTTTGAAGAACCAAAGATATTTTTTGAAAAAGTATTCAGAAAAACTACTCTCGAAGCTTCTAGGATCTAGATCAACTGCAATGATTATTATAGAATTGTGATCCAGGTTTGGAAGAGTCATAGTAAATTTTTGTCACCTGCGTTTCCAAATCAGAATGCTTTTAAGGAGATGATAGCTCAGTGGTAGTGACGATGGTGATGGTGAATTTCGTGGGATCAAATTGAAAACCTATCGCCAAATATCTACCGGTGTGTAACAGCTGCACTTCTGATCCGTTCCCTTCTAAACATTGTATTCTTCATACCTTCGGCCAAATAATCAACTAAATTCATGAGATTTTGGTCCCTCAAGGTGAAAACAGCGAAGCATTTGATCTACATTCCCCCAGATCTACCCGGTGAGTCAAGCGAACGCCCGGCAGCGGGCGGGGCGCGCAGGACGCACGGGCCCGGGCAAGGCGTTCTGCCTGTACACGCAGCGCCAGTACCAGCACGAGCTGCTGTCCGCCACCGTGCCCGAGATACAGCGCACCAACCTCGCCAACACCGTGCTGCTGCTCAAGTCGCTCGGCGTGGAGGACCTGCTCGCCTTTCACTTTATGGACCCCCCGCCACAGGTTCGCTCTGGCTGTACACGCAGCGGCAGTAGCAGGTCGAGCTGGTTGCGTGAACTGGTTGTTACTTGTTGTGCAGGACACGATCCTGAATTCGATGTACCAGCTGTGGATCCTGGGCGCGCTGGACGGCACGGGCGCGCTGACGGCGCTGGGCCGCCAGATGGCCGAGTTCCCGCTCGACCCGCCGCAGTGCCACATGCTCATCGTCTCCGCTGAGATGGGCTGCAGCGCTGAAGTGCTCATTATTGGTTCGATTACCACTTTATTTATATATCTTGTTATACTTAGTATTAGTGAAATCGTTGCTTTTACAGAAAATTTACAAACTCAAAACTTAATTTGTCTTATTTTATGAGACTGTTTAAGCCAAGTCGAGTAAAACCCAGGTTTTAAGATAGCCCCGGCTCTTTTTGTTATGACGTCAAAGCTGCTGAGGGAAACTTTTGCCAGTCGTCCTTGCCACCACTACGTAAGCCGGACGGAAACTTGGCCCATAGTGCTAAAGAGAAGGCTGACCTTTTAGGCTCTATCTTTGCCTCGAACTCGACTTTGGATGATATGGGCGCTACACCGCCTACCATTCCGCGGTGTGACAGCTCCATGCCGGAGATAAGCATTACCCAACGGGAGGTCCGGCGAGAATTGCTTTCTCTGGACATCCATAAGTCGAGTGGGCCAGACGGCATACCGGCAGTGGTGCTGAAGCGGTGTGCTCCTGAGTTGTGTCCAGTACTGACGCGTCTTTTCGCGCTTTCCTACACCAAAAAGGAAGTCCCGTCTTCGTGGAAGACTGCCCATGTGCACCCAGTGCCCAAAAAGGGTGACAGATCAGACCCGACGAATTACAGGCCTATCGCCATCACCTCCCTTCTCTCCAAAGTCATGGAGCGAGTGATCAACACGCAGCTTTTGAGATACCTGGAGGATCACGATTTGTTCAGCGACCGACAGTATGGCTTTCGCCACAGTCGCTCAGCTGGTGACCTCCTTGTCTATCTCACGCACCGTTGGTCACTCGCCATCGAGAGTCAAGGTGAGGCATTGGCAGTGAGCCTAGATGTGGCGAAGGCGTTCGATCGGGTCTGGCACAGGGGTCTTCTAACGAAGTTACCATCATACGGGCTTCCCGAGGGATTGAGCAAATGGATTGCCAGCTTTCTGTCCAGCAGATGCATAAGATCCGTCGTCGACGGTAGCTGCTCCGATAGCATGGACATAAATGCTGGCGTTCCGCAAGGCTCTGTGCTGTCCCCAACACTGTTCCTACTGCATATCAATGATATGCTGTCTATTGACGGCATTCATTGCTATGCGGACGACAGTACAGGGGACGCCCATTATACGGGCCGTGCAAATATCCCTCGTTCCGAGGTTGAGGAAAGCCGCGAACGGCTGGTGTCTGAAATCGAGAGTACACTAACTAGTGTCTCCGATTGGGGTCGACTAAACCTAGTCCATTTCAACCCCACCAAGACTCAAGCCTGCGCGTTCACCGCTAAGAAAACCCCATTTGCTGTGGCTCCACAGTTCCAGAACACGTCCTTGAACATCAGCAAAAGCATCGGGATCCTCGGCGTCGACATTTCTAGCGACGTTTTGTTCCGAAGTCACTTAGAAGGCAAGGTTAAGCTGGCATCCAAAAAGCTCGGAGTGCTCAACAGAGCGAGGCAGTACTTCACATCGGGGCAAAGGCTGCAACTTTACAAGTCGCAAGTCCGGCCTCATATGGAGTACTGCTGTCATCTATGGGCGGGGGCACCTGGATACCAGCTTGATCCTTTAGACTCGGTTCAACGACGTGCCATAAGAATTGTCGACGATCCCGAGCTCACAAGCGGTTTAGAGCCCCTCAGTCTGAGGAGAGACTTTGCCTCCTTATGTGTGTTCTACCGCTTGTACAACGGACAGTGTTCTGAAGAATTGTTTAAGATGATGCCCACGGCTACTTTCTACCATCGCAACTCTCGCCATCGACGGGGAGTCCATCCTCACATATTGAAACCTGAATTGTTTCGTACTGTGCGGGCTCAAAGGAGCTTCCTTCCGCGGACGCTCAGACTGTGGAATGAGCTCCCCGCCGTGGTTTTCCCAATGGAGTACAGCATGGGGTTCTTCAAAAGGGGTGTGAAGAGATTTCTGCAGGGTCGGCAACGCGCGCGTGATGCCCCTGGTGTTGCAAGCGTCCATAGGCTACGGTAACCGCTTACCATCAGGCGGGCCGTATGCTTGTTTGCCACCTAAGTGGTATAAAAAAAAAAAAAACGTTAGAAAGTGATGGATATATTTAAAACCTGGTGTTTGCTAGACTTGCTTTAAACCATCCTAAAGGAGAATCGGTTTGGGCCTTTTACTTTAGTATCCTATCATTTTCCTGTATTAGTTAAGTACTTGTTGGCTTGACTTTTACATTTTCAATCTTTTGAAAAATTTAACAGCCAAGTTTGTCTGATTTATCAAAAAGATTAACCTAGCTGAGTTTCCTTCCGGATTCGTTTAAAGACTGTCTTCTGAACCAGTATTAAATTCTGTCAAGACATTAAATAAGTGCCCTCCTCGTCCATCGTAGTGGTTATCACCGATTCGTAATTACATTTAAACTTAAGACTTGCCAAAAAAATCCTGTTATATCTTAATTTCCAGTGTCAATGCTATCGGTACCGTCGGTGTTCTACCGGCCGCAGGGGCGCGAGGAAGAAGCCGACGCAGTGAAGGAGAAGTTCCAGGTGCCCGAGTCCGACCACCTCACGCTACTGCACTTGTACAACCAGTGGAAGTCTAACAAGTCAGTTATATTATATTGTAGTCATTAACTGACTAGTCAATTGGTTAACTCGTAAAATCGAAGGATCACATCATACATATTTTAACCGTCTTCAAGAAAAGGAGGAAGTTCTCAATTCGGTAGTATGTTTTTTTAAATGTTTGTTACCTAATAACTCTATTTACTTTATTAACCGAGTTGGAAAATTATTTTTTTTGTTTGGAAGGGTTCCCGTTTGGTCCCATTGTCATCAGTTCAGGATTTGATTACTTTTTAGTGTACTTTGAAGTCGGTTTAAGTTTTTTGTAAAACAGTTTTTTTAGATATTTTTTTTAATTCAGTAGACATTTGTACGAAATATAACATGAATATTATAAATATGTCAAAAAAAATATATTTTATGAATAGCACTAATTATCTTATGGTGGGTGGAGCATGATTATCCATTCTTAATCGATCGGAAAAGTTGAGCTACCAGGCTACCCCCGATGCGGTCGGTAGCTGGATGGGTGTGGTATTTCAACTGGAGCGTTTTCCGTGCATCGCAAGGCACGTAAAGCTGTTGGTCCCGGTTATCACTTAATTGTGATAGTCGTTAAGCTAGTTGGCGGCCTCCTAGGCGGCCTGAAAACTCCAACAGTAGTTTGCCAAAGCCTACCTCCACCGACCCACAGTGGGCATGCGTGGTTGAGTATCTGCTCATTCCTTCCACCATCATCTGTGAAAGGAGGCCTGTGCTCAGTAGTAGGACATTATAGGCTGAAGATGATGATAATGATGAGATATTTGTAAGCAAATTTCTTTCAGAGATTTCGTTTTTTTTTGCGCTTTGTAAATATATTGAAATCAACCGATTGATCTATCAACGCACAGCTAAATCACAGGGCATGAAACTTGTTTAATTTTAGAATTTTAAGTATATGCTGGTGTTCCGCAAGGCTCTATTCTTTATCCGACACTGTTCCTGCTGCATATTACTGATATGCTAATGACGGCACTTACATATGCGGATGAAAGTACTGAGGACGATTATATAGACGAGGATATAAGGAGGAGGCTGTGCTAATATTCATTCCTCAGTTGTAATGGTGGTCACAGCAAAATGAACCTTCATCACTGGTGTTAGAGTGTAATTTGTTGGTACAGCTACTCAAGCCAATGGTGCACGGAGCATTTCGTCCACGGCAAGGCGATGCGCAAAGTGCGCGAGGTGCGCCAACAGCTGAAGGACATCCTGCAGCAGCAGCGCCTGCCGCTGCTGTCCTGCGGGACCGACTGGGACACCGTCAGGAAGTGTATCTGTTCAGGTATATATTACATTACACGAGTACTGACAGATAAACATCTCAGTAATATTCTAAAAAACACAAGTCAACTCATAACTTAAAGGTAGATTTACTCAATGTTTAATTTTAATGAAGACTGATGTCCTAATAAATTGATAAAATAATGATTTGCGCAAATAAGATATTTTTTTATTTATATTGTTGTGGCCACCCAGGATAGACATTATTGTGCATGAACATGTTTGTTTTGATCATAGTTCATTTTTTTTAAGAATGAAAATCATTTTCCACTCTTCGAGCTCGTTCCCACTATGTCGTCTGTCGGAACGATTTTTTATCGTGTGTCGTAGCGGCAGAATATTTTATATGAAGCTATGTATTCACACTCGTCGGACAACGATTTTGTGTCGTTTCCGACAAAAAATATCGTGTGTTTTGTCAGCCCTCCCATCCGGAAAAAAATCGTGTCGGATCAACGCTCGCATATGATCGCATATGGCACTGTTCACATTTGCCGGATGTCGGGCCTTTCTTCAGTACAAATGCAGTCTCTGTAACTTGTATTTTGATAGTTTATGCTCCCTGATATACGAGACAATAGATCGTTGAATGTAGTTATTGACATTCTAAAATAATTGAAAAACTTAACGTCGTCACTTCTTAGTTCAGTTATTAACTTCTGAAATATTTCCAAAGTAAATCTTTTCCTCAGAATTGGGTGCACCCAATATCTTCTATTTTTAGCTGTCTTTCGTTTCCTTCGCAAATAATACATCACAACAAAAGCTTCGTCGACGTCCATCGTGTACAAGAATCCAACCAAACTAATGCCACCAGCTGCGGTCGTGGCCGACAGCCGACTAGTGTGAACAGAGGCGCCGATACCCGATTAAAATCGGAATCCGACACACGACATAGTGGGAACGAGCTCTTCCGTGTGCAAAGTACGCTTAGAAAGACTTTGTTTTGTATACTTATATAAAATATGTATACATTTTTTACTTTGTTTTATGTGTTTTGTAAACCAATGACTTATTTTATTTTATTTGATGCTATAGAATGTTAGTAACCATGGTCTGAACAAAGTTTCTTCTAGCCCATCGAACAATTAACCCAAAGAAGCGCAATGACGTTCATTTTGGTTGAAATATATTCCGCCAATTTCCCACCATCGACAACGCGCTCTGATTGGCTAAGTCAAGCACGCATGCACTCTGATTGGCCAAGTCAAAAACACTCGATGCAGTGATTGGTGCTTACTGTTCAAATTCAGTGACAAATCACTGACGAGTTTCGGAATTTGATTGTTCATTATTACTACTCTAAAGGGATCTTTCCTCGATGTTCTAGCCAAACAACGATTCAAAAGTCACCATGTATATGAACAAAAACAAAACACTCCTACACCTAAGCTCAAAACAAACAGGCGTGTCCTGACGCGTGGCACTCAGAATAACCCACCACTAATTATCACCAAACATATTAAATTAAACGTTACTATAATTTCCCTCTCACAGCGTACTTCCAACAAGCAGCCCGTCTGAAAGGCATAGGTGAATACGTGAACAGTAGGACCGGCATGCCGTGCCACCTGCACCCCACGTCGGCTCTGTTCGGGCTGGGCAACTCGCCCGACTACGTGGTGTACCACGAGCTCATGATGACCACCAAGGAGTACATGCACTGCGTCACCTCCGTCGACGGCCGGTGGCTCGCCGAGCTCGGACCTATGTTCTTCTCGGTTAAGGAGACTGGCAAGTGAGTGGACGCCATCTTGAATTTCTGGTCCTAGTTGTAGCCTGAAATCCCCGCGGTTTTTGTTTTTGTTTACTGCGTATAGGCCTGTGTTTTTACCACAATCTCACCATGGTAAGTGATGATGTGGCCGAAGGTAGTTAATACACAAAGCCTACAAGGACAACGGATTTGAATAAAATACGGCAAATCAATAGATCATCCTGGAATAACACATAAGAGACTATCATAGTAATTAATTAAAAAAAAAGGATCCCCGATTACTAACATTAGTCAGATTTTGGAAAAACCTAAGCTTATCCAAAGGGAGAAAAAAATGTTGGTCTGGTAATATGTACCACATTTGATAAATGATGATTTCTTATTTCTCAATATCATGTTATCATCAATAAAGTTAAGGGCTATTTTTATTTAATGTTAAAATCTATGCTCATTTCTAACTCACATCTTCAAAATAAATCTCTCATAAGTAAATACATATTAAAACTAAGACTCAATTTTAGACCTTTAACTCCACCACTTACATAATTCCCCTGTCACAGATCAAACCGCGACAAACGCAAAGAAGCTGCAGTCCATCTCGAACGAATGGAAGAAGAAATGAAAGAGGCAGAACACAAAATGGCGGAAGACAAGAAGAAACGTGATGAAGACGTCCCTGTCAAACAAGAAGTAGCCACACCTGGGCTTAATACCCCTAAAAGAACACCGCAAAGACTTGGTTTATAAAATCTGAAATAAAATGTTTAAGAGATTATGAATTTATTTATTACTCTCCTGTTCCACAATTTCTAGATCACCTCATTTTATGATTACACGTTGTTACATCTCATATTATGTGTAGTCATCTATTAAATTTAGGGCAATGTGGATTTATTTTTAATAAAGGTAAAATTTATTGAAGATACCACTGGTCCAGTAGTCAGCTTTCAACAGACGAAATGGCATGAAACTCAGCTTTTTAATTTATTCATACTTTTTCTTCAAATTTCATTATTGGAATAGTAAAACAAAACTCCGAAAGATTTACAATGCCTTATCATTCAAAGTGAGCCACCGCTCTCACAGCCATATTGGAGGGAAATAGGCGACCCTTAACTATTCGTGGGAAAACAATTTCAGATTACACCTTGGTTCCTAAAAAGGCAATACCCCCCTCATTACAAAAGAAGGTTTAATTCAAGTCCAGTAAAACCAAGGTTATACATATAACACAAAGAGCGTGGGCTATCTTAAAACCTGCGTTTTACAAGACTTGACTTAAACCTTCTTTTGTAATAATGGGGATATCTGCTTGGTAAAATAATTAAGCCTGTAGGAAACACCGAGGTATTTAATAAAACATCAAATATTCTTGAACAAAACTTTATTTTTATTTAATCATCATTTTCAATTAATTACAAACTTAATAATCCAAGACGACTAATTAATAGGGAAGCCGTAAGGCGGTAAATCTAAAACTAAACATAGACTAAAAATTATATCAAGTTGACGAGTCTTATTTGCGTATTAACAATACACATAAATAGCTATATTAATTAATATCATTGTGGATATATTCTTATTTTACTAGGATAATTGAATTTAATTTGCATTAAAATTAATAATAGGCGGTGATTGGAAAAAATATTTGAACAAAATTAATAATAAAAGTTAATTATTGAATATCTAGCATTTCTAAAATCGACGACACTAAGATATTTAGCTATAAAAAATTAAGTAGTAATTAATAAAATTACTCATCTCCTTAATTTAATTTGTAGTCTATGAATTCACTTTAAATTTAGATACTTAAAATTGTACAGTCAAAGAAAAAGTGTCTTGATACTTTAAAATCTCAGAATTACTAGGCGGTAAGAAAGTATAATTTAATAACACCAATTCTTCGATTATAATTATTAATCGACTAACAAATTGTCACTAAAAGTTCAGAAAGGTTAAGCGTGTGTGGCAAAACGATTGTATTTCTTAATTCGAGCACTTTTTCTTCACCTGTACATTTATTATTACAATACCTATTTCAATAATGGGTGTGGATGTGTGGAACCTCTGTACAATGAGATCTAACGTTAAAAGATTTAAGGCTACTCTAAAATAAACCTAAAGGTCACGTTATTAAATAGTGATGTTAGTAATATTGGCGGTTTTATTTTACCTGTAGTGATTCTTATCTAAGAAAATAATTCTGTACAAGATTTAAATGTCGATAAAAATAACGGTATACTATAATGGGGGATGTTCTCGATTATGATTTTTTTACGTATATTTCATTGGTTTTAATTCATGACAGGTATAACTTTTATATAAATGTTTCGGCAAACGACTAATGCCCAAATCAAAAAATTACGTCATATAGACACTTGACATTTATGTAATAAAATAATACGCAAGAAATATGCTTAGAAAATAAAAAAATGGACCTTGTACCTTTATCAACGGTTTTTACAATCCCCCATTTTGGTTACAGTTTATATTTCGAAGTCCCTTTCTGACATGTGACGTTATGTTTAAGTAAGAGAGGAGAGTTATACACCAATAAGGTTCAAGCTACCTTTAATGAAGTCAATGATAGTATTTTTTGTCAATTCCAACAATCCAACGCGGTGCCAGTCACTCGATTAACGGCAGTAAACCAGACTAGTTAAAATAGGAATTTAGTTTTTTTTGCGAGCCTCTTTAATAAAAGACTAGAATTCACTTATAAAAGTTAGGATTGGGCAGTAAGCTGAAATTTCAACGAAAACCATTTCACGTATAAGTGAGAGTATGTGCCTGTCACACGAGATAAAGTGACGCGAGACGCAAAATCACATGCATATTCTTTCATTTCTTTGTCCATCCCTATGATTAAGATAGTTAAGGGTTCGTTTCGTACCCAAGTGGAATTTTCGCTCATGCAATGAACGGATTAATTTCGAATAAACCAAAACTAGAGCTAAATACTTGCTGTTTTGTGAAAATTGACTGACACCAATTAAGTTATTCAAAAACTCAAGGGCTAAAAATCGTGTTAGTATTTAAAAAAATATAATTATTAAAATATAGATCTATTTTACAAAATATTTTTAACACATTAGATCGAAAATATAAATAACTATGATGTTTTTTTAAGGAATCAAACTTTTCTCATATAATTTTACATTTCTAACTCCGATTATTAATTTATAAATACTGTGTCGCCTTACAGAGCTTTGCGTAATGAGTCCGTTTTAGAGCAAAGCCCTGTTACAGAACGAAATCAAATTCAGATCAAGTACCAAGAATAGATCGTGTTAATCGGAAATAAACCTAATATCATCGATGCACGTTCCAAATTCAAATGTTTTATATACGGACCAAAGCATCTTAAAGTTGCCAATTTTCATTAAAATTGATTGATTACATCTTTGACTCACCGGACTAACAATCTGAATATAAAAATATCGTCTATTAAGCTTGTACGCGATTCAATCGCCAACGTTTGGGAGCTAATGTTAGGCAATTAAACATTTTAATGAAGGGACACATGGTATACATTACCGTGCCAAGATCGTATGTAGTTTTACACCAAAATGCCGAGCCATTTAAGGATATTTTTGGCCAATGTCGTGATCATACGATGCAGAGCTTCATTCCCTCATTGGAGACAGGATGCCTTTACGTCATAAAAATATAGCATTCTTGTAATCCAATATTATACAGCAATTTATTTTACACAATGAACACATGAAAATATAATAAAATAAAAACTCTAGTGATTAATATCCATATATTGCTTTCTCACTCGTTTGACATTGACAGCTGTCAACGTGACATATCCGATATTGCTAAATAATGTTACACGAATCATAGTTATATTCTCAATGAGTGTGTGGTACATAATATGTGTTTTAGCGACAGTATTACAATTATACCTGTATAAAATTAAAGAATAATCTGAAATAGGTACTTAATTCACAATTGGAAGGATTCATAAATAAAATGGTTTTTACGACCGATCTTACAATTCTATAAAACTGACAATCTATATACTGAACTGTCAAACTATGACATATGTCAATGTAACTGTCAATTCAATATTGTTTATGGTTTTGCGCAATTTTAATGATAATTCATTGTAAAATCGACCTTAAAACAATTACATACGTGTCATACCGATAGGTAAGCTGTGTATTTAGGCACTAATGAAACGCACTACGGCTATCTCCCTTACACTTATGGATAATTTATTAACGTTTATTTCATTGGTTTCGAGGTGCATCTACAATAATTTTGGTGTTTAGTCTTTTATAGTTAATTGGTGTACTGTTTTTGCAAACCACATTCCAATCAAGGTTATGGACCCATTTTACAATGGCTACCCTACAAAAATATGGCGGCTTAGCGGAATTTCCAATGAAAAAGAAATGAATTTGTATATTTGTCTAATCCACCAATCGACAAAATAATCATATCTTTTCATTATCCTAACATCATAAGAGCGACTCTTCGGATTTGGATGATTTGGCACATACATTGATAAGGATAGAATAGGTATAAGATATTTAATCTATACGCGCTCATAATTTCATGAAACTAAAACTCATTAGGCGCCCATGAATTGCTTTTTCTTTGTTTCATTTTTAGGACAAATTATATGCGTTATTATTACTGTAAGTATACCGTAAACTTGTGGTTGCTGATCAAGTAAGGGCCTTTCGATTAAATTGTAGGTTTTGAATGTGCCAATTGTGTACAGTAGTACCCAACTAATATGGCTTACCGATGTACCTGCGCAGAAGATACATTTTCAAAGCGCGGGAAATGCTATTGGTCGGCAGCTGCCGCCATGTGTGCGGAGGGGCGGCACTTGCGAGTGAGACGGAACTAGCAGCTGCACTGTATTATGAACCTTATTGTAGTGGTCTAAGGTTGATTGTAAGTTTTAAGCATTCTTTCGTTAATTTTCGGGCCATACTTTCTTTTCTGTGCGAACGAAGATTCACGACGCGCCTTATCAGTTGGGTACTACTGTACATGTCTTAAAAATAGTCAACACCCTATTCCGCATTTCTAGATAGCGTTTTCACGGGTGCAAGCGCGGGGCACAGCTAGTTACAAAATAAAATTACTAGTTTTGATTGAATTTTATAACATTAAACATCTTTACAATATTTCAACACACTCTCGCAACTATTCAGTCGATAAATAAACGTTTAAAATTATCCATAGAGTATAATGGTGAGTGTTCAACAGTTGAGCGCAAGTCTGTGTGTTTCGATGTACTTCCTGCGCGCTTCCGCGATCATTTGTGCCTTACGCTCCTGGAAACTGAGTTGCCTTTCGCGTGCACTTTTTGGGAATACTCCTGTTGGGGCCGGTGTTACGTACCTACAAAAATAAAACAGTTTATATCCTGGATTGTACTTTACGTGGTTTCATTAAATGTCGGATCGTCTTCTACACCCTGTATAATATTGCAGTAGTATAGACAGTATGTACCTTGGCTGTGCCTGACTGGTGGAGGGTTGTGGTTGTGGTTCAGGTTCAGGTTCGAGGTTCGGTAGTGGTTGCGGCGCGTCAGGTTCGGGCGAGTAGCGCGTCACGCCCTCCAGGAAGTTCGTGATGGTCACGTCCACGCTGCGAGTTGTCGCTGCAACAATATATATATACTTATAAGTAAAGACCGGATTATATGCAACATAAAAAGCTGGTTATATGCATGCAAATATGCATGAAACTTGTCAGAATATGCATGGAAATAGGCAGAATATACGAAATTAAATGATAAGTTAAGGAATCCAAACTATTGGACTATTTTACAAAAAACTTAAACCGACTTCAAAGGAGAACTACACTAGAGGACACTAAGAAGTAATCAAATCCTGATCTGATGACAATGGGACCAAACGGGAAGTGTACCCTTCCAGACAAAAAATAAAATTCCAAATCGGTTGATAAATGACGGAGATATTAGGTAACAAAAAAAAAAAAAAAAATTGAGAACCTCCTCTTTTTTTGAAGTCTTTTGTTGTAGTTGATATTATTCGAATTATATTCTGAATCGCAGTCAGTCGTCTTCATGAATACAAATATTTGTCCTAGAGTGAAATCGAACCGACGAAGGAATGTTAAAGCTCGCGAAAAACAACCGTCAAAATGTCTTTAATCGCGAGTTTCGGGGCATTCGAACGGGTACGCGAGCCGACCTTTAGATTTTCACTAATAACTCCAAACCGACACATCTTTTCTTATAAATAAAACGATCAGTGGAATCTTAGATAAATTTCCTATTGGAATCTTAGCATCCCTTCTGATATCTTCTGAGATCTTATAATGGTGCGTCCATGCTACCCGAATCGAGCCACGAACGAACCTACAACGAGCACGATGCGAATCCCTTTGTTATTGAAAAAAACTGACAATCGTGCTCGTTCGAGGCTCGCGAACCCGTCCACGCTACGCGAATCGTGCTCGCAGTGCGCTCGTTCGAGGCTCGGCTCGTGCTCGGTTCGCCAAGCAAGGACGCACCATAAGATCCACGATCTAACCTCAAAAATCATCAAGAGCTTAGAAGTTACCCTCTTATGTAGCTTGCTTATATTGCTAAATATCTTGCTATTTAGGTTTAAAAAAAAAATTTCAAGGAAATTAATAAACAATTAATCACCAAAAACCACAAATTCCATCAAATCACTTAAAACCTTGCAGAATTTATTCGCGCGTAGTTACGTTATATTTTCTCACCCAAATCTCTGATGATATCCCGCATGGGCACAGCGGGCAGCACGTCCTTGACCTGCCGCGCCAGCCGGCCCAGCTCGGGGGAGTCCCGCGCGCTCGGGGAACTACCCGCGCCCAAGTTCAACTCCTCCCACTTGAACTCGGTCATTTCTATCTGTTCAAACAAACAACATTATTTTAATTAACTTATAAGGAAAGACCATAAGATACAGATGTGATTAAAAGTTAAATTTGTGGTGAGTCGGCTGAAGTGCAGTGAAGCGCTCGTGGTGTAGCATGATATGCCGTTCTTTATCGATCGGTAAGTTAAGCTACCACCGTCGTGGTCGGTACCTGGATGGGTGACCGCCTAGTGGTATTTCAAATCGAGCGTTTCCGTGCTTCGGAAGGCACGTAAAGCCGTTGGTCCCGGTTATCACTTAATCGTGATAGTCGTTAAGCTAGTTGGAGGCCTTCTAGGCGGCTTGAAAACTCCAACAGTAGGTTTACCACTAGCCTACCGAGCACCGATCCGCATTGGGCACTGGTGGTGGAGTATCTGCCCATTACCTTCCACCCTGATTTGTGTGCAGAAGGCCTGTGCTCAGCAGTGGGACATTATAGGCAAATGATGATGATGAGTCGGGTGTACCTGTAGCGCAGCCTGCCGTATCCGGTGCGCGAACCGCTCGTCCGAGTCCCCGCGCCGGTCGAGCGGCGGCAGCAGCGTGAGGCGGCAGGCGGTGTAGAGCGGGCAGTAGTGTGACATACCTGTAGCGCATCCGCAACAGCCTGCCGTATCCGGTGCGCGAACCGCTCGTCCGAGTCCCCTCGCCGGTCGAGCGGCGGCAGCAGCGTGAGGCGGCAGGCGGTGTAGAGCGGGCAGTAGTGTGACATACCTGTAGCGCATCCGCAACAGCCTGCCGTATCCGGTGCGCGAACCGCTCGTCCGAGTCCCCTCGCCGGTCGAGCGGCGGCAGCAGCGTGAGGCGGCAGGCGGTGTAGAGCGGGCAGTAGTGTGACATACCTGTAGCGCATCCGCAACAGCCTGCCGTATCCGGTGCGCGAACCGCTCGTCCGAGTCCCCTCGCCGGTCGAGCGGCGGCAGCAGCGTGAGGCGGCAGGCGGTGTAGAGCGGGCAGTAGTGTGACATACCTGTAGCGCATCCGCAACAGCCTGCCGTATCCGGTGCGCGAACCGCTCGTCCGAGTCCCCTCGCCGGTCGAGCGGCGGCAGCAGCGTGAGGCGGCAGGCGGTGTAGAGCGGGCAGTAGTGTGACATACCTGTAGCGCATCCGCAACAGCCTGCCGTATCCGGTGCGCGAACCGCTCGTCCGAGTCCCCTCGCCGGTCGAGCGGCGGCAGCAGCGTGAGGCGGCAGGCGGTGTAGAGCGGGCAGTAGTGTGACATACCTGTAGCGCATCCGCAACAGCCTGCCGTATCCGGTGCGCGAACCGCTCGTCCGAGTCCCCTCGCCGGTCGAGCGGCGGCAGCAGCGTGAGGCGGCAGGCGGTGTAGAGCGGGCAGTAGTGTGACATACCTGTAGCGCATCCGCAACAGCCTGCCGTATCCGGTGCGCGAACCGCTCGTCCGAGTCCCCTCGCCGGTCGAGCGGCGGCAGCAGCGTGAGGCGGCAGGCGGTGTAGAGCGGGCAGTAGTGTGACATACCTGTAGCGCATCCGCAACAGCCTGCCGTATCCGGTGCGCGAACCGCTCGTCCGAGTCCCCTCGCCGGTCGAGCGGCGGCAGCAGCGTGAGGCGGCAGGCGGTGTAGAGCGGGCAGTAGTGTGACATACCTGTAGCGCATCCGCAACAGCCTGCCGTATCCGGTGCGCGAACCGCTCGTCCGAGTCCCCTCGCCGGTCGAGCGGCGGCAGCAGCGTGAGGCGGCAGGCGGTGTAGAGCGGGCAGTAGTGTGACATACCTGTAGCGCATCCGCAACAGCCTGCCGTATCCGGTGCGCGAACCGCTCGTCCGAGTCCCCTCGCCGGTCGAGCGGCGGCAGCAGCGTGAGGCGGCAGGCGGTGTAGAGCGGGCAGTAGTGTGACATACCTGTAGCGCATCCGCAACAGCCTGCCGTATCCGGTGCGCGAACCGCTCGTCCGAGTCCCCTCGCCGGTCGAGCGGCGGCAGCAGCGTGAGGCGGCAGGCGGTGTAGAGCGGGCAGTAGTGTGACATACCTGTAGCGCATCCGCAACAGCCTGCCGTATCCGGTGCGCGAACCGCTCGTCCGAGTCCCCTCGCCGGTCGAGCGGCGGCAGCAGCGTGAGGCGGCAGGCGGTGTAGAGCGGGCAGTAGTGTGACATACCTGTAGCGCATCCGCAACAGCCTGCCGTATCCGGTGCGCGAACCGCTCGTCCGAGTCCCCTCGCCGGTCGAGCGGCGGCAGCAGCGTGAGGCGGCAGGCGGTGTAGAGCGGGCAGTAGTGTGACATACCTGTAGCGCATCCGCAACAGCCTGCCGTATCCGGTGCGCGAACCGCTCGTCCGAGTCCCCTCGCCGGTCGAGCGGCGGCAGCAGCGTGAGGCGGCAGGCGGTGTAGAGCGGGCAGTAGTGTGACATACCTGTAGCGCATCCGCAACAGCCTGCCGTATCCGGTGCGCGAACCGCTCGTCCGAGTCCCCTCGCCGGTCGAGCGGCGGCAGCAGCGTGAGGCGGCAGGCGGTGGCCGGCGTCCACAGGAACCACAGCGCGTCGCTCCACGGGAAGCGGCTGCGGGAGTCGCCCGGCCGGTGCACCGTCACTTTTGTGAATGGACGCTCCACCGCTGGACGAACGACGAATCAAACATCAGTCATACTGACAGCGAATCGAAGGTGTGAGACGTACTCGCCTTTGATATTAACCCGTCTGTTCTCGCGAGGGACGCGCGTCCTATTATATCAATTGATGTTATTGTTTTTGACCGCGAGCCAATGAGTACCGCGTCCCTTTCAGTTCGGCATCAGAAAAGGCATCAAAGCGGACTAATGATGATGGTTTGGAACGGTGCAAAGGAAGTGCCGTCAGACAAACACAAAAATTATGCGGCAAGCGACTTGTGGACTCCAACTATAGAATACGTTCCGCGAAGCCGAACACTCCAGTGTACATATCAAAGGCGAATGCAACCTGCTCCATATTTTTTGCGTGATATTATTCAAATTATACTCTGAATCGCACAGTCAGTCGTCTTCGTGAATACAAATATTTGTCCTAGAGTGAAATCGAACCGACGTAGGAATGTTAACCCCTAAAGCTCGCGAGAAGCAACTGTCAAAATGTTCTTTGACTAGCCTACCTCCACCGATCCGCCGCCTACCTCCACCGATCCGCCTCCTACCTCCTACCGACCAGCGATTGGAACAAGTTTCGAGAAATTGTTACCAATAAAATAAACCTGAATGGTCCTCTAAAAACTCAGGAAGACATAGAAAAAGTTGTTGGGAACCGAAACCAGAAGATCCAAGAATTAGCTGTTTGGAGTTCAACCAACCAAAGCTAAGACAATAGTCAATATCCACTAATAATTAGAGGATCAGTCAAGGAGAGACGAAAACTTCTAAGCTTTTGGCACTTATCACGAGATTCTATAGACAAAAGGAACTTCAATCGCTGTTCGAGACTACTTAAATCATCGAACAATTAACCCAAAGAAGCGCAATGACGTTGATTTTGCGCTCTGATTGGCCAAGTCAAGAATTCACGATGCCTTGATTGGATCTTACAGTTCAAAATCACTGACAAATCACTGACTAGTTTCGGAATCAGGGGCTCTACCGCGTAACTTTGGTGGTAATCGTAACGAACACCATTAATAATTTCATCCAATCAGGGCCCACGAATGGTCATCGTCGCGTCGTAACGCGTGCGCGTCATTGGTTGAAGTTATTAATGGTGTTCGTTACGATTACCACCAAAGTTACGCGGTAGAGCCCCTGATTGCTCGGTATTACTACTCTAAAGGGATTTTCCCTAGATGACTTCAATGTATGACTAATGAAAGAGAAAATACGACTTTGCGTCATACAGACCAATAAGCCTCCTACCAGTCCCGTCAAAGCTATTTGAGAGGATGCTACTAATACGGTCAAACTAGCTTACCCAAAATCCTGACCACCAATTCAGTTTCCGAGAACAAAATGCAACTTAACATAACTTATGCCCTACCTCGCTTACAAAGATAAGATATAAAAACTTACTTATGGCAACTGGCTGAACCCTGTTCCCGATCTGGAAGGGCCAATCTGTGAACCTGAGTAGGCCCTTCCCGTTCGTAGGGCCACCCTCCGGCTGCAGCAACACTGGCTTGCTGGGGCAATCGGCGAAGTGTTGCCTGTTAACAAAATAACAATTCGTTAAAAGATGGCCCTTCACTCAATTCTTAGGTGATAAAGAGTGGCTATATGCAAGCTGCCATTTCATTTTCATTTGGCATACAAAATTCAACGACAAAACTAGAAAGTAATTTACACCCAAAAAAAACATGTTTTTTATTAAAATAATATTTTTACATGCGCCAACATTAATTCAGAAAATAAGAGTTGATGTAAACAACATGCAAATTATGTATGTGAGTGACTTACTTTCTAATAAACTGCGCGGCATTTCTGATGCCAAGCGTGGACGCAAAAAATGGTGGTACTTTCCATTTCCTTAGCTGTAGAATAAAACAATGTATTACCTTAAAATCTATAGAAAATTGGCAAAATTAGACATCAAAGTATGAAAATTCACAGATTTTGTTGTTTGCAACTAAACCAATTTAGTCTCACTATATCTCTTTCTAACAAAGAGCATAAGAAAAGGATGTAAGAAATTTAGTCCTGTCCAAAGTAGTACAATGGTGCCGATTCTGTTGCAAATCGCACTAAACTAATTTTAGTCACATCTCATCTCTTTCTTACGAACATTATTGAAAAAGGATAGAACAGATTTAAAGCTGTCAAATTAATCTTTTCCGTCTTATTTTGCGTGTATTTAGGCGTAACCGCGATAGATGGCGACTAAATTTATATTGAAAACAAGCATTGGACTAATTTGACAGGACTAAATTTCTTACATCCTTTTCTTATGTTCTTTGTTAGAAAGAGACATAGTGAGATTAAAATTAGTTTAGTTGTAAACAACAGAATCTGGGCCAATTGCTAGTTTTCAACATAAATTTAGTCGCTATCAAAATAAGTTACGTCTATTTACCCGCAAATGAAAACGGCAAAGACTAATTTGACAGCTTTAAATATGTTCTATATCCTTTTTCAATTATGTTTTCAAGAATTTGTGATTAAAATTAGTTTAGTGCGATTTACAACAGAATAGCTTACAAGTGACTTTTAATTTCATGATCTTTTTCACTTTAGGCTCACGTTCTCAATCCCTCCGTTTTATATTACATTATTTTTTATATTAAAAATAGCGATGTATAAAAATACTCCTTGTTTGTATTCTGAACCCTAAGAATGAAATGACGATTATCTTTTAACTATAAGTCATCTGCAGAAGGTAGGATAAAGCCATCTCGTTCTCACACGTTAGGCTGTAAATAAATAGGTATTGCAACTCACACTGATAGTTCCCAGCACGTGCGATGCTGCGAGTGAGTCCAGGCACGAAACATAGTTCGCGACCAACACGCTACAGCGCGGATCCCTTGTACCCTTCAATTTCACGTATACACCTGAAATAATTAAAATAATTGATGTAAATAGTGCTCCGTGCTTCGGAAGGCACGTAAAGCCGTTGGTCCACTTAATTGTGATAGTCGTTAAGCTAGTTGGATGCCTCCTAGGCGGCTTGAAAAATTCCAACAGTCGGTTGACCACTAGCCACCACCAATCCGCAGTAGGCACGCGTGGTGGAGTATCGCCCAGTCCCTTTCACCCTCATTTGTGAAAGGAGGCCTGTGCTCAGCAGTTGGACATTATAGGATGATGATGTAAATAGAAAAAATATAAGGTATGTCCCAGCAAGCAACGATCTAATTTTTATTTTTTTGACAGACAAAACTTATTTTTATACCATTAAGTTGGCAAACATGTGGAGAGGACCTCACGGATACAGAAGCAGAGGGAGACCAAAGGCAAGGTGGAAGGACGAGATAGAGACCGTGGGAACACGTAATTGGTCCAACCTCGCAAGGGACCGCGACAAGTGGAAATCTCTGGAGGAAGTCTTCACCCGAAGAGGGGTCCAGGTGGCATGTTTATTGGACTAACATTATCCACAACCATTACTATTCCTACAATTGTACATGCAAATTGGAAAAATAAAGGCTTTTTTATTTTATTTTATTTATTTATAAGTTGGCAAACAAGCATGGGACCCGCCTGATGATAAGCGGTTACCGTAGCCATATGTACGCTTGCAACACACGACGCGTTACCGACCCTTCCCCCTTCCTCAATGAGCTCTGGCGACCTTACTCAAGCGCAGGAACACAACAAAGTTATTTGGCTGCGGTATTCTGTAAGGTGGAGGCCCAGTCGAGCTGCTCTTTGAGCATAAATATGCTAATCGCTACTTCTCCTGTACGGTCTTAAAACTTATAAATCCTCCTTTTGAGTTTGTATAGTGCGTGCTACGCATCAAATGTAATACATCTGCATCAATCGTTAAAATGCAGTAATTCATTATATACGGGTATAAAATTGATATGTTAATCTATAGAAATAAATAAGTAATAAAAATAATCAACATAAGATTAGAAGTTATTCAACTTGATGTTGGTAATATGCAAAAATACTACTAAGTATAGACATCAAGTTCAACTGGTCATATTTAATGTAATTTGGTCATTCTTCTTTTTTACTGACAATCGCCTGTCCTCGTCTTATTATACGACGCATGCGAGTTTTGTATTGATTATGTTTTATTGTTTGAATATATGTACGTCAATATATTTGTTTACTTATAAGTACAACATACTCTTTCACTTTCTCTAGCCAGTATTTTTTTCATAAGTTCGTTTTTCATAGAATATCGTGACAGAGGGCCTAATCCAAAATTTGTTCCCTGCTGAAAACGGCCACTCTGTCACAGTATTTTTCACCATAAAGAAAAACCCATTTTCGGCATGGAAAGAAGTATTAATTAGTTAAATAAAAAATACATGCCACGTTTATAAAAATCCAATATCAAAAGCATAATCAACATTTAGATACCTGCTACCTGGTATAAATAAATAGTATAATATGATCACTATTGAATTTTTTTTTGTAAGTGATGAAACGCTCGTGGAGTAGCATGATTAGCCATTCTTAATCGATCGGAAAAGTTAAGCTACCACGGGTGAAGGCGGTACCTGGATGGGTGACCGCATAATGGTATTTCAACTTTAACTCCCAACGTTTTCCGTACTTCAGAAGGCACGAGAGGCAACGGCCTCTCCTGCCTTCCGAAGTACGGAAAAACCAATTAATAAACACCAATTAAAAAAAAACAATTAAGTGATAACCGGGACCAACGGGTCCCGGTTATCACTTAATTGTGATAGTCGTTAAGCTGGTTGGAGGTCTCCTAGGCGACTTGAAAACTCACAGTAGGTTGATCACTAGCCACCCTCATTTGTGATAGGAGGCCTGTGCTCAGCAGTGGGACATTATAGGCTGACGTTGATGAAGTAATGGCGTGGCTCACAGAGCAAGGAGTCCCGGGCGCCTATATCAAGACAAAAACAATGACAATACTGGTGCCCCATTAATTGATAAAATCGCATAACCGAGTCCGAGCGGTTGTCAGTCTAATATCGACTCTATACCACAGCACTTTGTCAACAGTACTAAATGATAACAATGTAAAACGGTAAAACGGTGGCGCCCATTGGCACGCTCGAATATTATGTAATCTGTCAAGCAAGCTGAGCAAGGCGTCTTTAGGAGGGGGCGAGTTTTTATTTCACTGCTCTGTGGTGTGGCCTAAGGTGGTAAGCGCACAAAGTGCTGAAGACTGTGTGTGCAGCTAAGGAGCAGTAGTCATTCAGGTGGTAACTATGGTTACCTGTCAATGTTTTTCTTT
The DNA here is from genome assembly GCA_947623365.1 of Achlya flavicornis. Classification (NCBI taxonomy): domain Eukaryota; kingdom Metazoa; phylum Arthropoda; class Insecta; order Lepidoptera; family Drepanidae; genus Achlya; species Achlya flavicornis. The sequence goes on along the minus strand of OX392477.1, from coordinate 14,385,628 downwards.
GCTGTAAACTTTGATTAAGGATACATCCAGAAAGAGTGACGCAGCTGTGCACGCGTCGATAAAAATAGCTCCTAACTGTTAGAGGCTAAATCAAATAAAAATAAATAAAAATACAAAATAATGTTCAATATTTAAATTTCTCCCGATTTTAATTGGAATATTTCAACAACTACTATAATTATGAACGTCACTATGACAAGCAGAATGACGCAAAGGGAGCGTAAAACGTAGCTGTTACGCACAGCCTATAAAAGTTGGCCTGTTTTTAACCGACTTCAAAAAAAGGAGGAGGTTCTAAATTCGGTTGTATGTTTTTTTTTTTTTTTATGTTTGTTACCTCATAACTCCGTCATTTATTAACCGATTTGGAAAATTATTTTTTTGTCTGGAAGGGTATACTTCCCGTTTGGTCCCATTGTCATCAGATCAGGATTTGATTACTTCTTAGTATACTTTGAAGTCGGTTTAAGTTTTTTGTAAAACAGTCCAATTATATATATTCGTGTAGTATGACGACGTTCTTTCTAGGTATATTTATTTCTATGGCTGTAACCTTAAACATATTGTATGTTTCAAAACAACCTTGGCTCGTCATCAACCGTCAATAGCACTGAACTATTTAGTTGTTTACGGTGACTTTGCCAGAGTTGATTTGCATGAGGAAAAGTCAACTTGTTAAATCCCTAAAGAATGAGTAAATTTTAATAATATTTATGCAGTTTTTTGTAGTTACTGTGCATCAAACATACATTAATTATTATGTCTCATATAAAGATCTAACATCATACGCTGAGGTCATTTTGAAGAAGTGTGATATGGCGTGAATGTATAGGTCAAATAGGTCTAGGAACTTTTTTGTCATTTAACAAACATTTAATGTCAATTGCCCTTCTGAGTTTACCTGCTTAGTGACGCGTCAGGTTTACCAGACAGTTTACAGTGAATGTTAGTGTGTGTATATTTCACAGACACGTTACGGTGAATGTTAGTGTGAGTCATTTTACTGCGGTATTCTGTAAGGTGGAGGTACTTCCCCAGTCGCGCTGCTCTTGGAGAGACTAAACGCTATGCTCTACCTCTCTCGCTTTATTGTTGTTTATACCTATATCTTTGCTGCTTCGTTTGCTCGTGCTTAGAACCAGCGATAACGTTGCCGTAACTCGATAATATAGATATAGCCCCGGCGTGAAACAAACTAAATGAAACTCCATGCATAAAGGATGTATAGCATACCAAAGGTCCAACACGCGAGTGTGGAGAGCATCTGCCTGACGGCGGACTTGTTGGGCAGCACGATGGAGGCCACCCACAGCACCAGCGCCATCACCGTCCTGAGCGCCACCAGGATTATACCAAACGGCAGGTACAGAAGGAATTGTAGGACATTGTCGCCGCTAAATCTGGATAATGGAACAACAAACATTGTTGGAATTATAGGCTAGACACATTATATAAAAACCCCCCGCCCAAGTAGGACTCTATACCATAATAATATATTCAACTCAATATGTGGCTGTAACACGTCTTTACTGTCCAATTTGGCGGATTTAGGCGCAATTGTTTTTCATAACTTTAAAACTTATTTTTATTTCACTATCACTCGTATTTTAATGTTTAAGAACAGGGTATAAATACAAATTACAGCGTTTTCAAAATAAAGACCGAATTTATAACTGCGTTTTCAAAATAGAGCCCGAATGGAAAACAGCGTTTTCAAAATAGGGCCCAGAAAATGTTTTCTTTATGAGGATCTTTTATTCGACTTATCGCCTAGAATGGGCGGACTAAGTATGGCTAAATTTTTCATTGGTAACAGGGAAGCTCGTGATCCTTCAGAGGGTATATGAATTACTGTTAATGATTGCCAGTGTCATACAAAATCCTCCATGCTTGTGGGGGCTGGTCTGCTTAAGTTTGCTATTTATTTACTTATTAAATATTTATTCAGTCTACTTTGTAATTTTGCCGCCGCGCCGGGGCAAGCAATTGTTTTCAGTGCGATTAGAATGTAAATATTATGTAATGAATCTAAGATTGTTTTGAAAAGAGTAATTGCTGAGTTTATTGTCGGCTCTTCTCAGCAAATGCCACCTTCCGAACCGGTATTATAGTATTAGAGTCAGAGTTTTCATAAGTGCCTGCGAAGGTCTATTTGAATAAATGATTTTGAATTTTTGAATCATGTTCGTCGCTTTACAGGGCAAGCAATATTTAAAACAAACTTTGAGATCTTACATTCATCTTTGCATAGGTAAAACGTGACTGCATTATAATATGGACTATATTCATGTTTATTGTTCTAATATTCGAGTGCAGCACGATACCGCCCCCTTACATTCCTAGATATTCAGTTACAAACATAGATAATAATCATATTCAGTGAGTGGAAAATCTGTTTATGACGCATTAAAATTCTAATTGCAAATCAACTGCTAATATCCTAACTAATAGTATAAAGGCGAAAGTGAGTTTGTTTGTTTTTTTTTGCCTTCACGCCTCAACTACTCAATGGATCCTCATGAAATTTGGCATGTAGATAGCCTATGGTATGGAGAAAGATATAGACTTTTTATCCCGGGAACTCGGGTGACACCGTGGGGGACAGCTAGTAATAAATAAAAACAAAAGTAAGCTTATTAAAATAATTTATGACATTTAAAATGTCAAAGAAAAACAAACCTTATCCCTATAGAGTAAAGTTAATTCATATCATCATACAATAAACCATTGATTTAACAGATAAACCTTACTATAAAGAAAAAGAGATAATATTTCTTTGGCATTCATACACATTATAAGTAAGAATCAACATGCGCCTACTCATCTTTTTAGGTGGTTGGTCATAGTTACTACCTATATTTTTTCTAGACCTAGCTTGACACAGTTTTGTGATATCACAGGAAGATGCTCAAATGTAATGTAATAGGGAGGGGACGAAATTATTTAATGTATTGGCCCATAGGAGAGTCCCCTTGGCTGAGTTGACTAAGTAACTGAGAAACTGTTGTATGCGAATTGATGAGCTAAACAATTGAAGCAATTACTACTTTATGCACTGCTAGTAAAGTCCTATTCTATCTGTGATGTAGAAAACACACCGAAATGGATAATTGAATTTTATCAAATAATTAAAACTCATCAAAAGTACTAAACCTAGTGTGACACCAATTAACCAAAGTTGCATGACCTCACAAATCTTTGACAGAAAAGCTGTTATATGATGGAAATCATTTTGTACGGAACAAGATATGGGGACCCATAACTCACTGAACCTGTTCTTTGAATGATAGTAATACAGAATGTCCCATTTTTATTTTCCCACTTCGAAAAAAGGTGGGGGTTCAACATTCTTTTTTTTATTAAGTTTGAATGGGACATTACTATGTGTACTTATGCTATACTTAATATCTCTTTGTCTATGAAGACATTAGCTCAAATATTATTGGAATGTAGTGAAAGTTATATAATCCTTTGGATTGTGGTTAAAAAATAACAATGAAATCAATTGTTATCATAGGATGCATGTCCCTTGCTAGAACCAATGGGTTAATGTAATGTTGTGTGTTGTCCTGAATAAATCTTTTTTTTCTTTCTTTTCTTCATATACCTACTACATTCACTACCTTTTGTTTAAAGATAGGTACATACTTAATATACATAATTACACCCAGACCCAGGACATGCAGACATGTTCTTGCACACAAATGCATGTCCTGGGTAGGAATTGAACCCAAGAACTGCAGCAGTTAGGGTCCTAACAACCACACCAAACTCAGTTGGCCCATCATATAGATGTGAAAGTGTGATAGTTACTGAACCATCAATTTAACTCCGAAACGTACACGCTTCTCTACCTACTTAGCTGATATCTATACACAAAAGGTAAAGGTCTCCACACTTGCTGACCATCTGTGTGGATGTAAACAAAAGATAACAATTGTTTGTGAAAGAAAGAAATCTCTGTGTCTTTGGCGGTTGATTCGGTCGCAATACCTGCATGGGATTTCTAGGAATTTGTTACAAATGATTCATTAAAAATGTTGCTACACCCGAACTCGGCGTTGCATCCAAAGTCGCTATAGCCACATGAATTTTGTACTTAAGTATGCTTTAAATTCAGGGGACTTAGATTTAACGTCGCTATAGGTAAATGGTTGCTACAACCAAGGTCTTAATAAATGAAATCCACTGTAATTATTTTTAAATATAGTATGCACATATGTTTTACGGTGTTTTATTTCTAGCATATCATAACTTTAATCAAAAACATAAATCTGGAAAAATTTAGAAGCTAATTTGTGATAAAAGTAGTGTGTAAATTTTAGGCACCAAGTAAATATTGAAAGCTTTTCTTGCTTCAACTATAGTGTTTAACTACAGAGTGTTAGTTGTTTGTATTATAGATAGAATTGAAGTAAAATGTAATTTGCAATAATTGATGAATTAGGTACAAAACAATAGTATCCAGTTATTAGGCATTAGCGTATTTGTGCTAATTACAATGACATAAATAAATATTTCATAATGAAAAAGTTGAAACAGCCAGATACAACCTTGATAACAAGGTACCTGCATGTAAAAAACCGCATATTGTATGTCTTTTAAGCACCTAAAAACCAGCGTCCCAATGGTCATATCAGGTATAACATTTTCTGCGCTATGACCCCGCAAGATTAGGTCCAATCAGTGGTCCGATGCAAACTTTCCCTTGATAAAAATTAGCAAACATGTAGTAGCACATGAAGTATTTTACCTGTCGTCGTTCATCAATTTATCCACTGTTAACGCCATGGCTGGTACTGCAGCGACGGTCGCTGGCTGATATTAAATTTTCTTGTTATTATTGTTTGGTTTCAATGAAAATTTCTAACTTTTCTCCAAATACGTGATGTGTACCTTTTACGACATTGACCATAGATCACGCCTGGCAATGTTCTAATCAAAATAACCCACTGTATCGAATGACAGTGCAAAGTTCTTACTCGACGTTCTCGCCCCTCTCTTCCTTCCTTCGCCCCGCCATGACCCATGCCGGCCATTTTATTTTCATTCCATTCCACAGAGTGCTTTTTATAACTACCTAGCAATTCCATTCGTCAATGTGCACCTACCTGTCATCCAAAGAGAATATAACCACTACTGCTGTCATCAAACACGTGTTTGTTTTGATGAGAACTTAAGTTCTTATGTCGATTTATTTCCACCTCTTTTAATCCATAAATTCAGTGTTTTCCGTATTTGTATGACGAGATGTGTTGTATTGATAAATTTCCGCCACTTTAACAACATTTCAATACAGTGATTTCGGCATTTTTAAGTTTCGAAAACGTTGTATGCCCAAGTGCAACAGTTTACGCCAAGACGTTTAACTACATCAGTTTTCTATAAGTGAGGAAAATAAGAGACAGTGGATAAAGTGTATTAATTGTGAGACAATAACTTAACAGCGATCCCCGCAAATTATATGTTTGTCACCTGAAGAGTGGCGCATATCGAAGCTTGGAGATTTCTTCAGGGAACCCGACAAATATCTTTTTTGAAGCAGGTAAACAACTCTCGATCTACAAGTTGACTGTAATAATATAATATCTTAATATTATATGTATTATTCCTAGTCAACTCATAACATTTAAAGCTATAACCCAACCTTTGTGGTTGTGAAGGCATATTAAGTCTAACCCAAAATAAATGCCTGGCAAATGCAGTTATATTGAGATATATATAACACATTAATAACCATGGCTCCACCAGAGTTAGAAATCTATTGTTTTATACGGTTAGTTCACACTTATTCCTTATTTATTTTAACATAGGTTGACGGGCCAGTTGGTTAAGATTCCACCTGTTGCACCGCAGGTCGTGGGTTTGATTCCCACACAGGACATGCATTTGTGTGCATGAACATGTCTACATGTCCTGAGTCTGGGTGTAATTATGTATATTAAGATTGATTAATTATGTATTTACAAACTAAAAGTAGTATAATAATATATAGTATATCAGTTATCTGGTTTCCATAGTACAAGCTCTGCTTAAGTTGGGATCAGATGACTGTGTGTGAGGAATGTCCAGGATATTTATATATAGTTACAGAGATAAATTGCATTTTTTCAGATAACAAGAAAACTGTATGCGGTGATCATACTTAGTCAAAGAAGCGCCACAATGATCATTCATATTACCAATGAAAGTCGCAAGAACAGAAGTTTTTGGTATGTATACATCATCCAGCACTTTTTGAATAAATTAAAAGAAATAATATAAAAGTAAAATTAAATTAAATTAAAAGTTTACTTTGATTATAAAATACTACTATGGGTAATGGAAATGCAATTTATAGATCTTTACTCACTGGACTAGAGCATGATGAGGCTGTTTCCACTTTACACAAGAATATTTAACATTCTGTCCATATTGATGATACATGAACGTTTAAAACGTTTAACCGTTAACCGTTTAAACGTTTGTAAACGTTTTAAAATAATAACAGCTCATATAAATTTTCAGATACCTCTGTCCAACCATCAGCTGCGAGCCATCAAAGTAATGCCACATGTGTGTCTCTGAATAACACAATGCAAATGTACTCAGGTAATTTTTTGCCATTTAATTGCAGTGCGCCTAGTTGAGGCGACACGTTCCCAGAATGCTGGCTTATACCTCGGTCAGCAGATTACCACAGCCATTCAACGTGGCAATGCTGCCAGTGTTCTGGGAACGTTACCCACTGGCACGGATTTAGAATAGTGCTATTTTTTAAATATTAGGTTTGGTTTAGAGTATCTCTTTTTTCGTAATCTTATTTAATAATGTATCCCCCTGTCCCCTTTAGATTAAGTGCTGGCTCAGTATCTCCAGCAGTGTGTTCCATTTGTGTTGGCTATTTCTATGTAAAATTTATAGCTGACATAAAAATATAATATTTTTAATGCATAATTAATTACTACACCCAAAATCTTTACCAATAAATTATATATACAAAAAGGCAGATGATAGGAATGCCAGGCTCCATACTAAAATCTTCAAATCCATTGACTATCTTGTACATAAAAAATAAAACATTTAAAAGATTTTGTCATTATTTTCGGCCACCTTTTTGATATTTTTTTGTGACGTTTTAGGACAAAGACACCCTATTATTTTTAAAATACAATATTTTTAATGCATAATTAATTACTACACCCAAAATCTTTACCAATAAATTATATATACAAAAAGTCAGATGATAGGAATGCCAGGCTCCATACTAAAATCTTCAAATCCATTGACTATCTTGTATGTACATAAAAAATAAAACATTTCAAAGATTTTGTCATTATTTTCGGCCACCTTTTTGATATTCTTTGTGACGTTTTAGGACAAAGACACCCTATTATTTTTTGTTTGCATGGGTTTCCCCAATCGATGTATATAGGCTTCATCGTACGCCACTATTTGAAAAAATAAAAAAAAACAATATGGAGCCTGAAGATTAAGCTAGGCTCCGATCGAAAATCTTCGCACTCATTTACAGTTACATTATACTTTGTTTGCAGGTATTTTAATGATGCCAACAGCAGTCCAGACCCATCTAGACCGTCACTACAGATAGACTTAAAAATGAAAATTTAAATAAATAATTTATAACTAAATAATTGTGTTTCATTTATTATTATACCTTATGAACCTTTGAAATAAAAAATAATTGTATTTACCCTAAAGCCCCGGGGCCCTTCATATCATAGGCTGTATGACTATTTTTCATTGTACAATAGTATGGGAATATTAAAAAAAAAAAAACGTCATGTTCAAACTCTGCATACGGTTTATCACCAATGTTCGTCAGATGGCGGTCTGAACTTTAGTTCTCTTGGTAGTTTGTGACCATAGATAGATTCGGAAATTTTGACAGACAGTGCTGGATCAGTGTTTTCACTTACGATTTCTTCTTCTTATGTTTAAGTTTGGCAACCGAGCCCAAATTAGGGCTCATTCCTGCCAGTGTCGCGTTATATTATAGTTTCCAGTCACAATAAAACACTTTCAAATATTGATTTTAATCGGCAAATTGATTTTTCATGTTCCAGTCCATTTTACCTGTGTAATAATATCTAGCTCAGATCACTAGCGAAATCCTAACTTTACGGAGATTACAATGTAATTTTGAGTTAAATGTATTCTAAAATGCTAAAATGTATTCTATCCGGCGAAACCTTATACCAGTCACAGACGTATGAATAGTACCTACAAGCAGACTAAGCATTCGCAAAATTTTTTGAAGCCAATTACACCTACAAAGAAAGTGTAGCTGTTACAGAGCCGAACTAAGGCCGGTAAAGATATTTACGTCTATGAATGAGGGGCGGCGGCGGCGGCGGGCGGAGATAATCCATAATAATATTATAAATGCCAAAGTAGCTCTGTTTGTTTGTTTGTTACGGTTTTACGCCTCAACTACTCAACCGATCATCATGAAATTATTCTGTAATCTGTGAAGCTCAGCAATAACTCATTTAGAACAAGCTTAGATTCATTACATAACATTTACGTTCTAATCGCACTGACAACAATTACGAGCCCCGGCGCGGCGGCAAAACTAAAAAGTAAACTAAATGAATTTAATAAGTAAATAAATAGTAAACTTAAGCAGACTAGCCCCCACAAACACCAGCAGTTCACAAGTATGACGCGTATGGCAGCCATAGCCCTCCTCGCTATATTGGAGGGAAGTGAGCGAACCGTCACACGACGCCGCCGCAAGCAAAGGCCTTAAAGTGATAATGACTTACTTAGGTCTGCCTTAGAAATAAAAAAATAAACTGAAGGGAAACTACTAAACACACAATTTGTTATCACTGTGAGTACTGTGACTATTGACAAGTTTAGACTAAATATCATTTAAATAGAAAATATAAAAATTAGCCAGACATAATATATCAAAGCATTTATCTATTTATATAAAAATTACCCCTATTTCTTCTGGTCACGCTATAACCTGAGAACGGCTATACCGTTTTTTTTTTTAAATACTTTCTAATTCTTGCTTCCTACAAGGTACGTAGATTAAAAATTTAAGAAAGTTGAAAATAACAAAGAGGGCAGGAGGAAGCATGGGTGCCTGCTCTTCATTACGCAAGGGCGAAGGGGCTGCACTGCCCGCAGCGCCAGAGCCGATGCAGAAGTGAATTTATGCCAAAAAAACCTCAACGATGAATATCACGGAAACCATGAGCTTGCTTCAAGTTTGGGGATACCGGGGGAAGGGTATCCCCCCTCCACTCCCCCCTTACCCCGCGTCCCACCTGAGTCGATGCAGAAGTGAATTTATGTCAAAAAACCTCATATATAACCTCAAACTTCAACCATGAATATCTCGGAAACCATGAGCTTGCTTCAAGCTTGGGGGGTACCGGGGGGAAGGGAATTCCCTCCCGGACCCCTCGCACACCCCTCTTCCCCCTGCCCTGTCTTACGTCTGCGAAAGTTTTACCCAAAATAAATTTAATTTACCGAATCCGTCCCCTCGATACATTATATGTAAACAATATATAAACCTTTAGATTTCTTAAATTTTGTGTAGATTCCTTTAGATACAACGTATGGATCGTAATTTTAACATAATTGTTGATCATATTTTCAAATTATCGGCTACGAATGGTAATTATTTCTTAATAAAATCACCATAATAAATATATTGAATTTGTAATGAAATCACAACTAACCGATGAAACGTTATTCCTGGTGATTTTTGATGACTTGAACTATCACAATTATAGGTACTACACTTAACCATATTTTTCCTAGATTTCCGCCCTATTTCTACAAAAACAATTAATAATTCCCATAAATTTTAAAATAAAAACAAACAGTTGTTGACTTGTCACATGGATTATCATGACGGACAAGATGGCGGAACATGCTACGATATGTCTTTTTTTCAATGTGTGAGTACAGTGTTCTACAGGTGTAAAAACGATATGGCTCGATATGAAAAAAGGTAAGAGTAACAAGGATAAGGTTATGCTATACATTTATAACTATAATACGTAAAATATGTTTAGTCTGTTTGTACTACTCATACGTCTGTGATACCAGCGGACGCTATTTTAGTGAATTATGATCCGTTTAATTTTTCGCCTCGCGGTGTGCTTGTGCTTGAACGGGGTGTTTGACGATTAGTCAAATTCAAATTCAAAAAGCATTTATTCAATTTAGGCCATAAGGCACTTATGAACGTTAACAAATGACTTTACACCGGTTCCAAATACAATTTGAACTGAGAAGACTCCGGCTAGAAACTCAGCAAGTCTTTTTTTTAATGTGTACTTATAAGTATTACAATTTACAAAATATATATAACAAACAATAGCCTGCGAAGCGAACAATTCATTCAAATGCATTCTTGTCATCTACAAAATCAGAAACTTTATAGTACCCTTTCTTGCATAACTTCTGTTTTACTATCTTTTAGAATCTATGTAGGTATAGCTAGCTCTTGGATTGCTTTGGGTACTTTATTATAGAAACGTATACATTGCCCCTTGAAAGAGTTAAGGACTTTGCTGAGTCGAGTTAAATGACCTACCTTTAACTCGGCTCAGCAAGTTTGTGCTTATTTCTAGTGTTCAAACTATGAGTGTCGCAATTCTTAGGAAAGTTTTTTATGTTTTTCCTCACATGAATAAGATTTTCATATATGTACCTACTGTGACGACACTGTCATTATATTAATAGATTTAAACTTGTCTCTCAAATAATCTCTAGGCCTTATTTAATATATTGCGCGGACAGCCTCAGTCTCTGCCTTCTGCAGTATAAAAATTCTATTGATTTCGGCACCACTATCCCAGAGGAGGAAACCGTAAGGCATCAAACTGTGAAAGTAACTGAAATAAACTAATTTTGCCAGTGAGAGCGCGATTTTTCTCACTGCATAAGCTGCATAATTAAGTCTATCCACCAATTTACAATTGTAACTTATTATCTGAAGTGATACCTAAAAATACAGTTGTTTTAACAATATCCAGTTTAAAAAATACTGGATAATACCATAATACTTATACCAGTCAGTTTAAAAATACTGGATAATTCATAATTGACTTAAACGCACTCCAGCTTTCCAATGACACTGACGTGACAGACAGACAAATTACTTTTTGGCGGGAACTTGCAGAGTGACGTAGCATTTTCATTCTTATTTTCATAAATTTGTGTATTTTGAGTTTTATTGTGTATTTTTGGTGGTATTTTACCCAATAAAGATCATCCATGTGCACCAGTGAAGTGAAATGAAATGAATTATGTGTATCGTGACTTTTCAAGTTGTCTCAAAATGTCCGTGAAGAATTTTAGTACAATTACCACCATTGTAGTAAAACATGACTTTTATGGACGGTGACTGACTGAGGTTAATGAGGTTTGGACTGAGGACTATAATGTGAAGTGATTTATTGTGACTGGAAACTATAATATAACTCGACACTGGCAGAAATGAGCCCTAATTTGGGCTTGGTTGCCAAAATTAAAAATAAGAAGAAGAAGACAGACGACAGACAAATAGAGAGATATATCTGTCTGTCACTGTCACGTTAGTGTCATTGTCATTCATCCATCAGTCATTCATTTCTGTCCTTCCTTCCTTCCTTCTTTCTTCATCTACCTATTTATTCTCAAATCATTGACGGAACAAAGAAAGAGTTGATAAAAAAGATACAAGGGATCGGGAACTTTAGTTCTCTTGGTAGTTTGTGTCTCTAACTATATACTGTAGTCTTTGGTTTGTGGGATCGGGGGAAATAATATCCACTTATAAATTTGTATTTTTAAATATAAATTCAGTGAGTGTCAGATTCTGAAACTCAATCGAGTGCGTAGACAACGTCGCGACCTGTTATTTACGAAAAATTCGCTTTGAAACGATATCGATGGAGGGCATAGTATCGTCCCCCGAAGAAACAACCTGCTCCGAGGGTGAGGACGAGCAAAAAATACCGGGTAATAGCGAAATGAACCGTGAAAACGGTCCAGGCTTTTCCTCACAACAGCATTTGTTCTCCGGCCTCCATCAAATGGAGGAAAAGATGCGACGTAAACTGCAGTTTTTCTTTATGAACCCTATCGAGAAATGGAAGGCCAAGCGGAAGTTCCCGTACAAATTCGTCGTGCAAGTCATCAAGATTGTCCTTGTGACTTTTCAACTATGCCTGTTCGCTCACAATAGGTACAATCACGTTAACTACACATGGGACAACCGTATTAGCTTCTCTCACTTGTTTCTACTCGGCTGGGACTCTACCCGTGAGATTAATGCGTACCCGCCTGGTGCAGGCCCATTGGCTGTCTACAAAATTGAAGAGTTTTACAACTCACTGGACTATGCTTATGCCGGGTATGCAAGCATACTGACCAATGCCATTGGTGCTTATTCTTACAATGATGAGACTAATAATATGACAGATCCAGACTTCTGCCTGTATAGCTACAAGCAAGGCATCATAAACGGTTTCAATGAAAGCTATGAATTCAATTCTGAAATTGTAACGAAATGTGTTAAGTTTACAAGACAACCTGGTGAATTTCACTCAGAAACATTTTTGAAGGATATGGGCTTGAAAGTCAACTTTTCGGCATTGGTTCGAGCTGAGATGAAATTTTCAATAAAAACTATCAACTTTAGAGCTGCAGGTCCGATCACTCCTCCAGATTGCTACAGATTTGATGTTGATATCATTTTTGACAACGAAGATCATGATGGGCAGATGTCCTTAATATTAGAAGCGGAACCATATAAACTGGCTTGCAGAGGTGATGGTGCCTACGTCACAGATAACAAAATAGATCAAGTATTGCGAAGTATATTAAATATTCTTGTCATAATTATTTGTGCTGTGTCATTACTGTTATGTAGTAGAGCTATTTACAGAGCCCAGCTGCTCAAAGAGCTAACAGTACAGTTCTTTCAACGGGCTTACAATAAGGAACTAAGTTTAGATGGTCGTTTAGAATTCTTAAACATTTGGTACATCATGATCATTGTAAACGATATACTAATCATCATGGGATCATCGATCAAAGAACAAATCGAACGTAACCAATACACAAATGATCAATGGAATGTGTGCTCCTTGTTCTTAGGTACAGGAAATCTTCTTGTTTGGTTTGGAGTTTTAAGATACTTGGGCTTTTTCAAGACCTATAATGTAGTCATTCTAACATTGAAGAAGGCAGCTCCTAAGATATTCAGATTTTCAATCTGTGCATTACTACTTTACGCTGGTTTCATGTTCTGCGGATGGCTAATCCTTGGTCCATACCACATGAAGTTCCGTTCCTTAGCAACAACATCAGAATGCCTTTTCTCACTTATAAATGGAGATGATATGTTTGCAACATTCTCTATAATGTCCAAGAAGTCACCAATGCTTTGGTGGTTCAGTCGTGTTTACTTATACTCATTTATAAGCTTGTACATTTATGTTGTACTCAGTTTATTTATATCTGTTATTATGGATGCTTATGATACTATTAAGCAGTATTATAACGAGGGTTTCCCTAAGAGTGACTTGCATCAGTTTATAGGAGAGACGTGTATTGAGGAAGTGTCTTCTGGTCTGTATAGGACTCAGAGCTCAACATCCCTAAATGCTATGATGAATTCTCTGTGCTGCTGTAATTTTTACAGAAGCGCATATTCCAAAATAGCCGGTGGGAGCAGCAGCACAAATTTACTCTAGGCTATGCATTTTGTTATGGGTCAGCACCGCGCAAGTGATACCCCTGGTTGCAAGTGTTATTAGGGTATGGTGACCGCTTACCATCAGGTGGCCCGTATGTTTGTTTGCTACCTAGTAGTATAAAAAATATTTATATGGAAGCTAAATTGTAAATAATCTATTGTTATCTTAAGTGTATAGATCTTATCATGTGTAGTCTCTTTCACAATGTTTGACTGGCAGCTCTGGTGTTAAATTAATTTTAACTTTATTCCAAAGCTAATAAGACTCAAAATGTACGTTGTGGATGAAATACTTAAGCATATTATGCAAACATTGTATTTTAAACATGTAAGTAAATAAAATTACTACCAAAATCACCAAAGAAACATGCTACATTTTGATGAATAAAAATGCGATTGTATATTTTTGCACAAAAATCGATACTCAGTTTTAACCCATTGTATAAAATGTATAGTAAATATTTTTGTACTTAACGTTGTTTGTTATTTAAACCACAATCAGGACGATAATTGAGTGTGTTCGATTGTAACTTAATATCCATTTTAATCGAGCAATAAAGAGGTCAATGTTGTCAAGTATACATTACCAATTGATTTACGTATTTTCCAATCATTTAAGTAATAAAAACAGCAATGTATGTGCAGTAAGGTATATTTGCGTTGCTAGAAATAGATTTACTGCGCTACGGTGTATGTAGGTATTCGAAATGCATCAGTAGTTTGATTAGGTACATGCATATTGCACGTGTTCTTTGTGTCGTAGGTATGCCTATGTAGGTTCCAGATATAAGGTAAAGTACAATAAAACAGTAAACAATGTTTCATACATTTAATTATCACTATCAAAACCTATTTCCTAGTAACAATATATACAAACATATATTTATAGTGTATTGCAATTATTTGCGACATGCAATGCAGTAGTAATATTATATTTTCGCAAAATAAATTAAATATAGGAACAAACTTCATGAAAAAAAAATATTTAAATTTACAATAATAGGCTCAATTACTGGCGTTTATTTACATAAAAATTTGCATAGGCATTTTTAAATATAATAAATAAAATGATAAATGAATTCAATAATAAATAAAAACATTAAATTAATTTGAGCAATAAAATATTTTACAAAGCTGGATCTAGACACTGGATCTCTAAGCTTAGGTAGTATGTACATACATAAATAACATTTTTTTTTTTTAAAACCCTTTTTCGGCATTAGTGCCTGAAGATTTGAGATAAAAATTTGCAGAGGTCATACAATTGCACAATTTTCCCTATTTAGAATAATTTATCTAATAATTATAGTAACATTTATCATAGAGATAAACTTTGCGTTAACAACTTACCCCCTTATTCATAATAAAGTTATCAGACGTTGATTAGCTAAAATTCTGAAGTCTTTATCTGACACGTGACATTTAGTGATCGAAAGAGTGAGACGGAGGACACTATTACTACGTAGTACTATTAAATATTCTGTGCTATTACACTGATTTAATTAAAAAGCTATTATGAATAAGGGGGTTAGTGTCTGATAATACTACTATCAGCAAATCCAGTTTTCAATAAATACAATCATTTACATTCCAATAATCATATTTTTATAAATATCTTACCAAAATGCTCATAAATATGTGTATAAAAACTACAATAGTGGCCCTGATTCTGTTGTTCACAACTAAACTAATTTTAATCTCGCTATGTCTCTTTCTAACAAATAACATAAGAAAAGGATGTGAGAAATTTAGTCCTGTCAAATTAGTCCAATGCTTGTTATGAATATAAATTTAGTCGCCATCTATCGCGGTTACGCCTAAATACACGCAAAATAAGACGGCAAAGAATAATTTGACAGCTTCAAATATGTTCTATCCTTTTTCAATAATGTTCGTAAGAAAGAGATGAGATGTGACTAAAATTAGTTTAGTGCGATCTACAACAGAATCGGCACCAATGTCAACATTATGGCAATTTATTTTAATAAGTAAGGATTGGTACCTTATTGAGCTACTTTTTGTGGTGATTTAAAATTGCATAATTATTTTTATTCTTATTAAAAGTTAATTGATTATAGGCTTTATTTTTTGCATCAAAAAGTCCTTTTTTAGTATTTGATAATACATTGGTTTACAGGCTTTGATATGACATATATTACGACATTATTTATATTTATAAGATGCTAAATATGAATGAAATGTTACAGTTGTGCGTCGATTTTCAGCCATGACAATATGCTAATGTTAATTGATGCAGAGATATATTGTTGGAAATTATATGGTTTTTCAATAACACAGTAATACTACCCTGTCTTCCTATTTTGTCATAAAATAAATATGAAAAATATGTACAATTCTTACACACATTCACTGAAAATCGACAGATTCACGTAAAAAAATATAAGAAAATTCCAGCTGCCGTAGTAACATTGCAGTTTTCTAATAAAATACAACAATTAATTAAGTATAATATAAATAAATAGTTAATTATACTAATCTTTCGATAGAGTGGCATAGCTTATACTAACATACATCTAAGTGTCGCAGGAAAACAATTTGACAACTCTTTGGTTCAAAAACTTATATTGCTTGTAGCACTATCGATACCAAAGAAACGCTTCTTCTCGGCAAATCCCAGTCAGAAACTCACTGACACAAGCTGGCATTGGCTGTCTTAGTATAAAAATTCAGTCTAAACTCTTTGCTTTTTCTGTACATTGTCTATGTTCACATGTGAAGGAGGTTCAGCGCCTAACATAACCTGAATTTCATCAACACTTTTGCCTTTAGTCTCCGGTACAACAAAGAAAATAAACACAAATCCTATCAACATTATACCAGCAAACATCCAGAACACTTGACCTGACCCAATAGACTCATTCAAAGAGTTAAAAGTACTTGTTACCGTGAAACTGAGAAGCCAGTTCAACGTTCCAGCTGTTGAGCCAACAAACGCCTTGATATCAATGGGGCATAATTCACCGGCCATCATCCAAGGAATTGGTCCGAATCCGAGTGAGAAAGCAACAATGAAAACTGAGAGAGACACAAGAGGCAGCCAAGTAATAGCTGACACGATTGCCGAATCCTTACCGTGACTATCTAGCAAAAAGAAGTAAACTCCTAAGGCGGTCGAACATAAACACATCACTAAAGCAGATAGCAAAAGAAGGATACGCCTTCCCAATTTATCCACGACTAAACTGGAGGTGAAGGTGGCTACAACTTGTATAACACCAATAATAATGGTGGCAATTGCAGCGGGAATAGCCGCTCCGGCATCAGCGAAAATCTTCGAAGTGTTAAAAATGACAGCGTTAATACCCGACAATTGTTGGAACAACATCAACGCGTAGCAAATAATCAAAGCCTTAATCGCCGTCTTCTTAGAAATAGCCGAAGCGAACGAAACGGGATTATTCTTCGCCTCGTCTGCTTTCATTTTCAAATTGTTCAACTCGTAATCGACGTCGTAATTCCTACCGCGGAGTTTGATCAACGCTTCTTTCGCTTCATCATTTCTGCCTTTGACGACCAAAAAGTTTGGACTTTCGGGCATGAAGAAGAAAACGATGCCGAATATAATGGGAATTGTGGTACAGAGAATGTTGAAGACAAAGACGGAGGTGTAGCTGCCGACGGCGTAAGCGAAGAGGATACCGATAGTGACCATCAGTTGGAAATAGCTTCCCAAGGTTCCTCTAATAGAATCCTGAGCGATTTCACTTGTATAAGCCGGGGCTGTGACACAAAAAGCGCCACCTGCAACACCTGTTATAAATCTCCCAGCTATAAGCATTCCGACACTTGTTCCAAAAGTGATTAGCAGCCACCCTAAAGTGAACGGTAAGACGAGAAGTAACATGGTCTTTTTTCTACCGATCGCGTCCATTATCAGGCCAATTGGGAAGCAAACGGCTGCAGCTCCAAGGTTTATGATGGATGCCACCCAGTCTCCCTCGGTCTTCGTCAAAGAGAAGTCGTATTCCGTACTATTTTCCTGGGTTAATCTGAATATGACTGGTGATGACCAACCGAGCATAGAACCGGCGGCTAATGCTCCGAGGGTAGCTGGAATTAAGAGAAATGTATTGGTTAGTGTATTTTTCATCATGACAATATTTTGAGGTGATAAAACTAGACCATAGAAACAGTATAGTGAACGAGATAGACAAAGAGTATTTCTCTGTCCCGCTGTTTGTCTCTTTTCCGCACATTATTGGATTATGGGTTATCATATACTGAAGCAACGATAGCTCAGTGGCAGTGACATAATGAGCCATCTTAGGTTCGAATCTTCAATTAAGACCTAGTAGGGCACTTATGGAGGCCAAAGCTACAGAAGTTACCACCGCGGTTCGGAATTCGGTCTTCAACTGAGAAGAATCCGGCAAGAAACTCAACCAACAAGGTTACATTTTTTGGACAATCTGCCTTGAGGCTTTGTAACCTCCGTCCCTACTTACCTGGCTGGCTAGGCTACCACCCTCAAGTTGCAAAGTACCAACACCGATAGTTGCACTTCCTGTTGCCTTCTGTTTTTTTTCCTTCATTAAATTGATAGGCTGAAGTTAGTACCTATCTTATAAGGGCCTATATTGAATAAATCAGTTTTGATTAATATTGTATTTACCTGCTAACGCAGCGATGTACTGTGGCAGCTTGCGGCCATTGTCCCCCCGGGGCTCGACCAACTCCGCCTGCGATACTCCGATGTCAGCCATCGTGCCGTTGTTGCCTTCCGCTCGCTGTAAAGAACAGATAACATCATGTTTATATATGTATTATTATGCAGTATGCTGTTTCCGAACTGAGGTACTGTGCCTATGTAGAAAGGAAATAGGTTTTTATAACTATTAGTAAAGCAGTTAATAAGGGAATATGTAGACGTAAGATTACCGACGGAGGTTAGGTACAATAATAATAATAGCGTTTAATTTTGTGACTCCGCAACTCAACTTTGCTATGATATGATATGCAGGTACTTATAATAAAAACCTTTTTTTTATCTTAATTTATTTATTTGTTGCTTATATCCAGTGTATGAATAATGATGGGTTCAAATTGGCTTGCTGCTTTTACTTGTAATTTTTATTGTCATGATAAAGGCCCAAGTAATTTCTATGAAAATTTCAACTATCTATCTAATGGTTAAAAAAACGATAGGATAATAGGGTCCTTTGAATATCAAAGCCTAACTATTACTAAAGAATGTATTATAGATTTGAATTTCTTGAGACAGTGGGGATGTTTTCGTACTTATTAGGTGTTATAACTATTTTTAACAAGCTACTGCTAGCAGTCCTGTAGTGTCCTACGGTCCGTACGGACCGCGCGTTTGCGACTTCCGTTGAGTGTCCTACCGTACGTACCGCCAAAATGGCGGCTCGAATTTCACTTTTTTTTTTTTTTTTGTAAACATGGTATCGTTGGGTATTGTACTCAAGTGCGCTGATGACCCTGTACATATGTTAGCTTGCAAATAGGATGCGCATTCTATAACTTCATATGAAAAAACAAACAGTGAATATTTAGTTTTTATTGGCAAGTTTATTGGTAATTCTTTAACAAGTTATTCAGATCCATTATGGCAAGAAGGCCTCATGAGAAAACTGTAGTGTACATAATTGACTAACTCATTAGAATAAATCACCCACATTACCATGTACACACGGCTACAGATCAAGCTATACATTTCCAGTATAAGCTGATCTCGCATTGTATAGGACTTCTGTACCATGGGAGGTCAGCTTATACTAGAAATGTATAGCTTGATCAGTAGCCGTGTGTACGACCATTGAGCTATTATATATATACTATACTATTATATAGATACTACATATAGAGAAGACGCCACACACCACAACTATGTTCGGTTCAAGTGAGGCCATCTGGCCACACTTGTTGTAGAACGATGAGAGAAAGCAAGAAAGATACTCCTAAAATAGTTCTGATAGCACTATGTGTTTCTACTCTCTGCTTAGGCAACTAATTATTGTTTCAGCGCTAAAGAGAACTTTAGTTGACTCTAAAAAATGGGACATAACCTTTGCATATGATAGCTTCTCTATACGTAGTAATAATAGCTCAATGTGCAAAAACTTGACTTCCTTGTATTTTTTAATGCACCTTTATAAACTTATAAATACCTAGGATATTTGAAGTCAGTAATAAGTATGTACCACGGAGGAAAGAAAATACCCTAAGTATCAGGTAATATGATACAATATCTTAATGTAAAAGCTATGTTTACAATTAGTTTCTTATGGCTCCATTGTGTACAATGGCTTTGCCAATGTCTGATTGATTTAAGATATCCAAATATATAGGCCTAAAAGTAAACCTAGGTTTTTCTCTAAACTATCAGCCCCTAAGTTTAATTAAAATATGTGTTCTTAAAAATCAGCTAGAGAATTTAACTGTTTCTCTTGCTGATTATTAAGAAACAAATAAAATAATCTGCAAGTAACTGACCATTTCCAATATAGGACGGAAATCAGACATTGAAGCTCAAGTTTTAATAATAGGAACAGTCCTTCGGCCATGACATCTAAAATGGAGAGATATTAACGATAAATAAGTTTATTTTACTTAAAAGAAGTCTTCATTCATCTTCTTGACAGGCCAGTTGGCGTGGTTGGTTTAGGATCTACCTATGTAGCTACCTAGAGTATATCAGTTATGTAGTAGTGTAGCTATGTAGTATATCAGTTATCTGGTTTCAATAGTAACAAGCTCCGCTTAGTTTGGAATCATAGCTGTGTGAAGGATGTCGCAGGATATTTATTTATTTCATTGTGGAGATAAAGGTGGAGATAATATTATTTTAGTAAACTACATAGACGAATACCTAACAATAAAAAAATAAAGTGAGAGATATTTTATCTCTGTACCTGCTGATTATAATTATCAGATATATTTTTATATGTATAGATTGCGTTACAGTACAGATTCTTTGTTTTCTTTGTTTGATATAATATTGAAAAAGGTACGGAAAAATTTCGAATGTATAATGAATGTAATGTATGTATACCTCATTTTCGAATTCCCGGCTTGATCCTGCCGCGGGTAGCAGAGGTTCCCTCTCAGCATCGCTTCCACGACGTCTATACACGTAAGATCTCATTATAGACGAATATATTACTTTAAAACCACCGCGAGTGCTCTATAACTTATAAAACTGCTGTTTGTTGTGATCGCGAATAAAAATAATAAAAAAAAAACTAAACAAACACAGCTGACGCTGACGTTGATGTATACGATGCCAGACGTCATTGTCATATTGACATTGACTCATTGACTACCATAGAGTTGCAAGCAACTCAACTTGTTTTGTATAACAACATTCTAGTCGAGTTAAAATTAAATTTTACAATATTAATTTTAAGGTATTCAAAAGTTGATTGCACCACATTTATTTTATTTTATGATAAATGAATGATTATCACAGTTTAACAACTAACTAAATAACACAAAGAATAGGCACCTGTAAAATTTGTATAGCAACATGTTTTGCCTATGCAAAATATTTAAGCTTTAGCCACAGGCTTTAGCTTTGTATTTAATTTGTCGATTGTTTTGGATTAATTTGGGTGCACATTATGTAGGTAAGTAATCCGTGCGTGCGTCCACTAAATCACCATATATTTTAAATATTATTATTTCAAATTAAAAGAACTTTGAATATATCTATAGCTAGATCTACCTACGTAACGTTGCCATCATTTCCATATAACTAATGACTTTTCTTTAGCAAGCAAATTAAGACTTGACAAAGCCATTAATCACATTAGCTAATACTAACTTCAACCTATCTTGTTTTATGACTTTTGTAAAATGACATCAAATTATATGCATTAGAGTAATTACCTTATACCATCGAACAATTAACCCAAAGAAGCGCCATGACGTTCATTTTGGTTGAAATATATTCCGCCAATTTCCCACCGCCGACAACGCGCTCTGATTGGCTAAGTCAAGCACGCATGCACTCTGATTGGCCCAGTCAAAAACACACGATGCAGTGATTGGTGCTTACTGTTCAAATTCAGTGACAAATCACTGACGAGTTTCGGAATTTGATTGTTCATTATTACTACTCTAAAGGGATCTTTCCTCGATGCCTTATACATATGTACCTAACACCTAACTATGTATTGGAAGTCGATATTATCCACTTGTGTGAATATAAGTGCATTTTTACGAACGAACAAAATGATTTAGGTATTCATGCTGTTATTATAATTGTCTCAAGACTGGTGCATGTGAGATCTAGGGTATTTTTGTATCTACTTATTTACCTACTAGTTTTGCAATACGATGACAATGTATGGATTGTGGCAGGGACCCGCGAAATAAAACTATAGAGGTGTCGCGGCGTGGGATACCCGAAAGGAGCTGCGTCAATACTGAAAGTGCAATCTAAGTATTATGCCTGTAAGTAAGACACCCGAAAGGAGCTGCATCCATCCTGAACGTGGAAGCTATTATTTCTGTATGTAAGACACCCGAAAGGAGCTGCGTCCATCCTGAACGTGCAAGCTATTATTTCTGTAAGTAAGCTGCTAACTATTTTGTTTAATTATTATTAATTTGGAAAAAAAAACTGACGATACTTTCGCTTTATTTTAAGTCGGTAGGTAGGTCACTCAGTCTACCCAGTAGAAGTAAATCTAATGGATTCACAGCCTTAGGTTTTATGAACATTCTTGAATAGGATTAGGTAGGTATACACATAGCTAAAGTGAGCACGCTTAATGTATGCACACTATACCTATACTATAGCACAATATAAATAATACTACTAACGTAACTATAGTGTTTCAAACGGTCACTCTATACATGTCTAGATTTAGATAGAGGTATACGATCGTACTTGACATTGGCACAATGTATCGCGCTCTTGACTCTTGGTCAATTTAACGTAAACCGACCAAGTTTAGAAGGCGACAAGAATTTATTTAAATAACAAACTAGACTTTTTGGCGGGAACTTGCAGAGTGACGTAGCATTTTCATTTTTATTTTCATAAATTTGTGTATTTTGAGTTTTATTGTGTATTATTGGTGGTATTTTACCCAATAAAGATCATCTATGTGCACCAGTGAAGTGAAATGAAATGAATTATGTGTATCGTTACTTTTCAAGTTGTCTCAAAATGTCCGTGAAGAGTTTTAGTACAATGACCACCATTGTAGTAAAACATGACTTTTATGGACGGTGACTGACTATAATGTGAAGTGATTTATTGTGACTGGAAACTATAATATAACTCGACACTGGCAGAAATGAGCCCTAATTTGGGCTTGGTTGCCAAAATTAAAAATAAGAAGAAGAAGAAGAAATAACAAACTACTGTTAATTTTGATAGTAGATGTCTACTACAGAGAAACCAACAGTAGGTAGGTACATAAGTTTTTTTTCTTTTTATATTATTATAATTTGGAAAAAATTGGTTGTAAATACTTCTAAACAAATAAATGAAATAGAAGTGTCTGTTTGTATATTACCCTTCAAAACATAACTTGGCCACGTTTTGCATTTCAATTAAAAAAAATGCTATAGTGTTGGCTTTCAGTTGTTATTTTCACTCTAATTGCTTGTCATTAATCTATGGTTATTGAAATTATTTATTTTTAAACTTGGGACGTTTCATCTTTGGAATATTTTACGCACTTGAATATTCTTTTGTTTTGTTCAAATAAAAAGGCTCGTATAGTCGTATCCAAAATATTCGCTTCGGCTGTGCTGCGGCTTAAAAATGTATGACAACTCAAAACGGTAGCGGTCAAGCGTATTTCCATAATAATGCCTCGACTCAAGTTTGGTAGGTACATATACTTAATGATAGTCGCTTCAGTAAATCTACATTAGGAATAGGTTGGTTTGTTTAACAAAATGTATGAAAGAAAACATGTGTCAGCACGTGAGTTTTTTCAAAAGCAACGAAGAGGTCTCAGCTTCAAATTGACGACAATAAAGACATAGCCGCTATAGTTATAGTTATAGAATGAGATGAGGCATAAAACTAGAAATACTATTCAAGGTCCCTTTGAGAGAAATTGTACGGTTGCGTAAGTAGCGTTTTTAGGAGAGGTAGACCACACTGTTTAATCGCTCAAAGCAAAGACCAGCTCAACTGGTAAAGTACCTTACAGAATACCGCAGCCAAATAACTTTATGTTGTGCTCCTGCGCGTGAGTAAGGTGGTAAGGTCGCCTGAGCTTATTGGGGAGGGGAGAAGAGTCCATATAGCTAGTGTAACCGCTTACCATCAGGCGGGCCGCATGCTTGTTTACCGACATTGTAGGTAGTATACAAAAGTCATGCCTAGTACACCTACGTTTCAAGCTTTCGCATGTATGTATCAAGTAGTATCAACCCACGGTACACTGCTATACATTTGATAATAATAATGAACCTTGAAGGGCACCTACTGGTACTAAAGTACATATATACAGCCGCCGGCTGCAGTGATTGTAGTGGATTCTCAACTTGAGGATAGGATAGTAGATGGGCTTGTATTAGCAGCCCACCATCCCACTACCCTAGGGTCTACCCTAGGGTAGTGGGATGGTGGGCTGCTCTAGATCCGCTCTAGCGAGAGGAGCAGCGCCAGATGGCCAGGGGTGCCAAATGCGAAAAACAATTGACGGGCCAGTTTGCGCAGTTGGTTGTACCTCCCTCCACCTATCGCGCCGCAGGTCGGGTACGATTTCCACACAGGACATGCATTTGTGTGCATGAACATGTCTGTATGTCCTGAGTCTGGGTGTTTTCATAGTAGGTACAAGCTCTGCTTACTTTGGGATCAGATGACCGTGTGTGAGGAATGTCCCAGGCAAAGATTTTCATAGGGCATCGTGCCTCTACCCAGATGGATAATCCGCCTTACTAAAGCATGACATTTAATTTCACTCCGCTTGAGGGGCTCCCTGAGCAAATCGCTCTCAGTTCGTACTGCGCACGGCTGTCAAATACTGTCAATTCTGGCTTGTTTATTTCATGTTCCCACAGAGGCGACTATACTTCTGGACGTTTTAAATTCTTTGGTCCCAGGATGTTTATTTATTTATTTAAATATCGAGCGAAAATTACAATTTTGATGGCGCCTTTTGAGATATAGATAGAGATAACATATACGATAAAATAATATATTTCATCGATTTCATAAAACATCAAAATGAAGGGTTATTTTTGTCAGCAATTCAAGTGAGGACCGTTAAAAGATATAAATAATATGTACCTATCTCTTTCATAATAAGATACCACTGTATTTGGCCTGTTTTTGTGTCAGATCATATCAGATTACAAATATGGAGATTACCTACAAATTGTTTGGTGGAATTGAAACTGAAAACGCCACAAGATTAGTAGACACACATATTATGTAAAAGCGAACAAATATGTACCTACAACAAAGAATATCTCCTAGGAAATAATCAGCAAAATTCGTTTTTTAGTAGGACCTTACTAATTGCAAGCTACTTCAAAAAAAACAGAAAGTCAAATCCAAAGGGGTGCAATGGGTGCAATACTATATAAAAAAATCACAGGTTTGTAATAAAAATAGAACTACAAAATAAAATCAAAATTGTTACGGAAATCGAACCCTTAGGCCTTATGGCACAACTCCGATTCACACTTGGCTGATTTTATTTTTATAATTATTCAAATTTTTTAAGACTATCTTCGCCTTCGCGAGAGATAAAGATAAGATTAATAATATATTTTATTTGTACACCACATATTAGTACTTAGACCTAGATATCTAACGATATGTAGAGATCTATATTTACAAAGGTAAAAAGCATCTATCTTTTATTACAGGATATTCTATCTATCAGTATGATGCGAGCAAATCAAATATAGACACAAACACACATACATTTCACATATATAATATTAGTAGATTTTGTTCCTTACACTAGATTTTGCCTTCCGTTTAGATTTCGCAGGCTTTCCAGCACTTTCAAAGGAGCTAGGAGTTACCCGAGGTGGTGTGTTGAAATCCGGACCTGCTCTCTAAAACGTGAACATTTCAGGGCTTAGTTGGTTCTATCTTTTGGAGTATTGCAGGTGTTAGATATTTGGTTAAATCTGAGTCAAATATCTGAGTTAAATAAGTACTTCAAAGATGTATTATTTGCAGTGGCAACACTATTGAAATAAGTTTTTGATAAATTTATTATTTGCAATGGCAACACTGTTGAACTGAAGGTTTGATTATTATTTAAACTTCCGGTGCAATAATTAAATTAAACTTCCGGTGTAACTTAATGTTATTTTAAATTGTAATGTTTATGATAATTGGATTGGAATAATTACAAAGTCATCACATCACTACTACGATAATTTAATTGTTGATAAACATTTTATTGTAATGTAAGGAGATTTCAATAGACTTCCGATTGATATTTTAATTGAACAATGTAATGGCTTTGATAAATCATATAATTAATCATACCTAAATTCGATAGTAATTATTCCAATAATTAACAACGAATGTTGTAAATTATGAGATTAGTGACACTTCCTGATAAAATGTATGGTTATGGTGTATTGAGACTTCCGTCTCTGTGATTGGTTGATACTTCCGTCTGTATTCTTAAAGTGTACTTGTAAAATATAAAATAAGCGGGAAGGTCTGGGCTCAGTTCAGTCTTGTGTATTTTGGAAGTGGTTGCTTATTTAATCGTGATACTGCCCGTCGATATAAAGATAAGTATATTTGATATTGTCAACTGTAACAATTGATAATTTTATAATGTGTGTTCTGTGTATTTCTGTTATATACTGAGAATAACTCTGAATGTGTAGTGGCCATACATAAGACCTTAATATTGAGTTTCTTACCGGTATCTTCTCAATATGGTCGGCCATCCGAACCGGAAGTAGATTTGAGAGTAAATTCATAGTTGTGGCCATGGATATGTTTGAATAAATACTTTCTAAAGTCTGGCCTAAATGATTATTTATTATTCCGACCTAATATAAAGTACTCTGATATAGTTAAGTATACCTGATTTTGAAATATGCTATATAATTCTATTAGAATAACCATCCTAACGTTTGAATCACGTAATCTGATACTTATTGTCCATTATCTGAATTGATTAATTTATTGACAATTATACTAGAATTTAAAGGGAGTAAAATCAGTTCAAAATTGTGGTCTTGTGATTTATTTATTAATACCTACCCTACTTTAATTCCGATGTTTCTTCATTCTATAATGTGGAACTTTAATTAAATAGTAATTACATAACTAGAAACAGTTTAGACAACTTGGCAACTCAGGATTAGAATTTAGCACATCGATATATTCAGATGATATCTTAATTTATTTATTTTTAGTTAATATTTATAATCTTTCTAAATGAGATGATCAGCACTTTCTTAATGATGATCGGCCCATAAATCTATCATCAGAAGTGGGATACGCAAAATCTGTGCT
This sequence comes from Achlya flavicornis, assembly GCA_947623365.1. Taxonomy (NCBI): domain Eukaryota; kingdom Metazoa; phylum Arthropoda; class Insecta; order Lepidoptera; family Drepanidae; genus Achlya; species Achlya flavicornis. The sequence goes on along the minus strand of OX392477.1, from coordinate 14,358,458 downwards.
CTTAAACTAAAATGTTGTACTTGTTTTTTCCAGAAATCGTGCGAGTTTTGTTTGACTAACGACAAGCCGTTGGATTACTCTTGAAAAATTATTTTACATCCTGTCTGAAAGAAGATCCATCGACGATAGGAGCAGCAGATGATGAAGCTTATTTGGTCTGGTAAGGCCTTGCAAGGGCTTTTTATTTTTATGCTAGTAAAGATTATCTCAAAAAAAAAAGTAATACAGAAACGATATTTTGAGGAATTAGTACCAGTTATACCTGAAAATATTAATGTTTCCCTTTCATTAGTCATATAGTCCCCTTCTTTAGTTACCGACAGTGGTACACATTTTGGTTCAAATGAAGTTGTCTTTGTTTAGAGAATTATATAATTCAGCAATCTTTTGATTGCCACGGAGACCCTTAAGATTGTTCATACTCAAATTTAAACAGTGTTTAAATAAATAGTATTTCTAGTCATATCATAATAAATTACAGAAGTAAAACATTTAACTAAATAAAGCTTAATCATGTCATATAATGATCCCTAGGTTGTATACAATTTTAAAGCAATCGATTTCTAGTCTTAAATTAATATCATTACATAGCATAAATATTTGACTAATTATTAAAATATTCTTCAATCGTATAAAAACAGTTATTAATTAAAAACTTTAACTATTTTATTAAATAGGTTAATTTTGTTTCGGTTTTGATGTCTGGAGGTAACTTGTTGTAAATTTTTAATGCCATGTAATACGAAACTCAAGAGTATTTTTATTCTAGATGGTGGTAGGTATATAAGTAATAATCTAGTAGAGCGATAAATGTCTACGGTAACTGACACACTTCAAATTTAGTTTGAAATATAACTTCAGGTAGGCCGAGCGAATTATATCTGGTCCAAAAATCGATTAATGAATCTATCCAAAAATCTGTTAGGTTAATTCCAACATTTCAGATAATTGCCAATAATTAAAATTATATTCGGTATGTCAATAAGATAGAAGATAGGAATAGAAGCATTGTTGAAGAAGTAATTTCTTTAATTTGCTTTTAAATAAATATGAGGGTACACTTTTTTTATTTGGTCCTATGGGAGCTTATTGTAAATTTTTATGGCCATTGGATAACTGTTTCTATTGTGCGGCGTTGTTTTCATTTTTGGCAATACAATTGAGATCTCTGTTTGATGGCAAACTTCGCATCGTAATAATATTTTTCGTAATAATAGTTTTTTTATAGTAGGTAGGTGATTTGGTATGTTAGTCGAGACCATCGGCGTTACGAGAAATTAAATGCCAGTTGTAAGGGATCCTTTGGAAGGAAATTTTGTCCTTTCTCCTGAGCGATAGCTTTGCTCTAAGGGGTATTAAGAAATGTAAGAATTATATTATTGCTTATAAAAAAAAAAGAAGTCTGTTCGTATATATGAAATGATCATGTATTTTGGAAAATATTACTTTACATATATTAAATATATATTTATATATCAGGAGATATAAAAAAAAAAAAAAAGAAAGAATATTAAAAGAAAAGAAAGAAACAAAAAAAAAAAAAAGAAAACGCTGGTCTACTGATTGCTTGCTACTGACTTTTCTCGCCGGCAGCGGGTGAATGGGGTTGGTATTGCGAGGCAATTGGTAATTGTATGTCGCTGGTCTACTGATTGCTTGCTACTGACTTTTCTCGCCGGCAGCGGGCGAATGGGGTTGGTATTGCGAGGCAATTGGTAATTGTATGTCGCTGGTCGACTGATTGTTTGCTACTGACTTTTCTCACCGGCAGCGGGTGAATGGGGTTGGTATTGCGAGGCAATTGGTTACAAGAAAAAAAAAAAAAAAAAAGCTGCGACATAATCGGTTGGTGAAAATGTCTACACACCCGGAGGCAGCCCGTGGTGGGACCTATCACATTACCCGATATAGTCATATTTATAAAATTTCTACATTAAGCATTAAAATAATTGTATCTATTTTTGTCTATGTTCTATTAATATTTATAACACTTATTATGCTGATATTCTGTTTGTAACAGCTCTGAATATAAAAATTGCTTCGAGAGATTCTTTGCAATTGTCAGTGTGACCGAGCGGTTGTAAATTGTTTTACGTAGGTACCTACATAAAATAAAATCAAAATGTATTTCAGATTCGTATTTTAAGATGTTACTAGAGTATTTGATAGATTAGACATATTCATAAATATGCAAAATTATTTGAAAATATCCATAGGATACAATTTATTTATAAAAAGGTACATCAACAGCACATGTATTACCACATTTGTAGCTATTATTTTATTTATGTACAATGATATAATCTTGGTGCCCAATGCTAGATTTCATATAGATTGGGATAGTGTGTTGTGGTGATTAATTAATTAATCAAGGGTCATTCACGGCACCAATGATTTATTGATTGAATTAATGAATAATGTTTATAATTTTTGTCTAACAAGTAGAAATTCTGACATAATTATTCTAATTATTATTGTGCTAAAATCAATTCCCTTCTCTTATGTTACAATGAAAAATATTTCATTGATTCAATCAAATATATAATTTTATTAATTCATGGTACTTTTTGGGATACTGAGGTGATATAAGATGTACTTTGAAATGTATTTTTGTATGTAATTGTGGATAGGACAATGTGTTCACGGACTGTTGATATATTTTAAATTGTTCTGGCCTGTCCCTTGTGCAGCAAATGTGATACACTTCTCTTTACTTTGGTTATGGCTTGAACTAAGTAATTATGATTTATTTGTTTTTGCCCGAGGTTCGCTCACGCAGATTTCATTGAATTTCATTAACTTTTTACCGTCAGCCGATTTCGATGAAGTGCCAAGCTGAATTTAATTAATCTGTAAAAACTATGTACATGTATTCAGTAGTTTTAAGGATTTGTATTCAATTTTAGTCTGATATTCTTCCTTCATCGTTCAATCAGTTTTTGGTAAATATATTTCAATGGAGAGACCTACTGGTTTTACAGTTTTATCATATGTTTGCCAAAGGCCATACCTGTGACTGTACTCGCTGCTATACCTGTGGTTATGTCTGTAAATGGAACTTGGCTTTGTTGTACCTATGGCTATATCTCTGATTTTCCTTTTATCATGGATAAATGTTTTTTTTTATACGGTTAGTACTTCGAAAATGAAGATAAATTGTAATTAGAAATATTGTATATCTATGATTGTAACAATGGCCTTACTTGTGACTTTACTCGCTGTTATACTGGGGGTTGTCTGTAATTAAATCTTAGCTTTGCTGTACTTCTGGCTATGCTTAAGCCTGTGGCTGTACCTGTGGTTTACCTTGTGGTTGTGCCTAGATGCCAGAAATACAGCAGGTGTCGTAAATAAATGTTGTTGTACTGTTGGTACTTCGAGAACGAAGTACATGTCAGTCTGGCCGTGTTAGATATTTGGTTAAATCTGAGTCAAATATCTGAGTTAAATAAGTACTTCAAAGATGTATTATTTGCAGTGGCAACACTATTGAAATAAGTTTTTGATAAATTTATTATTTGCAATGGCAACACTGTTGAACTGAAGGTTTGATTATTATTTAAACTTCCGGTGCAATAATTAAATTAAACTTCCGGTGTAACTTAATGTTATTTTAAATTGTAATGTTTATGATAATTGGATTGGAATAATTACAAAGTCATCACATCACTACTACGATAATTTAATTGTTGATAAACATTTTATTGTAATGTAAGGAGATTTCAATAGACTTCCGATTGATATTTTAATTGAACAATGTAATGGCTTTGATAAATCATATAATTAATCATACCTAAATTCGATAGTAATTATTCCAATAATTAACAACGAATGTTGTAAATTATGAGATTAGTGACACTTCCTGATAAAATGTATGGTTATGGTGTATTGAGACTTCCGTCTCTGTGATTGGTTGATACTTCCGTCTGTATTCTTAAAGTGTACTTGTAAAATATAAAATAAGCGGGAAGGTCTGGGCTCAGTTCAGTCTTGTGTATTTTGGAAGTGGTTGCTTATTTAATCGTGATACTGCCCGTCGATATAAAGATAAGTATATTTGATATTGTCAACTGTAACAATTGATAATTTTATAATGTGTGTTCTGTGTATTTCTGTTATATACTGAGAATAACTCTGAATGTGTAGTGGCCATACATAAGACCTTAATATTGAGTTTCTTACCGGTATCTTCTCAATATGGTCGGCCATCCGAACCGGAAGTAGATTTGAGAGTAAATTCATAGTTGTGGCCATGGATATGTTTGAATAAATACTTTCTAAAGTCTGGCCTAAATGATTATTTATTATTCCGACCTAATATAAAGTACTCTGATATAGTTAAGTATACCTGATTTTGAAATATGCTATATAATTCTATTAGAATAACCATCCTAACGTTTGAATCACGTAATCTGATACTTATTGTCCATTATCTGAATTGATTAATTTATTGACAATTATACTAGAATTTAAAGGGAGTAAAATCAGTTCAAAATTGTGGTCTTGTGATTTATTTATTAATACCTACCCTACTTTAATTCCGATGTTTCTTCATTCTATAATGTGGAACTTTAATTAAATAGTAATTACATAACTAGAAACAGTTTAGACAACTTGGCAACTCAGGATTAGAATTTAGCACATCGATATATTCAGATGATATCTTAATTTATTTATTTTTAGTTAATATTTATAATCTTTCTAAATGAGATGATCAGCACTTTCTTAATGATGATCGGCCCATAAATCTATCACAGGCAGTGATTGGCAATTTATATGAAAACGGTATCTGTAATGATAATTCTTGCGATTCGAAAGTCATCTCTCAATTAAATTCCTCTCAAAATTACTTGTATGGAAAGAAATTGCAAGAAAGACTTTTGGGTAATAAGAAAATAATTGAATGTTCATTATTTACCGCTACAGAAGTGATCAAGTCCACAGTCAACACACCGGCAACAAATTGCGGTCCGAAAACCGGTAGGCCAATGAGAAGTTTTCTTGTAGGTATTTAATTTTCCTTTCTTTAAGTCTCAATAGATGGCGTTAATATGACTGAAACGAACTATCTTGCTGTCAGTTCAATAAAAAAAAAAACTATGTAACTTCATGGGTGCGTTCAGTTACTACACATGTTATTGAACTGTTACTGAACGCTACGATGATCTTCGGGCGATCACACGGCGTAGTTACTGAACGCAGCCCATAACTATTTGGCTTTATACTGGTAACAGACGTTCCAATGTCGGACTCCTATTTTTATTATTACAAAGGAGACACGGCCAAGGTACGTCCTGCCGTAGGAAAGTGTGTAGTGCGGCAGGACCCTCATAATTATTACTAATACCGGTTGGAAGCTTTCGACGTCCTGCCCAAAGACTACAGTATATACTTAGAGAGTCCTGCCGCGCTACACACGGCCCTGACCATCAGACGTCCGACAGTCGGATCGTCTGTAACTAGTATTATGTCACTATCATGTGTGTTTTGTTCAAAACTTTTGTGAAATTTAGCTTAGATTTGAATGATTTGAAAACTATTGAAAATGCGTGTTTGTGCAGTTGTGAATTGTACCAATAAGGGACGTCTTACATTTCCAACTGATGAACCACTAAGGTCACAGTGGATAAGAGCAACAAGGGTGGATGTCCAACGAATATCAAAACAATGATAGAAACAAATAATCCTTAAGCGTGACTTCCACAACAAAACAAACAACGCAAACAACGGAAACAAACATCCACTCATACCAGTGTTGCCGCCTCTTATTACTAATTTCGGACGAAAAAAAACAGGCTGTTACCAAAAAGCAACGAAAATTAAGTTTTGCTCCTCTGAAATTTGGTTTCATTTAATCATGTTCATGGTTGCCATTAATATCAATTAACACTTAATAAAAGAAATTTGTACATTTTTTTTTTCAATTGTCGATGTTGAATTAAAAAGGATGGACACCTTCCGTTGTTGGCCTATGTGGCAACACTAAAGTTATGTGACAGCATATTTTGATTTGACAATTCAATTTGGTGATGACAGCGCCACCTAGTTATTTTGCAGCAACTCTTTAAATACCTACAAGAAAACTTCTCATTGCTAAGGTTCCAAAACGTGGTCCGAACATTATTAAAAAGTTTACAAATCACCAAAAAAATAAAACATTTCTTTAAACAGGATTCTAATTTTAAATTTATCAATAAATAAAGAGCACGGACAAGTGGCCACACCTGCAAAATATATTGTAATCTCGACATTTTCTCGAGAGGGGTCTCAGATATGCGATTGTACCTAGATAGATAGTGTCAGTTTCGTAGAGATAGTAATTTCTCCGATATTATTAGTCAGGCGATGATAGCTCATTGGCAGTCAGTGGTACCTACAGTGCGGCGGCAGAGAGAATGAGAGAGCGTTAGTGACTGATTGGCCAAGTCACGGAAACGGCTAATTTGATTATCACTAAACTTATTTGTCTATGAAAATACAGTACGCCTATCATGAGTTTGCTACGGTAACTAATCGAATACAATTAGACAAAATATCGATATAGATTCCTTGTCATTTGTTCTCGGTAAAAGTGTGGTAAAAGTATCGATTAAAAGCGAGAAATTAGCACTCATTATTATGTATTTTAGTTGTTCAATCTATGGACGCGCACTTCGCTTCAAGGCATTTTGCCCATACCCGTGCTCACGGCACGTACCTACTCTAGTACAGTAGCTCTATTAATATTTTAACTCTATGGGATTTTCCCATTATCCATTAAGATTTACATAGGTAGGTACACATTCTTGAATGTGTTTTTTTTTTTCAAAAGTATTGAATAAGGTCAGTCGGGGCAAGGGCGCCATACTTTTTGCATAGATGATTTCGATGCAAAATATTTCTTTTGAACGCTGACTTATGAGTGAACATTTATTAAATTGACAATATTTGGAATATTGTAGCTGCAAGAAACGTCGATTCAATCAAATTTATCAATATTTTTACGATATTTTCTATTAAATTGGGAAACATGGGTATAGGCGCACTTGCCCCTGGAAACAGGGCAAGTGCGCCTATACAAAAAAAAACGGTAGAATCGTACGTTAGCAGAAAAACAGATAATTTACATAATAGAACTTATTCAAATAAACGCATTACTCTTGGCTTCTTTTTAATTTGCTGGTCGTATAGGCTACTGCAGCTTCCATAACAAAATTGGGGCAAGTGCACCATAGACTAGTAATCAGGGGTTCTAAACATTTAATGCTGTTTATTTTTTTATAAAAAATTAAAACAACTGAATTCAAATAAAAGAAAACTGGTTTGGCTGGAATAATAGATATCTTTAATTAATCAAATTAAACTTTATTTAAATAATAGAAAAGTATTAAGTAAGTTGCTTTGACGTGTTAGGACGTAAATACTTAGTAATCTAGTGGATAGCACGCAAGAACTTACATGGTAAAGTAGAAAAAATTTCAGTCTTCATAAGGCTTAAGTAGTTTTACGAGGTATACCATAAGTTTGAGCTGCTTCATATCCTGATAGGCCTGATCGGACAGCGTCAACTGCTTGAAATAAAGTTTCTCTAGCTAGACCAAGAAGGCTTATCGGTTTTTCTTTATAGACTGTAAACCCATTACCCAACGCCTTCTCATCACAAATACCTTAAGCACATCTAGGCAGTAACTTCTCAATACAGAAAAACATGACCCTTATTCAGAGTCCGTCGTGTAAGAAAATGTCTTAATCATAAAAGTTGACGACTTCTGGCTTGGGGGAAGTGCGCCATACTACTAAAAACTTAGGCGCACTTGCCTCACTTGACTATTTTGCGGTTAAGATTTTAAATAATACAAAAAAATATTAATTTCACTATCTAAGTCTAAAATATAAATATAGGCTTAAAGGAAAACAACTAAATTCTGTACTCACCTCATTGGTTTGCCGTAACACGTAAAATATTTTATGATATATGGGGATTAGTAACACGTGCTCATCTCTGCTAACAGGTTTAAATGACACTAAAACTAAAATGGCGGATATATCAAGTTATGGTGAACAGAGGCATCTGTGATTGTGAAGTGGAACCATGTTTTAGTTTGTTGTATGGATGTAAGATATCGTTAGTTGTATTATATCTGTAGTTTTCGAGATTTTTATGGTAGGTGCGCTTACCCCGTCGGCGCGCTTGCCCCGTCTGACCTTACTAGTTGCGCCCCGCGGATTCACCCGCGTACCCGAAGGATATCCTACCCTACTGTTAAGTTTTCTTTTATTTTCTACGCAACTTTCTTAAAAAGAATTTAAAAAGTTTGATGAAATCGTTCTCAAGTTATGGCGTGACCAAGGGAAATAGGGATTCATTTTTATATATACATTATTAAAAAGGTAATTTACAGCTTGAAAAACAATAGTACCATAAATATTGTTTTATAGCAGAACTAGCAGTACCTAATAACATGGAGTAACCGATAACAGCCAGTGTTGTCAACGCAGAATATAACCGGTTGATAAACATGTTGTTGTCATGTCCCAATCGGTTTAAGAATATCAATGATAAGTTTTACTGATGATAATTTGCATTTTTATATCGCTATGCATTTAGATTTACCTAATGCATTCTTTGAAACATCCTTTGTAATCATGGTATTTATAAATAAATAAATAAATATCCTGGGACATTCCTCACACACGGTCATCTGATCCCAAACTAAGCAGAACTTGTACTATGGAAACCAGATAACTGATATAATACATGTACTACTTTTTGTTTGTAAATACATACTTAATATACATAATTACATCCAGACTCAGGACATACAGACATGTTCATGCACACGAATGAATGTCCTGTTTGGGAATCGAACCCACGACCTGCGGCGCTATAGGTTAAGACTCCACGTCTTAACCAACTACGCCAACTGGCCCGTCAATTTGTTTATAACCGACTTCAAAAAAAGGAGGAGGTTCTCAATTCGGCTGTATTTTTTTTTTTTTTTGTTATCTCATTACTCCGTCATTTATCAACCAATTTGGAAAATTATTTTTTTGTCTGGAAGGGTATACACTTCCCGTTTGGTCCCAATGTCATCAGATCAGGATTTCATTACTTCTTAGTGTACTTTGAAGTCGGTTTAAGTTTTTTGTAAAACAGTCCAATTATTCAGGTTTTAAAATGAAGTATCTGCTACAGATTTCGCATCTTGAATCATAACGCAAATGTATTTTAAATTGACTCTTTTTGTTCCATTGTGTTAAGAATCACATTAATGTAGTAGAAAACTAACGTTTATCAGTTATACAAAGTCGTTAAGATAAACATTTATGACTTTGCAATTTTATTTTATATCGTAACATAAAATCTATAAAGAATTGCCGTCTCTTGACTGTTTATTATCACACTTAAATAATACTTATTATAAGTTAGGTAATGCTCGGTATATCTAAGTTGCAAAGCCAAATAATTGTTTCTGTGCTGAAATCCCCGGCATGCAAAAAACAACTCATCAAAGTTTCATCGTAATCGCAGAGCTACCGCGCATCTTTGGAAATTCAAATCATTTAAAATAGACCTTTGCAGGCACTCAAGAATAGTCTGACTCTAATACCGGTTCCGAAGGTTGCATTTGCTGAGAAGAGCCGGCAATAAACTCAGCAGTTACTCATTTCAAAACAGGCTTAGATTTATTACATAATATTTACATTCTAATCGCACTGCCAACATTTGCGTGCCCCGGTGGCAAAACTACAAATTTGACTGAATCGAAATTTAATAAGTAAACTTAAGCAGACCAGGCCCCACAGGCAGCACGTGTTCACAAGTATGACGCATGTGGCAGCCATCGCCCTCTTCGCCATACGATTCATCCTGTGTAGCGGTCGGGCGAAGCTGGTAGGATTGGTGGGCGTCATTGTACCGCATCATTGGATGCAATTCATTAACAGTGGGTTCGCCTTTTTTTCGAAATTGGCCTGTAGCAGTATCACATGCCTAGATTTAATAATAGCTTTCTTTCATTAATAAAGAAATCAGCTTAAAAACTGTAAGTAAAGTATAAACATAACATACCTTAATGGTGTACATTACGGCCATCAAAGATACGCGGTAACCCCACTGATGAATAGTACTAAGTAGGTATATAGGAACCCATACGTTACAAAAATCCTTTTAGATGCGAAAGTAACTCTGTCCGTTTGTTGGCAAAACCTCTGAACCGATCGCGATGTTTGGCATGCATATAGCCTATCGTAGGCTTAGCTTTTCTTCTCCATGCTTCATTTTGTGGTATTGTATCATCATCACCATCAGCCTGTAGCAGTCCACTGCTGGACATAGGCCTCACCTAATGCGCGCCATCTCGCCCTATCTTCGGCTCGAAGCATCTACTTCCTACCAGCAGCCTTTCGCAGATCGTCTCTCCATCTCGCTGGACTCGCCGAGACGCGGTCTCCACTCAAGAACACCCACCGGTTATCGGTTCTTCGGCATATATGAACAGCCCACTGCCACTATATTAAATTAGGTATTGTATGAATTAAACATAATAGGCTAACCCATCATTACCCATCTAATTTAGGATTAACTTTATGTAAAAAGGACAGCTAGAGGTGTATATTGAGCTAATTACCAGTAATAAATAAAATCAAAGATAATATGCCTATCTGTGATATCTGTCTATGGGCACATGTCGCGGTGAGTAAGCGGTCGACCTTTCCCCCGCATCCGTTTCCGCACGGATGTCTGTAAACATTGACATTATCCGCATTGTATATAAACATTTGTCTTTTTATTTCAGGCGCTATGCTTATCAGTAAGATGGAAGTAGGATTTACTTTCCTATGCCTATGCATACAATGTTAGTGTACTAGAAATGCACCTAATAACATTATGCGCGCCTATATTACACGCACACTCATTATAGTTATTTATGCAACTGTCGTATAATAAGGGGTATTAAAACACGAATGTGGGTTTATCACACGAAGCGAAGCTGAGTGTGATAATAGTATCACATGAGGATACTAATATTAAATATTAGAATTGCAAAAGTTTAGTGTTCGCACCTCTGGGCAGTGGCACCTCGGTGCAAAGGCGGGCCACTCGTATCGTTGACGATCCCATACTCACTGGCGGTTTAGAACCTGAGTAAGGAATGGACCGTAAAAGCAAATAATTGGACTGTTTTACAAAAAACTTAAACCGACTTCAAAGTACACTAAGGTAATAAAATCCTGATCTGATAACAATGGGATCAAACGGGAAGTGTACCCTTCCAGACAAAAAAAGAATTTTCCATATCGGTTGATAAATGACGGAATAATGAGGTAACAAACATAAAAAAAAAATACAACCGAATTGAGAACCTCCTCCTTTTTTTTGAAGTCGGTTAATAAATAAAACAGATAAAAGACAAAATAAAAGAATGCACAATTTTTTTTATAAAACATAGAACCATTTTTTTTATGTCAATAAGTTGACAAACAGGCAGACGGTCCACCTGATGGTAAGTGGCCACCGCCGCCTATGGACATTTGCAATACCAAGGGGATTGCTTGCCTTGATTGTTTTATTGATTGTTGCCGACCTTGAAGAGCTCTTTTCACGCCCTTTTTGAAGAACCCCATATCGTAGCGCTGAGGGAAAACCGTACCGTACCGCATTGAGGGCACTGACATGAGTGACATGTAAACAAGATATGCGACGCGAAGTGCGGGATCCCAAAAAAAAGGAATTTAATGAGACAGGTCGACGCACTATAATGTCGATGAGCCGGATGTTCCCAGGAACCAGAAAAGACTGACGACTTCAAAAAAGTGGCCGGACTGGACTGGATGCGGGTGGCGAGAGATAATGAAGTGGCGTCTCTCTGGGTGTGGGATTTCCATGTGAGATGATGAAAATAAAGGAATGGTAATGTAGAATAGAAAGTCATGTTAAAAATTGCCATGGGTTTTGTTCCAGTTTGAAAATACAATGTTGAACATATGGATGAGCTGAAACGAAACCAGTCCTTTCAATGTATAGGTACAAAATGCCTAGATGTGTTGATTGCATACGTACAAATACTTGCCTAGGGATCTAATGAATGAAAATGAATTTCGAAGAGCGATACTCAAATGGCTTTATTGGACTCCCTGATAATATGGCATTATAAATAAATCTTTACCCCCAATGCAATGTCTTTTTATTCCTTCTTTCCCTCCTGTCCTTGGATTTATTTAAATATTGCCGTTACCCTATTCACAGATAACTTAAAAACACATCATGTTATAGCCCCCATATTACGCAGTTGTCCATTGAGTCACAAAATTGGTCAATTTACACAAGTTGTAATGAGAACACAATAGTGACAGCTGAGATCACGTAATGATCGTAATTACTCTACAGATATGGGAAGCCAGCTTTATGTTGATAATTTGAGGCTCGGCTGAATCATAATATACACGTAATTTTGGAATTTTTTCAATGGGCAGATATTGCATATCTATGTACCTACGAGTATGTATGAATTCCTATTAATGATGGTATGACTTTGATTCCTTGGAGTCGTGGGAGGCCGCTGATTTGGGACGCAACTTGTGCTGACACCCTGGCGGCCTCTCACCTCCATAATACATCTCGGATGGCGGGCGCGGCAGCCGAAGCTGCGGAAAGCCTCAAACGGAGGAAATATGTAACTCTTGGAGACGGTTACACATTTCTTCCTTTTGGGTTCGAAACAATGGGTTGTTGGGGTCCAGAGGCGCGCGGTTTGGTTAGGGAGCTGTCCAGACGCCTAATTGAAGCTACAGGGGACCAAAGAGCTGGCGCTTACCTCGGGCAACGCAGTAGGCTTGCAATTCAACGAGGTAACGGCGCCAGCTTTTTGGGTACCCTGCCTGCAGGCGGCGATTTAAACGCAGTTTTTTATTTATAATTATTTCAATGTATATATTGCCTTTATAATTTTTATGTAGTTTTAGTTTAGTTTATATTGTAATTTGTACATAAATATTTGTTGTAAATAAAATAAAGTAAAGATTATACCTATCATAAATAAAATAGATTCATTAAGAATTAAAATAGTACCTATGTATTAAATTATCAGTGGTTAATCTCGCGATTAGAAATCGGTCCTTAAACAATGAACTTGTGATGTTTCAATACATTTCAAGTAGGTAATGTCAGAATAGATAATAGATGTCCTCACCACGCGCCGGTAAGAGTTCACCGGCCGCTTACGAAGATGAACATCCATGTATGAAATAAAGTGACAAAACACACATCGATGTAACATAACATGACACAAAAACTAATCAATATAAAAATGAATCGCTATAAAAGTCATAAAACTAATAGGTAGTTCTATCACATCGTCTATTTTCTTTAAATGCAACGTGGGAAATATTGTAGCATTCATAATACTTTAGTCATACTTTAGTATTGTATTAATAAGTCGACTTAGTCGACTAACATCCCAGCCCTATTATTGCGTGAAAGAAAACTATGTACCGAAAAGCTAGGTTACACGATACGCAATTCTACTGACATGATTTTTTTAATACGGTTGAAAACTAGGTCTAAAACACTAACACGCGAGTTTCAGCTATTTGTTTACACTCTGTACCTATATTTATTCTTAATTTTAAATTCATTGAGGTAGGTATGGCAATTTGTCTCCTTAGTCACAGTTTGTATTATTTGATATTCTTTTTATTTACAACAAATATGTACAAAATACAATCTATATTTACAAAATATAATCTATATATAGAAAATTTCCTCAAGCCTGCCGCTGCTTCCGATTAACGGCAAGGTTCCCAGAAGGCTGGCAGCGTTTCCTCTTTGATATTCTTATGCTCTCAATTATGATAATCTTTTATAATGTTAATTTTAATAAAAATATTCTGATGCAGCCATAGACTTGGTCTTTGAGTAGTCTAGACTGGTGGTTGGTGATATAACATAGTATGTATGTTCTAGTTACATAGATTATAAGGGCAATATAAATTACCCTACTTTGAATAGGGTTATCAAGATACCAAATAAATTTAGAACAATGAAATCTATCAATACTAATAAAAAAAAAATTGCAACACAAGCAGGGCTATTTTAAAACGTCGGATTCGATATCGGAAACGGATTCAAACATTTCCGAGGCGAATTTTAGCAATTGCTATTTTAATTTCCGAAAACTTTTCGATGAATCAAATTGATATTTCCGTAAAGAAACATCAAAATTACTTATTCGAAATCGGAAATTAAAATAGCAATTGCGGAAAATCGCCTCAGTCGTTTTTTAATCCGTTTCCGATATCGAATCCGAGCGTTTTAAAATAGCCCTGCTGGGGTATCAATCACGCGTTGCCGACCCTGCAAAAATCTCTGCACTACCCCGTTGAAGAACCCCATGCTGTACTCCCTGGGTGCACCACGACAGGGAGCTCATTCTACAGCATGAGCTTCCGCGGTAGGAAGCTCCTTTGTAACCGCACAGTACGAAACCATTTTGGTTCCAATGTGTGAGAATGGACGCCCCGACGATGGTGAGAGTTGCGATGGTAGAGTAGCCCACATCATCACTTACCATAGTGAGATTGTTGTCTAAAACATCCTACCATCAGAAAAACTTAAACTAAACTAGCTGCCTGGCGCGACTTCGTTCGCGTGGTGCTACCCTACCCTGTGGTGCTACCCTACCCTGCCCTGCCCTGCCCTGTCCTACCCTACCCTACCCTACCCTACCCTACCCTACCCTACCCTACCCTACCGTCCCTATGGGTATGAAAAAAAGTTAACGTCCTATTATTAGACCTACTGAATATACACACAAAATGTCATAAGAATCGGTGAAGCCGTTTCGGGGGAGTTTTTTTTACAAACACTGAACCACAAACACCCACAGCTTACACCTCAATTATTCAGTAACACTATACTAATACTAATCCGTCAGAAAGAATATGAAAAACATTGTGATGAATATTCAGTTTTCACAGCTGAAAAACTTGCGCATTGTACAATTCTAGAAAGTCACATCTAGTTTGCGCAGTTTAGTCACCTTTCATGCGAATACATATTTTAAAATAAATAACTTTATTATCTTATTGTTACAATAAAATGAGGTACATTTATAAGAATGTTAAATAATGTTATTTGTACAAATGTTAGGTACTTGTAGACCTTGTGAAATATCTTCATGATAAGTCATAGATAATAAGATAGTGCTAATCCAGTTAAATGAAAGATGTCATATCTGCTAAGAGTATGTCAAACATGTCGAGGTACTTCAGATTTCATCATTCATCAATTTTAGAGATCTTCTGATTTACATTACCTAATCCATCATCATCAGCCCATAGCAGTCCACTGCTGGACATAGGCCTCACCCAATGCGCGCCATCTCGCCCTATCTTCGGCTCGACGCATCCATTTCCTACCAGCAGCCTTTCGCAGATCGTCACTCCATCTCGCTGGAGGGCGCCCTACACTCAAGTACACGTTTTCCCCACCGGTTATCGGTTCTTCGGCATATGTGACCAGCCCACTGCCACTTCAGCCTGCTAATTCTATGAGTTATGTCGAAGACCTTGGTTCTCTGATGGATAACCTCGTTACGAATCTTATCCTTCAGAGAAAATCCGAGCATAGCTCGCTGAGCGACTTTAAACTGGTGCACTAGCCGTACCGTGAGTGTCCACGTTTCGGCTCTGTATGTCATAACGGGTAAGACACACTGGTTGAAAACCTTCGTTTTCAAATTCTGCGGTATGGGTGACGAGAAGACCCTACGAAGTTTCCCAAATGCTGCCCAGCCCAGCTGGATGCTTCTCTTGGCTTCCCTCTCAAAGTTGTTTCTACCTAATTGCAGAATCTGCCCGAGGTAAGTATATTCCTGAACAACTTCGAGATGGTGGCCATTTACGACTATTGGTCCCGGATCAATGTGATCGTTGATCATGACTTTGGTTTTATCCAAAGCTCTTAATTACCTAATCCATAGCACTTATTTAATAAAAATGCTACCTAATTCAGTAGACTTACAGCTAATTACAAGCTTTTATTTAGTTTCACCTGTCCCAGAGCACAGAGGATGGTAATCTGTGCCCCGTGTCTGCGCCCGCACAATGTCTAAACAAATCTTGCAAGTTAAATATGACACACTTCCCGGTTTCCGATTGAGTTGAAATTTTGCATTCATCTGGGAATCGAAATGATATGAAACTGATCTGATGGTGGAGCCCGAAAGTGGCCATGGGAACTCTGTAATAAAAAGACGCAACCCCATCGTGTTTAGGCTTGTTTGATTCGTCTTGACAACCTAAGGATTCTGGTTCAATGGTCTGATGATTAAGTTGGTCGACTATTATATTAAAAAGCTTGTTTTTGAATTTTAATTTTTATTACTAAACTACTTTTTAAACTTAATTAAACTAAGATAAATGCAGTTACATTATTTTTATTTGTAGTTTCAAATTGAAATCATTTTCTCGTATGTGTTGGGGTGCGTATATAGTGTACGTGTGAATGGTTGATGTACTTATATTAGGCCTAGGTACGTAGTACTATTAAATATTCTGTGGCCTAGGGCCTACATCTTGACCACATCAGCATACCGCGAGGTTAAGCGTAGGTTGGCCGGACTTTGCAAGATGGTAGGTGGTCCAAGGTACTCGTAGAAAGTTGACTCTTAGTCAACCTTCATATAGATCACCGACCCAGAGATAAGGGGTTGATAATGAAATGATTGTTCTAATTATCAGATCTTTTGTCCTGTTATTTATGAAGGAATAATTATTTATAAAAAATACTAAGCTTGTTTTGTCTTTTTTTTTTATTTGTAACTTTGGTGTAGTAGGTCTGTATCCATGTAGTTTTATTACCAATGCCAATTTAAAAAGTTTCATAATATGAAACTTTTTCAATTGTCTATGGTATTATATTATAATACCATAGACAATTAAAACTAAAATCTACTACTAAGAAAAAATAAACTAACACGGTACTATACTAATTTGTTGTTTAGATGTATTTTGAATGATACAAAAATTATGCATATGTCGCAAATACGCAATGCATGCACTGTCATCTGTAGATACACGTATATAGGTAATGAAAAGTCACGTTCATAGTTAAGGGGCCAATTAGATATTTAATCTAAATGCGAAGAAGATCTAGACAATACTGGAAATCTGGCGAAATATTAAAAGTTGTTTTTTTTATTGATAATTTCAGCGTTATACAGTTATAATTCCATATTTGAGGGTCGTAGGATTAGTAGCGAGACGAAACCAAACAAAGTAAACGTAACGGTAGCTACTCCAACCGCTTACCTTCAGGCGAGACGTATGCTTTTGCGAGTTAAGCGGTATAAAAAAGTACGTGTAAAATAAGTAAATATGCGATAGTTAAAAATATAGGTTAACTATCTAATTTGAAGGTTGTAATTTCATTACCACTCCTTGTAGGTGTGTCAAAAACTTCAAACTTTCATGAATTTAATGTACGCGTCACCTTATCTACTATACTCTATTTCACATAGGATGAGTCGTCAAGGTCAAGGGTTTTTTACCAATAAGTATATAGTTCCATTTGATTACTCTGAAATAGTACTCACAATATTTCATGAAACCTCGCTCTATCATAGTATTCCTATATTATATATCGAAATGAACATACCATGTGTCACCGAACTCATGCTATTTGAAATCTACTATAAACTAGCCCGACTTATGTGTCATAATACTAATTACTAAATTGGGGTCAACAATTACTGGTACAGAAGTGGTTTCATCAATACGGTGGGTTTATCTTGAATATCTCAACCAATTTATATTTATTGAAGCCATCTGTGTGAATTGAAGGTAATTTAAAGTCATTTTCAACTTTAAATTTATCTATACAGGTAATATTATAGTGGTAAAGTTTGTAAGTTTGTATGTAAGACCGAATCGAGAGATAATTGGACTGTTTTACAAAAAACTTAAACCGACTTCAAAGTACACTTAGACGTAATCAAATCCTGATCTGACAATGGGACCAAACGGGAAGTGTACCCTTCCAGACAAAAAAAGAATTTTCCAAATCGGTTCATAAATGACGGAGTTATGAGGTAACAAACATAAAAAAAAAAAAAAAACATACAACCGAATTGAGAACCTCCTCCTTTTTTTGAAGTCGGTTAAAAATATGACGGGCGGGCGGACGGGAAAGAGATAATAAGACGGGCCAGTTGGCGCAGTTGGTTAAGACGTGGAGTCCTAACCTATAGCGCCGCAGGTCGTGGGTTCGATTCCCAAACAGGACATGCATTTGTATGCATGAACATGTATGTATGTCCTGAGTCTGGGTGTAATTATGTATATTAATTGTGTATTTACAAACAAAAAGTAGTATATGTATTATATTAGTTATCTGGTTTCCATAGGACAAGCTTTGCTTAGTTTGGGTTCAGATGACCGTATGTGAGGAATGTTTATTATTTATTTATTTAATCTCCGGAACTACAGATCCGAATCAGAAATTATTTCACTACATATTAGGAAAATACATTATCCCCGAGTGTTATAGGATATTTTATAATCCCGGGAACGCGGGTGAAACCGCGAGGAACAGCTAGTACAAATATAAAATAAATAAAATATAATTTAATATCATTTGGTTAAATAAAGAACTATTCATAGTATTAAAAATGACATCGAGTGTAATACAGAATAGAGTTTTTTTTAAATAAGCTCACGAGCTTGCTGCAACAATAGGTCGATTTTGTTGTTTATAAAGAAATCAGATTGAGTCTGTAATAATTACCTTTTTACTTAATATTTTGTATATTTTTTTTTTATTCAATAAAAACCAATAAAACACTCACCTTTTTACGACGATAAAAAAAAACGCCCACGTCGAAATGACGAGCGTAAACACAAACTAATTGTAACGATCCAAGAAAACAAAACCGCCAATAAACTCTTTTAAAAACTCCCGCGTGAAAATATATTCGAACTTTTAAAAAATAGAACTAATTTAAATTACTTTCGATTCTTTTTTTTCACGCTCGCGTTTTGGCAAAGGCAGCCAGGTCGGCGGCCTATTTTCCTGAATATCTGTACGGCACTGAGCGTTGTCGACAGCTCTACTACTACAGTACAGCCTCGTGTATAAAGGTGCCATTACAGGAAATATGCGAATGTGACATATTGTGACGCATGCGCTATGTTGGAAAATAATAAAAAAGTTTGTTTAATTTAGCATTTGACGAGTTTTACTGAAAATGATAAGGATTTGAAGAAGAAGTTGAATTTTTTTTAATAGATTAGACTTAATAAATCTTTGTACATACATTAAAATTCATTAATAGTTTTATAATTTATATTTAGAAACTATGAAAATTCTGTTTTTTTTTGTCTTTTTACAGCCTCTTCCTATACACACAAGCGAGATAGCGAGACCTAAACTTATTATCGAATTCATGTTACTTTTTCTTTACACTTCTGCGTCAGTTTTCACACAATTTCCATAGAGCTTTCGGTCGTTTCTAAACATGTTAATATTATTACTGTTTTTTTTTTTTATTAGTATCAATAGTTTTTTTGTGTTTGTACCAAACTTTTACAAAGCAGTAAGTAGTAAGTAGGCTAGAAGGTCTGGCTTGTCTATGGCCTGAAGAAATGCCAACGTAAAGAAAAAAAAATGGCAAGTTAGCATAAATAAACTAAATCTGCAAGCTCACGCTTCGTCGTACATGCGTGAGATTATCTGCATTCGTAATCCTATAGCTAGTACCTACCTAGAAGACACTTTATCGATTAGAAGCAATATTTTTTTTATTGAATAATAGAGATAAGTAATTTTTCGATAAATGAAAAAGGTATTAACTTTCACATACTTTTTATACTAGATAAATAGGGATGATCTGTGGGGATGATATATTAAAAAAAAAAAAAAACTAATTAGTCCGTCAGTTATAATAAAAAAAAATGTTAATTATGAATCGGCCTTTACAACTCCTCCAAACAATAATCATGGAGTAGTTTTACTTACGGATTGATTTGAATGTGTGCGTGATCATACTAACGATAGTGTTAGTATAGCATAGTTTATAGGTTTCATTTTGACCTCACTCCCCTTGAGTTTTTCGGAATTCATTATAATCCGATTGTAGGGAATGCAAAACTAACCTCCTAACCTCCTTGTTCATCGTATAATAGTAATAATGTAGGGTAGGTACCATAGAGATATAAATATATGAGATTGATAGCGTGTGAAGCGTGAACAGTTTACATATAGATGCATTCACGCAGATATATCGTACAATAGGGATTTATTTAGCGAGTTCCTTGTCATTTGTTCTCGGTAAAATTGACAATAAAAAATGAGAAATTGGCATTCTGTATTTAGTCGTTCAAACTATGAAAGCGCAGTTCGTTTCAAGACATTCATACCCGTGTCACGTCACGGGACATACTCTAGTAAATATTGCATCTCTATGGTCATAAGGAAACCGGGGGACAGCCAGTAATGTGATATGGCTATTGAATATATTTAAAAATTCGAAAGAAACTTTTGTTGCTGAAATATCGTATTACATTAGAATTATTGGCAGAGTAAAGATTTTTCATTGTGATAATGGCGGCTTATTGGCCACCAATGATAATATCATATCTCTTGATATATTTATTTACAACTTCAGTTTATTCTGTGTATTTATTGGTACTTATCATTTATCTTTATTCTACTATGATAGTAAACATTCTTGAGGAAATCTTTGCGAGAGATATTATCGAAGGCACGATAAATTTCCATTTACACAAATCCTTATTTTTACAAGATTTACCTACTCAGTGAATTCATTGACTAAAATAAAGTAATGCCACTAAGTTGACAAACAACCCGCCCGATAGGGTTACCGTAGCCTATGGACGCTTGCAACACCAGGGGTATCACATGCGCGTTGCCGACCCTAAAACCAAACAACTAACTTCAACCTCGAATAAGCAACACGCGGAAAAGTCCCCATGCAAACGACCAATAATTTCTCCCCTGCAAACGTTTGATCAAATATTTGTTCATATGGGATCGTTCATCATTGAGAAGTAGGTATTATCATGGATACCCTCCAAATGTTTGTCAAGCTGACGCATTTGGGCGTGGATATTGTGGAATTGCGAACACATGACGTACTGTATCTATAGCACTCGTATTACCTAACTACGGACTGAGTCAGGCATTCTGAAACTAACATTTGCCGGCCGTTGAATTTTTTACGTTTTGATTTTCTTTTGGGATTCTAATTTTGAATTACAAAAAAAAAATACGAATTTAAGAGAGGTAGAGCGTAGCGTTTATTCGCTCAAAGAGCAGTATAAAAGTAAACCGTGTAAATCCGATAAGCAATCAGTGGATATAATGTATATTTCAGAGCACAAACTACACGTTAAATAGTGTAAGCGATTTGTCTTGTTGCACCATTTGCAGTTTGTTAATATATGTAAACAAAACTGTGAACAGATTGGAATGTAAATAATACAGAGCATAAAAATCAAAGAGACATATTTTACGTGTTTTTCTATACGACTAATGCAATGCCGGGTTTCAATAAACAAAAACGAATCGTTTTGCTTATCATTGGTAGGTTTTTTTATTTCCAAACTGGGCATATAGAAAATTTCGTAAGCTAATTTTACCTATGATAGCTACTTCCATATGGGAGGTTCTGATATGCAAAGCTTTGAGGTCTTTGCTTCATTATTAGTAAAGATATAAGAGTCTTAATTTTAATCAATCTTAACCGATAAAGGTCCGTAAATTATTGAAACCAGTCGGTAAACAAGCTTACGGCCCGCCTGATGGTAAACGGTTACCGCATTGCAGCCATATGGACGCTTTCAAGTCTTGCAACACACGAAGCATCGCTCACGCGTTACCGTAGATTGAGGATACCTAGATTTGCCACTAAAATAATAATAATTACGAAAGCGAGATACGTATATGTCAAAACGTGTATGTGTGAGCAGGACTAAGCATATTTTGTCGTCCCTATCTCGCGTATAGGTTTCTATTCTTGACATCAGTGTCAAAATCAGTGTCGTTGACCTCGTTGATGGCAAGCAATTTTCTAACCGACCAAAGTGTGAGGCTTATTATTGTGGGTGGCTAACTATGGTACTACCTGTCATTCGTAAATAGTCGGATTATAAGTTGATGGGGATACTAGCATTTTATTATTTTTACCACTTTAAATAGCGTGTTTTATTTTTTGTAGTTTTAATCCACGTAAGTTACATTAGTAATTTGTTTTATATATTTATACGTAAGTTTGATACAAACATTAAAAATAATTACTTTGGAAATAATAACTTATAAATAACGACGATGATACATGGAAGCAATATATGTATGCATGTGCCTAATTTTTAAACCACCAAACATAATAAAGAGGATAATAATATGCATACATATTTTCTATTTCAGATAAAATAAATAGAAAACAGATAAATATGAAACTTCGGGAGTTTATATGGAAGCAAAGGATAGTTTGGTATAATTGTCTCACCTATCAGTTGTCTAATCAGTCTTCACCACATATTATAAAATGAAGTTGCTTTCCGTCTGTTTGTCAACTAACTCCTTCTAAACTACGATTTTCTATAATATGTAACAGGCCTTAGAGCGGTTCCGCCTAATGTCCGATACGAATCCGCGAAAATACAGATCTAGAAAACTCTGACCGAATTCGGATATTGCTTTTCGCACTACCTTCAACCCAAATCCGTAATTCAGACGTAATTTTACGCAAAACCACAATAGAGCGTTAACATCGTTGATTATTGAGTCCTTTCAATAGGCGTCAACTTTCGGCAATGCTATTGTATGTAAAAAATAAAAGCTAATGTATGTACGAAGACATTATTAACATTAACATATAAAGTATTAAATTAACTATATATTAACCACGCCCCGGCCGAATATTTAATCTTATACAATCAATACCTGAGCAGGTTGCGGTCAAAACGTGATAAGTCACAACGTCACAACAACTCATAAAAAAAGTCTTCTAGACCTTACGTCTCTTAAGGTCTTAATTAAACTATACTTCATCAATCCCATGTTTTATTTTGACTTCTATGAAGTTATAACAGTATCATCTGCCCCCCTAGACAAGATGGTTGTCAACAATCGTCATCGTTAGTAAACGATCAACCTTTGTATGGGATTGACACCTGCCACACCCATTGTATAGTAAAACCAAAAAACCCAATACCAGTTTACCCACATAATGGGGTAAAAGTGTAAATATGGCAGTATTAATTGTATGTAGCTTTCTTCTTCGCCATTCGCTGACAGCAAATCTATAGGTATCCTCAATCTACGCGCGTTACCGACCTTTCCCCCCCCCCCCACTAATGAGCTCTGGCGACTAGTGGCGACCTTACCCACGCGCAGGAACACAACTTTACACAGCATAAAGTATGAAAAAATACAGAATTCCAGGAACTGCGAGTCATACCAAAACAATAATTTGGCAAATATCTTGATATCACGTGAAAATTAATTTTCTCTCGTAAGTCGGACTGGTTGGCGTGGAGATACCCCAACTACCACGCCACAAATATTTACAAGTATTAATCAGATATCTGGTTTCCACAGTTCAAACTCTGCTTAGTTTGGGATTAGACAACAGTGTGAGAAGAATGACAAGATATGTCATTGTCATGTAGGTATATCTATATGTTTATGTACTCTGCGGTACCGACGCGGCGACACAATGAGGCGTGTAAAATCGTCTCTACTTAAATGTCACCGTTTCATTGCCAAGGACAATGCAATTATGGAGGTAAAATGAAAAATATGCATAGCAAATACAATAAATTTAATGAGAATAGTTGACTGCAGTTTCGTGACAAAATCGTTTTTTGAAGAAAGAAGAATGACAAGGTTGGAGCCACGAAATGTAAAAATTAACTAGGCACCGTGAGGGTACATGCAAGTATATCCATTATAATGGCAAGTGTGTAAGATCTTTATATTAAAAAATATTTGGTCGCTTCAAACTGGGAATTAAAAACCCGGGCGTCACTTTTAGGGGGCGGCAAAATTTCACAGTAAATAATACGGAAATAATAATATTAATAATACAACAACCACTTTAAACTATGGACCCAAATTCGAAATCGCAAAAATACAGCTGTGTGGCTGTGTCATTGAAAGTCGCATCGTCTTTTCCACCGCCTGATAATAAAGAAATTATTATTACCTATTATATTTATATAAATACTAGCTGCCCGGCGCGACTTCGTTCGCGTGGTGCTACCCTCTACCCATGTTGCTACCCTACCCTACCCTATCCTACCCTACCCTGACAGCAGAATCCCCATTAACAAAATGATCCGCCATTTATTGAATTCATTTGTTACAAAAAATGTGATTAATGAAGAACCGCTCGACCGATTTTGTGTAAACTTCACATAAACCATCTACTAAATAGTCCGAACAAAGCCTAAATATTTGGTTTGGATAGGTGAGCCCGTTCTTGAGTTATAAAATTACAACGAAAAGTGGCATTGATTTTTATATATATAGATGTTGGTAGTTCTTATAGATTATAAAAAGTATCTACGCGATCGAAGTCACATACGACATATAAAACACTGCTTACTCATAATAGCTTCTAGATAGCGTATGTATAAGTTAAGAACATGTTAAGAATAACAATGAGCAATAAAATCATTATTGATTTTAGTATTTCTTACGTTAACTTGTTCAATAAAGACTGCTCATTAATTTTAATCGAGACTTTTTAGTTATAAGAAGAAAAGAGAGTCGAAATCCCAAAGTTGTTACTTTATCTCAAAGCGAAATATCACATGATTTTTAACAATCTCTTATGTCAATCTCATACAAAGGTTGATCGTTTACTAACGATTGTTGACAACCATCTTGTCTAGGGGGACTGCAGGATACCCGCGATAAAATAGGGGATTTTACCCACCTTAGAAGACGAATTTCGAGAAATCCTTTCTTAGTGATTACCTAAGTTGGGGGGATATGGGTAGTCAATCACCCCCTAACATTTTCGAATGATACATATTTTAAGACACTTTAATTAGGTACCAAAGCATATCATATTATGTTGTACCCATAGAGAAAGAATATTTATAGTGATAGAATTAACAACGTTACATTACCTTGTGCGTAGCGTGAGCAAGATGAATTTATAGATTTGAGTGATTTTTCCAGGGGATTTTTCAGAAAAAAATATTGTATGAGTTCCTTGTCATTTCTTCCCGTAGGTATCGATAAAAACGAGAAATTTGGCGTCATTCAAGCTATGTACGCTCAGTTCGTTTCAAGGCAGGGTTGCACATAGTCTAGTACAGTCTCTCCATTCATATTATCTCTATGGGTCCTGGCTATTCCTCACCCCCCGAACATGGGTTCTGGCTACGACCATGCTTACCTTCGTTATTATAAGGAAGAATACTGTAAAAAGTTTTCTGCTTCTAGCTAGACCCAACCTGTGTGGTTAGCTTGTGCGTTGCCTAGAAGTTAGCCATTGGAGTAAATGTAATAAAATCGTTGGAGCCGTTTCCGAGATTCAGATTTATACAAGAATTACTAGTTTAAAGATATTAGATTATCCAAATTCTAAATATATTTTGAGAAGCAAGATGCATAAAAAACTGGCCAAATGAGAATGCAGGTTCAAATCATAAAAGTTTTTTGTATCTCTTTGGTTTTCCCGCAAGATGTGTATAAAAGGTAAAATTTAACATAACAAGTTTTTAATGTCACGTACAAAATGTAGTCTTTTTAAATAAAAGTTTTGATCGAAGAAGAAAACAATCTGCTCCATCGTTATTATTATATTATATTATTATAACCACAGATTATAACAGGTGGAGATTTCGAGACGGCATATTTTCGAAACCTATGTTGGGTTAATAGTGAATTCTCAATATTTCTTTTTGACTTTTCTTACAAAATGTCAATCTTGCTCGATCATAATGTAGGTATGTAAAGTAAATATATTTTTTTGGGAATTCAGTGTTGGTCCCATAGTAAAAGTTGTTCAACATGACTAATCCAACGTAGGTTTCGAAAATATGCCATCTCGAAATCTCCACCCAGTATACATAATCATATTTTTACTTTCGAAGTCAAAGCCACTTATTCAGTCAAGGTAGTCTAGGTCAAAGTTACTGAATTTGTCACTTCGAATGTCAGTTATCAACTGTGAAAATCCAGCAAGAAAATCAGCAAGGTTACTTTTTTATAAAGATATATAAGTACTTACTGCAAATTTAGAGTCACCTTAGCCTTTTTGTGATCTACAAAATATATATTGATATGACATAAGTATAAACAATGTAGAAATGTGATCTCTCGCAGATCAAGGAATAGTAGAGTCTTTCTCGGTATATTAAAGCTAGTTACACCAAAAAAAAGTACTTATAAATTCAATATGAACTGCTTGCATCCGTATTTTTGTCAGTGCCCAAAATTAAAATTCTTCGTTAATAAAAATAAAACAAATATACGCACCTCATCATACAAATCCGAATAAAATTTCATAGAGACAGGAATTACATCATTTTGTGTCATTTTTTTCATTTTTGCCAATTACAAAAAGGTACCGATGGCAAAAAAAGTCACAACCACAACACAATTCTTTTTTTCACAATACTGATTCGTTCGTCCTTCCGTCACAGCTTGAATATAACTAGATGCCGCCAGACAAAGATCTTCACTTATAAGAGCTTGTATATTCGCCATGATTTTCCTTGAACGTACACAAGGATACATTTTTGAAAAACCATTATGTCATCGTGTATTATTATTTGGATTAGATGTAGTTAGAGATACTTTTGCTGTATTTTTTGTATTTAAAAATTGTACTCAAAATGTAGAAAAAAAAAGAAAGGTATACCTATCCGAAAGGGTCGAAGACTACGTCAGGTATATGTAGATTCTCTTGTACAAAGATACGGCTCAAAATAAATTACTCTTTTTGCTTCCAATTTTATTGAATTAAAATCACAACCAACGTGTAACATCTTATGAGTTGGCGGAAAGCTCCCTGCCCTCGTCTCATTTTTAACCGACTTCAAAAGAAGGAGGAGGTTCTCAATTCGGTTGTATGGTTACCTCATAACTCCGTCATTTATTAACCGATTTGGAAAATTCTTTTTATGACTGGAAGGGTACACTATCTACAACAATTTAAGTACTTTATCTCGACGTGTGGCATAGCTGTTGGATATCAGATCAGTCAGGCAGGTACTACAAAGTGTATAACCACCGACCTCATGATGTTTTCCTTTTCCGAAAGCTCAAGCTCATTGTATGATTCGATATGGTTTGATAATAATCTTTCGCCAAACAACCTATATTTAGATAAGGCTATAAGGATCCATTTTTGCAATGAAAAGTAAAGATATAAAAATAAATAATGTTAAGCTTCAGCTTTTTTTTTTACTTTCCACAATCAAAATATCAGTTTGCATAAACGCATTGTAGCTTCCTATCAATCTCGTAATCACATAATATTATTATCTACTCTAACTTCCAAATCCTATAGCATTAGTGGTTGCTGAAATATATAGACGGACAGACAGACGGACGGACGGAGTGGCACCATAATAGTGGGTTCCTTTTTTAACTTTTTTATTCGGCACTATAAAAAGAGGCGTTCTAATACTTCCAATCCGGGCAATAGTTACTAATTCAGTTTTTTTATATATCTTTTATTAAAGAGCTACATATATCAATATTTGATTATATCTTTCCTTACTCTGATAAATTATTTATAGTTAGAATCGTAGTTTCGACCGTAAACAAGATATGTGCGAGTGATTTCGAGAGGGATTTCCCTAAGATGATGCAATTTTCCTTAACTTAATCTCACATAATTTCCTAACATAATTGGATGTATATAATTGAATCAAGATATCTGCACGGGAGTGCCCCCCGTCAGGACGGCCAAGCGAAGCGCAAGGGCACTACCTACCTTTTCTCGAAAAGCTTCGTCGTTTTTTTGAACCCACCCTTAAACCTTTTTTGCACGGTGGTAGGGTACTTTGTAGGACCCGTCTGGCTGGCTACCACCCTCAAGTTGCCAATCTGTCGCCAAGCACCTATCGGTGTGTTCCGTCAGCTGCACTTGAGAGCCAGTTCCTTCTAGGCTTTGTGTGCTTACCACCTTCGACCACATCATCACTTACCATAGTGAGATTGTGGTCAAACACAGGCCTATACACAGTAAAAAAAAAAAAAAAAAAAACATAGCTTCAAATAACATAGCTCTTATACTTTAGATTTTATTGATATCTAAAAACCCCGATTTCGTCACCGACTCACTGACCTATATCAAAACTCTTAGGGTACTTCCTGAATTCCTGACGTCCTAGAAAGCTGAAATTTGGTATGTAAGCAAACAACAAAAAAAAATTAAATTGGGACGTTTATAAAAAATAATCAAAATAAAAAAATGTTCTCATATGCAACTTACAAAAAGTAGTGAAATCCCATCAAAAACATTTTCATGTAAAATGTTGCCAAGAAGAGACCATATGTATGACTCGCACTGTCAAAAAGTTAACAGATCTCATGTAGAGCCAAGCTTAAAACTACACGCCCTAACTCTACAAGCCCTAACTTCAAACTCTACACACCGTAGTCAAAATATGTGGCTTGGACGTATCACTACTACAAGAAGTATTGTACTACAGAAAAGTAATTAACAGTGAATTAATGTTTCACCTTTACGGTGACGGTAGCGAAACGGCCAAGCCACATAATTTGATTAAGGTGTAGAGTTTGTGAAGTTAGGGCGTGTAGAGTTATAAAGTTGACTCTACATGAGATCTGATAATTTTTTGACAGTGCGAAACATATGGTCTCGTCTTGGCAACATTTTACATGAAAATGTTGTGGTGGGATGTGTATTTTCATGTGTATGATTGTTTCTGGATATATTTCCAATTTTCAATTGATGTCGTGTGTTTGCTTAAAGTTTGGTGAAACAGGAAGAAAGTGCCAAGTACTGTTAGCTAATGAAACAGCTCTGCGTTTGACGCTCTGAATTTTCTCACCTCTTTCTTTTGGATTGGATGACCTTTAAAAACAATTACCTGTAATGAAAAAAAAATATATTATTAATTTAATTGAAGAAAAAGGTGTAGGTTACTGCTTCTTTGTTTACTTAGGGTTGGTTGCACGAAGTAAACACAAAAAAAATACCCATCTAAATTATGGGAACACACGACGACTTTGCAACAGCAGATTGTCAATATCTATGGTTATTGTTATTGGTACTGTTAAAATTAACTTTAACTGTAACAATATCGTTGTCCTAGGTGCAATCCACCCTTAAAGAAGAGTAGTAACGGAGTACCTACTGCAGGGATCCGGGATCCCCAAAGTAATTTGGGCAAGAGTTTTTACATTTTTTTTTCCAAAATGACATCTAGAGTGTCTTGAAAGATTCAAGTTTTCGTTTTTTTTTTACTTTGTTAGAAACGGTCGCAGGCCACAAACAACTAATCAAAGACACATCTTTTATACATTCTTCTCACAGTACACCAAACACGCCGACAAAATCTTCTTCCATTCATCCGCAAACAAGTCAAAATCTGGACTGGCATCCAAGAGAGAGTTAAGCGCGGAGAGCGTACTCGGGATAGGCGAGTTTGCCCCGATTTCGACCAAGAGGACTCAGGTGGAGGGATATCGAACACTTTGGGAATCCCTGACCTTCTGGGTTTCCATTGATAATATATTCAATAGATAAATCCAAATTGGTAGGCACGTCAGAGAAAGAGAATCTTTAATAAATAAAACCGGCCAAGTGCGAGTCAGACTCACGCACCGAGGGTTCCGTACAAACCTGTAGGTATATAAGTAAATGGTAGTATAGACCTGAGTATTTGATATTAATTTCAATTTATGACGTATTAAAAAAAAACTACTTACTAGATCTCGTTCAAACCAATTTTCGGTGGAAGTTTGCACCGTAATGTACATCATATATATTTTATAGATTTATCATTCTCTTATTTTAGAAGTTACAGGGGGGGGGACACACATTTTACCACTTTGGAAGTGTCTCTCGCGCAAACTATTCAGTTTAGAAAAAAATTATATTAGAAACCTCAATATCATTTTTGAAGACCAATCCATAGACACCCCACACTTATGGGTTTGATGAAAAAAAAAAAAATGAGTTTCAGTTCTAAGTATGGGGACCCCCAAAATTTATTGTTTTTTTTGGATTTTTGTGTGAAAATCTTAATGCGGTTCACAGAATACATCTACTTACCAAGTTTCAACATTATAGTTCTTATAGTTTCGGAAATAAATGGCTGTGACATACGGACAGACAGACAGACAGACAGACAGACATGACGAATCTATAAGGGTTCCGTTTTTTGCCATTTGGCTACGGAACCCTAAAAACCGGCCAAGTGCGAGTCAGACTCGCGCACCGAGGGTTCCGTACAAACCTGTAGGTATATAAGTGAACGGTAGTGTAGACCTGAGTATTTGATATGAATTTCAATTTATGACGTATTAAAAAAAAACTACTTACTAGATCTCGTCAAACCAATTTTCGGTGGAAGTTTGCATCGTAATGTATATCATATATTTTTTATAGATTTATCATTCTCTTATTTTAGAAGTTACAGGGGGGGGGACACACATTTTACCACTTTGGAAGATTCTCTCCAGCAAACTATTCAGTTTAGAAAAAAATTATATTAGAAACCTCAATATCATTTTTGAAGACCTATCCATAGACACTTATGGGTTTTATTAAAAAAAAAATTTTGAGTTTCAGTTCTAAGTATGGGGACCCCCAAAATTTATTGTTTTTTTTGGATTTTTGTGTGAAAATCTTAATGCTGTTCACAGAATACATCTAAGTAGATGTATTCTGTGAACAGCATTAAGATTTTCACACAAAAATACAAAAAAAACCAAGGTAAGTACCAAGTTTCAACATTATAGTTCTTATAGATTCGGAAAAAAGTGGCTGTGACATACAGACGGACAGACAGACAGCCATGACGAATCTATAAGGGTTCCGTTTTTTGCCATTTGGCTACGGAACCCTAACAAAAAGGACAGCACATTTTTACTTTGTTTTTTTAAATCTGTAGGAACCGGAAGCATGTGATACGTGATCTACAGCTGTATCTCAAATGACATGACGATAACCGTACGTGCGAAGAATGTCAACATTTTTCCTCGAACGCAACGCAAGCCGCGAGCGAGCCTCCATTGTTCTGAAGTAAAATGTGTGTTCCGTGTCTTTAGTTATGTAGTCTACATGTAGGTATAACATTTACGGTATTCCCCTTAAGAGGTTTCTTAATTTTATGTTTCAACAAAGACTGACTGAAAACCTTGATTAAATTGAAACATCGAACAAATAACCCAGTAGCGCAATGACGTACATTTTGGTTGAAATATATTCCGCCAATTTCACACCGCCGACAATGCGCTCTGATTGGCTAAGTCAAAAACACACTACCTATCCATTGATTGGTCCTTACTGTTCAAAATTAGTGACAAATCACTGACTAGTTACGGAATTTTATTTTTCAGTATTACCTCAGAGTATATAAATACTACGTTACTACTGTAAAGGAATATTTCCTCGATGAATTGAAAGATGAAGTGTTAATATAGATACTTAAAAGGTAAAAAATTCAAAACATTCATAGAGCAGCTATACTAGAGTATGTGCCGTGACAACGGGTAAGTGCAATGCTGCCTTGAAACGAACTGCGCGTTCATAGTTTGAATGAACGACTAAATACATACAACGAATGCCAATTTCTCGTTTTTTATCTATCTTTTCTTCTTTTCTTTTATCTGATATCGACAGTTTTTCTGACAGGAAATCACTTCTTCTTCTTATGCGTTAAGCACTCTTGACAGAGTCGTCGGTCATGGTCGTCATGACGTGTCATTTGTGGCGCGCTTCAAAACACAACACGCCGCCATTATTCCCTAACTGATGCCCTTCTGGTGCAGTTATTGATAGGACCGCCTGCGCCTATTGCGGCCTTAATTTGTTCGGTCCATCGCATGGAAGATCTTTCACGCGCTCTGGTGCCCTCCACTTTACCCTGCACCACCAATCGCTCTATGGAGACATCTCCACGCCGCAACACGGTTCCGAAGAAAGTTAGTATGGGAGCCTGCACTACGGAAGATATGCTATGCTATGCATATATGATACGCTGTTTGATACCGAGTTCCTGGAGTATGGACTCATTGGTTCGGAATTCTGTCCATGATATTCCAAGCATTCTTCTCCAGCACAACATTTCGAGAGCGTCTATCCTTTTTCGGGAATCACTAGTATACGATATATGTATGGATGCATCTATAATCTATATGCAAACGGCTCACGCTTCGCCTACGGTAATTTTGGAACTCTATAAGTAACGCTATCACTCTATTAATATTCTTACTCTATGGGTATAACTGTTAAGATGGTACAGGGAATCCTATATTTATGTTTTGTCCACTAATTTCATAGAAGTACAGTAGTACCCAACTAATATGGCTTACCGATGTACCTGCGCAGAAGATACATTTTCAAAGCGCGGGAAATGCTATTGGTCGGCAGCTGCCGCCATGTGTGCGGAGGGGCGTCACTTGAAAGTGAGACGGAACTAACAGCTGCAGTGTATTATGAACCTTATAGTAGTGATCTAAGGTTGATTGTAAGTTTTAAGCATTCTTTCGTTAATCTTCGGCCATACTTTCTTTTCTGTGCGAACGAAGATTCACGTCGGGCCTTATCAGTTGGGTACCCTACTACTGTAAGATTTTGTATGTTTTTTTGTAAGTATTACTTAGCTAGGTAGAGGTAGGTACTAATGTATTTTCGATAGGCCCTAATCTTACTCGGTAGTTAGTAACAAGATTATCATTTTCCTGAACTGATTTCATGATAGCATCGATATATTATCGCAATATTAGGTATTTCGATGCATGGTAGTTATGAGGAACCGAACTACAAGTAAAAAAAAACAGGTACATAACAAAAAGCTAATCTATGACAAAAACTCTATGGTTTAGTTTTTTTAAAGATTCGATACCAATCTTTGTTGTTTGATTACGCAATTTTACGTGAAGTTCCGAATTCGGTCGACAAAAAATGTGTGTTTTCGGAGAGATTCAGTTTTAATGTTCAAGAATAAAAAATGTTTTTACACCTATTGTTATTATTTTAGGTTTAGCTAAGTTTGCGTTTGATATACCTACTCCATCGGGCAGAACGGATATTAATATTATATAGGCGGGCCGCATGCTTGTTTGCCACCATAGTGGTATAAAAAAAATCCTATGAAAGAATCATGGCGAGATCCATACATTGATTTGTACAAAAAAAACAAACATTTAAGAGGGTTTTGAATCATTTCCAATGCTGAGATTATATTACCAGCAACATTTTAATATACTTAAATGAAATATTTTATAAACCCCGCTAAACATAGCAGCAACATAACGGTTTTGGTCGCGAATAGTAAAATTCGCCGGAATACCATAGAAATTCGCATTTTTATCCCGGGGTCCTAAAACTATTTTAAAAGTTTTAACTATTTTTAAAGTCCTAAAACTATTTTAACTATTTTAAAAGCTCAAGTTTTCCTATAGGCACCAAGGATCAATTATAACGTCATTCTAACGTCTCTAAAAATCTTATTTTTTTTAACAAATCTCGCCATGATTCTTTAGCACAAACAACATAAAACGGAAAACATAAGAAATAAATAATAAAATAAGATCCCACGGAAACGCAGCTGGAACCAATGGTGCGTCCACGCTACGCGAACTGAGTACGCACCGAGCACACTTGGAGCACGGATTCGCGTAGCGTGGACGGACTTGGGAGCCTCGAACTCGAACGAGCATTCGTATCGCACTCGACTGCGCTCCGCCGATTGTCAGTCTTTTCACGAACACAGGGATCAGCATCGCGTTCGTGTTATCCACACTTGACATCGCGAGCAACGAAAAACAGAGGCTCGTTCAAGGCTCGGCTCGTGTTCGGTTCGCGTAGCATAGACGCACCATAAAAATACACGACTACTTTTAGCATTGCGTTCTCTTCCAAACTCAAATAATTATGAAAAATGTGTCAATCGTACCAACCTTGATACAATTATTATGTCAATTGTATTGAAGCATGATTTCTAGACTCAAGGCGCTATATTTATGAAACAATCATACGACATCCGATGAATATCTTTAAACAAGTCATTTGTTAGAGTTGAATGTAATTTTAATTGTAAAAACCCATACACAATGTCAATTTACATAAAATAATAATTGGACTGTTTTACAAAAAACTTAAACCGACTTCAAAGTACACTAAGAAGTAATCAAATCCTGATCTGATGACAATGGGACCAAACGGGAAGTGTACCCTTCCAAACAAAAAAAGAATTAGGTTGTTATGAGGTAACAAACATAAAAAAAAAATACAATCGAATTGAGAACCTCCTCCTTTTTTTGAAGTCGGTTAAAAATAAGCAAGAGGATACTTCAAACACGAGATATAGTAGGGTCAGTCATTCAGGACAAAGCATTCGATATGTATAGACTATAGATAATACATATACCTCGTGGTGTAGCATGATAAACCGTTCTTAATTGATCGGCAAGTTAAGCTACCACCGTCGTGGTCGGTACCTGGATGGGTGACCGCCTAGTGGTATTTCAAATCGAGCTTTCCGTGCTTCGGAAGGCACGTAAAGCCGTTGGTCCCGGTTAACACTTAATTGTGATATTTGTGATAGTCATTAAGCTAGTTGGAGGCCTTCTAGGCGGCTTGAAAACTCCAACAGTAGGTTGACCACTAGCCTACCTCCACCGATCCGCAGTGGGCACGCGTGGTGGAGTATCTGCCCATTCCCTTTCACCCTGATTTGTGAAAGGAGGCCTGTGCTCAGCAGTGGGACATTATAGGCTGATGATGATGATGATACCTATGTGACAAAATAAACACCAGTCTCACCTACATTATTTTCTTAACTTTCATTTGCTGTTGATACTGTATAATATTTTATTACTGCATATAATACCTATGTAATTACAAAATAATCATGCCCTCAAAGTTTCATGTTCTATTTCTTATTACTTATAATTGTCACTTTCTTTTAAAGTATCCATAAAATTCCAAGGAATACCTTAGCTAAGCAAATACCTCTGAGTAAATAGCAAGTATCAAAATATGTATGCGCCTAGTATATATTGAAGTGCGATTCATATTATGACAACAGTCTTGAAGATCCTAGTAGTGATGTTTGGAAAACAAACATACAACATTTTGCGTCGTAAATGCAGAGTATCCCATTACAGAAGTAGTTTACTCCGTGGTTGGATAGTTCACGCTAACATTTAAATACAGGATGTTGGCATAGTTATTTCTGTGGTTATTTTATAACCCTTTACCACGGATTCATCATCATCAGCCTATAATGTCCCACTGCTGAGTACAGGCCTCCTTTCACAAATCAGGGTGAAAGGGAATGGGCAGATACTCCACCACGCGTGCCCACTGCGGATCGGTGGAGGTAGGCTAGTGGCCAACCTACTGTTGGTGTTTTTCAAGCCGCCTAGGAGGCATCCAAGCAGCTTAACGACTATCACAATTAAGTGATAACCGGGACCAACGGCTTTACGTGCCTTCCGAAGCACGGAAACGCTCGATTTGAAATACCACTAGGCGGTCACCCATCCAGGTACCGACCAAGACAGACGTAGCTTAACTTTGCCGATCGATTAAGAACGGCTAATCATGCTACACCACGAGCGCTATACCACGGATTAACTAATAGTTACTATTACTACTCCTTTACCTACTGGCCTCTCACATTTGATTAAACATGTCTTTAAATTATCATCAAATGTTATTTAATAACCCTTTACCACAGATTAATTAATAGTTACTATCACTACTCGTTTACCTACTGGTCTTTCACATTTGATTAAACATGTCCTTAAATTATCATCAAATAGCGTCATAGCATTTAGAGAGGTTATATTTGATATCGGATTCGTGTGGAATTATTGGTATCTAATCTATAAATGGAATTACTACTAATACTTATATTATAATAGGTATCACACAAAATATTGATTGTATAATTTCCATCACTTTATTGCTTCCTCTTCTAATAGATTATTTAGATTTAATTGACCAGTTAGATCTCGATAAAATGATATTTAAGTTAGTAGAATTATGAATGAAATGAAATGAAATGAAATGAAATGAAATGAAATGAAATGAAATGAAATAATTTATTCATTCAAATAGGCCTTCACAGGCACTTTTGAATAGTCAAACTCTAATACTCTAATGCACGGTTCGGAAGGTTGCTTTTGCTAAGAAGAGCCGGCAATAAACTCAGCAATTACTCTTTTTTCTAAGCTACCATGTTCGATATCCATACTAATATTATAAATTCGAATGTAAGTCTGTCTGTCTGTCTATTACCTCTTCACTCACTCTTCACGTCTACACCAGCTCTGAAGCGATTGCGATAAAATTTGGCACTTTTGGCACACACACCACGGGATGCATCCGTTTTTATATATTTAAACGACAAATTGTAAAACAATAAATTATTTTTCGTAAAACTGAATAAAAAAAAAAGGTTTTACTCCAAAAAAACAAAATAATGTATCAAATTATTTTCCGAGACAACTACGAAACCTGATTCCAAAACTACTAAGCAAAAAATCAAAAATTCTAAACACCGCTTGGTATTTCCAAATGTCAAAACACGCGACGCAAATTATATAATATTCGGAGGATACATCCAGATTGAGCGTCGAAGCTGTGCACGAGAAAAAAATAGCCCCTCAGTTAGGGGCTATTTTTTTCGACGAGAATCAAATAAAAATAAATTAAATTCCAAAATAATGTTAAAAATTTTAATTTAAAAAAAAATCTATTTTTAATTTTATGTAATAGTCGTGTAGTATGGCGACGAAGTTCTTTCTAGGTATATTTATTTCTGATTCGGAGTTACAAAAAGGTTATAAAAAATAATAGCACAACCTGTATTTTGATGACTCTGCTATGTAACCGGTTGCATTGTATAGTGTCAATGTCAGGGTTATACTTAGTTATAGTTTGTATGCTTCTGTTAAAGATAATTAAACATATCTGAATTAATGTTTTGTTGTAATGGCAACATTGTTTGGCGCCTATATAAATGTCAATCTGCTTATGTCTGTTGGGTGTGTCTTCATGTCTTGTTGTGATGATAAATAAAGTGTTATAAGGATAAAGTTCTTTCTGTTTATAATAAGTAACTAAAGCCGCTCATACTGTGCTACGTCTGCGTCACAAGTATAATAACAGGTTATGGGCTTTTTGCTCGTTAAAATGAGTGGCAAGGATAGAAAGGAAAGAAACGTGATACTGTTCAATGGGTCCAATTGGAATGTATGGAAGTTCCAGGTAACCGTAATCTTGCGGGCTAATGATTTATATGACGTTGTAACGGGCGTGCTAAAGAAAAATGAGGGTGAAAAACCTGATATTGAATTCGCCAAGAAAGATTCCCGTGCTCAAGAGTTGTTGGTGACGAGTATCGCTGAA
Source organism: Achlya flavicornis (assembly GCA_947623365.1). Lineage (NCBI taxonomy): Eukaryota > Metazoa > Arthropoda > Insecta > Lepidoptera > Drepanidae > Achlya > Achlya flavicornis. The sequence goes on along the minus strand of OX392477.1, from coordinate 14,320,872 downwards.
GGCCCAATGACCCATCTATTAACAGCTACAACGGCGAAAGAGATGTGGGATAAGTTATGCTCAGTATATGAGAAGCAAACGGCTGTAAGTGTGCATTATTTACAACAACAATTCTTTAATGTGAAATATGAAGGTGAAGGAATTCATCAGTTTTTGAGCAACCTGGAATTAATTACAAGTCAATTAAAACAAAATGGAGAAACAGTATCAGACAAAATGATCATTACTAAAATTCTGTTGTCGGTAAAGGATAAATTTAAATACTTCACATCAGCCTGGGAAAGTGTACCTGAAAAACAACAAACATTGGAAAGTTTAAGAACTAGGTTGTTATTGGAGGAGGAAAGAGATAACAGTACAGAGAGAATAAGTAATGAGTCGGTAGCACTTTCAACAACAACAAGAGGTAAAAATATTAAAGACAGGAAAGAAATAGAATGTTTCTATTGCAAGAAAAAAGGTCATATTAAGAAAAACTGTTGGTTTGCACAGAATAGAAATAAAAAGCAAGGGAAACCAAATCAACAAGAGAGTAATGTATTTATTTCATTTGCATTATTCGACGGAGCATTTGAAAGTAATGGTTGGTATCTAGACAGTGGTGCGACAGAGCACATGACTGGAGATAAAAATACATTAATAAATTATAGACCTATTCAGGGAAGAAAGATTGCTCTGGGAGATGGTTCAATGCTGGAAGTAGAAGGTATAGGCACTACCAAGTTGTTAGCATTCAATGGACAGACATGGATCAAAACTACATTGAAGGAGGTATTGTATGTTCCAAAGTTAAAAATTAACCTACTAGCTATGGATCCCATATTAAAAAATGGTTATCAATGTAAATGTGAGGGTGACCAGTGGTTATTTATAAAGGATGGGTGTATTAAGGCAATGGCTAAAAGGGAAGGTAAATTATTTATGATGATTTTTAAAATGGACATCAGCTCATCTAATGTTGCATACAATAAGAGTAAGACTGATACATTACAAACTTGGCATAATCGGCTAGTACACCAAAATATAGATCATGTAAGAAAATATCTCAAGGGAAAGGAAATAGAATTTATTAATAATGATTTCTCTTGTGAAGCATGCATAAAAGGAAAGCACCATAGAAAACCTTTTATGAGGTCAGAATCAAAAGCGACAAGAATCGGTGAACTAGTTCATGGTGATCTTTGTGGTCCGATGGAAGAAAAATCCCTAGCTGGATCAAGGTACTTCTTATTATTGAAGGATGATTTTTCAAGTTTTAGAATTGTGTATTTCATGAAAACAAAAGATGAAACTGTAGATAAAATTAAAGAATACATAATGTATATTAAAAATACTACTGGAAAAGGTATAAAGTATTTAAGGACTGACAATGGGACGGAATTTACAAACAGTAATGTTCAACGGTTATTGAAAGATAATGGCATCATACACCAGAAGTCAGTACCCTATTCACCACAGCAAAATGGCCGCGCGGAACGCGACATGCGCACGTTAGTAGAAGCTGGAAGGACTATGCTAGCAGCATATGGATTAGAGAAAAAGATGTGGGCAGAAGCAATTAATAATGCTACATATGTTATTAATAGAACAGGACCTAGTAGTGTGAAAGGAAAATCCCCTTTTGAAATTTGGCATGGAAGGAATGTGAATCCAAATGAGCTGTGTTATGAATTTGGTTCTATAGTATATATACATGTTAATGATGAAAAAAGGAAGAAATGGGATTTGAAAAGCCAGAAAGGAATTTTTGTTGGATATTCAGAACACACAAAAGGGATAAGAGTTTATTTACCACATAAGAATAAAATAGAGATAACAAGAGATGCAATTAAATGGAAAGAGACTCAATCATTGAGGAATGAGGTTCATGAAAATGACAGTAAATCTGTCTCAACACATCATCAGACTGTTTCTTTCAGGTTTGAAAATGACTCAGTGACAGATGGCTGCAATGAAGACTTGGAGGCTACCAGCATTGGTCAATCACCGGAGGAGAGTGAACAACTTACAACCATAAGGTCAGATTCTGAGGCCATACCACCTGATGACAATGACAGTGGTGACTGTAAAGACCAGTTTGAGGTAACTACTCAGTGTGAGGAGGTGAGTGTTGAACAGCCTTATAATTTGCGTAATCGTGATGCTATTAAAAAACCGGAGAAGTATAATGATTATGAGTATGATTATGGACTATTAAGTTTTTCATGTAGTGAACCTACTAGTTTTAAACAAGCTATGGCATCTAGTAATTGTAATGAATGGAAAAAGGCAATAGATAAGGAACTTGAGGTTTTAAAAGAGAATAATACTTTTTCTGAGGTTGATGAATCTGAAGCTCTGAACAATATCATTGATTGCAAATGGGTTTTTAAATGTAAAACTAATTTAGACAAAAAACAGTTTAAAGCCAGACTTGTGGCAAAGGGATTTCAACAGAGCTTGTCTAATTTAGATGAAATATATTGTCCAGTAGCTAAGCTTCAAACTTTTCGTACATTGATAGCAGTTGCAAATAAAACTAAAATGAAAATACGCCAAATGGATGTTACTAGTGCTTTTCTATATGGTGACATAAAGGAAGATGTGTATATGTATAAACCGGAAGGTATGGATAACACAAACAATAAGATCCTGAAGTTAAATAAATCTCTTTATGGCTTGAAAAAGTCGCCTAAGTATTGGAACACCAAGTTCAATGACATTATAACTAATTTAGGTTTTAAAAGGAGTAAGAATGATTATTGTTTGTATTATCAAAATGATAAGGGTATTAAGACCTACATGTTGCTATATGTAGATGACATACTTATATTTTGTAAAAATGACCTTAAAATTAATTGGCTTAAGGCAGAATTAGAAAAACAATTTAAAATGAAGGATTTAGGGAATATCAATAACTTTTTGGGTATTCATGTAAATCAGGACATTAAAAATGGTATAATAGAGATTGATCAAATTGAATACATTAAGAATATCCTAAATGAATATGGGATGTCAGAATGTCATCCAGTTACTACTCCAATAGAGGCAAATATTAATTTAGAGGACAATATAAAAGATGATAAAATATTGGAAAATAAGTGTAGAAAATTAATAGGCATGCTGATGTATGCAATGCTAGGTTCTAGGCCAGATATATGTATAGCTCTAAGTATTCTAAGTCGTTTTCAAAATCGTCCAAGTGATGAGTTGTGGAATGCTTTAAAAAGGGTTTTAAGGTATTTAAAGGGAACTTTAAATTTGAAGCTGATATATAATAGTAATGCTCAATCTGGGACTATCTTGGAAGGCTATGCAGATGCAAATTGGGGAGGTACAAAAGGAGATGGGATGGATAGGAAGTCTACTACGGGGTACATATTTAAACTGTATAATTGTACTGTATCATGGTGTTCTAGGGCACAGCAGTCGGTAGCATTGTCCTCAACCGAGGCAGAATACATGGCCCTTAGCACAGCAGCTTGTGAAGGTATATGGTTACGTAGCTTACTGATTGAAATTGAAATGTTTGAAAACTTACAGATAGTGATGTTTGAAGATAATCAATCGGCTATAAAGGTGGCTAAAAATCCACAATTTCATAAGAGATTAAAACATGTAGAGATACGATACCATTTTATTAGGGAAAAATTAGAGTCTAAAATTATTAAGCTACAGTACATACCTACAGTAAATCAACTAGGTGATTTGTTCACTAAACCTCTGTTGAAAAATGGTTTTATAAAATTAAGGGAGGGAATAGGTTTAAAATAAGAACAAAGATTGAATGTTGTGATTATGTTTAATGAGGGAGGGATGGTAAAAAGGTACATTAAACATCAATGATAATTATAGTCTAAAGAATTTAATATTGTAATTGTGCTTAAGTTCTTTTTTGTAAACCCTCTTAACCAGGTAGAAATGTGTTTAAAGATTTTTCTGCTTGTTCATGGAATCGGCCAGAGTTCAGATAATGTAAAGACTCTGTCTGTTTAAGATTAGTTAAGGCATGGAGGTTAAAATTATGTTTAATTAGGGAGGGTGTTAAAGATAATTAAACATATCTGAATTAATGTTTTGTTGTAATGGCAACATTGTTTGGCGCCTATATAAATGTCAATCTGCTTATGTCTGTTGGGTGTGTCTTCATGTCTTGTTGTGATGATAAATAAAGTGTTATAAGGATAAAGTTCTTTCTGTTTATAATAAGTAACTAAAGCCGCTCATACTGTGCTACGTCTGCGTCACAAGTATAATAACAGCTTCATTAAATTATATACCTAATACAATGACGAGCAAAAATCCACTCTACTTGCAAAGGTAAAAAAAATCTAAATATCTCTTAAACCTAACAACTTAGCTTCATGAAGTAAAAAAATTACATTTTTTTTTTTTTTTTTTTTTATACCACTTAGGTGGCAAACAAGCATACGGCCCGCCTGATGGTAAGCGGTTACCGTAGCCTATGGACGCTTGCAACACCAGGGGTATCACGCGCGCGTTGCCGACCCTGCAGAAATCTCTTCACACCCCTTTTGAAGAACCCCATGCTATACTCCATTGGGAAAACCACGGCGGGGAGCTCATTCCACAGTCTGAGCGTCCGCGGAAGGAAGCTCCTTTGAGCCCGCACAGTACGAAAAAATTCAGGTTTCAATATGTGAGGATGGACTCCCTCCCCGTCGATGGCGAATGAATTGCGACATTTGAATATAGATGGTTTTATTTTCAGGTAGTTATTTTTCTTTTTTGAGAGCATTTTTTTGTGGATGCAGTAAGTAAAGTAGGTACGGTACGAAATATTGAATGATTAAAATATTTTGTTCAATTTTGTTAACCCACTTTAAGAGTTAATTGTTTTTTTGTCCAAGCAAAATAGGGCCTATTTTGCTCTTTCCTTTTGTTTCATTTCAATTTTAACGTATTTATTATTTCTCGTCAAGTCGTCAGTGTATACTTGCAACAGAATACATAACATATGTTATGTAAGCTGTTGCAAGTGTTTTGATAAGTCTATTTCGTTGTACAATTTACACCCCGACTTGGGTATACATTTTTATTACAAAAATATAAGTATTATTCAATGATTTATTGAACAAACATAGAAAGCAAAGACGAACGTCAGAAAAAAAAATATGTACCTATTTCACATTGAGCTGTCATTACTTCGTAGTATTTCACTAATTTATAGCTGTGGATTTTGTGCCTCTAAAATCTCATCTCATCTCATCTCACTAATATCATAAATGCAAAAGTTTGGATGTTAGTGAGTTTGGATGTTTGGTCAACATCCAAACGGATTTGGATGAAATTTGGTAAGCTGATAGAATATTCTCTAGATTAACCCATAGTGTACTTTTTATCCCGGGAAAGCAGTATATCCCTCGGGTACGCGCGTAAACAATAAATAATAAAAATATATATATACAGCATGCAATCTAGTCGAAAAGTTTTAAAAGAACAACAACGTAGTATTTATTTACTCTGAGATTATACTTAGAAAACTGGCAAAAAATATCGCATCTGATGCTTTTAGAAATTACCATCACAACCGCAACCACAGAGAAAAGAAATATAAATCTCTTTTCCGTGACCGCAACCATAGAAATAAATATACCTAGAAAGAACGTCGTCATACTACACGAATATATAAAACAGGCCAACTTTTATATAGGCTACTGCGCGTAACAGCTAAGTTTTACGCTCACTCTGCGTCATTCTGCTTGTCATAGTGACGTTCATAATGATAGCAGTTGTTGAAATATTCCAATTAAAATCGGGAGAAATTTAAATATTAAACATTATTTTGCAATTTTATTTATTTTTATTCGATTTAGCCCCTAACAGTTAGGGGCTATTTTTTTCGACGCGTGCACTGCTTCGACGCTCAATCTGGATGTATCCTTAATCAAAGACCGCAACATAGTTTTTTTTTTATACCACTAAGGTGGCAAACAATCATACGGCCCGCCTGATGGTAAGCAGTTACCAATAATAACCGCTTTATAATATGTACTTATTAAATTATATATTATTGTATGTAGTTACAATATTGTACACACATTTTGTATATCTTTACAATTAACATGGTGACGCGTAACAAGAGTTTTGTTAACAACGTTGTGTTATAGTAAATATTTTCTATCGTCATTTGATTCGCGAATAATCATGGAAAATTATTTATAACGGAAGCGATTTAGACGATGATTATTGATGTTGATTTTACAACACGTCATTCAGCCATCTTTTTATAAAATTTGTTATTTTTATGTTAATTGAAAATCTAATAAGTATAAGTAGTAATTAGTAACATATAAGAACTGACATTCACGTTTCAATAATAAAACGAAGGATGTTAAAAAATCGGATATATTGGGAAAAAATTGTGTCGCTCAAGTCGGCCAACACGCTGTACATTCCTACCTATATACGGTACGCACTATATTTTACTTGACTCGTGCTCTGGTTTAGTATTTACTACCATTTTATACGTAAACTTTGATTATTAACTCGATGTTTCACAAATGTAATGCATTTCTAATGTTTATTCTATAAGTTTCAAACAATATAGTATAATGAGTAATAAGCGAAGTGCAGTGAATCAATATCGATAACCCTGAGAAACAAACGGACAGTACAAATGAGCTTCGATATCGTTTAAACTGATGTGATTTTTAACATGTCAATAAAGATACACTCAGAAATCTATTAAAGGATTTTCTTTGCATTTGAATAATACGTAATTAGTGTCCGGTTTTATTCTAGGGTTGCTTGCTATTCAAGGGCGTCGTCAAGGGGGGGCAGGGAGGGGCAGCTGCCCCCCCCTAGAGATTCTAAAAAATTTGCCAAATATAATGCAACCAAAGTCTTAAGTCTTTTAGTTGATTTGCTTGAAGTTCAAGCCTTGAACAATCATTCCCGTACATCGAAACTCGAATGAATTCACCAATTCCACTCTTAATATTCCGTACGCTCAACTACGCTCTGCTCTACTCTATCGTTGAAGCTGTCATAGAATATATATGTATATAGTACTAAGATACTGTTGTTATTACAATCGCTGTAGATGTAAGGCTCGTAGTACAAGTGAAAAGCTTCATGTGCTGTCGACTTTACCTACAATTCATACCTACTTTTCTCAAAGGTATGAATTGTAGTAGGTAAAGTCAACTTGCCCCCCCCTGCGCCATCGGCTGGCGACGCCCTTGTTGCTATTGCTAAGCCTACACAGCCCCGTCAGTTCGTCTGTCTGCCACAGGATGGCCGGTACCTCTATCATGCGTGCGTGACAAATAATAAAAGCAATATGTGAAAACCGAAGCGGTACAAGAAAGCTCGAAAAATTGGGGCTCTATATCGAAAACGTGAAAAGTTGTAATTTAGCCCTTTGGTATATATATATATATATAGCGTCAATAGGCAACGCTTACCGCTTAACATAGTGTCACTCACTTATCAATATTTTTTTCTATGGTAAGTATGTACAAATAAAATCCGGACATTTAATTTTTAACCAAAATAAAATGTATTTTATCACTGATTCGTGCACTAAAATATATTGACTAACTTATTAATTATTGCATGATCGATCAAAGCGTATTGTGCCAGTAATTAGAAGCAATAAAGTTGCAATAAAGACAGCAACGAACATTACTTTTTATTCTTTCATTGTTTACGTCCTCAGTCCTACTTAAAATATTATAATCAATGGCCAGTCCTAAGGTGATTAGCACACACCCCAGAAGGGCTTTCTAGAGTTGCCAGAACATATATTAGTCCATCGTAGTACCTACTGGTTTCTACCCTCAAAATCTCTCGCCAAGCAGATTCGCACGCTGCACTTTTTTATTATTATGTCAGTCCTTTTCGGGTTTCTCAGCGTTATGCTGGTATTAAGGAACCAAGCACGGGCTTATGCCAGGTCACTTGGTTCCTGGTCTATTGTATTTTGTATCTGGGTAGTTGAAGTTAGGAATCGCCTCACAATAGAGCAGGTATCTAAAATAACTGATTTCTGCAATGCTATATAAATAGTGTTTGGGCAAAGAATTTAAAACGTCCAGAAGGATAGTCGCCTCTATGGGAACATGAAATAAACAAGCCAGAATTGACAGTATTTAACAGCCGTGCGCAGTACGAACTGAGAGCGATTTGCTCAAGCGGAGTGAAATTAAATGTCATGCTTTAGTAAGGCGGATTATCCATCTGGGTAGAGGCACGATGCCCTATGAAAATCTTTGTGTTTGGGATATTTATCTCTTTTTAAAGTGCTATCTGTGTAATAATTCAATGGTGCTATCTTTATTATTATTATTTTTTTAATTTCTTTCTAGGTTTATTTTGTATGCCTACCCCAAGCCCGTGCCCAAGCTTACCCCCTTTGGCCACAGTCAATGCATATCTAATTTAAAAAAATGGCGTTCAGGTGTGGTCGATATAAAATTTTAAGTTGGCTCGGGGATAAGACGAGTGTCGGATTTTTTGCCGGGAACTTGCAGAGTGTCGTTGCATTTTCGTTTTTATTTTCATCAATTCGTGTATTTTGAGTTTTATTCTGTGGTTTTATTGCATATTAACGGTGGTATTTTATCCAATAAAGATCAATGCATGTGTACCAGTGAAGTGAAATGAAATGAATTATGTGTATCGTGTCTTTTCAAGTTGTCTCAAAAAATCCGTGAAGAGTTTTAGTACATGACCACTATTGTAGTAAAACATGAATTTTATGGACGGTGACTGACTGAGGACTATGTGAAAGCTCGTGAAAGTGATTTATTGTGACTAGAACTTATAATATAACTGGGAATTGGCAAAATATACAAGCCGTGCGACGCCATTGAAAAAAAAAAGTCGCGCGTCATAACTAGGTAAAACAAATGAAAAGTAGGTACAGCTGGCAATGAATACCACAGAATGCAAATGGCCGCATGCCACAGGTACATGATTACGACTCTTGTATCACTACAACTGATGAAGCTATATCATTGTTTTCTTTTGCAATTAAACTCAATGCGAGCGAATCAAGAGACGATTGAATTAATGAGTTTGCAGTTTTTATAATCATTTGTGCTCTGGTTTTAGTTCAAACTCCAACGGCTATTGTTATTACGGCTTATACAATCTTATAATCTTCCAATTAACTGTCAGTGTTAAAGTGTGTGTGTAAAAATTCTCATGGTGCGTCCTTGCTACGCGAATCGAGCACGAGCCGAGCCACGAACGAACAGGATTCTTTCGCTGTTCGCGAAGCGTGGACGGACTTACGAGCATTCGTCTCGCGCTCACCTAAGCTCCGCCTGATCGCGAGCAACGAACGAATTCTGTTCGTTCGTGGTTCGGTTCGTATTATTCGCTTCGCGTAGCATGGACGCACCATGAGAATTTTTAAAACACCGATACTTAATTGAAACACAGTTGTACCTAATAACAGACTTGGACCCCTGATTGTCTCCGCCACTTTATAGACATTTGCAATTCAGAGGGCACGGTCGCGTATGTTACCGACCTCTTTCCACGTCTTATTTGAAGAACACCTTACTGACGGAAAACCGTAATGTATAATAGTTATACTGGTTCGACTGAATCATTGCGTGGAAGACGAATGCTCGAGGATTTGAGGATGAGCTCTTAAAAATCATTTTATTTCATTGTTAGAAAATGGTGCTATTAAGGAAACATAAAGATGGTATTGGCATCAGGTCAAAAGCTGCTTTAGTTCCCATTATACCTACACAGTGAGCCTTTGTCCCTCCGACCGAAGGCTAAGATGTCCAAGCCAGGAGTTGGGCCTCGGCTACGATACAAATGTATTTGAAAATAAAATTAATGTATTTTATGTATAAGTAGAATCTTTCTTATCCATCGTTACCTAATCAGTTTTTCAAGAGTTGTAGCAAGTTGAATCAGTAGCACTCCTTACCTCTTTAAGTTGATCTCAGTTAGGGTTGCCATCTCTAAAACTTAGCATCCAGGACAAGACGCGTGAAAACCCCGGATTTTGGAGCCCAGAACCTGGACATGTCAACAGATTTTTTTAAAACGTAATCAGCTTATAAAAAACATTTCAAAATCTCATAAATAAACTTTTTATTAACTTTCAACGACAGGTATTAATACCAGACAGAGACAGAGGTACCAGGTAAGGACCGCAAGCCAAGGTTTAACCAATTGGTTCTCGCGAGGGACAATTAAATTTTGTCATCTTTTATTATCATTTTAAACGTAACAAAACAGAAACTTCAGGCGATTTTTTTTAAACCCGGACTACAAATGAAACCCCGCCCGGACGTTCCTTGGGCGCCCTCTAAACTAGGACAGATCCGGGGCAAACCGGACGGATGGCAACATTGGCAACCCTAATCTCAGTAGGCACTTTGTACAGAAAATAAAGTGGTCTCAACTCATGGAAATCGTATTTCTAGAATATGGTAAAAACCGTGTATAATTTACATACATATTTAATAATGAGACATCCTCAATTGCCACCTTGTCGAAATTGGAAATGGTACCCAGTGGCAGCCAGGTCAAGATGAATTATAATACCGTTACACCACTTTTGCTTCCAATCATCCACTTTAAAATCAAACTGTATATCATATCATACCGCTATTATTAGCATTTGCCTTGCTTGTTAAAAAAAAGTTGACAGCATTTATTGTCGGTCAAGTTCAAGAGCAGAATAAAGTTAACAAACTTTCATACTTCGCATAAACTAGTTTTTAAATATCATCTATATTTTGATAATGATAATGAAGTGATTAATAATTTAATCGTATTATGTGTATTTATTTAATTATTGAGTCAAAAAAGAGGATTTACGGAGAGCCATACTCGTATTGCTCTATTCTTATTTCAATTCAATAAAAAACCGGCCAAGTGCGAGTCAGACTCGCGCACCGAGGGTTCCGTACAAACCTGTAGGTATATAAGTAAATGGTAGTATAGACCTGAGTATTTGATATTAATTTCAATTTATGACCTATTAAAAAAAAACTACTTACTAGATCTCGTTCAAACCAATTTTCAGTGGAAGTTTGCACCGTAATGTACATCATATATTTTTTATAGATTTATCATTCTCTTATTTTAGAAGTTACAGGGGGGGGGACACACATTTTACCACTTTGGAAGTGTCTCTCGCGCAAACTATTCAGTTTAGAAAAAAATGATATTAGAAACCTCAATATCATTTTTGAAGACCTATCCATAGACACCCCACACTTATGGGTTTGATGAAAAAAAAAAAATTGAGTTTCAGTTCTAAGTATGGGGAACCCCCAAAATTTATTGTTTTTTTTCTATTTTTGTGTAAAAATCTTAATGCGGTTCACAGAATACATCTACTTACCAAGTTTCAACATTATAGTTCTTATAGTTTCGGAAATAAATGGCTGTGACATACACGGACAGACAGACATGACGAATCTATAAGGGTTCCGTTTTTTGCCATTTGGCTACGGAACCCTAAAAAATGCGTTTAATTACAAACAAATTGAATTTCGATTTTGAGCAATTATATAATAATCTTTATCTACACCCATGCTATAAATCCTCTATATCAGTTCCTGAAACAGTTAGCTTATTGCCAACATTAAAACACTGGTTGTCATAGTAACCATTATATCATCCAAAAGAGTGGTATAATGTTGTACTGAATTTCATTACACAACTCCTTTTTTTTTTTTTTTTTTTTTTTTTTTCGGACCTTTCCTTACTCATCAAACAGCCACATTCTCCGTGGTATCCTTATGAATTTCAAAAAAAGAACATTTTTATGCAGGCGCGTTACACTATCACAGCGCCGTAATAAAAAAAAAAAAAAACTTAGAGGTTATTCGAATTCACGTCAAGACTTTTTGGCGGGAACTTGCAGAGTGACGTTGCGTTATCATTTTTATTTTCATAAATTCGTGTATTTTGAGTTTTATTGTGTATTTTTGGTGGTATTTTACCCAATAAAGATCATCCATGTGCACCAGTGAAGTGAAATGAAATGAATTATGTGTATCGTGACTTTTCAAGTTGTCTCAAAATGTCCGTGAAGAGTTTTAGTACAATGACCACCCTTGTAGTAAAACATGACTTGTATGGACGTTGACTGACTAAGGACTATAATGTGAAGTGATTTATTGTGACTGAAAACTATAATATAACTCGACACTGGCAGAAATGAGCCCTAATTTGGGCTTGGTTGCCAAAATAAAAAAAATAAGAATTCACGTCGTATGCCGCCATTTTGGTTCGATATTAGAATTGCAGAAATTTATTACTTTTTTAAAGACTTTTTTGTTTACAAAAATGATCATGGGTGTAGATAAAGTCTTGTATGCAACTGTACATAATTAGGAATTAAAACCCTCATGTGATACTATTATCACACTCGCTTGGCTTCGTGTGATAAACCCACATTCGTGTTTTATTACCCCTTATTATACGACAGTTGCATAAATAACTATTAATAGTCCTGCTAGGTAGTACTAAACGCCAAAAGATTTTGCTTTTAACATAAAAGCCATGAATTGATTATGCAAATAAAATGATCATGTCGGAATATCTTGGAAACGACTCCGGTTATTAAAACTAGATACTTAAAGATTTTCCAGAAATATTATTGAGTTTAAAAGGTTAACAGGTGTTTTATACGTAAATACTTCGAAGTTCATTAAATTTATGTCATATAGATAGTACCTACTTATAGGTATATCAAAAAAAACGGTTGACAAAATACGCTTTGCTTCAAATGTTGAACAAAAAAACTGTATTTTCTTTCGTCTAAAAATATACTTTGTAGATAGGGTAGGTAACCGTCTTTTTTGTGGGAATTTGCAGTTCCGTTGCGTTTTCGTTTTTATTTTCATAAATTCGTGTATTTTGAGTTTTATTGCATATGATCGGCGGTATTTTATCCAATAAATATCAATACATGTGCACCAGGGAAGTGAAATGAAATGAAATAGGTGTATCGTCACTTTACAAGTTGTCTCAAGAAGTCCGTGGAAAGTTTTAGTACAATGACCACTATTGTACTAAAACATTACTTTTATACTAACTGAGGACTATGTGAAAGTGATTTATTGAGACTAGAACTTATAATATAACTGGAAATTGGCAAAATACACAAGCCGTGTGACGCCATTGAAGAAAAAAAAATACTTTGCACATAGGGTAACATTAGGGAAGCGTCTTTTTAGTGGGAATTTGCAGTGACGCGACGTTGCGTTTCCGTTTTTTATTTTCATAAATTCTTTGACCCAATAAAGAAGTATAATAGTAAGTATAGTATTCGATATAAGAGTTATGAAATAGTATAATGAAGTCGTAATTTTTTTTTTGTTCTAATTTTAAACAATATAAACCACATTATTATTAGTAGAAACCACACTTAGTGACTACCAAGTGAATGCACAAAATAATATGTAGGTACCTACTTATGTGGCAAAATTAACATTGCAATGATGTTTCATGACTTTAGACAAATTAACAAGATGTAGGTATTTGCACTTGATTCACGATAACTAAGTTAGTAGGTAGCACGTTTTATGCATTGATAGTGTTCGTCATGCCTCGAGAAACACGGCGAAGTAGCAAGGTCCGAGTAAATTGATAATCTATTTACGGCATCCTCAAATTATTCTTTATTTAAAAAAATCGGAAGATATGCACAGTTTTCAAGTTCTTTTCATCAAGTTTTTTTTTATTAATTAATTTTGAATAAAGAACTAAATTTCAGGGTTGGTTGGTCCAAGTTCCAGTAACAAAAATCGATCTTAACTTATTGTTAATACTGATGTCACTTGAATATCTTACCTTATCGTACATCCAAACATTTTTGTCTGTCAACACAAATCCCGAATTATCGAACCCGCACTTGTCGCTTTTCATTTTCTCCTTCCCAAAGGAATATTGTTCACAGTCATTCATTTTGACAAGTATAAAAATGTAAACACAGTTTTTTTTTTTTTTCAATTACTACCGTTGTGCGCACGTGCGTTGAAAGCCTTGAACGAATCACATAAGAAAGTTATTGGAACGTAAAGTAAGCGCAACATCCATTCGCTACGCGTTGAATTTGAAAAAAGAAAACTCTTTAGTCTTTGTTTTTTTTTTCTCTGAAATATTCTGTCAAATTGACAGCGCGGGAAACAGTTGTGCTCGTAATCCTGCCACAACATTGACTGACCGCGGTTAAAGCCTCCACCAAAATAAATACATGAAAAGAACAAGTCAGTTTGTTTACTTTATCTTATTTGGACGAGATCTTTATTTTGCAAGTCTTTAGGTAGGAACAAAATTTTCCGAACAAAAAATATTCCGAAGCCTAATAACTGTAATTACCGGTAATTAAATTATCCGTTTTTTAAATCGATTAATCCATTAAATTGTTGTCATTGACTTTTGCTGAGCATTATAGTTAAAATACCTATTACCTCATTGTTACGTGGTTGCAAAATAATTGGTTTATTTTTGGTCTTTCATCATTGATTGTTATCTGCATCAGAAAACGACAAAAAGTAGTTTTTTTTAATACATTTCCAATTTTTTACGTAAGTTATGTTCGAACAATTTTTATTCTGGATTTTATTCGGAAAGTCGCAAGTTCGAAAGCTAGGATGAGCTTGAGTTTTCGGTGAAGAAATCAAAGTTTGGAAACCATATCAAGCTAGTAGGCTACTTCTAGGCTTACTTCTTTAGAGCGTAGCGTTAATTCGCTCAAAGAGCAGCTCGACTGGGGAAGTACCTCCACCTTACAGAATACCGCAGCCAAATAACTTTATGTTGCGTAAAGTTATGTTCCTGTGCATGAGTAAGGTCGCCAGAGCTCATTGGGGAGGGGGGAAAGGTCGGCAACGCGTGAGCGATGCTTCTTGTGTCGCAAGCGTAAATATGGCTACGGTAACCGCTTACCATCAGGTGGGCCGTATGCTTGTTTGCAGACATAGTGGTATAAAAATAAAAACTTCACAGTACCTATAGCTAGCTGGCTATCCCCCTCAGGTTGAAATAACTGTTGCCAAACACCAGCAGCTGCACCAGAAAGTCAGTGCATCGCTAAGGTGTGTGTGTTTCCCAATATATGTGTGAGAAAATGCTCGGAATCTAAAATTGCAACTCTCCTATCTATTATAATTTTTGTTATACATATTTTTCAAATTATCATTCTTTAAATTAATAAAAGTAGAGCATATACATAGCAGACAAGGTCACAAGCAAAGAAGCACGTCTATGACTCAGTTAATTAACAACATATGATTATTGTGCATAACCGATTTAAACAGGAGATAATTTGCAATGGAATGAAGCATCGTAGGTATTTAAAAGTAATACTATAACCTCTTCATATTGCTCCTGATTGAGACACGACTGTGTCAACTGTGTCATCATAATCATCATTAGTCTATAATGTCCCACTACTGAGCACAGGCCTCCTTTCAAAAATCAGGGTGAAAGGGAATAAGCAGATACTCCACGCGTGCCCACTGCGGATCGGTGGAGGTAGGCTAGTGGTCAACCTACTGTTGCTTCTAACTAGCTTAACGACTATCACAATAAAGTGATAAGCGGGACCAACGGCTTTACGTGCCTTCCGAAGCACGGAAACGCTCGATTTGAATTACCACTAGGCGGTCACCCATCCAGCTACCGACCACGACGGTAGTAGCTTAACTTGCCGATCGATTAAGAACTGCTTATCATACTACACCACGAGCGCTAAGTCAACTGTGTATTCTGACATAACTTCGCACTCTTGTCGGAGTGGTCGTGGTGTCAATAGATGTTGTAGGTACATGGTGGTACCAGAGTCGGACTGGCCATATAGTCGAGGTGGCGTTTGCCAGCCGGGCTCTAGCCTGCGCGGGCCCCCCACGGGTTGAATAAAGGTACACTAACTACCTCTAAATACGAGTACATCGAACTATAGTTTATTTACAAGGTGCTTACAGACTTACAACCTGTTGTGGGTGCACTGTACTTGAAAATACTTTACGTCGGTCGTCTCGGGTCGAGTCAATGCACTATTGCAATACAGGGGTGGACTAGGGACTGTGGTAGGGCGATGACATCGCGTGAGATTGGGCAAAAACTTGTGTAAAAACTGTAGTCAATAAAAAAACTGTGAAATTATTATGGGTGTAAAGCAGCACATTACAGCCAATGCTCTCTAATATAGGCGGTATTACGAGAGCACTGGCTGTAATGTGCATGTTAAAATATTAATGTAATTAAAAATACCTATGTCTCCACATCATTATATATTAAAAATAAGGATATAAATAAAGATGTACAGATCCTGAAGTCTTAACCTCAGTGCTAATGTAAATAAAAACGGCAGTCTTAAAGATGAGTGATGTTGCTATGTAGTTGAGTGTCGAGTTTATTCGTGAATCATGTGTTATTAATTGCTTTTACATCAATTATATTCGTATTTGTGTTATGTGTAACTACGGTGGTATACGTATAACCAATACAGCTGCGTTTTAATTAAATTTTATTTTTATTTGATTAATCGAAAATAATAGATTTGGCAGGTTCAATTAGTAAGTCTATTTCAAAAATATATAAGCTATTTTCGGCCAAAGTATATTTAAATTCGAATTTTAAAATGATTGATTACATTTATGCATAATCAACGTACAGCTTGGACTATTTTAACACCATCTATGATCCATCTCTGGGTTTGTTCGCAGACGTTGCATTTCTACTTGCGATCTTGTTTTCCCTTATGCCCCGAGGTCACTAACCAGTTTTTGATGATGCATGATATCCGGTAAAAGCGGATATTCCTGTTGCAATAAAGATTGATTGACTGGCAAAAAATACATAATCATTTCATTTTTAGGGTTCCGTACATCAAAAGGTAAAAAAAGGAACCTTTATAAGATCACTCTCTTGTCCGTCTGTCGGTCCGTGTGTGATTTTCTCAGGAACGGGTGGAACTAGCAAGTTGAAAATACCAGATAATGAGGTCTATAGACCCTATTAGGTGTATAAAAATCAAAGTTGTGAGTCAACACGATAAAAAAAAATACGCAAATTTAGATTTTCGCGAAACTTGTAAGTACCAAAGAATTATGGCGAGATCCATACATTGATTTGTACAAAAAAACCTTTTAGAGAGTTTTGTATCACTTCCAATGTTGAGATTACATTACCAGCAACATATTAATATACTTGAACATTTTTATAAACCCCGCAAAACATTACAGCAACGTAATGGTTTTGGTCGCGATTCGCCGGCATGGCATAGAATGTCGCATTTTTATCCCGGGGATCTAAAAATATTTCAAATGCCTCAAGTTATTCCATTATAATCTTAGGCACCAAGGATCAATAATAACGTCATTTCAACGTCTTTAAAAATCTTTATTTTTTTTTATAAATTCGCCATATTTCTATCCTATATTCTTTTCTTTTATTTCCATTTTTTTTATTTATTCGGAATTTTCCCTTTACTTTTGTGCTGTTAGACCTTGCTTTTACCCAATATTGACAATTCTAGGTCAATCAGAACTACCCTATAGAATAATAATAAATATAAATACCCTATAAAACCTATATGGTAGTTCCCGTTGACCTAGAATCACGAAATTTGGCAAACAGCAAGGTTTTACAGCACAAGTACTTAAGTAAAGAGAAAAATCCGAAAATAATAAAAAATTAAATTTAAGGTAAATTTTAATATTGGTACTTTTAATTTTTTATTATAATAGGAAGCTGTGAATCAATATATAAAAATCAATGCCACTTTTCGTTGTCATTTTATAACTCAAGAACGGGCTCACCTATCCAAACCAAATGTTTAGGCTTTGTTCGGACTATTTAGTCGGATTTTTTCGGATGGTTTATGTGAAGTTTGCACAAAATCGGTCGAGCGGTTCTTCATTTATCACATTTTTATTATATCACTTTATACGTAGCGAAGCACGTACCGGGCCGCTAGTAATATGTATATTTAAATTTTCTCATTAAATTTTTATTGCTTGCGTTTGACACCATGGTCAGTGATGATGTAGCCGAAGGTACAGTAAATAAAGCCTAGAAGGCAGTGGCCAAGCTTGCCCTAGACGGGCCCTGTATCAAAGTTTGTTGGGGTCCTTCTACCTGACTGCGGCCAAGCCCAAATGGAGAGTAAAGATTTTTACGTATTTTTGATCACTCACGTTCGGGGCCCTTTGTAGCCAGGGGCCGCGTATTTTAACACGGCTGATACAGCGGTAGCTACGCCCCTGCTAGATGGTAACTCATTTGCTGATGCCGGCACACCAATAGGTGCTTCATCATTATCAGCCCATAATGTCACACGAGCCTCCTTTTACAAATGAGGGTGAAAGAGGTACATACTTCACCACGCTTGCCCACTGCGGGTTGGTGGAGTTAGGCTGGTGTTCTACCTACTGTTGGAGTTTACAAGCCGCCTAGGAGGCTTATCACAATTAAGTCTTATTATTAGAAATGCGATAGTCTGTCTGTTTGTTACGTTTTATGCACCGATCGCGATTAAACATTACACACAGATAGCCTATGGTATGGAGAAGGAACGCGGGTGTAACCGCGGGGATAGCTAGTATGACATAATACTGAATAACCAAGCAATTGTGGGCGTATACATGTCTAGTAAATAATATACCTAACAATAAACAACTTCTTTAAACTTATCTCATCAGATGCCATATAGGTCCGAGACGAGGCGAACTTAGGCTTGTCACTTAAATAATAGTAAAAACATAATATCACTGAAATATATTCAGTAATATTAAAAATGATGTAGTCTTAACAATTGTTAAACACCGTACAGGGAACTATTTATGTTAATTGTATATTTTAAAATAAAATATAAGTTACTAATAACGTCATATCAATTTACTTGTTTTCGTACATAGTTTACCAATTTCCAAGAGGAAATAAAAACAATATACGAAGTGGAAGCGAGGAAAAGGGATTCCATTTCCCCGCGTCTAATATATTATATAATAGGCTTCTGTCTGAACGAATCTCACGGTGGAAATTGATGATTTTCTCGAAGTTGGTAAGCACACAATGGCAGCAGGTAAATACATTTTACTTCAAACAACTGACCAAGGGGGCTAAAAAGGAAGCTAAAGCAATATTGATACGGATCGAATTCTCGGTAGATCCTACGTAATTCCAATATTTTTTGGTAAAATAATTACTCATACTATATACAATTCAATTCATCAAAGGATTTGGCATTCATGAATTACATAAGATCTGCTTTAAATTCGAAAAAATGAATTTCGTTAGTTATATTGCTTAGCTTCCTTTTTAGGGGGGACATACGTCTTGTATGCATTTTTTCAACCCTACTAATATATCGATGACCTTCTAACACCGGATTCCCCTCGTTGCAGCCATTTAGCCGATCTATTGTGTTACTCTAATACCTACATAGCTCTGCAGATGGACAACGGTCGATCACAGTTCAAACATAACAATAAATGATAAATATCAATCTTATCCTAGTAATCTAATTACCTACATTATTAATCATATGTTTTCGAAAACAACTACATGTTATTTATTATAATATGTAGAGCAAGGCTTTTCGGGTCGCGAAACTGCGTAGGCACTGAAAAGAGAATATCTTTTCTCTGTGTATACCTATAGCTATGGCGATCTCGAGGCCTAAAACCTCTCTCACTCTTTATTTAGCGGTGAAACAATAATTCGTAGCGCTATCAGAACGATTTTAAGGGTATTTTTCTCGCAAACACCGTTATTTTCGCTTACGCGTTTCGTTCATAGTTGTGATGTGTGGCGTCTTCTCTATGCGTAGTCTCAATGCCGCGGATGGCAAAAATTCTGTATCCGCGACATCCTTGATCCGCAAAACATTAAGAACTAAGCACTGATGAATGTTTGTTGCAACTATAGTTATAAATTATTATGATAGAAATTGTGCAACGCGCTGCGGTCAGCTGAGTACCAATGCCGCCTAATTAGAAATCAATACAATGCAACGTAGCCCTAGATAACAGCCGACACTCGCATTTCATTTATTTTCTTTATTATTCCAAAGCGTGAGTTTGAAATTGGAATAAAGTGCGAGGAATACATCCCATTGTTTTGGATCATGATCCCACCTAGAATTCTACGTGATTCTATATTCGAATTATTTGAGTAGTATCTCAATGAAACCTGCAAATGAAATTAATGATATGATCTGAAATTGCTGCAAAGCTTCGATTAATGTATCATCGTGAGATTGCTTATAAAACCTTTTATCTTAGCGATAACTAATAATTAACTTGATATGTTAAAGTGGACAATAAGGTTATCGACATACTAATCAAAATAATACAGTAATTATGCTGATACCCACAGAGAAAGTCCATCCGATTTGAAATGGGACTTTCCTTTTATCATATTATCGGTAAAATCGGTGGTAAAATGGGCCATTGTCAAATAAATAAATATCCGGGGACATTCCTCACAAACGGTTATCTGATCCAGATGGAAACCAGATTAGATTACTTACTTACATCATTATTAGTAGGTATACATAATTTCGAAGCGCTCGTGGTGTAGCATGATAAGCCGTTCTTAATCGATCAGCAAGTTAAGCTACCACCGTCGTGGTCGGTACCTGGATGGGTGACCGCCTAGTGGAATTTCAAATCGAGCGTTTCCGTGCTTCGGAAGGCACGTAAAGTCGTTGGTCCCGGTTATCACTTCATTGTGAAAGTCGTTAAGGTAGTTGGAGGCCTTCTAGGCGGCTTGAAAACTCCAACAATAGGTTGACCACTAGTCTACCTCCACCGATCCGCAGTGGGCACGCGTGGTGGAGTATCAGCCCATTCCCTTTCACCCTGATTTGTGAAAGGAGGCCTGTGAACAGCAGTGGGATATTATAGGCTGATGATGATGCATAATTACACATGTTTTAATAAAATTGTTCTAAAAGTGAACTACCTATTTCATTTTGCAGACTTGCGATGCTATGGAGCTATGGAGCAAAAATTATGGGATTGTTATCGAATATGTGTGGAAACCGTGGAAAATAAAATATGTCCGCTTTGACCTTCCACCAAAAACAATTCAGCCCTTATTACGCCCATGACAAGTACCAAATTCGAGCGTGGGCGTTATTTATCCCAGCTATTTAGATTGCTACTGTGTTACACAATTTTGAACCTTACTACATGGCGTAGGATGTAAAGAATTTACTTGAATGTTCGCACCGATAGTAGTGACGTCACAGAACGATTTGGAGGTGTGTTTGAGCCTATTTCTGTATCGTGACGTCATTTGCGTCAATTTTCATCAAGGTTATATTCCTTATCAACTAGAAGTCGGACATTGTGATGACTGGAAATTAAGCCCAATGACAATTGTTATAGGGGTATTTCCAGGTAAGCGTAAAAGCACAGTCTAATAACCATACAGTCGGTCGACGAAGCCGTCTAGACAGGGCAATCGTGCGGGGTGTGAGGGACGAGACGCGGGAAAGCCGTTACCGACCTGCGAACAAAATTATGTTAGTAGCTCGGTAAACAGCATTCAGGGCTAACGCGTGTTTGTGTCTGTAATTATTTTATTTAAAATGGTGCAAACGACGTGTGCTGTGAGAGACTGCAAGTCTTCATCCTATTTAAATAAAGATCTGCGGTTTCATCAGCTTCCACACACAGACGAAAGGTAAATAAATCATGGTTTGTTATCGTAGAGTGCATACAATAATAATTTTATATTTGTCATGTCGTGTCACGTTAATAACGCCAACAAAATGGCCGAATGGCAGACGGTAAAAAATTTCTAATAGGTACACAGGTATAGGTAACAGGCACAGGGCATGAGTGTTTGTTTTTTTTTTTCAATAGGTCTGATGATGGAGTAGGAGGGTAAGCACTGGAACTCCATAGTGGAACATCGTATCCTAGCCGTGTTTGGGTTTGTTGGAATTGTCGTGAGATGAACTTTGACCATGTATGGTTTTCAGGGTCTGATGATGGAGTAGGAGGGTAAGCACTGGAACTCCATAGCGGAACTTCGTATCCTAGCCGTGTTTGGGGTTGTTGGAATGGTCGTGAGATGAACTTTGACCATGTATGGTTTCCAGGGTCTGATGATGGAGTAGGAGAGTAAGCACTGGAACTCCATAGCGGAACTTCGTATCCTAACCGTGTTTGGGGTTGTTGGAATGGTCGTGAGATGAACTTTGACCATGTATGGTTTCCAGGGTCTGATGATGGAGTAGGAGGGTAAGCACTGGAACTCCATAGCAGAACTTCGTATCCTAGCCGTGTTTGGGGTTGTTGGAATGGTCGTGAGATGAACTTTGACCATGTATGATTTCAGGGTCTGATGATGGAGTAGGAGGGTAAGCACTGGAACTCCATAGTGGAACATCGTATCCTAGTCGTGTTTGGGGTTGTTGGAATTGTTGTGAGATGAACTTTGACCATGTATGGTTTCAGGGTCTGATGATGATGTAGGAGGGTAAGCACTGGAACTCCATAGTGGAACTTCGCATCCTAGCCGTGTTTGGGGTTGTTGGAATTGTCGTGAGATGAACTTTGACCATGTATGGTTTTCAGGGTCTGATGATGGAGTAGGAGGGTAAGCACTAGAACTCCATAGTCGAACATCGTATTCTAGCCATGTTTGGGGTTGTTGGAATTGTCGTGAGATGAACTTTGACCATGTATGGTTTTCAGGGTCTGATGATGGAGTAGGAGGGTAAGCACTAGAACTCCATAGTCGAACATCGTATTCTAGCCATGTTTGGGGTTGTTGGAATTGTCGTGAGATGAACTTTGACCATGTATGGTTTTCAGGGTCTGATGATGGAGTAGTTATTATAATATTGTTTAAAATATAATAATGCTAACAATGTTTTATTGTTATCTGCAATAAATAAATAATTTTGTAAATATTGTTTACTTGTGACAACCCTGGCCGTCGCGATACTGTCTAGACGTTGTCGGCATTTTTCACAAGATCAAAGGCGTCGGACGACTGTATGGTTATTAGACTGTGGTAAAAGTAGGGAATGGCCATTTGGACAACTTTTTAGAGAAATTTATGCAACCATCAGTTCAAAGTCAAAGTCAAAGCCATTTATTCAATTTAGGCCCTAATAGGGCACTTTTGAAGATCAAAGCTACTGAAGTTACCAGAACAGGCAAGAAACTCAGCAAGGTCACATTATAAAAATATATTTTTTGAACAATCTTACGAACAAAGATTTTCATAGGGCATCGTGCCTCTACCCAGATGGATAATCCGCCTTACTAAAGCATGACATTTAATTTCACTCCGCTTGAGGGGCTCCCTGAGCAAATCGCTCTTAGTTCGTACTGCGCACGGCTGTCAAATACTGTCAATTCTGGCTTGTTTATTTCATGTTCCCATAGAGGCGACTATCCTTCTGGACGTTTTAAATTCTTTGCTTACGAAGTATATTGCCTATTTGTTCCAAAACATTATACATACATAGTTATAGTTAGGTATACGATGACGAACACCAAGTAGGTAGGACAAGAAAACTGAAGGCACAATGGGGTTCTCCAAAAAGATTGTGACGAAATTTTTTTAGTCAGCAATGCGTTGTTGGTTTGATACCACTGGTGCTGCAAGCGTCTATAGGGTACGACAACCGCTTACCATCAGGCGATCCGTATGTTAATAGTATACAAAAGTAAGCCAACAAAGATTTTTGGGTCTTGACTTCAACTTCTTCGTCTTGACTTGACTAATCGTTTTAGACCAAGTACCTACTCCGACTCTACATTCTTAACAAAGTCGACAAGATATTTTCGAATCATTATAGAAACGATTGTTTCGAGATTTCTTCAGGGTCGGCAACGCTCGAGTGATACCGCTGGTTTTGCAAGCGTCCATAGGCTACGGTAACTGCTTACCATCAGGCGGGCCGTATGCTTTTTTGCCACCTAAGTGGTATAAAAAAAAACGTTTTGCTTTGATTAAGTACCTACCTAGGTAGATCGTAAACAAATAATAATTATACAAACTGTAATTTGTGTAAAATATATAAATTATAAATAAATTAATTCTACCAATATTTACAGATATTTTTTACAATATCCGGATTTGACATCTGAGTCATAATTAAATGACTATAATTCACATTAATTGTCACTACAAATATGCTCACCCATTGATATGCTAAATTGCGGTTACTTTGTTTATTTTACAAAAAAAGGTAAAAAATAAGCACATAAGCATGTTGGGTATTGACTTAAATACATCCTAACAGTGAATTATAAATTAACCGTGGCCCGTTGTCTGAATGTACGCAGGTTAGTTTCTGACCTTACATACCGTGATTCGTTAACTTTTCTGTGAGATGAAGCATACGGCCGTTGTAAGGTCAATAATGCTAACTTTACAGTAAGATTTTTTTTAGTCGGCCAACTAGCAGTCTCACCTGGCGGTAAGCGGTTACCGTAGCCATATGGACACTTGCAACACACGAAGCATCACTCACGCGTTACCGACACCACCGATGAGCTCTGGCGATCTTACCCACGCGCGGAACACAACACTAAGTTATTTGACTGCGGTATTCTGTACTCTCCCAGTTGATCTTGATACCTATTCTTAACGCTTCTTCATCAATTAGAGATGTCGGAAATAACTGGTTCTCTCTTCATTATTACAGAAGGTCACAACATATTATTCCGATTTCTGTGGTCGCAGCTAAATAACTCTACTTTAACCCTTTTGGCCAGCAGGATGGGACGCGTCCTGTAACTACATATGAAAAAGATATATTTCCAGGTGCTGCGAGTCAACTGATTGCGGTGTTATTTGCGGCGAGTAAGATTCCACCTGAGGGCGCTGAGCTGGCAGTGTGGCGGTACAGTAAGGTGGATGTACTTCCCCAGTCGAGCTGCTCATTGAGCGAATACACGTTACGCTCTACCTTTCTAAAAATATACCATATTTTACACAGGTATATTAAAAATACATCCATAAAGATGGTAACCTAATCGTCACAAATGTAATTCACTTTGAGTGGGTTTATAAAATAGCCCGTGTCAGTTGAATGAATGAATCTATGGTGGATGCTGAACTAGGCTAGCACTGAGTGGGAATGATGACAGGAAAACGGCATGAGTAGCTACTTATATGATATTCAAGGAGGCAATTCTTGATTGGGATATGGCTATAGAACCTAAGGGCATTAAGAATAGTCTTAAGATCAGGGTTCAAGACTATATTGGCTTTAAGCTGAACACACAGCGAAGCGCTCGTGTTGTAACATGATAAGTCGATAGGCAAGTTAACCGTCGTGGTCGGTATCTTGGCCGCCTAGTGGTATTTGAAATCGAGCGTTTCCCTGCTTCGGAACGCACGTAAAGCCGTTGGTCCCGGTTATCACTTAATTGTGATAGTCGTTAAGCTA
The DNA here is from genome assembly GCA_947623365.1 of Achlya flavicornis. NCBI lineage: Eukaryota > Metazoa > Arthropoda > Insecta > Lepidoptera > Drepanidae > Achlya > Achlya flavicornis. The sequence continues at coordinate 14,295,506 of OX392477.1, read as the reverse complement.
GTTGGAGGCGTTCTAGGCGGCTTGAAAACTCCAACAGTAGGTTGACCACTAGCCTACCTCCACCGATCCGCAGTGGCCACGCGTGGTGGACTATCTGCCCAATCCCTTTCACCCTGATTTGTGAAAGGAGGCCTGCGCTTAGCGGTGGGACATTATATTGTGATGATGATGATCATGATGAAGCTGAACACTTGTAAGATCAGGGGTACGCGTTTTCAGCTGGTTGGGGTACAAATCGTGTGAATATAATTAACCCTTTGCTGAGTGAAACCACACAGGTCAGGTAGTTACAGATACGGGATAAATAACTTAAAACTAACCAAGCATAGTAAAAAAAAGAAAATGCTATCTCGCTATTAATGTTAAATCTTCATCATATTGATTTACTTTACGATAGATAGGTATCATCTATATATATATAATGCTTTGTCCTGAATGACTGACTGACAATCAACGCACAGCCTAAACCGCTGATCGTAGAGACCTGAAACTTGGAGGATGTGTTCTTTGTATGACGTAGGCATTAGATAAGAAAGGATTTTCCGAAATTCTACCCCTAAGGGGGTGAAAAATGGGGGCAAAGTTTGTATGGGACAACGTGATTCCTTGGTCCGATCTACTTCAAATTTTGCATAAACATTTCTTAACAGAATTGATGGAAGACGTGATTCGTATTTTATTGAAAATCATCGCCTAACGGGGTCAAAAAGGGGTAGAAAGTTATTTTTGGGGTGATTTGCATCGAAGTTGATATCAATACTCCTTAGTACTTTTGATTTAAATTTATTTTTTTATTTTGACACATGTTTGAAATCTCAATCCAATTTTCACAGATTACAGAATAAGGCAGATAGAGCGCGCGAAACACGGGAGTGAGGCCAAAATATCAAATACAAATTGAAACACACATACCTGGTATTCGCTTTATAATTTGTATTTGCTTTGTTTAAAACCTTTATTTATCGAAACACTTTCTTTTTAATAAACTGTGTTCTAACATGGCAAATACAAATTCAAAAGTGAATACCAGGTATGCGTTTTTCAATTTGTACCTATTTGGTTTTTTGGCCTCACTCCCGTGTTTCGCGCGCTCTATCTTCCTTTCGTTTTGTAATCTGACCTGAGCCGATTTTATTAAAAAGAACTTGGTGCAATGCAAATATGCTGAAATACTCTTTAAAATTGGAATATCAAATATAAAAGAATATTCAAATCGGAATAAAATACGAAATTTAATTGCGAAATTTGTTTGAAGTTAATTTTCTTTATTTCATTAGAATATTTGGATTTGATTTCTTTTTCATTTGTTGTTATAATAATTAAATAAGATTCTTTGAGTTTGATTTGTTAGGGTATAATATAGGTTGTTAGTTTTAATAGTAAAATAAGTGGCGTGCATTGGTTTTCGAAGGAGAAAATGCAAACCGTACGCGGGTGAAACCGCGGGGGTCTGCTAGTTTATATATAAAATCTTAGAAAATATATACGTCTAGAACGACCATCCCCATACTACATGACTTTTAAAAAGTGGCCAACTTTGCTACGTCTTATGCTCGCGGTACGTCATTCTGCTTGTCATAGTGAAGTTTATAATGTTACCAGTTGTTGAAAAAATCCAATAAAATGGGGAAAAATATATTACGGTTTCGATATCTTTGTAAACTACGAAAATAAAAGTTGAATCGGGATAATACATGATAATCATTGAATTATTACGCTTAGAACCGAAGTATCGAACAAAAATCCTCGCGATGCGTAAGCCACTTGACAACCAATGTGTGCGGGAGTACCATATAATTACACTCGCTGACACGCACACAAGCGCACGAGTAATGTTGCAAGCTAAACGAAATTTTTCTGTAAAATTAACCTTCCGATTTCGCCTACTAGTGAAATTGGAAGTATTCATACAATTTATATAGTTTTAAAAGTTCTGCATCTTAGATAATTTATCATAGACACAGGCCTGTTATTTATAAATTACTAGTTTAATGGTTATGTTTCATAGTACTTATGTCGGGTATTTTAACATAATAAACCAAGACAATGTGCAGAGCTATGAACGATCGTACAATTTGTAGCTTTCCTTCGTAATTATAGTAATTATAGGTTTCATATATGATAGGTTGTATAGAAAAAGAAGATTAAGTAGTATGTAGGTATTTAGGTAATTATCATTAACACAATACATAAAATTGAAATATTAAAAGCCTGTAAAATTAAGCTAGTTAATTAATTAAGTACATTTAAGCAAATAGAAAAAGATGGTAACAATCATTAAATTTGAATTTCATATGTGTGTGTATGTATGTTTGTCCACGCATATCTCCGAAACTATTAATAGTAATAGTTTCTTAGATATACGTGGACAAACATACATAGGTACACACATCTATGAAATTTTGTATATTTGTTTGGAAGCCCTGATAGATATTCATACATATGTAAATATATTATAGTTCTAATAATATTACATACATACGTGTCAAAAAGATCATCTCCTTTTTTGAAGTCGATTAAAATGACAGCTGGATGAGTAAAGCTAAAGACGGGGCTTACAAGGCTTACTTATATTTTGTTATAATACAATAAAGCGGAAAAGTTTTTTGTTTGTTTGTTTAAAAAAACTACCTGTAAAACTACTACCTACTGTGTAAAACTACCAGTTTGATTCGAAATTATTTCACTAATATGAAGCTACATTATCCCGAGTATTATAGGCTACTTATCCCAAGAAGCGGGTGAAACCGCGGGGGACAGTTAGTCGCCTAGGTATCGGACTCAATTACTTTAATAATAACAAATTCAGTATCAATTACGTAAAACAACGCAAATTCGCATACAAACAGCTGGCAACACTTTGCTCGAAATCTGAGTGAAGTATATTTCATTTTGAATTTTGTTATTTTAGATGAATTACGCAATAAAATTAGTGGCTTTCCTCTGGAATGTTACAACAGGGTTCTTATCATTCTTCCCTGATGGATTATGGCACAATTTTACCGCACAAACCGTCATATTTATTATTTTTCTGAGAGCTGCACTGACTATAACGTCACTCAGTACACTGACAGCGCGGCGGTCAAATGAAGCCATATATGGCTTCAATTGAATGGATTAGTTTTCGCGCGTGTACTTTGTTTCTATGTGTAATAATTCAATGATGATAATATAAATAAGATTAATGGCGCCGATATTCATTTAATACTAATTATTTTTACTTATCTTACTATCGAGTGAAATCGAGTGAAATCGAGTGAAATCGAGTGAAATCGAGTGAAATCGAGTGAAATCGAGTCAAATCAAGTTAAATCCAGACAAATCGAGTGAAATTGAGTCAAATCAAGTGAAATCGAGTCAAATCAAGTTAAACCGAGTCAAAACAAGTCAAATCGAGCAAATCGAGTCAAATCAAGTGAAATTGAGTCAAAACAAGCAAATCGAGTCAAATCATGTCAAACCGAGTCAAACCAAGTCAAATGAAGTCAAATCGAGCAAATCTAGTCTAATCGAGCCAAATCAAGTCAAATCGAGCCAAATCAAGTCAAATCGAGCCAAATCCAGTCAAACCGAGTCAAACCAAGTCAAATTGAGTCAAATCGATTCAAATCAAGTCAAATCATGTCAAATCATGTCAAACCGAGTCAAACCAAGTCAAATCAAGTCAAATCAAGTCAAATCAAGTCAAATCTAGTCAAATCAAGCAAATCAAGTCAAATCGAGTCAAATCCAGTCAAAACAAGTCAAATCAAGTCAAATCGAGTCAAATCAAGTGAAATTGAGTCAAAACAAGCAAATCGAGTCAAATCATGTCAAACCGAGTCAAACTAAGTCAAATCGAGCAAATCAAGTCAAATCGAGCCAAATCAAGTCAAATCGAGCCATTTTTTTTATATATATACAACTTAGTCGATAAACAAGCATACGGCCCGCCTGATGGTAAGCAGTTACCGTAGCCTATGGACGCTTGCAACACCAGGGGTATCATTCGCGCGTTGCCGACCCTGAAGAAATCTCTTCACACCTTTTTTGAAGAACCCCATGCTGCACTCCATTGGGAAAACCACGGCGGGGAGCTCATTCCACAGTCCGAGCGTCCGCGGAAGTTTTTTTTAATATTTCATTTCAATACAAACTTATTTTGGTGACTGTACTTTTTGTTGTAGGTCCAATATATTGGTATATTGGAATTACCACCTATATACCAAAATACCTAGTATACCAAACATCAAGTCAATCTGACCACTGGAAGTGGGTGAAATTCGACTTGCAAAATTTGGTCCGAAAACATACAAACATTGCAAGTAAAATAAAAGCTTTTAAAAATTTGTATTTGCTTTTTTGGCTTCACTTTCGTGTTCCGCGCGCTCCATCTGAATTATTCTGTAATCTGTGCTCAGAGCAAAGAACAGATTTTTGGCTGGTTTCCAGAGATCTTCACTACGGCTTTTCCGAATGATGTCTATCCATTGGCTTCTTAAAATTGGATCAATTGGTATTCTGTAAAAAAAAGTCTCATTTTCAACTAAAAAAACAATTTAAAAACGTGACATCCACTGTAGAGAATGACATCAGTCATTAAAAATCCGCCATTTTAAAATTCAATTCGAGATTTTCACAAAATGGACGTCACACGCATAATAACTATGATCGAAAAATCCGAAAACGATAAACACGTCAACTTCGCACACGTCACCGTCGCTTTTTATATATAAGTATCTACATACTCGTATTTAGCTATTGGCTGATATTACCATGGGAGTTTCGAGTTCATAAACTGGCAGGACAGGCAATACGTAAATATGGCGCTTACTCAAAATAATTTATTTTCGAATAATTTCAATGGCTTATATTGCAGGAACTAATAGGAAATATTGTTACTTACTGATGATAGCTGAGTTTTTTTGTTGATCTAGATCGACCTGTGTAGTTTCTGCACACTTTTATCACACAAAAAGACATTCTGGAACAATACACTTTTGGTGAATTTGGTTGTGTCCCAGTGACGTCTCGACTGACACTGAGGGCGGGAAAATGATTTGCGCCCTAACAGTTAGAGGACATTTTTATCTACGCGTAAACAGCTTCGTAGTTCAGTCTTGATATATCATTAGTCAAAGTATAAAATCATATTTCTATTTTTGTTTGGAAAAACCCATACAAAGATCCAAGTGTTAATTTTTACAGCAAATAAAACTTAAAATACATTTGCAATGCGCTGTTCGAAAACATTTGCGCGTCAACAAGTCTACAGAAAACAAATACGTTCGCTATTGAGAAAAAAAAATCTCGTAGGTAAAACCGCAAGAGTACCTACCTACGCAGGTAGCCTACCTACGTTCTAGTACGTAGTAGGACCTAAATCAGGCTAGTTTGTATACAAAATCAAGTAGGTACTTATATTAACTACCTACCACTTCTTGTTGTTCCAGTAATAATCTAATGTTTTGGTAGGTACTTACAGTGTACAGTCTTACTGACTTGAAGACAGTGTACATGGCACTGCCTAAGTCGCTGGTTCTAACATTTTGAACAATAGTTCCTTTTATGAAAATGGAAAGGATTCCTAAAAATTCAACGCCTAAGTTTGTAGCTTGGGTTGGAATAACGATAAATGCATTTATGTTGCTTACTCTACGGTAGATTATAAACCGTAACAAAATATTAAATCGTAGAGTCAAAGGTTAAAAAAATTAAAAAAACATTGCACACGAAAATCGACCTTACACAATTCACCTACGAACCAAAACCACCCTAAGTTATATGACCTTTGCATGACATTTCGTTACATCACTAAAATAAGGATAATTAACTAACCTTTTTGTCGAGCAGACCTATCGTTTCACCGGGCTCACTCACTTTTTTAGTTTCTGGCATTATAATTTAGTTTTTTGTCACAGGAATTTAGTATATTTGCAATTGATATGCGATTTTAGATGTTTTATTGAGGACCGGCCGCGTGTGTGTCTGGCAGGACTGTCAGTCACCCCATCGGACGTCGCGCATGCGCTCTGTCTCTACAACTCCCAGACCCCTATTTCGCGGCAACGTTGGTCATTGTAGAGGCGTAGAATTGTAGAGCAATCTTATTGGATTAGGGTACCGTGTGTTAATAGACAGATAGTCTTGTCGTTCGGACTCTATGTTCATAGTTAGTGAGTACTTAGTACTTATAATGTAGGTACCTATTATGGGTACTACTCGAACTGCGTTTGGAAAGAAGAAGTGTCACTAACACATAGCGCTATATTCACTAATGCATGACAAAAGTTAGGTCAAAATTACTATAGGTACGGTAAAAGCAAAATTTTACTCTAGAGTAGTCGCGCCTTTCCGCGAAACGTGAAAGCTTAAAATGTACGAACAAGAAACCCTAACCAATGATTTCAAAACTAGGGATAGGCCCACCGGAACATTTTTTTAAAAACTTCTTTATACAAGTTAACAGAATCGAACTACGAAATACTGCATTGCATAGGCGTACCTACCAAAGATTTTCATAGGGCATCGTGCCTAGGCGTACGATCAAACCTTGTAGGTATGTGCGTACAATGTACACATACAAGAAAAAATAAACAATAAACGAAAGAACTGTTCCGCGGACCGCAGTCGACTGAGTCGCGTTGGCCCTAAACTTATGTTTTTTTTAATTCAGCTACGGAATCCTTCACTCCACACATTAATTTATTGCAATAATGATATATAATAATATGATAACCCTTTTATCTACTCGAATAAAATCTATCTATTTGATAGATATTCTAGTGAGGTTACCAATTAGAATCTGTTATTAGTTACAATTATGTAATAAGTAATTATCATCGTACGAGTACGATATTTACATAATAATGTAGGTATATTAGTATACCTAACATTTACTGTAATTAGTTACAGTAAATGTTAGGTACCTACCTATAGTTTATTTAGGCGGGATATTATGTTACATAAACAAAGTGATACTTATCAAAGTAATATATAAAATGCGAAAGTAACTCTGTCTGACTCTATACCTTTTCACGACTTACGCCAATTATAAAAGTTCAAGTGGTATAAAAAAAAAACAAAAAAAAGTCGTATTGTTATGTTGGTTACCTACCTATATTACTGGGGCGCCATTCAAAAAGGGCGTAGAATTCCAACCATGGAAATCATATTAAATATATTGAAACATAAAACAGCCTACATTTTTACTTATTTCCGTCGCAGAACACAAGGTTTACCTACAAAAATGAATGTTTAATTTCTTAAACAGATTTCTTAAAAGTTTTCCTTATTGCATCATTAAGCTAAACGAAAAAGGTCTCTATTTGTAAATGTTGTGAAATTGTTTGAGATTTCGTGTAAAGTCTAAGTCTGCTTCTCCACCGTAGTACGCAGCCTGATTTATGAGCATTGTTTTTATTTATGTTTTCCTATAGCTTGCTAGCTAGCTTCGCTCCAGTATACAGGCAGACTAGCGTTGCAGGATAGATATCAAAATAACTCACTATTTCGTTACTTTACTACGAACTTTTACGTTCAGTTTAGTCGTGTATGTATGGATGTTTGTTACTCAATCACGCCATACGTAATAGCAAAAGATTTTAATTATACTTGGCACATAGATCATACATCTGTAATAGAAAATAGTTATCTTATTCCTGGGAAACATTAGATCTTAGATACCTCGAAAACACGAGTAAAACTGCGGGCGGTACTTAAACTGTTAACTATTAAATATCTATCTATCTACGTACCGACATAGTACGCAAATACGTAGAAATTATTGTAATAATCTTCAATGGGAGGTTTACGTATGTACCAACCGAGTAGACATAACCTACTCACCAACTACGAGACTTCTACGGAGTTACTACAAGAAAACTTACAAGTACGGAGTCGAATACGTAGCGACTACTACGGAATATGTAGCTATTTGTAGCACGTACGTAGCTTACTACAGAGCGACGCGACAACAGCCCCCCTAGACAAGATGTTTGTTGGTTGATCGTTTACTAACGATGACGATTGTCGATAACCACCTTGTCTAGGGGGTCAGAAACGACCGCTATCCGCTGTAGATGAGTAGCTACTTCTATTTTTGTTATACCACTAAGGTGGCAAACAAGCATACGGCCCGCCTGATGGTAAGCAGTTACCGTAGCCTATGGACGCTTGCAACACCAGGGGTATCACTCGCGCGTGGCCGACCCCGAAGAAACCTCTTCACACCCTTACCTACTTAGTACCACGTACTTATCCGTATTTTTACAAGCTTTTATTTAACTTGCCATGTATTTATGTTTGTTCGTTCGGGTGGAATCTTGCAAGTCGAATTTCACCCACTTCCAGCGGTCGGATTGACTTGATATTTGGTACACGTAAGTGTATTGGAAGACAATGCAAGTACAGTCAACAAAAAGTACCTACAGTCACCAAAAAAAGCTTGTAGTAAAAAAAAAATTGTTAACAAAAACTTTCGAAATTAATATTCAAAACGATCTATTTGTACGTCTTTTTTTCAATTTCAATTTTTCAATTTATTTATTTGCATCATGTTGTACATAAAGGTGTTATAATTATGTTAGTCCACAACATGAGCCCTGCAAGGGCATTGCATCATTAAATGGTGATTACTTAGCTATTTTAATTAATATTTATTAGTATTTTAGATTTAATTATTTATAATTATGTTAGTACCGGTTAGTTATTTAGACATACAATTTTTATTTATTTAATTTATATTATACATTATGAATGATGATAAGTTTATTATTAAACATTCAAATCCCAATTTAAAAAAAAATACTGCTTTTCATACAAAAGGTACATGTATCCTCGGCAAAAATGTATGAAAAGCTATAATTTGTTTTTGCGATTTCGAAGTTGGTCCCATAGTAAAAGTTTATCGTATGCATGAGTACTTTACGCGGTTTCATTTAATGTCGTATTCACCCCGTATAATGAGGTTTAAGGCTTCCCCTCCGCCACCTACCAAAATCAAGTGTATTTTTTAACCGGCCTCAAAAACGAGTACAGATAATCAAAAAACGTTTTATTGAATAGAACCACCATGGGCTTACTTTTCTGTCTTCAATGGTGAGGAGTGGACAAGCATCATGTTCCTCAGCAGTTAGCACCACTTAATGCTAGAAGATTTTTAACTCATTCTCATCCATTATTAATTTAGCATTTGTTAAAGTTAGTCTTTATTCATTAGAACTAAGTCATAAAAATATTTAATATTTGCACACCGAAGCTCGGTAGAGTAAGCTTGGAACTGTATAATTGTACCATCACTATTTTGTCACCCTTATTCTAGCAAATAAATTAATTTCATTTCATTTCATTTCCAGTCACTCGGTATCATCGTTGTCTCACACCACGCAAAGAACTTCCCTATATTTATGTAGTAAATGAAATCAAATCAAATCAAAAATTATTTATTCCATTTAGGCCCTGATAAGGCTCTTGTGAATGTTAACAAATGACTCTACACCGGTTCCAAATACAATTTGAACTGAGAAGACTCCGGCAAGAAACTCAGCAAGTTTTTTTTTTTTTAAATATATATATGATATGAGCGCCTAGTAATAATTCTTGCAGGTTGGACACTCTGCGTCAATGCACTATCATCACTCTGTGCCGGAGAATGCAGGCTTTTTTTATGTTCGACGGTCGAGTCACATGGCTGAAGATGTCGCACGCTTACCCAGAAAATCCTATCCCCTCTAGCCTTGAAGACCATCTACATCTAGGTTAAAGATTTCAGGAAACACCCCTAAAAAAAATACACGTGATATGCCTCAAGACCCTTTCCCCCCCTATTGTGATATTATCCGAACCTCTCCCACCCTATTCGGGACTCACGTTGTTAATGGAAGACCCCTTAGCTTATTTATCTCCCGATTTCCATTGCCTATATTTTCATTAAGGTGCTCAACTGCTATTAATATCCACAGGCGCTGCTTATTTATCTCCCGATTTCCGTTGCAGTCGACTGCTATTAATGTCCAAGTAGGCACTATGATTTTAAAACATACATATTTAACACTTGAAACATTTTCTAGATATAAATCTAGATATGTTTTTAACCGACTTCAAAAAAAGGAGGAGGTTCTCAATTCGGTTTGTTTGTTACCTCATAACTCCGTCATTTATTAACCGATTTGGAAAATTCTTTTTTTGTCTGGAAGGGTACACTTCCCGTTTGGTCCCATTGTCATCAGATCAGGATTTGATTACTTCTTAGTGTACCTTGAAGTCGGTTTACGTTTTTTGTAAAACAGTCCAATTATTTATTTAATGGACTTGGTTTGCCTGTAAAGGCCGATGGAGAAGCTTATCATGGAGCCCTTTCCTTTCTAGGGAGTGTAAAATGCAATAAAAAACACAATAGATTGTACACATGTTTATTTTATAATTAAAATGACATAATAATCGTATTGATTTGGGGCCGAATATTTTCGTTTACGAATCAACATCATATTTACATTTATATAATTATTAAATTCTTATTTCAACAATACAATAACTCGAGATGGCATTATTTATAATTAGTAATATCAGTCCGAATTACAACTGTAATGATTTATCCTTAAGGTATCTTATATAAACCACGCTAACTACGGTGATAGAAAGTCATAATGTCAAATCACTTGAGTTCTGAAACGTCATATTGACAAAGTAAATAAATGCCACTTATTATGTGGGTAGCCTTTATCCCGTAGTGTGCGGTAATAAGTCAAAATTGATTTAAATTTTATAAGTTATTGAACTGTCACAGTTTAATTGTAAGTGACGTTTCAGTATTTAAGCAGAAATATTTTAGCATGGCAATTAACGAGACGTTTTAAATCACGTGAGAAACCTTCGTTTTGTTAATTTAGTTAAAGATTTTACTATGTTTTCGTCTACATACAAAAGTACACTATATTTTTCAACATTTTAAAGGATGTTTTCTTAACGGTTCTTTTGATGTGTGGACATTTGAGGTACAGACTGTCTCTGCTTAATAAATAATATTTTATTACAAAGAGAAGTGCTACCTACCGGATGATTAACTATAGCAACTATTTTAGCTTTACAGGAAACATTGCTATACTCAACTTTTTACAATACACATAAATAAGGTCGTACGTCAGCCCCTATTATTATTTAATTCATTTTAACCTTAACTTTTAAAAATATAACTATAATTAACGAGACTCATCTAAATTACATTTAATATGAAATGTGGGTATAACATGGCATTACATTATTTGTGGTTGATACCTTATAGAGATTGCATGTATGTTGAACATTGCTATTAATTAAACGTTTTAAATACATAAAATATTCATGTATTCAATCATTATTTAAACTCATCTATTGTATACGAAATAATTTCACAAATAATGTAGCATTTTATCAATTGAAATTATAATTAAAAGTATTACTTAAAATTAAAACTTTAAAGCATCCAAAAATTTATTAACGAAATATTTTTCACCATTATTTAAACCATGGCAAGACACTACAATTATATTTAAAGCTTTATAAATTAAAATGTTTATGATTCATTATTATAAGCCGTATTTATTTCCAATTTATTAAAAAAAACGCTATTTTATCCTCGAGAGAGAATTATAAGCACTAGGTATTTAAATAACTGAAAGCATTGGATGTATTTAGAATATACATAAAAACTATATTGGCTATAATTGGACTGTTTTACAAAAAACTTAAACCGACTTCAAAGTACACTAAGAAGTAATCAAATCCTGATCTGATGACAATGGGACCAAACGGGAAGTGTACCCTTCCAGACAAAAAAAGAATTTTCCAAATCGGTCAATAAATGACGGAGTTACCAGGTAACAAACATTAAAAAAAAAACATACAACCGAATTGAGAACCTACTCCTTTTTTTGAAGTCGGTTAAAAATGGATGCTAAAGCAATATTGCTTTAGCTTCCTTTTTAGCACCCCAGTACTTTCATAGGCATAATTAAGTGTAACAATATTTTTGGACACATGATTTTGCGCGTTTTCTATAAATTCAATTTTTTATTATACTTTGAACAGAATATTAAATCAGTGGTTGTTAATAACTTATTTTTTAATAAATCGGAAAAAAAGTTGGCACGTAATTAGAATAAATATTATTTACAATCTTAAATGTTACAATAGATATATTTTCGAAAGTATTTCGATATTTTCCTTAATTATTTAGGCCGGTCCTACTACTCGTTGATAGTTCCACATTGACTTATATTTAACACGTTTATATAATTTTTTTAATTTTTATTTGATTCAATGCAAATCTTTAGTTTATACATTTATTAGGATATATATATTTTAGATATAAATAATATAAAATCATGCTTTATTATTTTCATAAGGAAATTAAATACGATTATAAAAGTTAGATATCTTCTGTAATTTAAAGATTTGCAGCAAATTCGAGTACTAAAGACAAAAAATAACTTTGTATATATGTATATCTTTTTAATAACATAATTTTTATTGAATCGATAGGTATTTATGTATCTATTCTTTATAGTATATAGATCGATGATCGAATATCAATTGCAGTTATATTAAATTATAATTGACAGCAAGCTAAGTATATATAATATTTACAATTTCAATTTTATGCGATTATGAACATTAAAGATTTAAATATAAAGGTCAAATTATGATTCATGGAAACATACATTTGTATATTATGTTCGCTTAGCACAGTTCCCAAATCAAATATTCGCTGAACCAAATGGGATCGTAGCAATTTGTTTATCTTTTAATTTTGTCCTATATTTTATAGCATGTAATCTAATTAGCATATCTAACAGTCCGCCATCTTGAAAAAGTTGTTTATGGCCATTAATAAAAATAATGTAAATCGATAGCAAAAAAAAAACTACTGTGCAACAACTCTAAGGAAACCTTATTCAGACGAAATAAGGTTATTTTTGCTTAAACATTCTTAAACGCTAAAAGGTATTACTTAGATTTTTCACGCTGTAAATGGGTTTACAAAAAATCCAAATTTCAAATACTTTTGTCCTATAATTTTCGCTATCGATGACACAAGTTATAATTTTGGCCGAGAAATCGTCTTTTTCAAGATGGGCTCTAGTTACGCATGGCTCCATACAAAAATGTTAGAACATCCATTATTAACATTTTCGCTGTATACACCAAAAGATGTCAATAGCACAAATATTTATGCTAGAATATAAAAACCATTAAAACAGGTACACAGATGATAATTATTAATTTAAATATACTAATGAATATGATATGTTTTTAAAAGGTTACAGACATATAGTTTAATTTAAGCTTTTGTCGGTCATCGCTGACATTTTTGTCAGTTCCAACAAGAGCATAAAGTCTATGAAATTAAAAAAAAAAACAAAGAATCATATCGAGTTGAGAAGTGAACAATCATTTACTAATAAATAATTACTACTTATTTTTTTTAATTTAGGCGCTTATTAGGTACTGCAGTCTCAGAAGCTCGATTTTTTTCAGTAATTCCGCTTGAGATTTCTTATGCGTTAATTTAATTGTTACTTTAAATACACATTATATATTTTTTATTATTTAAAAACTTTGTGGCAAAGTCAGTTAGCTCTTTGAAATGAAAAAAATTGGCAAAAAAATCAACACATCCATATTTTTTACATTTGAAGTGAACTACTGAACGTTTACAGTTAATTTTGACAGAACATTTTTATGAAAATATCGTGACCGAGTAGCGTGGCTTCAACTGTAAAAGTAGGGGCAAATAAAAAACAAGCTTATGGACAAAAAGACAGAAACTTTACGCACAGCGCATTTCTTATAAATTATATCTCTACCCAAAAGCTTTCCAATATCAAATCTATCTACAACATTCAGTCGGATTATAGCGACTATTATAACCCTACCTTAAAAGCGAGTACGTCGAAGATCGCCGACAGCCGACGGTATCATAATCTGACGACGTCATCGTTCAAGCTTGCGTCATCACCACACAAGGCTAGCTCTTCGAAGGAAAGTCCATCGAGGGTCAGAGATATTGAGGAGATGCTTTTGAATAATGCTTCAGTGTCCAAGTCCTCAGGAAGTTTGGTCAGGAATTGGGCAGCTGATATGAAGTCCATGTCTTTTAGTTCGTCTTGGTATAGGTGGAGGATGCCTGTGGATATAATTTTATATATAAAAATAATTGCGTTAAAGCATAAAATGCAGTAATCGAGAATATACAGATCGAGATGTCATCTTTTAAAAACTAAAGAGTTCTTACTGCTATCTTCTTATAAGGGATTATTTTTAAAGCCAGATATACTTTTAGGGTTGGAATTCCTAATTAATAACCCTAATCAACTCTCTCTTGGTCGCGAAGATATTGTGGTTAAACACCAGCTTTTGCACGTAAAAACAAAGGTTCAATTTATTAAGTTAAGTTTGATTCTAACGATCAGATTACTATTTGCAGCTCGGGCCGCTTGAGCGGGACGAGAACGGGTAGGACGAAATCGCTGCTAACTGTTCCTCAATAATACGCATGATACTGACATAGGAGGGGACGGAATTTTTTATGAGTACTAATTAGGGTCGGTTGAATTACTAGAGGCAGCTCGGGCCGCTTCAACGGGACGAGTTTTCAGGTAATCAAGCATACGACCCGCCCGATGGTAAGCGGCTACCGTAGCCATATGGACTGCGACACACGCGTTACCGACCCTTCGGTCTGGCGACATTACGGTGACGGTGTGCCTCTCTCAGAGAGACAATGCATTCGATAAGAGTAATGGTAGTGACCTAGCGCAGTAGTGAAGAGGAAGGTGTCTCCGTCGCGCAGGAACACGTCCCAGACGCGGCACACGGCGTCCAGCGGCATGGCCTTCGCGAACGCCGTGTACAGCCACTCCACCAGGTACAGCTCCGGCGCCAGCGCGCCCGCCAGCCCCGGCAGGTTGTGCTGCAGCAGGCAACTGTACGCGCCCCACAGACGCTACGACATACACAAAAAAAATAAGAAAAAATTAAAATGATATACATGTTTCATAGGAAGTACAGTCGAGGACATAAATATGTATACACTTTTTGAAATTCAAAAGCGATTTTCTCGCATGTTTAACATTTAAGTGTTAAACTATTACATCAATCATAATAGTATATGTCAGAAGATTCTGCCTTTATAATATCTCATAATTTCAATCAGTAGTTTAAGAGGAAACCGTTGTTGAATTTTACTAATTGTATACATATTTATGTCCTCGACTGTACTACTTATTGTAGCAATCGACTGAGAGGAGATGAAGATAGTTAAGGTTTAATACTAATGTATGTTTAATAACTGGAACATGGTGATTTTGACGTTTAAGAATGTCATAGAAAAATCAACCTTGTTATACAGCAATTAGAATCTTTACCATTTAGCATTGATATGGCGATAAGGTTCATTTTTATTGAATTATATATAATTAGGTCGTATATCCTCACTTAATATTATAAATTTGGAGTTTGCACCGAGTTGAATGGCATGCAGATGGACTTGTAGCGAACCACTACATAATGAAGTTCACACGCCGAGAGATAGATGGCGTTGCGCCACATTATCCTGCATCGCGCATACAAGCCCACTACATCCTGCATCGCACTTGCGAAGGTTTCTCGGGGATCTGCATATATACAACTGTCTAACATGTATAGTTAGACCGCGGTCCCCAGGCACGATGACCCAGCCTGGCGGAAGATCTTCCCTTTTAAATGGAGGTGTCATCCATCTTGCACCTCCATCCATAGGCTCCATAGCCTTTAATGTGGACACACTACTTTTTATACCAGGTACGTAGGATTCTGACAGATTCCTAAGATATCCCGGGAACGCGGGTGAAACCGCGGGGGACAGCTAGATCATAATAAACTAGCTATTCGTGTCCGGTGTCGCTCGGGTTCAATATCCGACGCCTCCGGAATATACTTAGCGGTAAGTATTTCCAAAATAAATGTTTCATACAAAAGATGAGCAGAAGTGTGATGTACCTGCATAGTGGCGCCATCTCTGGTGAAGGCGGCGCGCAGCACGGGCCCGTCGAGCAGGTTCGCGAAGCAGACGAACGCGTGCGCCGCCTCCATGTTCAGTATCAGCACGGCCGCGATGAACGACATGCCCTGCAACACAATACAACACAACACAATACAAACACTATAGACAAGTAGAGCATAGCATTTATTCGCTCAAAGAGCAGCTCGTCAGAAAGGCGGCGTCGTGTGACGGGTCGCTCACTTCCCTCCAATATGGCGAGGAGGGCGATGGCTGCCACACGCGTCATATGCGTGAACAGGTGCTGCTTGTGGGGGCTGGTCTGCTTAAGTTTGCTATTTATTTACTTTTTAAATATTTATTCAGTCTTCTTTGCCGCCGCGCCGGGGCACGCAATTGTTTTCAGTGCGATTAGAATGTAAATATGATGTAATGAATCTAAGCTTGTTTTGAAAAGAGTAATGCGGAATTTATTGCCGGCTCTTCTCAGCAAATGCAACCTTCCGAACCGGTATTAGAGTATTAGAGTCAGACTTTGTCTATTTGAAAAATGATTTTGAATTTTTTTTTTTGTACTGGCGAAGTACCTCCCCTCCACCTTACAGAATACTGCACTCAAATAACTTTATGTTGTGTTCCTGCGCGTGAGTAAGCGAGACAGAGCTCATAGGGGAGGGGCGAAAGGTCGGTAACGCGTCAGCGATGCTTCTTATGTTGCAAGCGTCCATATGGCTACGGTAACCGCTTACCATCAGGCAGGCCGTATGCTTGTTTACCGACTTAGTCGTATAAAAAAAAACTATAGTTTACGGTTAACACATTTGCTCGCATATGGCACGCGCGTTGTACGTACTATAATAAACGAAACCACATATGAAAACAAAATTGGAATCCTGGAACTGCTTTTCAAGTGATTAAGAGAGGTAGATAATTGCAATAGAACCAACCTGAATATATCCAATATCCGGCCTATAGCACACATACGCAGCTAACAGTTCGTGCAATACATCAAAATACGGTCCGCCAGGTTGAAATATACACAAATGTGGAAACGTCCTCGCTATATCCAACTGTATTAACTCCATTGAACATTCATCACTATAATCGAGGAGATTAGGGTTTGATTTCGAACAACACTTCTTTGGTCCCGAATCCGTTGTGTGAGATTTTAAATTCTGCTCGCTGTAATTCCGTGGTATGCTTAGGCGGGGTTTGTCTTCTCTGTCATCAGTTTTCGACAGTCTATCGTCAGTTTTCGATAGTCTATCGTCAGTTTTTGACAATCTATCGTCAGTTTTTGACAATCCATCGTCAGTTTTCGACAGTCTATCGTCAGTTTTCGACAGTCTATCTTCAGTTTTCGACAGTCTATCGTCAGTTTTCGAAAGTCTATCATCAGTTTTCGACAGTCTATTCTCAGTGTTTTTGACACTGTCGTCGTTATCACCATTTTGACAGCCGCAAGAGTTTTTGTTGTTGATTTTTAACCGTTTCCTTCTCAACTGCGCTTCTTGTAACTTCTGCTTTGCTTTAACTACGTAGTCTTGGTACATTTCGTGTGTTATTTTCAGTTTGTTCTCGATGGCTAGTTGCCACACTTTGCCGCGGATCGCTGGAGGTAGCCCGCTCCACCATAGCTCTAAGGTGCGTTTTGAGTTCTTCCTGTAAATGAGAATTGGCTTATTAGCTTTTTCGATTTTATGAGCCCACAATGTTTGCATTCAAAATAATATCCTGTGACATCTCTCAAACATTGTGATCAAGTTGCCTTCTACAGTGTCCACGAGGTTACGTTTAAGAATGTCAAAGTAAAAATAACCTTATTATTTAGAACTAACAAATCAACCTTACTGTGACGCAATAAGGTTGATTTTGCTTTGACATTGTAGACATCCTGGTGAACAGGGTAGGCTTTGTGAAAGACGTAATCCCTCTATCGCTAATTTCCAAAGTTTGACTGTGGCCTACGTACGTGACAAATAATGGTATTTTCCCAAAGATACTTGTTTTTAGGACCTAGACAATAGATTATGGAAATAATATCGAGAAAGGCTTTTAACATTAATTTACTTAATAATTTTAGTTCTAAGATATCTTAAACGAGCAATATTTATATGTTTTGAGATCTCGAAAACGTTTCAGACGATTTCGATGAAAACCTTTCGAGTCCCTGAACTTGTTTCAACAATGGTGCCGATTCTATTGTAAGACGCACTAAACTCATTTTAATCACATCACATCTCTTTCTTACAAACATTATTGAAAAAGGATAGAACATATTTAAAGCTGTCAAATTAGTCTTTGCCGTTTTCATTTGCGGGTAAATACGAAACCAATTTTGATGGCGACTAAATTTATGTTGAAAACAAGAATTGGACTACATTTCTTACATCCTATTCTTATATTCTTCGTTAGAAACAGATATCTGTTGTTTACAACTAAACTAATTTTAGTATCACTATGTTTCTTTCTAACAAAGAACATAGAAAAGGATCTAAGAAATTTAGTCCTGTAAAATTAGTCCAATGCTTGTTTTCAATATAAATAATCATGGCGAGATCCATACATGGATTTGTACAATAAAATAAAACATTTAGACAGTTTTGCATCACTTCCAATGTTGAGATTACATCACCAGCAACATATTAATATAATTGAAATATTTTATAAACCCCGCAAAATATAAAAACAACATAATGGTTTTGGTCGCGATTCGCCGGCATGGCATAGAATGTCGCATTTTTATCCCGGGTATCTAAAAACATTTCAAATGCCTCAAGTCATTCCTTTGGCACCAAGGATCAATAATAACGTCAGTTCAACGTCTCTAAAAATCTTTATTTTTTTGTACAAATCTCGCCATGATTCTTTAGTCGCCATCTATCGCGGTTACGTCTAAATACCCGAAAATGAAGACGGCAAAAACTAATTTGACAGCTTTAAATATGTTCTATCCTTTTTCAATAATGTTCGTAAGAAAGAGATGTGACGTGACTAAAATTAGTTTAGTGCGATTTACAACAGAATCGGCACCATGGTGAGACTAAATTAGTTTAGTTGTGAACAACAGAATCACCATTATCAGTAATATTATGTTACAAGGCGCAACCGGCTAGACAATTTACAAATGGATAGCAAAGCAAACGAAAAAGCAAACGGTCCATGTGCACATTGTCTGCATGCATTTACATAATACGTTATATTGTTTCAACGCGGTTTTAAACACAATGTGTAAAAAAATCGAGTGCATTGTTTCCAACAATGGCGACCTGGTTAATGCACACGTATGATACGTGTTTGTTTGTTTGTAGATAACGGGAATAAATAGAAAGAATAATAGAAGACATTTACTAGATTTATATGGCAGGGTTTTTTTTTTAGATGGTTCTCTACCTATATAAACCAAGAGAAAACTCATCGGAAACGAGTCAAATGGCAAATGTCACCATGGCAAGTGATGATGTGGCCGAAGGTGGTAAGCAAACAAAGCCTAGAAGGAACTGGATCTCAATTTCTGCTGTCGGACCACACTGATAGGTGCTTGGCGACAGATTTTCAAAATTACGTTGGTAGCCAGCCAGTTGGGTACTACAAAGTACCCTACTACCGTGCTATGAGTTCCTCATGATGTTTTGCTTCACTTAAAGCTCACGCTCATTGTAGGATTCGAAACCGGGACCTTCGTCTCGGCATCCGACATCACTACCACTGAGCTATCATCGCCTTACTAGATAATAGTTTTTAACTCTTGACTTTCAGATGGTTGCCTATGAAAAGCCGGCTATAGTCCACCAATTATACTATTATTCAAGAAGCTTATATTTTATTACATTAGCGCTTTGGCACGAAAAATCTCTACTAACTGTACTGTACTAATAGGCAATCCAACAGTATACATATACCAGGAATGCACAGCATGTACAAACAAATAAATAATAATTATAAAATAGACACAAATAAGTACATTATAAATTCCTGTCATGCATCAACAACGGCGTGAGATGAAAAATCATAGGTACATAAGAAATAACGTATTTCTTCATTATCGTTTTGATTTATGCTCGCATGCATAATTGTACGTGGAAAAGCGTTTTATATTATTAGAGTTCCGTAGCATAAGGGTTTTCTGGTAAATGAACGAGTTCAAGTTAATAATGCTTCCGATTCATAGAGAAGTTCATACATCTTCCGACAACGGATATCCAATAATCGCTATTTAAAATTTAGGATGTCCTACACATTTTCTAATTTTAACCGATCCTACATATCGGATATCTGATACTTGGAATCATTATTATCTGCCTACTCTACGTCGGCGAAATTTTATCCGTCATATCGGTATTCCCTCATTTCTGACGCGTCATCTTTCAAGCCATCCATACATCACTTTCGGTCTTCCTCTTCATAACTGTTATTTCGTTCTTTTTCTAGTAATTCCTCCTCATTACATATCCATACCAAGAACAAAAGGTCCCTTTCAACTTTTCAGCCAGTCACAAAAGATTCAGTAAGTATGGCGTATCGGACCTACTTTTGATATATTTTAATTTTGATATTCTCTCGTTTTGTCAATACAACTTAAATCGTATCTTATTCCTTGTTTTCTCGAAAGTATCCCTTAAACGAAGCTATCATAAATAGCTGATGATACTCACATGTTCTGCCAGTCAGGTAGTATGGCGGTGGTCCACTCGCGGGCGTGTCGCGCGAGGCGCTCCTCGAGGCGCAGCGAGTGCTGCAGGCGCGCGTGCCGCGCCGCCGCCTCGCGCTCCACGCGCCGCCGGGCCGCCTCCACCATGCGAGCGTGCTCCGCTTTGTGCCTCAACGCTTCCTCTGTGCACTTCGCTGGGAGATTTGATGGCCTACGGATGGAATGGTCGGGGTTGTAGCACCACTTCAGAGGAACAATCCTACTTATATTTATCCGTATGCGTCTGTCCGTTAAACTATCTTCTATAAGATAAAATGACTCGACTGATAAGCGCAATGACGCCAATTTTGTTTCAAATCTTTCTGAAAATTTCACGCCACCGACATAGCGCTGTGATTGGCCAAGTCAAGAACACACGATGCAGTGATTGGTCTTTCCTTACTGTTCAAAATCAGTGCAAAATCACTGAATAGTTGCGGAATCGGTTTACTCTGTATTACTCCAAAGGAAACCTCGATGCCCTGGGGTTAGACATTTGATGCACAACGATTCCTTATATAGTACTATAGTCTAGGCACCCACTTAGGGAGCGTTTTTCAAAATACGAGCCCTAATGGAAGAAAGAAAGTAAGGAGCTAGTGTGTTTATAACTCGAGAACCACTGCACGGTTAGGTATTGATACAGTGATTAACAGTTACCTAGGGGGTTTTTAAAGAATGAGAGGTAGAGCATAGCGTTAATTCGCTCAAAGAGCAGTTCGACTGGGGAAGTACCTCCACCTTATAGAATACCGCAGCCAAATAACTTAATGGGGTGTTCCTGCGCGTGAGTAATATCATCAGTCCTCATTGGAGAGGGGGAAGGGTGGGTAACGTGTGAGTGATTGCCCGTGATTATAAAGCAAATAAGACGATATTTGGCATTTTTGATCCATAGAATAATGGGTGGACGTCAGATAATAACCAATCTCACCTAAAACATTTTCATGAAAAATGTTGCCAAGACGAGACCATATGGCACTGTCAAAAAGCTATCAGATCTCATGTAGAGCCAAGCTTATAACTATACAAGCCCTAACTTCGCAAACTCTACACCATAGTCAAAATCTGTGGCTTGGCCGTTTTGCTACAGTCACATGGGCGTAAGGTAAAAAAAATATTCACTGTTAATAACTTTTCTGTAATACGTTTAATTAATAATTAATCTTTTTTACTTTTCTTATGTTCTTGTGGCCAAGCCACATATTTTGAAGATGGTGTGTAGTTTGTGAAGTTAGGGCTTGTACAGTTAGGAACGTGTAGATTTATAAGCTTAGCTCTACATGAGATCTGATAACTTTTTGACAGTGGCTCGTCTTGGCTGGGGGCACAGTCGTGTCGTATCGTCGACATTTTAATTGTGTTAAGACGATGTTTGGCTGCTACGATTGGTCTGGCTGCTTGCAAAAAGTATTGAAATAGTTCCCTGAGTAGGATTTTTGACATATAGAAAGCATTACATTAACGAGTGTTAATTCTTATCATTAGAGTAACTAATGATCTTACTATTATACCACGTGATTATACCGATAACAAGAAAAAGGTAAGCATAGAGGAAAGGCCATACCGTTGGCTTTAGATAATGTAATTGATTGCACGATGTACGAGAACCAACCTTGTTTCCAAACAGGTTTTCCCAAGATTACATTGACATAGAATACATAGAAGGTTTAAATTTACTTAGTTAATTGTCATAATGAGTGTATTTACTGTTCATGTTTAATATAAGGGTTTTTTGTGTCAACAGGTTGACACGCAGGCAGACGGTCTTTACAGGAAAGTAAGTGGTCATTGTTGACTATGTACATCAACAATCTGGGGATTATTACATATTACTACACTGCGACATATTACGTACAATTCACTTCAAGTTTAATTGGCGTCCAGTCTGGGCCACACACCGTCCTTGGCAATCAAAACATGTTGGAACTGACTGAAGTTATTTCCTGAATAAATAAGTATTGCGCGATAATAACACCATTATTTGCTCTAACAATTTTAATCGCATCAATTTCTATAGTAATTTTTTACATTTACATCAGATAGCTTTTGATATAGCGAGTCAGGTGATCAATGTTAATAATAACACCGACTACATGCCATGAACCAAATTAAGAGGAAATCCTGGTGGCGTTTGTTTCATACAAACGTAATCCTAAGTTTCCTCTCTGGATAATGACACTAGAGCATTGATTATTCCACCATGCAATCTGTAGGTACCACTGTATGTCCCTCTGTTGTGTTTTTCTCCATAAATTAACTATTATAAGAATTAGGAGCCTTCTAAAATCACAAAAACTTCAGACGTCGAGCGAACAAATTTGACGAATATAAAACAACAAAGGAAAACCGAGAGACATAGCCAAAGCCCTTCTTATTTCCTTCCCTTCGTATTCTGATTCTTGTTTTTTTTTATCGATCCAGTTTTGGAGGAGAAAACCGGGGATTACGAAATAGCGATTTCATCTAATTTAAATAGGTACAATCGGTACAACCTGTAGTTGTCTCTATCGCCCTCGGGCGGGATACCTCGGGCACAGCGCGACAGCAATATATGTTAAAAACCTATTTTCCAAATTTTGTTGCAGCCATCCTTTCCTCTTAAGGCCGCAATAGGCGGTCCCAAGTCCCAACAACGACTGTACTAGAAGGGCAGCACTTAGGGGGGAATGGTGCGTTGTTGTGAAGCGCGTCCCAAATCACACGACATGACGACCACGACCACTCTGTCAAGAGTTCAACGCATACGAAGATAATAACAAAATAAAGAACTATCACAACCAGCAGCTGTCGGAAAAACCGCCTCAATTATTGCTTAACTATCAAAACACATGTATAATCAATAATCATTCGTAATTGAACGTGATAATTATAATAAATGCTAAATACTTAAGAAACCTTAGCCCACTTTGGAATCATAGCGTGATGAACGAATGGACATACAAATTGAATATTAATTTGTTTATAACAGTCTGCGTGTGCGATCAATCAAAAGAGGCATCGGGAGATGACGTCACTGATTCATGTAATAATTTTAATTGCTGAAATCAATACAACATCAAAAAAGCCTACATACGGTTTGTTAGAGATGTGTTCACTAAAAGATTAAAATACAAAGGATATAAGTAGAAATTAGTCAACATTAAAAAAATATGGTATAAAAGACAAGTAGAACAAATCAATCAGTAAGTTTCAGATAGCAAAGATGATGCAAATAATCATAATATACAATTAGACACAATTCGAATTTCGAAAGCGAGTGTAAATTCATTCATAACATTCCGTTATAAAACGCGTGCTTTATAATTCAAGAAGCATACGTCTGGGTATTGCTTACTTTATGTCTTTTTAAGTACGCAATAAATAATTATTACTTGGAATCATTTGTACAACGCATAAAGCTGAGATGCCTTTTTTGCAAGTCAGTCAATGTGAAATCAAAGTTTTCATATTGAATGTAATTGATATAGATGCTGCATTGTTCAGACATGGTACCGTTAGTGAAGAAATAGAAGAAATCAATGCGCTAGAAGATGATAATAAAGTCCTAGTTAAAGAGTTGATTTAAATAGCTAAGATAAGTTTCAACTAACAAATGTAACATTCAAACTTGTAGCACAAAAGAAGGCATTTCTAACGATAACTGCTGATTACGTATTGACCATCAAAATCAATCTGTAACTTTTAAATGCCTGTTAAAAATAACAGGCAATTTCCTTACATTGTTCTTATTTCTAAAAAGTTACGCTTGAATGCAACAATTGACGATTACGTGATTAAATACTTTACAATGGAAACCCAGCTGGAAGGTGCCTCGTAACCTAGAATGTTGAAGAGAACATTAGCAAAGGACGTTGGTAAAAAGGTTCTAAAAGGAGGCGGCTTTCAACCAATTAGAAAAAAGGAGTCGATGTAGAAATAACACAAAATATGATATTTGAGAAAAAAACAATGCGATGTTTATGAAATAAATCCTATAGCGAACATGTTTATTTATGTATCGAAATAATTTGTAACTATATCCAGAAATTCAATTCTACTGATTTATTATTAAGGTTCAATTGATATTGTTAATTTATCAGCCCGAAAATTATTAAATTACTAATACAATACCATATCAAAATATATCGATAAGATAAGAAATAGTAGTCATTGATTTACTACACTCGGGTTCTTTATCGAAATTACAAACACTATTGGCAGACTGTTTGTCTTTAAACGAAGTATCAGCTACATTATCTGAAAGTTTTGAAGAGCTTTATCATCCTGATACATATTGACTTATCGACTCATCAACTTGGTTTACTTTCATAGAGGAAAAATCACTTTAGAGTACCGAGCAACCAAATTCCACAACTAGTCAGTCATTTGCACTGTTTTTGATCAGTAAAGGCCAATCACTGCATCGAAATATTTTATGTCCTTGAAATAGCCAATTAGAGCGCATTTTTGGGGATTTCGGGAATTTTTGTTGGGGAATTAATTTCAAACAAAATGAACAAGCCTGTAACTCAGTCATTCAGTATCCTCATTATTTTCAAATTAGGTATCTATGGTATGGTATCCTAAAATTATAACCATTGCACGCCCATATAAAGGCAGTATTTCTCCTATCATATTCCAATACCATTTTAAATAATTAGAAACTTCTCCTTGAAGCTACAACAGCACCACCCAACATTTAAATTGTACGTAAGTACGTACCAAGTCGGCTGACCTGCGCTACCGATTCTACAAACAACAAACCATTCCATTTTGTATTCTATATCGAACATGATAAGACCTTTTACAGGTTGATACTGTACAACGTATTAAAATAGGCTCGTTATAAAGGCTTCAGTGGAGCCCTAGAGCGGTCACGAACAGGCAAATTGCAGGGAGTAACAACACTGTCATTACTCCGGCATTTCCGCTTTTACACTGCAGTTTGTGATAAAAAAGAAGTTTAACAGACACTTTTGTACTGTTATTTGTTGCTGTCGATTACTGTTGGGTTGTCTATCTGTATGTACTTATTCTTTGGATCTAAGTAGGACATAAAGTGGAAGGATTCTTTTATTTCGGATTGCGCTGTAGGTACCTTCTGCCGGTCGTTAAGTTAGGACTTCTAAGTAAAAGTATCTTTAATAAAACTTTATTGCGAGCTTGTGTGGGAAGGATTCCATAAAAAAAACTTTTATTATTCAATTCTGAAAAATACAGTCGAGTCAATAAACTCCTACGCTTTTCGAAAGGTTTCATATATCGATTACAAACAAGATTATCTCATTTCATTTGCTCGTTGTGGATGAAGACTTATTGAAAAAGGAATTAGATCTGATATTGATATCATGCTTTCAGGAGAAAGGGCGAATTCACTACCGTTGATTAACTCTTATTTCACAGGCATAAGCCATAAGCCATCGGTAATATGAATCCTAGGTAACCATTTACCTCTAAACCGTTTCTCCTAGAGTTCCTAGACATAATTAAGTAGTGCCATTAGTCTCCAATCCGTATAAGTGCAATGGTAAAATCTCCACAGTTTTTACGTAGCCTCAATACATCATTAGTTGGTCACGACTGCCGATGCCGCAGCGCGGGCGCACGCCCTAACACCGACATACATAAATATGGGCTAGTCACGAACTGAACCGCTTGAGGTCTTCTATAGATCATTTAGTACTTAGCTTTAAAGATCTTGTACACTTTACCTTTAAAAATTTCCAAGAAATTCCCCTGAGATTTGTGCTTATTTCCGACCGATTCCAGTGATAAAAGAATCGCAATCTTTCTTTCTTGAGAAAATGATAAGCTAATAAACGAATTTGGAAAATCATACCTGCCAATAAAAAAGAAAAGCCTAAAATATTTTGGAAAAGTTTCTGAACTATTCTACATGTAAAAGAAAGGGGTTCAGATCGGAAAGAGAAAATTTTATAATAATATTACCATAAACACAGAAACTGATTTCATCCACTAAATAGCTAACTTAGGATGCCATCAAAGCGTCCCTCACAAACTTACGAGGCGAACTGTACGTAGATAGCAGTCACAAATGAATAAAGCGGCCAGTGCATCGCTGATAGCCAGCTCTGGTATTTCCTGTCGCAATTACAGCTACATGACGCTTCTACACCTGCACTATTACGTGACCAAATTAATTGGGTATATGCAGTCCTGTACCTACCGGGCTACCGCTTGATTTAAAACTATCAGAGTTAATCTATGATCGAAAATTGCTTTCGTAATCTTTGTAATTGCTTTTGGGTCTGGAATAAAGTTAATGGGATAGTTATACTTCAATAAATTGTCCCATTCAATTATCGGATTAAAAAATAACTTTACTAATTAATTAATGAACAGAGAGAGAGCGACACCAAAGAACAAGAAGAACCAACCGCAGCGTTCAGTTATTATAATCATGAGCGTGTTTTGATGATCAATCCTCATAGCGTTTATCGAAAAGATCCACAAAATCTTTCGAGCACTATTTTGAACATTGGCTTCCATTAAACAAAATTTGAGGATATCGTATATTACGTTCTTAGTTTGGAGTTGTTTCTATTTGATTTATTAGTGCTCAGCGATCAACGAATCCTGTAGAAGCCCGTGCCATTAGACAATAATTTGTACATGAAAAAAAAAAACATAGCGTGCCAAGCAAAATATCTATACAATAATTACTTTTGCTTTCAACCACAAATACGATTACCAACTCAAAAATGGCTTCATGTCACACCATATCACATGTTCAACTGCTAACAATCCAATGTTAAAAGACTGATGTAATCCTGTTAAAAGCCAGTCGCTTTTCTATTTTAGCGATCTTTTATGTAAATCACATGTTTTTCCATACTTGACCGGACTGGAAGGTTTTTTCTTCGCCTTGAACGGCGTTACCGTTAAGGCATTTTCATTTGAATAATTGGATGTTATCCACTCTCTAATCCATTTCAGATCCAGTTCCTCTTGACCATTTTTTCAGCCCTTAACATCGTCCGATGGACTGCCTTTTCTAATACTACTTACCGATTATAGATCTTCATGCATTGAAATTAATATCATTATTGCGTCGTCTACGTAGTTAGACCAACTTCTAAAGTACACGTTTTGTAAAAGTTGAGAGTTGATCTGTCCAAAGAGGATGGTTTAATTATGAAGTTGGATGCAGGGAATTGTTTATTACAGTGCTACTACGGAAAATAACTATGCTTTACGACTTAATTAAATCTCATCCCGCTGGACGTTCGCTTTTATGAGAGACGACAAAAATAAAAAAATACGAGGGAAAAGTATCGCGACTCGTCCTTTATGAATAGAAATGTTTCTTATAAATATTCCAATTATGAATTCCAAGATCTAGAAGACCTCATAGCAAGCTAGCTGTAATTAGTTCCCCTAACAAGTTGTAACTAGAATATTGATAGCTTAGCTTGTACGAGTTCAATTTTTACCGCCTTTGCCATCTAGATTAAATTAAGGAGAAACCTTATTGCATCTCGCGGGAGGAATCAACTTTCCGTTTGATAACTTGTGATGCTGAGAAAAACCATAGAAAAAAAAGCTTCTTAGAAAATTATAAGAAGCTTACTCAACCAACTAAGTCAAAATTAAATCTTTTATAGAAGACAGAGATTTACTACATATAACATTGTATCAGGGGGGTTTATTTGAATTAGTAGACACTCAGACTTAATGGTACAGACAATCAATGTTTTCTAGAACAATCAAATGCTTTCCACGATACAATTTCATCGCTTCTAATGCTAATTACTCAACAAGTAGCACCGACAGAGCATGACGCTTCAGAACGTGAAAACCACATTATTGGGCCACAGAATGTCGGTCAGATAACACATTATCCGCGACCTCGACTACTGTCATGGGGGTATTGTGTTTTGGGGCTACAAGGGAGGTTCCATGACCCGACATTTTCATGGAGTTTAATGTACTAGTTTGAGGTGTTACACCAATAAAATACAATGACCTTTAATTAATCATTTCACTGTTCTTTTAGAAAATGAGCAAACAAAAATAAATTATGAAATAGAATACCTGCTTATTGCATCTGTTATTCATGACTGACTTATGCGAAGTAACGGTACATCTAATAAATTATAATATCATTGTTCTGCTCATCGAGTATCTTTGATTATTTGATTATTTGAGATTAGTGATATGCTACTGACCTCATAGACCGTAATGTATAAGCGACCCACGCACAAAAACTGTAAGTCAAGTTAGATGCCAGGGACTTACAAAAGTTGTGCAAGGAAACTAGTTTTTGCGCGACGTATTTCTATTTAAATATAAGACCTCACAAACGAAGTTTTCTGGGGTTTCCCAAGGCACGAATCTGCATTTAATATTGCGCAGGATTATAACTAAGGATTAGCCGCAAATTCTTGGAAACAATGTAGTTTGTCAAGTCCGCCATTGACTTTGAATACCAAATGATGTTTACAAATATGTTGATGGTATTGTGTGGAGATTCCGAAGGTGAATGACACCTTTGGAATCATTCATGTTATTTTTGAGATGTTTAGAGTAATGTACCTATAATAATTTTATATTGAGATTGATTATACTGGTATGGTAAGCACTTAAAGTATTTTTATACCCTATAAAAATTTGCTTCCATAACTAGAATTTTGTCGTTAATCTGACATACCTATCATGCTGTATCAAAGCTATAGAACTGGCCACCAGATCTTCAAACTGTTTTTCACTCGCTGAACTGCCTTGTCTCTTATGATGATGAGGGGTGTTCGCTCCAGAAGACACTGGTGTTAAAGACTTCTGTGATTCCGCTGTCAGGGTTTTAGTTGACAAATTCCCGCTGGATTTGCTGCCGAAAAGCCTCCAAGTTACCGTAGATGATGGTGACTCGTGGTTCTTTGACGAGCTGCTTTTCCATGGGAATACTCCTCTGTAACAAACAGTAATAAATTAGTACTCAGTATTAGAGTCAACTGCGGTAGTAAAGTCGTAAGATATAAAAAACTAAACTTAAACATCTCTACTGATAAAGAGATGCTGAAAAGACTACACCCATTCATGGGTTTTGCGTATTGTGATCACATTCAAAGAGCAAGAAAAACAAACTGTTCAACGACTACATTCGGTACTCGTTTTTTTTTTTCAGATATATTATTACGAAGCAGGTACGATTTGTATACGATTGAATCATATCAAAATAATTTGTTTAAACATCAGCTGTTCCAAGATCAAAAACTTCAACAGTTTATTGTTTTGGTTATTTATGTATTAGGATTTATATTTATTTTGTGTATTAGGATTTATTATGTATTTATTTAAGTGTATTATTATGTACTACACCAGAAAATATTGTTATATATCCTGTGACCCAATCCCCATCCTGGTTGTCTGGGAGAGATCGCTTAAGCGATAAGACCGCCTGTTTTGTATCACTTCCTCTTGTATTTGTTATTCCTTCTTTTTGTGTATTGTTTATGTGGTGTACAAATAAAGTATATTTATGTTATGTTATGTTCAACGCTTAATTAATACATTTATTTTGATGGTCTTATTGTATCTCTAATGACTGATGTTGATACGCTGTAAACATGCGCTTTAAATATTATGCATTTAACTTTATCATGATTTACAAGTTAATAAACCTGAGCAAACTTAGACAACGGTTTGTATTTACTGAAACAATTGTGTCATAATTGTTCGTAAATGAACAATGAATTTGAATTACCTACTCCTGTTAACAAAGCATTTTGAAGAAGCTTAGAAACTTAATAGCTGTTCACCACATCAGTGTATATCATTAAGCTACCAGTAATATATTTTAAGTTGTAGTTCAAAAATGTTAAGCACCCACATAATGCATATTTAATACGATTTAGCAAAAATACTGTACTACTTTTAAGCACTGATAGGAATTTAAATAAGAACTCAGTAATGCACTTATAATGATGTATGATAAAATATGGAATAAATAATATTCTTTTAGAACATAAATTATTCGAAAACAATATTTTCAGGATGAATTTATGGCTCATATCTCTGTTCTAAACATATTAAACAAAAGCGAGCGGAGAATTAATTCCGGGAGAACCCCAACATGTTATTTATGACTTTAGGCATATTATAGTAACTGCTCTACACACAAGAATTGTCCTGCGCCTACGTCAGCAGACAACCGGAATGTCATTGTGTGATAATTTGCGCTCGTTTAAAGTACATGTGTGTGGGTAGAAAACGTTTGATAAATTGCTACCAACCAATTGGCATCATTGCTTGCTTTTTGTTATATTGGGCTACATTGATTTGCCATCAATGCTTGGATCGCTTTCCACTACAAACTAAACGTTGTTTATGCATTAATAATCATTGTTTAATAGAATTTATATACCATTGCCATACTAAACTACCAATAGGTATCGTATTTTTCCTTATATCTTACGAAAGAAATATTCTATAAACAGCTTCAGATTATCCCTAACATTATAACTTCAAATACTTAATTCAATACGCAAATATAAACTAATCGAGCATTAAAAAAAAATATCGACGCAGAGGTACCTATGCATCAAATACATAATGGCCTTCGTACAATTTGCGCAGCACAATATGCCAAACTACTTATTTGCAGAAGAACTTGGTCCGTACAGTAACGTAATAAGATTTATTATTGCATAAAATAATTGGGTAGAATTTCAATACAATAATATAATTATGTCCATGATGACAAGATGAACCTAAGATTATATCATCTACAAAAAAAAACTGTTAACTGAAATATGGTAAAAAAAACATAAGAAGCAAGTTAAATAAAGTTTCATAAACATTATTGTCGATCATCTCGCTAACCAAAAAGACCTAGCAAGTTGAAACCATGTTGACAACAAGCAATTTTGCATAATTTCGAATATCGCGACTCGCGACTACTTCCGTTACTTTTAACCTCGAGAAATATATTTAAACATTGAGTAGGTACCTTAATTACATCCACAAACAGCTTCCAATATAAGAACTTGACGCGGAAAATAAGTGACAAGATGCGTATGTTGTAAGTGTGAAACAAAAACTTGCGTAACTGCAATGTAAATTTCCTACAATTGTTTTAGAGGCTAATCTGTTATGAGACTTACAAATGGAGAATAAAAACAAGGCGGGAATCATGCGTTTGCGCCGGTACCGGGCAGTGCTAGGTACAGTTGGTACGCGACGCGGCTTGCGCGTGCGCCGCGCCTTGCGTGGAGGGGATTATCATTGTGACCTGTTGATTTGTCTGAGTGCATGAATGCCAGTTCTTAGATGGGATGTCTCATAGCTTTCATGTTTTTAATGACGGAGGAAATGTATGTTAGGTATCTGTTTCATAGAATCGTAGCGATATTGGTCTTCTCTCGACTGTTGCATTTATAAAGCATTTCATAAATATTTTACATGTATCGAGATATTATTTAAGAACCAAGGATGAATTGTAAAATACTAGTAGCATATCAGCTTCTTCAAAAATTTCTGTTTTAGAAAGTATGATTCATATGGTAAAATCCTACCGAGCAAAAATATTTTTTCCGAGAAAAAAGAAACGGTAAAGTAGCATCAAGAAGAGACATGGAAGTCGTCACGTTATCTAACCCGGAATCTCAAAACACACAATACACTGAGGAACAGGTTCACACGATACTTAGAACTCGAGAAACTGTTACATAACCAACTCCTTTACTAATCCTTGAATTGAATTACTACAGATAGATAAATTAAAACATGGCATTTTGTTTTGATGCCGTATTAAGAGTCTTTGTACTCTTTTTAATTATCTTACTGTCAAAGCAGTCTTCTTTGATTTTGCAGTGGAGTGAATTTTAATGGCCGGGTTTCTACTGACGTGAATTCTAAAGTGTCCACTCTATTTTAATTAAGTGCAGTTAGCAGAGGATTACGATGTTTCCAAGATTTACAACATCTGACATGTCCAACGACTTCCTTCATCCGTATTCAGAATTTGTGTAGCCTTGTTCATCTCGAAAAAGCTTAATATTTGGTTAGGGTACATGGTTCACAAGACTATCGATATTTTATCACCTAAATACATAAAATATACAACATTATACAAACAAGCATACGTAAGTGATATGACGTAAGTGTCTGTATTAATAATGTCTTTGGCAAACAGTTATACTTATGTAAATTTTTCATCATCTTGTTCTTATAACAAAAAAGAAAGAAACTGAATTTTATAAACACAAATACATAAGACTCAGTATCTGTAAGTTGTTTTAATAACAAGCAAAAACAATAACACATTCGAACAAGATCACCTTCGTAGGTTTATAAGCCGTATTAATAACTAAGGAGTTTCAGGTCATGTTGGGGATATATAGAAATTATATTTTTCCTTTACAAATCGAATTACAAAAGCTATAACACAGAAGTGAACATTTAAATGTCAAACAAACTCAAATTGCTGGCATAAACTGTTTGTAATAAATGTGTTAAATTTAAGCACGGACATCTAGTATAAACAGAAATCGTAAATGGATATTGAGAATCATTGCAAGTTAAATTCTGAACCAAGATAGACAATGAACTAAACCATCGTGAACATTTCAATTCGTATTTCAATAACATCTACCATTTCATGGAGCAACATTTTAATATTTCGTGAAAGCTATTTCCAAAAGGTACACGCTTCGTACGCTATATTGTTGGAAATTGGAAGCTATGCACTTTAGAAAGATAACTGAAGTGAAATCCATGTTTGGTTACACGTTTATGGGTAAAATGCTGCAATTCTGTCATGAACAACCCATTATTCACCATTAAGTACCGATCAATCGTTCTCTTTAGCTTTCAAATGTCGTCTATTACATAGTGCCCTTCCATTCAACCCGCTCATGATACACAGTATATTTCACTATACAACTGTCATTCGAAGATTCGCAGTCCATTGTTCTATCCATAAAATGTAGCATCCCACAGATATCTCTTATTTCATCGTATGTTTTAAGCAGCAATCTTTAGCATTTCCAAAACAATCAGCATTTTTTGAAGTGTTAATCTTCCATGGCCCAATTCTGTCAGCAATCATTTGTCACACCATAATGAATAGAACATTAACCTCGCTGGGAATGTAAGTTTTCTGACATCATGCAGTATACAAGAATGTAGCATACTTGTCTCGTGCCGACGACAATTATGTGAGGTCAGGTCAGGGAGCAAGTAAGCTATGTGACCAAGAGAAGTGGAAATAAATTATACTGTATCTATATCTGTTTAAATATGTAGAGTATGCTTGGCTTTTTAGGTATAAGACATTAGACATACTGAACAGTTAACTTACCTATTAAAGAAACCTAGATTGTTTTCAGATTCACATACGATGTTTGATTAGTATTTCTCTTCCATCGAACTTAACATAGCGTGGATTATTATTGCCTAAAACCTATGATCACCACAGAACTTTTTAATTTTTAATTTAATGAACTTTATCGTGCTAAATTACTAGCTTACTGCAAAACGACTAACAAAGCATATATTCGCATTCGCACAAATTTAAACCTATGTTAATCTTCTAACCTGGACCATGAGACGCTTCCAAGAAACTACGGTTTTCATCTACTATGTGTTGCCTAAATATTTATCCCTGAATCCACGCAGGCAAAGCTATTATTAGATATTGAATTTCGAATGAGCTCCATCAACAGCGTATCGAATCGCAATGTATTCAGACCACGCCCCGTGCCCATCTATTGTAGCGTTTATAACATTCCATTGCGTATTCATGACCTTCTGTGCATCATAGAATATTGTTCAAATATATTTGATACGGCGTGGGAGTTGCATACCTGCTGTTACATTAAGTGAATCTTGCTTTGGATTTAAAGTACTATATTCTGGTGCTTGTTTCATTTCCGTCAACGATTTGATTGTTTCCACAGCTGATTATTTTTCATCGATAATATCAAGATTCAGTAATCCGATCAAGTTAAATTATCTGGTAACGCTTCAGTTAGTGGCTCTACGTGAATTTGATCAACTTGTTGTCCTTCGTTATTATTACTCAATATTATATTGCCATCGAAAAACGATCATTGTGCCGTGCACGCTACTGTATTCTACTGTCATTAGAGGGAATTACATCCTCAATTTATTCTGTATACTTACGTTCTCACGTTTAAAGTCAATATAACTTTCGTGGAATTGACTTCAGCAATTATTTTCACTGTCTCATCCAAAAGGTTGAAGGTAAAACGACGGTTTCCACTCACCAGTCACAACAAAAGGTTATATTTATCCGAGATACTTTCCGATTTACAAGATTTGTTCAACCAGGTCATAATTGTTTATTATACTGCTATTGTTATCACGTCTTGCAACTTTATGACTAAAACCGATGTTTGTTTATGGACTCAAATGTTTACGTTCATTGTCCTCTTTAAGATTGTTTGAAACACAGGTTTTGAAACCAGTTTTCCAAACAGTGTGTATTATCGACTTTGAAAATAAATGATAATATACTGTAATCTTCTAAAGGTTCAATTCGTGAGACGGTGAGGAATTTAATTTAATGTAGCGTGAAGGCAGCAATACATTGAAATAAAAATCAATTGTACTTTTAAATCGTAAATCATCAACGGTCGTATCTATTTTTAATAATAGTTGGACCAAAGATTCGGATAGATATTCATTTTGAACTCAGTATCAAAAGATTGATTTTAACTTTAAGGTCAGAGATAACATGCAAATATACATATTTGCATACTCTCTGAGCTATTCCTCGCATTATTTGAGGCAAAACCCGTAACAACAGTTTCCCCAACAGTTTGCCCAACCTCCGGTTTCCATCTTAAGACGACACCGATACGTTTCAACCGTGAGAACTGCAAGGTCTGACGCAAGGAAACGTTTGTGACGATTATTACAAACTTATTGACGTCCCCTATGACGCAGCTATCACAACGCAACTAGGTTTGAATTGCCTTGGCTCATTTGATGCGGATAAATTGTTAGATCTCGTTACTAATTGACAGGTTAATTCAAAGTCTACCATGAGACGAATGATTAACCTCTCAGAAACAAGTTTGTTTGAAGAAAACATCGTGACCCAAGATCATGAATTATATCTACCTACTTTAAAACAAGATATATTGATATAAATTACTTTGATAAACATAGTGATAACAGGCAAGTAATTTTTGATTATCTTTGTAATTATTACTGCAATGATGTATTGTGACTTAAATAGCCTATCAGATGCACATAAATAAACTGACATCATGTATGTAATTGTACTTGAAACCTCTCATTAAATGATTGTATCTGTATATACCGGGTCATAGTTTTTTGCTCTGTTTATAAAACGTGAGATTCTCTATTAAATAAATAATATCTAAATTTTACAAGCATTAACAACATAGTTTTTTTGTTGGCAGTTTAAATAAACGTCACGATTGTTATGACGACTAAAAAAGCTAATAAAATGTTCACGAAGTCAAGTTTATCAGAATCTTAATACATACGGCGATTTTTCATTACCGTTGTACAATTTGGGACATTAAATAAAGGATCTATAAGAAAATCGTTTCCACTTCAGGGTTATAATGGGTTTAAAGAATTTACGACCCAATGATACTCGAGGAAAAACTAAATCAACTGAACAAATGTCAAAACATAGTCGTAAAACAACAATCAAAGTTGTATCAGGCCATCATTGCATTGTTTAGCCTAGTTACAGTTACGTGTCGTAATACGGGATATAGCTGGCCTAGACCTATAAACGTATTTGGCCGACCCCCACACGACTTGCCACCCGTCCTCTCTCGCGAAATGGAACGCAAATAACAAATATTGAAACAGCTTGAAAGGGGAGCGAAATGAGGCAAACGCTTACGCTTTAGGAAAGATAAATGAGACGGTTGAATTGTTTACAAATTCAGGGACATATTGAGATGAGAATATTATAATTACCAGGTGGCTTAGGAAACTTCAATGTTACTCACATAGTATTTGAACACATGTTATCTTCTCGCTAATAGCGAAATGGCGTCTGTACGTGTTAACAAACAATACAAATACATGTATCTATACACCAACAAAAACGTTCCACCACACTGTATTCCGACAACACTGCGATGTGACTGAAAAACAGATGTTCGGACTCCGATATATTAATACAAAGTATTTTACAATGATAACACAGTTTTGTCATTTTTGAAATGATAAAACAACTATAAGCATCACAGAACAGAGAGAGTTCGGTAGAGACCAATCTCAGAGAAATAGAAGGCGAATAAAACAATCAGGTTATAAGTACTGGTATAACGGTACCAAGTGATCAAGATACTTTATAAGGTCAAGAGTTTTGAAACAGACTAGATAAACTTTTATCAAGATTAAGTGCAATTTAGCCTACATATTGGAAGATAATTCTTAACTAGGACCGGAACATCTTAAAAGGTCACTTTTGACAGCACACATGTGCTAAAAACAACAAACAGTGCGGCAAGGAGAGACATCCACTTGTCAAATAAGGCTTCTCAGTTTCTAGTTTCTCGTAAAGTTACGTATTACTTAGAGATTAAAAGGTACGAATAAACATAGATGTGGATGTTAATACAATAAAGTTCAATTTGATCGATAGGAAAGCTAAGAAAGCTAGAATACAATGGAAATTATTAACAACAAACACCGAGATTAATTACGATAGCGAACAATTGAAATTCATAGCAAAATATCGTGATGGCACGCACAAAAGCAAATAAAATTTCGTAACCGAATGAAAGTTGAGAAAGAGACCGCGAAAAGACTTACGTAAGAGACGCAACATTTTGGCTAACGAATTTGTACGGCTCTACACATGTTTTTGAGTGTAGCAAAAATTTAAGTCTTGATACAGATACGGAAAATTACACTTAAGTATTACGTCATAGATAAAGTAAGTACTTAAAGAGGTCGAATTACTTAACCTATGTACGTGGACTTTGAAATCGCTGCAAAATGTGAACATTTTACAAAATACCCAATTTAAGCTCAATGTTTATCCTTATTACATAAAGAGTGCTTTTGGCAATGATACGAAACTTTGTCTTTACAGTCAGATCCGGCATTGTAACAAAATCAAATGACATCATACTTATTCAGAAGTGCATTACTGGCAATTGCGACTCACGAATGCGAATCAATGCATGGCTTCTGAGGATTCTAATGATCCGGTTATTCAATTATATGGCTCGAAAGATTAACTTGATTATTTAAGGAGTGTTCTTATTTCACTAAACGATTTCTACTACTATATTCGATGTTCTGTTACAAATTAATAGCTCTACAAGGCATTTTCATAAGTGTCTTAGGTCTTTATCTAGACCCAAATTATTGCCTTCGGCTAATAAAAAAGTATCGCACGACTACGCGCTACAATGTTGTATTTTAGAAAGTATTAATTATATCTGCGCCAACAGGACTTGAACTTGTGAACTGGCCATGTCTGGGGCATTGCTCTCGTACCAACAACGTGGACTTTCTTGAAATTGAGCATGGATATCTAACGGGGAAGAAGACATAACTTTGTCATCCAGATAAACATAGAAGATTATCTGTAAGGAATAAAAGCTGTTATACTTTTCGATAGAAGTCTAAACATGAATAAATATACTCCTTGGTAATATGCAAGGCTGGTAGGTAACTTCAGTGACCCGATCTTAATCTTCTCAAATTTCCGGTTTGATCGCTTTCATACTTTGGTATCTGTTAGAAGCCAGATTAGCTAACTGACTAGTAAGTTGACAAATTATGCAACTAACGTAGTCTATAACGTACTACTAACGATGCTCTACTATTTGACAAAGCTACATAACATACATGAAAGTGAACATACTTCACTTTCGTCAATACGTATTTGCTTATTTATAAAGTCAGCCTCGATCGGTCAGAACGTCGAATGACGTCCGACTCTTGAATAATTCAGTTACGAGTATTACACATGTGTGAGAACTAGCTACCAGCATTTCCAAAAGGTGAAAACCACTTCTTTTCAATTGTCTTTGTTTATTTACGGACATACAATTGAAGAAAGGTGTTCCAACGAGGGAAATTGTTTAAACTGTAGACTAACGTTAATGTTAGTAACGAGAAAAAAGAGAGTTCAATTATCAACTTGTTGTTTTTGAATTTATTTACCGTGTACTTTTAAATTGGCTTCAATAGTAATTTGTACTACAGATGTGGAACTAAAATTGGAAAATGTAAATTTTATGTATCTGATTGCCACTTGAAGTCATCGTCCACAAAATTTTGGTTTCACGCTAATAACGCTAAATCGATATACATCGAGTTTGGAATTTTATTTTCTAGGTCAGGCATGAAATAACCGGACGATATACTTGATTAGTCACTACTTCTGAACGGAAGGCTGGCCTGGTGGGTAATCAATCAGGTAGAAAATAATTTAGATGGTTAACTTTTTCATGGAAAATGCGATACAGTATCGTATGCTAATTTCAATATATTTTTATAAGATTCACTAGGCTGATTTTAAAAGTTTGTTAAACTTTTTTTGCGATTGATAGATCAATATTTTCTTCAAATCAGATAAGGAAGTGGAAATTCCACACCAGGATACAAGTAGTTTTGGATTACTCATTCCAAGCATATCTTTCTGCAGTTATTTTATTGTCATGTTATTTACATCCATCAAAATATATTATATTTTTTCCAACACACTCGCTCGTATAGCGACATTTATTGCACCGTGTTTAGTATCTTAATGCAGCTTATTATGCACTAGGGCTTTTTACTTTACATTACCGCACAGTTTTATGATAGGTATAATCCCGATTATGATAAGTTTGTACCTTACTGCAAGTGATATGTGTGTAGACCAAGCATTCTTAATTTAAACGGGTAAAATGGTTTGACAGCTCACCGCTGTCAAAAAAAAACTAACGCGCCATATTTGTTAACGTTCTCAGTGTGTGTGTGGTTGATTATTATCAAAAAATATACTTAAAAAAATACAAGTCCGTTTTTTTCCTTGCAAGTGTGTTGAAAAACGTCGTATGACACGCGTGTGCATTGATTATTACACTCTCGGCTCACTTATCGCGTTCGCCTGCAGCTCCCGCGCTTAATACCACCTCCAGTGTTAATAACCAACTTTGCACACATGTATCATAATGTATTATTATCTCTTCCTGCTATGCAAAATGGCTGTCGACAATTGTCTTTTTATGGGAATTACGTGACAATTCGATGTCGTCTAGACCACCTGGTCCCATCTTCTTAGCTTGTGCTCAGTCTTTTATAGCAAAATAATCTTTTACAGTTATCTTCCGTAAATGATGGATCCGCTCCATTAGCTTAGGCAGGGCAGAGCACTTTGTTGGTTACGCGTATTATGCTTCTGCGCAGATCTTTTACATTATTTTGTACAATTATGTTTGCTTTAGAGGAATGTCTAAGAAATAATAATGATCCCTCGCTTTGTTCAACTTCTGTAATAGTTAAGATTTTTGCTTGTTGTGGCAGCAATTAATGATGTCATCATCATATTCATTGATTGCTTTGTTTTCAATTTTAATATTTGTAATTTCTGTTTAAAGAACTGAATTGCATAATTTCATTAATATGGCATATGCTACAAATAACGACAAATTGTTATAAATAAACCCCAGTAATTTACACCACATTCC
Source organism: Achlya flavicornis (assembly GCA_947623365.1). NCBI lineage: Eukaryota > Metazoa > Arthropoda > Insecta > Lepidoptera > Drepanidae > Achlya > Achlya flavicornis. The sequence goes on along the minus strand of OX392477.1, from coordinate 14,255,170 downwards.
AATGAGCTCATTAATTGTACGGATTCAATTCACTGAACCAAAGAATTGAATAATGATACCACTAATGTCTGATAAGTGTAAAAGTAGAACAAAATGGGCTTTGAACTTTGTCCCACTTCCTTTCAATCAACGATAAGAATATAATATCTAAATTATGTCAATCTTTATCGCTTGAGCTATAAAAGACTAAAACGAACTTTGTTTAAAATACATTTATGACGTTCTTATTATTTTTATTCAAAGTAAAGTAAAAAGTTTAAGACAGGATGGGTGAAGTAAAAAGCAAATTAAGTCTTGATTTAATTACTGGATGTATTTAGTTTAAATTGACTTTCTCTCAACAAAAGCTACTTCCGTGCTTCGAATTAAGTAAGTGCTTCTTTGTTATGGATTTTAACCAGGAGTACATCTAGCAACACAGATTGTCTTACACTCTTAGTTAGTAATGCAGCGTTAAAAGTTATGGTGTATAACATTGGTGGTTTACTGTACGCCACTTTCACTAAGCAAAATTACAAAATTTCACTGCTCTAATAACAGTATTGTTAAGTCAAATGGGAGGTTCCGTAGTTCTATGGTAGCTGTTTCTAAACCAGCACTGTTAAACACGTAAACTACCAGAAAATTTGCGTGATTGCATCACAATCACAACTTGGTTTCGTCGATTAACTATGAAAAACTCTGAATTTAGGTTATATTATAAGATATAAAATAATGGGAAGTAAAAAGCGACTATATTAGGTAAATCGAAAGGAAATATCCCAAAGCAAGATTATGAGGGATCAAAGGGGATCGAAATTGAAGAGAAGCTTTGCATTTTGTATTCACTGATTTCTTATATTATTTAAATGACATGGTCTCAAAAATCTTTTATTACATTAGCCTACTTATTTAGTGCTGCTTGACCAATTACATGAGTCTTGTTAACTTTTTCGTTCATATCTACTTCTTCTTATTTTTAATGTTGGCAACCAAGCCCAAATTAGGGCTCATTTCTGCCAGTGTCGAGTTATATTATAGTTTCCAGTCACAATAAATCACTTCACATTATAGTCCTCAGTCAGTCACCGTTCATAAAAGTCATGTTTTACTACAATGGTGGTTATTGTACTAAAACTCTTCACGGACATTTTGAGACAACTTGAAAAGTCACGATACACATAATTAATTTCATTCCACTTCACTGGTGCACATGGATGATCTTTATTGGGTAAAATACCACCAAAAATACACAATAAAACTCAAAATACACAAATTTATGAAAATAAAAATGAAAATGCTACGTCACTCTGCAAGTTCCCGCCAAAAAATCCTCATATCTACTTATAATATTATTTTGGTCCATCAAAGTACGTTTGCAGTTGCACCAAGTATCCTGTCATTTATTTAAACAGCGGAACACTATTATAAGCAATACTTCACACGCGACTATAATTTCTTTGTACGGAATTTCGTAACACCTTTCATACGTGTTTATCTTTACGCAACCTGATAAAAAGTTTACGTAAATGATAAATGTCGTTGTTACGAATGATAAAAATTCTTTCACATCCGGCATCATAAAAATAAACTTATTAAGCCGTTTACAATCACATCTGTGACGCAAATTCAACAATTGTCAGTTGCCTCAGTAACATAAAATTGTAATGTAAACTATGTAACGCAAGTAATACACAGTTCATCATTATTATGCTTATGACTGTAAAACATCAGTGTTACTCATAGAACTCCTTTAGTCAAAACAGATCTTGAGTCATTAACTCTCTCATCTCATCATCAGCTTACATCAACCTTTGTCGATCGTCATTATCGAATCAATTTCATGGTTTCATAATCTGAAATTGTATTCGACTTGGGTTTTATGGTGACTGCTTTCTTCGTGCAAGATTTTGTGAGCATCTTTAGCTGTTCTTATTTTTATGTAAATCCTCAATTTTCTGATGAGATTTCTCATTCTTTCTATAGGTTTACATACACAGTAACATAGTTGGAAAACAAAGGACCAACATAGCAACATACATACCTACTAGTGTAGATAACAAACAAAATAGGTGCTATTTCGGGCACTGAGCCAATCTCCATCCAACCAAACACTACGAACCATTCCGTTCAGGGTCAATCGGACAGACGAGACTGAATCACCCCTTATATTGGGAACGATAAAGTAGACGAAACGAGCAAACATACTGTAAAAGATAAGATAGTATACAAATAGCTAATTTAAAAACCCAAATAATTCGCAAGTGATAACAAGATCCGTTCTATATTCATTCATTCATCCATTCTAGCCTCGACTCCCTTGCTCATGTTTAACATCCAGTATAATAAACCTCCTGGATATTAGTCTTATATCATCTTTTATATTCAGTCAGCGAGCTTACACCAAAGCAGGGTTTGTTTTTTAAGATTTTTGTTCCTCAATCACGCCGTCCTAAATTGAATAAATTGAAGAAATACCTATACCAAGAGAACATTAAATCAGTCATCAAATAAATCAGCAACTCAGTGTTTAGTATAGACTTGTATAAACAAGTACCCAATTGACAAGCAATACATCATGTTTCTGCTGATCTACAGAACGTTGAGAGCATCTTAGGTAAGTACTTATATCTTTGCCGCATTTGCCCTCGCGTAAGTTATTACCGGTTCTTCCTTAGTACATGTTCCTACACTCCAAACCGGATTAGTAGATGCTACATGAAAATTAAATCTTCCAAATGTGATTATTTTTATTTATTTGACTTGTACCCAATTGTGTGTCTATATAAAAGAACTTATTGTTGAAGATCTTAGTAAACAAAGTCTTGTCTTTATTGCCCTTGCTACATTATATATGAATAATTCAGTAAATAGGTTGTTTAAGAATACAGTTCGCTATGTGTTGCAGGTTGCATGCAAGTACCATAACAAACAACGACCTATTCCCTTTGTATGGAAATTGATGGAACACTCAAGCGCTGCGAGCCGCTTAGAGCTACATTATGGACATAACAAAGAAAGCGGAGAATTCGAAATTTCTCACTTAATTTTATAATGCCGTCTATTTCTTTTTTAGTTCTCTCATCTGATATAATGGATCCATCTTTTTCTGATGATCATTACGTCATAAGCAAATTGGCTCGTACAGAAATTAATTAAAAATGTGCAATGAAATCGATCCTCTTTTGTTTGTCTATAAAGAATCTATTCTTAGATCTGACTTCATAGAAAAACTGAGATGTTTTTCTTATATTTTTTGAACAATGATGCACTTTATAGTTTATCTCTGTTCTCACAACTATTTGTTACTTAGAGAATAGTAAATTTGTCAGCAAACTGCTCTGAACATTTAAAACATTTATTTATTACGGATGCGCTATAAATATTTATGTTCCCGCGCAGCTCATCACTCCACTCGATTGCAATGAAAAAGCCTGGGCAGCAGTATTTTTATGTTAGAACAGTTCTTTATAACCACTCAAGTATGCCTAACATAAACAAAGACAAAGCATATCAGATTCTTGGAAGTTATAAGTGAAGTTTTGAACTACATTAAGATTCCAAACACGATGACAAAAGTGGCATTTAGTTAGAATAATTCCAAAAGTAGAACTTGTACTGCTGGAAGCAAGTACATTAGTATTATTTATAATAGACATAATTAAAGATCCAATAAGTTCTTATAATAACATTATCTACATTTCAAACCGAACCGAAACACCTGGTTTTACAATTCAACATTCTTTCACTAATAAGGAAGCTATAGCATGAATAAGCCGATGACGTAACTTGGTATTCGGACCCAATGGACTGAGAAATGCATTAACGACAAAAGAAGCCCAACATTGAAGATTAGTCATATCATAAATAATGCAAATCCAATGAAAATTCATCAATGTACTGATGAAGATGACGTAATTAACGTCACATCAGCAAACGACATGGAAGTAAGTAAAAAGCAATGAATGAAGGGAAACCTTGTAAATCAGCTGATGGCTGACTTTAATGAACGCAATGACATTGCTATTTTGACGCCAAGGCGACACGCGACAAAACGTGTAGTGTTAAATATATCTCTAAATGAAAAGAAACTCGTGGACCTTGTTGTAAACAAACAATTTAAAGATCAACAATCTAGAACATGATGCAAATATAACAAACAACAATTTAGTTACGGGGTAAAAGGTTTACACAACAATTTGTATTCACAAGCAGACTTCTTCACTTCAAATTCATACTAATGCTCGGGATACTTGCTTCATGCTAATGCTCAAAGACATGCAATGCAAAACGAGCGTCTAATTATAATAATTGATATTTTTGCGATACGTATTGAAATGATAAAAATATTACGTATATGGTTATTCTAATAATCTAACTATTCACAGATAAATAAACTTTAAGTACGACTGACTGAAACAAACAAATCCCGAAATAATGGACCTTCGGGCTCAGACCAAGAAATGCCTTCGGGCCTCGTGTATGTATATGACCCAAAATGTTTCAGAATGCAGCACAATTTTTTTTTGCTTACCAATTACCGATTAAAGCCTTGTTATTCACGTTGCAAGTTTCTGAGAAAACGTGACGCCTTCCGTTCCTCTTTTTATTTGAAGCCGCGAGGCACATTTTATTGGTATCAGGTGTCACGCAGTCTGCCTCGCGTAGTGTGGAACGTGCATCATTGTAACATGCTGCAACGTTCGATAAAGCAGGCGTATTATCAACACCTGCCCGATGTTTTTGAATTTTTCACTCATTTCAACCTTATCGAATGCTTGTCGCATAGAAATGGTTAAATGTTTCAAATGACTGCTTCTAGATTTATTTTTTAAAAGTTATTTACGTAAAGGACAATCTTTTGTCACTTAAGAGAGAATAGGATCATCTGTAAGTTCCCATTAGAACTATAAGCCAGTTCTCAGTGTTTATTCCGAACCGGTGATAGATTAAAATGTAACGTTCATAGTGCTTCAAAAGAGCCTAACCTGAAAATGAGTTATTTGATTCCTGCTCAGGATAAACATTTGTCATGATTTGATTACGCGAAATAGTAGCATATCTGGTTTAAGATAAATGTCAAAGTCCCCAGCAAGTGCAAAGATAGTCGTTGCAATTACTCACCCATTTTGAAATTCATTCTCTTCTGTATACATTTTAGGGCATGTAATATCGGAATATTTTTCAATTCCGATATTGATTTCCGATATTGGATCTCAATATCGGAATTCCGATATTAATATCGGAATTAGACATTTTTATTATAAATTGCACATATTCCTTATAATTAGCACATATTCCTTATAAACTTCACAAATTCCGATATTAATATCGGAATTAGACATTTTTATTATAAATTGCACATATTCCTTATAATTAGCACATATTCCTTATAAACTTCACATAATTATCTATCTATACTAATATTATAAAGGGGAAGAGTTTTTTGTTTGGTTAAACTGACTAATCTGTGAAACTGCCGGTCAGATTAGTTTTTTTTTCCCACTTATAGGATTGATCCCGGGGACTTTTGATCCCGGGAACGCGGGTGAAACCTCGGGGACAACTAGTTCGTTATAAAGTTGGATTGAAAACATCTTCTGCTCAGTCAAGCACTCCTGTCAGAGTGGTCGTGGTTGCAATAGATAGTGTACATGGTGGGTCTTCAATGTTCTCCTTGACTAGGGTTACAGCTTTCGTAGCGTTGCGAGTACACTCTCCCACCCTGGACAATAAGACTCTTCATCGTGTTCGTTTCTACAGATATAACCAAATAACTTCATAATTCGAAGCTGCAAAGTCGATGAAAGACTATCTGTTATTCTAAGCTCCTGCAGGATCGAGTTATTGGTGTGAAAGGCCGTCAACGGAATTTTCAAGAAGCGTCTTCAGCACCACATCTCCAGTGCGTCAATTTTCCGGCGATCTTGTAGGCTTAATGACCAAGTTTCAGCTCCTCAGAGAAAGATCGGAAATACCAGGCATCTCATAAGTCGAATCTTTGTTTTCCTCGTTATCCTACTGTCTTTCCAAATCTTCCTACTGCTGATCTTGTCATTGCGCATGATCTTCTGATCTCATCATCACAGTCTCTTATGTTGGAAATGGTAGAGCCGAGGTAGATGTATCTTTTTCGCAGTACGTCCATTCTATTAAGTTAGGCCCGGTCTATTATTAACATTTCAATCTTGTGTGTTGATTGCAAGTCCGAATTGGAGATTAGTGGTTTCATAATGAGCCAAGAGGTCCTCCATGCTATTATTGGAAAATCTCCTCGTATATTAGTGTAAAAAACTCGAATCCGACTGGTAGTTCCATAGTTAAATGCATTAAAACAAACGAACAAAAAATCTTCAGTTTCATTATATTAAAACTGTCCCCCGCGGTTTCACCGTTTATACAAACAAAAAACCCTTTATTATATAAGCATCATCATATCAGCCCATGGATGTCCACTGCTGAACATCGGAGGCTGGAAGTCGTCAAACCTACGTGCGAGACGATTCGTATATCGATATTAGTATAGATGTTAATATATTTAGTATAATTAATATTATATTAGTATAGAAAAAAATAATGGTGCCGATTTTGTTGTAAATCGCACTAAATTAATTTTAGTAAAATCACATCTCTTTCTTACAAACATTATTAAAGGATAGAACACATTTAAAGCTATGAAATTAGTATTTACCGTCTTCATTTGCGTGTATTTAGACGTAAGACGTAACCTATAGATGGCGACAAAATTTGTGTTGATAACAAGCATTGGATTAATTTGACAGGACTAAATTTCTTACATCCTTTTGTTATGTTTGTTAGAATGAGATATAGTGAGACTAAATTATTTTAGTTGTAAACAACAGAATCAGCACCATTTTACGTTTATTTTTTAAACGCTCTTTTTCTGGCTAATATTTTCCTAAAAACAAAGCGTCAAGCATTTTTATGGATAATGAACATCGTATTTTGTTGAAAAAATACGCTCACTTGCAACACTGGTAGGCAAAATTGATGTACGATACGTTAATTTTATAGCTCTAGGTGACCATACCTTGTGGCGCGCTTAAAAGCTCTATTTAAAAACTAAAATAGAAAAAATATCCGATTCCGATATTACGATATTGTATCACTCAATTCCGATATTGTAATATCGGAAAAAATGGTCCGAGATTCCGATATTACGAGATTCCGAGATTCCGAGATTCATGCCCTAATACATTTACTAACCCCGTGGGTTGTTTCTGTAATGCGCAATTTGGTCAATAGAAAGCTCAAAATGGAAGAAATGATTTACAAAGTTCACGTTGAAGTACCCAAGGTCAAGCCTTCTGGTAAGTTCGAGTTGCAGTGCCTTTGAAAACAGGTTTCCCCGGTCATGTATCGAGCGGGGATTGGCCATTGTACACAATTACGTATGCACTATGCAGCGAGTTCGCTTTAACTTTATGCCTTTATTGTTTCTTGAACCGGATTTCAAAGGGCTTTTATATTCCTATGTTTTTTGTGTTCGCTCAAATGCCATTTAAGGTGTGTAAGTTTTGCACACAGTACAGATAACTGAACTTGTTTCAAAAGAAAACATCCTTTTGTCTTGGGGCTGGAGCCACATGATTTTAAATTTCAGACAAAATTCTCGTTTTTAATTTTAAGAATTAGCTTTTGATGTATCAAGCCGATCTTTTGTAAATTTAGTAGTTATAGCAATTGAGTTGTGTTTCCGTCCTAAATTAAACGGGCCATCCAACGTAAAATAATCTTTCAAATAGAACTGGTAGCTCTATCAAACATGAAAAGAGTTCAGCGTCAACATTATAATATTAGTAGTATAGATATCACGTGCAAACACTGTTGCAATAAATGTCTCTATATCCATAACAGTGCTATACAAATAGACCACGTACAATGAACAATAGCAGAAGTTTGTTTGGATTCGAAATGATAAGAAAGTACTTGGACTATTTGACATCCTTCACTGGATAATTTCCCAAACTCTTCACCTTGAAGCACTTGATAATATCTTGAAATCTATAGACATTACTGATAACATAATTAGAAAGTCCATAATTGTAAGCCCACATGATCACTTGAAATTCCCTATCTATAAATCAACTTTTGATATCAGTTGTGACGTCACCAATTTATTCCAGTTATTCCATTTGATGGTAGCCCGTATCGATAAACAAATGGGTTTACACTGCGGTGCATTCTTGCGTCACGCACCATCGCTTCGTTTAGTAACCAGTTCAAAGACCCTTAATTAAAATCTCTACGAAGTCGAAGTGAAGTACGAGGGGAACGAACGAGTCTATACCGATACGATAAAAATACGGCTCGCCGAGATCATTATCTTCGTCGTGTATCTCATTGGTTGCCTTTTTGGAGCTAGATAAGCTAATCTGAGCCAAAACATATGCGTCATTAACACCCGGCTCTGTACTGTTACCTATATTAGTAAATGCCACAATAATATCAACGAAAACACTAAAACCAGTTTAATGATACCAGTTGAAGCCATAATTAGAAATCAAATCGTACCGCGATAAATGCCAACACGTAAAATGCATGCGCAGCGATTGAATTGGCACAACAAAGTACAGCAATTCCTGGAGCCAGTTCAAGTAAACATTATTGTAGATTACGAGGAACTCATGAAAATAGAAAATATGCTGACGTCTGCAAGCTCTCAAAGTAATGGTTTTAAAAACAGTTGTCAAGATCTCATCGCCGAGATCCAACTCCAATTATTCAATTGATGTGAGGTTACATCATCTTTTCAGTAGCGAACGAGGTCACATAGATAATAGGTACGCCTCGAAATACAAGACTCGATTCCGCAAAAAATCTTGAAGATGCTGATATAAAAAATTGTCAGTGTTTTATTCTTTTAGAGATGTTTATGGCGCTAATAAAGCAAACTGACCACATGAGATCTCAGGACTAACGGTAAAATACGTACACAAATACAAACATCGATCTAAGAGAAAGCGTTGAGGATTTCCAGCGTAGTGAAAGCAAGTAACACCAGTGCAAACACCCAGTATAGTATAGCCTAAAAAATGACGATTGTTATCGCATCTGCAGTAGTTTTGACCACTACAGCCGATGTGCATGAACCGGCATAGACTAATAAAGCACGCTCTATCTTGCGCTAGGTATGCTATAGAAACATATGCACGGACGAAGTTACGAGATTCTATCGACTGATGGATTCTAACTTCTGGGCTAACTGTAATATCTTTTCTTTTATGTAGCAGATCGGTCATAGGTGAAACAAGACACAATGGAACTGTTTTTAGGGTTCCGTAGCCAAATGGCAAAAAACGGAACCCTTATAGATTCGTCATGTCTGTCTGTCCGTGTATGTCACAGCCATTTATTTCCGAAACTATAAGAACTATAATGTTGAAACTTGGTAAGTAGATGTATTCTGTGAACCGCATTAAGATTTTTACACAAAAATAGAAAAAAAACAATAAATTTTGGGGGTTCCCCATACTTAGAACTGAAACTCAAATTTTTTTTTTTCATCAAACCCATAAGTGTGGGGTGTCTATGGATAGGTCTTCAAAAATGATATTGAGGTTTCTAATATCATTTTTTTCTAAACTGAATAGTTTGCGCGAGAGACACTTCCAAAGTGGTAAAATGTGTGTCCCCCCCCCTGTAACTTCTAAAATAAGAGAATGATAAATCTATAAAAAATATATGATGTACATTACGGTGCAAACTTCCACTGAAAATTGGTTTGAACGAGATCTAGTAAGTAGTTTTTTTTTAATAGGTCATAAATTGAAATTAATATCAAATACTCAGGTCTATCCTACCATTTACTTATATACCTACAGGTTTGTACGGAACCCTCGGTGCGCGAGTCTGACTCGCACTTGGCCGGTTTTTTTAAATGTTACAATAGTTATTTAGTCTTTCGGGTACTACTGCGGCCTGCTTGCTTCGCTCGCTCCACTCGCTCGTGCAAATTACGCGTTGTTTGAAATAAAGGTAAATATTCCACTGTTATTTTATTTTTATGGGATTATTTTGTCACGTGTCTTGCACGAGGGACAACATTCATAGATTTTACTTTTAATAACATACTAGTTGGCCCGACGAGACTTCGTTCGCGTGGTTTTCGCTTACCCTACCCTACCATTTTTTTTGCTATTCAAGGCGGAGACAAATCTAACAAATTATGAAAATCGGTCCAGCCGTTCTTGAGTTATAAGTTTTCGAACAAACCCGACATAGTTTATATATTAAGATTTACATGGCAACAAGAACAAGTTTATGAGGACATTAATGTATAGACTTTTTACTTTAAAATAAACAATGGACAGTAAATTTTAAGTAGCTGGCCGATATAAAAATCAAAATTATTGTTTCATTGTTACATTCCTGCAGTTTTTACGGTATGTACTTACATAAAACTGGCCACATACATAATAATACTATGGGGCCCTGTATAAGTTTTTCATAACAATGTAAGAGAGAAGTGAAGATGACACTCGGACATGCACATCTATTGACAATGTAGGTATTTAATATTGAATGCAATTTAAAGTAGTTGATAATATTACCAGAATGGCATAGGAGGCCTCTTATATGACCAGTGGTGGGTATGATAGTAATAAAATACTAATAATAACAAAATAATTATCTTTGCTGATACAATTTACAATACACACATTTTTTTATGCTGGCACCATTGAATTATTACGCTATTGTGTGTCAATGGACGGAACACTGACAACAATTCAGGCTGTGTACAGGAATATTTTTCCTAATAATATAATAGTATTTTATCTTGTTTTATCAATGATAAGCACTAACTTCCTCAGGTAAATTGTACTATGTTATCTAGGATATGATTAAAATATCTGTGAATAACAATGTCAAAACTAGGTGCTATGCAACTTCAATAAACAAAGGTTTGTGCAAATTAATGAAATAATATGTAGGTACTCTAATTTAATGGGCACGCCACTGTCGGACAAGAGGGGCAGCTGCCACCCGTAGAGTTAACCAACCAGTCTTAATTTGACTTGCTTGACCATAGGTAGAGATAGGACTCACACTACAAATACTCATCAGCTTCATGCTCTTAACTATATCTACAATTCACATCCTCCATATATCAACTCGCCCTCCCCCCTGAGCCATCTGCTGGCGATGCCCTTGACTCTAATGTAAGTAATTATAGAAAAGATTTATACACCTCGGAACATAATGGATAACTACAATTAGGGATGGTTTTCCTTAGAACAGCACCGAGAAATGTAGCCCAAGTTAGAAGAGGTAGACATACAAAACGAGTGTCCTTTCATCCTTTTACAGTTTGGCCTTTTGGACTAGAAGATTCAATCTTATAATTGAAACCTCAGTTGAGGAAAAGCCTACACTATTACCTACTCTAATAGCTTTTGTAATACACCTCTGTGCAAAGTATGTGTATGGAAAACATCATTACAAACATCAGTAAAATAATCAGCACATACCTGCTAAAAAATCCAGATAAACCCTTCTTCTTTAACTTGGCATGTTCCTGTTCAGTTCCAGTCACTGCTGCCTCATCATCTTTTGATGCAGAAGACCCGAGAGAACACTCTGATAGGCTGGATACAGTACTTGAGAAGGAGCCACCATCTTTACCACGCTGATGACCACCCACACTTCCCCACTGCAAAGTGCTTTTTGGTGAATCACTGGTATCACTTTTCTCACAAGTGGATATGGAAAAATTGCCTTCATCACTGAAACTGCTCTTCTTTGACAGCTTATCAAGTTCTTCTGTAGTTTCTTCGACTGGTTTCACTATCTTAGGAGTCACGAAATGAAGTTGTTTTGTAATCGGATTATAAGCGAGTTGCATGTTGTCCAGTGCCTCGCTGAGGCGCATCCCGCCTTTTTGGCACGGCGTCGAAGACATCGCGATTTCGAAATTCGAACACTACTACAATGTTCAGATATCACATCCATGTTTATGTACACAAATACTCACGAAAGACATTATTCTAAAACTAATTAGCGAACATAAGACTCGTTAAGCTCAGTTTGTTTACTTTATTTGCTAATTAGATATTAATTACTGATACAATAACACTAGCGAAAACATAGCACTCGCGTAACACTCGTAAACCTAATGATTTTATTTTTGTTTTTGTTAATTTAGAAACACAACCATTGATGTTACCAGGGATTTTATTTACAATACTATAAATTGTGTCGAATAAAAAGTATAAAATCTTCCATGACCGGTAAAGTTAACATTTATTTTGAAACTAATGAGTATTTCTATTTAAAATACGAACTAAACACAAAGCAAAGCAACACACCCATCTCCTTTTACTTTTCACTGTAAATTAAATTGACATTTGCTTGCAGTGTTGCCCGTACAGTTTTCTGAAAAACTTCAACTTATTGGTATAAAAACAAAACTACTTAAAATCTTATATTGAGACATTCATTTATTATCATTTATTACCTAATTATATCTATTACAAATCCCTTTAATTTTAAGACAAAATTATAAGTGGTTGGGCTATTATAGCCTGACAGTTTTTTTTATATAATTTGGCATTTTTTATTAATAATTTCTAATGTAATTTGTTTGTAGTACCTGTTCATACAATAAATAATAATAATAAAGTCTTCACCATTTCAGCTCTAAAAAACAATCTTCATATTTTATCTTTATCTACTATGTTGCGGGTCCGGGAATGTTGCATAATGAAGACAGAAATATCAGTAAATTAGCAGGAGTTGTTTTTATGTATAATAATGGTATATTATGTATCCTTCTCTATATACTTCCTACGGAAAAAAAGTTACGAAAGTAGCGTAGAAAATTTGAAAGTTTAAGAAAACTTAACGGTAGGGTATGGTAGCATATCCTTCGGGTACGCGGGTAAAACCACGGGGTGCAACTAGTTTATAATAATATTATAGTTTACTAGCAAATTAAGGTAATTATTACCATGTATATGAAAATGTTAAAATACAATGTTGGAAACACAGTTTTTTTTTTTAAGGCAGTAGTGTAACCAACTCGCAGAAAAAAATATCCCTACACGGAAATCCATACACGCATTGCGTTGTTACATTCCAAGTACTAATTATGAAATAATAAAAATAGGAAGTCTCAATATTTTAATTACGGTACCATATCACCTTTGAAGTTTTTTTTTTTTCTGTAGGTAACTAGTGGCTCTGTGAGCTGTAGACTTCACGAGTCTCGGTTATGAAATTTTGTCAGTAGGTTTTGTAATTTTTTCGTCGATTCAGTGTTTGGATATTTCAAAGCGGAACAATTGTGAAAAATTTCCAAAAACTGAATCTCAACGAAAAAATTGCGAAACCTACTCACAAAATTTCTCCAGAATCGGTTGAGAAATGTGACCTGTAGAGGAGAACAGCCGGCCATACACATAAAAAGCGTGTTTTCTCAGTAATATTTAATTGTGAATGTTTGGTAGTTTGTGCCTCATTTATGCATAAACTGCTGAATGGATTTGGACGAAACTTGGCACATACCCTGGAATAAGATAATTATAGCATACAAATTTTTTTTTCTCAGGTCCCGGTCTACAAATGTAAATTAATAAATATACTCGGTTTTGGTAATAATACTACTAATTAACTTTTTCTCTAAGGGTAATTATTAAATAGGTACAGTCAGTTTTCATACATGGCGCTCACAGTGGTATCGCCCTCAGTGACCTATCCTAGTAGTATTTTTTCTTTTCACCGGTCTTTTTTGCTTTTTTAAGTTTTAACTATAGCATGGTCGCCGCGCTGCCTGGCGCTGTCCATAGTTGACCACAGGCAACTACAGGCTTGGTTCGGAGAAGCCCGTAGGTGTGACAGGTGTGGTTCGAACAGGTAAAACAGAAGTATTTTTAAATATTAAAAAACAGGCAGTGATTTTTCTTTTCTATTTTTTCATATTCCCGTAAATAGGGGAATCTTCTGCCATATGACAACCCTGCTACATCGTAAACTTCAACAAAAAATCTACCATTCAACTAACTTCACAATAACGTAAAAAAAGTAGTGTTCTGTGTCTGATTCGTTGTTCTGTGGCAATGTTTTTTGGAAGTATACTGTGCCTGACTGTGCCAATGAGAATCTAACCACTAAGTTCCTGTGCTAAAACCAGAAGGTAAATAATAGACCATATACTTAACGCATTGATTTATTAGCCCATTTCTTAGCACCTTGGTTCAATAGAAAAGGATGAATCAGAAAACCGTTAGGTAGTTTATAATCTATCTAGCGAGATTGTAAACTCCATACTGCTTACAATATAATTTTCCTTTGAGTATTCTAAATACTCAAAGTAATTTTCGATAGTTTATAATCTATCCTTTTCAAACCGTAAAATTGACGTTTGTGAACCCTCCCTGATTGGTCAGTCTTGTCGGTAGCACAGAATAAATAGGTAATAGTAAAAGCGCGGTAATTCGTTCTGTGTGTTCTGTGTCAATAGACTTAAAAAGCAAACATAGGAGTCAAATAAAAGAAATGCACATTTAATGGTTTGAGACCACGGAAAAGAGAATACACTGGAAGGGCGATGCGTTAGAATTTGTATCGGAACCAGCGTCGCCAAACTCACACAAATAAATGTTAAATCATATATTGTACTACAAATAAACAATCCTTTTGATTGGTCGTTTCTATTTTACTCAAAAATAGCTTTAATCACACAGGTCATACATATGAAAATATACCTTTTTACGTTAACATAAAATTTATTTTTTCAATAGCGTACAAAGTATTTACGTCGTTTTGTAATCTACAAACTAACTAGATTCAATCGACGAAAAAGTTCTGCCACTCGGCACTAGATGGCGTTATTTTCATGGAATGCAATTTTGAACTTAAACGCATTAGGCATAATGTTGATAATTGCGTAATAGCTGCGTCGACTGGCGTCGAGTAGCAACACTTATTGCTATTCGCTTAATGCAGCGAAAGTAATCGATAAAATATCAATAAAATTATCGATATTTTAATTTCGTCGATATTAAATTTAATTATTTTTAGAAATTCCGTAAGAAAATTCACGTTCGATAAGAATAATTGTGCTAAGAATACTGAACTGTAAAAAAAAACGTTTAACATGATGAAGTAAATTTAAAAAAAAGTTATTTTTACAGGGTTTATTGCCCTTGAAATAAAATTTATTTGTTTCGAAATTCTCGTTTTGAAAGCTTAATTTTAACAGATGAATGCGGATATTGATATAACTTTCAACTATTGCCTTAATCAAATCAGTGATAAAAGATGAATTTTGCAGTAAGTAAGTAAGTAGCAACACTTATTGCTATTCGCTTAGAATAGCAATAAGTGTTGCTACTCGACGCCAGTCGACGCAGCTATTACGCAATTAGCAACATTATGTCGGACGCGTTTGAGTTCAAAATTGCGTTCCATGAAAATAACGCCATCTAGAGCCGAGTGGCAGAACTTTTTCGTCGATTGAATCTAGTTAGTTTGTACATTACAAAACGACGTAAATACTTTGTACGCTATAGAAAAATAGATTTTATGTTAACGAAAAAAAGTATATTTTCATATGTATGACCTGTGTGATTAAAGCTATTTTTGAGTAAAATAGAAACGACCAATCAAAAGGATTGTTTATTTGTAGTACAATATATGATTTAACATTTATTTGTGTGAGTTTGGCGACGCTGGTTCCGATACAAATTCTAACGCATCGCCCTTCCAGTGTATTCTCTTTTCCGTGGGTATGGCGGATACTACGAAGCGTTGACGCGTGTTTTTGTTGATATATGCCCATTTGATGTCATGTGTGGCGCGCGGGCTCCGCTAGCATAGCGTCTCTATATTTCTTTTATCTGTGTTTGAGACCAAATATATCAATCACAAACACTATAAAACCACAAAAACATCGGCTTGTTTACGTTCGGTGACAATAAAATAATGACGGCTAAAGATGGCGCGCAGCGCGGTACACATGACGTTCAACCGTCGTTCAACCAATCAGCGCGCAAGGTGCGATCCGTCACATTCAAGTATGGCTACATTCCGAATTGAAACTATAATCGATTTGAATGATGAATTAGTCGCGGTAAGGGCATAGAAATATTTCTAGATAAAGGCAAACAACTGTAGCTCTACCATGAGTTTCCTATGCTAACGTAAATTTCACTCGCTAGGGACAACGGTGAATATTTTGTATGACTAGCACCGCCTCTAGTGGACACTCTCGGAAGCATTTCATACAAAATTGAGTACAAAATGTTTCACCAGTCTCCAGAGAGTGTAGATCACGCTAGGAAACTCATGGTAGGCGTACAGACATGTCACAGTCTATAATGTTTTGTAATTAGTTATTATTAAGTGCGTATAATTACGTATGCAAGACATAGTGCAGCTCTCAGAAATGTTTTTAGTGATATGTAATCAACCATGGTAAAATCACAGAGTTAATAATATAGGTACCTAATGTCTAAGAAAACTCTCACTGCACTGAAAATATAATGTATGTAATGTCAGTGTATTTTTTTAAGTCACTAAGGTGGCCAACACGCATACGTCCTTCCTGCGCCGTAAGCGCTTACCGTTACCTTTGGACGCTTGCAACACCAGGGGTATCACTCCCATAATCAAGTCCATACTCCCTTGGGAAGACCACGGCAAGGAGCTCATTTTCCACAGCCTGAGCGTCCGCGGGAACTCCTTTGAAACCGAACAGTACAGTGGTAATTAACAGATTCGCAGAGGCGGATAATGAAGCGACAACTACCAGCTGTGACCTCTAAGTGCTATCGACCTGAGGCTCGATTCTCGTAACAAAACTTGTAATATTTATGTCAATGACGTCAAACTGTGTTTAAACTGTGTTTTTTACTATTATAATGACAAATTAACGATTGAAATGATCCTATATATAAATTGTTGAGGCATATACACGTTTGAATGTTTTTTATACAAAATATATCACGAAACACAATTTAAATAGTTGATGTCGCTACGACACCGCTGCCATTTTGTTACGAGAATCGACCCCCTGTACACAAAGCGCGGGAATATCAAAATCTTCACGCGCAACAAAGTACCAGTTTCAATATTGTCTTGGCGCACATAACTCAGGCAAATATGCAAATAAACCCAAACAAATCAATAAAGTTCATCAAATACGCTTAGCTCGCCGTGTTCCATCCATATTTGCGCGTGTCAATTTACATTGCATTGCATCATCCTTCACAGTACCATACGAGGTCATACACCGATAACACGCGTCTCAAATAATAAAAAAAAAAATGAATATTCTAACTTATCTAATCGCATTTTGTATCTTTTCAAGCTAAAGTGAAGTAAACAAAATAAATAGCGCATACATATTCGACCTCAAATCTAACGGTAGCTAACATCGACTGAAGAGAAAGCGTGGATAGCCGGGGCAGTGAAGTGAAAGCGATTCACGTCAGTTTATCCTCGACACCGCGTCGTACGGTCGTTAGCTATACGTGGCTATACAAAAATGTCTGTTGCGATCGCATCTGCGGTTGTACTAACCACAGCAGCGGCTATCTACTGGTACATGAACCGCCATAAACCGATAAAGCACATCCTAAGTGAGTTAAGACACACGATAGACATGCAAGGCGCCGGTGTAGGCGGCCTAATAGACGATCTCGTCAATATAAGAAGAAATAAAATAGTGCTGCCAGAAACGAAGAATAAAATCGCCGTAGTGACCGGCGGAGCGCGAGGAATCGGCACAGAAGTCATTAGAGGACTACTCAAAGCAAATATGTGTGTCGTAATGGGTATAAGACAGCCTGAACTTGTGACAAAACTCGCAGGAACCATGGAGAACGGCGATAAATTATACGCGTTTAAACTTGACCTACAATCCTTGAAGTCTGTGAAAGAATTCGCGCGTAATGTACTAGAAAAGTTCCCAGAAATAAATATATTGGTGAATAACGCTGGCATTATGTTTGGAGATTATAAGTTGACTGAAGATGGATTTGAATCGCAGTTGGCAGTTAATCATCTGGGTCATTTTTATTTGACGCATTTATTGTTGCCAGCGTTGAAAAAGGGTGGTGCCATGGATGTACCGTCGAGGATTGTAAACGTGACGTCATGTGCTCACTACCCCGGAAAGATTTACTTCGAAGATATCAATATGAAGGAGCATTATGATACAACTGCTGCTTATGCACAATCTAAATTAGCGCAGGTAATTATCTTTTTTTTTATACCACTAAGCAAACAAGCATACGGCCTGATGGTAGGCAGTTACCGTAGCCTATGGACGCTTGCAACACCAGGGGTATCACTCGCGCGTTGCCGACCCTGAAGAAATCTCTTCACGCGTTTTGAAGAACCCCATGCTGTACTCCATTGGGAAAACCACGGAGATTATCTTCTTTAGTTTTCCCATATTAACTAAGTCCCTAAGTTAATGATGTAGCTGAAGATTGTACACTGCCTCTCAAGTGCTGATGCCGAAACTGATAGATTGTATGCGTTTGGCTTGTAAGTAGATATATACTTATACATAACTGCACTCTGGTTTCCTCACGTTTTCCTCGATATCATATTAGGATACGTATTCGCACTGCTGAAGCGCTCGTGGTGTAGCATGATTAGCCGTTCCTAATCGATCGGCAAAGTTAAGCTACGTCTGTCGTGGTCGGTACCTGGATGGGTGACCGTCTAGTGGTATTTCAAATCGAGCGTTTCCGTGCTTCGGAAGGCACGTAAAGCCGTTGGTCCCGGTTATCACTTAATTGTGATGGTCGTTAAGCTAGATGGATGCCTTCTAGGCGGCTTGAAAAATTCCAACAGTAGGTTGACCACTAGCCTACCTCCACCGATCCGCAGTGGGCACGCGTGGTGGAGTATCAGCCCATTCCCTTTCACCCTCATTTGTGAAAGGAGGACTGTGCTCAGCAGTGGGACATTATAGGCTGATGATGATGATGATGATTCGCGCTGCGGCATCGTTATCAAAACAATTGAATTAGAAACACGCACACTTTCGCGTTTATAATATTACTTGGACAATATATAACTAGCTATGGGGCGCGGTATCACCGCCCTTCCCGAGATAATAGAGGAGGCCTATATCCCGCTACGCAGGTTGCTATATTTCATCACGAAGTCGACAAACTCACTTTCGCATTTATAATATTAAGTAGGATAATACGGGCTAATGTCTTTGAACTCAGCTTTACTTAAGCCAGTTTGAGTCCACTATTGGCACGCTAACATACTTTTCAACACACTCGCCAGTAAAGTGGCTGTTATTGCACCGGTTTTAGTATAACAAGACATTTTATTACAAACTGGTGCTTTTTACTTTACATTACCGCACTAGTGTTTTATGATATTATCCCGATTATGTTAAGTTTGTATCTCACTGTACCTAAGTGATTAGTGTGTAGACGAAGCATTCTTAATTTAACCTGATAAAATTGCGCGCCATATTTGTTCTCATTGTGTGTCGTTTTTCCTCACAAGTGTGTTGAAAAACGTCGTATGACTCGTTGCACTAATCATTAGGTACAGTCGAGGACATAAATATGTATACACTTTCTGAAATTCAAAAGCAATTTTCTCGCATGTTTAAAATTTAAGTGTTAAACTATTACACAAATCATAATAGTATATGTTAGAAGATTCTGTCTTTATAATATCTCATAATTTCAATCAGTAGTTTAATAGGAAACCGTTGTTGAATTTTACTAAGTGTATACATATTTATGTCCTCGACTGTACATTCTCGGCTTCCTTATCGGGTTCGCCTACGGCTCACGCGCTTAATACCGCCTCTTGTTTAATAACCAACTTAGCACACATGTATCAACCTCAACCAACCAAATATATGGACCACTGTTTTTCCTTATTACAGTTAATGAGTGCAAGATACATAAACAAGCTGCTTGAAGAAGAGGGTTGTCCCGTGCGAGCCTATGCGGTACACCCGGGGATTGTCGACACAGACCTTTTCGAAAAAACATTATTCCGAAGAGCTTTCCCATGGGCAATGAAATTATTCTTCAAATCTCCTGCAAGAGGCGCCATTTCTATTCATTTTGCGTGTTTTGATAAGGACTTGGATAAAAAGGGAGGTCTTTATATCAGTAATTGCATTGAAGGGATTAGTAATAGGTTTTCCAAGGATTCTGACCACCAAAAGAGGTTGTTTGAATTGTCTAGCAAATTAGTTAGTATTGATGGGGACAAGTTTGGGAAATTTTGATGTGTTCTAGTGTTTAAGTCTGACTGATTATTTTTTAACAAAATGTGTATTAGATAATTGTAAATTAACATTGGTGAAATTATATTTTTTAATGTTGATATTTCGTGTTTTTTTTTCACTTCTAGCAGTATTACAGTTACATTAACCAGTTTTAAAAGAAGGTTAGGTTAGGTAGTTGTAGAACAAGTTCCTGGGTCAAAAAGCTGTACAACTTTCTGTGCAAATAGATTCCTTGTTTTTGGGTGGTTTTTGGACATGAACCCAAATTTTATAAACGACTAGCATCCGACTAGTTGCATCCACGATTTCGTGGTGTTTTTTTTCTGGATACGATTTAACTCCGTTGTAAAGTCAGACGCAAATCCCAACATCCGAACTTTGACACAATATTAATAGGAAAGAAGAATGTTAATGATAATGGCCCAGATTCTGTTGTTTACAACTAAACTAATTTTAATCTCACTATGTCTCTTTCTAACAAAGAACATAAGAAAGGGATATAAGAAATTTAGTCCTGTCAAATTAGTCCAATGCTTGTTTTCAATATAAATTTAGTCGCCATCTATCGCGGTTACGCACTATAAGTATAGTACACGCAAAATAAGATGGCAAAGATTAATTTGACAGCTTTATAAATATGTTCTATCCTTTTTCAATAATGTTCGCAAGAGATGTGACTAAAATTAGTTTAGTGCGATTTACAACAGAATCGGCACCATTGGTTGCCGTTTATTTCTAATTTAGGAGCAATCATAATGTCATAAATCTCTGCAATTGTACAAACTGCCAACTTGAAGTAACACCGCTTATTTCAACACTTAGGCGCCGATGTCACAGAGAGTTCTAGAGTTCTGCGTTCCGCATTCACTTTTGTGTCAGTCTAGGGTTCTAGAGTTCTGTAATATTCGCTACCGATCACTTGTCATACACTTTTAAAGGCGCTGCATTGATTAAAGTGAACGCGAAACGCAGAAAATTGGGAGAGGTAGAGCATAGCGTTTATTCGCTTAAAGAGCCGCTCGACTGGGGAAGTACCTCCACCTTACAGAATACCGCAGACAAATAACTGCATGTTGTGTAAAGTTGTGTTCCTGCGCGTGAGTATGGTCGCCAGAGCTCATTGGGAAGCTCGGAAGGGGGATAGGTCGGTAACGCTTTAGCGATGCTTCTCGTGTTGCAAGCGTCAATATGGCTACGGTAACCGCTTACCATCAAGCGGGCCGTATGCTATCTTACCGACTTAGTTGTATAAAAAAAAAACTTAGAACGCAGAACTCTATAACTCTCCCTCTGTGGGATCGGCGCCTTACACTACAATTGAAAACGCATAAAAATATATCAAAATATTTAATTCTCTGGTGTTCAAATTCTACATTTTAAATATTTAATGGTCTTCGTTTCCTTATAACTTCAATATTCGACAATATTGCTTTTATAAGTCATTATGTGTATATTATAAAAATATATTACATATACAATACAATATTTACAATTAAATACTTGGTGTTACAATATTAACTAAAACGAGCACTCACTTGCGATTTACAAAATTGCTAAGCTGAAAAATCTTAATATTAAAATAAATAATATTTTGTTTTTAATACATTTCAGTTCAGACATTCCTCAACTCTTTGGTTCACTCGATGGGCTGTTCTGAAGTTCAGGGAAAAGTTCCACTATGCACAGATCCAATAAATTGTACACCAGCTGAAAATAAAAGGCTAATTATAATTATTAAGAAATTAATTAAATATAAATCAGACTTTTTGGCGGGAACTTGCAGAGTGACGTAGCATTTACATTTTTATTTTCATAAATTTGTGTATTTTGAGTTTTATTGTGTATTTTTGGTGGTATTTTACCCAATAAAGATCATCCATGTGCACCAGTGAAGTGAAATGAAATGAATTATGTGTATCGTGGCTTTTCAAGTTGTCTCAAAAATTCCGTGTAGAGTTTTACTACAATGACCACCATTGTAGTAAAACATGACTTTTATGGACGGCGACTGACTGAGGACTATAATGTGAAGTGATTTATTGTGACTGGAAACTATAATATAACTCGACACTGGCAGAAATGAGCCTTAATTTGGGCTTGGTTGCCAAAATTAAAAATAAGAAGCAGAAATATAAATCAAATATCTACAGGTGTTGTTTTTCTAGCCAGTAAGGGCAAGACCTGAAAATACCGGACTTACGCCCGGTTTCAATAAACAAAAACGAATCGTTTTGCTTACCAATGGTCGGTTTTTTTATTGCCAAACTGGGCATATAGGTCATTACGTAAGCTAATTTTACCTGTGATAGCTACTTCCATATGGGAGGGTCTGCTATGCAAAGCTTTGAGGTCTTTGCTTCATTGTTAGTAAAGATATAAGAGTCTTAATTGTTATAAATCTTAACCGATAACGGTCCGTAAATTATTGAAACCGGGCATTAGAGAAAAACGCTGAAAGAAACCATGGGCTGAATTTTGAGGAAAATAAAAATGGCATTAAAAATATGTGTATTTTCGTAACAATTTTTTTTTACGACATTCTCCTTCTTCGTCACTTTACGTACAAAATTATGTTTTACATTCTTGGTCACAAGTTGCTAGAAGTTATCAAGCGTCCATAGGCTACGGTAACCGCTTACCATCAGGCGGGCCGTATGCTTGTTTGCCACCTAAGTGGTATAAAAAAAAAACGATTGACTATTTTCGATGAACAGTGTAGTCTTGAGACTTGATCTGAGTTTACACAGACCAATATAAGACCATAGACACGTAAACTTACTTGTTTATTAAGCTGCGGCCTCTGTATAATATCGAATGCTCTATGCACGGCGGTGGTCAAGCCAGTGCCGACGAGCAACGTTGCACTGGAGGGTATACTGGCGAGTAGCTGTGCTCGAGCGAGTTCGCGTTGTACTGTCGCGTCTAAACGAGGCATCGACGCTCGCTTGCCGAATAATACACCTGTTTTATTAAATTTCTATTATATTAATATCATATTCATATTGCAAGGCTTAGTATCAGCAGTAGAATCGATCCCAATCTAACGCCGCAGGTCGTGGGTTCGATTTCCACCCAGGACATGTATTTTTGTGCATGAGCATGCCTGTATGTCCTGAGTCTGGGTGTAATTATGTGTATTAAGTATGTATTTATAAACAAAAAGTATAGTATATGTATTATATCAGTTATCTGGTTTCCATAGTACAAGCTCTGCTTAGTTTGGGATCAGATAACCGTGTGTGAGGAATGTCCCAGAATATTTTTTATTTTAAGTTAACTTTAACATACCATGTCCCAATCGAATCAAATGCGCGAGCCGCCTCTCCGACAGTACACTACACAGCGTGTGGTTGAGGAATCTATTAAACACGTCATCAATAACGTGTCGGATGTAGCCGAGAACACTCCCTATAACACCCGTGATCAAGCCGCGGGCTCGTATCACCTTCGTTACTGGAAATAATTGTATTATTATTATTTATATATTAAATTGCTAGTAAAGTTAAGAGGGAACCGTTTAACGTGGTATGGACAAGTTAGGAGGAGAAATGAAAGCCACGTCACTAAAAGAGTTATGAATATGGAAGTGGATGGATATACGAGGAGAGGAACACCGAAAAAGAGATGGATGGAGTGTGTGAAAGATGATATGGGTAAGAGAAGAAAGGAGTGAATGTATGACGGATAGAAGAGCAGAATGGAAGAAGCGTGATTGGGAACAGGGCAGGTCTTAAGAGAGGTAGACCATAGCGTTTATTCGCTCAAAGAGCAGCTCGTCTGGGGAAGTAACTCCACCTTACAGAATACCGCAGCCAAATAACTTTATGTTGTGTAAAGTTGTGTTCCTGCGCGTGAGTAAGGTCGCCAGAGCTCATTGGGGAGGGGGGAAAGGTCGGTAACGCGTGAGCGATGCTTCGTGTGTTGCTAGCGTCCATATGGCTACGGTAACCGCTTACCATCAGGCGGGCCGTATGCTTGTTTACCGACTTAGTCGTATAAAAAAAAGTAGGTATTTTTCTTTTTTATTATTATAAGCCTGTGTTTGACCACAATCTCACCATAGTAAGTGTTGATGTGGCCGAAGGTGGTAAGCACACAAAGCCTAGAAGGAACTGGCTCTCAAGTGCAGCTGTCGGAACACCGATAGGTGCTTGGCGACATATTTTCATCTTGAGGGTGGTAGCCAGCCAGACGGGTACTACAAAGTACCCTACCACCGTGCTATGGTTTCCTTGACCGAAAGCTCAAGCTCATTGTGGGATTCGAACCCGGGCCCTTCGTCTCGGTATCCGACGTCACTACCACCACTATCATCGCCATGATGATTGAATTGTATCAACATACTCACACAGATACATGAAACAGTGCGTGAACCCGACGACAGTGGTCTGTAGTCGAGTATCGCCGTCTCGCTCTAACACCTGCGCGTCCACATTGAAGTTGTTCTCGAAGACAGAGTACAGGATATTCCGCGCGCGCTTGAGCCGCTTCACCTGCAGCTGTTCCACCTGGATATCCTCGCTCATCTCTTGAGCTTCCTCCACGTGACTGCCTTGTTTACTGATATTAAAAAAGTTAGTATAAGACTAATTTGCAAAATTGATTTCATCAATATTTTAATTACATTCGCAGAATTCCGCAGCCAAATAACTTTATGTTGTGTTCCTGCGCGTGAGTAAGCGAGACAGAGCTAGCATAGGGGAGGGGGGAGGGTCGGTTAACTAAAGCTGCTATAAACGCGCGGCGTCACATCGCACTGCATGCGCATCATAACAACTCCGTGTCACTCGCGCGCCACCTAGCTTATAAGTATGAAGTGACAGATATTGTTTAACATTTGCTACTGCTCATAAATATAGTAGTATTTGTTTGCATTCGTCAGTTAGAATTGACTGACTAATTAGAAGCAATCCTTACTAATATAATATTATAAACGCGAAAGTTTGTATGTATGGATGTTTGTTACTCTGTCACGCACGTAGGCTTTGGCTATCAGCTAACTATCAGCCTACGACCGGAGCATTCAAAATAGTAGATGTTGAAGAAAAAATGAAACTTATAGACTGTCTTCCATATAGTTTATTGAGTAAAATAAAGAACTGTAACAATGAAAATATGATATAAAACACTTGTAAGAAAGAATAACCAAATATTTTGATATGGATACTGAGACAACAATTTATGATACAAGGAAGCGGTGATATGAAACGAAGGAACTTACCCCAGCTGGGTTCTAGTAGTATGTTAATTATTTATACTATAAGTGCACTGGATATTGTCACATTGTACACACGGCTATATATCAAGTATTGTACACATTGGTAACTTATTTCACTTTATGCAATAAATATATTCTGATTTGTTTTATTTCACTTGTAAAGACATGACCGCACAATTTAAGTTTTGTCTCAGAACTGATCGAATAGACTGAATGTCTGATGGACATTCTTCATATGAGATTTCAAAAATTTGAAAATTGGAATTAGAAAATTGATCATATGAAAATTTAAAAATTAGAATAAAGATTTGTGACCAGAAGCAATAATAGAAATAGGAGAGGTCGCATCGTTACAACTCTTTCACGCAAAAACTAATAAACGGATTTGGATGAAATTTGGCACACAGAGAGAATATGTTCTGGATTAACACATAGGATACTTTTTATGCCGAAAAAAAATACAATCCTTCGGGAATGCGGGTGAAACCGCGCGGGACAGATAGTAATATAATAAAACACCTGTATCGTGAAATTGCATAAGTGTGAGTACTGTGAACGTGCCAGCTTTAGTTATGCCCCCGGTTTCTATAAATAAAAACGAATCGTTTTGCTTACCAATGGTCGGTTTTTTTATTGCCAAACTGGGCATATAGATCATTTCGTAAGCTAATTTTACCTGTGATAGCTACTACCATATGGGAGGGTCTGCTATGCAAAGCTTTGAGGTATTTGCTTCATTATTAGTAAAGATATAAGAGTCTTAATTTTAACCGATAACGGTCCGTAAATTATAGGAATCGGCCAGTAACGGACCTGTAATGCCTCATGTATCATCATTTATTTTCATTTCATGTGTTGAAACCGTCCGTAGGGTTACGGTAACCGCTTAACACCAGGCGGGCCGAAAGTTCATTTACGTAATTCATGGTATAAAAAAAACTACTCACAGCGCCTGATACCGCTCCATATCAGAAGAAACCAGTAAATTCCTCAAGAAGCTTTCCAAATGCTGCCCTTTTTCCTTCTTCAACCGATGCGTCACAGATTGATAAATATTAACAAGGTCTGTGCTATTTGCGTTGAGGGTAGAAGCCTGAACCATCGTAGAGAAATCACTGTCCACTGTCAGGAAAATGTGGAGAAGCTCGCTTGTTTGGAGAAGGCTTTTTTGTAACAAACGTTGGAGGAAATCTTCGTATTTGTACCGGAGGGTCTCTAGAGGACTGTTGTCTCTGTAATATAGAAAGTTATCTTGTATGACAAAGAAACCCCTTAATTTTTGTAAAATTTGTTTTATACTCTGTGATTTTTTATTCGTCTTAGAAACGCAGTCCAAATAATGTACAAAACTGGCAAAAATTCAAAAAAACTTTTTTTTTAAATGTTTGTAATTCAAAAATTAATTTATTTTTGTATAATAAAAAATTATTAAGTGGGCTGCGTTTTTAAGACGAATAAAAAGTAACGGAGTATTTGATACTGTTTCATTGGCAAATCAGTATCTTTTTTGAAGTTGGTTAAAAAGACAAAATTTTTTGTTGACTCAGAGTTTACTCTTGGCAGAATCTATTTTCACAGTTACGTTCCGTATCTCTATCTGTATTTTTATCTTTTTTAAGGAAGTAAAAAAGACAAGTCTTCCAACTACCCCACACAGATGGCAAGTGCTTAAAATTATTAGGAAATACTGAATGGTTTAATTTTTTACAAGCTTCTTATTAACTTGCAATGTATGTATGTATGTTTGTTCGGGTGGAATCTTGCAAGTGGAATTTCACCCACTTCCAGTGGTCGGATTGACTTGGTATTTGGTATACATTAGTATATTGGAAGACAATGCAAGTACCGTCAACAAAAATTATAGTCACTAAAAAAAGCTTGTATTAAAAATGAAATTTATACCAAAAACTTATTAAATAATTGAACTGCTTTACAAAAAAAACATAAAACGACTTCAAAGTACACAAAATCCTGACTTGATGACAATGGGACCAAACGGGAAGTGTACCCTTCCAAAATAAAAAATAATTTTCCAAATCGGTGAATAAACGACGGAGTTATGAAGTAACAAAAATAAAGAAAAATACTACCGAACTGAGAACCTCCTCCTTTTTTTGAAGTCGGTTAAAAAATAGGTGTCAAATATTTTTTGATAATGTAAATGATGGACTTTTTTTTTTTCAGGAACCTAGCCTATTATTAGTGTTACCTTCTGGAAGGCAGGGCGAGGTGTATGAGCAGGGTGTCGCCGTGGAACTCGTGCAGCTTGGCCCGCAGCAGGTGGAAGTCGTTCTCGCTGCGCTGCACCGTCCACATGGCGGCCGCGGGGCCGGGGCCGGGGCCGGGGACGGGGCCGGGGCCGGGGCCGGGGCCGGGGACGGGGCCGGGGCCGGGGCCGGGGCCGGGGCCCGCACTAGTGCCAGTCCTGCTGGGGCCCACGCGGTGCACCGCCAGCGTGAACACGCGGATCGTACCGCGGCGGGGCGGGGCTTGCTGTATTATTTATATTTTTATTATTTTGTATTTTGTAAGTTGGTTTTTTTATGCGTTTTTATGCTTGGGTAATTTATTTTGTAAACTTAAAAAAATTATACGGGTGAATACAATACGACATTAAATGAAACCACGTAAAGTACTCGTATACGTATACGATCAACTTTTACTATGGTGGGACCAATTTCGAAATCGCAAAAAAAACTGCTTTTCATACAAAAGGTACATGTCTCCTCGTAAACATGTCGTCCATGTATATTTTGGAAAAAAATAGCCAATATAGTCAAAAAAATATTTTTAAAAAGATCTTGCTCCCGCCAGTGACTCCAATATAATGATAGTACAAAGGGCGCAAAAGTACATCCTAAAACAAATATCAAATGCACCATGGTTTATTAGAACAACAGAAGTCCATGACATTCTTAACGTGTCAACGGTCAAGCAGGAAATAAATGAACATGGTGCCAAATACAAATGCCGATTGCAAAAGCACCCGAACCAGCTTGCGGGACAGCTTACTATCCCTGGAAGTATACGTCGGCTTAAAAAGCGACGGGATATATTTGATCAACCCAGTCAGTAAGAGGACTGACTAATTAAAAGAAAGGGTTGACTCCACTGGGAGTAGCACTCTACCTGTCACTAGCCTACATCTCATCTGCTCATAGTCTTCATGATTGATCGCAACAAGATACAATTAATAAAAAAAAAAAAAAAAAAAAGATCTTGCTTAGTTTCTTCCCTGTTTTTCTTAGTTGGAGGCCGACTTACGAACCGGTGGTAACTTCAGTAGCTTTAACCTTCATAAGTGTCCTACTAGGGCCTAAATTGAATAAATGACTTTGACTTTATAAATTACAATACATATATGTTGAATATTATATGAATAAAATCAAAAGGTAATTTCTTCAATTTAGGCCCTGGTAAAGCAATTATGAACGTTAAATAGTACATACAGTTGAATTTACCACCTTCACAGTTACTTATGAATAGTCTAACTCTAATACCGGTTCGGAAGGTTGCATTTTTTACTGTGTATAAGCCTGTGTTTGACCACAATCTCACCATGGTAAGTGATGATGTGGCTGAAGGTGGTAAGCACACAAAGCCTTAAAAGAACTGGCTCTCAAGTGCAGCTTTCGGAACACAACGATAGGTGCTTGGCGACCGATTTTCAACTTGAGGGTGGTAGCAAGCCAGGTGGGTACTACAAAGTACCCTACCACCGTGCTATGGTTTCCTCACGATGTATTCCTTCACCGAAATCTCTCATTATAGGATTCGAACCCCGATACTTTCGGTTTGTTTACCACTCAGCTATCATCCTCTTGAAGGATTTGCTGAGAAGCACCGACAAGAAACTCAGCAATTACTCTTTTCAAAACATTAGATTCATTACATAACATAAACATTCTTATTTCACCGACAACTGTGACTCCCATTAGAAAAAATTATAGTACGCAAGTAAAACCACGGGAAACATCTAGTGACATAATTAAACTTACCAATTTCGTCTCAACATTAGTCAAAACAACTTTATAAGTGCTCATATCCTGTTCACCCGTGGTCTTGTCCGCTGCAATGCTGTCCAAGTACTTCAAAATGTCCATATTGTCGACTCCGTCGCCTTCCGACTCGTCATTGTAACTGTCCAATATCTGCCCGTCTAACGTTTGAGGTTTTAACGCACCCTTTAGTCTATTGCCTAGTTTTAGAGCTGTGTTTAGTAGTCTGTCTTGAGGTCTGTAAACATATATTTCATACATTGTTACGTCATCAGGAATAAATTGCTAGCAGTGACGCCATCTGTTATTAAATAGAATTAAACATCTAAGCAACGCCATCTATCGCCGAATAGACACATTCTCGATAATACAGTAGGCATGTAGTATACTCGCGAAAGTTGTCGAATGTTCCGG
This sequence comes from Achlya flavicornis, assembly GCA_947623365.1. Classification (NCBI taxonomy): domain Eukaryota; kingdom Metazoa; phylum Arthropoda; class Insecta; order Lepidoptera; family Drepanidae; genus Achlya; species Achlya flavicornis. The sequence continues at coordinate 14,225,316 of OX392477.1, read as the reverse complement.
ATGCCGTTTATGAAGTATAAATGCGGGACAATGCACAGGAGATAGCTTAGAACCAGGAGACGGATATAGGATACTTTTTATCCCGTTCCCGTGGGACGTGACATAAAACAGGGTAGGGTAGGGTAAGCGAAAACCACGCGAATGAAGTCGCACCGGGCCGGCTAGTATTATGATAAAAGTCGTTTACTTTTATGGATAGACTTTCCATTAAACCTTGTATAGAGATGAAAACAATGACAATAATTGGCTACTTGACAGTTATAATGAAAAAATATGAAATATGTTAGATATGATAGCTAATAGGTTAACAATAATTACACAATATGTTTTTTGCATAATAATAATTTTATTTTTTAATATTTTATTTTATGAAAAAAAAAGTGAGTTTTTTTATCTGTGGATTACAAGAACCGAAACGCGGGCGGCCGGGATTGAGCATCTATGGTTTGTTTGTGAGGTTTGTGACGTCAAATTTAACTAGAGGTGTGAAACTCATCAAAAATACGCGAGCTGCATAACAGCTCACGGCTCAGGTGTGTGAGCCGGTTCAATGACTCAGCTCGCAGATCAGCTCAATTTGTACCTATAGTCCACGATGTAACGCGTACCGCGCGTCGAATCGAGCCGATACGCAGTGAGCGTGCGTGCTTAGTTTTGTTTATAGAAACGTGACGTCACACCTGACAAATGTCACGTGACCGAGTGTTTTTGCGCGAATTCAAATGAAATGTTAAAAAATATTTTTTTTTCCTTGTAAATAAAAATTTTTTGATAAAAAGATAATCGTAAGAGGTATAAAATACACGTATGTAAATTTTAAAATATGTTTCCGAAAACTGTCAAGTAGCCAATTGTGTTAATCGCATAACCGAGTGCGAGCGGCCGTCAGTCTAATATCAACTCTATTCCACGGCGCTGGGTCAACAGTACTAAATGATAAGACAAACGGTGCCGCCCCCTGACACGCTTGTATATTATTGAATCTGTTGAGCGAGGCGTCTCTAGGAGGAAGCGAAGTTTCTTATAACCATACTTCATCATCATCAGCCTATAACGTCCCACTGCTGAGCACAGGCCTCCTTACACAAATCAGGGTGAAAGGTAATGGGCAGATACTCCACCACGCGTGCCCACTGCGGATCGGTGGAGGTAGGCTAGTGGTCAACCTACCGTTGGGAGTTTTCAAGCCGCCTAGAAGGCCTCCAACTAGCTTAACGACTATCACAATTAAGTGATAACCGGAACCAACGGCTTTACGTGCCTTCCGAAGCACGGAAACCCTCGATTTTGAAATACCACTAGGCGGTCACCCATCCAGGTACCGACCACGACGGTGGTAGCATAACTTACCGATCGATTAAGAACGGCTTATCTTGCTACACCACGAGCACTTCCATATCATAACCATACTTATTATATATCACATAAAAAACTGTATCTTGGCAACTCACTTTTTCGTCATTTGTTTTTGATACCCCGAAGGTATCCTACTTCCAATAATTAATTTGTAAAACTGAAACAAAATAAAGTGTTTGTTATAATTACTAATTATTAATATTAGGTACAGTTCTTCATTTACTCGACTACAGTGTGACAAAAATCAATACCTATGACGTTTATAAATACAAAGAAAAGTACTCCTTATTTCTTTACGATAAGGTTCATCCATGTTATTACATAAATAACCATAGTTTTAGATAACCTTTATTTTGAGGCAATAAGGTTATTTTTGCTTTGACATTCCTAAACGTCAAAACATATTTCTTAGATTTGTCGTTCGTGTCGGGACTGCGTTGAACTTACCCGTTCTGTTGGTTCGTACTTCTATAGAATCGCTCTATACATTTAATACTCTAAGGTTGTTACTTATAAAGGGGCGTCCATAAATTAAACGAGGCGTTTAGGAAAGGGGGAGTCGAGCCAGATCTCACGACATCTCACCAAGGGGTCGAAAAATCACGTGATTTATGAACGCCCCCTAAAAGTGTTTTCTGAAGTGTTTTAAAATGTCAAAAGGTCACTCACCTCTTCACTATGTAAAAATTTAGGTAACATAATTTTCTCTAATACAGCATGCGATTGTCTAGCTGCCTGATATAAAGCACGACTTGTCTGTAACCTAAAAAAACACAAGAATTTTATTACAAGCAAAAAGAGGTACATACGGTACCAAAACTATTACAAAATACGTTCACAAATGTAATTTTGATAGCAAAAATTTAGGTCGTCTCTTCAGTCAGTACAGGTTTTGTAACGACTGTCCTAATTTTATTTTTAACACACTTGCTCGTAAAGTGACGTTTATTGCACCGTTTTTAGTAGCATAATGCAGCTTATTACGCACTAGTGCTTTTTACTTTACATTACCGCACAGTTTCGCACATGTATCATAATGTACTATTATTGCACTTACTGACAAATTATGACTGATCATAGTATCCATCTTTGCGTATATAATTGATATAGAATGGGAGATACCTGTAGACAGGGATTGATATAGGTGTTCAATTACCCCCCCCCCCTCCCCCCAAATTTTCGAATAATATTTGGATATATGACTGTTCATTTAGTTACCAAAGCGTGTTATTATATTGTGTTGAATCCGTTTGCTACTATATCAAAGTAACATTGAAATTATTTAAAAAAAAAAAGAAATTAACATGTGTTAAAAAAAAAGAAATTAACACAAGCTTTTATGTATGTTCGGGTCAAATCTTGCAAGTCGAATTTCACCCACTTCCAGTGGTCGGATTGACTTGATATTTGGTCAAAATTAGTATATTGGAAGACAATGCAAGTACAGTCAACAAAAAGTACAGTCACAAAAGAAAGTCTTTATGAAAAATTTTTTTTTAAACAAAAAAAATATTGTTTCACCATCTAACAATAAACCCAAAGAAGCGTAATGACGTTGATTTTGCTTGCAATCTATTCCGCCAATTTGCTACCATCGATTATGCGCTCTGATTGGCTAAGTCAAGAACACACGATGCAGTGATTGGTCCTTAATGTTTAAAATCAGTGACAAATCACTGATTAGTTTCGGAATCGGATTGCTCGGTATTACTACTCTAAGGGATGGTTCCTCGATGTGTTTCACAAACAAGTAGATAAGCAATAATTACGATTCGCGCCAATAATGCTCAAAAACATACCTTTTAACACTGTCATCAGTGTTCAATATTGTGTATAATTCTTGCGCTATCGCCGGGTGTAGTGGCAGACGAGCGACACTATTCGGCGACAAGTATAACGAGTATATGTCGCACGCCTGTCTGTGCAGGCTCGCCTGTTCTGATGAACTCAGCTCCGGATTCAGGATTTTAATTTGGAATGATTCTGTAAGGTAAAAAAAAAATATTTGTTAGGATTATGTCACAAAAATCACGTTTATACAACGAATTCCGTAAACAAGCTTTCGACCCGCCTGATGGTAAGCGGTTACCGTAGCCATATGTACGCTTGCAACACCGCGGCATCACTCACTCTCCTATGAGCTCTGTCTCGCTTACTCACGCGCAGGAACACAACATATGTTATTTGTCTGCGGTATTCTGTAAGGTACTTCCCCAGTCGAGCTGATCTTTGAGCGAATAAACGCTATGCTTTCTTTAAAACTAAACTTGAAACTTTTACTTGGAATTGTAACTTATGCTACTCTATTAAGGTATGGATAAACCCGATTTTGACGGGTCTTTCACAAGCAGATAGCCGATTTTATAAGGAGTAACTTGGTTATTTTAAAAAAAGAACTAGGGTTCCGTCCAAAAAAAAAGTACGCTGGTGAATTCGCTGGGTTCAGCCAGTTTATCTAAAATATAAGCTATCACTAAATCATTGAAAGCCAGCATTATGAAAAACTCACTGATGTCCTTATAGAACTGCAGCAGATGCAGATGGGTGGTGGTCTTCATGTACTGCATGAACGCGTAGAAGTACTCCTGGTCGTTGATCACCAGGTCCAGGTCGACCTTGTGCACACTACACCGCTGGATGTACACTGACTCTGTCTGACGGACGAATGTCTCTAGGAATTCTACCTGGAAATTAAGTCACAAGGATATCGGTTTTTTTTGGCACCACAAGTTTTGTTTATTTTATTATTAAGGTCTAATCACGAGAAATTACTTTCACATAGTCCGCAATATCAGTCACCATCCATAAAAGTCATGTTTTAGTAAAATTGAGGTCATTGTACTAAAACATTTCACGGACTTTTTGAGACTACTTGAAATGTCACGATACTCGAAATTAATTTCATTTCACTTAGGTGGTCCTTTATTTGATACTAGCTGTCCCCTGCGGTTTCATCCGCGTTCCCGGGATAAAAAGTAACCTATGTCTTTCTCCATACCATAGGCTATCTGCATGCCAAATTTCATGATGATCCGTTGAGCAGTTGAGGCTTGAAGGCGTAACAAACAAACAAACAAACTCACTTTCGCATTTATAATATTAGTCAGGAAAACACCACCGATATGCAATAAAACTCAAAATACACGAAAACGCAACATCACACTGCAAGTTCCCGCCAAAAAGTCCAGTTTATAAGTTATGAAAAACATTAAGGAAAAGTGCTTAATCCTGTGACTCGCGCAGGACACAAGAGAGAATGGTGAGAATTCTATAAGACGGTGGTAGGATACTATGTAGTACCCACCTGGCTGGCTACCACCCTCAAGTTGAAAATCTGACGCCAAGCACCTACCGGTGTTCCTACAGCTGCACTTGAGAGCCAGTTCCTTCTAGGCTTTGTGTGCTTACCGCCTCCGGCCACATCACTCATCAGTTATCATTAAACCCCAATTAATTTGCACAGAAATTTATATCTATCTATACTAATAATAATAAGCGGAAAGTTTATTGTATGTTTAAACGAGCTAATCTCTGAAACTACCAGTTGGATTCGAAAAATTCCTTCACCAATAGGAAGGTACATTATCCCCGAGTATTATAGGCATTTTATTCCGAGAACGTGGGCGAAACCGCGGGGAGCAGCTAGTTACCTTATAATTAGGCGTGGTCGGCAACTGTGCCATGGTCTCGTCTCCCGTCGCCAGTATGATGAGAGTGTTCAGTATGTAGGGGTCCGCTAACACGTCAGTTAGGGATAGCAACACCCAACCCGCGAATATCTCTCTTATTAGCACGCGGAATACACTGGAAAAGTAAATCAATATTCAATAATCTTGCACCTTGGAAGGTAGACTCGTAGACAGACAAATGTGACCGTTGGGTGAGATCGGGAACTACAGGAAAATGCTTAGTCATCTAGGGTAGGCAGAAACATGAAGAATTCTGTTTTTTGTAAAATAATGTGGTCTAAAAGCCGAGGTTTTTTTTTTTCAATTCTCAAAATTCTTTCAATTGTAATAATGCGCAATAGCAATAATATTCAGGTCATATAATTTTAAGTTTTCTTCTTTCTGACTGGGAAATTAAAGATGCCTAGCAAAGCTCATGTCGCCAACGTCAAAGTTTGGTCTAACGCCGCCGCTGTACGACCTTTTCACCATATCTTCTTAACCCATAACCTCAAGCCCTTTGCAGAATTTCGGCTATCTTCGGCTCAAATATCTTGAAGATATCCAAGTTACCAATAAACACAGATTCGCATCCTATAACTAAATATTATGAGAAAAAGAAGAATTCCGCAGGAACTGTTATTCAAGTGGTTAAATGAAACTCACTTGTTCTGCAACTCATGACTCCTCAGCAGATAGGGCATGATGGCGTTAGTGATGCACCTGAGGTACTTGAGCTCTGCGTTCCTATTGGCCGCGGCGGGGTGCACGTCCATCTTGTTGTGCGGGACCGGTGCGCCCGCGCCCGCGCCGTACTCCGAGCACAGCGAGTAGTGGTGCAGCGCGCACGGCACTAGCCGCTCCGTTATGAAACGGGAGTAATTTATCTAAAGGGGAAAGGTGGGTGAAAGTAGTGAAAAAAACATCGGGTTGCACTCCAGGAGTACCGGCAGAAGAAAAAACTATTAACGTTGTGCATTTTTGAAACTAGACATTTTTCATTTGTTGTGGTTTTTATACAAGGGGTTTTCCAAAATTCAACCCCTTGGGGGTGAAATAGGTGATCACGAGTGAATTCGCGAAGCGGAAAGCTAGTTCAAGAAACATGTTCTTCAAAAAGAGTGTGAAGAGGTTTCTTCAGGGTCGGCAACGCGCGAGTGATACCCCTGGTGTTGCAAGCGTCCATAGGCAACGGTAACTGCTTACCATCATTTTTATTAACTTTATGGGAACAAAAATGGTACCTACCTTCCGACTAGCTATTAACATTTCTTACCCATCCCAAAAAAAGCGCACAACGCCGCTAAAGAAGTTTTCAGTTCAAAAAAACAAAGAAGAAGGAACCTTAATTTCAAATACAAAAGTGTTTTATAAAAATTAGGCCCAGGTGCCAGCCAGCCCTGCCCCATACTTTGGGCATCCGCTAAATACAGTCCACTTAACCGCTCGCGCACCACCATAAAGTTTTGGTCCAAGGCATTTATGAGCCTTTCATATGGACTTTTGGGAAGACTCGTCAGGGAACATACGAAGGCAATTCTTTTTTGTGGTCTCTCTTATTACTATAATTACTAGCACGCCTCACCACTAGTCCTTGGTTCCAGTCCAGGACAAAAATCTGTGAAAATTTCTGTTTGTTCTGGGTTTAAATATCTATCTACATGAATATCTGATGAATTTATATATTTGAACGCGCTAATTTCGGGAACTATACTTGTCCGATTTTATATAATTTTTCGATAGATAGCTCGGTACTTAAAAACAAACTCAAATCTACAAAGATATATTATATATAATCTGATATAATAAACAGTGGTCTTACAATAAATACTCACTTTAACAGCCCGCTTGAGGAGACACGACGAGGCATACCTGAGCTGGTGCCGCAGCTCGTCCACAAAGAACGGCTGCAGTGTTACCTTGCTGTACCACGAGCTTACAAACTGTTCTAGTATTGTGTTGTAGAACTGGAAACAAATGGCATTCGTAAATATGGCTTAACAATCCTACTACGTATAGGCCTACTGTGTTTGACCAAACACAGGTCTCCAGAGCTCATTGGGAAACGCTCATGGGGAAGGATTGGTAAAGCGTGGAGATGCACCGTGTCACTAGCGGATCCAGGGGGCAAAGCATCTGGATCCTCCCTAAATAAATCTTGATAAAGGCTACCGTCAGTGGGATCAAGTTCCTCAGCCTCTCCCAAACCGAAATCCTGGATCGGCCACTGCGTCGCTGTGTTGCAAGCGTTCAAAAGCTACGGTAAGACTATCGATTGAAATTGGATTGGAACCTAGCTTTATGACATTAGGTTGATTTTTGGCTAACAAAATCTAATCTTCTACTTGACAAAAAAATTGATTTTCGTTCTATAGTCAATGATACCGAATTGCTTCAAGTTCGCAGCATCTAAATGGTGGGACGACATTCCACCAGCAGTGGTACAACTGGCTTATCTCAAAGCAATCAATGGCCTAGTGGACTCATTTAAATGTTTTATTGCGAACAGTATTTACACACTTATCATTTTTTTATTATTGTTATTTAATGTGAGGCTAGTGCAGAATATCAGCGTAGCCTATATGCCTATCCCATTTCTCAGTCAGGGGGCTGAGCCCGGACTATTTTGTCTCTTGTCTTTCACTTTTTTTTTTTATCAGTTAAATACAAATTAACGTACATTTATTTATTTACAAGCTGTAAATAGGGATACCGTGCATCTAACTCCAATAGAGTGCTTAAGAAAAAGATGTGGTGGCTGAGAGTGTATACCTTCTAAAATTTAGCTGCAAGCTTACATACGTTTTCATTACTCAGTTTACCATTTAGAGCGTCGAATATCGACGTTATTTTTGTATGAAAGTCTAGTGGTGGTGGTGAAAGGGTGTGAAGAGTTTTCTTCAGGGTCGGCAACTCGCGAGTGTACCCCTGGTGTTGCAAGCGTCCATAGGCTACGGTTACTGCTTAACATCAGGCGTGCCGTATGCTTTTTGACATATTAGTCACATAAGTCAACGCCATTTATTAAAACTTTGGCCCGCGAAGGGCACTTATGAAGGCCACATTTACCGATTTTCTACCGGTTCGGAACTCGGCCTTCATAATGAGGAAACTTCCATCTCAGCCAAGCCAGATTCAAACTTCTTTATAACGCTATTTCGCTCGACTGGGGAAGTACCTCCTTACATACTGGAGCCAAATAACTTTGTTTTGTTCGTTTGAAGGATAGGTTCCTTCACTCTCATTATTGTGGCCTTGAAAGTCCCTAGATTGTATGAGTCAAGAAACACAGTACCACATCATTATATATTTAAGGTGCGTTCGAATTGGGGTATGGTAGCAAAAATAACAGTCAAAAATGCCAAAAACAATCACAACTGGCGTTCGATTTGGAAAGTTGTGGGCGAAATTGGCGTTTTGAACTGTTTTCGTTCACCGTTCGTTTTGCTTGGAAACAGTTAAAAACGACATCGTGAACTGCAAATTTTGACCCACCTCCGAGGCAGGGTCGTTTGTGATCATATTTTGACATCTTTGAGTCTGACAGATAAGTTTCGGAAAATTCATACGGGAAGCGAAAATTCTAATTTTTATTGTAAAATTTTATAGAAATACTAACAGGCAAGAGAATAATTTGTTAGATTAACTTTGTTTAATGATTAACTGAAGGAAAAAGGTAAGTTGAGACAAGTGACAAGCAGGCGATCAGAATGGAAATGTCATTTTTGTATCTAATAGTTCGATTTGGGACATATCGTTTGTGGCAAAAGTTGCAAAAGTGTTGAAATTTTCCAATTCGAACGCATAAACAAAAATGCCCATTTTGAAACTGTTAAAAACGACATCACTCCAATTCGAACGCACTAATAGTAGAGAGTTTTTTCAAAACACAAGCCAAACTATCGTATAATAAAATGTCCGTGACGCGAGGTGACGCTATCAAAAATCTAGCCAAATTATTTAAATTATAATTGGCAAAACGTAATGAAAGATAACAATAATCTAAATACTCAAAGATAACAATAAAGGACTTCGACCGTCCAGTATGTAGAATCTAGCGCAAATTACAAAGAGCACAAAATGACACAAATATGACGTAATGCTGTGACGATTGTTACAATGAAGTCTTGGTCTGTTTATGATCGATAAACCTTTTAAAGCCTATGACTGTGTATTTGTGATTTTCGAAACCTGTGTTGGGTTAGTCATGCTGAACAACTTTAACTATGGGAACAACACTGAATTCTCAAAACATTTTTTTTACTATTCATACATTATGCAAGGTTGACATTTTGTAACAAATGTTTAAAAAAACTTTGAGAATTCACTATTGGTCCCTTAGTAAAAGTTGTTCAGAATGACTAAGGTTTCGAAAATATGCCATCTTGAAATCTCCACCTGTTATATATACCTACGTTAAACAAATAACTGCGAAGAATATGCCCTAATTCCTATACCGGGCGACTTTTTTTTACAATCGCCGGAAAAATAATAGTGTGTGATAAGCCTCCGGCATAGTTACACATATTTATCATAGACATATAAAAAATCAAGAAAGTGAAGCCAAAAATGTCCTACGTGTGTGTGAGTAAAATCAGTACTGGCCCCAAGCAGGCACAAATGGTGCTGAGCCTTATTGTCACTCTCAACGTCTCGATGTGGAATGACAACCGATCGGCTTCCTATGGTGTATATGTGTGTGTGAGGCCATGTATTTACTAAAACGCCGGCTTCCTATTACTTGCGTCACTTAAGAACACAGACCGTTCCGTCTTTCATATTTTCTTGGTCTGTGATATTTATTTTTTGTCCACTGCATTCAATCTGTCTACCATTTAAATGAAGAATTCGAATTATAAAAAGTTTGTTTTTAAAATGTCTTTAATTAATTTCTTAGTCACAATCTAACAGGGTGTTCCGACAGCTGCACTTGAGATTCCAGTTCCCTTGTCTAGGCTTTGTGTGCCACCTTCAGCCACATAATCACTTGATCATGATAAAAGAAGAAGAAAGAAGAAGAAGGCTTTTACTGGATTAACAAACAGAATACTTTTTGTCCCAGAAAAACAAACGCGGGTGAAATCGCAGAAGACGCGAATGTGAGTTTGTTTGTTTGTTACGCTTTCACGCCTAAACCGCTGAACCGTTCGCGATGAAATATGGCATGCAGGGTTACCTATGGAATAAAGAAGGAAATAGGCTACTTTTTTATCCCGGGAACGCGGGTGAAACCGCACGAAACAGCTATCATTATTATGTTATTCGATGTTCGTGTATTGGGCTTGACAACCTTCAAAAAGGCTTACTTTGCAAAAGCAAAAGTTTGTTCTAGAAGAGATCGAACCATTAACCTCCAGCGTAGAATACAGTGTATAATAACCTTCGCACCAACCCGGCAAAACCTAGTAAATACAGACCAGGGAAGATCAATCATTTCTAGGTAAAAGTGCGAATATTCAATATAAAAGGGCCATCTGATATGGGCCAATTTTTTCTATTTTCTGTCAGACTAAGAGTTATAATTCGAAGACTCATTCAATAACAATTATACGCCCCTTAAAGAACGTAATACAAGACTGTAGCGTATGGATCGCTGGACACGAGACAAAATAGAAAAAACTATTATTAATATTATGCACGGCTGTCTTACGATCACGTATTATTACATCTTTGTTTTAACTCAACTGAAGGTCATTAGACAGAATGTCTGCTAAGTCAATGTCACGCCAAATGAAAATGGATACATGACTTACGTAGTAATCTGTGACAAGACTAGTATTTATAATGAGTATAAATCAGTAGACCTGACTTTACAAACAGGTTTAAGGGCCACTGAACTTATTGGCCTTCTCTGACACGCAATAAGCCATAAAGAACCCTAAAACAAACCAGCGAGAGTCAATTTGAGATTGAATATATCGAATATACTTATACTCTTTCGTTATTGCTTTCATAAGTTTCCTTATTGCTTTTCAAATAAAGCCATATCGAATAATCTTGCAGATTGGAAATCTTGTATACTTCAACTTTAACGCAAAGGTTTATTATGTATTGGTTGTCTTTAAAGGATAAATACAAAGGCCAACATTTCAAATTTTAAAATATTACCTATATTATAATCTTAAATGAAAATATATCTATACTAATCTATCTTCTATACTATAATATAATATAATAAAGCTGAAGAGTATTATTGTGTGTTTCTTTAAACGCGCAAATCTCTGGAACTACCAGTCGGACGAAAAAATATTTCACTAATAGGAAGCTCCATTATCCCCGAATATAGGCTACTTTAGTCGTCGTGGGTTCGAATCGAAGGAAAACATAGTCAGGAAATCATATCACCAGTTCAGTCTTTACTATAGGGGCACACGCAGCCTATGGCCCCACTCACGGGGGCCCAAAAGGCCGATATATTAGCTTATATTTATATTCGAACAGACACCAGATTCTGTGAATTCGGAAAAAAGCTGTAATTTATAAACAGTTAAACATATTTTCATCAATTAAATTTATTATCAAAATAGATTTATTATCCAAGAAATGTTGTCTGATTGCACTAGGTTTCAATTAAAATAAAATTCAGATTAAGAACACCAGGTATCTCAGTTTGAGTTTGTATTTGCTTTTATGGCTTCACTTTTATGTTCCATCTACCTTTTTTCTGTAACCTGAGCCCTGGATATAATGCGGACAGCAAGGAAGTGGAACTTGCTTCCAACATTTGTATTTCCTGACTCTAGGAACTTTCAAGGCCAGAGCGAATAAGTTTCTTCTGGGTAAGCATACTTCATCTGAAGCTTTTCCATAGTATTTTATGAGTAGTAGCAAGCAAATTTAATATTCAAATATTAATACTTACATCTTCAATAGCTTGATCAAGTTGTTTATGTATCTGTAACCCTGTCCAGGGCTCCATGTCACCGGAATCATCATGGCGGGAACAATCTGTTGACCCACATGTTACGCAGCCCTGAAAAATTAATATATATGTATTAACTATACATTTATTATAAACCTTTATGGTTTTATTGTGAATGATTTTATACTAATCCCTATGTATATTTATGGTTCGATAATAAAAAAAAACTACCTATTCTAATATTATGCCAATTACTTAACCCATGCCCTAGACCTCAAACACGTCACTTGGCTGGCTATAAAACAATGCACGAGTGCCCCTCAGCCTGACACGCCACAAATCCCCATACCTCCAAAAGTGTATATTTTGCTTGAAATTGTTAACCACATTTGGCATTTTGGCACCCCCTGGCCAACTCGCACCCTCATTTTACCCTAGGGCTGGCGCAGATAACTACTTAGGTTACTGTTACTCATTTGTGGCAACCCCAGTAACATTAGATCCAGATTCTTATTAAGAATAAAGTGCAATTTATTATAGCTGCAAGACTTGACCTAGACCCTAGACCTAGTTTGTTTGCAGTAATACAATGCTCTGAAAAGACTTGGAATAACAGCTGACCTAAATAATAATAGGTGTATGTATAAGAGCCAAATCTTTATAATTTATAGCTGAATTAAATTTAGTTGTTAAACCAGAACTGGTACCGAACTACTTCTGCATATTTGTGGGTAGCATTTTATACTGGCTTGTATTATTTTCGGTCATAAGTCCATTATAGAATGTTAATGCCCAAGACAAGTTGTGAGTCAAGATTAAAACAATTGAATTTGGAAACTGCACCAATAACATTAGGTTTATTTTCAAATAACACAATCTATTCTTGAGACTTGAGCTTTCATCTCATAAACAGGCCTTAGACTTGTGATTAAAAAAATATAAATTATGAGAATTATTTTAATATTTTAATGTTTATTATAGGAATTTATTAATTTAGTGTCATTTTGTAAAGCCTATGAACTTTTTTGAAAAACGGAATATCTGATGGATGACTTGTTCCTGATATTATAGCCTTAAAAACTACAAACTCATTGACATTTTAACGTAATATGAGTATTATAGATAAAGATTTTGCATAGTAGTTATAACTAATAGGCTAACAAAAGGTTGCTAATCAATCAACATGTGATAATAACCAGAATTCATTGGACCATTTGTACATACAGTTGTATTCTCATTTATTCATTAACTGTTTCCTGGGACCTTGAATCAGGAAAAACTGCATTTTGCAAATGAAAGTATAATTTATAATCGTGAATTTTAAAATTAAATTGCCATTCATGTTGAGAAGTTAGATCTTTCCAAGCTAAATAAACCTTTATTTCATATAACTCTTACACATAATAATATGAAATTATGATCAATAAAAAGTAATGCGAAATCGTTAGTTATGATAAAGTAGGCGTTATTGACCTAAAATTGATTTCTGTATCATAACAAACAAGAAAATAAGTGTGCCAACTCACTATGACAGGGGCTTCGTGCAACTCTTCATCAGGCCTCTCTGGGACGAAATGGCACTTCAATTTATCAACATAATTGTGCAAAATACTCGAATTTATAGCATAATAACAAGCCACACATCCCAGCACATAACTAAACGCTATAGTCGCGAAGTGAAATCTGCAACAACCACAATCGGGTTAGCGAATAATTACACACTAAAATTTCCATCCATAATCCTTTTCATGTACTGAACCTGTAGAAATATAACACAGCAACCGAAGTACAAAGTACTCCGACGTAAAAAATATAATTCTGATTATCAAATTTTTCTATAAACTTCGTTTGACATCTTTCAGTCATGGCTAAACGAACAATGACGTTTGTTTTGTTGACACGTAGAATGTTGCCACTGAAGTTAAATGGTGTTCATTTTTCAACATGGGTGGGTGAACAAGGTGGGAAATAAATACAATAGAAATAGACAAATCCACAATGAAAAATTACGCAAGAACTAGCTATCTCACAAACAAAAGATTATAAATAGTAGAGGTGTGTAACTCATCAAACATACGCGAGCTGCATAACAGCTCACGGCTCAGGTGTGTGAGCCGGTTCAATGACTCAGCTCGCAGATCAGCTCAATTTGTACCTATAGTCTACGATAAGCGCGCACGCTCACTGCGTATCGCGCGTCCAATCGAGCCGACTGAGCTGCCGCGATTCGTTCGACTCCGCCGAGCGACTCTTTTCATACTTTAGAGTTGTAATTATTTGTTTTTTTATATTATCTTGTTATATCACATATTTATTTATTGAATTAAATTATTGTTTGGTTTAGAACGAAATAATAATTCGTAGATTAGAATCACAAGAATAATCTATGGAGGGAGTCGCATATACCATAGGAGTTGGATTGAGCTGTGAGCTAGTCATTTTGATGTTGAGCTGTAGATCAACGGCTCAAACCCGTGTGATCTGATTCAGAGCTGAGTTACACACCTCTAATAAATATTCATAATATAACTTTTTTATATTTCTTCCCTATTTCTTACTAATTAAGGTCTTTGTTCTATATTTTATAAGGTCTTTGTTTATATTTTATGATATCTCTCCATTTTTAAATTCGCCTTAAGCCTTACATAGGGGACTGCAATGCAATACCGTATAAAGTTCTAGAAAGAAAAGAGCTTGTTTTTCTCTTTTCAGATAATTTTTGTTTTACATGGTCGTGATTTTTGTTTATTTTAATAATTTAATTTATTTCTAACTTTTTGGTTTTATTAATGAATGAGTTATTCAGTTAAGTATTAGTAAGTAAATGAGAGGCACGGTAAAGTAAGGCGCAACCACTGTAAACAAAATGTGATGTGTGTGAATGGGTAGATTCAACATCAGGGCGGGTAACATTATATTTCGTTCAAAAATGTAGTTTCAAGTTTGTTTATAGCATAGCACGTGACTTTCACATCAAACAATAGTAGTTTTACAAAATTCAAAAACATTATATTATAAAATACGGTAAGTGAAGAATATCTAACAAATGCTGTTATTTAAAAAATATTACTTTGCTATTTATCCGAACTTTGAAATTGAATGCAAAAAGATTGTAAAAATTTGATTTCTAAACGATGCTTCATTAATCAAAAATACCTAACCTAGAAAAGAAATATTTTTACAATGATTTTGTAATAAAAGACGATTATTTACTTTACATTACTTTACAATAAAGTTAATGAATGTTGTTTATGCATCCATAAATAGTAAGTAATTTTTTAACAATCGTAGGTTTTTTAAATTATTTTATTATCCATAATAGGATTCCAAAATTCGTGTGATGTTTTTTTTTTATTCGTAAATATCTTATTACAACAAAATAACGTATCCTCTGCCCCAAAATATCTGGTGATGTGTGCATTACCATAATCATATAGGTATTTTCTTTCACTTTATTGTTTATATAAATATAACACTTATATCTTATCTACCAATGCAATACCAGTGATGCAGCCTAAACACCTATACCAATGTCTCTTTCTTAATATTATATTATGTCACTTGTTGGAGTTGTTGGTGATGTGAGATAAGTGCTAATAAATATCAAAAGCTTCAATACACACTAAAATTAACATTCTGACCACACAATAAGGTTCTTTATAGTAGGTACCTATATGGAAGCATAAGTTCATAGTTCATGATTATTTAAACATTATCAGAGAGCAGTTATAAACTATTAATAAATGTTATCTTTACTGTAAATACCTTTCTTACTATGTAGTGTGCTTTGTTTCTTGGAACCAAGATGTTTTATTCTGCATTTTAATTAAGTATAATTAAAATTAAATTGGATTGTTGATGTTTCTGTATTTAATGGGTTTGTAAGTAGTTACATAATTATTAGATTTAATTAAGTTATATGTAATTTCTTTCTAATATATTGAATCATTTAAAAGTGCACTCATTTTATTAAATTATTTCAGGATATATATAAGAAAATGGCTTTACAAAGATGCTTCTTCCAAGCTACAAAGCAGTATTTATCACGTCATTGCATCCTCGAATCAAACGTCAAACAAACATACTGTGAATTACGCCACCGGTATTCCACTAATGCACCCCCTAGAAAATACACTGACCGCCATGAATGGGTTGTTGTAGACAAGGACACAGGCACTGTAGGCATCAGTAAATACGCTCAAGAATCTCTAGGTGACGTTGTCTTTGCACAATTACCGGAACAAGGAACTAAGATAATAGCTGGTGATGAATGTGGTGCCTTAGAAAGTGTCAAAGCAGCTAGTGAAATCTATTCACCAGTGAGTGGTACGGTCACTGAGAAAAATGGTGACGTAGAAAATAAACCAGCACTTATAAATACTTCTTGCTATGACAAAGGATGGTTGTTCAAACTAAAGCTATCAAAACCTGAGGAACTCAATGATCTGATGAGCGAGGAGCAATATGAAACATTTTTAAAAACAGATGTGGAAAAGAACCATACGTAAATGTTTTGAGGCATAGTACTTTTAATACAAAGAGTTGTTTGTTGCCGCATTTCAGAAAGATTAGTTTGATTCAAACAAATAATAGAGTTAAATAAATTATTTGCTGTTTTGTTGATTAGGCTTTTATTTAACCTTAATACTTATTCATTAGATAAGCTGTACCCTGATCCAAATAAAACAAAGTAGTATGTGTGTGTTATCAATGGCCCTGATTCTGTTGTTTACAACTAAATTAATTTTAATCTCACTATGTCTCTTTCTAACAAAGAACATAAGAAAAGGATGTAAGAAATGTAGTCCTGTCAAATTAGTCCAATGCTTGTTTTCAAAATAAATTTAGTCGCATATTCAATTTCTTTGGTCGCCATCTATTGCAGTTACGCCTAAATACACGCAAAATAAGACGGCAAAGATAATTTGACAACTTAAAATATATTCTATCCTTTTTCAATAATGTTCGTAAGACTAAAGACTAAAATTAGTTTAGTGCGATTTACAACAGAATTGGCATTATCATATATTTCGGCTCATATATTCTGTCCCGTAATTTGGTGAAACGTATTTAATTATATTTCTTAAAGGTGAACGCACACTTATCCAAGCTGAACGCGTCGAACGCATCGAAAGAAACGAATTTTAGAACTCTGTACCTACCTCGCAGATTACAGAATTAATATTCTGTGATCTGTGACCTACCTATATGAAATCTTATGAAAGCTCGCACACTTTCCCGCGTCGAATCGTCCGAATCTAAAATTCGTTTAGTGCGACACATTCGGCTCGGATAAGTGTACATTCCCTCTTAGGATGATCACTTACTTATTAGGTAGGTAGGTAGGTATACAATGT
This sequence comes from Achlya flavicornis, assembly GCA_947623365.1. Classification (NCBI taxonomy): domain Eukaryota; kingdom Metazoa; phylum Arthropoda; class Insecta; order Lepidoptera; family Drepanidae; genus Achlya; species Achlya flavicornis. The sequence continues at coordinate 14,208,073 of OX392477.1, read as the reverse complement.
ATATTTATCTTCTGATGTATACGCCAATAAAAGTTAATCCCAGCTTTTACAAAACATAATATATATTATTAAATACTCACAGGTGCCTTGCTAAGGCTTAACTGAATAAAAGGATTTAACTTTATAACATTAGCATTATTCGTGATTTTTCAAGTATCTATATCATGAGTAGGTAACAAATACTATCAACAAGTACCTACTTGATAAATGGGAACTTCTAACACTCGAATAATAAGAATACCGCGCCGTTGGTTTATAATTTGTGCCGCCTTAGATACGATTGCACTTAATTAATTAATTATGAAATACTTACTAGAATGCGCTGCTAAATCTATACCCAGTGCTATGTAAGGAACCGTTATTGAAATTATGCATGTAAATGTACCGGTTAGTACTTAAATAAAATAAGGTGGGGTAATACCGGATACGGGGCAAGATCGTCTGTAAATCGTAATTTTTTTTACTTACATTTTAAATAATGTCCAAACGCTTCTAACCGAGAATATGATGACTATTTTACCATTTTCTTACTAGCCAATACGGCGACTGTAGGTTTACATATTTTTGATAATTTTGTCTTAAAATTTAGTATTTTAGTAGTATAAAAAATCAAAATCATTTATTCAAATATACCTTTGCACGCACTTATGAAAAGTCTGACTATAATACGCTAATACCGGTTCGGAAGGTTGCATTTGCTGAGAAGAGCCGGCATTAAACTCAGCAATTACTCTTTTCAAAACAAGCTTAGTCATAACATAACATTTACATTCTAATCGCACTGACAACAACTGCGTGCCTCGCGGCGGCAAAACTACAAAGTAGACTGAATCGATATTTAATCCTTTGACTGTTTGGCGATCCGCGCGTGCGAGGAAAACAGTAGAAATCAATTCTTACACTTAAGCAAACCTAAGCAGACCTGGCCCCACAGCCAATACTAAATCCTGAACATAGATTTATAGTTCTGAATGCAATAGAAATAGAGAATTTGATTCAATTACTAGTTAATACTGCGTATTGAAGTATTAAGTAGTAATTAGTAGTAGTATCAATTACTAGTTAAGACTAGAGTGATGAAATAAATCATCCAAATAAAACAAATTATATGTGCGTTATCATTTTTAATAAAGTGCTAATAACTACACAAAATAATTGGTTAACACAAATTCACTACTTTGGCATCAACCACACTGGCACACATTTTTAATTAACGCAGTATGGGTTTATAACAATCACACTTAGTTATCACAAATCATATCATAATAACTCCAAAACAATGTTAATATCACAATTTCTGAATGATTATCACACTATACATGTTATTTTATGACGATATTGTACTATTTTTTATTAAAAAATGCATTGTTGATTAAGAGTTGTACATTTTAGAGTTCAAATGTGAAGAAATACTTTGTAGAATAAATATTATTTTGGCTGATACATGACTATTGACCATTTATTAATAATTCATAATACTGCATACACACTATTAATAATAATGACCTAATAATACATAAGTTTTACTTGACATGTATAAAATTGTCTTTATAGACGTGCAACATTATTTTACATACAATTTGGAGTATTTAACTTGGACGAATATACAATTTTAAAACTTTAACTTTCAGCATAATATCCAAATGTATAATATCTTATGACTAGACACTCAAATATAAGTTTTATAATCAACTTTAGTCTGAAACTGATGTGAAAGATAAACAATAGATAATTGTAAACGTGACGTGTAAATATAGTTTAAAATTGTATTTTAGAGAGAGAACATAGATGCAGGAATAAAATTGTGACGTCTCGAATTGTATTTTTTCTGGAATAATAAGTTTTTTGTGCCACACCCGTTTTTATCGCTTGATAGTTGCAAAGTGAGTAGCCTAGCCTAAATATTATATAATCAATTCGAGTTATTTTCTAAATCAATTACTTTTAACACCCACTTGTTTAATTTGTTTTAATGTTACTCACTAATTTGTATAATAATTGGCAGACGTTCGTTATAATTCCCTGACAATATTAAAATATTATCAACAACTATATTTATTAATAGTACAAAATCACTATACCTAAGATGAAACATTAAATTTCTGGTTCGATTATTTTAATTTATATACTGAATTAGACTAGTATATCCACGCAAATGCTTCTTAAAATTCGAAACTTCTTTGTTGTAAAAAAATACTAAACACGCTTTGGTTTACCAAATATAGTAACTAAAATAGCTTACACGAGAACATTAAAGAATATTTATTAAAATAAGCATAAGAATAAAATTAGCAAATACAAAAAAAACTTAAACCCCCTTATTACAAAACATGGTTTAAAGTAAAGCCAGGTTTTACTGTCATTTGGCCACTTTCTAACGTCATATAATAAAAAGGGACGAGGCTATTTTAAAACCTGGTTTTCCTTTAAACCATGTTTTGTAATAAGGTGCAAAAAGTCTCAATCATGTAAAACTTTTTTGAGCTTTACCCACACAATTTCTCAACACTATGACAGTATACTGTACATAGAGGTCAAGGACAAGTTTATACGTAAAAAAAGCACACAAATACAGACAAAAATGTCATTCAGCTTTCGTGCTTCCGGCAAGAAGAATATGCATATTTACGTTAGGTTTTTTTTTATTAATCATTTTACCCCTGTATGTTTAGCTTTAGAGGGGTGAAAGATGAAAGCAGAACACACACGATTATTCTGTGATACCACGATATAGTTCTTCCATTGAGACTTTTCTTAGCAAAAAATATTAAGGAGTGTTAACTCTGAAAGAAATCATCCCTTGTTATCCTTGTTAGCGAACATTTTGATCTGTGATTTTGACATTGATACATTTTAAAAATAACGTATAAGAAATACACGCTCAAGTAAAAAATACAGATGTAACTCTTACAGAATCTTATCACATTAATAAATTCTACACAACGTTATTATTCTTATACAGAACTTTCGGCTTATAAGTCCATTTCATACTGAATGGATGATCCAAAGACAAGTTCACAGTAACTTGTAATACTCTTGTAGTACTTAAATATACGAACTCGCAGGGTTTTTCACACGGCACGTTGTTTACACTGACAGTTTTAACTGCAGATTGATTGAGTATAGTTATTTTATTGATAGATGGGACTCCATATCCCCACCATTGTACATTGCTTTTTAGTTCCGTGTTGTTAAGAGAGAATTCGATGTGGCTGTATTGTTTCTCTTCGTAGCTGTCTGTGGGTTGATAGCAAATATTGTTGATAAATTATTAAGTCGAATGAGATTTAGCTCAATAGATTTATTATAAACATAATCTTGAATGTGTTAATTTTTTTTTTTTTTTTTAATAATTATCTTTGTTTTTATTCTAGCTTAAAAAATAATTCCTTTAATAAGTATTTGAATGTGTATACTCACTAAGACTGTCCCCATCGTCCCAGTACAGTTCTCCAGAAGCGGCTCCGGTCCTGTCGGGTACCGCCATGAGCTGCATCGGCGAGCTGCGCGTGTTGCTCGTCGTCACCGGACCTTGCGTAGGCGGCTCTTGTACTGGGATTATTGCACCACCCTAGGACAATGACAGACACATTCATTACAATTAGGTAGGTCCCGTTCAAATCCTACAATGAGCTTGAGCTTTCGGTGAAGGAAAACATCGTGAGGAAACTATAGCACCATGGTACCTTTGTAGTACCCATCTGGCTGGCTACCTCAACTTGAAAATCTGTCGCCAAGCACCTATGTTCTGACAGCTGCATTTGAGAACCAGTTCCTTCTAGGCTTTGTGTGCATATATCATCACTAACTGTCGAGAGATTGTGGTCAAACACAGGCCTATACACAGTTAAAAAAAAACTTCGGTAAATTCAGTAGCTTTGACATTCAAAAGTACCCTTCTAGAGCCTAAACTGAATAAATAGTTTGATTTTGTACTTTTTTTGGGTGTAAGCTGATTAAGCATCCTGTCGTAGCTTAGCTAGACCCAGTAAAAAAGTATTATTTCCCAGGGCTATTTAACCAAGGGCCTTAAAAGTATGTATAAAAGTAGATCAGTCAGACATTTGAAGGAACTAATTTGAATATTTTTAAACAATGACTATTTTAATTAATGATCATTTTGATACTTTATTATAATGAAGGCATCAATAAATAAATATCCGGGGACATTCCTCACACACGGTCATCTGATCCCAAACTAAGCAGAGCTTGTACTATGGAAACCAGATAACTGATATAATACATATACTACTTTTTGTTTGTAAATACATACTTAATATACATAATTACACCGTCTGGGTCAGGACATACAGACATGTTCATGCACACAAATGCATGTCCTGTGCGGGAATCGAACCCACGACCTGCGGCGCAATAGTTGGAACCTTTACCAGACTCTTAACCAACTGCGCCTACTGGCCCGTCAAATCAATGCAATGATAGAAACATGACAGTTCCTTTGCTTTGCTAAAACCGCACTAGTATCACCTCAAAATTTATTTCCTCACCTTTATAGAAACAGTTTGATTCTCATTGATTTCATGCCGTTTACCGACATCGATGTAGAGTCCGTCGACGAAGTTGTACCAGTTGTTTGGTCCGGGGAACATGGCGTTGGTCGTGTTGGCGCCTTGTTCCAGGATCGGAGCTATCATTATGTACGGACCGATCAGGAACTGATCGTCGATGTCGTGGATTGCTGTGTTTTCTGGCGTTCTGAAAATTTAATAAAAAATTAATATCACGTTGACCTTCATAAATTCCCTACTAGGGCCTAAATTGAGAAAATGGCTATGACTTTGACTTCATATTATCAATCCCCCATACCCTATTGCTAGGGGACGCGCCCTTATAGGGGCCCAAAATATACATTCCATATGAAATTTTAATGGTTAATTTCGTAAGGTTGTGTAATACCGGATACGGGGCAAGTTCGTCATTACATTATTTTCACATAATTACGAAATAAAATAATGTCTAACACATCTAACACAATAGTTGACACAATATTGGTACATAACAAGGGCATAATAAATATAATATGTAGGTGTTTAAAAAAAAGGCTAACTTGCCCCATATCCGGACTTACGCCACATTACTTAACTATGATTATTAGGTTGTCCAAAAACTGACGTTAGCCATTTTAGTCCTTAAAAAGAGGTATATAATTCGCTATTAAAGAATACTAAAATCTACCAGTCACTTAAGTTATGCCGTTGACATGACGAGGAAGACGCGTGCGTACATCTTTTCAAAAACAATCCAGAATAAGAGAAGAATTCAATTAATAAAGTCTCGAGGCTAATAAAGTACTAACTCAAAGAAGAGTGGCCTGACGAGGGTGTCTCCGAAGACATGCGCCTTCCAGAACAGCGTGTAGTAGTAGGGCAGCAGCTGGTAGCGGATGTACCACCGCCGGGCCCAGGCTCACCGGGTCTCGAGGCTAATAAAGTACTAACTCAAAGAAGAGTGGCCTGACGAGGGTGTCTGCGAAGACATGCGCCCTCCAGAACAGCGTGTAGTAGTAGGGCAGCAGCTGGTAGCGGATGTACCACCGCCGGGCCAAGGCTCACCGGGTCTCGAGGCTAATAAAGTACTAACTCAAAGAAGAGTGGCCTGACGAGGGTGTCTCCGTAGACATGCGCCCTCCAGAACAGCGTGTAGTAGTAGGGCAGCAGCTGGTAGCGGATGTACCACCGCCGGGCCAAGGCTCACCGGGTCTCGAGGCTAATAAAGTACTAACTCAAAGAAGAGTGGCCTGACGAGGGTGTCTCCGTAGACATGCGCCCTCCAGAACAGCGTGTAGTAGTAGGGCAGCAGCTGGTAGCGGATGTACCACCGCCGGGCCAAGGCTCACCGGGTCTCGAGGCTAATAAAGTACTAACTCAAAGAAGAGTGGCCTGACGAGGGTGTCTCCGTAGACATGCGCCCTCCAGAACAGCGTGTAGTAGTAGGGCAGCAGCTGGTAGCGGATGTACCACCGCCGGGCCAAGGCTCACCGGGTCTCGAGGCTAATAAAGTACTAACTCAAAGAAGAGTGGCCTGACGAGGGTGTCTCCGTAGACATGCGCCCTCCAGAACAGCGTGTAGTAGTAGGGCAGCAGCTGGTAGCGGATGTACCACCGCCGGGCCAAGGCTCACCGGGTCTCGAGGCTAATAAAGTACTAACTCAAAGAAGAGTGGCCTGACGAGGGTGTCTCCGTAGACATGCGCCCTCCAGAACAGCGTGTAGTAGTAGGGCAGCAGCTGGTAGCGGATGTACCACCGCCGGGCCAAGGCTCACCGGGTCTCGAGGCTAATAAAGTACTAACTCAAAGAAGAGTGGCCTGACGAGGGTGTCTCCGTAGACATGCGCCCTCCAGAACAGCGTGTAGTAGTAGGGCAGCAGCTGGTAGCGGATGTACCACCGCCGGGCCAAGGCTCACCGGGTCTCGAGGCTAATAAAGTACTAACTCAAAGAAGAGTGGCCTGACGAGGGTGTCTCCGTAGACATGCGCCCTCCAGAACAGCGTGTAGTAGTAGGGCAGCAGCTGGTAGCGGATGTACCACCGCCGGGCCAAGGCTCACCGGGTCTCGAGGCTAATAAAGTACTAACTCAAAGAAGAGTGGCCTGACGAGGGTGTCTCCGTAGACATGCGCCCTCCAGAACAGCGTGTAGTAGTAGGGCAGCAGCTGGTAGCGGATGTACCACCGCCGGGCCAAGGCTCACCGGGTCTCGAGGCTAATAAAGTACTAACTCAAAGAAGAGTGGCCTGACGAGGGTGTCTCCGTAGACATGCGCCCTCCAGAACAGCGTGTAGTAGTAGGGCAGCAGCTGGTAGCGGATGTACCACCGCCGGGCCAAGGCTCACCGGGTCTCGAGGCTAATAAAGTACTAACTCAAAGAAGAGTGGCCTGACGAGGGTGTCTCCGTAGACATGCGCCCTCCAGAACAGCGTGTAGTAGTAGGGCAGCAGCTGGTAGCGGATGTACCACCGCCGGGCCAAGGCTCACCGGGTCTCGAGGCTAATAAAGTACTAACTCAAAGAAGAGTGGCCTGACGAGGGTGTCTCCGTAGACATGCGCCCTCCAGAACAGCGTGTAGTAGTAGGGCAGCAGCTGGTAGCGGATGTACCACCGCCGGGCCAAGGCTCACCGGGTCTCGAGGCTAATAAAGTACTAACTCAAAGAAGAGTGGCCTGACGAGGGTGTCTCCGTAGACATGCGCCCTCCAGAACAGCGTGTAGTAGTAGGGCAGCAGCTGGTAGCGGATGTACCACCGCCGGGCCAAGGCTCACCGGGTCTCGAGGCTAATAAAGTACTAACTCAAAGAAGAGTGGCCTGACGAGGGTGTCTCCGTAGACATGCGCCCTCCAGAACAGCGTGTAGTAGTAGGGCAGCAGCTGGTAGCGGATGTACCACCGCCGGGCCAAGGCTCACCGGGTCTCGAGGCTAATAAAGTACTAACTCAAAGAAGAGTGGCCTGACGAGGGTGTCTCCGTAGACATGCGCCCTCCAGAACAGCGTGTAGTAGTAGGGCAGCAGCTGGTAGCGGATGTACCACCGCCGGGCCAAGGCTCACCGGGTCTCGAGGCTAATAAAGTACTAACTCAAAGAAGAGTGGCCTGACGAGGGTGTCTCCGTAGACATGCGCCCTCCAGAACAGCGTGTAGTAGTAGGGCAGCAGCTGGTAGCGGATGTACCACCGCCGGGCCAAGGCTCACCGGGTCTCGAGGCTAATAAAGTACTAACTCAAAGAAGAGTGGCCTGACGAGGGTGTCTCCGTAGACATGCGCCCTCCAGAACAGCGTGTAGTAGTAGGGCAGCAGCTGGTAGCGGATGTACCACCGCCGGGCCAAGGCTCACCGGGTCTCGAGGCTAATAAAGTACTAACTCAAAGAAGAGTGGCCTGACGAGGGTGTCTCCGTAGACATGCGCCCTCCAGAACAGCGTGTAGTAGTAGGGCAGCAGCTGGTAGCGGATGTACCACCGCCGGGCCAAGGCTCACCGGGTCTCGAGGCTAATAAAGTACTAACTCAAAGAAGAGTGGCCTGACGAGGGTGTCTCCGTAGACATGCGCCCTCCAGAACAGCGTGTAGTAGTAGGGCAGCAGCTGGTAGCGGATGTACCACCGCCGGGCCAAGGCTCACCGGGTCTCGAGGCTAATAAAGTACTAACTCAAAGAAGAGTGGCCTGACGAGGGTGTCTCCGTAGACATGCGCCCTCCAGAACAGCGTGTAGTAGTAGGGCAGCAGCTGGTAGCGGATGTACCACCGCCGGGCCAAGGCTCACCGGGTCTCGAGGCTAATAAAGTACTAACTCAAAGAAGAGTGGCCTGACGAGGGTGTCTCCGTAGACATGCGCCCTCCAGAACAGCGTGTAGTAGTAGGGCAGCAGCTGGTAGCGGATGTACCACCGCCGGGCCAAGGCTCACCGGGTCTCGAGGCTAATAAAGTACTAACTCAAAGAAGAGTGGCCTGACGAGGGTGTCTCCGTAGACATGCGCCCTCCAGAACAGCGTGTAGTAGTAGGGCAGCAGCTGGTAGCGGATGTACCACCGCCGGGCCAAGGCTCACCGGGTCTCGAGGCTAATAAAGTACTAACTCAAAGAAGAGTGGCCTGACGAGGGTGTCTCCGTAGACATGCGCCCTCCAGAACAGCGTGTAGTAGTAGGGCAGCAGCTGGTAGCGGATGTACCACCGCCGGGCCAAGGCTCACCGGGTCTCGAGGCTAATAAAGTACTAACTCAAAGAAGAGTGGCCTGACGAGGGTGTCTCCGTAGACATGCGCCCTCCAGAACAGCGTGTAGTAGTAGGGCAGCAGCTGGTAGCGGATGCGGAGCGCGCGCCGACTCGCTTGTACCACCGCCGGGCCCAGGCTCACCGGGTCTTGAGGCTGATGACGTTAATAAATTAATGTAAGTTCAGGTTTTGAGATGAGCTCCCCGCCGTGGTATTCCAAAGGAAGTGCATCATGGGGTTCTTCATGAATCGTGTGGAGAGATTTTTGCAATGTCAGTAACGCGCGGTTAATAAGTGTTGGAAGAATCCATACTACGGTCACCAGGCGTATTTAGCACTGTTAAAATTTAGTTTGACTGAATCCACTGCACTGTACTGCGCCTTAGGTATGCACGCAGCGAGAAGGGCGCGCGACACAGATTGTTGAAAATTAACATTTAAAATTACGCGGGTATTAGTAAAAAACTGCAAAAACCGCTTTAACGATGCAGACGGCATAAATTAACAGACCAATTGTGTCCATTGAATAAGCCAGAATACAGAATAAATAATTAATAGGTCACGTGAATAAAGCCAGTGGTCCCGATGGCATTCCAGCCATTGTCCTGCGCAATTGTGCGCCCGAATTGTCTCCTGTCTTGACACGCCTGTTTCGCCTCTCACTTCGAATGGGTCATGTTCCGAAAGTCTGGAAGCTTGCTAACGTGCAACCCGTGCCTAAGAAGGGCAGCCGTGCCGATCCTACAAACTATCGACTGATTGCGATCACCTCCATACTCTGCAAGACAATGGAGCGTGTATTGAATCGGAGGCTCCTGGCATACCTTGAAGATAACGAACTCCTCAGCGACCGACAGTACGGTTTCCGCCAAAAACGGTCTACTGGGGATCTTCTTGTGTATGCCACACATCTTTGGAGCGAAGCCATTGAGAGACACGGAGAAGCAATTGCCGTTTCCCTCGATATTTTTAAGGGTTTCGATAGGGTCTGGCACACCAGCCTTCTAAGCAAGCTTCCTTCATATGGAATTCCTGATGGCCTGTGCGCTTGGATTTCCGATTTCCTGAGTGAACGGTCTATACGAGTGGTCATAGACGGGTGCTCGTCGGACCTCTTGGCAATCAATGCCGGAGTTCCTCAGGGATCAGTTCTCTCTGCAACCTTATTTCTGCTGCATATTAACGATCTGTTAAAACCCGGTATCTTTGGGTACGCAGACGACAGCACTGTTGCAGAGAGATACATTTCCAGCGCACGAGGCACTAGTGACGAGATCCAATTGTTTCGAGAGGCCATGGTTGAGCGTTTGAACATGACCTTACAGGCAGTCTCTGATTGGGGCAAAGTCAATCTGGTCACGTTTAACGCCACCAAGACACAGGCATGTCTTTTCACCGCCAAACGGAGTCCTTACCATCAGGCTCCTACTTTCTAACCTTGTAAATATATCCTTGCCAATATGCGATCGGCTTGATCTCCTAACATTAACAGCCAAAATAATCTTTGGCTGTTCTATTGAGTCGAGGCAGAAACAGCTGCCAGAAAGCTGGGTATCCCCTCTAAGGTTAAGCGGTACTTCACGGCAGTTGCTCCAACTTTATAAAGCACAAGTCCGGTCATGCATGGAGTACTGCTGCCATCTTTGGGATGGATCAGCTAAGTACCAGCTTGAGGCCCTCGACTCAATAGACCGCCGAGCCAGGAGACTCATCGGAGATGAGTCTTTAATTAAGGCGAAACTCACGAGCCTCGACCATCGAAGAAAGGTTGCATGCTTATCGGTTTTCTACAGGATATATTTTGGAGAGTGTGCGCAGGAATTGTTCAACCTAATTCCACCATCCCCATTTCTACACCGAACCACAAGAAATTTTCACCCGTACGTTGTTGACATACCGAAAATACGGACACAGCGTTTTGCATCCTCATTTATAATGCGGACAGCAAGGGAGTGGAACCTGCTTCCGGCGTCTGTGTTTCCTGACGCCTACAATCTAGGAACTTTCAAGGCCAGAGTGAATAGGTTTCTTCTGGGTAAGCGTGTTTCATCTTAGGCTTCGTCATCGCCCCTTATGGGCGGGCCTCGACCATCGAAGAAAGGTTGCATGCTTATCGGTTTTCTACAGGATATATTTTGGAGAGTGTGCGCAGGAATTGTTCAACCTAATTCCACCATCCCCATTTCTACACCGAACCACAAGACGCCGGGAAAATTTTCACCCGTACGTTGTTGACATACCGAAAATACGGACACAGCGTTTTGCATCCTCATTTATAATGCGGACAGCAAGGGAGTGGAACCTGCTTCCGGCGTCTGTGTTTCCTGACGTCTACAATCTAGGAACTTTCAAGGCCAGAGTGAATAGGTTTCTTCTGGGTAAGCGTGTTTCATCTTATTTCTGTCTATCTGTATTTCAGTCTACACGAATATAAATTCGTATAGACTACGTCCTTTCTTCCGATAATCAGACTTTTAGGCTTCTTTTTCCAAACCAAGACAGTCCTCATAGATTTTTCTATTTGAAGTGAAAGCCCCGACTTCCATACAAAATGAGGACAATTTTCCAGCCCATACCTAAGTAATCTATTTGGAGTGGCATCAAAGTCACAAACTTACATTTAACAAATTTTTTTTTAATAGCTCTGTGATGGCAAACAAACATACGGCCCGCCTGATGGTAAGCAGTTACCGTAGCCTATGGACGCTTGCAACACCAGGGGAATCACTTGCGCGTTGCCGTCCCTGAAGAAACCTCTTCAAACCCTTTTTGAAGAACCCCATGCTGTACTCCATTGGGAAAACCACGACGGGGAGCTCATTCCACAGTCTGAGCGTCCGCGGAAGAAAACTCCATTTAGCCCGCACAGTTCGAAAAAATTCTGGTTTCAATGTGTGAGGATGGATTCCCCGTCGATGGTGAGAGTGAGATTTTAACAATATATGTAAAAAAATGAGTTGTATACTCACGATAGAAGAATCGGAGTTGTGGTTCCTAGAGAAGGGGTAGAAGGCGCCGAGCTGCATCCAGCGCGTGCACAGCTCCACGCTGGTGTTGTCTCCGAACCCGCAGATATCCGCGCCCATCATGGGGATGCCGAACATGTTGAAGCTAAGCAATTCTAAAATACATATAATCATCATCATCTATATTAACCGATGATATGTCCTTACGTGATAAGTGCTGAGTAACAGCGAGGTGATAAATTTCTCCACTGAAAAGGGAAGATCTGAGGGTAGTGGCGGCCGTATTTATTACTTACAATATTTGCGTAGTCAATTTTGCTTTTAGAATTCCGTTCAATTTATTATAAAATAAAGATTACTATAAGAAATTACCATTTTCATGTACCGAATTTAAGTAAATCTTCACAAAAAAAGAACATGTCATCTACATCTGCATCCGAGATGGCCCTTAAAATGTTTGCATCCGCATCCCTGGATTATTGGCATCCTTATTTCATTGTTTTGAAAAATAGGTTTTTAACATATCTATTGCTGTCGCGCTGTGGCCGAGCTGTCCCAACTGAGGGCGATAGAGATAACTACAGCTTGGAACCATTATACCTATTTAAATTAGACGAAATCGCCATTTCGTAATACCCGGTTTGCTCCTTCAAAATTGGATCGATTAAAAAAAAAAACAAGAATCATAATAAGAAGGGCTTTGGCTATTTTTGTCGGTTTTCCTTTGTTGTTTTATATTCGTCAAATTTGTTCGCTGGACGTCTGATAAGGGCGTTGAAAATGGTAAGTTTTTGTGATTTTAGAAGGCTCCTAATTCTTATAATAATTAATGTATAGAGGAAAACACAACCAAGGGACATACAGTGGTACCTAAATATTGCATGGTAGAATAATCATTGCTCTAGTGTCATTATCCAGAGAGGAAATTGTGGATTACGTTTGTATGGAACAAACAACACCAGAACTTCCTCTTAATATTTGTTCTTTGATATAAAAGCGTTGTATATAAAGTGTTTACCAGGTATAGTCATCTTCATGTCGTGCCAATGGCTGGTGATATCCCCGCTCCAGTGTCCCGCGTAGTGGCCCATACCGACGAACGTCGCGCGCGATATTATGAACGGCCTTTTGCCACGGATCTCTGTAAGAGCGCTGTGGACGACACAATCATTCGAAAAAGTTTCAAATTAAGAGCAAAACACTCGCGACATCTATATAGATTTATTAGAATTTAAGAGAATTTAATAGAACTATTGAAGCGCTCGTGGTGTAGCATGATTAGCCGTTCTTAATCGATTGGCAAAGTTAAGCTACGTCTGTCTTGGTCGGTACCTGGATGGGTGACCGTCTAGTGGTTTTTCATATCGAGCGTTTCCGTGCTTCGGAAGGCACGTAAAGCCGTTGGTCCCGGCTATCACTTAATTGTGATAGTCGTTAAGCTAGTTGGATGCCTCATAGGCGGCTTGAAAAATTCCAACAGTAGGTTGACCACTAGCCTACCTCCACCGATCCGCAGTGGGCACGCGTGGTGGAGTATCAGCCCATTCCCTTTCACCCTCATTTGTGAAAGGAGGCCTGTGCTCAGCAGTGGGACATTATAGGCTGATGATGATGATGATGAATAGAACTATTCAGTGTACGTAAATTTAGATGTTGATGGTTTAGACCCAGACTAAATTATCCGGACATCCTTTAAATGGAATCTTTATCATTAGGGAAGACGCAACGACTTGGGGCTCTTCAAAAGGGTCGTAAAAAGAGTTTTTTTGTGTTCCCTCCCTCACTCCTACTACGCTACCCGACCATACCCTTTTTTTAGTCTGCTATTGGTGCCGATTCTGTTGTAAATCGCATTAAACTAATTTTAGTCACATCACATCTCTTTCTTACAAACATTATTGAAAAAGGATAGAACATATTTAAAGCTGTCAAATTAGTCGTTGACGTTTTAATTTGCAGGTATTTAGACGTAACCACGATAGATTGCGACTAAATTTACGTAGGAAACATTGGATTGGACTAATTTGACAGGACTAAATTTCTTACATCCTTTTCTTTGTTAGAAGGAGATATAGTGAGACTAAATTTAGTTTCGTTGTAAACAACAGAATCAGCACGATTTGGATTTTCGAAAACAAAAATCATGAAAATTGGTCCAGCCGTTCTTTAGTTATAAATGGTGTAATTAAGACGACTTTATTTGTATATCAAAGATGTTAATTTAGAGGCCACAAACGAAAAATATTTTTTCTAAGTAATCTTACATGATAAATTCAAGGTCATTCCAAAACCAACAAAAAAAAAACAAAAACTTGAAGGGCCAGTTGGCGCAGTTGGTTAAGATTCCACCTATCGCGCTGCAGGTCGTGGGTTCGATTCCCACACAGTACATGCATTTGTGTGCACGAACTTGTCTGTATGTCCTGAGTCTGGGTGTAATTATGTATATTAAGTATGTATTTACAAACAAAAAGTATTATATCAGTTATCTAGTTTCCATAGTACAAGCTCTGCTTAGTTTGGGATCAGATGACCGTGTGTGAGGAATGTCCCAGGATATTATTATCCAAAGTATACGTACAAATTAGTAGCAATAGCCTCAGTAAGGCCGTACAAGTTGTGCCAGTCGTAATGTATCCCGGCGTAGTGTTTCGCGTCCATACACAATGTCTTAGTGTTGAGTGTGTCGTCGTGAGTGTTGGGTCGGTACGGAACTACTTCGGGCTCGCAGTGCCCGTACTGAGGGCCGCTCAGAAAGTTGGACGGCTCGTTCATGTCCTGTTGTCAAAAAAAAAAAAAAGTTTCTTGCCTTTTCTTCTCAGTTGAAGGCCGACTTACTGGCGGTAACTTCAGTAGCTTTGACCTTCATAGGTGCCCTTCTAGGGCCTTAATTGAATTAATGGCTTTCACTTTGACTTTGTTATATACAGGGTTACTGGTAACTCGACTAAAGAACGCAGCTAAAATTCAGCAAATTTTACTCCACATGTATGGTCAGAAGCGCTCGAGGTGTAGCATGATAAGCCTGACCGCCTAGTGGTATATCAAATCGAGCGTTTCCGTGCTTCGGAAGGCACGTAAAGCCGTTGGTCCCTGTTATCACTTAATTGTGATAGTCGTTAAGCTAGTTGGAGGCCTTCTAGGCGGCTTGAAAACTTTAACAGTAGGTTGACCACTAGCCTACCTCCACCGATCCGCAGTGGGCACGCGTGCGTGGTGGCTAGACGAAGTGTGAAGAGATGATATCTGATCATGGAGCCGGAAGGCGGCCATGGGAAATAAAATGACTGTGATAAAATGACGCAACCCCATCGAGTTGGGCCGTTTTGATTTATTTTCGGCTCGGAATGTTGCATTTGCTGAGAAGAACCGGCAATAAACTCAACAATTACTCTTTTCAAAACAAGCTTAGATTCATTACACAATACTTACATTCTAATCGCACTGACAACAATTGCGTGCCCCGGCGCGGCGGCATTTATATTAAAAAGTAAGTAAGTTAATTTTATTTTTGTTTAGCCTATTATATATTTTGGAAATTCCATACCTAAGCGGGTAAAGAAGGGGGCGTAGGTAAAACCGCGGTGAGAAAAGCTAGTGTATTATACTCACAATCCAAACGCCATCATAGGGTACAAGTTTGTGGTAATCAGTCAACATTTCGACCCAGTACGCGGTCGAGTTCGGGTGAGTGAAGTCGGGGAACACTGTCGACCCTGTGTTCCATACCTGAAATATATTCACTCATTGCAAGGAAGGCAAAGAAACTTTAACTGAACTACAACAAAACTAGAAAGACCGATCGCCAACGATGTGGAACTCAAACACATATCCTTGAGCTGAATAACGGTTATATAACTCACTATCGCCTCAACAAGAACTTGCCATCCAAGTGAGGGCGTTCAATCATGTGTGTTAAAGTAAATTTTATGACAGCATAAAGTAGCTGATGGCTCGCGGCAAGCATCAACGATTCATCTTGACATTATAACATTTACTTTAACGCACATGATTTAAAGTCGTCTCTTGAATGGCAAGTTTTTGAAGAAGTGATGACCTTAAATCGCCAAGGCGATGATTCAGTCGGACATTTTTATAACGGAGTTCTAGGTTGTGGATTACAATTTTTATTCAACTCTGAGAAATGGAGTTCTTCAAAAAAGGGAAAGAGACCTCTTCATGGCCAACACATTGGGAAAATTGTAAATCCTTATGGGTGTTGGACCGACCACATGATGATCAACTTTTTGACTTAAAAAAAAACATTTAATGGAGCTGTTTCTTTTTAACCGACTTAAAAAAAGGAGGAGGTTCTCAATTCGGTTGTATGTTTAACCGACTTCAAAAAAAGGAGGAGGTTCACAATTCGGTTATTTTTTTTTTATGTTTGTTACCTCATAACTCCGTCATTTATTAACCGATTTGGAAAATTCTTTTTTTGTCTGGAAGGGTATACTTCAGAACAGGATTTGAATACTTCTTAGAGTACTTTGAAGTCGGTTTAAGTTTTTTGTAAAACAGTCCAATTATCCTAATAAAGATCTCACAAGGGTCACGAAATAAGAGGGAATTTTGATATTGACAAAGCATTGCATAGGTACCTTTCCAACAAAAGGTTGATTAGTGGAGTTTTTGACGAAGATATCCATTTCTATCCCGCGGTCGTAGGGCGGGTAAGTACCGGCCTTCTCTGAAGCGCCGATACCGGGATCTTTAACAAGTTAACCAGCATTTTGTTATTTCCACCATTGTCATTATGGATTTTATTCCTCACTAGCGACCCGCTCCGGCTTTGCCTGGGTGACAACTTTAAATGTGGCGTTTGTTTAGTGATTTTTCGTGAAATACTTCTTAAGAGCGCGCATAAAGCCAGAAAAAAATGCGAATGGCAGATGAAACAAACTTATGTCTAATATTCGCGTGGCATGTGATGGAGATAGCGTGTTTCGTGGAACAAAAATTAACTAAGCGCTTCTAAACTAAATAACTCGTAAAGTATAGAATATTTAAAAAAATCTTTAGTATCAGTTCTAGGTCATACGTTACTGATATTATTTATCGAATTTCTGTCTTAATTAGATACACAATAAAACGAAAATTAATTAATATTTATAATAAAAATTCCTCGATAGAAAAAAATCACAAAGATACCTCTCTTTGTGATTTTTTTCTATCGAGGAATTTTTCATTCATTGTTTTTACTCTGACTGAACCGTTGCGTATATAATGAAAATACTCATATAAAAATATTGTTCCATTTAAATGGGTAAACTTCAATTCTAAGATATGTTATTTTGCTTTATACGCACTCTTAACATATTCATTTAAATTAAATTCTGTAAAAGACAAATTTAATGTACATTAATTGCTTAAAGTAACAAATATAGTAACATACCAATTATCATCATGTAGTGCATTCCTTCGCTATGTAACTTCTTGACAAACTGAGGCAACCCGGCGAACTTCTCAGTATCGTATGTAAAGTCGTTTTGATTGCGCATGTAGTCTATATCGTTCCACTGTGTGTCCTGTAACAAACATTAATGTTTCTAGAAAAATATCAAAGTATTATAGCTAAATAATAATTTTGAAAGAGGTAGAGCATAGCGTTTATTCGCTCAAAGAGCAGCTCGACTGGGGAAGTACCTTACAGAATACCGCAGCCAAATAACTTTATGTTGTGTAAAATTGTGTTCCTGCGCGTGAGTAAGGTTGCCAGAGCTCATAGGGGAGGGGGGAAAGGTCGGTAACGCGTGAGTGATGCTTCGTGTGTTGCAAGCGTCCATATGGCTACGGTAACCGCTTACCATCAGGCGGGCCGTACGCTTGTTTACCGACTTAGTTGTATAAAAAAAAAAAAAAAGTTTATAAACATGATCTATGTAACTCACAAAGGGTATGCCAGCATCCCTGTTCGATTGCCAGACGTGCTTTGTCACATTTAGACTGCCATAGTTGAATCTGAAACAAACATTAGTTAGTTACACAAACACTACTTAAAATGTAACATTTTAGTTTCAAAAACGAACCGCAAAAAACGAGATCATTGGTAGCAAAAACAAGATTGACTTTAATTCTATCAACTTAATCACAAAAACAAGTCTTTTTGGAGATTAAAGATGTACATTATCTGTATTCTATGCATTGTTCCAACATAGTCTTTCTCTAGGTTGATACTTAATACCAAGTACGCGATGTAAGTCAATCCAGGATGCCGCCGATGGTTCTGAACGTGATGCCGGGGCTCGGCTGTAGTACAGTACAGTACAGTGCAGTACAGTACAGTAGTACATCTGTCAATACTCACTTGCACAGATGGAAGCCGAGCGACCAGTAGGGCGGCATGAAGGGTCTCCCGACGAGCTCGGTGTACTGCGACACCACCTGCTTGGGCGAGGGGCCCACCAACACGAACAGGTTCAGGATGCCGCCGATCGTTCTGTACGTGATGCCGGGGCTCGGCTGTAGTACAGTACAGTACAGTACAGTACAGTAGTACAATACTCACTTGCACAGATGGAAGCCGAGCGACCAGTAGGGCGGCATGAAGGGTCTCCCGACGAGCTCGGTGTACTGCGACACCACCTGCTTGGGCGAGGGGCCCACCAACACGAACAGGTTCAGGATGCCGCCGATCGTTCTGTACGTGATGCCGGGGCTCGGCTGTAGTACAGTACAGTACAGTACAGTACAGTACAGTAGTACAATACTCACTTGCACAGATGGAAGCCGAGCGACCAGTAGGGCGGCATGAAGGGTCTCCCGACGAGCTCGGTGTACTGCGACACCACCTGCTTGGGCGAGGGGCCCACCAACACGAACAGGTTCAGGATGCCGCCGATCGTTCTGTACGTGATGCCGGGGCTCGGCTGTAGTACAGTACAGTACAGTACAGTACAGTACAGTAGTACAATACTCACTTGCACAGATGGAAGCCGAGCGACCAGTAGGGCGGCATGAAGGGTCTCCCGACGAGCTCGGTGTACTGCGACACCACCTGCTTGGGCGAGGGGCCCACCAACACGAACAGGTTCAGGATGCCGCCGATCGTTCTGTACGTGATGCCGGGGCTCGGCTGTAGTACAGTACAGTACAGTACAGTACAGTACAGTAGTACAATACTCACTTGCACAGATGGAAGCCGAGCGACCAGTAGGGCGGCATGAAGGGTCTCCCGACGAGCTCGGTGTACTGCGACACCACCTGCTTGGGCGAGGGGCCCACCAACACGAACAGGTTCAGGATGCCGCCGATCGTTCTGTACGTGATGCCGGGGCTCGGCTGTAGTACAGTACAGTACAGTACAGTACAGTACAGTAGTACAATACTCACTTGCACAGATGGAAGCCGAGCGACCAGTAGGGCGGCATGAAGGGTCTCCCGACGAGCTCGGTGTACTGCGACACCACCTGCTTGGGCGAGGGGCCCACCAACACGAACAGGTTCAGGATGCCGCCGATCGTTCTGTACGTGATGCCGGGGCTCGGCTGTAGTACAGTACAGTACAGTACAGTACAGTACAGTAGTACAATACTCACTTGCACAGATGGAAGCCGAGCGACCAGTAGGGCGGCATGAAGGGTCTCCCGACGAGCTCGGTGTACTGCGACACCACCTGCTTGGGCGAGGGGCCCACCAACACGAACAGGTTCAGGATGCCGCCGATCGTTCTGTACGTGATGCCGGGGCTCGGCTGTAGTACAGTACAGTACAGTACAGTACAGTACAGTAGTACAATACTCACTTGCACAGATGGAAGCCGAGCGACCAGTAGGGCGGCATGAAGGGTCTCCCGACGAGCTCGGTGTACTGCGACACCACCTGCTTGGGCGAGGGGCCCACCAACACGAACAGGTTCAGGATGCCGCCGATCGTTCTGTACGTGATGCCGGGGCTCGGCTGTAGTACAGTACAGTACAGTACAGTACAGTAGTACAATACTCACTTGCACAGATGGAAGCCGAGCGACCAGTAGGGCGGCATGAAGGGTCTCCCGACGAGCTCGGTGTACTGCGACACCACCTGCTTGGGCGAGGGGCCCACCAACACGAACAGGTTCAGGATGCCGCCGATCGTTCTGTACGTGATGCCGGGGCTCGGCTGAAGGACCACGTCTGGAAGGTACGTGTGTGCGTAAGAAAGAGATAGGACAACATAAAAAATATAAAATAATATAACAGACGTATCGCCTTCGGCGCAAGAGGTCCGCGAGAGCATAGTGGGAGCTAATGTCACACTCGATAGTACACTCGCGGATCATACAGTGCATGGTTTAATTTTTAGGGTTCCGTAGCCAAATGGCAAAAAACGGAACCCTTATAGATTCGTCATGTCTGTCTGTCTGTCTGTCTGTCCGTCCGTATGTCACAGCCATTTATTTCTGAAACTATAAGAACTATAATGTTGAAACTTGGTAAGTAGATGTATTCTGTGAACCGCATTAAGATTTTCACACAAAAATAGAAAAAAAACAATAAATTTTGGGGGTTCCCCATACTTAGAACTGAAACTCAAAATTTTTTTTTTCATCAAACCCATAATTATGGGGTGTCTATGGATAGGTCTTCAAAAATGATATTGAGGTTTCTAATATATTTTTTTTCTAAACTGAATAGTTTGCGCGAGAGACACTTCCAAAGTGGTAAAATGTGTGCCCCCCCCCCTGTAACTTCTAAAATAAGAGAATGATAAATCTATAAAAAATATATGATGTACATTACGGTGCAAACTTCCACCGAAAATTGGTTTGAACGAGATCTAGTAAGTAGTTTTTTTTAATACGTCATAAATTGAAATTAATATCAAATACTCAGGTCTATACTACCATTTACTTATATACCTACAGGTTTGTACGGAACCCTCGGTGCGCGAGTCTGACTCGCACTTTGCCGGGTTTTTTTTTAGACGAATCGTTCTATATTATCGCTAAAAAAGCAAGCTAAACAAAGTATATTCTTCTTTAAAGCTAGAAAACAGGATCATTGTTCTACGGAGTATATACAAGTTAAACAAAATTGTTAAGCAGTCCAGTCAAGCTAATTAGTTCAAGTTTAATGCCTCCAAAACACAGGGGTGTCTGGTCACCGCTAAAAGAGTCCTTTCAAAGTGACTCCTACTTTTCAGAATGTATCCTTACCGATTTCCGACCAACTTGCACTCTAGGGCATAACTTTGACGACAAAAATAAATTTTGGTAGTTCTATTGATTGAAGGGCAAAAAACTTGGGCATCTTCTGTAAGATGAAGCGGTAGTTTACGCGAGGGCAGTTGCTGCAACTATACAAAGCACATGTCCGTTCGTGCATGGAATAAACCTGTCACTTCTGGGATGGATCTGTCTAATTACCAGCTGGAAACCATTGACTCAAGACTGTCATGATAGGAGACCCGTTGCTTCGTCGGAGATGTTTCGCTAGCTTAGGCGTTTTTTAAATAAAACTGATAATAATTGAAGAGTTTTAAAAAAAAACTTAATCCGACTTCAAAGTAGACTAAGAAGTAATGAAATCCTGGCCCCCTAAAAAGGAAGCTAAGCAATATTGCTAACACAATTCATTTTTTCGAATTCAAAGCAGATCTTATGCAATTAATCAATTCCAAATCATTTAATGGATGGAATTGTATATTATAATGAGTAACTATTTTACCAAAAAATATCGGAATCACTTAGGATCTGCCGAGAATTCGAAAAAATTAATTGCGTAGCAATATTGCTTTAGCTTCCTTTTTAGCCCCCCAGATCTGATGACAATGGGACCAATGGGACCAACCGGGAAGTGTACCCTTCCAAACAGAAAAGAATTTTCCAAATCGGTTAATAAATGACGTAGTTATGAGTTAACAAAAATAAAAAATACAACCGAATTGAGATCCTCGTCCTTTTTTTTTAGTCGCATAATAAAAATAAATGTGCATTATCGAACAAATTATAATTAACATCGTGCGTACCGTTACCGGGTCTCACCTCTTGCCCCGCAGACGATACGAATTATGCGTTCGGACTAGTGTTTTGATACTAGCTGTCCCCCGCTGTTTCACCCGCGTTCCCAGGATAAAAAGTAGGCTATGTCCTTCTCCATATCATAAGCTATCTTTGACAACTTTACACAACATAAAGTTATTTGGCTGCGGTATTCTGTAAGGTGGAGGTACTTCCCCAGTCGAGCTGCTCTTTGAGCGAATAAACGCTATGCTCTACCTCTCTCAAAATTCACTATTGCATTCATAATATTCGTTAGGATTAAGTTAATTAGCTACTCCCTCAAAACCTAAGACGTTTCTTTTTCCGCATAGATTTACCTATAAGGATAGCAAAATAGTAAATATTTACAAAAGTATACCATACCCATAGCATTAGAATTGAGCAGAAGCATCCCATGAGTGTTGCCGTTCTGTTCCACCGCCATATAGAAAGGATGGGAGCCGTACAGACTTATCTATAAAATGTAGAGAAAGTATTTACAATAGAACTTATATTACTAGGTGTTTTATAAAAAAGATATAGTAATGGCCCAATGAAATCAATGTCGGATAGCACAAAAAAAAATACAATTTAGCCTAAAAAAATTTAGGGCTTCTCAGAAAATTAGGCCACTTACCCCCTCTTCGGGTATCCTATCGCGGTTGAATATGGCCATAGTCTGCCAGTTCATGTTGTTCATGAAACTGCCTCGCTTCTCGCCTAAACCGAACACGTGGTCGGTCGGCAATATCGCCGATATTTGTAAGAACTTGTCCGATAGAATCAGACCACCCACGTCTTGGGTGTCTATGCTGAAAAAATAAAAAAAAACACTTATTTTGTTTACACTTTCGGCCGTTTAAATGATTCAGAGTACATATGAAAAGCGAAATATGGTCAAACGAGTCTCAGGACCGATTGTCATGAAAACTAGAACAGTATACTTGGATTATAATATACTAGCTGCCCGGCGCGACTTCGTTCGCGTGGTGCTACCCTACCCTAATTTACCCTTTTTTTTTTTCTTTTAGTGGGGCAATCCTCTTAGGATACACGTCCGCCCCGGGGGTAGCGGCCAGGTTATGCCGGACTTGTACCGGCTAAAACCCCACGGTGGTCGCCATCTGCGCTGTAGAGGGGGGCGGGCTCTCGTGTTGAACGCGTACCTGCTCACCCCTCCAAGCGCGGCGCTTTGATAGCTCGTCCCGGGGGAAGTCTGACACCTCCCCCCAGCACCCTCGCTGTGCTATCGCACGATGAGTCGTGACCACGTCGACCCATCGTCTTCCTTGGGGTCGCTTCTGAGCGCACAGAGCCCCCGCCCTGATTGCCCACGACCCCAAAGGCCCCGTTTAGTCGCCTTTTACGACAGGCAGGGGAAAACCGTAGCTGTTATTCTAAGCCCCAGCTACAAGGCAACCCTACCTTACCCTACCCTATCTAAACCATATAGTGAGTTAATTCTACTGGACTTGCGTGTGTATGTCACTGAACTCCTAAACGGCTGGACCGATTTGAATGTTTTTTTTTGTATGCGTTTGGGTGGCGCCCTGGATGGTTTAGATTCACAAATCAGCCCGGCAGATGGCGCTGCAGTCGTTATCTAGGTTATATTATGGAACACGTTGATTTTGAAAAACCTCCCGTATTATTGCACCATCCCATGGTTTTAGTTTTTATCAAACGGCCCTAGATTCGTTTCAAAGATTTTCGCTGTTCCCTATTCATTAGGATTTGACCATCCATGCATAGTTCAAAAATTCAACTGTATACCATTGGGAAAGACTTTAGACCAAAACTCTGGAAGTTGGGATATAGGTATAAGCCAATCAACACATCCCCTTTATACACGACTACCCATAAAAGGAGTGTAATATTATCAGGGTTCATGCATGTATGTGAGTTTCTTAATTCGACCATAACTTTTAAATACCTGTACCCCTAGACAAAGTACATTTCGTTGCGTTTGTGCGAATAGAAAGGCTACAAAATGTATGAGACTGACATAAGGATACGCTAAATCCTAGCATAGCCAAACGCAACGAAATGTACTTTGTCTAGGGGTACTGAACAGATTTGGATGTATGGGGTATCGTTAGAATCCTTATATCATCCCAAGTGACACTGTTTTTTTTTTTTGACTTTTTTTTTGTTGGCAGCGCTATCTAGGTTTTTAATTTTTTTATACAAATAACGAAAGATACTCACATAGTGACATTATCGGCATTCCTGATAACTTTGAAACCAATCATGGATCCATCCACTTGCACTCTGTACTTCATTTTAGATAAAGGTTTGGATACCATCGTTATTTCTGGGTAGGGTGGTTCAAATCTTTTGTTATTAGCATCATATATCTGTAATTAAAATATCAAAAGTCAAAGTATTTTATCGTGAAGCATAGGTAGGTACAGACGTAGGTACAGATATTATGTATTATTAAGGCTCAACTATGTCCCGCCTCTCAGGCATACAATATTATCGCTCCGTCGCGGAATATCATATTCTCAAAACATCATATTCGCAATATATCATAATCTCAAGATACAACAGTCGCAAAATACCATATTCTCGTGATACCACAATCACTAAACACCATATTCTCAAAAAATCATGTTCGCGAAATATCATAATCTCAAGATACCAAATACTCAAAACATCATATTCTCAATACATTATATTCGTGAATAACATCATTTTCTTATCTGTGTGTACAGTTAGCATCAAAATTCGTGAAACAACGCTTTTAAAAAGTAAAAAGGTTAAATAATATTAAAAACATACTAAAACTCTTTGAGTCGAAGATGTGCACGCGTCGAAAAAAATAGCCCCTAACTGTTAGGGGCTAAATCAAATAAAAATAAATAAAATTGCAAAATAATGTTAATATTTAAATTTCTCTCGATTTTAATTTGAATATTTCAACAACTGCTATCATTATGAACGTCACTATGACAAGCAGAATAACGCAGAGGGAGCGTAAAACGTAGCTGTTACGCGCAGCAGCCTATAAAAGTTGGCCTGTTTTATATATTCGTTTAGTATGGCAACGTTCTTTCTAGGTATATTTATTTCTATGCTTAAACTCTTTAAAAAAAACATTCCGCGACGGAGCCTTATATTGGCTCCGTCGCGGAATATCATATTCTCAAAACATCATATTCGCAATATATCATAATCTCAAGATACCACAGTCGCAAAATACCATATTCTCGTGATACCACAATCACTAAACACCATATTCTCAAAACATCATATTCGCAATATATCATAATCTCAAGATACCACATACGCAAAACATTATATTCTTATTATACCACATCATAAATACAGTCCTCAACATAATGAGATTTTCTGAAAATGGAATTTTGAAATGAGATGTCTAGTAAATATGGAAAATCAAGTGAACAATGGAAAAACAAGTGAACGTTGGAAAAATAAATGAATGACGGAAATATAAATGAAGATCGGAGTATATATTATATCTCTTTGGTTTTTCTGGTGTTCATTTGTTTTTCAGATGGTTTTTTTAACCTACTTTTCCATACATTTTGATGTGAACGCCCGGGAAGTGGCTGCAGCCGTTGAGTCCTTCCAAGCCTAGATGCTCTCATGCCACAGCACCTTCATCCCTTAACTTAATCATACAATCGATTGATCCGCCCTCTCTGTTCTTAATATTATGCGGAAAAGGCACACGTTCTACTGATGAATTCAAGTTGCCTAAGGCCGCTGATAGATGGCGCTAGTAGTATCGAATTGGAAGAAAGAATGGGCTCGTCTAGGACGTTGGGCTTCTTATTGGTTGATGACGATGCCCCCTCCAAATGGTCTCTTGTCAAAACGGCGTTAAATAGTTTTTTCGACTTTTATGTCGCTCCTATAAAATTAAAATACTATAAACCTCGATTAGAATTATAACTTCACAAATAATCCCTTACGAGTGCTCCAATAAGGGAGATTGTTGTTCGGGAACATTAAAATTGTCATGTTTGTGTACGATAGCGCAATAAATGAATATTGTATTTTACCACATAAATGATAGTACTATTATACTGATAATTAAAGCAATTCGTGGAAAATTATTCCCTAACAAAAATATCAAAATGCACAACGTTAATATTCAAGTTTTCACTTCTGCCGGCACTCCCGGAGAGCAACCCGATGTTTTTTTTAAAGAGTTTAAGCATAGAAATAAATATACCTAGAAAGAACGTTGCCATACTAAACGAATATATAAAACAGGCCAACTTTTATAGGCTGCTGCGCGTAACAGCTACGTTTTACGCTCCCTCTGCGTTATTCTGCTTGTCATAGTGACGTTCATAATGATAGCAGTTGTTGAAATATTCAAATTAAAATCGAGAGAAATTTAAATATTAACATTATTTTGCAATTTTATTTATTTTTATTTGATTTAGCCCCTAACAGTTAGGGGCTATTTTTTTCGACGCGTGCACATCTTCGACTCAAAGAGTTTTAGTATGTTTTTAATATTATTTAACCTTTTTACTTTTTAAAAGCGTTGTTTCACGAATTTTGATGCTAACTGTACACACAGATAAGAAAATGATGTTATTCACGAATATAATGTATTGAGAATATGATGTTTTGAGTATTTGGTATCTTGAGATTATGATATTTCGCGAACATGATTTTTTGAGAATATGGTGTTTAGTGATTGTGGTATCACGAGAATATGGTATTTTGCGACTGTTGTATCTTGAGATTATGATATATTGCGAATATGATGTTTTGAGAATATGATATTCCGCGACGGAGCGCTCGAGACGTCACTTTAGAGTAAAAAGTGTACTCTAACGCGACGGAACTTCAACACACGATATCTTCGTATTGTTTAATTTACAAAAGAAACAATATGTGTCTAATATTTTTTGATAATGTAAAAGACGGACTACATAGATTTTTTTCTAGCCTATTAAAGAAAATAATAAAATACTGGTCAAGTGTGAGACGAATTCCAATGCAACTCAGGCCCCATATTCCCTACTAGCCTTCTTGTCTCATTTTCATGTTGGTCTCATTCTCATAGTAAAATATGTACGTATTTATCACAGATTACAGAATAAGGCAGATGGAGCGCGCGGAACACGAAAGTGAAGCCAAAAAAGCAAATACAAATTGAAAATCTGATACCTGGTATTCGTTTTCCAGTTTGTATTTGCTTTGTTTAACTACAGTTTATTAATAAAGAAGTGTTTTTTAGTTACATAAAGTTTGTTAAACAAAGCAAATACACATTCAAAAGCGAATACCAGCTACGTGTTTTTCAATTTGTATTTGCTTTTTTGGCCTCACTCCCGTGTTCGGCGCGCTCCATCTGCCTTATTCTGTAATCTGTGGTATTTATATTTATTGTCGCATTGTCGTATCCATCCTGTATAATAGTATGTACATATCCTATGTGTAATTCCAGATTATGATCAACCTGCGTGGCAAATTTCATCACAAACGGTTGTGCCGCTGAGGACTGAGTTACATTTCTAGAACTAGGGTTTTTTTTTTATGTCAACAGGTTGACAAGCAGGCATACGGGCCACCTGACGGTAAGTGGTCACCGCCGCCTATGGACATTTGCAATACCAGGGGGATTGCCAATGTGTTGTCGACCTTGTAGAGCTCTTTTTACGCCTTTTTAAAAGGATGAAAGGAAAGGATGTTTTTAAAGTCAAACCCAATTAGTAAAGGATCATGGCGAGATTTGTACAAAAAAATAAAGTAATAAAAAAATGTTTATAAAATATTTCATGTATATTAACATGTTGCTGGTAATGTAATCTCAACATTGGAAGTGATTCAAAACCCTCTAAAATGTTTTATTTTTGTGTACAAATCAATGTATGGATCTCGCCATGATTCTTTAGGCCCTAGTAGGGCACTTATGAAGTCAAAGCTACTGAAGTTACCACCGGTTCGGGAGTCTGCCTTCAACTAAGAAGAACAGACAAAAAACTCAGCAAGGTTACGTTTTTTAAATATATTTTTTTGGACAATCTGTCCTTAAAAGTTCAGGCTCAGGATTCTCCCATCGCCTAATTACTAACCTTAATCTGCAAGACATCATCAGACAGGTACTTAAAGTCCATCCTGGCCACTTCGAAGTCATCCGGGTATCCGGAAGGTCGTGCCTTCTCGTAGTAGACGGTGACGGCGTGCTTGTCCTCCGTCATGTTGAGGAAGCGGAACGAGTCGTATTGCGACGGGTAGAAGCAGTACGGAGCGCCCTGCGCGGCGGCCTGCTTCCAACAGCATCCTGGGATACGGGGTACGCATAGAAATAAATATACCTAGAAAGAACGTCGCCATACTACACGAATATATAAAACAGGCCAACTTTTATAGGCTGCTGCGCGTAACGGCTACGTTTTACGCTCCCTCTACAACATATTGGTTTTGGTCGCGAATAGTCGCGAATCGCCGGCATGCCATAGAAATTCTTTTTTTTATCCCGGGGTTCTAAAAATATTTTAAATGGCTCAAGTTGTTCCTTAGGCACCAAGGATCAATAATAACGTCATTCCAACGTCTCTAAAAATCTTTATTTTTTTTTGTACAAATCTCGCCATGATCCTTTCTTTCAAATAAAAATCTGAAATCTAGAGTATTCTGTGTTGTGGCCTACTGTGTAGGAAATGGAGTAGTTACCAGAGTAAATAAAGACGAGTAGGTTATCTTCATACATCGAACAATTAACCCAAAAGAGCGCAATGAAGTTCATCACGTGACGGGCCAGCTGGCGTGGTTGGTTAAGACTCTGGTTAAGATAGCATATCCTATCGCGCGCAGGTCGTGGATTCGATTCCCACACAGGATATGCATTTGTGTGCATGAACATGTCTGTATGTCCTGAGTCTGGGTGTAATTATGTATATTAAGTATGTATTCACAAACAAAAAGTAGTATATGTAATTATATCAGTTATCTGGTTTCCATAGTACAAGCTCTGCTTAGTTTGGGATCAGATGACCATGTGTGAGGAATGTCCCAGGATATTTATTAATTATTTATTTTTGTTGAAATATATTCCGCCAATTTCCCACCGCCGACAATGCGCTCTGATTGGTTAAGTCAAGGACAAATGCGCTCTGATTGGCCAAGTCACAAACACAAGACGAAGCGAGTGGTCCTTATTGTTCAAAATCAGTGACAAATCACTGACTAGTTTTGGAATTTGATCGTTCAGTATTACTACTCTAATGGGATATTTCCTCGATGTTTTCATACAATATTACCGAACGCGGCTAGTACGTGTGTGTACGTACTGCGGCACGCCCACCCACATACAAGCCGCGTTCGATAGCGTTGTATGATGATAACCTACTCTTCTTTATTTACTCTGTAACTGTAAGTCCGTTACTGTAAGGAAACTGCATAGCCTTTTAGTCGCTTACAATAAAGGACAAATCCCTTACTATGAACCATGGGTCAAAACTGACCCATTATTTCAGTATGTCAACAGAAATCGACTTGAATGTGAGTTATAATGTGTGTATATATAGCAATGCATATAGCTACCTAATGAAAACCACCTCCCCACCAAGTTCTGGTGACCTGATAAAAAGCTATACATACTCCTTTAGTGTACCTTTTTTTTTTTTTTTCGGTATAGGTCTGTGTTTGACCACAATCTCACCGTAGTAAGTGATGATGTGGTCGAAGGTGGTGCACACACAAAGCCTAGAAGGAACAGACTCTCAAGTGCAGCTGTCGGAACACACCGATAGGTGCTTGGCGACAGGTTTTCAACTTGAGGGTGGTAGCCAGCCAGACGGGTACTACAAAGTACCCTACCACCGTGCTATGGTTTCCTCACGATGTTTTCCTTCACCGAAAGCTCAAGCACATTGTAGGATTCGAACCCGGGACCTTCGTCTCGGTATCCGACGTCACTACCACTGAGCTATCATCGGCTTAAAACCTTGGCATAATACGCCAGACTTTGCCTCACAAGTACACTAGAAGATAGATAGGAATAAAGTACAAACCTCTTTGTACACAAGCCTGTTCACTAGCGGTACCTTGAGGGAAACAATCAAACCGTTTGCTCTCCTCGACTTTACCACACATATCTTGCAATACATCAGGTGTTCTTTCTGCATACAGATTCTTCTTAAAGACTTCTGTTTTCTTATTCACTACTGTAGCGTTTTTATTCTTCGTGCTCAGGTTGTTGTGGTCGTGGTAACGGAATTCTGGGACCACCTTCTCGTACTGCATTGGAGCCATTGGTTTCTTGATGTTGCCTGGATGGGTGCGCTCCCATAGTTTACTGTAATTTGGAAAAAAAAACTTAAGAAGTATTTTGGCCAGTAAAAGAAATAGAAATAAATATATGCAAGTTGAATTTTTATTCTCGCTCCTTTATAATCGTCATTTCAGTCCGGATAAACCAAGATCTCCATTTACTGAGATAGTTTCACCATCACTGTTGTTTCACTGATGCCTCATACTGAAGACTAAAGGTAAACGCACACTTATCCGAGCCGAGCGCATCGAACGAAACGAATTTTAGAATTCTTTATATGAAATCTTATGAAAGCTCGCACACTTGCCCGCGTCGAATCGTCCGAATCTGGATGAGATTTCATATACAAATTGTAAAATTCGTTTCGTTCGATGCATTCGGCTAAGATAAGTGTGCGGTCACCTTAAGGCTCCATTTTGTGAGTGTGATGAACATTTGATCACTCACACGCATAATTAACTTGGATGGATCTAAAGTGGACTTTAGGTTTCTGGCTTAAAGTATATAATCCACTGTTTATACAAATAGCTTGTTTATTTTTCAGAAGGCTGACACTGGGATGCGTTTCACCTGATGGAAATGAATTACAATAACGCGAACGGTGACTGAGAGATGTATAAAGACAATAAGCTCCCTGGGCCCCTAGACAGGATGGAGACGATTAATAAACGATCAACCTTTGTATGGGATTGACATTTCAAATCGCAATATCACGTGATTTTAAACGTCACTCCCATACAAAGATTGATCGTTTGGTAACAATGACGATTGTCGACAACCATCTTGTCTAGGGGGGCTGTTCCATCCTCACAGTCATCAATAGAGATCTCGCCATCTAAACCACTGATAACCTATCATAAAGATCGTGACGTTGGTCTCCCGCTAGGGCACGTAGCACGTAGCACTTGCACGTACTTGTAGCGGTCACTCTCCCAGACGCCATCGACGAGGGTCCCGACGGCCCACCAGGCGGCCGCGCACAGCGCCGCCACCAGCGCCAGCACCACCACGCCCGAGCCCAGCCGCGGCAAGTGCTCGCACAAGCGCAGTAACATGTTGCGGTGATCAGAGAACCGTTCGTATCTGTTTAACATCGACGAAAAATCCTTTCAATACTGAACAATAAAATTCCGAAACTAGTCTTTTTTTTTTTTTTTTTTACTGTGTATAGGCCTGTGTTTGACCACAATCTCACCATGGTAAGTGATGATGTGGTCGAAGGTGGTAAGCACACAAAGCCTAGAAGAAACTGGCTCTCAAGTGCAGCTGACGGAACACACGGATAGGTGCTTGGCGACAGATTTTCAACCTGAGGGTGGTAGCCAGCCAGACGGGTACTACAAAGTACCCTACCACCGTGCTATGGTTTCCTCACGATGTTTTCCTTCACCGAAAGCTCAAGCTCATTGTAGGATTCGAACCCGGGACCTTCGTCTCGGTATCCGACGTCACTACCACTGAGCTATCATCGCCTTAAAAAGTGATTTGTCACTGATTTTGAACAGTTAGGACCAAAGTATTTGTAAATACATAGTTAAGATACATAATTACACCCACTCAGGATATAACAAATGCATGTCCTGGGTGGGAATCGAACCTACGACCTGTGGCGCGATAGGTGGCATCTTAACCATCCAACCAACAACGCCACTCATCAAACACATTTTTTTAGTTTTTTTATTACTGTTTTTGTTTGTTAAGTGATGGTAAGCACACAAAGCCTAGAAGGACCTGGCTCTCAAGTGCAGCTATCGGAACATAACACATTTTTGGTCCTTCAAGTTTTCGCGAAAATCTAAATTTGCCTGTTTTTATCATGTTGACTCAGGAACTTGATTTTTATACACCTAATAGGGACTATAGACCTCAGTTTCTGGTATAAATTTCAACTTGCTAGGTCCACCCGTTCCTGAGAAAATTGTTGGTGACATATAGACAGACAGACAGACAGACAGACAAGAGAGTGATCTTATAAGGTTTCCTTTTGTTATCTTTTCAGGTTCGGAACCCTAATTACCCTATAAAAGTGAATTTTGATCACTACTGCAACTTTTCTGATACACAATTGCACTGTATGAAAGAAAAAGTTATCACACACTGACCTTAAAGCAATTATATGGACAAATTAAAATGATATTACTACAATTATTAAATCAATACTCTTTCAACTTAATCTACCAAATAAACACAGAATAAAGTTGACACAGATTTTATACCGACATGTTGTTATGAACCATCTACAGATATAATACGTCAAAGTTCATGTGCTATAGGCTTAAGTAAATTATGACCAAAACAAAAGATAATTGGAAGAAAGGTCAGACATTGTTCACAAAGAGTTTATTATACATGGCCTTCATTTCGCCATTTTACAGGTCTACTATGATAAATATATAAGTATTAAAGAATGATTGCACTTCTCTGCAAAAGCAAACTTTTCAAACTGGTAAATATATTTTATTAACCTATACTAATCATGTGCACCCAGCAATAAAGGGAATTTCTAATGCATTATTTATTTCAAATACAACTGATGAAATATTTCAGTAATTTTAACAAATATCCTCCATTGGGGTCCTTTAAGTGTAATAAATACCTGTGCTAGGAAGCCACACTCTTCCATATCTAGTATAATACAAAGTGGATGATTAAATTAACATTTAACTTTTTAGTTGGAGTTGCAGAAAAGGAATAAAAAATATTTAAGAAAGAGTAGTAGGTTCCTGAGTTTAGTTATTAATCTTCTAATATTACTATAGAATTTTGCATTTAATCATAGCACAGCATGGAAAGTGATGATGTGGTCTAGTTGGTAGCCATGCAAGCAGCCAGCTATCACATATCTTATGAATTTCATCCAATCAGGGCCCAACAATGGTTTCTCATCATACCACATCATTAGATGAAATCATTTATGGTGTACATTACAATTACCATCAAAGATACATGGTAGAGCCCCAGGTGCTACAAAGTACAATCTCCATGCTTTGGTTTCCATAAAATGTATGAAAGCTCATGTTTGAATGAAAATACTTTGCTGAAGCCAAATGATATGAAGAACAAAGAAGTTGGTATATTCCATTATAGGTACTTTTGTGTAATAATAAGTAAGGATTGTACTTTGAACTACAAGGATAAACAACTGCCTCCTACATTCAAGAGAACTATTGTTAATAAGAAATTTTTACATGATTGGAAAGTTATTATTAATAAAATATGTCTTAGTAAACCACATTTAAGCAAATATGATTAAATTAAAATCACTACATCATTCTTACATAGTATAAAGCTGTGATCTTACATTTCCACCAATTTTTTGTCCGTAAAAGTATGAATCTGTGCTATGGGTTACCATTATAATATATGTAAATTCACCTAACTTACATACATAGCATATTAAAATAACAATTTACCTTATTTGATAATTTAACAACCAATTTTCAACAATAAAAACTCATAAACTGAATAATATTTCCTATAAAACTAAGTTATAAAATTTGTAATATTTACTTCGTATACTTAAAATTCTTTAAATATTTACAATTGCATGCTTTATATAAAGATTATTTGCATGTCAAGAGTTAAGTAGGTATTATGACGATAGGTATATAATTAATTTGAATGTTATAAGTAAAGCCCATGACGTAGCTATAATATATATTAATATGAATCATAGCAAAGCATATTACAATATATTTTCAATACTAATCTTTGAGTGACCGCACATGCAGCTATAATATATATTTCTGTTACTTCACCAACTTGTACTGGCATTTATATTATAGCTCAGCATATTAACTCATTGGCTCACGGTTAAAATATAACAATGACATCAATTGTTATAATAGGATGCGCATCCCTCGTGAGAACCAACGGGTTAATATATATTATAGCTACGTGTGTGATGGGCTTAAGGTACATATTCATGATAAATACTGATGTACTGCATTTCAATTTATAAACTCAAGGTTGTGAAAGATTAATGATTTAATAAGCAATTAAAACAAAGGTCATCTGGTGCATAAAGAATAATAAATTATGTGTCTGTGTTCGAACAATGTTGGCAATTTTTTTAATGATAATATCCTGGGACATCATTCATATTCTAATGGTACAAGAAATTTAGTTGATGTAGACCAATGATTTCTTTTTTTTTATTTATTTAACACATTATCTCACCTGTGCTCTCTGGAAGTAGACTCCCCTTCATTCCTCGGCTTCGGAATTACTCCGCTGAATAACGGACTCCTGCCAGAGTTATTATACCTGCCGAAATTAGCGAACGAACTCGACAGTCTCCTCTTATAATTGACATTCTTTGAATCGTTTAGAGAAGTCTCAGTCAATCTTTCAACATCTCTGGAAGTCTCCCCGATTTTATCAACGAACTTCGACGCATTATCACTCTCATAACAAAGGCGATAGTTTATATTATCGTTTAGCGTCAACAAATCAGTTTTGCAACTTGGCGATTTATCACAAAAATCTTCAAATGACACAATCTCATAATCTTCGTCATCTTCGCCAGTTTTTTCGGGTTTGTAAGGTACTTTCGGCATTTTAGTGTTTCTACTTGCGTCGCGGGAGTATCTGGAGATCCATGAAGTCTGTTCTTTATATTCTCATCAATAAGCAATTGGGCAGTTTCATAGAGTTTATTATAGAATATATCGTGGAAGTAACTTAATATTAGTTTTGGTTAAATTATGATCAAAAAGTATAGTAAATTAAATAATATAATATGTCGTCAAGTTTTAATCAATACATCCACCAATCCGAAAATCCAACCAAAATATAATTTGATTGGTTGGTTTGACATTGACTGTTTTGTTTGTCTATTGACTGACAGTTTGTTTGACAGCAAGAATGACGGCAAAACATCACGAAAAATAGGTACTTGGGGTACTTGTATATGTGAATGAATGAGAACCCACAGATCTGAATTTTGGTGCAAAAAGGTAGAGGAAAGAAATAAAACAGCATAAATTAGTCATTTTCCTTTTTATGTTTAATTTATTTTGCCTAATAAATGAATTTATCCTCATCATCATGGTATGCACAAATGAAATAAAAACTACTAGCAGGATTGTAAAGCGTTGGTTAAATTAATTTAAAAATTAAAAGAGGGTAATCTAAAAAATATATTTATCTAGTTACCTAAATATAATAATGGTCAGATGCGTGGACAACATGGTGGACTATTGATATCCAAAACGTAACTTTTTATCTCGTGGCTGTAAATACAATTTCGAATGAAATATATCACTCATCATGTATTGGAAAAGTCTAAAGATTATATTGGCTTCAACAGCAACGGTAGTTGTCGCATCACAAGTTGTAAAAAAGTTATATAAATTTTTCACTTCTACAACGAATTTTCAACCGGAAGTAAATTGCGACGACGCATGCAGTGAAGTGCTCAATTTAAGGAATCGTGAAATAAACGATGTCATTCTATTCTCAGACGATGTTGTTCGGCACACAATAAGAGTCCCGCCAAATAGAGACATCACAATATGTGAAAGCAGAGAACTCAATTGTTTCAAATTGATTAAATACATAAAATCTGCACGTGAAACTTTAGACGTATGTATGTATTTAATAACGAGCAGTGAAATAACCGAACAAATAATAAGGCTGGGGCAAAAACACATTTTGGTGAGGATAGTAGTTGACAGCGACATGGCCCATACACCTCCATCGCAAATAAAAAAATTGATGGAATATAGTAAGTAGTACTTGATATTATTATAGTATGCACAACTAGTTACCCTCAGCTTCACCCACGTAGAATTCAAATTTATACACTACCTTTCTACTCCGAAATCCTCTAATATTTCAGCGCTTGAAATATAAGGGGTTTTATTTAAGAAAAGAAAGAAAATACATTTATTTTGAGTGACACACACAACACAATTACATATACATAAACATTATTAAGAGGAATAGAATAAAGAATAAAGTGGTACAACACATGAGCCCTGCGAGGGCACTGCAACATTACAATAATATTAAGTAATAATTTTATTAAACACATAAATCCAATTAAATTCAACAAAAATAAGGAAAATACAATTTTAAGAATACTATTATTAATTATTAGTATTGATTTGTTATTTATTTATTTGCGGTGTAATTGTAAAATTCCTGCAGATTATAAAAAGCTTTTTTTTATTAAGAAAACTTTTAATTTTGATATAAATTACTTATCTTCTAGCAGTATAACTTTAGGAAGAAAATTATATATTTTTATTGCACTAACATATGGTCCAGAACAAAACACTGTTAGTTTTGAATGTGGCAGGGCTAATCTTTCTTTATTTCTTTGGCTTCTTGGGCGAATGTAGAAAAATAAAAGTAGGAGAAAAAGAAAATATAAAAATGAATAAGCATCACAAATGGATAGCGACTCAGTTGTAGACTACAAGCCCAGTACAAGTAACGGGCTACAACACTGATTTTCAGCCGCTGCCAAATCACGATCACGAACGACGGAATTAAAATAAAATTATAAACAAAGCAAAAAATCAGAATAATTATAAAAAAGGAAGAGAATAAAAATATATAAAAAATAATAACAATACTGAAAACGTTTAACATACAGAATAATAATCCTATCCTAATCCTAACTAATATTATAAACTAGCTGTCCCCCGCCGTTTCCCCCGCGTTTCCGGGATAAAAGTCTATGTCCTTCTCCATACCATATCTGCATGCCAAATTTCATGATGATCCGTTGAGTAGTTGAGGCGTGAAGGCATAACAAACAAACAAACAAACTCTCTTTCGCATTTATAATATTATTTGGGATGTGAAAGTGGGTTTGTTACGTATTTTATACCAACGATTATCCCTTTTTTAAGGTTCTGTACCCAAAGGGTGCCCAACGGGATCCTAAAACTTCCGTCCGTCTGTTCGTCCATCTGTCTGTCAGTGGTCTATATCTCATAAACCGTAATAAGCAAACAGCTTTTCACGGCCGCTATAACAACAAATAATAAAAATTAATTAAAGTTAAAACTTTCGTATTTGTTTCGTATTTTAGAGGCCAAAGTAATTTCTTGGAAATTGTGTACGTTTTTTTAACAAAATCCCACCTTCGGTAACCAAAATGTCTGATATTAAATGCAAATCAAACATAAAGAAAGTCTTGAAAGCAAGAGCTTATTACAAGGTAGCCTATTATACTTATTGAAGATTAAGATATCTGGAAGTAGCTTCACTCTGCACAGTAGATTACCAATTTTTTTTTTTTTTGTTTTTTTGTAATTTGTTTTTTTTATACGTTTGTAGAAGTTTTTGGAAAACATAGCCAATATAGTCAGATTGTCCAAAAATATTTAAAAA
The DNA here is from genome assembly GCA_947623365.1 of Achlya flavicornis. Taxonomy (NCBI): domain Eukaryota; kingdom Metazoa; phylum Arthropoda; class Insecta; order Lepidoptera; family Drepanidae; genus Achlya; species Achlya flavicornis. Next base: position 14,170,813 of record OX392477.1, on the reverse strand, counting down.
ATGTGACATTGCTGAGTTTCTTGCCTGTTCTTCTCAGTTGAAGGCCGAATTGGTAACTTCAGTAGCTTTGACCTGCATAAGTTTGACTACTAGGGAGTAAATTGAATAAATGGCTTTGACTTTGAATTAAAGGTGGCATTAAAGGGACCATACAAATAAAATCTTCATTTTTCATAGCAAAGTTGAGTTAGTTAATATTGTACGAAATCCTCCGTTTGCGAGTCTGACTGGCACTTTGCAGGTATTTTTTGAATTTGGTACGAATTTTCCTAAATAAACATTGTATTCTCCCTCTCACTTGCTAAAATATTTCGGTATAATAATTCGTTTGTTCATAATTTATTCTTTTTTTTTTCAGGTTTTATCCAAGTACAGACGAATAAAAAATCCATTCTCATGCATCACAAATTTTGTGTCGTTGACGGGCCTAAAGCCATTAAAAGGAAGAACATTTTAAAAACTTATGCAGAAAAACTAAATGTGCACGTGCAGTTTACAAAAAATGCTGTGAAACCTCAGCCTAAAATAAAAATGTCAAAAGGTTTCGTCATGTCAGGTTCATTAAATTGGTCAACTCAAGCAATGGTTTCGAATCACGAGAGCGTTATTGTGACCTCAAATACAAATATTGTTAGTAAATTTGAAAAGGAGTTCGAAAGCTTATGGGTGGAAAATGAACCGGTATATATTTGTTTAATACCTCTTTCAATAAATTGATTATTGCAACACAACAGTATTTATGTAATAACTCGATTATTTTTCACCTTTCAGGCTCTAAAAACTTCTTTATGATGAAATTATTCAAAATGGGCACATCTTCATAATCAAGTAACATCAGGTAAGCTTGTATCTATTTTAGTTTGTTTAAATCAAACAATCGACAAAAATACTTAAATAAATCAATTTTCTATTTTCAAACCAACAATAATAATTACATCCCGCTTTGCGCGCCACCTGTTGGGTGCACCTACGAAAGAGATTATTTTCATACGTTCTTTCCTCCTCATTCTATCGAAAATGACAGCAGCAAGGACTGACAGCAGGACGACCATAGACAGGCAAATCCATGTGCACTTCAATTTCGATCGATCATATGTTTTCTTTGTGTAGTTTTTTCAGCCGCTGTAATTCGAATTGGTTATAAAGTTCATGTTTAATTGTATAATATCGCATAAGTATCCTACCGTGCGGTGATATAGAAATTAACAAGAGTTTTGCTAGTTTAGAACCATTTTATTAGACTAAAATAAGTGGTGTCTGAAAGTGCATTTGTGTTGCATGCACGTGCTGGCATTTTTCAGGCTAATTGTAAAGTTTCAGTAGCAAAGTGCCTTGAAAATAGTTGGAATATACTTTAACAAATTCTGTTGAGTGTTCTTATGGGCATACGGGAGTAATTTCGTTATATTCCATTAAAAACATGCGTGCGAAAGTGTGTAGAGTTTTAATCATAGGTTGGAATTATTATTTTGGTTAGAGCTCACGACGTGTAATCGTTACGAGTAACCTGATTTGGATCCCAGCTCTCTTGGATGAAGTGATAGTGGTAAGTATTCATGTGTTTTACCTGAATTCCCATATCATTTTTGACAAAAACAACCACTGTGAAGGACATTCCAAAAAAGTCATAGTAATGTTTATTTTCTCAAAATATTACCACACCGTGGAAAAAGTTATTGAAAGTATGTTAAATTACACCATGTGCTGCTGAAAAAAATAATTATCTATGCTACTATATAACCAAATTTAGAGCCAAAAAAAGCTTTCAAAAATGAATCTAACAAACTGAATTATTTATTGATTAAAAACACCACTTTTTCACATATATTTTAATGAAGACATAATATGAAAGATACCTTTAACTCTAAGATATCTTAAATATAAATTAGCCTATGACGGGCAAGAATATCATGTTATTTTAATTAATTTTTTAATTATTGTTACTACAACTCTATTTTTAATTAGTTAAAATACTGTCTAAGTGTAGTATTTACAAATATATTACCAACCTATAAATTTACTAAGAATATGATAAAAAAAAAAATATTACTTGTCCATCCCGCTGCACTATACTAACACAAGTACCTATATAGGGTAAATTGAAAAGCTGGTATAACTTTCTTGATTATCATAACTGCTAAGTGTGCCATTTATGATTGCCCATTTCTGATTACCAATTTGTAAAATAATTATTTAACCCTAACCTGGGCTTTGCCTTGTTGGCAATAAAATTGATGGTCAATTTGATGCTAATCAACCTTCCATCAGTTGTTTGTGAACAATTCAACCATATTCCTTTCCTTTTATTTAATTTTAGTAATGAAGTATAAAAATAATAATGTAATAATGTCATTGTTTCAGATGAATGCACCTATGATGAAATACCACATGTGCTACTGCAAGTGTGTGAAGTGTGCCACAAATTTTAATTCAGTGCAGCAATATCGGATAAATTGTGCCAACAACCGCTATAAAACGTGATTATTACAATGAATTGTGTGAATTTCGACAGTTTCAAAACGAATAAAATGTGTTTTTAAAAAAATGTGCGCTTTGGATGCAGTGTTCTTCGCTAGATGGCGTTGTTGGAATTTTTGCTGAGTAAGCGAGATGCTTGTTCTGCTATTCGCCGCTAGGTAGCGCTGGTAAGTTTTAACCTTTTTATCATTCTAGTTTTAGCGCCATCTATTGTCGAGTAGGAATAGACGTTTTGTTTTTTAAGTGTCGCATAGATGTCGCTACTTGTATCAAATCTTACATATTAATTTAACCTTAGTTTTTCCTCAACCTTCTTTATTCCTTATTTATTCTTTTAAAATAAGTTATAATATAATAACGATAAACTTTTCCGGATTAATGTATATATATTTTTTATTAATGTTATCGATTCTAAGCTACCTTCTTTAGTTATTTACCCTCCACTAGCTTATAGGTACCAATTATTTTTCGTTTTATTTATTACTATGGCGATTAGTTTGTGAAGTTTTGAGTTTCAACGGTTTCGAACTTCTAATACCTAGTTTGGATTCAAACTCCACAATTTGAAGGAAGGTAGGTAGTTATTCCGCCTTTTTTAAATCTATAAAATTTTGATGGAGTGGTCTAATGCCGTGCCTTCAGGTTAAATTAAAAATGTGACTATATTTCAATTACCTATTTTTAACAAAATATAAATATTCCTAAGCCTACCTAAGTACCTACCTCTGCTAAAATTAGATTTACTATTAGGTAGGTACCTACCTACCTACTTTTCCAAATCTGTTGGATTCTCAAAATCCAACAAGAATATTACAAGAATGTAAATAGGTAGGTAGGTAGGTACCTAGTTACTTATTCCAAGTGACGTAAGAATAGAATACCGATGCGTTTCTAACGAGAAGCTCAATGAACGCATTCAAATTAGTTTTTCGAAATATGAATTCCAAGTAGTTACCTAGGTAGAAACGGTAAGGTTGAAATGGAAACATAGAATGCCTCCGGGTTCAAGGTTTCGAAATTTGAATTATTTTTTCACATGAGTATGTCCACTGCCTTACTAAGTTTACGATATATTTATAGGTAGGTATACCTACGTCATCGCCATAGAAAAGCCTCGGTATTTGTCAATATGATTTTCCGGATATTGAATTTTTAATGAGTAGGTTGGTAAGTAGGCTTGAACAATTTCGTGAAGTTTTTATGATCCTAATTTTCTAGCACACACTTTAAGTAGGTTACCTGATGTGGAAAATGAATCGTTTTTTTCGATTTGTGAGATTTCTAGTACCCTAACTTAGCCTTTTGATCCTTGTCGGAGACGTGATCGAGCTAATATAATAGGTTTGATTCTATTTGATTCGCTGTCTATACATTTTTATCGAAATCTATAAACGCCGATAGTAATAACTATCGTGAAAATGCTCTCCTGAGACTATTTTTTATCGTATACGATTCACGAAATAAAAAGACACCGAACCACAAGACGCGCCGCACAGTGGAACGAATGTATGGGAGAGGTTGGACATAGGCATTTCTGAGAAAAAAATGTCTAATTTTGAAAAACTAGTAATGCTATCATATTAGGTTATCAAAGTTCTTCAAAACTTGTTCTGACAAATTTCTTTCTATCTCTCGTATTTTGGGAGTTATTTGAGAAAATGTGAAATTTTTGTATAAAAATGACAGTATCTAACTCTCTGACGCCTGATTCCGGCCTCGTTTCAAGTTGTGGGTATTACTATCGTATTACGCGTAGTAAAAGCTACATTTTCTGCTAAGACACATGGTGCGCCAAACGTGCACCTTCGGATATATAGGCTGATGTATTTTTTTACTCAATCGAGCTCTTTGCCTCCTGAATCTGGTCCTGTTTTAAGTTGTGGTCTTTACTATCTTAATACACATACCAAGAGCTGCATTTACTGCTAAAACACTTGGCACCCCAAATGTGCTCCTTCTGACATACATATTGATTTATATATTTTTACAAAAAGGACATTTTCTCTTTATCATTTTATGTATACTGTTTTTTTTAGACTTATAATAACATGATTCACACATGGACTATATTGTGATATAGATATTAAGAGTATCAATATAAAATATAACTTTTAGAGAACCCGAGATCCTAATTAAAGGAGATATAGGTTATTAAGAAAAAAAAAAATGCTAAATGGACACAAACTGGAAGAAGCAGGGATAAGTCCCGCAAGAAATACGAAGAGTGGCTGCAAGATGTAATTCAGTGGCCAGAATGTCCAACGAAACAAAACGAAAATGTAGTCCCTACTACAGAAAATGTAAGGGAAGATATCGAACACACGATTTTCCCGGCTAAATCAGATGCGTCAACCTGTACAAATCCTAGTCCTCGTAAATCCTTTGAGGATCTTAGTAACCGGCAAAAAAGAAGACGAACTGAAGATGCTATTGGATGCAGTGGTAGCAGCAGCAGCAGCGCTGAAATCGTGTTTTCGGCTGAAAGGGCGCTTAGAAAAGCAGGAGAAATCGACACAGCTGATGTAATGAAATACATAATGGAAAATCCAGAAGAGGCCTTCAAAATTTTGATTTTGCCTTTATTCATGGAATTACAATTAAGGTTAGGGAAATTACACCTTTGAAAGCATTGGCTCTGTATGTCTCGATGAATATATCAAAATGGCCCTACAAAATACTTCGATATTTTAACAATCAAGAAGTAATTTTAAAATAACTCTACTACATGCTAGATCAAGAAAAAGTGAAGTGTTATCCAGGCAAAGAAGATCTAACAGTTACAGAAAACTGCAAAAATAAAATTGCAAGCTTTGTTGGACGTGACACGAGAAGACTTATAAGATCTTTAAAAACTTCTGTTCATTCCAATCAACAGCTCGTTTTGACTATCAAATGGGGATTTGATGGCTCATCCAGCCGAAGCGTGTATCATCAAAAGACAAGTAGAAGTGAGCTAAGTAGCCTGGATAGTAACTTCATGATAAGTCTTGTGCCTCTGCGACTCGTCTCTTAACGATTTTATAATTTGGGAAAACGACCGATCATCCTCAATGTCATTTTACCGCCCCATAATGTTTAAATTTATCCAAAGAAAATGTACAGACAGAGTTGGCTGCAATTGAAGCTGAAATTAAGGCCTTAATTCCATCTACCTTTACTGATGGAATTAGTGTTACACACCAGCTGCTATTTACAATGATTGATGGTAAAATTCATTCTATTATATCAGATACAGCAGCTTCAGTGTGTGACATATGCAAGGCTAGTCCTAAAGAAATAAATAATTTGGAGTTAGTAAAAGGGAAACCAGTAAACGAGGATATGTACAAATACGGCTTAAGCTCTCTTCACGCTTGGATTCGATCAATGGAATGTTTTCTATACATTTCCTTTAAATTAGACATAAAGTCGTGGCAAGCGAAGGTTGATGTAGCAAAAAGGGAAGTTGATGAGAGGAAAAGAAGCATCCAAGAGGCTGTAAGAAGAGAAACGGGCTTACTTCTCGATTTTGTGAAACAAGGTAGTTGATCTACCAACAATGGCAACTCGGCAAGAAGATTTTTTGAAAACTACGCTAAATCTGGTGAACTTACGGGAATAGACGCAGAGCTGTTGAGAAAACCTGTGTGATCTTGCAGTGTATTTCATCAGGGCGGAAGATAAATTATATTAAATTCAGAGATTTCTGCGTTGATACTGCTAACTTTACGTAGATTTGTACCCATGGTATTACATGCCTTCTTCTCTTCATAAACTTCTTATACACGGGCCAGACATAGTTCAAAATTTGTCAATTATGCCCATTCGATTTATACCTGAAGAGGCATCTGAGGCTAGAAACAAAGATTTTCGAAAATACAGAGAGGGGCAGTCTCGAAAATGCAGCAGTATCTCATGCAATAAAGATATTATGCACAATCTTTTATTATCGTCGGATCCACTGCTTACAAGCATTCGTCCAATAATAAATAAGTCCGTAAAAGCATCTTCTTTTAAGGAATTTTATGATCTAACGGATTCCGAAAATAATGACACCGAATTTGATGTCAATGATTTAACAAATATACATTCCGAATCTGAATCGAATAAGGATGACGAAGATGATGATGAGGAGGATGATTAAAATTTAAATGTTCTTAGGTTGTAGTTACTATAATAATAATGTGTACATAAAGTTAATAAATAAACAAAACTGGAGTTTTTTTTAATTATATTATATATGACCCTACATATCGGGTGTGCGTTTATCGCAACATGTGTCTTATCACTAAAAGCAACTCTTGGTATGTGTATTAAGATAGTAAAGACCACAACTTAAAACAGGACCAGATTCAGGAGGCAAAGAGCTCGATTGAGTAAAAAAATACATCAGCCTATATATCCGAAGGTGCACGTTTGGCGCACCATGTGTCTTAGCAGAAAATGTAGCTTTTACTACGCGTAATACGATAGTAATACCCACAACTTGAAACGAGGCCGGAATCAGGCGTCAGAGAGCTAGATACTGTCATTTTCATACTAAAATTTCACATTTTCTCCAATAACTCCCAAAATACGAGAGATAGAAAGAAATTTGTCAGAGCAAGTTTTGTAGAACTTTGAAAACCTAATAAGATAGCATTACTAGTTTTTCAAAATTAGACCTTTTTTTTCAGAAATGCCTATGTCCAACCTCTCCCATACATTCGTTCCACTGTGCGCCGGGAGAATTTCCACCCATAGGTAGGGTTGTCGACATCCCGCGTATCCGGACGCAACGCTTCGCTTCATCTTTCCTATACGAACAGCAAAGAAGTGGAAATCTCTTCCAGGGTGTGTTTCCCGACACCTATAACCTAGATGTATTCGAGGCCGGAGTGAATAGGCTTTTTCTGGGTAGGCGTGCTACATCCTCGGCCTCGACTTAACTCCTCATGGGATCAGTCGAAGGTCAAACGCAAAAAACATTTTCATCAGTGCCTGTAAGCTTGTAGGTATATAATGAGAAAACTTAATTTTTCTGCGTATTATTATGCTCAGAAATAAAAACAATAGGTACTTCATATCTGATGAATAAATAATTATAATTAGGTAATTATATAGATTGTTTCATAAACGGTTGTTTAACATAGATTATATCGATTTCCTGTTAAATAAAGAGTACACAGAGTATTTGTTGTACCTACATTTATGTCACAATAAAATTAAGTAGTCATAAAAGTGCCCTTATATGACAATAAGTAAGTTTTATATTTCGAATAAAGCTCTGTTAAATTATTCATAAAGTCGTAAAAGGCGGTTATTCTATGAATTGTTGAAAAAAAAGTTATCTACGATCGCGTAGATTCCACTTTATTTGCTTACTGAGTGAATACAAACTACTTTTTTATTGTATTAAAAATTTCATTGTTTATGTGATTTTTGTGAACTGTACCTGGACCTGGGCTTGTGACCTAGGTGACTACCGTTGCGTGAGATTGAACTTTATGGTGTTACACAGTAGGATATAAAGTCGTTTATCTTTCAGTTGCCAAAACTTGAGGAGTTTCTGTTGTTGCCATGTGATAGCTGGGCGTCAAAATGGCCATGATAATATTTGTCCTGGTATTAATTATTGATAAGATTAGTTTTCGGTAGCCACAATAAAATAATTCAATTCTGTAATCGCTGAAGTATGGACGTAGGTATCTTTTACAGTAGCTGCGGCCATCGGTTTCACTCGTTCTAACGTACCTACTTATAGGCCACGTTTTATTTCGGGAACGCGGGTGAAACCGCGAGGGACAGCTTGTAATCTCACTATCTCACTAATCATAACTAGTGAGTTTGTTTGTTACGCCTTCACGCCTACGGCTCGCGAGCCCATGCGGCTCCTTTGATGTAAAGTTGCGGCTCTTGAGTTCCATACGCAAAAAATAATAATTTTATCAAAACCATTTAAAATCAAGCAATCGATCCTTTTGGAGTGCTGACGATCTCCGAGTCGACATATTCGTGCGAGGAAGCGTTCTCTTGCATGAAAAAATAATAAGAAACTGATTTTAAAAAGCCACAAAAAAGAAATGAGGTAGCTATCTATCCTGTCACATAAACACTGGACGCACGCGCATAACACCCGACTGCCGAGTGCGTGTGACTCATTTTAATCGCTTTTTTTATATATTTACAAACAAAGCCGTATAAGGGTTAACAACACCGGATGTTGTGTCCAGATATGGACATTAAAGGAAGTCCGAATGAAGGGCTGTGAATCGATATAAGCTGATCGAGTCGATTAATATGTTAGTCGATTGTTTATTTACATACAAAATACAAATGTATTGTTTTGGCGCCAAACTTTTTTTATAAATCGGGTAGTTGTTCCTGTGTTTTGGAACGGGTCAGTGAGGTTAATTTGTCTGATATACAATTGATTTTAATAAATCGTAGGCTGTACGTCATACAAGTACCTATGTAAGTGTGTTTATTTTTGTTCTTACATTTAGCTCTAAAGAAAATTACTTATTAGATTTACCGTCATTTTGTTTCGTATACCCACCATACTATCTTCATAATCATAATTATAAGTAACTAATCCTAGTAACCTACAAAACCTACGATATCTTATATCCCGGAAAAACTTAAGATCGCCGGGTAAAACGGTGCACAAAAGGCAAGAAATCCCGTGGAAAAGAGCTTCTTTAAAAACTCTTTATCATAATAATTAATAAGTTGTAACTTCTAACCGTCTTCAATATCGATAATGGCCTATAAAATCTAACAATCGAATGGGTTCCTTAGTAACTATTATAATAGACTAAGTTTGTTCAATGGATGCATATTATTCTCGCATTCAAATAATATACGACCAATTTGCAAATGTGGCAGTTTTATTGCGAGTCTTTTATAAACTGACTTTGGCTTGGGCCGTGTTTCCAGTATGGGCGGTTTGGGAGCGATAAAGTTCTTTATAGTTATATGTTTTATGTGGCTACTAGCTAACATGATCAGTTTTGTATGACTGTTGACTTCCCATGTGAGATGGAATCATTGACATCACGAGTAGGGGACGTTTTTACGACCACTTCGTCAAATTTCATGTCGGTGCTTTTGCCTGCACTTTTGAATTTGATTAAACATTCCATTTTCGTGGAAACCGTTATGAGTAAGTAGAAATACAAAAAATATCAAAACTAATTTACAATTACAGCAATAAATACGTATTACCTTACTTTCTTTGTGAGATAAGTTACGGTACCTGCAAGTAAGGTATTGTCGCTATTTGAAGAAATAGCGCAACGTTTGTTGGACTTAATGAACAATAATTTATTTGTTACACAAACGGCGTGCAATTTCAAAAGTTTAAAAGTTTCCTTATATAGTTACAAAAGCCGGCCATTACCCGCTAGCGGTCTGGACGCCTTGCCTCGGGCGATGCAGCTTCCCGCTCAAAAACATTTATAAATAAAACCTTACGACGCGGATGGCAGACAGATTAGAAACGCTCTAAATTCGTACCGTCTATAGGCGAATAATTGAATCTTACCATTTCTATACGTGAAAATATATAACAGTCAACATCACCTGCGTTTACTTTACGGATAAAAAAAACACCGATCCCCATATATTTGGCGTCTCGTTACTCAATGTCTTGCGCTATTGTGTACTCGAGACTCTATTGTCAGTAGAGATTTCGCCACGGGCAACCCTAGTTCCCGTATTAACCAATTAAGACCGTATTTATAGTGGGACAGTATTGATTTACGATGGGCCGATTAAAGGTAGTTGTTACGTTTTGTTCGCGCGTTGTTGCGGCGTCTTCCCGCCAGGTGCGATTCGAACGACTTTTTTCGAAATCTAGCTTTGTAGATCCTTACAATGGATGCAAGATTTGCACAAAAACGTATTGTGCAAAGGGGGAAAAAAACTGGTGCACGGTAATGCAAACCGAACGTTGGAGCGTCCATCGGTCGTTGGTTGGTCGCGTGCCGTTCTTTGGTTTTCAATAAGTTTTTTACATGCGTTTTGTCGCAGCCGGCGCGGACGTAATGCCACGACCAAGTCGTCGAATTGTTTTCTACGCAATTGTTTGAGGATTTAGCTCATTGATTTATTTAATTGTTTGTGAATAATGCTACGCTTTATATTCTTTGGGCGTTTTCTGATTGAACTCTTTGTATTGTATAATATGTTAAGCAGTAGGATATGAGCTAAGCTACCGACAGAATTATGTTATGAGTGAGCCCAATTTGAACTGTGAAATGCAAAGGAAAAATAAGTACACAGATTTTTAAAGTCCGCCCCGAAGTTCACAGGCCCTTCAAATAAAGGACAGTTGGCAAGCCAATCCCTTGATATAAAGTACACATCCGCCAATCGTAACTAACTGAAGTCAAACATATGGTATGCGTGGGAGCACATTCCGATGCATCCGATCGCCGGTACCTATGTACACAAAAGTGACACGTCTATCAGTCAATCACATGCGATATTATTCCTCGACAATACATCCCGGTATTTCACTGAGTGAATGAATGAATGGTCGTGTATTGAAACGCCGCGGGCGGTTGATGACTTATCCTAGTGTTGTCCATGACTAGATTAAATAACTATCAACTTTTTATTGTTAATGAATTGACAAAGATTTGTGGCAATGCGCATATGTAATATTGTTATTAATGACATTTTTATTGATTGTACCTACGATGTATTGGCGTTGCTTATTAGATTCCCATTACTTTATTAAATGCCAATTGAGTGTGATTGTAACGGTGTTTAAAGTTGGATAGCGGTTGTACTGTAACATTTTCGTGGTATAGATACACTTTTTTGAGACTCCACTCAACATTATTTGTGAATCACGTTTTGCTATCTCTCAAATGTACAGTATAAATTGATGCCTATTTACTTATCATATCAATTCATTTGAAAAGATAGTCAACCCTACTTAATATTATAAAAGTATGTGAATCTTTACGTGGATGTTTTACACTCAATTACGTCTCTTTACGTTGGATTTTTTATACTCAATTATAATATTTTAATTTACATGTTTTTCATCGTGTTTGAATAAGAAATCTCACCTGCCAAAGTGATTATTTTTTCTCAGTAAACTCGCGCGCAATGCAAGTCCGTTACGCAATTAATGCAGGCGCTTCGATGTTTGAATATTTTAGAGTCGGCCGACCGTCTTGCATGCGCGCGCTTGCCTCTCGTAATTTTTTAATTGTTAATCTTTTTATCTAAGTAACTTATACGCTGGAAAAAGTTCTAATTGCGCGTTGCGATTTTAAATTGATGTTTGGTCTGTGTCTTAACAATATTACAGGGATTTTTTTTCTATGCTCGAAAGAAGCTTTATTTACAATGTAGCAAAGTTGATTTTTAGTCGTGCGTACAATCAACGTCTGTTCAGAACCAACCAAGGAATTTTCACCTCTTTACGGTTACTTTAGATACTATATTCTATTAAATCCTTTAACATATCAAATGATTTTCATAAGCTATTGAAATGTTAACATAGAAAACCAATTTCCTGTGTTTAATGATAAATTATAAGAATAACTAGAATATTCCATCTTTATGCTTAAATTATGTTAACAAATAGCACTTGCATAGCATTATCCTCGTAAATATGTCGATTTCTAGTGATTACAATAAAAAGCTCGTCGGTACTGTTTAAGCACGTTAAGTTTGCGTGTTAGGCAGACACCTCGGAAACTGTGGCTCTTAACTACAATGCGGATTATATTACAACAGGAGCCGACATATTCGTATGTTTTGTAGCTTGACTTTAGGGCTGTGAGCGGCGGCTGTTGTTCGCGGATATATACCTAACATATCCGCGGTTATGAATCGGAAGAATGTAAATGTTTTGGTATGTGTAACGAATTGAAGTGTGCTATAAGGAACTTTGTTTTTTTTTTGTTGTTGTTTAATTACCTACTTACAATCCATTTATTATTATTGAAACTATTACACAAACATCCTACACGTAGAAAAGTATAGGAATAGGTAGTAAGTAGGGCTATAATTAATCGGTTAATAATTCGGTAAAGACAAAAAAAAAACAAAGTTCCTTATAGCACACTTCAATTCGTTACACATACCAAAATATGTAAATTTTTACTATTAATAAATGTGTATTATTTTACCTAATGCTTGGGTTTAAAAGTATTAAGTGGGTCACGAAGGAGCAGTGTAAAAATTACCGGGCCATGGCAGAACAATGTTTGGGGAAGACTGGGTTTAATTCAAATTAATTACCATAGGTAGGTACTTAATTTAAAAAATATATGCTCAATGAAATATAATATCCTAAAATGAAAATATCCGAATTGTTTGTATACGGATACGGATATACCAACGTTATGTTAAAGTTAAATATTTATGTGTATTAAATATTAATGGGGCTCGTTAGGTAACACGCGACTGCGTCTAGACGGGAAGTAGTAAACCCGTTTTTATGGATTGAATAAAATCTGGCTAGTCCTGTTAACCCCCGGCGCTATTTTAGTCCTAATCCCAGCCGAAGTGTGGGGTGGCAAACTAGTTATGATAAGTGAAGCGAAGTGTTTTGGTATGTCATGTTAATTGCCCCCTTACCGTCAACTCTTGCGATTCAATTCCGACTGAAATGAGTGTTTGAATGTTGAAATATGTAAAAGTACTTTGGACAAAACAATTAATTTTAGGCAAAGTTGAATCGCTTTATGAGGCCTGGAGGGCTAAGAATAGGGAGGGATGAAAGGGTTTGTATAGTGCGCGCCACTAGTTGTCTTCTGACGTCGTAGTTGACTTTTCTTTAGCGGTCTGAGGTCTGAGGCGGGAAGGGACCGGGCGTCATTATAATTAAATAGATAGGTACCTACCGCTAAAGAGTCATCATCAACGACGTCAGAAGACAACCAAGTGGCGTGTCAAATTCAAGTGGCATCTTTCGTGGCATGTTTAGATCCAAAAAGGTCTTTTTAGATTGATCACAACACATATAAAGTTGATTAATTTATCATATTTAACCGACTTCAAAAATAGGAGGAGGTTCTCAATACGGTTGTATTTTTTAAATGTTTGTTACTTCATAACTCCGTCATTTATTAACCGATTTGGAAAATTCTTTTTTTTGTCTGGAAGGGTACACTTCCCGCTTGGTCCCATTGTCATCAGATCAGGTTGTGATTACTTCTTAGTGTCCTTTGAGTCGGTTTAAGTTTTTTTTAAAACAGTCCAATTGTTTTTATTAATTTACCTACATCCACTCATATAGGTACCTTCTTTAGGTTCATTAATTTTCATTGTTAAGATTATGAGAGCGTTTATTTTGTTATGTTTTGAAAACGAGAAACCATTAAAGGATAGGTTGTTGACCTTATCTCCCAATATTATTGGAATTTGTGATGGAGTTGAGTTAATGCGTTAATAAAAACCTTATCAAGACAGGACTGGTCACTACGGTGCGCTCAAGCATCGACGTAGTGTTGGCTGCGATGATGATTTTAAACGATATTCCTACTACAAATTAAATTGGTACAGTCTTATTTAGGCAAACAATTATATATATGGGCTATTTATCATCATTTACCTAGACATAAGAGTAAAAATATAAGAGCATTTTTTTAAATTGCAACCTTGTTTTATCACTATTATGTTAGCAACAGACTAACGAAGTAGATGTGATTGGTGGACTAAAGCTATCGACTTATATATATTTTTACAGTAATAGCATGCGACGGCTCATCCCTATCAGTGTGACAGCTCGCCAGTGCCTTCACGGCTAAATTTGAAATGAGAACGCGTGAGAATCCGCTTGAGGCGCGTTTCGAATTACGACGATCCGGAATGTGAATGAACACTATTTTTTTTTAAAACAAACGTACGAGCTATCGTACTTTTTGCTTGTTAAGAGTTTCAAGGGAAAAACGGAACGATTTTTGGAGTGTTTTTTTAATCAATTAACAATTTATAAACCAATCATTTGATGTCAAGAACCTAGTTGAGTGTGTACTGTGTACTTTCGGGTCGTTAGTGGCTTCGTTAAGTGTCATCGAACTGTTAAGATACCGCAGACATGGCGGATACCTATTTGATTAGTCTGCCATCACTTTTACTGCTTCGAGGAAAAATCTTATTGGATTGGTATGTTTTCATATTAGACTATGATGAAAAATAAACTCCATCCATTTTTTGTATTTTAATTTTACGGTGTTGATTTTTATCTAAAGAGATTATATTTCTTAAAAAAACAATATTTGTTACTTTCCTTAAGGTACCTACCTACGTAGGTACCTACCTAATAATTTATTATGTGAAAAAATTGCAGTTTTGTCCTTTTTAAGCCATCGTCAGATTACGTATAAGTACTGTAATTACCTACTTCAGCCTGATTGGGAGTTGTATCTTTAAAAAAATCATCGTGTATCTTCTCGTCATATCTTTGAAAGTTTGTGACCTAAGTATTTTTTTTGTAAGACTGAACGATAAGTAAAAGGAGCTTATTAAACACCACTGATACAAATATTTAACAAATAAATTCATATACCTACCTAGGTACCTGGTGTGTTCGGACAACTGCGCTTGAGAGCCAGTTTTTTGCCAAGCTTTGCGTACCTTAATGGCCACATTATCACTTATCGTGAATTTCTGGTCACAAATCAGAAAAAAGTTAATTCTTTAATTTCATGACGCACCGCGAAGAGTACGATCAACATCAATTTATACGGATTTTTCCGCGAGTAATTTCAATTAGTCTGTACTTTATACTCATAAAAAAACAAAGGATTTTTTCTGAATGGAATGAAACTCCCGCAAACTATTAATCGAAATTCGTATAATAAAATAACATTTCAATATTGTTATGACATAAGGCGTTCATAAAAAGGACTTGCCCAACTTTAATCCGTGTATTTTTGCCGTCACCATGGCAACCAGGGGTGGATTGTTTTTTTTTAACCATCAAATTGCGCTATAGAATCACAACACGTGCTGTCTTCCAGAAATTACGGGCCCGGGAAGGCTCTTGTTCGGTTTACTTTTGATATGTCGTAAGGGTGTATAGTTTTGTATGGTGACTATGATTCGGGAATTTTAGAGACTTGGATGGATCTTAGCGTTATTTTTTTTATCGAGATATTTTTTCCTAATATTCGTAATTTTCATTTTATGTAGAGAAGCTAGAGCAATTCTTTGGTTTGACGTGATTTCGAATATTTAAATAGTATTTAGTTAGTATAAAGATTCTAGTTCCCGTGCTTTAGCTATTATATTGCTATTTAAATCATATTTGACTATAACTACAACTGCATTTAATCTACATACCTTTATAAGTACCTACCTCCTAAAATACCTAGAAAAATAACCACTTCCACGTTTAATCAAAAAACCCATAACTTTTAATCATCGCATTTAAAACGCCAAGTGCACCAAAAGTCCTTCATAACAGCATCGTTTGGTCACATTAAAGATAAGTAAAGCCGCCGGCTGCGACAGATGGTCCTCTAGACGTTCCCTTTTCAATTGCCCATCTCCTAGCTCCCATTTTTTGCCGCCAAAACTGATTGTGATCAGTGCCATTGTATTTCAAAATGTATACCGATGCATTGTTGCCAGGAGAAATGTTCAATTCCTTAGGCAAATTGCAATTTTACTTTTTGCCCATTTTTCTGTGAATTCTGCTGTGGGAACTCCATTTGCGAATCTGGATTAGGATTGGGGTAACAATGTGGGATAAGTAACGCATTTTAAGTTTAAATGATTGAGATTTGATTGTTGCTTTAGAATTTGGGATGGTGTTCGTAGTTCGGGTTACTGAGAAAAAGAGATCTTCACTGGGTATAAATGACTTATCATCTACCAGTATGAACTGATCGTAATAAGTCATACATCGCTGACCAGCCACTTTGCAAGCAAAAAGTTGCCCATGTTGATTTATTCCACTGATTCAAATCTCTCCACTAAAATTGTCGTAGCTTTGATGTATTCCGACGAGTGTGTAGAAGGACCAATCCTAACACATCAGTCTTTTACTGTTTCAAGTGACTCTACCAGTCAAGTGGGCTACTTGCCTCAAGACACGCTTCTGTGCCCACTACATCAAGATTCCAAGAAGCTGCCGCACAAAAAATGCCCTCGAAAAAGGTTTGTAGGTTTAACAGTTCAATTGTATCGAACCAAGTCACGTAGCGACGATAACGTGCGTTCAGGATTCAACATTTGTGACCCTACATTGCCTCAATAGACTTGATTCGGTCCTATTTAGACCTTTACACGATTAACTCCAAATTATATTACTATTGGATGAAGGCCAACTGGTAAACTGTTTCTCGTAGAAATGTGTTGGATAAGATAGTTGATACAATTATAGGTACGTTTGCTTAAAACGACGGAAAGATATCTTAAGAATAGACGCGCGATGTCTGAGCTCAAAATAATACTCAAATAAAAATACGACAGATCTGAAATATTCCAACGTACACTTCCCTCTTTGCAAAAGCTATAATAGACAAGTCCGCCCATTATATGATGTAAGCATCGCCGAAATTGAGTTATAAATCCGGCCAAATGTCTCCATTTTAAATTCGCCATCTGTCCATTTCGTGCCTAGCAAAATTAGCGGGCACTTTTTAGTGCTGCCCGTAATATTCCAGTCACGTATGGATGGTTAAGGCGCATCTAGCAGCCAGGGGTCTGTTTTAATCTTAGAGGAATGTCGGATGCTCATAACGACGCCAGTTCTGAGTTATGGACCAATAAACGCGACGGATTTGAATACAACGCGCCGAGACGGCGACAACCCTACTATTTGAGGAGGTACAATGTTAGATCCGGGATATTTCCTGGAGACTAGGTTATCAAAAGTTAGTACTATTGTATTTGCTGTATTTCCTTTTCCACTATCTTTCTCTGTGATTTCATGTATCTCGTTTAGAAATAATAAATAAGCTTTTATGAACCTCTGGCTTCTTTAAGAAGACTACCCGCCTTACGACGGGTAGCCGGGTACCCGACGGGTACACGACATCTTGAGACTGCTGAACTTGATCCTTTGATTCCGAGGCCAGTTGGCACGTTTTTCGTTCTCATTATTTTTCAATTCCACCTACAGTTCAAGGCTTGCGTTCCAATTCTCGTAAGTCTGACTTGCATTTTGAACAGAATTATTGTTTGCACGGTCACGTAGAAATGTCCGTGAAATGTTGGTTAGTGTCAAACGAACCGCGGATAAACATTAAATATGCTGGGTGAGCATCAAACAACGGTTGGTTGCCTGAAGTATGGCCAATTAATTCCTACCGGATAAGAACTGCTATTTTTATGAGCATTATAGAAGGAGTAAAAGAGACTACTATTACTATAGTGTTATTATTATTTAGGTGTCTTTATAGATAGTTTCCTTTTTCTGTTATTGTACCTTCGATGTCAACATGTTCTATTATAAAATGATTTGTCTCCATCCGTACTAAATATACTCGTTTAGAGAACGCGCTTTTGCTTTCAACGAGATTTCATTTTCCCCTTCAAGTTACTTTTCCTCAAAACCTAAATTGCTTATTCGTCTAGCTTTTCCGTATGTCCTTTCCCCCCTTTATTTACTGGATGAAGTGCTATTAATCTGGAGACAAATAGGCTATGCTTTCTTTTCACCTTCAAGTCCCGATGGAAATAACTCTGTGGATAATGTAAATCTTTTCTGTAATTGTGCAATAACAATTTCGTCTAGACATTAGAAAAAATGACATATATCAGGAACGGGGATTCCAGTGTTATGGTATTTGTTAGTCTTTATGGGCTTTGTTTTAATGTATGTTGCATTTGAAGCAAAATAGGTTTATTTAGTACAAACAACGTGGCGTGAAGACATGAATGAGTGTGATAGATTATCGATCGTGAGTAAACGAGCCGATCGTGCTTATCTAATACTGGAGGCAAATATTGGTCGGACGCATTCCGAGGATGTACCAAGAAGGTACGTCGAGGTAGAAATAACAGCTTTGGATGTTTTATTTGAAGACACCGATATAGGATGACATAAAATGTTTGATCATAAATAGGTACATGAAAAACAAAAAATAACTTTCAAAATTATGAATATTCAGAAGAATATGATTTTACAGATACAAAAGAATAGGCATAAATTCTTAAGAAGACTTAAGAATTTATGCAAGTCGAATATTTAGATAAATCCGCCATCTATTGTGAATGAAACATTATCGAATTGATACAAAATCAAAGCGTGACAGAGAATGACAATTGTTCACTGCATTGTCCATTTCCAATAGATACGAAATAAAGCTTTTCTGTATCGCTTACTTCGCCTACAAAAACAGAATGTCTGTTTGTCTGTCTGTCCTAAGGTACCGGATGTTTTATTTGTATTATCTTGTGAGATTCAATATATTTGAGCTACCTGGTCGTGTACCTGGATCCTTTTGCATTCCGAGAAATTCTCTCTTTGATATTGTTTTAGGAAATGCGATGAAATATGAGTTGCAGTTCAATGATATAATATAAATTGGACAGTAATAGGGTTATTAGAATTCTTTGGGGATCTCATCTTGTTAAGTGATGGGATCGCTTTGAAGTTTTATCAACCAAACAGGGTTATGCTGCGAAGATACTTCTATTTTCATAGTTTCTCTGAAATATTTTAATTAAATATGACTCGTATTATATTCTGTAAAAAATCCTGGAATATTTTTCAGACATGGCTACCTCATCTCAAACTTGCAGAGCTATCCCATAGTACAGGAGACTAAACAAATGATAAACTACACTACTAGTAAAATAATTACTTAGATATTAACACCCAAACTCAGCATACATGTCCATGCACACTCATGTTTGTTCATGTGAATCGAACTCACAACCTCACCACACTTCTTTTCGAGTGAGCTTTTTCAAATAGCCCATGTCTTTGCATTCCACTCAGTAACTTTATAAAAGCAAGTCAGATTTTAATCTGCTTACATTATATGGATCAATTCTGTACCCTCATATACACGTAACATAACATGCATTAATTATGTATTGTTTATAGTGTGCGGGCGGCGGCGCGCGGTCCGCACGATCCGACCGGCCGCGAGCGTCTGCCGTCAAAACAAACACGCAACGCAATCCATTCAACGATTTGATAACTGCAGTAACGATGCCCATTAAAACAGAACAGGGGAAACTTGTGGTGTTACTAGCCACATGTATTCTCAAACACTTTGCTGAGTTTCTTGCCGTCTTTAACGGGGGTAGAGTAAATTTTAACGTTAGTAAGTGTCTTTTAGGATTTGCACTGAATGAATGATGTTTGACTTCCAAAATACATATTTGAAAAAGAAAGCTATAGGCATCATCCCCCAAAAAAGGAAGCTAAAGCAATAGGTATTGCTAATGGAATTATTTTTCCGAATTTACAGCAGATCTTATGTAATTCATAAATACCGAATCTTTTATTGAATTAAATTGTATGAGTGACTAGTATACCAAAAAATATTCTAATTACGTAGGATCTGCGCGAGACTTAGAAAAAATGAATTCCGTTAACAATATTGCTTTACTTCCGTTTTAAGCGACTTCAAAAAAAGGAGGAGGTTCTCAATTCGGTTGTATTTTTTTTTTATGTTTGTAACCTCATAACTCCGTCATTTATTAACCGATTTGGAAAATTATTTTATTGTCTGGAAGGGTACACTTCCCGTTTGGTCCCATTGTCATCAGATCAGGATTTGATTACTTCTTAGTGTACATTGAAGTCGGTTTAAGTTTTTTGTAAAACAGTCCAATTCTTATTTTCCCTTATAGGCTTTGTGTACTCACCAACTTTAACTACACTTATCAATTACCATGGTGATATTGTGGTCAAACACAAGTTTATTATGTGGTAAACAAAGTTGATCTTATGAAGTATGTATCGTTTTGGTTTTAATTTGTTGCATTGCATAATCATTAAAATATATCCTTTTTTCTTGATTTTATTGGTAAAAAAAGTTACAGTTCTGCACCACTCCGCACAGGGCCATCTAATGTTATTTTACCCTAAATTCTGCTCGTAAAACCAACCCCCGTACATTATTATTAACAGTGTCGTTTATTTTATTGTCGCATATTAAATTAAACATGAAAATGCTTTATTGATGCATTTGTTATGCTTTACGTAATCGTGTTAGAGTGAGAAAATTTAAGAAAATAAAAAAAAGAAAGAAAGAAATTAAAGAAAGAAGAAAGAAAAAACATTTATTACGAAAAAACAGCCAGATATATGATTAAATCAGTGAAGAGATAATATATCCGGTACTAAAAAGACACAAATATAAAAGTTCTGAATTGAAGTATCATATCTTGAGAGCGCAAGTAAGGTAAATGGAAGATACTGTTCTGATAAATGATTCAACCTGCATACTGGTAAACTGAACGGAACTTTTGTAGTAACATGTCTACACGGATCATAAACTCGGTCTAGATTCTGTCTTCAGACAAATTTTTGATGCACTTAATTCTGAAGATCTGTTGAGATTGTTGTAGTTATAACACTGTATGCAGAACTAATGGTCCTGTCACTTGTAAATTTATCGTAAAAAAGCTGTCCCCCACGATTTCACCCGCTTTCCCGGGATTAAAAGTAGCCTATGTCCTTCCATACCATGGGCTATCTGCCAAATTTCATCGCAATCGCTTCAGAGGAAACAAACAGTCGTATAGACAGATTTACTTTCGTATTTAAAATATTGGCGGGCAGTAAAATCTATTTGCGTGAACAAGTCTTTATGAGCATTTTAATGATACATGAGAGAGGTCATTTTCTATTAGAATATGTCCGTGTTAATATTAATCTACGCTTCGGTGAGCATAGACATATAAAAAAATCAAGACCGAGTGTCACCTTATAAGAAAGTTAAGCCGAAAATTTCCTACGTGTGCGCGAGTAAAATCAGTACTAGCCCAAGCAGGCACAAATTGTACTGAGCCACTGTAAACTTCTCAACTCGGAACGATCGGCTTCCTATGGTGTATATGTGAGGCCATGTATTTACAAGAACGCCAGCTTCCTATTAAGTACTTGCGTCACTTAAGAACACAGACCGTTCCGTCTTTCATTTTTTCTTGGTCTGAGTCGGTGAGCTTCATAAAAATAATGTTCCTTTTATATTTACCTACAACTTATCATTATTGTTTCCAATATTGAAAAACTATAGTGCATTGTGTTTTAATTTGCAGTTAAGTTTAATAATAGAAACTACAGAGTGGAAAGAAACGGCATCTTTTGTTGTGCGCAAAGATACATCTCATTTTTAATTGGTCTATTGGTCATTCTTTTTCTTATTAAAGCGAGATTTACAGTCTGCCGGGTTTTTCTTGCATCTAAATAATCTTTGCCAAAGTCTAGCTGTCAACGCATTTACAAATTTCGAATAGCCTATTTAACATCTCTTAATCTCGAATAAAGAACATAGAATGAAATTCAAAAAGCGAATCGCGTTCAAACTCACCAACCGTGAACTTGACTTGCAATTTTGCACTTGCAATAACTAATTTTGAAAATTTTATTTACCACCGCATTTCAATGTATGTTAATATTACTTATTACTTAACATAGTTGTCTTCAAGCTTGGTGCTCGCCAGACCGTGGTGAGTGCTGTTTTTAGTGCAATCTTAAGTTGGACATGCATATAACATGAGGATTCTTAATTATTTTTATAAAACATTCAATAGTTAGCAAATACGCGCCGGCTATTTTGTTTATGGATTTGTTAACGTTTTGTGTTTTGTTTCTACTTTTATTGAACTGAATAATTACTACATGTTTCTTAAATTTATCAAAGTCGATGTGCAGTGAGTTTTTTATAAGGCTTTTTATGTTACTGAGAGAGTTATGTATGGTAATTATACTTCGTTGTTTATGCTAAATTTGTGATTATAATTTATTATATTTGAGTAGGAATAATTGAACTTGAAATAATATAACCAGGCGGCAATAACTAAGCTGGACTTACAATAACCACTTAATAGCAAAATGTGTTAAATTATTGAACAGTAAAGTAATTCTTACTCCCTTCACGTTCTTAATGGATAGTTATTAAAACGATGATTAATATTATCAATTGGTTTCTCCTTTAAAGCACACTTCAAGTGCCATAAACATTGAATAAGAGACAGCTAAACTATCAGACGACGTAAATTGTATTAACAATTTTGTAGCATCTTTAAAGCTGCAATTTATTATGTAGCAATGCGGCGATAAACCTTAAAATAAAATGGGCGCCGCCATAACGTAGTATGTACCCGTGGAGTATTTCATTATTTCTGTGCGCAAACCCATGCACCCATAGTGAGTCCTAACGGGAGGCGATTTCTTTTGGAATTTATTGTTCGCGCGCCATTTTCGCGTCGTATTCCAAAGAGTTACTGGTTATTGTCAATATGCACGTTATTGTTCGGCTTTAAGAGGGGTGAAGTCAATTCTCGAGCGTTATCTCTTTCGAACGGCAATAAATTTTAAATGAATCGCTGTATGATTGCCATCGTTGAAGCGGTTATAGTTTTTATTATGTTCTGTCGGCCCATGAGTTGCAATAAACCACGTTAATTGTGAACGATGTGACGACATTGAGCATATTTTTAGTGTTATGTTTATAAGTTCCCCATTATT
Organism: Achlya flavicornis; assembly: GCA_947623365.1. NCBI lineage: Eukaryota > Metazoa > Arthropoda > Insecta > Lepidoptera > Drepanidae > Achlya > Achlya flavicornis. Next base: position 14,147,745 of record OX392477.1, on the reverse strand, counting down.
TTTTTTGTTTATACGTTTTATCATTTATCTGGGTGGGCTGTCGTTATGGTGACCCTGTATTCTATTCTTGTTTGTTACCATGTAATTTGCGCTTTATTCTTGTGAATTTGTAATTTCTAATGAACGCATTAACGTCTTTTATCTTCTATCTAATGTTAGTGTTAGACTAGATATCTCCAGATGGATGGAAATATAATGATATATGTTCCACATCGTCTCTAGAAATAGAATAGATGGAAGGAACATGGTTTCTTTTACACACATTCTTATACTTCCCACAATACATTTATTCGAAAAATATGTACTGTAACACTGACCGACTTGTAGACTAGATCACTCAAAACCGGTGGGTCAATTTTCGGATTCCAGAAATGGAAGCAATAACCCAAAGAATTGAAGTTTTAGCTGATTGAATGCCTTTGATTTTCCACAAAAATTTCCCCGCCCAACTAATTGAACACTGGTTCCATCACTCCAGTATATAAAATAGGCGAGTACGTGCATAAAGATAATAAAAGTTCCAAATAAAAAACGTGGATAACGACAAAAAAACAGATTTACATGCAAGGGTAAGTGATTTTATTGCTATCGCTACTCTATATGTATTGTGTAGCGGCAGGGGGATACCTGTTTGATCAGTATTTATATTTTATAGAAGCCACTTTGTACAGTCAACAGCAATGTGTGTGTAATGTTCAAGATAGGGGTGTAGTATGTAGCGGGGTGCTAGAGTAATGGAATGAGGTAAGATTTACAATTTTATTAAAGTTAATAGTATTCTGACTGCTAACAACATTGGGATCTTCAAGGTGAATTGACCTTTTCTGGATAAACGTGGTCCATCCTCACTTGAATCATCCTTTTCAGTCAAATCTGTGGTCAAACGCCTGCCCGCTTCTTCTTCAAGCGTATCTATGCTTCCTTGAAAGCTATCTAGACATCGAAGCTACAGAGCTAAATAAAAATCCAAAAACTCATCATAAGAATCTCCCAAATCCCAAAATTGTTTTTATTGAACGAGAATTTGAGCCATAGATAGTGCTGATCGAAGATAAACATATCAAATGTCAGGTTTCAAATTCAAGTTCTATTCACGAGTTTAAACTTAACTTGAGCTGATTCGAGTTCTAAATATGACCATTCATGTGTCAATCGCTACAAGACATGAACTCTAATTGCATCGGCTTTAGAATACAAGTTACTTGAACAACGCACTTTTTAAAATACCTGGCTGTTAAATACATTACTTTCATTGTGAAGTTGATGTACCTACTACATCCTATGGTGTTAGGAGTTGACTGACTCGAGTAACATTCTTGAGACGAAACACTTGTAGATGATGAACCCACATTCGTGTTTTAATACCCCTTATTATACAACAGTTGCATAAATAACTATTATCTACACCCAAGCTATAAATCCTCTATAACAGTTCCTGAAACAGTTAGCTTATTGCCAACATTAAAACACTGGTTGTCAAAGTAACCATTATATCATCCAAAACAGTGTTATAATGTTGTACTGCATTACATTATACAACTCCTTTTTTTTTTTGCTTTTTCGGACCATGCATTCCTTAATCATCAAACAGCCAAATTCTCCGTAGTATCCTTATGAATTTCAGAAAAAGAAAATTTTCATGCAGGCGCGTTACACTATCACAGCGTCGTAATAAAAAAAAGAAACTTAGAGGTTATTCGAATTCACGTCGTATGCCGCCATTTTGGTTCGATATTAGAATTGCAGAAATTTATTACTTTGTTGTTTACAAAAATGATCTTGGGTGTAGATAATGTCTTGTATGCAACTGTACATAATTAGGAATTAAAACCCTCATGTGATACTATTATCACACTCGCTTCGCTTCGTGTGATAAACCCACATTCGTGTTTTAATACCCCTTATTATACGACAGTTGCATAAATAACTATTAACTCGAGTCCGAAATCACTGCTCGTGTCGCATCTGTAGCATCAGCTGTTAATGATGTTACTATGGAGACTATCTTCGCATTATTTTCCGCATTCCACGATATCTTCTCTGTAGTAAGATTCAGTAAATCGTCTACATCTCGTCCCACGTGTCGGCGTTAAGGCCAAGATGCTCTGGCATTTTTATTGGCAAGTCCATTAATTGGTCGATCAGTCACAACCGGTGATGTAATATCCTGAGGTGAGTGACACGTTGATTTGTTGGCTCGGGGGCTTGACAGTAGTGTTTTCTTTGTATATTATGCTAATTAGCTTTCTGCTTTTGTTAATGTCGGAGGACAAACATTTGTGGTATCGTTTAAGTTTGGCAGTTTTTTGTTAATTTCAGTGATAAGCCCTACAACTGAAATGGTGAATGCCCACTTGCCAACCTGGGTTAAATTTCTATCTCAACTCAAGAGTCAAAATCAAAAAGTAATTTATTCAGTTAAGGCCCTGGTAAGGCACTTATGAACGTTAAATTAGTACATACAGTTGAATTTACCTCCGGAATTTTAATGATATCAAAACAACCACAGATAAGAAACGAACTCCGAGTTATTAAGAGTAATATCTACCACAAAAGTGAATCTTCTAGCTGTACTCTTTATTTTTGGGCTCGGTAATTTCTGTGACAAAAAAAACGTAGACAAGACTTCCCGTTTACAACAGACTTCTAACATCCGATAAAATCGGTTAAAACCGGAGCTTTAACCAGTCCGTGCCAACCAAGCTACGCCTTAACCGGTGTTATGTGTATTCGGGCCAGGATGTCGGGAATAACCCAGTGACTCATACGAGCTCGTGACTACGCCGCCCACAATTATACTTTCAGTTTTACACAATGTTTCAGGGTGATAAGGTGTGATCACTGATAATGTTTATCTGGACGTATCGAGTGTAAGGTCAGGTATCTGTTTTTATGATGTTGCAATTGTCATGTTACAACTGCTGCCCCTTTTGTGGACAAGATCACTTTGGACAATATGATTGATCCATCGTCTTACTGCAAATCTTTATCTTTCTCCACCTTCCATCCTCTGGCTTTTATTGGGATACTATTTGATCATTAGGTATTGTTTAAGAGCTAATGATATGGTCAAAAAAGTCTTCAAAATTTAGCTGGCTGATATTAATTATTGGAAAAACATAACAAACAGATGATATAATGAAGAGGGAAGCTCTTATTTTCCTTTATTTAACTTGGGCCTTACCCAAGTTTGTAGAGAGGTAGAGCATAGCGTTTATTCGCTCAAAGAGCAGCTCGACTGGGGAAGTACCACCTTTCAGAATACCGCAGCCAAATAACTTTATGTTGTGTAAAGTTGTGTTCCTGCGCGTGAGTATGGTCGCCAGAGCTCATAGGGGAGGGGGGAAAGGTCGGTAACGCGTGAGCGATGCTTCTTGTGTTGCAAGCGTCCATATGGCTACGGTAACCGCTTACCATCAGGCGGGCCGTATGCTTGTTTACCGACTTAGAATTTTCGCAAATATCCGATATATGTTAAAATAACTTGTAAAAAGCATTCTTATTATGCGTTTCCATTTATCACTTAGTAGAAGTATGTTCATTGGATATAAAGGTAAGAAAATGGAAAGTATAGGTCAAGGTTGGCTACCTCTCTAAAAAATAGTGTCGTTGATCGAAATTTTATTAGGTATAAATGACCTTGTGTGTGTCCTATAACGTAATATATTAGTTTACAGTGGAGTTCTAGGCAAGAGGATAAAAGCTTTGATGTGTTTTAATTCATCAGTCTGAGGCTCAGGTATTTTGTCAAAGTTGTGAATGTCAAATAGAGTACTAGGTTCAATATAAAATATAGAAGCAGTGCGATGGTCCTTTCGTCATGGGATAAAAAGATTCTAAGCTCAGAGCCCCAATCTAGAGACCCAAAGATCTTTAGATGCAAGTTTATCGTTGAATTACAAAAGCCTTGCTGAGTTTCTTGACGAAGCGGAACTTGGAGAGTCAATTGTAATCACAAGTGTTAAGTCAGGGACTCAGGGCTCTAACAGAATAAATCGAGTATTGAGTTTGATCAGCTGTGAACAACTGACGAAGTATTTATGAACTCGTTAAGTAGGTTGTGATGAATTTAGTTTACAGTTGCCCAGACTTGCTCTCTAACATATTTACTAGTAACTAGGCAATTGTATTGTATAATACGCATTACCCAACCAGTTCCTTAAAATAAACCAGAATATATTGCGAACTTTTTCACACTGACACATAGAATCACGGATGTAAATTAACTAGCCAGTCGACCAATATTTTTTTAAATGCAAACATTTTTCACTCGCGTATAAAAATGAATGGATTCACAAATTGCCATTCTCAATGTCACGTTTCGTGAATTTAGATTATACGCGCCAATTTCAAGAGAGGATTTGGGCGTTCAAGGCCTCGATAAGTGGGTGTATATAGGTTAATAGGACTGTTGGACGATATCGTTTTCTTGTTATAGGCCTCTCCCAGCTTTCTCAGTGTTTAAAGTACGGAATTATCAATTTGATCGTTATCTGTTGACTGTTTTCTATATTTTTGTTTTTGAAAATTATTTTACTGTAATTTATCGTTTAAAATTTTGATTGCAATTTTTATACAAACCTGTCGAGTAACAACAAACGAGAGTGGGAACTATGTAATCGGATTTCATCGTCCTCATTTCTGTACCGAAAATTTCCGCCCATACATTGTTTGTCGCCATAACGAACATATTCAACGTGTTGCATCCTAATTTCTTATCTGGGCAGCAAAGGTGGAACTATACCGGGGACTTTGTTTCCAGACTCCTAGAATTCTCAAATCTTCAACATCCTGGTCAACATCGCCCCTTACGGAAAGATCGGTGTATTTATTAGCTTTAAGGAAATCGTTTTCTTGATCATGTCTATTGACTGTTGATATTATTAGAAACCGTTTAATGTGGGGAAACATGTCGGTTTCTTCAACTCAAGAATTATTAGACGCTGGTTGCAGACGCGTGTTAATCTCGTTTTATTACTTAGCATTAATAGTTTCAGCAAGGTCATGGTTTCGTTTCCTGTATATTTTATGATACGTAGTTTACTGGGTTTTCAGAATTCGTACATTGTATTACATGAACAGGAATCTTGTCAGCATTCTTAACAATACCCGTAACTGTATTGAATTTAATTTCGTTACTTACAAATAACAAAATATTCTTATCGTGCTAAAATTATTCTTGATGATTTAATATTTCCATTTCATCAAATTTCATTGCTCGACCGAACTGAAAAAGAAACTTATAAATAAAGCAAGAATAAGAAAGGAATGATGTGCTGTGTGTGGCCTTTACGTCATCACTAGGCCAATAAATGCAGACGATGACAAAATAGTAGTTTCGCTGTAAACTATTTAACTTATGTCATATGCAAGAGTTCAAGTCTTAGTTATAACATTAAGTTCACCTAAGTCTATACTTAGCTGTGCAATCACAGATCGTAACATTACACTTTAAGAGCAACAGTCATCCGTAATCCGTATGCGACACAGAATAGCACCTTGATTCATTGTCCAGCAACTGTTGTTGCAAGTCTAGTCATAGACTACTATTGTCTCTTTGCATTATTGTGTTACAGATAGAATAGAGCGGGAAAAAAGGCTTTTCCGTTACCATCCATAAGTTCACGCTCATACTCAACGATCAATGCAGTAACCAGTAATCCATACATGCAATTTCCATTATGCAGACTTTGTCTTTTTAGAATTGGACATTCCCATTATCAACATCACCCATTGAATTTTCTTTTTCTTTTAATGCGTCATAATCATAAGGGTAGTTATGACATTCTATTATTGTGCGTATGGCTACAGTCGCCATTTAACAAAAGAAGAAGAAGAAGAAGACATTTTATTAAAGTTGGATGCGAATTATTGCGAATGTTACATGCCCTCTAAAGAACTAGAAAATCGTTCTCTCGTCTTTGGTTGAGCTTAATTGGTTTGTTTAAACTAGCTCAGTAAATATTTCCAGGTGCCAAAAATACTTTGCAAAAAGAGTTTCTCCAATACAATCTGGTCTAGAATTAATAGAACATGGAAGGAAGTAGAATAGATCTCATTATGCCGCAATGGCGGAAAGGCATATGCTCTAAATTCCGTAATCAATGCAAATACGTAATACTTGGTACTTGTTGTATTTACATTCTATAGATTGAATGCTTCGCATGTTTATAAAAATGGTTTGGAATAGAATGTTAGACGATTTATAATGGTACTAGTTTTTTATTCGACATCTTATTCTTTTTGCACCCGTTCTAGCTAAGATATGTGTTATCGAGGACATCTTTCTTTTTCCTAGCCTTGAATGTCGTTGCAAAAAATGTACGGCAAAAAAAAACAGCTTCGCTTTTATAGATTCCGGAGTACACACACATTGATACCTATAATATTATGCCCAACCAATATCTATCAACCAACTACCTATTAGGGAAGGAAAAGCCACCCACATAGTTTCCATAACTTTTAGTTTTCTAGCAGCGGACTTTACCGAGCCCGCATGATGCACTAAAACCTGATTGAATATGCAAAGTGCAGATTTTCCTGTACACCTAATTATACGGTGCACGTGGTGAGCCAATCAGTTGTCACGATGCGCCTGAGTCACTTACGTCACATGAATCGTTTGAGCCTTTGGATCCTATTGCTGTAGCATTCGGATTGAAATTATGCTACTTTGGAGACAAATCTGGACAGATTATATTCTTTAAAAAGAATACAGTATTTATGTGTTTTGAGCTTCGATACCAATCTCCTTATCTACTTACAACCATATTGATGAATCACACCCCTGATGTAAAAATCAATTTTGCAACAACCAGAAATCTGTAAATCACAATTTATGATTCAACAAATTTATCCCGTATCATAGTGACAATATGACGATAGACTTGGATAGATATCGGTAGATTACCGAGTGGAAGCCCTGCGGGGTTGCGTCACACGCGTGTAGGCGCCGGCGCCGCGCGCGCATCTCGGTCACTGTGCCAGCGGCGCACGCGGCGAGATTTACACGAGATTACACCGACGCACTCAATATAGGATAATAGTACCTACCGCAATTGGGCAGCTGAATTTCCTATTTTTTCTTATACTTTACTTTTTATGTTCCACTGCTTGGCAAAGACTTTCCTTTCTGTTCTCGGTTTTGGAGCGTTTTACCCTTCTTACTTACCTATATACTAAGAGGTACTAAAATGCACTTCATTGAACATTTTACTTTGTGAACCAAGAAATTACTTTTTAACTACTTAAATATTTGAAATGTTGCACCCAAAAGCATCATTTCCATAGGAGATTTAGTTGGGTTGAAATGCGGCTTCTAGTTTATCTTAAACTCTGTGGATATGGCACATAACGATAACGTTCTATTTATGTAGTGTTTTATCGTTTATTAGGCCTGTAATGTAGTTGATGGATTACCGGAATGTAATGCTGGGTCGGAGCTCGCGGTTGTGTGTAAATAGACGGCGGTTGCTAACTTGGTTATTTTTACCATGTCTGAATCTGAAATACACTCGTGACGCTAATTCATAGCCTATATTTAAGATCTACTAGATGTTTTAAATTCGCATCGTAAAACATAAACAAGCTTTCTAGAGATTCAGATCAAATTGCAGCGACAATTTTCTTTAATTAAATTAGCGCGTCATTTTCGCATCAAAAAAACCGGCAGTTTTTCTTTGAGATACAATCAGCCGTTAGTCACGCGACATTGGACTAGGTCATTACAGCGTGTTATTTTTTTTTTATGGAAAAGTGAAAATTTCCACTACATTATTCAGGTGACAATTTTGTATTGGAACCTCGCCAGCGCGGATATACTCGATCTGCGAATAAAATTAATATAAACCTTTACATTATATTTAAATGTTTCCACAAGCGAATTTGGGCTGGGCGATGACAGCTCTTCCCACGCAATTTCTACGATTCATAATTGGATTCGTTTCTGGACAAACTTAGTCTGTTAATGAGATCTATTATAGAGACGACATAGTTTATTTTACCAGTAAAGTCTAGTCTGTGGGTTTCGCCTATAAGAATAGTAATTCTGATTCATCATCATCTTTCTAGCGTTTATCTTCTGTGCCGTTTGTATCAAGGCTTTTATGGCTACAGGCCTGCTCTATCAAAACTACAGTCGCACGATCATATGAACCAAGATCATATGATTATCTACATTAAATCGTATTTTGATGACCCTATATGACTCTTATTATGGCGAAGATGTTCCTAAATAGCAATAATAAAATGCAGTTACGGAAAGAATAGAAATGCTCTTTGTATGGCGAATGTGGGGTCAATAAAGCTATTAGACGTGGCTGTGTCCGCCATTACTGACGGCTAGGTACTAGGGAGTGGATGTGGTGACCATGGGTTATTGGATCTTCAATCTTTGTTTTTCCAATCTAATCTTCACCCAGAAGCGTCTCTACATTAAATCGTTCATTCGTTCGTTACATTTCACTTTCATTCATGACTATAAGATACCCACTCAAAACAATATCTATTGACATATATCGTATGGAATTGACATGTGATATTTTGAAGCCTTTTTCATCATCTTAGTACGGTTATCAATATGTTGTATGCTTGTAATACTGGCCATATCAATTTGGAATATTATACAAGATCTTCTGTTAATATCTTCTGTAAATAAAGAAGAGGTACTATTATTTTTGTAGCGTTTAAGAATCTGAAGCAATTTATCTGAAGCAGATTAGAAGAATGGACTCTCGCTAAGCTCCTTTGGTACCAAAGGTATCCAATTCCGGATGGTCTCTAAAATAAAAAGAGTTTAATTACAATGTATTCTTCGTAATTCTTCCAATAGAGATCGATAGAGACGAATCGCAGCAACAGCCCTATCAGTAAGCAATCCAAAACTATCTCGTGGGACTTTTTGGCGGGAACTTGCGGAGTGATGTAGCATTTTCATTTTTATTTTCATAAATTTGTGTATTTTGAGTTTTATTGTGTATTTTTGGTATTATTTTACCCAATAAAGATCATCCATGTGCACCAGTGAAGTGAAATGAAATGAATTATGTGTATCGTGACTTTTCAAGTTGTCTCAAAATGTCCGTGAAGAGTTTTAGTACAATGACCACCATTGTAGTAAAACATGACTTTTATGGACGGTGACTGACTGAGGACTATAATGTGAAGTGATTTATTGTGACTGGAAACTATAATATAACTCGACACTGGCAGAAATGAGCCCTAATTTGATTTTGGTTGCCAAAATTAAAAATAAGAAGAAGAAGAAGAAGAACTATCTCGTGATAGATCACGACACGATTGTCTGAAAATAAAAAAAATGTCCCAATTATAAATCTATTTCGAAACGATAGGAGTTAGTCGAGCGTTGACGTACAATAATCGTAGTTTAATGTTATTAAAATAACAAGAAAAGTCATTACCGTTCGTTTTAGCTACAAGATACTTAATCGAAAAAATGTGTGGGTGTATCCGCAATTTCACCGAACGTGTGTTGCACCTACGCTCCGAGGGCGGAAGATAACACAACCAATTTGCAGATCTAATATCCGCGGTCCCACAAAATTGTGGTCACCCACAGAATGGGCAACGATGAGTGATCCATATGGGCCCTCTTTACGGCGTGTTGTGAATTCTATTCTTATTATATTTAAGGCTGTAACAATGGTCAAACCTCTAAAATACGCTGGACTAAACGCATTTTGTTGACGAATCTATCCATTCATTTGTCCTGGAAAAAATATATGTTGTACATTTGTTCATCACGCACAAGTTGTATTGATTACATTTTTTGTAAATATCTTCAAATTTTGTAAAAACACATATCCTTACAGGTATAATTTTAACCTAAATTGTAAATTGTTGACATAACGGCTCAACAGATTTATGCGAATCTTACACCAAAAAAAAGGTAATGCATTTTATAACAACTTGTATTGATTAATTTTCAAATTTCGTGAATCATTTTCAAATAATAATTAAAAAACTAAATCGCGAAGCATAAATCACTCGCTCCCCACCAAATCCCACCCGCGGACGCCTGGAGCCGAGACTCGTCAGTGCCTTGATGGCTGCTGTCACGAGTGGACCTCGCACGAAAATTTTATACGACAAAATAACTAAATATTTAAATTTATGAATGATTTTTAAATCGATTTCTTCTGATAATAACTTAAATACAATTTTGAGCATAATTTTTAGCTTCTAAATATATGTAATGTAGTTATAAGTAAAAATAATATTTTTTAGAACATGAATAGTCGTCATAGACTAATCAGAAATGTGTTAGGTAGGTACAAATAGTTATGTAGAATAGAAGTAGAGCAAGATATCGGTTTCTTTTATTCTTTTTATAACAAGCTTTTATTTATCATGCAATCATTGTACGTCTTTCCGATAAAAAATTTACAATTTATTTTTCAACCACTGAATCGCAGACGTCCGATTGAAATGAAAGGTTTACTTTTATAAATTCGGTGTTAAGCGGCCGTCTTCAAAATCGAAATGGGCTGAATTAGGTATTTGACACGTTCACGCACACGCGGGAGCGCTCGGTCCCGTGTGTGCGTGAGTCCGGAATCATTGATGGTCAGTACGGCGATCAGATGGTTTTGATCCATTGATTTACGTGTCTTTTCTTTCGTGGTTTTTTCTATTGAAATAAAAAGTCATGGTAGTAAATCAAATCAAAATCATTTATTTCATATAGACCTTCACAAGTACTTATGAATAGTCTGACTCTAATACCCAGTGACTTATATAACCATGGATGCGGTCACCGGAACATTTTGCAAAAAAAATCTTCATACAAGTAAACAGTACCGCCATCTGTTTAAAATCGAATTGAACTACGTAGTGCCGCGTTGCATAGGCGTACGATGTAACTCATGTAACCTTGTATGTAGGGAATGCGGTTTTTTTTTCGGTTATTGAGAGGTAAAACCGGTAAACCGGTATTAAACCGGTTTTTTTTAATGTTCGCTCGTTTTTTTTCACGTTATTTCTATAGCTCAAATTATAGATAATAACCGTGCCTAACAAATAAAAATACGTAAAATTAAAAAATCGCTAACTGAGGAATTATAGTCAGTTAAAGTTAATGAAATGAATATAAAAGAAAACTCAAATTCATCATCACCATCTGCCCGCCTTGTTCCCAATAATTTCGGGTCGGCGCAATATGTACGCTTCTTCCATTCGTCTCTTCTATCTGTTATACCAACATTCACTCCTTTCTTACCCATATCATCTTTTATACAATCCATCCATCTCTTTTTCATCAGAGACTCGTTTATATATGTTCCTTTCCTTTTGATTGTTTTTTTAAACGAATGAAATCATAAAAATATATCACGTTTGCTTGGTTTTTAATTGCTATGAGATATGAGGACTTTATGTTAAAAATTAGATCAGTAGAAGTACTTATTTAAACATTTATTGAATTATGTTTCGTACGTTATAGTATTAATTTCACACGTAATATTATGAACATGTCATATTGTAGCGGCACAGCAACTTGCGTGTACACAAAAACGTGATTATTATTATACGAATATTTTACTTAGATAAATTGTTGTCATGCAGATGGGTAAAAAATAACACCAATCAGTCAGCTTGCTGTTTGGCATACATAAGAGCCTTCGTTGACAGTAGTTGCTCCGATAGCATGACATTAATGCTGGCACCCCGCAAGGCTATGGATTATCCCCAACACTGTTCCTTCAGCATATTAATGATATACTCTCTATTGCCAGTAGGGATTGCAAAATCCGGATTTTTTTCAAATCCGGATTCAAAGTTTATCATCACATATAAATCCGGATTATCCGGATTTTTCGGATTTTTATATTTTTTTGCAATAATTTGTAATTTTAAACTGTACGCGTTGTTTATGCTTAATTATTAGTAGTTTGAAGAGAGATGTTCTATTTTATTGTATTTCCATTGCTTGCTTTTGAATAAAAATTCAATTAAACTGCAAGTAATATTAAAAAAAAATGGGCTTGTATTTGGCTACTGAGCCGTCCATAAAGGATAATGACGAAGCCTAAGGTGGAGCACGCTAACCCAAATGGAACCTATTCATTCTGGCCGTGAAAGTCCCTAGATTTTAAGAGTCAGGAACTACAGTCGCCGGAAGCAAGTTCCACTCCCTTGCTGTCCGCATTATAATTGAGGATACAAAAGAAAAAAAATCCCCGTGTCTTGTGGTTCGGAGTAAAAATAGGGATGGTGGTTGGAATAAGGTTGAGCAATTCCTGCACACACTCTCAAAAATATATCCTGTACAAAACCGATAAGGCAAGCAACCTTTCTTCGATGGTCGAGCCTCGTGAGTTTCGTCATAATTAGTCTCATATTCGATGAGTCTTCTGGCTCGGTGGTTTATTGAGTCGAGGGCTAGAGCCTGGTGGAAAGGGCTCCGTTTGGTAGTGAAAAGACACACCTGCGTCATGGTGGCATTAAAAGTGACCAGATTGGCATTGCCCCAATCGGAGACTGCCTGTAATGTTACGTAAGCTAAGTACCAGCTTGAGGCCCTCGATTCAATAGACCGCCGAGCCAGGAGACTCATTGGAGATGAGTCTTTAATTAAGGCGAAACTCACGAGCCTCGACCATCGAAGAAAGGTTGCTTGCTTATCGGTTTTCTACAGGATATATTTTGGAGAGTGTGCGCAGGAATTGTTCAACCTAATTCCACCATCCCCATTTTTACACCGAACCACAAGACGCCGGGAAAATTTTCACTCATACGTTGTTGACATACCGAAAATACGGACACAGCGTTTTGCATCCTCATTTATAATGCGGACAGCAAGGGAGTGGAACTTGCTTCCGGCGTCTGTGTTTCCTGACGCCTACAATCTAGGAACTTTCAAGGCCAGAGTGAATAGGTTTCTTCTGGGTAAGCGTGTTTCATCTTAGGCTTCGTCATCGCCCCTTATGGGCGGGTCAGTGGCCAAACGCAAGCCCATTTAATTAAAAAAAAAACAAAAAAAAAAACGTTCAAACGCTCTACCATGGCCTCTCGCAACAATTGGATCTATGACAACGGTGCTATCGTCTACGTACGACTAAAAGATACCGGACTTCACCAGATCGTTAATATGCAGCAGAATTGTCGACGATCCCGAGCTCACAAGCGGTTTAGAGCCCCTCAGTCTGAGGAGAGACTTTGCCTCCTTATGTGTGTTCTACCGCTTGTACAACGGACGGTGTTCTGAAGAATTGTTTAAGATGATGCCCACGGCTACTTTCTACCATCGCAACTCTCGCCATCGACGGGGAGTCCATCCTCACATATTGAAACCTGAATTGTTTCGTACTGTGCGGGCTCAAAGGAGCTTCCTTCCGCGGACGCTCAGACTGTGGAATGAGCTCCCCGCCGTGGTTTTCCCAATGGAGTACAGCATGGGGTTCTTCAAAAGGGGTGTGAAGAGATTTCTGCAGGGTCGGCAACGCGCGCGTGATACCCCTGGTGTTGCAAGCGTCCATAGGCTACGGTAACCGCTTACCATCAGGCGGGCCGTATGCTTGTTTGCCACCTAAGTGGTATAAAAAAAAAAAAAAAAAAAAAAAAAATAAGGTTGCAGAGTGAACTGAATCTGATCTCTGTGGAATTGATTGCGAAAAGGTCCGACGAACAACCGTCTATGACTACATGAATAGACCGTTCGCTCAGGAAATTAGAAATCCAAGCGCACAAACCACCAGAGATTTCATATGAAGGAAGCTAGCTTAGAAAGCGGGTGTGTCAGACCCTTTCAAAAGTAAAAAAAAACTGAGATCAGCCGATGTACAAAATGCTTTCAGCGGTAACCCGACTATATAGAACTATCATTCTTGATATTATGTTGTGCAAAGAGTTGTTACTCGCGCCGCGCGCGCATCGCCTCCATCTAAGACTCACTGGCCGACTTAACTATTAGCTAGACGGATGAGCGGTAGCAGCTAGCCGCGTGTGAGCCGAGCGGTGCATAGATTTCAGAGTAATACTGACCTAAATGTACTGGATATTTAATGAAAATTTTTAGTTAAACATCAATTTTATTATTATCAATTAAGATTAAAATTCGAAAAAACTGGATTTTATTCTCAATATTCGGATTTATAATAGGACCCTAAAATCCGGATTTTTCAGTCATTTTCGGATTTCGAAGTATCCGGATTGCAATCCCTAATTGCCAGCATTCATTGCTAGAGATGAAATTACAGGGGACGCTCATTACACGAGCCGTGCAAATATCCCTCGTTCTATATTGGAGAAAAGGCTATTGGAGAGAAGCTCTTAAATCGAGAGTACACAAACTAGTGACTCCAACTATATAAGTCGCAAGTCCGGCCCAAATAGAGTAATGCTATCTCCTGTGGGCACCTGGATACCAGTAGGGCTATTGCGTATCTCAACTGACAGCTCATAGTGAAGCCACTTAGTCTGAGGAGAGACTGCCTTCTTATGTGTGTTCTACCGCTTTTCCAACGGACAGTGTTCTGAAGAATTGTTTGACCTGATGCCCAGTCACCTTCTAACATCGTACTCACCGATGGGGAGTCCATCCTCACACATTGAAACCAAAATGGTCTCTTACTGTGCGGTTTCAAAGAAACTTCCTATCGCGAACGCTCAGGCTGCGGAATGAGCTCCCCGCTTCAAAAAAAAAAAAAAAAAAAGTTCGAGGGTTGGCAACGTGCGACTGTTAACCGTTATGTTGCAAGCATCCATAGACTACGGTAACTGGTTATCATTAGGCGGGCCGTACGCTTGTTTGCTGCCTAATTATTGTAAAAGAAATAATTACGTATTTTATATGTATCATAAAAACAACCATTATTAAAAGTTATTTTCTTACCAGCTCAACACAATAGACATCAACACACTTCAGTTCGTCACAAAAATACTCCCTGCATTGCACTCAGTTTACAAAACGGCGGCAAATCTTCCTTTGTTCGTTTTTCCAAACATTGAAAGAAAAACCGAAAAAAAACGAAAAACCGGTTTTGGTGCTATGTAAAACCGGTGTTTTTGGTTGGTCAAAACCGTACCGAATAACCGGTTTTTCGATTTTCGGTGAAACCGGTTTGCATTCACGTTACAGTATGTATGTGCGTACGATGCACATTTTTTTTTATTACATTTTTATTTAAGTCCGTTATTACTAGAGAAAAGAAGCGAGTATTCAATTTCAACTCTTAAACTGGCTGCTGGGTCGTCAATCCCGTTTGTCTCTCAGCAACAAACTGCTAGTATATAAAGCTATCATCAAGCCTATCTGGACATATGGAATAGAACTCTGGGGCTCAGCTAGTAACTCCAATATCGAGATCCTCCAGAGATTCCAAAACCTTGCTCTACGAACAATCTCAAGCGCCCACTGGTTTGTCAGAAACACAGAGATACACGAGTACCTGGAGATGCCAACTGTAAAGCAGGAAGTCAGCGACAACAGCCAGAGATATAAAGCAAGACTTAACAATCATATAAATAAATTGGCAAAGAACCTCTTGAACACAAGCGAAAATGTAAAGCGCCTAAAAAGATGGCAAATACTGGACCTAGACCAAAGAAATTAAATTTCTTTTACCCTTTACGGTGTCATTTAATGGAATGACACCTACACCCCTGATGCCTCGACCACATCTGATTATGGCTATGGAGCCGATTGCAGATAAAAAAGTATAAAAAAAAAAAAAAAGTCCGTTATTACTAAATTAAAAAAAAGGATATTCGAAACGCGTGTATGTAATATTATTGGAATTTAGTTATTGGTCCGATTGCTTTCAAAATTGATATTTGAGAGAGCAATCGGACCAGTAATGAAATAGTTCAATATGGCGGCCACGTTTTTCTATTTTGAGCATATATTTATGTTATATGGTCCAATGGTCTCTCAAATATCAATTTTGAGAGCAATCGGACCAATAACAAAATAGTTCAAAATGGCGGACACTATTTTGAGTTTTGAGAAAAGTTGTATGTTTTGTAGTCCTCTCAAATCTCAATTTTGAGAGCAATCGGACCAGTATCTAAAAAGTTCAACATGGCGGACACCTTTTCAAAATTCTGAAAAAAGATTCTTGTTTTGTGACCCCAAGGTCTCTCAAATATCGATTTTGAGAGCAATCGGACCAGTATGTAAAAAGTTCAACATGGCGGACACGTTTTCAACATTTTGAGAAAAGATTCATGTTTTGTGACCCCAAGGACTCACAAATATCGATTTTGAGAGCAATGGGACCAGTACCTAAAGATTTCAACATGGCGGACACTTTATCAACATTTTGAGAAAAGATTCATGTTTTGTGATTCCATGGTCTCTCAAATATCGATTTTGAGAGCAATCAAACCAGTGTCTAAAAAGTTTAACATGGCAAACACTTTTTAAAGATCTATATTCTATTGCTATCTAAGCTTGCCGCGTTGCATCGCGTTTCGGTGTGAACTGACCCTTGATTGAATCTGACGACTGATGGTAAGCGGTTACCCTATGGACTATGGTTAGCCTATTGACGCTTGCAACACCAAGGGTATCACGCGCGCGTTGCCGACCAATTCTGTTACTAAGATCCAGTATGTATTTTTCTGATCATCATAAGACCCTTAAGATTCAGCTTGAAGTAAAACACATGTAATATTAGTCAACTATTGAAAATCTAGAACATCTTAGCCATGTCTATTACTGATATCTCGTTATTATTGACCTGTTCATCATCATACCCTGGGGATTTATCGTGTAGTAAAACACATGTGATATTAGATAACTATTGAAAACCATAACATCTTAGCTATTTCTATTACTGACATCCAGTATGTATTAACCTGATCATCATCAGACCCTTGATAGGTATGTATCATATAGCAGGTAGTAGCAGGTAGGAGTAAAATTAAACAGATTTATGTATTTTGTAAACTATACATTCTGTTCCTCAGGACCTAGCAATCAACATTTTTAGTTATAAATAATGGAAATAGGCAAAGTTATAAAAACGATACGACACATCTGCGCCGTTACCTTTTCTGTAATCGAGTTGATTGTAGTACCGCTACTCAACGTTAGGCGGCATTTCAAATGCCGCCCAGCGGTGAGTAGCACAGAATACTCGTTTAGAGGTCAAATCGTCAAGGTCATTGGACTGGGTAACACCCTTAATATACTTATTTGGGAAAATATGGCGGCTGTGGCTTTTTGAATGATTACGGTTAGGTGTGGGATTTCTTTCTGGGTCTTTTTCGGGATTACTGTTTTGATCTCATATTGAAGGGACCACAGCTAAATCTTGAAGAGAACAAACCTAACCTTGTTTACTTGATGTGGTTTTCATAAATAATATTTTGGAGAATATTGATTAACTTCAAGGAATATCATTGGTAAAACCAAATATAGTATCGAGCCATACGTCAAGCAAATCATGTATATTTTTATCAAACACATACTCAGTGCAGTGTAGACTATAATCGTGTATATTAAGGACAAGCTAAGGTCACGTGATGTCTAAAATCCATATGCAACGGAATCAAGAGCATCTGTTTTTCTTACCCATAATAAATGTGTTCATTCATAATTTGAATGATCCAAATTGTTATTTTATTCGATGGTCGGTTACTGGAGCGTGTCTCCTATTGTGATGAAATAAATGACGAGAGTTTCAATCTGACACAATAAATTAGATCTTGCAAATGTTAGTTTCTGTTGCTTATTATCACCATTATAATACAATCAAATATTTTGCTAAACTAGACAGACCAAGTAACTATCATACAGTGCGTCATCTTACTGAATGTACAAAACTTTTTTTTTTTTTATACGACAAGTCGGTAAACAAACATACGGCCCACCTGATGGTAAGCGGTTACCGTAGCCATATGGACGCTTGCAACACACGAAGCATCGCTCACGCGTTACCGACCTTTCCCCTCTCCCCAATGAGCTCTGGCGACCTTACTCACGCGCAGGAACACAACTTTACACAACATAAAGTTATTTGGCTGCGGTATTCTGTAAGGTGGAGGTACTTCCCCAGTCGAGCTGCTCTTTGAGCGAATAAACGCTATGCTCTACCTCTCTTAAAACTACTACAAACCCGGATTCCCGAAATCAAAACTATATTGAGTATTTGTCAGTCCTCTGTATCCAAGGTTCCAAGCAATGCTCGCCTTCACTGATATGCTAGTAACAATATACGAGAGAGGTCCTGGACTCTGCACATCCCTTAACCCTAATGTCAAATAAGCTCAGGTTAATTTTCCACATGAAATTGTGCTACAGACTTCTACGTAATCTGTGGCAGTATCAGCCGCCGTCCCCCAAACGTTATTACCAAGCGATTCCTAGATACCTTCCCTTGATAAATCCTTAACAAATTGCTTTATGTCATCGATAATACCTCATGGTTAATGGTCGTGCGGCCGAAGTAGATTGCTTGGGAAAATTTTATTTTTCTGACGTAAACTGTGACTTTTTTTAGATTTCCAATGGGTTTGAACCAAAAAAATATTATCGAGAGAAAGTATCTAATCTTACTTAATAATGTAGATAGATATATAGACATTTGATGGAGATCAAGAATCTCTGCATAAGTTTTTGAATCTCAGTGACAAGAAGTGATATCATTAAAGGGTTTCATCAGATAAATCATTTTTAAAAACTGGTTGTTATGAATTTGCTAAGTTGTATCACGGTGTTGTACTAGGGTCTTCGTTCATTACGTTAACTAGACAGTTTTAGTGTTGGCCATTAAAAATTAAGCGATTTCTCTATTAAACTGATCTATTTTTATACCACTTAGGTGGCAAACAAGCATACGGCCCACCTGATGGTAAGCAGTTACCGTAGCCTATGGACGCTTGCAACACCAGGGGTATCACGCGCGCGTTGCCGACCCTGCAGAAATCTCTTCACATCCCTTTTGAAGAACCCCATGCTGTACTCCATTGGGAAAATCACGGCGGGGAGCTCATTCCACAGTCTGAGATCTATAACACAGTCACAAAAATATGACACAGTTGCAACTATCAGATAAGCACAAATGATGATTTAAATTAGCTGTGAGTGCCTGTGAGCAGTCTCCCGACCATTCTGTGCTAATATCAATTAGGTAGGTTCTGTTTATGTACTACGGTTCCTAAAGTTCCTAAGCTACAGACAGACAACTAAAATAGCCATCCGGTCTAGACTTTTGGGGCACTCGAAAGTCAGGACACTTCAGACGGGAGTTCAGAAGTGGGCAATATGGGCATGTCGTAAAGTTTGCTTAGTTTTCGACAATTATAGTCAATTTCCTCAATTATTTTATTTCTTGCTCTTTAACTGGAAGTTTGTTTGATTATTCTATTATTATCGAGTTTCACATATTAGTTAACACGTCATTGCTGATAAAGCGGCCTCGGAAGTCTTTTAATACTACTGTTATTTGTTCATGTAAAGCGATATATTTGAACTTATTAGCTTAATTGCCTATATTTCTGAAGCGGTTCATATTTTATAGAAAAACCATGAAAATACCCATTTGTAGGTACTAACAATATTTTTATTATATTGACGTTATTCTTTACCTATATTTCTGAATTGTTTTTGGGTCGTTCCATTCGATTAATTAGCCCTTATCGATTATATCAACGGGCATATTATGTTGTTTGATGGGGTTATAGTTGGAATAAAACATTAATTAGGCATATATGGGTACATATTCGATTACATTCGGTTGGTAAGACGGGGAATTTACATTGTATTGCATATTATTCCATTGCCCGTTTATTAATGGTGCAAAAGCTATAAGATGTCTCATGTTAATTATATTTTAGAAGCATAAACTTCGATGTACTGAAGTGAAAAATAGATTTCGGACATATTACCCCGAGGATGTTGAATGTACAGTCGAGGACATAAATATGTATACACTTTTTGAAATTCAAAAGCGATTTTCTCGCATGTTTAACATTTAAGTGTTAAGCTATTACACAAATCATAATAGTATATTATGTTAGAAGATTCTACCTTTATAATATCTCATAATTTCAATCAGTAGTTTAAGAGGAAACCGTTGTTGAATTGTACTAATTGTATACATATTTATGTCCTCGACTGTATGTTTTGGATATATTTTTAATATCACAGATATAGTAGCTTGCGATATTGCTTCAAAGAAACCGCTAAATATAACGGGTTGGCCATCTCCGTTCGGATCACAAGTTTGCCGGCATTGCACGGAGCTCGTGTATGATTTACGTACACTGTTTCACTGACCGGCTCAAGTTAGGGACTGTTCTATGGAATTTGTTGGTTTGTTGTGCGGATGCGGACATCCGCAAAGTTTGGGATGCTGATGTGTGGAGTCAATCAATGAGGAACTCTAATGGAACCATTCGTGGTGTTTCCACATTGGTAGGATAGGATGTATCGTTAAAGTATTGGCAATATTTTTGGAATGTAAATCTCCGGTAATTACACGGTAATTTTAATTTTATGCCGATTAATCGTTTTTAGATTTCATAAAAAACTAGCTGTACCCGGCGGTTTCACCCGTGTGACCGGGATAAAAAGTAGTCTTCTCCATACAATAGGCTATGGAAATCGGTAAAGTAGTTCTCAAGTTATGGCGTGTCTGCGAAATATTTTCATTGGACTTCAAATCAGTGTCAGATTAGAGTTATTTCTGGTTATTTCATACTTTTTAGTGTATATTTTGAAGTCGTTTTTTTTTAATTACTTTTTTATTATATATATAGATTCTGATATGCCAATATTATGAATGGCATGGCGGCCAACTAAAACGCGAGTACCTAAAAAGAACGAGATACAATACTCTAATATTTCAGTCCTTCGCCTACAGTTCTTCACTTGAAATCTGCGATCATTGAGGCCTTGACATGCAACTGTACATGAAACGCAAACCTAACTGATACAGTCATCATGACTCTTAACATCATTGCAATATGAATGAATTTCTTCAGACCCAAAAACGTATGGTAATGGAATAGTAAAACATAAGTTTAGTAGAACAAGTACAAATCATTGATGAAATGTATTGAACTGTTTGATTTACAACTAGCTTGGTTAGTATGTTTACACGGTACTATTGCTCCAAAGCGTATTTGTATTTTTTAACGTCGTCATTACGGGTGTTATAGGTCATTTAGTTTACTACATACTATGTACTATACCTTACTACTAATACAGCTAGATTGGCAAATACTTCTGTAGCCTTTGGGACTTATGGGTGTCGACTGAGAGCTCTTATCTGATCTACTCCATACAATGATCTCTTACAATATTGTATAACCAGTTCTTAATAGAACGACAAGAGAGCGTCAGTTTAGTTGAAGATAGAAGTATTTTGTCATGTAGCTGCTTCATATCTGAAAGATGTTGGAAAGGTAAAACGTAAATGTCATGAAAATATGTTTTTAATGATAATAATGTGGTAAACTGTACCTACGTTACCATTAATTAAACTTAAAACATCGTTGAAGTCTAATCCGCAAACGGAAACAACAACAAGCAAGTTCGATAGCAATCATTAACAAAATATTAATAAAATAACTAAAAAAACCTAAAACCGTTCATTACGTTCAAACGACGAGGAAAATTGTTTAGGTACTTCCTTAGTGAGTACTTAGTTACAAATACAGTTACCACATAAAACCTACCAAATGTGTTATGAAATACTTTTTTCATGATTCTATCAGTTTATTTTTTTGTGAAAATTTGATGACATTACAATTTGTACTTAACATTGCGCTCAAAACCGTAACTCCATTATCAGCAATTGTCATCAAAACTAGCATGTAACTACTAACAACCGGCAACTAACAAAAGTCGTCGGTTCACACAGGCCGCTTTGTTTACTTGCGTTATTGCAACCGATTGCCGTGCTTTGCTTGCGGTAACATTAATCATTTGAACCGGCTAAATGGCATAATGGTTGCTAAATCCACTACTTATCGGTTGACGGTTCGTTTGTTGGCTTCTAGTCTAGTTTTGAACGGTACGAGTCATAGCCGGTAGCGATTATGGTGGTATTGTGATTGATACAATGTTATTGTATACAGTAATCATTGATCTTGGTTAAAACATTGTGAACTATGATGCCTTCATAACAGCAGTTATGTATGTCAGGTTGTTAGTAACGTCGCACCACGCCGTAGTTTTCCCAATGGAGTACAGCATGGGGTTCTTCAAAAGGGGTGTGAAGAGATTTCTGCAGGATCGGCAACGCGCGCGTGATGGTGTTGCAAGCGTCCATAGGCTACGGTTACCTCTTACCATCAGGCGCGCCGTATGCTTGTTTGCCACCTAAGTGGTATAAAAAAAAAATTATAAAAATGTTAACGCTGTTAAAGATAATCGACGTATATAAGAAAGAAAGAAGAAGAAGAAAGAAATATAATAAATAAAGTAAAGCCAGCTCAGCATATGCTGTGCAAAATCACAACAGCGCTGATAGTTTAATAATGTTTAATATCGGGCTATGTTTCAACAACATTAATAATATAGACAGTAAAAAACTCTTGATTGTTGATTCTCCCGACTGAAAAGAAGCTTAATTTTGAGTCCTGCAAATTCTTGTGTTAGACCGGACCACATGTATGTCGAAGGATCTTATCTTAATTTTAGAGGTTTTTGTTTTTTTAATATATCGAATATTTGTCGCTTATTCTTATAACTCATACCAAGCAACGTAATTCTTTATTCCTGTAGCGCCCCTCGAAAGAGGTCTAGTGACAAATGATGTACAATATTGGAAAAACTACCCCTCCATTGTCGCCAACTCAAGCTTTAACAGAAAATCGCTGTTTGTTCCCTTAATATATAGTTTAACGGCAATTTTTGCAAGCTCTTGAATATGTGATCGAAATATGAATAGTCTTTCTGATCTTAGTTGCTGAAAATGTTCTTTCTCATCGTTTATTGGTGTAAAATTTTCGATAATGATAAATAAATAAATAAATATCCTGGGACATTCCTCACACACGGTCATCTGATCCCAAACTAAGCGGAGCTTGTACTATATGGAAACCAGATAACTGATATAATAAATATACTACTTTTTGTTTGTAAATACATACTTAATATACATTATTACACCCAGACTCAGGACATACAGACATGTTCATGCATACAAAAGTATGTCTTGTGTGGGAATCGTACCCACGACCACCGGCGCGGTAGGTGGAATCTTGACCAGAGTCTTAACCAACCGCGCCAGCTGGCCCGTCGAACAAAAACACGTCCCAAATAAACAATAAACAAGACAGAAATAAAAAAGTCCCCTTAAATAGGTTAATTAAACAAAACAAAGGTGAAGTTTAATGATTTAGAACAGCAAGATGGCGAAGACCTGGAAGAGATTCAAAAAGAAATGAATATGATAATTGAATGTTCAGGCGATGATAAGTCAATGGTAGTCATGCTGAATATCGAGTATTCGAATCCTACACTGAGCTGAGCTTTCGGTGATGGAAAATATCGTTCTCGTCTAGCTCGCTACCTTTAAGTAGAAAATCTGTCGCCGTATTCCCCACATCAGCACATCGACAAACAAAAGCCCATAATATTTGTTATCCATTTCGGTAAAAAAAAAACTCCAAATGGATATGAGACATAAAAAGGTAAAAAACCAAAATGTGCGTTAAAAAATATCTTTTGTTATCTTGTAAAGGAGCCAGAATGAGTGGAATCTTTTGTAGTTTACGCATAATGTGTGTTTGGAAACCTACACAATTAGCATAGGTAATATATTATTCTGTGGAGATGATTAATAGATCTTATTTTACCGCAGTACTCGCTTCACTGTCTCTTTTAGTAGTTTTAGCTATTGTGTGTTTGAACTGTTAGAAATTAATATTTACTCTATAATATTTTGTTTCTTCTTAGAGTTGCAGTTACTGTCTGTATTGTCTTCTTACTTGTTATCTTTACTATCTTTTTTTGCAACAGCATTAGGGAATACTTCTTCTTAAGAAAGTTCTTTATCAATTACTTCTTGATTGAGTTCGTAGTCATCATCAAGATTAGGTCTCCTATTTACATCGTTAATCGTGCCGATTCTGTTGTGAATCGCACTAAACTAATTTTAGTCACATCTCATCTCTTTCTTACGATCATTATTGAAAAAGGATAGAAGTTATTTAATGCTGTCAAATTAATCTTTGCCGTCTTATTTTGCGTATATTTAGGCGTAACCACGATAGATGGCGACTAAATTTATATTGAAAACAAGCATTGGACTAATTTGATAAGACTAGTCCATCGACGGACATCCAAGACGGAGTCCATCCTCACACATTGAAACCAGATTTGTTTCGAACTGTACGGGCTAAAAGGAGTTTTCTTCCGCGGACGCTCGGACTGTGGAATGAGCTCCCCGCCGTGGTTTTCCCAATGGAGTACAGCATGGGGTTCTTCAAAAAGGGCGTGAAGAGATTTCTTCAGGGTCGGCAACGCGCGAGTGATACCCCTGGTGTTGCAAGCGTCCATAGGCTACGGTAACCGCTTACCATCAGGCGGGCCGTATGCTTGTTTGCCACCTTAGTGGTATAAAAAAAAAATACTAAATTTCTTACATCCTTTTCTTATGTTCCTTGTTAGAAAGAGATATATATATGTTTTTAGAAAGATAGATATAGTGAGACCAAATTTAGTTTAGTTGTAATCAACAGAATCAGCACCATTTTGTAATCTATATCACGCATGATTACTTGATAGCATCTTATCATTTAACTAAAATGAGTTAATAGAATTTAAAGTAATTTCGCAATATCTTTGAAAAATTTAATGTCTTATTTAAGTTAAGAATTTATATTTTGACCGCAGCCGGCCATTATCGGCCGCGCCATAATAATATGTTAGCAAAAATTACATACTATAGTGGGTAACATTATGGTAGCATGCACACGTATGAAAAGTACTGCTGCGAAACATCATAGGGGTATGACTCACTGGGCCATTTCTAATTTATACTCGCGGGACTTAAATAATTTTAATGATGTCTATGTAGTATAGTGTGATATGACCATCTTCGAGAACCGAATCTGGCACATACCTGTAGTACGGCACCTCAGACGTCACTAGGTGGTATTTCAGGGCAAGTTGCTGGTGGATTATCCTGGCTACTTGGTTGTGCCTGTGCAAGTATTCACCGTTTGCGAGACGCGAACAACCGGAGATTATATGCCTGAGGGATTCACCAGGGCGATGACATGCCCGACATATGTCGATGGTTCCATCCCTCAGGATAAATCTCCGGTAGTTGTTCGTCATCACAACCTCGTCCATAATTGCACAGACAAAACCTTCGGTTTCCCCAAAGAGGTCACCGAATTGTAGCCAGGCCACGGAGGCAGCAAGGTCCACATCGGGACCATGAAGGGCCCGATAGTACCTTCCGTGTAGCTCCTTACCCTGCCATACCTTCCTGCGATCGTCCATTGTGAGCACCACAGGCCTGCGCCAGTTCTCTCTAGCTAAAGATAGAGGGGTCAATCCCCTGTCCACTGCGACAACATCCGTATGCATCCCCCCGTCAGTGTGGAGAAAATATTCTCTGAGATTATGTACCTCGCGGTTATGTAGGGTTTTGGCATTTAAAAAACCTCTACCACCACATTTCCGCGGGATATATAACCTCATCACTGATGATCGTGGGTGATGCATACGATGTGCAGTCAGCAATGTACGGACTTTTCTATCCAGGGTGTCCAATTCGGTCTGAGTCCACTTGAGTATGCCAAAGGAGTACATCAAGACCGGCATGACCCAACCGTTGTAGGCCCGCACCTTGTTCCCGCCTGACAAAAGACTATTGAGTACTTTTTTCAGGCGCCCCAAGAAGCGTTCCCGCAACGATTGTTTCATGTCAGTCTCACTGATGCCAAGCGCCTGTGACATACCCAAGTATTTGTAGGTTTCGGTTTCGGAGAGTGATCTCAGTTGGGTGGAATCTGAAAGCTGGATGCCCCCAGATTCCACTATCCTCCCCCGCTTTACATGCATGACCGCACACTTGTCCACACCAAACTCCATCCTGATAGAATTACTGAAGGTTTCAGTGACCTTCAGTAATCCTGTCAATTGGGGTTCGGTGTGAGCAAACAATTTAAGATCATCCATGTAGAGCAGGTGGGATATAACCTGATCACCTCTTCGCAACCGATAGCCTAACCCAGAACCCTCCAAGAGTGTACTTAGAGGGTTTAAGGCTAGGCAAAACCACAGCGGGCTCAGACTGTCACCCTGGAAAATGCCCCGCTCTATCTTTATAGGATCGCCATCACCAAGGATCTGTCGAGACCCTGGACAGAGAAGGACTGTTCTCCATTGCCTCATACATGACATCAAGAAAGTGCGTAGAGTTGTATTAACTTTATACAACTCCAGCACCCTCATGAGCCATGTATGCGGCACAGAGTCGTAGGCCTTCTTATAATCTATCCAGCATGTCGACAGATCCTTTCGGTTACGGCGAACCTGCTGACAGATAGTCATATCTATGAGGAGTAGCTCCTTAGTACCTCGGGCCCCACTCCTACATCCATTCTGAGAGGCAGACATTATTGAATGTTCTTCAACATGCCTGGTGATTTTCGCTCTCAGAATGGATGTAAGAGTTTTGTAAACTGTAGGCAAACATGTAATAGGCCTATAGTTTTTTGGGTCCGCGGTACTACCGGACTTATGGAGAAGGTGGGTTACACCAGTTGTTACAAATTCTGGAAGCGACCCAGATTCTAAGGCTAATTGGAACTGAGACGCCAAGCAAGTATGCGAACTGCGTAGCCATTTAAGCCAAAAGTTGTGCAGTCCATCCGGTCCCGGTGCCTTCCAATTAGGCAACGAACGGACTGCACTGGCTACGTCTTGGGGCTCTATGGTAATAGCCCCCATTTCTTGAATAGGTTCGCACACTTGCTCGACGTCTCTAATCCAGTTGCCCTCAGAATGAGTGACGGGCACCGACCAGATATTGCGCCAGAATGAAGTCATGGCGTTAATATCCGGTCGCTGCACCTCACCATCTGGTCGACTAGGTCGCTCCCACGATCTGTAAACCCACCTTTGATCCCTTTGGAACATGGAGTTCTGAGAGTATCTATCCACGCGCGCCTTATACCTGCGTATACGATTTGCCCATGCATAAATTTTTTGCTTCAGGAAGTCAATGCGCTCTGCGACACGGGGCATGTATTCGCGGGGGTTGACATCAGTCCCGTTAAATGCCCGTCTCACAAAGCGCATCACTCTAGGGCGTATATTGCCCTCCCTGAAGCAGCTGAGCTTGCCGATGAGTACCCTAGCCTCGCTAATACGACTCTCTATTCTGCACTGCCAAGCGGGCACGGCGGGTTTCGGTCGCGTAGCCGCATCAGTGTTGGGAAACTTGACGCGGGCTACACGACATGCCGTTATGGCCGCGCAGTACAGAAGAGAGTGCGTATCAGCAAGGTCTTCACTACTGTCAAAGTAACTTGCCAGCAGTGAATCTAAAGTACACATCAGCGCTCTATTACATTTATTCATGGGCAAACGAGGTACGCGAGGTTTAAGGTGATGCGGTATGGATCGATACTCCCGAACCACATCCTCCAAAGTACTCCTCAAAATACCAATATACTGGGTACTTACCTCAGTAGCCGTGTCATCCATACCATCATCACCATCAGTAGCAGGCCGAGAAGCGGCCGTGGCATTTGCCACAGGCTGGGCCACAGGATGCGATAACGTAGTAGGGACGACACGACTACTCAGTGCCTCCGAGCGTAACCGATCAAGCACGGTATCAGCCAACATGTGTCCACGTTGGATGACCCGTACCTGGTCCGACAGTCGTTGTGCCGATACGTTGACAGCTGGCTCATGGACCTGAAACAGAGACAGCATTCGGCTACGATACGCAGTGAGGTTAGTTCCCCCCTCTGTAGCCGTAGTAGGCGCGCATGACGTTCTCATTCATTGATGACGTCCATCTCATGCGCCGCACTACACCACCGGGAACGGGGACCCTGTTCGGAGCCGGTTACCCCAAAAGTCCCAAATTGCCCGGTGTCCGGGCTCCCCGCCGACGTACAGGTGGTGGCGACGCCGGCGGAGAGAAGTATTCGTCGCTCTCACTCGACGCAACTGCACTCGCCGATAAACCGCTTGTGTTGGGTACCGGTGGGTGCGAGGCGGAACGAGGTGGCGAATCCGGGGGTCTCAGTTGTGCTCTGCTTCTAGTAATCATGTCATCGGAGTGTCATTGGGATATCTTTTCTCAATATATATATCGTAACCATTTTTCGGTTTCCTTCCAGCGGTGTCAACTGTCACTTCATATTATATATTTTTGTTGTTATTGAACTTGTTCAAATGAAACTTATTTGTTTTAAATTTTCTAAAGGTTGTAAATTTGGCGATTTTAAATACTATTGAATTGTAGAAACACGATTATTATTATTATTATTATAGCCTTTATTAATTTAATACAGTTAATAACAAAATAAATTCACAAAATTACTCCTATTAAATTAAATTACATTAAAGTTCAAAATGATAACAATATTATTGTAAATTCATGCATTAATATTCACACTTTTATTTATTTAAGGACCTCTCAATGAGTAAAGGCCTCCTCCATTTTACTCCAAGTGTCTCTGTCCTTTGCTTTGGTAATCCAATCTTTGCCAGCCACTTTTCGAAATTCATCTATCCATCTCTCTTTTGGTCTTCCTCTGCTTCTTTTATTATTATTATTAATCTGATACGAAGAATACTACCTATAAAACATGAGCATGAAACTTTCACAAAGTGCAACAACAAAAGCCCTATCGGATTCATGTGCGGGCTTATACAATTACAAATGCGTTTTAATCTAAAATATGGTTACTTAGTAAACAAAGACGAAATATTAACTTCCAATTGAAAAACGTCAATCCAGCGCACCCCTCGACGCATGTTTGGGACACAAGTCGTGTGAACCGAGTTTCTATTCACACTATGGTCTGCTTGCGCTTTTTTCCGTTTAGAAAAATCGGCAAATTTGGTTGGTAAATTGATGATCAATTTACCCGCCCCGAATACTCTTTGTCAATTTCAGAGCCCCTGAAAGTATAATTAAAAATCAGGCAGTAAAGAAAGAGTTGATCTTGTACTAAATTCAAGTTCCGTCGAATAAAGCCCTAGTTCTAGACGTACATTTTTTTTTATTTTTTTTTGTATACCACTTAGGTGGCAAACAAGCATACGGCCAGCCTGATGGTAAGCGGTTACCGTAGCATATTGACGCTTGCAACACCAGGGGTATCACGCGCGCGTTGCCGACCCCGCAGAAATCTCTTCACACCCCTTTTGAAGAACCCCATGCTGTACTCCATTGGGAAAACCACGGCGGGGAGCTCATTCCACAGTCTGAGCGTCCGCGGAAGGAAGCTCCGTTGAGCCCGCACAGTTCGAAACAATTCTTTAGTGGTTGACATTATTTTTCATTAAAGAGATTTCACCATAGTACTTTATCAAACAAAACTTAGAATTTGAATAAAAATACTTGTGCGAGATCAGCCCGATAACGTGAATCGACCCTAATACGGGATCATATCGAATATAACTGCTGGACCATTGTTATTAAGTCATTAATGTACACAGTAACGCATGCCTTTGTTAATGGAACCCGCATGGTGCGCACGCGCCTCTAACGAACCTTAGAATCGGATCCCGTATTGTGTTTTTTCTTTGAAACTTTGGGGATGGCGAGCTCATTAATTATGTATCGTAAATCAATGGGAATAAAGGTGGATTTAACTCGTGGGCAATTTGAGGTTTTAAATTGCAATAATTATGCTTTATTCTGATGTTATTTAACTATATTGTTGTAATTGTTGCTTTTATAGTCAAGATTTGCTGCGTTATTAAAGTTTGATTGACTTTTAGTCTGTGTATTAACTATTTAAACTCGATAGCAGAGTTACTCACACTGATCATACTGGGTTATCATATTTGGCTAGCAGAAAAACACGATTTCAATTTGTGTTTTTATGTTGCCCATGGGGAATTTCTACCTCCCACGGGAATCACTCAGCGGGATTGTGCCAAAACGTTTCTTGTGAGTAAACAAACTAGGATTAACAAAAAAAAGGTTAAACCGGAAACCTATAGTGGCAGTGTCAACACGGTCCTTCTGCGAAACTGCAATTAGTTTGCTTGTGTTATAAAAATACATGTAAATTATATGACTGACTCACTCACATAACTGCAAAATAACTTTGGAACCTAAGAATATAAATCTTAGCTCAAATCATAAAAAAAATGTTTACTGAATTTTTATAGGAGCCTATCCCGATTTATTTACAGGGAATCTATTAGCATCTCTGATCTGTCGATTGGTGATTTGGATTTGGTGCAATGGCCGCTTCTAAGCAACCAATAACTTCTTCGCTCTTATCGCACCAAAGGCTTCCTCCGGCTGGCAGTGAGCTGTATCCATCCTCTATTTATGTTTATGGAGCCATTAATGTCGTCCTGCCAACACATCAGCGGTATTTTGAATCTCCCTCGCGCTCCATGTATACGACGCCATTAAAAAAAATCTTGAGCATTGCTTTATTTTCAATAAATCTACATACGACATCACTTATCACTGAGTTATCTCTTAAAGTCAATGCGGTCAAGCCCTCGGAAACGACTTTTTATAACAATCCGCCTTGATATGAGCTCAAAAGTTCCACTTGTGACAAAGCACTGTCATGTCGTGACCTCCCATCGCTTATCATCGCACGATAACGTGACGTGGTGACGACCGATAAAGAACTACATATTTAGGGCTACGAACCGACTTTATGACGAATTTGTAATGTAACGGTTTTACAAGCGCGTCTAAAATAGTTTGATTCTCTTTGTTGTCATACTTTTGACGTGTACATATGACGTAAATACGCGCATAGTCAAATCTGACAAGAACAAGCGATGATGATGCTAAATCCTGACTATATTTATTTAATATTATGAATGTGAAAGTGAGTTTGTTTGTTACGCCTTCACGCCTTGACTACTCAACGGATCATCATGAAATTTAGCATGCAGATAGCCTATGGTATGGAGAAGGACATAGGCTATAGTTTAGTGTAAGTATTAGACTGGTACAGTTTGGGTGGAAATTATAAAACTACTAGCTGTCTCCCGCGGCTTCACTCGCGTTCCCGGGATAAAAAGTAGCCTATGTCCCTTCTCCATACCATAGGCTATCTGCATGCCAAATTCCATGATGATCCATTGAGTAGTTGAGGCGTCAAGGTGTAACAAACAAACTCACTTTCGCATTTATAATATTAGTTAGGATTATGCAAAATTTTCTCATAGAAAACTTATAAAAGAAAGTACCCAGTGAATTAGCAGATCTGCCTATAACTTAGTATAGGGCAATAAGTTATATTGGTGCTATGGGATATACCTAATTGAAATGATTGTACATAAAAGAGGATTTCTTCCTTATTGTAATCTTGTATGTCATAAAGGTATACGTACGTTGTTACCATTTGTCTGATTGACTTACAGATAAAACGGAGAATTATGAGCCAATGTGGCCGGCGTAACAACCTATAAAATACTGTTTGTAATTTAGAAATGGATTCCAAGCTTTAGTGGTCGGGTCTTGCGCTCTTCCATCGTTAGTTACCAGCTTTTACAGGATTTCTGTATTAGCAAGAGTGGCTTTTTAGGATTTGCATTTTAGATTAGGTTTCACGGATCCGTGACTATTTGTCATGTTGACGAGTTATCTCGATCGTCTACCTATTTTTATATTTCCGTTTAAATAAACTTTATTTGCATATTGGCAAGTTATTGCGATATCGTATCGAAGCTGTCATTTTTGTATCAGTTTGAATAAGGATTTTATAAAAAAACGTTTAAGTTAAAAATTTGTTCTGCATATACCGATGTGTTCTAGACGTTGATACCAGCATGGCGCTAACTGAGATAATCAATAAATAACCAAGAAAACGATGAAAATAATAACTAAGATATAGAATTATCGCAAAGTAGTAGAAAATTAGGTTGTACCTAAAAGCTACAACAGGAGTTCTAAGCTAAACAATGAGAAAGAAATAGTTAATGTGAAAATGTGGTAAGTAAATTCTAACAAAATTATTTGCATATTGGAACAAGTTTCCAAATGTAATTACGATTCGTAAATGTCTAACCATAATAAATACCAGGGTTTACATTTGGAAATGTTTCAAGTTCAATTCTTAGAATTGCGTTCCCACTAAATTGCTTGGTTACTCTGTCATGATTTTGTTCGATGAGTTTATTATTAGGTTTCGTTAGGTACATATTGCGAAATGTTACGGCTTCGCCATAACCACGTTTACGCTTAGCGTAAATTCTTGTTTACTTTTACTGCAAAACATTCGTATGCACTTACGTTATTTTGGTGTTTTACAACTGTCTTTTTAACGGTTTGTTTTACGTGTACAAAACCCTGATCCCACAGATATCGAGAGATGGGCCGTGACGCTTGGACTTAGCTTAGACCATGTCCACGAAACTCCCCACTTAATATCACAACTACACGTGAACGAACGCCAATAGACCAATAGTAGACATTTTTTACTCACACAGCCCAAGAACTCACTTGTTCGTAAGCGCTTATAAATAAGCACTATCGCGCTCTCGGATCTACACACGCATGCGTGTATAGAAATAGATGTACGAATCGCATGACACGATTTTCATTGCATTTTCGAAACCATGTTAGCCTTACGCTCCTGTATAACTAAACAGCAATGTATGCGCTTCAAGTTCATTGTTCAAGTTGTACTTTGGTAATGAGCTAGTATAATAATTTTATTATCTATCATTCTTTTTAAATTTCCTGATTTACACTTAATTAATAACAATAAGTTCCCCAAGAGTTCTCAATCTGTCAACTATTACAGTAATTGTACCCGCACCAAAACTAAAGGGGCCAGATTAATGTTTTAGCTTCGTCGACCCACGTAATCGCGATAAAGCAATGAGATTTACATTGAATCAGTTGGGGATAAACCGACCGTGTTGTATGGACCCTCTCATCTCCTAAATCTGGTAAATGAACAGGTTTCTCTGAACTCGGTTCGATGCCAAGGGCGTCAGACAATGTCACTTCTATTTGCCTTTGGGCGCGGGCGGTAAACAAACTAAATATGTTCGCGTATTACTTAAACTTCGCGGTTCTACTACTTTACATAGATTGCTAATTAAAATGTCTGGTTTGTCAGCGATTACCAAAAAAGAACTATCAACTTTAGTCCCTAATTGTGTATAAATAGAATTGCTTTCGATTATCCGATGTTGTCCTAAAAATAATATATACATGTAGGTAGGAGTCGTGTCCAAGTTTGCAAATATAAACATTTGTGCGTCACAGACAGATATTTAAATGTTATATGTATTGATGATTGATATTAATATGTGTAATGCATTTTAACATGTTACCGATATGGAATGTCTGTCTGTGTCAAATATCACACTTAAATCAGTGTGATATTCGACAAAGAACACAATGTTCGAAAGTCAACGGGATATTTCACCTAAGCTTGCCGCGAGTTAATGAAAGCATTAGGAAACGATGATAGTTTGTCCTGTTCGTTCCAAGAACACAACTATCGAGACAGTCTAGCCATCGAGCCAGTGCCATGAATACTAGTGCTCTAATTAAATTTCCAGTACCAATACCAACAGTTGCGTCCAACTTGAGCCGATTGTATTCAAAGGACTAATGACTTGACGATACGTGAACTTGACTTTGGCCTCATTCAATGTCTGCTGTTCGTATGACGCAATGTTTCGGTTTCCCGCGTTAAAGTCCGCCTTGTTACAGCCTGGTGCATAACATTGACCTTTGTTTGCGTTTGTTTACACTTGCAAAATATGTTTGGACGCATCGAATTCGTCTCTCATTTGATTGTGGCGTGCTTCCTGTAGCCCGAGCCAGTACATTTTATTATGTATCGTTTAGTGTACTCTATCTGTCCTCATCGACCGAATTTTAAGAGTATCATTAGATAACTATGTCATCATTGTTGTTAATGCAAATTCATATACACTATTTAATTCGGCAGAAACACCGTTTGGTATTTGGACTTAATTATAAACAAGGAGATCTGCGTATTTTACTTGTTAATTCTGTGCGTCATTGAATATTTCGGCAGGGCGAAATGATACGGTTTGAAATGGTAATATTATTCGGGTTTTTTATACGTAATGTACATTACACATGCGTCGTTGCGATCCCTAATGCCGATAAGAGTGATATTTGCATAGCCCACGACCTGATGTCCAAATGTAAACAATGCAGTATAAGTGTTGATTCATATTGTTATCCCGCTCTGGGCCTCTTTAATTCTGCACCTAAAATCGTAAGCATTTGCTACGCTTTCGAAGTTTTCGATGCAGACTGCATTGCAGCCGAGTGCTAAACATCATGTTTTTTAGTGCCGCGTTGAATCCTCATTATTTTGCCTGCCCAAGATGTTTCGACTCAGAATTCCTGTAGTTTAATTCGCCCTTTAACAAAACAGCTTACGTTACCGGTGATTTGAATATAAATTTGAACGTATACGGGGTTATTTAGATAGTAATGGAGTGGTTGCACACTTACAGCCATAAAGTTAACCTTCATTAATGGTCGCTGCCGGCTTTATCTCACAAACTGTTTATTATCGGGGATTCCTGACAATTTTACTCAAATATTAATGCTAATATATACTATTCTAATATGTATTCAGCTTGGTTTACGATTATTGTAGGTCTGTGTGTAATAAACATTGAGATATTATGGAATTTATGTCTAGAGTTTCTTAATGGGTTCGTTCCGGTTTGGCTTTATATTAGGTATTCGATGTAAGCTGAGTTAACACTATTCACATTTATCATATCTGTACTGCGGCTGAATCGAATCGCATCAAAAATATTCCTCTGAATTTTTCGATTTTGTCTCTCCCGACCACAGGTGTAGTATTAACTCTTTGCCACAGATCTACCAATATTATGCTTTCCTTCTTTAATCCTACCTACTTTTATATCTATAATACGAGTAGTTTTATTAGGTACAACACAAATCGCACGTAATTTTCACTAAAATCAACGTGACGATTTAGTCACAATTAAAATTGTCATCGCCATTTTTGTCTCAAGTCTGTTTTTAGCAACTTTTCTCATGCTAATTCAAGCCACGCGAGCTTGCCAAACTGTTTTTGTCTAGTTTTTCTAAGAAAGCAAGTTCATTGCACTCACCTTGTTGTCGTCCTCTGCGTAGAAAATTAGATCTTTCAACTGTGTTGTAGAAAAAACATAAATAAATACAGGTATGCGAGCCTCGCGCTAGTAGTTAAGTTGTTAGGTGTTTTTTTCAGTTTTGTTTATGGCTAGTTCTTAAAATGCAGGAATAAAATGGACCGTTTTTAGTTACACACTTTTATTTACTAGATTTAGTACGCAAAGTGGTCAGAGGTCAAGGTTTTGACTTAAATAAGCTTAAGTTTTGTGGGTCAGACAAAATATTGGTAAATATTAAAATTATGGCAGTTTTTAATTTTTTTGAGGACAGGCAAGTGATATATCGTACAGGAAAATGAAAATAAGCTTTAAACATGCATGAAAATGGGTAATAAGTGAAGTGTATATACTTGGCAATAGATATTTTGTACTTCGACTGAAAACTGTAAAAAAAAAATGATGTGAATGTTATTTTGCTGCCAGAATAATGAGAAATAACCAGGAAAGTGAGAGTATTAAAAACAAATTCTCATATAATGTTTATTTAGAAACAATGAATCACAAAAATAAACAATAAGGCACTAGGAAGGAATCATAGAAGTCTGTATCATATATGCTTATGTTTTGTTTCTCAGCATTCCATATCTTTTTATAAGTTTCTCTCCCAATAGGCCCCAAAATTAATTTATTGGCAATTTCTTTTTCTTGTCTTGTCTTAAGGTTTTCTAGATTTTCTGTTAGCTGTTGTTCCATAGTATCATCAAATATATTTTTTTTCACTACTTCAGGTCGAGTTGGTGGGTCATCAGCCATTTGAGACATTTTCGAGTTAGGAGTTAGTAGTTTCTGAAGATTGGTTTTCTTACATAATTTTCTGACTTGCTTCCGGTATTTATTCAGTTCAGCTTTCAGTCTTTTAATTTTTTCATCCTTCTATTTTATTTCGTTGTTTCCCTTACGTCTTTGTATAATTGACTTTTGTCTAGCCACCCTTAAACTAATTAAAAGCAAATTTTTCTGGATCATTTTTCATTCGTTCATAATGTTTTCTTTCAATTTATCGCTTTTTTGGTAATATTTCTTCCCTAGTCTTCTTTTTCTTAGGTTGTGGTATTTTGGTATCTGTGGAAAAAAGTCCTCAAAAAGTTAAATAAGCCATACAATGTTAGTAGAAAATAAGGAATCAAATATTTTTGCTTCGTCTCGAAAATTGTGTAATAAACCAACCAAACTTAATAAAAACGACATGTACACGAATTTTATGTCCTATACAATATCTAATTTCATCATTCATGTACCCTAAATATTGAATTCATAGAAGAAACAAAAAAAATTGTGAATATTTATCACTTTCCTGTAGTATTATCACTTTCCTGTCTGAGTGGATCCAGACAAGTGATACACAGGAATGTGATAATTTGGAGGTTATTCATTAATAATACAAAAACACTGTATTTGAATGAAGTGTTAATGCTTTATATTACATTTACACTAGGTATATCAATCATGACAATTAAAAATCCTTAAAAAAAGTTAAATATAGTTTAAGTAAATACATACCATACAAGTGAGAAGTTGTCTGACCCGAACACGTTGGCGGTCGTCGAGATCTTCGTCACGTCTGTCTCATTTGCTGATTGATTGCAGTTCAAGCGGCAATGAGTTTAATTCACTGCGTACTTTGTATCGGAAGAGTGCCAACAGGGCTCCTTATTTAATTTGTTGGTGTTTTTAACATATTTTTAGTTGACAGGAATGTGATACACAATTCGTGTCGC
Organism: Achlya flavicornis; assembly: GCA_947623365.1. Classification (NCBI taxonomy): domain Eukaryota; kingdom Metazoa; phylum Arthropoda; class Insecta; order Lepidoptera; family Drepanidae; genus Achlya; species Achlya flavicornis. The sequence goes on along the minus strand of OX392477.1, from coordinate 14,110,746 downwards.
CTCTATTCTATGATGGAAATTCAAATAAAAATAGGGAGATTCGCAATTTCTTTTTAGATATTAGCAAAGTTGTATTGATTGTTACTGTGCTTAGATACAATATCTTTGATTTATGTACTTAGTTTACGTAATATGTAGGTAGAAAGCTTGTGTTTTGTAAAATCGCCCCACAGGAATGTGACAATTTTGTTCATGTTTAAGCATTTTTCCCCAAAAAGATATTTTCTGACCTCGCTGAATTTCAGTGCCCAAATAAAAGCCACTAAGTTTCTTATCCCAGATTTAAAATTAACCAGAAATATTAAAAAACCAAGGAGCTATTAGTTGAGCCCATCAAAATTCCTTCACTGTAAGAACTAGCCTTATATTTTCGCTATTACACTTTGCATGCAACACGGTTTTTTATAGCCCTTATTTCTTGGAATATTTCGATCTTTACGGCATCTACGAAGGCTTTATTAATTAAATTAATTAATTTAAATAATGGTGGAAAACTGTAGGCTGGCATTTAATGTAAAAGCTTTGTGTATCTTAGGTAGGTATAGTTTTCATTACACTAATATCTGCAATGCTGTTCGGATATTAAAGAGGATTATATTGCATTATACAGGTGGAGATTTCGAGATGGCATATTTTCGATACCTATGTTGGGTTAGTCTGCTGAACAACTTTTAGTATGAGACCAACAGTGACAATCACGGTTTCACCTGCGACCTATTTTACCCCATTAGGAATTAGTAGGTACTTTGGTAATGAATATTTCCCCAAATTTCGAATCTCTAACCTATAAACCTAAGTCTATAAACCATACAGTCGTCAGACGAAGCCATCTAGACAGGGCAATCGTGCGGGGTGTGAGGCGGCGAGACGTGGCCCGACATGCAATGTTAGTAGCTCGGGGCAGCATACTTTATATGCGCCGTCGCGATACTGTATGGCGTCAGACGACTGTATGGTTTTATAGACTGTGGTAATACTATGCTCTACCGAAATTAATATACGATATATCCTTTATTTTGACACCGTGGATTGATATTTTGACACTATTTATATGAAATGTAATGTCAAATAATCTCTCAAAATCACGTAATAGATCTGCTGATTTGCGTTATCTGTCAGTCAGTCACGGTACTATTTATTGGTGGGGTTACTAGGACTTAAAATCGAATAGCCGGACAGACCAGCCAGTTTAGCCGGGCATTTAGGTAAAAAGGTCGGACACCTATAATTATGTATTAATAAGATATATTTTTATTAAAGTAAAAAGCCAGACAGGCTGAACACCTTCTGATTTGCCCGGATACGGATCCAAAAAGCCTGTGTACGGCATAGATTGACAAACAAACATCAAACATGTTAGGAAACAGATTTATTACTAATCTAATTCAAGGGACATTAACAACAAATCACTTATCAGTACATTGAATTCATTAATGTGTAGCAATTAATAATTTATTATTTATTTACTTTGACGCCACATCAATTGAAGGTAAACAATGGTCACTATTGATTTCAGTTGAACATTATATGAGTGTGACACGATAATTATGTATTCAAGTGCTAACTATCCTTCGATAACGACAAAAACTATTTTTTTTAGTCCTTTTTTTTTTATTCGACTACGTCGGTAAACAAGCCTACGGCCCGCCTGATGGTAAGCGTTTACCGTAGTCATATGGACGCTTGCAACACACGAAGTATCGCTCACGCGTTACCGACCTTTCCCCCTCCCCAATGAGCTCTGGCGACCTTACTCACGCGCAGGAACACAACTTTACACAACATAAAGTTATTTGGCTGCGGTATTCTTTAAGGTGGAGGTACTTCCCCAGTCGAGCTGCTCTTTGAGCAAATAAACGCTACGCTCTACCTCTCTCAACCTCCATAGACAAATCATAATTCTCTCAAATCCATGAGGTCCGACACTATGGCTCAGGGTTATTTAAAAAATGGGTGAAAAGTGCTCTTCAAGGTCGGCAACATATTGGTAATACCCAGGAGTATGGCTTAAGTCAGTCAACGGTGGCATCAATTCATAGACCGCTTTTGATCCTTCTGAAAAAACCGGCCAAGTGCGAGTCTGAGTCTCACTGCTCACTCACCGTTTAACGTTCTCACTTTCCTGTATTTTACACATACTTAGTACACTAATTAAGCTGTAATTTGTGAGTGCATATTAAAATAGCGCATACATCATGTGACCTCATTCCTCACCTCTCTGTCATCACTACGTCTTGCCAAGTAACCCGGATCTTGCATATCTTCATGTACAATTTTACTAGTCGCTAATTTCAATTTGATGACGGATAAAGTATCGTCATCTTTGTTTATTGAATAGCTATAGAAAGAGAGGGCTCTTACCTAAGATATGACTAGCCTTCCGCCTGTTAATAGCTATTTTACCCTTAGAGTTGAAATTCTAAAACCTATTAGGTTAATCTGTGCGATGTTAGATTAGACAGTTAGTCTGCATAAGCGTTTTTATATTTAAATAAGATAGAATACTAAATAATACTCGATCACAGATTACAGAACAAAAGGCAGATAGAGCGCGCGGAACACGGGAGTGACGCCAAAAAAGCAAATACAAATTGAAATAGGCATACCTGGTATTCGCTTATGAATTTGTATTTGCTTTGTTTAATACTTTGTATAACAAAGTTTATTTAAAGAAAGTATGTTTTCTTAAATAAAGTTTGGTCAACGCGCTCCATCTGCCTTGTTCTGTAATCTGAGTATTCGATGATGAAATTTTATCTCGAGGAGTAGCAATAAGCTATTGCCGAAATGAAAATTGTATAAAATTAATTGCAGCAGAGTAATTTTTCTATCAATGTACATCAAATGTTACTTTTGGCAATCTTAACAAAACTTATCCTTTGCGGCAAATAGCCGCCTAAAAAGTCCTGTCCGCAAGTAGTCTGCACTGCACCAAAGTGGGCGGCTTGACTGCGTCGCTTTTAGGGATGTCGCATCATGAAACATAATAGATTTTATAGTTTAAAGTATTGTGGAAAAACCATTGTAGCGAATATAACGTAGTCTATTTTGATCTAAGAAATAATAGTGCTGTTAGATTTAAACAGGTGAATTGAAACTTTCCAATTCAAAAGAGACAGTTTATCAATTTTATCTATTGCCAATAGTTTTTAATGTAGTACTTTGTAATTTTTCACTTATAGTACAAGCAGAAAAAATGATTAAAAAACAGATGTGCACTGATTCCACTGCTGGCATATTTTCATCATGTTTCACTTTTCAGTCCGCAACCAAAACATATTTGAAAACTTAAGCTTGGCCGAATCCCAACCCTATCAGGGCTGCAAAATTGTTGTTTATAGACCATTCAGTGTACCACCCACCAGCCATTACGGGAATTATATCACATGAGGATATTTCATATGGCGTTGCGGAAACGACGGATTCTGAGCTGCCATCGCGCCGCGCCGCTCGCGTGGCTCTCGGCCTATCGACGTGTTTTGATTTATTCATTTACTTGTTCGCAGTTTTTGGTGTTTCAGAAAATGGTACCTACGAGTGTAAACTCATACCCCTATATCAAGCGCCAGCTTTTGCAAAAGTATGGGAAATGAATTTTCAGTAATATTTCCTTCTTTTGTAAAATTTTATTGGTCCAAGAGTTACATTGCTCTTTTTAGGGTTCCGTAGCCAAATGGCAAAAAACGGAACCCTTATAGATTCGCCATGTCTGTCTGTCTGTCTGTCTGTCTGTCTGTCTGTCTGTCTGTCTGTCTGTCCGTGTATGTCACAGCCATTTATTTCCGAAACTATAAGAACTATAATGTTGAAACTTGGTAAGTAGATGTATTCTGTGAACCGCATTAAGATTTTTACACAAAAATAGAAAAAAAACAATAAATTTTGGGGGTTCCCCATACTTAGAACTGAAACTAAAATTTTTTTTTTCATCAAACCCATAAGTGTGGGGTTTGTATGGATAGGTCTTCAAAAATGATATTGAGGTTTCTAATATCATTTTTTTCTAAACTGAATAGTTTGCGCGAGAGACACTTCCAAAGTGGTAAAATGTGTGTCCCCCCCCCTGTAACTTCTAAAATAAGAGAATGATAAATCTATAAAAAATATATGATGTACATTACGGTGCAAACTTCCACTGAAAATTGGTTTGAACGAGATCTAGTAAGTAGTTTTTTTTTAATAGGTCATAAATTGAAATTAATATCAAATACTCAGGTCTATACTACCATTTACTTATATACCTACAGGTTTGTACGGAACCCTCGGTGCGCGAGTCTGACTCGCACTTGGCCGGTTTTTTTTTACATGTCACATGACCCAAATAGGCTGCATGTCTGCCCAGCCAGACTTGTGTCATAAATCGTTTTCACATAATAAAATGTATCGATACCGTGGCTGGCTGTGAGACAACGCAAAGAATTTTGAGGATATTACTCACTAAGGATTTTTTAAATCAATCCCAGATCTGGTAGAAATGGGAAATTTCGTGTGAAACCGTGTACCTACATAGATTCATTAATGAAATAATATCAGTTATGGCGTAAACTCTTAGTAGGTACCTACTCTTTGTTTAAAATACGTCAATTTCACTTGACAATGATTAATCATCAAGTTTCCCATTGCGTAGACGCACACATACAGGTGAGGTTATTGCACCCGACTTGAGATATGAGATTAAAAATATCAACACAAAAAAAAACTACCGAATCATTCTTATTTCACAGGCCAACGTTTGATTTTAATTTAATCTAAACGTGTCAGAATAAGCTTTTATAATTATTATTTTAATTTGGTTTGCTTTTATAATACAATACACATACATTAGCGTCTAATTAAATTTGTAACTCATGTCACACATGAAAGATATCTATGTTCCCTTTCACACATATGTTTGGCTAATGAATGGTGTGCATTGAATTTTCCACTTTACAGTATTGATTTAAAGTCTAGATTAGATGTTGTTTAAGATATTTTTAGATGGCGTAATAGTTGTGTTCCTGTACATGTTTGCTCATCACTTGAGATTTAAAATGATCTCCTGTTTTGGATTGAACGGGAACAATACAGTACCTCATTAAGGTCTTCTAAAGGTGGCAAAATATGAAAATGTCAGTTCTGTGTTTGCGGGAAACTGTATATTGTCTGTACAGATAACCTATATCGGTCGGCAACGAATTTTAATTTTGAAAATAGAACTCCATCAATTGTAATTCAAGTGATGTGATACTAGCTATACACTAAAGACTCAAGAGACTTGAGTCAGGCTCAAAAGACTTATAGGTATGAGAAAACTTGTGATATAAAAACCACTTGACTTCAAAAAGTAAATATACGCGTTCATTGTTTATTTATGTATTTTATGTATAGTGTTATCATTGGAAATTAAATAGGCCAAAATAAATACTTGAAAGTGTCTCTGGACTTAAGATAAGCATCGCATGTAAGGTTCATTGAGTTTCTATCCAAGCAATTAATTAAATGCGATAAATGATAAACTATTTGTACCTGATGCGATACATAGAAGCACTCAATTATAGTCGTAAAAAAATGTTAATGTGTTGTCAAGGAATGATAAGTCCAGCTCTCTGTAATCGATAAGTAATATTCCATTACTTGTTACAGATTCGAGTTCAGTAGCCGATAAACTTCAACCGATAACCATGTAAGTATCGTACGTTACACACAACACTATTTCACGTTTTTTTTTCGACTTTTTCGGCTGTTGCTACGTGGCTTCTTAGGAAATCGTGTAGGCAGATAAGAAGGCGGGCTAGAGGTATATGACACCCGTACCGACTAAGAAGGTTGGTTACGCCACAGCTGTGTTAACGCTATCATTTAGGAATTTGCGATGGATTTAATCGAGCTTTCTGTGTGATAAAATCTATCTATATTAATATAATAAAGCGGAAGAGTTTGTTTAAACGGGCTTATCTCTGGAGCTACCAGTCGGATTCGAAATATTCTCATAGTCAACTTTTTATCCCAGAAAAGCGTATGATGTAAGATGATGGGATTTGTTTGACGTTATGGAAATACCAGTATACTCCCCTTCCCACATAACATAGAGGCCAACCAATAGGCCACCGCAACCCTGCAAAAATCAAAACGCCCGATGGTCCGTGAAATTACTTAATTGTTACTGCCGTTTTTTTCGTACGTGTAATATTTCAGTCGATACGATCGAGTTGCCGTTATCGTGAATATTGTTGCCGTAATAAATCAGGGCGGCTGCAAATTTTAACCGTTCGCAGAATCCCCCATTGTTCGGCGCATGATGGATGGGATCGGCTAGGGGGCTAAGAATCCAGCCGTGGGTGTGGTGGAAGTCACGAGAGGTTTCCTAAATTTTAATGACTTCCTAGAGGGTCGTTTAAGGTTATTAGGTTGGCTTGACAACACAAAGTTATGTAAGTATGAAGCTTAGACAGACTTATTTAAAATTACGTATTACATAGTTTTACATTACCACCTGACGAAAGCCTGAAAGGCTTATGTGTCCGGTGAGAGTTCATTATACGATTATTATAGTTTAATTTGCGGGACTTATGCTACAGATAGACATAACTATATTCACCCCCATCCATTCCTAGCATATACTTTTTGATAGGCTTAATCATTTTATCATTTTGTGTATATTTGGTATGCAGTTCCTTAGGTAAGCTGTTAACAATCTTGGACAATGTGTGTTTCTTATTCCATAAGTATTTTAATATCCAGGCAATACATACATTTCCGAACCCTTGATAGGTCTCAAGTTTTAATTTCTTTCATACAATTTTAGTTTATACTGATATTATGACGTTCATCTTTAAGAATAGGTAATTTTATTTTATTCTGAATTGGTAACACTTGACAGAACTTAAATAGTTCAGAGTAGTCTTCCTTATATTTTGATCTTATGATCAAATCTTATATCAAATCAGATATTTTGTTTTTAAAAAGGCCTCTACCATCTCTTATGAATAGTCTTGAGTATATTATCTACCAGTTCAGATAGTTTATCTTTGTTTCTGTCTGCTGAGAAGAGCTTTGAACAAACTACAATTACTTTTGAACCCGAAGTTTTAAATCAAGTAAAATATTTCTAAGGTCAATTTCCATGGGCACGAAATGGACACAAGCTACATCAAAGATCTCACGGCGTTTAGTGGTCATAGACTATGCGTATATCGCTATACATTAGTACAAGCGGATGCATCTCGCTACTCTCCTACAAATTGCATTCTATCCCCGAAATCACGAAACGTGAGCCAATAACGTATCCTACATATTAGAGTAGTTAGTACAGTGGTTATCCGTATCGGAACCGGGCTCGGCATGTCGCCGGCACACCCCAGGATAAGATTCCCATTAGATAAAATGTCAGCTGCGTTTTTTTCCGCTTTTGTTTTGACGGCACTTTGGGGAGGCATTCAAAGACGGTGTTTGCGAAGATTTCCGAGTAAATCTTGATTTATTTTCTATTATTAAGTCTTTTGAAGTGTTAGCTATGTCATTTGCAGGCACTTTTGTGATAGTATCTGTATGTATAATTTGATAGGCCCAAGTGGGTTGAGAGAAACGTGATTTAATGATAATAGTTGGTTTTATAAATATCTTGTTTGATTTGGAAATCGAATTAACAGAAATGCGAAAAACATAAATGTACGCCCAAAATTCGTTTCAATTGTTGAAATTAGTAAGATGTAGGTACATTTTTACAAGTTGCTTGTTAAATCTTGATCGAACGTAGTCTATAGATTCAACTGGAAACTGAAACGCCATGGCAACAATTTTATTGAATCCTCTTCCTTGTTATATTTGTGGCTTTGTTGTTACCTTTTATGGCGTGCGCATTTGTTATCCTCCATCTATCCGCAAAGCGTCATTACTTTTACGAGCGATTTTTGGAATTAAATGCATTATTTATGCAGCACAGGAGCTTATTGCTTGTAACTTACCCGCTTTCTAGGAATGTTACGCGTCATCGCTTGCTGCTGTTCAAGTGTTTCCATTGTTGTCACACGATTATTACTAGTTTATTATATTAATTATTATTAATCAGCTATTATGCTATAGGATCTTTTAGATTCTGCACGGTTTCTCATCAATATATTACCGGTATTGCAGCTACCATTACAATAAGATGGACTTTCTGCTTGCTTTCCAACCTTTTGTCATAAAAACTAAATAGAAAGTAATAAGTAGCAGGGTTTGTCTTGTACATTATGAGATTAGCAACTAGCTGTTATAGGAAAAAGCAGTTACGAATATGATACCGTACCTTTCACATAGGAACATAAACATAATTTACGACGACATATTGATTATACAAGCAAATTACTTTCCCAGTATCATGGAAATGTCAAGTGGCTCATCAAATCATATGTTATTGCACCCACCGTTCAATTTCAATATACTTCGAGTGCACATCCCCTCTCCCGGTTGTCGTGAGTGAATGGAAATGCGATCTCTTAACCTGGGGTGAATAAATTCCATAGATCTTGGTCCAACGTACTTTTAACGGTTCCCTAAGTATTATTGCGTGTTTTTGTTATGATGATAATGGAAATTAGCATTTCGCCTGAACTTTTGGGATCAGGGGAAATGTTGCAAGTTGATTTTGGAATTCACTGCCGTTGATTTGTATATTGAAGTTGGGGAGTCCTAGAAAGAATAGTGGTAGCCTGCCTTGGTTGTATAGCTCAGAGTTTTAGACGAGCTGTGTAGTAGATGATCGTGATTTTGACGTAAATATCTTAACACTGAAAACAATTTCATACATAATGCTATGTTTTTTTACAAATATCGAGGGTGACATTCGGGCCTTTAGCCATTTCGGAGCACGATAAAAAATGGTAGTTTTTTTTTCTATATTGTTAAACTTGGGTGCTTGGGGCTAGGGTGCATCTCGAAAATGATCTGAGAGAGTATCCAATAATGTTTTTACGAGAGATAGAGCATATCGTTTATTCGCTCAATGAGCAGCTCGACTGGTGGAAGAACCTCCACCTTACAGAATACCGCAGCCAAATAATATAACGCTTGAGTGAATTTGAACGCTTGCAAAGTCTGGTGTAACACTTGATCTTTATATCCAAATCTTTATATCAAAAACGGATCCAAAGCTTGTAAAATTTCACAGGATCGCCATTTTGGTCAAACATTTTTGTTTGAATGTAGTGTCCGTCTAAATGGATGTCATATGGATGTCTTGTCTGTTTTACATAAACTATGGCGCTAAAACGGTGTTGTCGGTGAGTTTTAGCTTTGATATCAATGGCTCTCAAACTTTGTACAACTTCTACTTCACCTGCATTAAAGTCTGCTATACCCTTAACTGTGCCATATGAGTTGAAATTTGTTTATCGTTTGAACTTTCCAAATAATGCTTTGTAAATTTGGCAGCATATTAGCGATCCTCCTGTCGCTCCCTGTTACTGCTAATGCCTATAAGCGACGTTAGACCTTACCGTCAGGTGGAAGGTCTGCTTGCTTTTGAGCCTTTGGACGTAATGTTATATTGAAGTCAGAACAAATATCTTTCCTGGCCCGTATATACGAGGAGCCATTTCGTAAACGTCACGCAAAAGTCACTAGAATTCGTTTAGATTTTCGTCCTGCGTTTCTACGATATGTTACATTCTTTAGGACCTCGTTTCACCTATGAAGATGATGATTGATTTATTATAAAAAGTATATATTTATATAGGAATAAATAACACATATTTCCCTCACTATTACTCTTTGAACGACAAAGCAATATTATTTATAAATACCGTACGCCTTTGTAAAACATCGTAAAGAATCTTGCGTGTCTATTGTTATATGAAAATAACTTTGTACGTGTGTTTTTATGTCTTTAACGCCGCTCGTACAGTCGGCCGCATTAATTATTGATAACATGTGTCGGGGAAAGTGAAAATGGAAAGCCGAATAAGTAATTTGTTTCAAGACTGAAAATTGGATAATTGAACTCGCTTGTAAATTTATGATTTTGATTATAGAGTTATAGAGAACAGTTGAAACGGTCTTGTGAAATATTAGTTTACCGCCTGTTTACCGCCCAAAAGGTTAATTGAATACCTGCTTTTCTGACCGTTGAGCGTTGATGTTTGATTATTCAGATTATCTTTTTATATACATACATAGATTTTTTAATATTTATTTTTAAATTGTAATATTTTTTTATTACTTACCATAACTAAATTTATAAGTAGGTATTTCATACTTTGAATATTTACGCATAATTGTTTCATCAAACAAGGCACAATTTTTCCTTGCACACGTTCTATTCGCTGTATGTTATTTTCTACTTCATAGATCGTGTTTCTATAGTTATGTAATTTTTTTATAATTTTAGACGTGTTTTCATGAAAAGCTTTGCTCAATTATTTCACGGCGGACTGTACCCATATAAACTAGCAATCGTTCTCGTCGTAGTAAATTACAGTTTCATGATAAGTTTATTGATATATAGTACGCAAATACACCATATGTAATATAATGCATTATGTAATGTATGCAATCATATGATGATTTAATACAACCATTATAATTCCTTTAAATAACCATTATAATGCCTCTATACAACCATTATTACACTATTTGCTGTATATATTGATGTTTTATGACACCAACAATTGCAACTGTTATTTTAATCAGGGATACTTGCATTGCATGTTTTTTGGGTTCCGTACCCAAAGGGTGCCAAACGGGACCGGAATCATAAGACTCCGATGTCCGTCCGTCCGTCCCTCTGTCTGTAAGTGGGCTGTATCTCATGAACCGTAATAGGTAGACAATTCAAATTTTCACAGAATATGTATTCCTATTGCCGCTATAACAACAAATTATAAAAATGAAATAAAATTTAAAACTAAAGGGGGACCCCATACATGAAACGTCTTCTTTTGTTTTTTTTTGTTGCGCCTACTATTAATTTCACATTCAATTTGAGTATGGTAACATTATTATTATTATTGTACGAAACCCTCCGTGTGCGAGTCCGATCGTAATTGGCCGGTTTTTATTTATTTTACTGAAGGTGAAGCATACGATGGCGACAAGATTGGCATGGTTCCCACCAATCACTATCGTGGGTTCGATTACCAACCAGGACGTGCATTTGTGTGCATGAACATGTCTGCTTGCCCTGAGTCTGTGTGTAATTATGTATATTAAGTATTAGACCGGGAGATACTGGCACACATTACCTGGTCATTGGTACCAGTATGCCGATCCTTCAGGGGTCTAATTACGTAATGACAAAAAAGAAAATGATGGTCATAGCGGTGGTACCTACCGGCGGCCCAATCGCGTGGGCGTTAATCGAACGTGTCGGATAAATTACGAGTGTCGAACGATTTGTTCCACAACATTTTTGTATTTTCCGATAGTCGATGAAAAAGAAATAGGCGGTTGCGCGTATTAAAATGAAATGTTGTAGACTTAAGCTAGTTTTTAAGTTGGTTTCAATAAAGTATTATACCATCATTTTCCTTTTCGTAATTACGTAATTAGACCCCTGAAGGGTCGCCCGCCATACTGGTACAAATGACCAGGAAATTTGTGCCAGTATCTCCCGGTCTATATTTATAAACAAAAAGTAGTATATCAGTTATCTTGTTTCCATAGTTACAAACTCTGCTTAGTTGGCGATCAGATAGCCGAGTGTGAGGAATGTCCCAGGATATTTATTAACATATGTAATAGTAGGATTGTGGGGAAACAAAAGTCTATCCACAATTTTTTTATCTTTTTTACCCAATTAAAGTAAAATTCAATTTCCACTTAAAAATAATTGAAAAGTTGATCTTTACCTCATTTGATATACTTTAACGTGTGTAATTATGAACATAACATCCGTCCGATGAGTATCAGCTGTATAGTAAGACTAATTCGTATAGTAATAAGTATACATTTTTGTGGGCAATCTAGTGTAGATCACCAAACCTATACTTTTGAAACGAATTATCCTGGCAAGACAGAGTATGTAAAGCTGTGGGTTCCGTGGATTCCTTTTAACAAATTTTTAAAGTACCTTATCATAAGACTCCACCTATAACGCCGCAGGTCGTGGGTTTGTGGATTCCCACACAGGACATGCATTTGTGTGCCTGAACATGTCTGTATGTCCTTTGTCTGGATGTAATTATGTATATTAATTATGTATTTACAAACAAAAAGTACTACTTTTTGTTACCATTTGTATTATATCAGTTGTCTGGTTTCCATATTACAAGCTCTGCTTAGTTTGGGATCAGATGACCGTGTGCGAGGAATGTCACAGGATATTTTACTCACTCTGGAAAACTTTCTACGAGAGTATAATACCTATAAATAATTTGGTTACAATTTTTTTTTTCTCACGGAACCCAAATAATAACATTCATACAAAGGGCGCTCAAATTGTCATAATTGAAAGTTAACGTGCGTTAACTGAGGTAATTACAAAAATTAAAAGGCGTTATTTTTTGTTACAAAAAAGACAAGCTCCGAATTACACAAAATTACAACTTGTAATGTCTTAAACATATCATTAGTTCGAGTCTATGTCCCGGGAAATGATACCAGAACAAGTATTTAAATGCGTCTCATTATATATGAGTTAGTCGAATTTGATCCTAATTTAACACATGATAAAGATTGAATTAACTCCTATGTTCGTTATACAACTGCAAGATGTACACCGCACGTTATTTCCTATAACAATAAATTATAGGACGCGTATTGAATTCATATTTATTCCAATTTGGTTCTTGTGCCCACGACAAAAGATGGATTGTGTTGTCTACAAACTGATTTGTTATCTTTGTAAACGCAGGTCAATTACCTAAGGGCACGTGTACTTTAAATAAAGTTACTTATTTTCGAATTTGTAGATATTAGTTTTGAACGAATGATGTTATTAATCAAGTATTATTTATTATCGATATACCGGGTGGTCGATTATTTAAATCAATTGAGTTTTTTTTATAGCGACACGTTAAAATCACAATGGATGGATTAATTTTGGAATTGCTTTTCGATTTTGCAGTGTCACGTTCTTATTGAAATTCTTATACAGTGTGCTGTAATTAAATAAAAAAAGCACTAACTGCAAAATTATGGTGAATGTTATTGTTCGTCGTTAAATCTTTTAAGAATTACATATTAAATACTTCTAATAACAAAAGCACGTATATAATTAATTGCCAACTTCGCTCTTGAACGAAAAGACCCGAATCCGAACAAGTCCGTCCGATCGTTCGAGCGGCAACTACACAAGCTCACTTCTTGGAAAAAAATTGCCAATATTCTCAGATGGTCTAAAAAATGTTTTTGCGACTTAATTTTTATATCACGAAATGAATGGCTATACATGTTTTAGAGTATCAGATGATACAGGATTCACTATCACCTGCAACACCACACTCTACCAAATACATAATTAAAATTATACCAAAAACATAAATCAGCAAAAAACCTACAAGGTTTTTGTACATTAAAAAGCCATTGGTAGTGATATTAACCAATGTTTGAGGGTTCATTACGTGCGGAGCGGCAGGGGTGGAGCAGGGAAGCCAAATTTATTGGTGCGATCAAGCAGTCAAGTCACCTGTCTAAGCTGGTAAAAAATTGGAGGGAATTTGTGGCGTCGCTGTTGCTACGGAATTTTTTGTTTGTAAACAATTTTTTTGAATTTGTTCATGCTATTTGAATTCTTTCTTCACTGTTAGGTAGATTAGAAAATTTGAGACGATTCGACATATTTAGACTTGTACATGCTTAGGTCTAAAAAGTGCAATCGCCTCCTTGATATGCCGACTATGATTGATACAGTTATAGGATTAGCAAACTGATATCATGAATTTGTGAAATACAAGAACGCTAAAACATGAATGAAGATAATCAGAACAGTTCCTGAACAACAGTAGAAGCATCGGTATCCTTGGCGTCGACGTTTCTAGCGACGTTTTGTTCCGAAGTCACTTAGAAGACAAGGTTATGCTGGCATCCAAAAAGCTCGGAGTGCTCAACAGAGCGAGGCAGTACTTCATATCGGGGCAAAGGCTACAACTTTACAAGTCGCAAGTCCGGCCTCATATGGAGTACTGCTGTCATCTATGGGCGGGGACACCTGGATACCAGCTTGACCCTTTAGACTCGGTTCAACGAAATGCCATCAGAATTGTCGACGATCCCGAGCTCACAAGCGGTTTAGAGCCCCTCAGTCTGAGGAGAGACTTTGCCTCCTTATGTGTGTTCTACCGCTTGTACAACGGATAGTGTTCTGGAGAATTGTTTAAGCTGATGCTAACGGCTACCTTCCACCATCGCAACTCTCGCCATCGACGGGGAGTCCATCCTCACGGGCTCTTCAAAAGGGGTGTGAAGAGATTTCTGCAGGGTCGGCAACGCGCGCGTGATACCCCTGGTGTTGCGGGCGTCCATAGGCTACGGTAACCGCTTACCATCAGGCCGGCCGTATGCTTGTTTGCCACCTAAGTGGTATAAAAACAGATAGTAAGTGCAATTGCTCTTAAAGTCTTCTTATCAAACATTAACAAATGACTAACCACAGGCAACCGGATACCAATCAATCATCCAATTTAAAATAATTCAGTTCAAACTACAAGAAATTCAATATCCAAACACACGGTGGTCAACGTAATGATCGCCTTCACAAATAGATATGAAATGATACGAACAAGGAAACGTGGGGCAGGTGGTGGCAATTACCGATAGATACATGAAACAAGGCGGCCATCACTCCATCCACCTGACGTAGCACCTTTGCATTTTGTAGAAACATCTGCCATCATTAAAATAGGAAGTGTCATAAATGACGCCTGGGCCAATGTTTGTTCTACAATGGCCAATACATAGACAAAAGACGCCTTTCTGACTGTACCACCCATAGACTGCGATTCATAAACGTTAGTCTCCTCAAATGATTCTATCACAATAGGACCCGTAATGCTTTTGTTCCCCAACGTTGGTGAAATGGTCGCGTCTTCCCGGTAAGATGAGTTTTTGTCTGATGAATAAATTTTTATTATTTACCTTAAAGGAACAATGCAAGCGCCGAGTAAGGTCAAGTGACTTGGTTAAAACGACGCTTGTCTGTTGTGTTGTCAGAATTGTTTTACCATTGCCTATTGGAATGCCTTTCTTTCCGTAAACAAAAGTTCTTTTGAAGCCATAGATTTTACTCGTGTATCGTTTAATGTGGTTTTAGTTTTCAGATTGAAACTAGGAATGTTATTTTTATGTTATTCTATAAGAATTTAATTAAAGTAGGAATGTAGGATTGAATGTTATTCTCGTTGTTACTGTAAGATAGCAGGTAACCTGTGATGAGAACCATGAGGTTGACAATCGATTAAGAATAATACTATTGCGGTTATTCGACCTATCGAGATGATTAAAAATAACATACTGATTCAATATAATGTAAACAACGGCTATGCGTTCTCTTATATCCAATACAAATTTTCGCGCCACTTTTTTGCTCTTGAGAAAAAAGTTTAAGTGAGGGGTACTGGGTCGGCGCCAAAGAATCGCCGCGCATTTCTCGGAACGGGAATGAATGAAAAAAGCCATAAACCAAAGTTTCGCCTCACCGACAAACAGTTTCACGAACCGATGCACCAAAATGACTGAGGTTTAACAATTTAACGATAACAAAAATGTTCCCCTTTTTTTGTGGTACGCCCGCCTTATCTCCGTTTTGCTGTGATCTGTCTTCAAGAGCGGGTCTTCGATGATAAAAACCATTTTAATTAGTTTGGGAATTGTCACTTTGAAGTTAAACTAATTTAATGAATGGAAATATATCGCTGTTTCTCGAAGGAACATGAAGAAGGACCATCCTAATAGAAAGCATCTAAAGCAGCTACTCCATTACAATTTCTTATAAAAGGAATTCGTTATC
Organism: Achlya flavicornis; assembly: GCA_947623365.1. Lineage (NCBI taxonomy): Eukaryota > Metazoa > Arthropoda > Insecta > Lepidoptera > Drepanidae > Achlya > Achlya flavicornis. Next base: position 14,094,845 of record OX392477.1, on the reverse strand, counting down.
ATGATAAATAAGTCGTGAGAATCGCTAAATAAGAGTGCAGTGCATTTCAACATAATCTTTGATCGAATATTAATGGCCAAATAATTGCAGGATGCAAGATTGAAGCCTGAATTTTGGCAACCTATGCTCTTCGACATCATTTGTTCAAGTCAATCTCATCATCGTAATCGCATTCAGAGTAAGGCAATAGGTATTTACTGTAACATCATTATTGATCGGAAATTTTGAGAAAGAGTGCCAAGAAACGAATCTGCCTGTCTTGCTTTAGTATAAGTTAGTGTTATCGCTTGATTGAATGAATGTCATCCTTACCGACTGCCTGGGGTTGTTATCCTATATTCTTTGACTACTGTTCAAGTGGATGGGACCATTCATAATTCAATTTACGAGGCTGACCCACTATGCCCTTACCAATGTTCGCTCCCATAAATCCCATAAGTAGGGAACCGCAGCGGCGACCACAAAAATAATTCGATTTACCAGCGTCGTTCAAACATTGAGTATGCTTAACAAGTTCGTGTAGTTCATGTAGCTTTATATTCTTTGTTCTTTTATCACAAACATGTAAATAATATTCCAAACAATAAACATTTTGCAGTGATTCGAAGTGTTCCAAGTGAAGTGAGTGAGACAATCACATGCCGTTTTTTTACCCACCGTTCGAACAATAAGGTGATTAGCAACCCTTAGGCCAACCCCGCTCCCTTTTTAAACACGATAAAATTACTTTTAGGAACTTTGCGAAATTGCGATGTTTTGATAGGTGGGGTCGATGTTCCATCGCCTGAAGCAGCGTTCGAGATTTCGCGATTCTTTTTCCTCCAATTTCATTATTGGGCCATTTTGTAGTTTTTATTTTCATTCGAATCATTATTTTAGTAGTTTACATTTCTTTTTAATTTCCTTCCACGTCTTTTTTTACGGATGACCATAATCTTAACAATGAGTGAAGATTTGGCAAAAATTACTGATAACAAAAAGCGTTTTAGGGAACTCGCTGTCTATTCACAAATATTTGAATCTTATTACTTATTTTGTATAACCTACCATCAGGTATTTGCAATCTCCGGTAGCGAAATTTCATATACCAGTGTTATTTCTACTAATATTGTTATTATTGAATTCTCTTTTCTGTTAAATCCTCCATTTTCTAGAAAAGATTCATAAATATTATCTAGTAGGCCTTGTGGTTTTGATGCCGCCAAAACTAACACTGCTTGTTTGTTAACTAGTTATAAAGATTCTAACTATATGTATTTAATGTTCACTTTTTGCGTCGTCATGTGCCGCTCAAAGAGGACTAGTGAGGGAATATTCGGCAAAGAAAAAAACTATTCTACTAACTAATTTAGTTCATACGACTGTGTCACGCTAATCCCATGTGGCTTACCGAATAAAATAATACTATATCACCACTTTGAAATTGTCAAATTGGACAGTTACTCGTACGTCATTGCCAATGTCACGACGGTCATTGACTGTCTGAATTCTCGGCCGTGCATGTCAAGGTGAAGTCGGATTGCATTAATTATCTAATTCAACTGTGTAAAGACTCATTATCAGTAATCCAGTACAAGTACAGGAGAAGAAGTAGATAGCATTTAATTTTTGAGGAAAATTTGACTAGCTTCATCAATGAGTTTTAAAATACGGGGAAAGTCTCTTGCCACCTCTTGCTAAGGATTCATTTTTTTTTTTCTAATTAACTAACTGTATCATTAGCAAGACGAAGACTGTCAATATACTGAACAAGTTTAATTTATTTGCTAATCGAATTTCTATACAATAATTGGACTGTTTTACAGAAAACTTAAACCGACTTCAAAGTACACTAAGAAGTAATCAAATCCTGATCTGATGACAATGGGACCAAACGGGAAGTTGTACCCTTCCAGACAAAAAAAGAATTTTCCAAATCGGTTGATAACCTTTTTTTGAAGTCGGTTAAAAAGAAACGTTTTGCTCAAATGAAACCAGACAAAAATTACACAGCTTGTTTTCCTTTCACTTCAATGTTTATTAACTGAAACGCCGCTGAGTAACGTTGTTCAATCTATAATAAACTCATTTTTTTAAATGACGAGTTGATAGTATGGCTATATTTTATTTCAGCTTTCATGTTCATAGCTTTTTCATAATTAATATCTCGACCGCAGATTCGGGTTACAGTCGTGTGATATAACTTTTCCACACCATATAAGTCATGTCCCCCCGACACACTAGTGTGGTGTCTATTACGGTGTCCGTGTAGGGTGTCGTGTGTCCAGAAATATCAGGCTATTTAACTTCGGCTGCAATCACACGGCCGCGAATGAACGTTGCTAATTGAATTACGCATGTTTATGCCAGTTGATTTTTTTATTGACGATGTTTCGCCTTATAAGATCACCTTATAAATTTTCTATGATGGCGTTCGTTCTCATGAGAAATTTCGGTTTCACCACTATTGTGTGATCATTGTATTATTAACAATGCATACTGCCACGCTGTTTGTAAGTCAAAAACTTCTTTGAACTTCACTTCTTCAGTGAAGTTCACATTTTGAATTGGCTTCTTCGTATTTACCAATATACGGTGTAAAATACGGTAAGCGTTTCGCCTGAATGGGCATTTGAAAATGGTGACAACCTTAATTAATGAGGTTGATTACTCAAACCCACAACTTTAATAGGTTTAATACTTTATCTGTCGGTGTGACATTCAGTCAGGTACTTTTAGGCGCGCCCGCGCCGGTTCCTGCATACTTTTTGTCCCCGGGACAATTCTATATCGGGCCCGGTCGTTGACGGTCTAATTCCGTACTATCCACGGAGTGTATACTATTGTGGACTTCCTATTGCGTAATACACGAAGACAATTGATTACGTCAGGCGATTTCTATGCAACTGTGTCAAACATTAATGAGATATTGTCGCACAGTGTCAGATTATATTAAGCTGTGGTGTGATGTTGGAAAGCAATGCGGGTGTAGCTATCGTATGGTAAACATATCAGAGATTTGAGATTGCAATCGCCGACAGTGATTGCGATATATCAGCGATAGTAACGCTTCCCGCGGAATATGTGTTGTTGAATACAAATTGGTTTGAGGAAAATTTTACATTGCCTTATTGCAATGTCTGCCGGCCAAAAAAATTTTTTTATACGACTAAGTCGGTAAACAAGCTTACGGCCCGCCTGATGGTAAGCGGTTACCGTAGCCATATGGACGGAGCATCGCTCACGCGTTACCGACCTTTCCCCGCAGGAACACAACATAAAGTTATTTGGCTGCGGTATTCTGTAAGGTGGAGGTACTTCCCCAGTCGAGCTGCTCTTTGAGCGAATAAACACTATGCTCTACCTCTCTTAAAATTAAAATTTAATGAATTGCGTCATCCATCTTATACTCTGGGTATATTTTACGAAGACCTAGACCTAGACCTAATACACCTTTAAATGTGCACGTTTCTATTAATTCAAATTGACAAAGTAAGTCATTCTTGCACTATTATGTTAAGTAGCTGAGTATGGGCCCATTGCCTATGGATGGCTACTTTTTATCAACTCTCAGTAATTTACTCGTATATAAATCAGATCAAGGCATCGAACGTGCTAGTTCAACTTAGTTCATATGGCGACATCCTGCAATTTATTTGCCGTTTACCTAGATTAAAAGTAGGTTATGATAAATATGAATTCTATAAATGGTCGATCCATATTTTTTATATTAATAGAGAAAATTAATTTACTATGAAGATGATCAATTAAAATGCCATTTAAGTTAAAGCGAAAATTCTGATTTAACTTAAGATTATAGTCCTAACTGTAATTATAACACACCATAAGGAATTAATAATACTAGAGGTCGCCCATGAGTATTTTTTTAACCGACTTCAAAAAAAGGAGGAGGTTCTCAATTCGGTTGTATGTTTTTTTTTTTTTTTTTTTTTTTTTATGTTTGTTACCTCATAACTCCAATTGCATGGTTGTATATGTATTGTTTCGCATTGTACTGTGTATAACGTTTTTTTATTATTAAAATAATGTATTGTTAATGCATTATTTGTATTAGCTTTGTGCACTTCCTCCCCATATAAACCTTAACTATGCCATATCTCACACTCCTACGTGCAACAGTCTAAAAAAGGAGCGAAATTTTACTTCACATATTAATATAATAATAAAGATAATAAGATTGACTGATTGTTTGTTTTGTTCGGTCTTTTGGAGAGAATAAAATTAACTTTTTTCTAAATATTAGTATGTTACTTATTTCATACCTCTGATTATTTTTCTATGTGCCACAAGAATTAAACTTTTTTTAAAAATTTTGAGGGCATATACATTTTTTTCAAATTCAAATAATTTACTTCAAATAGACCTTCGCAGGCACTCTAATACTCTAATACCGGTTCAGAAGGTTGCTTTTGCTGAGAAGAACCGGCAATAAACTCAGCAATTACTCTTAAAAAAAGTTTACAACTTATTATATAATATTTACATTCTAATCGCACTGACATCAATTGCGTGCTCAAATGAATTGGAAATAATCAACTGTGAAATTGATAACGAACACTATAAAACAGAACAAAAAATCTAATTAAAAAATGAACAATCTTATAGCGATGACAATGCTGAAGGTCCAAAAAGTCGACTGACCGTTGACCCATTGTAGATTTCTGATATACAGGATGATTTATAAATAAAAAAGACAGATTCATAGACACGCATAATTTTTTTTTTTTTTTTTATACCACTAAGTTGGCAAACAAGCATACGGCCCGCCTGATGGTAAGCAGTTACCGTAGCCTATGGACGCTTGCAACACCAGGGGTATCACTCGCGCGTTGCCGACCCTGAAGAAATCTCATCACGCCCTTTTTGAAGAACCCCATGCTGTACTCCATTGGGAAAACCACGGCGGGGAGCTCATTCCACAACCTGAGCGTCCGCGGAAGAAAGCTCCTTTGAGCCCGCACAGTTCGAAACAATTCTGGTTTCAATGTGTGAGGATGGATTCCCCGTCGATGGCGCGAGTTGCGATGGTGGAAGGTAGCCGTGGGCAACAAGTCGAACAATTCCTTAGAACACTCTCCGTTGTACAAGCGGTAGAACACACATAAGGAGGCAAAGTCTCTCCTCAGACTAAGGGGCTCTAAACCGTTTGTGAGCTCGGGATCGTCAACAATTCTGATGGCACGTCGCTGAACCGAGTCTAAAGGCCCAAGCTGGTATCCAGGTGCTCCCGCCCACAGATGACAACAGTACTCCATATGAGGCCGGACCTGCGACTTATAAAGTTGTAGTGTTTGCTGATGTGCCTGGCTCTGTTGAGCACTCCAAGCTTTTTGGATGCCAGCTTCACCTTGTCTTCCAAGTGACTTCGGAACAGCACGTCGCTGGAAATGTCGACGCCAAGGATCCCGATGCTTTGGCTGAAGTTCAAGGAAGTGTTCTGGAATTGTGGAGCCACAGACCATGGGGTTTTCTTAGCGGTGAACGCGCAGGCTTGGGTCTTGGTGGGGTTGAAATGGACTAGGTTTAGTCGACCCCAATCGGAGACACTAGTTAGTGTACTCTCGATTTCAGACACCAGCCGTTCGCGGCTGTCCTCTACCTCGGAACGAGGGATATTTGCACGGCCCTTGTAATATGAGTCCCCTGTACTGTCGTCCGCATAGCAATGAATGCCGTCAATAGACAGCATATCATTGATATGCAGTAGGAACAGGGTTGGGGACAGCACAGAGCCTTGCGGAACGCCAGCATTTATGTCCATGCTATCGGAGCAGCTGCCGTCGACGACGGCTCTTATGCATCTGCTGGACAGAAAGCTGGCAATCCAATTGCATAATCCCTCGGGAAGCCCGTATGATGGTAACTTCGTTAGAAGACCCCTGTGCCAGACCCGATCGAACGCCTTCGCCACATCTAGGCTCACTGCCAATGCCTCACCTTGACTCTCGATGGCGAGTGACCAACGGTGCGTGAGATACACAAGGAGGTCACCAGCTGAGCGACCGTGGCGGAAGCCAAATTGTCGGTCGCTCAACAACTCGTGATCCTCCAGGTATCTCAAAAGCTGCGTGTTGATCACACGCTCCATGACTTTGGAGAGAAGGGAGGTGATGGCGATAGGCCTGTAATTCGTCGGGTCTGATCTGTCGCCCTTTTTGGGCACTGGGTGCACGTGGGCAGTCTTCCACGAAGACGGGGCTTCCTTTTTGGTATAGGATAGTGCGAAAAGACGCGTCAATACTGGACACAATTCAGGAGCACACCGCTTCAGCACCACTGCCGTTATGCCGTCTGGCCCACTCGACTTATGGATATCCAGAGAAAGCAGTCCCGTCGGACTTCCCGTTGGGTAATGCTTATCTCCGGCATGGAGCTAGAACACTGCGGGATGGTAGGCGGTGTGGCGCCCCCGTCATCCAAAGTCGAGTTCGAGGCAAAGAGAGAGCCCAGAAGATCAGCTTTCTCCTTTGCACTGTGGGCCAAGTTTCCGTCCGGCTTACGGAGAGGTGGCAAGGACGACTGGCAAAAGTTTCCTTCAGCAGCTTTGGCAAGAGACCAGAAAGCGCGACTTCCAGAGGGAAGGCTTGTCAGCCTCTCACCAAACCTGCCGACGAAATCAAACTTCGCCCTAGCGATCATTCGCTTACTGAACTTCGAGGCAGCGTTAAATTTGCGTTTCGCTTCAGAGATGTTAGGGTCCTGATCAGTTCGGGCCGTGGTCCAAGCCTCATACAAAGTTTGCTTATTTTCTCTAGCATCTTTGCAGGGCCGATTAAACCACGGTCGTTTCTTCACCCCTGCAGCAACTATCGGGTTTGGGATATAACATTCCATTCCCGCCAGTATCGCCTCAGCGACTGCAGCTGCACAGGTGTCAGGATCATCTGATGCGAAGCAAAGCTGTCTCCACGGGTACGATGCGTAGAAATCTCGCAATCCATCCCAATCTGCTGACTTGTAGTGCCATACACGTCGCCTTCCGGGAGGCCGGGGCGGATCTTGTCGGACGCATGGCACTTGCGTCCGGACGAGACAGTGGTCCGATGACCCAAGTGGCGCATCCACTGTCACTGCATAGTTGTCCGGTCGCGTAGTCAGCAGAAGGTCCAGTAAGGAACTAGTATGGCTCTCAATATCTGGGATTCTCGTAGGAGAAACAACCAGTTGTGAGAAGCCATAGGCCAGGGCAAAGTCGTGAGCAGTCCTCCCCGCGAAGTCAGAATTTTTCGCAATCTCATTACAATATTTTTTGTTGTGAGGTAGTTCAGTCTTCTCTAGTCCTTCAAGAGACTGTTGATTCAAAAATGTACGGTGATTTAAAAACTAAATGCGTGTGCGGCATTTTTCTTTCATTTTGCTTATAGTTCCAGCGTCCTCTGAAAAACCCTACAATATTACATTAATCCATGGGCTAAAATTTCAACATAATCATAATTAAACTAGGTATTGTTTCTCATTTGCAAACACCCTATAAATAAACAAAACAAGAACAGAAAAAAAAACTAGAATCGCTCCTTTTGTGTAGTGCTCAAAGAACACACGATATGAGCTAAAAAAGAACTAGTTACCAAAGGGTGTCGACCTGGGAAGCCAACTATAGTCGCTTCACGGTCGCTAGGCGCCTCCCGCGACTGCACGTGCCAACTTTTTATTTAATCTTATTGTATATGATCGCACGTAATTGCCTTTTGTACTACGCCATCAGTGATAATCGTAAATTACAAATGTGAGGTAACCTGTCTTGTAGATTTATGATTTTGATGTGTTTTAATCTCCTTGTTGCGATAAAATCTAGTTCTATCATCTATGTAGGGCTAAATTAATAAACTAGCTTCAAAATTTACGTTATTATATTTACGTTTAGTTTATGTAGGTACTATATAAATAAAAACCCCCCTATCTTCTCTTCATACCAGCAAAGTGCAAGAGGTGTCGTGGTACTTAGTATGTTTACTTTTACTATCAGAATTTTGATCTTGATTTAAATCATTTATTTAATCTGATAATTGTTATCACTGAATTCCTATAAATCGATGCAAATATGTGATTAAATGTTGATTATCAGGTCACTTGATATTATTTAATTAACCGACTTCAATAAAAGGAGGTGGTTTCTCATTTCGACCTTTTATATCATGACAAATATATTGCTTATAGCAGCGTATAGAAAAAAATAGTTTATTTTCAACTTACTGCGGTTTCCTCTCAAAAAACTATTCGTAGTGGCCTTTATACCAGGTTCAGGTTCCAGTATACTCCTCTGCCTATCTCAAGGAGTAACGGGATCCTTGGAGTCGTCATTGGGGCTCATGTCCAGTTCGAAGGCCATAAAGGGAACAAAGCGAAATTGGCAGGTTCATGTGCTTAATAGGCCCAAAGCGGTACTTCACACCTCGACAAAACATCGGCTATCTCCCTGGTATTACAAATGTCCACTTACTATGTTGTGAACCGTCTGATTGTGAGCCTGATGACCATTAAAAAATCACAGTAAGGCGACGGCTATAAGGTTTTTTCTAGACACCCAAGTTGCATCACAATTAGCTACAGTTGCATTACAACCGTTTCAAATAAGCCCACCCAACGCATCTATATCAATCAAAAACATACATCTGTGCTGTAATTATTATGTATTATTTACAATGTTACTTTCAACGTATATCAACAAAGCATTAAAAACACTTCCATTAACTTAATTCCTCCGTACTCAAGTATAGAACTGTGTTCAGTCACACTATCGTCTCTTATGGTAGATTCTTTGCTACCGATCTGGTTTACGCGTCATTCTTCTGCGTCCTTCTCTATCTTTTTTCTATATGGATCATTGTTTGACCAGAACCTCGCCATGTCTGCAGTTTACTTTGTAGCATCAAAACAATTGGACAGTGCATGTCCTGTTGAGTCTTCTCAAGATACTGCCTGATTCTCTTTCTACCTGGCTATCAGTCATATTTATATCCTCTGCTGTACTCTGTATTACTGTCATGAATTTCCACGATCCAGGTAGCGGAAGTGTACCCATCTCACTCACCTACTTTGGCATTTCCTAAATCTTACTTATGCCACCAGTTTTTGGTTCTTTTAGTATTGTCTCTAGGTAGAATGAAACGTAGGGTGTCTAAAGCTATTTTAGTCTTTTTTAAATTCTGACTGACTAGAAACTGACATTCTTGCTTCGCGATTAAGCACTCTACATCAATAACCCAGACGAGTAGTTTACTGAAGCAACACCTGAACAAGCTAAAGTCAACGGCGCCAGGCAGGGTAATGTGAATTAACTCTATTAATTACTAGAAATAGTCCACGAGGAATGCCAGCGCGGCCATCTTGGTGCGCGCACGCGCCGCCGAGCGTCAACTAATTAATACGTGCCCTTCCAGGCTCTTCATTAGCGCGCAGACGCGTTTTTGTTGTGAGATGCGCGCGCGGCTTTTGCGTGCGCGCGTTTTGTTATGGACGGCTGGCTTATACTGTATTGTTTTGATTGTCAATTCTTAAAAATATTACCTAAAAGATGCTGAAAACCAGAAAAAGTTAGGTTTAGTGAGAAGTCGCTCAAAACATTTGCAAAATATAATACGATGCGTAAATTCTTAATATTTTTAATCTAAAACAGCGTACTTATCAGCATTGACCGATTGATCTTATCATAACTGCGGTAATGACCGTGGTCTAATGTAAATAAAAAGAAGTAAACAGTATTACAAAACCGTTGAACCCACGTTGAACCTCATATAGCATAATGGTATCACATTCTCACATATAATAGTAGCCTCGAGGCTTGAGCTTCCAAGCTTTCATATCCATTTTTTACCCTCTCTTACCTGACTTAATGCGAATTGTGTACAAGTGCTCATATTATGTTGGATTTTTACGATGCCTTCTAGTGATACGTTTAAATGTCGGTTTTATGCGATCCTAGAGCTTTTACAGCTTTTGCTGATATATTTTTGGTGGAAGTTTGATCTGTATCATTGACTTAATCATATTCTTATTACCCTTTAATAACTGAATAAGTGACATCATTTAAAGTGCCTTGCAGTCTCCTACGTGACAAAATGTGTGGGCAATCTTTTTGCACACTTGCCCGACCAACAAACTTCAATTTACATGGCCACCATTGCAAAAACACCAGCACGTGTAAATTGTAGGCTATCAATCTGATGGCACTGACCTTTCAGCGATTGATTCGATTGATATCAGACGAACAATAAAGCAGGCGTCGTTCAGGGCTGCCACTTCTAACATACATCAAGATTAATCTAACCCCAGTAGAACAGTTCCGCAAACTTTGAAGCCTGTATTAAGTTGTTATGACAAACTTGCCTTTAGTTCTCCATCTTCCATCTCGGCTTTTATCATTCCAATCGTTTAGTTATTGAACTATGTGATTTCGCCCATTATGTTATTACATGGAAAAAGTTTGGTCATCAAACGCTTAAGTTTATTGTCAGAGTAATGGTTTTCTGAGCTTTTATTATCTCTTAGTGTCAGAAGTTTCCAATTGACTTAAGAATTTGTTCCATTAAGTTGGTTATAGGGATTCAGATTTCATTTTATGAGCATAATTAATATCAAGACTACTGATGTTTCTAATGGTTTGTAGTAGCGCAGTTCGTGAAATAGCTTTGCACTTAAAACAGATTATTTCCATTGTCTTATAAATTAGATTGGATTTGCAGTCAATTAAATGTTTCAAGAAACATTACCGATACACGGCATAGTCTATAGATAATCCTTTTGTTCACTCACGTATCGTATCCAAAGACAAAAGCACAACCATAAATCATGTGAGTGACAACCCTAAGATAACGGAGTAAATGCAAAATCACGACGGGCGGTCTGCTATCCTGGCATCGTTGGCTCGCTCGCCACATCCGGTTTTAGCCATAGAGACATTAAGTGTATAAGACGATAATGAAAGTTATTGCGGATCTTAATGATGGGCGAAAAGTCAGGTTTCTGTGAGCGAGGCACATGACGCGATTTCTTAGGATTGTCATTATTGTTAAAAGTAGAAGGAAGTAAGGTTTTCGTGAAATTAAACTTACTTCTACATCTACTACATTACTCATGCAGCTACTTCTAGTCAAGTTTTGTAATATAATGGTTTAGCAGCAGTCATAAGTATCTGATAGTTCCCAGACTCAATTATTACTGACTAGCGGCCCGGTTGCTTCGCTACGTATAAAGTGAAATAATAAAAATGTGATAAATGAAGAACCGCTCGACCGATTTTGTGCAAACTTCACATAAACCATCTACTAAATAGTCCGAACAAAGCCTAAACATTTGGTTTGGATAGGTGAGCCCGTTCTTGAGCTATAAAATTACAACGAATAGTGGCATTGATTTTTATATATATTGATTGATTGTTGAAATCAATATGCCTTTGAAGTTTACTTCTCGAGCATGTATCGTTTTCTCTCTACGATCTAGTATAATAAATAATAATAAATATTTATATAGTAATATAGTAATAATATAGTATTACGAGATATTTAATGCATCGGGAACATGTATTCCTGGTAAACACAATAGCTTAGATGGTCACCTTTACTGCATGTAAATCTCCATTGCTAATTTAGAATATTATCTGTAGACAGACGTCTTGAGACCACCCAAGATTGCCAACATCATGGGGTCTCCCTCTACCATGATTTTGTATATTGATTCTATATTGATTCGGTGTTGTGTTGTGCTGAAATTATAATAAATATTTTTTCTTGCGGGGCGGTCAACCCGCCACTACTGCTGTTCTCTTTGGATCATATTGGTTCATAGATCATTGGATCTTTTCGTTTGAAAATAGTTTTCGGAATAGATGTGTCGTCATTCAGAAGTGCCCTATTATTATCTCAGCGATCTAATATGTGTCTTGGCTTTGTTTTATTACGGCCTACTATTTTATTTCGTTGTTACTTTAACTCATTATATTCAAAGGGAAGGACTTTACCGGTCAGATTGCAGACCTAGCTGGAACCGAGCATTAGTCATGACATAGCTTCCGACTCAACTTATCAACTTTGCTATTACGTTAGGAAGTAAGCTTCCGTTCCCTATATAAGTATACATCTATTATCGCGGTATATAACTTAATGTCGTGAGCATAGAGGTCGAAATTGAATACAATAGCAATTGCAAGTACATTGACACATTCGTAGTAACATACTGTTGTCAGTAAGTCAGTTAGGAACAAACTTTAAAATTTGAATGGTGGAGGAAATACAACATATGTTAATCTAAGTAGACCCTGAATTATGTATCTTAAAGATCGCAACTAACTATCGGATCTTTAGCTTCCTGTACAAGGATTGTCATTCAGACATGGTATCCTAACCTTGTTAGAGCATGCTATAGAATGCCTTAATGTTAAAGTAATTAAATTGAATCTTCTCTGAAAAAAGGCTGTTCCTAGACACCAAAACAAATCTAAGAAAAATATTGTAAATGTACATAGTTACTCTACAAGTAATTTTACAATAGCTGTAAACACTACTGTAGGTACACCAGCTATACCATCAAGCTTACCATCACCAGTGGCTTATGGCGTGCGATGTACGTGGGCAGATTGTGACACAGACGCGGTCAAGGTTAGGACGGCGTCTGTTGTGAAGGTCATGTTGACCGATACCCGTTCTGCGAAATTCGGGGAACATTTTTGCTGTTAAACCTTGCGACCTTGGAGAATTGGATGTTCTGGAATTTTCAGATGTTTCTTTGAAATGTGTTAGTTAATTTGTATTTAGTTTCATTACATTTTTAAAGACATAAGTCTTAAGGTATTCGACCAAGAGTAAACTAATTTCCTAGGAAACCTGTCTCTAACCCAGTTCTAGTATTTGTGTCATTTTTATCCGTCTTACCCTTAAAATGTGCAATAATCCTCTGTCATACACATGCCTGGTTATCTACAGCATCCTAATGATCAAGAACGCAATATGTTATTAGAGAGACTACAAGTACCTATATTTTAATTTCATGGTGTTGGAAATAGCAATTTTGTCGCTACAATGACAACAGTTGATGGTAATCTTCCTGTGTGACATAATGATACTATTATGTGTTTATTGCCTGCTATGCAGAATAATTTTGTCATAGAAACCCCTTGAGATCGTTATCGCAAGAGTAATATAGAGGGAGCTGCAGCCATCTTCATTTGATGTGACAACGAATGAGTTGCTTCTAAAGAAGTAGATGATGTAATGCTTTGGTCTGTACTAAATAATGTGGACGTAGTGAGACGTACATGTCCATCGCTCATTAGATTTGAATATTCTCTCATGCAACTTAGAGGATTACCAGAGATATAAATATGAATAGCGTTGATTTGTGATTGAGACAATATTTGTATTTTACAAAGAAATCTATGACAAAAATCTCTAGGCTTCTACCAGAATGCGCAAAATCTGTGAAAGTAATGAAGCAAACCCATCAATCTATTTTCATCGCGGCCTTGGCAATGAAAAATGTCGGTACATCCAGTGCTGTATTCACATAAATCGATGCGTATGTATTATAAATATGGCTGAACCGTTCCGTATCGACCGAGCGGGGTTCAAGTTAGGCCGTCTCCTCGGGTTATGTCCTTTTCCGGAGATTTTCGTAACAATACTATATGTATCGTATCGCACTGCGGAATTTTACTTTATGCACGGAACTTCATTGCAAATTATATGTATACGTTTGAAATTTCGATTTGAAAGATTCGATTTCTAGATAGAATATTTACATGTAGATTTAATTGCTTGGTTCTATCTCTCTAATTAAGCATGAATCTAAAATATGTTATTATAGAGGACCATTAGTCAAAATGCTTAATATAAAAGTATCTATATTGTATGTACATACATCATCAAATAAACATTTGACCCTGGCCATCAGGTTCATTGCCAAAAATAATACTTTAGCGCTTTGCATTTGTGAGTGTAACACGCGTCAGCAAAGTTCAAAGACATTAAAACGACGTTCGTTTAAAAATGTCCTCCTATTTTCCCATAGGGCAATTTCACTTGCTAAGTTTAATTAAAAATTTAACCGCCTTATTAATAAATATGGTGTAAGTCAGTCTTGTAACAGCCAGGTATTAAGATAGCCCCAGCCCTTTTTGTTTATATGACATTAGAAAGTGTCGGATATATTTAATAAGGGGGTTAGAGTCCATATCTGTATTTACCAATCGACTAGTTTGCTTCATTCATCATCGCTAATTTAGTCGGTTCGATTCTTTGTAAATTAACAATAAGATTTTGCTGCTTGACGTTTTCTTCTTCGGCCAAGAGCTACCAGTCCTTTCAACTCCTGATTTTCTCAAGTGTCTTCTGTGTTTCCTCTTCTCCCTCCCACTATTTTTAAATTCAAAGGGTAATGGCATTTTGACTGGTGGTTCATAAAGCGATATGTCATCATCGGGATATATAGCCAAGTTAATCATGGGCGATTCAAGGTCGATTGTGTCATAGACAACGTGAACTTTATTCGTTGGATGCAAATATGTTGGATTTTATCTCGTGATAAATTGCTCTTATATTGGTTCTATAGAAATTGCTGCCAAGCTGATTGTTTGCATGCTTGTTTCAGGAAGATTTTTGATTGCTTCAATAATCTTCTTGTAAGTATTCATATGATACCTATATGAATAGTCATTATGAATTTAGATGATTTTAATTGGATTTCTATTCTAATGTGTCATTTTCAATCTATTTAAGATTCGCTTATGAACCAATCCTATACGTTATCTAGATTCTAACATTGCCGAATCATCATTAGCTGGAATTATATTGTATTGATGCAAAGCTGTAGTCTAATGAATAAAGATATCTATGGTACTCTTATAAGTGAACCTAGTCTATCATGAAAGACAAAGTATTGTTTATATTTTGAATTTAAAGCTTTCTTTACTGATATACGCCCTGTTGATATATTTTTTACTGGATAAGAGCTAAGTCGTGTGTTGATAAAAAGCACTTTAAAGACAGTGGACTTTAGAACGTAGTACTTTTAAAGCTTTCTTTAACTATCCATCCCGTCTATCCATCAATTCTACTAGGTCGAAAAGTCGAGCTTAATCAATTTTTTTTTTTTTTTAAGTATAATTTGTGCTCGAATGCGCGAATATACCCGATACAATATTACTTTAATGCTATCTTTATTGTACTGATTTTATGCACAATGTTTTCGTTATATCGACAATCGACAGTCGGCAACGCTAGTTTGATGAATAAATAATTGCTGCTGCTATGTTCCTTGCTGATTGATGTGACGCAGCAACCAGCAGTCGGTTGCTTGTTACCGCGATCACCACAGACTAATAATATGGCATTCCTCGGCGACCACTGTACCCTGTAAGGCGTTTCCTCTCGTTTCTAGAAGTGTACCACGTCTTGAATTTTAATGTAGTCGGAATGTCCGACTGTCCGTCCGTCCACGACATAGGCACGTGCGTAGCTTCAAGTTCAAGGGCGTATCACCGGTCGTTACTCTTAAATTTTTTGCAAATTTGCGTAACTAACTTCACAGACATATAGATTGATGAGAAGAGTGACATGGCATATTAAAAGTAACGTTGGAAGCCCTCGAATCTTGGCATTCACTCAGTTCTGTTGTAGACTGTGCAAATAGTTACAAATTACTTTGTATACTGTGTATGTATTTTGGGCATCATTTCGTACTGCGGAATTGCCGAATAAAATTGATCATCATCAATCTGTCAGAGATTTCTTTGTAATACGTTTCTGTTTATCTGAGAATATATTCGGCTATGACCGTGAAGACCTTCATATATTACTTGGAGCACATATAAGATATGAAAGCTAAAGTAATGATATAACATGATGCGGCAATTTTGCCCAAAGACCTTTTCTATTCACGTTCATTCATTATTCTCGGGTCTCTATCTTTTTATTCGTCAAGTTCTTTTTTCAGTGAGCGTATCGTGTCCTGACATTTTGTTCAATTGTTTTCCTTTTTTATCTAAATGCCTCTGTGACTACGTGTAGAGGTGAGGATGCCGCGGGTGGGCTGTGTCGAGCGATTGTTATGTAAAATAAATAAGCTATTTGTTTGTCTGCTTGATTGTTCACACCTCAAGCGGACTGTCTGGGCTGTGGCGCCCCCCGTCGGGAGACTCCACTTTGTTTATTTATTTTTCGAATACTAATACCATCACCTCGCGGGCGCGGCTGTATCAAATTGACCCTTTTTCATGTCCCGAAAGTACTCTAAAAACCAGAGCAATTCTGGGACTAGACGTGCTCTAATTTAAAAAGCACCGTTTTTTTGGTGCTTTTGAGCATTTCACACCATTTTTTTTTCCAATTCCCATGGATCCTGGTAATCTGTTATGAGGCCTCTAAAAGTAACTTCCGGGGAACAAATTAAACAATTCTCGAATTTGGGAGCTAAGTGAGTTGTGGTTATGGCTTTATGATGCGGTTTAAGGAGATCACCATTCACCATTATGGTAATGTGATTCATGAGCGCGGCTTAAACGATAAGCAATCGAGAGCGGTTTGAAACTGTTCTAGGAAAATTGTTCCATCTCAGATTTCATGATATCATTGTACTAAGTACCTGCAACTTTGGACATGTGCAATAACGTCATCGCTACACCACACAATATTATTCTGCATTAGGTGACAAATCCCAACACAATGTGACACTTGTAGGCGTCTGATTCACTTGGCCTCGAACTCGGGCCTAAACGGTCCCAAGGCCGTCGCGAGACCTACGCGGCAATCACAATTTTTGGTACTCCTAATAGTACTATCATCTTAACATAGTTAATGGGTCTGCCGTGAGGCCTCTACAGGTTTTCTTAAATATCTTGATCAAAAGATGCGTCACTTCCTTATTGTCGTTCCTTGTATTTGTATGATTCTGCATATACCTTAGAGACCATTGAGGCACTGTGAAGGTTCGTTCTAAGAATTTTTAGGCTGATCGAATATATTCCTTGTCATAGGTCGAGGATTAAAATTGTTGGAATTACGGCTATGTTTCATTTTATATCCTTATATATCCTTAGACTTAAACTTCAAAATTCTTTAGTATCATAATCTAATTTTATTATCCCGTATTCTGATATTCGGTAGAAAACTGCGTCTTATCATTTGTATAGATGTCTTCGTTTATCCCAACACACATCTCTTTATCATCATCAGAATTATTTAAACCCAATCATCAGTTATAAATACATCTTGTTACATGTTTGGCTATTATGTGAATCATGTCGTCGCGAATTCCGCCAAAACGTTAACTGGCAGTTTTCTTAGAATATCTGTCTGGCAGCCGCCTGGCGGAGGCATTGTATCTTGTGGACTCAGGGTTCATAGGTCCTGCATGGACTAATTATAAACATGAACATTATATAATTGAGATTTACATATTGTGACTTCTTGTATTTTTAATCATCATCTTTCTTACTTTGTTATTGGAGGTTCTCGAGTCTGGGGTTTAACGTTCGGTTCCTTTTATTTCGATAGATTGATTGTTGTTATAGAACTGCGAGTGATGATAATATTTTATAACCGTAATTTGGAAATTACTTTAGGAGTTTTTAGATTATATGTTGATAGTGAGCTTACAGTAAACAAGTAGAACTTGAATGGGTCTGGGATGATGGAGGACGCTTGAGAGACCTTGAGAGTCAATTTATTGGATTAAATAGGCTACAGGAACGCTGATCTTTTTGACCCGTTAAAATTTAACTGATTGCCAAGAATAATAAAAAAATAATGATGGATTTAATGGTCCGTGGTTGGTAATGTAACTAATGTCGGGCCACCTTTGCGTGGTAAACGATAGGCTGCGGAAGCGCAGGTCACGGGTTCAAATCGGTTTGGGAACATTGGGTCAACGACATACGGTAAAAGAAATAGTTAAAATTGAATTAGAAGGCGTTGCTTGCTATACGAAATATCTGACCTTAATAGTTTGATGTATGAGCGAGAAACACTATGTATTTTATAAATTAAAATCAAATTATATAATTTAGACAGGGCGATGACTTCGTTGATCTATACAGATGTTCAGTTAATAAGACAGCGTAATTGCTTTTTATAGATGTGTTTGCTAATGGTTTAACTTTTAGAAAAACATCGCGTCGAAGAAACGTGTTGAGATTATTTCCGAACGAACTTGAAGTAAACTATATGATAGTTCCTTTTAGTTTTAAGTTTAAGAGAATACATGGAGCCAAGCTGCATACCCGATAATTCATATTCCAAAGTGTTTGGAGTCTTCTAATCCGTATTGGATCCAAGTGGTAGAATGCTATACTATGCAACTTATCTATTTATCTTGGCTACAATAAACTTGTGGAGTATGGAAATTATTCTATGACAAATAAATCTTCCCCTATGAGATACATCTTTGAACGTCGCGGTTAACATTTTTCCGTTCTAAATCAATTTAGGCCCTTTTAGGGCACTTATGAAGGTCAGAGCTACTGAAGTCACCACCAGAGACTTTTAAGAGAGGCAGAGCATAGCGTTTATTCGCTCAAAGAGCAGCTCGACTGGGGAAGTACGTCCACCTTACAGAATACCGCAGCCAAATAACTTTATGTTGTGTAAAGTTGTGTTCCTGCGCGTGAGTAAGGTCGCCAGAGCTCATAGGGGTGGGGGGAAAGGTCGGTAACGCGTGAGCAATGCTTTTTGTGTTGCAAGCGTCCATATGGCTACGGTAACCGCTTACCATCAGGCGGGCCGTATGCTTGTTAATCGACTTAGCTGTATAAAAAAAAACAGTTCGGAAGTCGATCTGCAACTGAGAAGAATCGGCAACAAAATCGTCAAGTTTATATTTTTTGGTTTGAAACCAAAGGCGCCATAAATTTAAATTTAATATAACAGTGGCGCCATGTTACATTGTTCATGTCATTATCCTGCTCTGTATCATGATAGTTTCCATGAATTAATATTAATTATCTGCGGCCGTAAACTTGGATCATGAGTCATTGGACAACAATACATTATTTAATTAGTCTCGTGAGTCAATACTACGGCTAATAGTACTGCATTTACATATTCTGAGTTGATAGGTAAATTATCACCTTCATTATGATCTAGCGATGGTTCATATTTGTCTGAATTTCGGAAAATGTTTCTTAGTACACCCCCCCCCCCCCTTCGTTAAGGCTTCATTCATGGTTCGATGACTTTGCTCATAGTACTTAGTTTATTTTAAGGCGATGATAGCTCAGTGGTAGTGACGTCGGATACCGAGACGAAGGTCCCGGGTTCGAATCCTAAAATGAGCTTGAGCTTTCGGTGAAGGAAAACATCGTGAGGAAACCATAGCACGGTGGTAGGGTACTTTGTAGTACCCGTCTGGCTGGCTACCACCCTCAAGTTGAAAATCTGTCGCCAAGCACCTATCGGTGTGTTCCGTCAGCTGCACTTGAGAGCCAGTTCCTTCTAGGCTTTGTGTGCTTACCACCTCATCGACCACATCATCACTTACCATAGTGAGATTGTGGTCAAACACAGGACTATACACAGTAAAAAAAAAAAAAAAAAAAAAAAGTTGATAATATAATCAATCAGTCAAGCCTCGTTCTTTAATAAATATAGTATATGGTTTCACGACGTTACGTTAGTTTATACGGCCCGCCTGATGGTAAGCGGTTACCGTAGCTATAGGAACGCTTGCAACACACGAAGCATCGCTCACGCGTTACCGACCTTTCGCCCTCCCCAATGAGCAGTGGCGACCTTACTCACGCGCAGGAACACAACTTTACACAACATAAAGTTATTTGGCTGCAGTATTCTCTAAGGTGGAGGTACTTCCCCAGTCGAGCTGCTCTTTGAGCGAATAAACGCTATGCTCTACCTCTCTCAAAATTTATTTGAGCTAATAGTAAAATTTTCTCAAAATTGCACATCTACTGAGATATATATAGAAAAATTAGTATGTATTAACTTTAGTTAGTATATTCGCGACATTTTATTATGTTCAATGTATTATGTGATGTTTTTATATTTTTATTCACAGACCCTTCTTTGGAAGCGTTAATCAGACAATGTATGTATTAAGAATTAGTAATAGTACAGCCAGAGCATTGGTCTTTGTGTTTTTTCTTATTTTTTTGCACTGTTCCAGTTTATCGACACCGAAATCTATAAAAGGATCGTCTCATATCTAGCAATCGTTTTAGGGGTCCGTATAAAATATATATACTTTAGCTTCGTGAAATGCATCCCAGCACAAATCTTAGTAGTAGCACAGTCTAATAACCATACAGTCGTCCGACGCCTTTGATCTTGTGAAAAATGCCGACAACGTCTAGACAGTATCGCGACGGCCAGGGTTGTCACAAGTAAACAATATTTACAAAATTATTTATTTATTGTAGATAACAATAAAACATTGTTAGCATTATTATATTTTAAACAATATTATAATAACTACTCCATCATCAGACCCTGAAAACCATACATGGTCAAAGTTCATCTCACGACAATTCCAACAACCCCAAACATGGCTAGAATACGATGTTCGACTATGGAGTTCTAGTGCTTACCCTCCTACTCCATCATCAGACCCTGAAAACCATACATGTTCAAAGTTCATCTCACGACAATTCCAACAACCCCAAACATGGCTAGAATACGATGTTCGACTATGGAGTTCTAGTGCTTACCCTCCTACTCCATCATCAGACCCTGAAAACCATACATGGTCAAAGTTCATCTCACGACAATTCCAACAACCCCAAACACGGCTAGGATGCGATGTTCCACTATGGAGTTCCAGTGCTTACCCTCCTACATCATCATCAGACCCTGAAACCATACTTGGTCAAAGTTCATCTCACAACAATTCCAACAACCCCAAACACGGCTAGGATACGATGTTCCACTATGGAGTTCCAGTGCTTACCCTCAAAGTCAAAGTCAAAGTCAAAGCCATTTATTCAATTTAGGCCCTAGAAGGGCACCTATGAAGGTCAAAGCTACTGAAGTTACCGCCAGTTCGTAAGTCGGCCTTCAACTGAGAAGAACAGGCAAGAAACTCAGCCTCCTACTCCATCATCAGACCCTGAAATCATACATGGTCAAAGTTCATCTCACGAGCATTCCAACAACCCCAAACACGGCTAGGATACGAAGTTCTGCTATGGAGTTCCAGTGCTTACCCTCCTACTCCATCATCAGACCCTGGAAACCATACATGGTCAAAGTTCATCTCACGACCATTCCAACAACCCCAAACACGGTTAGGATACGAAGTTCCGCTATGGAGTTCCAGTGCTTACCCTCCTACTCCATCATCAGACCCTGGAAACCATACATGGTCAAAGTTCATCTCACGACCATTCCAACAATCCCAAACACGGCTAGGATACGAAGTTCCGCTATGGAGTTCCAGTGCTTACCCTCCTACTCCATCATCAGACCCTGAAAACCATACATGGTCAAAGTTCATCTCACGACAATTCCAACAAACCCAAACACGGCTAGGATACGATGTTCCACTATGGAGTTCCAGTGCTTACCCTCCTACTCCATCATCAGACCTATTGAAAAAAAAAAAAAAACAAACACTCATGCCCTGTGCCTGTTACCTATACCTGTGTACCTATTAGATATTTTTTACCGTCCGCCATTCGGCCATTTTGTTGGCGTTATTAACGTGACACGACATGACAAATATAAGTATGCACTCTACGATAACAAACCATGATTTATTTACCTTTCGTCTGTGTGTGGAAGCTGATGAAACCGCAGATCTTTATTTAAATAGGATGAAGACTTGCAGTCTCTCACAGCACACGTCGTTTGCACCATTTTAAATAAAATAATTACAGACACAAACACGCGTTAGCCCTGAATGCTGTTTACCGAGCTACTAACATAATTTTGTTCGCAGGTCGGTAACGGCTTTCCCGCGTCTCGTCCCTCACACCCCGCACGATTGCCCTGTCTAGACGGCTTCGTCGACCGACTGTATGGTTATTAGACTGTGGTAGTAGTATAACTTAGTTAGTATAAATGCGAATAAGTGTATCTTGTTGTGATTATTTGTTAAATAGATTTGGATGTTTGGCGGAATAAAAACATCATGCTTTTTTCCTTGGTAAATATTAGGTAACTCGAGAACTGTAAACTGATAAGTTCTAAATTTTTTATTACAGCACCTCTTCATATTATTATCATATCAGTCTTAGGATGTCCACTGCTGAACATAGACCTCTCCCATTAACATCCACTTGGAATGTTTTGGGCCGCTTGCATCCAACGGAGCCAAGCGACTCTGACCAGGTCGTCGGTCCACCTGGTGGGAGGTCGTTCCACACGACGCTTTCCAGTACGTGGTCGCCACTCGAGAACCTTTCTTCCCCATCGGTTATCGGTTCTTCGAGCGATGTGGCCTGCCCATTGCCACTTCAGCTTACTAACTCTACGAGCTATATCCGTAATATTTGTTCTCCTACGAATGTCCTCGTTTCGGACCCTGTCTCGCACCTGTAGCACCTGCTGTATTACAGCACCTGTGGTAAAAATATTTTGTCTACGGAACCGACACTGTACACGTATAGATATATAAACACGTAGCTCACACCTGGCCAATTCTATCAAGGCACGACTCTTAATTGGCCATCCTTATAGTCGGTTTTATATCTAGACGGAACGTGAGAAACGTTTCGAGATGATAGCATTTCTGAATATAACATTTAACGATCCACTCGATGGTAAAATTGGTAAATGTAAAGTTTAGACTGCCTGTTCCATTATAGCGAACGACTGTGATGGCCCTTTTAATTTTATTAAGTAGTCAATTACTAAAAATTGGACGACAATATTAAAAACAAACAAAATCACACAGTAGCACCCGAAACTAACCTGACGGAACATATTACACAGTAAACCAAGTCAGAAATTACATCCAATTTTACCATCTCACGTCGAAACTTTAATTTGAGCGGCACCTAATGATGACTGGCGTTGTACAACGTAGCTTGTTATAACGTTACGCTACGGTAAAGAGGCGGTGAACTGTGTAGGTTGTAAACATGAAAAAATTTGATCTGTGAAGTGAACGCTGCATGTGCCCGGAGTAGGGATGGGCAGGGAAAGAAAAATATTGGGAAGAAAAGAAAAATACGGGAAAATACGGAAAAGAATGGAAAAATACGGGTAAATTCCCAAACGGCGGGAAAATACTCAAATGGCTTTATGTTCCTCAAAAAAAATATTTGTTGATGCTTTTGATTGTTATTTTAATCATACTCGCTGTTGTATGTACCTACATCACCTACGCGCGGACCTACGCGGACCTTGGAGGAAGTTATGAGTCATTTTTTTTATACTACCTAGGTAGCAAACAAGCATACGGCCCGCCTGTTGGTAAGCGGTTACCGTGTCCTATGGACGCTTGCAACACCTCCCTCGGGACCCGGGACGGGCTATATAAGCGTCGTGAATGTGCACACGTGCTCTTTCTGCACGAGACCGTCTGTCCGACTGTCCACCGACTGTCCACCGACTGTCCACCACAAACCTTACACCCCAAAACGTCGCTTTTTTTAAGAACAACGCAATTTTTTTTTTTATTGTTTTTTTATTGTATGATATGAGTATGACCCTAATTGAAATCATGTTAAATGTTATTCAATCGATTTGGTAAAGGTATTTCTCGCTATATACGCAAAATCTACTAAATATGACCATTTGAGTATTTTCCCACCCAATGGGAAAATTCCCGGGTTCTTTCCCACTAAATTGGAAATTTACTCGAAGTTGGGTTTATTCCCGGGAAGAAACCCAACCCTAGCCCGGAGGGTTCCGTAACTACCTAATTACAATTATGCAGAAGTAGTGATAAACATTTTTCAACAATTTTAAAATATTACAGAAAATAGCAAATTGTGTGAAAATATAATATAATAGCTTTTTCCCGCGGTTTCACCCACGTTCCCGGGATAAAAAATAGCCTTCAATACTCGGGGATAATGTAGCTTCCTATTGGTGAAAGAACTTTTCAAGTCCGACTGGTAGTTTCAGATATAAGCCCGTTTTAACAAACAATCCGCTTTATTGTCTATTTCGTGCAGTGGTCGATTACGTCTAACCAAGTGTGTAGTGAACTCGGCACCAACAGTTTTTATTACAATATTCAACTGAAGGTTCGTACACTTATCGATCATGTCATCGGCACGTCTCTGATCTGACATACGGTGTATGAAAATACCCTGCTGAGATGACGTTCTACAACTTGACCGTGACTGACCGCAGACTTGACGATGACGTGACAGATGCGTGTGAATGAACCATATGGAATTAATTTAATAATAATAAATATTCATTTGACTTTTTGGCGGGAACTTGCATAGTGACGTTGCGTTTTCATTTTTATTTTCATTAATTCGTGTATTTTGAGTTTTATTGCGTATTATCGCTGGTATTTTATCCATCCAATACAGACAATCCATGTGCACCAGTGAAGTGAAATGAAATGAATTATGTGTACCGTGACTTTTCAAGTTGTATCAAGAAGTCCGTAACACAATTTTATGACTTTTATGACTGAGGACTATGTGAAAGTGATTTATTGTGACTAGAACTTATAATATAACTGGAAATTGGCAAAACACAAAAGCAGTGTGACGCTATTAAAAAAAAAACATTTGTTTACTGCCAAATTTATTTACTGTCGGTACGCTCAGATTAAATAATTAGGTACGGATTCCTGAATATTGTGTAGGTCTATATTTATTTCATTCTATACTGACATCGTGTTTATTTTTTCTTTCAGATGAGACGTCCGACATCGACATTAATAACACCTCAGTAAGTATTTCAATTGGTTATCTTTTGATATAGTTTTCCTGTTTCGCATCCTCACGTCTTTACCGAGAATTTGGCATTTTTTTGTCTCTTTGCGTTTAAATTGCGCTTCTTTTTGCGACAGCTTTATATCTTCAATGGAATAACGGTGACCATTGATGGTTTTATACTGTAGCTTTTTGATTCGGATACAGAATAAGTAATTTCGGGCATATTTTCGAAATGTGTCATACATACTTTACCTGACTTTTTAATTTGTTTGTACATTAGTGATGCTACTTTGCTATCCATAAAATGTTATCGATAAAAATATATAGAAAAAAGAATCTAGTTTTCTGAATCATGATAATTCCGACATTAAAATAAATAGTTACGCTAATCTATATATCTAAAAATCAATGCCACTTTTCGTTGTAATTTTATAACTCAAGAACGGCCTCACCTATCCAAACCAAATGTTTAGGCTTTGTTCGGACTATTTAATAGATGGTTTACGTGAAGTTTGCACAAAATCGGTCGAGCGGTTCTTTATTTATCACATTTCTTGTAACAAATTAATTCAATAAATGGCGGATCATTTGGTTACTGGGGATTTTGCTGTCAGGGTAGGGTAGGGTGGGGTAGGGTGGGGAAGGGTAGGGTAGGGTAGCGCCATAGGGTAGGGTAGCACCACGCGAACGAAGTCGCGCCGAGCAGCTAGTCTATTATAATAATACACATCAACCACCAAAAAGGCCATAAACCACTTTTATTTCAAGTAAAGTCGTCATTTAAGATATTTTTAGAACATTTCTTGTAACAAATGAATTCAATAAATGGCGGATCATTTTGTTACTGGGGATTTTGCTGTCAGGGTAGGGTAGGGTGGGGAAGGTAAGGGTAGGGTAGCGCCATAGGGTAGGGTAGCACCACGCGAACGAAGTCGCGCCGAGCAGCTAGTCTATTATAATAATACACATCAACCACCAAAAAGGCCATAAACCACTTTTATTTCAAGTAAAGTGGTCATTTAAGATATTTTTACCGTCAAAATATAACCTTATTTGAAAATACAAATATGTGTCCCTTTGGACCACAAAATGATTTTACGCATTCAATTTTCGTGAATGAATTTTTATTGGCGACTCCCATCTTACTCGGAATATTTTCGATACTGACTCTGTTTATTTAGTATGCTGGTGAGTAGGTGTATTGTTTTCGGTAGTCGTTAGGGTTATGAATGGTCATTTATGTGTCCTAAATTCATACCTACTATGATTTTAATGGCCACCATGACGTAATCCATCAATACAAGTCTTTTGTAAAATATAAATGTGTATAAGCACTTGTTAGAATTTGTGGACAATTGGACATACAAGTATTACGGTTTTACTTGCGTACTCCAGGCATCTAATGTAATTCCGGGATAAAAATGTCTCAATTCTTACGCAACTAAAAGTGAAAGATAGACTATCCACTGTTTGTCACCGCCGTATACTCTCCTACTTTGGCCACATAGCGAGACGCGGTGATGAAAGTTTGGAAAAGTTGGTCGTTGTTGGAAACGTCGAGGGCAGAAGATCACGCGGAAGATCCCCCTACTCGATGGACGGCTCAACTACGGGAAAAAGGCGCCAAATTCTACGACGTGGTCCAGTTAGCCACCAACAGAAGTCGCTGGAGGCAAGCCGCCCACGCTCTATCAAAGACGTCCGGTGATCACGATCTTCAGCAATGAAGAAACGACCACAGAGAGAATCCAGACAATATTCTATGTGTGCGCCAAATTTCATCCAAATTCGTTGAGCCAATATGCGTGATTGAGTCACAAATATTCAAACACATTATTTACTAGTTGCGCCCCGCGGTTTCACCCGCTTACCTGGGAGAGATATTGCTTTCCTGGGATAAAAAAGTACCCTATGTGTTAATCCAGAACAAATTATATCAGCTTGCCAAATTTCATTAAAATCCATTCAGTGGTTTTTGCGTGAAAGAGTAAAAGAAAAAAGAAATAAAAACATTTTATTCTTGCGCGCCATTCGACGCAGACATTAACTAACATAATTAAAAACAAAAAATATATATACATACAATATACACACTCTTATACCATAGGTAGTTATGAACTATAACTAACTATGACTATTTACATTTAATATTACATTATGATGATGCCAACCTATCAAAATAGCCAGTTCATCAGCTACTTTCTTTAATTTTATAATGCCTTTTTGGCTACTTTTTTAGCTACCGCGAGAATGGTACAATTGGCAACACCTACCGTATAAAAATAAACAAAATGATAATTTTTGAGCGAATACCTAAACAATTTTAACATAAAGTAAGTACAAATTAAAAATAAACAAAACAATTTTGTTGTAAGTTTAGTGTAACAAACATCCATACATACAAACTTTCGCGTTTATAATATCAGTACTAGTAAGCATGAAAATCTCCTAAAAGGGTTTATTATTAGCTATAAACTAGTAGAACTATATCCCTATAGTTTATTAAATTGAATCGTAATCGACTACTCGATATGACTAACATCAACGATTCACAACGTAAACAACTTATGAATGAACGAAAACACAAATCTATTTACGATGTTCATATTCTAATGCATCACGTTCACGTACCGAAACCGATATCGTTACATAACAGTCGACGGTCGATAATATCGATACCGATAACCTCGCTTCCGTGAAGAGCGACCCTAGATAACGCCCGATAACAATAGAATAGATAACACCTCGACGCGGTTTCGGGGAATTTGTCCCCAAATTATTATTTGTTTATTGAGGATTTGAGAATTACAGATAGGGTTGCGATATTTGGATAAGTTAGTCTTGATATTAGAGATTATAATGTCAGAGTCTAAAAATGCCGCTAAAACCTTTTTTTAACCGACTTCAAAAAAAAGGAGGAGGTTCTCAATTGGGCTGTATTTTTTTTTATTTTTTTTTATGTTTGTTACCTCATAACTCCGTCATTTATTAACCGATTTGGATAATTCTTTTATTGTCTGGAAGGGTACACTTCCCGTTTGGTTCCATTGTCATCAGATCAGGATTTGATTACTTTTTATTGTAGTTTGAAGTCGGTTTAAGTTTTTTGTAAAACAGTCCAATTATTTACCTTCTAAAATGTAAACTTCTTTTTTTGTTTTTTTATACCACTTAAGTGGCAAACAAGCATACGGCCCGCCTGATGGTAAACGGTGACCGTAGCCTTTGGACGCTTGCAATACCAGGGGTATCACGCGCGCGTTGCCGACCCTGCAGAAATCTCTTCACACTGTTCTGTTACCTTCTTCAATTGTTTAACTGACTTAAATATAACACCTAACCTAGCGGTTAAACAAAGTTATTGTTTTGTACGCAGGGGAAACATTTTTATCTGTCAACTCGGTATATTTCGAAAGTTGTTTAAAAATACGTGTAATGAAATGCAATGCAAAAATGCGAAAGCGTGTATACAATACACGCTTTCGACAAAAAACATGACTTTTACTCAAACGTTTTTTAAGGGTTCGGTTATTCTTACGCGATTTGTGTATAAGTGCGCAATTGCGAGGTTGTTGGTCATAATATTTATAATTATGTAAGAATTATATTTCAATGGAAATATGTTTACTTTTACTGTTAAATGTACATGAATATATATTTCTCCCATGGCAAAATCTTCATGTTATCTACATTAATTTTAAGTTTAAAGTTAAGCTTAGTTTTACTAACTATTCGTTTACGTGTTAATTTAAAAACAAAAACGGTGTTAACCTATTTTGTAATATTAACCAGAATTGTCATATTTTATTTAGGATCGTTTCCCTCGACCCTGTTTTTGTCTCGTGTCTATCTCTAGAATACCGTTATCCGGGCTTTTTTCACATGTTTTCTGTCATTAGCTGGGCCCGTCCTACATCCCAAATAAATTAAAAAGACATCAGGACATTAGTTTTTGTTTCTTAACTGGAATCTACTGATTTGTGCAGTATAATGATGACTTGACAGTTGGCGTTGGTTTATGTTTTTTTATTTTCATTTATTTCGAAACAAATGTTGTTGAGCTAAGCCCGTATTTAACCGATTACAATGCTATGGAACGCAAATTAATTATAGTACGAATAGAATCGTGTCCAGTATCGATGTTTACAAGTATCGAGTTGGTACGAATGGCCCAGTATCGATACCCTTTCATAATCGATAGCACCTGAACGTGAGTCACTGGCGATTCGACCTAAAACCTGCAGTGAACGAGGCCCTGCGTGACGTCACCGCATGGGGAAATATCGCTGAGACACCCGCCCACGATCTGTTTACCAATGTATTAGGGCTTGTATTAGTCATTTTAAGTCGGGCTCGTCGTGTTTTCCTTCAAGCGTTGGAAGAAAACTCGTAAGATATTTTAAAAGTGACTCAAAGTTGTCAGCTTTTTTTTGAAATTGTTCACTTGTTTTCAGCTAGGGTTTTTTGAAAAATCCTTTCCTTACTGGTACGTTACTAGTTCCTTACAGTGTAACGCATTCTTTAAACGAATGTCTAAAATGTTTCGATGCAAACGGCAGATAAAATGTTCTTTTTCGTTCTCCCATTCACTTTCGTAAATCTCCTTCCATTCTTTATAATCCTGCGTGAAAAATGTTACGTTGAATCCCTTGTATTCCGTTTGTTGCATATGTTAACGCTTTAAATGGCTTATTTTTATTCCCTAAATATTTTCCATTCAGTTCCATTGTCAGTGTCATTTTACCATTTTATATGGTAATAATATCATCCTTTAAGCGTGTCATAATAAATATGGAAGTTTTATTTTTGTATTCCGAAAATGTGAAACTGATGGCGTTGATGCCCCAGTGGTACTGACGTGGAGGTACGAATCTTATACCGAGCTTGAGTTTTCTGTGGTACTAAGTTAAGCTACCGAGGCCGGTACCTGAAGGTTGAACGTTTTCCGTGCTTCGGAAGGCACGTAAAACCGTTGGTCCCGGGTATCACTTAATTGTCGTAGTTGTTAAGAGGATATGCGGGTGGCGTCTTCTCCATTCAATCGTTTTCCTCAGTTTCCTCTGTGGATAATGACACTAGAGCAATTATTGTTATACCATGCAATCCGTAGGTACCACTGTATGTCCCTCGGTTGTGTTTTTCTCAATTAATTAATTATTATAAGAACCAGGGTCCTTTTAAAATCACAAAAACTTACCATGTTTAACGCTCTTATCGGACGTCCAGCAAACTTTGATGAATCTCCAGAAAAATGGAAAACATAGAAGCATAGCCAAAGCCCTTCTCATTCTTGAAAAAAAATTAAAATCGATCCTGTTTTGGAGGAGAAAACCGGGGATTACCAAACAGTGATTTCGCTGCCAGTTTCTGAAAGACAAATCA
Organism: Achlya flavicornis; assembly: GCA_947623365.1. NCBI lineage: Eukaryota > Metazoa > Arthropoda > Insecta > Lepidoptera > Drepanidae > Achlya > Achlya flavicornis. The sequence goes on along the minus strand of OX392477.1, from coordinate 14,064,679 downwards.
AAGTTAATCTATAAATTGTTGCCGTCTTTGTGATTTCGGACATCATTGACAATGGCAGATATACCTACTTTCAACAAGAGATTAACTTTGATTATGTTTCAGAAACTGGCGTAAGACTGTCAATGACCAGGGGCCCAAGTCTGCTATTTCATTGTGTTCCAATGAACTTTCAGTGGTGTCAAAATTGTGACATTTTACAGTTTTGATAGTCTACTTAAGTACTTACTAACAGAATAGTGTCATTATGGCACAATTTTGACACCACTGAAAGATCATTGGAACACAATTGAAATAGCAGACTTGGGCTCCAGAGCCACAGTGCTTCCGTACTCTGTGACCAGAGTAAAACATTTTTCGAATAAATGTCAAGACTTCTGTATGTACATGACATTATTCTGTATGATTTCCTCCGCGTTATTGCGGAATAATTTTCTTTATTTCATCTTTTTGCGCCACATTCATTGCACACTGCCATTTTACCACAGGGACATTAAGTTTGCGGTCTTGCATTTTACTTTTTGCCCTTTATTTTCCAATTACATTTAATGCCCTATGGGATATGATATATATGACCTTATAAATTGACTGTAGAAGTTGCTGCGAATTTCTTATTGCCTTGAGAAGTAAACATATATTTTGCCTTATCCTTTATGCCACACAGGCACACATTGAGCTATTATTACTACGTATAGAGTAGGTATCTTTAGCGCTGAAACAATAATTAGTTGTCTAAGCAGACGGTAGAAACTCTAGAAACACACACACAGCGCTATCAGAACGCTTTTAGGAGTATTTTTCTCGCAAACACCGTGATTTTGTACAACAAAAAGTGTGGCCGGATTGCCTCACTTAAACGGAACATAGTTGTGATGTGAGGCGTCTTCTCTATAAGTAGTAATAATAGCTCAATGATGCCACATTGAAAATCTCATCTCGTAAGTACTGTCTTTCTCAACACATGAAGTTATAATAGCTATCATCGCTGAACATTCCAATGCACACCATTGATCTACAATACTTGTAGTACTAGGATTCTACTCATCTCCGTACTTCGACAAGGTCGGCGCGGCATCTGCCCGACCGGCCCGACCGGACGCCGCCGCCGGCTGCGGGATTGACGCTAAGCGAGGCTCACATGGATCTGTTAGTTCCATTTTCAAATAATTAAATTTCGAATAATCATTATCATTGTCTGCTGTTTATATCAGTGTTAGTTCCATTTTCAAATATGTAATCAAATTTCGAGTTATCATTATTTCGGTCTATTGATTCTGAGAAGATCCTTCTTGGACTTGTACCTTTTATGCTAATGGTTAAACCATATTTGAAACTGCATCCGCGTAAAAAAGATTTTGAAAAAGCCAATTTTAAACAACTGCAACCTGCAATGCAAATTGCAGTGTGTTAAAAGTTTTTTTATCTAGTTTATTATTCAGCTCAACTTTTTATATTGTTCACATCAGAAAATCAACCATATACTCGTACATCAGATCTATTTAATTATAGTGCTCAGGTAGAAATTCCGCTACATATAACACTCCGCTAAACGGCACTCTGTCCGTGCGAACCGGGTCACCGAGGGCTCTGACTCATGCATGCGTTCCCGGTTCGTATCTTGTACCATAAGGGTAATTTCTCCTACCCACTCTACATTTGTCTCAACTTCTTTAATAAATATGCATTCGGGATTTTCAAGGATGATAAATGACCTTACTAGAATCCTGGAGAGAATACGTATCCAAATTCTGCGAAATTCAATCATAATAAATTTCCAAAGAAGCAAAAATAAATGTACTAAATCAACATTGATTGTGCAAATTTCTTTCAAATCTTGGTCCATCGATCCTCAATGGGTTCTTTCGAAACTCATCCCATTCACAGCGAACAATAATTCATAAATATGGCCATCCTGCGAGGTACGCCGTGTGAATAGCCGCATTATTGCTAAGATACGAAAACAATATCTCGTCCTCACAGTCGGGTGGATGCATTGATCGGTAAACTAGTTCGAACACGCTTTTGTGTCTGTAGAAAGGCGCGATTTTCTCCGGTGCACATCGGTGAAGCTTCACATTTACATTTTGTATCCATAAATCAGAAGTTTACCTTTTCACGTCGCCGCTGCAGGTGTCCATGCTGTATCACCTCGGCGGGACTCCATTGTCCGCTCCCATTCACCTGCGATTTGTCCATCCCTTATTAGCCCGTCGATTGCGAGAGAGGGCGTCCTCTTCGCGTCCTGTAGACGCCGCCGCGACATCACGAACGGTCGCATTATACGATACGATAAACCACATTGGAATCTGTCATGCGTTATTATAAGATAGAATTTAGTCTGTCGTCATCTCAGCGTTAGACCGGATGGGAAGCGGAGATGCTGTAATTTGGCCGTACAATACCGCGCAATAATAATCGCAGCCGTTCGTAATTGCGACGACATCCGTTGTACGAGACGTATGTAGTATCACATACATGTGCGCGCCGTGTGAAAGTTCGAAAGGGCCACTCGTTACCAGGCCGAGTTGTGTTATCAGAACCAGTTTTACGCATTTTAGATATATCGGCTTTCTTCACTACACGATACTTAAAATAACTCGTGCTCCGGGAATGTTATTGCTTTTAAATTGACAAGAACTTTCTTTGTATGTTCATGTCAGTTTACCAAAAAAGGGATTAGGTGGTGTTTCACACCTAATAAGGGCCCGTTGATAAAAAAAAACTATAAAGTGACGCAACAATGGGGTCCTACCGCAACATACGGCCGCTCTCGGCCGGTCGAGCGATTATGTCTTTTGTCGTTTTTTTTGAGCGGATGTTCTATTGTTGCGCCTATCGTGTGGTCACTGTCGAAGTTTGATTTGTGTGCGTGTTTTGACAATCTGCGTTAGATAAATTCTCTTCTCACAATTGATTTACGGACATGTCCGGTTGCGAGCATAAAGTTTCCGGAATTATGTTATGTCGTTGAAGCCAAATCCTTGCTTTCGGTATGCGGGTTGCACAAGTTCAGGTAGAAATCGGCTTTTAATCAATTGTGTGTGATGGAAGCTCGATCCGATAATATCTATTTCCGACTGCACCCGCCTACAAGAGAGATACTTAATATTGTTATGCTATTACTCGTTCAAAAAAAGGATTTAATGTGGGCGTGGGATCGAAAGATCGATTTAAAAAACCGGATATCCTTCAGTAGGGTTTTTGTCAATAGTTATATTTTTTTAATATTAATTCAAGGGTTGCTACTGTGTAAATCGTTTAATCAAATATATACTTTTTACTCTTCAACGTATATTTTTTTTAATTCTTTTGTAAAATGACACAAAGGAGTGCAGACCCTTTAAGTCTCTAATTTATTCTGAACACATCTAAAAGAGTTTATTTTGTAAGATACTCCAAGCATGACGATATTAATGACAGCTGTAAATAGACTAGAGTCAAGAACGTCATTAAATTGCGTCAATATACGTGATGGTGTCACTCTGACTCTAGAGACAGTTCAGAGACTATCTGGACTCGTATTGAGGCTGAAATCCTACTTTTCCGCTCAGGACCTTGCTGCTAGTCAAAATTATGGATAATATTCGTTCTGGGATAGAAAGAAGTCATCTGACTGTTCCAATATTGTTAAGAGGAAAGGATGGCTGCAAGAAATTTGAAAAATAGGGTTTCAACATATCTAATGCTGTCGCGCTATGCCCGAGCTATCCCGACCGAGGGCGATAGAGACAACAACAGCTTGGACCGATTATACCTATTTAAATTAGATGAAATCGCTATTTAGTAATCCCCGGTTTTCTCCTCTAAAACAGGATCCATAAAAAAAAAACAAGAATCATAATAAGAAGGGCTTTGGCTATGTCTGTCGGTTTTCCTTTGTTTTTTTTTATATTCGACAAATTTGTTCGCTGGAGGAGCTTCTGATAAGGGCGATAAAAATGGTAAGTTTTTGTGATTTTAGAAGACTCCTAATTCTTATAATAATCATGGAGAAAAACACAACCGAGGGACATACAGTGGTACCTACAGATTGCATTGTAATATAATCATTGCTCTAATGTCATTATCCAAAGAGGAAACTGAGGATTACGTTTGTATGGAACAAACGCCACCAGCATTTCCTCTTAACCTTTTTCGGATCCTTTCTCGAGGATTGCGCTTGTTTGTTGATCTGACCTACACGATATGACATAAAAAGGAGCCATAATTTGACGATTATGATCATCCAATTCCGCGCAATGGTGCAGTTGTGAAAGCCCAAAAGCAGCTTCATAAAGTGACTTAATGCAGGCTTTTGATAAAAACCTGATAAGTACAAGTTGTCCACTTTGTCTTTTGTCCCAATATAGTGTTATAGCCGAAAACAACATCTGCATAAAGAGACACTTGAATGTTATGCGACCGGTTGTGATTGTCGCGATCGCGACCGGTTGCTGTTTGACGTCATTGGCGATTTTTTTCCACCTTTATCAAAATCAAAATGTCATTTATTCAGTTTAGGCCTTGGTAAGGCACTTATGAACGTTAAATTGGTACATACATTTAGAGACTACAGTCCTCACAGACTTTATTCGGGTCACTTTATTGGTGCAAATCTATTTCAGAGGAATTGATATGATAATACCATTATTCAACTATCGCTCAGTCTTTTTTCTTTACTATGTAGGTATAGTATGAAGACCATAATCTCACCATGGTCAGTATGTTCGTGATGTCATAGATGTGGGCCTGGACTGAAAATCAGCGCAAGGAATAACAAACATAAAAAAAAACCGAATTGAGAACCTCCTTTTTGAAGTTGGTTAAAAATAGATGGAAATGCGGCTTTCATTAGAGTAGTGCATTTTTTAATTATTATAACACATACAATCATCAAACAATTCCAATACATAAGCATCAAATACACCAACATGCCTGCCAACAAACGCAGACCGCCAGTATTTTAGTAGCCATTACATTGAAACCATAAAAAACTAATAATACTTCATAAAACTATTAAGTAACTATACATATATCGGTATATCTGTCCGTCTGACGGGCTGAGATGAAAGATTCAATCACGGCGCGAGTCGCTTCCAAGAAGGCTGGACGTTCGTTTTTTTCGCTAAGTTCAATAGTTTTGGGGCTCCGCGGACGTGAGGCGTAGGGCTTGAGCATGTAATTGACTTGTTACTTCGGACTTTGCCTTTTTTAACCAGTCTGGTAAAAAGTGGTGGATGGATTTTGTACGTGTCGTCCATTAGGCGATGCAGTATAAAAAATACTGATGGATTTTGATTTATTTATGTCCCTGGACTTCTCTTTACCAACGACCTACTTCTCTAAATATTGACCTAATTCTGACGCGGTTTTTACCATTTAGAGAATTTCTTTGGGAAGGTTTATATCTACTATATAAAAATAAGTCGGGTTTTCCTTCCTGACGCTATAACTCCAGAACGCACGAACCGATTTCCACGGTTTTGCATTCGTTGGAAAGGTCTCGGGCTCCGTGAGGTTTATAGCAAAGAAAATTCAGGTAGGGTAGGGTAGGGTAGGGTAGGGTGGGGTGGGGTGGGGTAGGGTAGCACCATAGGGTAGGGTAGCACCACGCGAACGAAGTCGCGCCGGGCAGCTAGTTATGTAATAAATAAGTAAATCGCAGCTGGGTGAAGCTGGGGCGGGTCCCTAGTCTATACTAAGATTATAAAGAGGAAAGATTTGATTGTTTGTTTGTTTGCATTGAATAGGCTCCGAAAGTACTGAACCGATTTGAAAAATTCTTTCACTGTTGGGAAGCTACACTATCCCCGGGTGACATAGGCCACTTTTTATCACGGGAACGTGGGTGAAACCGCGCGAGACAGCTAGTGATATTATAAATGTGAAAGGTTGTATGTATGTTTGTTACTTAATCCCGTACTAATGTCTTAACAGATTTTAAAGAACATTTCCACATATACAGACAATACCTCGGATGAAAACATAGGGTATTTTTTTATCCTGAGAAACCATTAGGTTTGAACCCTTCGCGATGGCAGCAAAAATCGCGAGACGGAAGGTATAGTTACTCATAAATAAATTAGTAAAAGACGTCATAAACAACTTTGATAATAATATTCAAATTATAATGAGAAATTAAATCTTAAATCACTTAACGAGTAGTATTTGACGGAATTCGGAGATAAAATTGAAACTTATTTACGCAGCCAAAGGTCCGTGAGAAAATATTGTTAACTCATCCACAATTCTGCGAATCCGTTTTTAGCACTCTGTATGAAGTTGCACTGTGCGTGGGGGCGAGGATGGTGATTTAAAAAATAAATAAATACTGTTTTATTTTATTACGTAACCAATAACTTGACAGCATTCCAATAATAATTATAGCCACGTTTAATATTCTGTTTTGTTTATTATGAAAAAGGTGTGACGTTAATAAAATAAATTATTAAACTGACTATCTGACGAAAAACATTTACTTGCAACTTTTGCCGTTTTGTCTAAATGCGATTTTTTTATGGATGTTTTGTAGCTTTAATGGTTGAACGGATTTGGATTAAATTTCGCACATATATAGATCATACCTTTGAATGAAGCTTTCGGCACTTTTTATGCCGAGAAATATAGAATAGAACGTTTTCGTCTTTTGACCCTTGAATCAGAATGCATTATATCAAGAAAGACTTTCCTAGTCTCTATTTTACTAAACTCTTATTTAGTCAAGGATAAGATAAGATCTATGCACATTTAACAGTACGTCCAGTAAGAAGAGAACAACATGTCTGTCAAAGATTACTGCGTTTAAAACCTAAAGACAGCCAAAAGAGATGCTATGGAAAGTATATCATGATAGTGTGAGTGGAGAGGGAAAAGTAACAAATAAATATTCACTACGGAATCTTAGTAAACGAAAGAACACGCTTACCACATTTTTCCACGCCACCAATCACTCGGGAGTCGTGAGATGCGTTTTTTGTACGAGATCCGTTAGTGACCCGCACCTAACCGCTCGTCTATTACAAAACACGACACAAAACAAAAACTAAACATACATACCTACCTCACTACACATTACTTAGATACATGTATAAACAAACGCATCGTTGTATGTTAAAGTTTTTGTGACGCTCGTATTTTATCCCGAGAGACAATTCGTCGTATTTTTATGAATGTATAAAGTGCTAAGTGGAGTTCTCTTTTTTTATCGACGAGAGATTTATTGCTTTTTTTTGGAGACCACCTCGCGGGTGACAGGTCGATGATTTCGAGGGTTGCGAATGTTTGGTGCATGTGTTAGCTGTGAATGAAAAGGTGTGTATGTGTTTGACGAAGCGTGGGAGCGGGTGACAATATGATATCGTCTCATATTCTTTTTGATGTTTACTTGTTTTTGGCCTCTGTGTTTTTATTAAAGTTCTATCAAATATTGTACACCTTCGGAAAATTGTACAAAATGTCTTATGTTCTGAAATTAGCCTTCAACTGGGTTGAACCGGCAAGAAACTAATTACCATAGACATTGAATATTCTTACTCTATGCTCATTACTATGAAAACTTAACCAGGTACCTCTGTGACTTTTTAAAGCAATCACAAATAACTTCTCGCGCCAGTTCACTGGACCTGACTAAAAAAAGACAGTCTGCAAATTGCATTCTATAGTATCTTGGCACTAAAGTTCTTGCCTGTAAAATGACCTGAATATGATTTTAGACTGATTTTATTTTAGCCTTGTCCTATTTTTTGACAGTTCTCAGTTCTTGGTGGAAAGAGGTTTCATTTGTTTTCTGTATTCTCTGATGCATTTGAAACGACATAAGAAATGTCTAGAGACAGCCCAAAGTCTTTATTTGAGAAATGTTGATTAAACTCGATAGAATGGGGTGGATCGATTTCGTTACATTCTATTGATTCTACTCTACTGCCATCATATATTTTGAAGAATACAAGTATAATACAGCGATTTATTTCCCTATATTTGTATCTAAAATATCTAATTGGAGAATCTGGATTTTTCCTAATGATGATTCACACAAAACTAATTGATCTAAAAGCTGTACTACAGTAACAAATTCAGTACTAATTGAACCCAAAATTACATTGTAATTGTTGTTTGTAAGTAATTCGTGACTCAAATAGTTACGAGCGAGTGAAATAATTCGCCCAATTAGTCGAATACACTTGACGCGCCCCCAGTCCTGACCTGGACAATAGTCTCGTTGTATCGCAGGTCACGAGGGTGTGAACCAGTAAAGTATGGGCTTGGCAATTGTCTTATGCACTTACTCATCATTAGATAGCGCTGTCCTTTTCTTTTGCTCTCTAATTGACAAAGATGTTGATACGAATGTCTTCAATTAAACTTGCATCAGCCGAAATGTGAATGGAAGATTGAAAGCTTGATTTTTAAAGATTGTTCGAGTTACATACATTTCTGCTAAAGCTGATGTCATACAAAGAACGTTGATCAATAATTGAGAAAATAATCAACGCGTATTTTAACAAATATAAGTTCCTTATAAATAAAAATCAAAATTCCGAAATTGAACTTAATATCACATAGCCCCATACCCCCGCGACTTGGAGACCTACCCGAAGCGCGATTAACACATCACCAGAGGCCATTTACTATCTGTGGCATAGATTTATTCGGACCTATGGAAGTGACGATCGGAAGACAGAGACAGAAACGGTATGGAGTACTCTTTACTTGTCTTACTGTACGAGCGGTTCATATTGAACTTGTTTCATCATTAACAGCTGATTCGATGATTATGGTTTTGCGAAGAATGGCGTCCCGTCGAGGCTGGCCTCGTACGATTATCTCAGACAATGGCACAAATTTTCATGGCGCTGAGGTATAGGGGGTATAAAGTATTAATATAACAATTTATCTAAAAAAAAACTCACATTATTTTTTGATTACTAATGACCTATACATTCATCCCTCAAGAGGAAATTCACAAATTTATTTAATGAATCATTATGAAGGAGAGCAATCACAGGTTTATTACTACAAACACTTAAATATTCAACAAAGTGATTGTAAAACGACTTCATTCGACACTTTTACAGTTTCCCAAAAGTGTCCATAAACATTGTTGACAAATTTCATATCGTTACGGGGGGACATTATTATTATCAACCGAATCGTTACGAAAGTCATGTGCTCTCTTTAATATTTGATTACCCTCGGCCAAAAATGCAGTAAGACAGGTATGAAACGGGATCGAAAGTTCTACTTTCATAAATTCCACTTGTAAATCCGCATTGCCATTCTTATCGGGCTTCATGACCTTAAAGGTACTCCATTTGTGCACATGTTTGATTTCTTTACTTAATATCGGAAACTGCGACTCTATTTTTTTACAATGCCGTATAAGTACGTTCACCACAATTAAACCATGGTAGCTGAACCACACAAAGCTAACTGCGAAGTGGCTCTCGTGTGCAGCCAGGTTAGTAGCCAGGCAAGCGAGTACAACAAAGCATCTCTTTTGCTATTAGGGTAACCAGGTTCAAAACTAAGATTTTAAGAGAAAATCCCTGATTACTAAGCAGTATTCCTGCGAAAAGTGCGGTGTCGAGCGAACTATTTTTTAGTGCAAGAATATAGTAAAGTAATTAAAATTCCTGACAAATACCAATTTTTCTTTTTTTTTTTTTTATACAACTAATGTGGCAAACAAGCATACGGCCCGCCTGATGGTAAGCATTTACCGTAGCCTATGGACGCTAGAAACAGCAGGGGTATCACTCGCACGTTGCCGACCCTGAAGAAATCTCTTCAGACTCTATCTCTGTTTCCCTGACAGAGGGCCTTATTTCCAGACATGTCGGGAAAAATTCTGTCGTCTGGTAATCCTAGCACCTATGCTATGGTCTTATGCTTTAAAACTATACTCACTGTTTTATTTGAACCCACGATCTTGGCAATGGCATTTGAAGTCACTTTCACTATGTCAAACGTAGGTATCTCGCTTAATTCGTCTTCATAGACATTTGTAACGTCTCAATCTGCACTAACGCCCAGAACGGAAGGTTGCTTTTACTTTGTAGGAATTGATTATCATTACCCATAACTTTGTTAAAGATGTTTTAAGCAATAAGACCCTTCAGTTTTATAAATAAACTAAGATAAACCTGTCCGTTACTATGCCTAAAATGTATTTTATAATTTGCATAACTTCGCCATTAATGCTAATGTTTATCTTACAACCACCATAAACGTTTAGTAATAAACATTTCATTTGTATAATAAATTTTGATTATCCTCAACGGATTTATTTGTTGCCGAATCACTTTAAATGTCAATAATATGGTTTTAGGCAGAGGAATGACGTTTATTCACAAGCTTTTGCCCTCTAGAGGATTTTGATCTGACTTGTTTAAGAATTATTGCGTTAGCTAACTTGATGGGTAGCCCAACAGACATTGCAGACCGCATGAAAATTAATTTATGATAATTTGGCAAATGATGGACGTTGTCTTATGCCCGGTTTCAATAAACAAAAACGAATCGTTTTGCTTACCAATGGTAGGTATTTTTATTGCCAAACTAGGCATATAGATAATTTCGTAAGCTAATTTTACCTGTGATAGCTACTTTCATATGGGAGGGTCTGCTGTCTGAAAGCTTTGAGGTATTTGCTTAATTATTAGTAAAGAGTTAATTTTAATACATCTTAACCGATAGCGGTCCGTAAATTATTGAAACCGATGTGATTGCTACCGGTAGACATAGACAATCATCGGGACTCTTCGATAAAGTACTATCAGACAATTGGATGTCAAATGAACATAACGGTAAGCGTAACGCTGCGACACGGGCTCTCGTGCAGCAGCACATTGCCAATTACAAGCGAAGCGTCCATAAGCGAAGGTGTTCACATACCATGAAATGGGGCGTCTGTTTGCTTATCTATCAACCTACACAAAAGTATGAGAACTGATAAGTGAAACAAAGTCTATTTTGTTAATTTTCGCCACCGAGGCTTCATCTGCTATACCCTTTTGTACCCTCTTAGGGGTTTCATTTCGTGTGCACCCTAAGGGTCATCAGTGAATATTTGCTACAGATTTCAAATCTCTTGGTTTAGATTTTGTGTTAGCTGTCGTGTATCTTTAAACATAGGTACCTTCGATAACACCTTTAGATTAAAACACCACATAGTAATCTTAAGGTTCTCCACAATCCGTAATAGAATTAAGTTATTATTTTATATAAAAGGAAAAATACAATGTTGGATTTCAAGTCGCAAATTAAGCTGTCTGTGGCGGCGTGATAACATTCAATAAATAATTGCAGAATGGTCACTCTATCCATAGCAAGGAAGATCCAGCATATACTTAGTACAGATATTGGATTGCCATATATATCGCATAGGCTTTTCGGCTCTTCACGGCGTTGAGGTCTGAAGGAAACGCTGATTTTTATTTTAGTTCCCAATCTACTAAAACTGAGGATACATCTATCATCTAAGTATTATAAATGTGAAAGTGAGTTTGTTTGTTACGCCTTCACGCCGCAACTATTCAACGGATCATCATGAAATTTGGCATGCAGATAGCCTATGGTATGGAGAAGGACATAGGCTTTGTATCCTGGGAACGCGGGTGAAACCGCGGGGGACAGCTAGTCATTTAATATTGACCGGAGATACAGGTCGTACCTGCCTCAAATACAATAAGGAAACTCAAGAGTAATGGCGTTATTGAATTTGACTTCTCTCTTATGCATAGTTTGAATATTGTCTTCTCGGCTTTGTATATGCTAGAAGCAACACATTGCCACTTACCAATGGATGGACCGTCTGCCTGCTTAGCCTTAGACCTCTGCAATAGAAAATAATAATGGTTTCCTTTATAGAATCCGTAGATAACTCAGAAATACGGGGCCAGAAATTCAACTATCTTATAGGAATATCCGAGTAGCGCACTCATCACGTGTGAAGTCGAGTGTAGGCAATTCAACATCTCGGAATTCAGAGTCGACCATCTGCGTCTAACAATTCAGTAGTCTCCACGTAAGAATGGTAAACGCGTAACCATAGGTTGCACACTGTTAACTGGGCTTTATTACACGTTACATTGTTTGTGACGCCCGGCGCCGGTTGTTTGTCTGTCAACACACGTATTATCAAGACAAAATTACTGTTTGTTTGTTAAAAAAGTGCTTTGACACATGGATATTGTGCTGGTTACTTAGGTTTTAAATAATTTATGTGTGAATGCCCGTTTATTGCCCTAAGTACGTAAGTTATGAAGGAATAAAATATTATGTGAAAGTATACAAGGTTTTTTTTTCTTTTGTACTACTTAGGTAGCAAAGCATACGGCCCGCCTGATGGTAAGCGGTTACCGTAGCCTATACGTTTACGTAGCGTAGGTGTTCTTGTTTTTAATAATACCTATAATAATAATAATCATTGTGCAATTCTAAAAATATTCTAATTTTTTTTTTATACCACTAAGGTGGCAAACAAGCATACGGCCCGCCTGATGGTAAGCAGTTACCGTAGCCTATGGACGCTTGCAACACCAGGGGTATCACTCGCGCGTTGCCGACCCTGAAGAAATCTCTTCACGCCCTTTTTGAAGAACCCCATGCTGTAGTCCATTGGGAAAACCACGGCGGGGAGCTCATTTCACAACCTGAGAGTCCGCGAAAAAAAGCTCTATAGTTTGTTGGTCAACAAACTAGGATAACCTGTATCTTGTGCCACCTTCCAGTAAAACATAAAAAAAGACACAGAAAGTTAAATAAATAAATAAAAACAACATAAACGATACATTACATGCTTTTAACATTTTATCTCTAGCGCGGATACCTGGCCCTACGACACAAGTCTTGGGATCAGATTAATTTAACTAAGCCAGCAGATAGCCACGTAGGTATATGTGTGTGGGGGTGTTTGTGTATGTGTAATCGTGAGATGTGTAATCGTGAGATGTGTAATCATGAGGTGTGTGTGTGTGAGGGGGGTGTGTGTGTGTGAGGGGGGTGTGTGTGTGTGAGGGGGGTGTGTGTGTGAGGGGAGTGTGTAGGTGAGGGGGTGTGTGAATGGATGTGTATGTAATTTTGTTTAGAATACAAAGGCTTGTACTATTGACGTATGTAGCTAGGAGTCATCAGCTATGTAGGTACGTACAATAGTCGACTACATCATAGAGCACCTACATCAATCCCATTACTTCAATATATGGCCTAATTGTATGAACAAGATTCCAATGAAATACCTACTTCTAATTAGTCTTGTTGTGGCGGCGCCTGACCACGTCTATTATGATTATTAATAATATGTTGCTCTTTAGAACTTAGAACACCTAGTCATACCAGGAAAATAAGATAAAATATTGTATAACTTATAAATATGGCCTCTTTTACGCCATGTCGAAGGCTATTCCAATCCTTAATTATATAACGAAGATAAGAATGTTTTCCGCGCTTCTATGTTGTAGTTACGTCTTTTGAGTACTTGTTTGACTTATCAATGCACCAACCAAAACTTATTTCACTCCAGTCGGCTCAGTAAAATAACGACTTAAATGCATCCGTGTAAGGTCATATTTCTAACTATACCAACAATTTTTTTTTTCAATTCAACTTCTGATTTGTCACCCTTACGCGGACTTCAACTACACCAAAGTTTGCATGTTTATATAGTGAAGACAAACTACACATTTTGTCAACCGAAAGTAAGAATTTTTTTTTTTTTATCTAAATCAAGGTTTTTTTTCGAAATTGTAGTTACTTAATTTTTTAAAATATAATTCAATTTTTTTTTCCCAGTCAGTGTTATAATTGTCGAAATACGGGACACGATGGTCATATACGGTGACAGTCCCGTATAAAGGAGCCGAATGGCAACCCTACTACCCTACTACTATAACTATAGTACAAGCAAACAGTCACTTCACTATAAATAAACATAGAGTTCAATGTACCTATAGTAGGGCAAGAACGAGTGTGATAATAAAGTCATACAAACGTCATGGCGTTGCATGCATAGCTCTTGCATGACGAATGTGATGATGATGTGATTCCTAATATCTATAATATGTCCTTTATCTGTTTAATCCCACTATAACTATCCTATTAATATAATAAATGCGAAAGTGAGTTAGTTTGTTTATTACGCCTTAACGGAACAACCTCGAGCTCATTGTAGGCTGTGAACCCACGACCCTAGTCACGCAATCCGACGTCACTCACTGAGCTAAGTAAGGCCACAGAATATTCAATAGTAAGTACTAGGTAAGGTACACTAACGATGACGTTTCGGATGCTAATGATATGATATCACGTTATCAGGTCTAGTAGGTTACGCAACGCGTAGCCGGTTTGATTGATCACGAATCTAGGACGGTGTCTGTGTAAGAACATTTGTGCTTGCCTCGCCATTGTTTGTACAAATGTTTGTCCTAAACAGAGACATTTTGTGTTTCATGTTTCGTGTCCAGGCATCGAGGGAAAATTTCTTTAGAGTAGAAATAGGTACCAAACAATCACATTCAGCAACTAGTCAGTGATTTTACACTGATTTTGAACAGTAAGGACCAATCTCTAAATTGACTTGACTTAGCCCATAGACTTAGTCTAACTTCATGACTTAGCCTATAAGAGCGCTTGTTTCCTTGACTTAGCCAATCAGAGCGCATTGTCGGTGGTCGGGAATTGGCGGAATAGATTTCAAATAAAATGAACGTCACAGACTATGTCGGACATATTCTCGCTACCAAAAAACTGTGGTCTATGAGAGTCGGCCACCTCTCACGCACACATTAGTTAGCTATTCCGCGAGATTCTGTCGCCGTTTACACAGAGCCGTTTGCCCGCGCTCGACTAAAGTATGAATGTGTGCGTGTCGGCTTGTCCGTACAGCGTGGTGGCCGACTTTAGCGAAACAGTTTTTTGTTTGCGAGAATATATCCGATTTTTTTAACATCCTTGCGCGTTAGTTGTTCGATGTGTTTAGGTGTGGTTATTCTATAGGTTATTAATTTCAAAGTTCCTACTGCCACGGACGATATTTCGGTGAACTTTGAGTACGTTGGACCTACTGGTATGTTCTAACTTCTAGCTAGGCTTTACGCATTCCCCCAAGTATGGCTATGCCTATGTCTAGGCGGTAGGATTCGAACTCAACGACGTGAGGATCACTATCATCGCTTCGGCATTTCCATCCTACCCTAACTCAGGCATAAATATTTACGGTCTGTTCTATATATTTATCTCCAAACGTAACTTCCAGCTAAGCAATAACTCGTAGAATCGGAAGCGCACAGAGTAATCGAGTAGTATCTAACAACCGCCTGAAACCAACAATCGATAGTACAACTTCAAAACTGTCTCCCCACCCGACTGCATTGGCATTAACTGCTAGTGCTTAAGTAAATCGAAATCCTTAGGTATCTCTATAAATAGATAAGTCTGACTTGGTAGACATCTCACTACTATATCTACTCAGTTTTCGAACGTCGCATATAAACCACTTTCCAAAGCATACATAACCTTATAGTTGGGCTCACAGAGTTGAAATTCAAGCGAACTGCAGTCGCTAGTAAATATAGAATCCGAGTTGCATCGTTGAATGTGTAACGTAGAAAATTTTACTATAACAGTTTGTAAATAGAGTACGTTTCTCATTGTAAGTTTGCGATACGATGACAGCGGATATACGCTACGGCGAAGTTAGGTCGGAAAACGAAGCGCCATTTATAGTACTATCGTAGTAACGCGTTTGTATGTGTGTGTAAAGTCCGTAGCTGAAGTGCAGCAGTTGACTGCAGGCTTGCATGTGTGCGTGCAGTAGTGCTAAAGCCTGTGAATGGATGGTGTATTTATGTCTGACGTCTGAGGTTGGAGTGCGGTTTTATTGTTTTTTTTTTCTTCATTACAACTCCGTTTTAGTGGCATGTCGGTTGTCAGCCGGCCGGGAAATATTATGTACACTTTTCGTTTTGTCCTCACTGTGACAGGCTTTTAGTTCTGAAAATATCGATCTTCAGTGTATGTATTAGATGAATGGGAAACCTCTGGTTTCAAATAGAGGGAATAATTTTAGTTGGGACTATTCTAAAGGTCATCGCCGTGATGTTACAGTGAACGGTCTCCCTAAAACTTCATTTTCCTTCATAAAGTTTCACTTTGTCGGCAATACCGTCACATCTACCAATGGTCTGGTAATTATTATCAATCCTCTAGCTAGATAGCTATATTAACCCTCATTTTAGCAATGTTATTAATTGATATTTTTTATTTCAGGTACTGAAACATATCAGCGCTACCGTTCTACCGCTTCCAGCAACGGTAATTTTAACATTTCTACCTAGAATCTATTTATTTTAATCATAGTTTTAATACTGTTTTCAGTGCGTGAATTCCCTTTTACCTCTTTATTTTGGAATAAGGTGTGCAATAAGCTTATCGATCATCATCATATCAGCCCATGGATGTCCACTGCTGAACATAGGCCTCCCCCATTGATTTCCACTTCGAGCGGTTCTGGGCCGCTTGCATCCAGCGGCGCCCAGCGACTCTGACCAGGTCGTCGGTCCACTTGTTGGGAGGTCGTCCCGCTCGGCGCGCAACAGTACGTGGCCGCCACTCGAGAACCTTTCTTCCCCATCGGTCATCGGCTCTTCGAGCCATGTGCCCATTGCCAATTCAACTTACTAACTCTATGGCCTATGAGCTATGGCCGTCGTTTTCGTTTTTTTTTTTTTATACAACTTAGTCGGTAAACAAGCATACGGCCCACCTGATGGTAAGCGGTTACCGTAGCCATATGGACGCTTGCAACACACGAAGCATCGCTCACGCGTTACCGACCTTTCCCCCCTCCCCTATGAGCTCTGGCGACCTACTCCCGCGCAGGAACACAACTTTACACAACATAAAGTTATTTGGCTGCGGTATTCTGTAAGGTGGAGGTACTTCGCCAGTCGAGCTGCTCTTTGAGCGAATAAACGCTATGCTCTACCTCTCTTAACTACGTTCTCCTCCTCGTTCTCCTACGAATGTCACAATTGCGGACCCTGTCACGTAGAGAAATTCCGAGCATAGCTTGTTTCATGGTTAATATATGGTATATATATTTAGAAGTATCGCATATAAACGTCCACCACTGTCACCTTTGATTCTAAAACTAAAATAAAATCGTTAATTGAAAACTGTTCAAAACTATAACTCAAACAGTAAATGCCCGATAAAATATGTAATTAAAATTGATTAAACAACCGTTACATACTATATTATCCGTTAATGAAATTACTAAGTAACTTAAATAAGGAAATTGATGTAGTACATAAATTTCCTTACAATATAAACATTATTAAAATATTAATGTTAATTCGTAGGCTTCTTGGTGTGCGTGTGCATGCGCACTACGTTTAATTAGAAAACTTGGATAAAATTAACATGTCATAAGATAACGTCGCTTTTGTTATTTCCGTTTAAACTTTCACTCATTATATTAATTGGATAAATGTCCGTTTAAAGTTTTTAAAGTTTAAATAGTCACATTTGATAATTTTATATTTTTGGTACCGTATATTTGTTGTATAGTTGTATATTTTTCCCGCCACATTCGACTGATCATGTAGGGCTGCCAAATGTGGTTTTTTTGTTTTCACTGCATAAGGTCTGTGTTTGACCACAATCTCACCATGGTAAGTAATGATGCAGCTGTCGGAACGCACCGATAGGTGATTGGTGACAGATTTTCACCTTAAGGATGGTAGCCAGCCAGATGGGTACCTACCCAGTACCTACTACAAAGTACACAACCAACCGTGCTATGATCTCCTCACGATATATTCCTTCACCGACAGCTCAAGCTCATCGTAGGATTCGAACCCAGGTCCACCTGATGGTATGTATTATAAATTGACGGGCCCGTTGGCGCAGTTGGTTAAGACGTGGAGTCTTAACTTATAGCGCCGCAGGTCGTGGGTTCGATTCCCACACAGGCCATACATTTGTGTACATGAACATGTCTATATGTCCTGAGTCTGCGGGTGTAATTATGTATATTAAGTATGTATTTACAAACAAAAAGTAGTATATGTTTTATCTGTATCAGTTATCTGGTTTCCATAGTACAAGCTCTGCTTAGTTTGGGATCAGTTGACCGTGTGTGAGGAATGTCCAAGGATATTTATTTATTTTATTTATTTATAATACCAGAGGGATTGCACCATGGTTGCAAATGTACTGCCGACCTTCCAAATTCAAGAATGCAACTGGCACTCATCTTGAACTCACAGAGGCAGAGGTAGCCAGCCAGGTAGGTAATGCAAAGTACCCATTGGATTCGAACCCAAAACCTTCACGGCTTTCGACTTCGACGTCTCTACCCTGCTATCATCGCCTTAAAAGTGTACCTCGAGAAAAGCATTATAATAAAAACAAAATGGACGGTCCATAAATGTATAAAGAATCTCGTAATGTGCCCTTATCTATCATAATCACATGATAACGCTTAACAGCATGATAATGAGTACCTCCCTGAACACGCGTTATGTCGTTATGTAACCGAGTGCAATGTCAGTAGCATGGCTATTGTGTAGTCAGGCTTAATACTACTTGTGACGTTTTGCGTCTTTTGCTTTTTTTAGTAATCGGAGATTTATTTGAGATCTGAGCCACTTTCAGCGTAACTGTTTGCGAAAACTTTATTTTGTATGAAATTTGAATAAGCCAATGATAGCTCTCGTGAAGCGCTCGTGGTGTAGCATGATTAGCCGTTCTTAATCGATCGGCAAAGTTAAGCTACGTCTGTCGTGGTCGGTACCTGGATGGGTGACCGCCTAGTGTTATTTCAAATCCAGCGTTTCCGTGCTTCGGAAGGCACGTAAAGCCGTTGGTCCCGGTTATCACTTAATTGTCGCTAGTTGGATGCTTCCTAAGCGGCTTGAAAAATTCCAACAGTAGGTTGACCACTAGCCTACCTCCACCAATCCGCAGTGGGCACGCGTGGTGGAGTATCGCCTAGTCCCTTTCACCCTCAATTGTGAAAGGAGGCCTGTGCCCAGCAGTGGGACATTATAGGCCGATGATGAATGATAACTCAATCATAAAATTAATACAAAATTAGAAGCTAATGATAACTCACGTGAATGCTACAGACAAAACTATATTTGGGCTTTCTCTTTATGTTGAGTAGTGATCTTTAGTCTGCATATGATGATAATGAAAGTATCTGATATTATTAACTTCTTTTGTTCTTATATATTTTTAAGACAAAATATAACGCGTTCTACATCAATAAAAGAAGCTTTACCTAATCTATATATATAAAAATCAATGCCACTTTTCGTTGTAATTTTATAACTCAAGAACGGGCTCACCTAACCAAACAAATGTTTAGGCTTTGTTCGGACTATTTAGTAGATGGTTTATGTGAAGTTTGCACAAAATCGGTCGAGCGGTTCTTCATTTATCACATTTTTTGTAACAAATGAATTCAATAAATGGCGGATCATTTTGTTAATGGGGATTTTGCTGTCAGGGTAGGGTAGGGTATTGTAGGGTACGGTAGGGTTGCTACCCTACCGTACCCTACAATACCCTATACCCATAGGGTAGAGTAGCACCACGAGAACGAAGTCGCGCCGGGCAGCTTGTATTATATGTAATCTGAAATTTGAGGTTAGTTTTTGTGTTCGATAGAGACGATACAATACAAAGTAATATTCAATTCCAAAGCGTTAAAATGGTATAAATCTAAATGTCTCTTATGCTCGCTATCAGCCAGTGAGCCGTTGTCACCCCAACGTCCTTGATTATATCGATGCGGTTTAGTTTATCGATAGATTACTATCGATAAAGGGGCCGCACGGTAGCGGCCATCACAATTATATTCAATTAAATCACGTATTATGCCCATGTAACTATAAGAACTTAACAAGAAGGTTCATGTAATGGAAAAATACCCTAAACTTAAATACACCTGTGCAAATTAAACCTGACATCCGCAATAATAAATACTTATTAATGGTATTCATGATTGTAATTTGTTCAGTTGCTCTGTAGTCCATTAAATATGTCTATTGTTACAGATAGCACACCGTTTGTGTGTAGATGTATGTCATCAGGTCATAGTTTCTATGGTATAATTAAGATATGATTGTGTAATAACGTTCCTATGGGCCTATCCATGGTTGCCAGTTGCCACCCAGAGTTATGTCAAGGGATTTTTAATGTCACGATACTGTGATAAAATAAATGAGCCGACATCCACAAAATAAATCCATAATTTATAGTTTTGTCTGTCCGAGATTTTGGCACTTATGAAATAGTTTTGAAGAAAACTTGGCAACCTTTGAAAAGGGAATTTGTTAAATTATCTTAAAGTAAATTCTAGATAAGCATAGCACTAAGAAACAACCAAAGTAGGCAATCAAATATCTAGAACGAAAACGTTTATTTTTTACTCGAAATAATTCCATTCCATACAACAAGTTATGTTGATTACTAATTAATTGTAATTATCGTTGTTAATATGTAAAAGCCTCCTTCAAATGGATAGTTAAAACGATAAGTTGATTCCCATGGCTACATAAAAGGAGAAACATTATTTTAATAAATGCAAGTTGATACTATTTTTTACTATTATTGTTAGGGCGGCGGCGAATAATCGTTATAAAGTATTGAGATTGAGAGCAACCAACATAGAGACAAAATAAATCGAAATCGCAATCAGGAAAAGGAATATTCTTGCCAAGATTGTGTCTACGCAAACCAGAAATAAAAACCTCATATGTAAACACAAATGTACGAATACGAAGGTCTCGTCTGCATGGACGATACAGCAAATTTACAAGAACTCCGACTGTATGGAATTTGCTACGGGCGATAGTTATAGTTACAATGGCCGTAATATAGGATTAAGAAATGAGGTAAATAGTCAAGATTACCGCTGGGCGTGGGCGGAATTGAGGCCATGACGAAACTCTGATTGATAACGTACCTACTATACGTGTAATAAACGTTTCTATGTTTAGACGTTGCCATGCGCGTAGGGAACGCGCAAGGACTGCCGCCTGGTGATCGTGCATTTATAACAACTTCTAAATCTTTTATGAATTCTTGAGATTTAAACTTGTTTAGAACCAGAATTGTATGTTGATTTTTATCATATTTCCTACTTTAACTATTTAAAGATTACTCAATAATCAGTATACATAGAATATGCCACAAAAATCGCGGTTTGGCCATTCACTCAAATCCTCTTCTCTACGGTTATTGATCCAAAAAGTTAAGCCAAAGTGTTGAGTCATTCTGTATGTATTAATCTTTCTTCACCCTGCCACCCCTTGCCAGATTTATTGCAGGATTCGTTACAGTGCAATGCGGCCAATTTGAAAATATGAGTGCATTTCGCATTCTCGCACAAGTTTTTGTTACCAAGTACTACAATGGTATTTGGTCCATTAAGTTTAATACCTTGTGCTGCGTCATCACCATCATCATATTCAAGTTTTGAACACAAGGGTGTTGAATTGTCATATCGGAATATTATAGCGTTACTTGCATTTAGTTTTAATTGAGTTTGTTATTGACATGCCAAGTCTCAAGCAGATGTTGAACTCGTCGTACTATTTACTTGTTACAAGGGACTTCATTTATAGCAACAATAGCTTTAAGAAATTTTATATATCAATTGCATGTTTGTTCAGGTATTATTACATAATTTTTCCCTGTTTTGGTTGTTTACATTTTGATGTGGTTGTAAGTTGTAAACAAGTAATCTATATTAGTCAATACCACATCATTCATGGATTTGTCATTCGAGTTCTTACACATCGTGCATTACCTTCCTTCCTGTAATGATTTAGTATACCTATCTACCGATTCTTTATTTATATTAATTTAGGTTTTTTATGTTTTAGCTTTTAGCCAAATGTTTTTGTTTGTTACAGATTCAACGCGGACCGCTTGATGCAGAATCTTATCAATCGTCTGTGAAGTCCGCCATATTTAATTAGACTCTTGGTGTTACAAGGATATTATTCGATATGTCTCATGTAATCCTAGTAATATCTGGAATATAACGAAATGTGCAGTTAACATTCATCACCGATCTATCATTATATTTTTCTATCTTTATCACGTGATGATGATTCACTGCATTTTCGTTTGTTCTAAGGAATTTGATTTGTAATACTGAGCAGTCCAATTATGTCAAAAATATATTTACCATCGATAATGGTAAGATTCCGGGGGAAATCGTAAAAATGCTTCTCTAGTTTATAAGTTCGATGACTTAGTTATTGTTATCTGATATAACGTTTTTTCGTTTTCCTTCGAAATCCTCACATGTTCGCGCATTGTGCAGTTGAACTGCCTAGTTTTAAGTGTATCTGTTAAGTTCACTACGTGTTTTGAATTATTTTGACTAACAAATACTAAACATTTCTAAAGCATGACCTTTTTATTTTACAATTTCAACTCGCGAGTGTGCATGACTTTATTTTTTTACCCAATAATTTTATATTTTCGGATTTAGACAACATGCAACACTGACATGCTTATTTTAATATTATCAAGATTGTTTTTAGTTAGGTATACTGATTATGAAATGTTTACTTCAACAATTTGTCAACAATTCAATTGTCAATGAGATCAATCGTAATTATAACGCCTTGCTCCATAAAACTTGATTTTAGGTTGTATACAAATCTTTACTTAAATTCGAGTTTTAGATTATGCATGGCAATTACCCGGGGGTTGCTTTCCTGTTTTTTGTTTTCATGAAAAAATTTGATTACGCAATCTTTAAAATTTAATTTATTCGATGAGTATATTTTTAATTTTATGATAAATGATTATGAATCGAGATCAATAAACGTTTAGGCATGAATGGTTGGTTTAATTTAGTTCCTATATGATCCTTCTAGAGTTTGTGAGTCTTGGGATCGTTCAATGGCTCGCTTGGAGGTCGGGCATAAAGTCATTTTCCAATTAATCCAAAGTCACCAGGACACTGCGACCTCTGCACTGAACCGGCTAACGCCCGAAATTAATAATGTATCTCCAATCCAAGATTAAAATCAATCCTGGATTGCTGCCTATCCGTCGATCGATCTCCGATCCTCGTGCCAATAACTAAACCCGACGATCCCTTTTTTTTTTCGACAACAGATTGCCTGCTATCCTTTCCCTCTTGACCGTTTCGTTTTACGCAAAACATTGTATCATAGTATGGTGTGTTCATTTATTTTTATGGGGCAAATATACGATAAACAAATACCGAATGTCGATTAAAGTGTGGTACATGAGGATACTTTACATAAAACTGATTATTACAACCCCAAAACATGTTTAAAATTATATATTTCAATCAAGATTTTAAGGATAAGTTTAACAAAAAAATGTGCAAAGGAACGGTATAAAGCGTCTCTCTCTCTTCTGTTTATCATCAGTTTGTTTGTGCGTGCTGTTGATTATTTTAAAATAAAATTATTTCGTGTGGAGATCTACAAAATTTCATTTGCAATGACTTCTGAAGTGGTAAGTAATTTTGTAACGCGAATTTATTGGATTCCGCGTCATTTTGTGTCATGAATTACCGTTTCCCGCGCATTTTTGTTGTTACAATTTATTGTTTCACTTTTAGGTAAAAGGCAGACCCCTTTCCAAAGACGAAACAAAAGCTTTGGTGGAGATGATAGAAAAAAGCAAAATAATAACAACCAAGACGACAAACGCCACCAACAACAAATTAAAAACGGAGGAATGGTGTCGTATAACAGAGCGATTCAACGCTACTATTAACACATCCTGTCGTAGAACACCTCAGCAACTTCGGTTAAAGTGGGAAAATCTAAAGAAGAATGCTCGTAAATACAGCACCAAAATAAGGATGAACCGAATTAAGGTTAGTTGTAATAATTCCCATTGTTTCAATATTTCTAGCAGAAAGCCCATTTATATCATAATTTACATTAAAAAATGTTTTTCAGACTGGTGGTGGTGCTGCTGAATATATACCTCCGGATGATATACTAGACCGTGTATCTAGCTTATTGGGAAGTACAGTTGGTGGCTTCACTGTGCCATTTGGGGGTGACAGAGAACCAGAGGGTGATGGTAGTGGTGATGGTGGTGATGGTGTTAGTCTTGGTGATGAAGCTAGGGTCTTGCATGTAGATGACATCCTGGATTCAGTGGGACATGACACATACCCAGTGATGTCTTTAGAAAATAATGTCATGGTAGATTGTGAGCTGGGTGAGAGTAGTGAAGTTGTGGTTACTCCGAACAAACCAAAACATCTCACATTTAACACACCAAGAACTGGTAATGGTCATTTTATAATTAATTATTTTTAACAGGGACTAATTACACAAATTATGTATTAATTTTGTGAGAGTGGTAAGTTTTTTTATATAGTTTCAGACTAATTGCAGGTTGATTAGAGATTATTTGAAGCATGATGCCTATTACATAAAATACTCTTTCCCTTTGTGTCATATATTTAGGTTGGAATATGATAAATTTGGTTTTGGTCTGGTGTTTTTGTCTGTGCTGTCCTAGTACTTAGTCATAGTTTAAGAAAGACCAGAGGTTGTGGGCCTGTCCTGTTTATAAACTAAATTCTCAAGAAATACTGGTATTTTTTTCAGGTATGAAGAAAAGGAAGCCTGATGGGGGACAAATGGCAAGAAACAATGCCATAGCCGAGTATCTCTCTACAAAAAAAATATGTTTGGAAGGCAAAATAGAGAATGTGTTATTGCAAAATCAAAATTTAAAATTAGAGAACCAAAAATTAATGTTAGAAATTGATAAATTAAAATTAGAAATAATAAAATTACAAAATTAATTACATTCATTAGACATTTATTATAGTTACTACCATTGTTTTTGTAATGTTAAGAATTTCTGTTCCTACTATTTAAGGCCCTTAATAATAATTATAATTAGAGAAGTTAAAGATGCAGTAGTGAATCTAGTTTAATATAGTTATTCTTTAATCTAATCTAATGTTTTACTAGTTGTAAGTATTATAATTTCTTGAATTTGTTATAATAAAAATGTGAATCAATTATGATTGTTTATTTTCATCAAGTCAAAGTCATTTATTCAGTTTTATTCAACTTTATTATGAAACTTTTACAGAAGTAGACAAATAAAATAATTTTGTTAAGGCTAAATTATATCTACATACCTAATTAAAATAATTATTAATAAGAGCTGCTCTTTCACTGACTTCTTGGACATCCATATAATTTGAGACTTCAATACTATCTGCTGTTGGCAACTCCACTTCTGCAGGAACTTCCTCTAAATTATAATTTCTACAAATATTGTGTAACACTGCAGTAGAAATTATTATTGCTTGGATCTTGCGCAGTGATAAACGCAATGTTAGTGACACAACAGGGAAGCGTCTCTTCCACACACCAAATGTTCTGAAATGAAAAAAATATATTGATTATAAGATTTCTACATAATTGAAGTACCTTGCTAGGTAATCCCACTAGCTATAATAATATATTAAACTACCTTTCTATAGTATTCCTGGTTTTAATATGTGCTTCATTATAACGCTGTTCAGCATCAGTAACAGCATTTAACAGTGGTGTTAATAAATATGGTCTGTTTGGATAAGCACTGTCACCAAGCATCCAGCAGTTACTGAACTGACCTGCATCACATTGAGCTGTAAAGTATATATTTAATCATTATTATTAATAATTAGTTAAAACACTAATAATATTTAAATATCATAGCAAATAGAACTTAAAAACAGTGTTAGTTACCTCTGAGAACAGAGTTGTTGAAAATTGTGGCATCATGTGCTGAACCTGGCCAACGTGCCACCACATTCATAAATTTTAAATCAGCATCACAGATCCCTTGGACATTCATGGAAAAGTAACCCTTACGATTCCTAAATTCTTCACCAATTATATGACCTAAAATAAATTATAGTTAATGTAATAAGTACTTAGAAAATATTTAATATTGTACTCTATAAGTAATGAAATACTCACATGGGGACTGGATACGTATATGAGTACAATCAATTGCAGCAAGAACTCTAGGAAATCCTCCAATTTGGTAGAATTTTTCTGCGCTTTGTTGATGAACTACAATATATTCATCATACAAGTTGGCAATTGCTGACGAAATGTCTCCCACTATTCTGCCTGCTGTTGATATGGAGACTCCAATAAAGTCTGCTACCGAAATTAGCATAGTGCCTAATGCATAAAACCGTAAGGTTAACAACAATTGATGGAGTGGCGAAACCCCATGATTCCTGAAAAATTAAAAGCATTACAAGTATGAAAAGTCAGTAGGTAACTACTTATCTTTGGTAGATAATCTCAAATTATTGTTTACCTTGTGGATGTTACTCGGACAAACGGCATCAATTGAGTTAATAGCGAGTTCACTGCAGGTTTGGATAACCTAAATCTAAAAGTGAACTCGGCATCATCGAGACTCTGCATGTAGTTCACCCTTCTGATTCTTCGAGAAGAAGCGCGTACACTATCACTACTATCAGTATCCCAATCGGATAATTGAGCCAGCATCTCCATATCACTGTCGTCACTATCACTAGAAAATATCGATACCATTTTCTTTTCTACGGATATCAACGCTAAATATTATAAAAACTTGCAGAAATATAACGACGGATCGATCTTAAACCAAGGAAGTTCTTGGATTACAATTTGAGATTGTTTACGCTATCGAACAAAACGTCAAAATGGAAAGATAGGTTATTGACATGCACAAACTGTCATTTTCATACAGAGGCCAATCTTTAATCTGTGATCCGCCCTCCCAAAGATAGATTGATTTTTAAGATCGCAAACTCTATCCATAGATAGGTTATTGGCACGCTTTACTCGAAAAATGGATTGAAATGTCAATCTTAGATAGCAAAATTTGGATCAGGATAGGTTATTAATTTCGGGCGTAAGTGTACGGCTATGTTCAATAAACCCCACTATGTCACACACGATTCTGCGTCTTATACGCTGTATGTTAACAATTAATTTTCCGTTTCCCAATATGGGAGATCAATATAGACTTTCAGCAAATATGAACAGTTGGTACCGGCGTCATCTGATCATAAAGAATTTCTCCTAAATGTTAGTCGAATTGAAACAATGAGGTCTGAGGTGACGCGGAGGTCGCATATAAATTTCGGGCGAAATAACTACTTATTCTTTTTTCTAGTTCGTTTAACGTATTTCGGTATTATATAGGTCACATTTGGTGTGTCAGTGGCTCACAGCTGATTTACTTAATGTTTGCGGCGCGTTTAAACAAATTGTTTGTAAAAATACACGCGGGATGATGGTTTTTGTATGTATCATGGATTTTGTGTGTAGGTGTTATGGGATAGTCACTGGTTTATATTTCTTGTTTGTGTTTTCGAGTGGAAGCAACGTATCAAAGGTTGTTGCCATTAAAAATGATGGAACAAAGGAATCTGAGAGTATCGAAGGTGGATAGTATAACTATTTGTAAGTACTTGAACCGAAAATTTACATTTCATTTTGCTCTCACATCAGCGTTCCCTTACGGCCTCTTTACGATGATTATACGGAAATGAAACGTATACGTTAACTGATAAAGCTCCTTATCACTCAAATATTTTAACGGAGCCACTAATTATGGCATGGCAATGATTAATAACTCGTGATCGATGGAGGCTTATCTGTCAAAAATTAGGCTTGGTCGATGACAGGCTTCTAATACATTTTTAACCGACTTCAAAAAAAGAAGAAGGTTCTCAATACGGTTGTATGTTTTTTTATTTTTTTTTTATGTTTGTTACCTCATATCTCCGTCATTTATGAACCGATTTGGAAAATTATTTTTTTGTCTGGAAGGGTACACTTCCCGTTTGGTCCCATTGTCATCAGATCAGGATTTGATTACTTCTTAGTGTACTTTGAAGTCGGTTTTAAGTTTTTTCTAAAACAGTCCAATTATTATGATTATAATTGCGGAGATTTAAAATATTTACTTCCGTGAATTTTGTAGCCATTTAAAAATAAATGGATAAAATGAAGTACAACTTTGCTAACTCAATGACATAGTTTGAAATTTTCTCCCAAAAAAATGACTGATTTTTCAACGACCGACTCGTTGACGATGTTTGGTTTTAGTGCAATAATAAATAAGGATAAATTAAGCTATTTTGAAGGCAATACAGATAAATGGGTTCAAGTAAAGCTGCAAAGGTAAGATAAGATTGCCAATAAAAAGTGTCAGCATGCTTCAAACATTTTATGTATCATCCGTGACGTCACACAGCTGGTGGAAGAAATAAATGTCATGAAGCGAAATACTTGCGAACATAACAGAAGATTTACGATATAATTAAAGTCGACCCAGGATATTTTGCAATAATTACCATAGACGTATAGAAAAGTTTGGACAGAGCATCGCCTTATACGAAAGTGAAGCACAATATTTCCTACGTGTCTATGTGTAAGTAAAATCAGTACTGGCAACTAGCAGGCACAAGTGATACTCAGCCTTATTGTCACTGTCGACGCCTCAAATGCGAAATGACAACCGATTGGCATACTTTGGTGTATGAGCCTTGTATTTACAAGACGGCTCGGTATACTTGGGGTGCTTGGGTGCTTTATTTCGTATACGGCGATGCTCCGTCCAGATTTTATTATACATCTATGACCATTACCTAAAAATCTCCGAAATTGGTTAAGTATTGGATGCGATCAAATAACTTGATAACTCCATTTGCTTGGGAAGTAAGTGATAAATAAAAGTTGTCGCGCAAGTGACTTTCGAGCTTACGAAATTTGGCGACTCAAATGGGTTGCTGTCAGAATTTAATGCTGGTGATGTATTTATAGCGAGGCGATGTCGATTGAAGTGATAGTTTAACCGTGACACTTATACTTTATTTTAGGAATTTTAAAATAAGATATTGTATACATGTTACTATACTAGATATCGCAACGAGGGATCTGGTGTTTTTACTAGCATGCAAAATTTCATGTCTATCGGTTTTGCCGTTGAGGAGTCTAGGGGTAACAAAACAAACAAACTTAAACCCGCATTAATTATATTACTAGGATATTTCCTACGTAATATGTAGTCTTTAGGAACAGCTCCCTGTAATGCTTTCACAACTTATGAAACATATGTTTTACTATAAAATCCTAGTTTAACTTTATGGCGCATAGCTTCACAGCCGCAAATTGTATATTTTATACGATTGGAAGACCTATTTATTTTATACTACTATACCTGTTCAAATACAGAGTTAGTCTTGTTGTGGCCGCCGAACTAAGGCGTTTCTGATACCTGTTAATATTTGTAAAAACACGGACATGGCTAATCTGATTATGATGGGACTTTCACTAACCTATGCCTAAGAAAATACTGAACCTCCCATGAAAGTCCCATCGCAAAAGGATTAATCGTTGCCGAGAATATGAAATATGAAAGGAAGATGCCATGAACAAAGAATTTAAAACGTCCAGAAGGATAGTCGCCTCTATGGGAACATGAAATAAACAAGCCAGAATTGACAGTATTTGACAGCAGTGCGCAGTACGAACTGAGAGCGATTTGCTCAGGGAGCCCCTCAAGCGGAGTGAAATTAAATGTCATGCTTTAGTAAGGCGGATTATCCATCTGGGTAGAGGCACGATGCCCTATGAAAATCTTTGGCCATGAAGTGGTTCCAACAGAAATACGATGGTATTATCCTTAACAGCAAAGTAAAATAAGTAAATAAGTAATAATAGCCCAATAGTAACAGGTGTCAGAAAGGCATTCTGTCGTCGGCCGTACTTTTCTATTTCTATCTATACTAATATTATAATGAGGAAAGATTTGATTGTTTGTTTGTTTGCATTGAACAGGCTCCGAAACTACTGAACCGATTTGAAAAATTCTTTCACTGTTGGGAAGCTACACTATCCCTGGATGACATAGACATACTTTTTATCACGAGAACGCGGGTGAAACCGCGCTATTATGTATATAAAAATGACTGTATTTCAGAACCTTGAAATTTGAAACATCGATCGACTGTACTGCGAATGTTCGTGAGTTCGAAAAACGTTGCTTCGAATGAATGCGATTGCAAAAAACTATATAGTAAGTACTAAATTTTAAATCGTTGGTCTGAACAGCGTGTGTTGGTGGTGTGTTGATGGTGTATTTTTCAAAAACCAATCTTCTTTGGCTTCACCTTTTCTCGATACGCGGGGTCGGCTTTCCCAATCATGCGACGCCATTTATTTGAAACTAGCTTTTACTATACATAAGCAAAAACATTGAATGTTACTTTAAATGTTTTATAATTGCGAAAATTTCCATGCTTAATTCACGATGCATACTTAGCTTCCCAACAGTGAAATAATTTTTCAAATCGATTCAGTACTTTCGGAGCCTATTCAATGCAAACAAACAAACAATGAAATCTTTCCTCTTTATAATATTAGTATAGAAAACCAATGACGTATTTCTTTTTATTTGATATTGGAGTACCTATGTCATTAGACAATGGTCTGAACAACGTTTGTTCTAGCCAAACAACGATTAAAAAGTCATCGTGTTCAAAAATAATTTGAACTTTTTCATAGCATGGGCATTAAGACTGCCGCGGGCTATGATACATTTTGGATCGAAATTACTTTGAGCCATTATCGCATTTAGAAGCCTATCGTATATTGCCAAGCAGAAGTAGTTCTTATTATCAGTCGCTAAACGTATCTAGATACCTATGAATGTCAACTTCTGATCCATAATTTCGAATGTTATCGATTACTTATAAAACGCTATTTAGCTAAGACTGTTGTTGTCACATATTTATTGATTACCTTAATGTCACTGTCAAACAGTCGCGTTATTAACAATTTGATCAGTATATTAGTTGAATAGCATAAGGCCGTAGATATGTAATTATGCCCTAAAGGGGTATATTGCAAAATACACAAATAAAAAAAAAATGTTTTTCAAACGAGGAACTGGAACGTTAATTGCTCAATTATCGCTTCCAAGTATTCTAAAATTATAGCTCATAGTATAGTATAGGCAAGGTTAGCGTTGTTAATCTAATGTGGCCTTTAGGTCTGCAAATCTAGAAGAACTAGTTCTAGACTGACATATTAAGTGGGTGAAAGTGATTATCGATGTGGCAACAATGAGCGAGCTTGGTAATTACAGTATAGCTTTGACAGGTTAAATATGTAATGATGAGGTGTGTGACCACCCTTACTTATAGGTATAATTTGTGTCGTACATTTAATAAATGTTTTATTTACGATCTGTGTATTTACGGTGTAATTTTTGTATAATTTAATTTGTTCATTTAATTATATGATACATCAATAAAAACAAGAGTGGTGGACTGGCTAGTTTTATTTAAACTGTGGTTGTATTTAAACGCGTTCGAAAATTGAAAAAGTAATTTAGCAAACAACATTTCAACGCTTGCATCTTTAATACTCGACTAGACTGTATTGGATAGACCTTTGCCTTTATCTATAAACAAATAATGATTTATAAATTCATCATATATAACCACAATACGTCCACAATACACTATTTTAACGACTATCTCACAAGCATATTATATTATAATAAATGTGTAAATCATTATGACAAAAACAAACTTATTATGCGTGAATTCGGATCCCCATCCTAAAAAAAAGCTCAGATCGTCGTAATCTTTTTTTTTCTTATGATTAATTAGTGTAATTAATACGACCAAAGTAAATTCTTCCCAATTTACGTGGATTTATAGTCTTGTATCGGAGTTAATAAAATACCTTCATGCTTGTCTCAAAGGGACGTGGTGTAATTATCGTGTGACAGAAGCTTTATTTATATTTATTTTTATTTAATGGCTGGCGTGTAAAGTAAATATTTGAAATTGGAATTCGGTATATTTGGAAAGTTAATTCAATTGTTTTAATGAGGTATTTGGTATAGAGTTGTTTATTTCTTGAAATGAGGTGTATCGAATTAAAAGCCAAATGTTTCGTATAAATACATCATATTTTGACGAAATAATCAAAAAAAATATTATAGAAGATTTTCTTAAATTAAAATAATAACAATAGAAATTCATAAGCTCCTGTTGATAATCTTTCTATTATAATTACTTAGCTAGAACTTCAAAATAAATAACCAACGTTATATTGAAACTTGGCTACACCTTCAGACATCCTTGAGCCTGGATCTGAGTCTAGACCTTAAGATTTCCGAGAACTAGTGAAGTGATTAAATCAGGTTTTGATTCCCACGTACGGGTATAGTATGAGAGTGGCAAGTAGGTATTTTATTCTAAAATATTCCTTTTATCAAAATTACGATTTATATTCCGGTTATGTATCGAAACTTCTAAACTAATTTTCGAAAAGTTACCACGGTATTGACGAAATAAAGGAATAGTGCTTCATATTCTTTGTTCAAAAAAAATTTTTTTTTTTAAATTTATTATATTTATTCTGCTCTCCGGATTAAAGTTTTTTTATTCAATGGGCTTGCTCGTCTTTAGATTTGTCAAAACAAAGCAAAATGTCAATTGGACTAAATACCTGCAAGAGTGCGCGATAATTTAATATTAGAGCAAGTAAAAACACATAATACACACAGTATGAGATTGTAGAAAAAAATGCAAAGTTACCAAAAAAAAATTTGCCGTATTTAAAAGTCCATCATAAAATTACATGTGACTAGGAAAAAAAGTAAGGCATCCAACCCACTAGCACTATGAATGATATTGTCCATTCGTTCATCGGAAACCTGATTCAGTCCCATCGATCAAGCATTGACTCATGCAAACCGGATCAATGCTGCCTACTTATGCTGAGGAGCCAAAAAAATACTGGATATGCTAAATATTACCTACTCATCAACACCACATATTATATTAAATTGGAAGGGAGAAACTGACTAGATCTAGTACTTTGGAATTTTGTACACTGTTTCCTTTTTTATCGTCCCATCGACCGAGGAAGGGTTTTTTAATGCAAAGGGGGTAAAATAGGAGGGGTGACGAAAAAGTATTTATAAGGTTCAGGACGCGAATCAGGTAAAGAAACCGTGCATAAAAGATATCTAAGAGGCACTTTAATCTTATTATTAAGTTTTATACTTGTAAGTAATTCGGTTACTAGATTAAAAATAATTTTCATAAAAGAACCGAACGTGTTAGTAGAAAATTCCTTACATTTTCACATATAGCAAATATGGAGCTGACGACGAGCTCAAATCAGAAGCTATTAACGTTAACTTTATCACCACCAAGAAAAAAAAAACTAAAAATCAAAATCTTCCTTTCATATTGCAATCTCTTCGTGATATTATTATTAACGACTAAAGTTAAAACATTTGCACCATCCAGCAAATAAACATCTTCGCTAATGAATGTAGAATATCGTTTAATCGTGCGTGTCCATCGAATGTTCTAATTGGGCGATTTCAGATCGATGCGTGTCCGAAACAATGAGATACGATTATATGAATGTACGGCCGATGTTACATTTATTGGTTCAATGTACGCCACTCTAATGTGAACACGGCCTAATGTATTGCATTACCATAATTTTGTTTGTGTGAACTAGATGTAGCCCTCGTGTGTTACAAAGGAAAGGAATTAGAGCTTTTTGTTTTGTTTACAAGTTACTTACAGCTAAAAAAATCTTTCTTCTTTCTTTCTTTCTTTTAAAAGTTTTTTTTTTCTATAATTTTCTTAATCTTCACAGACATGTGTTGTGATATGTATCAGAATATCAATCTACTTCTGGAAGAAATGCTCTCCCGAAGGCGATCTGTTAGAATCTGATAGGTACCTGTATCGTTCCTTATTAGGGACAACTTTCACTATCGTTGTTGGACAAGCGTTTGCCATGTTTTGGACCTGTTCTTATATGGCTTCATCATCATCATCATCAGCCTATTGCAGCCCACTGCTGAGTACCCACACAAATGAGGGTTATAGGGAATTGGAAATGGAAAGAGCCGATGGGGAAAAACCTTTTCCTCATCGGCTCTTTCCATAGCCGCTTCACTTCCTCTTGTTCTGCTACAAGTGTTCTAAACATGATAGTATAATAATTCTAAGGAAGCAAACAAGCATACGGCCCGCTTGATGGTAAGCGGTTACCGTAGCGTATAGACTCTTGGGTATCACCGACCCTGAAAGAATCTCTTCGCATCCTTGAAGAACCCCTGAATGTGGCATGTTCCTAAACTAAACAGTTGGAAAGGTTAAATTCACACCTCATCCGCTGTCACAGTTATAGTAAGTCAACCAGTGGTACACACGGCTACAGATCAAGCTATACATTTCCAGTATAAGCTGATCTCGCATTGTATAGAATTTCCGTACAATGGGAGGTCAGCTTATACTAGAAATGTATAGCTTGATCTGTAGCCGTGTGTACATATATAAGTACAATGTGCAGAACAATGCGGTGTGTAGTGAGAGGCGATCGCCTACGGATGATTGTCGTCGATATGCTCGGAATATATCACTTTCCATGCCAACCGGTCTGAGGGAGTGGGCTTCGTTACCACCGTCGCATACTGAAACTGTCTGGAGTCCTACATGAGGAATATAATAAATGAATAAAGATTTTTAGAGAATTTAGAATTACGTTACAAATGATCCAAGTGCTTGAGGTGTTAAAAAAATAACCTCTGAAGAAAAATATGGATAATAGGGATAGTGTTCCGTGGTGGGATATTATATAACAGAATCAATAAAATATTGAATTTACTAAACTGTCGCAAAAAAGAAGGAAAATCAAAGTTAACTAAATGGCTGCTAAATTTAGATTATGAGGAAACAGAAAAAAATATGAAGTTGTTACAAAGTAGAACAGTAATTAACTGATGAATGTCACCGTAGAAAATGGGTTTAAAATTGTAATATCTTTTCTCCAAAGTTTGTTCTGCACCCATTATATACACAGTGTAGAATAAAATAAAACAAAATTAATAAGATTTATGTAGAACATGTAATTTAAAATAATATAACAAATAAGTAATATAACAAGTAGCAATTTAAGTTAAGGGGGGACCTGGTGTTCTAAGATACAGGCTTCGGCTTAGTTTAGGCTCTAGATCTCCCACAAATTACACTAACATACCTCTAATTGCATAACCATTTGTATGTACAAGAACTTGTAATTTGTGGAGATAAATAAATATTTTTATTATTTTTTTATTATTGGAAAATATTCCTCTTCTATGCAAATCATTTTATGGCATTTTGTTAGAGTAGACAATTAGTTTGTTTGCGAATCACTTAGGACATAGGTCTCCACTCTCCGTGACATACCATGCTGATCTTTTTACCCAGTCGCTTCCAGGTTGAGCCGCCTGCAAGCGTTATGAGACATACCATATCTGACATCACCAGATCAGTAGCTATGGAGATCTTGTCGGGTTTCATAGGGTTTTAGTCGACTCGGAACTATCAAATAAATAATGTTGTCTTTTTGCTTTGGGCTCGCTTATACCAGTAAATCTGGCAACTTCATTAGCATAGTCAGATCTTCATAAGCGCCCTCCCAGGGTCTGAACTGAATTAATAGCTCAAAGTGATAGTAAGCCAGACGGGTCATTTTTCAATTTTGAAATATTCTCATTGAAGACGGCGTACTTGTGTACGCCGAGGCTAAAGCGTAGGTGCGCCCGCGCCGCAAATAGTGAAATGTGAACGGAACAAGCGCTGAAACTGTTAATGTGCTTTTGATCAGTAGGCGTTATGTTTTAAAATTTTCCTGATTGACGTGTCGGCTGCCTCTATTTACTTTATTTTAGGGGCATTGACTTTTGTTTGGCAGATCTTTGGCGATCTAAAATAACATGTGTATATTTGTATTTGTTGCCAAGCTGAATGAAGAACGTGTACTAATATTACGACTGTGCGGTTGTCTACGTTGGCAGATCTTTTTTTTTGCTTCCGCGGATCAGAGCATTTCATGTCTGCACCATGATTATGTTATTACCATTTATTGTTTTACAACTGTATATTACGATAGTGTAAAAGCTTCAATGTAGTACTGAATTACATATAAGAGTTTCTACCATAGTTTCAAACCACTAAAGAGTCGGTGTTTTTGTAGATAAAAATGTATCTTCTTCTAAAACATAAAAATACTTAGCAGGTCGTGTTAGTGTGGTTTGTTTCACGAAACTTCTCCATTCTTCTCATCTCCTCAACCGGCCGCGTCATTGAAAAGACCATCCACCTGCTACCTTGACCTTATTTTAAATTCTGGTTTAATCTGGTCATATATGAACACAATTAAGCTTTCTAATGACTTCCAATAATTACCGTAAGGTGCTATTATACATTCGACGACTAACTTATTGAAAGTTGTTCTATAAATGCTTACAACATTCTCATTTTAATTATTTATCTCCATCAGATATAACTCGGAAGCTGCCAGGACCATGGAATCAGATAACACAAGGAAAATTTAGGGGAAAAAGTACGCTCTTAAGATCTCTTAAAAATAATTAAGTTAATGCAGAATAGGGGTGATTTCTAGGTAAAAAAAAGTCCGTCAGTTAGATTATCAAAAAATATTGGACACGTATTTTTTGCTTTACCAAATCATAAAAAAAAATCGGGAGTGGGGCCTCGTGACGTCGTAACGTAACGTAAAAAGTGTATACTTAATGTGACGTCACGTGGAACTCCAACACATGGTATTATCTTCGAAAAAATATGTATCAAATATTGTTTGATAATGTAAAAGACGGACTAAATCATGACTAAATAAAATTCAAACTCATTTATTCAAATAGAGCTTCGCAGGCATTTATGAAAAGTCGTTCGGAAGGTTGCATTTGCTGAGAAGAGCCGGAAATAAACTAAGCAAAAAAAATTACTCTTTTCAAAACAAGCTTAGATTAATTACATAATATTTACATTCTAATCGCACTGACAACAATTGCGTGCCCCGGCACGGCAGCAAAACTACAAAGTAGACTGAATCTATATTTTATAAGTAAATAAATAAATGGCAAACTTGAGCAGACCAGCCCCCACAAGCAGCACCTGTTCACAAGTATGACGCGTGTATACATTTACACATTTGTGAATACTACCATCCCCTATTAATCAAATGCTTCCTACCTAGATTAGTCATATCAGCTGTTAGTGTTGTTTGTAACTACTTAACATTTTTTACTATTAACCTTTTTTATCGTGTAATATAATATTACAATAAATAGCAACAATAACGGTCCATTGCTCTCGATGGCCGTCATGGGCTATTCAAATAAAACGCTATTCATCGTTAACAAGAAATGTATAGCAAAAAAAGAGAAGTGTTAAATGCTGAATCGAACCAGTACCTTGAGAATGCCGTACAATATAGATTTGATTAATAATGACATATAAAAGTATGCCTTGTTGAACTGAAGGAAACATTTTTAATGAAATTATTTGTTCATTTAGTACTACCATTAGTTTATTATTTGCTGAGTACCGGACACACTCTTTCAATAAGTTGTCATGATTCCACAGTTTGTCTTACGGAACCCTGAAAAGAAAATATTAAATCGCTGTGGGGGTGTAGTTCTTTGAACTGCCTCGTGTACTTTTGACAAAATGTGAACCAATTAGTAACAACCTTATGTTACAGACAATAGAGTCGCTATTAGGTCTATCATTAGTCACATTACCAGTTAAGATCTAGACCTGGATACATTGCTAATTTGGGTTTCACGTGTACTATTTTTTTGTTGAGCTTGTTAAAATATTGACATATTTTTGCTTCGACAATTTATTTGACGTGTGCGCATGATTAGTAATACCATAGATTATTTCAGTTATTTTTTAAGTAGTTCTTCTTCTTCTTCTTATTTTTAATTTTGGCAACCAAGCCCAAATTAGGGCTCATTTCTGCCAGTGTCGAGTTATATTATAGTTTCCAGTCTCAATAAATCACTTCACATTATAGTCCTCAGTCAGTCACCGTCCATAAAAGTCATGTTTTACTACAATGGTGGTCATTGTACTAAAACTCTTCACGGACATTTTGAGACAACTTGAAAAGCCACGATACACATAATTCATTTCATTTCACTTCACTGGTGCACATGGATGATCTTTATTGGGTAAAATACCACCAATAATACACAATAAAACTCAAAATACACAAATTATTGAAAATAAAAATGAAAATGCTACGTCGCTCTGCAAGTTTAAGGCGATGATAGCTCAGTGGTAGTGACGTCGGATACCGAGACGAAGGTCCCGGGTTCGAATCCTACAATGAGCTTGAGCTTTCGGTGAAGGAAAACATCGTGAGGAAACCATAGCACGGTGGTAGGGTACTTTGTAGTACCCGTCTGGCTGGCTACCACCCTCAAGTTGAAAATTTGTCGCCAAGCACCTATCGGTGTGTTCCGTCAGCTGCACTTGA
This sequence comes from Achlya flavicornis, assembly GCA_947623365.1. Taxonomy (NCBI): domain Eukaryota; kingdom Metazoa; phylum Arthropoda; class Insecta; order Lepidoptera; family Drepanidae; genus Achlya; species Achlya flavicornis. The sequence continues at coordinate 14,026,289 of OX392477.1, read as the reverse complement.
GAGCCAGTTCCTTCTAGGCTTTGTGTGCTTACCACCTTCGACCACATCATCACTTACCATAGTGAGATTGTGGTCAAAAAAAGTTCCCGCCAAAAAGTCCTATGTCAACATTGTCCTTTTCAGTAGTTATTTTAATGCCTCTTCCTCTTTACCATCAACTGCTAAAAGAGGTCAAAGGAACTTTTTGGCGGGATCTTTTTTTTTTTTTTTTTTTTTTTAAATGGCACTTGTTTAACATTATGCCAATGTCAAGTTTAGGAAACTGATATTTATTTTATAAATCAGAATAGTCGGGAATTTGGAAGGGATCAGTGATGTTGGATATGAGCTTGATATGGATACGGATTTAGAAAAGGAAAAATACAGGATAATTATATAATAGGTTAAATTTTTATATCATTTTGAATGATAAATATACTTAGAGCTTTATATACAAGAAGGTTATTAGACATAAGAAGGATAGGGATAGATGTGGGAAATGGAATATCGAGAGATATTAGATGATCAATTAAGGCAGAGGTATCATAGCTAGTACACGCCAAAAATAAATGATTTAAATCTCCGACATCTTCACCGCACGAACATGACTCAGACTGAACTATGCGAAGCCTTGCAAGATGTTGTGGGGTACAAACATGACCCAAACGCATGCGTATTAAAATAGAAGTCGTTCTTTTACAAAGCTTCACATTGGAAAACCAAGGTTTGTTTGGAATAGTTGGTTGAATTGCATAATAAAATTTTCCTTTTGACTGGCTACTGATAGACCATATATCATTCCAGGATTCCAAAAGATACGATTTAGGTAAATTAGAAAGATCGTTAGAGAAAATTTTATAAGGGTGCAAGTCACCACATGAAATGGCATCCTTAGCGAGCTGATCAGCCTTGGCATTACCGACGATACCACTATGACTTGGAATCCAGACAAAAGCTATTTCAACGTTATTATTGAGACATTTTAAGATAATATTCCTACATTTATTAATAACTGTGATATTTGATTTAAAAGGGTTTTTATTTAAATTTAATTTATATTGTGCATGGTAAACTCCAATACCCACACTTGAAGATCCATTCTTTGATGCATCTGTAAATACATGATGCATTTCAGGCCACTTATTATTAACAATTTCATTAAATTTGGTGTTAGCATTTGGATCATTTTTAGTGATACTTATATCTAAAAATATATTCGGAATCGTGATCAATGACTCATAGTCGTAATTGAACAAAGGAAGTAAACGGGAACTGTAGGCAGGGGCATTTAACATTTTATATTTTTCATAACTTAAAACAAGGCAAGGAGTAGATTTATGTAGCCAATAAGCTGAAGAAGATATTTCGTTTATCAATATAGGAAGCTTAGAATGCAAGGGATGGTCTGAGTATTGCATAATTCTGAATAAATATCGGTCTGATAAATATTGACGTCTCAAATGTAAAGGAGGGTCACAACATTCAACACGCAAGGCATTGAGAGGGCTTGATTGCATTGCACCCGTTACTATTCTTAAAGCTTTGGATTGTATAGACTCCATCTTTTTAAGAGCTGATATGTTGCATGGTTCCAATAAAAATGTCCCATAGTCTAAAATTGAACGAATCAATCCATTATAAACTAATCTGAGAGACGACGGATGTGCCCCCCACCAAACGCCAGAAAGACATCGAAGCATATTGACCATACGCTCACATTTCACTATTATGTGATCAACATGTGTAACTGCAGTCATTTTAGCATCTAAAATGAGACCCAAAAATTTTACGTTATTTTTAAGAGGAATAATTTTGCCATCATACGTTAAAGTAATTGTAGGAGGAACTTTTTGCCTTGAGAATAACATAATACTACTTTTGGAAGGAGATAATTCTAATCCATTATTATCCAACCATGATTTTAAAAGAGAAAGAGAATGTGACATACGATTGCATAAAACATCAGAAGAGAGATCAGAACAATATAAAAGTAAGTCATCAGCATATTGTAATATAGAAATAGAGTTATTCAAATATGAATCTAAATCATATGTGTATACATTATATAAAATGGGACTCAGTACAGACCCCTGAGGAAGACCTTTACAAATATTTCTTGAATTATTAGAAACATTATCTAACGATATTGTTCTTTCTGATAACATGTTTATAATGAAGCGAGTTAAAATAACAGGAAAATTTAATTTGAGCAATTTCTCTTTCAGTATGGAAAGGACTACATTGTCATAAGCGGAGGAAATGTCTAGGAAGGCCGCTAAGGTTGATTTTTTGCGAGATAGAGCAATCCGTATATCTATTGTAAAAACACTAAGGCTGTCTAATGTACTCCTACTTTTTCTAAAACCATTTTGACTGATAGGCAATATATGATTATGTTCGAGAAACCATTCTAATCTATTTTTAATTAAATGTTCTACAATTTTAATGATAACTGGCGATAATGCTATTGGGCGATAAGATGAATGATGGCTTGAGTCTTTATTGGGTTTCAGTATTGGCAATACTACTTGACGTTTCCAGCAACTTGGAATGTCACCTGTGGAAATAACTTTGTTTATTATTTTTAAATAATAAAGTAACGCTTCATCTCCCAAATTAGCAAAAAATTAATAAGGAATGCCATCCTCTCCAGGAGCCGAATCTTTCACACTATTTAAAATATACTTTAATTCAACTAAAGAAAACTGACTATTAATACCAGTGTTTTGAATGTTGGGAGGAATATTAAAGTCATTGATATTTGGTGACACTGTTGGAGGAGCTAACTGGTCAAGATATGCATCAGATAAAGATAGAGGCAATAATTTCAAGGGAGAACTCGCTACATATGAAGATCGAAACCTCTTAATATTATTCCATACTTCGCTGAAAGGGGTGCTAGGGGAAATAGAAGTGCAGAACTTTCTCCATCCTTGAAATTTCTTTTCCTTTAGTAGATCACGAGTATCATTACCGATTTTTAAAAGAATTTCATAGTTATCATCTGACATATTATTTTGATAATTAATTTCTGCTTCTTTTCTGTTTTTAATGGCTGCAGTACATTCTTTGTCCCACCATGGCGGAGAAGGGAGTCTATTTGAGCCTTTTTTAATAGGAAACACCTCATCAGCTACATCTAATAATATTCTAGTGAAAGATTCTACATTTTGTAACAAACTAGGAGACTCGGAGAGGGAACAAATTTTTTGTTCAACTGTAGATTTATACAATTCCCATTTTTCAGTGTCCAATCTATATTTTAAACGAGGAGGCTTGTGTTGAGGTGCAGAATATGGAATTCTTTTATAAGGTAATGAGATTATGATAGGGAAGTGGTCACTGCCATATGTGGAAGAAAGAGTATACCAATTGACATTGGAAGCCAGATCTGGAGTACAAATGGATAAATCCACTGCACTTATTCCTTCATTTGGTGAAGTGCAACGAGTGGGAGATCCAGTGTTTAATATACATAAATTATGGGAATCTATAATTTTTAAAGTATCTTCACCATTAGTATTTGTTATAGAACTTCCCCATGATCTATGCTGAGAGTTAAAGTCCCCTAATAACATAAATGGTCTGGGAATATGTGTCAAAATATTGTTAATTTCATTAAAAATTTGTAAAGAGGGGTGAGGAATATAAATAGATACAAAAGTAATGTTATTAACTTTAATGCATATTATAGAAAAATCATTAGAATGTGAAGGAAGGGATATAATCTTATAGGGTAAATTATTAGTAACTAAAATAGCTACACCACCGTAGCCATCATACCTGTCTTCTCTTATACAGGAATATTTAGAAACTCTAAAATTGTAATGTGGTTTTAACCATGTTTCCGAAAGTGAAACAATAAATGGGCTATATTTATTTATAAGATATAATAAATCACTTTTTTTATTATTTATGCTTCTGCAATTCCATTGAATTATGGTTGTACAATCCATTATTCAGAGCATCAATTGTAGATTCAATTATAGGAGCAACGTTGGACGGTATTAATATATTATTTTTAGTAAGAACACTTAATAATGTAACTATAACATCATTGATTGACATCTGGGATTGTTGATTATTATCGACTGTAGTTGATAAAGCACAACCATTTATAGGAGATGAAATATTATTGTATTCATTCATCAATTTATTGTGTGCTACCTGGTCATATCCAGGAGTAATGGAGGGGGGAGTTTTAACATTTTTGTATATTGTTTTTTTATATGATATGTTATGTTTTGTTGACTGATTGTTTTGTGGACTAATTGATGTAGATTTTTTGGGTATTAATAAAATATCAGCATATGGTTTAGAAATAGGTTTATGCAACTTAGCAGCCTCAGCATATGAGATACAGTCCTCAGCCATAGTTATTTTTATATTTTTCTGGCGAGAGAATTCTGGACATGTCTTATTTGTAGCAAAATGAAATCCTGAGCACAAACAACACAAGGCACAATCATCATCTACATCACATGAGTCTCCTGTGTGACCCTGCCCACACTTGAAACAACGTGGTTTCCCTCTGCACTGAGCTTTAGTGTGCCCATATCGGCAACAATTGTAGCATTGGACAGTTGGGTAGTGATATAATTCAACTGATAGAGCATTATAACAAACAAATATCCGTTTTGGTAAAACCTGGCCATCAAATGATATAATAACCGTCTGATGGTTTCCATGTGGCAGTTCCTTCAACAACAACTTTAAAATTTAATCGTCTAACTCTTAGAACTGGTCCGCACCCAATTGGAACTGAAATATTTTTAAGAATGTCTTCATCAGACCATTCTGTAGGGATACCCCTAACTACACCCATTCTGGTAACATTGAATGTAGGAATAAAAGCTTTGAAGTCATTTATTACTAAAGTATCACTATTAAGAAACAAGTTAGCATCTGTATGTTGGGAAAAAGATAAGGTCACTCGGTTGCGACCAATTCGCTTAACGCTGCCATTGATAATATTTTTAAAATTATTGTTTTTCAAATAATTGCCAAATGTTATTGGATGCAATATAACATTATCATTTGGAGTCTTTTGTATTTTTTGGACATGAATAGTATATGGAGCCAAGTCAGTAGAAGTATATAATTTTCTGCCAATCTGAGAATCTGGGACTTTGTGGGAAGTGTTGTCAATTACCTTCAAAGTCTCAGAAGGAGTCGGTAGAGATGGAGATGGCTGGCAATCACTATCAGAGCATTTACATGACTCTTTATTCTGATTAATACTCATTTTGTTAACGCGTTTCTTTTTGTTGCAATTTCTGCAGATTTTTTTGGCGTGACTACGTTTTCTACTAGTTTTAGATGATGAACAGTCGGTGTCCATGCCAGACTCCGAATGCTCAACAGTAACATAAGCAGCCACCTGGGGGCCTGAGCCCCCAGGATCTGGCGGTTCATTCATCTTCAAAGCTTATTTACATACAAAAGAAAAACTTACCTACAGATGAAAATATTTACAAACTACCTATTCTACAAAAGTAATTATGAATAATATATACAAAATATTACAAAACTGATCACTTTTTGAATAAAATAATAATAAAATCATTGAATTATTACACATAGAAGCAAAGTACACGCGCGAAAAACAATCCATTCAATTGGAGCCATAATGGCTCCAAACGACCGCCGCGCTGTCAGTGTACTGAGTGACGCTTTAGTGAGTGCAGCTCTGAGAAAAATAATAAATATGACGGTTTGTGTAGTAAAATTGTGTCATAATTCATGAGGGAAGAAAGATAAGAATTCTGATGTAACATTCCACAGGCAAGCCACTAATTTTATTGTGTAATTCATCTAAAATAACAAAATTCAAAAATAAAAATACTTCACTCAGATTTCGAGCAAAGTGTTGCCAGCTGTTTTTTGTGCGAATTTGCGTTGTTTTACGTAATTGATACTGATTTTGTTATTAATAAAGTAATTGAGTCCGATAAGTTGTTTCTTTTACTTATAGCTATTATAACCGACTAGCTGTCCCCCGCGGTTTCACCTGCGTTCTTGGGATAAGTAGTTTATAATACTTGGGATAATGTAGCTTCATATTAGTGAAATAATTTCGAATCAGACTGGTAGAAAAAAGAGAATATAGCTAGGAAAATATTGTCAAAGCGGCAGTTGTTCCGGAAACAAATTCAACTAACAGGCTTTTAAAATTTCAATTTTGTTAATGAAAATGCAATACCTAGATACTACTTAATCTTCTTTTTCTATACAACCTATCATATCTGAAACCTATCATTACCAAGGAAAGCTACAAATTGTACGATCGTTCATAGCACTGCACATTATCTTGGTTTATTATGTTAAAATACCCGCAATAAGTACTATGAAACAACTAGTAATAAATAAATAACAGGCCTTTGTCTATAATAAATTATCTAAGACGCAGAACTTTTTAAACTATTTAATTATTTTTATGAATACTTACTTCCAATTTCACTAGTAGGCGAAATCGGAAGGTTAATTTTACCGAAAAATTTCGTTTAGCTTGCAACATTACTAGTGCGCTTGTGTGCGTGTCAGCGAGTGTAATTATATGGTACTCACGCATACATTGGTTGTCAAGTGGCTTACGTGTCGCGAGGATTTTTGTTCGATACTTCGCTTCTAATTTAAATGGAAAAAAACACTCCCGCCGCGATCAAGTTTCCCGCGCTTTTTTTTCCTGGCGGGATCTTGCAGAGTGACGTTGCGTTTTCTTTTTTTTTTTCATAAATTCATTATTGCATATTATCGGTGGTATTTTATCCATAGAATAAAGACTAATTTTATCCAATAACGATCAATCCATGTGCACCAGTGATGTGAAATGAAATGGATTATGTGTCTCGTGCCTTGTCAAGTTGTCTCAAAAAGTCCGTGTAGTTTTAGTACAATTACCACCATTCTAGTAAAACATGACTTTTAAGGACGGTGACTGACTGAGGACTATATGTGAAAGTGGTTTATTGTGACTGGAAATTATAATATACTCAACACTGGCAGAAATAAATCCTAATTTGGATTTGGTTGCCAAACATAAAACTAAGAAAAATAAGTTGCCCCCCCCCCCCCCCCTAGAGACGCCTTGCTCAACAGATTCCATAATATTCAAGCGTGTCAGGTGGCGGCACCGTTTTAACAACAGATTTAATATATGTATTGTCTTAGTATTTACTGTTGAAACATAGTGCTGCGGTATGGGTCGATATAAGAATGATGGCCGTTCGCAATTCACGGGCCACGAATATTGTCATTGATTCGTCTGTTTACAGCCGCGCGAGACTGCTTGCCCTGTGGAAGAGTGTGAGTTTCTTGCCGGAGTCTTCGCAGTTTAAGTGTATTCCGAACCGGTGGTAAATTCAACTGTATGTACCAATTTAACGTTCATAAGTGCCTTACCAGGGACCCAATTCTCACTTCCCTTCGAATCGAACTTGCATTACGAGTGCAATTTCGATCGTAAAATTTCGAAGGCCACAGTAATTTTTCGAGTGTAAGGAATAAATGTTGCCATTATGATAGATACAAATTGCACGATGCGTTTCGTTTCACTAGATAATTGCAGTAGGTACGCGATAAAATTATGTCTTAAATTAAATTCTAAAAAGATTTTAATGACTATGAAATATTTAAAACAACGTTTTATACTTTTTATTTCTTGATATATCCGGAATTCATAAATTAATCACTTTTATTTAATAATTTGTAATTACGTTTCCAAATGACAACCTAACTGTTTGACGTATGATAGTTCGCATTCGAAATACGTTTCGAACGGACCCGACCAGTCGAAGCAGTTCGAGCGGCTAGCCTTCGAAAAATGAGACAAAATGGCGGCTTCGAAATTGTCAGAATAGCCTAACTTGATTTTCAATCGAATAAAGTACGAGTGCGAACTTTATTTCGAATGAGTGATGAATTCGAGTGGTTGAGAATTGGCTCCCAGGGCCTAAACTGAATAAATGACTATTAGATATGATTTGATTTGAAAAAAATAAATACGTCATCAGGCCCCCTGTACTTGGGTGTAAATTAAACGGGTTTGAAATTAGAATTCACATATATTATTGTAAATTGTACTAACTGTGCGTACTGTGCGTGCGTGTGCATTGAAATTGAGACACACACCAATTAACACATATGTATTTATAAAGAAATCGTGAAACTTGTATTGGCTTATGAAAGCTACAGTAGCGCGTGACGTGCAAAGAGCTTCTTTTTATAATTTAAAAGCTAAATCACGACGGACATATTTAACTTATCAAATATGGAAGCGTTATCCTAACTTCCTAACTAATATTAAAAATGCGAAAGTGAGTTTGTTTCTTTGTTACGCCTTCACGCCTCAACTACTCAACGGATCATCATGAAATTTGTCATGCAGATAGCATAACATAACATAAATATACTTTATTTGTACACCACATAAACAATACACAAAAAGAAGGAATGACAAATACAAGAGGAACTGATACAAAACAGGCGGTCTTATCGCTTAAGCGATCTCTTCCTACTACTACGAGACTACCTATGGTATGGAGAAGGACATAGGCTACTTTTTATCCCGGGAATAAATAATGTGAAACCACGGGGGACAGCTTGTAAGTAAGTAAGTACTTAAGTATTTATTTGTAAAAATTTGGGTTACAAAAAGATTTTAAATTATTTAGATCCATTCCAAATTCTGCCCTTCCAAGCACATACAATATAAAATAAATAATAAAATAATAAGTAGCCAATATTATTCGATTACTCTTATTACGCTGGTTGTGATAGTCTTGTTTGATTTGGTACAAACTTAACTCATTAGTGATATTTACTAAAATGTATACAGAGACAAGAAGTAGGGCAAAGACGTAGGATGTGTTTTCTTTATTTCAGCAGGCGGTCGGGTGACCAATTGGTAAGTGGAAAGCGCTGTATTTTTTTTTTATTTCTATAGCTCCTCTATATATCTAGGGCTATTTTAAAACATCGGATTCGATATCGGAAACGGATTCAAAAACTACCGAAGGCGATATTCCGCAATTGCTTTTTAATTTCCGAATTAGAATATTTTTGATGTTTATTTACGGAAATATCAATTCGATTCACGGAAAAGTTTTCGGATATTAAAATAGCAATTCAAATCAAATCATCATTTATTCGCTAATATGTGTACATGTGGATGTTGCAAATAATATAGAGTGGTCACATAAGCCTTCATATAATTGATCAAATTCGCCTCGGATTTTGTAAAATCCGTTTCCGATATCGAATCCGACATTTTAAAATAGCCCTGCTGAGGTCCAGTTGATGACTCGCTCCATAACCAGAGAAAGGAGGTTATCGCTACAGACTTATTGTTGGATGGATCTGTACCCATTTTTGGGCAGAGACAAGGGCAGTCATCCACGAAGAAGTTACGCGGTATAGCGGATTCTGACCACGACCTAAGTCACATCATTCTTCGTGAGCTCTCATCGCCTCTCACGCAATATGATCCAAATATTTAAGGACAACTTTAATTACTTCTTCATGTTGCTCTCAACTAGGGCAACTATTCCATGGACCTGTTACACAATCCAGCAGCTGCCGATTAAAGAGCATGCCTTGTGTATCGTTAGGCCGAATTTATTATAAACATGTGTTCTAAACGATTATTCGACAGTTTTGACAAGTTAATAGTTTGGAGTGTCGAGCTCGAGGCCGGGAGAAGTGGTCCTTATGGTGAAATATTGCTGAGGCAAATGTTAAAACAGACAGTTCTATCGCTGACCTATTTGAGTATTATTTTTAACTAGTTTGCACCGCGCGGTTTTTCCTGCTTTTCTGGTATGTATTGTTTTTGCAGGATAAAAGTACCATATGTCTAAAATACCTGCCATACATAGAATATAATGATGTAAACAGATACATTAACACAAGAAATGTAATATCAGCTCACCATTTATTTTTGGAATTTGCACAAAGTGCCGTGTGATTGTGACACTGAAACAAAAACCTCGGCCGGAAATGGGCTATCACATAAAAATCGCACGTTTAACTAGCGCACGTGAAATACGACTCTTGCGCACCTAACGCGCGTAGAACTTTATGTATAATGTCGCAGGAATGTTGTGAACAATATATAGAATATTATTACACAGAATATTTTGTAATTCAAAATTCATAATCATTTATTCAAATAGACCTTCGCAGGCACTTATGAAAAGTCTGACTCTAATACCGGTTCGGAAGGTTGCATTTGCTGAGAAGAGCCGGCAATAAACTCAGCAATTACTCTTTTCAAAACAAGCTTAGATTCATTACATAATATTTACATTCTAATCGCACTGACAACAATTGCGTGCCCCGGCGCGGCGGCAAAATTACAAAGAAGACTGAATAAATATTTAATAAGTAAATAAATAGCAAACTTAAGCAAACCAGCCCCCACATCACAAGCAGCACCTGTTCACAAGTATGATGCGTGTGGCAGCCATCGCCTTCCTCGCCATAATACCCATTCCTAGACTCTTTTATTTCACACAAATGTATATCCTGGGTGAGAAACCGTCCGTCCCACGCCTTGGATGAAATCATTAATGTTGATCGTTACGATTACCACCAAAGATACGCGGTAGAGCCCCAGGCTAACTGGTTCGTCAATAATACCCAAATTTCAAACCGACCCTATTTAAATCTACATGAAAATGCTACATTGTGCAATGCAACAAGCAGAAACTGTGAAACTATTTTATTAATATGTCAATGTTCAGATAACCGAACGCTTACATCTTTTAACAGCTTAGTTTAATAACCATGTTAGCTAGTTTTAGAGCTTGTTATGATTTGATTCTATAGTTCAGCATTTTATTACCACTGACTGTATGATCACTGACCACTGGTAATTCCACTAAGATTGCCTGATTTTGCTCTTCTATACATCATAAAGTACTATATCGGCGTTGATTCTGTTGTGTAAAACTAAATTAAATTTCGTATCACTATAACTGTAATGCAGAACCTGCACAAACCCAAAAGGTTTTTAGGTATTAAGTTACAAAATATGTATGAAAATATGTAAATAAATAAAAAAAAAACAAGGAACATTTATTTATTTATTAGGGAAATTTACAGCTTATTAAAAAGAAGAACAATCAAATTTTATTGTGACATTTATAACCGACTTCAAAAAAAGGAGGAGGTTCTCAATTCGGTTGACCTCATAACTCCGTCATTTATTAAACGATTTGGAAAATTCTTTTTTTGACTGGAAGGGTACACTTCTCGTTTGGTCCCATTGTCATCAGATCAGGATTTGATTACTTCTTAGTGTACTTTGAAGTCGGTTTAAGTTTTTTGTAAAACAGTCCAATTATGTGACGCCAATTAAAGATTTCCACAGATTAAACAAAAAGAAACGGTTGCTGAGAAAAACATTACAAAATTGTTACTCGTTTCATCTTATGCTAATAATATTATAAAATTGCATGCTTACAATACAAATATGCTAACAATAATACCTACTACAAAGTACGTTAATTTGTGAATTACACTAATAAAAAGAAGTTTGAATAAGTAAAGAAAAAAAAACCCTTTACCTTACAAAATACTTTATAAATGCAAAAAATCATTGATAATTCAATGCAAAAAATAAAGAACAAACACACAAAAAAAGAATACAAAAAGTGAGTGTTTTTTTTTGCAAAATTTTGATTTAATTAAAAAATGTGCATATGCAGACTGCCTTTTTATTACATATAAGTACCATTATGAATCGTGCAATATCTCAGCATAAGAAAAGGATGTCAGAAATGTAGTCCTGTCAAATTAGTCCAATGCTTGTTTTCAATATATTAGTCGCCATGCGGTTACGTCTAAATAACCGCAAATGAAGACGGCAAAGACTAATTTGAGAGCTTTAAATATGGATTATCCTTCAATAATGTTTATAAGAAAGAGATGCGACTAAAATTAGTTTAGTGCGCTTTACAACAGAATCATTGGCTAAGATTAAGTGAAAGCTCGGCGATAAAGGCAAATAATTATAAACATTGTTGCAAACTTTATACATGTTTCTCTTCACCAACGTTGTTATATTTTATTGCATAGTAAAATACGTCTCCTTATTAGTATAGTAATCAGAACTTAAGTTTGAAACCTATAACTATTGAAATAACTCATAAACAAGTGTTTATTATTAATTAAAACAACTAGACGTTTCCATAAATTCCCATAACAGCACATCACCTGCGACATAAAACATACATTGTAATAAAGTACGTATAGTCGCATTGTCGAAATACTTGCTCTGGTTATTGACCCCAGCGACCACGGGCCGAAAAACTGGTAGTGCCAGGTTTTCAGAAGCACCTACATTGGAGACGGCTGATGCCGTGTGAACCTTGATGAGGGGGTTCCGCGAATTTTGTGCGCCTATAGTGCTGATACGAATTGGTATGTTGATGACTCGTGTATGCGTATGCGCTTGTGAGGACGTGTGTATTATTTATTGTGTTGCTATGGATAGCATTTTGTATAGATAGAAAGAAAATTAAAATCTACATTTATTCTTTACAAACAACGTTACAGAGCAAATAAATCAAAACAAACTCACGGTTTAAACTTTTTTTTTCGTCTCTCCATAATGCCACAAAAACTAAATAACTAACTATTTGGAGCCTTAATCCCGCTATTATTAATAGTACATTATGATACATGTGTGCAAAGTTGGTTATAAGCACTGGAGGCGGTAAGCCGCAGGCGAACGCGATAAGTGAGCCGAGAGTGTAATAATCAATGCGCACGCGTGTCATACGACGTTTTTCAATACACTTGCGAGGAAAAAACCAGACTTGTATTTTTTTAAGTAAGTAGGTAGATATTTTGATAATAATCAACCACACAATGAGAACGATAACAAATATGGCGCACAAGTTTTTTTTTTGACACCCGTGTTCTTTCAAACTATTACACACATATCACTTGCAGTGAGGTACCTACAAACTTATAATAATCGGGATTATACCTATCATAAAACTGCGGTAATGTGAAGAAAAAGCACTAGTGCGTAATAAGCTGCATTAAGATACTGAAAACGGTGAAATAAATGTCACTTTACGAGCGAGTGTATTGAAAAATAAATTTGTACTTATTGTTTATTTACTGTCTCACACAGTTGTTATTTTTTAAGAAATCGTTAATATATGCGCACACTCGGGCAATCAATATGTACAAATAAATACTTTTTTAAGTTTATCTTCCAATCACCGGAACCTGGAATATTATATACATTTAACCATAAGCCCCCTCATCCGTACCGAAGTAATTTATAGAACACCACTATAAATAAAGTTGCATACAAACTGCAGGAAAACACGCCACGGAATCAGAAAATATTTGAAATACCAAAGGGCCGTTATCGTATGGACTGTAGACGAACCGTTCATTCATATTTCATTTGTACTGAATAGGTATATGTATGTAGGGTTTGATCTAGGGGCTCCAAAATTAAACTTTTCTTGATAATTTTAACTTCTTTTACTTTTACCACAAAGTAATACAAATGCTTCGTGTACAAGTCCCAACGCCATCTTCCTATATCTTAATCTTCATTCATTCCTTCACTCATACATAAATTCGTTCCACATTCATACCGATATTTACGTTTCATTTTACAAAATTCCTACATGTATATTATTACTCGCTTATACAGGTTGCTTGTATGCTTTGTATATTTACGAAAGTGTGAGTAATTAACTCTGATCACAAAAATAAATAAAGAAAGAATATTAAAAAGAAAACATAACGCAGACAAAAACAAAACTTATTTTTTTAATTTTGTCGTTTTAGTTACCAAATTAAATGGATTAGAGATAACACTGCTACCCGCCCATGTTCGTTTTTTTTCCTTCTATAAATAGCGAATAATTTGACTATTTGTCAACTCAGAATATTCGTTTTTCGATAACCACTACTCGTGGCATCTATACTATAGTACCTATTAGTTCACTTATTTTGCTCGCTCATACAACATAACATTGCTGGTCTCCGCTCAAACAACACATACACAGCCCTATGCAACCGATCCGTATAATCTTTATTCGCCTAAAATAAAGAGCATTTACATAATGACAGTGCAGATCAGCAGCCAGTGTAAACAACAAGTCTCCATCTGTTTATATAGCATTATGAGTATTTTTACTCTGTGGTTTTCCTTCGCAATGACCGTTAGCGGGAAAATATTGTAAAACAGTCTCGCTCGAGTACATGCGTTACTTAAATAAACACTCGGTTTTATGTCCCTTTGTAATTAGAGGAGATGCTTAAAGGAACACGTTTGGAAGAATTCATTTGGACTTATTTTAAGCTTATTTTTTAACCTTATGTAGGTTGTAAGCACGCAAGGCCTGGAAGGAACTGCCTCCCAAGTTCAGCAGTCAGAACACACTGGCTTATAGTAATCTGTGACTAGGTACTTAAGAATGTACTTCTACTTCAGTACCTACTTTTTTTAAAATTATTTATTATAACTTTTGATAACTTTGTATAAATTCTAAAATAAATTATCCAGTTGCGCCAAATTGCACAACACACTTTGTTGGCGAATGAGGCTATTCTATATTTGCCGTTGTTATAATACAATTTTAATATACACGGAATATTCCTAAAGATGTTTTTTTTTGTATATGGTAGGTGTATTGTCATGATCGGGTACTTTGTACCACGTAGTACCCATTGGTCTTACCTATTTATTCCGATTTCTGTGGGGCTTACCAATCCGTTTGGAAAACTATCACAAAACCTGTATGTATTCTAGCAGCAGTACTTAAGTGGCAGTTCTAAGCTGCTTCATCCATAAGATTTGGATGAAGGTGGACCCAAAGAATTTAAAACGTCCAGAAGGATAGTCGCCTCTATGGGAACATAAAATAAACAAGCCAGAATTGACAGTATTTGACAGCCGTGCGCAGTACGAACTGAGAGCGATTTGCTCAGGGAGCCCCTCAAGCGGAGTGAAATTAAATGTCATGCTTTAGTAAGGCGGATTATCCATCTGGGTAGAGGCACGATGCCCTATGAAAATCTTTGGGTGGACCACAACACTCATATCTATAATTAAAAGAACTAAATATAGTTCAACCATTGCTTGTCATCATGATCTGAAAAACAAACGCGACGTTCCAGGGTTGATTGACGGTTCGTATTTGTGAGGATTCGTCGAGGAGCCCATCTTCCCGTGACACGAACGTCGCGTCCTTAACTCATACGTGTGGATTAGGAACTGCTCTCAAGTTGCTATGACAACCATGACTATGAACTACATAATGAAAGGACAGTGGCTTACCCAGTGATAACGGCACGGCTCCAGAGCAGGCACGGCACTGTCGCTCCGACGAGACTGACCTGTCCATGATACTGATAACATATCGTCAGAAGGATCATATTGGAATGCATCGTGCGTAATCAGCGGGCTTTAGGCGAGTGAGCCGCGTGCATGAAGCATTCCATCTATTGGCTAGAACCGGACGGTGAGCCATTAGGTTTTTAATATCTTGTTGAAGTAAAATACACCAAATAACTACACACTTAAAGCTCTAATTTTATAGAAAAGTTATAACAGGTTAACTGACTTTTTTGACTTCCAAATATGCTTCTTTGTTAATCGAGAACTTGAGACAAGATTGTTTATATTGTATTTGAATTAATATCAGAAGCACTTAGTGATCGGTTTATCAATCTGACCCCCATTTATGAAATCTACTCAGATTTATAGAAAAAAACAGACCTCCAAAGTAAGTTTTTACACTTGTTTGCATAAAGAGTTTTGTAATTTGCAAACTTAAATACAATATAAACAATCATGAGCCATTAATTCAGTCCACAGTTTTAGTGGTATAACTAGCCAACGAAAGTAGTCGCCACCCACGGCCGGGTGAAAGAACTCCAACGATAATATTACAACTACCCACCAAGTTGTGATCTCATCGCATTTAGGATTTGCAGCTATTTCTGAACGAAGCTTTCGGGTCTGCCGTCAAAGTAAAAAACAAGGAGATGTATTGACCGATAGAGTCGTATACAAAATTATTATTTGCACCTGGACGTGACTAGAAATGGTATATTTGTGTTCATGATTTCGGAGTTTGTTACATATTCAATGTTGTTCAAAAGGATAACATGGGTTTTCATAAACCCATGTCATTCCTATTCTATTCTGATTCGTGTAAACAATTAATGGTTATTAATTGCTTGCACGTCAGCAGCGCGTGAGTAGGTATACACAGTGGTGTAGCTACCTAGGGGCTAGAGTCTAGCCGCTAGACGGAACAGTGCCCCGGGGCCCCCAAGCACAGGGGGCCCCTCGGACTCTGACTTACAAACTATATATAGAGTTATTGAAAAAAAAAGAAACGCAGAACTCTTAACGCGGAACTCTAAAAACAAACAGTTGTTGACCCTTCATACGGATTATCATGACGGGCAAGATGGCGGAACATGCTACGATATGTCTTTTTTTAATGTGTGAATGTAGTCTTGCCCCAGCTGTAAAAACGAGATGGCTGATATGAAAATTTTAAATAGTTTACTTGGGGCCCTACATGGGCCCTAGTTTATGTTTTGCCCCAGGGCCTTTGGTTACCTAGCTACGCCACTGGGTATACACCTGATCAGCCGGGCGGTATGCCTGTTTGGGTGCTTAACACTATATAATACTGCAGGCACGATGCCCTATGTAAATCTATGTACGGAAGTAATCATCGTCCCATACTTTTTGATTATATTTGTACTTTTTCAAGATATACGAACTGCTATTGGGGGCTTGGGGCAACAGAGGTATAGACGTTATTTTTAAGTTTTATCACAGATTACAGAATAAGGAAGATGGAGCGCGCGGAACACGGGAGTGAGGCCAAAAAAGCAAATACAAATTGAAAATCTGATACCTGGTATTCGTTTTCCAGTTTGTATTTGCATTGTTTAACCACAGTTTATTAATACGTACAGGTATAGACGTTATTTTTAAGTTTTATCACAGATTACAGAATAAGGAAGATGGAGCGCGCGGAACACGGGAGTGAGGCCAAAAAAGCAAATACAAATTGAAAATCTGATACCTGGTATTCGTTTTCCAGTTTGTATTTGCATTGTTTAACCACAGTTTATTAATAAAGAAGTGTTTTTTGTTACATAAAGTTTGTTAAACAAAGCAAATACACATTCAAAAGCGAATACCAGGTACGTGTTTTTCAATTTGTATTTGCTTTTTTGGCCTCACTCCCGTGTTCCGCGCGCTCCATCTTCCTTATTCTGTAATCTGTGAGTTTTATAAGGTTATTCTGTTTTAGCAGCATGACTAAATTAGTCATAAGTTCTTCCAAAATATACCTATGTAATGCTCACATTCAAATCTGTGATCACTGACAAAAGCGTTACTGAGTCACGACGAACGAGTCAATTCACAGGTGATATAAAAAAGTCACTTTCCTAATTTTTCATATTGTATTACGCTGTGATATCACGTCTGTAAAACACGACTCCCTAACCACAGATTACAACCTAAATAGTTACTACGTAACCCTAACGCTCAAACCAAACGGTACCTATTCCAAATTCACGCCAATCATGCGCAGATGAAGAAACAAATCGTGTACAGTAAAAAGTATTATCTGTCTCTCTCAAGCGCTTGAAAAAGAGTGAGATGGACGACGTAGTTTTTGTTCAAAAGCCGCCTGGGTAAGGCTCGGAATGCAACGTTCAATCCAATAAAAATAAAAATGCTCGATTGAAGGCGATGTTATCGTATTGCGAATTCGTATTGCGCGCGCGTTCTACCAATTATTTGATCCAAACGTTGCCATGGCAACGAAGGCTCGCTCGCTGGCAATATTTTTTTCTCTTGAATATGTCAGTTAACATACTTTTTTTGACTGAGCGGAATGTGAAAGGAGCGCTTGCAATTTTAATACCTATTTAAATCGTTCAGCAATTATTCGTAACAAATAAGCTATTCTGCTATCGTAGCGCAGTATTATATTCCATAAATAGCTGCTGTATAAATGCTTCAATGAAATCTATAATTCGTGTTACCACCACAAACAAAGACTTCAGTTTTATGAGGATATAAGTGTTTTTTTTAATGCTCATCGGTGGTGAAAGCGTAGCGAGTGGTGATAAAAAGCTCGCTAGCCGTAAGTACAGACAAAGAAAAAAACAAAAAAATATATATTCATTACGGCCGCGGCCTGTGAGTCTGTCAGACATGCCGACGATGTGTACTGTCAACAAAAATTACATAATAATAATAATTATTAAAAATGTTAAAATATTTTTTTTTTATATACAACTTAGTCGGTAAACAAGCATACGGCCCACCTGATGGTAAGCGGTTAACGTAGCCATATGGACGCTTGCAACACACGAAGCATCGCTCACGCGTTACCGACCTTTCCCCCCTCCCCTATGAGCTCTGGCGACCTTACTCACGCGCAGGGCAGGAACAACTTTACAACATAAAGTTATTTGGCTGCGGTATTCTGTAAGGTGAAGGTACTTCCCCAGTCGAGCTGCTCTTTAAGCGAATAAACGCTATGCTCTACCTCTCTTAAATTAACACATTTTTGCAAAAAATTGATATGACAGACATTAACCAATACCCAATAACGGTCTAATGGCTGAACGGATTTGAATGAAGCTTGGTACGTATAAATAGATCATATTTAGGATACTTTTTATGGTGGGATAACCTTAGATCCACAGGTTAAAGTCGGGGTGAAAGTTAGAAGTATGAAGTCTCTATTCCTTGACCCGATCTTGTAAAGTTCACTGCTACGAACATAAAAAAAACAAAAAAATCTTTTTCCGACTGTCACTAAAGTTACGTAAATCGTTTATACCACAGCAAACAAAGTAATAGCAAACAAAAGAAAACAAACAAATTATCGGTAGGACAAAGTGGGCAAACAAATTACTTCTCCTGCCGACTGTACAACCTGTCTGGGGGTCGTTCGAGCGGAGCGTGGCTAGTACCATCATCACCCGTAGTCCTCCGAACAGGAAGTTAATACACTTTGAAATATACTATTGGTATTATTATAAGCGCCTCATTAGTTGATATTACCAAAATATACACCGAATTTATACTAATAAATCAAAAGTGAAACGTTGTGTTTATGACTGTACTTTGGTTTTTTATGTCTTTGATATCTAATGTATCTCGATTATTAACGTCACTATGAAAAAAATTTCAGTGCCAGATTTTAATTAAAAACATGAAAAATTTTCACTATAAAAAAACGCGCAACAGACATGGGGAGGATTTGGTCCCACACTTAGCTTGCCTGTGCGTGGTCTCCAGTCAAGAACTCGTTTACCCCATCGGCTATCGGTTCTGCGACAAATATGGCCTGCAATACGGAACCCACTTAAGGTTGAAAGTCGTACAGCAAAGAGCTAGCTTTAAATACATACGCGAGGCGACGTTATGATAACATCTCATGTCAAACATATGTGCCAGATAACATCTGAAATTTAATTAGAAGAAATCGTTAGAGCGACTTTAAGTCAAGTGGGACTTTAGTTGATTGTATTTGTTTTAGTTAAATAGAAGGGTTCTGTACCCAAAGGTGTCAACGGGGCCTTATTACCACAGTCTATTAAACCACAGTCGTTCGACGCAGCCGTGTAGACAGGGATATCGTGCGGGGTGTGAGGGGCGAGACGTGGGCCCGACCTGCGAACAAAACGATGTTAGTAGCTCGGGACACAGCATACTTTATATGGCCGTCGCGATACTGTCTAGACGTTGTCGGCATTTTCCACGAGATCAAAGGCGTCGGACGACTGTTTGGTTTTATAGACTGTTATTGCTAAGCCTCCGCTGTCCGTCGATCTGTCAGTGGGCTGTATCTAATAAACCGTTATGAGATGTTCTATTGCCTATAACAACAAATAATAAAAATGAAAAACAGGGGGGCATTCATACAAGAAACTTTTATCCGGAGCCCTCCGTGTGCGAGTCAGACTCTCACTTGGCCGGTTTTAATCCATTTTTTATGTCAACGGGTTGACAATTGACAAACTGGCAGACGGCCATCTAATGGTCAATGGTCACCGCTGAATGTAATGACATTGACAGTAACAGAGGATTGCCGATGTGTTGTAGATCTTGAAGAACTCTTTTCCTCCACCTTGAAGACCATGTCGTTGGGAATTTGGGATGCAGAAAAACCGTAATGGGGAGCTCATTCCACATTCTAATGGACAAAGAACATCTACAAATTGATGAGTATTGTCTATAAGTTATGACAAAATACCAGATGTTTTATAATTCATATATGAAAGTATATATACGGTACATATCCCAAATAGTCTTTCTTTAATTGTTGACTGTCGGTCTGTCTGTTTGTTCTGACTAATCTCCAAAACGGGCAGATAGCTGATGTTATAAGGAGTAACTAAGGCTACTTGTATTATATTTTATTATAGACTACCTGAACCCCGCGGTTTCACCCGCGTGCGGTATTTTTTTGGGCGGAACCATCATTTATTTTCCTTTTAAAATCATTTTGCACATCACATACAAACTCTTCAATAAGTGTAGCAGCTTCAAATAAGTATAGATTTTTATTATAAAGTACTGCCAGTTTATAAAATTCAATTAATGATAAGTAAGGAGGTTATGGAAGCTACACCGACAAGAGCACAGCTCTTAAATACAGAAGAAGAAGAAGGAGGTTATACGGATATTAGTTTTATGTATTATTTGTCATTATTGTATTTATTATTATTGTATTTTTTCTGTGTTATCTGTTTGTGCTTTCTGCGATGTCCTGTAATTGAAGAAGCACTAGGTGTATAAACTGTTATTATTGTTGATTAGAATGTGAAGTGTATTCTTTATTGGATCCAAAATAAATTAAAAAAAAAAAAAATGTCATACGATTATATACCACATCATAGTAGGTCATACACCTACTCGTGGGTACGGTACGGTCATGTATATTTAATTTGCTATATTGTACGTTTGTTTCAACATCATTAAACTTTCCTACAACTGTAACACAATACGTGTACTATTTATTGTATATAGTGTACTTGGATACAGTAGCCTAAAGGTGAAACGGACGGTCTTTCTATCAAAAACTTTTTAAATTATATCCTTCAAAGTTTGGGAACCCCGTAAGACTCCGGACATAAAAAATACAGTCCTAAAAACGTTTAGTGGAATCCACTAAACTGAACGTAAAATTTAAAGTTGAGAATTTAGAGAGAGTTTAGGAGAAGTTAGGAAATTCCACCAATATCAAAACTCAAGAGACACCCAACGCATGTCAAATTGGTAGGTTTTCATAAATCATCAATTTTGACAGAATACTAATTAAGTCTCTCTTTCCTATGTTGAACATTGGATATGGTTATTGAAGTTTTTTTATTATAATATGTTATTTATATACACAATATGTACCTACCTTAAAAATGTTATAAATAAAATTGTTTTGAAATTCTAAAACTAAATATGTTTCTTATTCCTTTTCGTAAGTGTTCTGTGCCCTTGTTCTACTGTAACACAAATGCACTGTGACTCTAAACCTACACTCACTGTTGCTATAGTGAATTTTACGGCCCATCGGTCGCGAAGTTTTTTTATAAAACATCACCTAAATCAAATTAATGTCTGTACTGTCTTTGTAATTAACACGCAACTGGCTTCGATATAGCTATGCTATGCTAATTTTGATGCTAAAAGTTGTTTTGCGCAAAGATATCATTAGTAACTGCTAATACTTGTAGCTGAATTAGAATAAGTGCTTTTTATTCGCAATGTGATTAATCGATTTAGTTAGATTCATGTAATTTTACTGCGATAAAGATTAAATTAGAAAGACGTGATACCGAATTATATATATTTTTTTAAAATAATTTATTTAAAAATGTTATCACTAAGTTCAAAGCCCGAGATAAAAAAAACTGTGATAAATAAATCTTTATTACTTTTAGGATTCCATACCTAAAAGTCAAGGAGCCCTCTTGCTGTCACTCTTCTGTATTTCTGGCCTATTTGTCCCAGGTTTCTAGCTTATGAACCGTATGAGTAACATTCCTGGAATTTGGGTTGAGAACAAATATATTTCTCATTCATTATTACGACGATTCAGACCTAATTTTTCAAATCTACCGGACCCTTGTAGAACTAGTATTGTGTGGCACTTGGTCGGTTTATTTTAAACATTAACGTACTATTCCTTTACTTTATACTAGAGTAAAAAAAACGCATAGACTGCCGTAGACAAAGCCCGCAGATTGCATGCAAATTATTTATAAGAATCCATTAATATTCAGATACGAATTGAAATAAGAAAAAATTCAACACCAACATATAACCTTTAAGTTATTTTTGTTCCACTGTGTTTACAGACTATGAAATTAATATGGTAACTACATGTAAACGAGGCTTAGCGTGCCTACATTACAGATTAAGCCCAACTAACCGGAAATTATATAAAGTTGAGTTCAAGCTAGGTCCTTTAGAAGTACGTTGTCAAAGTCAAAGTCAAATTTATGTATTCAAATTAGGCTCCATTATGAAGGTCACTGAAGACCACCTTGAAAAAATTATTTACAATATTGATAAGTTAATGGCGTTATGTCTTTTAAATTCTAGTTGTAATATGGAAAATTAGCTAAACAAATACTTCACTGGTGGTTTACTTTTTTTCAGATATCTAGCCCGGCCTGTGCACAACAATCCAGAAAAGTTTAATCGTAATCCGATGAATTATATGTATGATGGCACAATCCGCATGCAGTCTGTGTGATTGGTCGTAGAGTCACATTTTCTCAAGAGTACCAGGGGCGAGTACTCTGGCGGCGTGACCTACCGCAGAGGGTCTCTGACGCTTCGTAAGGTGTTGCCAGGAATAGTGTGCCGTCTTTTATGACCTAGCGGTTGGTGAAGGTGGCCACTATAGAAAATCTCAGTAGATTGATAAGGGTTTGGTCGTAGAGTCAATTATAAAGTTCAAAAGTGCCTCATCATATCAGGGACCAAATCAACAACATGCCAAGTTTAAGGTCCGATTTATGGCAATATTTAATCCTTTTTAATACATTTGTAATCGTTTTTTTTTTTTCATCTTGTCACGATTAAATTAGTTTCTTTCTCTCTTTTTTCTTAAATTGAATACACAAGTTTCTGTATTGTATTTGATCAATTGCAAGCTGCTATCTGAAACTTGTGCTGCAGTCATCGATATATTATCTTCTCTCTAGATTAAGGGTTACGTACAAGACACCATCGTGAAAGTGGCCGCTTGGAAACTCAATAAAACAAAATTATGTCACTCGTGAATGAATGTTCTACGTTCAAACGTGGACCTACTGAAACTGAAATAGCGACACCGTTGTCTTAGTTCTTCGGTTCTCTTGTTTTCTTATTTCTTATTTCTTTGGTTCTTCTTATTTTAAAGTTTTAAAAAGTTATGAATATGAAAGTGGATGGATATACGGGAAGAGGAAGACCGAAAAAGAGATGGATGGATTGTGTGAAAGATGACATCTAAACAACTCTAACACCATGACGGATAGAAGATACGAATGGTAGAAGCGTACATATTGCGCCGACCCCAATTGATTGGGAACAGGGCAGGCAGATGATGTTGTCTTATTTCTTCGGCCGTTTTTACAGCTGTTACCCTTATTCTAGGGTAATACTATTTCGATGGCTGCAGTCCTAAAGTAGTTAGATCGACAGACTGTAAGCGGACTGTGCAGTCGTTCGAAAGTTTTCTTGCAGTTACGTCAACTGCACAATAACTGCATCCAAACCGCCATTTTGCAGCAACCTCGCAGTCCAAATGCGATCTGCATCGACTCTCAAAACATCATTATTGCCAGTAACGGTGAGATCCATTTGCCAATACAAAAAAAATGACGAATTAATTAAACTGAGATGATAGGTATATACAATCATAAAAAATGTGTCTTATGTGATTCTGTACTGACTGACCAGGTCATCTGATTGTACAATTGCATACAAGAAAAAGTTATTCAAATGAAACTTTCGCTACATAAATAATTACAGATTACATTCTATTTTAGTTAGTGTATCTAGGACGAATAGGTAAAAATCTACACTTAGCATACACCTTATTACGTGCGCGTAAGATTCATTGTACAGTGTAGAGAAAGGCACAATTTATCAAGAAGATATATATATATAAACAATCTAGATTCTAGACAGTACGTTAGTGTGTAGATAAACTGGTTTTATTGATTGGAATCTGGTATATGTTTTCGAACCGGAAACAGGATTCGTGGTCATGTTGAATTTGCGTGAGGCTTTCATTCCTCATTTTTTTTGAAGATTGATAATTTGAAACGAAAAATGTGATTGAAAGAAAATTATCTTAGCTGTCGTGACGATTGAAACGACTTGATTACTTACATATAGAAAGGTGTTGGAGGGAAATATCATTCCCCCCTCCCCAAGATGTGCTTGAGCTTTCCGTGTGAGACACATTGTGAGGAAACCGTAGCACGGTAGTAGGGTAGGTTAACCTGGCATCTCCCCCGCCCGGGTATCTTAAATGAGGATTTCACCAAGCTTAAAAAAAAAAACTAGGTACTTTGTGGCACCCGGCTGGCTACCACCCTCAAGTTGAAAATCAGTCTTCAAGCACGTACCGGTACGTTCCGACAGCTGCACATGAGAAAAGTTCCCTTCAAGGTTTTGTTTGCTAGCCATATTCTTGCTCATCATCACTTACCATTGGTGATACGCCATACAAAACTCGATGTCTTTAGATTGATCTAAAGACATCGAGTTTTGTGACACATGATTCGATGTATATTTCTCAGAGAGGTAAAGCCATCGAGGAAAAGAAATTTTAATGCTATAACATTAGCCAATGACTGCATCTAAATGTTTAGTGTGTCCTTGACTTAGCCAATCAGAGTGCATTGTCGGTGGTGGGGATATGGCGTCAAAACAAAATGTACGTCATTGCGGTTCTTTGGGTCAATTATTGTTCGATGGGTACAGCGGTACAGCGCACAAAGGCCGATTCATAGACACATATTTTACGTTTAAATTCAAGTAACTTACAACTTAACCTCAAAAATAGTCCATTAGAGAATGAATCCATTCGCTAAGTTTCTCTACTCTGTAAATGACGTCGGGACTGGTCAAAGAGTTTTTTCGCCGACGAAAGTGGTTTTTTTTTTGCAAAAAGTACATCGGACTGCTTTTTCGTCGGACGAAATGATTATAGGATTGATGGACGCTCGTACCTTGACGTGGGTGAAGTAAATACGAATACGAACTGATAATGTTAATGCAACATCGAAACAAGATTTCAGATTTTGACGTTAATTACGTATACTTTAGGAAATTGGGCCACAATATTTAAATAAATAATTTTACACCTTTTATGGTTAAATTTTATTTATTTAATATGTCGCTTCTTGGTAATACGACTACACTATTCCATGTTATTATGTAATTTTGTATGGCAATAAATTATTATTATTATTTATTATAGTCACGGAAACATTAAAAAGCATCTATTTCTGTTCAAATTGTCAGTGGGACGAGATGATGTTGCCCAAAAAGTGGGTCCTTGCCAAAGTTGGAAAATTCAAACGCCTGAAATCAATGATATAAATAAACTTATCTTTATGTCACCAATTGCGAATACAGAGTGCAGGTATACTGTTATGCAATTTATAATAATAACGATATAGTGAATGTGAATAATCCGAGAGCTGTTAATGTTTGTTAGTGTGCAAAAGAGTGGAGTAAAAAGTCGCGTTCGGAGCGAAGGGGACTCATTACGTTAATATAAACGAAACGCCGCGTATGCGCCCGCGCCGCTGAATACCGGCGTCCTTCCGAGAACTGCAGGTTCATCGGTCATAGTATAAGTGTTAACAGTAGTGTAATGTTTGATATAGAATTCGTACCACTAGTAAATCTGTATGTATAATTTTCACGGCTAAACTTCATAAGTATTTTAAAGAAAATTTACCGACATGCAACAGTTAGTTTAAACCACGGATATAAACCTTAGATGCTTTTTATGTGCTGGAAGCAGCTAGTTGTATTGTATAAGTAGAGGAGATAAGAGCTTTTTATATTTTTCATTTGATAGGTTAATAACATATAGCATGGGGTTCTTCAAAAAGGGGGCTTGAAGACATATCTTCAGGGTCGGCAACGCGCGAGAGAAACCCCTGGTGTTGCAAGCGTCCATAGGCTACGGTAACTGCTTACCATCAGGCGGGCCGTATGCTTGTTTGGCAATTTTTTGAAAATTATATCTAATTTAGCGCTTTTGCTAAACTGAGTATAGTTTGTAATTTTACATATCCGCTCTTGATATTAAATAAACTGCATAAGGAGAAATTTTAGGTACTTCACACATTTCATTAGGAATCGAAAAACTAAATCAATTCTTGATACACAGTTCAACGAATTTAACATTTATGTTAATTTTCGCGCCCACGAAGCTGACAAAAACAGGAACTGAAAATTGGCGAGTTAGTTCACTTCGAATAAACATCGCAAGTTAGTGCTCGCATTTGTGCATTGTTGCAGTTCAGAACTAATGTATTGTGCTTTATAGGCAATATAGAAGTCTGTGAACGAGCCGTCTGGTTACAATATCGAATTATGCATCGAATGACAATGCGTAGGTGCTTGGGTTTGCGTCAACTGGACTGTATGGTTATAAGTTTTATGATGGTAAATTTGACACAATTGTTACATATATTCTGCTTTTATTGACGGACCGGTTGGCGCAGTTGGTTAAGATTCCACCTATCGCGCCGCAGGTCGTGGGTTCGATCGATTCCCATACAGGACATGCATTTGTGTACATGAACATGTATGTATGTCCTGAGTATTTATTTACAAACAAGAAAGTAGTATATGTATTATTATATCGGTTATCTGGTTTCCATAGTACAAGCTTAGCTTAGTTTGGAATCAGATGACCATGAGGAATGTCCCAAGAAATGTATTAAAAAAAAAAAAAAAAAAAAACTGTTACTACTTGAGTTTTGTTTTCAATTACTAAGGTAACAGATTATCTTTAAAAAAATATGTTTGTCTGTTTATAACGTATATACGTATACATTTCAAATAGTTATTCGCTTACCAATAATCTAATTGCAATGGTGGTGAGTTGTTTGGAGCAAGGCATAACATGGAAAAATAAGAGTCGTTGCAACGACTCATTGAGCATTTGCCCAGCATGCTTTGCAAAGATGCAAAAATAAAATAAAAACTTAATTTTAAATACTGAAAGATTGTATGCTGTGGCAATAGCCCGTGCCGGTGGTACTCCAGATTTATAACCCGACAAAATTAAATCAACATATAACGTATGTTGTGACCGTATCTCGATTGACCAACACATTTCGGCATCGAACAAATTGACAAGTTTATCCTGTTAAAATGCGTTGTATATTGTTTATGCGGCTGGATGATATACGACGGGTGCGTTTTGATTTATGCGGCAAATAAATGGTGATTCTTGTTTTTGGCGATACGCATCGGAATTTCAAAAGCGTATCTTGTCTTTATTATTATTGCCATTAGTTGATAATTTAATAATAAACTTTCATTCAATTGGAAATATTTAGATTTTTTAATAATATCACAGAATATTACTCAAGTACATTTTAAATTTATTTTAATTGGCATAAGAAGCCTTTGTTTCCCAAAAATTGTATAAAAAATAAAAATAAAAAAAAAGAGCCTTAATCCAGTGTAAAGCCGGCTTTTCACTATGGGATATAATATTATATATATTACAACTTGAGATATAATATTTTATCGCTCGTCATACATTTTGTCGAAAAAATTATATACAAAAATGTATGACGAGCGATAAAAAAATACATCTCAATATGTAATTTATATTATATCCCATAGTGAAAAGCCGGCTTAAGAAAGAACCCTCGTTATACACAGGACCAACTAGAAACAATATAAATCATACTCCCTTAAAACTTACGGAGCAATCACTTCATCAAATATATCTTATATATCTTCGTATAAATTTCGTGGGAGTCCCACGAAATGATGTTATGGTCACAACACGAGCAAAGACATAGTTGGAATATCAAAGTACGATTCGAATTTCGAAGCAACTTTTTTGACATGCAACTATAACAATTATAGTAATGACTACCTTACGGAACACCCATGTATGGGAGAATTCGTACTTGGCCGGTCCTTAACGATCTCCATCGTTGGACAGCGGTGATCCAATTAATAATAATAATGCTGGGAGCAAAAACAACGTTACGACGTGCGATTTTTGGGTCCGAAATCAGCCCAAATACCATCGCCTGCAGTGAGTTCAATGCACCAGCGAACTGGTTCACAATAATTTGCCCAAAAAAGTCCTTGATCGTGGGATGGTTAGGGCTCGGTGTGGTATGGTGGGATTTTTCGCCGCTCCTTTACATTTTAATGCCATATTAAATGTGGAGCGTAGGCTGTATAAGACAATGATCTCGCAATCATGTCTCCAGAGATATTTCTGTTAAAGCCATTTTATTCCTGAGGTATTTACTCTCGTATAGACTATTGTTCCGATTTATATTTTCATCAGGTAAGTAAATGTTTATTCAGAATAATTCAGACATGTCAATATTTATTTTCGGATGACTTATACGGCTACCTTCCACCATCGCACCTCTCGCCATCGACAGGGAGTCCATCCTCACACATTGAAACCAGAATTGTTTCGAACTGTGCGGGCTAAAAAGAGCTTTCTTCCGTGGACACTCAGGTTGTGGAATGAGCTTCCCGCCGTGGTTTTCCCAATGGAGTACAGCATGGGGTTCTTCAAAAAGGACGTGAAGAGATTTCTTCACGGTCGGCAACGCGCGAGTGATACCCCTGGTGTTGCAAGCGTCCATAGGCTACGGTAACTGCTTACCATCAGGCGGGCCGTATGCTTGTTTGCCACCTTAGTGGTATAAAAAAAAAAAACTTTATAAATAGATGATTTTCGTCCTTAAAGACCGTATTAGGTAGAAACTGGATTGCAGCTATCTGCTATCTTATTGGGTGTGCGGCTAAGAAGAAGAACTGTCTCTCAATCTATAGTTTTTTTTAACAAAATTAAAAAAAACAGATGGATTGTATTGTCAACATATTCACAGACTATGCACGTAAAATGTAATCTTCATATCAAGGTGCCACCCAAGAAGAACCTCCCGAATTATCTGATCAAATAACGTATGTTAATGCCATTTAATTACTGTCCAAACATTAACATGTCATGTGGTCATAACAAGGGCCACGAAGACATTTTATTAAAATTCAGGTCATTGGTGCAGTTTAGAGTTCAAAGTAGTTTATTTTTGGCAGTTTTTTTTGCATATTTGGACTAAAGGTATTTAAATGGTTCTGTTTAACTCTGCACAACATTTTTATACGGTTGCATTTTCATAGGTACGTAGGTATAGATTACAAGAGAGTTTCTTATAGGTTGTGGTATTGAAACCAGAATTGTTTCGAACTGTGCGGGCTAAAAAGAGCTTTCTTCCATGGACACTCAGGTTGTGGAATGAGCTTCCCGCCGTGGTTTTCCCAATGGAGTACGAGTACAGCATGGGGTTCTTCAAAAAGGGCGTGAAGAGATTTCTTCAGGGTAGACAACGCGCGAGTGATACCCCTGGTGTTGCAAGCGTCCATAGGCTACGGTAACTGCTTACCATCAGTCGGGCCGTATGCTTGTTTGCCATAAAAAAAAAACTTTATAAATAGATGATTTTCGTCCTTAAAGACCGTATTAGGTAGAAATCGAGCTGTATAGTGACTGTTGCCAGTCACTATACAGCTCGATTTCTGCAGAGCTGTGTAGTGCCAATAACAAATAAAACGGTAGGTTGACCACTAGCCTACCTCCACCGATCCGCAGTGGGCACGCGTGGTGGAGTATCTGCCCATTCCCTTTCACGCGGGTTTGTGAAAGGAGGCCTTTGCTCAGCAGTGGGACATTATAGGCTGATGATGAGGATGTTTATAGAAACATATTTAATTCGTTCATTAGAGCACATTTTTTATATTAAATGGGCTTGTGCTTGGTTATATATTTTAGTGTCAGGCCTTGCCTGTTGAGTCAGGAAATTCAGTTGAGTCAGACACTTGCAGAAATGTTCTTGTACGAAATAAAAAAAAATGCACAGCTAAATAGTGTCATTAAACTTTTTCTAACCTTGACTTTTGCTCTCTTTCACAGAAACAGGAAAAAAATACCTCAATGCGAATTATTCGCTTCCTTGAAGCGAATTGTGCGGTTTGCGACGTCATAGTTTTCCCATTATCTAGGAACTTCCATTTTCTGAAGAAAAAAAAACTGATTTCTATAGACTGTAACCAAGACAATGCTCATGTGAGTGGTATTTAGCGGGAATAGCTTGAAAGACATTTTGTCAATTTCTTAAATCGTCGTGATTATCTTACAGTAAGAATATATTATAGTTATTCCCACTTGTTCTATAGTTTCATAAAAAGTAACAAGTACAAACTGAATCGACTAGATTCAGGCAGTAAATAAGCCAGACCTGCCCAGCGTGCACTATATCGAGACCCAGCGGGAATCAGTTGCATTATCCGTACAGATATTGGACACAGATAGCTGGATACGTTTATGATCGCGCCCATAGATATGATAAGTAAAGATACACCATGTTTAAAATGCGCGGGCGCCTAAACTCATTCAATTAGTTGCGCTTGAAATAAGAGCACGCGAATATGCAAACCTATTGATGTTATTTAATGTCTTTGGCGACAAATATAGAAAATTTTAGTTTTTGACATTACTCTAATATAGCGGCAATAGAAATACATATTCTCTAAAAAAAACAGCTGCCTACCTATTACCGTTCATTAGATACAGCCCACTGACAGACAGACAGACGGACGGACGGACGGACGGATGGACGGACGGATGGACGGACGGATGGACGGACGGACGGACGGACGGACGGACGGACTGCGGAGTCTTAGTAATAGGGCCCGTTTGGCACCCTTCGGGTACGGAACCCTAAAAAACAATGGTTCTATAAGTTTTTTGACGGATTTTAGATATGGAGTATAGTGATGATTGTGTTACAAACAACGCATCAAAATTACAAAATGTTCAAAAGGCGAGTCACTGTAGGGAGCGCTTCCATGTAACTTCAATGACACCAAATTGGTGTACATTTATTGGCCTCATTTTTGGCATATCAGAATAGGTATCTAGACAAAAATAATCAAAGATAGCTGTATGTAAAGTGATTGCTGGTGGCTAACCGCAGTGGCTTACCGGATCGCGTGGGAACACAGCGCAGGGTGTTGCATTCTGTGCGGTCGGTAGACATAGGCCTTTGCATTACATTTCCTGACTTTTATCTATCTATACTAATATAATAAAGCGGATGAGTTTTTTTGTTTGTTTGTTTAAACGGGCTAATCTCTGGATCTACCAGTTGGATTCAAAAAATTCTTTCACTAATAGGAAGCTACACTATCCCCGAGTATTATAGGCCACTTTTTATCACGGGAAAGCGGGTGAGGCCGCGCGAGGCAGCTAGTAGGTAATGTATAATTGTGATGTACTTATATGTTATTGCGTCTGTTGGTGTAATGAGTATTCTGCTATATCTGATTTGTCGATATAAATGAACTAGCTTTCCGCCCGCGGTTGCACCTGCGCCCCTTCTTTACCCCCTACCCTACCCCGTCGTAAATTAAAAAAATACATGTAGTACCTAGTATATAGTTAACCGGTTTCATACACTTTGGTTAGTTCGTGTGTGAAGATTTTCTCAGAAAGGATGCGTCATAATAGCTTAAGTAAATTCACAGACTGCATATTGATTCATAAAATGGCTGATCAAAATGTTTTTTATACGATTGTGTCTCAAGTTCTCAACTCAACTTTATAATGATGTCATCGAAAGATTGATTGCTCTGAGGTCATTGGCAACGGCCGGCCATTAAAAATAAAATGAGAGCACATTTTTTAAAACGAGAGCATAAAAATTTCACCTGCGCCCGCGCGCTTTCGAGAAGCGATATAATAACCGAAACCCGTCCGAACCGATATCGGTATCGGATCGGAACCGGACCGGTCCGATTTGGCTTTGCATCAATGGACAGCCGACTTCGATGCGCAGTATTTGTACCGTGAGTTTCGCGAAAATAAATTTCTTCTGCATTAAACACGTTATTAAAATGTAATGTTGTTGCAGAGTAGTTTTGATTGAGGTACTTTTTTTATTTAGGTGCATGATTTGTTTGGGCATCATAGTTTAATTTATTCATATTAATATCCTAAATAGTTCTCTATTTATCTTCAGTAGACAGATAAATACATAATAGATAGTGCCAATGTTTTAAATTAATCAAATAAGCGTGATCAATTACAGAAAAAAAAAGTTGTACTTTCCAATCTATACTCGGAAGATTTTTGGGCTTATCTCGAGAACCACAAGTAGGATTCTAAAAATTCTTTCACTAATAGGAAGCTACATTATCCCCGAGTATTATAGGCTATTTATCCCGGGACTACTAGTAGGTACCTTTATGAATATTAAGCTTTACGTATGTGCAAGGCGAGCGCCAAATCTTTAGATTCAAAAATTAATTTATTCCGTATATTGCGCCTGCTCTGATCTCCAGCATTACTCTATAATGCCCTCAGGACCATCTCATTTGATCTGGAGCGGCTCGACGGTCGCCATTTTGTTTTTTTCGCGATTCATACAAGTTTCGGCGGTTACTTATACGGCGTAGGTCCACTGACCATACAAAGATATAAAAGTTCTGAAATATTTTGGACAAAGATTTGGACATTGTGCTGCTACTTAGTGCATAGTTTGTGTTGTTTCCTAAAACTTTTGAAGAACTAATAAGAGGATACAATAGTTTCACCAAGATTAAAAATATTAAGTACAAGCTTATTTAATCTTTACCTAAAGAAAAAAACTAACAATTGTCAAAGTTTGTTTTGCTGGCACATCGCATTTTCCAAATTATACTCGTAACTCTTACTGTCATCAATGCGCAGGTCAACATATTATTTGCAATGCCTATTCTTGCCGGCTCTTCTCAGCTGAAGCAACCTTCTGCCTGGATGGTAGAGCAAATTTTTAATATAATTGCTGTAAAATTTTTAGTACATCAATTCTACGTATAAGAATTATCTACAGTCCGGTGTTCACTTCTAGGTCAGTTGCAGATCCTTGCCCACCTACATTATGCACTTCGCAATTTTGTACGGACGTAATTGCATAGCGTTTTCAACCAAAATTTTTATGTTAAGCAGTTTATGTTTTCTTAAAATAATGAGTAGGTACCCATAATTGGACGGTAAAATAAGGGAAATCACCTGATTTTTATCACAGATTATACGCGTTGGTATGTGTGATCTTTGGTAACAGTTATTGGGATGTGTTGCCTGTGTTACGATTTATTAGCACTATTTTTTTATTAGTTATATATTAACAAATACCTTTTTGCATTCAAATTCCTACTTAAATAGTTTTTAGAAGAAATCAACTTTTTCGGTGCAATTAATTTCATTCATTAGAAAACTCTAATTAGACCTAAAAATTCCTTTTAGCTGGCAACACTGGTTATGATTTCAATGTTGGTGTCGTAATAAGTTCACTTGCCACTACCTTTAACTGGCCGTTTAACTGATCTTTAAACTGGACAAATAAATCTTATTAATTGACTTTTAAAAATCGTTTATTCGCGATCATTGGAGATCACTGGACTATTTGGGGTACCGTATTGGACCACCTCTAAAAGTTTATCAAGAGAGATTTTTTTATATAATCATCTCTTTCATGATTTTGATTGACTGAATCATGACTGAATTTTCTCTGAATATCTGACAGATATGAATAATTCAGATTACAGTACCTTTTAAGATTACTAACTGCCGAAAAAAGGAGAGTACGTACTTAGTGTTTTCGGAATCCATGTATGTGAGTTTCTTTATTCCACCCTGTGATTCCACCATAACTTTTAAATGCCTGAACAGATTTGGATGCATGGGGTATCGTTACCTTGGCGAACCGAGCACGAGCCGAGCCACGAACGAGCATACTGCGAGCACGATTCGCGTAGCGTGGACGGGCTTGCGAGCCTCGAACGAGCGCGACTGTCAGGTCTTTCACGAACAAAGGGATTCGAATCGTGCTCGTTGTAGGTTCGTTCGTGACTCGGCTCGTGCTCGATTCGCGTAGCATGAACGCACCATTAAATCATGCCGAGTGACGCTGGCTATAATGTTTTTACTTTTTAGTTAGTTCTTTATGCTAGGGCAGTCTTTGGCAGTTTTTAAATTACTTTATTTGTGTTTATGATTTTGTTTATTATTTTATGCACCCAAGACATCTTTGCCAATAGTCATAGATGCTTACTTTTAATCCCCAATGCAGAGAGGTGTAAAATTATACGGAAACCTGCTTCAACCGAGTGACTAACTTGACCACTTTTTATTTATTTACTCAACAAGACGTCCTTAAGTGACATTAAAAGATTTATGCTTATTATTTTTTATGCAGACGTTATTTAAAATCCTTTTAGGTTATTGAACGAAGCGATTACACAATATTTTACAATGATATCAATACTAGTTTAAAAATGCAGCATGAAAGGAGTGGCATTTTATTATTTATGTTAATGAACTCTCACATTCCGCGATTTCGTGCACATTTCAACAGTATAAATTAAAAATGGTTACAATAATAGTGTCCTCAGTTTCACTTGCAAACCCCTCTTTTTCCTCATTAGGAATTGGTATGTTATACACTTCCTTTGAGGATGCCCTTATACAGTATTATTGGTAAAACACCAACAACCTCTCACCAGGACTATATTACTGACATCATAAACAACAACTTTTAATAATTTATCAGTCTCACACATTTTTTTTAAATTCAACACTCAGTGTTACGAACTCTAGGCGTAGCAAAATACAGACTTGAAATGTGTATAGAACAATAAGTCTTGTAATTTTGTTTTTGATAAATGTTATTATGTTATTAATAATTGGACTGTTTTACAAAAAAAAACTTTAACCGACTTCAAACTACACTAAAAAGTAATCAAATCCTGATCTGATGACAATGGGACCAAACGGGTAGTGTACCCTTCCAGATAAAAAAAGATAAGAATTCAAAGTACACTAATAAGTAATCAAATCAGGATTTGATTACTTATTAGTGTACTTTGAAGTCGGTTTAAGTTTTTTGTAAAACAGTCCAATTATTACTGTGTATATATGTGTGGTAAGTAATGATGAAGCCGAAGGCGGTAAGCACACAAAGCCTAGAAGGAACTGGCTCTCAAGTGCAGCTGTAGGAACACCGGTAGGTGCTTGGCGACAGATTTTCAACTTGAGGGTGGTAGCCAGCCAGGTGGGTACCTACCATCGTGCTTTGGTTTCCTCACTGTGTTCCTACACCGAAAGTTCAAGCTCATTGCAGTATTCGAAACCGGGACCTTCGTCACGGCATTCGACGTCGCTATAATGCCGTATATTAAATGTAGATAGATAGATAAACCTTCTTTTTTATCGCTTAACCTAATTTAATTTATCTAAGAACACCGGAAGTACCCTTACGTGTTTTTCTTGTAACGCGATGAGAAGCTTCGATTTATAAATAACGTGTGCGTAATTGCGCACTGAAATATAAGAGATGCGATGCGATGCGTTTCGTGAGTGTGCGCAATTTGCGTACGCGCCGATTAAGTGTTTAATTTTAAATGTCGAATATTATATTCTCACGTACTAAGGGTTAAGGGTTATACATTTCATAACAATAATTGTTGGGTTTCGTTTTTTCTTTAGTTACGCGTTCATATTTTATAATGAGGGTATACCTTGTATGAAGTATTTTTCCTACCCTCTTTTTCCCTACTCCTTTATGTGGTACGTCAAATCGAACGAGAGCAGCATTCTCTAAGGATCTTTAAAAGGCTGAAGTCGTCGCGCGCGCACCCGCCTGATTTACTTATAAATCTTTAATTATCACAATAATCCGTCACCATATAAATATAAAAAGACAATAGTTGTGTGTTCCGTACAACCTATTATCAGTGCCGTTAATATTTGGAAGAAAATTGAAGAAAACGTGGATCCACGGAAGACCTTCACTCTTGCTGGAACTGTGAGTACCACATGTGTTTTTTTCTATCCCTTTTGGCTACGCCTCTTTTCTGAAACCTATATCCAAAAGCGTAGTCATATTTTCCCTAACATTTTTATACTTCGTACAAAGGGTTTAAAGAGTATTTTTTTATATCGAAATCATCCAGGTTTATTAATCTAGAATCAACCCAAAAATTACAGTCCGCTAACCGCTCCCTTTTGGTGTATTTAACCACCAATAATATTATTTTAATACTTAAAACTCTCGCTCGCGGTAAAAACAAAAAAATTTTGAAAGGGTGGCAAGGCTACCGGGGCTAATACATATAGTCAGTTTTAAAAAAAAGTTCTAATTGAAACGCTGAATTTCGGCGTTAAATGTATTAATGGTTTTTGGGCATCGAAAGAGTCCCGTTTTGGTTACAGGTTTTGGTCTACAGTACAGCAACAGTAAGTCAGACAGAGCTACTTTCGGATGCTAAATTAAGACATAATTAAAACATGAAACTTCTGATATAAAAACAATCCGATGTTAATCGATATAACTTTAATTAGCTAATCAAAATCATGCATGTTTTTACAAGCGTTTATTAGTTCCTGGCGAGTGAATATTTTACGAGTTCACAGCCTGGTTATAATGAGATTCTATGCCAATATTAGGGTTCCGCAACGATAGCAAAAAATACCATCATAGAACGCTGTACTAATACATTTATTTACAACAAATGTACAAATTATAATCTATGTCACCGTATTTTTGTGCAGACCGATTAGTCTTTTTTTTCATACCACTAAGTTGGCAAACAAGCATACGGTCTGCCTGATGGTAAGCAGTTACCGTAGCCTATGGACGCTTGCAACACCAGGGGTTTCACTCGCGCGTTGCCGACCCTGAAGAAATCTCTTCACTTCTGAAATAAGCCCACATACCTAATTATAAGTTTCACAGCTAAATACCTACATATTTTTTCATTGGAATGTTTTCATGTTTTCTACTAAATTGTATCACAGTATAAGCATTAATCGGCTCCAAAATCAGTTTTGACAACAGGATATCCATTTATCTATATCTAAAAATAAAAGTATGTAACTCAAGACTAGTTTTAATTTTTCCCATACAAATCCCTAACATTCATTTTCGTCTCGTCCACCTGGCTATGTTTTTCTTGTACTTACAGTTTCTTTGGTTTAACCACTATCTCACTGTGGTAGGATAGTGATGCTGTGACCGAAGGTGGTAAGCACACAAAGCCTAGAGAACTGGCTCTCAAGTGCAGCTGAACAAGACAAGACAAGTACCATACATAGACATATAAAAAAATCAAGACGGAGTGTCACCTTATAAGAAAGTGAAGCCGAAAATTTCCTACGTGTGCGTGAGTAAAATTAGCACTGGCCCAAGCAGGCACAAATGGTACTGATCCTTATTGTCACTGTCAACGTTTCAATACGGAATGACAACCAATCGGCTTCCTATGGTCTATATGTGTGTGTGAGGCCATGTATTTAGAAGAACGCCGGCTTCCTATTACTTGCGTCACTTAAGAACACAGACCGTTCCGTCTTTCAGTTTTCTTGGTTTGAGGTACCATATTATAAAATAATTAGTATACGGATCTCGTACTACACTGAGATGGATCACTCTTATCGATGTATTTGCATATATATGTACTGTTACACATACACAGTATATATAGATCGAAACTATGACAGATTAGCGGCTTCTATAGCCCGTGGCGAAACGTGACTCAGTTCATGTGATTCATTGACCGAATACCATCTCACACATCTCACAACTCTTAAAAACTTGAACATAAATCATAAAATCCTTTACCTCAGCTGCAAACGTAACTTTGTACAGAGCATACACGTCCAATTTCACATGATCTTTCAATGTTTGAGTGGTTGGTATAAAGATGGGTCTTGGTATACTGGTTTTTTGATCTTAAGTGATAATGTACGCCCATCCCTAAATGTTGGATGCAATCACTTGGGTTTGTTTTACGCGGTCGTGAACTGTAAGGTAGCGGTTTTATTAACGGGCGGAGCGATGTGAATCGATTGTTAGATTCGAGATGAAATTCTGAGAAATGTATTGGTAAAAGGTATCTTTGGATTGGAGAGCAGGTATTTATTTTCTTGAAATGTTGGTATACTAATATGATGATGATTCAAAAGCAAGAGTAGATGAATGGTTAAACATATGCAATTTCTTTAAACATAATTGGACTGTTTTACAAAAAACTTAAACCGACTTCAAAGTACACTAAGAAGTAATCAAATTCTGATCTGATGACTATGGGACCAAACGGGAAGTGTACCCTTCCAGACAAAAAAATAATTTTCCAAATCGGTTAATATATGACGGAGTTATGGGGTAACAAACATTAAAAAAAAAAAAACATACAACCGAATTGAGAACCTCCTCCTTTTTTGAATTCGGTTAAAAATGAATCGTTGCCCAATTTAAGTGTTTTTATAGAAATTTACTTACGTATTTCTACTAATACTACTAGTTATCCGATGGATATCCTACCCTACCGTTAAGTTTTCTTAAATTTTCGAATTTTTTAAATTTCATAAAAAAAACCGTAGGAACCTTCTCCAAAGAAGAGATATAGAGATAATAAATTACTAATAAAAACTTTGGATATTTTTGGGTTGTACAAACAAAGTCAATTCACACACTATGATTAATTAAACTGTGGTATGTACAGTCGAAGACCTAAATATGTATACATTAGGTGAAATTAAACAACAATTGGGTGACCGCCTAGTGGTATTTCAAATCGAGCGTTTCCGTGCTTCGGAAGGCACGTAGTCCCGGTTATCACTTAATTGTGATAGTCGTTAAACTATTTATTGGAATTATGAGATATTATGCAGGCAGAATCTTTAAACATACACTTTTATGATTTGTGTAATATTTCAACACTAGCTGTCCCCCGCGGTTTCACCCGCGTTCCCGGGATAAAAACATATGTCCTTTTCCATACCGTAGGCTATCTGCATGCCAAATTTCACGATGATCCGTTGAGTAGTTGAGGCGTAACAAACAAACAAACAAACAAACTCACTTTCGCATTTATAATAGTTAGGATTACAATGTATACAGTGCTAGAAAATTGCTTTTGAATTTCACAAAGACTATACATATTTATGTCCTCGACTGTACATACGTGTCGATGACATGTTTGGTATGTATGTAGTATATGTTATAGTTTTTTTGATGTAGTGATTTCATGCATAGAGTTTATAAAAAGCTGGCAGCTGTACAGTTTGCGGTTTTATTATTTCGCCCGCTCTCGTTAGGGATAAAAAGCTTATGTTACTCTTCGGCTCATAATCTTACATGCATTATGACGTTTTGAAGTCGATGAAAATTACTTTTGAAGGTTCCGTTACATACATACAGGTGAAGCTAATAAAAGCGTGTTAAAAATCACCTCGATCTGTTGCTGCGTGAATGAAGGACCACACACTTGTGCGTTTATAATAGTAGGGACAAATTAGGCACATAAATACTTAAACAAAGAAGGTAATAGATAAATATCTCTAAATCTCTATAGGTAGTCAACTTAATAATTTTTCATTACACTTGCTCGTAAAGTGACATTTATTGCACCGTTTTTTGTAGCTTATTACGCACTAGTGCTTTTTACTTTATATTACCGCGGTATAATCCCGATTATGGTAAGTTTGTACCACAACGCAATTGATATGT
Source organism: Achlya flavicornis (assembly GCA_947623365.1). Taxonomy (NCBI): domain Eukaryota; kingdom Metazoa; phylum Arthropoda; class Insecta; order Lepidoptera; family Drepanidae; genus Achlya; species Achlya flavicornis. The sequence continues at coordinate 13,986,446 of OX392477.1, read as the reverse complement.
GAGTCGACGAAGCATTCAAAATTCTACTTTAAAAAAGTCTGTTTTTTTCCTCTCTAGTGTGTTGAAAAACGTCGTATGACACGCGTGTGCATTGTTCATTATACTCTCGGCTCGTTTATCGCGTTCGCCTGCGGCTCAATATGCCAGTAATTACCAACTTTGCACACATGTATCATAATGTACTATTATTTGCCACCAAAATAATTGAAAATCGTAGTGAAGGAAGTAAAAAAAAATTGTAAAAACTGAATGTGTCTGTTTCAATGGGATTTTTGACAGTACAAAGTGTTGGGACCAATTAGAAATAGTATGGATTACGTTCCTTTCATAATACAAAATCCGAATGCTTTCTTCTTGTTTTTTTAAATACATTTCTTGGCCTGAAAATTATGAGAAGTTTTTAGAGTTCAATAGTTTGTGCTGGTTACTAACTCAAAAGCCACGATCAACGGCATAGATGGTAAAAATTAAAAAGCACTTGGCTGTACCGAAACGACACACGTAAAGCGTAAACCAACTTCCATAAAAAGAAAAGTTACACCCAAATGTTTGCCAAACAAACAATAGTATTTGCGGTTACCTTTACCACCTTTTCGTGGCCAGACATTACTTGGGAAAATTACGTGGTTATTTAAAGTCAGTGACACTCGTAAAAAATTACTTGAACTTTGACGGTGATGCCTGTATAGGCAATAATGACGTCGCGTGCTAACCATTTTCTCAGAAACAGACGGCATGGTGCCAATTGGCAATCAATGTGAACGTTTGTCACTTTCTACTTCGTTACTAACTCACGCACTGACCAATTGCTCGCGAATGAAGTGCGTGTGAAGTCATACGCTTGTTTGAATTTAAAGTTACTGCGATTGCGTTGTCAAGTGATGTAAAGGAAGGCCTTTTGAAGCTATTGTCTTTATAAAGAGTGGTTATTTAATGTATGGTAATAAAGCAGTCGAAAGACACGATCGGGATACCTCCAAGAAGGTCAAAGCAATGAGAAAAGATAGTAAATGTTCGTGCAAAGGGCAATAAATCTTGAAATTTTAACCCTGTTGGCGTAGAGGTAGAAGCTTTAACTGCCACGCCACTGGATATTTGTGTAAATGAAAATCATCATCATCATCAGCCTATAATGTCCCACAGCTGAACATAAGCGTCCCTTTACAAATGAGAGTGAAAGGGTATGGGCAAATACTCCACCACGCATGCCCACTGTGGATTGGTGGAGGTAGGCTAGTGGTCAACCTACTGTTGGAGTTTTCAAGTCGCCTAGTCGTTAAGCTAGTTGGAGACCTCCAACTAGCTTAACGACTATCACAATTAAGTGATAACCAGGACCCAACAGCTTAACGTGCTTTCCAAAGCACGGAAAATGCTGAGTTGATATACCTCGCCGGTGGTAGCTTAACTTTGCCGATCGATTAAGAAGCATGTTCATAACATCTACTAATTCTGGGCCTAAATATTCATATAGGTAAGTATAAATTTACTAGTACCTATAAGCTTAATTTGAATAAGCAAAGAAAACTGATTTTGCTCAATTATGAACCCACTGGTCCATTAAAACCAGAACCTTAGGCCCAAATTACTCCCATCCTTGACCGAATTACTTCCATTTCGAAAGTAAAATGTTAGGTCACGCCCGACTGATCTTAGACCCAATTTAGGTGTGATATTTGTTAACTTGTTCGCTAGTTATCGGTTTATAGTTCAGTGGTTTAAACGCGGTAGTTGGTCCATTGCTAGAGAGTTAATATTACAAACATTGCAAGAGATAATTATGACTCTTAGGGTATGTTTCCTCATGGTTTAAAGTTTCTAGACTAGGTACTAGCTATGCCTACTACTAGATCTCCAGGATCCACCAAGCAAAATTTTTCTATTTGTTCTTCTTTGGGTGGATCCTCCAGTTTATATGCAACAGATTTGATAAACATAATTACTTTCTTTTTCGTTATTCCAGTATTTATGCTATAAAGTGGAAGTTCATGTACCAGCTCATCAGGTCAATTGCCTCAGTCTGTGAGTGTAATCACCTGGTCTCAAACGTAGCCAAGGTTTCCGAACGGAAGTAACTAGAGCGGTTGCTAATTGTTTGTTTGTTAGAGGAAATTATGTTTGTATTGGATTAGTTGTAAGCTAGCCCACACACCTTGTATTGTGTTGGTGTTTCTACTTAAACATTGTTGAATAATCCTTCGGTATTTAACATGTATGCATTCGAATGATCTTCAACATTATTTGTAGTATTTTGTTGAGGATTTTTCTCAATTTGGAATTAATATTTTGACATTTACCATTTTTGTCGTGTAATTGAAAAGTTGAGTTTATAATTGATCTCAAATCTTTGTAATGGTAATATCTTAAGAACATGTTTGATTGTTGATGGTTCCACCGAAATTTCTTGATTCTTTTCCCCTCTGAGTTTAAATTTTATTTGTTACTAGCTGCCTCGCGCGGTTTCACCCGCGTTCCGTGATAAAAAGCATATAATACTTGGGGATAATGTAGCTTCCTATTAGTGAAAGAATTTTTAGAATCCGACTGGTAGATCCAGAGATTAGCCCGTTTAAACAATCAAAAAATCTCTTCCGCTTTATTATGTTAGTATAGATAAGTATAGATTTGTTAAATACTTGATCTATCACCGAGTCTTTATTCGATTTATCAAATTGGGTCTCCGATATTGATAATATCTTTGTCCCACAGAATAGACCGCCCGATATTCTTTCAGCATCATTTAGTTGCACGTAAAACTATAGTGTTCTTTTAGTTTTGAAACTTCCTTCACCAAAATCCATCATGAATTTGTATCAATAAATATAGTATGACCTAGGATTCAAAGAACACCGCTACGACCCCTTTAATAGTCTTTATGTATGCAAATAAGCGATACACGATCTGCTTTCACATATTTACCAGCGCAGTTGCCAACTGGCCCTAATATATCGAACAATTTCACTCACGACCTGCGTGGGATGCGAGAACGATCACATTTTAAGAATAGGTACTTTTCCAATTTTAAAATTTTCAAAAAAGAATACTTTTCCATTATTGGTCAATTTTCATTTCGTGTAACTCAAGTTTATCCTTTATTTCTTTTTAGGGGCAATATTTAAGAAATCATTTTGAACCGTTTCTTTTTTTCACTGGACTAATTAGATATATAAATAAATATCCTGGGACATTCCTCACACACGATCATCTGATCCCAAACTAAGCAAAGCTTGTACTATGGAAACCAGATAACTGATATAATACATACTTAATACATACTTAATATACATAATTACACCCAGACTCAGGACATACAGACATGTTCATGCACACAAATGCATGTCCTGTGTGGGAATCGAACCCACGACCTGCGGCGCTATAGGTTAAGACTCCACGTCTTAACCAACTGCGCCAACTGGCCCGTCAAAAATTAAATAGTCAATTATAAATAGTGTTCCGTTATTTATCTTATAAAGTACGTTGTATCGGCCAAACAAAGAGAATTAGATACGTGTATACCCAAGCTTAGATTTTATTATTTGAACGAAGAAATCAGGTGATAAATTCTACTATTTGGCATTTGGCATAGTCAAACAATTATTATACACAAGAACTAATTACACAGTTGCCAAAAACATATATTTGTACACAAAAACCAAGCTGTCATCATAAAAAAAACCCTAGAAAAGCCACTGACTTTTCTTATGTCGAAATAAAGTTCAACGACCTAAAACTGTAGAGAAAAAATTTGGCATCCGCCTGACGCGTCCCTTTAATGTTTTTTTTTAAAGTGAATAGATTTAGACTGAGGCACGTGAACTGGTCAGTCTATTTAAATATTCTTTTAAATTGAAACGTTCTTTAATGTTGCGTTAATTCATTCATGAAAATAACTGTCAGGCGTGAAACGTAATATGTATGAATTTTTATCATATTCAGGTTTTGCTGATGTAAATATTTGTGTTTTATGATGTCGAAATTAGTGTTTTGCTTTTAACATGAATTGTATATAATTATATGTGTTTTTACTAATTGATCTATAATCAAATATGTATTAATCTTTATGGTTTGACGTCGCGTTTTTTTTACTACATATTTTTTTATCGAGGCAAATCTATAACAAAGGAGATACAGGAAAACTTTACTTGCGGACGTTTTTAATGTGACATCATAATTCTACAAATATGAGAAAGCAGCAAATAAATAAATTAAAATCATAAAAAAATGTTGTTCAATAAAATTACATAAGTAAAATACGACTGTAATTTACGGTGACAATATTGTATTTTTATTTACAAATATGTAGCGGTATATTACAATTTGTCACGGGGACCACCTGTCCGAATTGTATTACAATTATACAAAATATGTAAATTTGCAATCACAATTATGTGTTTGATAAAACATTTTCAGACAAACATGTAAATTGTCACCGGTCATGTGCAAATTTAAATTAAACAGAAACATTTGAAATTGTAGCAGTAATTTTGAAAATTTTCCACCATGATTAAATTTTTACTTTGTATTTTTTATTAAACAATTGTAGCTTGTATATTTATATCTATGCTTGATTGATTAAGGATACATCCAGATTGAGCGTCGAAGCTGTGCACGCGTCGAAATAAATAGCCCCTAACTGTTAGGGGCTAAATCAAATAAAATTGCAAAATAATGTTTAATATTTAAATTTCCCTGATTTTATTTGGAATATTTTTACAACTGCTATCATTATGAACGTCACTATGATAAGCAGAATGACGCAGAGTGAGCGTAAAACGTAGCTGTTACGCGCAGCAGCCTATAAAAGCCTGTTTTATATATTTGTGTAGTATGGTGACGTTCTTTCTAGTTTATTTCTATGCTTGTTACCAATAATTTGAATTTTATAATTTATAATGTTTATATGGACCATTGCTATCTCCCGGTTCTCGACATCGATATCGTGACAAATGTAATATGTACCTATAGATTTTTTTAAGATATCCACCACGTTTTGCCGAAAATATTGAATGCGATAATTATTTCGAAAGCGCGAGAATTGGGCCCCAGAGCGTATTACTAGATTATATCTACAAAAAACATCTTTTACTGTTTTTTACCACATCCTAAGACCACAACTTTCCTCCAGTATACTCTCAATATTCCATAACAATGTAAAGAGGTAAAGACCTAGAAAATTAACAAGAAAAGGTCACAAAATGCATGAACGATGGTTAAAAGTTGAGATCACAAATGAGCGGCCGTTCATTACTGCAGCTGTAGTTTTATTTGTGAGCGCTAAGTGAGAGGCGAAATAACATCCTGTCTGTGTACTGGTGGCATAAGAGACACTTATACAAGCTGTGGTGCATTCTCGACATTTTTGTGGAGCTTGAAGTCCCATATAAGATAACTTCAGGAGCAGTACATGTGCCCAGCTATGACATAAAGTGAATAAATGGCTTTTAATTTGCCTTTATTTATCCTTGAATAGGACCCATAACAAATAAACCACCGAAAAAACAGAAAAGCAAAAAATAGTAAACCTTTTAAATATATATAATTGAATATAACTTGAATTTTATAAGGTTTTGCAGTCGGGGATAAACGTCGACTTGTAAACCACCTCCGTTTAGCAAAGTCAATGCTCCAACTGAAATTTTGAGTTTGTAATCGCAAAAAAATAACGATTTTTAAATGTTTAATAATGCACCCGTTGGTTCTCGCGAGGGAGGTCCTATAATAACAATTGATGTCATTGTTATTTTTAACCGACGATTAAACGGAGAAGGTCTACAAGTAGACGCGTATTTTTTTTTTTTTTTAATGTATGAAACGTCCAGAAGGATAGTCGCCTCTATGGCAACATGAAATAAACAAGCCAGAATTGACAGTATTTGACAGCCGTGCGCAGTACGAACTGAGAGCGATTTGCTCAGGGAGCCCCTCAAGCGGAGTGAAATTAAATGTCATGCTTTAGTAAGGCGGATTATCCATCTGGGTGGGTAGAGGCACGATGCCCTATGAAAATCTTAGCGCGATCCATAGTATTAACATTAACGCATACATAATTCTATTTTCAAGACTTTTTACTTCATAAAACGAACTTGTGTGGCTTTTTTATTGTGTATTAGATATTAATTTAAGCTTCGTATCAACATTTCATTTCGTACTTAAGTCATCTATGTAAAAAATACCTTCGGCTACAAATTTCACTGTCCTTGCTGACCATACAATAGTGCAGCCTGTGGGAAAACTGCGCAAGCGTCATCGCTAATTTAGTGCCAACAGCATGTGCTGGGCGCAAGCGGTTTTTTGCTGTCTTGTTTGCTTTTCGGTGCAATGCGATGCAAGCGTTATATAATATTTATATACAATACATCCGGTCTATTGCGGCTACAGTATTTGTTGATTTGACGTATTATTGCGTACTAGCCTAGCTCCACGATTTTACGCGGGATCGAATGAATCAAATAAAACAATGATACTATAATTAGTGATAAGGCCGCCCATTGTAACACTTTCTTTTTTAAGCTCTTGTATTATTTTTTCATGTGGTGTAACAATGAAGCGTTATCTATCTATCTATCTTTTATTTATTCCAGTATACAGTTTATCTATATGCCAATGTTTCAACGGCGTGATTGACTCACAAACATGCACACAATATTTCAGATATATATTTATCAAACTTTTTAGAGTATATGACATATATTTTTATTTAAGGTTACTAAAATGCTCATTACATAAAATTCATGCAATGTTGAGTTATTTATTTAAATTTAAAATATTTGCAAATGATTATTTATTTCAAAGTTCATGAATTGATCCGGTCGTACCGACGCGCGTAGTTAGTTCGGATTGCATTTTTGTGTATCACGCATAATTTTCTGAGGACTATGAATGAGTTACCTTATACGGATCTTATTATTATAATCTTATATTACTAATAAAAAAGTATCTCAATACTAGCTGACCGCCGCGGTTTCACCCAGATACGGTTTTTTACCCTAATAAAAATAAATAAATAAAAATAAAAGTAGGCTAAGTTACTTCTATAAATAAATAAAAATAAAAGTAGGCTAAGTTACTTCTTATAACATCAGCTATCTGCCATTGAAAGTCCCGTCAAAGTCAATGTAGCCGTTTCGGAGATTGGCCGGAACAAACAGACAGACAGACACACAGCAAAAAAATATTACAGCTTTTCATACATCTTAGCCGAGGATTCATGTCCCTTTTGTATGTAAAGCTGTATTTGTTTAATGCGATTTCGAAGTTTGTCCCATAATAAAAGTTGATCGTATTTATGAGTTTTACGTGGTTTCATTTATTGTCGTATTCACCCCGTATAAATAGTGTTATAGACAGTTATAGCACAGTCTATTAAACCATATAACCTTATGGTTTAATAGACTGTGGTTATAGTGAGTAAATTAATGCACTAGGATGTTAGCACAAGACAATCTGATCCCAAACAAAGCAGATCTTGTACTTGAAAAAGGTAGAATTCCTAGCGCGCAGGTAACATTCAATCTCTTCAACGGTGTAATATTACAGAGGCCGGCAAACAACTTGAGCCAAAGTCGACGTAGTGGGGGTAAGTTCGCGCATGTACACTCATGCTCGGCCAATAGCGTGGACGCGTGCCGACAGAATGCCCCCGCGCACCTCTCTTTCCACCAACGACACCTTAAAATCGTCTACTGCGCACTCAAGGTCATGGCTCAAGTTGTTTGCCGGCCACTGTACTATAAATAAATAAATAAATAAATATCCTAACATTCCTCACACATGGTCATCTGATCCCAAACTAAGCAGAGCTTGTACTATGGAAACCAGATAACTGATATAATACATATATTACTTTTTGTTTGTAAATACATACTTAACATACATAATTACACCCAGACTCAGGACATACAGACATGTTCATGCACACAAATGCATGTCCTGTGCGGGAATCGAACCCACGAACTGTGGCGCAATCGCTGGAATCTTTACCAGAGTCTTAACCAACTGCGCCAACTGGCCCGTCAATATACTATACCACAGTAGATATATCAAACAGTAAAGTGACTCGACCCTTTTCTTGATTATAATTGCCTACAGCAGCACGGTACGTGAACACGCGATAGGGCTGCCCATCTACAGTATTTTAATTTCATCTACCTACTTGTCTAGTTTTGTGATTTTATATAATTATATTTTTTATTTGATAAAATGATTTTTTTTTGTGAATGAAATAGGAAGTGTTCAATAAAATGCAAGAAACAGACGAGTAATATATATTGTATCATGACCCCATTACCTACAGCACGAAGATACTCGAATACTCTATACTCTAAATCGAAATAACAATTTTTTTGGTCACCCATCCGATGTCGAACCGTTGCAAACGTTACTTAATATCAACCATTTCATCGCGTGTGCGTTACCTACAGCAATCAAAACCTCTAACTACCTACTGCAAAATCTTACTTAAAAAGTAAATTATTATGTAAATCTTACTAGGTACAGGTACCTACCATTTATTACTCTCACAATCATTTCATAATAATATTTCGTCTAATTCAATAAATATATGTAAATAGTACATACATAAGTAGTAAGTAGAAAGCCTAGCCTAGGAACTACCTACTACTTTTTTTTAACCTGACCGTAGGTAGTCACTTTTTTCACCCAAGCCAGCTATCCACTTATTTATTTATGAATCCAGGTAGGTATTATGTTTTTGACGAAGTTAAGCAACCAAAAACAGCACAATATAGTCTACTATAATTTCTCTTCGTCATATTAAGTAATTGTACTTACTTGTAATTATTTTAATTATTTCAATGAATATTTGTCATAAATCGCACGCTTACTGCTTACAAACCCATCACACCGTTCGTTCGTCACTGCAGCGCATTCGCGACTGTTTGCGAACTGAAAGCAAACCGAAATCGTGGCGCGTAGGTATGACTCGCGATCCGGCCGTTTGTATGAAGAGCTAGTACTGATAGATATATCTACTGTGACTATACTATAGATTAAAATTATTTTTTTCTCCAGAGTATTAGAAAACTTAAAAAATATGATGGATGCAATCGGTAACAGGCATTCTCTAGTTATGATGGTGACCAAAGTAAATAGGGATTCATTTTTATAAACAAGGTGAACTCAAAGTGAAAAATATTATAGAAGCGAAAGTGAGTTTGTTTGTTTGTTACGCGGCTACGCCTTCACGTCTCAACTACTAAACGGCATGACATTTGGCATGCAGCAAAGATGGAGCAAAGCAATTGTAAGATTATTTATAGCACCATATAATTTAAAATTACTCTGAATTTATTTATTTTCTAAATCATTTTTTTTTGTACTACTAAGTCGGTAAACAAGCTTACGGCCCGCCTGATGGTAAGCGGTTACCGTAGCCATATGGACGCTTGCAACACACGAAGCATTGCTTATGCGTTACCGACCTTCCCCCCTCCCCTATGAGCTCTGGCGACCTTACTCACGTGCAGGAACACAACTTTACACAACATAAAGTTATTTGGCTGCGGTATTCTGTAAGGTGGAGGTACAGTCGAGGACATAAATATGTATACACTTAGTAAAATTCAACAACGGTTTCCTCTTAAACTACTGATTGAAATTATGAGATATTATAAAGGCAGAATCTTCTAACATATACTATTATGATTTGTGTAATAGTTTAATACTTAAATGTTAAACATGCGAGAAAATCGCTTTTGAATTTCAAAAAGTGTATACATATTTATGTCCTCGACTGTACTTCCCCAGTCGAGCTGCTCTTTGAGCGAATAAGCGCTATGTTCTACCTCTCGTAGCATCCAAAGAACCAAGAAAAAAAAAATTGCAATCCGCATACAAAAGACCCTGCATGATATGAAAATACATATTCCTGTATATAGACGTCCCATGTAAACCATATTCAGCAAAGCCTCTAACACAATAGTGTGCAACTTAAACTAACTGTGCTAATAGTATTGTGCAGTGTCTGTTTGCGACTACCCTCTGCTTGTTATTTGTTTGATTGTCTACCGCTTCCTCCTCAACTCACTCAGTGTATTCGCTGATAGTTCTATATTGTGTTATTAATCCATCTGTTTAAAGTAGACTACTCGCGCGTTTTCAATCTTAGCATTAGAGATTTTAATCTTAGCATTAGCATTAGACTAGTTTCTGCCCCGCCTACTCCTCGCGTTCCAGAGGGAGCTATTGTTTTTCTGAGATAAAAAGTACACTATTATGTTAATTCAGAATATATTCTATCCGTGTGTAAAATTTCATCAAAATCCATTCAGTCGTTTGTGCGTTACAAAGATCCATTATCAGCAGACAAATATTAGCAGGATAATGGTGCCCATTTTGTTGTATCGCACAAAACTCATTTTAGTCACATCACATCTCTTTCTCACAAACATTATTGAAAAAGGATAGAGCATATTTAAAAAGCTGTCAAATTAGTCTTTGCCGTCTTCATTTGCGGGTATTTAGACGTAACCGCGATAGATGCCGACTAAAATATTGAAAACAAGCATTGGATTAATTTGACAGGACAAAATTTCTTACATCCTTTTCTTATGTTCCTTGTTAGAAAGAGACTTAGTGAGACTTAGTTGTAATCAGCACCAATATCTTCCAAATGTTGTTCAGTTTTTTCTACAATTTATTTATAGATCATGTACTACGTATCTACTTTCGATTCCATCTATGAAGTCCCAAGAGATCCTTCTTATAGGGGTTCCTTCAAAATTTGATTCAAGTGTTCAAAACTACTTTCCAACTTGGGACCTTCAACATTGGGCCCTTTGACTGCAGCTGCGTAATGACGTTTCTGAAAAGTTTTGTTTTCACTTAGGGGTCATAAGTAATGCTAAGTTGAGGTTAAGTTTAGAGGTAGCTATTTAAAGAGGGGATCGACTTCGGTAGAAATAAGAAATTTCAGGTGTTAATCTTTGCTCAAAAATGAGTCTTTATTGTCATTATTTTGACAACTTTCTTTGAGCAATGTCGACCTCCGCGATACTTGAAAGGCGCCAGAAAAACTCAAAATCTTTTCAGCAAAGATGTATGGAATTTCATTGCTGGTGATTTTACCCACCAGCTATTACCATTAGCCAGAAATTACTATACTCATTAGTTTACCAGTAGAAATAATTCCCACGTTATATTGTGAAAAAACGGGGGTCCAAGCCTGCTATTAAAATTGTGTTCTAATGAACCAGTGGTGTCAAAACTTACAGATTTGCCAGTTCCCGTCAGTTCAATAGCGACGAAAACCATTATGAATTTACCCCTTAGACTTAAAACGTTATTTAACTATTACTGTTTAAAGGGTCACGTAAATAACGTCACTCTATTGTCATTGTCAAATAATGTGACATTATTTACGTGACCATTTAATCAGTCATCATCATCGTCATCATCAGCCTATAATGTCCCACTGCTGAGAACAGGCCTCCTTTCACAAATGAGGGTGAAAGGGACTGGGCGATACTCCACCACGCGTGCCCACTGCGGATTGGTGGAGGTAGGCTAGTGGTCAACCTACTGTTGGAATTTTTCAAGCCGCCTAGGAGGCATCCAACTAGCTTAACGACTATCACAATTAAGTGATAGCCGGGACCAACGACTTTACGTGCCTTCCGAAGCACGGAAACGCTCGATTTGAAATACCACTAGGCGGTCACCCATCCAGGTACCGACCACGACAGACGTAGCTTAACTTTGCCGATCGATTAAGAACGGCTAATCATGCTACGCCACGAGCGCTTCTATTTAATCAGTATATTAGTTAAATAGTGCTTAATGAGTAAGGGAGATAGAAGATTACGCACAATAACAATGTAGTTATGAGTCCGTGTCATTTTTGATTTAAAATAGGCCCCTTGCAAAAGCAAAAGAGCACTTTTTCTATGAAAAAAATCCGATCCGTGTCTATACGGTATTTTGTGGTAAACTTTATTATACGGAATTTTCACCATAAAGTCTTATGGTGCGTCCATGCTTGGCGAACCGAGCACGAGCCGAGCCTCGAACGAGCAAACTGCGACACGATTCGCTCGAACGAGCGCGATTGTCAGTTTTTTCACGAACAAAGGGACTCGCATCGTTTTCGTTGTAGGTTCGTTCGTGGCTTGGCTCGTGCTCGATTCGCGTAACATGGACGCACCATTATAGGGTGTACACTATTATTAAAAATAACGTTGTATATATGTCGACATATCGATCAATCAGATTATTTGACGTGTAATACAGTTGATATACGGTTCTCTCGCGTGTGAACAGCACAGTTGATTACGTTATCTATCATATCACGGGTTCTGTTGACGAGGTCATGATTCAGGAGTTTGTCATATTATCATTGCTTATTACGCCTATTTGCAATGTTTAGGGTTGTCTAGTTTCGTTTTTTGAGTTATTTTTTTTTATTATTATGTATAGGCCTGTGTTTGACCACAATCTCACCATGGTAAGTGATGATGTGGTCGAAGGTGGTAAGCACACAACGAAACACAACATACACGAAAGCCTAGAAGGAACTGGCTCTCAAGTGTAGCTGACGGAACACACCGATAGGTGCTTGGCGACAGATTTTCAACTTGAGGGTGGTAGCCGGCTACAAAGTACCCTACCACCGTGCTATGGTTTCCTCACGATGTTATCCTTCACCGAAAGCTCATGCTCGTTGTAGGATTCGAACCCGGGACATTCGTCTCGGTATCCGACGTCACTACCACTGAGCTATCATCGCCTTAAATTTGGCATGGCAATAATGCATTGATTCCGACTACTGCACTTTAGAGACAGTTCCGTAGAAGTTACGTGTGATCAAGTTGAAGCAATGAGTGGAGCAACGGTATAAGGGCTCTCGGAACCATGTTAAAGTTTTGAGTTTTGCGATTTAGTGTGTCTGACGGGCCAGTTGGTGCAATTGGTTAAGATTCCACCTATCCCACCGCAGGTCGTGGAACATGAATGCACAGAACATGCATTTATGTGCATGAACATGTTTGTATGTCCTGAGTCTGGATGTGATATTGTACCTATTTAGTGTGTATGTGTATTAATATTTAATTTAGTTTAATTTATTTTTAGTTGGAGGACCAACAGCTTACAACATTGTGTACATATATGAGTATAAAAAATGTTTACAAACAAATAGTATCCGTATTATGTTTATTAGTTATCAGCGGGGCGATTACGTAACTAAATTTCAATCATTTTCGAATTGAGATCGGTTCAATATAGCGGTTTTCTGATAACTCTTTTTTACGTTCTGATAATTGAAAATACAAACAGTGTTTCATTAGAAATGGAACCATTTCCGATTGTGTAATATTTCTACCGATTCAGAGGTTATTTCAATCTGAATTTCATTGCAATAAAGTTACGTAATCCACGTGCTGGTTTCCAAAGTAGGTACAAAGCGTCCAATGTAACCGCTTACCATCAGGCGGACCGTATGCCTGTTCGCGAGTAAAACCGTTGGGCGCAAGTTAGCATAAAATATAAATAATAATATTAGTGAGATTGCCAACCCTATAGATACCAAATATAAAGACCTTCACAGTGTTAGTCTAGCTTTAAGGGTCACGTTCTATTTAAATTCCGTCACAACGGAAAAAATACCAAGTTTCCGCTATCACTCATATTGCTGTAGTTTTCTGAAATGTTACTACTATATTATCTATACTAATACTTACTAATAATATAATAAAGCGGAATAGTTTTTTGTTTGTTTTTTTAAACGGTTTAATCACAGCAGGGCTGTATTACTTGTTAGTAAAAGTCATATAACAAAAGTTGTTGTTTATGATGTTTCATAAACAACAAGTTTTGTTCTATCTTTTTACAAAACATAACATCAAAAACAAACGTTCAAGATGTCGTTGTTCTATCTAACTCATTTCAATTCAGTATTTTGTTGTACACACGCCTCCCGTGCACCGTCAGTCAGTATGTTGCTATGCGTAGAGTTCGTAACATTTAGAGCGCTCAATTTAAATATTTTTATTTTTGTACGAAAGTCTGATGAATTATTAAAGTCATTCAAATTGTTGTTTATGATGTTAGGTATATATAGTCCTGACAGGTTGTTAGTGTTTTACCAATTACCCTAAAGCCCATCAGAGACGTAGCTATAATATATATAATTTATATAAATCATAGCAAGGATCGATATATTTTCAATACTAATCTTTGAGTGACCGCACACGCAGCTATAATATATATTTCTTTTACTTCACCAACTTGTACTGTCATTTATATTATAGCTCGGCATATTAATATATATTATTATAGCTACGTCTGTGCCACTGCGCAGTTTAACCCACGTTCTGGGGTTAAAAAGTAGCGTCTATCATTCAGTGGCGTACATTGGTTTTCGGACTAGGTAGGCAGAAGAAATCATGGCCATACACGCCTAAATATGCCTCCTAGATAGGTTATGTTTTTTGACCCGATTCGTATACCAAACCATAAACAAACCAACACAAATAAATTGCGAAGTTATATTTGAGTTGCTCTAATGTTGGTAAAGTAGTTGTAACTGTAGTCTTTTTAATTTGGATGGGTTACTTTACTTACAACAGAGAAGGTAAGGTTACTTTTGGTCCATAAATCGCGAATGTCAAATGTCAGTATGCTACGCATAGCAAAAGCGTGATTTATGCTTTCGTCGTATTATCTTAAAGAAGTGTGGGTGTGTGTATGAATATGCCGAAATCGTTTTAGTGTGCGTGAATTGCCGTGAATTTGAGAGGCGAACTCGCGAGTGCCTGCGCGGCAAAGTTTGAAATTTCGTATTGAATGTTAGGTTAGAATTTTTATTTCAAGTGATTATGTAGTTTAATTGAATCAAAATATTATTGAATTGAATCTTATGAGGTAGGCATTGCTTATTTGCCTATATGGAATGCACGCCACTGCTATCATTTTCCATGCCATAGCTGATCTGCGTACCAAATTTCAATCGATCGGATCAGAGTTTTAGTGAAGAAAAGGGAATAAACAGACCGGGCTACTTTCGCATTTCAAATATTAGTGTAGTTTGAATAATAAAATAATTTTATTTTTCCTCATTTGAAAGTCGAAGTCCACCTTAATTTTACATCGATAATTGAATTACATGATAAATTACATCCAAGCTAATTTGAAGTATATTCCCTAAGCGATTAGGTACAGAATATTGTAACAGCCCTTATCAATGTTATCTTATCATAATATGTTATTAACCCAGTTTGCATTTTGTTTAGAAATGTTTGTTTGTTAATCAAGTGTCGAGCTTTTTAGAGAATTAAAGGAAAGTTTTCAGATTGCACAATAGTATGAAATACAGAAATGGTTCAGTCAGTTAACCGCCATTATTCTATTCGCGATCTTTACTATTCGTCGAATAGTGCCTTTCATTCAACAAGGCGAATAGTCTGAAAGATAAGAGTACTATTTAGAAAAAGTATAAATTTAGATAATGTTATATTTAATTGACCGAGCGAACGAAGCGTTTCTTTTCAGCTTGGACAGAAATGCTTTCGTGATTATTTATTTATCGAGTCAGTTTTTTCAAAAAACTGTTTAGGATTCCTAGGTATAAAAATAATACATTTAAAGTTATCAAAAAATATTGAACCCGTATGTTTTTCTTTACCAAATCATAAAAAATTGTCAAAGATAAAGCGAGTGTAAGTTCGGGAGTGGGGGCTCGTGTCTTCAGTTTAGAGTAAAAAGTGTACTCTAACGTGACGTCACGCGGAACTTCAACACGCGATATCTTCGTATTCTTTTGTTTAATTGACAAAAGAAAAAATACGTGTCAAATATTTTGTGATAATGCAAAATACTGACTATATAGTTTTGTTTTTTGTCATCTAGCTAGCCCATTGATGAAAATATTACATATAATTATCGAGACTCGCGAGGCGTTCAGCTCACAGAGCCACTAGTAAAAATAAATGTTTATCATACTAGTCATACTCAAAATACAAACCTTCAAAAATCTAAATTATAATTCTTCAAAAATTACAAGTTATATTTTTTCGTCAAAAAAAAGTAGATACGTCCAAGTGTAATACCAATGTAAACATAACTTCCTTCTGTAACAGTTATTATCAACGCGTGTGATAAGCAATCACACGGTATGTATGTATGTGTCCGCACGTATCTAGGAAATCACGATAACGCTACGGCGAGGCGCCTGGCTCGGCGCCGGCGCACTGAGCCTGCAGATAGCACCTACATTCCTTAGCATTAATCCTTCAATACGTCATACTAATCATAAATCATTATTTGCACATTGCCCAATATAGTTTTAAATGTTAGTAATGCATATCCTCGATCAGTGACAAATCTAGACAGTTGTTGAAAACAGTTATGAAATTCTACATTTAAATATAACATAAAACTACATACTTTATTATACAAAAATAAAGTCAACTCCAAATTGAGTTTGCAATTGGTTTGCACAAAAAAATACCGATGTATGAACTCTTATCTGTGTGTAGTATGTGTGTAAATACTTTGAATTCAGCGAAACAGTAGTACCGACACGTTTTCTATAAAATGTTATTATATTATTTATTGTACTTATACACTTTCACATACATTTTGTATGTTATTCTTCACAGAAATAACCGAAACTTTAATGTTTTATAGAGTGGGCAGCTTCTTTTTATTTTTACAAGATTTAATTTAACTTGCAATGTGTGTATGTATGTATGTAACTAAGTTTGTTCGGGTGGAATCTTGCAAGTCGAATTTAACACACTTCTTGTGGTCGGATTGACTTGATAAACGTATACCAAATATCAAGTCAATCAAGTTTGTATATTGGAAGACAATGCAAGTACAGTCAACAAGAAGTACAGACACCTAAACAAAAATTGTTGCACCAACATAAAAGAACAAAAGTTGTTGTTTATGATGTAATATGGTCCTGAGAGTGTGTTGGTGTTTTACCAATAACCCTGTATATTATAGTAGGCGCCCATATCATGCATTGCTCTAAATTCTTATATAAAAACTTATATTATAAATGCGGAAGCGAGTTGGTTTGTCTGTTACGCCTTGACGGACTACTCAAAGGATCTTCATGAAATTCGGAATGCAGATAGCCTATGGTATGGAGAAGGATATAGGCTACTTTTTATCCCGGGAACGCGGGTAAAACCGCGGGGGACAGCTAGTTCTTTATAAGTATAAAATATTTTTAACTTTCTGCATGCACTCCTCTATAAACTTTACCTATGCCAAATCAAAACCAAAAGTTTTCTATTCACATATTAGATATTTTTCCAGCCATTATTTAAAATGTTAGATATTACAATATACCTTCTACATAAACGAGGATACTTTTATACAAATCATTACATGCCGGTAAATGTGATGGCGACTCAAATTATAATTGCATTATTATCGCGCATCGATAGCACGATAACGACACTATAATAACAACTCGTTCATGGAAATGCACCCTTGAATTGACTAGTTGTTACAACTTCGAGGAAAATATCGATGTTTATGTTTATTCGAGTCAAATATTTAAAAATGGTGCGGCATTGCTCGAAAAGTAAGTAAAGCTGGAACTTATTCTCAGAACACAATGAAAATACATTTATTCTGAAGCATAATACTTTTACATAAGGCTTTTTGGCTGAGCTGCCAGGTCATTGCAGTCAGATGCTTTAGGTCACCCTGTGATGTGGGAGACGGACGGAATCTTCAGGGCGAGAGTCCTGTATAGCTTGTGTTATAAATATTTAAATTATGACTTTAAATTATTTATGTTTGTTGACTAATAACAATAATTTCTATGAAGTTGTATGATTAAAAGTAGTTGTATTTACTGCGTGTGATTGGTCGAGGCTTTGACAGTTGTCGACGACCAATCACAAGCAAGTAAATCTTCGAGTATTCTAGTGGTATGCCCGGGCATTCGCTTTTCAACATCGGTGCTAGTCACTTACATTGTATTGTTGGTTTTGCTAACTGTACTGCTGTAACTATAGCAATAAAGATGATCCTCAAAGTATAAAGTCTTTTTTGTATTCAAAGTCCTTGCTTCCGAGTGTTGAACCAGTACGGTCCACACCTGTGTTTGACCTGGAATATCATGGAATGATGATATGTCTGAAGGTAAGTGTACAGTCGAGGACATAAATATGTATACACTTTTTGAAATTCAAAAGCGATTTTCTCGCATGTTTAACATTTATGTTTTAAGCTATTACACAAATCATAATAGTATATGTTAGAAGATTCTGCCTTTATAATATCTCATAATTTCAATCAGTAGTTTAAGAGGAAACCGTTGTTGAATTTTATTAATTGTATACATATTTATGTCCTCGACTGTACATAAAGCTTCGACGGGAACTACTTCATTAGCCGCTAGATGTAATTTGGCGAGGTGCTAGATGTATTTTAAACTTAAATTTGCAGTTGGAATGAATGAGAACATGTTTTTCAACTACAATGTTTTTGTACGGAACCCTCCACGCGAGTTTAACTCGCAATTGTCCGGTTTTTTAGATACCTTTAGTTTTATTTATTTTTGAATAATAATAGTTTCCGACCGATGGTTCGGCTTCTACTTCAGCCATCTCCGGGCAAAATTTCGGCTTTGGGCAGAAGTTTAATGTAATCATTGTTTAACAGTTTAAATACTCAACATTAAATTATAAAAACCCATTATTTTATTTACATTTGCCTGATTTTGAACTGAATTTCTTAGGGTTTTTAATGATACCTTCGGCCAGCAATAGACTTCCGTTCGGGCACAAAAAAATAAGCGCAAGTGTAAATCTTCGCACTTACTGGCGCGTTTTGCGTGTGACTTATACGGAATGCGATATCGCCTCTAGGACAATAATTGGCGATGGTACGTTGCTTAAGAAATGCAACCTCAGACAATAAGGAAAACAAATAAAATATTGCATTTTTTTCTGTTTTTGGGTTTGTGTTCGAAGATGTGGTCGAAGGTGGTAAGTACCTACTCAAATACTGCAAGGGCAAGTGCAGCTGCCGTAAGTCCGGAGTACATTAGAGAGTGCTTGGTTTCCTCACGACATTTTCCTTCACTAAAAGCTCAAGTTAATTGTAGGATTCGAACCTACTTTCGCCACTGTATTCTACGTTACGATCACTGTACTCAAAAGTGTATCGGAGTGATATTTGTTACCACACACTGCCACCACAGCACCTCCTCATGGAGCTCTGGCGACCTTACTCACACCACACCACATTAAAGTCATGTTATTTGGCTGCGATCATCTCTACGGTAGATCTGTACTGCTTTCATCTGAAGCGCTCGTGGTGTAGCATGATAAGCCGTTCTTAATCGATCGGCAAGTTAAGCTACCATCGTCGTGGTCGGTACCTGGATGGGTGACTGACTAGTGGTATTTCAAATCGAGCGTTTCCGTGCTTCGGAAGGCACGTAAAGCCGTTGGTCCTGGTGTGATAGTCGTTAAGCTAGTTGGAGGCCTTCTAGGCGGCTTGAAAACTCCAACAGTAGGTTGACCACTAGCCTACCTCCACCAATCCGCAGTGGGCACGCGTGGTGGAGTATCTGCCCATTCCCTTTCACCCTGATTTGTGAAAGGAGGCCTGTCCTCAGCAGTGGGACATTATAGGCTGATGATGATGATCTCTAAGGTAGAGTTACTTCCACAGTGGAGCGTTTATTATTGATGAGTTCAGTACATATGAAAGTTAATTTATTACTACATAATCTGTTTAATTAATTTATCAATGATTTTACATACGTAATTAATTACTCACGTAGGATTCTTACAATTCTCTTTATCTTACAATATTATGTGAAAATTATCGATAAAATCAATATCAATTCTATTTTTAAATTGAATCGTCAACATGCCTTGTTAAATGTATGGCTAAACGAAAATATTTTAATTCGTAATCAATAAAAAAATACAAATCTTCAACGACGTTCGATTTTTAAATAAGTTTTTAAAAACAGAATTTTTACTACAAGTTTTAATTGGAGACTGTACTTGCATTTTCTTCCAATATACTAATGTATACCAAATATCAAGTCACTTCGACCACTGGAAGTGGGTGAAATTCGACTTGCAAGATTTGACCCAAACATACATTGCAAGTTAATAAAAAGCTTGTAATAAAATACATAAATGAATGTACTTGTTTACGTATTCAACGTTTATGACTAAGGACCATAAACAACGTTGTTTTAAAAGAACCTTGTAGCAGTATAGGACTTTAAGAGTGCACATTTTTACAATTATAGCTCGTAAACGTTTTCCTGGAACGATTTTGGCACACACGTTGCCTCCGTAAGTTCATATGTGATATTTTTAATTCATGAATCAAACGTACCGGCTGAATGCCCGTCGGCCAATGCAAGGCGTCGCCGAAAAAAAAAATGGCCGTTTCCGCACTAAACAAATTTTTGCAACCGGAACGTGGAATGAATTTTGAAATTATTGGTTTTGTTTTAACTTTTAGGCGGCGATACGATACCATTTGATTTTTAAGATGACGGACGGTTAGTTTTCATAATATTTTTCAGCATATTATTGCTAATGAATAGAAAAAAAATCTTTAAACATTATTGGCGATGATTGCTCAGTGGTAGACACGTCGGATGCCGTTACGAAGGTCCTACAACCACTTTTTAACCAACTTCAAAAAAGGAGGAGGTTCTCAATTCGGTTGTATGTTTTTTACCTAACTCCGTCATTTATAAACCGATTAGGAAAATTCTTTTTTGTTTGGAAGGGTTAACTTTCCGTTTAGTCACATTGTAATCAGGCCAGGATCTAATTACTTTTTAGTGTACTTTGAAGTCGGTTTAAGTTTTCATCTCTGACTCTACAAAAAACACATCTTCAGTTACGAGATCATTATACAAATTATTGCCCATTCAATCAATCACCAAAGTTAATGGAAACATAGTTTTTGGATGTTGTAATAATCATACATCAAAGCAACAATGGGCTCGATCAAATATTCAACGGGTCGAGATGGCGGATTTCCTCCGATTCACTCACACACGTGTTCCGAACACATGAACGTGTATTTTACATCTGTGCGACCCATGTGGTGCAATGACACATATTGGTTACACATACACATTATAGGTTTTATCAGTATTATCCTATCCATACTTATCCTTATTCCTAACTAATATTATAAATGCGAAAGTGAGTTTGTTTGTTTGTTACGCTTTCACGCCTTAACTACTCAACCGATCATCATGAAATTTGGCATGCAGATAGCCTATGGTATGGACTGGAGAAGGATATAGGCTATATTTCAATCATAGGCTTTTTATCCCCGGAACGCGAGTGAAACCTCGGTATAGATACCGAGGTATCTATACTTCGGTACAATAATATTATTATGTTTTACTATAATAAAGTGGAAGTTTTTTTGTTAGGAAGCTAAATTATGTTTTAATCTGGAATGGGAACGGGTAAAACCGCTGGGGACAGCTAGTAATAGTATAAATTCGAATGTTAGTATGTTTGTTTGTAACCTCTCGACGCCTCAACGGCACATCCATACAAAATCAATATCAATCCTCGGGAACGCGAGTGAATTTCGAGGCGAGAACTAGTATTGTGGTAAGTAAAATTTTCATTTATAATTTTAGCCGAATTTGGTCTGAGTTAAATGTGTTTAAAAAACATGCTGTGTACAGAGTTTCTGATTAATTTTGTTGATTCACTTTGAGGCTATAAAAAGAATATATACCTACTACGGTAATGGCAGATACAAGGAACAGAAGGTTCAACAAGACACACATTCACAAATGCAATATTATTTCGATGAGGAGCATAATGTGATGATATGAGTGTTTGTGCGTGTATTAACTCCTTTTATGCCATTTTTCTGTTACATTCTTTAGTAGGGTTCACAATCCAGTTATTAGCCATCGACTTCTTTTTTCTACTAGTAACTTAGTAAGTGTAACACATATGTATGTACAGGTAAGCGGTTACCGTAGCCTATTGACGCTATTTACTAGTTATTTTTTATCTGCCAACATTATAAATGTTTAGTCTAAGTCAACCTAGACCAAATTCATAAACCTTTGGCCTTTTATAAGACCACACTGCGGTTTATTTCAAGTTGTGCCTAAAAATAGGGCGATCAGCATAGCTGACTACCACCCTGACGTTGAAAAACTGTCGCAAAATATTGGCAATCCTTTTGTTACCAATGTCCTTAGGCAATTATGCTAACAACCAATTAAAAATATACGCCATGAAAAGATTTGACTGCAAAGAGGCTTTAAATCATGGCTTCTATCTATGAATTACCATGATACTGAAAACCTGATAAAAATTTAGATTGTAGTTATATTTTCTACTGGCACACACACAAATATTCATACATTTATGTATGTGTATCTCACAAATACACTTACATAAACACATTCCCACATATGTCATATACTGACATTTACACTCACCTATTATTTCACTCATACATCATACAACATACAATTATATACAACTACAGCTTTATACACTCACAGCATTATACAACTACAAAAATTATACACCTACAACATTATACCACACAATATTATACACACAGAAACTTATTTCATTTTGTAAGCATGCCCTATATTTTTTATTCTTATGTTTAGTATTCATTTAAATGTTAACTTTTTTTTTCTTCTTTTCACTTTATTTAAAAAAGTAAAAGATATTTTGTAAAACTTGAAAGGCGGAGATCAGGGTGTTCATGTTTGAACTCCTGTCTTCCGCTACATATTTAATTAAGTCCTATATAATGATTTTTCTCATAGATTGTTAAATTTTTGTATGTGGACAGTCTGCCTGTGGACAGTTTTTTCAAGCCACTGATATAAAAAAAAAAACATACAACCGAATTGAGAACCTCCTCCTTTTTTTGAAGTCGGTTAAAAAAGCAGTATACTGTTAGGTGAGGTTAGGAACAGCAGATTTTACCCTGCACTCACAAAATTCCATTGTCAGCCGTTTTCTCACTTCACGGTATGAATACAAGTATAATTCTGACCATCTCAATAAGGACAGAGAGATAATCTTTATAGTTTAAAAAATTCGTTTATGGTAAATGTAATGGCGCGAAGATACAACACGTGGAGTTCCAAAGATAATTAATATAATTTTTATTCTTTTTAGATTGTCAAAGATGGAGTTTGAATACCGCGTTTTTAGAAAGTAACGAACGCCCCAAAAACGTGATGATTGGGTGTACAAACAATAAATAAAGAAGGTAGATTATAATAAATACACAAAATTTCAAACTATAGAACATTACAATCGAAAAGAAATAGGAGAAATAGTCACAACATCGGCGGCGCGTTCCAAATAAATAAAAGTAAATTAAAAATTAAAAATAGCTTTTTCAAAAATTAATTTAAAATATAACCTACATTTTATTTATAGCAATTTATAAAACGACATACTTAACAATGTTTCCAGTGTTTAGTAATATTTCTTTGCAATTTTTGTCTTTAGAAAATTTGTCATCCTTTGTTCATTTAATAATACATATGTAAATATTAAAAACCGGCAAATTTTAATTAATACGAATTATATCGCTCTTGTACGTCAACTGTGACCTTCTGAAATTCGCTTGAGTACACACCCTCTTATTTGATTTATAATTTGGTGATTGTTTTAAATGATTCATTGATATTATAGAAGGACAATATATATTATATTATGTGTGTCGCTAAGGAATCGTCCGATAATGGTGGAGGTCACATTTCGCAATATATTGCGCGTATTTAATATCATTGTATAGACAGTTTCAATAGGTCACTTCGATACACCTAATAACTAAAGGCCGCCATTTTAATTATGTATAAATTATTATTTCCATAAAAATGCGATGTATTTTGTATAACATTATAATATAGAAAAGAATGAAATATTATACACTTTATTCTACACACATGGTCAATGTATAATTCTATACAAACTCCGAACGTTTAATGTAAAAAATTTTTTACATTAAACGCACAAAAATGCTGCGGCTCCCGCGGCAGACCTGTCTGCCTTATGTTGTTTGATGTAATATCCTCTTTGACCTCATTAACATAAAGTTTATTTTCAAATTTTATGGTTATCACGTCATTTCAGCGTATTCGAAAGTTGGCCTAATTTAAATAAAGTCAAAGCGTATATTAAAATTAATTTTGATATTATGTAATAATGTTTATTAATATTGTTATAATTTAATTAATTAATATTGTTATATTAATAAACATTTATTTACACAAATGAGTAAAATTAAATTGAGGAGTCGTGTCACAACGTCTCGATGAATCACTAATAAGTGATTCATACACAACACTATGCTCCAGGCTCATTTTAGTCCACGGAATGAAAAATCAGACTATAGAACAGAATTTTTGATCCGCCATGTTTTTCGGCAAACACCGTATGCGATATTAACGTCGAAGACGCAAGAATCGGACTCCAGTACCTTTTAATTTTAGTGTACCTAATTTAAGTAAAATACTCATTCAGAACGCAATGTGACAGGTATCAATATTACCGAGGTCACCTCATAATCTGATCTTTGTCCAAATGTGTTTTGGTCAATAAACAATTTCGTTAAATGTCGCACCCGCTCTTATCCTGATATCGTAAAAGGTTTCTTAATTAATTTAATTTAAGTATCCAGTTTCGTTTCACGTCCATTATCCTCAAAGAGGCAAGCAGAGGTATGCACTTCTGACTTTGGTAGCTTTACTGAGATTGTTTGTAAGTTTGCCTATAGGTCTAAGGACTGACCAGGGCCACAGTTAACTATGGAATCTCAGGTAATCCATCTGAGATCCTTAATAGCAGTTAGCTATCTCAAAAGTGAGAGAAGATAAGAGTCACCAACCAATAGCATAAAGAGGGCATTGAGTCGGTGACGTTTAGATATTCAAGCAGTATGGTTAACATGTTCGATCTACTTGGTCGCCGACTCAACGGCTTCTATTTGACTCACTAATCGCAGCCCTTAAAGCCGACTGGGCGACCGAAAGAATCATCGCAATATGAAAAATAAAAAGTGTTTCGTTTTTTCCAGAGCAAAGTCTTTCAACAAAAGACGATGTTATCTCAAACATTACAACTGAATTATTAATATAATAACTTGTCTCCATATATTATGCAGCATTTAATGTGTGACGAAACAATAGTTTTTAGGAGATTCCCATGCTGCTCTCCCACGGCCCAGCCTGAAGGCCTGCACAGTGTTGACTAATTGCGGTCATGATTATCATTATTTAGGAAACCTAGCGAGGACCTAAAAAACTGTGTGACAAAAAAAAATACGTAAAAAAATAAAATATTATGCGTAGGAAAATGTAATACTTTCTTGGCAAAATCTTCACAAATAATATTAATTCCAATGATTTTATAAGTAAAAGAGGTAGATCGTAACTTAATATTATACATGCGTAAGTGAGTTTGTTTGTTTGTCACGCCTTCACGCCTCAACTACTCAACGAATCATCATGAAATTTGACATGCAGATAGCCTATGGTATGGAGAAGGACTTAGGTTTTTTATCCCGGGAACGCGGGTGAAACCGCGGAAGACAACTATTAGGTTATAAGCGCTTCGCGAGGGGCACATAAAACTGTGCTAGGTTAGCTCACTTTAGCTATGAGTCGCTTCAGAGCGTCAACAACACAACATGTAAAGCTGGCTTCCCACGGTCCGCGATTCTGCGGATCATCACGCACAGCCGACGATCACGGACGGCAACGGACGCAGACAGGGCTTTTCCAACGGTGCGTGTCGGTCTGTGTAGATCTTTTGATAACTTCATTTCAAAATGCAAAGTGAAAGAGAACGTGTCGTCGCTGCAGCCGCGGCTGTGGTATTAATTAAACGCACCTTTGAAGTTACCGCCTCGCGACGGATACCGGCGCACCGCCACAGACGTCCTCTGCGACCACGGACGAGACCCTTCCCACGGTGCGTGGTGCGGGCTGGTGCGCGTGCGTCCGCAATATCACGCACCGTGGGAAGCCAGCTTTAGACAGTATGTCTGAAGTTTTAATGAAGTTCGACTCTTGTGTAGATAACCTATCTACCTCTTTCCTTTTAACATCATTGATAAAGTCAAAATATATTTCGCAATTTGTACAAATAAAAGTTTTAATTATTGATAATTTAATTTTATCCGGGGTCCAATATATCTGTAGCCGTCTCACCCCGTTTGACCCGCGTTCCCGCTGCTAAAGAGCATAATGCCCGGTGTCAATAAACAAAAACGAATCGTTTTGCTTACCAATGGTAGGTTTTTTATTGCCAAACTGGGCATATATATCATTTCGTAAGCTAATTTTACCTGTGATAGCTACTTCCATATGGGAGGGTCTGCTTTGAGGTCTTTGCTTCTTTATTAGTAAAGATATAAGTCTTCATTTTAATAAATCTTAACCGATAACGGTCCGTAAATTATTGAAACCGGGCATAAGTCATCGCATCATGTGAAAAGACACACCGTTTGATCCCAAACTAAGCATAGCCAAATGCCATGGAATTCAATCAAAATATCTCTTCGAGGTATATTTTTTACAAGTGTAAAATGCAGCAAAGCGCATAATTAGATGTGTTAAGTAAACAATCCACAAATGTTTGTTTATTAATATAATTTTATTACGAAATGTTCGCATTGCAATGCTACAAATTGTTGATTGTTCAGTTTTTATAACCTTTGTTACAATTTGACGCTAAAACACAATTTTCATAGCGTATACAGTTCTCAAATTATTTGCTGTCTAATGAAAATATTAGTAGGTATTCGTAATACACATTCCTTTGCAACCGACTTCAAAACAGGAAGGTTCTGTATTTCCCCCGCATGTATGTATGTGTGCGATTCTTACAGAAACTACACGAGCCATTTTTGCATATGTGTTCCTCGTCATTTGTTCTCGGTAAAAGTAAAGTATCGATAATAGTTTTTGTTAAAAAAAAACATTTTTAATACAAGCTTGTTTTGGTGACTGTACTTTTTGTTGACTGTACTTGCATTGTCACCCAATAAACTAAGGTTATACCAAATATCAAGTCAATCCGACCACTGGAACTGGGTGAAATTCGACTTGTAAGATTTGACCCGAACATACATAAGAGAAGCTGTCATAAGCAAAGGTTATGTCCCATTTTTTTAGAGTCAACTAAAGTTCTATTTAGCGCTGAATCAATAATTAGTAAGTGTCTAATTAGACAGTAGAAACACGTAGCGCTATCAGAACGCTTTTAGGAGTAGTTTTTTCGCAAACACCGTGATTTTCACGGCGCTTACGCGTTTCCTTCATCGTTCTACAACAACAAGTGTGGCCGGATGGCCTCACTTGAACGGAACAGTCGTGATTTGTGGCGTCTTCTCTATACGTAGTAATAATAGCTCAATGCATATAAGTTAAATAAAAAGCTTGTAAAAAACTAGAAATTGGCATTCATTATAATATGTTAGTCGTTTCAAGGCAGCGCTGCACATACCCGTGGTCACAGCAATATCGCCCAGTCCCTTTCACCCTCATTTGTGAAAGGGACTGGGCGATACTCCACCACGCGTGCCCACTGCGTATTGGTGGAGGTAGGCTAGTGGTCAACCTACTGTTGGAATTTTTCAAGCCGCCTAGGAGGCATCCAACTAGCTTAACGACTATCACAATTAAGTGATAACCGGGACCAACGGCTTTACGTGCCTTCCGAAGCACGGAAACGCTCGATTTGAAATACCACTAGGCGGTTACCCATCCAGGTACCGACCACGACAGACGTAGCTTAACTTTGCCGATCGATTAAGAACGGCTAATCATGCTACGCCACGAGCGCTTCACACAGCACAAACTCTAGTACATTACGCTCCAATATTATACCATCTCTATGACAATAACTCATTTTATGCTACCTCCGGAAGTTAAACATATTTTTCCTAGTCTCAATCACTCAAAAACTACTTTAGGCATTATTTGCCTACACACACACAGTGGCGTTATGTACACACATACATACCACGGAAATGTAAATACATAAAATTGGAAGCCCTTTAATTGTGCCGCTTGCGTCACTTCGTTTGAGTGACATAACTTTATCTTTAAGCTGGTCGCCCACTGTATTTGGGCTTATGTTTTTCTTTATCTTTCTTTATCGTAGCAACCGTTGTTTTACTATTTATATTACAATTAAAATTAGTGTTTACTGATTCTTCTCGTATAAGTTTTCGATAGAATGTTTAAAATATGGCCATGCTGAGAAATAATATTTGACAAGAGGGTGTCTCTCCTTGCCGTGCTATGTTTGTCTCTTTATGTATTTATTTATGTATATGGGCTGTCAAAAGTGACCTATTAGAAAGGCCCTAGTTTAGGAATCATTATGTGTATTAAGAGAGGTAGAGCATAGCGTTTATTCGCTAAAAGAGCAGCTCGACTGGGGAAGTACCTCCACCTTACAGAATACCGCAGGCAAATCACTTTATGTTGTGATGTTGCGTTCCTGCGCGTGAGTAAGTCGCCAGTGCTCATCGGGAAGGGGGAAGGGTCGGTAACGCGTGAGTGATGCGCCGTGTGTTACTAGTGTCCATATGGCTGCGATAACCGCTTACCATCAGGAGGGCCGTATGCTTGTTTACCGACTCCGTCATACAATAAAATCTCCTTATGGTTTTAAAGAAACTAAAAAACCCGCTTTAACAAGCCAAATTATTGTATTGTCATCGATCCTTGAGTATCGTTCTGTATTCTGAGTTCCTTGAAGTCGATGAACATTACGTTTGAAGATAAATATCCTGGGACATTCCTCACACACGGTCATCTGATCCCAAACTAAGCAGAGCTTGTACTATGGAAACCAGATAACTGATATAATACATATACTACTTTTTGTTTGTAAATACATACTTAATATACATAATTACACCCAGACTCAGGACATACATACATGTTCATGCACACAAATGCATGTCCTGTGTGGGAATCGAACCCACGACCTGCGGCGCAATAGGTGGAATCTTTACCAGAGTCTTAACCAACTGCGCCAACTGGCCCGTCTAATATAAATATAGGTGTAGCTTCTCTTCTTCTTATTTTTAATTTTGGCAACCAAGCCCAAATTAGGGCTCATTTCTGCCAGTGTCGAGTTATATTATAGTTTCCAGTCACAATAAATCACTTCACATTATAGTCCTCAGTCAGTCACCGTCCGTAAAAGTCATGTTTTACTACAATGGTGGTCATTGTACTAAAACTCTTCACGGAAATTTTGAGACAACTTGAAAAGTCACGATACACATAATTAATTTCATTTCACTTCACTGGTGCACATGGATGATCTTTATTGGGTAAAATACCACCAAAAATACACAATAAAACTCAAAATACACAAATTTATGAAAATAAAAATGAAAATGCTACGTCACTCTGCAAGTTCCCGCCAAAAAGTCCTAGGTGTAGCTTATAAATGCGTGTTAAATAAGTACAGTGCGCGTGTACCTTTATAGACACAGTAGCCACACATTGTGCTAATTGTTGATAACAGTTATTGTCTTTTTAAGTGCTTTTTAATGATTCCTATTTTAGCGCTGTAGTGCGGGCTGGGAACAGGAACCGTCCTAAAACGGTTCCGCTAGACTGCCAGAAGGCAGTATGTTACCTTCAACAAGTATTTATGACTTAGTTGCGAGACTTAAACCATGGGCAAAGCCATGACGAGTGAAACACAGGAATGAAACAATAGAATATGTATTTCTTATCATATCAATTACTAGCTGTCCCCTGCGGTTTCTCCCGAATTCCCGAGATAAAAAGTAGTACTCAGGGATAATGTAGCTTCCTATTAGTGAAAGAATTTTTTGAATCCGACTGGTAGTTCCAGAGATTAGCCCGTTTAAACAAACAAAAAACCCTTCCGCTTTATTATGTACTTAGTGCTTAGTAATAGTATAGATACAGATAAATTAAAACGTGCAATTTTTTTGTAACCTTCTATCTTCTTTAAGTGACATTATAGATAAATTATTAAAAAAACATGTCCACTAAAATTCAACAATTTTAAGAACTACAAACTCCCCTCGCCCCGCGCCGTTTCAATCTTCCCGGACTAAAAAGAAGACTAGATATGTTACTCATAACTTATCGCTATGCAAAAATCACGCCTATCCGTTGTTCCGATGCTGCATGACTGAAAACCAACAAACATACATATTTTATAGTAGGAATCAATCATTGCATACTTCTACTTCTTCTTAGTTTTAAGTTTGGCAACCAAATCCAAATTAGGACTTATTTCTGCCAGTGTCGAGTTATATTATAGTTTCCAGTCATAATAAATCACTTTCACATTAGTCCTCAGTCAGTCACCGTCCATAAAAGTCATGTTTTATTATAATGGTGGTCATTGTCCTAAAACTCTTCACGGACATTTTGAGACAACTTGAAAAGTCACGATGCACATAATTCATTTCATTTTACGTCACTGGTGCACATAGATTGATATTTATTGGATAAAATACCACCGATTATACGCAATAAAATTCAAAATAAACGATTTTATGAAAATCAAAACGAAAACGCAACGTTACTCTGCAAGTTCCCGCCAAAAAGTCCATTGCATAGTACTTAACATAATATATTCAACCTAAGGTTTAGTTTTATAGGTTTTAGAGGCCTTAAGTGGGAATTTAAAGATGTCACCGCGTCACCACGTCGAGGCCGCGAAGGGAGGCCACTTTTTATTTGATTTGAGGTTATTACACATCGTGTTGAACGTTTAAGTTAACACTTTGCCATAGGGTCATATTTAGCACTTCATAAGTGATTGGTTCCTAACGTGTCGCCATGGGTCTCTGACTGCCGACAAGTCGATATTTTTGACCGACTACAAAAAAAGGAGGAGGATCTCAATTCGGTTGTATGTTTTTTTTTAATGTTTGTTACCTGATATCTCCATCATTTATCGGTCGGTTAGATTTAGAAAATTCCTGACTTCTTTGACTGGAAGGGTACACTTCTCGTTTGGTCCCATTGTCGTTAGATCAGGATTTGATTACTTCTTAGTGTACTTTGAAGTCGGTTTAAGTTTTTTGTAAAACAGTCCAATTATTATATATTTGATGCTTTGACATAGAAGACCTACGGTAATTACCTGTAATAATACCGAGCAATCCAATCTGATAGTCAGAGATTTTGCACTGATTTTGAAGAGAAGCAACTCTACATCTAAATGTTTAGTGTATCCTTGACTTAGCCAATCAGAGCGCAAATGTCTTTGAATTATTAGCGGAATTATATTTCAAACAAAATTAATTTTATTGCGTTCTTTGGGTTAATTACTCGATGTTCTTTGATATTGAAGGAATCTTTCATATAATAACGTACCTACATTCGGGAAATGTGACGCGGCGAAGCCACGCAACCAAAAGTATGTTTGATCAAAGGCGAAGTAATTTTACGTGAGCTTCACTTCTTTAAGCTCTCCTACTTTCAACTCACTTTTTACTACGCTACCAATAAAATAGCGTCATAATGGCGCCATAATAGCTTTCCGATGATTTTTCACTGAAACTACAATCGTGCCACGCACAATGATCCTTTAGTTGTCAGTTTTGTTTCGTAGACTGCGCACATCGGCTCCATGATAATTGAATTGAGTATCGTGTCAGTATGAAATTTTTGCAGACTTGTTCCCCTAAGTTTTTCCTCTAGAAGCGAAAGTATTTCTATAGAAGCATATGGCGCTCTTAGCAACTGTCAAAAACTATAGATTTTGAAGCTCAATAATACATGACCTTTGCCATGTTATTATAATAATACATCACCTTTACATGTAGCTATGCCTATACATGTTAAGTGTCAAGACGAACTTTACCGAACAGTTACATATTGGACTGACACGGAAATTAAAATGCACTGCACTGTCCCTTGGTCCCAATACTCACTATGCAAAGCGAGTTGTCATATGTATAAGAAATGTAATTTTTTGCAAATCTCAGTAAAAGTAACCTTCGGAACAGACGTTAGAGTTCTTTCATTGCATTTAAATATATTAAGATTGCTTTTTGTTTTTGTCGGGATACTTTTATTGACCAAGGAGAAAGTTTGTAGGATGATGATGATGATGATTAGCACGACACAGACAGTACAACAACCGACCCGTGTTCCTATACAACCATTTAAGTATCAACCACTAAACAACTTTATAGTAGGTAATTCATTGATAGAGTTATATCGAAATAGACAGTGGATCAACCGAAAGCACGTGAATAAGGCACTCCTTAGACCCTGTCCAGAAAGAATTTAAAATACGCGCGATGCTTGTTGACGCAATATATTGATGACCAGGGGGGCTAAAAAGGAAGCTAAAGCATTTTTTTTTATACCACTTATGTGGCAAACATGCTAGGCAATTCATTTTTTCGAATTCTTGGCAGATTCTAAGTGATTCCAATGTTTTTTGGTAAAATAGTTACTCATTATATTAAATTCAATTCATTAAAAGATTTGGAATTGATGTATTGCATAAGATCTGCTTTAAATTCGAAAAAATGAATTGCGTTAGCAATATTGCTTAGCTTCCTTTTTACGGGGCCTGTACCTCGTCGTACGCGCGTAATGCATTCACGCGAGAGATTCGCGGCGAATTCGTCCTTTCAGGAAAGGGTTTCTGGTCCTTTCTTAAAAGGGTCTTAACCACGTGCTCTCCAATCCTAGAGCTTAGAGCGTTCACTACAAGCTCTAGGATTGGAGACGACGGCCAGCCAACTCCAACCAGCTGACCACAATCGACTGACTGCTCAGCCGGCTCAGCCTATAGACAA
The DNA here is from genome assembly GCA_947623365.1 of Achlya flavicornis. Lineage (NCBI taxonomy): Eukaryota > Metazoa > Arthropoda > Insecta > Lepidoptera > Drepanidae > Achlya > Achlya flavicornis. The sequence continues at coordinate 13,953,641 of OX392477.1, read as the reverse complement.
TTTTGAATAGTAAGAGAGACGGTAACCTATCGTAGAGAGGGATGAGCGTTGGTGCATACTCTTCATGCACCTCTGTTTTCTTTTGTAATTTTATTGATTATATTAACTTACTTCGGGCATTACCTGGGTTCCAGAGAGTAAGCAAAAATTTTTTTTCAGTAACATTACTATTCTTTCTGTCTACGCCAGTATGGTTTCTTCTTCTTGTAAATCTCTTTATTTTTTCATTTACGTATCTTTCTACGCTGTCATTAAATAATGATATCTATGGTTGCTGCTCCCATTATAATTGAGAGTTTATCTGAATGCTGTGTGAAATTTATCAGTTAACATATCACCAGTTAGTTTCGAAGCATAAAGAAAATGCGCGATACATTTTATGTCCTTATCACATGGCTTTCCCTTAATACCTTCTAATGTCAGTGGATTATTATTATCTTTACTAATGTTGTATGATAAAATTGAAATTAGCACACTGAAATCAATGATTTTTGCACAAAGAGTTGAATAATTATTATGAGCAATAATAGTAAAGTTATTCTTCCTAAATTCGCAGGACATTTGACTAGCTGGCCGACGATCCAGCTGATGTGGTCACGCCTATGGACAGTCGCAATACCAAGAGGATTGCCAATTAGTTGCCAAACTTGAAGAGTTCTTTTATGAGGAACTCCATGTCGTAGGCTCGTAGCGCTTAGGAAAAACTGTCAAACTCATTCCACATGCCAATTGTCCGCATTGGAATGTCCGACTGAATCGTCGTAGCCGATCGATGATTTTATTAAGAAGCTATTTCTTCCAGACAAAGATAATACAGACGAAATTTTGATATCAAGGACATTCCGACTAGTCATGCCACATCGCTTTGTATTACCTATAGCGGAACTGTCATACACATAATGTACGAGTTAATGAGAAAAGAGAATTGTAAAGTATGTACACAGATCGTGGTCGGGAGGCCCATGTGTCGGTATGTTTGTTCAGATGGCGCTTGTTACGCAATTGTAATACGCGTGAAACGTCGCGAGAGCATTTATGAACAATTGTCTCTGAACTCGTGTTTCTTTACGTTGTAGTTTATAGTGTGCTCGGAATTTATTCTTATTTTATTTAAACAAGACTTTTTTATTTAATAAACTGCCAGTGACTTATCTATGCTTGGAGGGATGTGTTATATTAGGGGCATACCACAAGTACCGTCAGAATCAATAGAAGATACAAATCTATCGACATTGTCTTGACCGAAAACTATGAATTGCGTACTAAATGGTACTAAAGTGGTCAGCTACTTTTGACGCTAACTATACATACATAGGTACGCGTCATTATAAATTTAACATATTAATAAATTATAACATAAAATTACATATTTTCAAAAATCGTTTAAGAAATCAAGTGTTTGGTTATTGTCTAAAAGCATAAGGGAGTTGAGGCGAAGGGACTCAGCTCGGTCGACGCTAGTGGAATGCCATTCCTTTGCTCGTATAAAGGGCAGATATAGCTCAGTTTGTTTATTTAGTCGTTTTTATTGCATTGTATTACTTGTACGTAATATTTATATACTCTGAGGTATTACCATATTATTTGAATAAGAGCTATCACGCTTGAATTCGCCACGAGAGGCGCTGGTTTAAAGTGCAGTCTTTAGAAATGTCAAGTTGTACTGAATAACTGTTTGCGAGCTTTTCATTGCGGATTTTCACGAATTATTCATGATTGTTGTAGAAATGTGTCATGGCAGACCTGCGAATCGTTGTTTTAGTTTAGTGGAGTTATGTCTTTCGGAAAAGTATGATGTCTTCCTTTATTTTCAGACCAAAATAGGACTGCACAGCACTGAGGCAATAATCAATACTTTATTTATTGGTTATTATCAATCAAATTATTGGTCCTGCCGCTGCTTTTAACCGACTTTAAAAAAAGGAGGTGGTTTCTTAACGACAGCGATAGGACCTTACTCGTTAGTGGCACGAGCTAATGAGCACAGATTATGGGCCCTCCTTATGTTTCGTGATTATTTGGCAAAATACGCCAGAACTTAGATAAAAAATGTCCAAAGCACGATATTATAGAGAGAGCCTATTATTATAGCACAAATTAAAGACTAATTATGACTCACACTAGAAACTATCAGATTGGAGAAAAGGAAAAGATTTTGCCCGAACATTATTGTACTTGACACCACAGAAGAATTAAAAAGAAAGTGTTTTTCGTCAAATAAAGTTTGTTAAGCAAAGCAAATACAAATTCAAAAGCGAATACCAGCTATGTGTATGTATGTCTTTCAATTTGTATTTGCTTTTTTGGCCTCACTCCCGTGTTCCGCGCGCTCCATCTGCCTTGTTCTGTAATCTGAGATTGACACTATCAAAGCAGTCATACAATATTTCGCTGGAACTTGAAACTTGAACTTGAATTATGAAAGCATTCGCACCTGTCAAGGTTAACGTTTCCAGAAAACAACATCAAAGGCTCCGCAAAGTTCATTCACATTAAATAAAAAAGTAAAAAAATATACATTGCCAAAGTGACTTCCTCTACGTGTTCGGAATTGCATCTATTGTTACAGAAGCTAAGATGACGCGGTATTGCAAGACTTGAATCGCGCCGTTACTACACTGTGTGGTGTTGTGAGTGCTTCAATGAACATGTTAGATTTAAGGACACTCTGTATAGTGTAGGGCTGGTAATTTAATTGCGAGGACGTAGTATTTTTTTTAATTCTTCTGGTATTATAAATTCTATAGTTATCCACTGGTTGAACAATAAGAATCTTGACATTAAAAAAATGCCTCAGACTGACTTGTTGCTTCTCAGTGCGCGATATCACCGGTACTATGGCCGTTTCACAAACTTTACATAAAAAATCAAAATTGAAGGTCCGTGGGCGTCTTTTGCCCTTTGACTTGAGTCCTGCTATTATCATCAGCATGGTATTTGCAATATGGTTTAATTTTGCTTGTTAACTCACAATTCAGAGTATGTTATTTATACGATTGGTAAGAAGTCCATACACTCCTTTAGTGAACGATTAGAAGATTTTTTATCTACATTTTTGGATTAACAATTCAGTATCTCCTTCAGTGTAATTTTGTATGAAGACATGAAACCTTGCTTTGATAACGTATCTTCAGGTGTAGCTAACCTTACGAGGAAATTTCATTTCCTTTTGATATAATCATAGACTTATTGATCCATGATATCATTTATTATCATTGCGTGATCTTTTCTAATTAGCTGATTACAATTTGCTGACACTTCCTTATGACATGGAACTGACATGACGTGGCGTTTTAAATTTTGGTGTTAGTATATAATCTATATGTATAAAAAGGAATCCCTATTTCCCTTGGACACGCTATCACACGCGAACGGCTGGAACGATTTCGCTAATTTTGTTTTTGTTGTTTGATATTATCAGGAGAAGGTTCTTACATTCCGTACCTACCTATCTGTATTTTGTGCAATAGACATTAAAATATTATATCATGATAAGATATTAATGTCGATACACTAAGCTTACCTTAAATCATGATATGTTTCGGTTGATGATCTAAGCTGTGATTAGCGCATAGTATTAAGGTCGTCTCATTGCTGATAGATTACTTTTCTGGAAAGAATACTGCAATATTTTTGTCAATATTGTGAGATGGCGTCGATCGGAAAATTTCTTGGTCTGATTTTATCTGATGATTATATTTAGAAGAAATTGACCCCTGATATGATTGACCCTTTATCAGAGATGTAAGGTAACAGAAGAACTCATTTAAAAAAAATGAAGTCTACAATATTTAGAGTACTTTTCCTCCATTTGGCATTGCCGTGAGACAACCTGTATAGTTTTGATTAGTATTACTTAGCAATATCAGCTGAGCTCAGTTTTACGAGTATTTTAATCTAGTTTTAAACCGAATCATATCAACCAATTAGATAATCTTTGTTCGCTACTGATATAATGTTCTTTGTTAGACATATAGCACATAGTTCTAATCTATCGTTATATGATTTTGTGTTATAAATTGGGTTGACTATCACCACGCAGATAAAACTACTATTTTATGTACTATTATCGAATTTAATTTTAAAACTAATCCATTTTTATTTTATTTGGATGCATTTTCAATATTGAAAAATATAGAAAATGTCCTCAAGCCTGCCGCTGCTTCCGATTAACGGCAAGGTTCCCAGAACGCTGGCAGCGTTTCCTCTTTGGATAGCCAAGCTGACGCGTTGGCGGAAAAAGCTCCCCACCCGCTGTTCTTTGGAGGTCTCGATCAATTTTGAAGACAAGGTGCGAGCAAAACGGCGAGCTTCGGACCCCCACGGTCCCAAGGTCTCGACCGCAAAAGGGTTAATCCAGTTTTTTATATTCGTAATGGTTATTTTGGATCATAATAACTAATGAAAAAAATAAGAATTATAAATAATATTAACAAACATACACTGAATTTAGGTCGCTGAATATGGGTAGGGTGCCCAAAAGATCGGCTGCTATAAATAAATCTGAAACCTGCATGATTATATAAATATATGAATTCTGGCGAAGAGCCAGTTCCATACTTACCATTACCTCCTTCGACATCATGGCTGACTAGTATGATGAGATTGTAGTCAAACTTATGTTTGAAATAAATAGTAAAAGAAAAAGCAAGCGGAATAAATATACCTATATTTTTTTAAATTAAAAATTATATTTATTCCATCATTAATAATCTAACTGACGTAGGTACTAATTAGAATTATTATTTTTTACGCAGGATTCATCCCTATTGTAAATAGTGAAGCCATATTATAGGCTTTAGTATTTAAAATTGCTAGTGAGACATAATAGTCTTAAGATGAAGGACTAAAGTCCCATTTCTTTATTTGATAGTTGACAACCCTGCACAGCAGGAAAGGGCGTCATTTAAAAATGGCGCTTGCACTCGTCTGGACAGCGTCTGCGCAGAGCGTATTCTACGCGCATCCCGCCTTTCCGCCGGCGCTCGCGCAGTGTCAACAAACTCCACGCGCGTCTGTACGAAGGAATGCAGCGATGCATTATGCCTGATGCTTCACACTGAGGATGTACCTCTATGTGGCTTTACGTTCTGTGACGTCAGCGCCAGCGCTGTCTAGGTGAGTCAGTCTATAGGAAGTAAAATAGCTCCAATAGTCAATGAGAGACTCTGAATGGAAATCTTTTGTGGCTTTCCATGGCTAGACTTATGCACAAATAATAATTGATCATTTGGCATTGATAAAATAAGACTGGATACCTACATTGCGATCTATTCTGATTTCACTGATGCGATCAATAACTGTTCGTTGAGCACAGACTCTCGTACAAGTCGTAAGTATTTTGTTAGATAACTTTTTTTGGTTCTGCAAACGTGTTTCTATATATAAGCGGTAGAACTACTATTAAATGTTTACTATATCCCAGAAATCTGTTTTTTAACTCAATATATCACCAGTAGAATCGATGCCCATATGGGTTTTATACCATTATATTTTGTGACAAAACTTGACTTCGTCAGGATCATGATCCTACTCCATAGATATTCAATGTCTTTGACCGCTTGTATCCAGCGAATCAGATCAACCGATCCACGTCCACCATCGGTGGGAGGCTTGACACTTGCCAATTTTTATTTATTTATTTATTTATTTATTTATTCGGTTTTAGGAAGACTATCGACTTAAACAAAACATATAACATAGAATAACAATAAAAAGCCATTAAAAAGTCTCCACTAATATACATTGAATGGGTAGATAATGCAGAATAACAATTACTTAAGAAAAACAATAGAAATATGATACTGTAAATCAAGCACTGCACTCACATACACTTTATTAATGATAATTAGATTTGCACACGACGCTGCACTAACAATTGTTATGGAAGAAGTTGTCACTAAGTTGTTTCCTCACCGCGGGTACTCTTGCCAGAAACAGGTCTATGTTAATGTTGTGATTTTGACGAAGTTCGTTAAAAGTTCTACAGACACGATGAATAAAACAGTTCTTACGATAGTTTGTAGTGACTGGTGGAAGAAAGAAAAGAGGACTGTTTCGGTAGGACCTGTTGGGAACATACAAACTAATTTTATGGAGTAACTCAGGACAGTCGATATCAGAGCAAATAATTTTCTTTAATGATATTATGTCAGATATGTCCCGGCGGCAGGTTAGCGGGAGGAAGTGATGTTTAGCACATGCTTTTAGGTAGTCCATCTCCCTGCAATTTGATCTGTAGTTAAGGTAACGGATAAATTTGCGTTGGACACGTTCTAATCTTTCAATATATACTAGGTATCTGGGGTTCCAAATTTGAGATGCGTATTCCAAATGGCAGCGCACATAGGTACTATACAGGATCTTAATGGTTTTCGTTTCTTTAAAGTCTTTGGATGATCTCATTATGAATCCGAGAGACTTGGAAGCTTTACTAACTATAGATGAAATGTGGTCTTGGAATATTAATTTGGAGTCATGGATCACCCCACTCCATAGATATTCACTGTCTTTGACCGCTTGTATCCAGCGAATCAGATCAACCGATCCACGTCCACCATCGGTGGGAGGCTTGACACTTGCCAATTTTTATGAAAGGTATTTCCACGAACATATTTGAGTAACGCAGTATCGTAAGTATCAAAATTATCTCGTCGGACTTTAATTTTAATATTCTCTCACGGTTTGAGTAGCTCGTGGAAAAGTTAATTTGCATTTAATATTTATACTTTAATGGATATAAAAATCAAGATCTCAAGGTATCTTTTACTTTTCAAGAGAAAACGAAATATTTTAATAATCTTTTAAGATGTTACAAAATGTAAACAAAAACTTTTTAGTATTCTCTAGACACGAGATTATACAAAACCATCAGAAATCCAGAGCAGCAGCAGAGAGCAGCTTTGCAGCCGGAGAGCACAGAATTTCTCATTTCAGTAGCTGCAGGCGATATAGAAGAGTACGAATTTTATCTATGCATATGGCTAGTCCTGACTACTCCTGACTGATTGATTAATTAGAGATCTTTACACAGACCCCTGGTCATGAAATTTGGAGAGTAGCTTCTTACGTAGCATTATAACCGAGCATGCTAAGATCGCGTGTATGTGTGCGTGCAACGATCCTTCATTGTGGTAATTTTTGAACAAAACAAAAGTAACCTCGGCATACAGCACCTTTACATAAAAGCTCATAACGTAAATAAAAGTATTATTTACAGTTTTAGGAAGCAAGCTGTCCGATTATACATGAGCTCCATTGTGTATCTTGTATAGTGATCTTAATTAAGCCTCCGTCATGGTGTATTAATGCGATTAATGATAACTTCCCCATTTCTAAGCTGTTTCTTGGCTCGTTGGTTACGAAGTTGGCGCCGTCGACGAGTTAAGGCTGGGTTATACTGGGTGTAACAAAAAGGGTATATATACCCGAAAGGGGTGAAGTAGTAAAGACTACATCAGGTACAGACTCTCTATAAAAAGTTTCAGCTCAAAAACATCATCATCATCATCATCAGCCTATAATGTCCCACTGCTGAGCACAAGCCTCCTTTCACAAATCAGGGTGAAAGGCGGATCGCTGGAGGTAGGCTAGTGGTCAACCTACTGTTGGAGTTTTCAAGCCACCTAGAAGGCCTCCAACTAGCTTAACGACTATCACTATTAAGTGATAACCGGGACCAACGGCTTTACGTGCCTTCCGAAGCACGCAAACCCATCCAGGTACCCACCACGACGGTGGTAGCTTAACTTGCCGATCGATTAAGAACCACGAGCGCTTCAACTCAGCTTCAGCTAAAAGTAAGTACTTTAAAATTCATGCCAAATTGTTGCATCCAAGTTTATTGAATTAAAACCATAACCAATATATGTCTCCGCTCAATTTAGATCATTATCATTGTGAGTCACTTGCTAATAATTTTCTCTTCCGCGATCTGTGCGCCTAGTACTGAAAAAGTGGATTTCTGTACAGGATATACACTTTCCCGTATAAATACTGTATAAGTGAGATGATTGGTTTTTTAAGATCTTTTTCTTCTCTTATTTGATTATGAGTCTAGAAACAGCGCAGGGATCTTGATGCTCTGCAATTTTCTAAACTACTTACTACAGAAACGTGGTCCATACTCTTTTAGATAATATTTTTTTTCAAATTGTATGCTTTATCATTTTCACAATTTGGACATCTTGGTCCGCGCAATAAATAAATTATTCTAATACATTTATACATATTTATACTCTGTTAATTCGTACTATCTAGGATACATATTATTAGCTATTACTATACTATATTATATTATACTATTGTTATTATTTTGATTTATAATATATTATACTTACCAAGGTTTAAAGCTCTATACACGCCCTAAAATCAAATGTAGTCTTTGTCCGTCTCCATAGGCTGATGGCGTGTAGAATTTCATTGCGATCGGTTCAAAGATAATGTTGTGAAAACTTAACAAACAGCTACTTTCGCATTTATTATTGTTACTCTTGTTTGACTAGTTAGTGTGATATTAATAGAAAACCTAAGAAACGAGAAAAGAGCTAATAAGAACAATGAGTAAAACTTAGCCAATTTTCATCTTTTTCTTTACTGTCATTCATTAACCATACAGCTTTTGAAGTTTCTGACAGCTGTCAAGAGTTTCTCCTGACAACTAACGCCAGTCAAAGGGGTCAAATGTAATCACATTTAGCTCATGAATCTTTAAATTTCCTCAAGACAGTCACGGCAAGGTTTCAACCATAGACGTATAAAAAACTCAAAACGGAGTGTCAAACGAAGATGAAGTGAAACCGAAAATTTCCTACGTATGCGTGATTAAAATAAGTACTGGCCCTAGCAGGCACAAATGATACTGAGCCTTATTGTCACTGTCATACGTCTCAATGTGGAATGACAACCGATCGGCTTGGTATGGTGTATATGTGTGTGTGAGGCCATGTATTTACAAGAACACTGACTTCACTCGTTTATAGGGCGACACATCGAGGAAAGATCCCTTTAGAGTAGTAATAATGAACAATCAAATTCCGAAACTCGTCAGTGATTTGTCACTGAATTTGAACAGTAAGCACCAATCACTGAATCGCGTGTTTTTGACTTGGCCAATTAGAGTGCATGCGTGCTTGACGTAGCCAATCAGAGCGCGTTGTCGGCGGTGGGAAATTGGCGGAATATATTTCAATCAAAATGAACGTCATTACGCTTCTTTGGGTGGGCGACACTACGTCCTGATTTTGTATACGTCCATGGTTTCAACTTTGATTTCATTTAAAACTACTGCTGCGTATAGGCACAGAATAAATAATAGTACTAACGTAGTATAGGCCTCATTTCTCAATGTAGTATGTTTGAACTGAGGCCCGAATTTTTTGAATATCATAGATACCGTATTCTCAGGCGAATGCGAAATTCTGCTCAACTGTGGATATTTCTGGGTTAATGATGAGAAACCCCACACCGAAAGTGCTTGTGTACCGCATACTTATTTTGCAGAATGTAGCGCTGCAATATGATAAGGCCTTTACAAAAGTGCAATGCGCGTGCGCACGCGATTTTGTAACATAGAAAGAAACATCCAAGAATCGCCCTACGGAACAATATTGTTAATGTAAAAAAGACCCTTCGAGTAAATTTTCACTAGAATGAATGAATTTGGATCTATTTTTTTATTTCAATCAAGCATTAAAGAGCTTGGATCCCACATAGATACATACATATATAGATATTAATTGAAGAAGAGTTTTAAAGTCTCCACGGGAAGAACTAGATCCAAATTCATTCCTAAAAAAGTTCCAACATGTTTTCTGCACCTCGTCATAGAAGAGACTTTTGGCCACTGGACGTGGTGTTCCGTCGCTTTCCCGGACAAGTGCCACACGATCGCACAAAGACATAGTGTTTCAGTTTAGTGATTACTAACATAGGCTTAAGTGTTTATATTAACAAAAAATGTTTTACTATTATATTTATGTTAGTTTGTAAGGTATATGGGTCACTAGTAGCCTGAAATAAATGAATTATTATTATTATTTAAAAAAACTGGCTTGGAAACCTCACAAATAAGAAATAAAGATACAATATCTCAGTGATATCACTAGGAATTGCTACTCCGGAGCGTGCGATCCTAAGTATTAAAGACGCGTGCGGCGGCGTGTCAAAACTCACGTGTCACAAATACCTACACCTCATGAATGCACGAATCCCGTTACGAAACAATTAGCGGTCTGACCGTCCTATTTTCATAGACTAGGAAACATTTAACGACCGCTTGCACAATTCGTAACAGACAAAACAATGGAAACGTCTAAATTTAGATATGAACGCTGAAAAAAATCACAGCAATTTCTTTAAGAACCTCTTCCATTGACGCTCGAGTTTCAGCTGCTTTTAGAGGTTTTCGCTCAGATGCAGCAGTGTATATCGTCTTTATTGATTCGTCATGTTAAGTGGTTGGAGGATCAGGAGACATTATGGCCTACTTGGCACCGTGTCCACACCTACGGATGTCGCGAGGGAATCAAAGAAATTTGTGTTATGTCGCCATGTGAAATATACGAATTGCGAATGTCTGTGTACACAAGAGTTAAAATCTCTTATGATATGTGGATCGTTGACTTAAGCCTTGTTTATGATCTTTGGATTGCATGTATTACGACTAAAGTAATAGATATGAGTAGCTGATGCTAAAAATTCATTGTTATTAGAAATTTGCTTCAATCACATAGTAAACAATGTACGGTTAATCATCGTCTGAAATCAGTGCCAAGTGCATGCTGGTTTTTTCTAGAATTTCTTTATATAAACGTAGGGTTGCCATCTCTTAAATTTAGCAACGAGGACAAGACGCGTAAATACCCCGGATTTTGGAGCCCAGAACCCGGACATGTCAACAGGTTTTTTACAACAGTTCAAAATGTCATAAATCAACTTTTTATTTATTTTTAGTCATTTTATCATCATTTTAAAAGTTGCAAAACAGAATCTTCTTACAGTTTGTTGTTTTTTTTATACTTAAAATAAATATAAAATAAAGTCAAAGTGCGCACCGTGGCAATTGCGAGTCGGTTCGTCGGTCAACCGCGGCGCGTCGCCCGGCGGCGGTTTTTAAACCCGGACTACAAATGAAACCCCGGACTACCAACGTTACTCCGCTCGGACGCTCCTCGGACGCTCTCTAAACTAGGACAAATCCGGGGAAACCCGGACGGATGGCAACCCTATATAAACGAGGTAGGTGTATTTGATAACATGACAGATATTAGATATATTCGTCGAAAATAAGAAATTCCGAGTATAAATCGTTGGCGATTTAGTAATGTACTGCGTATGCTAGCGCAAAAAATTGTTCGGTTACCTCAGTAAATTCGGAAATTGCAATGCAAAAGGGGAAAGATCCTAGTATTTGCAAAGCCTAATAAATTACAAAGTACATTATCTTAAGTGTATCAACTTTTAAAAGACTTTGGCTACATTTTGACCAGCAAGATAACAATTCCTGGATATCATCTTAATGTAAGATCCTTTCTACTGCTTCAAAGTACAAACATTTAGCTCCATCGTACCGTCATACAAATTGTCAAGCGAATTCAGATTTGCACAGGTACATTAGCCAGCCGAATGCTTCGTCAATAATTCAGCGAATCTATTCCTGGTACTCATCCGCAGAGCTGGATCGATGCAGGAGTACTAGATAGATACTCTTGCATTGTTCCTAACAAACACTCCCAATTTATATTTAGCTTCAGCCGTACCTTAGTGGAGGCAATTTGCGAGTATTTTTGCACGGTCCGATTTACTGGTGGACTTCCCTCGTTCATTGTCTATTTATGTTATCTGTGATTAACTTGTGCATTGAATATTTATTCCAAATCTTGTTATTTTGGATTAGTCAGTAGGTACCGTTATTCCATCATCAATCCGCTTAAAGCTAGTAATCCAAGCATTTTAACACTTTTAAATTAACACGAAAAAGGCGTGACAGGAATTTTTGAAAAAAAAAGGTTTTCTCTTTTTCTCATATCGAACTAACATTCGTTTCCTACCAATAATCGAGATACATTAACAATGTAACCACCCCTACTGAGTTCCCTTCATCAGATTCCAATCAAACAGACTGTCAAACAAGGAAGTTCTGTAAACATAACCCAAATATGTAAAGGATGGCACAATACAGCAACTGCGTCAACAAAAACCTTTATTAAGACATGGAATTGTTAAGAATAATGGTGCTTTGTTGCATAAACTGGTCCATAGAGGACAATATCATTGAAGATGGGTCAATGGATTGCTTGAAGTTATTTCTGATCCCAATTTACGAAACATTTATCATATTATAACCTTTTTGGATTGAAAAACACAATCGCAATATAAAATGCAATTGCCCGCTAATCAAGAAAAAAAAAAGAAATTTAATGGTTTCGGTCTAGTAAACATAATTATCTGATATTACTATCACGTTCATAATTATTTATTAATTTATGTCCAGCAGAAATCGTTCGATGTGAAAATATATGAAACTTACTATTTTTGTCACATAACATAACGTGGTAACAAACTTTATATGTATTTCTTGATAACAAATGAATCCTTGAAAAGTAACGCCTATCAAGCAGTAGCTATAAAAAGGGTCGACGGTCATTAAAGTTTTATTACTATTCTTATCAATGCGTTACCCAATCATTAAATACATGACTTGAATTTTATTTAGTTTACTTGCGTTTCGTTCCGTCTGTAGCACCAGAAAACCATGTTTTTTCACTATAATCTTTTAATGAGTGACAGTCAATTGTAACGTTCATAATATGGGTTTCCTCTGACCATGATGGCAATTAAGATTACAATTTAATATAGTATTAGTAATTATATCCTGACATTCCACACACACGGCCATCTGATCACAAACTAAGCAGAGCTTGATAACTCATATAGGCACAACTTTTTAAATATACCTACACATATATAGATAATAAATAACACCCTACTCAAATAAAGTATCAGTAATTAAACAGTACTTCCCCTGTGTGTCCTAAAGGTATTAGGTAGAAATAGGTCACGAATAAAACGCATCTGTTAATATAATTTCATTCTTTATCTCATAACCCTAAGCCCGTTTTCACACCAGACGATAACGACACCGTAAAAATGTCGTAACGATTTAGCGGACCATACATTTCTATGAATCGTTTCCACACACAACGACAACGCACTGCATATAAAATAAATCGTCACGACATTTTTACGGTATCGTTATCGTCTCGTGTGAAAACGGCCTTAGTGTACACAAGTGGACATTTTCAGCATAGCGACACTATGGTAATATTTGTTATCTGTGGTACGGGAAAATCAACAAAGAATTGTAGGCAATAGTGAGTAGGTATAATTATGTTGCGTCTGGTTGCGTCATATGATTTTACAGTGGCATGTAATATATCAGTCAGTATAGCATACAGTTTAGTAGACCAAAAAGTCTAAAACGATAACTAAAATCATCAAAACTGTTGTTTTTAAGCTGCAATTAGGACGTCAGCATTCCAACGCACAGTCGCCGTCACGACAAAAGACAGGGCCTTTGATTAAGGATACATCCAGATAGAGTGTTGCAGATGTGCACGCGTCGATAAAAATAGTCTCTAACTGTTAGAGGCTAAATCAAATAAAAATTAATAAAAATGCAAAATAATGTTCAATATTTAACTTTCTCCCGATTTTAATTGGAATATTTCAACTATTATTATCATTATGAACGTCACTATGACAAGCAGAATGACGCAGAGGGAGCGTAAAACGTAGCTGTTACGCGCAGCAGCCTATAAAAGTTGGCCTGTTTTATATATTCGTGTAGTATTGCAACGTTCTTTCTAGGTATATTTATTTCTATGGACAGGGCATTTATACATCCTACATCGTTAGGAAGTTTGGTGACAAGATTTTGACGTGACCGATACAGTATTGGGAACCCACATATAAAATTACTAGTTTCCGCCCCGCGGTTTCACTCATTTTCTCGAGGATCTTAGTGTTTTCCTGGGATAAAATCAAGAATATTTTCTATCTGTGTTCCAAATTTCATGCAAATCCGTTCAGTAGTTTTTGCGTGAAAGAGTAACAAACATCCACACATCCCATCGTCACGAACTTTCGCGATTTAGGATTTACGCCTGGCTAACTTATATTTTTGGACTATCTGACTATGCTTGGCTTTTTTTTTGCAAATAATCAACAATAAAAAAGAAAACATATACCTAAGCATAGTTACAGACGAAAAAAGAACAAGAAAATAAATACAAAATAATAACCTTAACTTATCTTGGTAGGTTACGCTAAGGCATTAGTCGCGAGATAGTTTTTAAATACGACACTAACTTCGTTATTGCATCCAAAAAAAAAATATATCAATTGTTATCAGTATACCTTTTATATAACAATGAATCCCATGGTATCCCTGATCACGCCATAACTTGAGAACAACTTTACCGATTACAACCATCTTTTTACAGTTTTCTACTGCTTTGTAGAAGGTTCTTACTGAAAAAAGAAAGAAAGAAAATAAATAAGAAAGTTGCACAGGGTTGGGTAGGAAACCACGCAAACGAAGTCGCGCCGGGCAGCTAGTAATTATATATACTTAGGTAAATTTTGAAATAATATACCTTTGATTAAGGATAAATCCAGATAGAGTGTCGCAGCTGTATCCGCGTCGATAAAAAAAGCCCCTAACTGTTAGGGCCTAAATCAAATAAAAATAAATAAAATTGCAAAATAATGTCCTATATTTAAATTTCTCCCGATTTTAATTGGAATATTTCAACAACTACTATCATTATGAACGTCACTATGACAAGCAGAATGACGCAGAGGAAGCATAAAACGTAGCTGTTACGCGCAGCCGCCTATAAAAGTTGGCCTGTTTTATATATTCGTGTAGTATGGCGACGTTCTTTCTAGGTATATTTATTTCTATGTAATATACTTACCAACGTAACGCACTTTTTTTTTATAAAACAGGATATCTTTTTTCACGATTATAATTCATTATAATCAAAAGCTAATTCAGTGTTTATCGATAAGTTTAATACGATCTGTCATTGAATTAGTAATTGAGGCCCTGGAAATTAATTGATAACGAAAGCAGTGGCCTCTTTTTTTAATATCTTATTGTAATGTTGGCATGGCACAATAGGCAAATAAATTATTGGTAGACACATTAAGCTGGCTTCCCACGGTGCGTGATATTGCGGACGCACGCGCACCAGCCCGCACCACGCACCGTGGGAAGGGTCTCGTCCGTGGTCGCAGAGGACGTCTGTGGCGGTGCGCCGGTATCCGTCGCGAGGCGGTAACTTCAAAGGTGCGTTTAATTAATACCACAGCCGCGGCTGCAGCGACGACACGTTCTCTTTCACTTTGCATTTTGAAATGAAGTTATCAAAAGATCTACACAGACCGACACGCACCGTTGGAAGAGCCCTGTCTGCGTGCTTTGTCGTCCGTGATCGTCGGCTGTGCGTGATGATCCGCAGAATCGCGGACCGTGGGAAGCCAGCTTTAGAAGGTAAACAGCTATGAGACGGTTATGATTTTCATTAAAATTGCTATGGACATTTCCATAATGACGTATCCTATTTTTCTTTTGCCTTGTTTCGCTGGATTTTTGTTAATACCAATGTTATCCCCTCCACTCCTCTCGGATCGTTATTTCAGTCTGAATTATTATATTTAGAGAGGCCGAATCATCTCTCATAAGTCACACATAAGTAACACAATGATACAGCCTAAAATTATCTTCATGAAACCACTTTGATGTGTGAAAACTGCATCAAAATCCGTGCAGTGCAGTGCTTCACGATCTATAAGAACACTAATAAAACAGAATTTAAAAAAAACTCTAATGACGTTGCGTAATAATATCATCATCATCAGCCTATAATGTCCCACTGTTGAGGACAGGCCGGAGGTGTGACAAAGGGTGAAAGGGAATGAGCAAATATTCCACCACGTATGCCAGTGGGCTAGTGGTCAACCTACTGTTGGGAGTCTTCAAGGCGCCCTCCAACTAGCTTAACGACTATCACAATAATAAATAAATAAATAATAAATATCCTGGGACATTCCTCACACACGGTCATCTGATCCCAATCTAAGCAGAGCTTGTACTATGGAAACCAGATAACTGATATAATACATATACTACTTTTTGTTTGTAAATACATACTTAATATACATAATTACACCCAGACTCAGGACATACAGACATGTTCATGCACACAAATGCATGTCCTGTGTGGGAATCGAACCCACGACCTGCGGCGCGTAAGGTGAATCTTAACCAACTGCGCCAACTGGCCCGTCAAAAGTAAAAAGTTTTATTTATTGCTGACAAGAACATGAAGCGCTCGTGGTGTACCACCACCGTCGTGGTCGGTACCTGAATGGTCGGACCGCCTAGTGGTATTTCAAGTCAATGAAGTGATAACCAGGACCAACAGCTTTACATGCCTTCCGAAGCACGGAAACGCTCGATTTGAATTCCACTAGGCCGTCACCCAACCAGGTACCTCCTTATCGGTGGCAGCGATCGCATAAGAACGGCTGATCATGCTACACCGATACGATATTTTAATCGTGGATTGATGAATATTAAAATGAATCCAATTGTTGGTCTTATAATTTACTAAATCCTTATCAATATCGGCGACTCTAAATCCCTGATTAAGATACGAATGCACGCTCCGTTTACAATTTGATTGATAAAATTGGCGTCACATACAAAAATGAAATTTCTATGAAATTTTTTATCGCATGAGACTCCTACATGGTACTTTATCTACTAACCCAATTACCTATAAATTATAAGTATTATTACATAGATAATGTGTGCTGTATCGAAAGATTCCCGAATTGGACCGGCTTATCTTTGTTTTAGCTCGATAACGTGAATTTTTCGTTAAATACATTGAAGTAATATGAAGGTAGATCAGTTGTCGAGGAAATCATGCATCAGAAATTAGGGTAATTCAGTAGATAAGTCTTTTTACTATAAATATATTGTAATGCCTCGAACCGCCATTGTCCATTTCCAAAGAACCTATCGACCTAAATTATGTACAGTACAGCTGATTAGATTAAACCAAAGCAATATTTATAACGGTCATATATACATATAATCGAAGCGCTCGTGGTGTAGCATGATTAGCCGTTCTTAATCGATCGGCAAAGTTAAGCCACGTCTGTCGTGGCCGGTACCTGGATGGGTGACCGTCTAGTGGTATTTCATATCGAGCGTTTCCGTGCTTTCCGCACGTAAAGCCGTTGGTCCCGGTTATCACTTAATTGTGCTAGTCGCAAAGCTAGTTGGATGCCTCCTAGGCGGCTTAAAAAATTCCATACAGTAGGTTGACCACTAGCCTACCTCCACCAATCCGCAGTGGGCACGCGTGGTGGACAGTAACAGATACTGTCCACCACGCGTGCCCACTGCGGCCCACCACGCTACGTGTTTCTACTGTCTTCTTATGGTGCGTCCATGCTTAGCGAACCGAGCACGAGCCGAGCCTAGAACGATCACACTGCGAGCACGATTCGCGTAGCGTGGACGGGCTCGCGAGCCTTGAACGAGCGCGATTGTCAGTTTTTCCACGTACAAAGGGAATTCGCATCGTGCTCGTTGTATGCTCGTTCGTGGCTCGGCTCGTGCTCGGTTCGCCAAGCATGGACGCACCATTAGATGACTAATTATTGTTTCAGCGCTAAAGAGAACTTTAGTTGACTCAATGGGACAACTAAAGTTCTCTTTTTTTAACCGACTTCAAAAAAGGAGGAGGTTCTCAATTCGGTTGTATGTTTTTTTTTTTTTTTTTTTTTTATGTTTGTTACCTCTTAACTTCGTCATTTATTAACCGATTTGGAAAATTCTTTTTTTGACTGGAAGGGTACACTTCCCGTTTGGTCCCATTGTCATCAGATCAGGATTTGAGTACTTCTTAATGTACTTTGAAGTCTGTTTAAGTTTTTTGTAAAACAGTCCAATTATGTTGAAAATGGGACACAACCTTTGCTTATGATAGCTTCCCTTTACGTTGTAAATAGCTCAATGATATTTCATCGATATGTATCTATATTTCATCGATGTGTATATATATTTCATGATATCGATATGATAGGTTTATGAAAACTAAAACAGAAGTGTTTTCATTATTATTTGAACCCTATTCTCTCTTCATTAAAATACATTATGTAGGTAAGAAGTGTTCAGAATAAATAAGTTAGTAAATAGGTATATATATAAAAAAAAGAATTATAAGGTGTAATTTTGCATAACTGTCAGCTTTTTGCTTACCTAAAACGTCGGTTAAGCAACTTTATACTTATCATAGTTCATAATGTCTTATCTTCCGAGTAGCGTATAAAACTTATTTAATCTGTGGCTCGGTGAAGTGGCCAGGGTTCTTTGGACTTGGCCGCACCTTCGATTTCCGGCTTGTACAAATAGTATATCTGCTTATCAACAGCATATAATATAATGCATATCTGTTTAAGTGACTTAATGCTCGTTGTATGGTTTATTAGATTTTTTGAAATAGGAATTCTGAAAATACAGGTACAGTCGCGGACAAAAATGTTTACCACGGTACGGTCTATAAACGCTTGCACATTTCAGTTTCATAAGGTTGACCGGAAATAAAATGACTATTGATAGACGTGGATTGTATTTGGCATGAAAAACAATTCAAAGAGGTGCTAAACTCAGTATTGAGTTCGAATGACAAATATCACAATATAATTAAAAAAAGACATTTGATTAGAAGAGTTTACATAATCAAAAAACATTTTTGCTATGTTCGATACATAAAAACATTTCACAATTTTAAAATGTAACATGTTTGTTGATATGACATATTAGACCTTATTGCGAGCGGTATGAGATGGAATTGAGTTTGAAATGTAATAAAGAATTTTCAGTCTGCCACTGTACATACCATATTTCAGTTGTTGGACAGTAACAACAGTAGAGTCGAAAGTGCCATTAATTTTTTTGCTACTGGTCACAATCATTATATATCATTGGTGGCGACGACGAATGCCGTGACGAAGGTCCCAGGTTCGAAGACCGACCAGGACAGGAAATAACTAGGGTTACATTTTGGAGCCATAACGGCAATAATGTGAGTTAAGAAGGCTCAGGATTATTATGGCTTTGTCGGTATTTTGATAAGATAAAACGAAATTGAAAATTCAGGTGCGTTTGCTGATTACTGAATAAGCGGATAAGGAAGGAAATTCTCTAGAATTCGATTACCACCGAGAATCGAGAATACAAATAAAATAACCGTTGAAATATTTGCTTACTATATATTTTCATCGTACTTTTATTGTACAAGTACTTAGGTACCTACGTAAGTAGGTATACCTACTTTATTTCAAACTTGAATTATGAGAATGAATCCCCCAGAAAAATACTATAAAAGTAACCACACACTTTTATAATAAGGCTATAGTAGGTCCGCCATTTTGCGGAAATGCCGAGCAAACAACATCTATCTCCCCAAGAATGACTACGAACATTTACTGATATAATGTATTGTTCCCGCGTAAAAAAACGGGATGACGTAACCCGTAACGTCCAGAAACCCGGCACTGTCGTCGATAAGGGCGGAAACGCCCAAGGTCACGATTAGGCCGATAACATTTGGTTTCTGGGATCAAGGCCGTGCGAAACGCTTGCTTCCAAATGACTCACCCACACTGAGGACTGCGGCTGCGGGTTCCCGAACGTACTCATTCTATTTTTAAACTTACGTTTTTTTTTGTTTCTTTTAACCCTTTTAAATACCGAAAGGAAGTTGTCATCCAAAAAGGATGAAAATTATTCTAAATAAGTAAGAATCGAATCAATTCAATTAGGAGTTCCTAATTAAACTTATCGTGGGATCGAGGTGGGATCTTTAAAGAGGGTTGAGTTATACTCTATGAACCAATTAGTAACGACTTCACGTAAAGTTAAGCTTTTCTCCGAAATAATGTAACTGTGTTCGACTTATGCTTTACTTGTAAATTGGAAGAAAATTCCTGGATTTACTAACATAATCCTAGCAGGGAGATTCAGCCCCTTTTACCTACAATCTATTGTTATAGTTATCTAATCCTCATTATAAAATAACAATGGAGTAATAGCATAATAATAGTAAAAGTACAGTCAGGTAAAAAGAAGGGCGTGAAGAAAATCAGTTAGTGAAACAAATGCGCCGCTTTTGACACCTATCGTTGGAAACGTTCAATATGATAATAAATCATATTGAAGATGTTTGTTTTTATTTCAGTTAATTACATTATTATTTACAAACTATTTTTTTATCGGATAGGTACTTTACGAAAAAATGTTGTCATCACTGGAAAGTTCAGAAATAATGTAGACAAAGTATTAAATTTTAAATTAACAAACTATAATTTTCATGAATCGTAATTGAGTTTTTCGCAAAGTCAATTAATTATATTTACTCACGTAAGGGTTTTTTTTTTATTTCAATTAGTTTTTACATTTTCCTGCTACATGTTTTTATTATTAACTCGCCCGATTAATGATTAATTTACGTTTTATATTACTTTAATCATAAGTTTTCCTTCCTAGCGCTTAAATTTTGATAAAACTGTGGTTATAAATAACGATGGCAAAAATATACAAAGTTTAGATAAAAGAAAAAAATATATTTTATGGATATCATGAATAATTGTTAAACATATAGTGAATGAAAAAACAATTATCATTTTTAAATTGATAAACTGTCTATGTACAAAAAATTTCCTCAAAGGCATTATGATTGGTGTTGTGCTGAAATCGCAGGTGCGCTGTGCAATGTCGTGCTTTGTGCATCGAAACCCGAAACAATTTACAAAAGATGTGATATTTTTGGTTAAAAGTTACTTATAATACGAGTACACCTGAGAACACATCTTCCATCGTTTTCGATCTGGTACAATCATGAATGCAGACTGTAAGTGTACGTACATACGTATCTTCATAGAGTTTTGCAGCTAATTGTGTGATCGTGGGAATAAACGCAAGGTGTTTTTTTTTACTATATCGTTCGTTACTGTGGCACCTTATCTCACCCACCTTGATGTTACATTATATTGTTGAGTATTTTTGAACATTCGAATTATAATGTTTTTGTTATTTAACCCTCTTGAATAAAAAGTGACATGACTCATATGACTAACGGTAGTATTTTTCCGCGAGGATACGTCACCAGGATGTATGTCCTATTTCTTCCTTTGCTTTGATGTTTTTTCAATATTCATAAATGTAGCTCAATAAGCTGAACCATTGGTCATCCAGTTTGCAAACATTCTTTTTTTATTTATTTGAATGAAAATCTTTAGCACTTTTAGGTAAGTACCTGAGTTTTCTTTCTTTTTAAATTACTGTCATATCTACTTAAATGTGTAATGACCTCTACCCACTACTTCTAGTCTCATACTCTACGTACTCATAACGATATGAGAGGATATATTTGTAATAAATAGTGGTGTTCCATTTCAAATTGGCTCTAATAAAACAAGCTCGTAAAAAGATAAATAAAAAAAACAATAATTATGATAATTTCTGAACATACTTCAATCAGAGGCCCCTTATACGCTCGACCGCGCGCTATTATGATAGTGCACGTTTGCGGACCTTTATTGTGTTTGACCATATAAAAAAGGGATTAGCGAAACTTTTTGACACGTAATGAGCTTAATCTGTTCAGAGTAGTATTGTGTCAAAATATGGTTAGTTGCTATGCCACCCTGCATACGGATTTTGTAGTTTTTTTATTGAGAGAAATAGATTTTATGCAAAAAAAATGCCATAGAATGTCGCATTGTTATCCCGGGGTTCTAAAAATATTTTAAATGCCTCAAGTTATTCCTTAGGCACCAAGGATCAATAATAACGTTATTTGATTCTTTAAATTAGTCCTAATTTATTCATGCGTTCTGTTTAAAGGAAACAGGGGTAAAGAGGGATACTATATGGAATCATTGTTAATAATTATTATTCTAGCTTATTATTTTAATTAATTGTTAGTTTCTTAAAACTATCATTACTTTAAAGTCCACATAAATGTTATAGATAAGGTCCGAAATACTGTAAATTCTTTAAATAGACACAAGGTGGATCCACAATTTGCTCTGACATAAATAACAAAGAAAACAAATTGTTTTATACACCTGCAGTAATTCCACAAATAATGAAAAGATGGTATCTATCTATATAGACACCAATTATCATTAACAATTTAAATATCAGTGATATCTAGGTAAATATCGTTTAATTAAAAGTCATCTTTATTTATAATTATTAGAGAGATTAGTATTAGAGGTATTTTGAAATGAGTGATCGTTTATTGTATACCGTTTCCATTATTGTGATAATGGATCATGGTGATGTCACAAAGTGAAAGAATTAAGTAGATAGGTACTTAGTCATTTTCCTTTATGGTACTTTACTTGTTACAAAATTGACTGTTATTTTTTTTTTTTACTAATATTATTATAGGTTTAAATAAATGCTTATGCTAATCATTTAAATTAATCACAGTCGACAGCAATGATATGCAATGAAAGTGGTAAACAGTTAAGCACCCAATACTTTAAGGGAACTGGCTCTCAGGCGCAGTTTTCAGTATCTCAGGGTGGTAGCCAGCCACGTGGGTTCCCTTACACCCTATATTTTCTCTTACTTGTCTGTCGGAATCCAATGTTCGCATGCGACGACATCTTCTTCCCTCTTTGTTTACAAAGCGTCAGCAAATCGTAGTAACTCAAACCTGTATTTATTTATAAACATTACATATTTATAACTGAAAACCTGCAGCTTACTTTGATCATCAGAACGTTACACTTGTCAAAATAATGAAGTGACATGTCGTAAAAAATGTGACGGTTGACATCCCTAGACAAATACGATTGACAGAGATTTGGGATTATGACGGGTTTTGATGTCGCCACCCTATTTAAATAAAGCGGAACACAATTAACGCTCCAGCCAAAAGAATGCCCTTGCTGTAAGGAAATAAAGTTCAAACTGGATTAAAGAAATAATCGAGCGCGTAATAGACAAATTGTGGGGTAAATGCTATTGTTTGATATCCCTTGCTAGTTACTTTTTAAAGCTTCAATACATATTTTATACTTCCGGCTTATCTATTTTTTCTGTCAATAAAGGGATGAAATGTATGAATGGGAAATTAATTGAAGGGTGTTGCTGAGGGCCGACAGCTACTAGGGTAAATTTGATCTAATTTTGTAGTTTTTTTTAATAAAAATAATAACATTTATAATATGTGGTCCTATATCATGTCATGCGGATTATAAAGTGTGATTTATGCGGTTTATTTATAAACTTTCAGAGTTATATTGTTTTAATAAATTGATCTGTCAAAGTTGTTGAGTCACGTGATACACTGGAAGGTAAACAATACCATAAACCTATTCGGCTGTATAGAGACATAATAAATAATTCTTGTTTGTAAATGAATGGCCCAAATGTATTTGAAACGCAAAAGTAACACATATTTTTAATATTGCGATGTAGATATTTATTAATACATAAACTATATGTTTAGCAGATTTTTGTGCCTACCAGGTGTATATTTTATCGAAGGCCTACCACTATCGTAAATTATACCGCTGAGACATTGGCTTCAATGAATAAATAATGATACCTATCCGAAGTATGTAGGTAAATTTAGAGTTTTTGAGAAATAATAATAATCCATCTGTCAAATAGGGATTTTATTCATTATAATGAATGCGTAAAATAATGTATTTTATTGTTTTTTTTGTACTTATTACAAAAATGAGTCACATTTTCCATTCATTCATTCATGCATTGTTTGGTTGAATGAAAGATAACACGAACGCAGTCACTTAATTTGCGCCTAGCGCCATCTATTGACAGCGATTTCGAGTTGAATTTGTTAATCATTAGAACGATCATTTAATTATTAATATGTCTTTTGTTGGAAAAGCTGATCTATATGATAAACCCGGGTTAGACTCATATAGGCACTCTTTGAGTTATATTATTGCCTATTCTTTAAATTATTGTTATCAGTCTTGAACTCTTGATACAAATACGTAATAATTTACCGTTTTCCTATTTTAAATTATTATTTTTTGACAAAAATTTACTTATCGCTGTGCGCAGTAAAGCAATTTCTTATTGACATAATCTTATAATCTGTTACTATTGGGGAGATGAAGGATATCCGGAACTAGAATATTAACAACTTGCTGACAATAAAATAGTTTATTAAAAATTTTTTTTCTTCAATTGTCTATAAAATTCTATTTCATTATTTTCATACACATCATTTACCACGGATCTTTACATTTCATAATATAAGGCATTGCGATAAGGTTAGTTATGGATACAGGTAGTATTTTTATAAGATTTTAATTCGTCTTATTACCGGCTGTTTGAGTCATTTATATTATTAGTTCAGTTATGTCTTTTATTATTCGGGATTTTAATCGATGATATTTTTTTTGTATATTTTTCACATACTCATTAATCTCTGTGGTAGGTTCATATAGGTATATGAATATCCCATAAGACGATTGCATTATGTCAAACATTTTGTAATCGGGCAAAATTATTGGAATAATTAAATATCTAAATGTAAAAAAAAACTTTTACCTATTAATAATTTTAAAAGAATGTTGAGGTTTTCTTCTTATCTTACTTATTCTTAAATTCATTTCCACCATCGGTATGTAATAGGTTAATTCAATCAGACGAATCGGTCATTCGAAAAATAGCCATAAAATCAAGGATAAAATTAAAACCCAACCGCCATTTTTAATTCATAAACGAAAGAGATAGAACGACTTTTATTGGTCGTAAGGATATCTCGAAAGTCAATGCGGATTTTTATTTCTGCAGGGAATGCAGCAACGCGAGGAATGCGGGGTCGTTGACCCTCGCCGCGGGAAAGTAGGGTTGGTTTATACTGGATTACCTATTTTGTTCCCGACGTCCCGTCGCATATGTTCACAAAACACAATACCTACTAGGTACAAAAACATTTTACAACCCTATTCCAATGAACCGGGAACCCAATTTTTTCGACGCTTTTAGCATTTTGATAATCTTTTCGATGGATAGTCCTACAGTGCAAGTACGTAGGTAGGTAGGTATATAGCGTTTCTCTTATTATGCGCCCATTATAGTAATTCTTGATCAAATATTGGTAGGTATTTGCGGTTAATATATTTGGTTAGGTTATAATAAATAATAGCAGGTAGGCAAAGATTTTCATAGGGCATCGTGCCTCTACCCAGATGGATAATCCGCCTTACTAAAGCATGACATTTAATTTCACTCCGCTTGAGGGGCTCCCTGAGCAAATCGCTCTCAGTTCGTACTGCGCACGGCTGTCAAATACTGTCAATTCTGGCTTGTTTATTTCATGTTGCCATAGAGGCGACTATCCTTCTGGACGTTTTAAATTCTTTGCAGGTAGGTATATTGTTGGACGTCCTTGTGTGCGTTAGCTACCTACCTAACTATTATTTTCGTTATGTGTTTTTTTTTTAATTCCTTCAAATCCTATTGTAAATGCGAAAGTAACACTGTTTTGTTACCTCTTTGACAACTACAACTCTGAATCGATCGCGTTCAAATAGACACAGTACCTAGATATTTCATGATTGGATGAAAGGACTTTTGACCTATTGTCCTATGAAGACAGACATTAGGCCACTTTTTATCCCGGGTACCTACGCGGGAAAATCTGAGGGGGTCGACAACTTGTTTATACCTACCTAGTAAACGATAATATAGGTATCATTGATACTTAATTTTGCCAATAATCTGTAGCCTACTATAATGTACCTACCTAGTAATAGACAATCACTACCACTGAATAAAGAATAGTTCCGATCTCAAAAGCTAATTGTTTCCAGTGCAGTCTGGACGGTCAATAAATAATGCGTGGCAATTCATCAGAATCGCTCAGGTATTTCTGCTTCGCACCATAACCCGCTGCCCGAGGAATGTCGACCGACTAGCTCCGATATCAGCAGCTGCTAAAAAACAAAGCGATACACAATCCTCCCAGCGCGAGGCCGGCGGCCGAGTGAGTGAGCTACCTACCTACCTAGCCCGTACTTTGCCTTGCTTCCTCGATTTTCCACACCGCACTCGCACACAAATAAACCTCTACAAACTAGGCATGGCATAAATCACAAGTAGCAGGTGATAAAAAATATGATTCTGTTTTCATATGTCACATCTGTTACCGTCCATGACATAGCCTGTTACATGTTATAAAGAATATTTAAGAATATAAATAAAATGTATGCGACTGAAGGACTTTGTATCCATGGTCATGAACAAATTTATAAAAAAAAAAACTTTATCATTGATTAGCTTTTAAGAGTATTCAAAAATAAACCTTAAATCAAGTGACATAAAGTGTTAACTTCTTTAACATGTTATGTAGCAGGATAGAAAAATATTTTTTTGCTACGAAAGTATATATAATTTGCATCAGTGATAATTTGACACTTGCGTGCGATACTCGCACATGATTTTGTGAAAAATACCGTCGATCAGCATCGATGACGTAGGTTACAAATCATTGCAAATCATATATCGCAAGTGAAATCATGCTATAAAAAATAATAATATCATCAAATGAGAATTCCTTTAAAGTAGCAATAATTTCCATGCCTACTACAAACACACGCGTACTCGTTATTCTTCGACGAAGGTCTGATTTCCTTCTACGAGCGGCTTGTTGTACCCGAATTTCTAGTCGATAAAGTTCTTAATTGTCTCTCCTAATGTTAAAATTGCCTTCATCTTATATGTGTCATCGTAAAATAATAATAATCTAATAGGTAAAGCGTGTATTTTCAGTGAATTTTGGTGAATGACATGAAATTAGCCCGGCCGGCGCGGCGCGGGCGGGACGCTGCTTGCGTCCCGCGCCCCGGCCGGCGCGGTGCGGCGCGACCTGCGGGCCTGCGGGGCGCTTGCTACGCTACTCTTCGCTCGCTACTCACAGTTCGACTCGACCATTTAACTAGTCGTGCTCACGGCGCCACACGAATCGCACGCGCGGCTCTACTTAGAACCGACCGGCTCCCGAATAATGTTTCAGTGCTTGACAAACTCAATCGGAGGTCTCGGAAGAAGTATCGTATTTAATAATTTACATTATATAACCGACCGCATATTCTCAGTGAGTGTTACCCAGTGTGTACGGAAAAAACTTTGTCGAAGATTCTGAAGAATCTTGTGTAAAATTGTGTAATTCGCCGCCCGCGGCTGGATTGCGTTTTGCACAAACTTTTTGGTGAGTGTTACTAAGATATTCATTTAATTAAGAAAGGTTAAGGTCCATTTTCTACTCACAGTAATGTAATGCTTCGAATGCGCGGGTAGCTACTATTCTGTAGGAGTGTTGTGACGGGGCGTTGCCAGTGAAGCTCCGATCCATGGAGTAGGTACCTAGCTAGCTACCGTAGTTTCTGCGATATGCGCCCAAATTCTTCTACTTTTCCGCGTCGAAACATTCCCAGTCCCATATAATACAATTTATTAAGTTTTATTATTTTTGTTTTTCGCGGGTAGTTGTAAATTTTAAGGGCTCTGTAAAAGCGTCTGTCCTCAGATTTGTTATTAGAGTAGGTTTAGGATTTACCCAAATATAATTTCGAACTCAGTAAAAAAATATACCACAAAAAGTTGCAAATATATGTTTATTTAATTAATGTCTTATTTCTAATCAATAAAACAAAATTGACTTTTTTAACCATTACGATTCTTGTAACAATCATCCGTAGAAACTAGTGATGGGAAACCGTACGAATTTATAGTTATCGATAATAGTCATAGAAATTTCAGTCAGTTCATTCGCAAATAATCGAAATTATCATTGCAGTGTTATTGTAGATATAGCTAGCAGAACAACTACACTATAATGCATATAAAAGCATCTTGTTTTTCATGTTGGTTTTCATTGCGCAATTCCGCGAAGATAAAATGATTTCACAATGTTATTTAAGTAAATGGTGAAGTATCAGCCTACTTATTTTTTAGTACATATGGTACCAATGAGATCTGTTCTGAAATATAATAAACTATGATTTTATATACCTATTACACCATTGATCTTTGTAAACATTCAATCATCAAATCGTGATAAGATTAAATGGTAGTGGAAGATTTGTATGGGAAAAACCCCACAAATAAAATTCCCGATAGTGAAAAATGCCTTATGCCTGTAGGTACTTATAACAAATAAGTTGGAATGTCGCAAATTGTAAAGGAGCCTCATAATAGCGGGAAAATTATTCGTTCGCCCGGTCTATTAGTAAACACTCATTTCGCGCCACTATGAGCTTGTAAACAAAAACAGTTTTACGGAAATCTTTACCTGGTGAATAAAAGTTTCGCAGAACTGTTATGCTCCTTTGCAGATTCAGGTAAAGAAGAAATTCTAAAGGAACGAACGGGGGCGTTGTTGCTAGGACAAAGACTGATTGTTTTTAATAAAAGTGGGATAGGGCCCAAGGCCAATGTACTCTTTAAAACTGTTCGTTATTGCATCCCAGACTTCAGTCTAGTTTCGGGCGTCGTAGCGGTCACTTCCTATTTATCAACAATTAGTAGACTCTTCGATCGATAGTGTCCAATTTAATTTGTTTGTAAATATAAAGGGTTCAATGACTCTTAAGTATTTAAAACTTTTCAGTGTTTTTTTTCAGTGACATTAAGACTTGTTAGTTGTGAATATAGGTACCTACATCGGTTCGGACTTAGCTGTTTTGATTGTTAACTTCTGTAAAGGTAGTGTTTGATTTTACAATTTCAATTTACAATTAGGAAACGATATCGTGTCAAGATGACACGTATTATTATTAGATGTATTATTTTAATGTAGGTATCATGTATAAAAGACAAGAAGCTTCAAGTTCTAATGTAAAATTTTCTGTTGTTACAGACGGTGTGCGTTGAACCCATCGCGCGCATCGTCCCTGTGATAAGAGGGCCCTGTGATATCGTCGAGTTCGACTTAGCTTTAAAACTAGTTAGTCTTAGTTACTTATAAATTATTAAAATATAAACAATCAAAATGTCACCGCCATCGTTGGATGCCCAAATATTTCAATTTGACATCTGGGAGACATTAGACGATGACTCCTTGGAGTTAACACAAACCTCAGAGTTTTGGGCTCAAGTTCAGTCCGAAGCGGAGAGGCTTGATATGGTACCACCTGCCAACTTCCCGGACTCACTTCAGGAGAGTGACGAAGATTGGAGGATAATTGACGCGCCTGAGGAGCCACACAAAGATAACATCGTGCATCACGATTGTATGTGGGCTGGCTCGTGTATAGATTCTGTACATCCTGGCAATACATTCGTACCTTCTGATTTAATACCTGCCACGCCAGGACAGAGTCTTTTGCGAAGAGACGTTTCGCCGCCTAGACCTGAAACACCGCCTTCTTTAGACGGCGATGAGCCACCGCAGTTCCGCCATGCTGTTGACGTAGCGGGCACTGCCTTACGGCTCTTGAGGGATTCTGCAGCTGTAGCGGCTGACCATTCATATACTTTGGCCAGGCAACAGTTTGACTATCTCGGCGTACAAACACCATCTGACTCTTGTGAATCAGGTACGTAATTTTTTTTGTCTTATCACTTTCTGATAAATGAATTTCCAACGGGTAATGTAAGTCTTTTTTGCTGATTGTAAATCCACTGATCCGATTATAACCGATTACCGACACAGACGGCATTCATAAATTTGTTTCACATTTTTGTTTGTGCATGATTTCTACTGACTGCCTAGGTCCTTCGAGCAGAATAATTGATTTAACATCACAAATGATAGATTTCTGTCTTCGAATCAAAAAAGTTATTATTACGGGTTTTATGTACAAGTATAAGTAATTTTTTTATGTGGCTAAGTGTGGATGGCTAAGTATGCGCGAATTTCTTTAAGTAGATATCATATACATAAGTAGATGACAAGTAAGGTCGACCGGGAATGTCGCGAGAACGCAGGCGCTGTGCCTCGAGCGCGGGAAACTGCGCCTATCGACCGTCATCCCGCCTTCCCCGCTGCGTCTAGACGCACCCGCGATTCCGCTCTTCCGGAACCTTCGCCTATTGCGACCTTGAACGCCTCAACCTTCCTTAATGTCAGATTGTATAACTTTCGTACCCGGCAGCTCATCTATCGGGATTGACATTCCTAATTAGATTAGAATACCAATTCAAGTCCCAACATAGGTATGTAAGTAGGTAACATTATGAGGTTCCGTGCGTCACGGGCTAAGGACAGAACTGAGGTCATAGGTACATCGACTGGAACGTCCCTATCTTGATTCATCCTCCGATTGTGAATTAGCGTTTCCCGTCGCCGCAAGAGAGAGGGTTAACATCCTCCAGTACCTCCTCATTTGCAATGACAAATGCCCAATTGAGATTAATTTTAATTTAGTAAGCGATCATCATAAAAATCGACTACGAACATCCGATTAAATTGTTTTCGACAATCGTAAGTAAAGCTTCTGGGACTACTTTCACACGTTTTAATTTGAAGATGACTTAGCTTAACTAAAAAACAATTTGCTTGTATAAGTCCTACTTAAAATCCTTAAACTTCTAACATAATCAAAGCCTATAAAGATAATATTATGAAACTGGAATGGATGTATTTTTTACTAATTATCATTACTGTTAATCTGATAGATTCATTACAAATTATCTATTTATAACATTGCTACTGTTGGAAAAAGTTTGTAAAATTAATGCGTTTGACACAATTGAATAATAATACAAACATGTAATGTATTGACGTGACCTCAGGCGATTGACTGTTGTTCAGTCAGTATTAATGCAACTATGTATTATGCTATTTATTATACCTACCTAACAGCAATTTAGTTATCGATGATGGTTGTGGGTAAGGTCGCGATGGGCATGTGTTTAAACAGCGCCGCGAATTTGTTTACATTTTAACTTGTTGCGCAGCTTTTGCTCAAAATAAACATAATGTCGGAAGTTTGTAATTTAATTGAAACCAACTGAGTTGTTATTCAAAGTAAACTTTTAAGTAATATAGTAGCAGATATAAAGGCTGCTCGGTTCTCGTCCCGTCTAGTCCGTTACTCGTGTAAGAATGCAGCGGAATGAAATGGAATCTCATTGAAGTAGAAGTTGCTCGGCCTGCCATCGAACCGGTTTGGAGCGTGGTATTCCCATGTCTAGCTCAGTCGGATGAAAATTTGATAGACAGCGTCTCAATAATCGTGATTGAAGATCACTGCAACGCTAACGACCATCTCTTTATCGGATAATTTTTTATCGGTAATATTTCTAACTACCAGTGAATACAAAAAACAAAATTTCTTAATAACTTCCTACAAATCTTTCAATTACTAATAACTGTATGTAGTCAATTTAAGGATAAGTATTTAACGCAACGTGTCACATCTCTAGCGGCGAGTGGCGCTGAGAATTTACTTTACAAACTACGCATGCGCTGCTTTATCGTTCCCGTACGTAAGCCACGCAGCGGTGGCACATTTTCGCGCCAATTTGCTCTGAACGTAACTTAGCTTGTTCGTTGAAATAATTTTGTTTTATCGCTTACCGTCGTTTTATTTCACAATGTACCTGAGATTGCGCTCTAGTTAAAAATCAGTTATTCAAACTTATTAGGTACCTAACTAGTAAATGGCTGTGCGACATTTAATTTTTTTTCTCATTCGTCCCAATTTGTACCTACTACCTATCAGAATATTTTGCCAAGAGTTCATTAGACGCTACTCATTATCGCTTGAGTAATTGTCATGTCTAGATAACCTAGTTTAATATTTTTTTGGCGTTTTTGACCTAACGTTGAATTATCTTGACAGATTGCATAGGTACTTATGATTTATGGTGTTACAAAACTTCACTGCAATAAAGTAGGACATTATTTTAGCAATTTAGGGCGCTAAGATCCGGTTTGATTGGCTGCCCTAAACATTTTAGTATCAATCAGTGACCCAAGGCTGTGTACTAGTTTCTCACTTACTGTATTCGTAAGGAACGCGTGTTTTGATTTTATTTACTTAAAACTGTTATTCCTAGCACCTGTAGACTTGTTGACATACAAAAACTATTAAGAATTATAAGTACGATTCCCTATGATTGATATCTTTAATTACTATAATAAATCAAATCAGTTAAATATGATCGGGTCGGATGAGTCGGATCCTCAATAGCTATTTTGATAATCGTCAGAATTTTAACTCGCTGTGAGTGAACTTTAAATGCATCATGTTACTAACCGAAGAAAAATAATATAAAATACCTCAATCGCGTAGTTAAAGCGATTACTGCGGTTGAAATTACAAAGAAATAGTATTAGAGTTAAACTTATATGTATTTTAATGTCACGCTTCGATGTGCAAACTGAGTCCTTACGCGATTGGACACATTTAAAATCTTGACCTACATTTGCGAACAAACTTTTCCCTCGTGGCTAGTATCTTGAATAGCAAAATAAGTCATAGCCGGTCAGTACTTAAAGCTGTGACCTAAATATTATGATCGGTAGTTTTAGACGGTATTAGAAGCCTAACCTAGCCTTGCTGCCTCGCCGACTATTTACCGGGCTTGCCCCACATTGAGTGATCTCGATAAAGATAGTACTCGTATTTACTCAGTTTATACCTATTTAAATGTCGTTCCATAGTTGACATGATATGCTAATCGATATCAAATTTAAAATGCAAACTCTTGTTCTTAAAAAACGGTCACAGAAAAATAAATAATCGATACATTATTTCGACGCAATGTCGGCATCGATAACAACAGCATCACCGCACTATTTGGGCCATGGATTTTTACCCTCTCCGCGGAAAAAACTCAACATCAAAACTATCCTATTGCAATTTATAGCCTATGCTTACAGAAAAAAATGCATAAAATCGATGTATTATTTAATAGCCCCTTTTATCAGCCAAAGTTACCGATAAAGCAATTACACCGATCGGCATGCATGCATGCGTATGTGTAGTGGAAAGAACCTTGGCGTTATCAGCAACAGAATATGCACTCAGATATTTAAACAATCACTAAATAGGTATGCGTGGATGTTTTATGTTCGCAACGCGATCGGCATAGAGCGCGGCGCGGAGTAATGTGTAGCGCCCGCCATCTTGGCCTCCGGGCGACCTTGGTATTATCAATGCCGATAACAATAGTACTATTACAACGTGACACCCTAACATAAATTTGTATTGTCTTATCACGAAAAATATACCTAAATGCCGCGGTGACGACTGATTAAACAACATCGCATCGCAACAAGATAAACTTTTAAATTAGGTAGGTATTTGATCTCCGATCCATTGCGAATGTTAATGATAACTATTTTTATACGGAGCGACCGATAATTTTCCACGCATTTCGTGTTTGTATAGAATAATTAAAACGTTAAACAGCGTTTGGAGCCGGTTTTCTTGCGTTCGGTTCGGTCGCAATGGGCGTGGTGATTGGTAGGCAACACGTAATGATATTCAGTGACATAATAATTGGTCATTTCTATGCTGGTTGCCTACACCGGAAACGAAACTATTTAGTTTTTTCGACGTTTCTTGTCGCGACCGCCATAATATAATTTTGATAAAATAATTTGTTCACCACATCAGTAAAGTATAAAATTCTGGATACAGGTCAATGAACCCTTCCCAATCGAAACGCACATTAAGTAAGGTCTAAGTAAATACATTTATTATTCGTGTATGGTGTGACTTCTATATTAATGGCGTTAATGGCTAATAAAAAAAGTTGCGTCACGTTTTTTAAGCACACACACTAGCGCGTTGTCCGTGAACTTCCGTGCGAACATCCAGCCAAGGTCGCGAGCGGGATGGTGCGTAGCCCCATCGATCCGACACCGTACACTTAATAAATTATCTGCGTCTATTTTAACAGGCCAGCGAATCTCGAGTGGTTACCAGAGGCCAGATGACCGACTTTTCTCGTATAGATTGCGTAATAACATCAGAAATAGGCCCCCCATCTGTACATAGTAACCATTTAGTTATAAGTAGGAAGGAATTTCCTCGTCCTACCTAATACGATTTAATTAAGCGAATAGATTAATTTAAGAGTTACATGGCTCAGCAATTTTAAGATTCGGTGGGATATTGAGGGAATTCATTAGGTATAACGTGTATTTATTTATTTATTATATTATGTATGAACAACAGCTTCTTACGGAACTGCCTACCTAATTAACATCGAGGCGTGTACGTGTACTTACCGATAACGTACAGGCTGGTATAGTAATTTAAAAAATAAATATAAAACATCACGCGGCCCATTGAATTCCAAGGTCGCGATTATTTAGAATCGCTATCTCTCTTGCTAATTTGAAAGATGTGTAATGTACACATCGTACATTGATGTCGATTAATATAAGTACGTAGGTACCTACTTCACTGTGTTGGAAAGTTATTTTTTTAATTATGGTGGTAAATATAACCATGTATGCTGTATAAGATGGCGTGCGCCGTTCGCTCGTCACGATAATTTTTAATTATCGCGCTCAAATGCCAGTGAACTTGGCCTGGCAGCCGTGGCCAGCGAGCCGTGCAGGCCCCCGCTTTACCAGGTCACACTTGACGACCATTGTAGTTACACACAACTTTTCAAAGTTCGAAGAATTGTTTGTTTGTTTTTAATTTCTGACACCTATCGCAGGCCAGTGTTTTTGTTTTATAAATCGGGATTTTTTGAATTCAAACGCCGAATAGGTACGAATCACATTATATTTTTAGTAGTTTGTTCATATGTCTGTGATATTTACCTGCAATGATTTTTTACTGTTTAACATAAATTAGTCTTTTATAAAACCTCTTTCACACGAACAAAGTTGCGGAGAAAACACCTCTCATTAGTGATTAACAGTCTGCGAGATGCTTCATCGGTTAAGTTAACTGTCTACAAAGTTGGCCGATGTTTTAATAACTTACTCAGTTAAGTGTGCGAAACTATGACTCATTGTTTTTCTCACGCTGAGACTAGCTGTACCTAGAAATTGTGACTAATCAAGTCTTCCAAGCCATAATCCAATGTTAATTTAAAACAGTAATTTATGATTGAAAATAGTTAAAATATCGTTAATAAGTTTGGTGGGTGGACCAACGGACGGAATATCTGAGAGAGCTGGTGATTTTTTACCCCACTTGTAAACTGGTCGGTCGGAGGGAACAATAAAAAGCGGATTATCTCTGGTATCGTATAAAATTGGCACGGCGCGGCGGCGGATCTGAGAATCGCGTCTCGAGTGATGGAGATATAATAGATATGCACTAGACCGGATCCAGGCGCAGCGGCGCGGCAGTGGTGGCGGTGGTGGCGGCGGCGCACCGCGACAATACTGCTCGTATCACTTTACACGCAGACCTGAAACAAATACTCTCCGGTGACCGTTAATCGAGTTGGCGCCACGGAGAAAATCCTCACATGAAAATCGACTCGCGCGTAGGGTTGTCACTCACTTTATTTGTGTTAGCCTTACTTTAAGTACTCCCAACTAATCCAATATAACTTCCGTAACGTTCGAGTGATAAAATTATTTTCGAGACTTCGCGTTCGTCAATATTTCACCTTATTTGTCCTTATAATTGAAACACTAACCTGTTTCATGCTTGATTTTATGGTTATAAGATGCAGAAACCTGTTTTTTTTTAGGTTCTCGTACATTCATAATACACTACAATACATACATAGGTACTCTCCTATATCAATTTTGTCGAATTCCGTAACCGAAATATTTAATAAATTTCCGAGTTGAAGCATTCGACTTCAGCAACAGCCCAGCCCTGCCCAGGCTACATTTAGAAGTAAGCGAGGCGTGTTTGACGACAGGCGCCGATCCTCGAATTAGATTGACGCGTAACCAAGATAAGCGACCGCGGTACTATGCGGAAATGTAGTAAAAAGATCGCGTTGGTGTATAAATTATCGTCTCTCGTTCGATAAATGTGTCTAATGGCTAGTTTTTTTTCTTGTGAACTGCGTAATTGCGAAAACCTATCTCGCCGCGTCCCTGACTCGAATGCCGTTTCGTAATCGTATCGAACAGCTGCCCACGTAACTTGTTTCTATTTCTAGTGTTTTAAGTAGGAACGTACTGGGCATTTTAACGGAAACTCTCGTCCTTGTTACGTACGTAAATAGCATGCGCTCACTCGCACCGACACAGTGCCGGTAACCTTTAATCACAATGAACCGCTGACATAATTATTTGTTGGTGTAACCGGATAGAGTGGTCGCGCAGATTCCGCGAAACATGCACCGCAGCGAAAACACGACGCGGGCAAAAGTCCATATCCGCACTTAATTGCAATGCGATCGCGAAATGGACGCTCACGTTCCGGACTCATTCATAGAAGTCGACAATGCACCCTCAGAAACCGCGCGCCGCGGCGCCCGCCGCCGCCTCGCAAAACACACCGGAATTCTGCCGAACTTCCGTAACTTACTAAACTTACCTATAAACATTCATTCGACGTCATGACGTGCTCCCTCGGCAATAAACGAGTTGAATACCCTAACTAACCTGCTCATTTGGGAACCCTGTGCCCTATGGCCTTGGATCTAGAAAAAGCAGGAATATTATAATTCAGAGAGACGCCCGTATTGAGGCAGTTACTATTGACGCCATACAACCCCGAACGTCTCTCACATTTCATAAATGAAATCTATAGAGGATAGGTAGGCAGAGCCAGTCGCTCTGTACCGGTCCAACTGGTCGACATGTTTCGAATGTGCCGGCTGGTCGGTCAGTCCTTATCGTGTAACTCTCGCGTGACAGTTAATTTCGAATCGATGCTTTGTTAAAATGGTTGGCGTGGAGGCCGGAAAGCGTGTCCGTCGCTCGGTAATCCGGACTCCATTGAGTGCGGACGCTGCGGCAGCGGGCCGCGCACGCGCTCTAGTTTTGGCGCGAATGGCGCGCCGTGACGTCAGGCGTCTGGATCGATGGTCGCAGACGCTGCGGTAGTACGGTGGGGTCGACGCCCTCCCCCCACCGTACGCTGCCCTCCCCCTCCTTGGCACCTGCCTACTGCAGTCGCATCGCATCGCATCTCGCCTTCCCGACTCCCCGACCCGACCCGACCCGCCTAGATAGATAAAACGTACCTATCTACCCCTTACATATTATAAAGTTGCCGCTATGACAATCGACGCCCGCCTTTTATGGTGATGCGAGCGTAAATAACGAAATGAATGAAAGTATGGTAGGAATGCAACGATAAATGCGGGCAAACAATATGAGGATATTATTATCTTTAGTGCAATATTATTGGTATACTAAATGAGTTTCTCCATTGTTGCAGAAGAGGAAATCGATGTGGTTTCCCTCGGTACATCGCAGCTGCCGCTGACGTCGAGTCCGCACGTGCGCACCGACTCCCTGCCGCGCTCGCCGTCAGCCCAGGAGCGCCAGCACATACAGCGGACAGTAGAGTCGGCCATTACACCTCGGTCGCCGCGGCCAGCCGCCAGGAAGCGCCTCGTGCCCCCGCCCAGCATAGCCTCCGCGAGCATCTCGCGCCGGCGGCGGGGGCCCGGCCGCCGCGGCCGTCGGTCCAACACTGACACGGACTCCGAAGCCGAGTCACCGGAGATCGAACGCCGTTCCATACACAACGACATGGAGAGACTACGGCGTATCGGCCTCAAAAATCTTTTTGACGAACTGAAAAAGCAGATACCTGCCACGAGAGACAAGGAGCGCGCGCCGAAAGTGGTCATTCTACGCGAAGCTGCCGCGCTCTGTCGGAAACTAAGTCAAGAAGATATAGAGAGAGAAAAACTAATGAAGAAGCAGAACCAGCTTATGGCAAAATTGAAAAAGCTTCGAATGTCATTTTCGTCGCGTTATCGTTCGTATTGAGCGCCCTGATGATCCAGTGCGTTGGTGATGATACAGTATCGTTCCGTTCGTGGAACTCCGGGGTCTACTCGATGTGACACATAAAGACTGGTAACTCTTTGAATAAGTCGCTTCAGAAAGCTCTAGTGGACGTTCGACTCGTTTTATTTTTTCCCTGAATACGGTGATACAAAAGATCACTGTATCGATTAAGATTGTACGTAATCGAAGTCTCTTAAGAGTGGATTCCTACGATGTTGGAAGTTAATATTTCACGTGAAAGTCAGCTTTTACGGCTTACTCTGCTTCTGTGGGAATGTCTGGAAGGCAAATGTACCTTTGCCGAAGCAATAACCGCAGGTTTGTTTTGCTCAAACGATATGTTGCAGTGCCAAAGTGAGCCATAAAACTGTTGTTATTCTATCGATAAATCCTAGGTCTTCAGTAAAATATCTCTAATAGTTACAGACTGCTTCGTGAACTTACTAGACTGGTTATACCTTCAAAACAAAAAGTTTTTGAATTTAACATTAAAATATAAATAGATGACATAGCACTTTACAGAGAACAGATTATTCAGTGTTGAAAAATTTAAAATGATATTGACATTTTGTTCGAATATTGTTGTATGAAGATTTTTTGCTGGACCTTCGAATTGAGTATGAAAGTTGGACAAGAATCAAAGTCAGGTTGCCTTGCGATATTCGCTCACGATCACGAGGGTCGCATTTGTTCTTTCATAAATGGAACTGAGAACATCGCGATTCGGGGAGCAATACTTGGGCGATTATCGATAAAGACAAACTCGATTTTGACAATTTTACACAGTTCACAATAAGTTTGTCAATGCTGTAGATATTATAGGGAGCATAAAGGCAGGCAATTTGGAGGTGGTCTTCGATGGCTTATTGGACAGTTGTGGAATGGAGATGTTGGCCACTATATATGTTTTCGGCCCGATCGCTAGATATGTTTTTTTTTCTATTTTAACCCTCGTCTCGCAAGAGCGGGGTAGTGATATCAATTATTATAACTAGATATTATAAGTTTAAACTGCATTTTAGGTTAGTTCGCTTGTACGATTTAATTTTTGTAGTGTTTTGTTACTGTGTAAATTTTAACACTCTTTTTAACGTTTTTTGTACATTTTAGCGCGCGCAATTAACTCCGTTCACTGCATTTTTTTAAATATCATCGTAATTGTTCAATAAATTGGAACACTTTTATTTAGCGATCGACGTTTTATACAATTTATTAATGATAAATTGCACAGACAGCTTTATGTGAGATATATTTAATGAACATAATGACTAAATAAGTACCTATGTAATATTTATCATGTAATTTTCACCTTTTTATTAGCGTGCGAGTGTATCGAGCTATACATTATTTAAATCTGACTTGGCGTGGAATAAGGTGCGTACACAACGCGCGCCCGCTTACTAGGGAGGTGGAAAAATGCACTTTCATATTCGTAATGTTCATCTCTTTATAGTCGCATTTAAGTGAATTTGGTTTTTTATTCGACCGTTGGGATATAATTAAAATTAAAAATAAAATAACATTGTTCAGTTGACGTTCGTACAGTGAATGAATTAATATAATCTCAGTGTAATAATAAAATATAGACTGTGTATTTTAAAAGCATCAAAATCTATGATTTCTAAACAGTCCAAAAAAGGACTGATATAAAAACAAGACATAGTTCCTCGTAGTACCTACCTACTAATAGTAAATTTGCATTTTCTTTATTATAAATATTTTTATTATTGCAATAAGACAGTGATGTACTTTCGATATATTTTAATGGATGATCGAAATACAACCAACTTAGCCAGAAAAATAAAAAAGAAATCTTCAATGAACTACTAACATAACTTAAATAACATAGACAATTAGTTAACTGACAGTTTTTTTTTTTATTTTATACTTGATGCACTTGAAGAATGGAAACCATGGTACAATAGATTAATGATACACTGCCAGTGATAATTATGTATATATTTTTTACTTTTTTATTTTTCTGGTATTTACAATAGAAGTTGATGTTTTATCAAGCACATGGTCAACGGTTTTGTACGTTCGAAGGCTTTAATTGTGTGCGGAATGTGCCTTGCTATGTACATATATATTATATAGATAATTAGGTTTATACTCGAATTAGTTGCAAGAAATATTTTTTGTGAGAAATATTATGTAGAAATACAGCGTTGTTCTAAGTAGTGGTACACGAGGGGGTTTTATAGTTATCGTGTTAAAGATTCGCAGTTTATCTTCCACTAGCAGTAAAGTGTGTACATAATATAGTGAATAGAATTAGTAGGTGTACGTCATCATGTTTTTTTTTATATAAACGAGTTTTTTTTTTCTAGTAATTGTTTAGTTTTCTTAACTGGAGAGTTACGAATTCTCGAATGTTGTACCTGCATTTTTTTTTGTTAATCTTATCTTGACATAAATAATAAAGATAATAATGGTTTAGTAGTCCGAAAGGAAATTGGTTTTTGTATCGACGTGATATAAACCAGTTTTAAAAATAGTTTTCACATTTAAGAAAAAAGTCAGTTTGTAGATTTTAATGGTAAGGAATGACAGCTTTATAAAATCGGTAGACAGTTCGAGATAGTTGGTAAATCTAGTAAAAAAAAAAGAGAAAAACACAGCACATGATTGTGACAAGGCACATTTCCAGCACTGCCAAAATAAAACTAAAAGTATGTAATAGACGCAAAAACATGATTGTAATTTGTTTGTAAATTTTTATAAATAAGCTCGAGAGCCCTTAAATATTAATAGTTTAATTTTTATTACTTTTTCTTTTGTGTAGTATCCATGTGTAATGTAATATTGTAACATCTAGCCGCCGTGTCGCGTGGCACTGCTCAGAAGTAGGGACTTGTTGTTGGCTCGTTTGATTCGTGGGTTGTAATTGTTTATGGTGGAGTGGAGTGGAGTGGAGAGGTAGAGGTGGTCCCGCGGCGGACGGCGGCGATGCGCGCGCAGCTACACAGAGTGCAAGGCGCAACATAGATTCCGCCTAATATTAATATTGCCCTCTGCAATCTTTGAAGCGGCGCTGTTATAACAAGAGCATGTCGTTGTGTACTTAACACGCCTGACTTTAGGATACTATTAATGAGAGACAACATGTTTTTTTTTGGTTTTTGTTCCTTAATTATGTGTATCGAAACCATTAAGATAATCATTTAAATATGGAAATAAATGCTAGAGTCGATTCGGACAGAGCTCGGGGGCCGTGTTGGTTG
This sequence comes from Achlya flavicornis, assembly GCA_947623365.1. NCBI lineage: Eukaryota > Metazoa > Arthropoda > Insecta > Lepidoptera > Drepanidae > Achlya > Achlya flavicornis. Next base: position 13,912,420 of record OX392477.1, on the reverse strand, counting down.
GATTGTGTGTTGGTTGTTTGATCGGTCGATGTTATTATGAGTTTTAAAATCAGTGTTAGATTCTGTGATTACTGTACCTGTGTGGTATAATTGGGTTTTGGCCAGCGAAGCTCTGTTCGGTTCGACTAAAAAAAAATTAAAATTGATTTTTATTCACTTTCCCTTATCCACCTTCCTTATAAAAATGACTGAGTTATGTAGCTACCTGAATCCTGATCAGGAAATATAATACGAAAATATAATAAAGTCGTCGTTTTAAAGTCAAATGAGAATCATAGGTATTTATAGTAGTACCTAACCACTAATTATTTTTGTATGCCAGTAATTGGTGAAACATGTTGAGCCACATTATTATTGTACTACACCTATTTTGTACCATGTTTCAGACAAATAGATATTCTATTTCTATATAAATTATTCTATCAATTTAGTAGCATGTAGTTTGTTCGAATAAAATGAGTTTTATTATGAATTGGATAATGGTTAATTTACAATTGCACCAATATTTGCATAGCCTACCTAAGTAGTAGGTACATTACCATAGCACAGTTTTACCATTAGATGGTAATACCAGTCTATTAAACCATAAATAGACTGTGGTAATACTGTGACCATAGGTAACTAAGATCTTGCATAAAGAATAATACTACTAACATAATAAGCAGGTTAGTTATTGTAGTTACATGGTTTGAAACAAAGAGAATATAACCTCTACGTTAAAAGTTCGAAAAGAGGGTAGCTGAAAATATAGCGTGATATTAGCACATATTAGCAACCAACCATGTTTATAATATTCGCCAAAAGGCAGGCAAAGGTCTAAGCCATACAGCCTTGTCTTATTTGAGTTTTCACGAATTATATAATTATAACTCACAAAATAACTCATTTTCATTAATAGTCCGCACTGTCAGTCACCGTCAATAAAAGTCATGTTTTAAGTACAATGGTGGTCATTGTACAAAAACTTTACACAGACTTTTTGAGACAACTTGAAAAGTCACGATACACATAATTTACTTCACTGGTGCATATAGATTGATCTTTATTGGATTAAGTACCACTGATAATATGCAATAAAACTCAATATACACGAATTTATGAAAATAAAAATGAAAACACATAGTCACCCTGCAAGTTCCCGCCAAAAAAAGTAACTATTCTTATTTATTTTTTTGGAATTACTGAACTTAAGTGTATAGACAGAAATAGTAGTTCAATATTATAATAGATAGGTAGAAATAGTAGTTTAAAATTATGTACTTAATTTTATGTTTTACTCTATAAGTAAATTTTGTAAATTCTTTTGAGAAAAATAAATTCTTTAACCGTAATATGATTTTCAACACACGTGCTCGTAAATCATTAATTGCAGCATTTTTAGTATCATAAAGTAGCTTATTAAGCACTAGTGCTTTTCACCTTACATTACCGCATAGCTACCAACAAATAATACTCAAGAATTGTAACTCAACGGTATCGGTGGTATTTTATCCAATAAAGATCAATCCTTGTGCACCAGTGAAGTGAAATGAAACGAATTATGTGTATCGTGTCTTTTCAAGTTGTCTAAAAGTCCGTGAAGAGTTTTAGTACAGCATGACTTTTATGGACGGTGACTGAATGAGGACTATGTGAAAGTGATTTATTGTGACTGGAAATTATAATATAACTCAACACTGGCAGAAGTAAGTCCTAATTTGGATTTGGTTGCCAAACTTAAAAATAAGAAGAAGAAATAAGAATAGTTTTCGACGTAGTAGGCTGAATATTGAAATACCTTTGCGTCAAACGGAACATAACAATAAAAGTCTGTGAAATGTCAAAAATCATAACAATAGTGAAGTTCGCGCGATTGCCGGAATGATGGCTCTTCGTACAGTTATTTCTTCAAAAATCCCTATGGTGATAATTTTAGGTGCTACTGGTACGGGAAAGACTAAGCTAAGTGTGGAATTAGCTCAAAAATTTGGAACGGAGATCATCAGCGCAGATTCTATGCAGGTAAGTCATTAACAGTTTATTTTGTATTGACAAATTCTAACCTCTATATAAAATTTGAGATTTTCCAAATATTACGCAATAATACGATGAGAAAACTTATTGCTATTATAATTTCAAATACCCAAATGTTGTATTGCTGTTAATGTAACTATTTAGTCCTATAGTTTCATCCAAATCTTCATAAGAAAAACATAACCTAAAAACAGTTGTTTTGATTCTGAAAACTTGCTTCCAGGACATACATTGTCGATATAAAATGAAACTGAACTCTGAATATAGAGAGATTAAGTTACTTGAGCAAGATTTCAAGTGGAAAGTAAATCAGTATTATTGAAGTTTATACTAGTTTAATAAGTAGGTACCTATGTATAGTTTTATAATTACAATTGCAATTTTATTTGAAGTGCATTATCAAAGTAAAACAAGATATTGATAGTTCAGCTTGAGATTAATGTCCTGAGTTTTATTCCTGGGCTGGTAAAGACCTTTCTTTGCCAGGCTGTTACTACTCCCCGGTTAACTCTTTGAGTTTATTTTTATTTTTAAATAAGATGGTAAAAAAGCATAAGGAAAGACAGCATAACCCTGCTGATTCTGTTGTTTACAACTAAACTATTTTAGTCTCCCTATATCTCTTCTAACAAAGACCATAAGAAAAGGATGTAAAAAATGTTGTCCTGTCAAATTAGTCCAATTGCTTGTTTCAATATAAATTTAGTTGCCATAAAAATTGGTTACAGTTGCAGGCATGTAAGTTGGCCAGCGTTTGGATTATGGTTTCAGTTGTTCTTTTGACTGTATTTGATTGTCAGTATTCTATGTTTATTAATTAATAATTATTCCTGTCCGGTTATACTAACTAAATAAAACAGAAAAATAGTCTAACCAGTATGGCCAAGTTACATGCTCGCAACTATATGTCGTTACTGTTGTAACTATAATACAACTCTACATGATAAATTCAACTGTATGTAATAACTTAACATTCATAAGTACTTTACCATCTTTAAATATGTTCTATTCCTTTTCAATGTTGTTTGAAAGAAACAGATGTGATCAGAATTTGATTAGAGCAATTTACAACAGAATTGGCACCATTGACGGACTAGTTGGCATGGTTGGTTAAAATTACGACTATCACACCACAGTTTGTAAGTTCAATTCCCACCCAGGTTATGCCTTCTGTGTATGAACATGTCTGCATATCCTGAGTCTGGGTGTAATTATGTATATTAACTATGTTTTTAAAAACAAAAAGTAGTATATCAGTTATCTGGTTTCCTTAGTAAAAGCTCTGCTTAGTTTGGATTGGATAGCCGTGTGTGAGGAATGTCCAAGGATATTTATTTATACAACCAGCCCGATGGTAAGTAGTTACTGTTCTGTTACATATATTTTAATTTATAGTACTCTATTTGTCGGGTCAGCTGGCGCAGTTGGTTAAGACTCTGGTCAAGATTCCACCTATCGCGCCGCTGGTCGTGGGTTCGATTCCCACACAGGACATGCATTTGTGTGCATGAACATGTCTGCATGTCCTGAGTCTGGGTGTGATTATGTATATTAAGTATGTATTTACAAACCAAAAAAGTAGTATGTAAATAATAAAATAAATAAATAAAATTTATTTATTCTCCCCCGTTTACAATATTTTAAACTAAGAAAAGTAATTACATATTATATAGGACTTCATTAAATATGTAGCGGGAGACAGGAGTCCAAACTGAGTAGACCCCGTACTATGGATCCCCTGGTCTCCACCTCTCGAGATTAACAAAAAAATATTATATTGTACATTTCAGAAAAATTACTATTAAACGTAAGAATGTGTATTATATCAGTTATCTGGTTTCCATAGTACAATCTCTAGTATAGTGTATTATCTATGGTACAAGCTCTGCTTAGTTTGGGATCAGATGACCGTGTGTGAGGAATGTCCCAGGATATATATATCTTTACGTGTAAATTCTACACTAATTATAAAATGTATGGGATTGACCAAAAAAAATATATATATATTTATAGCACTTTATTTGTAGTAAATCTCGCCATCGACAGGGAGTCAATCCTCACACATTGAAACCAGAATTGTTTCGAACTGTGCGGGCTCAACGGAGCTTCCTTCTGCGAACGCTCAGACTGTGGAATGAGCTTGCTACCGTGGTTTTTCAAATGGAGTACAGCATGGGGTTCTTCAAAAAGGGTTGGAAGAGATTTCTGCAGGGTCGGCAACGCGCGAGTGATACCCTTGGCGTTTGCAAGAGTCCATAGGCTACGGTAACCGCTTACCATCAGGCGGGCCGTATGCTTGTTTGCCACCTTAGTGGTATAAAAAATAAGTACCTATTATAAATGAGAATGTGAGTTTGTTATGGGCAAATAATGAATTACATTTATATGGTTTATTGGCAGCACAAATTAGGTAGGTACCTACTACAAAAGAATAATATGGTTATACCAAAAACATACCTACATGTATGACATTGCTAATACATGTACTCTCTCTGCAATTTCCAAGGTGATGGCGATTTCATCATAGATTGATGGTTCAGCGTGGACGCAGAATGAAAAATAATTGGACTGTTTTACAAAAAACGTAAACCGACTTCAAAGTACACTAAGAAGTAATTTAATCCTGATCTGATGACAATGGGACCAAATGGGAAGTGTACCCTTCCAGACAAAAAAAGAATTTTCCAAATCGGTTGATAAATGGCGGAGTAATGAGAGAGAAAATAAAAAAAATACAGGTTGTAGAATGCGCTCCCCGCCTTGGTTTTCCCCAGGGAGTACAGCATGGGGTTCTTCAAAAGGGATGTGAAGAGATTTTTGGAGGGTCGGCAACGCGCGAATGATACCCCTGGTGTTGCAAGTGTCAATAGGCTATGGTGACCGCTTATCATCAGGTGGGCCCTAAGCTTCTTTGCTATCTGAGTAGTATAAAAATTATTATAATAATAAAAATAAAGTGCGAGTTTTTAAACCCATGTAATGGGAGTCTGACTTTCCTCAGGCCTTGATATAGGTAGTACTGGATTGTTTATTATTATTCCATTTATTTATTTAATCACTTATTTTCAACATTTTTAAATAAGTATAAGATATAAAAAAATATTATTATAAATAAAAACCATTTAAAGAAAAAAGAAACTGTCTGTTCCGATTAATAGCTGATGTTATAAGGAGTAATTTAAAATACATCTATTTTTGAAAAATAATTTGTGTTCGGGACAAAACAATTCTAACTGTACGAGGGTGAAACCGCGGGGGTTTGCTAGTCTTCCTTTAAAATTACGCACTGTGAAACTGACCCATCCAATCGAATATATAATAATCATTAAGCACTCATTTACCGTCAACTGATTGGTAGGAAAAAAAACTAAATGGATATCGTGTATTTTTTATACAATATACTTATGGCGTATGAATAAATTGCCTGTTATTACTCGGGTGACCACTTACAGCCCCGCCTAAAAGTAGCGCCAAATGTTATAGGCATTGACTTATATATTATTGGCGTAAGGACCAGGCCAACCGCGCGACGATATGGCATCAACGCGCTGGCCCTAAAAAGTCAGTTTAGGGCCAACGCGTCTCAGCCGTCTGCGGTCTGCGGCATTTCGTTTGTTTATTCTTTATTTTTTTCTTGTATGTGTGCATTGTAAGTACATACCAGGTTACATCGTACGCCTATGCAACGCGGCACTTGGTAGTTCGATCGATTAAAAAAATGGCGGTACTGTTTACTTGTATGACGAAGTTTTTTGCAAAATGTTCCGGTGGGCGTATCCTTAGTTTTGAAATCATTGGTTCTAGGTATGTCTGTGAGTTAAAAAAAAGCTGAACGTACAATGGGGCGTTGCCAGTGAATCATTTTTGTAGCGGTCAGCGTACTCAAGTTTTAAACTAATGATAAGTTGTTGATTAAAACAACATTTGTATACAGGTGTCTTTGAATTCATTGTCCGCGAACAAGCCATTCGGCCATGGCTTTTAAATTCATGCATAGCATTATAGCTTTTTTATCGACTAAGACAGGTCTTAAGACAAAAGGCAGTGATAATTATTTTTACAAAATGTAGTATCATATCCTTTGCTATTCGTCTTTACCCCGCACCTTTGTACGATGTCATGGGGTCCTCATGATGTGTGAAGACATGTTTGCACGTCGGCAACGCGCTATAGATACCCGTGCGTGCGTCTATCTAAGACCCTGTCCAGATATGACGAATTCGCCGCGAATCTCGCGCGTATTACGGGTCGAGACTCTGGCGACGTGTGTGCGATTTACGCGCGTATTTTAAATTCGCGGCTTCGCGGCGAATTCGTCCTTTCTGGACAGGGTAAGGCTACGGTAACCGCTTACCATCAGGAGGGCCGTATACCGTAGCCACTGGCGTTAACCTGGGTTATATTAATTAACTCGAAGTATGAAGTCATAACATTAGGCAACTAATTCTGAGTTAATGAAGATAACTTTTGACGCAAGCGGGTCTTAGTGTTATATGAATAAAATCTACACAAATATTCAGATTAGTATGATAATTTTTCTTATTGGAAAACTACCTTTGACTATTTTCTTATTAGCCTCAAAATCTTGATTCTTGAAACATCTTGCTTGGTCCCTCTTCACTCGTTAGATCGATCTCTGCATTTTTTGTCAGTTTTTGAACTAATTTTAACATCAAGCAATGCCATGCAATACTGAACCATAAGTCAGGCCAATTAAATATATGTACATACTTAAAATACATTAGCATGCGGATCATGATCAATACATCACATAGATTGAACTTCAAAACCTTTAACAGATCTTTCATCTTAACCGCAGTTATTATAACCGCACGTAGTAAAACATAATAAATTAAATTCAATACCGAACCGTACATTACATTCCAATCTTATTTGCATTAATCAAACAATCTATCATATCTTAACAAGCCATTGATTGATTGAACTTATTTGTATATATGTATATTTATTCTCACGCTTACTGACGACCTCTTGTCTTCGAATGACGAGTCCTCACTGTCAAAGCATTGTAATGCATAGTCATCATGTAATTGGAAGATGTGGACGACCTAAAATAAGGTTGATTGAGCATGAACAATGACTTGGATAGAAGTTAGGAGGCTGATAGGTTGTTGACATATAATCGTTATGAAAATCTTGGAACAAACAGTTAAGGTTATTTTACAGTAAATACTACCAATGCGGAGATTGAAAACTGTCAAGGCCCCCTAAAAAGGAAGCTAAAGCAATATTGCTACGCAATTCATTTTTCCGAATTCTCGGCAGATCCTATGTGATTCCAATATCTTTTGGTAAAATAGTTACTCATTATATACAATTCAATTCATTAAAAGATTTGGAATTGATGAATTGCATAAGATCTGCTTTAAATTCGAAAAAATGAATTGCGTTAGCAATATTGCTTAGCTTCCTTTTTAGGTCAAAATATCCGAAAAGAATAAAGAATTTACGTTCTGTAACTAAGCTTGAAAATCTGAGCTTTTTTATCATCTAGCTCTATAGCTAGATAACTAATTACAATGTTTGTTAATTAAATATACCGTTAAAACACAAAGAACAAATCGTGAGCTCCTTATATCAAAACCAATTCAAACAATGAAAAAATAACAATAAAATACAATCGATATCTTTCGAGATAATCGCAAAACACGGACTACTCCTGAGAACTTAACTTTTTCCGACGCAGTTTAGTAAAAACCATGCAAAAAAAACAAAACTCATGCATAAGATGTACCAACTGTATTATGAAGAGTTGTGGTACAAGTATAGCGCCCGCATGTATACCGAGTTTGTCTACGTGTTATATAACCCGAAGTGTAATTATAAGATGATGCCGAGTAGCCTTCGGCCAGGTCGCTGTCGCTGTAGTATATTTGAGGCTCTGAGATGTACAGGTTTGGACGAATGCCGTAGTAGATTCAATGTTTACTTTGTCAGACGCTTTGGTTGAATCCATTTACGTTCATGGTTTTGTTGTTGAATTGTTTTGTTTTTGTAGTTTGTCTAGTAATTGTAAATACACAGCAAAAGCGTCGGGTAACTTGAGGAAAATTGTCATTTTTAATTCTCGAGCTAATCTGTAGATGGTTTAGTAGAAAAGGGATTTCCCGCTCTGTTTGACATCATCATTACTTACACTATAAAAAGATAATTCGTGTGAATTTTGAATAAGGAAAGACTTATTTGTTGATTCGGATATTAGATTTACAATTAACTTGTGAAGTAAGTTAAAATCCTTTAATTTGTTTAATCTTTTAGTATTTCCATATCAGATTGGATTTACAATTACCGTGAACAGTTGACTTAGTGCGATTGTGTAACATGTTAAGGTTTCTTAATTTGTACTTCTTGTAAAATCGTCACATTAACGCCTCTATGTGATTTTTGCGTAACAACAGTAGTAAAATAAACTTTATGGATATTTTATTACAACCAATGAGAATATTTTGAGATATTCCGGATAAAATGCTTTGACAATCGTGTGTTTCGCTCTAATTAACTTAGGGCTGATATTTCAATGGCCAGATAAAACGGTATCTGGCTTTAGAACAGTTTTATAGACTCTAGTCTAGCGAGAGTTAATCTTAGTTAATTTAATGGTTAATTTTAAACATTTCTATGGTAAACATTTATATAAAACAGAACGGTCTTTGCAACGTCTCTAAATTATTTCAAATATTTCTTTCTTCTAATTGGGGTGTAGTGTAATCCTGGGATTATGTATCCCGGTGTTTCCCCCATGACACCGTCGCGGTCCAAACAGATTTAATCTTATTAATTCAGATATACGGTAGAATTACAAGCGTAAACCCTTAAAATTAATGGACTTTTAAGAATGGCCATTTCTTTTCTAATTTCGTACTTATTCATTGCAAGTTTGTGCAAGTTGAAATTGGGTTTAGAGTAGTTTAGACTTTTTTAAATATGTAGGTCCTGTAATAATAATAAAAAAGTATCACTAAGTGACTCCTCAAATTACCTCATATTGCATATTCTTATCAGAACGATATTTGTCTAATACGAATTCCATACCAGTTAAAAAATCCAGCACACCTCCAATTTATCGTCGACGTTTAACGTCTCACGTTGACCGTATGCGTCCATCAAGATTTAATTATCATTACTCTAAGTTACCTAGTACATGTTACATCTGAGAATTTAGCACATACACAAGAATTTCGGCAAGTGGTCGTCTCAGTCGCTCCGTGCATTCCGGCGCGAGTTCGATGTCTCCGCCAAGGCCAGGCTCGCGACGTGGTATTTCCCGCCACCCCGCGGAGCCTCAGTTGATACAGCGTTGCCCCGTTCGTAGCACTTGAGTACAGACTTGAGGTCCTTTAATGTCTTGCACATTCTGCACAGTTTATTTATCTACGTGTACTGTGGAATTTTACTGAAGGTTAGAAGTTATATAGGGCTTTTGTTTGATCTTCAGTATGATGTAATTAACTACCATCCTATATAAATAGCAAAGATCGAAAAGTAAATTTCTAAACATGCGCTTATCAAAAGTTAAATTTAAGGTCTTGGTCTTTAAATATAAAAAAAGGCGTAGATAATTATACCTATTTGTAGTATTTTTGCAATAATAAAATTTTGGAGCCATTTTTTCCTTGAAAGACCAAGAATCCCTTCGTTTTATGTTTGAGGTAGGTCTCGAAGCCGGGTGGTATTTTTTAATCTATAATATATCTATCCGTAACATTCCGTTTTATTTTCATTGTAATAGTAGCAATTAGAAAGAAACGAGAATTTTGCAGTAATTTCTGTTTTTTTTTTAATATTTTCGTCTCCGTTGTGTAATTGTATTATAAATCAGTTTAAATTATAAATTGAGATAAGATAACGTAGTTGACAGGCTGCGATGAGTATAATCCAGCATATTAGCCTCTGCGGAATACTTAATCGTTCACCCTTTGGACCCATTAGTAGTCAGATACAGCAATAAACCGATGATTTACTGATATGGTCCAAAATTTTTAATCTATGCTATCAAAATACGCGCTACCATACAAGTTGCTTACTTCCTTGTTTCCATCGCCAATAGGAAGCAAAGTTTTTCCATAATCCCTTGCATATTGCCCTCCAAGTTAAACATTTTTAAATTTAACAGTCAAGTCAGCAGTGAAGGAACAGTTATAATTATTAAGGTTATTAAAATTAGGATGTCCTCTATGGAAAACTACGGCATTAAAATTGGCGTTACAAGGATAAATCACAAGTAAATAGATAATACTTGATCAATAGTTAAAACAAGTTTGCTATCTGTGTTTACGAACGAGGTAAATAGTCTCGACCAACAAAAGAGTCAACCTTCGGAACAATTTCGTGAATACTTTGGTGAATACCTTTAAAATTCTTTTTTTGCTTGATTTGACACCAAGCTTGAGGTGCTTGGTGTCAAATTAATTCCTTTCAATTACCAGTGCTTTTTTAAAACCGAGGCTTCTAAAAGAGGTTTTCGTTATCATTTTCTTCTAATCCACGACGACTCATTATCCTTATTCATCAGGGATAGTCTACGTCTAATTAGCGGCTAGATAACTTTAATCTTCATAAGCATGATGAGTAATTGTTACACTCAAATTCAAATTCAAAATATATTTATTCAATTTAGGCCCTGATAAGGCACTTATGAACGTTAACAAATGACTCTACACCGGTTGCAAATACAACTTGAACTGAGAACCGGAGTCTACCGGAGAAGAAACTCAGCAAGTCACTATTAGGATAAGACACTTCATTGTATAGGTGCCTGTTAATTTATATTATTCATAACGTTTCTGATCCTTTCTATTTGCTTTGGATTTTCATATATTGTCTGACATGTACCAACAAGTATAATTAAAGCAACAGTTGGTTTTCCATCGACATATTGTTTGATAACCTTGTCTGTGCAAAGCTTATGCAACCTGTTTCTTTAACTATGCAAATTAACATCGGTTGGCTTTCTTCTGTAAATTTTCCGAAAATTGAAATTCTGAGAAACTTGAAATCTTCATGCCATTCCTCTGACGCATGCGCGAGTGACATCACCTATTACGCCCATTCTTAACTGATCCCGTTTCAGTCGACATGAATCATTGGTCATGATGTCGCTGCACTGGACAAGCAATTAAATGGTAACAGCTGTTTGGGTATATTACATTGTGATTGGTCATGATTATTCACGGCCATGGCTGTGAGAAATAAATTTTGGGTCCAGACAGATTCGTCTGCAGCGCGTTTTGATTGGAGCCTTCTCAATAAAGAGTGATTGTATTAAATTCCACTCTCGCATTATATCTAAACTGGTTGATTTGACTTCATCACTATAATGTGATGTCTTTTCTATTTTTTTCTTCTATGAGTGTTTAAAGGTCTGCTGTTATCCCAAACTTCATCCAATAGGAAACATATTTGAGATTTATTATTTACTTCAAGGAATATTAATAATCCTATACTTATAGATAAACTTCGGGCAAACTAACACTTTAGTCCTTAAACATTCCTCGGCTAATAATCGAGAATCGTGAGGTGATAGAATAAATAGTTCCCTGACCTCTTTAACGAAGACGAAATGTAAATAAACACGGTCCCCTTATTTACATTGTGCATCTATTATTGTAATACCAAGAGTGGATAACGCTGATCTGTGCCAAAACTGTCCTTGTCCAAACTACTCTGAAGGTATTTGCTTTGTTCAATTGTCATTATCATTTCTTAGCCTTGAAACACTTTTGGATTTATAACCTTCCTTTTTAGCATTATCCCGGTATTGTCAGTTTCCACATTTTAAGTTTCTTCACTACTAGATCATCATTCTTCTAGCCCTTGCTTTTAGGAATTTTGTGGGGTCAAGACATCTTTTCAACTAAAAGTGTAAACATAAAACTATTGTTCCCCGATTTTAGTTAGCAACAGGGAACAATGGTTCTTTATTAGGAATCGCCTAAATGCAGTATGAAGTACCTAGTTACTCTATTCCGCATTCCTTTATTGAAAACTTTTTCAAGATAGGTACATTCGTGTTAATTTGAGTTTATTGTTTATCACTGTTTGGTTATGAACTAACGTGCAAATGTAAAGTATTGGAAACATGAAGCAAGGGATTATTGCTTCATGATTGTAAATAATATAGGTATCTACTGATGAAGCGATTTTAATGATCACCATGATATCTCTAAATTGGTGATGATTATACCCTAACCATATTTGCTAATACCTAAATCTAATGTTGCCTGTCACTCGTTTTATCACGTCTATAAATTCCATACATCACAGCTACATAGCTACAGTCTGTTTCAACTCAGTCTAAAATTAAAACACCAAAAGATCTGGAAAAAAATCTAGCCATCAGCCAAATTACAGTAAAGACATGGTAGTGAGTCTAGTGCTAATTATATAGTCACACGTGGCCCTAGACGAGACAGGTTATTAACACCATGGAGTCTGCAAGCTGCCAGTTCTATTTTAACTGCGAATCAAAGGTAACGGAATAACCTTGAGATACGTTAGCATTTACACTTTATAACAACGATAAGCCTTTAGAGAATATAAAAATCTAATCTTTAGACCTGGGCTAGTTAGACGCAGTATTTTATTTATCGCAATTGTGCTAAAGAGTTCATCGCTTAGTTAGACAGGTGAATGACCACATTTGCAAGTATAAAGATTTTAGATTTTTTTATAGTGATATCTAAGCTATCAGCTCAGTGAACCAGGGTTCCCAAGGTGAGCTTTCGGTGAAGGAAGTAACTGCCTGGCTGGCTTCCACCCTCAATATTGGAAAACTGTCGCCAAGCATCTTGATGGTTCGTTTTGACGGCTGCATTTGAGTGCCAGTTCCCTTGTAGGCTTTGTGTGCTCACCATCTTCGGCCACGTCATCACTTATAAGGTGAAATTGTGGTCAAACACAAGCCTATTCACAACAACCACCTCTTACCTTACTTAACGCGTCTTCTTCTGTACAATTAAGGTGATGGCTGATAAAATTCAAAATTCAAAATCATTTGTTCAAATAGACCTTCCCAGGCACTTATGAAAAGTCTGACTGACTCTAATACCGGTTCGGAAGGTTGCATTTGCTGAGAAGAGCCGGCAATAAACTCAGCAATTACTCTTTTCAAAACAAGCTTAGATTCATTACATAATATTTGTAATTCTAATCGCACTGACAATAATTGCGTGCCCCGGGACGGCGGGAAAACTAGAAAGAAGACTGAATCTATATTTAATAAGTAAATAAATAAATGGCAAACTTAAGCAGACAAGCCCCCACAAGCAGCACCTGTTCACAAGTATGACGCGTGTGGCAGCCATCGCCCTCCCTATATAAATCCCTCGTCCTGCTGTTAATAGAGACGTATTCTAGGATGTAACTAATGATGATAGCTGATCAAATTCTGTCTGTATTATGTTATCAATAAAATAAAGTTAGTCTCACAATATTGCCTTTTAATTATGTATTTAATTATACATGCGTGATTTGATTGACAAGGTGTTCTTATCGACCGCGGTATCCCGTTAGGTGGCTTATCTCGCACTGCCTGCCAAGACGCGGGCGCACCCCGCGGCCCACTCTTCCCCTGGTGACGTCACCACCGGCAGCCCTGCGTAGCCAGTCGCTAACACGGCCATACTGACGACATCTTCGTCCTCGAAGTACAAAGTTGATTCTGAAACTGTATAACTGTACCTATGAGGGGATTATGATCCTCATACGCCTGCCTGACTTTTAGTCAGAGTTCTGCCGGCCAATTCCTAATATTTTCGAAAGTGACCGTCACTCTATGAGTGCTGCCGTTGGGTCTAGTTCCCAACACTTCAAAACAGTAATTTTACAACTTTGCATGGAATACTCCGGAATCACCCTTTTAACTTATTGTACCCGGGATTCCCTTTGCTGATACGTATCAAAACTACATCGCCAACATTGTAATTTAATATATCTTTTGGCGTTGAAACATATCATCTGCCGCTTTTGGTCTTCATCCATAAGCTCTCGTGCTTTTGCACGCGTGACTCTAAGGTCCAGCCTCTCACCAGCCTGCGTGAGATTAATTAACTATTAGTGCTTCATACAGCGCCGTTGGTTTGTACCCAAACAATAACTCATTTGGAGTTCTACCAGTGACTTTGTTCACTGCGTTAATAATTAACTAATAGTGCTTCACACAGCGCCGTTGGTTTGTACCCAAACAATAACTCATTTGGAGTTCTACCAGTGACTTTGTTCACTACCTTATTAAGCGCCTGCTGTGTGGCAGCCAGAACCTCACACCAGTTCTCTTCAGGCTCATCTCTGACAATAGCGTTCAACGTATTTAATATCGTCCTGTTGAGACGCTCTACCTGCCCATTAGCTCTCGGCAGATTCAGGGAATTTATCACCAATTTTATACCATGTTCGTTGCAGAAAGCCTTCATTGCTCTTGACGTAAATGCCGTCCCACGGTCATAAACGAGCCTCCTTGGTACACACAATAAATATGCCATAGCTTTTAATGCCTTCAAAACACCTTTAGTACTCGTTTCAGCCACCGCTTCCAAGAAGCAGTACTTTGTAAAACCGTCTTGTAGAGCAATGACGTATTGGTATCCTTCTTTACTCTTCACGAACGGACCAAGATGATCTGCATGTACTAATGCAAATGGGGTATCACCCTTTGGTATCGGGTCCAACAGCCCTGGCTTCCGACCGGTGTCACTCTTGCCAATTAGGCATTTACAACCAATTCCGGACATACTTTGTTACAACCTTCCTCATCCGGGGAAACCAATTTTATCCCGGATGGCAGCCATACTTTGTTACAACCTTCTTCATCCGGGGATACCAATATTTATCCCGGATGGCAGCCAGTGTCCTGTCGACACCTTGATGTCCGCTTTCATCATGCATAATTTTTAGGACCCAACATCTTGCATTTCGTGGTACCACCCATTTGGATCCTGCCTTTGTCTTTCTGTAAAGATGTCCCTCCTTAATCTCATAATCAGTGAAATATTGTTCTCTATCTCCTTCCTGGACATCTTCTTTCAGAATACAAATAATTCTTGATATTTCTTCATCTACCATCTGACATTCAAGTAAATTTTCAGCTGTTGTGAATTCATATGTCAGACAAACTGGATTGCGGCTCAAATTATAAACATGAGCAACTCGTTTTCCTGGTCGATATTCAATTTCGAAGTTATAATCCTGTAGATATATCCACAATCGAGCCACCCGTGGATTTATCTCCTTTTAAGCCATTGTAGCCCTGACAGTACTACACTCAGTTACCAATTTGGATCGAATCCTAATCAAATACACTCAAAAATACTTAAGTGCTTGCACAACTGCTAGAGTCTCTAAATCATACGAATGATATCTGGATTCATCCGATGATGTGCGCCGGCTATAGTAAGCAACCGGATGTAGTTTTCCATCCTCATCCTTTTGCAGCAGTATTGCCCCTAGTCTAACACTCGAAGCATCAATGTGAACTTCAGTCTCAGCTTCAGTGTCATAAATCTTATTTTTTTTCACTGTAATCCATGCAGAAAAGATCTTCCCCATATTTTTTTATTCATTACCAATTCATTTCCAATGCTTCTGCATTGGACTTCCGTACATATTTTCTTCACAATTTCCCTCTATCTGCGAGGTCTTGTGTATATTGCATCATCAGTCAAGAGTTTTATAGAAAATTGATATTTATTAGAACAACCAATATCTTTCAAGGATGTAGAGACACGGTCCCAATACTAAAACATTCGTTTTTTTAAATCTAATTGTCCATCTTTGCATAGAGAACCAGTTTCTATATCACA
Organism: Achlya flavicornis; assembly: GCA_947623365.1. Classification (NCBI taxonomy): domain Eukaryota; kingdom Metazoa; phylum Arthropoda; class Insecta; order Lepidoptera; family Drepanidae; genus Achlya; species Achlya flavicornis. Next base: position 13,896,590 of record OX392477.1, on the reverse strand, counting down.
TAATTGTACCGCTGCGCAGGTGTGACTGATGTTACCAGATCCTTCGAATCTAATGTTGACAACATCCATATTAGCAACTATTTGGACACCTGGATGTTCTAATATATCGCGGCCCACCAACAAATCCACTGGTATATCATGATAGTTCATGATCAAAGGGACAACAACACCGTCACTACTTAGTCTGCATGATGTCTGGCCAACAGCTGCCCCAATACTTCCTTTAATTACACTCATCAAAGCTGTGGTTGAATTTGAGTGTAAACCAAGGTTTTGTGCAATGTCTTGTTGTATTAAAGTAACCAAACTTCCCTTATAAATTATAGCTTTTTGTTTATATAGCACGTAGTGAACATCCTTACTAATTTATCCGAGCATTAGTTGACGGGTTTTAATTTCTTGAAGCAATTATCAACAGTGTGCCCGTAACGGTGACAATGCTCACATTGTACCGACCCTTTGTTTATGTTATTAGACTTATAAATCCCGGCCCCATCGCCTCTAGATGTAATGACCTTGCCCGTAATATTTTGTTACGACTTACATTCGAATCGTCGATGGCCCGGCTTCCCGCACTTAAAACAAGTGCCTTTTGTTTCTTCGAAGCGTCGTCGCGACGAATTAGATGAGTTGATAAGCGGTAGAGAGTTATCAATATGGGTACGATTACGTATTTTGCTCATTGATCGTCGTGACATTTGTGTTAACATTTCTTCCATAGTTTCACAACCATCCAATACAATACTGATATTCTTGTCTACTATACCACCAAGCATTATGTCCATGTGCTGACGTTCGGTCAGGTTTAAGACGTGCCATCCAGAGCCTGAGTTGCTCGAAATAATTTTCTCCGCACTTACTCCAATTACAGTCAGAAGCGATTTCCTCGACATGCTGAAGCCATTCCTTCACATAACTGCCCTCCCTGCTGGGATCGAAACCAGGAACAGAGCCTAGTTCTGGTGTTCTTGATCTCCTGCGCCGCACTTTCCTTGGAGGAGTGTAACTTGACGACTCCGACTCGGACGTTTCACGAGTGCGAGATGATCGCGACATTGTCTATTAGTGTCTATTATCACTTTCACTTTACACAACTAGTTCAATTCGGAAACATTTTATGGATATGTATCCCACCGCTGTGTTATCAATAAAATAAAGTTAGTCTCACAATATTGCCTTTTAATTATGTATTTAATTATACATGCGTGATTTGATTGACAAGGTGTTCTTATCGACCGCGGTATCCCGTTAGGTGGCTTATCTCGCACTGCCTGCCAAGACGCGGGCGCACCCCGCGGCCCACTCTTCCCCTGGTGACGTCACCACCGGCAGCCCTGCGTAGCCAGTCGCTAACAATTAATATCAAGGGATAGGTAGCTGGAGCTAAAAACAATACAATCTTTATTAGGTATTCTGAGTATACACGTTTACGATGTTCACTGCCACAAAGTCAAAACTGTTAACAAATTCGGCTACACATTTATTTTGAGGGTCACATTATCACTTATTGTCTCGGCATCAGACTATATTAGCTTTTAGAAGGTATGATACTCAGGTTCTTTAATACGACCATTTGTATGCGTGCACCATTTAGAGCTATAGTTTTCAACGGTAATACTTGAATTAATTAGTAATTTGCAATAATGCACCTGGTTTCTGCTTTTAAATTCCTAATTATTTTGCCCAAATTGTGTTTTGTTGAAAGGTATCTTGTATGTTCTTTTTTTACAATTGTATTATATTTCTTGTTTTATTTTATATTATATGATTTTCCATCCAATCCCATTGGCATACGTTTTATTTTACCTGTACGTATTTTGATCTATAGTTGCCGTTGTTATTATTGTATTTGTACAACTATAAAAGTTATTCGTAGAAGAACGAAAACGACGCACATAGCTCGTAGAGTTAGTAAGCGGAAGTGGCAATGGGCACGCTATATCGGTCGAACAGCCGTTAACCGATGTGGAAGAAAGGTTCATGAGTGGCGACCACGTACTGGAAAGCGCAGAGCGAGACGATCTCCCAACGGGTGGACCCACGACCTGGTCAAGTACTCCTGAGCGCCGCTGGATGCAAGCGGCCCAAAACCGTTCGAAGTGGAAGTCAATGGGGGACTATGTTCAGCAATGGACATCCTTAGGCTGATATGATGATGATGATGAAAAAATACAATATAAATATGTTAATAATTAAATGTTCACTGCTACTGTTTACAATAATACTGAATTTCACCAAATCATCAGCATCACTTTCTCACTCGCCTGGAGGGTAATCGTTAAAGTACAAGGAACTAGCACCAACAACTGATAAACCCGTATATTCTTACTGTTCACGACACTTGTTTTAAGTTTGCCATGTTAATGTTTTTATAGATTTATTATGTAAGACACTAGTTGATAAGGATAATTTATAACTCTGTAATACTTATTATTTTATGAATAAATGACTTGATTCGGTGGTATCTTGATAGATAGGAAAAAATAGATAAAGAAAGTAGGTACCCAAGGCAGTTTTACCATAGACAAGGTAGGCAATAGCGCTATCTCACTCTAGAGCTGTGATTGGTCGATAGCGCATTTTCTAGTCGCTATGTACGTCGTGTAGACACGACTAACTTTTGAGCATATAAATGACGCGATTATTTTGGTAAAATTACCTTGGAAATCCTGCAGAAAGAAATAGAAAACTAGAAACCGAACAAGATACAAGAAAGAAAGTCAGCCTTGTTATTCCTGCTTTACCTGAAAACCATTTTGCATCAAGAAAGAAACCTCCCCCCTATCTGTGGTGGGCGGGAACAAAACGAATTACAGTCCACGAACGAAGAATAGAATCCTATCCACCACATTTATTGGTCCATTCGGAGCCGGATCAGTCCAGATTTGAAGATTCAAGATGGTCAAGACCAGGAGCACGGATGCCGCCGCGACCAGCGACGGCGCCGCCGCCGCGCCGACTGCAATTACGCCGCCTGACCAGAGAGCGCCCGGCACCGCCGCCGCGCCGCTCTCCGCCGCGCCGCGCCCTGCTGCACCGCGTTCTATCGCGCCGCACTCCGCCGCGCCGGCCGGCACCGCGCCGCGCACTGCCGCGCCGGTTACTACGAGGTCGTCTGGCGCCGCCGCCACGACGCGGGCCGCCGCGCCGTCCGGTATCACGTCGCCCGCCGCCGCGCCGCCCGTTTCCGGTCCGTCCGGTACCGGCGCCGCGCCGCACGTCGCCGCACCGCCTTCCACGACGTCGCAGACTGCCGCGCCGCGCCCGGCGTCACCTGCAATGTACGCGCACCCACTCCTCACAGCTGCCCGTGAACTCATCGCCGCCAGGGATGCCGCAGTAACGTCGGAAGGGGAGTCCAGCACGACCGCCGCGACGGGCACCACCGAACCAACGGGTACTACGGCTACGACGTCGGCGGAAAGCAGAGACACAGCTCCTAGAACACAAAATTCAAGCAACACTCTAGTCGGGAAACAGACGCCGCCGCTCTCTACTGCATCTAGCAAGAATCGACGCAGACAACTTCTCAAGGCAAAAGAGGAGTTGTTGAAAAAAGAAACGGAGCTAGCGGCGCTGCGGATTTCCATGATCGAAGAAGATGATTCCGAAGAAGAAGAACTTCAGTCAGTGCTATCTGATAGAACAAACAGGGTCAGGTCCTGGGTTGAACAAAATCCGGATCCACCTGTCAGTATGCCGCATGAAGAAACGCGACCGGGGCGGGGTGAAATACAGGGGCCTGCGATGACGACGTGGAACACGCACATCAACGAAAATAAGGCGCCGACCCGCACTCAAGAGCAAGAAACAGTACGAGGTGACATACAGGCGACTGCACTTCGGGAGCCGACTCGTACACCAAAGAAGGAATCATCACATGAATACAGCGGTTTGGCTCAAGCCATAGCAGAAGCGGCAAGAGCTTTACAGCCATCTGTGTTGGTGCAACGCAAGACACCGGAACTACCTGTCTTCAATGGAAGTTCAAGTGACTGGCTGCCCTTCAAGGCAGCATTTGAGCAGACAGCGAGCACCACCACAGAACAAGAAAATTTGGCAAGACTACGACGCAGTCTCAAGGGTCCTGCCAAGGACGCAGTGCAGTGTCTGTTCATCGGTGCCACTACAACAGAAGAAGTGATGAAATTATTGACAGCAAGATTCGGCCGCCCCGACGCACTCGTCATGGCTGAGATGGAGAAACTGAAAATGCTGCCAAAGTTAAGTGAAGCACCCAAGGACATCTGTCTCTTCGCATCACAGGTGACGAACATCACGGCAACTGTGAAGGCGCTGAACAAGACGCACTACCTCTACAACCCGGGGGTTGTAAACGCCGTGGTGGAAAAACTGCCTGCGACACTGCGCTTCAGATACTACGACTTCGTGACTGAACAACCGGAGGATGAACCTGACTTGATCAAGATCACCAAGTTCCTTGAACGCACAGCTGAGCGATGCGGTGCGTTCGCTCCGGCCGAACGTGTGAACGAGAGGTCATCGAACCCGAACACAACTTCACGAAGATCGGCGCGCACGTACCATGCAGATGAACAACAGGCAGCCACCAATGAAAATTATCCCTGCCCGCTTTGCAGGAAAGCGGGCCACTATGCAGCAACGTGTACCAGCTTCAAGGAGGCCTCGATCAGCGACAGATGGGACATGGCGTGCAAAAACAAGTTGTGTTTTCGATGCCTACGAACACGCCGCTTCAAACATATCTGCAAAGTGAAGAAATGTGGCATCAACGACTGCAACTACCCACATCATCAACTGCTGCACAACCCAACGGCGCCGTCATCTAAGAAGGAGCCCGAAACAGCTACGGTCACCTCAACAAGGGACAAGCGGAGCAGATCTACATTGCTGAAGATCCTGAAGGTGCAGGTCTCCGGTCCGGCAGGGGTGCATGACACGTATGCACTGCTGGATGACGGATCTACCTGCACTCTGATTGATGAAGCAACCGCTGAGAAGATCGGAGCTACGGGACCAGAAGCACCAATCTTCATCGAAGGCGTCGCTGGGGCGAAAATTGAAGCAAAGCAGTCAAAGATGATCAACTTCTGCATCAGTGGGCAAGCGGGCTACAGTCAACATGACATCTCCGCCAGAACCATGAAGCAGTTGAAGCTAGCACCGCAGTCTGTCGACCGGGCAGTCGTCCACGACTGTCCACACCTCCATGACTTAGAAGATGACATTTTCTACGAAGAAGGTACACCAACGATCCTAATAGGACAGGACAACTGGCACCTGCTGCTGACAGAAGAGGTTCGTCGTGGTACCAGAAGCCAACCAGTCGCCTCACGCACCAGCTTGGGATGGGTCCTGCACGGAACGCAGCACCACTTCCCGTCGAGATGGCAGGCACACCGCACTCATCACCTCACCACTGGCCCTGAAGAAGAGATGGAGCAGCTCATGCGGGAACACTTCTCGCTTGACGCATTGGGAGTTGCACCAAAGAAGCCAGTCACCGATGATGAACAGCGCGCCCTACAACAGCTGGAAGCGAACACCAAGCGGTTACCGGCGGGAGGCTTCGAAACGTGCCTCCTATGGAAGTCTGACGAACCCAAGATCCCACCTAGCTACAACGCCGCACTCAATCGACTGGAAGGCATCGAAAGGAAGCTGGACCGGGATCCCGAACTGAAGAAAAGATACCAACGACAATTGGAGGTACTCCTAGAGAACAACTTCGCTGAGAAAGCACCGGTGAAGAAGGAGCGCCATTGGTATCTACCACACTTTGCTGTCATCAATCCAGCAAAGCCTGAGAAATTGCGCATCGTGCACGACGCCGCTGCCAAGTCAAGAGGAACATCGCTGAACGACATGCTGCTATCCGGCCCCGATCTGCTGCAATCGCTGCCCGGGGTGCTGATGCGGTTTCGGCAACGACCTATCGCCGTCACCGCCGACATCAAAGACATGTTCCTGCGCATCGATATTCACGAGCAAGACCGAGACATGCAGCGGTTCCTGTGGCGCGGTGACCGGCGGGAGGACCCGCCGGACGAGTACCGAATGAAGTCTGTCATATTCGGAGCGACTTCGTCACCCTGCACAGCGATATATGTCAAGAATCGCAATGCTGACGACATGCAAGAACAATATCCGGAGGCTGCAGCAGCTGTCATCAGAAACCATTACATGGACGATTTCCTTGGCAGCTTTGACAACGAAGAAGAAGCACTCAAGATATCGAACCAAGTGGCGTTCATACACAGTCGAGCCAGCTTCTTCCTGCAGCGATGGGCATCAAATTCGAGACACGTGGTCGACAGCCTCTCACCGGGACAGTCAGAAGACAAAGTGGCGCTGGATCCTGAGAAGATATTGGGCATGGTGTGGCATCCGGACTCCGACACGCTGTCCTTCAACGTCAACAAACACAAGATCCCCGCCGACATTCTGATGGGAGCGAAGACACCAACCAAGAGACAAGCTCTGAGGACGGTCATGTCCTTATTTGAACCCCTCGGACTCGCTACTCCTGTCACCGTGCAAGACAACGCAGCGCGCCTGACAGAGGCGCTACCGGACGTACAGCGTTTCTCGTCGTACATACGCGTTGTACGCACCACCGCACGTGTGCTACAGTTCATCGAACTCATCCGACCAAGACAACGCTGTGCAGCAACATACAAGCGCACGCAGAAGAACGCAGACAGCGATCCCGCCTGGCGTGCTGGCAGCGCACCGGGCACCGACGGACACACGACGCGCAGACACAAGAACGACGGGCCACGATTGTATCCGATCGAGGCACGACACCTTCAGCGCGCCGAACAGCTGTGGATTCGTGCACAACAACAACAGCTGTTTCAAGAAGAGGTCAACATACTGCGTCGAGGGGGGTCACTGCCCTCTGCCAGCCGTTTGAGACTACTCGCCCTAAGACTGGACACCGAGGGAGTTATCCGGCTGAAGTCAAGGATCGCAGCGACCGAAGACATCACTGAGGAACAACGAGAGCCGGCTGTGATCGACGGAAACTACCGCTGGACCCGACTGTACATCAGATGGGTACACTCGCGACTTCACCACGGCGGTTTCAACATCACAGCAAACGAAGTAAGACAACGCTTCTGGGTGCTACGTCTACGCAACGCGGTCCGCGCCGAACTCCAGGGATGTCAGACATGTCGTGTGAGGAAGGCCACGCCGGCACAACCCTCAACCGGCAATCATCCTCCGAGTCGCCTGGCACATCATCAAAGGCCATTCACCTACACTGGCCTAGATTACTTCGGCCCGATCACCGTGACCGTCGGCAGAGGAAGACAGAAGAGGTATGGCGTGATCTTCACGTGTCTGACCACACGCGCCGTACACCTCGAGATCGCCCACAGCCTGACAACAGACTCCGCCATCATGGCGCTGCGCCGGTTCATCGGACGTCGAGGCTGCCCCACCGAACTCTGGAGTGACCAGGGCACCAACCTTCGTGGTGCCGACATCGAGATGAAGAGGACAGCCCAAGAAGCATTAGAACAAGAAGCATCGGTACGCACCATCCGCTGGCGCTTCATCCCTCCGTCGGCACCATTCATGGGCGGTGCCTGGGAGAGGCTCGTCCGCAGTGTGAAGACAGCCTTAGACGTCACACTTCGAGAACGTGCCCCAGCTGACGAAGTCCTACACACACTCCTGGTCGAGGCGGAGAACACCATCAACAGCCGGCCTCTGACGCACGTGTCAACGTCCCCTGACGACCCGGAGGCGCTAACACCGAACCATTTTCTGCTCGGCGGGCCGTCACATGTGCCCCTGCCAGGGGCATTCACCGAAAAGGACGTGGCCAGCCGCAGGACTTGGCGAGTCAGCCAGGCCCTCGCAGACTCCTTCTGGTCCCGCTGGGTGCGGGAGTACCTGCCTGAACTTCAACACCGGCGGGAGCCCTGTGCGAAGAACGGCGTGATCCAGCTGGGCGACCTGGTGCTGATCGCAGATGGCACCTTACCGCGCAATCAGTGGCCGCGCGGTGAGGTCATTGCCACCTTTCCCGGACCTGATGGGGAGATACGCGCCGTCGACGTCCGCACCAACAAGGGAGTGCTGCGCCGACCTACGAAGAAACTAGCAATATTGAAGACTGATGTCCCGTCGTGAACTCCAAAGTTTCCAGCCTGACGAGCCAGGACTGCGGCGGGAGAATATGTTCACGACACTTGTTTTAAGTTTGCCATGTTAATGTTTTTATAGATTTATTATGTAAGACACTAGTTGATAAGGATAATTTATAACTCTGTAATACTTATTATTTTATGAATAAATGACTTGATTCGGTGGTATCTTGATAGATAGGAAAAAATAGATAAAGAAAGTAGGTACCCAAGGCAGTTTTACCATAGACAAGGTAGGCAATAGCGCTATCTCACTCTAGAGCTGTGATTGGTCGATAGCGCATTTTCTAGTCGCTATGTACGTCGTGTAGACACGACTAACTTTTGAGCATATAAATGACGCGATTATTTTGGTAAAATTACCTTGGAAATCCTGCAGAAAGAAATAGAAAACTAGAAACCGAACAAGATACAAGAAAGAAAGTCAGCCTTGTTATTCCTGCTTTACCTGAAAACCATTTTGCATCAAGAAAGAAACCTCCCCCCTATCTGTGGTGGGCGGGAACAAAACGAATTACAGTCCACGAACGAAGAATAGAATCCTATCCACCACACTTACTATCTATATTACAAGTAAAATTATCTTCAAAAATGTAAATACACGTACCTACGTTGCTATTCAAACAACTGTTACAGATACTTACTAAGATAAAAAGAAAACGTTTGACGTAACCCAGGTCAATGTATCACAGTGAATGGCGGTAGTCACGGAGAACTGATGTGACTGGATAATGAATCATTTCACGTTTCTTCTGACACCTAAATACTAAATATAGTTACTTTGACGAAGCAAATCACCTGTGTAAACTATTGTATAGTTAATGTTATGTAGTATATGAGTAGATCGCTTTTTCGTATCACGAATCATTTGTCTTTTGTTGTTTATAGGAGGTCTCGTTTGGGTGAGATGGCTGAGCTTGAAGTCACTCGTATAGATACTCATCACTCATATGGAGTACTGCTGTCATCTATGGGCGGGGGCACCTGGATACCAGCTTGATCCTCTAGACTCGGTTCAACGACGTGCCATCAGAATTGTCGACGATCCCGAGTTCACAAGCAGTTTAGAGCCCCGCAGTCTGATAGTTTTTCCAATGGAGTACAGTATGGGGTTCTTCAAATGGGGTGTGAAGAGATTTCTGCAGGGTCGGCAACGCGCGCGTGATACCCCTGGTGTTGCAAGCGTCCATAGGCTACGGTAAGCGCTTACCATCAGGCGGGCCGTATGCTTGTTGGCCACCTAAGTGGTATAAAAAAAAAAAACAGATCCATCTTTTAAATCCACACATGTCCACATTACCGCCAGGCCGTCTGCGTTTGGTATTTGTTATTATTGTTGCTATATTTAAGTGAACAGCAGCGAACATGTGATCAGCATCAAAATCGGTCGTATTGTCAAAAAATGCGTGTTTTTGAGCACCTCACTTTCCACAGGTTTAGATATTTGTTATTCGATGTACTAAATTTAATGAAAATGGTTGAAGCTCTGTTGAAAAAGTTGAGCTTGATATTCAAGCTATTGCAAATGCAATGCAGACTTCTTTGCAGCAAAAAAATATAAACAAAATGCGTATTACAAAAGTCAGCGGAAAAAAACTGACAATGATTAGAAAATGAATAATTAATTCACTTTGGAATTAGGCATCATCCATATTCGATTTTTCTGTTCTATTAACGGAATTTTAATGAAACATTTGCAGGTTAATCAAGCAATTCGATCAAATGTGACAAGTTGGAAACAATAGATTCACTGAAATCGTATTCAGTCGATTGGGATTCTTGCGCAATACGCATGCTACCTTGGAACGGTCGACCTCCAAAGTTGATAGTCCAAACTATCATAAATAATGTCACTAACGCCTTTGTCATATATGATTCTATGGATTGATGTTCCACTGACTGGTTTGATGTTATTAATGTAATCCTTGATGTATCTCATTGACCTTTTAGATTTTCTTGTTTCGCAACATCTCGTCTCCTTCTATACTTATTTCTATCGTCATGTTTGTGTGCAACTTCATTTCTAGACTTAGGCCTTTTGTTAAATCATCTGCTGAAAACTGTTGAATTATTAGAACTTTATTTGATTAATGTGCAAAGCATGGAAATCCTTGAATGTGACACAGCTTTGTTAAAAGCGTTGATACAGCACTATTTTTAGTTTCAAAATTCATTCAATTCGAAAGATGTTGTCGAGCTTTATACGAAGGTGGTGAGCTTTCTCTTAACCAGTTCAGTTACGGCGTGATTGAGTAACGAGCATCCTCACAGAATCGCAAACTATCACTTTAAAATATAAGTAGAATTCAATTTAGTGTGTGTAAGCCATTTAAGTAGGCACAATGGATGTTGACAATCAAATTAACGCGCATAAGGATCGTTGGATTAAAGATTACATAATTGATCAGCCAAATAAGTACCGGTACATGCTAATTGTTAATCTAGATTTAATTGTGACTACATTTGGTTGGCAATTGAATAAATTGAGAAAGCTGATTTATTGTATCCTAGTAACATTGGGTATGCATAAGTACCTTTTAGGGCCTCTATTGAATAAATGAATTTGTATTTGACTTTTGTCATTGACAATGTCAAGAATATAAGTGGTGTTTGAAGAGTTAGGGTCAGTTGTTCGCAAATGTACCAATGTCATTGTGACGATAGGTAATATTACTGTTCCTCAATCAGTGGGACCGTGTCTGGAGTTGTTTAAAAAAACATTACCACCAAGATTACCACATAATTCTTCCAATATCGTCATCTTTCTGAATAGGGGCTGTTGGTGATTGAACTGCTTGAATATTGTTTATATTTAGTAGGATACTCAAAATTTTGATTATTTTGAACTGGTCCGGCATCCTTTGCAAGTCCTCTTTTTCACTTCTTTCCCGAACTGCGCAAAATTGCTAAACAAGTTACAAGCCATATATTTGTTACATTTTAGATCCCAGATGCTTCATGCTGTTTGTTTCTTTTGGTTGCAAAAAAGTTAATTGTTAATTTTATTCGTTTATTTACTTTCCTATTAGAGTCCGCTTTAGAAGAACTATTTAAAAATAAATAAATAAATAAATATCCTGGGACATTCCTTACACACGGTCATCTGATCCCAAACTAAGCAAAGCTTGTACTATGGAAACCAGATAACTGATATAATACATATACTACTTTTTGTTTTGTAAATAAATACTTAATATACATAATTACACCCAGACTCAGGACATACAGACATGTTCATGCACACAATGCATGTCCTGTGTGGGAATCGAACCCACGACCTGCGGCGCTATAGGTTAAGACTCCACGTCTTAACCAACTGCGCCAACTGGCCCGTCGAATTAATAATATTGTTTTCTATGATAAGAAGCCAATGTTCATATGGAACTTTATTTCCTCTGTAATCTTGTTCCTCACGTTCAAAACCAATCAATAATGCTATCGTCTTCCCTAGATCATCCACCCTAATATTAACTTTTCCAAAACTTATTGGTGCAACTTCCATTGGCACATCTGGCGCCAAGATAAAACGTACATTAATGTGGGACGCGATCTGGTTCTCTCTCCTTACGGATTAAATAAATAAATATTCTGGGCCTTTCCTCACACACGGTCATCTGATCCCAAACTGCAGAGCTTGTACTATGGAAACTATTTAGTGATTTTTTATGCATGATTAAGTTGTTGCTTTTCGCTTCAAGAAGCTATGTTGTTTATACTAAGTTGCCTCCGGAAATATTTCATGATAAGTTAGTGGCTTTTTTAATATTTCTCGTCAGGGTACTTATATCTTGATGTTTTTGTACCTATTCTAAAGTTGGCCTTAGAATAGGTTCTTAGGGCTAAGAAGCCTTATTTGCCCAGAGGGTGGGTGTTTCTCCTGATCTCACTAAGATTCTCTCACTTTTGGCACATAGATTACCAATTTAAGGCGATAATAGCTCAGTGGTAGTGACGTCGGATACCGAGACGAAGTTCCCAGGTTCGAATCCTACAATGAGCTTGAGCTTTAGGTGATGTAAAACATCGTGAGGAAACCATAGCACGGTGGTATACTTTGTAGTACCCATCTGGCCGGCTACCATCCTAAAGTTGAAAATCTGTCGCCAAGCACCTATCTTTGTGGTCCGACAGCTAAACTTGATATCCAGTTCCTCCTAGGCTTTGTGTGCCTTCGGCCACATCATCACTTACCATGGTGAGATTGTGGTCAAACAAAGGCCTATACATAATAAAAAAAAATGAGAAAAGTGACATAAAGTTTTTAGATTAGGAAAGAAAAACCTCACTAATTCAGCTTGTATTGTAATCAAACATGATAAAATATTATGAAAAGTAATATTATTATGCACAAGACCGAATTTAGAGACTCCCATTTGACAATGCTCCATTCTTTGTTAACTATTAATAAGTCTTGAAAACTTGTTTCAAAACACCAAACAAGCGCGTACGCCGTACAACCATACAAGATACGAGTCGGAATAAAGCTGAGCGGTTTTTTTTCGTCGTAGGCCCCCAGTCACCGGGCGGAATATTTCGCGCGCTTTGGTGTGACATCATGTGCTAGTGACCTACCGAGGCCGCCGAATCTATTAGACTATACTCACTTATATGGCCGGTTGTACGAACGCGTCGAATACGTAAAAATAGACTTACGACTTGTGTAGATACGTCTGGCGCGATGGCGTTGCCATGAAAACGATTTCCGGAATCTTTGTGATTGGAATGTCTTAGATCTATGTGAGATAACTAATTAGATCTAATTGTACTGAATTGTATAGTATTTGCTGTGACTCAAAGATTTAACTGAGTCATTGGGAGAGTCGAAAAAGGTTATAGCTTCTTTATTCTGGTCATAGAGGATTGAAGTAGCAGTTTATTTTTAAAGACTTACCCCCTTACTCATAAAACGTTATTTAACTAATATACTGTTGAAAGGGTCACGTAAATAACGTCACTCTATTGTTATTGTCAAATAATGTGACATTATTAATGTGACCGTTTAAACAGTATATTAGTTAAATAGCGCTTTATGAGTTAGGGGGTTATACTTTATACCATAAATCAGTCGAGGATTCCTTTATTTGTCCTCAATATACGAAGAACGTTGAAATTCAAATTTCGTTATTCTAGAATATTCGCCCATTCGCGCCTTAATCGCAACTCGTACATAATTGTTGTATGACATAACCGGCCGTGGCCGTGGGAGTGTTTTATTTAATAAGTATTGCGTCTTTGAACTCAGTGTCATCGGTCTGAGCTTTTTGTTAAATTTTCTTCGCGCATTTTCGATTAGCCAATCAGGTTTTTGCTAAGGTAAACAAACGCTAAGAGCGTTTATCTGCGCAGTTGATAAGCAAAGGAGTTTATTGATGGTTTGAGTCTGATCTAATGCTATCTTGACAGTTGGCATTTAAACCAGCCATTATTGTCTCGTGATTTTGAACCTCCAGTTCTTTTGTTTTACTACTGTCATTTATTATAGAAATTGTTGATTTGGTTTTTTATGTGATAAGATTGGTTTGATCTTTGTTTTTATTTAATTTATAGGCCTTTGGGTTACATACAATTATTGTTCAGTGGTAGTCACGTCAAGTGCTCTGAGGTGATGAAGGTGTGTTCGTTTCGAACAATGAGTCTGAATACGATCAACGAAAAACATCTTGAGTAATCCATAGGTCCACTTTCAAGTTGAAAGTCTGTCGCCAAGCAACTATCGGTGTGTTCCGTCATATGTAAAGCTTTGTATATCTAGTCGGCCATATTATTCTATACCTAGATGAGATTTTAGTCAAACATAAGACATCGGTCTGAGCTTTTTATTTATTTTCTTCATGCATTTTCGATTAGCGAATCAGGTTTTTGCTAAGGTAAACAAACGCTATGAGCTTCTTTCTGCGCAGTTGATAAGCAAAGAATCTGGGGGCACGGGAGTGTTCCCGACCAAGACGAGCCAAGCGAAGCGCAAGGCCATTACCTACCTTTTCTCGAAGCGCTGGAAATTTTACATAATAATAATAATAATATCCTGGGACATTCCTCACACACGGTCATCTGATCCCAAACTAAGCAGAGCTTGTACTGTGGAAACCAGATAACTGATATAATACATATACTACTTTTTGTTTGTAAATACATACTTAATATACATAATTACACCCAGACTCAGGACATACAGACATGTTCATGCACACAAATGCATGTCCTGTGTGGGAATCGAACCCACGACCTGCGGCGCTATAGGTTAAGACCCCACGTCTTAACCAACTGCGCCAACTGGCCCGTCACATGAAAAAACAAAAAAAACATGAAAAAAATATTACAAAATAAAAAATTCTAGTCATAAGCAACTTACAAAAAGAAGTGAAATCCCACCAAAAAATCATTTTCATGTAAAATGTTGCCAATACGAGCCCGAGCCCCGAGCAAAACGGCCAATCCACATATTTTGACTACGGTGTGTAGAGTTTGTGAAGTTAAGGCTTGTAGAGTTATAAGCTTGGCTCTACATGAGATCTGATAACTTTTTGACAGTGCGAGCCATATGGGCTCGTATTGGCAACATTTTACATGAAAATGTTTTTAGTGGGATTATATTTATGGTTTAAGTCTGATCTAATGCTATCTTGACAGTTGGCATTTAAACCAGCCATTATTGTCTCGCGATTTTGAACCTCTACTTCTTTTGTTCTATGAATGTTGTTCATTATAGAAATTGTTGATGAATAGTGACGTCAAGTGCTGAGACGAAGGTGTCTTCGATTCTTACGATGAGTCTGAGTTCGATGAAGGAAAAGACATCTTGAGAGATCCATAGATCCACTTTGAAGTTCAAAGCTTTGTATATTTAGTCGGCCAATACCTCCCATCAATATGAGATTTGTCATTATACGCCTTGCCATATTAATTTTTTAAGGTATAGATAGCTATGTGTGAAATCTAAATCAAAAATATTTCCCTTATTTATTGCCTGATTTTAGTCAAATGTTGAGCCCTTTATTTTAATAAATACATTGTGATATCTGTGAGTATACCGCTGCCAAATAACTTTATGTTATGTAAAGTTGTGTTCCTGTAAGTAAGGTCGCCAGAGCTTACTGGGGAGGGGGGAAAGGTCGGTAACGCGTGAGCGATGCTTCGTGTTGCGAGCGTCCATATGGCTACGGTAACCGCTTACCATCAGGCGGGCCGTATGCTTGTTTACCGACTTAGTCTTATAAAAAAGACCTTCTCTATAGATTCGACAACGAATAGTTGTCATGAAGAAAGTAAACATTCTAAGTATACCATAAAATATTTCCTACTTACTACATTTAAGTTATGAGGTATTTGATAAAATGGTTCTAACTCACAAAATCCGTTTGTCAATGAATGTTAACAATCACGCACAATAATGTGCAATGTACACGATATACTTTTATTATTACGTGCGCGTAGTGCTTGCGAAGAAGTTTTTTTTTACTGTGTATAGGTCTGTGTTCGACCGCAACCTCACCATGGTAGGTAAGTGAGGATGTGGCCGAAGGTGGTAAGCACACAAAGCCTAGAAGGAACTGGATCTCAAGTGCAGCTGACGGAACACACCGATAAGTGCTTAGCGACAGATTTTTAACATGAGGGTGGTAGCCGTGCTATGGTTTCCTCACAATATTTTCCTTCACCGAGAGGTCAAGCTCATTGTAGGGACCTTCGTCTTTGTATCCGACGTTTCTACCACTAAGCTATCATCGCCTTAAAAATGCTTACGCGAACTTGCGACTGTTAATATAACCACTACAACTACAGTCGAATTGAAGTCGTGATATAGAAGAATCTGTATATAACAGGTGGAGATTTCGAGATGGCATATTTTCAAAACCTATGTTAGGTTAGTCTTGCTTTACAACTTTTACTATGGGACCAATAGTGAATTCTCGATTTATTTTTAACTTTTACAAAATTTCAACCTTGCTCGATCATAATGCATAAAGAGAATTCAGTGTTGGTCCCATAGTAAAAGTTGTTCAGCATGACTAATCCAACATAGGTTTCGAAAATAGGTATGCCATCTCGAAATCTCCACCCAGTAAAAATGCAATGCAGCCCACGTTTGACAATCATCACAACCCGGATATTTACAATAAAGACAGTGAATTTAATTTAGAAAATTGTGGTGTACATATTTGTGAGCGTTTTTTGTTGATTTCTCTTCCTATTTTCCTTAAAGCTTCCACTTAGAATTGATATTGGGTTTATGTTTTTGATCTTTTTTCTTTTTGTCCATATACGTTCAGCTATAGGATTTTAAGTATTCATTTTATTACAATTAGTTAGGGTTGCCATCCGTCCGGGTTTTCCCGGATCTGTCCTAGTTTAAAGGGCATCCGGGGAGCGTCCGGGCGGGGTAACATTTTAAATGATGATAAAAGATGACTAAATTTAATTTTAATGTCATCGAAAATAAATAAAAAGTTGTATTTATGATATTTTAAACTGATAATCCAGACTAAGTTTTAAAAAATCTTGTTGACATGTCCGTGTTCTGGGCTCCAAAATCCGGGGTTTTCACGGGTCTTGTCCTGGTTGCTAAGTTTTAGAGATGGCAAGTTGGCAACCCTATATAAAGTTAATGTTCCTGTATAACTTTTGAGAGACTTTTCAAGATGTCTTCAGTGTTCGTTATAGAAGACTTGACACGGCTTATGTACATGACTTTGATGCCGGGCGGGAAGTCGATTGCCAATTTTGATGATACAGCAACGCTGTATAATGTGCTCCTGACGATCTTAAATGTTTTGATTTACTATTGGGTCATTTTGATGTGGGTTATTTTTTGTTCTTGACTTTGGCTCTTGGCCGATGAGTGACGAAGATTGTGGGAACCCTTCCATGAGGAACTTTGTGAGGAAACCATACCTGTCTTAACGGGTTCTGGGTAGCACCATCAAGCAATCACCTAACGGTAGGTTCCAGCAGGTAAGTATCAGAGCCAGGTCCTATCTAGACTCTGTCCCCCTATTAATAAATAAGGTGTAAGTCAGTCTTGTAATACCCAGGTATTAAGAGAGCCTCATCCTTTTTGTTTATGTGACATTAGAAAGTGACGGATATATTTCAATCCTAGGTATTACCACAGTTTTACCACAGTCTATTAAACCATACAGTCGGTCGACGAAGCCGTCTAGACAGGGCAATCGTGCGGGGTGTGAGGGGCGAGACGCGGGAAAGCCGTTACCGACCTGCGAACAAAACGATGTTAGTAGCTCGGTAAACAGAATTCAGGGCTAACGCGTGTTTGTGTCTGTAATTATTTTATATTAATTTGTTTATTTAAAATGGTGCAAACGACGTGTGCTGTGAGAGACTGCAAGTCTTCATCCTATTTAAATAAAAGTCTGCGTTTTCATCAGCTTCCACACACAGAAGAAAGGTAAATAATGGTTTGTTTGACGGGCCAGTTGGCGCAGTTGGTTAAGGTTCA
The DNA here is from genome assembly GCA_947623365.1 of Achlya flavicornis. Lineage (NCBI taxonomy): Eukaryota > Metazoa > Arthropoda > Insecta > Lepidoptera > Drepanidae > Achlya > Achlya flavicornis. The sequence goes on along the minus strand of OX392477.1, from coordinate 13,878,992 downwards.
CCTTACGCGCCGCAGGTCGTGGGTTCGATTCCCACACAGGACATGCATTTGTGTGCATGAACATGTCTGTATGTCCTGAGTCTGGGTGTAATTATGTATATTAAGTATGTATTTACAAACAAAAAGTATGTATATGTATTATATCAGTTATCTGGTTTCCATAGTACAAGCTCTGCTTAGTTTGGGATCAGATGACCGTGTGTGAGAAATGTCCCAGGATATTTATTTATTTATTTATCGTAGAGTGCATACAATAATAATTTTATATTTGTCATGTCGTGTCACGTTAATAACGCCAACAAAATGTCCGAATGGCGGACGGTAAAAAATATCTAATAGGTACACAGGTATAGGTAACAGGCACAGGGCATGAGTGTTTGGTTTTTTTTTTTTTTTTTTTTTCAATAATTCTGATTATGGAGTAGGAGGGTAAGCACTGGAACTCCATAGCGGAACTTCGTATCCTAGCCGTGTTTGGGGTTGTTGGAATGGTCGTGAGATGAACTTTGACCATGTATGGTTTCCAGGGTCTGATGATGATGTAGGAGGGTAAGCACTGGAACTCCATAGTGGAACTTCGCATCCTAGCCGTTTTTGGGGTTGTTGGAATTGTCGTGAGATGAACTTTGACCATGCATGGTTTTCAGGGTCTGATGATGGAGTAGGAGGGTAAGCACTAGAACTCCATAGTTGAACATCGTATTCTAGCCATGTTTGGGGTTGTTGGAATTGTCGTGAGATGAACCACAGTCTATTAAACCATACAGTCGGTCGACGAAGCCGTCTAGACAGGGCAATCGTGCGGGGTGTGAGGGGCGAGACGCGGGAAAGCCGTTACCGACCTGCGAACAAAACGATGTTAGTAGCTCGGTAAACAGAATTCAGGGCTAACGCGTGTTTGTGTCTGTAATTATTTTATATTAATTTGTTTATTTAAAATGGTGCAAACGACGTGTGCTGTGAGAGACTGCAAGTCTTCATCCTATTTAAATAAAAGTCTGCGTTTTCATCAGCTTCCACACACAGAAGAAAGGTAAATAATGGTTTGTTTGACGGGCCAGTTGGCGCAGTTGGTTAAGGTTCACCTTACGCGCCGCAGGTCGTGGGTTCGATTCCCACACAGGACATGCATTTGTGTGCATGAACATGTCTGTATGTCCTGAGTCTGGGTGTAATTATGTATATTAAGTATGTATTTACAAACAAAAAGTATGTATATGTATTATATCAGTTATCTGGTTTCCATAGTACAAGCTCTGCTTAGTTTGGGATCAGATGACCGTGTGTGAGAAATGTCCCAGGATATTTATTTATTTATTTATTTATTTATCGTAGAGTGCATACAATAATAATTTTATATTTGTCATGTCGTGTCACGTTAATAACGCCAACAAAATGTCCGAATGGCGGACGGTAAAAAATATCTAATAGGTACACAGGTATAGGTAACAGGCACAGGGCATGAGTGTTTGGTTTTTTTTTTTTTTTTTTTTTCAATAATTCTGATTATGGAGTAGGAGGGTAAGCACTGGAACTCCATAGCGGAACTTCGTATCCTAGCCGTGTTTGGGGTTGTTGGAATGGTCGTGAGATGAACTTTGACCATGTATGGTTTCCAGGGTCTGATGATGATGTAGGAGGGTAAGCACTGGAACTCCATAGTGGAACTTCGCATCCTAGCCGTTTTTGGGGTTGTTGGAATTGTCGTGAGATGAACTTTGACCATGCATGGTTTTCAGGGTCTGATGATGGAGTAGGAGGGTAAGCACTAGAACTCCATAGTTGAACATCGTATTCTAGCCATGTTTGGGGTTGTTGGAATTGTCGTGAGATGAACTTTGACCATGTATGGTTTTCAGGGTCTGATGATGGAGTAGGAGGGTAAGCACTAGAACTCCATAGTCGAACATCGTATTCTAGCCATGTTTGGGGTTGTTGGAATTGTCGTGAGAGGAACTTTGACCATGTATGGTTTTCAGGGTCTGATGATGGAGTAGTTATTATAATATTGTTTAAAATATAATAATGCTAACAATGTTTTATTGTTATCTGCAATAAATAAATAATTTTGTAAATATTGTTTACTTGTGACAACCCTGGCCGTCGCGATACTGTCTAGACGTTGTCGGCATTTTTCACAAGATCAAAGGCGTCGGACGACTGTATGGTTATTAGACTGTGGTTTTACTATGCATACAGTTGCGCAACGAATGTACTTACGCAGAGAGACGGAGGGGAACTCGCGGGGTGTTGGAGCGACGCGACCGCGTCCCGCCATCGCGCTTAGATGACGGGAGCGTCCGCGGAAGGAAGACGTATTCGTGTTTATTTTATTATTTAAACATTATCCATAGGTACTAAGTGTTCAGTGAATTTTATAGGTATTGTTCAGTGCTGAAATTCTAAATGGCGCAGTACACAACTGTTCTGTATACGGCTGCAAATCAACGCCGAAATATAATAGGTATTTAAAATTTCATAGATTTCCCCGTGACGCGAGGTAAGTTGTTCCTATATATGTCCCAGGATTTATATACCGTTGTAGTTAAACCTATATAATTTATTCTGCGTGTACAGTCGACAAACGCAGAAGTAATTTAACATTTTAGTAGGTACCTAACCTACCTTGTATTAGTAAATAGTCACAGTAAATAGTTAAGTGAGAGAGGTTTGAATTTGTCAAATAATGCGTTTATTATGATTAAATTGACAACTTTAATATAATTGAAAGTATTCTGATGATTTTCTGATTATTAGGGTTCCTCAAAAAAACCTATTGAGGACCTAACTACTGCTCGTTGACCTAGAATCATGCAATTCGGCATGAAATAAGGTCTTATAGCACAAATGAAGGAAACTATCCGAAAACCGTAAATTTTTGTGCGACCTATTGCGAGGTATGGGAAAACAGTTTTCCAATGGCAAAGTTTAGTTTGTACATACCTATCAATAAGTTTCTATTTCCCTCGGTGCGCGAGTCCGACTCGCACTTGGCTGGTTATTTTAATCAAAATCAAGAAAGTAATTAGATTAAATAACTTGCACTAGCCTTGGAAGCCTTTTTAAGATGTTTGTGAAGTATAAAGTAGTATTCCTTACGGGTGTGTAGTTAGTCACTTACCTGCATTGGACCCTTGTGATCACTATGGATTTCCCTTTTGGCCTTGTATAGATGGTAGGCCTGTGCCCCGGCGGCAGTGAGGAAGTCTATAGTCTATGCTGATTGAAGTGCGAGTAGAACTAGCGCACTGAACTTTACTAAGACATTTTTCGTGTAAGTAGTGTACGGTGTGCGTGCGGCGTTGTTGTAGGAACTTGGCCTGCGCACTGCCGTGCGCTTAGGTAAGTCCAGTGCTACACATGTAAATGTTTATTACTCATGATGATGATGACATTATCATAACAATATAATTATTTTATTTTACATTTTGTGACAACCCTTGCGTATCTGCTCGTGACAGCGTAGGTACTCACACGGACGGCGGCACGGCCCGACATCAAAGGCGTTTCCCTACTGTTAGAGATTGTAATACTGTGGTATTACTATACTAGACTTAAACCTTATAATTAATAAGGGGGTGTGTGCTTTACTCCTTCGGCCACACCACACTTACCATGGCGAGAGTGTAGACAACCGCGAAACCTATCCTAACAAGGGCAAAAACTAAAACTAAAGACAAGAATATTTGAAATGGGACTAAATCCATCTCAATATGTTTCCTAAGGTCCCATTACCAGTTCCGAGCTTTGGTTTAGTATGCAATGTCACAATTTAAATAGAGCGTATCATATACAGATTACAGCATCATCATCATCATAAGCCTATAATGTCCCACTGCTGAGCACAGGCCTCCATTCACAAATGAGGGTGTAAGGGAATGGGCAGATACTCCACCACGCGTGCCCACTGCGGATCGGTGAAGGTAGGCTAGTGGTCAACCTACTGTTGGAGTTTTCAAGCGGCCTAGAAGGCCTCCAACTAGCTTAACGACTATCACAATTAAGTGATAACCGGGACCAACGGCTTTACGTGCCTTCCGAAACACGGAAATGCTCGATTTGAAATACCACTAGGCGGTCACCCATCCAGGTACCGACAACGACGGTGGTAGCTTCAACATGCTACACCACGAGCGCTTCTACGCGATTACAGCATATATTCACAGAATTATTTAAATTCTCATCTTCTTGTTAATACCTCAGCTCCAACTAAAATCCAAAAGACAATTAATAAAACGAGTCCAAATCTAGTAAAACACCGTGTAAGAACTGTAACACCCACCGATTCTGTTACCGTATCGTAGGTATTTGTGCGTTGAAAGTGAAATTGTTCGACTCCGACCGACCTGCCATTGTGATTGTGACGGCATGACACGGTGACCTTGGCGGGGTCATCGCCAGCCCGCATGGGGATTTGTAAGTGTAAACAGTCATGGACTCATGGTGTACGCGTATGTTTATATAAGTTTTTTAGCTGTTTTTCAGCTGATTGTTGCTTCGAGCTTGCTTTTTTTGGTGTTGTTGCAAAAAAGCCAAATTGAAGTTTATCTATAATCAAAACGTTTTTGTCAATGATTGTAGGTGATAGGTGAGATAGGAATACCTAATAGTTTAGTCATTTGAAACAAAAAAAAACATCCGCCACGCATCCCATGAACCATCAGGAGGGCCAAATAAGATAAATAAGATAAATATTCTTTATTCTACACATAGTAACAGACGAAACATAACAATAAAATACAACAAGAAGGAATACAAAAAAGGCGACCTTATCGCTTAAGCGATTTCTTCCAGACAACCTTTGGGTAACATGATATTATGACAATATGGTAGGTGTAACACACGAATACACATAAGAATAATTTAAGAGAGGTAGAGCATAGCGTTTATTCGCTCAAAGAGCAGCTCGTCTGGGGAAGTACCTCCACCTTACAGAATACCGCAGCCAAATAACTTTATGTTGTGTAAAGTTGTGTTCCTGCGCGTGAGTAAGGTTGACAGAGCTCATAGGGGAGGGGGGATAGGTCGATAACGCGTGAGCGATGCTTCGTGTGTTTCAAGCGTCTATATGGCTACGGTATCCGCTTACCATCAGGCGGGACGTATGCTTGTTTATCGACTAAGATGTATAAAAAAAAAAACTTAAATAAATAAAAATATTTAAAATCTAATATATAAAAATAGATACTAAATCCTAATAATTACATAACCAAAGTAATAAACTAATACATACTAATATATAATAAGATAAATAGTCATAGTATACAATACACAAATGTATGGTGTTGTATGTATACTGTAATGAAAAAAGAATTTCCATTGCATCAATGGGGAGAACGGGAACAATTTTTAATTAATTTATTCAATTCCCACTATACCCATTAATGGAATGCCGGCAATGGGAACAGTGGGAATACACCAAATTGAGCACAAAATAGGCGTTAGGTATGTGGAGACAATACAGTCATGTGTTACGCAATTTATGGTAATAAAGCACCATTAAATTGATACGAGTGGTTTCATTCATGGGGTAAATAAAGCATGGTGCGTATCGGAAACGTATTAATTTGGGGTACCGCAGGACTTGACTATCAGAATCAAAGAAGTCGATTTGTTAATACGTTGGCCCTGATTCTGTTGTTTACAAATTAACTAATTTTAGTCTCACTATGTCTCTTTCTAACAAAGAACATAAGAAAAGGATGTACGGAATTTAGTCCTGTAAAATTAGCCCAGTGCTTGTTTTCAATATAAATTTAGTCGCCATCTATCGCGGTTACGTCTAAATACCCGCAAATGAACACCGCAAAGACAAATCTGACAGCCTTAAATATGTTCTATCCTTTTTCAATAATTCCCGCAAGAAAGAGATGTGATGTGACTAAAATTAGTTTAGTGCGATTTACAACAGAATCGTCACCATTGTCTCATTGCGCGCGCGTCTCTTATTTTACCCCCACAGAATTTGAAAAAACTTTCTTTTGAATATTTTCTAGATTCTCATCCCGGCGGTTTAGGCTATGGATTGATAAATCAATCAGTCCGTCAGAACTCAGAACAGATTTGCATTTTCCATACATAAACCGTATAAAATTATAATAATCCACATTTCAAATCACTCATATCATCACCAGATATAATACCTACAGAACCATTTATCAATCAAAATGTATTTCTGTCTTATCATTTTCTCACGAAGCCTATACCTGTTTCTAAACGTTAATCACCCTATGACATAAGGAAACGATTTTATATCTATTTTACTGCGAAGTAACATATAGTTGTTCCTCAATAGGACGAGTTCATTTACATATCCAACTTTAGTACCTACAGGTGTATTTTAAAACTAAACCCTCCCCGTGGAGTCACGTGAATTTTTACGAGGAAAAAGTATTCATTACAGTTGGTGCCAAAGTTTTATTATATAAAGAATAAATCTTACAATCCCATATCTAGTAATATTTTTATCGAAGTTACTTCTTCATACTTCTTTACTCAGCACTCTTTGAATAAATTCTCAGTACAAGAGATTATAATAGCCGAAAACTTAGATCCCATTCCGTCTGTCTGAAGATATGTAGATATTGGGCATATAGAGAAAAAAGAACCTTTCAAAGAATGATCTGAGAACTCAAAACTACTAGTTTGACGTCTGCGATTACCTTATGGTGCGTCCATGCTACGCGAAGCGAGCACGAGCCGAGGCTCGAACGAACACGATTCGTACGTTGCTCGCAATTTCAAGCGTGGACGTACTTAACGAGCCTTCACCGAGCCTACAACGAGCGCGCTCTGACCTGAACTGACAATCGGGCGAAGCGCAGACGAGCACGCTACGAATGCTCGTTCGAGGCTCGCAAGCCCGTCCACGCTACGCGAATCGCTCTGCTCGCAGTGTGCTCGTTCGTGGCTCGGCTCGTGCTCGGTTTGCAAGGCATGGGACGCACCATTAAATTATGCTTTGTTTTCTGCGAAATTCAGGAATTCCACATTTTCAGTCGATAATGTTTGCCTTCTGGTAAAATTTATGTTTAATTAACATTTAACCTACGATGACTAATATAATTTTGTACTTAGTGTTATAATAACACGCTAAAATATCGCATTATCTTTGTCCTTTGGGAAGCTAGACTGAATTTAGGGTAGCGCGGCGCGGCGCCATAACTTTTTTGGGGAATAGTGTTGTAGCACATAGTATGTGTGACTAACTACATTCAGTAGCTCACACGTCAGTAAAAAATAATGACAAATAGCTCACCTTTTAAGATATATTATTGCGTAGGTAATATGTAGCAGAATAGCTAGTTATAACAAATAACATTTATACTTGCCTATATTAACAATCATACAAATAAAATATTTTTTTTTTTAAATATGATTTGTTCAGCCTATACATAAATTATGGTCTATTTTAAGTTTTTGGTCATAAATAATTTAAAATCTTGATTAGAGTGTTTGATGTAGGTATCACTTCAAACGCGCGAGCAAACTAATTTATAGTCGAGTTTAAATGAACGACAGGATTTTCGATTCATTAATAATGATCACTATCTAGGAAATCATTTTCTTCCTCTACTTCGGATAATGGATTTCTTGGTCATGGACCAAAAAAGCTATCAGGAGATAGTCACGGAGAGTCTAACAAAGGCGAATGTCAAAATGTACGCAAAACCTCTAGAATTATTGCGCCATTGTTCTTAATTGCAAAATATCTTGCTGATTTACAATCTGTTGCTAACCACCGGTTCCGGCAACCACGGTTGAAACCTTTAAAGGCTTTGTTCAAACGCAAGCAAAAAAAAATATAGCTCGTGTAGGCTCACAACTCCCTTGTCCATCGTATGTAGTACATCCCTACCAGGAAAAACCGGTTGCGCCCTACTTTAGATCATTTAATTAGTCAAACAGCATATTTTTCGACGGCGCGCCCTGTTGCCTAGTGTATAATCGCGAGTGACGTCAAGGTCTAGGTTGAAAATGTTCAAGTCAACGACCCGACAAGGCCAAAATGCTCGTTTACGACGCCATTACAAGTTTTATTAAAGTCCAATGTGACGCGATCGTTTTTTTGTTCTATTTGAAGGTCTTTCAGGTATCCGTAGATTGTAGTTGGTTTCGAATTTTAGAGTGTGATTATGTTTATGGTCCACTTTTTTTCTCAGTCGGTCAGCGAATTTTTATATTTTTGTTATGTCTGGCTTCAGTGTGTAGTGTTAAGTCTGTTTTTTTGTTGTTATTAATTGAATCGATTGTTGTGTATTTATTTAACTGTGGTTTGAGTGAAATTAGTTTGATGCCACTCTACTTATTACCCGCATTACTTTCATTTTATGAATGTATTTGTTTATTTTTGTATGTAATCAATTAATCAATTTAGGGCATTTTCACTTTTCCCCTCTACCAAATCTATCTAGTAACAATAAATAATCTACATGCAAACCTGGCAAAGCGAGATTTGAACGCGGATCACCTCTCGCGGTGAGCAGACACTCTACCAACTGTACCAAATGTGTTATTCGCTCAATGCGAAATATGCAGTCACATTCAGGTATCTCTACCGTCCACGTTTTGTTATAAAGGAGATGGCATTTTTTGGCATTACAAATTATGGAAAGGTACAGAATTCGGAGCTATTTTTAAAAAAAGCGCTTATTTTATAATATTGATAGCCAGATTAACTTTATTATTGACAATGGGGTTAAAATGTCGTTAAAAATTAGTAATTTGATTTGATTAGTAACAGTCCGGTACCAGTGTTTGTTTCTAAGGCCGTGGATACAAGGCTTTTTGCCTTGTCATATTTATTATGATAGTGTTGTCATTGAAAAATATAAAATAAATTATTAATAAATTGATTTACATAATGTTTTGATTGCTAGTGTATAAAAATAAAAAACAGTTTACGACGATGAGATATAGCTAAGAAATGGAATACAATTTGTTTATTTATTTCTTTTCAACTTAAAATGTTTCGATTTTGTTTAGAAATAGAAACTAGCAACACTAAAACCCATGAATATGTTTAGTTCAAGATGTCTCAAAAAGTCCATGAGGAGTTTTAGTAAAATGACAACCATTGTAGTAAAAACATGACTGGGAACTATAATGTAACTTGACATTGGCAGAAATAAGTACTAATTTGGATGTGGTTGGACGAGCTGATTTTGTAAGTGTAACCGTAAAATGATAACTTAACATTTTCCCCGGCTATCATATAGTGTATTTTATGGGGCAGAATTAAATCTAGACATGAAGGAAGAAAAATATACTTTGTTTGTTTTTTGATTGACAGCTCTCTAAGTGGCCGGGAAGCTATAAAGCAATACCTACTGTTGCAATTGCATTGTTAGACGTAGGACAGTAGGATGCTGTGCTCATATCATGTCAATCATCTGGTACTTGGCATGGGCACGGCATCAAGACAGCCTGTCTCCCCCTGCACCTTTCTTTGATGATATTTTACTAATATATGATGATGATGAGCATGAATAAAAAATTATGATTAACTAAATACTGATTTTTAGGGTTCCGTAGCCAAATGGCAAAAAACGGAACCCTTATAGATTCGTCATGTCTGTCTGTCCGTGTATGTCACAGCCATTTATTTCCGAAACTATAAGAACTATAATGTTGAAACTTGGTAAGTAGATGTATTCTGTGAACCGCATTAAGATTTTTACACAAAAATAGAAAAAAAACAATTAATTTTGGGGGTTCCCCATACTTAGAACTGAAACTCAAATTTTTTTTTTTCATCAAACCCATAAGTGTGGGGTGTCTATGGATAGGTCTTCAAAAATGATATTGAGGTTTCTAATATTTTTTTTTTCTAAACTGAATAGTTTGCGCGAGAGACACTTCCAAAGTGGTAAAATGTGTGTCCCCCCCCCTGTAACTTCTAAAATAAGAGAATGATAAATCTATAAAAAATATATGATGTACATTACGGTGCAAACTTCCACTGAAAATTGGTTTGAACGAGATCTAGTAAGTAGTTTTTTTTTAATAGGTCATAAATTGAAATTAATATCAAATACTCAGGTCTATACTACCATTTACTTATATACCTACAGGTTTGTACGGAACCCTCGGTGCGCGAGTCTGACTCGCACTTGGCCGGTTTTTATTGTAGCTACAATAATCCTGTCATCCGTAATTACCTACTTATCCTTAATAATATTATAAGCTTCGATTGTCGATAAGTAAGTTTGTAACTTTCCTGTGTAGTAGACTTAACCTATATGATCAGCGAGAACATCATTGAGCAAAACAAACTTCAACAAGTACCTAGTTATCCTTTTTCAAGTATAAAAGCATCATTTTACAAAGCATAATTGGTAATATGTTATGCATCAAATAAATATTTATGCATTAAAATAGTCATAGAGGTAAAAAACCGATTAAAGTTAAAGCATTGATGCACTTAACCTCACTTTTACAAAAAATAAGATTTCTCTTTAACCCCATTGTATTTTTTTTTTATTTTTTTTTTAATAAAACCTCATAATATTCGCTATCAAACCACGCCACTTTTATTTCTGTACAAATTAAAAAAGTTTAATGCCAGCGTTCTATGGACTTCTGCCATTCTCCTTTTGCATGTAACTTTGTAATCCTTGGGTTTGAAGCTCCATTTTTTTTTCATTTATGTTGTCCACGAGGAGAGGGTCTACGTATAAGGGTTTCAGTCAATGTCCCTTAACCCTTAACTGCATTGATAGGACATAAACCGGAACAAGTATGGTTAGACACGCGTGAATTGAAATTGCGGATGTAGAACATTCCCGGTTTTTAGGGTTCAGTGTTTTTTTTTTTTACATTTTTTGAATTCTAAGATCTCAACTGTGGTTGTTTTTGTGAAAGAGGTTATATTTGAATGTGGCATATGAAATACAATTAATTTTAAATTGATTTATATTGATATTCATTTACTTGATTTGAAGCCATTATTACAAATAATTCTAACCTGGCAGGTTATGGTAAGACGGGCGGGACACAAAGATTGTTGAAGATACTTCAACATGATTTCTAACGGAACCGAGCAGACACAGGAGTCAGCCACACTTACCCTTCACAAAGGACCGCGCACCGCAGTCGTTTTTCCCGAAACTTTTCAGCCCGTTCGCGGTCAGGTAACTGTCGCCCTTCCACTCAGGAAATAAGGCACATTTACACACCTACTAAAAAGGGTGCGCCCTAACCAATAACGATAATATTCTAAACTCTGCCATTATTATTTTTCCCTGGCATAAAAAGTTATGTGTTTCAGCCTAATGTCGACGCAAACGCAACGTAATTTAAATTTTTCTCCGTATGGCATAGAGTTTACATTTAATTGTGAAGGTGTTAAATTAGAATCGGTTACAGTCAAAGTAAAGGGTGGCGTTTTTTGGTGACATTCCAGGGGTTGTTTGTTTGTTTGTTGTATGTATATTTAATAGGGCTTGTACGTAGAGTGAGCCAATTAACGCAGCTATTTCAACTACGGAAATAATCCTTTACGTTAATTTTGTCAGTGAATTTACAAAAGTAGTGTACATAATATGGTAATGTAGGTTTTTTATGGCACATAACATATTGGCGTCGAAGACTTCTAATCCCCGAAGGTGGATGAAAAACTTTCCCCTTTACTCATAAAACGTTATTTAACTAATATATTGTTTAAAGGGTCACGTAAATAACGTCACTCTATTGTCATTGTCAAATAATGTGACATTATTTACGTGACCGTTTAAACAGTATATTAGTTAAATAGCGCTTTATGAGTAAGGGGGTGTATGTTTACAAAATGCATGAAAGATTTATACCCTGTCAATAAGAAGAATAAGTTAGTAATAAGTAATATTTCTTATTATAAGAAGTTACACTCAAGAGAATGCTGTAACATTATTTATTAGTAATTTTTAAAAAATGAAGTTTTTTTTTAATTGAATAAAATAATCAAATTAAAATTGCATCTTACATCTCTTAAATCAGTATGACTTGTGTACCTAGATCTATAATGAAGTCATCTATTGGAGTAATCAATTATGTCAGCGTTTTCATAGTGTTATGTGATTTTCACACGGTCACGTTCTACATCGAAATCTTATCTTCTCGCTTCTTCTCGTAAGCCGCCTTCAGGATTCGCCATTATAAGTCACTAGAATGTCGGATAGGCAGTTACTGAAACCACAGTTTTATCTTATAGGACTTAATAATAATAAAAACATACGTGTTCTTGTAAAATGACACTAGTAAAACCCGGGAAATCCATTTTCCATATACTCAAAGTACGTGCGACAAGCGTATGCGAAGATTTTTACATTCCAACCACACTTGTACGGAACCCTGCGATATCACTTCATCTAAATTTCATTGACGTACATGCAACCCTGCGGGAATCAAAAGCCATGTTCACACATGCACTCTAAACGTAGGGTTGCAAACAATATTCGATTTTGTAACGCGATAAGTTTAGAGTTCAATTTATTTTGTCAACTTCACACTGAAAGTTATTACATCATTTTTATGGGGTTATTTTTACTCGGAATTCAAAAGGTAAGCTGTCAAATGTCAATGTGTCAAAAATTTACTGTGATCAGTTTTAGAAATAGCCTTAATGCAAAGAATTTAAAACGTCCAGAAGGATAGTCGCCTCTATGGGAACATGAAATAAACAAGCCAGAATTGACAGTATTAATTATATTTGACAGCCGTGCGCAGTACGAACTGAGAGCGATTTGCTCAGGGAGCCCCTCAAGCGGAGTGAAATTAAATGTCATGCTTTAGTAAGGCGGATTATCCATCTGGGTAGAGGCACGATGCCCTATGAAAATCTTTGCCTTAATGGTCCTCGAAAAGACAAGATTAATGAGGAGTTTTCTTATGATACCGCTACTCAAAACACCTGTCAAATCGTGAACTTGAGGTTCAAATTATCAACAGTTTGACAGGTAATTAGAGCATTGAGGTATCATAAGAAAACTCCTCATTCTGGAATGATTTCTGTCGGCATTCATTTGTTACAGTTCCTTTCACGACAACCATAGGGAACTTCTTTTAATAAAGTATTTAAACAAGGTAGGTTAGATACACCGTGAGAAATAGATGCGTTTGGTGCTGTTTGATGTTGTTTTATGCTACTGGCGTAATTTAGTTTATCTGTATAAAACTGTCATTATATTTAGTGATCTGCATCGGTGTTTTATATTGTGGTAGTTTATAAGTCATCTGTGGCAGATTACATAGATATCTCACAGATATCAGATACCCAGACAGGGTCTACAGTCTCATACTGTGAAGTCAAGAAATTCAATAACGAATGACAGCAAACCTGAACTGACTTTGACGTTTAACTAAAAAACATTGTACAGTATGAGGCACCAGTGGTGAGCACCATAGGCAGTAGTGAGGGCAAGCTCGCGCATGTACACTTTTGACCAAATCAAAGTAGCCAAATGACAAGCAAGAATCCAATAGACGACGAACCAATCCTGAGCAGCTCGGCGCTCCCCCATTCTTCATTCCGCCAAACAGACCGAAAAATTAACTACTGCGCAGGTGTCAATATGTGCTCACGACTCGTGCCCCTTACTATAACAGTTGGAGTTTTAAATTGAGTGACGTTAAAATATGTGATTATTGAAATAAAAACGTAACAATACGAAGAAACTCCCCTTGTTTTTATGATCAGCTCGTATACCCATGTTGTGATGTGACCAAAGTTATTGATGTTATCATCGTAACGCATTCCCGATTGAGACGCAAGAGTGTAGCAAGTGTATCAGCAGCTCAACAAAATTTTCCCGTTACGGCCACCTCATTCAAACCCACACGCGATTTTAGGCGCCGAATCGAATTAGTATCTAATGGAGTGAGAGTAATACAATTACTTCGGATAAATAGCGACGCATGCTATAAACGCTCATGACAATTGTGAACGAAGTATTACATGATATACTTACGGGTAATTGGAGACGTTTATCTAGAAGTAGGTTTCGCCCCGCGGTTACACCCGGGTTCCAGCGGGATCAAAGGTTTTCCCGGGATATAAAGTATCCTATATGTTATTCCAGGTTATAATCTACCCGTCTACTAAATTTCATCACAATAGGTTCTGCCGTTGAGACGTTAGGAGATAACAAACAAACTCACATTCGTATTTATTGCTGAGTGAAATCTTAAAATTCTTTATCCCCCCTCATTATTTAGCTAAATATACAAAATGTTTAGTCCGTTGAGCTCCAAAAAGGAAAGGTACAATTATATGGCCTACTTATATAGGATGACTGTTAATTAGTAAACAATACTTAGACACATGATTGTACTCATGATTACAAACAACTTTCCCAAAGCTAAGTATAATATATATTTCTGTTACTTCGCCAACCTGCACTATTATAATATTTATATTGCTATATAATATTTATAAGCTACGTCTGTGATGGGCTTTAGAAAATAACTTAAAATGTGTCTCAGTGACAAGTTTCTGACAATGAATCCCTAGAAACGTTAATCTCACAAGGCATAATTTTAATTTGGAGCCGAGGGCAGCATTTTGTACCTAATTTCAGACTGACGTCAATCATAGGTAAATATTATACCTAACGTCAACTAGACAATGATTCGCTCGTTTTTCCCGTTACTGTCAGTGTTCATTTAGGAATCCACAAAAAATATATTTTTCTGTTATTATACGAATGACGTAGAAATATTTATATAAGGTACATCATCAGACTGCATACGTCAACGTGGCTTTTGTTATTTTGCTTTTTATACGTCCCAAATTCACATCCCCAGATTACCCAACCAAATCTGCAAGTTGAGTTTGAAATTCTGTATCAAATTACTAAATTGGGTCGCTGGAATCCGTAGCGTAGCGTCTATACTTCTTGTCCTCATCTTCTTTGTACTTCCTTGTTTAAATCTCTCTTTCTGTATGGTAGTTTTTATTATATGTAACATCGACTACTTCGAGATTTACACTCACTTTATATTTATTATTTTTTTACTATGTAACAGGCAGGCCTGTGTTGGCCACAATCTCACCATGGTAAGTGATGGTGATGCTGGATCGATCTTCTGTTGTGTGGATAGCAGCACACACACGTATCCAATGCTGCGCGTATTTGATCAGACCAACGCATCGGGCTTCGACCCCTCGGCCTCTTTCCGTCCACCTTGCCAGTAATTAGCAACTTCTCCAGGTTGTCACCTCTCTTTCTTGCCATGTGGCCGAAGTACTCAAATATACTCTATGGATCCGGGTACATCTCTCAGTCAACGCTTTAATAATCTCCTGTTAGAACAGTTTATGCAGTTTGAACAAGGAACCTCACGGTCACTTGACAGTTTATAAACATTTGATATCAAAGAAATGTGAGTTTACTATACAAGTTATTTTATCAACAGAAAATCAATTACACCGTACTCTCCGTGCCAAAGCACGTGATCCAACGGCGCATACACCTGAGTACTCACCACACATCAGTCATAAAATAATCTTTAAAACCTAAGCGAAAGCTATCAATTTACTACACGATCGAATTCAGCTCATAAAGTCACGCGACATTGGATCCTAATGAACAAGGTCTAAGGTTGAATTAATGTTGCAAGATTGTAAGTGTATAGTTTGTTATATTTGGTATTATAATAATGTGTAATAGGGTGTGTATGTACGGCATAGGTTATGTTCACAAGGGTACACAGTTTGGGTCGGCCCTTATGTTCATGTTCTACATTTATCTTCATTACCTATTAGGGGTTATAGTATGAAATTATTTAATCAAAAAAATACCATTATTATCTATACATTGCTGCCATCTAATAGGAAGGTCATTTATGCCTTTGCGATAGAACTCTGGTGATCTAGATTCGACAAACTGTGTGAATGCATTTTGTACTGCCTCCTGAGAATCATAGACAGTAACTCAATCCTAGGTATTCAATTATCAAGGTTCATTTCTATAAATTCAAATCTTGTCTTCTCACTAGTAACCTAGGCCTCTAAATTCATCATCAAAATATGAATTGGTAACATCTAAGCCTCACAAAGTTTGTATACCGCAGATTATTCCCCAATTATTTCCGAACATGACATTTGAATATGGCGGCAAACTAGCTTCCGTAATCCTGACATGTCCTAACGACCACCTAATGATGGAAGTCGGTATTGAAGGCTTTTGATTCCACGTGGAATGTGCAGTCCCTGGTCACAGATTACAGTCCCTGGTATTAATATCTTGGCAGTAAAACCGGTGACCAGAACTAGAATTAGTGAGAAAATATCACTCAAAATGCTGACACAATCTAAGGACTAAGCTGCGTTTTCGGCATCGTCATTTATGGGCAAGTAAGTGACGAAAGGCAAGTATACCTATTATCATGTAATTAAAAAACCTAGACGTACTGTACAATATAGTAAAAAAAGCAAGGAATAACAAAGAACAAAATGGCAGTGATTTTGCTGTACAAAATATTGCATAACAACTAAACGTTTATAGCTAAGAAGACAATGATCTGTAAATATCTGAGCAGAATGCTATTTTCGGGGCATTAATATGGAAATTCAAGAATTGCTGCTTGATCACGCTTAGATCTAGGTATCTAGCACCCGAATTGATAATCATTACACGTACACAAGCAAAAAAGAAACGAATTAAGGAGATTGGCATATTGTCTGCTTTGATTAGAAGTAATGTTGTTAGCATTTACTTGAGAGTTATTTCGGTTGTGTGATAAAAACTTGAAAAAATATAAGTTAGTAAACAAGAAAAATTTCGGAGAATTCGGCAACAACCGATTGCCGTCACAACTGGTTGTATTGACAATAGTACAACAATCTATTGGAAGCACGCACTTAAGTGAAGTGGAACTAAAAAAACTGATGCTAGGCGATATCAAAGCAAACTTTTAGCCTAGCGCTCCAGATTCTTAGAAACGGGCTCTTAACATTCAGGCAAGCGTCACGCGTACTGTCCTGGCAGTTATATCGAGCCAGATCCATTTGCGATAGTCAGGTGAACGATCTATTCGAGTTGAAGGCCAGCAATCGTTTGGTCAGTTTTTTTTTTCGATTATATTATTAGTACTTACTTATTGCTTATACGTATGCTCGGCGGGCTATCGACCCGAGATACGAATAAGCGTTCGGATACGCGCATCGGCTGGCTCCGATATAAAAATTTTATTTCGATTCGTTTCCACTCTCGATTTGGGGCCCGTTCGCTGTAAATAATGGAGGGGCTCACGGCGTTTTCTTATGGTAATTCTATGGGAGAATACAACGGGGTTATCTGTCGCTGTGGAGGGAAAAGTGCGCTTGTAAGATAACTTTAAAGACGGTTTTCCGTTTCACAATGATATTGGTATCTCCATTTTTAACAACGAACCTTACCTTAATAATTAAGAGAATTGAAGAAACTCAGGTTTTTTAAAGAATGTCGACATCTTTGAAGTTGTAAGCAAAGACAACAAGGCCACATTTAATACAAGTATAACCTTCAAATCCATTATAAGCCTTCATTTCGACTACACGAATTGTTTACCGGAGCGGACATGGATCAAAGCGGAAATTCCGCACCCCTTGTGAAGAATCCGCATATTACGGGCACAGAATTGAATATAAAATAGGAATAATATGCATGCAGCCGAAAAAAGAACCGCACTTTTGTATATCGATGTTTTGCCAAGTTTTATTGTCCAAACAGGTGACGTCTAACCGTATCTATGTAACAATGTTTCATTCCAAACAATTGTATATATAGCTTCTATTTTGGTAGTGATTCAAGAGTTATTCTTGGCAGAAGTTCATAAAAGATCATTGTATCCATGTTTCACTGCGTCTTTAGTTGAATCCATAAAGGCTGGAATTCAGTGGTGGTTCAATTCGCAGTATTCAGAAATATATTAAAAGCTTGGATGAAGATTTGATCGTTTTCTGCGTGTAACCGAACGCGAAGTTTGAATTAAGCTAAGATCACGAAGTTCGTGAATTAAATTTAATTGCGTCGGCCGAGGCGTGTGTACGATTAGCAAGTGCGCCGGTTTTGGCCAACACCTTTCATGGAGGTTAAGGTTTGTTTCCTTTAACGCCTTGAATAACATCTGCTTCAGATGATTTCACGACTTTATATTATGATTGCAAACACATCCTTTGGGCAAGCAATATCATTGCTTAGCTGTTGCATAATATTTATCATGCTGTGTTATGGTACGTCCATGCTACGCGAATCGAGCACGAGCCGAGCCACGAACGAACCTACAACGAGCACGATGCGACTACCTTTGTTCGTGAAAAAACTGACCATCGCGCTCGTTCGAGGCTCGCAAGTCCGTCCACGCTACGCGAATCGTGCTCGCAGTGTGCTCGTTCGAGGCTCGGCTCGTGCTCGGTTCGCCAAGCATGACACACCATTATAGTTTATGTATGTAGGTAGATATTTCGAGACATTTATTTACAGACAGATTCTTAGCGGACCTTACACTACGGAGACCTGACAGCCGAAAAAAAATTGAATTTATCGTAACGGATTCTTGTTATTATTTCTTTAACCACATACTGCTTGAATGGAAAATGGGATGTTATGCTAAAAATACACCTGTGTTATATTTATTATCATAATAAAAAACTCAATCCAAATATACAGTCAAAGGAAACGTCTTTCTTTATGTGATGATATGATACTGGTTTAAATAATAACTATTGTTACAATCGATAGTGTTAAGTTTACGATACGATTTGATTCTATAGCCCGGTCACGATTCTGTCGATTGGTTTCTTTTGATGAATTATTTTGATCATGTGAAAAATTTTTACGACTAAAAAAGTCGTCATGAGTGGACTGTAATTAAAATATTAATTTGACTTTATGACTTACTAGCTTCTGCCCTGCTGATTTACTCGCGTCTCTGAAGGATGTATTACCGGGATAAAAATAATAATGTAATATTGAATAAGATATCTATAGGTATATGCATCGGTGTGACAAATATCCAACAATATTATTAACTATCTGTCCCCCGCGGTTTCACTCGCGTTCCCGGGATAAGAATTAGCCTATATGTTATTTCAAAGAATGTGTATAATGTATGCCGAATTTCATCCAAATCCGTTTAGTAGTTCTTGCGTAAAAGAGTAACAAACATCTTCACTTCCATAAAAAACTTTTACGCTTATAATATTACTAGCTGTAACCCGCGGTTTCACTTGCGTTCCCGTGTTAAGAAGTCAATGTCCTTCTGCATACCATAAGCTATCTGCATGCCAAATTTCATTATGATCGGTTGAGTAGTTTAATGCGTGAAAGCGTAACAAACATACTCACATTCGCATTTACAATATTAGTTAGGGTTAGGATATAGACATATACCCTCTTATAAATAAATAAGGTGTTAGTCAAGTACAGTAATACCTTGGTTTTAAATATATCTGTCACTTTCTAATGTCATATAACAAAAAGGGCTATCTTAATACCTGGCTGTTACAAGACTGACTTACACCTTATCTATTAATAAGGGGGATATAGTATACGTGATTGTTACTTCTTCACCATATGGCATAGGGTACATATTACTCTGGCAATGCATGTAAACCGCGGGTGACAGCTAGTTTCAACTAACTGACATTAAGTAGACTTGTTACCAAAATAAAGATATTAACCAAACGGATCCTCGTAATATCGTCTCATCTAAACTCGTTAAGACTTCGAGAATCAAAGACTATATAAATAAGACATTGTGTTTATCGAAAATGAAACTTATGTCATAGAGCCAGGTTTCAAATTCAGTTGCCTTAATCTTGATTGACGTTCTATGATACGGACCTTAGAATGTCAATAAATGGCTCCATTATAAAGTTTCTATATATAAAGTCATTAAGCGAGTTCGGAGGAACTCATCCGATACGACTGTTTCGATAAACGCGCCATATGTGAATTTATGAAGAAAAGTATTGATTTTGTCTAAAAACGGTAATCCATCTGCTATTGCTAATACGTAAGCGTAAGCGGGTTCCGTAGCTAGCGTACCGTACCGACTCTTAACTTATCCCCTTTGAGCTGTGGCGACCTTACTCACGCGCAGGAATGACAATCTTGTTATTTGTCTACGATATTCTGTAAGGTGGAGACTGGAGACACTTCCACGGTCGAGCTGCTCTTTGAGCAAAAATCCTATGCTCTTCTTCTGCTAAAATAACCAAATAAAGTTGATACTTTAAAATCTCGATGTGTTAGTGCTTCAAAAGTATTGACATATTCACTGATTTTTTATATATTTTTCTTTATGTAACGCTCTTTTTTTGTTATTAAATGGGCTTGTGTTTGGCCACTGACCCGCCAATAAGGGGCGATGACGAAGCCTATGATGATACACGCTTACCCAGAAGAAACCTATTCACTCTTGCTTTAAAAGTTCCTAGATTGTAAGCATCAGGAAACACAGACGCCGGAAACAAGTTCCACTCCCTTGCTGTCCGCATTATAAATGAGGATGCAAAAAGCCGTGTCCGTATTTTCGGTAAGTCAACAACGTACGGGTGAAAATTTTCCCGACGTCTTGTGTTTCGGCGTAAAAAAGGGGATGGTGGAATAAGGTTGAACAATTATAATAATAATTATATCGAACCAGGCAACATATCTGCATCTGCATAATTTCCACGACTAGCTAACACCTCGATAATCAAAACACGTCTGATTTATAGCAACACCTCAGCAAGACAAACAAAACATTTTGAGGTACCTACGCAAATAGAACCGCTCACGGATACCGGAAACAATATTATTAGCATAATGCGTAGTATGGACAAAATGGGGCCACTGAAACCAAAAGTGGATTTCAGATTCTCATTTTAATATTTCATTTTTCTAACATTTAAATATTTCCCTCAAATCTGACGACCGGCTTTACATTTAAATATGTTACGTATTTATTGTAAGAACGAGTTTCTTGTGGAATTTTTTGGTGAGTTTTTCCGTCAGTTTGGTGATTTGTGGTCACAAATGTTTCTGCTTCGTTGGAGTCAGGCTCTTATACTATTGATTATTCTGATATATTATACTTTATTATTTATATAGTGTTTGCTAATCAAATATAATTATATAAGTTAATGTATACAGAATATTAAATAAAAGGATCAAGTAGTTATTTATTTATTTTATTTATATTTCTACTTGATTCATAATCATAAAGTATTTTTGATGATTTATACACTGGTCGGTGGTTTCACCGAAAATAAAATGGAGCTTATATCTCTCCAAACCATAGCCTATCTGCTTGCAGAATGTCATGGCGATCGGTTTAGAGGTTTAGGTTGGCGAATAGATAACAAACAGAAATACATAGTTCCTTGCGCATTTATGATATTAGAAAAAGTTCCTAATATAAAATCGCTATAATTAATTGGTCCAGTCGTCTTATATAAACCACAGCTTAAATCGCAGATGTGTCAAAATCAACTGTCATCTTATTAAGGTAAGGATCTTGACATTGATCCGCGTACTTATTCGATACAAAAAGAACGATATCAATCCGGCCAATCAAACTATGATGGTCAATCTAATTTGATCTTTGATGCCATTGTAATAGAGTTTTGGGAGTGTACAGTTTGGTAACCGTGTTTCTTTCGGATGGTATCCCTGTAGTTTTCCATTAGATTGTTTTAATACTTACTATTAAGGAAGCAAAGCATGCGACCCGTCTGATGGTAAGCGGTTACCGTAAGCTATAGACGCTGCAACGTCAGGGGTATCACTCGCGCGTTGAAGAACCTTTCGAGAGGAGTTGCACAGGATCCCCTCTTCATAGAGCTCTGGCGACCTTAATCACCGCAGGAATACAACACCAAGTTAAAGTACTTAATCTTCCTTGCATCGTCTGCCTCATTTCTGGGGGATGTGACCTTTATGAATGATCTTCTTGCGGACCATCTGGTTCTTTCTTAGCAGCACATATACTGGCGTGGAGCGTATTTCGTCAGACAGACGAATCTGAGGGACTGACGTCCGATCATCGTGGTCAAATATTAACCAATAGAATTGCAGCAAAACTGACGAGACGTAAAAATTGTGCTATTCTATTGGCTGATTGATTGACAACGATGATCGGTCTATCGTATTTCGTAGTAGATGCTCTGACTCGTTCCCATAGCCCTGTTTCCCTCCACCTTTCTCCATGTCTGTTTCAATGTTAGCAGTACGGTGGGAAGTAGTTGGAATCAACCATTTCACATTTGACTGCATTGGTGCAGATTTCAGACTAACAACATCAGAAATATTATCTAACTCTACTTCCTGCCCGGGTTACAGTCCTCATTGACAGATATGGCAAGGTGAAGGTCAATATTAATGTTTGCCCACATAAAGGCATCGATAGATCATTTGTCATTTCCTATCCTGTTTGGTAACGTCCGGTGTTACATGCTTAGTTTGTGATCAGAATAAAGTTCCATTTTGCATGGCTTTCGTTTTTTATGATGAAGTAACTTTTGCCCGCGGTTTCGCTTGTCGAAAAATTTGTCCATCTCATGTTATAGTCACTACATTTTTTTTTATACCACTGAGGTGGCAAACAAGCATACGGCCCGCCTGTTGGTAAGCAGTTACCGTAGGCTATGGACGCTTGCAACACCAGGGTTATCACCCGTATCAATCGCGCGTTGCCGACCCCTAAACCCTACATGACTATTACATGAGATGGTTTAAGCCGAGTCTAGTAAAACCCCGGTTCTTTTTATATGACGTTAGAAAGTAACGGATATATTCTCATGTGATAAGTAAGCGGGTCTAGGTTCTCGAGTAATATAAGCAGCGGACAGACTGACAGGGTGACTTTGTGTTTTATGATATCTTGGGATTACTCAATCAAAATATAAAAAGTAGATAAAAAAAAAAAATTTTGATTGTTTGTGCATTTATTTGTTAAGCTATTAATAATTGAAAGAATAAATGCCTAAGAATGTATATTTAGGCCCAAACAAAACGATACACACTTTATCACCCGACCTGTTTGTTAATTTTACGTAAAACTTACCATAGTCATAGGCCTAGTCATAGTTTTACGTAAAACTTACCATAGTCATAGTCCTAGTAATAGTTTTACGTAAAACTTACCATAGTCATAGTCGGGCCGTTTTCTTATTTTCTAACTTAGTAAAAAAACACATCTCGCGTAATTTTTGCGGACAAACAGTTTAAAACTACGTATTAAGTTTTAAACTGTTTGTCCGCCGCAGTCTATTGATACTTTTGACGTCAGTAATAGACATCCGGCTCGATAGCACAATACTACGACTCTTCATACCTACTAAGTTTTGATATCTCCATATCCCATAAGCTTTATTCAAGTTCGGGGATAAGTTTCATGACGTTGTACCATCGAATAATGAACCCAAAGAAGCGCAATGACGTTCATTTTGGTTGAAATATATTCCGCCAATTTCCCACCGACGCCGACGACAACGCGCTCTGATTGGCCAAGTCACAAACACACGATGCAGCGAGTGGTCAAATGGGTCAGTGACAAATCACTGACTAGTTTTGGAATTTGATTGTTGAGTATTACTACTCTAAAGGGATATTTCCTCGATGCGTTGTACATAAAGCTGGAAGAGATTGTTCTTCTTTTTTCCCTTTCTTTCATTCTATCTCATCATGCAGCTCCCAGTGACTCTGACCAGCAGGGCTATTGCGTATCTTTGGGTGGTAATCGTAACGAACCCCATTAATTATATCATCCAATGACGCGCACGCGGTATGACGCGACCATGACTATTCGTGGGCCCTGATTTGATGAAATTATTACCAAAGTTACGAGGTGGAGGCCCAGATCGTCAGCACCTGGTGGAAGGTCGCCCCGAACGTGTATTTATACCAATAGTGACAGATTAGTGACAACCTTGACCTTCACAATATAAAATTATTATTTGATCACACCACTCATGAATCGATGAAACATTTACGAATTTTAACGTTATAGGTATATGACATTTTATAGTAAATGTTACTTCCTTATTGGCATTGTGTTTAATTTACCGATAAAACTTTGTTTTAGATATTTTAATTGATTACTGGAATATCAATTATACTAATTTTAAACACCATAATTTGGTGCGTGCAAAAGTTTGTTGCATTCACCAGTGCCGGGCCAATAAAACATGAATGTGCGTCTGTCTACGCTGCGCGAACCGAGCACGAGCACACGAGGAGCACGAATTCGCGTAGCGTAAACGGACTTGCGAGCCTCGAACGAGCGTTCGGTTACGATTACCAGAATTAGATCAGATTATGGGAGTACTGCTGTCATCCATGGGCGGGGGCACCTGGATACCAGCTTGATCGTTTAGACTCGGTTCAACGACGTGCTATCATAATTGTCAACGATCCCGAGCCCACAACCGGTTTAGAGCCCCTGAGTCTGAGGAGAGACTTTGGCTCCTTATGTTTGTTCTACCGCTTGTACAACGGACAGTGTTCTGTAGAATTGTTTAAGATGATGCCCACGGCTACCTTCCACCATCGCCAACTCCAGAGAGTCTCGGAGAGTCCATCCTCACACATTCTTTCAGAGAGAAGTATCTGCCAGTGCAGATTCTTTTAAACCTCCGTAGAAATAAAATTACGGCACGTCAATGTATGTAATGTATTATTGCCTGACGGGCCTGTTGGCGCGGTTGGTTAAGACTCTGGTTAAGTTTCCACCTATTGCGCCGCAGGTCGTGGGTTCGATTCCACACAGGACATGCATTTGTGTGCATGAATATGTCTGTATGTCCTGAGTCTGGGTGTAATTATGTAAATTAAGTAGGTATGTATTTACAAACAAAAAGTAGTATATGTATTATATCAGTTATCTGGTTCCATAGTACAAGCTCTGCTTAGTTTGGGATCAGATGAACGTGTGTGAGGAATGTCCCAGGATATTTATTTATTTATATTTATTGTATATTCCATCTGTTGCTAACTTAATACTATAAGGAAATGCAAATATTAACAATCCAATTTGTTTAACATTTAATTATTAAATTGATGTGATGTATTTTATATCAGGTCATTTTAGTTTACATTTCGTCTCTACCAAACTAAAATTATCAGAATGATAAATCCATACTTCCATATTAATATTATAAATGCGAAAGTAACTCTGTTTGTTTGTTTGTTACGCCTTCAAGCCTCATTTACTCAACGGAAAATGAAATTTTATTTTATTTTATTTTTTTATTTTTATTTATTACATAGAAATTTAGCATGATGATCCTTGCAGATAGCCTATGGTATGGAGTACGACATAGGCTACCTTTTATCCCGGGAACGCGGGTGAATCCGCGGGTTACAGCTAGTTATTGTTGTATTTGGTAAATTAGCTAAAATCTGACGACATGACTCGCCAGGCAAACAAATATTAAAGTAGGCCTGTCCTACACTTTGCAATCCCATGATTCTAGTAATTTCGTCATTACATTAAGTTTGTTTCTCTCTCCACACTCCTAAGGTGAATTTAAGGATAATTATCAGACGGTCAAACTTGGTGGATACAGTTTACAATACTGAAGTAATCTGGTTGCTGTCGCAGATAAACGCACACAAAACCTAATAAAATAAAATAAAATATACAAAATTGTCTTAACTTTACGATATATCGTATACAATACGCAATGGTTATTAGAATATTTTCCATGAGACGCGTGGAAGCGCTGCGGTATGTAGTCGACACATAATTGCATAATAAAGTTACATCCAAACTCGCAGTAGGTAAACGCTCGCGGGTGCGGCGTTGGCGTTGACTGATTAAGACGGATTAACACTAGGGTGACCATATACTGAAAAGTGATAAGAAATTTACGGAAGCGAGTCGTAGCGAGCTGTTACCAATATGTTCCCTTCATCCATTTGGCCCTTAATTTTTTCTTTATACGACTAAGGTGGCAAACAAGCATTCAGCCCGCCTGATGGTAAGTAGTTACCGTAGCCTATGGACGCTTGCAACACCAGGGGTATCACTCGCGCGTGGCCGACCCTGAACAAATCTCTTCACGCCCTTTTTGAAGAACCCAATTCAATTTCAAAAAGTATTTATTCAGTTTAGGCCCTGATAAGGCACTTATTAACGTTAACAAAATGGCTCTACACCGCTGCACCGGTTCCAAATACAACTTGAACTGAGAAGACTCGAATTAGTTTACATCTATTGATATATAATTTGCGATACTACGCCAATTAGTCAAAATCAGTCGTGGCCGATAATTATCATTGCAGTAATTTGCTATGCATCTCAATCTCACTATAGTAAGTGATGGTGGTAACTTACAAAGCCTAGAAGGCTGGCTGTCAAGTGCAGCTGATGTAACACATCGGTAAGTTGATGCTGAAAGATGTTCTACAAAGTAGGGAAAACCATCGTTATGAAATCAAAACGGGTACCCTTTTACAATTTTAGGAAAACTTATAGTTAGATAAAAAAATGGACAGAAGGCCAATTAAAATCATAAGTTTATTTTTGCAAAAAAATAAATGGGAATAGAAAGTTTTTATTACATTGTCACCTCAGAGATAAGAAAGGAAAGCAACACCCCCGCTAAATGCCCGGAATTGACAGTAATGTATCAAAATTACACTCGTGGTCAGCATCTCACTGAATCCGTATAAATCTTAACTATCTTTTGACTGTTTTGAAATGTATAAGGAGTAATAGCTTCTCTTTTAGGCGCCGATCCAACAGAGAGAGATCTAGAGTTCTGCGTTTCGCGTTTACTGTAATCTATGCGGCGCCTTTAAAAGTAAAAAAAGTGTATGACGTGTGAACTATAGAATTATAGACTGCTTACTGGATGCATAATAATGAATGCGGATCGCAGAACTGAACGTTGAACTCTAGAACTCTCCCTGAGGGATCGGTGCCTTATATCTATTTTGGATTGTAGTTTTTTTTTGCAAGAAAACAAATGGGAATAGAAAGTTTTTATTACATTGTCACCTGAGAAATAAGAAAAGAACGCACCACGCCCGCTAAATATCCAGAATTGAAAGTAATGTATCAAAATTAGTGGTCAGCATCTCACTGAATCCGTATAAATCTTAACTAACTTTTGATTGTTTTGAAATTTATCAGGAGTAATAGCTTTTCTTTTGTCTCTTGTGTTTTCTTTTTTATACTTAAGAGTTGTGGCCTTGTCAGTGTATTGGTAAATGATGATAGTAATATAAATACTTCTGCATTGTAAACGGAGGCTATATCCCTTATATCTTTCTTTTTATCATTAACGAAAAATAATTTAATTAAGTAACAAACATAATTAAAAGTAAATCACTTGTCTTACCATTTTTGGGAGTGTCCGGAATCATTGGAAACATGGCGACTACAATTAGCCAATGCCGACGTTGCGATCAACGACCCCGGGCCTTGGCATTGCTTTGGCAACTACTTACCTCACGGCGGTGGCGGCGCGGGCGCGGGCGCGGGCGGCGTCACAACCTGTCAATAAGCGAGCCGAATTGGGCAATTATTTTATGGGAACATATTATTATGTTTGTCAGTTCTATAGCCGTGGGATTGTTGGGGCGTCTTATTGTTTGTTTTTCTTTTTCATGAAGGTAAAAGTGTGAATTTTGTGGGATGGAAGTTTTTTTTTTGTTATCTCGACCGATACACGCTGCTTCATGTACTTACGCTTACGCTTTCAATTCTTTTTCGCAAAATATCAATGTTCAATGCGGAATTTTTGTTTTTATGAAATCATGTGACAGCGCAACTGTCAAACTGGACGTAACATTTTGCAGTGCACTCCGCCGTTTGTCAGTTTTTTGACGAACATAGTGATTCGCATCGCGCTCGTGTTGTAGGCTCGTTGTACGTCCACACTTGACATCGCGAGCAACAAACTAATAGAAGCTCGGCTCGTGCTGGGTGCGCATAGCGTGGACGCACCATAACATAGTGTAGCAATTGATTTTTATATATATGCGAATAATATTTTAATACAAACTCAATACGCAAAGTCTCATACCAACCTATACTTCGCACAAGTCCACTAAAATGCCTAAGAACACACTTCTATATGCTACGCAAAGTCCGCCAGCGTGCACAGTCAGCCATTAGCCTCCGTCAACATTGCACAATCATAAACAATTAGATCCATGATACTGCTGTGTACGTCGCCGTGTCGGTAATTTTTTTTTTTATACCACTAAGGTTGCAAACAAGCATACGTCCCGCCCGATGGTAAGCAGTTACCGTAGCCTATGGACGTTGCCCTCGCGCGTTGCCGACCCTGAAGAAATATCTTCACGCCCTTTTTGAAGAACCCCATACTGTACTCCATTGGGAAAACCACGGCGGGGAGCTGAGCTGAAACCACAACCCGAGCGTCCGCGGAAGAAAGCTCCTTTGAGCCCGCACAGTTCGAAACAATTCTGGTTTCAATGTGTGAGGATGGTCTCCCCGTCGATGGCGTGAGTTGCGATGGTGGAAGGTAGCCGTGGGCATCAAGTCGAACAATTCCTTAGAACACTCTCCGTTGTACAAGCGGTAGAACACACATAAAGAGGCAAAGTCTCTCCTGGACCCTGTCCCGTCATAATGCGTTCGAAGATGGCCTCATATAATACACTTAATTGCATTTTAATAGCTGTAAATAAACTGGACCCTTTGAGGCAGAAAGTTCTCAGAGTTGCCTTCGGATGCGCTATCGATCTAAAATCAAAGGTCATCTACCAGTGAACTTCCCTTGCCTTTGTATTTGAATCATGCGCAGAATGTGTGCAAAGGGCGTTCTGCCACAGAAATATATACTTACATAAAATAAATACTTACCCTGGGACATTGATCAGACACGGCTATCTCATCCCAAACTAAGCAGAGCTAACTTGTTATTTTAATACCGTTCATCTAAAGGTTCGTTTTCTGTGTCTGTGGAGCTCTTCCTCCTTATTTGATGAAAACTCCTGTAAGGCTGGCAAACGTATAGGGAAGCCCACTTAATATTAAAAAAACCGCTAGTTTTCAGTCAATAAATTTCCCAACGATAACATACCAACCAAGTAATAATTGATGAAACCCAGTATTTCAAACGTATTAAATAACGTTTAAGCCCAGATTCCCACGGCCAAATGTGATCAACGACAGGTCGATCGCGTGCGAGATTCATACACGTTTGAAATAAAACACTTTACAATCAATGAGGCTGTTTTAACGCCCTTGAATATACGATAAAGACCATAGATTATATAGTTAATTTATGTCAGTCAGTATCGCCATCTGATTTACATACTTGTCGGGACGTTTAATTCGTCTCGTTTAGGTGTATTCAAAATTTGTTTGTGTTACTTGCCAGTCATTTTATAAGATGAAATTGTGTTTTGATACAAAATTGTGTATAATCAGCCAGCATAGAGAATTTCATTTTAGTATGTAGTCTGCTAATTAAATAAAACTAAGTATACTTACCATTTTGTAAAAAGTACTTAATCATTTTCTTTTTTCCCATTCGTGAAAGGATCAGAGAAAAATCTCTACCAAACGTAGTCTATTGCTGTTTTTATTCTTTTTGTACCTGTTGTATGTTGGTATTTTCTATGAAACATATGCCAATGAGTAAAGTATATACACAAAGTAAGCGCCAAAAAAACCGGTATACATTCCAAAATATACCGCTTCAGTAATAATAATAATTAATCAAGCGGTTATTTAACTATTTTTTGCTGAACGTTTTTATTCTGTGGCTTTAAGAGTATTCAAAAGGTTAGAAAACTGATACATACTCGTACATCTAATTGTATTTTCTATTGTTGTTTATATGTTTTTTTTTTGTAATATTTAAGTTTAACGGACGATGGTTCTGCATAAAAAGTTTGTTCATACCTATACATTTTTTAACACTAATAAATACCTACCTAGATTTATAAATAGTTACTAGCTGTTCCCGGCGGTTTTACCCGCGTTCTGGGGATAAAAAGTAGCCCATAGGTACAGAGGCCGGCAAACAACTTGAGCCAAAGTCGACGTAGTGGGGGTAAGTTCGCGCATGTACACTCATGCTCGGCCAATAGCGTGGACGCGTGCCGACAGAATGCCCCCGCGCACCTCTCTTTCCACCAACGACACCTTAAAATCGTCTACTGCGCACTCAAGGTCATGGCTCAAGTTGTTTGCCGGCCACTGTAGGTCATCTAAGCCCAATACAACGCTTTCGATGTCGTGAAAAAGTAACAAACATACAGAGTTAATTTATTATTTATAACATGTTATTATAGTGATGGAACTCCACCCTAAAATTAACAAAGAATACCAGTATTAAATTACAGTAAAATTGTAATCTAGGTTTGTCCTCGCCAAACACAGGCGCGGAAATTTGATATTTGCAATGTATTTATTATATTATATGTGGTTACTAACCAACCAGTTAGCCTAAGAGTGTTGTTAGCATGTGACGATGCGATTTATATTATCTAGGCACATTAAAAATTCATAAGTTAATACCAGGTATGTGTGTGTTTGTCTAAACAAAGTTTATTACAAAGAAAGTGTTTATAAAGTTTGTTAAACAAAGCAAATACAAATTCAAAAGCGAATACCAGGTATGTGTCTTTCAATTTGTATTTGCTTTTTTGGCCTCACTCCCGTGTTCCGCGCGCTCCATCTGCCTTGTTACCTACTTAAAGTGTCGAATGTATTCCTTACACAGGTTTAAACTAAATTAAACTAATTAAAGTGAATATATATTGCCGTCTTTGTCATTTTGTATACCATTGTTAGAGACAGGTATACTTTTAATCGTAGAACTTTGATATTTACAAAAGACAAGGAGATATATGGACTCACTATTACAATTACAAACATTCGTGATGTTTTTACAAACATACTAGCTATCGCCCGCGGTTTCACTCGCATTCCCAGGATATAAAGTAGTTGACGACCTATTCTCATATCTACCAAATATACATTTTACAAATTTAATCAAAATCGGTCGATCCGTTTCTGAGGAGTGTGACCACAAACACCGTGACACGAGATTTTTAATATTAGTTTCATACATTTTCTTTTTTCGAGCATTTAGATTTATGTATCTATTTGATTAAAGATACAAAATCGAGCCTAAAATTCTAAAATTGGATAATTGATTTAATTGATAGCATAATTGATTCAATGTGTCGTTTTGTTGTTTCAGGTATGTGCGAGCGCATCCCTACAAGGCAGGATTCAAAGGTTTGTAAGCAGAAAACGTGAACACGTGCTCGTACTACCTTATTACACACCTTGCGCAATTTATTAAGCATTGTCAACGAAATTCAAAATTATACCTAAAACAATAAAATAAGTTATCTACGTAAATTGATATCTACTGCGTATGTTCAGTTATTTGCGTATTTGATTTCCATATCCATATTACAAGAATTACTTTCTACACTAATATAATAAAGAGCTAAAAGTTCTTTGTTTGATTCATAGAAATAAATATACCTAGAATGAACGTCGCCATACTACACGAATATATAAAACAGGCCAACTTTTATAGGCTGCTGCGCGTAACAGCTACGTTATACGCTCCCTCTGCGTCATTCTGCTTGTCATAGTGACGTTCATAATTATAGCAGTTGTTGAAATATTCCAATTGAAATCGGGAGAAATTTAAGTATTAAACATTATTTTGTAATTTTATTTATTTTTATTTGATTCCATCATCAGCTTATAATGTCCCACTGCTGAGCCCAGGCCTTCTTTCACAATAAGGGTGAAAGAGAATGGGAAACAAATACTGCACCAGGCATGTCCACTGCGGATCGGTGGAGTGGTCACCCATCCAGGTACCGGCCTCACCGGTGGTAGCTTAACTTTGCCGATCGATTAAGAACGGCTAATCATGCTACCACGAGCGCTTCTTTAAGATATCCGCCATGCTTTTCGACAGATGTCTTTCGCATTAGAATACGACATTGATGACGAAAGCGTGAGAATCGAAGGCTAGTGCTGTCTGTGACACAACCGTTGCTAGGCAACGTGTGATATGTTCTCCTCGCATCTCTTTTTATTCATATACATATAAAAAATCTAGACGAAGAGTCACATTATAAGAAAGTGAAGCAAAAAATGTCCTACGTGTGCGTGAGTAAAACCAGTACTGGCCCCAAGCAGGCACAAATGATACTGAGCCTTATTGTCACTGTCAACGTCTCAATACGGAATGACAACCGATCGGCTTCCTATGGTCTATATGTGTGTGTGAGACCATGTATTTACGAGATGGCCGGCTTCCTATTGCTTGCGTCACTTAAGAGCACTCAGCTCACCATACTTTTCATACAAAAGCTCTGTACTTATAAACACTTTAAACGCGTTTTTAAACACTTTTCGTTAGATGTTTTAAACAAATTGGTATCTTGTGAACTATATCTAGCAGTATAACTATGCGAAAATAAAAAAAAGTGTGAAACAAATTCAAAAAAACATGTTACCTGAACTTTGGCCAAATCTGATGTACCTATAAATTGTAAAAGTAAAGAAAACAGCTCTAAACAATGCTTGCAAATGTATTGGATATTCTAAATAACTAACTTTTTTTTCACAAACTTGTAAGATTACATCACCGGAAGTATGGGCCTGGAACAAGTTTTATGATATGCGAAATCATGAATGACGACCTAGCGAAGCGGCCGCGAGTGATCAGCGGAATTTACCAACTGATAACCCCGATGGCTCTGATGGTGTCTCTCTTTTTTCGCAGTCAAACATTACGTTGGATGAAAGTACAAGCTTTTAGGCTACGCTTGCGTTGAAGTTCCGTTGGCCATGAAGGGCCCCCTTAACTTTTTCTTGGTCTGAGTTTTTATCCTTTAAATAATAAAAAGAAATACACTAGTACTATAGGATAAGCAATACATCTGTGAACGGTGTACAGATGGGTAATAATCAGGCACATTCAGTCTCCCGCCAGGCCTCGGACTTCACATTTACCCTGTGGCCATTTAATACACCTAAAAAAACTCATTAAAGCTAGACTCCACATAGCAGCTATCTCTCTCACTCTTGCCAATATCTAGTTTATGTATCTCGTGAAGACTAACTGTTCGTGAGGTCGGTAACCACGGCTATCTCGTTCTTATCTCAATCACGCATATTAATTAATTTTTCGGCAATGCTATCATCACAAAAAATGTCTTTACAACGACCCTGTGTCGGTGGTCAAATAAAAATACGCGTGTGAAGTGATGAGCTAGAGCCGTGGGCTCGTCATTGTGGGTTCTGTAGGAAAATATATAATAAATATTCATTTAAGAAAAACGTTGGAAGTTCCTTCTGCTTTACAGTTTGAGTGTCAGTTATCACTGGCGAATGTCGTAAGATATTTATCTAAACTTATTTTTTGATATTTATAGCTGAAGTATTTGTTTGTATGTTAGGACGTGCCTAATAGAGGAGCTATCAGACCAATTAGAAAAAATAATTGCGATATACTGGTGTAACCGTGACATGTTGGTTATGATTTTAATTCAATAAACTTGGTTTCAATAAATTGGTATAAATTTTTGCTTTTATAGAGGGTCTGTACCTGATGTAATCTTCATTCCTTTCGGATGTATGTACCGATTTCGTTACACTCTGTATAGTCCGTTTAATAGGGAAGGTTGGGCTTTGTAATATTCTATATATTATTTTTTAGTATTATAAATGTGTATGTTTGTGATAAGATACTTTTTACACTGCCTCAGAAATGCGGGCGCTACAGGGGGCATAAATCCCTGTTCATTCATTATCAGCCTACAATGTGCCACTGCTGAGCACAGGCCTCCTTTCAATAATGAGAGTGAAAAGGACTGGGCGATACTGCACCACGCGTGCCCACTGCGGATTGGTGGAGGTAGGCTAGTGGTCAACCTACTGTTGGAATTTTTCAAGCCGCCTAGGAGGCATCCAACTAGCTTTACGACTATCACAATTGAGTGATAACCGGGACCAACGGCTTTACGTGCCTTCCGAAGCACGGAAAACGCTCGATTTGAAATACAACTAGGCGTTCACCCATCCAGGTACCGACCACGACAGACGTAGCTTAACTTTGCCGATCGATTAAGAACGGCTAATCATGCTACAACACGAGCGCTTCTAAATTCCAAAATTATACTATTTCACATAAATTCGGGCGAATGAAGTGGGTTAGTTTAACAAACAGCGCACGGAACCCTAAACAACATTGTATGCGAAATCGTTGCCAACCGGATCTACTCTCATTTCACCCAGATAATGCACAGGTCAAGCCGAAAATTCAGAGGCAGTGATTATATTATTAAGCAGTGTACGGACTTTCGGACTTTAAAAATATGTAGTATTATAATAAAATTATAATAATAATAAACTATTATAAATGCGAAAGTGTTGTTACGCCTTCACGCCTCAACTACTCAGCGGATCATCATGTTTGGCATGCAGATAGCCTATGGTATGGACACAGTCTATTAATCCATACAGTCGTCCGACGCCTTTGATCTCGTGAAAAATGCCGACAACGTCTAGACAGTATCGCGACGGCCAGGGTTGTCTCAATTAAACAATATTTATAAAATTATTTATTTAGTGCAGATAACAATAAAACATTGTTGGCATTATTATAATTTAAACAATATTATAATAACTACTCCATCATCAGACCCTGAAAGCCATACATGGTCAAAGTTCATCTCACGACAATTCTAACAACTCCAAACGTGGCTAGGATACGATGTTCGACTATGGAGTTCTAGTGCTTACCCTCCTACTCCATCATCAGACCCTGAAAACCATACATGGTCAAAGTTCATCTCACGACAATTCCAACAAACCCAAACATGGCTAGGATACGATGTTCGAGTATGGAGTTCTAGTGCTTACCCTCCTTCTCCATCATCAGACCCTGAAAACCATACATGGTCAAAGTTCATCTCACGACAACTCCAACAACTCCAAACATGGCTAGAATACGACGTTCCACTATGGAGTTCTAGTGCTTACCCTCCTACTCCATCATCAGACCCTGAAACCATACATGGTCAAAGTTCATCTCACGACAATTCCAACAAACCCAAACATGGCTAGGATACGATGTTCGAGTATGGAGTTCTAGTGCTTACCCTCCTTCTCCATCATCAGACCCTGAAAACCATACATGGTCAAAGTTCATCTCACGACAATTCCAACAACTCCAAACATGGCTAGAATACGACGTTCCACTATGGAGTTCTAGTGCTTACCCTCCTACTCCATCATCAGACCCTGAAACCATACATGGTCAAAGTTCATCTCACGACAATTCCAACAACCCCAAACACGGCTAGGATACGAAGTTCCGCTATGGAGTTCCAGTACTTACCCTCCTACTCCATCATCAGACCCTGAAAACCATAAATGGTCAAAGTTCATCTCACGAAAATTCCAACAAACCCAAACACGGCTAGGATACGATGTTCCACTATGGAGTTCCAGTGCTTACCCTCCTACTCCATAATCAGAATACCTATTGAAAAAAAAAAAAAAAAAACCAAACGCTCATGCCCTGTGCCTGTTACCTATACCTGTCATTCGGCCATTTTGTTGGCGTTATTAACGTGACACGACATGACAAATATAAAATTATTATTGTATGCACTCTACGATAACAAACCATGGTTATTTACCTTTCGTCTGTGTGTGGAAGCTGATGAAACCGCAGATCTTTATTTAAATAGGATGAAGACTTGCAGTCTCTCACAGCACGCGTCGTTTTCACCATTTTAAATAAACAAAAAATTATATATAATAATTACAGACACAAACACGCGTTAGCCCTGAATGCTGTTTACCGAGCTACTAACATCGTTTTGTTCGCAGGTCGGTAACGGCTTTCCCGCGTCTCGTCCCTCACACCCCGCACGATTGCCCTGTCTAGACGGCTTCGTCGACCGACTGTATGGATTAATAGACTGTGGTATGGAGAAGGACATAGGCTACTTTTTATCCCGGGAACGCGGGTGAAACCTCGGGAGACAGCTAGTATAATAAGTTTGATCTGTCCAAACAGTATATTTCAACTGTGGACTTATGATACTGATACAAACAATTCTTGTGGATCTATAAAAAAAAATGAAAAATATTTTTTTCACGACCGTTTTCACTTTTCTGGATCAAAAGTTTATTAGTAAATCGGGTACGATCTATCTATATGATAAAGTTTTATCCAATTCAGTTTAACCATTGCTACGTAATTATAACAAACTCACAAAAACTTTTGCATTCCTAATCTATACCTTGTAGGAATCTAAATACATAATTTATAGCTAAGCGTCCACCAGACCCGTTTAATGTTCGGGCAAGTTTTTGCACCGAAATGTGTTCACGGCTTTAGTTAATTTAAAAATGCAATTTATCGTAACTTCTGTGAACTGCAAGAATATATCTTTTGGGAGGTTAATTGCGTGATAGCGGTGATAGAATATTGTTATGTTGACTTGTTACTGACCTAGGTACACATCTGATTATTTTTGTGATATGTATTTCAGCCTACCTAAACTACATACAGTATTATGTGCCAACCATAGAATAATAATAATACAGAAAACCCACATCAAAATACAAACACACTACCATCTTCCATTAAATCTGCTGCGCGTGACCGCCTGCATCTGTTAACTTCCTCAACACTTAATCCCAACTAATGAGCACTTGGCTTAGGCCCGTGCCATCAGGACTACCCGGCCAGCCGAAGAAAAAAAAATGTATACTAAAAATAATAATAATATTTATTTATTTCTCTCACAAAAAGGTTGTTAAGTACCTATACAGTTATAACATAATAGTGCCAGAGGCTAATCAACCAGCTTTGCGAGAGCTGGTGCCTGCTTTAGGTTTTAAAAAAACCTGTATTACAGGTCACCAGGGCCCACACCGCGTAATCAATCCTAGTCTTGACAATAAATAAAAAGTCTTTAAATTGGCTCTATAAAGACAATAAATAAAGTTTACAAAACACTAAGGAATGCATCTAATTCAGATTAGTGTTAGAATATTATAGATTGATAGCGTTAAGTACCACGTGCAAAGCGTGAGCAGTTTCCATATAGACGCATTCACAGGTATGTCGTACACAAGTTGATTTAAAGTCAGACATAATGTCGGTATGGATTCCTTGTCATTTGTTCTCGGTAAAAGTATCAATAACAAACGAGAAATTGGCGTTCAGTATATGAATTTCCACCGTCGTGGTCGGTACCTGGATGGGCGACCGCCTAGTGGTATCAAATCGAGCGTTTCCGCGTTTCGGAAGGCACGTAAAGCTGTTTGTCCCGGTTATCACTCAATTATGAAGTCGTTAAGCTAGTTGGAGGCCTTCTAGGCGGCTTAATAACTCCAATAGTAGGTTGACCACTAGCCTACCTCCACCGAACCGCAGTGGGCACGCGTGTTGGAGTATCTGCCCATTCCCTTTCACCCTGATTTGTGAAAGGAGGCCTGTGCTCAGCATTGCGACATCATAGGCTGATGATGACAATGATGATATGAATTTTAGTCGAACAAACTATTTACGCGCACTTCGTTTCAAAGCATTTGGATCGTACCGGTGCTCACGGACTGTACTGTAGTACTATTCTAACTCTATGGGGCCAACATTGGATAATAAAATCTCATTGAGACTTGAAAAAACTTCACTGTAAAGTAGGAAGATAATAATAAGCATACGGCCTTTTTGATAGCTTAAATAAAACGGAATTTATTTGAAATATTATTGTTAAATTTGTCTTACTTTATCTTCAGCACAGAATTACTATCTCCAGGAGATTGGAGGATATGTGTCAATTTTATAAATATCCACCATGTTTTTTGCCTGATAACGAATAGGTACTTTGTCGACGACCCCAGATTTAAGGCCCAGTTAACATATTCTGTGGTGCAGAAAGTGGTGTTCAAGATATCGTTAATTTAAAAGCACGCAAGTCAACTGAAAGAAAGAAGACCGTTTAACTATTACGCTGCCGTAAGTACGTACAGTCCTCAACTACCTACCTATTAAAGTTTGAGTCCTATTGAGTTTGAGTGATATGAAGCCTCTGAAGTATGAAGAAAAATTTTTTTTATTTTCTTACAAAATGTCAACCTTGCTCGATCTTAAATATGAAAAGTATTATTACTCTTTGGAAATTCCACCCCTGAAAGGTTAACATAAAACATCATATAAGTCCACCTCTGATTCATACAGTGCTCTGTAAAATCGGACATGGCATCTCATTGGTCATTGTTCTAACCGAGATACGTATCACATTCTGATCCGACCCGTTATGCTTTACACGGGGTACGATAGAAAAACTGCACTCCACAATGTTATCTATCTAGACGTCTAACGTCTTTACAAAGACATCTCGCACGGTACCTATGCTTGTTGAGTTTGATTTGTCGAATAATTCGGTCAAGTATTTTATTTGTTAATTGCTTTTCGATGTTCCGGGTTCATTGATGCTTGTTTGGAATGGCAGTGTAGTATAAAGATATTACAGACACCGTTCCATAAACAATTAAATAAATACTTACGAGTCAGAGTGACCTGAATCGTAAGTCTTTGTTTTGAAATACTTCAGAAACATAATGTATCCTA
Source organism: Achlya flavicornis (assembly GCA_947623365.1). Classification (NCBI taxonomy): domain Eukaryota; kingdom Metazoa; phylum Arthropoda; class Insecta; order Lepidoptera; family Drepanidae; genus Achlya; species Achlya flavicornis. The sequence goes on along the minus strand of OX392477.1, from coordinate 13,840,429 downwards.
CCAAAAACATTTTCATGTTAAATGTTGCCATACGGGTCGAACTGTCAAACGTTATCAGATCTCATGTCGAGCCAAGCTTATAATTCTACATGCCTTAACTGTACAAGCCCTATCTCTCAGCCTTCGGAGAAATATAGGCTCGCTCTGTGTGTTCTACCGTCTGTATACTGGGGAGTGTTTGCAAGAACTTTTTGACATGGTGCCATCATCACCTTTCTACCATCGCACTGCTGCACATCCTCGAGCCGCCTCGATTGTCCACACAACGTTTTAGTCGGACGTTCTTACTGCGGACCATTAGGATGTGGAATGAGCTCCCCGTTACGGTTTTCCCTCAGCGCTACGATATGGGGTTCTTCAAAAGAGCTCTACAATATCGGCAACACATTGGCAATCCCCCTGGTATTGCAAATGTCCATAGGCGGTGGTGACCACTTATCATCAGGTGTCCCTTCTGCCTTCTTGTCAACCTATTGACATAAAAAAAAAACTTTAGAAACTTTACACTTTACTCAAAATATGTGGCTTGCCGTTTCGATACTACAAGAACTATTGTATAACAGAAAAGTAATGAACAGTGAATACGCCCATGTGATGGTACCGATCACCCAGGTGTCCTATAAAAATCCAGATAAGGGGATTTCCTTTACCTTTCTTTCCTTTAAGGCGATTATAACTAAGTGGTAGTGACGTCGGATACCAAGACGACCACCTTCGGCCTCACTTACCATGGTGAGATTGTGGTCAAACACAGGCCTAGACATAATAAAAAAAAAACAACCCAGTTCAATGAAGCCCATTTACGCGGCACTTGTCATTATGCTGCAATGACAAAACGTATAATATTACCCACTGCTTGGCTTCTGACCAATATTGCACAATATTTGGTAACAAATAGCGTGCGTTCGAGTTATCCTTAGTACCTACGATGTAACATTGCCAAAAGTTTGGGACATGTATGATAGTGGAAAGTCTGCTTTGTCTAATTGTAGCCAGTGAGAGTATAATGTTATTTATGTGATGAATTTATTGCCGAGTTTATTGCTGTTAAATAAAATTTAGTTTTTGATATAAAACAGTGCAAGAGATTTTTGGACATTACCTTAAACTCCTCGAGATTTGAAAAGCTTTGGCTATCTCTGTAAATGTTCCAATAGGAGGCAAACATAGAAAGGAAAAGAGAGGTACCTACTAGCTTTCCATGCAGCGGTTTCACTCCCTATTTTGCAAAATTTCACGTTTTCCGACCTTTTTGGTTTTAGCTGTGCTTTGCTAGCACTAATAGATATAGATTGATAGTGACAATAGTAATAGGATCGTGCAAATAAAACTGTACGTAATTGACATTGTCACTTGTTCTGTTAACAGAATGAAATAGCCCGCATAATTATTACGATTCACAGGTAAAATACGTATTTTATCATTGGAATGAATTGTTTCATTCCAATGATAAAATATAGTTGTCTATATTTTATTACAATTATCATTAATCGCCTCCAAAATCAGTTATAGCAACAGGATATCCATTTATCTATGTCTAAAAATATAAGTATGATCAAGACTAATATACATTTTCGTCTAGGCTATGTTTTCCTAAGAAGCGCTCGTGGTGTAGCATGATTAGCCGTTCTTAATCGATCGGCAAAGTTAAGCTACGTCTGTCGTGGTAGGTACCTGGCTGGGTGACCGTCTAGTGGTATTTCATATCGAGCGTTTCCATGCTTCGGAAGGCACGTAAAAGCCGTTGGTCCCGGTTATCACTTAATTGTGATAGTCGTTAAGCTAGTTGGATGCCTTCTAGGCGGCTTGAAAAATTCCAACAGTAGGTTGACCACTAGCCTACCTCCACCAATCCGCAGTGGGCATGCGTGGTGGAGTATCTGCCCATTCCCTTTCACCCTCATTTGTGAAAGGAGGCCTGTGCTCAGCAGTGGGACATTATAGGCTGATGATGATGATGATGTTTTCCTTGTACGTACGATTTCTTTTGTTGATACCCCCAAATCAACATACTCTATGTAGGCCCTGAGCTAATTGGGGTGGGGGGAAAGGTCGGTAACGAGTGAGTATAACGTTTGCAAAGAATTAACGTAACTTTCGCATTTGCGTATTTCTATGAGAACTTGTACTAAAATCGTAAAAACGCGATAGTTACGTTAATTCTGTGCAAACGTTACACTCAGTGTACTGGTGGGCCGTATGCTTGTTTACTGACGTGGGGAAATCCTCATAGCATACCCGACCGCCCTGGGGCGAGCGACCAGGGTATGTCGGTCTTTAACACGGTGGTCGCCTGGGCTATAGAGAGGTGGGCGGGCTGGCGGGGGCTTTATTTTTGTTTACTGACTTAAAAGTATAAAAAGGAACAACGACCTGAAATGAAATAAATTTTCATTTCATCAACGTCGTTTTTAATGTCGTAGGTATGTCAACAGGCACCCGTATACTATATATTTAGAACGTGGTAATTACTCATCTGTCGGGGAATCCGGAAACGCGGTGCATTTTTCAGTTTCATGTTTCAACATAGTACTATTTATACCTGGTAGGTACTGTGTTATTTAGTATTCTGTTGCATAATGCGATGTCCAGAGTCCTGACACAATTTGGTGATAATAGATTGTGAAGTTATTTAATTGTGGGTTGTCATGGAAAATAAATAGGCGTCGTTAAAGTAAATTCTCGATAGATTTTAAGAGAGGTAGAGCGTAGCGTTTATTCGCTCAAAGAGCAGCTCGATTGGGGAAGTACCCTCCACCTTACAGAATACCGCAGCCAAATAACTTTATGTTGTGTAAAGTTGTGTTCCTGCGCGTGAGTAAGGTCGCCAGAGCTCATTGGGAAGGTGAGAAAGGTCGGTAACGCGTGAGCGATGCTTCGTGTGTTGCAAGCATCCATATGGCTACGGTAACCGCTTACCATCAGGCGGGCCGTATGCTTGTTTACCGACTCAGTCGTAAAAAAAAAACTACTTAAAGTCCATAAAGTGAGTATTTATATCCCTCTCACTGTTTGATACATCTCACTGTTAAGCTACTAAGCACATTTTGATTATAATTGGCCGAAGTTTCAGCGACGAAGCTTTGTTAAAAATATAATTTTTTACCTATTTTATCCTGGGAGCGTGTGTAAATCCGCGGATGACAACATTGTAATGGGGCGTCCACGCTACACGAATCGAGCACGACCCGAGCCACGAACGAACCTACAACGAGCACGATGTGAATCCCTTTGTTCGTGAAAAAACTGACAATCGCGCTCGTTCGAGGCTCGCAAGCCCGTCCACGCTACGCGAATCGTGCTCGCAGTGTGCTCGTTCGTGCTTCGGTTTGTTTTTCCTTTAATTTTCATATGTGGGTAAAACCTAGTATTTTAAATAATTCTAATATTAGTATTACGATTTACACTCGGTTACTGTGTTTTTTTTTAATTTGAGGGCCATAGTTTGACCACAATCTCACCATGGTAAGTGTGGCCGAAGGTGGTAAGCACACAAAGCCTAGAAAGAACTGGCTCTCAAGTGCAGCTGCCACAAAGTACCCTACCACCGTGTTATTTTTTCCTCACGAGACACGATGTTTTGCCTCACCGAAAGCTCATGTTCATTGTTGCTCTCTTCAAGGTCGGAAATAGTCGGAATCAATGCCCATAGGCGGCAGTGACGGCTTACCATCAGGAGGACCGTCTCACTGTTTTTTAACCGACTTCAAAAAAAGGAGGAGGTTCTCAATTCGGTTGTATGTTTTTTTTTTTTTTATGTTTGTTACCTCATAACTCCGTCATTTTTTAACCGATTTGGAAAATATTTTTTTTGACTGGAAGGGTATAGGTACTTCTCGTTTGGTCCTATTGTCATCAGATCAGGATTTGATTACTTCTTAGTGTACTTCAAAGTCGGTTTAAGTTTTTTGTAAAACAGTTAAATTATATTTACAGAAAATCATTGCAGTGGTAACAAAAATATAATACGACGTAATAAACTATTGTATTTTTCCTGAACGAATTCAAGGATTACATAATAACTGTGCCGTTACATTGACCCCAGTAAACCGCAGCGTTTAATCATTACAGAGGAGTCGCCCACCTACGCGATACGGATGTATTTGTTTGGATACAAACTCTGCTCATGAAAACAGATATGTTAAAGTCAAAGCCGTTTATTCAAATTAAAACTACTGAAGTTACCACCGGCTAGGAAGTCAGCCTTCCCTTAGAAGAATCGGTAAAAAATTCAGGTTCCATTTTTATGATCTGACTATTTTCGCTATTTTATTTTTTCGAGTCATAAAAATCTCTGATCAATTCAAACCAAAAATCTCCAACTTAAGTTCACAAAAATAAGAGCGAATAAGCTCGTGAGTTATGAAGCGATGATTTCTCGGTTGCAGTGACGTCGAATTGTATGAAGATCTTGAATTCGGATTACCATAACCCTGAGAATTCAGTGAAATAAAACATGATGAGGAAATGCATTGTCATGATGGTAAGGAATTTGGCCACCCTCAAATTGCAAATCTCTCGCCAAACATCTCTTGACTGCCGCATCGGTATGTTCCGATAGCTGCACTTGACAGCCATTTCAATTTTAAACTTTGAGGTATGTTTACCGCCTACTGTCCCATCATATGCATAATATATTGGGATTAAGATGCTAAATTAATAAGTAAAAACCCATGTAGGTCTACATGTACACATTTATCTCTCAAAAGTGTTTCCTGGTTTTTATGATCTGAGTGTACGACATGTTTGGATACAATTAACTATTGAACCCAAAACAAACTGTTAAACGGACGGTTTAACGTTCTACAGTTAAATGTAGATAGTACACAAACTTTGAACTAGTTCAAAGAGAGGCTCTTAATTTGGCACTATATTTTCTTCTAGCTTTTGCCACGATTCCCTATTTTACCTCTCCATTTTAAATTTCCAGCTAAAACTAGTATAACAGTTTTTAAGTCGACTGTAGGCTTCTAAAAGTCCTTACCATAGATGTAGTCAAGTGGACTTTGGGTAGAGAGGTAGAGCATAGCGATTTTTCGCTCATAGAGCAGCTCGACTGGAGAAGTACCCTCCACCTTACAGAATACCGCAGCCAAATAACATGGTATAAAAAATAAAAATAAATGTGTTCCTGCGCGTGAGTAAAGTCGCCAGAGTTCATCAGGGATTGGAGAAAGGTCGGTAACGCGTGATGCCCTGGGATGTTTCGGGTGTTGCAAGGGTCCATATAAGTACGATAAACGCACGACACAGGCGAACCTGAACTCTTGTTTGATGACTTAAAAATAAAAATAAAACAATTATTTATCCTTCCAAATTTGATGTTTCACATTGTTCAGTCGAGTCAAGAGGTTCGGCAACGCGCAAGTGATACCCCTGGTGTTGCAAGCGTGCATAGGCTACGGTAATTGCTTACCATCAGGCGGCCGTATGCTTGGTTGCCACGATAGTGATATAGAAAACAAACAAAATTTGGTATACACAACATTTAATAGTATTTATGATCAGAATTCGATTGTGATGTTACAGGTTTTAATAAATAAATAATAAATATCCTGGGAAATGTCCCAGGAATGCCTTACACACGGTCCTCTGATCCCAAACTAAGCAAAGCTTGTACTATGGAAACCAGATAACTGATATAATACATATACTACTTTTTGTTTGTTTATTACACCCAGACTCAGGACATACAGTCATGTTCATGCACACAAATGCATGTCCTGTGTGGGAATCGAACCCACGACCTGCGGCGCTATAAGTTAAGACTCCAACTGCGCCAACAGGCCCGTCACGTTTTCCTGATTTGGGTATAAGGTAACTACAAGTTCCTTGATTGATAACTTTGTTGCCTATATTAGTGTATTAGTTATAATTAGGTATGCTACTATACTTTGTTAAGCGATAACAAACCAGAAAAACGTCCAACCAAATAAACACATATAAGGGCAACAACATCGAAATCGTTTTATTAGAAGTAACAGTTAATTCTAACTAACACAGAGTCTTCTCAGTTTAAGTGTACTCCGAACCGGTGGTAAATTCAACTGTATGTACACACGGCTACACATCAAGCTATACATTTCCAGTATAAGCTGATCTCGCAATGTATAGGATTTCCATACAATTACAGGTTAGCTTATATTGGTAATGTATAGCTTTATCTGTAGCCGTGCGTACCAATTTAACGTTCATAAGTGCCTTACCAGGGCCTAAACTGAATAAATGACTTTTTGATTTTCACAGTGTATAGGACTACATTACCCAGCAATACATCAATGTTTCTTGAGCAGATGTCTCAGTGGCTAAGTATGTTGGTAACAGAAATAAAGAAATGATTTTTCAATGTGAAAAAGAGAAAAGTTTCGGCATTTCCATTCATCAGAGAAGAGACAGCATCTAATGGCACTGATTTTAATCTCACTATGTCTCTTTCTAACAAAAAACATAAGAAAAGGATGTAAGAAATTGAGTCCTGTCAAATTAGTCCAATGCGTGTTTTCAATATAAATTTAGTCGCCATCTATCGCGGTTACGCCTAAATACATGCAAAATAAGACGGCAAATATTAATTTGACAGCTTTGATTATGTTCTATCCTTTTTCAATAATGTTCGTAAGAAAGAAATGAGATGTGACTAAAATAAGTTTAGTGCGATTTACAACAGAATCGGCACCATTGTTTCTCATTATTATAACTTTAGCTTGTATTCTAGTTAAAAATAGTACTATTGTCCAACACCAGACAAAAACGTATGTGACATATATTTACGTACCTACATGTCTGCGAGGATTATGGTCAATTGTGACGGTAACTTTTCCGCGTAGGTAATGTACGCGTTGATGTGGATTGCCGTTGCGGGTTCGTATCTAACAGAGAGCCGCCCTGACTCAATGTTGGATTTTGGGTGAAGGGAATCTGACGCCAAGCATATGACTGGTTAAGATTCCACCTATCGCGCCGCAGGTTCACATACAGGACATGCATTTGTGTGCATGAACATCTCTGTATGTCCTGAGTCTGGGTGTAATTAATGTATTTACAAACAAAAAGTAGTATATGTATTATATCAGTTATCTGGATTCCATAGTACAAGCTCTGCTTAATTGACGGGCCAGTTGGCGCAGTTGGTTAAGAGTCTGGTAAAGATTCCACCTATTGCGCCGCAGGTCGTGGGTTCGATTCCCACACAGGACATGCATTTGTGTACATGAACATGTCTGTATGTCCTGAGTCTGGGTGTAATTATGTATATTAAGTACTTATGTATTTACAAACAAAAAGTAGTATATGTATTATATCAGTTATCTGGTTTCCATAGTACAAGCTCTGCTTAGTTTGGGATCAGATGACCGTGTAAGGAATGTCCCAGGATATTTAATTATCATTTAATTATTTATATACTAGTGTGTTTGGGTCCGGTTATCTAGGATTTGTGATCAACAAATACCATGGTGATGTTGTCGTCAATGGGACAATAACCATGCTTCAATAGAAAGTGCAGCCTAGAATTAGCGCAAGCTACTGACAGACCTACGTCTTGGCGTCCTCTGGTGGTCGCCAATTGAGTTTCATTCCTATGTCAGGACATTGTACGATTTGGCCTGCATTACTATTTCAGCATAACCGCATCAGCAAATATTTAATGAAACCAAATCCAGGAAGGATTCGATGTTTCAAGTATTGACTTAGACACACAATTTTCTTCATAGGTAGAAAATAAAAATAGCCAATACATACAAATTGAACAAGCGCCAATGCAACACAACACCGGATGCACAGCGGCATACCTACGCCCTGTCGACTGTCGCAAGCGCAACCTGCCTACGCTAGCTATCACTACTTAAATGTAGGTTAAATATCACTACAATATACTTTACCATCTGTTACGTTAATGTTTGTAGTTACTTGACAATTTGATTAATAGCTTGATTCTCCTGCAACAAAATTCTCCCTTGCTAACGTCTTTAATATCTCTATCTTCCTTCACACCTAAAAGGGGTTAGAAGAGTGGTTAAGAGGAGTCAAATGTAGTCATGCTGGTTCCCGCACATTAATAGCACAGAGCGCCTTCTCACGGAACTCTGGCGACCTTAGTCACCGCAGGAACACAACGCCTGCGCATAAAGCAAAATAACATATTTTAGAATTGAAGTAATAGTATTTGAATGAAAAAATATTTTTATATGGGTATTTTCATTATATACGCGAGGGTTCAGTCAGAGCAAAAACATAAAGGAATGAAAATTCCTCCATAGCAAAAAAAACACAAAGTTACCTTAGTTTAAAGGTGACAAAAGTTCGATAAATAGTAGGTATCACTAACGTATGACCAAAGATTTTCATAGGGCATCGTGCCTCTACCCAGATGGATAATCCGCCTTACTAAAGCATGACATTTAATTTCACTCCGCTTGAGGGGCTCCCTGAGCAAATCGCTCTCAGTTCGTACTGCGCACGGCTGTCAAATACTGTCAATTCTGGCTTGTTTATTGCATGTTGCCATAGAGGCGACTATCCTTCTGGACGTTTTAAATTCTTTGCGTATGACCTAGGGCTGATACTAACGATTTTTTCAAATATTCTGATTATAACAAATATTTAGATTAGAAGCGTTTAGTTCATTTTTGTGCCGCGAAACACGCTATCGCCTGCCGCGCGAATATCAGACATAAGTTTGTTTCATCTGCCAGTCGCTATTTTTTCTGGCTTTATGCGCGCTCTTAAAGCATTATTTGTCTATGGTCATGATGCGAAGGTGGAAGTACTTCCCCAGTTGAACTGCTCCGAATTTTGAATGGCAGTACCCGTTATTCTTTAACGTCACTCATTATTATTTTCAAATGTTATCTGTGACTCCCATTCCGCACATTATGACGTCATGTCTTTTATCTTCATATGTGATGGCAGTATTTATACACTCTGAGGTGATGGCTTCCCTAATTAAATACGGTTGCGAATATTTTCATTATCAATCTGACGTCAGCAACATGAATTGCAGAAAACCCTATCGTTTATTAATTATTTTTAAGGTACATACAGTCATTGAATTAATTTGCTTAATCGAACCGTATAGGATTGCTTTTGCTTAATATCTTTTTCTGTCTTACTGATATGGTGTGGTTTTCCCAATGGAGTACAGCATGGGGTTCTTCAAAAAGGGTGTGAAGAGGTTTCTTAAGGGTCGGCAACGCGCGAGTGATTCCCCTGGTGTTGCAAGCGTCCATAGGCTATGGTAACTGTTTACCATCAGGCGGGCCGTATGCTTGTTTGCCACCTCAGTGGTATAAAAAAAAAAAAACAAAATGCAGCGGTTATGTAATCGTGGTTGTTTGTCAGAATGTGTTTGCGTTTGACCACAATCACACCATGGTAAGTGATGATGTGCCCTAAGGTGGTAAGCGCATTCAAAATTAAAATCAAAAAGTCATTTATCTAATTTAGGCCCTGTTAAGGCACTTATGAACGTTAAATTGGTACATACAGTTGAATTTACCATCCGGTTCGAAATACACTACACACGGGAATTAGCTCTCAAGTGCAGCTATTGAGAGAGGTAGAGCATAGCGATTATTCACTCAAAGAGCAGCTCGACTGGGGAAGTACCTCCACCTTACAGAATACCGCAGCCAAATAACTTTGTGTTGTGTTCCTGCGCGTGAGTAAGGTTGCCAGAGATCATCGCAGAGGGGTCGGTAACGCGTGACGATGCCCCGTGTGTTGCAAGCGTCCATATGGCTACGGTAACCGCTTACCATCAGGCGGGCCGATTGCATTCTATGGCATACCACAGAGCTGTTATTGTCTTTAGCTTCAGTGAATGAAGTCATTCATAAATAGTAGTTCTAAATAATTTTCAAATGTCCAAAAAAATGCACTAAACAAACATATCATGTGTGTAAGTGGTGTTTACCTTTATTAGTTGTGCATTTGAACTTGTTATTTTTATTTATAATCGTGAACTATAATGTGTTATTGTACCAACTGCTGGTGAACCTTAAAACAATAAAATAAAATAAAAATCATACAATGTCAATAACATTACATTCGCAAAATTAACACATAGATAAATAAATAAATAAATAAATATCCTGGGACATTCCTCACACGTGTGTGTGTCGACGGTCATCTGATCCCAAACTAAGCAGAGCTTGTACTATGGAAACCAGATAACTGATATAATACATATACTACTTTTTGTTTGTAAATACATACTTAATATACATAATTACACCCAGACTCAGGACATACAGACATGTTCATGCACACAAATGTATGTCCTGTGTGGGAATCGAACCCACGACCTGCGGCGCTATAGGTTAAGACTCCACGTCTTAACCAACTGCGCCAACGGGCCCGTCGCATTGCCGTCGCCCGATGCATTATCAACCATCATGTGCTATTGTTCACACTTATAAATACTTATATCACTTCACACGTCAATGCGTTATTTGATTTCGCGATAAATTGCACTCTTTGTATATTACCTGTTTATTGGGAAAAACCGTTAAAGCTATGTATGCATAGTCGTTCCAAGAATAATGTCGTGTTTTTAATGCAAATGTTGTTCTCGTGAATGGCATGTAATGTACTACTTAGGTTTTAGTTACCATTTATCTATTAGAAATCTGTTTCGGAGATCAACGGGGAATTAAGAACCCAATACACCTACTAACCACCTATAAGTTGAAGTACCTGGGTTTTTTTTTTATATGTCTAAGTTGGTAAACAAGCTTACGGCCCGCCTGATGGTAAGCGGTTACCGTAGCCATATGGACGCTTGCAGCACACGAAGCATCGCTAACGCGTTACCGACCCTTCCTCTCTCCCCAATGAGCTCTGGCGACCTTACTCACGCGCAGGAACACAACTTTACACAACATAAAGTTATTTGGCTGCGGTATTCTGTAAGGTGGAGGTACTTCCCCAGTCGAGTTGCTCTTTGAACGAATAAACGCTATGCTCTACCTCTCTTAAACCGACCGAGCTTTGGTCGATGTTTTCAAAAACTCGTAGTGCTATTCGAGGCTGCTATCGCACGTCATATTAGACCTTCCCTTCTCGGTCGGTTTAAGAGAGGTAGAGCATAGCGTTTATGCTGATTGCAATAAAAATCATTCAAATCATTACCAAAACTATACTAAAAAAAACCGGCCAAGTACGAGTCGGACTCGCACTCGGAGGGTTCCGTAAAATAATAACTAACTAAATATTGCTATAAAAACGCCAAAAGAAACGTTTCTTGTATGGGCGCCCCCTTTAATATTTAATTTTTATTTGTTGTTATAGCGGCAATAGAAATACATATTCTGTGACTTTTCAGCTGTCTACCTATTACGGTTCGTGAGATACAGTCCAGTGATAGACAGACGGACGGACGGACAGTGGAGGCTAATGAATAGGGTCCCGTTGGGGTCGGGTACGGAACCCCAAAAAGATAAAAAATATAAGAGTAGGAAAACGAAATACAAAAAAAAACGCCACCCCACGACCTAGGAGAAGGAATTCTAACGCTTTGACTCTCACCCCCTAGACAAGACGGTTGTCGACAATCGTTATCGTTAGTAAACGATCAACCTTTGTATGGGATTGACATAAGAGATTGTTAAAAACCACGTGATATTTCGATTTTAAATGTCAATCCCATTATCCCATACAAAGATTGATCGACTCTGGCCTTGAAAGTTCCTAGATTGTAAGATTCAGGAAACACAGACGCCGGAAGCACTGCCTCCCTTGCTGTCCGCATTACTAGACATAAAAAATATGTAATTATCATTCTGGATGCGTGGCAAAAATACCTGTATTCAAATTATAGATTTTTTCCTTTTAAACTCCTCAATCTAACCTTAATTGCATATGCATCAGAAACACCAGGTGACCTTTCAACATACGCAAAGGTTCCATTTCCGCTGATGGCGAGACCGGACATTCTTCCCATAACCTTTGTTGTTGGGTGAACGAACCGACAACCCATTTTAACGCGTAAAAAAAGCTCCGGTTACAGTACAGTGAAGTAGTACGCAGTATGACAAGTATGTGTTTTAAATACTTGACTATCTGACATAATGTCATTTAGTTTTGTATCCTGTAACACGGACTTAGATTAATGCAGGGCCTAATTTGCGGTTTATGTAACCGCAAATTAGTTGATTTAAAACGCATAGAGAAAAAGTATTTATTGACAAACAACACACGTAAACGTCTATCAACTAATTAACTAAAATATAGTTGCGCGGGGTCAAAACCCTCCGCAGCTCAGCTTAAATCTGCACTAAATAGGTAAATAACAAAGATGATTGATTAAAAAAACCCACTAATAAGATACATGCAAGGCGATGATAGCTCAGTGGTAGTGACGTCGGATACCGAGACGAAGGTCCCGGGTTCGAATCCTACAATGTGCTTGAGCTTTCGGTGAAGGAAAACATCGTGAGGAAACCATAGCACGGTGGTAGGGTACTTTGTAGTACCCGTCTGGCTGGCTACCACCCTCAAGTTAAAAATCTGTCGCCAAGCACCTATAGGTGTGTTCCGATAGCTGCACTTGAGAGCCAGTTCCTTCTAGGCTTTGTGTGCTTACCACCTTAGACCACATCATCACTTAACATGGTGAGATTGTGGTCAAACACAGGCCTATACACAGTAAAAAAATAAATAAAAAAAAAACAATCCTCTTATGAATTTTTTCCATAACTATTTCCCGATCGACGTCAAAATGTATTTTAAAAAAGGGACTCCTAGTAACTATGCATATCACCTATTTATATTATATTTATTTATATTAGGTACCTAATATAAATATGATTAAAATTTGTTTTTATTTGCCACATATCATAAACACTGAACGAAGGAACGCCACTTGTTTTACCGTGTATCAATGTACTACGGTGCACTTATTTGAAAGAACAAGTTTGTGCGATTGCAATTTTTTCTCGATTTGGGCGGCACCCAACAAAGCTATAGTTGGCTTTTAAACTGTCAAATATAATAACAAAGCTGAGCACACCGATCACTCAATTGTATGTTTATTTTTTTGACGCTATTAACTGTTTTGATACCATTAAATCAACTGTTGAGTTTAACAAGCTGACATCAGTGTTTACAGTTAATAATGATGGACACATTTTTTTAAGTCGGTTAATTTATTAGTATTGTAGTGACATTGAGCCTGGTGGAAGTAGTCACCTCGATTGCTACGAATAGCTGTTGAACTGAAAGCAAGATGGTGGTCATTCATGATCGGAACCTGTCAATTAATCAACTATACAGGATGTCACAATAAGTAGTGGACAGCCTGAAGTTCAGAGGTTTTTTTTTATACTACTTAGGTAGCAAACAAGCATACGGCCCGCCTGATGGTAAGCGGTTACCGCAGCCTATGGACGCTTGCAACACCAGAGGTGTTACTCGCGCGTTGCCGACCCTGCATAAATGAATAGAATCTGAATCACCCCCATGTATGTTCAATCAACGATACATTCCACACAATCATACAAAAATAAACACAAACTTTCGCATTTACAGCTGGCTTAAGATGTTTATAATTCTGTCTTGTATAAGGACGCCATCGTGCCACTCCAAAACAACGACTGGCGAATACCTATAACAAATCAGTTGGTATTCTTTTAAACCTTTAGCTATATGTGTTTTCCTTTTAGCTCAACAGAATTGCAAAATTCCCAGAATCTAGAACTTGTTTTGGGCTTAATCTATATGAGTCAATCTTCGCTTCGATCCGATTCGCAGATATCATGTCGATAGGTTTCTCCCATAAACTTTTCAAGAACTCGCTACTTAGCAAGATGACGAAGCTTATAACAGCCCGAAGACCCGTTTAAAAAAACTAAACAGTTTTTTTCTTCATTTTATATGATGAAAACTTTCTGCACTTGTAAATTTGTTTCGACCCGTCCGGTAGTCCTTAGATGTGTCATACGACATTTCCCATCCATATTCGCTCTTCCTTCCGTTCGTAGACTCCGTAGTAGACCACCCACTGCATTCCCATGGGTTTCTATCCCCGTTGATTTCTTTCCATTACTTCTAAGAACGATTTTAAGAATAGATTTATCCACGCTTTAAAGTTCGGTCACGAATGCGTTCGAAATAAAAGTTCGTTTGTTGACTCACTGCTAGTACGTTCTCCTGCGTAAAGTTCGCCATTCACAAACATTGTTCTGCATTTGAAAAACTTCTTGTCTCTACTTATTTCTATGTAGATAAGAAATAAATTCGCGTGATTTATTTACATTGACAGTGATGATAAGGTTGTCGATATAAATAGTGCAACGGTGCGTTCTGCGAATCGGGCTGCGTCCATTTTCCTCTTAGATGGAATGCGATGACGTCATTTTCGAACGCACCACGACTACGCTGCCAAGTCGAATAGCACTCATTCACTTTTCAATTTACAATTGTAAGAAGGCTCGAGAAATTTGCAGTATTAGAATAACCTTTCGAATTAAGGAGTCGTTACTATCATTGGTACGCCAGCTTTTATAGTGGCATTATGCAGTCGGCTACTTATACCATCTGCAGGATAACGGGACATTCAGGATGTTTTGTATGATCGGAATGTTCGTATCGTGTTTGTGTTCTAGAAATTGAAGTTTTATGATAGGGACCTAGAATTTAAAGTTTATTGTAGATGGGCGACGACCTTGCCTTCTATTCTATTTTTAAAATAAAATTATGATTCCATTTTTAAATTAGAATAAAAGCTAAAGATAATAAAATCGAAACGGATGACGATGTTTTGGATTGTGCTTAGGTCTATTATATTCAGTGATATGTAACATGCTTAGGTAACATGATTATATTTCATTAATGGTGTAATTATCATGCAGTCTCCATTCAAGAGCTCAGCTTCCCCAACTGTTGTCGTTTCAATGAAGATATGCTTATTGCAATTTTAGTTGTTCTGGGCTGTCGGAGAATTTTAGGCAAAATATTTGTATTTTGAAACGATGGGAGGATGTAATGTGTCGGTTCCAAAATTTGAGAATAAAAATATGAATTACAAAAGTAAGAACACTTGCATGCCTTCAAAAACTCTTAATCAGGATCTTTGTGTTAGACGAAGAGTACAACGCACTCGCTTAAAAAAGCAATTGCGAAAGGTAACAAGTAATTCATTGACAAAAGAATGACAGGCAGACGATCATTCAAACAATGCAAATAACACGTGAAATAATACAAAACCTTCTGTTACTAAATCGTTTGTAACTTAACTTGGTTGTAGAGTAACAAATAGTTAATAATTAGCGGCCATTTTGAAAAGTCTACAATGTATTGTGAAACTAAACTTTCGTGTGACCGACGAAACGTATACGTTTGATTTATTTAAATATTATTCGATTGTGTTCTTTAACCGTATTGAAATAGAAGCGTAGTAATATATTTTATAACGGTAACTTTTACGTTAAATGATAAATCAGCGTGTAAGTATAATAGGACATTTTCTCTTGCTTAAGACGGCAATTTTCACATTAGTTAAATTTTCCTGTTATCATATACACGGTGGAGATTTCAAGATGGCATATTTTAGAAACCTATGTTCGGTCATTTACGATTGGAAAAACACAGGAACCTCAAAAAAAAAAATTTTTTCTTAATTTATCCATCCAGCAAAGTTGACTTTAGTATGTTTTCTTTTGACATCTCAAAATCTCCACACACCCGATTGGCTCTAGTACACTATAATAAACTAGCTGTCCCCCGCGGTTTCACCCGCGTTCCCGGTATAAAAATCCTATGCCCATCTCCATACCATAGGCTATCTGCATGCCAAATTTCATGATGATCCGTTGAATAGTTGAGGCGGGAAGGCGTTAAGAAACAAACTCACTTTCGCATTTATAAATATTAGTTAGGATAGTTTTAAACCGGTTCATCCGACTAATTAAAAAAGTATAGTGGGTATTTTGTAGTACCTTCTACCATCTACTTGGGTTGGCTTCTAACCTCAACCGATCACAAGAAACGGATGAGAATCCGTTGTCATTACACCTTGCGTTAAAAAGACTATCATACTGTCGCAAATCGCAATAACAGACATACATACAAACATACATCACGCTCTATTAACCACGGTAAACACTTGTTTAGT
This sequence comes from Achlya flavicornis, assembly GCA_947623365.1. Classification (NCBI taxonomy): domain Eukaryota; kingdom Metazoa; phylum Arthropoda; class Insecta; order Lepidoptera; family Drepanidae; genus Achlya; species Achlya flavicornis. The sequence goes on along the minus strand of OX392477.1, from coordinate 13,824,318 downwards.
ACCATTGTTAACTTAAACGGTCGCCACATTTGTTGATTATGGGAAACATATTTTTTACTATTTGTCGTTTACCTTTTAATACCGTTATTGTTACAAATTCAAATTCAAAATTATTTATTCGAATAGACATAGGACAATAGGCAGATGAATAGTCTGTCTCTAAATACTCTAATACCGGTTCGGAAACTTAAAATAAAAATCTGGCTAAGTGCGAGTCGGACTCGCACACGGAGGGTTCCGTACAATATTAAATAACTCAACTTTGCTATGAAAAAAAAAACACCAAAATCAAGACGTTTCTTGTTTGGGCATCCAAATAGCATAAGCCGTTTTCGAGTAATCGGTGAAAATACATATAAAAATACATACAGTCGAACATAGACCCTCCTACTTTTTTGAAGTCGGTTAAAAATACCGTAGGTAATAGCCCCATTATACGAAAAAAATCTTGTCTTATAAGAAATGTCTTATAAGAAATTCAGTGGCATTGGATGCCATATGAGACCGTGCATATTATAAGAAATGTCTTGATCAGACACGCCCATACACATTGAATTATTACGCTCCCATACATTTTATTATGTCTTATGTCTGATAAGACTAGGGTTGCCATCCGTCCGGTTTTCCCCGGATCTGTCCTAGTTTAAAGGGCGTCCGGGGAGCGTCCGGGCGGGGTTTCATTTGTAGTTCGGGTTTAAAAATGTCAAGTCGGAAGATTCTGTTTTGTAACATTTCAAATGATGATAAAAGATGACTAAATTTAATTTTAATGTCTTCGAAAATAAATAAAAAGTTGTATTTTGAAATTTTGAACTGATTTTGCGGACTAAGTTTTAAAAAAAATCTTGGTTTTGGGCTCCAAAATCCGGGTTTTCACGCGTCTTGTCCTGGTTTCTAAGTTTTAGAGATGGCAACCCTAGATAAGACAAGAAATTTTCTTATAATTTGCAAAAGGCCTTACAGCAAAGTAGCTGAATGCATGAACGCCTCTGTTTTGCTGTAACCACATTGTTTGTTTTCAACATTGTCAACCGAAAAACATCCGCTAACCTTATTTTTGCACGTAAGTGAAAAACAAACGGCCACGTTGTAGAATACAAAGTACGTAACTATAATCAAAACATTGCACTGCCGTGTCAATGAACTTTAGGTATTGAGTAACACTAAATGAGTTAGTATGCCGTGCGAGTCGCGAGCATGTCCGAATAATTCGAATTCCTAAGTTATTCGGCGATGCAGTTAGTAATGCAGTCATGGTTTAGTGTCAACAGCGGGGCTACGTAACTTGTTGCAATCAGTTTCATATTGAAGACTGTTGTTATATTTTTAACCGACTTCAAAAAAAGGAGGAGGTTCTCAATTCGGCTGTATATTTTTTTTTTTTTTTTATGTTTGTTACCTCATATCTCAGTCATTATTAACCGATTTGGAAAATTCTTTTTTTGTCTGGAAGGGTACACTTCCCGTTTGGTCCCATTGTCATCAGATCAGGATTTGATTACTTCTTAGTGTACTTTGAAGTCGGTTTAAGTTTTTTGTAATACAGTCCAATTATCTATAGGTATGAATGATATTTAGTCTAAACTTGTCAATAGTCACAGTGATAACAAATTGTGTGTTAAGTAGTTTCCCTTTAGTTATTATTTTATTTCCAAGGCAGACTTAAGTAAGTCAGGCCTTTGCTTGCGGCGGGGCGTCGTGTGACGGGTCGCTCACTTACCTCCAATATGGCGAGGAGGGCGATGGCTGCCACACGCGTCATACTTGTGATCAGGTGCTGCTTGTGGGGGCTGGTCTGTTTAAGTTTGCCATTTATTTACTTATTAAATGTACTTTGTTGTTTTGCCGCCGCTCCAGGGCACGCAATTGTTGTCAGTGCGATTAGAATGTACATATTAATGAATCTAAGCTTGTTTTTAAAATAGTAATTGCTCAGTTTATTGCCGGCTCTTCTCAGCAAATACAACCTTCCGAACTGGTATTAGAGTCAGACTTTTCATAAGTGCCTGCGAAGGTCTATTTGAATAAATGATTTAGAATTTTGATTTTTTTGAATTTTGTTCAATATAGCGGTTTTATTAAGGACTGGTAAATGCATAATGCAAACAGGGTTTCCTTGCAAATGCAACCATTTTCGAAATTGTAATATTTACACAGAAGAGTTTGTTTCAAATTGCGTTTACGTGCGTAAGTAGATGGCTTCTCTGAAGCGAAGGGGGAGACATGGATCGTGGGGGATTATGATAGGTAAAATAAAGAAATGAACTATCACTCTCGAGTTCTCCAGCGGTAGAGACTAGATGGGTTACTCGGATAACTCTATGCCTGGCCGCGCACTAGGCATCCAGGCTGCGGCAGCCACTCGAACATATGACGGCGTATGAGAGCCCACGCACTAGGCAAGCACGAATTCCTATCAATATTTCGGCTGCCGCAGCCTGGCTGCCTAGTGCGCGGGTAGGCGATGTGTCCAAATTTTCTTAAGGTCCCTATCAAAAAGTCATTATGCAGTTTTCCCCCTGATACGGCACTTAACGAACTATTTTGAATTTGGCACGTGCGTAGGTTGGTCAAACAACTGATTCATCATCATTAGCCTATAATGTCCCACTGCTGAGCACAGGCAGATACTCCACCACGCGTGCCCACTGCGGATCGGTGAAGGTTAGTGGTCAACCTACTGTTGGAATTTTCAAGCCACCTAAGGCCTTCAACTAGCTTAACGACTATCACAATTAAGTGATAACGCTCGGAAACGCTCGATTTGAAATACCACTAGGCGGGTCCAGGTACCCATCTAGATACCGACCACTACGGTGGTAGCTTAACTTGCCGATCGATTAAGAACGGCTTATCATGCTACACCACGAGCGCTTCAACTGATTAGTGGGTATTAATTAATTTGCCACACCTTTTCCTCAACAACAGCTCATTAATACGAGAAGTTTTAAGGATAATATGAAGCGTAGTGGCCCGGGTTAACGTCTGATTGTATTTATACACGTCTGACTTCCAAATGCTCAGATTGTTTTCCTATATTAGTAATCAGAAGAATTTTAAGAGAGGTAGAGCATAGCGTTTATTTGCTCAAAGAACAGCTCGACTGGGGAAGTACCTCACCCTTACAGAATACCGCAGCCAAATAACTTTATGTTGTGTAAAGTTGTGTTCCTGCGCGTGAGTAAGGTCGCCAGAGCTCATAGGGGTGGGGGTGAGGTCTTTGTGAAAGTTGTTTGTTATCATGAATACAATCATGTGTCTAAGTATCGTTTTGCTAATAGCCAGTCACCCTGTATATACAAGAATTGCTCGTTTAAAGGTATTAGATTAGATTACGTAACGAAATAAATACATAAAAAAATATACATATTCATTGATCATTCATTGTGTGTTGTCAAAAAGGATTACGACTCAGTTTTACTGGCTTTCAGCCGAACCCTTTTCGACATCACGAAAATATGTACAGCAATGGTACAAATAATAAAAGAATGCATAAAAATCATTACGATCATTAATATAGAATCAAAAGCTAATTTATGGGAATTAAAAAGTAATTTATTCAGTTTAAGCCGTGGCCCCCTAAAAAGGAAGCTAAGCAATATTGCTGACGCAATTCATTTATGCAATTGCATAAGATCTGCTTTAAATTCGAAAAAATCAATTCCACTTCTTTTAATGAATTGAATTGTATATAATGAGTAACTATTTTACCAAAACATATTGGAATCACTTAGGATCTGCCGAGACTTCAAAAAAATGAATTGCTTAGCAATATTGCTTTAGCTTCCTTCTTAGCCCCCCTGGTAAGGCAATTATGAACGTTAAGTAGGTACATACAGTTGAATTTACCAATTAAGTAGAATTATATACCACAGATATACAACCCGATCTCAAACTCTAGATACTTCCCTCGCGCCTGGCTTCGCATATAAAAAAGAACGAAAACATACCTCCAAGCATAGCAACTGTTTAATCATTACCCATAAACCGTGTGGTTATTGTAATTATTGCATTTTTAACCCAATTATATGGTGTGGTTAAAAAAACATCCAATTAGACCGTAACGAGGGCTTTATCATTGGTGGTAGCTCATAGGCGGAAGTTGTGCGAGATATAGAACCGCAACCTTCCTGCCAATAGCCATTATCGCATCGAATCCCGTGGGTATTTGGTACTTGGGCTTTGGGAAAACACTGTTATTGAAATTACAAGAACTTCTTGTTATTTCCTTAATTTTTTGCCAGTTTTATTTTATTTTATGTGTATTTTTTAATTGGTAATTGGTAATGTAGGCTTTTTTTAGCAGTGGCAATAAAATTTGAACTAGCTTCCGTCTCACGTTTTCGAACCTAATATTTTCCTGGGATACAAATAATCCGAGGTTTTGTTTCATGATATGATCTATCAATGTCTAAATCCGTTCAGCCTGGTTGAGTGACAACCCTACACACAAACTTACCATATTCTTTTGTTATTGAAGATGACTTTCCCCCGCGGTTTCCCATCCTCCTTCTACTCCTTTAGAGATATGTACAAAAAATGCCTATGACATTATCCGCTCTATTAACAATTTCTCTGCGAAAAATTACGTCAAACTGTTGCTAAGTCATAGAGGTTTAACCAACATACACACAACCACACTTACATTTGTAATATAAACTAGCTATCCCCCGCGGTTTCACCCTCGTTCCTGGATAAAAAATAATACTCGGCGATAATGTAGTTTCAAATTGGTGAAATAATTTTTCGAATCCGACTGCTAATTCCAGAGTTTAAACAAACAAAAATACTCTTCCGCTTTATTATATTAGCATAGTACCTATAAATAGGGATAAAGGAACCGATGACTTTACATGTCCACATATAGACAACAAATATCCATTTTATGTAAACGAATAGTTTTTCATTTTATTCGAATTTCACAATGTCTGAACGCAACAAATACCTTTGTAAAACAACACTATTGTTAGATACACTCGTATTACATAAATTCCATAATACTGACGGATTTTCATTTTCTAAAACGAAACAACTTCCGTTAATCATATACTTGAACATAAACTTTGACGCTTACAAAATAAAAATCACTTTTCATTGTGTTGTTTTTTCTTAAGTATTAACTGATAAAGTGCAATTGCAATCATCGTTACCGTGCCTAGAAATGTGTCGTAGGATTTTGAGTGATATCCACTTCTTAGGTACTTGTTCTATTATTTATTCTATGGTACGAGCTTTATGATCTTTATATTCCCTCCGGACGCTTTCCCTGGATAACAAGTATTAAATTTCCATCTAGCTAGGTCTTATGTCTGGAAAAGCGAGTTTCCCTGAGTTTTCGAGCAATGCTCGGTCACCCAGGTACAGTAGTAACTGATAAGGCGTGTCGTGAATCTTCGTTCGCACAGAAAAGAAAGTATGGCCCCGAACATTAACGAAAGAATGCTTAAAACTTACAATCAACCTTAGATCACTACTATAAGGTTCATAATACACTGCAGCTGTTAATTCCGTCTCACTCGCAAGTCACGCCCCTCCGCACGGCGCGCGCTAACATGGCGACAGCTGCAGACCAATAGCATTTCCCGCGCTTTGAAAATGTATCTTCTGCGCAGGTACATCGGTAAGCCATATCAGTTGAGTACTACTGTACGGTAGATATCGCCTACCTTCATACATAAGCGCTAACCCAGAGTGGTCAAAGCGTTAGATTTCGGTCTCGTAAGTCCCGTTGAACAAACCTAATATTTACATTACATTACCCATAACATGGCGGTCCGTATTACTAAACTATAATAATAAAATCCTTGAACTACTCGTATGTACATACCAAATACAACGCTAGCAAAGTTCTTGGAACAACTATACAACTACAAAAGTTAAATATTAGGTAAGTTACCTCGAGGAAAGGATAACGATTCTTGTGATTGAGTTTTCTTGAAGTTTTGCTATCGAACAATTAACCGACAGAAAAGCAATGATGTTCATTTTGTTTGGGCTTTGTTCCTGTCTGGGTTTATTGCCGGCTCTTCTCAGCAAATGCAACCTTTCGAACCAGTATTAGAGTCAGACGTTTCAGAAGTGCCTGCGAAGGTCTATTTGAATAAATGATTTTGAATTTGAGTTTGAAGTCTAATCCGCCAATTCCCCCCACCACCGACAATACGCTCTGATTGGCTAAGTCAAAGACACACTAAACATTTAGACCAGAACCAGAGTCCTTGTCAGAATTAATCAAACGAGCCGAAACTCAATGGGGTTGCGTCGTTTTTTTACAGAGTTCCCATATCTTACTTCAGGCTCAGATCCATGTCATTATAATATTGCATTGTTATCCAATTTACATATGCATGCAAAATTTCAACTCAATCGGAAATTGTGAAGTGGGTCAAAAACTTGCAAGATTTGATTACAGACATACATACACCGTGGCAGTAAACTAAACAGGGAAACTAAATAAAAGCTTATGTACATGTATTTAGAAGTAGCTTTACTTTAACCCTGCAAAGGGACAGGTCTCCTTACGGGACACCGGAGAGAAAACTTTTTCGAAATAGTTATGTTATAACATAACATAAACATAACACAACATAAATATACTTTATTAGTACACCACATAAACAATACACAAAAAGAAGGAATAACAAATGCAAGAGGAAGTGATACAAAACAGGCGGTCTTATCGCTTAAGCGATCTCTTCCAGATATAATAATGATGTTATAATTGAATTTCTTCACGTATTGTACATAGATGAAACCGAATCTTATCCGTATTGTATCTAGTGATAAAGTAAACAAGAAAAATAGTAAATTCGCGAGTCGCTGTTGATTTTTCACAGTCTTTGTTTAGAGTCCCGGTTTATTTCAAGGTGGCCGCTTTCCGTCTGGAGGTCACGAGGACTGGTTCCAGTCACTTTGTAGTGTTTTTGCCGAACCCTGACCTACCTTTAGTGATTTATCGGGGGACCGGACGTGTCGCCATTCAGGTATTTTGCATTTATATCGTCTGTTGCTATGCTCAGTATGCGATGGTAATATGTTCGATGCGTGAGAAGTTTCTCATGTATGCCCCTTTAAAATGAGCTAGGTTTGTTTTGGAGTTTGCCCTAGACGGGCCGTAATTTTTGCTAAAACACTTTCGGGGCGGTAGCTACGCCCCTGACCAACAAGCTCCTATTCGAGATACATATAATTTTGTTTAAATGTATAATATAATAATACGTATATCAGAAAAAATATGTCTAAAATCTTAATATATTTCAAATAAATAAGAAACTAATTTTTAGATTCAATTAAAGTTACAAGATTTCTTCTAACTAATTATAAAGTTAGTAGAGTTGATATTCTTTTTCTAATCTTTATCTTAAATGATAAGGTACATATATTCTAAATGTAGGTATTTTATTTAAATATATTTTATTTTGATAATATTCCATGAGTGAGGATAAATTGCGTTCCCTAGATTATACCGTGACGTCATTCGCCACTTTGAGAACAAAGTACGTAAAAGGAAAGGGCATAAAACTTTGAACTTGTTTTCAATGTAAACGCTACCGTATGTACGTCATCTTATATAATTATTATTGAAATATTATTAACATCCCAAGCTCCCGTATTAGAACGAACCTTCAAAGAGAGTCACATTTCTTTTTTCTGTGCATCCTCCTTACAAAGATATGTTTGCCTGGATTTTGAGTATCTACAATATGTTCGCAACATCATGTTACAAGTTCTTATGCTCTATCACCACGGTACCTTGGGGTAATTACCCCTATGGGGGTAAAACTGGTACTCTGCGGGGTTAATAAACTAGTAATAGAAAACAAAGATGAGACCAATAAGAGCGAACTTTAGTGAAAATAAAAACAAAGGCCAGAAATCGTCTCAATGTGGAACATGACTAGAGATGCACTTTAAGTGAAAATAATTGGACTGTTTTACAAAAAAACTTAAACCGACTTCAAAGTACACGAAGAAGTAATCAAATCCTGATCTGATGACAATGGGACCAAACAGGAAGTGTACCCTTCCAGACAAAAAAAGAATTTTCCAAATCGGTTAATAAATGACGGAGTTATGAGCTAACAAACATAAAAAAAAAAAAAAAAAAAAAAAACTACTGAATTGAGAACCTCCTCCTTTTTTTGAAGTCGGTTAAAAAAGATTGCGAATACGAAACAGTACCTCACACAAAACACGTTTCGTTCGCAAGTTTTTTAATGTAAGGTTTAATAAACTCTATAATAATTATATAGATAGGTAATTTGATTGTAAGAACTTACTCAATATTTGTCTGCAATTTTTTTTTTGTTTTTAATAAATTCAATTTGTATTCATGTGTCTGTGACCAAATTTTTATTCTTTACTGTAATGTAAAAAAATAGGAAAACATCATAGTTTATGTGGTCAAAGCTGTTGATTATGCGCCCACGCACCTATCCGGGCTTGCGCCCACGCTGCCCGCCGCGTCCTAGGCATAGGGCGGGCAATATTTCTTTTTAATTTACCTCAATCGTATATCACAGCTATTTTTGTACTGGTAAAATTTAAAACTGCCTACAGTATTTGTTCCAGCACTGTTTACTTTAAAGACTATCTATCGAAAATTAAAAATCTTGTTCTTGTCTTATGCTGGGATTTTTATGTATTTTAATCAATTTAAATTTAGTGGTTGCTATTGTATGTTTATTCGCAGATGTTAAGAATAATCTATCCCGCCAAAAACATTTTCATGTAAAATTTTGCCAATACGAGACTATATGGCTCGCACTATCAAAAAGTTATCAGATCTCATGTAGAGTCAAGCTTATAACTCTACACGCCCTAACTCTACAAGCCCTAACTTCACAAACTTTTCATCTTAGTCAAAATATGTGGGTTCCCCGTTTCGCTGCCGTCACATGGGCGTAAGGTGAACAATTTATTCACTTACTTTTCTGTAAAACAATATTTCTTGTAGTAGTGAAACGGCCAAGCCACATATTTTGACTACGGTGTGTAGAGTTTGTGAAGTTAGGGTTTGTAGAGTTAGGGCGTGTAGAGTTATAAGCTTGGCTATTATTATATATTATATTTTAACTAGCTGTCCCCCACAGTTTCCGCGTTCCCGGGATAATACTCGGGAATAATGTAGCTTCCTATAGTGAAAGATTTTTTCAAATCCGACTGGTAGTTCCAGAGATTAAACCGTTTAAACAAATTCGACGACTTCGTCGAATCAAGAAAAACTCGGTTGAACCCGCGCAAGCGAGTTAACTTATATTTAAAATTAAATTTCCTGAAAATCTATTTAGTCCGTCACATACATTATCAAAAAATAATAGACACGTATTTTACGAGGATATGGTATGTTGAAGTTCCGCGTGACGTCACGGTGTCGTACACTTCTTAGTAACAAGTGACGTCAAGAGCTCCCACTCCCGAACTTAGTCGCGCTTTATCTTCGTCAATTGTTAATGATGAAAGCAAAAAATACGTGTCCAATATTTTTGATAATCTAACTGACGGGCTAATCAGAATTATAATTTTTTTTACCCAGGAAAAATCCCTGACTTATAGTTCTTTAAAGATTCGGAAGTGAATTATCTCAGCTACGACTCAAAAACGAACCTTGTTTTCAACATAAACCGTGTTAAGGCTGTAACAATGGTCAAACCTCTAAAATACGCTGGACTAAACGCATTTTGTTGACGAATCTATCCATCCATTTGTCCTGGAAAAAATATATGTTGTACATTTGTTCATCACGCACAAGTTGTATTGATTACATTTTTTGAAAATATCTTCAAATTTTGTAAAAACACATATCCTTACAGGTATAATTTTAACCTAAATTGTAAATTGTTGACATAACGGCTCAACAGATTTATGCGAATCTTACACCAAAAAAAAGGTAATGCATTTTATAACAACTTGTATTGATTACTTTTCAAATTTCATGAATCATTTTCAAATAATAATTAAAAAACTAAATAGCGAAGCATAAATCACTCGCTCCCCACCAAATCCCACCCGCGGACGCCTGGAGCCGAGACTCGTCAGTGCCTTGATGGCTGCTGTCACGAGTGGACCTCGCACGAAAATTTTATACGACAAATTAACTAAATATTTAAATTTATGAATGATTTTTAAATTGATTTCTACTGATAATAACTTAAATACAATTTTGAGCACAATTTTTAGCTTGTAAATATATGTAATGTAGTTATAAGTAAAAATAATATTTTTTAGAACATCAATAGTCGTCATAGACTAATCAGAAATGTGTTAGGTACAAATAGTTATATAGAATTTAGAGCAAGATATCGGTTTCCTTTATTCTTTTTATAACAAGATTTTATTGATCATGCAATGATTGTATGTACGTCTTTCCGTTATAAAATTTACAATTTATTTTTCAACCACTGAATCGCAGACGTCGAATTGAAATGAAAGGTTTACTTTTATAAATTCGGTGTTAAGAGGCCGTCCTCAAAATCGAAACGGGCTGAATTAGGTATTTGACACGTTCACGCACACGCGGGAGCGCTCGGTCGCGTGTGTGCGCGAGTCCGGAATCATTGATGGTCAGTACGGCGACAGTATGTTTTTTCTATTGAAATAAAAAGTCATGGTGGTAAATCAAATCAAAATCATTAATTTCATATAGACCTTCGCAGGTACTTATGAATAGTCTGACTCTAATACCCAGTGATTTATATAACCATGGATGCGGTCACCGGAACATTTTGCAAAAAAATTCTTTATACAAGTAAACAGTACCGCCATCTGTTTAAAATCGATTGGACTACGTAGTGCCGCGTTGCATAGGCGTACGATGTAACTCATGTAACCTTGTATTAGGGCATGCAATACCGGAGGGTTTTCAGTTCCGGAACTAGATTCCGATATTGGGCACTCAATTCCGGAATTCCGGAACTGGTTCCGGAACTGGCAACTATTTAACGGTTTTTCGTTTCTGGGAATAGTTTTGAATCAATAAAGTTTTATTGATCAGCCTTTTAATCAATTTAAGCGACATTTGACTTTTAATCACTTGAGCTTTATAGCGGTGCTCATTAGTACACACGGCTACAGATCAAGCTATACAATTCCAGTATAAGCTGATCTCGCATTTTACAGGATTTCCGTACATTGGGAGGTCAGCTTATACTAGAAATGCATAACTTGATCTGTAGCCGTGTGTACGTGACATCTAAAATTAAATAATTTTTACATTAGTTCTCACTTAATATACAATATTGGTATTTTTTTCGTAAAGTCGTATAATTTTCATCATGAAAGAAGTGAGATAAACATAGCATAATAAACAAAATCAGAAAAAATATATTTGGCAATAAAATGTGATTAAATTAACAACTAACTTAGGTACTTATACCTACTTATAATAAAATTTGCATAATAAACAACATCAGAAGTCAGAAGATTAATAATTGGCAATAAACTGAGATCAAATCAACATGTTACAACTAACTTATAAAATAATTACTTTTTTTAGACGAAACGTTGTTCTTGATATTGTGTTGTCTAGAACAATAATACATCTTACATTGTGCGAGACAGCGAGCTTCGTAATCGGTTACAAAATTAATTAGCCATCACATGAAAACACTCCTTCACACTTCACACTAGTAGGCAGAACGCGCAAAATATAAGCTTCCTGTGATATACACACTGCCATCTCCTCCGTTATCTTACACAGCTTTTTTTTAATTTTACAAACCCTGGAAGGTCAAAATTGCCAGACAGATTCTGACAGACTTTTTTACACTTATCCATTTCTTTGTTTAATTGCTCTTGTAGAGTTGGTACAATAACTTCAACGTCGTTATCTGTAAAATCTGGCTCGGAGGGCACTGCTGCAGGTGTATGACTTGTGGTCGCAGAGTCGTTTTCGCCCCGGGTGTAATGTTCCGCTGTAGTTAGATTGGTGCGTACAGAAAAAAATATTTAAATATTACTCAATGTGTACAATTTATGAATACCGGAATTACGATATTAACTAGTCCCAATTCCGGAACTGAAATATCGAATATTTGTTCCGAGATTCCGGAGTTACGGGATTCCGGAATCCCGTAATGCATGCCCTACCTTGTATGTATGTGCGTACCATGCACATTTTATTTTTATTACATTTTTATTTAAGTCCGTTATTACTAAATTAAAAAAAAGGTTATTCGACACGCGTGTATGTAATATTATTGGAATTGCAAAATATTCACAATCTTAAATAGTGTCCGCCATATTGAACTATTTAGTTATTGGTCCGATTGCACTCAAAATTGGTATTAGAGAGGCCTTTGGAACATAAACGATGAATCTTTTCTCAAAATTGAAAAAAGTGGCCGCCATATTGAACTATTTAGTTATTGGTCCGATTGCTCTCAAAATTGATATTTGGGAGACCCTTGGACCATATAACATGAATCTTTGCTCAAAATTGAAAAAAAGTGTCCGCCATTTTGAACTATTTAGTTATTGGTCCGATTGCTCTCAAAATTGATATTTGAGAGGCCTTTTATTTTTTATTTTTATTTATTCAGGATAACAAACAATTTTACAATAACGCATAAACAAAAAAACAGATAGTAAACAAAAAGAGTAATTGTAAAACCACCACCGTTATCCACGAAAATATGCTACTTAATAATGGCACTACATTTTAAAACTAATGAATTATAAAGTACCTACGTAATAAACGTCGAACAACTCCAACAAAAGAAGAAAAAAAATAAATTTTAGAAGACACATGTAAAGTTTACAATAGATTATAGTACCGTAAAAAATAAATAAAAGTATAATCGTTATACATATTCAAAATTATGTCTACATATCTGCGAGCCTCTCACCGACTCTTTTTTTATATTGTGAATGTGATAATATAAACAAATCAATACCTGTGAAATATTCGTTATAAGAATGCATTATTCTACGAAGAGGTGCACGCTCACCCGCTATGGTACGACAACGTTTGGGAGCAAACAAACACTGCGAGTGTGTTTCACGTATACGCTGTGAACGGCTGGGGGTACGTAAATATATTTGGTTAAGGAGTTGATTACAATCAAACCCATCATGACATATTTTGTATAAAACCATCTGATCTAAAAGCAATCTTCTCGTTTTTAGTGATGACATGGCAAATTTAGCTAAAAGTGATTGATACGAGGACCTAGCATGATAACATTTGTAATTTACTGTGCGGAGATATTTACGCTGTACCGATTCAAGCTGCTCACAGTATTTCTCAAAATGTGGATTCCAAATAGCCGTAGCATACTCTAATTGACATCTTATCAACGACTTAAATAGAAGTAGATAAGTAGCAGGGCGCTTAAATGGAGTACATGTTCTCATAACGAAACCATATAATTGAAATGCTTTATTAGTAATGTAATTGACGTGAGTATCAAAGTGTAATTTTGAGTCTATAAGTACCCCAAGATCCCTTATGAGAGATACTTTTTCTAACGGTGTTTTACAAAGAGAATAGGTGAAATTAATTACGTTGTTCTTTTTAGTAAAAGTGATAGATTTACATTTAGGTAGACTAAGCTGCAGTTTATTAACAGTTCAATAGCTAGAGAGACGATCAAGATCCTCTTGGAGTGCTTCGCAATCGCTTTTAGTGTTTATGCCGAGATAAATTTTAAGATCGTCAGCGTAGAGAATGAAGCGGGCATTTTTAAAACATACATAGATATCGTTTATAAATAAGGCAAAAAGTAATGGGCCCAAAATTGAACCTTGGGGCACGCCCGAGGAGACATTGATTGTATTAGATGCGAAGCCATTTATCACAACCTTCTGAGTTCTATTCCTGACATAAGAGGAAAACCAACGAAGTAAGTTGCCGCGAATACCATTATACGCAATTTTTTTAAGAAGTATGGTATGATCCACCTTATCAAAAGCCTTACAAAAGTCAGTGTAGACTGAGTCAACCTGCACGCGATCGTCCATACTCTCGAATAAAAAAGATGTATAAAGTAAGAGATTAGTAACTGTCGATCTATTCCTAACAAAACCGTGTTGTTCAGGGATTATAACATTATGTAGACTCGGATAAATAATTTTGTGTACTAGTCTCTCAAGTACTTTTAACAAGGTGGAAAGCAAGGATATGGGACGATAGTTAGTGACATCATTTTTGGCACCACTTTTATAAACTGGTATAATGTTAGCCGTTTTCCACACTTGGGGAACAATTCCTTCACTAAGACTACGATTATAAATTATACGGAGTGGTAAACTTAAGCTGTTAGCGGTGTATTTAAGGAAAAAAGGCGGAATACCATCAGGCATAATTTTTGTCTTGTCCATATTCATCTTGAGGCCTACCTGTTGGGAAACTCTGTTGAGGTCATTGAGCATGGTGTTCATTCAAAGCTTACAGCGATTCCGCCATTATAACTATATCGTCAGAAAATCCAAGGTGAGTGATGTGTTCACTGTTCACCATTGATGTTAATGCCATTATCCTTCCAATTCAAGAGCTTGAAGACATCCTCCATTGCATTGATGAAGAGTTTCGGGGAAATTACGTTACCCTGCCTTACACCCTTCTGCAACTGGATTGGTTTCGTACTCTCGTCCTGGATTGACATGGTGGCTTTGCTGTTCAAACACTTCAACACTTCGATATAGCGATAGTCGATTTGGCATCGCTGTAACACCGCCCATGTCTCCTCTGAATCGAAGGCTTTCTTATGAGAATGGACTATGGTCCATATATGGCAGGCATAATGGCCGATTATACTCCTCAGTCTTCTGTATAATCTGGCGGAGTGTATGTATGTGGTCTATGGTACTAAAGCCTTTACGGAAACCAGCTTGTTCGGGAGGCTGGAAGTCGTCAAACCTGCGTGCAAGACGATTCGTAATGATTTTCGAAAACAACTTATAAACGTGACTTAGGGAGGAAGATCGGGCGGTAATTCTTCAATAGGTCCATATCGCCTTTCTTGAAGAAAAGTACCCCCATGCTTCCACTCCATACTTCTGGTTTTGTACCTTCGTGTATGACAGAATTAAATAGCTTCCGATATCTTCGGTGTAATGTCGGGTCAACTTGGCTCTTGCGTCACTGACTGGATTTGTATCTGGTTTCTGTGACGAGGTGTACAACTGTCCATAGAACTTATCGATCTCTCTCAAGATCTCTGGCTTTGATGTGATGATGCTGCCGGTGTCGGTCTTCAGCATGGTCAGTTGGCTTTGACCAATAGACAGAATTATGCAGGTGATTAGAAACGAAAAAAACAGTGGAAAGCCTTTCATAGTGCATGACTTAAATTATAGCCATTTCTATGATTGGAAAGCATTGTCTGAATAAATAGGACTAAACAAAGCCAGCAACGATGAAGTTATCTGAATTTAAACTTGTTCGGTTTACAGACACTGATGTTTATACGTATAAGACGCGTTACGATGAAGAATGGACTCAAGTCGACTGCAAAATCGCAAAAGGGCGATTTTCTAATAAGAGCAGTATTACAATGAATGAGTTCATTTTGAAACCGGCATACACTTCAAAGATCAATATAGCTGAGCGAAAAAAAAAGATTTTGTGCATTTGGTACAAACTAACATTGTCACCAAATTCTACAAAGGATTTTATAAATGTTTTTAATTATTTTATGTCAAATTGTCCAAGTTACTTTTAGCTTTAAAAGCAAGATCTCTTTGGTATTAGTACCATTTTTTTTTTATTGTATTAAAAGACTGAAATATTTTACTATGGTTCCAATTGTTAATAAAAATTTCAATAAAGTTTTATAAAAAAGGTTTGTTTTATTTATTGCACTAAAACTAATGAGACATAACTGTTTTAAAATGAAAATTTTAGGACAATAACGACACAACTGTATGTTGTAGTTTTTTTGATGGTATATTTCCGGATTATTTATAATAAAATCTGGCATTTTATGTAATCGGTTAAAAAGCTAAAAGTCCAAGACGATCACAAAAAACGAAAATAAAAACTTAAACATTATGAAAAAAAAAATATCAAATCTCAGTTTGCCTTTCCTCAATAAATTAAATTATTAAAAGAAACAAAAAACCCGACTGCGTAAAACAAATATTAACTGAAAAGAGAAAAACAAGCTTTTTAATCTATAGAATTTGGAATATAACTTGAATGTTATAAGGTTTGTCCCCGACTGCAAGACCTTATAACATTCAAGTTATATTCCAAATTCTATAGATTAAAAAGCTTGTTTTTCTCTTTTCAGTTAATATTTGTTTTACGCAGTCGGGTTTTTTGTTTCTTTTAATAATTTAATTTATTTCAGACTTTTTAGTTCTACTTATACATAATGATTTGTAAGTATTAGTAAGTAAATGAGCGGTAAGGTAAAGTAACGCTAACAACCATCGCAACTCTGTGAGTTACGTACGGTAACCTCTCATAGTCCTATACCTACTGTAACATGTTTTTTTACAGTTCGTCAAAATGGTAGCACAAAAGTATTACAATATATACATATATGGAATGGGCTGTTCACAAGCTTTCATTTGATACCCATATTGTTACAATAACGGAATTTTTGTTTTTAATACCCCCCTCTTTTTTTAACCGTAGACGTCATATAAAAATAATATACCCTATGACACTCCCACAGTTCAGACGAATCTACCGACACCCCATATGCTTAAATCCATCAAGCCGTTTAGGCTGCAGAGCGTGCCAAAGAAATAGACATACATACATACATACATACATACATACATACATACATACATACATACATACATACACTCGAAAAACATAACCCTCCTTCCGGGTCAGTCGGGTAAAAATGATGTATACTGCAATTGCGACATTCTTGCACCGGATGTGTGAATTGTTGTCAGTGCGATTAAAATGTAAGTATTATGTAATAAATCAAAGTTTGTTTTGAAAAGAGTCATGCTCAGTTTATTACTGGCATTTCTCAGCAAATGCAACCTTCCAAATCGGTATTAGAGTCAGACTATTCATAAGTACCTGCGAAGGTCTATTTGAAATAAATGAATTTGATTTGATTTACTACCATGACTTTTTATTTCAAAAGAAAAAACCACGAGAGAAAAAGACACGTAAAATATATGAATGGATCCAAACCATTTAATCGCCGTACTGACCATCAATGACTCCGGACTCACGCACACACGCCGACCGAGCGCTCCCGCGTGTGCGTGAACGAGTCAAATACCTAATTCGGCCCGTTTCGATTTTGATGGCGGCCTCTTAAGATTCAGCTTGTAGTAAAACACATGTAATATTAGTGAGTGATTCCCATCGGACCCGGTGCCTCTGTCCCGTTAACGGGTCCGATGGGAAAAAAAGTGCCATCGGACCCGGTAGCTTCAGTGTGTGCGTGCACCGGGTCCGATGGCACTCATTTTTCAATCCGCCTCAAGAGTGCCATTGGCCCCGGTATCTCCCATCATCGGGACAGATACAAAACATAAAATTAGCCGGTGTCGCCGTTTTAACCGCCAGGAAGGATGGCACGGATCAAGTTTCCTATGCCAGTTTTATTATATAAAAAAACCTAAATCGACGTAGCTGAGCTGGTTACCAGGATAACAGAAGTTCTTAAGAGATTAGCTCGAGAAAATCAAACACAATTGTGTATAGAGCTCACACACACTGGCTTGATTCTAAAAGATGAAGATTACACAAGTAAAATCCAAATGCTTTTTAGCTCTTAACATGATATCTTTAAAAAATAACAATTTATAAAAATCTTATGATGGTGGTAATACACTTCCAAACTTTTAATATTCTTGTACCTACCGCCATAAATATTTGTCTGTCGTAACTTGAAATTATATAAGATAATTCTTTAAAACTTCTGTTATCCTGGTATTATTGCGAGCTTGACGAAAACGGATACCATGCAATGATGCTGACATATTTTCAACTTGTTGTGCTACGACTTCGTAATATGAGGCGTTTCCTATTGTTTGAATGATAGATAAGGAAGGGTTGAAATCGCTTTGTATTTATTGTTTGTCTTCGTTACTCCTCGTGGCTGTGGCATATTTTTAAACACTATTGCTTTTATGTTATGCTTACCTTAGACACGTATCAATTTACGTATTAGTAATTTTAGTAAATAAAATAATAATATTTATAACTTGACTAAGCCAGTATGTGTGAGTTCTATACTAAATTTACTTGATTTTCTTAAGCTTATCTCTTAAGAACTTCTGTTATCCTGGTAACCAGATCTGTGACGTTTGTTTATATAATCAAACTGGCAAATGAAACTTAATCCGTGCCATCCTTCCTTTTAAATCAGCGACGCCGGTTTATTTTATGTTTTGTATCTACCCCGTTGACCGGAGCTACCGGGACCGATGGCACTCTTTTTCCGATCGACCTCAGTGCCTCTGTCCCGTTAACGGGGTCGATGGGAAAAAGAGTGCCATCGGACCCGGTAGCTTCAATGTGTGCGTGTACCGGGTCCGATGGCACTTTTTTTCCCAACGGACCCGTTAACGGGGCAGAGGCACCGGGTCCGATGGGACTCACTCATATTAGTCAACTATTGAAAATCTAGAACATCTTAGCCATCTCTATTACTGATATCTCGTTATTATAGACCTGTTCATCATCATACCCTGGAGATTTATCGTGTAGTAAAACACATATGATATTAGATAACCGTAACATCTTAGCTATTTCTATTACTGACATCCAGTATGTATTAACCTGATCATCATCAGACCCTTGATAGGTATGTATCATATAGCAGGTGAGTAAAATTATAAATTATAAATTCTGTTCCTGAGGACCTAGCAATCAACATTTTTAGTTATAAATAATGGAAATAGGCAAAGTTATAAAAACGATACGACACATCTGCGCCGTTACCTTTTCTGTAATCGAGTTGATTGTAGTACCGCTACTCAACGTTAGGCGGCATTTCAAATGCCGCCCAGCGGTGAGTAGCACAGAATACTCGTTTAGAGGTCAAATCGTCAAGGTCATTGGGCTGGGTAACACCCTTAAACCTCAAAGCTTTTATGAATAAGACCTATAAATACATTGTGTCGGCGCGGCGGCGTTCTGTTGAACTTATAAACATATTTCGTCGCGAAAACCGTGGCGACGTCGTGGGGAGTCGGTGGGATTTAAAATAGAGTTCTTGTGTAGGGCTGCCTACGTTTTAAATTAAGTGGCCAGACAGGTGGGCACGCTTTAAAATAATTCCGCACAGGCGGGAGATCATTTATCGTAATTTAAAAGACTTTTTTGGCACTGGTAAGTTATTGGTATGTAGGATTTATGGTGTACAGATATGGTTTGACGAATGTATTAACTTTTAAGTCGACTCGGATTAAGGAGAATTCTCCCTTTGTGTGTGACGTTTGTTCTGGTTATTTGTAAACATTTTTAAATTCAATGTTGTAAACATTTATTTAGGATTAGTACCATTATCGCATTACAATATATATTTGCCTAGGGTTCCGTACCCCAAAAGGTAAAAAAGAACCATTATATGTCTCATGAATCACTAGTATGCCTGTCTGTCGATTAATATTTTGCATTAGCTAAATTTTGCTCCTAAACTCTATAACAAAAAACTTATTTCATCGCTAAAAATTCCGGTGAATCTAAAATAAACGTCCACATGCCAGCCCTAACTACGAGTAGGCCAGCCGGTCGTAGGCGTGCCATTCATTCATTCATTCACACGTGACGTCAGCTGCCCACGGCCGTAGATTCAAATCTCCTGACACTTTACACTGAACGAGTTATCGTAGTAGGTACTACGTGTTTGTATCGATAACGCCTACCCGCCTACGTCATTTTCGCGCCAATCTCTCCTCTCTACTGATTGTAATTTTTAAGAGAGAGCATACGCCTTTACGGTTAAGAGGAAATGCTGGTGGCGTTTGTTCCATACAAACGTAAACCTCAGTTTCCTCTCTGGATAATGACAATGATTATTTTACCAAGTAATCTGTAGGTACCACTGTATGTCCCTCGGTTGTATTTTTCTCCATAAATAAATTATTATAAGAATTACGAGCCTTACCATTTTTAACGCCCTTATCAGATGTCCAGCGATCAAAGAAGAATATAAAAAAACAAAGGAAAACCGACAGACAGCCAAAGCCTCAAAATAAATTTCAAGAATCATAATAAGAAGGTATTATGATTCTTGAAATTTCTTTTTAAATCGATTCAGTTTTGGAGGAGAAAACCGGGGAACCGAAATAGCAATAGGTATAATCGGTCCAAACTTTAGTATTCTCTATCGCCCTCGGGCGGGATAGCTCGGGCACAGCGTGACACCAATAGATTTGTTAAAAACCTATTTTCCAAATGTCTTGCAGCCATCTTTTCCTCTTAATACATTGTTAAAGAACATCAACTAAAAGATGGGACACACCCTTCTTGCGCGAATTTAACGTCGCTCGTAGGAGCTGATTGCCCCGCCGATTGGCCGCTGATTGGAAGCGTAAGTAATGAAAAAGGTCGCTTTCATGAGTCCCTATATATAGGGTGCTTACATTACGGTGAGCTCCGGCTGGTGCTCTTGGGTCTTCTCTAGGGTTAGCACCTTCGGCCACATCACTCATCATGGTTAGATTGTGTTCAACAACCTTACACTAATACTTATTAGTACCTGGGTGACTGAGTTGAGCCTGGCTAGGTCGATTTTTGCCCCCAAATATGTCATATGGGGGATAACAAATTACATCGATTCTTTAGAGCCGTTTTCGATATCTCAAAACATATACAAACTTTGCTCGTTTAATATTATAAAGCTGAAGATTTTTTTGTTGTTTGAAATAAAAACTATACCTTTTTGGCAGTTAGAAACTTTAGGCGTCCATTTTCTTTTCAATCTAGTGCAAGCGTAGATCTCCGAGTAAGCTACGAAACCCTGCAACAGACGCATTCGAACACACTTGGCATCTATTGAGCTGATTCATTTCTCCCAGGTGCGCACTGTCAAACATGACAGTCATCTGTCAGTTTCATATATAGGTTTATTTATTGTAACAAACAGCATACGTGTTGATGGTATGATCAACATAACAATATTTACGCGAAAAACTATGATTTTAGCCTACTTTAAATTTAATTTGTATAGATGGCTGTCTTATATTCTAAATTTAATTTCTCACACAACCGAGAACTGCTATAGAATGTCCTAGGACAGTGTTTTTCAATCTGTGAGTCGCGACCCCTAGGGACGTCACGAAACCTTAGCGGGGGGTCGCCGGCAGAAAGAAAAAGGCAAGGTAGACTTCGCGCAAGTAAGCGTCCAAATTACCTCTTACTTAGTTGCAAACCTCTCGCAGATTCTTGCAGACTAATAAGTAAAGGTATCAAAATAAATAAAATCATTATCGTAGTCTTTTAATTTATAAATTCTTTGTCTGTCTGACAAGGGGGTCGCCAGAGTTCCATTTCAAAAAACAAAATACCTACATAAATTCAAAACAATAATAATAATAAATTATTGACGGATTGAGTAATTTAATAAAACAATTATAATGTCAAATTTAATTCATAAATGTCTACAATTGGAAATTAGATATAAAACTTAAATCACAATCAAATTAAGTTTTTTCAGTTTATCTGGTTTTTATATTCATTCGTTTACTCTTGAGAGATTTTGTGTGCGTTAATAACGGACACAACATCAGTGAATAAGTAAAATCAGAGTATAAGAGCGTGTTTTGTATCTTAGTATTTACAGATAAACTCTAATATAACGTGCTTGGATAATTTAATATGGAACCAAGGTATCCATTAATGAACACATCGCCGAATCGAGTCGAGCGTTCTTATCGGATGCGAATTCAATGTCAAATGTTTGGAACATTTATCGTGCGAGAGCGATGTCGCTTCATTGTATAAATTATAGTATTACTAGTTTTTATATATTAGCTAGTTTTGGACCCGCGGTTTTACTCGTGGTTATTCTAAGTTTCATCTCAAAATGCTCAAAAATTCATACCAAATGTTTGCTTCCTCAAGTTTATTTAATGTAAATCATAACCAACATGTCACCGCTCAATCAGGGTCGTTATCTTTTCACGTCACTTGCTAATCTACTATATATAAAAATGAATTGCTGTTCGTTAGTCTCGCTAAAAGTCGAGAACGGCTGGACCGATTTGAATTATTTTGATTTTAAAATATTTGTGGAATTCCAGGGAAAGTTTAAATGGTGAGAAGTAGAGTAGGGACACCACACGAACGAAGTCGCGCCGGGCAGCTAGTATTATTATAAAATTTTCTCTTTCGCGATCTGTGCGCCTAGAAGACGTGTACTTATATCGATATACCATAGAAATTTGATTCATCATCATCATCATCATCAGCCTATAATGTACCACTGCTGAGTACAAGCCTCGTTCCACAAATGAGGGTGAAAGGGAATGGGCAGATACTCCACCACGCGTGCCCACTGCGGATCGGTGGAGGTAGTCTAATGGTCAACCTACGATTGGAGTTTTCAAGCCACCTCGGAGGCCTCGAACTAGCTTTACGACTATCCCAATTAAGTGATAACCGGAACCAACAGCTGTACGTGCCTTCCGAAGACATACCACTAGGCGGTCACCCATCCAGGTACCGACCACGACGGTGGTAGCTTAACTTTGCCGATCGATTAAGAACGGCTTATTATGCTACACCAAGACCGCTTCAGAAATTTGATTAAAAATATCTTATTATCATGATTGATATACTGGTATGAAAATTGCCTGTCAATCTGTCTTTGCATTCAATAATACAATTTATGAATGAATGCATGCGTGCGCATTCAAAATTAATTAATTTACGGCTAATTATTGTGGTCATTTAACAGTATTGTTATCTTTTAGCCTTATATTTTACTAATTGGTTTGTTTTTATTGAAATATCCCGGAAATTGGGAATTTATCACTAGGTATTTTATGATGTAAGATAAGTTTCATAATAATTTAAACTATCAATAAACAACGTACATATTATATTAAATTATGAATTATTTAAATTTAAATAGACGAGTCTGATTCAACAAATATTAAAAATATTTTATTTAATAATTTTAATTGATCTATTTATTTTTAATTCCCCTAGTTAATTTAATTAACTAGTTGCGCCCCGCGGCTTCACCCGCGTACACGAGGGATATCCTACTTTACACTACAGTTAAGTTTTCTTAAAAAAAACCGTAAGATCCTTCTCGAGAGTATCAGAAAACTTTAAAGATAGATGGATGAAATCGGTAAAGATTTTCTCAAGTAATGGCGTGACCTAGGAAAATAGGGATTCATTTATATATTTTTTGAGATTAAGGTCAGCTAAATAAAAAAAATAAAAAAATAAACCCACCAAATCATAAATACGATAAAGAGTTTTACTCCCAGATAAAATGATTTGTGGGTTTTTTTGAAGCGTTTATTAAAAAGCGTGATTAAGTAGGCAATCTCCAAGTTTGACCAATTTTAATTAAGTTAAACGGGGATTTAAGTATTTTCTATACTACTAAGGTAGCAAATAAGCGGTTACCGTAGTTTATAGTGATTATGCATAATTGGTTGGGCCTTCGTTAATAAGCACCTACATCTGTCAATAGATTTTGAGTCAAAGTGCGTCGCTCGTTTTCAAAACTTGGTTGAAGTAATGACGTGTGCGTAAATAACATGATATACCTAAAAGTTGTTGAAATAGTTGCGATAAGTTGTCGGCCTTGGCAGATTTCTGTTATCTACGAATTGCAATCGTGTGAGGTCACACTCCAAGCGACGCGTAAAGCTAGATGAAGCGATTTATTGACTGACTTACGCCGTCGCATACGTTTTAATTTCATTCTAATAAGACTAATATTCCAAATTACGTATTTTATAAAAGTATTAAACATTTTCGGTCACAGCTACCTAAAGTTTTAATCTGTTGAATATTTAGTTATCCTAATACAATGTAAAACAATTTTAATTAACATATTCTTATTAGCACAATTGTAATTATTTTGTTGGTGGCCCAATATAACTTTTTCCTTATTATAAGGAAAAATGGTTGCTATTTCTTCCTTACTGCGAGCAAAATTTATTAATTACCTCAGCCCTGTATTTTTTTTTTTATTGTAAAAATTTGTCCGGTACCTACACAGCAGTAATAATTGGACTTTTTTACAAAAAACTTAAAGTACACTAAAAAGTAATCAAATCCTGATTTGATGACAATGGGACCAAACGGGAAGTGTACCCTTCCAGACAAAAAAAGAATTTTCCAAATCGGTTAATAAATGACGAAGTTATGAGGTAACAAACATAAAAAAAAAAACAACCGAATTGAGAACCTCCTCCTTTTTTTGAAGTCGGTTAAAAAGTCAGGAGTTCTCAAACTCGATTGTGCGAACTTTTTATTATTATTATTTTGTCTAGAACGCTGTGTAAATTTGAGCACCCCTGATTGCTTGTTGAAGTTGCCGCTGGCGCTTATCACAATGAATACACAGTCGTCGCTACTGCTTATGACTTGAGAATGTTACGGTACCCATAGCAACAGATTTTTACGTTTCGTAGCTATAAAGACGTAATTATGTCTGTCTGCAATTTGCATTAATGTTTATGTATTAAATAGTGTCTCACCGAAGATTTGATTTCGGTCTTAAAAACTAGGTTAGGTTTGACGATAGAAGCCGATTCTTCACTTATACCTAAGTACTTATTATTAAATAAACAATATCCAAGAGAGGTAGAGCACAGCGTTTATTCGCTCAAAGAGCAGCTCGACTGGGGAAGTACCTCCACGTTACAGAATACCGCAGCCAAATAACTTTAGGTTGTGTAAAGTTGTGTTCCTGCGCGTCAGTAAGGTCGCCAGAGCTCATTGGGGAGGGGGGAAAGGTCGGTAACGCGTGAGCGATGCTTCGTGTGTTGCAAGCGTCCATATGGCTACGGTAACCGCTTACCATCAGCGGGCCGTATGCTTGTTTACCGACTTAGTCGTATAAAAAAAAACCTGGGACATTATTCAAACACGGGTATTTGATCACAAACTAACCAGAGATTGTACTATGGACACCGATAACTGATACTAGACTACAAAATTATCGTAGGTCACTAAACATTATGATTAAAATATCACTCAAATGTAACTTTATAAATAATAAATAAATAAATTTATAATTTGTACCTCTTTGTAGTAAAAATTGTTATAAGTTTTATCATTCTATTTTAGTTTGTATCATACTATGACTACTCAACTGTACACATGAAGAGAACGCTGGCACCTACGACAAGATAATTTATGTTAGTGTAGGTTCTGCATGTGATTTAAAATACCGAGTATACACGGTGACTTTTTATTCGTTTTTTCGCTAGAACAAACGTTGTTCAGACCACAGAGAAAAGAAATATAATAGAGACGCTATGCTAGCGGAGCCCGCGCGCCACACATGACATCAAATGGGCATATATCAACCAAAACACGCGTCAACGCTTCGTAGTATCCGCCATACTTAGCAGAGGTGCGTAGCTCCGCGAAAAATATTAATTATGTCGTGATGCGCTATTATTTCCTGTAGGAAACGAAGTGAGGAGTCGGAGTGTAACTCAAGGAGGGATTTCCTTTCATCGATGAGTCTACAAACCTTTATTTCATTGTGATATTTATAAAAATGTATTCGAGATTATGATAATTTTAGGTGTAAACGATAAACTCTGTTACTACTGCAAGATTATACATTGAAGGCAATGTACTCACTTTATTTGTACGCAAGGTAGCGAGCGCAACTCCGCACGTAATGTATTGCGTTCTTTTCACATTCGTCGTGAGTCGTGACCTGTCGTGACCCCAAAACACGTGCATCGATAGTTTTGTTCGATCAATATCGATAAAATTCATCTTTTTATCACTGATTTGATTAAGGCAATAGTTGAAAGTTATATCAATATCCGCATTCATCTGTTAAAATTAAGCTTTCAAAACGAGAATTTCGAAACAAATAAATTTTATTTCAAGGGCAATAAACCGTGTAAAAATAACTTTTTTTTAATTTACTTCATCATGTTAAAGGTTTTTTTTTACAATTCAGTATTCTTAGCACAATTATTCTTATCGAACGTGAATTTTCTTACAGAATTTCAAAAAATAATTCAATTTAATATCGACGAAATTAAAATATCGATAATTTTATTGATATTTTATCGATTACTTTCGCTGCATTAAGCGAATAGCAATAAGTGTTGCTACTCGACGCCAGTCGACGCAGCTATTACGCAATTATCAACATTATGTCTAATGCGTTTGAGTTCAAAATTGCGTTCCATGAAAATAACGCCATCTAGTGCCGAGTGGCAGAACTTTTTCGTCGATTGAATCTAGTTAGTTTGTAGATTACAAAACGACGTAAATACTTTGTACGCCATAGAAAAATAAATTTTATGTTAACGAAAAAAGGTATATTTTCATATGTATGACCTGTGTGATTAAAGCTATTTTTGAGTAAAATAGAAACGACCAATCAAAAGGATTGTTTATTTGTAGTACAATATATGATTTAACATTTATTTGTGTGAGTTTGGCGACGCTGGTTCCGATACAAATTCTAACGCATCGCCCTTCCAGTGTATTCTCTTTTCCGTGGTTCAGACCATGGTCTACTACCATTCTGTAACATCAAATGAAAAAAATTACGTAATTGGTTTTTGAAAAAACAAAGTAAAATTGAAAAAGTCGGGAAAAAAGTAGTTGTGGCACGGCGGCCTGCCAGTTTTGTATAGGTTTGGGAATCCGCGGCTTCCTGACTTTTTGATTTTTTCCTGTTTTGTGTTTTTTTTTTAAACCAAATACGTTTTTTTTATTTGATGTTATAGAATGTTAGTAGACCATGGCCTGAAAAACGTTTGTAGAACAAACGTTTTAAAAAGTCACCGTGTATAACAAGTGTTTTTAGGTTATGCATGTTTTTAGTTATTTTTTTTCACTACATAGTATAAAATTAAGTCGCTTTCCGCGTCTGTCTCTCACTGCGCAACGGATTTTGATGCGTTGAAAACCGCAATGAGTTAGATAATTTTCCCAGGAAGCGTTGAAATCTCGATTTTTTTTTTTTACTTTTCATTCATTATGATCGAGCAAGGTTGACATTTTGTAAGAAAAGTAAAATAAAATAATTGAGAATTCACTATTGGTCCCATAGTCAAAGTTGTTCAGCATGCCTAACCTGTCGCGTATATGTCTTTTTCATATGGATAACTCACAGTAACCAATTTATGCGATTGAGATTTAATTTTTTTGTGGGTTATACTTTCTAAGTTATTTTGCCCCATATAATATTAATTCTTATCTAATTAAATAAGTTAGTTACGACGGGCATTAAATGTAGATAAAGTTTGCTCCTTACAGAAAATTATTATCATTTATATTTTAAAAGGTATTTAAAATTAGCATGAAACAGTATTCGCGATACCGTGATCGGGCGAGCCGACGCGGGCGCGGGCGCGCAAATCGCTCGACACCACATTGCGATATTGCACCCGTGCGAAGCCGGGGCGGGTCGCTATTAATATGTAGTACCTTTCATTTTAAATTCAGTACAAAACCACACATAGGTATAGGTATCTATTTGTCCATGGTATTAGGTACGTAGTTTTAACCAAAATTAACAATTGTTAATAAATTATTTTTATTACATTGTGCCCAATTATTAATTGGAGTAACGTCTATAGTACCTACGCATATGTTTGATTTAACAATAAGGCATAGAACCAGCTGTACTATCTTACTATTACAAGGTGATTACCGACAAAAGGTTCCTTTCAATTTTAATCACTTATGTACACGGGGTAGAGCCAACGGGGTTTTTTCATAAATCTTTAACTTCAGAACAAAACTACAAATAGGTAATACGTAGTTTTGTTAATAAATTATTTTTATTATATGGTGCCCAATTATTAATTGGAGTAACGTCAATAATACGCTTATGTTTGGTAACAATATGGTGAAAAACCAGCTGTACTAACTTACTATCACAAGGTGATCACCGACAAAAGGTTTGCTTTAATCACTTACGCAGTCGCGGTAGAGCCAAGGCTTGATATTAAAATAAATTACTAAGGCTGAGGCCAAACGAGCGTTTTATGTCGGGCAATTCAAGTTGCATACATTGTTGTAGTTTGAACGCAAAATAAAACCTCTTCATACAAATAAAAGTCTGATTTTGTGTATTGTATTGACGGGCGTCTGGCCTAAGCCTAATAGTTATTATCTTCCTAGCCGTGTTCTGATGCTACTTAGTACGACTTTTCAAGTCACAATATTACAGCTTTTCAATATTATTATTTTTAATTTTCTTTCGTCACCAGTTTTTTTTTGTATTCATATAATAGACAACATGACACACCCGCATTGTAGTGCCAACGGTCATCATTCGAGAATACGAACCATATCTTCCTATTTTAGTTATATCTAAGGTTGAAACTGTAACTTATGTTGATCTGTGGCGATCGTAGGTCACGTCAATAATTAATCTACATTTATAATTTACGGTCTCTTTATCTTGGGGTAAATAAATATCACAGCAACATATTATGCGGTTAAAGAATTCGTCTATTTACCTATTCTTAAGACATGTTCTTTGATCGAATAATTTCCTAGTCTATTCCTTAATCCGACTGATACGTGCCCCCTCAAATTATCATAAAAAACACACATATCATAAACTAGCTTCTGCTCGCGGCTTCGCCCGCGTGGCCTACAGAAAACAAATGACATATTTTTCTACAACAATAAAACAAAACAACATCATCCCGCTTCGAGGGTGGAATTATTAAAAACGCTGAGACACGTATAAATTAATTTTCAATCTTCAGCCTAAACACAAAACTTTATACAAACAAAAAGACTTTCATACAAACTTGTTTCTCCTATTTTACCCCCTTAGGGGTGGGATTTCGAAAAACCCTTTCTTAGTGGATGGATACGTACTCTTCACAAAGAATATAACCTCTAAATTTCAAGTCTCTAGGACCTGTGGTTTAGGCTGTCTGTTGATATATCAGTCAGTCAGTCAGTTAGTCAGTCAGGACTTTAAATTATATATACATGCCTACTAGTTTTAGAATACAGGATCACGTTCTATGCTGATATTTTGGCGGTTTCTGAATCGTCCTGTACATTATGGTTTGACCCAACTACGCCTTAACTTACTGTAAGGTCATAGGTCAACTTAAACTGGTTGTTATCGTCCAATTATGGTAGACACCTACAGTGGAATACAATGTTGGCGGTCAGGGGTCGGTTCGCCGCTTAGATAAGTAGTATTCTGTATGTTAGACCTACCACAATAGGTCAGTATGTTACCAGCCAAGGTGAGCGTAGAATTTAGATTACTTGTTATTAGATTTAGTATGACGCGCTCGTGGTGTAGCATGATTAGCCGTTCTTATTCGATCGGCTGGATGGGTGACCGCCTAGTGGTATATAAAAAAAAAGTAATTTATTCAGTTTAGGCCCTGGTAAGGCACTTATGAACGTAACATACAGTTGAATTTACCACCGGTTCGAAATACACTTAAACTGTGAAGACTCCGGCAAGAAATTCAGCAAGGCTTTTTTTTTATTCGTGGAAGTTTTTTTCATATTACAGCTTTTTTTCCAAATATATATACAATATACCATTAATTAGAATTTCAAACCAGGTATTTCAAATCGAGCGTTTTCCGTGCTTCGGAAGGCACGCAAAGCCGTTGGTGTTGCTTATCACTTAATTGTGAGCTAGTTTCAGGCCTCCTAGGTGGCTTGAAAACTCCAACAGCAGGTTGACCACTAGCCTACCTCCACCAATCTGCAGTCGGCATGCGTGGTTGAGTATCTTCCTTTTCACCCTAATTTGTGAAAGGAAGGCCTCCTTTGGTGCTCAGCAGTGGGACATTATAGGCTGATGATGATGATGAGATGATTAGATTTAGTATTGTATGGTTTCCTCTTTTTATACATACTCGTTTGAAGTAGTCCTGTAGTTGAAGGCAATCTGACTCTACCACATTCAAAGACAAATGTTAGGTAAATGGCATCTGGTTCGAAGTTATTGGGTTCTAAATCCCATTCCTCCACTTTATATGCTTTTAGGGGTTGAATTTCTGGAAATAGTTTCTTTACGCACCACTAGTACACACAGCTACAGATAAAGCTATACTTTTCCAATATAAGCTGACCTCTCATTGTACGGAAATCCTGTACAACGCGCGAACAGGTTATAGTGGCAATGTATAGCTTGATGGGTAGCCGTGTGTACCAAGGAATGTTTTCTACAAATTAGGCTGTTCGTTGTATTATATGCCAGTCAGTGTTAGAGTTTTACTAAGTATATTATTTTATAATATTTGACCAAAAGTAGCTTTAACCCTGTATGTACTGTACATTATATTCAATAGAAATACGATATTATCAACAGCCTATAGACGCCCCCACAACAGGGAACAGGGGCTTTGCTCTACCAACCATGCAGCTCTATGCGCAAACGCACATATCTTCAATCGAATATGATTTCTCGGGCGTATTTTACATCATTTATAAAGCACCGCTTATTTATTCAAATTAACCTATTTAAAACATTATAATGAGTTCTAGTCTCGCCTCGGCCACGTAATCTATTTAAAATAAATCAGTGCCTCGTGCATTTTTGATACAGCACTGTAGTTATTCTTTAAATTGCAAGTGCATTGATAATTGTAATTACGTCGCCTAAACTTACTTGCAGTCCAACTCAGGCTTATACACAGTAAAAAAAACGGAATACAAAGGCTTAGACTGTAATAGGGTTTTATTCAGTAAAGTGATTTGACATGGAATCTCGATGTGATACTTATGTAATGTTTCGGTGGATATATTCTCTGCTCAATTGTTATAATTAAATTATTATAGGTATTCCGTAGCAGATGTAACTGTTCGGAACGGAAGATCGTAACGAGTGATTGTTTGCATTCAACGCAGGAAATATCCCTAAAATTATGATAGATGTGCAGAAAACAAGCCTGTCTTCTGGGTCGAAGTAAAATTAGGAAAAAAATAATGTGCAATTATTTTGTTTTATATTTTCCTCGCCTGTGGGTGTGTGGACAGACCTTGGGGTCGTTTTTTCCGGGTACGTTTCTTATACGGTGGAACTGGACTGACCTGACACGTACGTTTGAATTTGGTTTGAATCAAAGCTGCTTGTCAATTTGTCTACTCTATAAAAACAACTTTATGCAAGCAACATAGTCATTAAATTTTAATCATAATTAGTCATATTTTTACCTTTCTTAAGCCATATGTAATTAAATACTCCAGTAATTTTGTAAATACAATAGAAATTTACGGAGCATAATAGTACATTACGATACATGTGTGCAAAGTTGATTATTAACACTCGAGGCGGTATAAAGAATGTAAAGTAAAAAGCACTAGTGCGTAATAAGCTGTATTAAGATACTAAAAACGGTGCAATAAATATCACTTTACGAGCGAGTGTGTTGAAAAAATGATTTCGTTGCATTGATTACACTATTATATCATCCAAAAGAGTGTTATAATGATGTACTGAATTTCGTTATACAACTCCTTTTTTTTTTGTTTTTGGGTCTATTCCTTACTCATCAAACAGACACATTTTCCGTGGTATCCCTATGAATTTCAAAAAAATAACATTTTCATGCAGGCGAGTTTCACTACCACAGCGCCGTAATAAAAGAAAACTTAGAGGTTATTCGAATTCACGTCGTATCCCGCCATTTTGGTTCGATATTAGAATTTCAGAAATTTATTAAGTACTTTGTTGTTTACAAAAATGATCATGGGTGTAGATAAAGTCTTGTATGCAACTGTACATAATCAGAATTATTATTAAAACACGAATGGCTCTCACCTTCGCTTCATGTGATAAACCCACATTCGTGTTTTAATACCCCTTATTATACAACAGTTGCAAAAATAACTATAACAATATCTTATATTGTAAACAGGCTATATCAAAAACATTGTAAATAATTTTGCATTTAACACTATAAGAATAATGTATTTATTTTCACATTGTAATATTTACAGTACCTACCTATAAATAAACGGATTTATTTATTCACCAAATATTTGTTTAATTTGCAATACACGAGTTACTGTCATTAGGTCAATTTTTTATGTTTTGTTCTTATCACAAATTATTATTTGGCTTCTTAGTTATAGATTTTAAATTCACGTGATGTTCGATCGGATCGTTCATGCCCTGGGGACATAATATTTTGTTTTTAATGAGCATAATATTTTGACTATCAAGTAATACTTGATTCTACACGAGACGGGATTATACACATAAAATGCCATAGTACGACATAAATCCTTTAGATGACGACCAAAAAAGGGAAGATAAATGACGTTCTTATATTTCAAAATCATCAACTAGGCTAGATTCACACGCAGTCAGTCCAGCGCGAAGTAGATTGTGATAAGTATTGACAAAGGCATAGTTATAAATATGGCATTTCTACGTTGCCTTGGAGCACGCAATCCTATACTTGTTCATATGTTACGAAGTTATCCTTACGATTTTCTGAACTGCGTGTCATTCACACGTTCAGCCTGGATCTGGTAAAGAACTTAAAGAAGATAATAAAGCTGAACATGATGATAAAGATAAAAGAATGCCAAGTGAAAAGACATTGCAAGTAATTTGGCTTATAAGTAGGTATATCAGAATTAACATTGAAATTAATTTTGAAGAAGTGAAATATACTAATAAAACTTTTGATTACCAGTTGCTATCGACGTCATCCACAAATCTTGACACTGTTTGGATCTTTACTGAGAAACAATTAAGATAACAAAGGTGACTTTGATCATAGCTGTAACGGAAGTAGCCTCATTGGTTAATAATCAGATAGCCTAGTGACTTCTCAAGCGATTTTTTATGTATTTATTCGGTTCATTTGCGTATGAGATAAATATGACTTTGAAAGCGGTTATCGATACATACAATGTTAAATGGACATTTTGTTACTGAGTATTGTGAGGATTTGACCGATGGAGATGATAAGTGATCCATTTTGATCGAAAATTTCGAGTTTTTAAGCACACTGGGAATCTGATGGGTTTTTATAAAATTTGTTTCTGTTTCATTCGTTTATATCCAGTAGACTTCGTTTCGTATGGATCTGGCTTACGTTCGACTTCCCTGCCGCTGAGACGACCGCCTCAGATTGTGGAACCAATCAATCAAACATTCTCAAAAGTCTAAGATTGGAAATTGACACTTATAAGCAAATCACACCAAAGAACTGAAGTTAATAAGTGACAGAAGAGGTAAATTGCCTAGCTACCTTGTCATCAGCTCCAAACCAAATAACCGTAGAAGGTTCTAGATGAAAACAGGATATAATTATAATGTGATTAATTTGCCATTTCAATTAATTTAGTAAAACTAGTTTTTAAAAAGAATCATCATAATAGGCTTCGTATCAACACTCGTTATACGTTTATCCGATCCATTAATTAAAGCTAAGTTATGCCAAATTAAGAGTTGATATATTAATCACATCCCTTAATCTCTTTGACAAATATATAAAGTTGGCAACCGGTTCTGCCAACACATTGCCAACTTTCATAACCACTAGAAGTTCTTGATGATGTTTTCAATTTTAAGGATTATAGAAAGAATCAAGACGGAAAGCAAAAGTTATCATTTCAAATGTACATTCTCTGGTACTTGTAAATCATCTAACTGTACCACGGGTTAGCATTGTCCTCCCTTATTCTAGAACCTAATGTATCTTATCCTAGATCCTCCGGAATAATACATACATATTAACTTTTCCTTTCATTTTCTGTCGTCCACTCTTGACGGAGTACAGCCGTAGCGTATAGTTTCTGTTTCACCTGCTGCCTGCATATATTGCTGTTTTATTAATCTTTTGATTTCTTTTATCGTTTTTTTCTAACTGATTATTTTGCAAATCTCTCCAGTTAAACTATTACTGCGCAAGCTTGCAAGTCGAATCCTTCATCATGGCATTAGACATCACTACACTGAGCTATCATCGCTTACAAACTGCTACGCCTAAAATACCTACGCCTGATTTAGGCTGAGTACCTTTACCAGACCAGTAATCAGAGATCAGAGATGTGTAGCGCGGGATGTGCTTATGCTGACCAAGAGCCCTTCATCTTCACGTCGTTGCTCTAATGAAGCCACTCTATTCATGGGTTGAATCACATTCCTCACTACGCATCTAAGGCCAATCCATGTACCAAAAAGAGACAAACATTGCGGAACAAAGAGAGATACCCTCTTTACTTTGTAAAACATTTGGAAAAAATAGCCAATATAGTCAGATTGTAATTTACTTTGATGAGTTTCTTGTCTGTTCTTCTCAATTGAAGGCCGACTTCCGAACTGGTGTTAACTTCAGTAGTTTTGACCCCCATAAGTGCCCTACTAGGGTACTAGGGCCAAATTAAATAAATGGCTTTTACTTTGGCCTTATCAAATGTAATTTAATAAATGTCGCCGAATTTAGTTGATTGATTTCTGACACATCCCGGGCTTCTGGTAAACATTTCTCCGTAAAGAAATTTAGCTCAACAAAATCAGTTATTAGGACCTTTTTATCAAACACAAATTAAATGAAGCCCTAAACCTATAATGTAAGTCCCATTTACCCAACACATTTAACCTTCGATGATGAATATTCAATATGGCTGGCTGCCACAAGCATTATTCAGGTGCTTTTCACACGTCTTCCGCAGTGTCCCTGTTGCATATATTTCATACATTTTACTTACATTTACATAATTGTCACATTGACTTATTTGAGCTTGTAGAATTATAATAATAGCCTTTTTGTGATTTACGGGTGGCGCTTATTAATATTTATGCTTTGTTCTTGAATTAGGGTCAAATTTTCACGGTGTTTTTGTGTTGAGTCGTTGACTTGGTGAGAGTTATCGATATAAGATAGTTATCTACTATATTTAATATATGTGGAATTTTGAATATATTTAGTAGTAAGTATTTCTTTAATGGTCAGGAATTCATCCAAAGGTTGCCTAGCAGAGATCACTATGACAGATAAAGTCGCCGATCTCTTTTTGTAAATTTTGTGTAAATACTTAAGTGTTATTTGTCCATCAATCTATCCAAAAGTAACTGCAACCTCCGAAACCACCTACTCAATAAAACAAAGTATTCTTACGGGATTCGATCCTTACAAGATAGATCATTTAATACTCTCTGGCGATAATACCAACCCGCAGAGTCCCCAAGAAGTAGAAATACATATGGAAACAATGATAAATTGATATTGATTGATCGATTCTCATGTTCATATTTTGCTTACGATCTTCGATAGCTGCTTCGAATGCTAATGATGAGACATTTTTTTAAAGATCAGATTACTTTATAATTATCAATAGGTAACTTTAATTGCTTGTTTCAGATTTACAAAGGACTGGATGTGGTGACAGCAAAAGCAAGTCTTCGAGAGAGAGAAATGGCTCGTCATTATCTCCTGGATATCTTGGAGCCACATCAGATGTTCACCGTCGTAGATTTTCGAAATAGAGCGCTGAACATTGTATCCTTTTTTTACTGAAGTGGATTTAGTTGAGATGAGACCTTATGGTCTGTACATTTGACAAAAACTAATCTACCTACTTGTACAAAAAAAACCGATGTCTTTCGTTTGGTGAATGAGGTTGAACAACTCCTGCGCAGTGTGCGAAAAATATATCATTACTTAATTCAAATGGAGTTTCTACAATCAATTTCACATGGTAACAGCATGTACGGTATTATCAATTGCTGACAATATATTGGCGCCAGTGAAGTCTTCACTATTTGCTCAGACGTTACTAAATAACGTTAGTGTTTGCCGAATGTGTCACAATTTGCCTTTTTTGAGAATAGAATCGGGGCCTTATTGTTCATAAATGCGTAGATACAAAATTATGTGAATTATTAAGGTTTTAGGTACATATTTGTACAGTTGCAAGTACACATATGTTTAATTCAAATGTTGAAATATTTGTAGCTACCGTAATTTGACATTGTATTAGATGGTTTCATTTAAAAACCGTTTGTTTAATCAGCAGGCGTATTTGGTTAGTTATTTCTATTGTTTTTGATTTTAGGTAAGGTACCAGAAAGGGTATTTCATATAAATGGAATCCCACCAAAAACATTTTTATGTAAAATGTTGCCAAGACATACTTATGGCTCGCATGCTCGCTTACCGTCACATGAAATTAAGGTGAAAAATGTATTCATAAAGTTTTTACAAGCTTTTTATCGATAATCTTGCAAGTCGAATTTCACCCACTTTCAGTGGTCCGATTGACTTGTAATTTGGTATACATTAGTACATTGGAAGACAATGCAAGTACAGTCAACAAAAAAAGCTTGTATTACACTGGGCTTATTTTCCCAATGTCAACGTGTCTATGTGGCTTTCCAAGGCTCGCAAGTGCTGCCGGAAGACCAGTATGTGCTACAGATACTATGGGCGACAGATTTTCAATTTTAGGGTGGAGCCACGCGGGGATTAAAAATTACCCTACCACTGTGTTATCGTTTCCTCCCGGTGTTTTGCTTCACCGAAAGCTCAAGTTCATTGGAGGACGAACCCGGAACCTTCATCACTACCACTGAGCTATCAAGGCATAAGTTTTGAAGGTATTGTCTGCAAATTAGCAAACTCGTGAAGAACCCGTGGCCCCGGGTGTATGACCGATTTTCGTTAATCAAATATATTTACCGTAGTAGTGCGGTCACCTTTGACAAGTATTTAGAAGGTTTGCCTTTTTTCGCGTTCCGGCCATTCACCGTATAATCGGATTACAGCTCCCGAACCAGTAAGCCTGTACACGAATAGTTGTGAGCACATGCTGTATAAATATTGCTATTTTTAACCGACTTCAAAAAAAGGAGGAGGTTCTCAATCCGGTTGTGTTTTTTTTTTTTTTTTGATGTTATTTACCTTATTACTCCGTCATTTATTTACCGATTTGGAAAATTCTTTTTTTTACTGGAAGGGTACACTTCCCGTTTGGTCCCATTGTCATCAGATCAGGTTTTGATTGCTTCTTAGTGTACTTTGAAGTCGGTTTAAGTTTTTTGTAAAATAGTCCATCTATTTACATTGACCAGTAGTTTATTTTATTAAAATCAGAAATAGGAAGAAAACCGGTAATATGCGAGTCGGATTCGCACACGAAGGGTCCCGTACAGACGTTTCTTGCCTTTTTTAATATTATTTCATATTCAGTGAAAATGTCAACTGTCTACCTACCTATTACGGTTCATGGGATTACAGCCCACTGACAGATAGACGGACGGATGGACAGCGGAGGCTTAGTAATGTCGTCCCGTTGGCACACTGTCTACGGAACCCTAAAACAGTCGCAATTTTGATTGAAAACTATTATTAACGAGACATTTAGAAGCAATAAAAATGTTTTTAAAACGAAATAAACGTAAATTAATTACGAAAAGCTATGAAAAATATATAGGTTTAGTTAATTATTTACTGCTTTTTAGACTTGTGTGAAACAGACAGACTACAGCGAGTTAATAAAATGTGGTGATGAAGTTATCAAACGTTGATTAGCTTAAATTCCGAAGTCTTTATCTGACACGTGACATTTCGTGATCGAAAGAGTGAGACGGGGCACACTATTACACTGATTTAGTTAAAAAGCGATTATGAATAAGGGGGAAAGATTTTATGTTAGATATTGGGATCTAGATAGACTAGGTAAATGCCAACATAATACTATGTTTCCATAGTAAACAAACAGTTATACTATTACCGTTAACTAAATAACGAGATTAATTTACGAGTATGCCCGACAAGTAATCGCCATAATTTAATATTAGCTCTAATTAGTATCGAGGCAACAATGTTGCATCTTCTTACTATGTAGTATAATATGTTGAGACAGATAAGTATGTCATTAATAGGAGGCGGGTACTATACAGTACCCTACTTCCTTTATGTTTTCATTCACCGAAAGATCAAGCCCATTGTAAGGTATTCTAAACGTCAATCTATGGCTCAAGTATGGAGTCAAGATTAAAATAATTGAATTAAGAACCTGCATCAATGACATTAGGTTTTTTTTCGATTGCACTTTTCATAATACATGACACCAATGAACATGAATAAAAAATACCTATGAAAAAAATAACATTCAAAATTAATTAAATAATTGCCTTACACCGCTACTTTTTAGGGTTCCGTAGCCAAATGGCAAAAAACGGAACCCTTATAGATTCGTCATGTCTGTCTGTCTGTCTGTCTGTCTGTCTGTCTGTCTGTCTGTCTGTCTGTCTGTCTGTCCGTGTATGTCACAGCCATTTATTTCCGAAACTATAAGAACTATAATGTTGAAACTTGGTAAGTAGATGTATTCTGTGAACCGCATTAAGATTTTTACACAAAAATAGAAAAAAAACAATAAATTTTGGGGGTTCCCCATACTTAGAACTGAAACTCAAATTTTTTTTTTCATCAAACCCATAAGTGTGGGGTGTCTATGGATAGGTCTTCAAAAATGATATTGAGGTTTCTAATATAATTTTTTTCTAAACTGAATAGTTTGCGCGAGAGACACTTCCAAAGTGGTAAAATGTGTGTCCCCCCCCCTGTAACTTCTAAAATAAGAGAATGATAAATCTATAAAAAATATATGATGTACATTACGGTGCAAACTTCCACTGAAAATTGGTTTGAACGAGATCTAGTAAGTAGTTTTTTTTTAATAGGTCATAAATTGAAATTAATATCAAATACTCAGGTCTATACTACCATTTACTTATATACCTACAGGTTTGTACGGAACCCTCGGTGCGTGAGTCTGACTCGCACTTGGCCGGTTTTATTATTCATCTTAGAAACGCAGCCCACTTAATATTACCCAATAATGAATAGGTACAAATCATTAATTAAAAAAAAAATGACCACATACGATAAACATTAGTATGTCTGTGCCTTCTATCCTTCCGTGGAATCTCAAATAACTACATGAAAAAAAAAACTCGTATTATGGATACACTACATTATGCTGTGATGTAAACGTAAACTTTACATAAATATACACATAAATTTACCATGGGATATATGACAGGACAGGATCCATAATATGTCGTAACAAAAAATATATCCTGGGAAATTCCTCACACACGGCTCCCAAACTAAGAAGAGCTTGTATTAGAGTCCAGATTACCTGATATTATAAAATTGTGAATGTTTGTATGGATGGATGTGAGGATATGATTCGTGAAGATGTTTGTTACTCTTTTACGCAAAAACTACTGAACGGATTTGGATGAAATTTGGCAATCAGATAGAATATGTTCTGGATTAACACATAGGATACTTTTTATCCCGGAAAAACATACGATTCCTCGGGAATGCGGGTGAAACTGCGGGGGAGAGCTAGTACTACATATATTAATAGCGTGGATATCTGTTACGATAGACGCCAACCGGCGCCCGTCACTAATAAAAATCCGAAAATTTGTTTGTTTGTTCATATTTTTTATATTTGTTACTCAATCACGCCGTAATTGATGAACCGTTTTGGATTATATTTGGCAAATATAGACCGGGAAAAAAGACATAGGATACGTTTACATCGGAAAATATCCATCGATGAATAACCGCGGATCCGAAAACTAGTAGGTACATTAATTAAGTGGTTCTTAGGGTTCCGTAACCAAAGAGTGCCAGCTGGACCCTTTTACCACAGTCTATAAAACCATAGTCGTTCGACTAAGACGTCTAGACAGGGCAATCGCGCGGAGTGTGAGGCGCGAGACGCAGCCCGACCTGCGAACAAACCTGCTACCTGTTAGTAGCTCGGGACACAGCATACCTACTTTATATGGCCGTCGCGATACTGTCTAGACGTTGTCGGCATTTTCCACGAGATCAAAGGCGTCGGACAACTGTATGGTTTTATAGACTGTGCTATTACTTACTAAGCCTCCGCTGTCCGTTCGTCCGTCCGTCTGTCTGTCACTAGGCTGTCTCATCTAATCTCATGATAAGTAGACAGTTGAAATTTTCACAGAATGTGTATTCCTATTGCCGCTATAACACCAAATAAAAAAAATGACATTAATTAAAAATGAAGGGGATAATAACACAAGAAACTTTATTACGGAGTTTTTTATATACAACTAAGTCAACCAACAAGCATGAGGCCCTTAGCGGCTACCGAAGCCCAATGGACGCTTCAAGCTACGCTTGGAACACATGAGGCATCACTCACGCGTTATCGACCCGTGCCCAAGACACAATAAGCTCAGGCAACCTTACTCACGCGCAGGAATACAACACAACATTGTTAATTGGCTGCGGTATTCTGGAAGGAGGAGGTAGGCACTATCCCAGTCGAGCTACTCTTTGAGCAACTAACCAGGACTGCGATAAATATCGTCATATCGCTCGTATTATATGAGCTCAAGTTTCCTCAAGATGCTTTCCTACACGGAAAGCTACATAATATTAGATATTAATAACAGGATTCCAAATTCGAACCGCTAACAATCTTCATCATGGCATTGGACATCACTATCACTGAGCGAATTCCTCAGGTATTATTAAAACTACTACAAATCCTCTTGCCCTTCAAGGTGATGGCTTATTGCGATAACCTTGCGAAATTCATGAAAACCGACTTAGTTAAATTACCTTTTTTATGTTATTTTTTTCCTTAATACCCAAATCCAGATAGAGAATCTAATAGAACAAGGAAAAATACCAATTATTGTCGGCGGTACAAATTATTACATAGAATCTATTGTGTACCAAATATTAGTCGAAGATATGGATGACAATGAAGCTTTGCTTTGGGATAAAAGTAGAAGAAAAAGGGATTTAGATGATCATGATAGTAAACATGACGCTGTGCTAAAGAAACTTGCTACAGATAATAAAGATGAAGAACCTACTACATCAAAAGCTCTTGTCAGCA
Source organism: Achlya flavicornis (assembly GCA_947623365.1). Lineage (NCBI taxonomy): Eukaryota > Metazoa > Arthropoda > Insecta > Lepidoptera > Drepanidae > Achlya > Achlya flavicornis. Next base: position 13,783,361 of record OX392477.1, on the reverse strand, counting down.
CTGAAGGTGAGGAAACAGAAGTCTGCAAAGATAAAGTGAAAGAAGATATCGACAATGAAAAGATATTTACAAACGAAGAAATACATGCGAAATTGAAGGCGATTGATCCGGTTATGGCGGGAAGGTTGCATCCTAATAATAGAAGAAAGATTCTCAGGTAAGTGACTTGAAAAAATACCTACACAATAATATTGAAAATTTATGTAACAGCATTCAAAAACAATATAATGATCGAAAACAATTCACGGCGACCAGTTTTTATGAATGAAACTGAGTATACAATGGACTAGCAGTGTCTATAAATCATTCTCAAGTGAGCCGGTATCTTTAAATGATTAATTATCTCCTTTAACGACTCGGTATTAGATACTATAGTAGCACCACTTTTATGGTTTTTAAATCATGTCATAACAAATTTATCTATGAATGCTAAAGTTCACACGGACTGTGTCAGTTTAATCAATAGAGTCACTCTTAAAGATTATTTATAGCCTTTTGGACTTTAGGCAACCGTAATAAAGATTATATTCGTGTGTTTAACCTTCGAGATATTATTTGTAGCCCACAATTCTATACTTGACCAATATTCTCGTAATCGTTTCACTTCTACCTTGTTTTATTTATAAGATTATGCACTACATCAGTTTATTGATAGTTATGTTGAAGGCAACTTTATTTACCGTTTGCTCTAAATATGTGCCCTTTTGCTTTAAAAATGAACTTTATTTCCTTCCATTAATCTTAGTCTACTTATTTGTTGTTACGTTCATCCTTCATACAAATAACAATACTAAATGTTACAACTCCTTATAACATTTTCCATTCTGTTTATTTTTTTATGGAAGTTAATTTGATTATTCAGCCTTTGTTGCCATGGCATTCTCTGTCTAGCCATGAAGTCAATCCACTACCCAGTTGCTCGGTTTTTTATAAACTTGACCGTTGTTGGCAGTTTATGCTATTGGTCGTCGATTTAATAATGATTTATCTCAGTTCTCTGTCTATTCTTTGTTCTTTTCAAGCTTTATTAAGCCTAGAACGGGATATGTTAAGAGCTGATTTTTAACGACTTTCACTGATGCATTAAGCTGTGGTTGAATACTTTCCTTTATGTCGTATGTAAAGTTGTTGGTGTCATAAATAAAATGTACATTATAGTAGTGACATGTTTTGAGAACATTTGTCGTTTTTTTACATTTAATTTATCACGTATAACCTCAATGACCTTAGCACTTGCTAATATTGCCTAATATCACTTATTGTTTCGATAAACTTCAAAGAATTGTTCTTTTCCCCAGAAATTGTTATCTTTACTTCATCATCATCATCAGCCTATAATGTCCCACTGCTGAGCACAGGCCTCCTTTCACAAATCAGGGTGAAAGGGAATGGGCAGATACTCCACCACGCGTGCCCACTGCGGATCGGTGGAGGTAGGCTAGTGGCTAACCTACTGTTGGAGTTTTTCAAGCCGCCTAGGAGGCATCCAACCAGCTTAACGACTATCACAATTAAGTGATAACCGGGACCAACGGCTTTACGTGCCTTCCGAAGCACGGAAACGCTCGATTTGAAATACCACTAGGCGGTCACCCATCCAGGTACCGACCAAGACAGACGTAGCTTAACTTTGCCGATCGATTAAGAACGGCTAATCATGCTACACCACGAGCGCTTCTTTTCTTCTTATCTTTACTTAATAGGTCATAATGTTACGACAGGATATTACCAAATTCCGAAAACTTTATGATTTTAAAATCTTTTTTCACTGTAATATATTTCCAAATTTTTCTTTTATAAGTATTCCCATTTATTCTATACCTATATTATTGAAAATTAAATCTATTTCGCAAATATTTTTCACAAAAGCGTAAAAAATCTCCTGTGCCTAAGTCACACATTTTATATTATCGGAATCATCAGACACGCACGATATTGTTTTAACAGTATAAATAAAAAAAGACAAAGAATAATACCTACGCAAAAATTAAAGCCCCCGGTTACAGTAATGTAAAACTTGTTCACGCGGTTTACATAAACATACGAATATGAAGGCCGCAGCCATGATGACATAAAAGTTTTAAAAAACCACTTATACAGAGCTCCCTCCCTAATTCGTGGCCAAGCAAAAAGGGGGAAGTTTATTAATGGCGGCGGTTCATTTTACGCTGGCGGTTTTAGCTTCCGTAGGTCTTTGACCGCGCCGAAGGATTTTATAGATGATTGTTAGTGTGCGTGTTGGAGGACCTTGGCTCTACTACCCGATGGTAGAGTGGCCATCGTTTTTGGCGGAGTTCTACGGACTGGGTCGTGCGACGTAGTTATGTAGGTCGATGCGTCATTGTCAACGCTATAGACTAGCCGTGTTTTGTTGTTTTTTTTTAATGGAAGGGTTGTTGCATTTGTATTTAAAGCAGCGTATAATATGATGACTGAAAATTTTGGGGTTTTTTTTTTTAATGCGACAATTGATTTTTGTGTCTCATACATGAACGAATTTCAATGAAACTTACAAGATAAATCATACCCTAAAATAAAATGTTACATTTTTATCCTGGGATAAAATTATATTCTCGGTACCGAGGTTAAACCGGATTTTACGCCTACTCAATTTTCATATAAAAATAATCTGCAAATACTTCATCTTCTAAACACATTAGTTATTAAGTATGCAAGTAAATATTAGTTTTAAATAGTGCCGATTTCGTAACTAATTAATGTTATTTGACTTAACAAATATTACCAAATTCCATTTCGTGTTATTTGTTTATTAAAATAAGACTATTATTGCGCAATGTTTGATTTACGGTAAGTAGGTAATGTCATCGTCGAATGGCGCGCAAGAATAAAATGTTTTTCTTTCTTTATTTTCTTTCTTTCATCGGTAAATTAATTGTTTTTTATTACTTAAACTAGCTGTCTCGCGCGGTTTCACCCGCGTTCCCGTGATAAAAAGCCTATAATACTCGGGGATGATGTAGCTTCCTATTAGTGAAAGAATTTTTCGAATCGGACTGGTAGTTCCAGTGGTGTTCCCGTTTAAACAAACAAACAAACGTAAAAACTCTTCCGCTTTATTATATTATAGTATAGATGAGCAGTTGATACTGGCTGGTCTATTTTGTGTTCCTTTTCATGGAGAGATTTTCACTATGGAATCAATTTTCTTCGAGAAATTGTGTTCTTACCACTCTCAGCCACATTATCATTTACTGTGTTGAAATTGTGGTCAAACACAAGATAATTCATGGGAAAAAAAACTAATCGAAACAAAATCATCAAAATCTAATTATGTAGTTACGTTTATCGTATCAACAACAACAAACATAACTCCAAAACACATGAACCCATCCGTTCTCAAAGGTATCAAATCGATGAATCGATTAATTCCAAATAACTCCAATATCCACAAGCAACTCATGGCCACCCCAACAATATCGCGAATACGGCCCCTTGATAACCCCGAATTATTTATCATAATGATTACTATACATTCGGCAAACCCGACAAATTTATTACATATGTATTCAAACTGTATACGAGAAGGAAAATTACCATATTGGGCTCACTGGGCCTCTCGAACGTCAATGCGGAACCTAGCTTGCTCGCTGTACGTTCACGTCGAATCTAATAGCTAACTTCTGCTAAACTATTGTTTCCTGGTTCTTCGAAGAGTAATCCTTACGTGTTTTAGTAAGGGTTGGGTTACGAAACGGTTGAAAGCGCTCGTGGTGTAGCATGATTAGCCGTTCTTAATCGATCGGCAAAGTTAAGCTACGTCTGTCGTGGTCGGTATCTGGATGGGTGATTGTATAGTGGTATTTCAAATCGAGCGTTTCCGTGCTTCGGAAAGCACATAAAGCCGTTGGTTCCGGTTATCACTTAATTGTGATAGTCGTTAAGCTAGTTGGATGCCTCCTAGGCGGCTTGAAAAATTCCAACAGTAGGTTGACCACTAGCCTACCTCCACCAATCCGCCTTGGGCACGCGTGGTGGAGTATCTGCCCATTCCCTTTCACCCTGATTTGTGAAAGGAGGACTGTGCTCAGCAGTGGGACATTATAGGCTGATGAGGATGATAATGGGTTACTGGGTTTTGGACTCGCTTCAAACCAAGGACTATATAACTTTTTTTCATCATTTGTCTTTTATCCGGAATCTAATTAAAAAAAAACTAGATAGTAAAGGGTCGCCATCAACACTTGACAATTCATATCGGAATCTGCAGTATATTCTAATGTTTGATTGATGTGTATGAATGATAAAGTGATTAAGGTTTTTTTGGAACCAATCCAAAAAATCCGTCGTCAACAGGAAGGTCGATGGAATAAGCCGAAGTCCGACACATTAGCTCCTTGCCACTCTCGACATCTCAGTCTCCTTCCATCTCTTACTCCAAGATGCTCTTCACACTGCATAAGACATATACATCGCTTAGTTCTCAAAAACATTTAAAGAAGGCCGAAACTCTCAGCAATAAGGAATCGACGCAATTGGGAATAATATCTTAAAAAGCAGTAGTCGAAACATGGGGATAAAAAACTGGTAACCGATATGCCACCCAACGTCGATTCTCGTCCAATAAAAAAAATTACGCAATCCATTTGAATTATTTAATCATTATTTAAAACTAATTGATAAAACACTGACCTATTATGAGAACTGGCTATGAATCAAGGTTTTTTACTGCCAAACGTGAACAAGCCTACGTGGGCCTACGTCACAAGTCATATTATATTATTTTGTCTCTTTCTCTGAATTCAGGTTTATAGACAGTTCTATTTTGTTCATGCCATCTTGAACTCTAAATATAATACAACTGAGCTCATATTGGGAAACTGATGGATAAAACCACTAACAACTTCTGATCAACATTGTTAGATACAGGTGTTTTGAATTTGAAACATTGTTAACTTTATATTGAACGTATTTCTGTACGTATAAAAATACTTGTCCTGTCCTGACTCCTTACTGACTGACTGACTGATCTATCGACACACAGCCGAAGTCGGGTTAAGAAACTTAAAAAAAAAAGAAAGAGTTGGAATATTTTAGTACGGAGCATTCCTGGCATTCCTATAATTCCACCATTTTGATTTTATTTCAAAATGGCGTCCATGTATGACTTTTATAAAAATCGATAGCTGAAATCAATACCTACAATCAAGACATATTCTGTAACAAAACTTCATAAGCGACACGTTCCGAAGATAAGCAACAACAGTTTTACTATTAAGAAAAATTTTTTTTTTTTTTTTATGCAAAATTAATTACTACACCTAAAACTATAACCCAATAAATTATAGTTCAAAATAAACTAAGAAACTCGCTTTAAAAAGCCCTGCCCACGCTCTTTTATTAAAATATTAGACTAGGTTTATTATTATTAAAAAAAAATAGTGCAGATATTTTTAAAAGCGTGTTTTTAGGGTTCCGTAGCCAAATGGCAAAAAACGGAACCCTTATAGATTCGTCATGTCTGTCTGTCTGTCTGTCTGTCTGTCTGTCTGTCTGTCTGTCTGTCTGTCTGTCTGTCCGTGTATGTCACAGCCATTTATTTCCGAAACTATAAGAACTATAATGTTGAAACTTGGTAAGTAGATGTATTCTGTGAACCGCATTTAGATTTTTACACAAAAATAGAAAAAAAACAATAAATTTTGGGGGTTCCCCATACTTAGAACTGAAACTCAAATTTTTTTTTTCATCAAACCCATAAGTGTGGGGTGTCTATGGATAGGTCTTCAAAAATGATATTGAGGTTTCTAATATCATTTTTTTCTAAACTGAATAGTTTGCGCGAGAGACACTTCCAAAGTGGTAAAATGTGTGTCCCCCCCCCTGTAACTTCTAAAATAAGAGAATGATAAATCTATAAAAAATATATGATGTACATTACGGTGCAAACTTCCACTGAAAATTGGTTTGAACGAGATCTAGTAAGTAGTTTTTTTTAATAGGTCATAAATTGAAATTAATATCAAATACTCAGGTCTATACTACCATTTACTTATATACCTACAGGTTTGTACGGAACCCTCGGTGCGCGAGTCTGACTCGCACTTGGCCGGTTTTTTTTTTTAACTATAATTTATTGGGTAAAGCAATCATTTTCTTAGTAAAAATATTATGTTTTTATTTTTCTTAACATTAAAACTTTAATTGCTTATATCTTCGAAACTTGACACTTTAAGGGGTTTTGTCAAAGAATTCTCGATAGTATTGATGTCATGTCTTTTATGGTGTTGGTACCGAACCTACCCCTAAGCGTTTTCGATTTCATACGATTCATTTCAAAATAGAGTACCTAAAGATTGTATAAATAATGAATTTTTGCTAAATGATCATCCATAAAAAAAACGCGTCGACTTGTAAACCTTCTCCTTCTTTTCGTCGGTTAATAAGACCAGGAGTGTGACATTTGGTATATGGAGAAGAAGAACAGAAACCAATTTATTTTTCAAATATTGTTTTTTTTTATTACTAGTTATAATAATTGTTATTTCAAGTTCCACGAATACTACTTCTCCACACAATTCAATTGTTATTTATAGTTTTGTACATATTTCAAAGGGCGAATTATTCGTGTATCCGCTTCCCGGGAGAAAATGGAAGATCCGGGATTGGAGACGTGCCCTGCACAATAATTTCGCCACGTTACTCTCAAGTTAAGGGCAAGCATCGAACAAATTAACCCAAAGAAGCGCCTATTCCGCCAATTTGCCACTATCGACAATGTGCTCTGATTGGCTAAGTCAAGGACACATGCGCTCTGATTGGCCAAGTCAAGAACACACGATGCAGTGATTGGTCCTTACTGTTAAAAACCAGTGACAAATCACTGACTAATTTCGAAGAGGGCAAGGCTTCGTTGCTGTTCTACTATGAGTTTATATTTCATACAATTACTCTTAAGAGGAATTCTAATACCCTTCTAATAATACTTTTAAATTGTCTGACGTTATAGTACCTACAGGGTCGGCAACGCTGCCCTGTAGCTGGGGCCTAGTATCACAGCTACGGTGTTCCCCTGCCTGTCGTAAAAGGCGACTAAACGGGGACGTGGGCAATCGGGGTGGGGGCCCTGAACGCCCAGAAGCGGCCCCGAGGAGGACGATGAGTCGTTGTGGTCCCGACTCATCGTGCGATATCACCGCGAGGGTGCTGGGGGGAGGTATCATACTTCCCCCGGGACGGGCTATCACAGCGCCGCGCGCGGAGGGACGAGCAGGTACGCGATCTGCACGAGAGCCCCCTCTGTAGCGCTGGTGGCGACGACCGTGGGGTTTTAGCCGGTAAAAGTCCGGCATAACCTGGCTGCTCCTCCCCAGGGCGGTCGGGTATCTTATGAGGATGTCCCCAAGCTAATAAAATTAAAAAAAAAAAGTGTCTGCAACGCGCGAATGACACCCCTGGTGTTGCAAGCGTGTGGTAACCGCTAACCATCAGTGGGCCAAGCTTGTAAGCTACATCAGTATGAAAAACCGGAAGAGGCTGATGGCGTTCTCTCAGTTTCTCTAATTTCACATCGGTTATGCATGTGCCTGTTCTTATTTATTCGGGCTCCATAGGACCTCAAAAGGAAATTGCTATAGGATGATAAAGTGTTCCTTTCGTCTGTCGATCGATCCTTTTTCTCAGGAACTGGTAGAGGTATCAAATTAAAATTAATATCAAAAAGTAAGATCTACAGTCCTCTGATGGTGTAAAAAACATCATACGTCTAACTCAACGCAATCACAATAAAGGCTGCACACGAATACGAATACTATTATTCGTATTCGAATATTATTATGACTATTCGTGTATGTACGTATAGTATTTTTATTTCAAATAAATAACACGTCCTCGTTGACACGTCTCTCGTACGTCGTTTCGCTGTGGTGACAGAGGATTCCCCATGCCAATGTCGCATTCTTGCCATAGCCCAGCTAATTGAAGTATACACACGGAGAACAAACAAAGGTAGAAACAGAGGACAGGAACAGATTGACGCCGAAAAACTTGCCTTGCGTTGATTTTAATTATTAGGGTACAATAAAGAAATATTTTGTAATCAATATGTTTTATTATTATTCGTATTTGATGAATATTAATTTGATAGTCATATTCGCTGTACTATTCGTAATCATATTCGGCCATTTATGACAATTATTTTGATGCTCGCAAACTCACTCATCAAAACCTGTAGGTACGTACTTCCCGTTGACCTAGAACCATGAAATTAACTATGAGCAGGAGTGCCCGTCTGTCTGTTGTTGACCTTTATCTCACATAATTTAGGACTAGACCTCCGCTTCGTGCGCCCATAAAAATAAATAGACATAGTTTTAATTAATATTTAATACCTCTAATGTTGCATAGCATATTTTTTTATAGATAGGCGTGTGATTTTTTGTAGTTATTGACAATTAAATTTATATTGTAGTTAAAAAAAAGAGTAGGTATTACCGTATTACACACTGACATTTTGTTGCGTTTTACACAAGTTCACTCAATTTTATATATATAATGATATATAAATTAGGCCTCAAATTAGCATTACTCTAATGATTTTTGTCGTATTTAATTGATCTATAAAAATTCGATAGATAGTTGTGTTTTTCCGCCTATTTTTAACCGACTTCAAAAAAAGGAGGAGGTTCTCAATTCGGTTGTATGTTTTTTTTTTTTTTTTTTTTTTTTTATTTTTTTTTTATCTTTGTTACCTCATAACTCCGTCATTTATTAACCGATTTGGAAAATTATTTTTTTGTCTGGAAGGGTACACTTCCCTTTTGGTCCCATTGTCATCAGATCAGGATTTGATTACGTCTTAGTGTACTTTGAAGTCGGTTTAAGTTTTTTTTGTAAAACAGTCCAATTATATTGTACTACGAACGAACGACGCCGCGACGCACTGCCTGCCGCTGCCGCCCGTTCGACGTCGTACAATGATGTAGGAATAGCATTATGTAGTCAAGCCATTATTAATTATATGTAAAATGACTCCTGAAACATTTGTGTAAATATTTAGACTGTATGCATTATGTAAAGTGGGACTATCAATATATCTCTTGTCTTCTTTTTATTAAAGAATGGAGGGTCCGTCTATGTTGTCTGTTTTGGACCATTTCTGTTACTCTCTCAAAAGCTAAACTTGTTAGGAAATACTTTTTTTTTCTGTTAAAAAATTTACAATTAACTAAATAACTTTATTCACATATAAACAGTACATAAGTAACAGAAATATATATTATGAAACAAGCTCATTTATCGATCGCGATATATTGCAATCGATGTCTTCTTGGTTTCTCGACCGCATCCACATCAGCCTTGTCTAGGTACGGCTGCTCTAAAGAGGCCCGAATCACCCTCAGCCGGTTTTTAATTTAAATGGTAATATTAAAAAAGTCATAACTGTTATGATTTTTTTAATATTCTAACTTCGATCTTTCGATTCAGCCTATATTCGTGTCAATCGATTTAGCAGATGGGCATTCGATACCCATTAAATGCATAGTTAAATCCATGGTTGCGTCAAAATAGATAAAAATTGTTAATAAATAAGGAAATCGAGGTCACTGTGCTTGCCAAAATGGAAAAAATTGACCTCCGAGTGGCGTTGCCAAGCGGAATACATCGCCTGTATAGTGCCATTTCTGCGAATGCTAATATTTGCAAGGGATCGCCCATATACCAGTACGTGACACGGTTTATAATTTTCTTGATTTGGGCAACCTTCTATTGTCAATGTCATATGTTGAAATAATCTTGTTTTAGTATTTGTTTCTTGAACACCGAATCGTCGCCTTGAAATTAAGACATGACAACATTTTGGGGTATTCGCGAACGAAGAGTGGACCGAAATAACGAAGGACCTATAAATCGTCGACTATTTAATCGTGTGTGTTGTATTTTATTTCAGTTTAATTTAGCCTCAGTTTAATCATGATTCAAAGGAGGAGGAGGAGTCAACCGAGCATATTTTGGTCATACCTTCATCAAACGAAACAATAACTTTCGTGTATATATATAACCAAAATTTTATTGGCTGCTGCAGATTTTTCGTGGCCTACGTCATAGTGTGTAACTGCGTATACGTATTTAACGTATAGCGCCTTAATAAAATGCGTAATTCAACCGAAATATCAGGGCTGTTGCCATGCGGCGCCGCGGCGCTCTGGCCGGCGACTAAATAACGTAGATAATATAATCATTCTTTGTGTAGTTTGGCTCACTGTGCCCTTGGCCCGGATTATCAAATAAATTCCTCTGCGATCGTCTTTATATGCTGAACACCAGCTGTTTATTGGTTGTTTCTGATAGCCGACGTTAAAACGAAAAAACTACGTGACAAATCGATAATTAGAAGAAAATCCTAGCTATGTATCTACTTGTGATCTAAATGTCCCCTGGCCCCGGATCATTAGCGCTGTGTGTCGGGCTGTCATCTGGGATTCAATTTGTAAACACGCTAATGATGTTTTATTTTTTTAAAGTGTGTCTATGATATGATAATTGATGAAGTAGTTGACCACCAGAATATTAACTATAACATAACTAACCTACGTAAAGAAAACATTATTATCACAACCCCCAGACGCCCGATGACGTCACTTGGTCAGACATACACTAACTGCTCTAAAGTTTAGAGGATCGACCTCTATGGTTTAGTTAGTGTCGGGAGTGCTATATCATCATCATTATCATCAGCCTCAGGCCTCCTTTCACAAATGAGGGTGAAAAAAGGGTACCTACTTAACCAAACACGCATATATTCCAAAGTCGAATAGTAAAGCTAACAGACAGACAGTACGTGTACTCAAAGTATGAACATCTCACGTGACTCTTGACCCGTTTGTCTAAGTTTATTTGTTAGTAGTATATTCAAATTGTGTCTTTGTCTCGTGCTTTATTTATAAATATTCAATATTTTCGTTTTGTAAAATCAAATTTTTCAACTGTTTAATGTATTACTGCTTTTGAACTCGTGTTTCGTGATTTAAGTGTTAGGGATACAATTTAAACTTTGTTAAATTTGGTAGAAATACCTTTGAAACATTTGCATTCGGACCATTCGGATAACGAAAAACCCAATAAGATCTTAAACAGAAAATATATCACAGGAAAAATGACTGATGTGAAATGACTCCCTCTTATGGTATCCTCACGATGTTTTCCTTCCCCGAAAGCTGAAGCTCCTTAACGGAGAACCCACGAGATCCGACGTCACTACCTCTGAGCTCCTCCTTATGGGGCTTATAGATTTAGTAATTTAATTTACTAATTCCGATTTCTGTGTTAATAATTAACACTCAGCTATTCAACGTTGTGACAAGAAATATCAATGAAATAATAGAATATTTCCGAGAAGGGCGTGTCGGCGTCACGAGATGTCTCGCGGGCCGGCGCGGCGGGCGCGGCGGCTGCGCGGGCGCCCGTCTCGCGTACTCGTCGCGAGCTCATCATGCCCACCGCTCAGCCATTACTCCGGGGAATGACGCAAGCCCTACAATAAGGAAGTGTATTCAATTGTCCGTGCGTGTGATGGGTGATTCTTGGGCGTTTAGGTGAATATTTTTTGGCTGTTCTGTTAATTTGACACGAGATAATTTACATTTATGATAGGTTTCGTGATGAATTAACGAATTGGAATTTCCTCTAGATATAAATCGTAGAGAAAAACCCTGATTTGACCAAAGACCAAAAGCTTCATGATATTTTAAAGACTCCCAAATTAGCGTTTCCTGTATCCTATTTTTTTTAAACGTCTCAACTTTTCTACAAATGCATAGTAGGTGAACTAGCAGTCCTCCGGAGTTTTGCCAGCGTTCCTTAGATTAAAAAACCTACTGGCACACACGACAGAAGCGAAGCTAATGTAAAATGACTGAGATGCATTGCATCGCGATGCGTCGGGTCGTGTCGTTCGTTACACATTTTTTTTATTTTAGTTCCCATTCCAAACTTTACTTAAAACGTTCCTTTTAAAAGTATCTCTATATTTAAAATGTCAGTAGTTGAACCAAATTACAAACACACTTTCGCTTTTATAATATTAGAAAAAACATAACAGAATGACCCATAAACTGACGGAATGTGTATTGACTGATTTATAGTAATGTAATGTACACCGACTACGGTGGACTACGCATGGTACAGTGCGTGTATATTTTGATTATATTAATCAAGCTATCTGTTTTTATTATTAACACTCTTTAACTCTGAGTCAAATGAGTTATTTAATTGAGAACGTGTTTTATTAGCGCGTTAATTAGGGCGTTATTTGCACGAATTAATGTGTGAAATGTGATATCTTGTGGATGATCTTGTTATCTGAATGAATGAATCTGGTCGTAAATCAAGAGCGGGAACTGCCTTCTAGTCAGTGGGAGGGAGGTCCCACACTTAGGGATATTCAGCCTGGCCGAGTTCCAAAGCTATACAATTTTCCCCACGATTCCACTCGCGTAGTCCATTTTTATCGGAAATAGTGTAGCTTTGCAGGGGTGAAACATGTTTTGTAAATCGGATAATGATGATGATGAGGACGAATGATATAATTCTAGAGACTTGGATCCTTTTTTTTGGCCTGTGTCTCATTGAGGTCAACAAACTCCCCATGATAGACGGTTTTGTGTTTGTTTGGAACATGAGAATGATGGCTACTTAGCGTACTGAAGAGGTACTGGCGGGCTACTTAAGTACCTATACGTTTTAATGGTATGACTCGTGTATCATACTCGTGTTGAGTACCTATTAATAGATGTAAATCCAAGACGAAATGGCACTAATATTATAGTGCTTTAATGGTCAGCCATTAAGCCAGTTTAATGTTCATAACCATAGTACGATTGGCTTCAACTGACTCGGAATCAGTAATTAAATTAATGTAATTAACGTTTTACACAGCAATTAATTTTGTCTGAAAAGGAAATTGCTGGGTTCAGTAATGAGAGCTATTTTGGATGATGATATGTCTGTGATGATAGACCTTGGAAGTTGTAATTATTATGAACTGCTGGTTTAAGGCCATCTCGCTCTGCCGTTTCTGGTTTGCCGCCTAGCTATATGGCCCGAACTAAGGCACTGTTAAATATTATGGATTAACTTCTTAATTTACCAAAGATTAAAAAAAATACCTAAATATAAAACAATAATCTTGATGTGCATAAATACAGCATAGTGATAACCAAATGATGTTTATAATTCCCAAATTAAAGCGCCCGTTTGATTTAAAAATGTCAGTCAAATATAAAACTTAATACAACATCCAACGTTCAAAATGCGATTAACAGAATCCCATTCACAAGTCACAACATGTGATTCATACAACCGTGGGATCTGCAATAAAAAAGTGCACTTACAAACAATACGAATCGTAAATAAGTAGGTAAACTATTGACTATGTGACGCGTGGGGTGCGCGTACGCATAGGCGCCCGCGCCGCGCCGCCATCAGCATCGCCTGACGTCACGTCCGCCCGCCATTCATGCCGAGACGCTCATTCATAAACCCGCCGCGGCATCGTGTTACATTCTAAATATAACCTTATCTTTATCTTGCATAAGGTGACTTTCGGTTGTCGACGACTGCTGTGGCGACGAATAATTAAATTGCGTTTTTTTTTCTCAATATCTCGTGACTGGACTTGGATTTTAATAAGGTTGGATTGGTATTACCGACACACTCGGCAGTAATAATATTTTATTGATGGTATTGTGATGTTAAATTTTCAAGATGTAATCAATTAATTGTGTATGATGTATGTTTAATATTAATGAGTAGTTTTGTGTGATTTATCAGAAATCCCGTGTATCTTAATAAGATTAATGAATGGTTGAATGAAGATATTAAAGATAATCTAATAAATACCTAGGTGTCAGTAAATTTATCTCCAATCTATGTGTACAGAATACAAATAACTATTGATTCTTTTTAAATATAGACTTAGACAAATTAGTTGTTATTAAAAATATAACGGTTATTAAATTAAAAGGATGTATTCAATATTAGTCCTATGAAGGCCTATCCATCGCTCTACAATCCAAGATTGTTAGTTCAATTAACTTTTCATCTTAAACCATAAACATTAAAGCTATTAACGAGATTAAAAATTATTGTCTTTAAAATTGACGAGTCAATTTATTCATAAAAGATTGGGCATTATTTTGAAATATATTAAATAACATTCTTAACTTGAAAATTGAAAGTTTTTTAAACCTTATTATGAGTTAGTCACTGGCTGTGCCACTAGCTGATATGCCAGCGGTGCCAGCGACAGTTTTTTTTTTCACAAAACATGACAATGTACCTAACATAACCTACATAAGGTACTTAGTTTATTAAATGCCTCTACGGGTAGAATATTAATTTATCTATGATTCATGAGCCTTGTAAGTAGGTAATACAAAGTAAAAAAATGTAAATAAATACCTAATTACTTTTAACGTTATCTTAATGGGACATTAAAAGGTCTAATGGCGTTGCTCGGGGCCCGTTGGGAACGTTAAGGAATTCAAAATTTTCCCTATGCCTGCCTAAACTGTGTTTAATAAATGTAATCATTGTAATGATATACAATTTTAGTCGTTTAGTTTTGTATGCATTAATGTACGTCAGGAACTTTTGAAGCATGTACCTATATGTATTGTACTTTCTCTGTAGAAATGGTAGTATTTTATGTTAGGCTATTTTTTTATGTACCTACGGATTTGCCTTAAAAAGTAAAATAAAAGCCTGTATACACTCTGCAATTTTATGATGTAAAACGAAAACCATTAAAGTCGCAAACCTAAAAGGTACCAAATTACATAAATTAATGTACTAAAAATTACGACAATCCCGAACGAATATTATTTGTAGGTTATTGGTATCACCCAACGTCGACCTTGGCGCCATATTTGTATATTTCACGCCATCCGAGATAACCTGCCGGAATTGAGTTATTCTGTATTCTGAGCTTCTACTCAACGTGTGACGCCCTTCAAATTTAGTTGCGTAAAGGGCCCTTGGAGTAACTTTTTTGACAATGGAGCTGTGCGCACATTTTTTATGTTTCCGCTGTAGTTCGTGAGGGTTTTATTAGTGTAGGCAAGGACTAGTACTCCTTGCTACAAGTAGGCTTGTTCAAATTGATGCCAATTTGTCGCTTCAAGCGCTTTAAATAGTTTTATTAGTGTATAGCGGTCTTATATCGCTTGATTGCGCTTTTTCAATGTATCAATGATGGTACACTTGTAATCCTGTTCATATACCCTTTGTTGATGAATGAAAAGACCAGTAAAAAGAACCAATTATTTAATAAGAAATGTTAGTAATCTCCACAAGGTGAAGGGTAGCGAGGATCCAGGGCAAGTAGCTCGTGACGCGTGAGAACCACATGGAAGACCAGCCTCGCAGCCACTTCCAGAGTAAATAACACCTCGCCAATCTGGAACAAACATGAGTTTCAGTAACAAAATTCGATATTCTTGAGGACATGTGGGTGCTGGACATGTGAATTTGACTCAGCGAAGAATATATCATGCCTTGGAAGAACTACGAAAGACGCAGCTAGAGGATTGTGAAATACCGACAGATTGCTGAGCAAAAATCACCACAGACCACAAGAGTATATCTGATAAGAAGTAATGAGTGTGTTTTGTGTGATGTCAATAGGATGACAACCGCCTATAGACATTTTTTTTATACTACTTAGTCGGTATACAAGCATACGACCCACCTGATGGTAAGCGGTTACCATAGCCATATGGACGCCTGCAACACAAGAAGCATCGCTCACGCGTTACCGACCTTTCCCCCCTCCCCTATGAGCTCTGGCGATCTTACTCACGTGCAGGAACACAACTTTACACAATATAAAGTTATTTGGCTGCGGTATTCCGGTATTCTCTAAGGTACAATAATACAGTTGAATTTACCACCCCGGTTCAGAATTCACTTAAACTGAGAAGCAACGGCAAGAAACTCAGCAAGATATTCGTCCTGCTGTAAATGTAAATTTGTTATAATTTACAGTTCTCTTGAACCGAATGAAGATCACACTTGGTAATCGTAGAGCTTGAATTGAATGCTTCTGTGTATCTCCTGTTAGTAACCTGACACCCGTGGAAAAGGTTGATCCTTTTCTAAGCCTAAGTGTGCCTTTATACCACTCCAAAAGACTAGGTTTTAAGCATCATTAGAAAAACAAAATGGTTCACTCACAGTCACTGGTTTTATCGAAGCCGATAAGTTCAGCTGAGTAAATATAAGTTATTGTCCAGCAATGAACCGTACGGTAGTAAATCTGATAAATAAACAATAAATTTTATTTGTGCTACATACAGGTAAAGAATATTCGCATTCGTATTTTTCCGAGGACGTCTGATATCGTCACAGATGTTAAATCAAAATAAATTGATGTTAAAGACCGCTCCCGTTTTCGGTTTGTTTTTCTGGGAATCGGGCCGTCAATTGGCCCCTGTCGACGGTTGATTGGCCAAGGAAAGACGAAATTTTCAAGTTGGAATCAAGGGGAACCCCCAGCTCAACATCTAATCAGTGCTGCCAATGCCACCGATAATTCGGAACTTCGGTAAATCGCTCGCTACCGTGTTATATCTTTCTCTTGGCATCATGTTTATATACATTCTGCATGCATCTGTTCAACATAAAGTCCGTGGTTGAAGAGGCTGGTTATCATTAGCACAGGCTCCACCTTAGCTTGGATACCAGTTTCTCCTTCAAACTTTAAAATGCCATGTCGTGTTAATTGTATAAATTGTTATTCTAGTTTGTAAGGAGACAGAAAATAATTGTATTATTACCGATCCAAAATCGAATTGTATGTACTATTTTTATGCTGACCAAAGAAACGCTTATTGGCTAAATTCCGGTACTCAAAAGACGATTTCGAATCCAAGAATCGGTTGTGTCAACTGCTTTGAAATACGAGAAATATGAAATGAAACACGTATGTACAGCGCCTAAAACCGGCACGGAAGGTTGCTTTTGCCATGAATAAATCCAAGTATCTAAGAGACGAGCATCAATAATGAACATATTACAACATTTTATGTATGACACATACTCGTAAATTCACGTTAACATCGTATTAGGTCCACCAAGGTTCCAGCCTAATTCTTTCGATAATAATTCCCATAAAATATGTTATTTATCGTGAGGCCCAATTTTGTACCAGCGAAACACATGTTTAATTAATATTATATTTTGTTCCAATTTAACCATCGGCTGGAACACCATATGTGAGGTTGTTAACGTGCCTAACCTACAGGTATCCCATAGATAAGCAAGAAAACTCATTGTAAAAAAACATTTCTTCTCACTTTTAAAATCGAATTCTTTGATTGTTTTTCTTTGCGAAAAAAATACAGGAGCTTTATCTTCGTCCTCTAAAATCTTATTTTAAATTGGGAATGATTTAATCGCTACTAGAAAGCTTCAGCATTTTTTATACGGTTGAATCTTTTTTTGATAACTCTAGAACACTACCTACTCATATTATAAATTTGAATTTGTGGTTATCACTAAAATATATCAAAATAAATACTTGGTAACTTACATAAAGTTCAATTTTGTTTTTTCTTTCTCTTGAACCATCAGACGGTTTTTTTTCAAGACTAGAATATAAGAGCGTTCGGGAATACGCGTAAAAGTTTTTGATACCTACCTACAAAAAAAGGAAATACAAATTCGACACACAAACCTATTGTTCCATCGCCTTTCACACATACATAACTCAGTAAGCAGCACTCCACATGCTAATTATCCATTGTTAGTGCGTTACTTATTTAATGTGTTCACAATTAAAAGCTGGCAACACCGTACCGTTCCCACGCACCTTGCCATTCCTGTCGTGTCGCGTCCTGGACCGATAACGGTGTAGGTACGGTTAGCTGAAGAATTGTTTATGATAAAATATTTTAATTTCGGAATTATGATTTCAGTATAATAGTAAAAAACTAGTCAAGTGCGAGTCGGACTCGCGCACCAAGGAACCGTAACTCCTCAAAATATAACCAAATAAATAAAAATCATATGTCCTTTTTACTTTACGTACAAAATAAGAGAATAAACAAAAACTTACTTATGTCATGGATGTACTTTATACTTTCACCCCTGAGAATTTGGCTCGTAATAAAAAAATAAAACCTGTTTGCTATTTGATTGATCAATAATGCAGGGGGTTAATATTTGTCCGATAAATTGCTGGGGAAAGGGAAAAGAGCTTAGGGTTGGTGTCTTGTATGTACTATCAACATACAAGATAAATACATAATAAATATACTTTATTTGTACACCACATAAAATGTACACAAAAAGGAATGACAAATACAAGAAGAAGTGATAACAACAGGCGATTTCTTTCAGACGACCTTTATAAATTTAGGGATGTCATTTAAAATTACTAGACATTATTTCTTTTCTTCTCGAAAGTGTAAAAAGCAGTGGCTATTTCTGAATGTCAGTTTGCGCGTTCATTTAAACTAAGTAATAGATTTTTTATGTGGTTTAGATGAAGAAGAAGTAGAAATTCTCTAATTTCTTAGAGAAGGTTTATGTGTATTAAGCCCGGGCATAACCAGGATGTCGGACTTTTTGGAACTTGCAGAGTGACGTAGCATTTTCATTTTTATTTTCATAAATTTGTGTATTTTGAGTTTTATTGTGTATTTTTGGTGGTATTTTACCCAATAAAGATCATCCATGTGCACCAGTGAAGTGAAATGAATTATGTGTATCGTGACTTTTCAAGTTGTCTCAAAATGTCCGTTTAGAGTTTTACTACAATGACCACCATTGTAGTAAAACATGACTTTTATGGACGGTGACTGACTGAGGACTATAATGTGAAGTGATTTATTGTGACTGGAAACTATAATATAACTCGACACTGGCAGAAATGAGCCCTAATTTGGGCTTGGTTGCCAAAATTAAAAATAAGAAGAAGAACCAGGATGTCTACTTTTATTCAACGAAAAACGAAATTTCACCCAAAAATTCGCAAGATTCCTACCACGATTCCATTCGTTCCGAAATTTTTATCTAACGATTTTTTTTGAAGCTTAGAATCCTCTAAACCTACAGCGGCTAGTTATTAAAAAAATATTATTCAATTCCTTCAAAAGACACTTTAAATAAGTAATTCACGTCAAATCATATAAGAAAATGATTTGACGTGACTGTATCACGTAACTGACCGACGTGACTTACTTTTTTGTTGTCTCTACTTTTAATCACAGTACTTACAACATGACCACGATAATCATGCATTATGCTACAGTGCGACATGGATCATAATGAACTTGGATAACATTTTGTTGTATATGAAATACAAAATAAATTACGCTTAAATTACTCTTATTATTTTTTTATTGTCAAGATGATTGCGCGGCCGTCCCAAATTTTAGCCTTAGCACCCTTACACGGACAAATCAGCGAGAAAGCTCTCAACCAGGGTCATCGAGGAAAGATCCCTTTAGAGTAGTAATAATGAACAATCAAATTCCGAAACTCGTCAGTGATTTGTCACTGAATTTGAACAGTAAGCACCAATCACTGCATCGTGTGTTTTTGACTGGGCCAATCACAGTGCATGCGTGCTTGACTTAGCCAATCAGAGCGCGTTGTCGGCGGTGGGAAATTGGCGGAATATATTTCAACCAAAATGAACGTCATGGCGCTTCTTTGGGTTAATTGTTCGATGACCAGGGTATTACTGATATCTCTTGTATTAATATTAGTTAGATTCTTTTCTGGCCGCTAGGTGTTATTAAAATAGCAATTGCTGAAATTCGCCTCGGATTTTTTTTAATCCCTTTCCGATATTGAGTCCGACGTTTTAAAATAGCCCTTCAGAACAAATTCTGTGCACGTACTGTAGAAATATCCCAGGAATAACAACGACGATTAGTAGAATCAAGCGTATATTATAATGTAGTATAAATACACAACTCCAAATACCTAAGTACGACAATTTAAACAATGCTTTCTCAGCGATGGTTGTCAATTGAATGCCAGGCCGCCTGTTCTCAGCTATCATGTCTAGTCTGTGTTGCCAGGTGTTACATTCTCAATTTTAACATAATTACTGAATAGTGTTTTAATTTTAAATGAAATTTGATTGACAATATGAAACTGTTAACAGACGGCCATTCTGTTAAAGGAATGTCCCATTCCGTGAAACCTCTCGGCCATTCTACAATGTAATGTATGACTCTATACATACAAAAAGAAAATAAAATAAGAAACCCAAAACATGTAAAACAAAATAAATTAGTATTTAACTAGGACATAATACTGTAACTAAAATAAAATACCAAGTGTATTTATGTCCTTCTTTTCTGAATTATTCATTAATTAATTAAATATGTAAAACAAAATATATCCAACATAATTGTGTAACAAAAATAAAATATGTAATTATGTATTTCTATTCTTAATTCATCATTAATTAACTAAACATGTAAAATAAATTAAAGTACCTAGTAGAACTTGGACATAATTCTGTAACAAAAATAAAATAAGTATATAATCAGGTCTTTCTATTCTTAATTCATCATTAATTAAATAAGGGGTTCATTTCGGATACAATTAAATTACATAAATATCATCAAATTATCACCATACTATTAAATTGTTTGATTAAACTTAGATCAATGCACATTCCAACTTCCAACACATTATACTTTCCAGTATAATATATAAAATACATTTAATTAGCGTCCAATAAGTAAATTTCAATTTCAATCTCGATCTCAGGATCAGTATCCGTATCAGTATCAGTATCAGTATCAGTATCAGTATCAGTATCAGTATCAGTATCAGTATCAGTATCAGTATCAGTATCAGTATCAGTATCAGTATCAGTATCAGTATCAGTATCAGTATCAGTATCAGTATCAGTATCAGTAGCAGTATCAGTATCAGTATCAGTATCAGTATCAGTAGCAGTATCAGTATCAGTATCAGTATCAGTATCAGTATCAGTATCATCATCAGTATCATCATCAGTATCATCATCAGTATCATCATCAGTATCATCATCAGTATCATCAGTATCATCATCAGTATCATCATCAGTATCATCATCAGTAGTATCAGTATCAGTATCAGTAGCAGTATCAGTATCAGTATCAGTAGCAGTATCAGTATCAGTATCAGTATCATCATCGGTATCATCATCAGTATCATCATCAGTATCATCATCAGTATCATCATCAGTATCATCATCAGTATCATCATCAGTATCATCATCAGTATCATCATCAGTATCATTTCATTTCATTTCATTTCATTTCATTTCATTTCATTACTTGCCACCCGAGCAATTAGTTTTTGTCACCGTGCCTTTTTGCAACCGTTTGTCACACCCGAGGAACACGGCCTGCCTCGCTTTCTCGATTCTTGCCACCCGCGGGCTCGTAAACACACTAATGCCACCGAGGCAACGAATAACATTTAATTTGCTACCTTTTGTCACACCCGAGGGACACGGCCTGCCTCTCATTCTTGATTCAACTGTTTCTAGCCACCCGCGGGCTAGTAAACACAATAGGCCACCGAGGCAACTTCTGCCACCCGAGAGCAGATCAGATATCAATCGGCGCATCGATGCCAGCTACCGTTGACAAGCCGATCACTCCGGTCTGGACATCGAACGCACGTACCCAAACTGAAAATGTACATGGACAGGAATATTAGAATTAAAAGATGGAAACATGTCTTATGTTTCACTATTGCTATTACAACTACGATCATCACTTCCTTCTTATCACTCTCTCTATCTTCAGATATCGGAGGTGACAATTCTGTAGCTCCCTTCAAAATATTTTCATCTTGACTCGTTCCTTTATCAAAAACTACATCTGCAGGAAACTTACCAATACCCTGATTAAGTTTGTTATTCAAGCTCCATTGTAACTTACCCATATTAAGGTCCCTGTCTTTTTATCTAGGCTGTGATTCATAGTTTAACACCTGTGTTGACTGGATGAATGTTTTAAATTCAATTGACCTAAAACTTATACTACCCTGTTTAAAGCTTTTCATTTTCGGAAACCAATAATTTGCACTCATATTTTCAAGAGAAACAAAATAATTCATTCATTTAATTAGGCCTTCACAGGCACATAAGAATAGTCTGTCTCTAACACTCCAATACCAGTCCGGAAGGCTATCCCCGTCGAGAAGAGCCGGCAACAAACTCAGCAACCACTCCCTTCAAAACAAGCTCAGACTCATTACACAACATTTTTACATTCCCATCGCACTGCCAACCATCGCGCGCACTGGCGCCCGTATAGTAAGCCTTCTATACCAAAGAAATTGGTGTGAAGGTACATTTTAAAGTGCAGGAGGGGTTCCATTATAGAAGTTAATACTCAGTCCCAAAAATAAACCTTGCACTTTTTGGAGTCGATAATCAGAGGTCACAAGTTTATCCTTATGTCTTCTATTATTCATATTGACCCACTCTGCACGCTGCATTAACCTCAACTTTTTTTTTTTTTTTTTACATAAAGCTTAAATGTTGTGATGTACAAATAAAATGTTTGCATAAATATACTGCGGTGCCACTGAGAGGACACTTATAATCTTATATCTCTGAGGGGAGCTCGAGAACTCATATTATAAATAGCTCACACTGCTCGTTTTCTCATAATAAAGTTAGTTTCCATCAGCAGCCCCAAAGCAATATGCCATTGGACATAACACTATGGAAATAACTGAAATAAACTAATCGAGCCGTTTCTATGTCTGTTAGCTGTCTAATTTGTGTAACTGCATAAGCTGCTGAACTGAGCTTTCCCAAAAGACATAATATTTGGGTGCCCCTTTGAAGTTTTGAAGTCTAAAGCAATCCCAAAGAATACTGTTGATTCAAAGAGACCATCATTGAATCTATCCGTCATTAAATTACAGGTAGTGCACATTTAATACATTTAGTATTATATTCATTTAATACTAGATTATTGACAGTAAACCGATTAATACCCCAAATGATGCATCGTTCACATCGTCAAAACTAGACTTCAGCAAACAGTACAATTCCACAGGTATTTTTGACATAAAAAGGTAGGTCATTAATATAATTTAAAAATAGCAAAGGACCCAAACTAGAGTCATGCAGCACACCCACATGCACAGGAGAACCAGATGAGTTAACTCAATTGACAGCAACACCTTGAGTCCTTTTTTTTTTCAAGATACGACTTCATCAAATCAAGTGCTGCGCCCCTAATTCCATAAAAAATCAGTTCACGTATGAGTGTCCGGTGGTCAACACAATCGAAGGCCGTGGACTTTAGATAGATCACAGAACACTCCAATAACACTCTGTAACTTTTCCCAAGCGCCAAAAACATCACTTAAAAGTGCCACCTCAACATCAATGATTGAACGACCCTTTGTAAACCCATACTGCTTACTATCTAAGAGTTTATTCAAATTAAAGTGAGCGAGTAACTGCGTTAAAATAAAATCATTTCAAACAATTTGCTCAAGGCTGGCACAATGGAAACTGGCCTATAATTACTAGGATCACTATGATCTCTCACTTTGAACAAGGGTATACAATTTGCTATAAGTAACTGACCAAATTCTACGCATTTGTTAAATATTAAAGCTAAATTGTGAGCAATATTATCAATGATACCTGCAAAACAGTTACGGATATATGCCATAAGTTACTTGTGCGTTTAACTCAGAAGGTCTTTAAAGTTTTGACTTCCTATGTCGTAACGTTCAATGTGCCTTAACTTTGCTCTCAATTCAGCATCTGTCAATGAGGAATTCAAGTAGCTGGTTAGCTCTTGGCTATCCAAAGAGGAAAAGCCGCCAGCATTCTGGGAAACTTGCCATTAATCGGAGGCAGCGGCAGACTTGAGGAATTTTTATATAATATGGATTGTATGTTGTACATATTTGCAAGTGCAATTTGACTATCTTTAGAAATAATGTTATTATTAATATTCAACTCAATACGCCTACTGTATCGAGACATTCCCCTTTCGGAGTTGATAATGTTCCAAGCAGTGTTGACTTTATTATTTGATTACTAATTTTATTTCTCAAATATATTGACTATCGGCAAAAGCACAAGTTATCTTACAAATTTTGGAATACTTTTTAACATACTCAAGAAAATCAATATTTTGATTGAACTTTTTCATACCATAAAGCTAATAAAAATATTAGCTCTACTTCTGTAAATACCCACTGCTGCCCAGTCGCCAAACCCAATTCAATTTTTTTAAATAAAAGGTCTCAGGTTCAAAAGCCTTATCAAATTCCGCCTCTATCGTCACGCCCATTCTTTCCATTAAGGGGCAGACTTGGGCAAAATACACTACATTGCTGCCCAAATTATATGAAACCTGCTAACTCTACGGTGTTGAAATTGAAATATATGATACTTAAGGATATAAGAAACACATCGCCCGAGCCGAAAACACGATTTCAATTAAAAGCCTCGATAAAAAAAAATTTCAAACATACCTCTAAAAATCAAGAAATTCCCAAATATATCCAACGCCTCAAGGTATTTTGATACGATTTTTTTCATCGATATAGTACATATCATAAGAAAATAAACGCCCGATTTAGTTTTTTGAATTAGCTATTCAGATTTTCATAATAATGATTTAAAAAAAAGTCGCTTACGTCAAATTCAATCCGAGCACCATCAACATCATACCGCACTCTATTGTCCTGCAACTCGCGTATTTTACTTCGCGCTCACTCGCATTCCGCGGCGATCCGCGTTGCTAGATGGACCTGTGTCATTTTCTTTCAGAATTTTCACAAAAATAAAACCCTCTCAAATGATTAAAAAATCATATCAAATTATCTTCAGAAGGCACTGGAAATGCATGCTAGTCAAATTAAGGCAATTGAGCCTTTTATTTGCTTGTTATGAATAAAAATATATAAAATAAAATCTGTTATGATTGATACTTTTGAAAATTGTCATCTAGTTATGTCGTGGTACTGACAGAGACTAATACTTATTTTCGTCTATGAAGGGTATGGCTTGGGTAGTCTAGGGGGCTAAAGTGCGGGTTATTAATGTAGGCGCCGACTGAAGGAGGTGATGATTCAAATCCCGGAAAGTGTTTTTTTTTTATTTCAAATCATACAAAATGAAAAATCAGCAATATATATTTTTTTAATGAGCAATTATCTATTTAGTTACTTACCTGATTAAATAACACCTCATTCAATGTTGTTTATTTTGAGATCAAAGAAAAGGTATTGAAGGTAGGTTGACTGATACTGGTAACAGTAGGTGCCCCGAAGTCGGGGCGGGCGTGCCAGTCACTACTGCGGTCATCGAGTCATCTGTAGTCATCGAGTCGAGCCGATATACCTTTATATTCATTGTATTATTGTGGTCCAGTCGCGTAGTCGTGAAGTGTCAATGGCACAGTAAAATTAGTACCAGTAAAGAAAATATTACACATCTTACGTTGACTAAGTTTCTACTACATCGAGGAACAACCCTTAGAGAATTTATACCGAGCAATCTGATTCCGAAACTAGTCACTGATTTTGAACTGTAAGGACCAATCACTTTATCGTGTGTTCTTGACTTGGCCAATCAGAGCGCATTGTCAATGATGGCAAATTGGCGGAATAGATTGCAAGCAAAATCAACGTCATTACGCTTCTTTGGGTTAATTGTTCGATGTTCTACTACTTACTGAATCGGTTAGTTGGAATGTGAACCCATCGTAAATTTACAATTACTATTAGTGAGCTCGGCTATCATTGTGCCGATTAGGGATTGCAAAATCCGGATTTTTTTCAAATCCGGATAGAAAGTTTATCATCACATATAAATCCGGATTATCCGGATCTTTCGTTTTTTTTATTTTTTTTTGCAATCTTTTGTATTTTTAAATTGTACGCGTATTTTATGCTTAATTATTAGTCGTTTGAAGAGAGGTGTTCTATTTTATTGTATTTCCATTGCTTGCATTTGAATAAAAATTCAATTAAACTGCAAGTAATATTTAAAAAAAAAATGGCTTGTATTTGGCCACTGAGCCGTCCATAAAGGATAATGACGAAGCCTAAGGTGGAGCACGCTAACCCAAATGGAACCTAATCATTCAGGCCGTGAAAGTCCCTAGATTCTAAGAGTCAGGAAATACAGTCGCCGGAAGCAAGTTCCACTCCCTTGCTGCCCGCATTATAATTGAAGATACAAAAGAAAAAAAATCCCCGTGCCTTGTGGTTCGGAGTAAAAAGCAAGCAACCTTTCTTCGATGGTCGAGGCTCGTGAGTTTCGTCATAATTAGTCTCATATTCGATGAGTCTTCTGGCTTGGCGGTTTATTGAGTCGAGGGCAAGAGCCTGGTGGAAAGGACTCCGTTTGGTGAAAAGACACACCTGCGTCTTGGTGGCATTAAAAGTGAACAGAATGGCATTGCCCCAATCGGAGACTGCCTGTAAAATTACGTTCAAACGCTCTACCATGGCCTCTCGCAACAATTGGATCTATGACAACGGTGCTATCGTCTACGTACCCAAAGATACCGGGCTTCACCAGATCGTTAATATGCAGCAGAAATAAGGTTGCAGAGAGAACCGAACTCTGTGGAATTGATTGCGGAAAGGTCCGACGAACACCCGTCTATGACTACATGAATGATCTATTCACTTTATCTACCTATTCACTCACTACCTATCACTCTATCTATTCACTTCGCTCAGGAAATTGTAAACTGTTAAGCTGCAAACTAATAAATAAATAAATAAATAAATAAATTCAAGCGCACAGACCACCAGAGATTTCATATCAAGGAAGCTTGCTTAGAAGCCTGGTGTGTCAGACCCTTTCAAAAGTAACAATTTTCTGAGATCAGTGTCCCCTGTCACGTTCCGCCGCCTCCTTAGCGGGCATAACTCGCTCGCAAAAGGAGTGGAGTGCATCCCACGATCTCTCGTTTTCAACTACAGCGCGAACGACGCTCGGCAGCGGGAGATCAGTCCCCACTTCGGCGCAGAGCTCGCTGCTAGGCCCCCTCTTCGAGGCACATATGCTTTTTTACCGACTAAGTTGTATAAAAAAGAAACAGCGTTCGGCAAGCTTCGCCATATCTTCAAGTCCAGAATACCTCAGAGTCAGAGTCTTAAGAAAAAGGTTTACAATCAGTGCGTGTTACCAGTGATGAAATACGGAACACGGACGTGGTCTTTCACTGCTGGTCTAATAAATACGCTCAGAGTCACTCAGCAAGCTATGGAATGAGCTATGCTCGGAATTTCACTACGAAACAGGATCCGAAACGAGGACATATGTAGGAGAACAAAAATTCTCGATAAAGCTTAGCGATGGGCGATTGTTACTAAAAACAATCAAATTATTCGATTGTCCAATTTATTCGAATCATTCGAATAACAATTGTCTTCTTTCGATTGTTCATAATACGCTTCGTGCGGCACCTTGCGTGGCCTGTGCCGTGCGCTGGCTGTCCGCCCGCCGAATGAATGAATCTATTCGCCCACGCGCTCACCCGTCGATTGTGCATACTATTGCAACCTGCGTGGCGTGCGTCACTTTTCATTCGAAAGGTCGATTGTTATTCGATTGTTTATTCGTTAGAACGAATGAATCGACAATCGAATGTACAGTTTTACAATTGTCGATTCTTTCGATTCCTTTTTTTTGAACAATCGCCCATCGCTAATATAGCTCGTAGAGTTCGTATGTTGATGTGGCAATGGGCAGGCCACATCGCTCGAAGAACCGATAACCGATGGGGATGGAAGGTTCTCGAGTGGCGGCCACGTACTGGAAGGGGACACCGTACGTCCACCAGGTGGACCGTCGACCTGGTCAGAGTTACTGGGCGCTGCTGGATTCAAGCGGCCCGAAACCGCTTGAACTGGAAGTTAATGGGGGAGGCCTATGTTCAGCAGTGGATATCCTCTTTTTATACGCGATACCGTGACCGGGTGGCGTGGGCTGCCGCGCAAATCGCTTCACTGTCACCACATTATGACATTGTACCCGTGCGAAGCCGGGGCGGGTCGCTAGTACTTAATATACATAATTACACCCTGACTCGGGACATGCAAACATGTTCATGCACACAGATGCATATCCTTGGTGGGAATCGAACATACAATCGGCGGCGTCGTGGAATCTTAACAAACTACACCAACTGGCCCGTCAAAAGTTTTTTTTGAGGTATATCAAAATTTATATTTTTAAATGTTTGTCTACAGTTTGTCTACTGTTAACATTTTTACTGTGTCCAATTCAAACAGCTTCGTTCTCGCGGAAATGTATAGATGGCGGTTTGTCACGTTGAATTGTTTGCTTGCAATGACGCACTTCTAAATAGAGGGAGCTAGTATTTTTTGTATGCTTAGTTCCGGTAATTTCCGCAAATATTACGTGAAAATGTGGCGCAAGGGTGAAAACTGAAATCTGCTCGAGAGGAGTCTGCGCCTTAAGCATTGCATACAGCCAATCAGCGCAATTTCCGTCGTAAGGAAATGTTTTAAAAATGGTTCACTGCCTGATTTACCCCACGAACCTTGGCAAAACTGTTACCTCGCATACCGCAACCGCAATATTTGTTCGAATATAATTCAGATAAATTTATTCAAGCCAAGTAGTAAACGACGACACGACAAGACAACCGTGTCCTGCCTACACCCTCAAAATCAGCTCCCTATCAGAAAAGTGCTTCTGCACTATCCTAACCACCTTCCTCAAAATACAAAGCAATGTACCAACATAAATTTATTCAAAAATCTGCTATTATGATTATTGACATTTAAATTTAAAGCCTTTACCACTGATGAATTTATGAATATATAACACGAAATGTCTTAATTAATTATTGTTTTTTTTTTTTCAATATTATTGCTAACATTAACATTGATCATTAACAACAAATTTTATCAATTTATTTTTTATTTTTTTATTTAGCTATTATAAATAATTGCATCAAATATAGTAAGTACCTACTCTGACATTTTACAACATCCCTGCCCTAAAATAACCTGTATTCAACATATAAATACTCTACTCCATTACACTCTATTCGTTTGTCAAAACATGCATCAAAGTTTGTACAGAAATGCTAGGTAGGAACCAAAAGGTGGCCCCGAACGACAGTATCCCATTATTTAATTTGGTAATTCATATGAAATTAAAGCCTACTCCGCTTTCTTTTCCCAGACGTACGCGTCCTTGCCCTTGAATATATTCCAGAATTACCAATGTCAGCAGAGAATGAACTAGGATCAGTGCCGGCCGTTCGGAGAAATGTTTGAGCGAAATGATCCAGTATACTTATGACCTCTCCGACCACTGCTATAGCGACGCCGCCTTGCAAGAACGAGAAGACGGAGCATCGCTGCTGCCGGTGCTAGTGCTGCTATTTTAACCGAATGGTTCGCGGCGAGACCGACCATGACACGTGTCCCATCCCCTCATGAACTCCTCGTGCTACGTCTTCTCTTGAAAGAGAACGAGGTCGCCTCCGTACAGACCTTTTGCATGCACACCATCGGCTCCCTCTTTCAGCATTCATATAATTTTATAAAGGCGGTGCAAAAGTTGACACGGTCGACATGTTAGATAAGTTCAAATCGCCTCTTTGCGACACGACCGCCCATTCTTGGTACAGTAATTAATACATTCCCCGTTTTTATTTTGTTAAGTAACCGCCCCTCTGGTGTACAAAAAGAGTTATCCATCCATTTATAGAAGTGGACACCACTTTCCTTTGCTTGTTTAGTAAAATATCAAGAGACTAGTAGAGACCAGAGAAAACAAGAAGGCGAGGACACCAATTTTTCATAGCGACAACGTACATTTAAATAGGTATATTGTTAAAGGTGTAATTACCGCGCATTACACCCATTCTATAAACAAAAACGAATCGTTTTGCCTACCTATGGTACGGCCATAATTCAGTTGTTTTAACAAAATAAATAATGCAAGAAGTACCAATACCCACTGCAAACTTGTTCATTTGTAAGTATATTGGGAAACAAATTATGTCTAAAAAAAAAGAATGTGCAATATGCATTCTACCCAAAAAGTAATCATCATATGCTGTGATATAAATTAATATCCCACATTTAATATTAATCGTCTAATAGTACGTGAAAGTAAGGTCTATTAGAACACAATCTAGGCCCCAGTAAAGTCATGAAGGCATTGACTTATATATTACTGCGTACTGGTTACATATCACTGCATGAAGGTTACGTAGTAACTATTTAGTAATCTGTGATGAAGGACTAAGATTCAACCACCGGTTCGGAAATAATCGGAACACATCTCTAACTGTGTCATGTTCCGAGGAGCCAGCAAGAATCATGAACAATTTTAATTTTTGAATTTGCAAAAAAAATGTAAAAATAATATTGTGGGTAATTACAAATAGTTCAGGAATTCGTCAAGCGGACCCGGGCGCCACCCACGTGATTGTCTCGCGAAGTCGCGAGTTGCATCGCGACAAGAGTTACGAAGTAACCACCGTGTGCATGGCAGCGCTTATGTGTCAACATTTTATCTTAAGACTTGCTGCAATCGTTTGTACAAAGAAGAATATTCGGTTTCTGATTAACTAAAGAAGCTATTATCATGCTGTAATAACTAAATCCTAGCTTCTTACTGGATATAACAAAACAGCAAACATTACCACAAAATAGATTCCGGAACATTATAAAATATACCTTACATACCTCGATTTGTCACCAACGTTCATCCCACTTCTGATTGTAGAAATATCCCAGGAATAACAACGACGATTAGTAGAATCAAGCGTATATTATAATGTAGTATAAATACACAACTCCAAATACCTAAGTACGACAATTTAAACAATGCTTTCTCAGCGATGGTTGTCAATTGAATGCCAGGCCGCCTGTTCTCAGCTATCATGTCTAGTCTGTGTTGCCAGGTGTTACATTCTCAATTTTAACATAATTACTGAATAGTGTTTTAATTTTAAATGAAATTTGATTGACAATATGAAACTGTTAACAGTACGAGTATTTTTGACACTATGTGATTATCGCGTTTACGTTTACTACATTTAATCTATATGAAATTGGTACAGCGCCTCTTGCGGAATACTCTTGGAACTAATTTCTTCCGTACAACATAGGTATTTATAGGTAAACTCAAACGCAATAGCATATTGAATATTCTGTGGCGTTAGTGATTGTTTAGTAGGTTAAGTACCGAGTCCGGGTGTAAATAATAAGAATATCAGTAGTCAGTAATCTATAGTATATCAGTTATCTGGTTTGCATAGTTCAAGTTCTGCATAGTTTGGGATCAGCTAGCTATGATGAATGTATCTTGATAATTATTGTATTTAATTTCTCAATGGCGGGGCTTTAATTACAGCAGATGGATATTTTTTATTATAATTTATGGATATTTAATCTGTTCCATTTTTTCTCAATATCTGTTTCAATCATTGAATTATTACGCTTAGAAGCGAAGTATCGAACAAAAATCCTCGCGACACGTAAGCCACTTGACAACCAATGTATGCGTGAGTACCATATAATTACACTCGCTGACACGCACACAAGCGCACGAGTAATGTTGCAAGCTAAACGAAATTTTTCGGTAAAATTAACCTTCCGATTTCGCCTACTAGTGAAATTGGAAGTAAGTATTCATAAAAATAATTAAATAGTTTAAAAAGTTCTGCGTCTTAGATAATTTATTATAGACAAAGGCCTGTTATTTATTTATTACTAGTTGTTTCATAGTACTTATTTCGGGTATTTTAACATAATAAACCAAGATAATGTGCAGTGCTATGAACGATCGTACAATTTGTAGCTTTCCTTGGTAATGATAGGTTTCAGATATGATAGGTTGTATAGAAAAAGAAGATTAAGTAGTATCTAGGTATTTCATTTTCATTAACAAAATTGAAATTTTAAAAGCCTGTTAGTTGAATTTGTTTCCGGAACAACTGCCGCTTTGACAATATTTTCCTAGGAAAATATTAAAAAGAGAATATAGCTAGCTATATTCTCTTTTTTCTACCAGTCTGATTCGAAATTATTTCACTAATATGAAGCTACATTATCCCAAGTATTATAAACTACTTATCCCAAGAACGCAGGTGAAACCGCGGGGGACAGCTAGTCGGTTATAATAGCTATAAGTAAAAGAAACAACTTATCGGACTCAATTACTTTATTAATAACAAAATCAGTATCAATTACGTAAAACAACGCAAATTCGCACAAAAAACAGCTGGCAACACTTTGCTCGAAATCTGAGTGAAGTATTTTTATTTTTGAATTTTGTTTTTTTAGATGAATTACACAATAAAATTAGTGGCTTGCCTCTGGAATGTTACATCAGAATTCTTATCTTTCTTCCCTCATGAATTATGACACAGTTTTACTACACAAACCGTCATATTTATTATTTTTCTCAGAGCTGCACTCACTAAAACGTCACTCAGTACACTGACAGCGCGGCGGTCATTTGGAGCCATTATGGCTCCAATTGAGTGGATTGTTTTTCGCGCGTGTACTTTGCTTCTATGTGTAATAATTCAATGGTTTCAATACAATGTCACTTTATACGTAGGTACATTCAACTGCATCGCGATACGGTGATACGGCGCGTCGGAATCGGAACCACGCGTATGTGTGCACACACACATACTTAAATACTGAGTGAATAAATGTGTACTATCGATAGCAGTTATCACAATGCATTACTTTCCAATCACTAAATAAATTGTATGTGTAAAGGAATGTGGGTTTTAACGTAGTGTGTTTAAGATACAGTTTGGTTTGAACGTTTTATTGTCCATTCATAAGAGCCAGGTCATTCATAAACCGGATCTTCATTTATATTTGTTTTACTAGTCATTACCCGGTCGATGCTTGTTTGATTATAATCTTACTAGCTGTCCCCCGCGGGTTCACCCGCGTTCCCGGGATAAAAAGTAGCTTATGTCCTTCTCCATACCATAGGCTATCTGCATGCCAAATTTCATAATGATCCGATGAGTAGTAGAGGCGTGAAGGCGTAACAAACAAACAAGCAAACTCACTTTCGCTTAATAATATCGATAATAGATAATCTAATCCGCAACGACTTGTTTAGGATGGCCATTTGCTCCAAAGATTTATGTTATATTTTTAAACTACGTTAATATTTATTTTGTTTTTTTCAAATGTCTGACAGTTTATATGTGGCTAAATTAGATTTCATTCGAGCTATTTGATTCATACTATTTATCATATATTTATTTTCCTCAAGATTTTTAGCATAATAAAGCGATGAAAATATTTATTTATGAATTCAGGTGCCCGATTAGATAAGAATACTTTGTACGCAAACGTATGTATGCGTCACTATTGTGTAAGAAAATTTCGCCAGAGGAGACAAGCGGCGCCGTGGCTTAGTTGGTTAAAGCGCCTGTCTAGTAAACAGGAGATCACGAGTTCGAATCTCGTCGGGGCCTTGTGTGGAATTTAATCTTTTTGGTTTTTTTTCTATTTTATTTTGCACTTCTACGTTTTGTGATAAAACTACTAAATTAAAAAAAAAAACATTGATTACATCATTATATTATTTATAGTTAAATGAACAAGATACTAAGACAATACAAGATTTAAGGTAAAATAAGTAATAAAGTAGGTATAGTAAGATGAATCCTTGTACTTTTTATAGGTCAAAGGTTTAACTATTGTTGGTAATAAAAACAATACAATAAGCAATAAGCCTGAAGCTAGAAAGTATATTAGTAGCGAACAATGCCTACCGTTCATTACAATCTCTTTATAAACTACACGGTTGTAAAATCTAATGTTATTGTATGTTATACGTATAAACGATATGGTCTTATATATATAAATAATAAATAAATAAATAAATATCCTGGGACATTCCTAACACACGGTCATCTGATCCCAAACTAAGCAGAGCTTGTACTATGGAAACCAGATTACTGATATAATACATATACTACTTTTTGTTTGTAAATACATACTTAATATACATAATTACACCCGGACTCAGGACATACAGACATGTTAATGCACACAAATGCATGTCCTGTGTGGGAATCGAACCCACGACCAGCGGCGCGATAGGTGGATTCTTGACCAGAGTCTTAACCAACCGCGCCAGCTGGCCCGTCAAATATGTATATTATACAAACCATGAGTGAAGGAGTAATAAAATGTGATAGAATAATGAGTGTAAACAAACAAACGAATTATATTGACCATAGAATCATTGCGAGATCCGTTTTTGGTTTCGCTTCGTAGTGTCGTGTCATATTATATTTTTATAGAGTTTCATAATTTATAACGGGCCTCTAAAAATTGTATCGTGTACAAATCCTTAAGAAACACAAGAAGAAAATCTTCCAGATTTTATATTAAAGTAATCTTACTGTAATTGTCAAACAATGAGACATTGAGTAAGGAAGGAGACACTTACTCGCTAGTGGCGCCAAGTGGCGGTCACAGAAACTGTAGATCTTATTGGGGCAAACCCACCAATTTGAAACAATTAGGTCTCCCCTACCAAGCAAGATACATTTATTAATATTGACAGCGACAATACAATCTCCTGTGTTTCTTTGAAAAGACACCCAAGGGGGTCGTGTAATAATCACGGGGGGAGGGGGTTCGGAAAAAATCACGAAATATCACAAGGGCGACGGGGAGGGTTGTAGTGAGATATCACGTTTATTAATTTTTTCATTGAAAGCGCGATTTGTAATCCGAAAAGCGGCGTGCGGTAATCCGTGCTCCGAGTACAATATACATACCTACATTAAATATATCCACATACGAGTATTAATATATCTTTTTCACACGATTAAACCTTTCCTTTATTATTTCTATGTCAGTCAGAAACAACCTGCAACCTAAATCTCTATCACGAACATAGTACGGGTAAAGTATAGTATAGATTGAAAATTAGGAGTGAAATTTATCAATGGAGAAAACATAGAAGTATATTTTTATTCGTAAAGAAAACTTTTAATAACATTAAAAGCTTACAGCCCGCGCTAAGACCATTGAAATTTCCCTATTTTACCAGCGATTTGAATGGCGAATATTCTCCTACCTGCTTTTCATACAAAATTCAAAGGCAGGAAAAGATGCGCTGACCGCCGATGGCGGAAGTGAAAGCTATACGCCATAAGAGTATTAATAAAATATGAATCTCATCAAAGTAAATAATCCCCTTTATTTACGAGTACATCACGCATCATAATTGTGGGGGCGAATGGGGGGAAAGAGAACGTCATCTATACTATAATATAATATTATAAAGAGGAAAGATTTGATTGTTTGTTTGTTTGTTTGCATTGAATAGGCTCCGAAAGTACTGAACCGATTTGAAAAATTCTTTCACTGTTGGGAAGCTACACTATCCCCGGGTGACATAGGCTATATTATATTTTCAAAAACATTAGGGATCCTTACTAAAACTCCAATAATGTAACCCAAGGTGTAAAAAAATTACCTAAAATATTCATTACATCGCGTGCGCTGCGAAAACTATTGATGATAGAATAAAATAATGTACTACGACTTTGCAGAACACATTATTATTTACAAAAAGTATCGCGATACCATATGTCTAACTATTATAGTTATGCCACAATAAGTGATTTTCTATTTTAAAAATTTAATTGAAATGCCGCCGCTAGAAATGGCTCTCTATTTGTATCTTGGTATTATTCCTTATCAAAATAAATTACTTCATATTCAAGACTGCTTCAATACCTTTATATAACTTTTTGAATTATTCTTTTCGGACATACCATTCAAAAGATGTCACGAGTTTAAAAATATAAGTATTAGCAGAAATCACGTCACGGGTACGGGCCGTATGGGAGGGAGTCAATCTCTGCGTGTGGCTCAGTGTTTGTAAAAAAAAGGTTGACGGTAGGGTAGGGTAGGATAGGGCAGGGCAGGGCATGGCAGGGTAGGGCAGGGCAGGGCAGGGTAAGGTAGGGTAGGGTAGGGTAGCACCACAGGGTAGGGTAACACCACAGGGTAGGGTAGCACCACGCGAACGAAGTCGCGCCGGGCAGCTAGTGTCATATAAAATAGAATTGATGCTTGGGTCCATTAACATGTGCGAGCGATTGCAAATGCTGACAATTATCATTCGTACTGTATAAAAGATCAAGTGCTGACTGTTTGATTGATTGACTGTGTGATCAACGCCGTAATCCGTTTTCATAGAACTCGCACCATGATGGTGCGTCAATGCTACCCGAAGCGAGCACGAGCCGAGCCTCGAACGAACAGCAACGTTATTCGCGTAGCTCAACTGCGCTCCGCCCGATTGTAAATTTTTTCATGAACACAGGGATTCACATCGCGCTATAGGTTCCTTATAACGTCCACACTTGACATCGCGAGCAACGAACGAATTCTGTTCGTTCGTGGCTCGGCTCGTGCTCGATTCGCGTAGCATGGACGCACCATATTAAAGTTCATTTTGTAATTTAGGTAACCTACTTAAGTTGAAATTAATGGTATAATGGTCCCCCTTTGAAATTTTCAACTGTTATTTCTCGCGTTTTATTTATTACACTCATATGTGAACTCGTTGCGCCCCACATATATAAATCTAAATAGATGGCGCGAGTATATAATATATAGGTACTTCGCGTGCCAAAAACTGTGCTAAAAGGGTGCTCTTCTTTTGAAACTGTTTCGCGCGGACTGGGAACTCGCAGAAGGCTGCATGACCACCAGAGATGTGTAGCGAGGGATATATTTAGCTGACAAATAGGATCGCTTCATTTTCACGTTATACTTAGCTCTAATGCCAGACTAACGAAAGCGCGAGATTATGGTAGGTTAGTAAAAACATGACACGCTTGGTTGAGGGACTTGCGTTATCTATTTAGATTTATGTGTGTGTTTCTCCCCCTATTTTATTCGGCACACCTTGTCTCCAAGTTATAAGCTCTGTCAGTTAAAGTCAGACTTAAAAGTTATGTTACGCGCAATAGTGCGCTCGCACGTAAAGTGTAAACCGACGTACGCTTCGAAACTTTGACAAGCCGCCGACAAACGCATCAAATGAGTTTAGGGTGACAATCATATGGGAAAATTCTTGGATTTTTTTTATATTTCTCTGAGAGCCTTGTTAAAGTACTACTTATATTTTAACAAACTGTTACCTTAATGTATCTTTATAATAGTTATGTTATTCTTAAAGTATTATTTAGCCCTGTTGTCTACGTATTACGGATTATAGTCGATACATCATATATCATCAACCATTCACGGTCCACTCCTGGATTTTGAATGTTGTTTACAATCGAAATCCTTATTTGCCTGCAAGCTAAAATAAAAATACAATTTAATTGTGTTTTCTTTCAAAATAATTATTGTACGTTTGGTGAAACCATTGTTACCACAAATAAAAAGAGTTTTTTTGTTTGTTTTTTTTTGTGTTTGTTTAAACGGGCTAATCTCTGGAAATACCAGTCGGATTCGAAAAATTCTTTCACTAATAGGAAGCTACATTACCCCCGGGTATTATAGGTTTTTATCCCGGGAACGCGGTGTGTGTGAAAAAGTGAAACCGCGGGGAACAATCAATGAATGCTTACTTTCAACTTAACTTTTGGTCATCCTACCTATCTCCCTATATTTTAAAAGAGCTGAACTGTTATCGATCTGTCTTAAAGGAAGTCACAACTCGTATCAACACCATTATGACCTGACCTCCCGATCCCTCCTAATTGCTTAACTATTCTTTAATAAATAGACACAGTATAGGGGAGGCAGGGGTCTAGTTTCACCGGTTCTCTAATATTTCTGAATAAAAATATTAAGATCTGTTAAACAATCTAAACTGATCTATACGGTTTGTAAACTCAAGTTTAATGTGTAATTAACGTGGGAAAGTACTAATTAGTGGTAAACTTTGGTTAACTTAAATACCTTAGCTACGAATTTATACTTTTTTAACCTACTAGTTTTTTTGTCTTGTGTGCTTACCACCTTCAGCCACATCGACAGTTCATTAAATCCTGAGACTTTTGTAGAAGGTGAAATAACACAAAATATAACATAAACTCTTACATAACGATGAGAAGCTAACGTTATCGGCTAATTTTATTGACATGTTATATGGCCGTTGCAAATACCTAGGCAATTAAATTAGAGTCTAGACCTAACACACGTCATGCTTGTTTCACTAACGTGTCCTTACATTATGGGGCCACGTCAGTAAACGTTTGCTGTACAACTAACATTCTGACTTACTTTTGCCTCATAGGAAACTTTAACACATGATCCAGCTAGAGAACTTATGACCTTTATTTATAGACTAGCTGTCCCCCGTGGGTTCACGAAGTACCCTATGTCCTTCTCCATACCATAGGCTATCTGCATGCCAAATTTCATGATGATCCGTTGAGTAGGTAGTTAGGTGTGAAGGCGTAACAAACAAACAAACAAACAAACAAACTCACTTTCGCATTTATAATATTAGTTATGATCACCTCTTTTCCGTGGTTATGATAGCTTTCCGCCATGTTGGCAGGACTATGAGTTGAACACTAAACGTTGTAAAAAGATTTTTGGCCTTAAGGCGCCGACCCCACAGAGAGAGTTCTAGAGTTCTGCGTTCAGAGTTCTGCGTTCCGCATTCACTATTGTGCACACAGCAAGTAGGCTAGAGTTCGCCAATAAGGCGCCGCATTGATTACAGTGAACGCGAAACGCAGAACTCTAGAACTCCCTCTGTGGGATCGGCGCCTTAATTTCAACATGCTTGTATGTACAATGGACAGTGTTTTGAGGAATAGTTTGACTTGACGCCCACAGCTCCTTTTACCATCGCATCTTCTCGTCTATGGCTCACCATAGACGAGGAGTTCATCCTCACACAGTGAAACCAACATGTTCCCGCACTGTGCGACTTCAAAGGGGCTTCCTGCCGCGGACGCTCAGATTGTGAAATAATAGCTCCCCGCCGTGGTGCACCCAAGGGAGTGGAGCATTTCTTCATCCTTCAAGAAGGGTGTGATGAATACTGTATGTAAAAAATCTACGTTCATAATTGCCTTATCAGGGCCTAAGCTGAATAAATGACTTTTTGGTTTGATTTGATACTTTTGCAGGGTCGGCAATGCTTGAGTGATACCCCTGGTGCTACAAGCTTATAGGCTACGGTAAACGCTTACCATTAGGCGAGCCGTATGCTAACTTAGTAGAAAACGTATAAACATCGAACACCCGGCTACCGGCTTTACTATTTTAATGCTGGTTCATAGAGCACATTTTCCGCGCAATTTAATTTCAGTTGGCATAGTTGAAGCTACATAATGTGAGGCGTGACAAGCTATTAAAAGTTGAAACGGCATTTTACACGCCTTGCTCATTACCCGTCAAGCACCAAAATAACGCGATCATAGTGATGTCCTTATTTTTATCGATAAAAATTGTCGCTAGTTTATGTCACTAGTTTAAAAATTATAGAAATTCTTTTATTTTGTGTCTATTGTCATAATAAGTCGTATTATTTTCTAATGAAGTTCGTATTTAGCCTGTGAATTCACACATCAGTGTACCACTAAACTGTTCAAGAATAACCATCGGCTGTTCTTATGGTGACCTTGATTTTATTTGGTATCCTAATGAGATATTTCCCTCGCATTTCTCAAAAGATTTATATATAGAGACAGACAGCTATCCATTACTTAGACAAAAGTCTCTCCTTGCCGCACCTGTCAAAAGTGACTTAATAAGGTTTCCCTGGTTTTTAAATCTTTTCTGCGTTTAAGTTTTATTTAATCACAACACATAATAGTAACAATAATAATAATATTACAAAATAAATGTGATTGTTACATCATCTTACGATATCGGTAATAAAAGTCACAAGAAAAACTAATTTTGTAACATGAAACAATCGAATTTGTTTTATTTAGGTAGCCTTTTGCCTTTTTATCATAAACATGAGATTGCTGGTTTATATTGTTAATTTATTTATTGTTAATAAGATTATTTATAGCTGTATTATATATACGTGTCTCCGATGCCCTGTGATGGTTAATGGTTAGGCAAATCTTCATTCATGAATAATGAACTCATAACAACTGTTTTTAATGTCGCATTTTTTATCGATAACTATTAAGTTAAGTTACACAGGTTTAGTCACACCTTAATCTACACCCATCAATCGTATATATAATAGTATGATCCGATAAGTGTTGAATACTATGAATTAATCAAATAGTTGAACTGTTGATATATTTTTTTATAAAAACAGGGAAAACTGAATCGAATGGATTAGAATATTTGGATGCAGAATGTTTCATTTTCAACACTAAAAAAAGACTACAAAATCCAGATCCTCTGAAAAAAAAACGGCCAAGTACGAGTCGGACTCGCACACAGAGGTTTCCGTACAATAATAATAATGTAACCTAACTCAAATTTACTGTGAAATGAATAATTCTTAAGTGCCTTACCGGGGCCTAAACTGAATAAATGATTTTGATAGTAGGCGCAAAATTGAAAAGTACCATAATTTACCTTAATTTTCAACTTTTTTTATTTTTCGGAATTTTCCCTTTAGGTACTTGTGCTGTCAGGCCAAATTTTGTGATTCTAGGTCAACGGGAACTACCACAAGTAAAGGGAAGATTCCGAAAAATAAAAGAAGTTGAAAATTAAGGTAAATTTTGGTACTTACAAGTTTTCACAAAAAAACCAAAATTTGTCCATATCTGTTTATCGTGTTGACTCAGGACCTTGATTTTTATACACCTAATAGGGGACTATAGACCTCAGTATCTGGTATAAATTTCAAGTTGCTAGGTCCACCTGTTCCTGCGAAAATCGGTGGTGACACACAGACGGACAAGAGAGTAATCTTACAAGGGTTCCTTTTTTTTACCTTTCGCGGTACGGAACCCTAAAAACATGTAAAGTCAGCTACGTGAATAAATTTAAACAACACACGAATTCATTTTCCTTGTTAGTATAGATTAGGAGAACGATTGTATAATGTGAGTTCAAGGCTGTGCCCACACTTTACCGCTAGATCTCGTGTGTGTCACAGGCGTTATAATATTCATCTCCATATTTAGTAATATTGCTTGAAACCAGTTTGCTATCAATGCTAGCCAAACATAGTAGGTGTGGCTATGGCCTTTAGAACCTTGTAAATGACGTATCTTTATTTTTCAGATAGCATGTTTCCTTGATGTATAAAATGTTGTTAGTTTCAGTCCTAAATGCGCAGTTCTATTTTATCAAACAGGAACTATTTTAGCATGTTTGACCACAATCTTTTTTTTTTTTTTTTTTACAAGCTTACGGCCCGCCTGATTGTAAGCGGTTACCGTAGCCTGTGGACGCTTGCAACACCAGGGGTATCACTCGCGCGTTGCCGACCCTGAAGAAATCTCTTCACGCCCTTTTTGAAGAACCCCATGCTGTACTCCATTGGGAAAACCACGGCGGGGAGCTCATTCCACAGTCCGAGCGTCCGCGGAAGAAAACTCCTTTTAGCCCGTACAGTTAAATCTTACATTAAATGAGGAAACGGCTTTCAAATATTTCCGGGACATACCGATAGGTACAGTATGAGGCACGAGTCGTGAGCACAGATGGGCAGTAGTGGGGGCAAGCTCGCGCATGTATACTTTTGGCCAAATCACAGTAGCCAAATGACACGCAAGAATCCAATAGACGACGAGCATCGACTGACGAACCAATCGTATGCAGTTCGGCGCTCCCCTTCTTCATTCCGCCAAACAGACCGAAAAATTAACTACTGCGCAGGTGTCAATCTGTGCTCAAGTCTCGTGCCTCTTACTATACTTTGTGTCAGATTTTAAATTTGATAGTTATTTGATAGAAAGTAGCCTAACATCGAAGCGAACTATTGTTTCTTACCCTCGAGATGATTTCCTTATTAAATATTATGAGGTCTGATAACAAGCATATGGCCTGCCTGATGGTAAGCGGTTACCGTAACTATATGGACGCTTGCAACACACGAAGCATCACTCACACGTCACCGACCCTTCCCCCCACCCCGATGAGCTGTAGTTACCTTACTCACGCGCAGGAACACAACATACACTTTTTCGGCTGCGGTATTCTGTAAGGTGGAGGTACTTCCCCAGTCGAGCTGCTCTTTGAGCGAATAAACGGTATGCTCTACCACTCTTAGATATAAAAAGAATTAACAGCTTATTGAAGGATTCGAACCCACAACAAAGCGACATCATTACCACTGAGCTATCCCGACTATCACAATTATTTTATAGATGTTAATATTTTTTCACAAGGATGATTCCTGGGTAAAAAAAAATCTTAAAATATTGTACACGTATTTTTTTCTTTACCAAATCATAAAAAAATTACATAGATAAAGCGCGTCAACGTTCGGAAGTGGGGTGGCTCGTGACGTCACTTCAGAGTAAAAACTACCATAACGTGACGTCACGCGGAACTTCAAACACACGATATGTTGGTATTTTTTGTTTAATTGACATTAGAAAAAATACGTGTCTCATGGTGAACTGAGCCATGAACGAGCACGATTCGCGTAGCGTGGACGGGCTTGCGAGCCTCGAACGACCATTCGTAGCGTGCTCGACTGCGCTCCGCCCGATTGTCAGTTTTTTCACGAACACAAGGATTCGCATCGCGCTCGTTGTAGGCTCGTTGAAGGCTCGTTAAGTACGTCCACGCTTGAAACCGCGAGCAACGAACGAATCCTGTTCGTTCGAGGCTCAGCTCGTGCTCGCTTCGCGTAGCATGGACGCACCATAATATTTTTTGATAATGTATATGACGCACTAAATATAATTTTCAGTTATCTATCTAGCCTATTGACATTATACAAAAGTACATATGTTGAAATCCAACATTTACGATGCAAAGCGAAATGTATGTTTAATTGAATAATATTTCACTTACCAACACGTAATAACTATATCGTTACGGCTTAAACATATCGAATACGTTTCGGTTTTTATCACGTTCAATTTATCGTCGACACACTTCTTTATTTTATCGATATAATCCCGTCACTAGAACAAGGTCAGGCAGAAAACATGGTCGCCGTGAGGTTCACGCGATAATTCAGCAGCATAATTTAGTTTGTTTTAATAATTTAATAATGAAAATATTATATTTATACTGTAAAGTACATAGAAGACGTGCGTAATATACTTATTTAGAGATCTCAGAATACTGTTGAAAATCATGTCGTGAAGTCAAAGGCTATGAAAATACAGAGCAGGCCCCCTTAAAAGGAAGCTAAGCAATATTGCTAACGCAATTAATTTTTTCGAATTTAAAGCACATCTTATGCAATTCATCAATTCCAAATATTTTAAATGAATTATAATGAGTAACTATTTTACCAAAAAATATTGGAATCACTTAGGATCTGACGAGAATTCGAAAAAATTAATTGCGTAGCAATATTGCTTTAGCTTCCTTTTTAGCCCCCCAGTTACCTAAATATAGTAGAAGTTATCATCATATTAATATTATAAAATAATTTAAAATAGGGCATTCCTAATAGGCCACTTTTGACAACTCATATACATCCCTGTGTTAAAAAGAGACAAACATAGTGCGGCAAGGAGAGACACCCTCTTGTCAAATATAACTTCTTAGCATGGCCTCATTTTAAGTTTGGTGTCTGATCTCAAAAAGCGCTTGTGGTGTAGCATGATAAGCCGTTCTGAATCGATCGGCAAGTTAAGCTACCACCATCGTGGTCGGTACCTGTATGGGTGGCCGCCTAGTAGTATTTCAAATCGAGCGTTTCCGTGTTTCGAAAGGCACGTAAAGCCGTTGGTCCCGGTTATCACTTAATTGTGATAGTCGTTAAGCTAGCTGGACGCCTTCTTTTGCACTTATTAATAACAGTACCGACAAATCAAAAACCTACCTACCTAAATTTTAAGTGGGTCCTTTCT
Organism: Achlya flavicornis; assembly: GCA_947623365.1. NCBI lineage: Eukaryota > Metazoa > Arthropoda > Insecta > Lepidoptera > Drepanidae > Achlya > Achlya flavicornis. Next base: position 13,739,406 of record OX392477.1, on the reverse strand, counting down.
TAGTCAATCACAGCGCATTGTCGGTGGCAGGGCGGGATTGATTTCAAACAAGATGAATATCATAACGCTTCTATGTTTAATTATTCGATGTCTCATGGATGTCTCGTGAGCAGAGAAATATCCCAGGATAATAAATCGATGGTATTTTAGTTATTGTGGTCTAGATTACGTTCCTGGGATATATAATTGGACTATTTACAAAAAACTAAAACCGACTTCAAAGTACACCAAGAAATAATCAAATCCTGATCTGATGACAATGAGACCAAACGGGAAGCGTACCCTTCCAAACTAAAAAGAGAATTTTCCAAACAAAAAAAATACAACCGAATTGAGAACCTCCTCCTTTTTGAAGTAGCCTATAATCCCAGCGTCTTATTAGTGAAATAATTTTTCGAATCCGACTTTTAGTTCCAGAGATTAGCCCGTTTAAAGTAACGATATTATATTACTACTAAGTACTAGGTATGAAGATATAGTTAATGGATATTATAGCAGGATTTATGATCCAAATATGGAAGCTAATTCAAATCATTTGATTCTTTTACTTTAACTTATTTTGTATTCAGCGCCTATTAATCGTTAACACGAGTCGATTCGCTAGATTCTAATCTCATATCGATAACTGTACGCAAGGATACGATTAATATATCGATAGCCTATTTTCAACGCATTGTTGCAGTAACTTTCCTATACGTGGCTTAACTACAAGACCATTGTTATAGGTAGGTACTAGTAAAGGTTTAGGTTTTGTAGGGTAACATACAAAATGTTGTGGCTATCTCTTTATTGTGATTGTCAAGCTAGTTGGAGGCCTCCTAGGCGGCTTGAAAACTCCAACAGTAGATTGACCACTAGCCTACCTCCACCGATCCGCAGTGGGCACGCGTGTTGGAGTATCTGCCCATTACCTTTCACCCTGATTTGTGAAAGGAGGTCTGCGCTTAGCATTGGAACATTATAGGCTGATGATATTTTTTTTAGACAAAGTACACTTATGGTGTCTGTATGTATGTTCTTGTCACGGCTGTTTCTCAATAACTACAAATTAATGTTTTCCACTTATTCGATTCGAATAATATTAAAGTTATTGCAAACTAGCTGTCCCCGCAGTTTCACCCGCGTTCCCGGTATAAAAAGCCTATGTCCTTCTCCATACCATACGCTATCTGCATGCCAAATTTCATGATGATCCGTTGAGCAGTTGAGGCGTGAAGGCGTAACAAACAAACTCACTTTCGCATTTATAATATTACTACGGAACTTTCCAAAAGTAGTTAATAATATTGCTCTCTTCAACCAAAAATCATTGTGTTGCTGAAATATAACCATGAACAAAAATTATCCAGGCTTGCGTGTGTTACTATAAAAGCATAAGATACGGAACACAGAATATACTAGAAGAACGTGCACTTGGCCGGTTTATTTTCTTTTCCTATGCTTCTTTACTATAGAATTCTCACACAAATTAAGGACAGACAGGCTCTCCAGATTTCTCGACAAGCGGAAGTAATTTGGCGTAGTTTATGGACGATCCAGTATCGCCCATTGTAATGGTGCGATCTCCACTTTGTCATTCATATCATTGTTCAGTAGTCTTTTGTGTGTTGAATTGACCTCAAGATTCGATTTTGCAAACAGACACAAACTGAATATATTTAGTATATTGAATGCCAAAATTATCTATTTTGGAATTTACATATAAAAGCTGGAGTACGTGTGTTTGTTTGTTATACCGGCTCTAAGGACCATTATGTAGGGCGCCACATAAACTTTTAAGAACTGTATTTTTAGGTAAAAATAATTGGACTGTTTTACAAAAAACTTAAACCGACTTCAAAGTACACTAAGAAGTAACCAAATCCTGATCTGATGACAATGGGACCAAACGGGAAGTGTACCCTTCCAAACTAAGAAAAGAATTTTCCAAACAAAAATTATACAACCATTTTTTCAATTTTGTTATATCTATGTAAAACGCGAATATCAAACGAGCGACTCATTAGGTGCCTCGCAGGTGGCTGCTCTTTTTGACCTGTATATATGTGTATGTTCGCGATTTTCTCAAAAATTACTTATCCTATTTTGATGGGGTTTTCTTTATTAAATGCATATTTTTCAGTTAAGGTTTTAGTGATGATATTCGGATCTGATGGAGATCTTCGGAGATAGAAAATGGAACTCTTCAATAACAAACCGCATATGACCCGCGATCGCTGTGACCGCGGATTTAGCAATGAAAAACATAAAAAATTACAAAAAAATATACTTCAAAGTAGTAACAGTGTTAAGATTGGATATCTTTTCTACCATATAGACATATGGACGCAGCCATATGGACGCTTGCAACACACGAAGCATCGCTCACGCGTTGCCGATCTTGCCGCCCTCCCCAATGAGCTCTGGCGACCTTACTCACGCGCAGGAACACAACTTTACACAACATAAAGTTATTTGGCTGCGGTATTCTGTAAGGTGGAGGTACTTCCCCAGTCGAGCTGCTCTTTGAGCGAATTAACGCTACGCTCTACCTCTCTTAAAAATTTTAAGAGTTTACTCGTGTATTGTGAATTCGGATCTGTTCATCTTATTGTGCTGACATTAAATGACCTTATAACGTGTTCGACATTAACGATGAAAAGAAAAAAAAAATGATGAGAAAAATTTGCTTCAAAATGAATCGAGTGAAACCGACAGCGCAACGCAAGCTTACGAAAATTAGCACGTAATAAAAAAAAACCTGCCGTTTGTATGCAAATGATATCGGCACACGGTTACGACGTTTTGAGAATATAATCCATTGATTGTATAATAATGTGTTGCTACCCGTGTGACAGGAACACGCCGCGAGGTTACCAGGTTAATATATTAGTTGGGTGGGCTGGGGATGATTGGAGTACTTAATTTTTAATTAAAGTTTTGTACGGAATTGGCAGATACTCTACACGCAAGATACGCCCTACTGCGGATCGGTGCTCGGTACGTGGTTTACGTGTTTTCCGAAGCACATAAAACGCTTGAGTTAAAATACTACTAGGCGGTCACCCATTCGGATAACTTCCTCACCGGTGGTAGCTTAAGTTTGCCGTTTATTAGGAACGGCTAATCAAGCTACCCCACGAGCGCTTCAATCAAGCTACACCACGAGTGCTCAGTGGCCCTGGCCATCTTGTCTATTGGCCCAGGGCCAGTAGACAAGATGGTCGACAATCGTCATCGTTACGATCACCCTTTGTATGGGATTGACATTTCAAATCGAAATATCACGTGATTTTTAACAATCTCTTATGTCAATCCCATGCAAAGATTGATCGTTTATTAACGATGACGATTGTCGACAACCATCTCGTCTAGTAGTCGGGCAGGTCGCTTAGTGTTAGAGTTTTAATAGTTTCATGAAAATATGCGTCGTTTGAAAACTACATATGTTATGTGTAATAAATACTTATTGATATGGTTTTGATCGATCGAAGTTTTTGAGAATTTGGGCTGTGACTTATCAATAATTTTACACACACGCTCACAGGTACCTTATTTAGGTAACGTTCAACACTAAGGAAGGTATTTTTGATATTCGATCGCTTTGGATCGCATTTGAAACCGTGGGTCAAAAAGCTAGTCTATAAATTAATAATACAGGGACATACAGGCTCATCTCCCCGCAAATTATTAAAATGTCAGCAACCTTCTGAGAAGCGTCACCAAATCCTTGGATAATAATACAAATTTATGTTAATTTTGTATGCATTGCGCGTTTACTTTGACATACATGAGACATTTATATACAAATAGCTTATACCCGCGACTTGGTCCGCGAAGTGTCTAGGTGTCCCGGCCACTCAAAAGTGACCCGCCCTTCAATATAAACGTACTTGAAATGAGATCTCACCGTATATTGGTTATTATTGGTTGTGGGTTTATTGTTATAGTATCTACAGCAGTAGTCATAAATAAATAAATTGTATACCAGTTTTTAAACCATCAATATCGGTGCAATAATTTATGCGTGGATTCTGGAACAGAGAGACAAAAAATTCAAAAATGTGGGATTTGAATTATTTTTGATAATGTCTTCTATGTGAACACTTCTTTTATAGTTTTACTAGCAGACCCCCGCGGTTTCACCCGCGTACGGTTCGAATTTTCTCCTTCGAAAACCAATGCACGCCACTGATTATTAGACACAACAAATCAAACACAGATATTTTTCCAATTTAAACTAAATACCTATATTATAACTACACAAAAAAATCTTACTCAAAGAATCTTATTTAATTATTATAACAACAAATGAGAAAGAAATTAAATTAACTACAATCAAAATATTCTAATGAAATAGAGAAAATGAACTTTTTTTTTTTTCATTTGCGTCACACGGGTGTGCATTTTTCCAATTTCCAGTTATATTATATAAGTTCTAGTCACAATAAATTACTTCACATAGTCCTCATGCAGTCAGTCACCGTCCATAAAAGTCATGTAATACTACAGTGGTGGTCATGTACTAAAACTCTTCACGGACTGTTGAAAAGACACGATACACATAATTCATTTCATTTCACTTCACTGGTGCACATGGATTGATCATTATTGGATAAAATACCACCGATAATATGCATTAAAACTCAAAATACACGAATTTATGAATATAAAAATGAAAACGCAACGTCACTCTGCAAGTTCCCGCCAAAAAGTCCGAGAAAATGAACTTCCAAACAAATTTAGAATTCTAATCCGATTTAAATATTATTTTATATTTGACATTCCAATTTTAAAGAGCATTTCAGTTTCCAGAACAAAAGGCAGATTGAGCGCGCGAAACACGGGCCAAAAAAAGCAATTAGGTACAAATTGAAAAACACATACCTGGTATTCGCTTTTGAATTTGTATTTGCTATGTTTAAAATCTGCTGTATGCTAATTTATTTAAAAGAAAGTGGTTTCCGTTAAATAAAATTTTTTAAACAAAGCAAATACAAATTCAATAAAGAATACCAGTTATGTGTTTTTCAATTTGTATCTGCTTTTTTTGGCCTCGCTCCCGTGTTCCGTTCGCTCCATCTGCCTTATTCTGTAATCTGTGAAAATCGGATTGGGATTTCAAACATGTGTCAAAATAAAAAATGTTATTTAAATCAAAAGTACTAAGGAGTATTGATATCAACTTCGATGAAAATCACCCCTAAAATAACTTTCTTCCCCTTTTTGACCCCGTTAGGCGATGATTTTCAATAAAATACGAAACACATCTTGCATCAATTCTGTTAAGGAAGGTTTATGCAAAATTTGAAGTAGATCGGACCAAGAAATCACGTTGTCCCATACAAACTTTGCCCCCGTTTTTCACCCCCTTAGGGGTAGAATTTTGGAAAATCCTTTCTTATCTGATGCCTACGTCATACAAAGAACAAACCCTCCAAGTTTCAGGTCTCTACGATCAGCGGTTTAGGCTGTGCGTTGATTGTCAGTCAGTCATTCAGGACAAAGCATTTTATATATATAGATAATATTGTAGATTCGCATTGTAGTTAGTATTGACAATATGAACGATTTTTAATTTCGCGGAACTGCGGCGCATACCTTCTTTGAAAGATTAATATAAGTGTAGGATGTATACCTCGGCTACCTAGTCGCGCTAAATAACACAGAAATACACACGACACGCATTAATTCTTGTTAGTTAGCACCTATTCTAGTTTTCTCAAATATCCGGGTCAATATTTCTTTCGACAGTAGCGGAATTTTTGTCTTCTCGGCTCGCCTGGCACTTGATTTTATTGCTTTTGATCTTGTTGCTAATAAAAAACATTTTACATTTTTAACGTCAATTCTTTTTTTCAGTTCAACTCTCCTGTTTTTGATACCCGAGAGCTTTAATTTTGTTTGGAATTTTCAAAGGAAACTGTGAACCTATCATTTTCAGTTATCGTTGAAGTTTTATAAAAGTACACTTGAATTATATAAAACAGAATACAATATTAGGCGGACTTATAGCCTAAAGGGATCTCTTAGCCAAATTTTGGGCGTCGCGAGATGTCAGTCAGTAGTATATTGTTTTTTTTTTTTACTGTATATAGACACATATACTTGTGTGTTTATTCTTATATAGGACTTATGTGGAGAAATAAAGTTTTATTATTTCCCACTTCATTATTATGTTTCGCGTATGCATTTGTAACAGAGTGTTAAAATACTAGTTACCCCTACATGTTACTATCAATGCCACTTTTCGTTGTAATTTTATAACTCAAGAACGGGCTCACCTATCCAAACCAAATGTTTAGGCTTTGTTCGGACTATTTAATTGATGGTTTATGTGAAGTTTGCACAAAATCGGTCGAGCGATTCTTCATTTATCACATTTTATTATTTCACTTTATACGTAGCGAAGCACGTACCGGGCCGCTAGTACATGTAGTTTATAGGCCGCATGCAGCGTGACATTTTAATCCCTACCAAGATCGCGGGGGTTCGAAAATAAACAAAGAACAAAACCCAATTAACGTTTACAGGGTCACTTATATTCTAAAATTCATAGTAATAAAAATAAAAAATAAAATAAAAAATGTTATACGAAAATTAAATAATCCACATACTAAACTAACAAACGCTTTGTTTCATTTATTATAACAATAATAGTTTGGAAGTTATTTTAACGTAAAACAATTTGTCAACGAAACACTAACGACTTGTGTTTTTAACTTTCCGACAAGTCAAGGGTTTCGGCGATTTATAATAACAGATTAACATGACGTCTACTAATTATTTGAAAACATTGGGTGTTTAGCTGGTTTTTATTAAAGAATTTCATACATGAATACCTTTATGACAAATTGTCTTCTTTCTTGTAAATCTTTTGGGAAACATCAAGAGATTGTAGACATACACAATTAAATGTTGCGTGGACGTTTTTTACTCAACCACTTCGTAGCTAAGCCAAATTAGGCCAAATTACGCAAATAGATAGATGATCTGTAAAGATCCGGAGCGAAGAAGATAGCTTTTAGCCTCATAAAATATTCAAAAAACCCTTGTCATTTCTAAAAAATACAAAAATAAATAAAGAGATAATAAAAATGTATCACAGCAGCAAAAGTAATAAAAAAATATCTCCATTGACCCAAATATAACGGTAATCGTGACAAAAAGAATATATTATAACGAGGAAGACCAACCGACAATTTATCGGCAATTTGGCAAGAGTTAACACTATCATCACGTCCACAGTATAAATAATAGCAGTAGCCAAGCTTTCGCAAAATACTCGTACGTGCAGAATACAAATAATACTATTGCGTTTGACGTTCTGAATGAAAGCTTTGTTGCTAACCGAAATGCAAAACCGTCATATCAAGACATGAATTATTCAGGTACGATATACGAACATTTTTTTATTACAACAGGTTGTAAATTTGAGCCAGTTATTTTCCAGTCTTTGTTGAGGTGTGCAACTCATTGGCAATGCTGCGGTGACCACTTTCTATCACTACAACATGATTAGGGTTTCCTGGGTTAAAAAAAACATCGGTGTGGTGTGGCACACTTTTTACCACACCGTTGCCAAGCGGAACTTCAATACGTCATATCTTCGTGATTTTTTGTTTAAAAGCCCATTTACAATTTAACTATTTAGTTTTTTTGAATTCTTAACCCTTTCCGAAGTCAATTTGATATTCAATACTTTTCCACAACATAGAGTTCTTTTTAATTTCAAAACTTTTAAGAGCATCTTTTTAATTATTACCATGGTTCATTATGAAACCTAAGGCTCGTCGCCACATACGGGCCACTCGCGACATCCACGCCACTTGCGCCACAATAATTGTGTATGCTTAAGCACGCACACATATGGCCGGTACTGTGCGCGTGGACGCGTCAGGATACGATTGTGGCCGTGTGTGCGCACCGTAACCCTTTCACGGATTTCGACGTCACCACTGAGCTATCGGCTGTTTCCCAACAGCTGCAACTTTCATTACTGTATTACTACGATACTATAGTCACGGTGAAAACTGATATAAATATAGGAAGCAATGGTCTCAAGGCTAAGTGCGGTGATGACGCAGTATTACAAGTAGCTGGTGTGTTATAGAATTGATGACAGTTTATTAAGTACCATGAATTTTTAGCCATAGTGCCTATACATCACGGAATTTTAGCTTCCTCACATCATTGCCAAATGAACTGATAGGTAAAGGTTGGCAGTCAATTTATAATCTGTGGCAGTTAAGAAGTCTATAATAGAATTTGACTTCTTTTTCAATATGTATACTATAGGCCGTGTTTAACTACAACCTGACCATAGTGAAAATCTAAACTCAAAGCTTCGGAACTGGCTCTAAGGTGCAGCTGTCGGATCACCCGGTAGAGGCTTGACGACAGAATTTTTACTTGAGGTCGGTTGCCAGCCAGGTAGGTACTATATAGTACCGTACAGATACAGATTCCTCACGATTTTTTCCTTCACCGAAAGCTCAAGGTCATCGTAGGATTCGAACACGTGATCTTTGTATATAGACCTTCGTATCTTATATTTTCTTTTAGTATATAGGAGATCCGAGTGCTGCCAGACCTTCCTTATTTTGTGACGGACAAAATGTACAGTATTTATGTTTTGATTATCATCTGACGTCCACCCAATATTCTATGGATCAAAAATTCTTATTATCATCTTATGCAGTCAGCATTTTGGCTGATCTGCTTTAATCGAGTACATATGTTATGTGACACACTAATCTTATTGACTTTCAGCGGCAACCGAAAACCAAACAAATATGGGTGGTTATAGAGTAAGTAATATCATTGCAGAAAGTGGAACCTATCCCACCACGTTGGTTGGTTACGTAGAGCATAGCGCGGTCCATTCAGTCGTAGTCGGAATTTCCCTAGCCATAGACATGCGACGTAACTCAAATAGATTGCGACGAGACGGCACGTGCTCTAGAAATTAAGGGGACGCTCCGCTTATGTTATTTATTTATTAAGGTACTTAAATTTAAATAACCCGCATAGTTTGTATAGCGTTAATGAGTAGAGTAAGTCTTGATAATTAAATATTCATTCTTAACATAAGGCCACTACTACGAACTTACCAGCTGTGTCAATGTGCCATACTTACCCCTCTATATATTTTCATCAAAATCTCAATTAACCGTGATATCGAAAACTCACATTCGCCAATATAACTTTAGTATTGATTGTGAATTTACCATAAACATGGTACAAAATGGGTATTCTATCCCATATCGAATTCACAGCTTTACCGAGATTTAGTTATTAGAATAATAATAAATATAATAACTATAACAATGTCACGTAGTTGGTTCTCTGATCTATATTCACGCCGTGTAAGCGGTATCTTTTATGACCAATAATAATCATTTATAATTTAACAAACAAGGTCGATTTTCCCATGGCATATTACGCATTAGGGTTTTAATAATCGTTTGGACAAAACGTGCGAAGTTTATTAATAATAAGGCACGAGGAAGTAATTTTAATGTGTCTTCAATTGGGCTGAGTAAATGAGGAATGCGTGGTCTACTGATGTACATTGAACTGTGACCATTACCTACTCAATGTGAGATGTGTTACCCCAGTACATCGAGGAAAACCCCCTAATACCCGCACTTCTAAATGTTTCGTGTGTTATTAACTTAGCCAATAATATAGCCAGAGCGCATGTGTCTTGCCTCAGCGAATCACAGCGCATGTGTCCTTGACTTAGCCAATCAGAGCGTATTGTTGGCGGAATAGATTTCAAATTAACGTCGTTGCGTCGTCGTCGCTTCTTTGTGTTAATTGTATGATGCTTGATGATGAGTAGGAATCGGAGTTTATTCTCAGTTGACGGCTGGCTTCCGAAACGGTGGTAACTTTAATAGCTTCAACCTTCAAATAGCATTTTTTTTTTAATTGGGGAAATCCTCATGGATACCCGGGCACTCCGGGGGGAGCGGCCGGGTTATGTCAGACTCCTACTGACTAAAACCCCACGGTGATCCAACCTGTCGCTGCCGGCTGGATATACGGGGGCGCCGAAGCATTCCGCAGGGTATCCAGCAGCGACGGCCTGAACGGAGGCCTCCTCTTCATCGATGGCAGAGACCGGAGCTCTTGATGTTGATGGGTGGCAGACTCCCCCGAGTCCATCATCATAGTCAGCCCAAGAGTATCCACTGCTTAGAATATACTTCCCTCATAGACTTGTGACGTCATGTAGTCGACAAGGCAGACATATGATAAGCGGTCACCACCACGTATGGTCATCTTGTGAACTATATCAACAGGTTGGTGAAGATGGTTTTTGAGACAGATATAATCAAATTTATCCAAGTGATTAATCGTGCCACCATATATTCGCGTAAATCTGCCGCCCGCCCACACTTGGTGCGTCGCTTTTGATCTGGCTGACTCGCTTTATAATAGACATTACATTAAACCCATGTAACATCAAGCTTCCGACAGTTCCGACATATTTCAGATGAAAAAACGTTTTATTGGCATTTTTTTTAAACGCGTATCTAAGTCGCAGAAGGAGGTCGAAGGAAGAATGACTGATTTTTGAGAAATTGTTACAAACTTTTATAGTTTTTGATGTTACACAAAGAATAAATAGTTCACTTACAAATGTTTCAAGAGTATCTGTAATTAGTAGTAGTGTGGTAATTGTTTTAACTCCATTCATGATTTGGAGTCATATTGCTCAAACGGTTGTCCTACTGCCAGATAAAAGCCTTACTGAACCGCCTTGACTACCATGACTCTAAATCCTGTAAATGTACCTTCTCATCCTGAATAACATGAACCTGTCATGTTCCTTAAGTTCTTCTTTGTAGAAAACTGCGGCACCATTACACCATTTGAGAACTCGTCTCGCCCAAAATTTCTACGACAGATACCAGCTGAAATATACTTCAGCTCCGTTACATGCTCTCTCACAAAAAATATCCCCAGAGATATGTGTTAGTTCTTCTAACTTCTAGTAGTGTCTAATTTCCGTAACGTTATACAGGATGCCACCTAGGCTGGCAGGCTTTCTAAAACCCCGTATTGGCTATCCCCCTGGTAATATGTCCATAAGTGTCGATGAGGACTTACCTTCAGACTTTTTGTCAGTCCTTTGACTGTTTGGCGAACCGCGCGGGCGAGGAAAACAATAGAAATCAATTGTTATTTTTTAACAGCAAGTCAAGGGTTTTAATCGGTTTTGGATATTTGTGTATAGTCGTGCTATCTAATCACTGAAAAGCTGAAAGGACACTTTTTCACTTCATCACTGACGTGTTACCGACCCTTCCCCTCCCCAATGAGCACTGGCGATCTTACTCACGCGCAGGAACACAAAATAAAGCTATTTGGCTGTGGTATTCTGTAAGCTCTATCCCTATTTAATTATCACTGTAACCGCACAAATTTTAATGCATGTAGATCCGCTTCATCTTGGGCATAATAGTCAAGGAATTCTAACTAATATCCAGTAATATTATAAAGGCGAAAGTGAGTTGGTTTGTTACGCCTTCATGCCTCAACTACTCAACGGCTCATCATGACATTTGGCATGCAGATAGCCTATGGTATGGAGAAGGACATAGGCTAGTTTTTATCCAGGCAACGCGGGTGAAACCGGGGGGGACTGCTAGTCTTGACATATAAACGATCAGCCAGTACAAGAGTCATTCTTTTCTCTGAGATAATTCCAGTAAAACAGTCATGAATGATACGATACAGTCACGAGACGACCTACGAATAGAGTTAATGACATAAACATTTTCAATTTCACCTCAAACCACCCGTTGAAAGCGAGACACAAGTTTTACGTATAATTTTATTGTGTTGGCACATCGTCGTGCGCCGGCGCCGCCGTTTTTAGCCATACCACCGACACAGTGACGTGACGCACGAATGTGGGCGTGGGCATCGTGGGCATAGAGAAATCGCCTTTAATAGATATCAGGAAGTGTTCTCGCGAAGCTTTTGGCGTATGACCTTCCGCTGTTAAAGATATTTTATTGTCATCTTCAAATACTGCCCAACTATTATGTCGTTTAGCTGTGGGAGGAAATTATGGGAGTTTATGTTGACCGATGACTGATATTGCGACAAAATGAATTTGCATATCAAGTTATAGAGCATAAAGTTTCTCTTGTACACAATACGACAGAAGAGAGGTAGAGCGTACCGTTTATTCGCTCAAAGAGCAGCTCGACTGGGGAAGTACCTCCACCTTACAGAATACCGCAGCCAAATAACTTTATGTTGTGTTCTTGCGCGTGAGTAAGGTCGCCAGAGCTCATCGGAGAGGGGGGAATAGCGATAACGTGAGTGATGCCTTGTGTGTTGCAAGCGTCCATATGGCATAACCGCTTAAAATCATGCGGGCCGTATGTTTATCTATATCTTCGTAGTATAAAAAAAAAGAATAGACTTCTTATAAGACTTTCTTTCTTTCTTTCTCATGTCGTAGTTTCTATTCCCACCCAGGACATGCATTTACAAAGAAGTAGTAGGTATATCAGTTATGTGGTTTTCATAGTACACGCTCTGCTTAGTTTGAGATATAACTGTGTGTGATGAAAGACCCAGGATGTTTATTTATTTACCTATTTCTTCACTTAGATTCTGGTCAATCATCATCATCATCATATCAGGCCGATGTCCACTGCTGAACATAGGCCTCCCCCATTGACTTACTTCGAACGGTTTTGAGCCGCTTGCATCCAGCGGTGCCCAGTGACTCTGACCAGACTCTGGTCAGAACCTAACCTAAAATACACTGTACCTGAATATGATACCCTTAATAACAAAATATTTGAATTGGTCCACAATTAGTGTATCACGTGTTCAATGCAACTGCATCAGATTGTTTTGAAGGCTCAATGCTAAACCCGTTAGCCTCGAAAAACTAGGGTATTAACATTGAATTATTACGCTTAGAACCGAAGTATCGAAAAAAGATCCGCGCGAAACGTAAGCCACTTGACAACCAATGTGTGCGGGAGTACCATATAATTACACTCGCTGACACGCACACAAGCGCACGAGTAATGTTGCAAGCTAAACGATTTTTTTCGGTAAAATTAACCTTCCGATTTCGCCTACTAGTGAAATTGGAAGTAAGTATTCATACAATTTATTAAATAGTTTAAAAAGTTCTGTGTCTTAGATAATTTATCATAGACACAGGCCTGTTATTTATTTATTACTAGTTTAATGTTTATGTTTCATAGTACTTATGTCGGGTATTTTAACATAATAAACCAAGACAATGTGCAGAGCTATGAATGATCGTAGAATTTGTAGCTTTCCTTGGTAATTATATATGATAGGTTGTATAGAAAAAGAAGATTAAGTAGTATGTAGACAAGACAACACATACAATTGAAATTTTAAAAGTCTGTAAATTAAGCTAGTTAATTAATTAAGTAAATTTATACAAATAGAAAAATATGGTAACAATCATTGAATTTGAATTTCATAGGTGTGTGTATGTATGTTTGTCCACGCATATCTCCGAAACTATTAATTGTAATGGTTTCTTAGATATGCGTGGACAAACATACATACACACACCTATGAAATTTAGTATATTTGTTTGGAAGCCCTGATAGATATTCATACATATGTAAATATATTATAGTTCCAATAATATTACATATATACGTGTCAAATTGATCATCTCCTTTTTTGAAGTCGATTAAAATGACAGCTGGATGAATAAAGCTAAAGACGGGGCTTACAAGGAGAGGGCTTAGCATATTTTGTTATAAAACAATAAAGCGGGAAAGTTTGTTGTTTTTTTGTTTAAACGGGTTAAACTCTGTAAAAAAACTACCTGTAAAACTACTACCAGTCTGATTGAGTATTATAGGCTACTTATCCCAAGGAGCGGGTGAAACCGCGGGGGACAACTAGTCGAGGTATCGGACTCAATTACTTTAATAATAACAAATTCAGTATCAATTACGTAAAACAACGCAAATTCAGCATACAAACAGCTGGCAACACTTTGCTCGAAATCTGAGTGAATTATTTTTATTTTTGAATTTTGTTATTTTAGATGAATTACGCAATAAAATTAGTGGCGTTCCTGTGGAATGTTACATCAGAATTCCTATCTTTCTTCCCTGATGAATGATGACACAATTTTACTGCAGAAACCGTCATATTTATTATTTTTCTGAGAGCTGCACTCACTATAACGTCAGTCAGTACACTGACAGCGCGGCGGTCAAATGAAGCCATATATGGCTTCAATTGAATTGATTCTTTTTTGTGCGTGTACTTTGTTTCTATGTGTAATAATTCAATGGGTATTAAACTGTTTAGAACGCCATCATAACAGACATTATTGTTGCTGTAATTTGTTTAAAAGCCATAGTGGTGTTTAAAGGACATCCGCTGTAAAATTATGTTGGACCTAGTTAAGGATGAGCATTATTAATAACTAGCTGTTCCCCGTGGTTTCACTCGCGTTTTGGGTAACTTGAATCGTTTACGCAGCGCACGCAACGGAAGCCTTCAAATATGAATAATTTTCCCCGTTTTTGTAACATTGTTCACTGATGCTTCGCTCCTATTAGTCGCAGCGTGATGTTATATAGCCTAAAAGCCTTCCTCGATAAATGGACTATCCAACACAAAAAGAATTTTTCAATTCGAACCAGTAGTTCCTGAGATTAGCGCGTTCAAACAAACAAACTATTCAGCTTTATAATATTAAGTAAAGATTATCTTTTATACCACCCACATATTAATCAAGAAATCCCAGGACAAATAAAGCCTAAAAGCTTGAAAATACGGTTTCTTATTGGGTAAGCATGCGCTAGGAATAGATTATCCGAAAATCAATGTTTCAAACCCTAAGGGGGTGGACATAGAGAATCGTGGGGCGAAATGCGAGTATTACCTAGCTCATAAAGGGACTTCGACTTCCTCATCGACATCGACAATATGAGAAATAAGGACGAGGTGAAGCAATCTGGGGCCTATTTATGTAGGTACTCTCCAATCTGCTATGCTATTCTGTAAAAGGTAAATCATCTCGAAAGTCATCTCGCAACTCACCTCGCAACTGAATTGGCGGGTGAATTACGTTTCAGAATACCAAATCCTATTGAAAAACGTCAAAATACTCACCTGTCGTAGTTCTTCTCACTTCCGTCATCACTCGGTGGCGCAAGTGTCGAACTCACTCAGTTTAAGAATATGAAATTCTAATCTCATCGCGGATTCAGAAGTGATTTTGCAAATGAACGTTACAGAATAGCACTGCTGCACTCTGCTGTCTTCAATTCACTTTTCAAATATTGCGGAGTGAAGAGTAAAACAGTTTACTGAAAAAAAGAGTAAACATGTGAAGTGGTAACGCTCACTCTTCTGAATCTGACACATCAGGCTGCGCAGTATTTGTCCGCTGAAGAGTTCAAATAGGAAGTGCAGACTTGCAGATTAGTTACATAAAACAAGCCCCTGATCTCTCCTCCATACTCCTACAAAGGTATCATCCCATCACACCTAGAACTCGTTTCTAAAAGCTACGGTTAGATACTTGTACTAATTTAAAACTTGGCACCATAGCTCATTCTTACGATTCAAACAAGGAAGTGCCATAAATTATAGAAAAATGCCCGCGAATTGGTCGGTGGGTCCCCCCGGAATGTCGCCTGATCCGCAATAAGTACGAGCCGTAATATTATTCACGACGTGTAGTCAAGGGCCCACCGATTTATGGCCGAATCGATTCCTGGTTTGGGTATGGCTATAGACAACGGTTTTAGAAGTGCGGAAAATTCTATACTACTTTTGAAAAAAAAGAAATTTTAAATCGCTAATTTGGCAAACATGCATACGGCCCGCCTGATGGTAACCGGTTACCGTAGCCTATGGACGCTTACAACACCAACACCTTATCACTCGCGCGTTGCCGACCCATGCTGTACTCCATTGCATAAACCACGGCGGGGGGCTCATTCTACAATCTCAGCGTCCGCGGAAGGAAGCTCCTTTGAGATCGCACAGTTCGAAACAATTCTGGTTTCAATGTGTGAGGATGGACTCCCCCCGGTCGATGGTGAGAGTTGCGATCATCTTACACAATTCTACAGACACTGTCCGTTGTACAAGCGGTAGAACACACATAAGGAAGCAAAGTCTCTCCTCAGACTGAGGCAAATTTTGAAGTGATTAATCAATCACTTTGATTGGTCAAGTAGAAATGCAATCATACATACACTGACATAATTTTTTTAGGTGACAACTTTATTTTATAATTGGTAACAAAATACTTTATACGGAGAAAGCATAAAATGTTCTGAAACAAATTCTACGGGTAATATTGAACAAACCACTGGAATACCTGATATAAAAACATATGGTTTTAGGTATTACGTAGGTACCTACATGTTTTTTGGATTAAACCTGAATACAATTACGCACGCTGTCTTTCAGTTAGAGTACAAATTGTTATCAAAATAATAATAAAATACGAGGACCTTTAAAATCTATGAGTTCGTGGCCCAACCGTCAATGTCGCGAAAATATCTTCACGCGACGCGGATTAGGGGCCGACTACGAAAAACGGAAAACCGCGGCGCGGGCGGACCGAATGGAGATATTGCGTAATATGCGTTCGGAATTCAAAAGAGGCCGAATTATACGCGAATAGGCTCTGGTAATTCCGTTATTGGGAACTGCATATTATCTTGATCGTTTATAAATCACTTGTGACAGATTAGAGTGTGTTCACTAACCTTACATAGCCTATGTACTACTGATGCACTAAGTTTGAGTGATCCTAGACGCCCAATGTAAATATATTGGAGCGATTCAAACTTCAAACGGTCCTAATTAGTGATTTAGAAGTTCTGATCGCATGCAGCATGATGCTCTCAAGTATCAAGACTTAGTAGTTGTTGCTTTCACCGCCACTATACCAACTATCATTGCCAAAAAATGTAAAGAAACAGTTCTGAATTCTGATATACATTAAAATATTTATTTTGCGAATGAACATAGAAATCACAGTTTATTGAAACAAAAACACGAATTCTCTGTTTATTTACAATTTCGTTTCGGTTCAGACTGAAACATAAACCGAGTGAAAAACGTATCATCACCTCTTAAAACTAGATAACATATTACCTACATCGAGGCAAATAATGACCACTACTATTGTCCTACCGCCGAAATCACTCGTATAACTAGAATCGAATCTAATGGTACGTCCATGCTACAACGAGCGCGATGCGAACCCCTGTGTTCGTGAAATATGAGAATCGTTCGAAGCTCGTAAGTCCGTCCACGCTACGCGAACAACGAACGAATCCTGTTCGTTCGTGGCTCGGCTCGTGCTCGGTTTGCGTAGCACTTACCGTAACTTCTTCGCAGTAAAATAAAGTTTACTCGTGCCCTTTTATGATTAGACACTAAATGGTAATGTAAGACTGCTCCTATACGTGTTCCCCACAGACATAAATCTAAATAGATAACGCAAATCCCTTATGGAAAACAAGCGTTTCACTTTTTTGTACCTACCATAATGTCACAACATCGATTTAGTTAGGCTGGAATTAGATGTTTAACGTGAAAATGAAGGTACCTATACCTACTGTGGACCGCACTGGTTCAACACTCGGAAGCAAGGACTTTGAATACAAAAAACACCTTATACTTTGAGGATCAGCTTTATTGCTATAGTTACAGCAGTACAGTTAGCAATACCAACAGCAATACAATGTAAGTGACTAGCACCGATGTTGAAAAGCGAATGCCCGGGCATACCACTAGAATGCTCGAAGCTTCATTATACTTGCTTGTGATTGGTCGTCGACAACTGTCAAAGCCTCGACCAATCACACGCAGTAAATACAACTACTTTTAATCATACAACTTCATAGAAATTATTGTTACTAGTCAACAAACAAATAATGTATAGGCTATAATAATATAATTTAAATATTTATAACAGCTCGGCCATCCGGCTTCCAACGAGTCTCTCGTTGTCTAATTACTAGAAAAAAAAACATTAAGCAGTCTATTCAGTATTTCATCATACATAAATTACAAAATCTAACTTATCGAACATACATTATCTCATTAGTCCTTAAATTAATAATTATGACCCTAAGTAATCATAGTAGCACATTTTAGTATCTAAATACATATTAAATACAATTACTTTACAATAGATTTACTCCTAAATGTATTTATTAATCCATGACTTTGATTAATAAAATGCTTTTAACCTTTAAGGGTGTCGGTTACCTGACACCCATAACTTAATCTATATCTTTTATATCGGCAATAGGTATATGTACCGGTCCATGACCTTGACCAGTAGATATACTGATGACCCAACTGCTAAAATGAGAGGCATCCGTTACCTGATACCTCACACCAACTCATCAGTACATGACCCTAACTAATGAATCGGTATTTACTGGTCCATGACGTTGACCAGCAAATATTTCAGCAAGTATTTCATACATGACATTAATCAATGTAACTTAAAACCAAATTATAATAACTTTTTACTATGATATTGATTTCTTATTCTTTATAATTTGATCGATTTATTAGAAATACACAGTGCAATTGACAGCCAAGATTATTATAGTGTCATTAATTGCCTTCTTAATTTTAATGCTATGTACAATATTCATCTTTATTATCTATTTACAACTCTTCACATTCAGATTCGCAATCATTACGTTCGGGTTCACAACCGGTTGATACGGGTCCGTTAAAGCAGATCCATGGGAATATTTTATCAATGGCTACCACAGCCTCGTACCTCTTACTAGTCCTTGTCAGGGGAGTGTCCTCCACCACGAACCTGTCGTTGGGGAGCACCTTTTTAATTCTGTAAGGGCCTTTACATTTAGGTTCGAGCTTCTTAGACTGTCCTTCTATTCCTGTCACGGCTCTTACTACTCTAACTAAATCACCTTCTTTGAAAGCCCTTCCCATTTTCCTGTACCTATCATACCGTTTCTTGTCTTTGTCCTGTTGTGTTCTAATAAGCTCACCGGCCGTAGCCCTAACATCGTCCAGACTCTCCCCGACCTCAGATGTAACTTCGTTAATTACGTCATTTAACAAACCTTCAGATGGATTAGTTAGATTTCGCCCGAAAAGAAGCTCCGCTGGAGTCTTTTTGGTGGTAGCGTGGACTGTGGTATTGATACCCAACTGTATGTCTGGTAAATGTTCATCCCATAAACCATTTGATTTTTCGTGATTCATTGCCCCGAGTGCTGCCAAAATGGTGCGGTTGTACCGTTCCACTTGGCCGTTCGCTCGGGGTGTGGCGACAGCATTGAGCACGTGCTTTATACCACATGATTGAGTAAATGTTTTAAACTGCCTACTAGTGAAGCTTGTCCCTTGATCCGTAATTAAACGGGTGGGCACGCCGAAGTAACTAAAATGTTCTCTGAATACTCGAATGCTTGTGGCCGATTTGGTATTTCGCACAGCGGTGATGTCAACAAACTTAGTAAATGCATCTACGATAACAAGGATGAATGTATTGCCACGCTTGGTGCGGATAAAAGGACCGAGATGATCCGCATGAATGGTATGGAACGGTATGATAGCTTTAGGGATGGGGTGTAGTTCACCGGGCCTGGCACCACCCGGCAGCTTGTGATGTGCACACTGAAGGCAAGCTGAGACGTATTTCTTTACAAACCGTCTCATCTTTGGAAACCAATAAGTGGCTTGTAAGCGTGCAAAAGTTTTGTCAAACCCGAAGTGTCCCACATCGTCGTGATTGGCTTTCAGCAGTTGCCATCTAGTGCCACCTGGGACAACCCAACGGATAGTATTTTCGTCAATTATACGATAGACCCGCCCATTTACAAGCTTGTAATTTTTGAATATGTCAACGGCATCTTTACATTTAGAATCACCTAAAATCTCCGCGATATTTTTAATGTCTTCGTCCGTCTGTTGCACCGTTGCAAGCCAATCGTCAGTACCTACTGAAAGTACATCTAACACGTGATCAACGTCTGGAATACCGTCTATAGCACCCCTGCTGAGGGCATCTACGTGTGCCATTTTGTCACCAGGGCGGTATTCTATTGAGCAGTCGTATTCTAAGAACTGCAGCCACCAGCGAGCAATTCGTGGGACTAAGTCGCGTTTACTCAAAGTGGTACGTAAAGCGTTACAGTCTGTTACTATGGTGAATCTAATACCAAGTAAGTAATGCCTGAACCTATTCAGTGAGGAAATAATAGCGAGGGTCTCTAACTCGAAGGAGTGCAATTTTTGCTCATCCCGACTGGTTTGCCTGCTATAATAAGCAATAGGTTTGAACACCCCAGACTTATCATGTTGCATTAAAATGCCGGCTACCCCGTACTTGCTCGCGTCGGTGTGGAGTTGGGTTAGTGCGGTAGGATCATAAAGTCCTAGGACCGGTCTTTGTACTAAAATCTGTTTTAATTTCTCAAATGATTCCAGTTCTTCACTACCCCAACTCCAAGTAGAGTCCTTCTTCAACAGACCAGTCAGAGGACGTGCTATTAATGCGAATCCTGCGACAAACCTCCTGAAGAAGCTAGCAAGGCCTAAAAACCTCCTAACTTCGTGAACATTTGTTGGCGTAGGGAATTTGGATATGGCGTCTGTTTTGAGCGACCCTGGTCTAACACCCTCTGAACTGACTTCGTACCCCAGGTAATCTATTTTGTTGTAAAAGAAATTACATTTACTCATTTTGAGTGTTAGGCCGCTTTTTGCCAGTAACCGCAACACCTCCTCCAAACGTACCATCCCCTCATCGAATGACTTGGCAGGAATCAGAATATCATCCATGTATACCAAGGCATACGATGAAGCAGGCGAATTATGAATTATCTTATTCATAGTACGCTGAAAAACTGATGGTGCGTTCACTAACCCAAAGGGCATCCTATTGTACTCGTATTGACCCTGAGGGGTCACAAAGGCGGTCTTCTCTCGAGAGCCTTCAGCTATTGGGATTTGATAGTATCCAGACGCTAAGTCGAGGGTAACAAACAGTGAACTACCTGATAATAAGTCTAACTGATCCTCGATACGAGGGAGGGGATAGTGCTCTTTCTTAGTTTTATTATTCAGAGCACGGTAGTCCACACATAACCTCTTCTCCCCAGACTTTTTGTTAACTAGTACTATAGGGCTCGCGTACGGACTGTTAGACTCCCTTATAATGCCGCTTTCTAGCATTTCTTTGATCATCTTTTGAACCAGTTGGCGTTCGGTAAAGGACAACCGGTATGGGCGGTAAACGACAGGATCGGGATCATCCAGTTGAATCACCATTTCAGTTTCCGTTGTGAACCCTAGATCTTTTAAACCACTAGAAAAACAATATTTATATTTATCCAACAAGACCATTAATGACTCTTTTTGATCCATTAATAAATTTTCTCCGCAACTGATTGGTGATTCATCTATGGGTGACTCATCACTAAAATCTAATTTTTGGACTTGTAGGCTCTCAGCTAAAGTGTGGCTTCTAGTTATAAGACTACCCTTCTCCATAACCAGATGTTTGTCACTGATATTCTGAACGAGAACCCTACCCGCACCTTGTGTTAATTGATACTCGCCGGGCAACAAATAATGTTCATGACCTTCAATATTACGCACAGTTCCATTCACGAAGATTTTTCCCGAGAAAGAATTACGTGAGCTAACTGGGATCGCCCCTAATTCGCCCCGTCCTATACGCGTGTCCTCCACGCAAAAAAGCGGACAAATCAAAACAGACTCCTCACTAACCCGCTGAAAAATTACATCCGATTCAGTCTTTACTATTTTGACTGAGGGCCTTTCGGTGAATGTATGGCCTAGTAGTACAGAACAATTTATTAAGTAATCATCTACTACCAATGACTCCACTTGATTTTCTACTACACCTTGCACTTCGATCGTGACGTTGGCTTTGCCAAGGGGTTTATATGGCACGTTACCTATTCCTCTTAATAGTGGTACTTCTCCTACTTTCCAATCTAGTCCTAAACGCTGAGCTTCACTAAGACGAACCAAAGTACCCTCGCTCCCCAAATCGACGTGACATTCTGAAAACAACCCATTTATTTTAATAGGCATTTTATACTTGGCACTTGAATCGCCTGTGTTTTCTACTTTCAATATTGCTTTTGGTTTATCATTGGCACTTTGCTTCGTCCCAGGGCACTCAGTGTCCTTATGTCCTAATAAGTTGCATTTAGAACATTGAATCTTTGGTTTTGTGCATCGAAAGAATGGGTGACCGGTTTCTTTACAATTGTAGCAGACCATGTTGGATCCGGTTGTTTTCTGGGAGCTGTGACCTACTTTATTACTTGTAACTGCGTTATTTTGTGGTCGCCTATCTCTATCCTTAACCTTCTGCTGTTCGTTTGTGGACCTATCTTGACCTACTTTTACTGTCTTCAAAAATTTTAGTACCAATTCTGGTTCTGTAAATTCTGCTCCTTGTGCTCCTAACCTAACACCACGATCTTCTATACCTGCTATAACACAGTCAACCGCACGTTTTCCTGATATTTCACAACGATTAAGAAGATTCATTTTAGCATAGTAATATATCTCTAATGACTCCCCATAGCGTACCTTTTTATTAAGCATTTCCGTTAGTAAATCTGCATAATTATCCCTAGTTGGAAAAGATTCCCTCAGTTTTAATTTCCACTCTGACCAAGAAAATAGTAGTGAGCGTAGACCCTGATACCAGGTTTTAGCTACCCCTGTTAATTTTGGTAGGGCATAATGGACTACTTGTTTATCGTTCCAACCATAGATCTGTGCACATTCGTCAACTTTATGAAGCCACGTATCAACCGTTTGTTCCTTACACAATGGATCAAAATCAGGAATTACATTATTTAAAACAGGAAACCTATCGCGATCGCTTGTATTATTCATACCCTTAAGCACATTAATAAAGTTCTCAATAAGCAAATTATTAACTGACTTACGATCACGATGTGTTTCTTCATGGGACGGTGTACGAAGCCGAGAAGCTCTGCTCCTAGGTGAATGCCTGGATTCCACGTGACGTGTATCGCGCCGCTCTGGAGTGCGCGAACGCGTCCTGGAGCGCCCAGTACGACGACGCCGCGAGCTTGTCCTTCTTGAATAGTGTGACCGGGAACGAGACCGACTAATCGTCAGTCGCGATCGTCTTCCTTTCGACCGCCTGGACCGCGACCGTCGGTGGCGGCTGCCACGATTTTCTACAGGTGAAGGTGTACGCCCACGGCCACGGCTGCGGCTTCGAGTTGCATCACGACACTTTAGTGGCGGCGTCAGCGTCTCGCGAGAGGTCCGTCTAGGTCCATCACATTCTCTTCGAGAACTAGACCTACGTTCGTCCATGTTCTCGCAGCCTCAATACATAACAAAGAAAGGAAAACACCCGAGTTAATAAACCTCGCAATACTAAACTTGTAAACATGATTTTTATTGACCTGCACATACTTTATTAACGACCATCAAACATGTCTATCTCCAGGGGGTACCCTGGCAAGATAAACATGCATGACTAACCATATAAACCTCCGGAATGTCTCCGTTACGGTAAATACAGTTCAGTTCCTCAAACTAAAAACGAAAATATCAAACATGTTCATCTCCAGGGAGTACCCTAGCAAGATCAACATGCATGACTAACCATATAAACCTCCGGAATGTCTCCGTTACGGTAAATACAGTTCAATTCTAAAGTATCTCAAATAGGACTATCGAATCATTTAGTAGTCTGATAAATAGAGGCAAACTTGACGAAAGACAAAAAAAAAACGTTACAGGAATAAACTTGTGGCCTACTTGCTATACTTTGGTATTAAAAATTGCAATAATATAAATTCACTTATAACCGTATTCGATACACAGGTTGGTGAGGGTAGGCAAACAATTAAAATAAAATTAACAAAGAACACTTACGTTTTCTACGTACGCCGAATACTTTAGCGTATCTCCGATCCTTATGTGGGCACTAAGTTGCTAATCCCACTTCGGAGATGTGGACCGCACTGGTTCAACACTCGGAAGCAAGGACTTTGAATACAAAAAACACCTTATACTTTGAGGATCAGCTTTATTGCTATAGTTACAGCAGTACAGTTAGCAATACCAACAGCAATACAATGTAAGTGACTAGCACCGATGTTGAAAAGCGAATGCCCGGGCATACCACTAGAATGCTCGAAGCTTCATTATACTTGCTTGTGATTGGTCGTCGACAACTGTCAAAGCCTCGACCAATCACACGCAGTAAATACAACTACTTTTAATCATACAACTTCATAGAAATTATTGTTACTAGTCAACAAACATAAATAATGTATAGGCTATAATAATATAATTTAAATATTTATAACACTACCTATTTGTCAGCTAAACACAGCCTTCTGCGAGTTCCCTGTCCGCGCGAAACAGTTTCAAAATTAGAGCATTGCTCTCCCTTTTTGCACAGATTTTGACACGTAAAGTACATACACTCGCGTCATCTATTTAGATTAGACTGTGGTGTTGATTTTATGTTGATTAGACAAACGTCAGCGTGCGAACACGTATAGGAGAAGTAATACGTTCTATTTCACGACGTTGAAAATAACGCGCGTTGAAATACTTGAAATTGCTCGTGCGATCGTAGCCTAATAGTAGTAGTAGTATTCCAACGTGTGAACTCACTACAAATTCACTCCAACCCAATTTGAATCGAGTTCTAGACCGCATATTCATAGTAATATAGCTCTTACCAGTAGACAACAAAGGAGCTATTATAGCATGTAGTTTAGGTGTCGCGAATCATTTGCGTGCTTTTAGAACAGGTGAGCGGGTTCGACGACCGTCTGCTAACGTTTGATGATGCGTTCAGTATAACAAACTTTTTTTTCAGTCCTTTTGTTGAAATGAGTAATGAGTAGAACACAAAGGAGTTTTGTCTATGGCTGCTAGTGAAAGTTTGAGTAACTTAGTTTAATTTTTGTTTGTGGTTTTTGCTGGTTGATCTTAGGAGTTTCTCGCGTAGCAGTTTCATGCTCATCATTATTTAAGAAACTCTAGTCCAAACTAAATGGATACATAAATCTTATTATAAAAATCTTATAACCTTAATTTAGTAGCAATAAGAATCATACTAACAACAAGACTGTCATTTCTCAAACTTTTATTTTGTCCCTAGTAATAAAATGTCCCCTTTATTCTTATTTCCACTTATTTATTTTACGTCTGTTTGTAATACACTTCTCCCCTTTTATTAACCTTACCCCCTCCCGTAATCAAATATACAGATATGACGTCATTAGGAATTCATTTATAATTTTATTTACATTGTATTCTGACGTTGATAACTTATCGTAAAATTGCGACCGTAACAACACTTATACGACTTATATGTAGTCGAAAGCTTCATTAGATCAATACCCCTGCTGTGTTGAATGTTATCTTTAATTCAATAATCTACAACTCCACTTTCATCTGTTCTATTATTGCCATTTTAAAGGGGCTTTGCAAGACAGTCTTTTAAAGTATTACATAATTGGACTGTTTTAAAAAAGCGTAAACCGACTTCAAAGTATACTAAGAAGTAATCAAATCCTGATCTGATGACAATGGGACCAAACGGGAAGTGTACCCTTCCAGACAAAAAAGAATTTTCCAAATCGGTTAATAAATGACGGAGTTATGAAGTAACAAACATAAAAAAAAATATAAAAAAAACACCCGAATTGAGAACCTCCTCCTTTTTTTGAAGTCGGTTAAAAATTAAAAATAAGATACGGTACCCGGTATAAAGAAAATAGTATATTAACGATACGTATGACTTAAGTAGACTATTTTTGCACGGCGAAAACCCAAACCGCTTGGCCGTAACCAAACCGCACTTATGCACGTTTATAATAAGTGGAAAAGCTTTTAATAAGTGCGGGTTTTTTACACGCAGTGCTATAAATTATATTCTAAATACTAATATTTTGTCATAAGAGTAGTAAAACAAGAAACAAAAATTTATAATGACTGCTTATATGCCGTTAATTAAATTGTTTTCGTTGTTCCAGGTATCATACATTTTCCCGCAATGTCATAAGCACGGTACAGTACAGGGAAGGTTCATACCTACATATGAAAAAGCTTCTGCTATATTTCGAGGACCTGTTGGCCTTCGACTACTACTGAACCGAATATTAATGCAATTGTACCATAAATATATTCGAAAATTTGTGCAAAATATCTTCTAATTGACCACGTGGTACGAACATTTCATGTGAAGCGCGTGCCGGCGGCGTGGCGCTGGCGCTTTCGCTGATCCATCTGGTGTCGATTTCTGAGTGGAACAACTCAAATACCTACAGGATAAACGTTAGGCTCGTGTACATGTTAAGTCTGGACACTTATTTAAAGCAGTACTCAATAATTTATTAAAATAGGCATAACATAAAATTCTAGCAATAAAACGAGAGGGGAACATTACCCAGCTGAACGGCATACGATCCGAACCTCGCCAATCTCGCCCACAATAGCGCATAAAGTAACCTAATTAAATTTATTGTTTCTCAGCATAGCTCCGCTCTGACTGAGCGATATTATCGTATTTCGTTAATTCGCATTGCATCTAATAATATTGCTTTATAGCCACGCAGTTATTCAGAGGTTCTTAAACTTTTTATTTGTCCCTTTATTCATAAGCAAAAGTATGTCGATACAAATAATAAAGAATCAATCGATCAGCCTTCATATTGTGCTGCATTTTATTACGGTTCCGAACCAAGATTTAAAACCGTCGAAGTGCGTGTCGGACTCTCACACGGAGGGTTCTGTACAATATTAACGAACTCAACTTAAAACGCCAAAAAATACGTTTCTTGTATGTGTTCGGGACACTTGTTGTGTTCAGGACATTTATTGTTATTTTTTATGATTACGTAATATTTTGTTAAAATTAAAATGTTTAGAAATAAGAAATATTAAAGAGTTTACTCCCGAGTGTACAATGATTACCCTTAGAATACGTATCAACATAAATTGTATAGTAAATAAACAGTACTTGAACCCTAAACATAGGTAAAAGTCTAGACAAAGTCTAGGTAGAACTAAGATTTACAATGTACTTTTAGAATCGTGAATAACCCTCTACAAATGTAAAACTTGTTACACGATAAAGTTAGTATTCATGTTGAAACCTAAGTTAACAAGAAAGTGTTAACATGTCAACAAAACACTCGATTAGGCATAGTAATCTAGTTGGAATTGTTTCGTAAGCACCATATGTGCACACCAACTACTTACTATGTATTTACTGTTTAAACTCGCATTACCTAACGTAAGACCTAAATAATAAGCTTTACTACAAGCCCTGAATGAAACCCTGATCATATTTTGAAATTTACGTGATTTTACCCGGAACTATAAATATCAACAATAAAATTTCCTTATATATGCGAAAGGGAGACAAAATGTATCGGAGAACCTTTGGAGATGTGGTAACCGGACTACACTTTTTGGATTAGATCCTTCTAGAACTTTTAGACAAGGTTAGCGCTATATGCAAGATAGAGAGGTTACTTAAATGCACTTAAATTAGACAAGAAAAAGATATGTTTTCTCTCGTAAAAAAGTTACTCGCTCACCGCGTGAGTCGTATACACAGCGTTTATAATTTGCATATAATCAGTACATTTTTCTCATTTAGTATCGATTCCAGGACAGCAAGTATCTACTAAGTATAGTAGTAGTAGTAGTCAGACAGATGTCACAGTAGTAGGACAGTACCGGGACAGTACCAAGTAAGGCAGATGCCAAGTTGAGATTACCATCAAGTAGTATAACGTCAGGCAGATGCCACAGTAGCGGCTAGTTAGTTACCCCATCGGTAAACAGTAAGGCAGATGCCATAGTAGCGGCTAAGTAAATTATCAGTGTAGCATCAGGCACCCATTGTCTACGTATATTTGTGTAAATCATTTATGTAATTTAAAAAGTTTGTTAATTATTGTATTCAGACAGATTGTCACAGAAGTGTTAAAGTTCAATAAATAAATCGTTTATATACCAACCATACGGCTTTTCATGACGCCCTTGGCAATCCAGCAAATAAAATAAAGTACGGGAAAAGGGATCTCACGATTCGCGCATTCGTCCTAAGCGGCGTCTTATTACACGAGGTCCCCGGCCGCCCGTACAGTATGTTAACTTTAAATTTTAATTTTATTTCATTTTTATTATTTGTTGTTATAGCGACAATAGAAATACATATTATCTGAAAATTTGAGCTGTCTACCTAATACCGTTCATGAGATACAGCCCACTGACAGACAGACACGGATGGATGATGGAGGATGGACGGACGGCAGTCTCTGAGACTGTGTCTATTTTTATGTCAATTTGGTTTTCACATCCACTTCTATGCTGTGCATATTACATAAAAGTGGCTAACATAGGTATCACACTCCAGTTTAAGAATCAATTATGAGATTTACAATTATGATGAATTGTATAGGTTTTAATAGAAATTATCTTCTTGGAAAGCATTTTCTATTAAAACTATATTTCTTAGAAGAGATCGAGGGACGCTTTGAAAATCCCGAGCTAAGAAATGATTAGTGATCAAACCTGAAGGGGGCTTTCGGGGGAATGATATGGAAGGTCTATCTCAATTGAGACCGAGACTTTGTGTAAAGTCTAATTTATCAAATGACACAGCGATTTGTGTCTCCCTCAAACAGTAAGAACTCCTTCTGGGTGTGAAGAGATGTTTGCTGGGTCGGCAACGCACGAGTACGAGACGCTACGGTAAGGTCGATAAGCGACTGCCAGCGCCTTTTATAGTAGCTTAAAAAAAAATTTGGAGCCTAATACATCGCCCAAGATGGTTAAAGTAAAGATCTGCCCTAGCATCAATAAGCAACAGTCCATTTTAGACTCTAAGAAGGCACTTATAACGCGTATAGTTAAAGAATAGTTTTGAAAATTTCGGAAGACGCGAACCCTTGACTGGTACGCGAAGTGCATACATTCGCGTCCCATTAGATTTATATCTATGTCACAAACTGTCAAACACTCGCGTGTTGCCGACCCAGCAAATATCTCTTTTGGAAGAACTCTGTGCTGTAAGTACTTCCTTGGGAAAACCACTGCGGGGAGCTCATTCCACAGCCTGAGTATCCGTAGTAGGAAGCTCCTTTGAAACCCACAGTACGAAACCAATTTGGTTCCAATGTGTGAGAATGGACTCCCTGACGATGGCGAGCCGTGGGAATTATCTCATATGTCCCAATTATAGCAAACAATTTCTTCTTTCCACTTTGTCCGATCTATTGCATCCTCATTGAACTGTTCAATGCTTTAAAAATTTACAACGACCAGGCATTTTTGGGCAAACTGTGATCAAAATTGTGAAGCTCATACAAAAACATTCCCATTTTTTCCCAACTACAAGACAGTTTTCGATGTCCCTATAAAACGCGTAAGTCTACCCAAACTTTTAATTCAAGTTTCGTTTCCTAATACCCTACGACATTCGATTAGAATAGTAAGCGATTTAGCGGGAGACGGGCGCCTCCCCGTCTGTGCCCTCGCCTTTACGCCTTTTGCCCTTTGGCCACAGATCAATGAACATAGTTGGTAAAGGCGTCACTTCATTTGAATCAATGATATTCGACCATTCGAAACTGTTAATGTGGTTGAAATTTTGATTATCCGTGGCTAAATTGGGTAGTTATAATCCTGGTTTTATATCAGATACTATTTATGTATTGTAATGTCCATATAGATATTAATAATATCGTGTTCAAAGTATTATTCTCCATTCAATTAAGTTTATGACCGTATCTTCGCTTTAGTTATAGATTATCGATTCGTCGGTGGAAATTCTTTAACCTGAAATCAATTGAATTGAGATTCATTCATTCAACTTAGATACCCATAAACAATGGAATAAGCGATGATATTTAATAGTTACTATACAATATGAATAAGAGTTAAGTTAGTTACACAGATTATAAAATAAATAATTGAGCGTGAGATCATGACAATTTTAATTATTACTCAACTAACTGACACCCTATCTATACATGATTTGGATTTTAAAAATAACCGTTATTTCATATTAAATTATCGCGTTGTAATACGGTTTCTTATACACTTTTCCAAATCGGTAGACAACTTTTTTTTTGCTTTTATCCACGCCCATCTACTGTCTCAATATTCTAATAATGTAATAATTGTATTAAACCTACTATGAATTCAATGTTTTGCTTCCTACAACCGTGATGTCGGTAGCGATCTTTTGGGAAAGCGGGCTAGATCCTATCGCTATCGCTTTCAAAGGTGAAGCCAAACGCAAGCTCCAACACCACTTCAAAAGGTAGCAAAACCAACTACTTGTCACATCTACCTACTTATCTTTGCCCGCCGTCTCGCCGGAGAGTACGCTTGTACCGAGCCATCCCGGGCGTCCTTTCGTCCTCCCACCGGGATAAACCAACACAAGGAACTTGCCCGGGATTTATTGGCAGGCAAACATCGTCGCCGAACACTTTATGAGCAATGGACCCTAGATTTGGGATTGCAAGGTTACAGGTAGGGTAGAAGTGCTTCCCCTTTGATTGTCATTAATTAGTTTCCCGTGATGTCACATTTGTATGTAGGTATGTGATTTGAAGGGAGAAATGGAGTAGAACATTGATGAATTGGTTCCCAAAATACAATAAACGAAATAGGGGGAGACCATTCAAAAGGTGGGAGGACGAACTAATGAAAATCGCAGGTAAAACATGGACAAGGAAGGCGAGAGATAGAGAGGGATGGAAAAGGTTGGAGGAGCTATCCGGGTATCCTAGATGGGAACAGCCTCACGTGCAGCTGTCAGAATACAATATAGTAGGTGCTTGTTGACAGATGTTCAATTTCTCCTGCAGCATTCTTCAGACATGGCCAATTGATCCCAAATGAAGTAGAGCCTGTATCATGGAGACCAGATTGATTTGATTGATTGATTACTTATAATATATGTTTAAAGTGGTATGGACATTTTATGAGGAGGTATGAAAGTCACGTGACTAAAGAGTTATGAATATATGTGGATGGATATACGGGACGAGGAAGACAGAAAAAGAGATGGATGGATTGTGTGAAAGATGATTCAAGAAAAACATATTAAATTCTGATTTTTTATTATACGGGGTGGATACTACAATACGATATTAAATGAAACCACGTAAAGTTCTCATGTATACGATCAACTTTTACTATGGGACCAACTTCGAAACAAAGCTTGTACTATGGAAACCAGATAACTGATATAATACATATACTACTTTTTGTTTGTAAATACATACTTAATATACATAATTACACCCAGACTCAGGACATACAGACATGTTCATGCACACAAATGCATGTCCTGTGTGGGAATCGAACCCACGACCTGCGGCGCTATTGCGCCAACTGGCCCGTCAATCACGCCAGATACCTCTTAATGAGTGATTAGTGAATATTATCTTTGGATATACTGCTTTATTTAACAAATTTTAGCGTATTTTTGGAAAACCCTCCGGGTAAGCTTAGCATTTCTGAAAGGGTTTTTCAACGTTTATATTAGATGTCTAGACGTATTAGTATGTAAGGTACACCCTTGCCCTTTTTACCACATATTTGTATATCAGAAAGGTTGTCTGAAGAGCGTTGTCTACTTTAGCGATGAAATTGTTTATTTGACTGATATCTATCACTCAGTATGACCTATATATTACTTTTTATTCCTAGGTTTGTGTTTAAACAATAGGCATAATATAATAATCTGATAATTTTTTGACGGTGTGAGGCATATGGTCTCGTCTTGGCATCATTTTACATGAAAATGTTTTTGGTGGGATGTTAATTTGACATCATAAATAAATAACAATAATATTAAAGGAATTCAAAAAACAAAGCCTAAATAATAAAAGAAATAACACAAACAATAACACACAATATAATGTGCCATAAAATAAGAATAATTAAATAACATATAGGTATATTATATGATTAATATTTGTGGTGTGATGCCAATAAGGACCCCAACTCAGCATATGCTGTGGCAAGTACCTGCCATCAGCACCGATGTTCAGTGGAGCCCCTTTCAAAGTCGATGCGCTCGCGGTGTCCTCCTGACATAACCCATAGACATAGGGCTCTACCCCGTATCTTTGGTTGTAATCGTAACGGACACTATCAACTGCCATCATTATGAACGTCACTATGACAAGCAGAATGACGCAGAGCGACCGTAAAATAAATGTCTTTTACACCAGTCTGAAAAAGTTGGCCTGTTTTTAAAAAAAAACGTGTAGTATGGCGGCGCTCTATCTATTTCTATGGTATGACCGTATGAGGAAGTGAAAATGAAACTTAGACAGACTATTTACAAAAAAAAACTAAATATTCTAATGAATTGTTATATAATGTCCATTCAAATATTTAACAAAATACCACAACATATAAGAGAACTTCCTAGAAATAAATTCAAGTCGAAGCTTTATGGTTGGTTAATGGATAAATGTTTTTGTAATTTAGGTGACTTCTTTAAATATAAATAAGATTTAACATAATAGTATTCAATGTGTCAATTCAATTAATGTATTTTCAATGTTTTTATAATTAATCATATAATCAAAATTGTGACATCTTGCCAATTATTTTATTTTCTGTATTATATTTAGTGTGTTATTATAATAATATATTTGCATGTCATAAACTGTGACGAAATATGTGAAACATACATTTTAATATTGTAAGAACTTATCAACCATGTTTCAAGCAAATAAATTCATTTCATTTCATTTCATTTCAATACAAGAGTCGCCTCCCGTCATAGCATACATGATTTGCCGCTGCATTTATCTATATTTAAAACAGTGTGTTGGGCAACTATTTAGGTCAAATGTTAGCTTTGTTTCTAAGGTAGCCACACAACGACAGATATCTTTGTGCACTCAATTTGTTCAGAAAGAAAGATGTATTTTTGACCGGCATTTTGTTATTTTTGTTGTGACGCTTCTATTTCCTATGTTTATCTTATGTAACAAACAGGCATACGCCTCGCCTTATGTTAACGGTTACCGTAACCTATATAAGCTTGCAACACCAGGATATTATTTGAATTTTAGACTTTTTGGCGGGAACTTGCAGAGTGACGTATTTTGAGTTTTATTACATATTATGGGTGGTATTTTATCCAATAAAGATCAATCCAAGTGCACCAACGAAGTGAAATGAAATGAATAATGTGTATCGTGACTTTACAAGTTGTCTCAAAAAGTCCGTGAAAAGCTTTAGTACAATGACCACCATTTTACTAAAACATGACTGGACGGTGACTTATAATGTGGACTATATGAAAGTTAATGTGCGGACTATATGAAAATGATATTATAAATAAAATGTATGCGGCTGAAGGACTTTGTATCCATAGTCAGGAACAAAATAAATAAAAAATGAATTTCAGCAGCCGGTGGTTCTATTTAGTACCCTATCAACATGCTAATAAAATCTTTTTTACTTGTTATGCTCTATTACCTCAACAAGTGTTTAATAAAGATGTGGTCTAATAAACAGCAGGCGTTTAAGTGTAAAAAAATCATGGGAAACGAATTTAATGGTGATAAAAAACCTGTAATTAATACACTGTGACACCGCAACGCGATCCTCTTTCATCTTTACCGACACCGGTCAACTTCAAAGAGGTTTTGTTTTACTGTTAAGGTGTAAGAAGTGACACCATTTATATTTGACTAGCGCAGTGTGCAAAAGTGAATTGATGATTAATCGTGATGTTAAAGTAATTTTTGGTGATGTTAGAATCGGCGTGGGCTACCGTGAACTTAAGACGTCTCGCAATAAGTCGAAGTCAAAGACATATATATCCAATTTAGGTAATAGTAGGGCACTTATAAAGTTCAAAGCTACTGAAGTTACCACCAGCTCGTAAGTCTGCCTTCAACTGAGAAGAACAGGCAAGAAACTCAGCAACATTCAACATTCATTCAGTAACTCAGGTTACATTATTTAACCGACTTCAAAAAAAGGAGGAGGTTCTCAATACGGTTGAATTTTTGATACCTACCTCATAACTCCGTCATTTATTAACCAATTTGGAAAATTCTTTTTTTGTTTGGATGGGTACACTTCCCGTTTGGTCCCATTGTCATCAGACCAGGATTTGATTACTTCTAAGTTTACTTTGAAGTCGGTTTAAGTTTTTTGTAGGTTAAACAGTTTTCAATTATTTTAAATATTTTTTGTACAACCTGACAATACAACGAAAGAAAGAAAAATCACTTATTCCTTAAAGCTCATATTATTATTTTTTATAAGTTTTAAATGCAAAAATAAGCGGTGTGTAAGGAAAAGGGACTATGCATATGCATCAGCATTTGCTAAGTAAGCCTCGTGAGCTAATGGCTATTTTTTCTAAAACATTTTTATTTTATAATACACGCAAGCATAAATTATAAATCAAGCTCTTTATTTACTATAACCGATATTTCGCAGTTCCGTAAAAAAACGGAATATTGAATAAATTCAGACGGATCGCTCTGCCATTAGCAAACTAAAACCACCTGTATATGCATAAATACGCATGTGTGCAATGAATTGTTAGGAATGACCAGTATTTATGCATGTGTGAGTGAGTTGTATTGTGTCCTCTTTTATCGCTGGCCGTATTCTGTCTGAACTACTATTTATGTCTATGGTGAATGTTAGTACCTGACTGCCATGCCACAAATCTTAATTCGATACCCCTAGAGTAATACACATTATGAACATGTCAGTTTGTTCGGAGTCTGAGTACTAATCTTTATATATAAAATTCTACTGTACGTGTGTATGTCACTGAACTCCTCCTAAACGGCTGGACCGATTTGTATGACTTTTTTTGTATGCGTCTAGGTGGCGCCCTGGATGGTTTAGATAGGGTAGGGTAGGGGTAGTGGTAGGTTAGGACACCACGCGAACGAAGTCGTGCCGGGCAGCTAGTATCTTTATAAGTATGTAGGTATTTACAAGTACTATAGTATGTATATCATCACTAATCTGGTTTTTATAGACATACTAGCTATCTCCGCGGTTTTACTCGCGTTCCCGGTATAAAGTAGCCTATAACCTTCTCCATACCGTAGGCTATCTGCGTGCCAAATTTCATCGTAATCGGCAGACAAACAAACTCACATTCGCATTTAGTAAGGAAATAAGGAGTCTGCTTAGTTTGAAATCAGATGGCAGTGTGTATGTCCCAAATATGTTATCATGTATGACGAATAATTGAACTGTTTTACAAAAAATTTAAACCGACTTCAAAGTACACTAAGAAATAATCAAATCCTGATCTGATGACAATGGAACCAAACGGGAATCGGTTCATAAATGACGGAGTTACAATGTGGTAATAAACAAAAAAAAAAACAACCTAATTGAGAACAACCTCCTTTTTTTGAAGTCGGTTAAAAAAATAAGCTACTAATTCGATCACGTAATTTGCTTTGCTTGTCAAATAATGTAACACATGTTAGCATAGTATGCATTAATGAAGTAGGTACATAAGTAGAATGCATCATTTGCATGCATAATGTATGTGTAATTAGTTGGATGTTTATGCAAATGGACGGAGCGCATGGGGGTTCGATCACCGCCATCAATTAGGATGGGTGTGCACTGAGAGCTACACTGGAAAAAAGGTTCTACAAAACTAGTTATGTATGTTGACGTTTTGTCGTCGGGAAACTAACTTTAGTTACATTTAATCGTATATCTCTTTGATTTAATCAAATAATTTAGTAATGAACCAAAACTAGTTTTGTTACTGGTAAGTTCTAGTTCGCAAGTCACTCTTTTTAGGTTTTTGGTAGTCAAATTTTGTGTTACTGTATTTTTTTTTTACCATTGTATACATAAATCTCTTTGAAATTGCTGCCACATGTACGTCCTGTCTTATCTAGAAAAACTATATGTATTTGAAAGGTTTTCGTACAAAATATTTTATATACAATTTTAATTATATTATTTACTTATTAAATATAGATTCAGTCTACTTTGTAGTTTAGCCGCCGCGCCGGGGCACGCAATTATTGTCAGTGAGATTAGAATGTAAGTATTATGTAATGAATCTAAAAGCTTGTTTTGAAAAGAGTAATTGCAGAGTTTATTGCCGGCTCTTCTCAGCAAATGCAACCTTCCGAAACGGTATTAGAGTACTAGAGTCAGACTTTTCATAAGTGCCTGCGAAGATATATTTGAATAAATGATTTTGAATTTTAAATAGTTGATGCCGCTACGACACCGTTCAAGTATTGATATGTGAATCGAGCCACAGAGGCGACTGTGTCTAACCTACCATCTGATATAAAAACAGACTTAAAAATGTAAAGGGCCATAACCTGATACTATGATAATAAAATGAGAGCTCTCCACCGAGTGTGCCTCAGAATAGCCGCGGAAGAATTCCTCGCATACCGCGCCAGTTCAGCTTTATTTGATCCTGCCTCTATATTTAGAACTGATAACCATTTGCCTTAAAACGCCAACCTTTTCAAAATGTGCCGCAATAAAAAAACACCATAAAACCACCGTTGCGTTACGTTAAGGTTCTGTACAGAAATGTTTGGTAAAAACCATCCTAATGTAAATAAATAATATTATTATGGAAATAAATATCTTGGGGCATTCTCTACTATCCCAGACTAAGCAGAGCTTGTACTATGGACACCAGATGACTGATATGCTACTTTTTGTTTTACAGTGACGGAATGGAAAGGTTCGTCAGTTTAATAAAAATCCTATCGTGCTCGATCGTGGCTCGGCTCGTACTCGATTCGCGTAGCATGGACGCACCATAAGGCGTCTATAAACACAGAGAAAAGAAATCTATAAACGCCCTAAAACAGCAATGAAATTATCATCGCGCCACTATAAAAACAAGAATTATAAAAGAGTGCTACAATTGTGCACAATACGACACGATCTTAAAGTCACATGGAATTTTAAAAAAACCTTCACACACTTCTAGCTAATCCCAAAGTAAGCATAGCTTACTTTTAGCTCGACCGGCGAAGTATACAGAATACCGCAGCCAAATAACTTTATGTTGTGTAAAGTTGTGTTCGTGCGCGTGAGTAAGGTCGCCAGAGCTCATAGGGGAGGGGGGAAAGGTGGGTAACGCGTGAGCGATGCTTCGTGTGTTGCAAGCGTCGATATGGCTATGGTAACCGCTTACCATAAGGCGGGCCGTATATTTGTTTACCGACTTAGTCGTATAAAAAAAAAAGCTATTATCGAAAGCAGATAACTAATAAATACTGCATTTAGCACGTATAATATACATTTACCTGGGTGATCGAGCTTTACTTTCGGAAAACGCGTTTTTTCAGAGTTGAGACCTAGCTAGAGAAAATTTCATCGAAATCGTTGGAGCCGTTTTCGAGATATCAAAACATTAACCCCCTTATTCATAATCGCTTTTTAACTAAATCAGTGTAATAGTGTGCCCCGTCTCACTCTTTCGATCACCAAATGTCACGTGTCAGATAAAGACTTCGGAATTTTAGCTAATCAACGTTTGATAACTTCATTATGAATAAGGCGATGATAGCTCAGTGGTTGTGACGTCGGATACCGAGACGATGGTCCCGGGTTCGAATCCTACAATGAGCTTGAGCTTTCGGTGAAGGAAAACATCGTGAGGAAACCATAGCACGGTGGTAGGGTACTTTGTAGTACCCGTCTGGCTCGCTACCACCCTCAAGTTGAAAATCTGTCGCCAAGCACCTATCGGTGTGTTCCGTCAGCTGCACTTGAGAGCCAGTTCCTTCTAGGCTTTGTGTGCTTACCACCTTCGACCACATCATCACTTACCATAGTGAGATTGTGGTCAAACACAGGCCTATACACAGTAAAAAAAAAAAAAAATTTTAAATAGATAAAAACGTGCTATACAAAAAAGAATACTAGTAAATTAACACACCAAATTTGAACCTAATTTTACGTAATTAAAACTCACTGATAATTTTTTAATTATAAGAATCGTTTTATGAATCGATTTCTATCTCACTAAATTAAGTCATAATAATCATCATTTGAATATGTTTAAGTCACTTATCTACTATTTTTAATTGGTTTTTAGGGTTCCGTAGCCAAATGGCAAAAAACAAAACCCTTATAGATTCGTCATGTCTGTCTGTCTGTCTGTCTGTCTGTCTGTCTGTCTGTCTGTCTGTCTGTCTGTCTGTCCGTGTATGTCACAGCCATTTATTTCCGAAACTATAAGAACTATAATGTTGAAACTTGGTAAGTAGATGTATTCTGTGAACCGCATTAAGATTTTTACACAAAAATAGAAAATAAAAAATAAATTTTGGGGGTTCCCCATACTTAGAACTGAAACTCAATTTTTTTTTTTTCATCAAACCCATAAGTGTGGGGTGTCTATGGATAGGTCTTCAAAAATGATATTGAGGTTTCTAATATCATTTTTTTCTAAACTGAATAGTTTGCGCGAGAGACACTTCCAAAGTGGTAAAATGTGTGTCCCCCCCCCTGTAACTTCTAAAATAAGAGAATGATAAATCTATAAAAAATATATGATGTACATTACGGTGCAAACTTCCACTGAAAATTGGTTTGAACGAGATCTAGTAAGTAGTTTTAATTTAATAGGTCATAAATTGAAATTAATATCAAATACTCAGGTCTATACTACCATTTACTTATATACCTACAGGTTTGTACGGAACCCTCGGTGCGCGAGTCTGACTCGCACTTGGCCGGTTTTTTTTAAAATATGCAAAGTACAAATATATTTGTACTGTACTCTGTATAACGTACTAATTGGACACTTCCGGATTTGTGACATTAATTTACCACCTCGGAACACACCCTTCAATGTTACCTTTATCTTGTGTCCGGCTGCGTATCGTCTTAACAACGTCGTAACTCAACATTTCGTCTTTAATTGTGCAATTTATCAAGATTTTTATAGACAAAACAAAACAAACACCATTTTTCACTGATTTATAAGTTTTATAACACATATATCTTCGGGTTGCGGTGTTAATTAAATTAAAGAATGATTATTATCTGTCTGTAAATAATGTTTATTTAATTTGATACTCGGCGTTGGACTTTGGGCCCTTTATATCCAGTGTTTAAAAATTTTGAGACATCCGGCTACTTAGTACAGGTTTTTTTCAAAAAACTTTGTAGTACCTGTACGCTCTACTGCGTATCTTTGGTGGTAATCGTAACGAACACCTTTAAGAGGAAATGCTGGTGGCGTTTGTTCCATACAAACGTAATTCTCAGTTTCCTCTCTGGATAATGACACTAGAGCAATGATTATTCTACCATGCCATCTGTAGGTACCACTGTATGTCCCTCGGTTGTGTTTTTCTCCATAAATTGATTATTATAAGAATTGAAGCCTTCTAAAATCACAAAAACTTACCACTTTTAACGCCCTTATCAGACGTCCAGCGAACAAATTTGACGAATATAAAACAACAAAGGAAAACCGACAGACATAGCCAAAGCCATTCTTATTATGATTCTTGGATTATTTTTTTATATCGATCCAGTTTTGTAGGAGAAAACAGGGGATTACGAAAAAGCGATTTCGTCTATTTAA
Source organism: Achlya flavicornis (assembly GCA_947623365.1). Classification (NCBI taxonomy): domain Eukaryota; kingdom Metazoa; phylum Arthropoda; class Insecta; order Lepidoptera; family Drepanidae; genus Achlya; species Achlya flavicornis. Next base: position 13,699,745 of record OX392477.1, on the reverse strand, counting down.
ATATGTATAATCGGTCCAAGCTGTAGTTGTCTCTATCGCCTTCGGGCGGGATAGCTCGGGCACAGCGCGACAGCAATAGATATGTTAAAAACCTATTTTTCAAATTTCTTGCAGCCATCCTTTCCTCTTAATGAATTTCATCAAATCAGGGCCAACTCACTTAATAGTACCGCATCATTGGATCAAATCAATAATGGTGTTCGTTACCATTACCACCGAAGATACGTAATAGCCCGGCTGGATACTTCGCCTAACACGTTATCGATATTTAACGTTTGCTGCACTTGAGAGTCTACTAAGTTTTGTAAAGTTCGGCACTAAATTCGTTATCCCGGTTAGGTTTCAGTAATTTGCAAAAGAATCATGGCGAGTTTTGTACAAAAAAATAAAGATGTTTAGAGACGTTACAATGAAGTTATAATTGATCCTTGGTGCCTTAGGAATAACTTGAGCCATTTTTAGAACCCCGGGATAAAAATGCGAATTTCTATGGGATGCCGGCGAATCGCGACTATTCGCGACCAAAACAATTATGTTTTGCGGGGTTTATAAAATATTTTATGTATATTAACATGTTGCTGGTAATGTAATGTCAACATTGGAAGTGATTCAAAACCCTCTAAAATGTTTATATTTTTTTATTTATTTTTTGTACAAATCAATGTATGGATCTCGCCATGATTCTTTATGTCATTGCCGATTGTACCGCTTGGCTCATCTCAGACTTCTTAGTTCTTACGTAAATGGACCAATGAAGTCACATGTATGTAATTAATATATTATTTGCACTCAAGTGTACGAGTTGAACGACCTCAGATAATCATGTAGTTAGGGACTGTATTAAAACTGAATTTTTCAAATATCCGAAAGCACTAAAGATTATCCACCTTACTAATAAAACGTTATTTAACTAATATACTGTTAAAGGGTCACGTAAATAACGTCACTCTATTGTCATTGTCGAATAATGTGACATTATTTACGTGACCATTTAATCAGTATATTAGTTAAATAGCGTTTTATGAGTAAGGGGGTATAAGTTTATAATTTGAGGCTCATGTAAAGATATAAAAAATAGAATTACCATAATGAACACGTAAACTCTACGCCTTTTAATTTTCTAATTAGGTAATAAATATTACGCATATTTAAAAAAGCCGGAAACATAAATCAAATTAAGGACGCATTACCTATTTGAAATTTTTTTTTATGAACTTATCTTTGTTTTTTTTCGCTATCTGCGAATTTATAATTATGTTTCAACAAGCTTTATTTTTTTATGTACGTACCGGTAATACAATTTTATTATATGTTATGTAATTTACTTAGTTTTGTAGATACAGATCATAGAAATAAATATACCTAGAAACAACGTCGCCATACTACACGAATATATAAAACAGGCCAACATTTATAGGCTACGTTTTACGCTACCTCTGCGTCATTCTGTTTGTCATTGTGACGTTCATAATGATAGCAGTTGTTGAAATATTCCAATTAAAATCGGGAGAAATTTAAATATAAATTTTTATTATTATTATTTAGCAATTTTATTTATTTTTATTTGATTTAGCCCCTAACAGTTAAGGGCTATTTTTTAAGACGCGTGCACAGCTTGGACGCTCAATCTGAATGTATCCTTAATCAAAGGTACAGATATTATACAATAGTCAAACATGTTTAAATGTATTTGGTATTTAAGACCTTGTAATTGTCAAGCAATATGACGCTATTTACGTGACCATACATGTAAACATTATTTGGAGTTGCAGGTGGTTGCAGTAAGTAACCATAACTGAAATATTCTCTCCTTCACTTTCCCGCCATTTTATCAATGTCATCCTCGATCAGTGCATTGAACTTTCATAACATAGCATCGGAGGTTTCGTAGAAAAACCACGTACACGTACTGTAGAACAAAAAATAGTAGAGTAAAACAAATCAACCTGTGAGACTACTTTGCGGTCGCAGCCATCTGTCATAAGACGACATATGGCGCGTTTTTACGGCCCTACGATTTGTTTATATTGTCGTCTTCCTCACTCTTGTGAGTAACTGTATACCCATCTCGCTCTCTCCTTCCTTCAAGGTACAGGGGTAACTGAAATTGAACACTGCATGCGGGTTAAGTGAAAGGACCTGTCTTGTCATAGAACAAAATATTAAAGCAGAAGTTTCATTCGGATTTAATATAGGGAGCTATATAATTAAATTTTCAAGTAGCTAGAGTCCACTTGAAAATTTAATTAACAGCTACTGTCCAATTGATAATAATAATGTACGACTATTACCCAGAAATTAAAAAACAAAAGGTCTTTAGCTTCCCAGTTCACTTCATCCACCATTGGTCAATTACTAATTAAATCATTTATACACAAAATACTATTATGCGACTGATTAGGGTGTCGACGGTACAAATAAATATTTAATGATTAATGAGTATAACCCTGTGAAAAAAAGAAGTCAGACAAATAAATTTGAAAAATAGTAATTTTTTCGAGAACTACTCTATTTTTATAACTCTAACCTATTCAACACATGGAAGTCAACATCAAGGCATTTAAAGGGTTATGAAGAAGCTATTGAAATATAGATTTTTAATTATTAAGCTCTTAAGCCAAATAAAAGAACTAACATAGGATTAATCTGTCAATCAAGTTAATTCAAACATGCACCAACATCGCATAAGTAATCCCCATAAGTACCTAAATCATCGCAGTAAAACTTTAATTGTAAAACCAGCACAAAATATCAATTAAAACTCACTCGGGTTTTATGCTAGGTTAGGTGCATTTTAGCTACAATCAAAACAATCACGTGCCTCTGAGAGGACGCGACCTGTTTGGCAATGACGCCTATATTTATTTTTGGATCATCTTTTTTAATTTTTATTTTTCTTTAGCGTCGGGAACAATGACCTATGGTACTTTACTAGGTTCCACCTTTGTCGTGTAGGTTCTGTTTTATATTTTAACATGGCTCCAAAATAATTGTTAATTAAAAAGTAATGGAAATGTATGTGTGATTTCATACAGCTACGTAAAAGGACATTACGATCCTACTTATAATGGAAAACTAGTTGTTACTCTCGGTTTCACCTGCGCTCCCAGTATAAAGTTGCATAACTCTATCTTCGTTCTAAACTTCGCGATCGATTGAGAGTTGTCTTCAAAACGTAACAAAGACAGACAGGGTGTGTATGTGCGAATTTTATTTCTAACCCCCTTACTCATAAAGCGCTATTTAACTAATATATTGTTTAAAGGGTCACGTAAATAATGTCACATTATTTGACAATAACAATAGAGTCTTTATTTACGTGACCCTTTAGACAGTTTATTAGTTAAATAACGTTTTATGAGTAAGGGGGTAAGTCTAAGACATTATTAAACGTCATCCAGGACTTTTTACTTAGAATAGGGTGTTGGTAATCTAAGCTATTTCTATGTGTACGTCTGTCCCTGTCAATAATATGTAGAATGACAAAGATAGCCATAGTTTTGATCATACATAGACTTTGGGCTTTTAGAAACTGGTGATACATATTTGAAAAAGATCTACGTTACAAGTATTTTGTGCCGTGGTACAGACCACGGCACTAAAAATAATACACTTACCTGGTGAACATTCCACTTCGTGGCGCTAATCGATCTTTTACGTCAATTAATCGATTCAATTTAGTGTGATCGTTATTGTTACATAACCATTTTGATATTTTTCCATCGATATGTACAAAAAGATTGAAACAGTATTATGTGTAGAGATATTATTATCCTATTTGTAACTTTTTTTTTTTTAGAAGCGTAGCGTTTATTCGCTCAGAGAGCATCTCGAAGGGGTATAACCTACACCTCCACCAGAATACAAAAACAGAATACAGAATAAATAACTTTATGTTGTGTTCCTGCGCGAGAGTAAAGTTGCCTTGCCAGTGCCTTTTGGGGACGAGGGAAGTCTCGGTAATACGTGAGTGAATGCTCTGTATGTTGCATATGGCTACGGTAACCGCTTACCATCAGGCGGACCATACGCTTGTTTACAGAAGTCGTCGTATAAAAAATAGCAAAAGTGTAGGAAGCCCCAGCTAGTTCGACTGGCGTGTATTAGGAAATATCTATGTACAGTTGACGTCCACATGAGATCTCATAGATTACCAAAATGCGCTTCCAACGATTTCCTATTTCAATATGAAAACAGCGATGCGTTCATAGTTTTCGCAATGCGCATACGCAAACACACTTAAAAGTAAACAAATACAATTCGCTTTTCCGAAGCTCTTCTTTCATCCAAGCAAAGCCACGAGAAACTATCAGTTTATGCAACACTCAAAGCGATCGTTTCCGGTACACAGATTACATGGCCGTCATCCCATGTCATAGCTAATCGCCGTGAAGGTATGTTAATGCTCTATGGTTTTATGTATTGTTGCCACGGCGATACCATGGCATGGTGTAATTACCCATGCCATTTGATTTGACGCCCATGGTTGGGAGTAACAAGAGGAAAATTAAATAGCCGACGGCGCTTAGTCTCGCCAAATGAACCATGAATTTTTGGAAGATTTTGCGCGGAATATGCGAGAGTTGGCAACGGTGAGTAACGAGCATAGAGTAAGAATGTACACACGGCTACACATCAAGCTATACATTTCCAGTATAAGCTGATCTCGCATTGTATAGGATTTCCGTACAGTGCGAGGTCAGCTTATATTGGAAATGTATAGCTTGATCTGTAGCCGTGTGTACAAAGCTCTACCACCGTGCTATGGTTTCCTCACGATGATATCCTCCATAGAAAGCTCAATCCAAGCCATTGTAGCATTCGCCCGTACTTTTTTAGGGTTCCGTAGCCAAATGGCAAAAAACGGAACCCTTATAGATTCGTCATGTCTGTCTGTCTGTCTGTCTGTCTGTCTGTCCGTGTATGTCACAGCCATTTATTTCCGAAACTATAAGAACTATAATGTTGAAACTTGGTAAGTAGATGTATTCTGTGAACCGCATTAAGATTTTTACACAAAAATAGAAAAAAAACAATAAATTTTGGGGGTTCCCCATACTTAGAACTGAAACTCAAATTTTTTTTTTCATCAAACCCATAAGTGTGGGTTGTCTATGGATAGGTCTTCAAAAATGATATTGAGGTTTCTAATATAAGACACTTCCAAAGTGGTAAAATGTGTGTCCCCCCCCCTGTAACTTCTAAAATAAATAAAATAAATAAATAAAAATAGCCTTTATTTCTACTAAGTATAAATAAGATTATCTCTCTAGCTTATTATAAATAAAATACCTACACCTGTAATATTTAATTATTTAAGAGTAAAAATATAATAACAAGTTATGAAAATATTCATTTTATGTTATTTAATATAGGTCCTACATAACTTATTTCTAGTAGACTTTATTTCTAGTACTATGAATTAGTAGTCGCCTCTGCGGCGTAGGCCTACCCTAAACCCTTCCATATATATCTTTCTCGTGCCTTTTGCATCCAATTTGGTCCACCTATTTGACTGAAAATGTCTCTCCATCTTTTATTTGGTCTTCCTTTTTTTCTTTTTCCTTCCCTTGGTACCCATTCTGTCAAACGTTTAGTCCATCTACTATTATTCAACCTACATACGTGCCCTGCCCAATGCCATTTCAACAGTCTAGTTCTTTTCCGTACATCTACTATTTTTGTTTTACTTCTCATAATAAAGTTGCTAATTTTATCTGATAGTTTAAATCCAAGCATACTTCTTTCCATTTTACGTTGGCAGACAGCAATTTTTTCTTCGTCCTCTTTCCTTAATGACCACGTTTGGCAGCCGTATGTTAGGCACGGCAGTATTGCTACTTCGTATAACTTTTTCTTTATATGTATATTGATAGTTTTGTTTTTCATAATTTCTTTCAATCCCCAGTACTTTTTCCAAGCTAAAGCTATTCTTCTCTGTATCTCCTTTTCTGTGCTATTCTCAAAAGATACAAGCTGCCCTAGATATACGTATTCCGTTACATATTCAATTTTTTCATGACCTATAATAATGTCTCGGGGTATTCCATTGGTTAAAATCTTGGTTTTCGATGTATTCAACGATAATCCAACCTTCTGACTCTCTATTGCTAGTTCGTTGACCATGATCTCTAGTTCTGTCGCACTTTCCGCAAATACCACAATATCGTCCGCGAAACGTAGATGATTTAATAATTCGCCGTCGACATTTACACCCTTCATTTCCCAATCCAGACATCTGAAAACAGACTCGAGCACCGCTGAAAAGATCTTTGGAGACAGCGGGTCTCCTTGTCTCACTCCTTTTTGTATGGGGAATTCTGTACCTTCTCGCTCCAATCGCACTTTGGCGTGACATTTTGAGTATACGCTCATTATTAGGTTTATGTACTTCGTATTGACGCCTTGTTGTGCTAGTGATGTCCATATAGCCTCAAAGTATAAGGAGTCGAAGGCTTTCTTATAATCTATAAAACACATAAATAACGTTTTCCTATATTCCTTTGCCTTTTCTATTATTTGTGTTATAGCCTGTATATGGTCCATAGTTGTCCATAACTTCTAAAATAAGAGAATGATAAATCTATAAAAAATATATGATGTACGACTATCACAATTAAGTGATAACCGGGACCAACGGCTTTACGTGCCTTCCGAAGCACGGAAACGCTCGATTTGAAATACCACTAGGCGGTCACCCATCCAGGTACCGACCAAGACAGACGTAGCTTAACTTTGCCGATCGATTAAGAACGGCTAATCATGCTACACCACGAGCGCTTCTTATGAGTAATGAACGGGCACGCAATTGTTTTCAGTGCGATTAGAATGTAAATATTATGTAATTAATCTAAGCCTGTTTTGAAAAGAGTAATTGCTGAGTTTATTGCCGGCTCTTCTCAGCAAATGCAACCTTCCGAACCGGTATTAGAGTATTAGAGTCAGACTTTTCATAAGTGCCTGCGAAGGTCTATTTGAATAAATGATTTTGAATTGAATTGAATTGAATAATCTCTAATATAAGAGGGTATTAAGATAGCCAGGATTAGCCCAGGTTGACGCAACTCGGCCTCAGTCGACTAACCCTTTAACTGACGCTTATTATTATCTGCCTATCCACTGCTAGAGATCTAAGATTGAGATATTCCCGTCATAAGCTCATATTAAGTAGGTTAATGCATTACAGAATTACTAGAATAGATAAGCTACAATGTACATTATTTTAGCGTAAAGAGACCCACAGATCGTCTATAAGATGATAGGTAATTATAGAAGATAAGTATATGTATGGCGGCCACCTGTGCTACTGTCCCATCACATGCTGTGTAACACATGTTACTGTGTGCTTCCGCCAATACTCGCGGGTACGTTGTTCTATACGACACGTCATTGAAGGGTTTTCAAATGATACGTTGGACTTATTTTTCCTTTTGGATAGGATTGTGTTTAAACATATATCGCCAAGATATGTGAGGAAGCGCCCGTGGTTTCATTTCGGTAACTTATCACCTAACAATCATAATACAGTTCATTGGGGCAGACACAGATTGGAGTCTCCTTTTAAGTATAAAAAATACCTGTGCTAGGAGGCCCAAATTTTAACCTTGTATTTCAAATCAAGCGTTTCCGTACTTCGGAAGGCACGGCAAGGCAAGGTTATCACTTAATTATTATTTATTTTTCACCACATTATTTGTTGGCTTATAACAACATACCACAAAATGATCCATTAATTCGGATGTGTAAATTGTATAATAATTGTGCTTGTGTGTGTAATAATTGTGATTTCGCTGACTTATTTCACGGTAGTTTTAGGCGGTTTAAGCAAGACAAATTGTTTAAAAAGATGCAAATAATATTATATTTTGTTCTCATTTCTTTATCATTTTTAATTCGTTTTGTATTTGTATTTTTTTTTAATTTCTCATTTCTACATGTGTCTTTATTATTTTGTCGTAGTATGTAGAGTAGGTACCTAGCTGTGTTAGTAATTGTTAATTGTTTAAGCTGTGCACTGCAGTTGTTATTAAATAGCAGTTGAATGCTGACTTCCGAACCGGTGGGAACAACGAATGAATGAAGGTCAAGGCTACTTGACCTTCATAAGTGCCCTAAGAGGGCCTAAATTGAAGAAATTGCTTTCACTTTTACTGACGTCAATACACTCAGAATTTCAAACTACAAGCAGTGGAAACGCGCATATATTTCGTTGACAAATCTCCTAATATAAAGTGTATGGCCCACACGGATCGTTCGGCGTTCTAATGTTTAATTAATTATCATTTATTAATATTACACTTTGAATTGGTCGCGTTATATCAGCACGAACTAACACATGTGTTTACTATTGCCGAAATTTTATTACTTTTTATTGCAATAGATTAAGGAGGTTTTTATGTTACTTCTTCTATTTTAACAGCAAATGTAAAGTTGCCATGGATTCTGTATTTTTGCATCGTTGATTAGGGTTCTGTACCCAAAGGACAAAACGGTGCCCTATTGCTCTCACTCCATCTTTATCTACGTTACGTCAGAAGATTATGGCGATTTTTCAACCCCCTCCATCCTTAGTGAGATGTGTTTAAATCCAGGCTTCAACATGGCATGGAATTACAAAAATTCGTCAATTTAACCCATCGTTCACCCCATTTTACAGTTTCTTGCGGTAAAAATGTGATATTTGCCGAGGAGACCTTTTGTATGAAAAGCAGTTTTTTTTTTGCGATTTCGAATTTGGTTCCATAGTAAAAGTTGATCGTATACATGAGTACTTTACGTGGTTTCATTTAATGTCGTACTGTCGTATCCAACCCGTATAAAAGGAAACAAAGGTAATGGGGAGCCTTCAATGTAGTATTTTAGACCATTCTCTCAGAGTTTATTTCATTAAAGTAAAACTGTATTTAAATGAATACTGAAATCGCAAAATAACCTGTGTCCAAAACAAAACTTTTTCTTGAATATCAAGTTAATTGGTTATATGGATGTATGGAATCCTAACAAAGCGAAGCTCAACTCGCACTTGCCTATAAATGTAGGTATTAATCGATCTAATCGGTTTGTTGAGATATGCAGGATCCGTTAAGAATACTTATGTTGTATAGATTTAACGAAAGATAAGACAAAGATGATGCGTCTAAATATGCCAAGGGTGTCAAGAGATGCAACTGTTGACTTGCTGTCAATACTTCTTTCATGTATTTTTGACCTGAGCAGGTAATTAATTATGTGGACCCGTAAAGGACCCCGTTTGAAAATAAATAATACTGTACTTATTATGTACCTTAGTTAATTATAATAAGAATCAGATTTGCATTAGACATACACCTAATACCTAATACACAGAACGAAAAGCACGATACATCGACTTTTTGCTGTTTAGAATGTAACGTCGTACCGAATTAAAAATCACTCAAGCAAACGTCGTCGAAAGATTTTATCAATTGAATATGTTCGGCTTATTCAGCGAACCGACATGCTATAATTCAGATTAGAAAAAAAACTAGGCAGACAAAATCCAAGCGCACGGCCGCTATAGCCATATTAAGTACGACTTGTTATTTGAAATTAATTCTGAATTGTAATTATTCATTCATAGGAGCTAGTGATACGTTTCGATGGTAATATTGATACGAAAACTTAAGAACAGATAGACATAACGTGCGTGAGTTTATTATGATAATTAGGTGATTTATTTGACTAAGTTATTTTAAGTCTTTGTTACACGAATTAACTCACAGATATTAAAAGGTTGCACAACATATTCATGAATTCACACCCCATTATCATGTCATCATAACTATCCTAACTAATATTATAATTGCGAAAGTGAGTCTGTTTGTTTCGCCTTCACGCCTCAACTACTAAACGGATCATCATGAAATTTAGCATGCAGATAGCCTATGGTTTGGAGAAGGACATAGGCTACTTTTTATCTCGGGAACGCGGGTGAAACCGCTAGGGCAGTTAGTCATAAATGAATATCTTGTACCAGGATTTTCATTTTATGATCATGAATGGTTAATTTGAAATGATGAAGAAAAACAGCACTGAATTAATAAATTTCGCTATTACAAGATAATATTTTAGGTAATTATCTTTGATTAAAAATACATCCAGATTGAGTGTTGAAGCTGTGCACGCGTCGATAAAAATACGCCCTAACTGTTAGAGGCTAAATCAAATAAAAATAAATAAATTTGCTAAATAATGTGTAATACTTAAATTTCTCCCGATTTTAATGGGAATATTTCAACAACTGCTATCATTATGAACGTCACTATGACAAGCAGAATGACGCAGAGGGAGCGTAAAATGTAGCTGTTACGCGCAGCAGCCTGTAAAAGTTGGCATTCGTGTAGTATGGCGACGTTCTTTCTAGGTATATTTATTTCTATTGTAATTATGATAAAAACAGTATCTATACAATTGCAGTAAATAATTGGGAAAAGTTTCAAAAAGACAAGGAAACAAAAACGACACATCTAAGCCAATGTGATGTTGTTGAAAGTACTTAGTAACTTCACAAAACATAGATGGGATCCAGTTAAAAGTAGGTAGGTAGGTACACTATTCGAACAGACTAGTTTCCAGAGAGAAGTTTTCTTCTACGCGTTTTACATGTTCGCTGCTTTTTAGTTTGGATAAGGTGATAAAATATGGAATTGATAGTGTGAAGAAACTTTTTTGAAAATCTTTGGTCTTTGGTCACTGTTGGAAATAACCATATTTTTTGTACAGTCGCGGAACGAAAAGGTTCGTCACCTTACAGTTGGTTTTCGCTTTCACCAGATTGCAAGAATCAATTTATTTTATATGTATCAGTCAGGTTCCTAACAGGAAAAACAGTGCTGCTAACATTTACATAAATGTGACGTTTGCTATCGAATAAGGTTTTGCTTGATTTTACATCACGTCAAACACAATTTATGGCTTTTGTGATATAAAATATCTGTGACATAAGCTTTGATTAAGGATACATCCAGAAAGAGTGTCGCAGCTGTGCACGCGTCGATAAAAATAGGCTCTAACTGTTAGGGGCAAAATCAAATAAAAATAAATAAAAATGCAAAATAATGATCAATATTTAAATTTCTCCCGATTTTAATTGGAATATTTTGACAACTACTATCATTATGAACGTCATTATGACAAGCAGAATGACGCAGAGGGAGCGTAAAACGTAGCTGTTACGCGCAACAGCCTATATAAGTTGGCCTGTTTTGTATATTCGTGTAGTATGGCGACGTTATTTCTAGGTATATTTATTTCTATGGACTTAAGTATATTTTTTTTCAATTATGACATTACCCTATTTTCAATTTTAATTTGACATAAATAAAAGCAGGTTAAACAAACAAGAAGGTTTTATTTTATCAAAACATAAAATAAAATAATCTTGTGCACAAGATAAACAGTCGAACAACTTTGATCTGAATAATTTTGAACTTTGATAACGAACAATAAAATCATTATTTTCTCTAATTCAGTGTATTCAGTTTCAAAAGGTAATTAGGTATGTGCTCGTGATACGTTGAATGAATCAAGTTGAAAACTGACGAACCTTTTCATTCCGCCACTACTGTACATACATTTTTAACTCCACAGTTAGGGTTCTCGCCATTGGTACTCGCACTTTGAACAAGATCTGTTAGCATCGACAAAAACAAGCTTCTATCATCACGCCCTAACAGTCAGGTGGTTGACAGACTGACGGATCATCAATTATCCCCCACCACGACTGTCATGCCACGTGTGACAACAAAAGTGTCGTCAGAAAACAGAGGAGTTTCAACTTTACGTCTTTATACTAACCGCCGTAGGTTTCAAACTATGAATAATTATTTTTTACCTAGCCCGGTAGGCCAACGGTGCCAATGAACCCAGTTTTTGTGTTATGCTTTTTGTTTGTTTGCTTCATTTAAACACGTAATATACGTACATGTGTATTGTTTGAAATAGCTATTTAATAATATCTCGTACTAGGCGGCTTAACTCGAAAATAATTTGCTGGGAGAATATTAAAAAATAGAACATGAATGCTACAGAAATTGACGCAGTTTTTCTGCCACGCACAAGTCAGGTCCAATGCCCACCCAGAGCTAACATTTTTATATAGGTATAAGTGTATTATTCAAGCTTGAATATTTTTGAAGCGCTCGTGGTGTAGCATGATAAGCCGTTCTTAATCGATCGGCAAGTTAAGCTACTACTGTCGTGGTACGTACCTGGATGGGTGACCGCCTAGTGGTATTTCAAATCGAGCGTTGCCGTGCTTCGGAAGGCACGTTAAGCCGTTGGTCCCGGTTATCACTTAATTGTGATAGTCGTTAAGCTAGTTGGAGGCCTTCTAGGCGGCTTGAAAACTCCAACAGTAGGTTGACCACTAGCCTACCTCCACCGATCTGCAGTGCGCACGCGTGGTGGAGTATCTGCCGATCCCCTTTCACCCTGATTTGTGAAAGGAGGCCTGTGCTCAGCAGTGGGACATTATCGGCTGATGATGATATGTGTATTTATGCTGTGCCTGGGTGATAATCTATATTAATAAAATCAATTGCCATAATGTAAAGACATATCTTGAGACGGCTACGGCGGATATCTACGGCTCGTTCTTTTGTTTTGCTCGTAATTGACAGGGCAAGAGAGGCTACTAATGGCCGATTCCTATAATTTACCTATAATAATCGTTATCGGTTAAAAAAACTCTTATCTTTACTACTAATGAAGCAAAGAACTCTAAGCTTTGCATAGCAGACCCTCCCACATGGAAGTAGCTATCACAGGTAAAATTAGCTTACGAAATGATCTATATGCCCAATTTGGCAATAAAAACACCTACCATTGGTAAGCAAAATGATTCGTTTTTGTTTATAGAAACCGGGCATAAAGAGGCCGCTCGAGCTAATGCTATTATAAATAAAAAAAACCGGCCAAGTGCGAGTCAGACTCGCGCACCGAGGGTTCCGTACAAACCTGTAGGTATATAAGTAAATGGTAGTATAGACCTGAGTATTTGATATTATTTTCAATATATGACCTATTAAAAAAAAACTACTTACTAGATCTCGTTCAAACCAATTTTCAGTGGAAGTTTGCACCGTAATGTACATCATATATTTTTTATAGATTTATCATTCTCTTATTTTAGAAGTTACAGGGGGGGGGACACACATTTTACCACTTTGGAAGTGTCTCTCGCGCAAACTTTTAAAAAATTTTAGAAAAAAATGATATTAGAAACCTCAATATCATTTTTGAAGACCTATCCATAGACACCCCACACTTATGGGTTTGATGAAAAAAAAAAATTTTAGTTTCAGTTCTAAGTATGGGGAACCCCCAAAATTTATTGTTTTTTTTCTATTTTTGTGTAAAAATCTTAATGCGGTTCACAGAATACATCTACTTACCAAGTTTCAACATTATAGTTCTTATAGTTTCGGAAATAAATGGCTGTGACATACACGGACAGACAGACAGACAGACAGACAGACAGACAGACAGACAGACAGACAGACAGACATGACGAATCTATAAGGGTTCCGTTTTTTGCCATTTGGCTACGGAACCCTAATAAAAACAACCAAGTGCGAGTCTGGCTCGCTCACCGAGGGTTCCGACCTTCCTTCGATGCATCGACAATAATCCCTTTAGAGTATTTGGAATTAATAAATTTCATAAAATCTGCATTAAAATCGTGAGCTTCCTTTTTGACCCTAAGGTTAGTAAGAAAGAAAATTTTCGAAAATCCACCCGATGTGGGAAATTCCACCCGAGTGGCGCCAAGCACGAACTGCTAGACTTTAATAAACATGCACTTATGTTAGCATTTCAGTTACAAGCAGTTTTAGCTGTCATAAAATCTATATACTATGACGCTATAATCTTTCCACCCCAGCGGTTTCAAACATGACCCCCTATTGTACCTTCCTGGTTCTCCAAAGTATCTATCATTATAGAAAGAAATAATGACAAATATCAACAAGTGGGAATTACCATACACCCGGATAACGGATTTCGCGAAATCCGATTCGCGTAATCGTATTCGAGTGAATGTAAATTCCACATACTCGGAACACTGACGAAACCTGCACTGTATTCAATGGAAACGAGTCCTTTCACTTTAATACTTATTGTCCTTAATTAAACATTAAAATTCACGACACGAATACCTAAAAGGAATGGAGAAATGCGAGAGTTGCCTTCAAAACTAATTTGCTGGAAGTAAAGAGAACCTTCAGAAGAACCTTCCTTAGTTGTCACGAACCATAAGAACTGAACAATAGTAAATAGGTAATAGTAGTACAGGTCGGTTAACGAAAGCTGGCACGTTCACAGTACTCATAAATTTGCAATCAGTCAAGTCTAATGGACGAATGCAAAAATAGACCACTCTATATTTATGAGCAGTAGCAAAAGCAAAACAATAACTGTCTCCTTCATACTCATAAGCTTGACTTTGCGCGAGAGAGACGGTGTAAATGTGTTGAAACGTGCCAGCTTTAGTTAACCGACCTATACAAACAAACCAATCGATTGCTAAATACTAATAAATAGTGACACACTATAGTAATGTATGAAGAAGAAAAATCCATCCAAAGTTTATTACACCCAAACAAACAATGGCATTTTAAACAATGTAAGTAAATTAAGTTTAACACACGCATACTGGGGTCATTAAAAAGGCAACTCGAAACATGGTATTTGGAGTACAGCAACAAGACGAAACAAATAAAACTGTCCCAGAACTCGCGCGCACGCATTCCAATGCGTACCCAGGTTATGGGAGCCGGTGCTGTGCGAGTTGCGACCAACCTTTTACTTAATATTTACGTACTTGTGTAGATTGACGCTAATAGCTGATGGAGTCATAAAACCAGTATTTTAGAACCGCACGCAGAATACATTTAGTCCCAAAATGTTGCCAATCTGATTCAATAAAAAATTTGAGACGTAAGAAGCACAATGAGTTTGGTGTAGCAAGGTTTTGGAAACTATTATACGTATTGGACTTATTTCTTTGTATTACGTACCAAAAAACTGAGTTATTTCCATAGCTACAATACATTCTATACGGTATACGGTTTTTTAGTCTGGCCCCTTCAAGTTCAAGTTGTCTTTACTAAGAAAACGGCCTTATTGGATGTGAACAAAAGCTATAACACATATACATATAATTACAACCGTGCTAAAATTTTCGCAAGCTACCCCAACGACCTATTTCCCGTCTTCCGCATAGCAACTTCCTCAAACTTTTTAGGTCATCAATGATCAGACCATCTGGCGAGATTGCTTCCCACATACCATCTATTAGGTCAAGGTCCAACATGAGCAAATCGTTAGGAACTCATGTACCAGAGGATAAAAATGAATTAATCAATATTGTGTGTGCCAGATTCAGTGCAGATTTGTAGTGTTTGGACGAACTTGCCAGACATAAAACTCACTTATTCAGATTAGGTTCTGATCATCATCATCATCAGCCTATAATGTCCCAATGCTGAGCACAGGCCTCCTTTCACTAATGAGGGTGAAAGGGACTGGGCGATACTCCATCACGCGTGCCCATTGCGGATCGGTGGAGGTAGGCTAGTATGCATCCAACTAGCTTAACGACTATCACAATTAAGTGATAACACCGGGACTAACGGCTTTTACGTGCCTTCCGAAGCACGGAAACGCTCGATTTGAAAAACCACTAGGCGGTCACCCATCCAGGTACCGACCACGACAGAGGTAGCTTAACTTTGCCGATCGATTAAGAATGGCTAATCATGCTACACCACGAGCGCTTCTCTAAGCTATGATAAGATATAATAACATATGATCGTTACAAATTGACTCTATAATTTTCTAGTAATGCTTATAAGAAGTCTCCGGCAAGAAACTCTGCAAGGATATTTCAAGTAATCAAATAACCCGACTTCGGTGAGAGCTATCTTTTTACCAACCGAAATAACGTCAAAATCAATTTATTATTACATCAATCAAGCAAGAGTAAATAATCTTCATGTATAACTTAAAATATTGTAAGTAAATTTATCACTAATATAAAATGAGAAACTTTTTTAAAAGGTCTCCCTTAGTCCTTGCAAAAAATTATACGAATTAAATTAACTAAAAGACGGTCTCTCCGGTTCGCTTAACGAATCATTTCCTGTTTTAATCAGCAGCTGTAGTGGGGACATGTAGACTTCATATCTCAAGAATTTATTGAGCACGAAAGGTCTAATTGGTGTGAGAATTGTATAACGATGACTTTCAATTTTGAGGTGATTCCATGCAAATGAAGAGCAGGGGTCAAACTATCACCGTCCTTAAGATAATTGCAAAGAATACAATTTTTGATTGTCATTCAAAGTTCTTTAGTCTCAAGAGGAAGTCTAATGTATAATCTTTGCTAGACTCAAGAGGAATGTATAAACTATTTGATTGACTTCTCCATTTTGTAGAAAATGGCATTGTTAACAATTTAATATCTTATAAACACAATCCCATACAAATAAAGTTACGTACTGAGTAACGTAGATAAAATTCACCGATTGGTCTTTCTACGGAAGAAGCGTACATATTGCGCCGATCCATAATGATTGGAAACAGGTAAGGCAGATGATGATGATAATCTTGTCTACGGATCTGCATAATTAACTTAGTAATTTTAGTACACAAACATCCTTTTAAATCGTTATAACGAAACCCCAATTTAGCATTCTACATCAGCCAACATTTTTGTAAATAATTCTAAAAGCTACATAGCTTATGCTCAATCATTTCTACCTCTACATTTTGAATTGTTATTCCCTTCGGATCGCTGCTTATGGCACCCATAATATACTTAATTCTCGGTCTGTGACTCGCAAAGTACCCGTTTTAGCATTTATTTTATATTATCAACGCTTTGACGGGTGCTCGTTAAATTGTTATGATTATAAGTGTGTATAACGCAATGATATTAAACTTAATTGTCGGTCATTTGCTTTTTGAAACGTTTTAGTTTAGTGAGCTTTTTAATGATATCACTCACCACAACGAAGGTGGCTGGACTATAAACTACACATCATGTTGCTAATCTCATTATTATTTTAAGTTAATATTTTTTTGGGTTTGTAGGTTTTCATGTCAAAAAAAAATTCAGTCCACGTATTCAGTTTAAGCCCTTTTATAAACTAGGAGGACACGCAAGATTAATCTATTGAAGTGACCAATGGTTCGGAATTATTTCGAAGATATTTTATGATCTACTAGCTGCCCGGCGCGACTTCGTTCGCGTGGTGCTACCCTACCCTGTGGTGATACCCCACCCTGTGGTGATACCCCTCCCTACCCTATATGAATATTTTCCCCGATTTTGCAACATTTTTAGCCGACTTCAAAAAAAGGAGGAGGTTCTCAATTCGGTTGTATTTTTTTATTTTATGTTTGTTACCTCATAACTCCGTCGTTTATTAACCGATTTGGAAAATTATTTTTTTGTTTGGAAGGGTACACTTCCCGTTTGGTCCCATTGTCATCAGATCAGGATTTCAATTCGAACCAGTAGTTACTGAGATTAGCGCGTTCAAACAAACAAAATCTTCAGCTTTATAATATTAATAACTAGCTGTCTCGCGCGGTTAGCCTATAATACTCGGGGATAATGTAACTTCCCATTAGTGAAAGAATTTTTCGAATCCGACTGGTAGTTCCAGTGACTAGCCCGTTTAAACAAACAAACAAACAAACAAAAAACTCTTCCGCTTCATTATATTATTAGTATAGATTAATTACCTAGTATAGATTTTAAAAGCTTGGCAAGTGTTTATAAATGTCACTATCTAGGCATCTAGTAGATACTGAATTCATGCGAGGCACCAACGTTCGCTCTAAATATCTTTGAGGGAGGTGCAGTGTATAACCCACGCCTAATTTTAAAGAATCATGGCGAGCTCCATACATTGATTTGTACAAAAAAATAAACATTTTAGAGGGTATTTAATCACTTCCAATGTTGAGATTACATTACCAGCAACATGTTAATATACATGAAATATTTTATAAACCCCGCAAAACATAACAACAACATAATGGTTTTGTCGCAAATAGTCACGATTCGCCGGCTTGCCATAGAAATTCGCATTTTTATCCCGGGGTTCTAAATATATTTTAAATGGCTCAAGTTGTTCCTTAGGCACCAAGGATCAATTATATCGTTATTCCAACGTCTCAATTTTTTTTTATTCTTTTGTACAAATCTCGCCATAATCCTTTATCGACTTCATATTAGCGTGACGTAATTGTCGAACAATCGTATGTTGTTCCAATCATCATTTTAAGACTCACTATCATTGTTGTTGATGAAGGAGTTACTGGAAAAACTTTTCGGTTCCCAAGCGTAATGTACATTTGAAATGGCCAACAAACGAGTTGCTTTTAATGTGGATCTCCAGTTCTTGTCAAGTTGCATTTCCATCTTGTCACTTGAGCAATCAATCATATCAGTCGCGGGGACCGCTTCCTTGCTTGCTTGCGTTAGTTTTTGTGTCCAAGTTACTGTTATGTTTATTTTTTAACACGTAGACTTAAGTCCACATAACAGATAACCGATGGGGAAGGAAGGTCCTCGAGTGGCGACCACGGTTTTGGGCCGCTTGCATCCAGCGACGCACAGCAACTCTGACCACGTCGGTACACCTGGTGGGGTACAACCAGGTGTACCGACGACTTGGCAAGCGGCAAGCTCCAAAACCGTTCCAGGTGGAGGCCTATGTTCAGCAGTGGACATCGTTAGTCTGATGTCGGATCGGAGGTCATGCCTTATAATCATAGTCGCAAACCATCAATACATCAATACATCTCTAAATAAATCAAGCGAGTTAGGACGAATGAAATAACGAATCGATTACCCGATTACTGAAATTAAGTATACAAATCTGTCTGGGATCAAGCCGGCTTTGTGCACTCAAGACCGCACTCACCTCTAACTCGTTGATTGCAGCAAGTCAATGGGAACCGATAAAAAACAGTATGTATGAAACTCATCGACCGAATCTTACTTAACACATTTTTACCGCCATTTTTTCCCGCCATGATGTAAGCGAGGTCGACGCCCTAACACCTGTTGCTTACGTTTTTTTTTTCTTTACGTCTGTGGCTGGACACTCGTCTATTAAGCACTCAGTTTTTATTGCAACCTCTTAGATGTCGGTTATTGATTTATTTTGATCCCGCGTACGTTTCGTTATTGTATTTTTTTTTCAGTCAAGATACACGGCTTGTGAATTGGCGCCGGATCTAGACAAATCTTTTGCTTGACTCTATTTATGATTGGCTCCAATCTCAAAATCAAATATCTTAAACATCTACCGCCACCTAGGAATGAAACAAAAAATAATACTATATTTTTTTTGTTTATACAACTTAGTCGATAAAGAAGCATACGGCCAGTTACCGTAGACATATAGACGCTTGCAACACACGAAGCATCACTCACGCGTTATCGACCTGTCCCCCCTCCCCTATGAGCTCTGGCAACCTTACTCACGCGCAGGAACACAACTTTACACAACATAAAGTTATTTGGCTGCGGTATTCTGTAAGGAGGTACTTCCCCTGTCGAGCTGCTCTTTGAGCGAATAAACGCTATGCTCTACCTCTCTTACAAAGACATCACACTCTACACAGAGCATTTAAACATAAATAAGGACCTATCAACAACAGTAGAATCATTCGCCGTGAGGCCAGAGTACAAGGTACAAGTCAAACCGAAGGGTAAAGAATCAATCAATCATTAACTAGCGGATTATGCTGATCGCCTCAGGCTCCGTCAAGTTCAAGAACGGCATGATGATAATGATCTATTTGAAATATTGAGTCGTTGCCGCTAACTATTCAATTGGTACATGTCCAATGGTGTCCCAATTGTGAAAGGTCTAGATTAATTCAAATGGAGCGCGCGGAACACGAAAGTGAAGCCAAAAAAGCAAATACAAATTGAAAATCTGATACCTGGTATTCGTTTTCCAGTTTGTATTTGCATTGTTTAACCACAGTTTATTAATAAAGATGTGCTTTTTGTTACATAAAGTTTGTTAAACAAAGCAAATACACATTCAAAAGCGAATATCAGATACGTGTTTTTCAATTTGTATTTGCTTTTTTGGCCTCACTCCCGTGTTCCGCGCGCTCCATCTGCCTTATTCTGTAATCTGTGAGTCTATGGTACTTTTTTCTAATCCTATTTGTAATATGTTTGTTGGTTGTATTATTCACTCGTGAGTACCTTCAGTGACGGTAATTGAATGGTATTGAATGGTGTGTGCTTTCATGGTTGTATCTAAATTGGTAATCTGTTGAGGTGTACGGATTATCAAAATATTAACGGCTGTTTTTATATCGCATTTTGAAGGGATGTGGTACAGGTTTTGGTATGGTGTTTTTTTTTTATACGTCTAAGTCGGCAAACAATAAACGGCCCACCTGTTGGTAAGCGGTTACCGTAGCCATATGGACGCTTGCAACACACAAAGCATCGCTCACGCGTTACCGACCTTTCCCCCCTCCCCTATGGGCTCTGGCGACGTTACTCACGCGCAGGAACACAACTTTACACAACAAAGTTATTTGGCTTTGGTATTCTGTAAGGTGGTGGTACTTCCCCAGTCGAGCTGCTCTTTGAGCGAATAAACGCTACGCTCTACCTCTCTTATAGGTGATAAACAACTATAACCCTTATGTTAATAATAATCTGTCGTCAAGTTACTTCTGGTGTTTTCCAGCTGCACCTCAGAGATAGTTTATTACTAGGCTTTGTGTGCGTACCACCATCATCACTTAACTTAGTGATACAAAATAAACCATTTAAATATTGTATACCTGTAAAAAATATTCGACACCTATTTTTTGCTGTACCAAATCATTAAAAAAATTACAAAGATAAAGCGAGTCAAAGTTCGGGAGTGGGGGTTTGTGACGTCACTTTAGAGTATAGTGTACTCTAACACGTCACGTGGATCTTCAACACACGATATCATCTTATTTTTTTGTTTAATTGACAAAAGAAAAGTACGTGACTAATATTTTTTTGATAATGTAACTGTCATATAATCATGATTTTTTAAATTCTTAAATAGATCCAGCTCCAGAAAAACTTCCAAAGGTTTTTGTTACCGAATATATTTAAAGTTTGTTGTAAAAAGACAGGGTGGCCAAAGCTCGTAGCGTTGCGGATTTCAGAAGCAAAGTTTCCAAAGTGTTTCAGCCTTCGGCAGAGATATAACTGGGGTTTGTTGTTCAAAATCGATTGAGATCAAGATCAAATGGGATTTGGGGGATTTGGAACTTGCGCGTTTACCTTCTCTGTGTTGGATTCTGTGTTAAGTGCTTCACGGGTATTAAATGTGTTGATCATTTATCGATACTTACAGCCAGAAAATTGATGTATTGACTTTATTGACGGGCCAGCTGGCGCGGTTGGTTAAGACTGGTCAAGATTCCACCTATCGCACCGCTGCTGGTCGTGGGTTCGATTCCCACACAGGACATGCATTTGTGTGCATGAACATGTCTGTATGTCCTGAGTCTGGGTGTAATGATGTATATTAAGTATGTATTTACAAACAAAAAGTAGTATATGTATTATATCAGTTATCTGGTTTCCATAGTACAAGCTCTGCTTAGTTTGGGATCAGATGACCGTGTGTGAGGAATGTCCCAGGATATTTATTTATTTATTTACTTTATTTATTTATTTAGAGTTAGTAAGCTGAAGTGGCAATGGGCAGGCCGCATCGCTCGAAGAGCCGATAACCGATGGGAAAAAAAGGTTCTCGAGTGGCGACCACGTACTGGAAAGCGCCGAGCGGGACGACCTCCCACCGGGTGGACCGACGACCTGGTCAGAGTCGCTGGGCGCCGCAGGATGCAAGCGGCCCAGAACCGCTCGAAGTGGAAATCAATGGGGGAGGCCTATTTTCAGCAGTGGACATCCATGGGCTGATATGATGACTTGACATTGGTAATAGGTATTTAGAAGAGCCTCGTAATAATCAGTGGATCTGCAAAAGACATGATGAGGATGATGAAGAACTGCATAAATGATAAACTGGATTTGAAATAAGTTTCAAATAGACCACATTCCATGTTCTATGATCTCATAAGCCCGATGTTTATTTCCCAAGCACTCCAACTCCGCCATGAACAGCCTCCAGTTTTATTACCATCAACAAAACATAGCGATAAGCTGCATAAGTGCCATAAAAATGTGCGGCTTCTTTCACCCTCCACCCTCTAGGAGTTCGTCTACGTACAATCTTACAGCATGATCATGTAGATCTGGCCGGTCTACGGTGGCCAGAGTTTAGAGTTCACTTTTATGACTTTTTAAGTGGCCATTATGACGATAGAAGGCCATACTTAATGTCTTTATGTTGAGACTTTGGTCGTGCATGCAGGTTTTGGTGCTGCGTTTGGATGTACTCGCTTTCTTGTTGCTGCAGTTAGTGATAGTGATATTTGCTTAATATAGGGTTTTATAATCTTAATTCAATAATTTAGTGGTATAGGCTATACCTATAAAAATGCTGCTAAGGCTAAACGAGGTAGAGTTTTAAGAGAGGTAGAGCATAGCGTTTATTCGCTCAAAGAGCAGCTCGACTGGGGAAGTACCTCCACCTTACAAAATACCGCAGCCAAATAACTTTATGTTGTGTAAAGTTGTGTTCCTGCGCGTGAGTAAGGTCGCCAGAGCTCATAGGGGAGGGGGGAAAGGTCGGTAACGCGTGAGCGATGCTTCGTGTGTTGCAAGCGTCCATATGGCTACGGTAACCGCTTACCATCAGGTGGGCCGTATGCTTGTTTACCGACTAAGTTGTATAAAAAAAAACATACCGCTATACTGTATAGCGTAATGTTTAGCCTTAGCAGCATTTTTATTGGATATTTTTAGTAAACCGTTTTAGTTACTTGTAGAGTAATTTTGTTAACGTTCATAAGTGCGTTATCAAGGGCTTAAATTGAATAAATACTTTTTGATTTTGATTTCTTAAACCGTTATCTGCTCTTAAGGAAATTTCATTTGTCATATCAATTGTTTTATACTAAGGTAGCAACTTATAGCTTATATTATACGTATAAGAATTTGAGATTCTAGGTCGACTTAACATTTTTTTTTTAATATAGCCCCTTGAGCTAAACATTCTTTATTTACCAATTAGTTGTCTCATCCCATTCACTGTGCTATACAAACAATTTGCTTTTCCACTCGCTCTCCAAACTAAATAGCAAGTAACTAGCCCATTTAAACGCACCTCGAAACGAGTAGCATGAAATGACGAAGAGGATGTGGTGTCACTTCTATTTTTTTTGTAACTTCCACAGTTTGTGACACGAAAACGTTAGGTAACCCGACACTTATTGTTATGAGAACTTTGTCCCGGTTGTCTATTGTGCTCAAATAACGTGAGACACTCCCAAATGGTTATTTTGACACATCAAGTGTCAATTGACCATTAGACCAGGAGTGATGACTTTTTAGCGTGATTTTGAATCGAGGTGTTAAAGTTTGCGATTAACCCCAATACATTTATAATAATAATATCCGATTAAAGCCGGTAATGAGCTGGTGTTGCCATTATTTTTGCATTAGGTAGCTTTCCAATCCGCAAGGGAAGTCGCTTTGTTTTTAGAAATTTTAATTTCTAGACGTAATTCACCCGATTATAAAGAAATACTAATGCGGAAGTTTGTTTGGATGGTTGGTACTCAACTCATTCGCATCGCAATGGCTGAGTGGATTTGTATAAAAAATTAGCAAATAGATAGATCATTTTCTGGAACTTTTCCATCCAGAGAAAACCTCAAATCCCTGAAGAAGGCGAGAAAAATAGGGGGGCAGTAATAAATTATTCTCTATATTATACTTTCTCTATCTCAAACTGATCTTTTCCGCTTAGCCGTATAATCATGGACACTGTGTTTGGGGTCGATGCATGATTTTTTACTTCGTTAGACGTAAATATGATAAAATTACATTACTACATTTATTTCACGGGTCAGTTGGCTTGGTTGGTTAAGACTCCAACTATCACGCCGCAGGTCGTGGGTTCGATTCCCATCCAGGACATATTTGTGTGCATGAACATATTTCCTACATGTCCTGAGTCTGGCTTGGTAACACCCATGTGTATTAAAATTTATTTTCGAATAAAAATTAGTATATGTAGTATATCAGTTATCTGGTGTTCGTAGTACAACAAGCTCTGCTTAGTTTCGAATCAGTTGAGCACTAGATATGGACAGCATCAGAAATCTAGTCCTTTATCCTGACCCATTCTTATTGTCTACAGATCAATCGAAGTATGGCTGAAGACAGGTCGTCTTCACAGCGATATCTTGGCTGAGCAGAAGCAGAGTGAAGGTGAATTGCGCAGACCAGGATCCACGATCATACTATGGCTGAAATGTGAACAGGTTTGTACTTAGGTTTTTTTTTATATTTGAAAGCTGATCCACCAGATTGTTTAACTCGGGTGTAAGATTCAAATCTCACAGTTGAACTATTGGCAAAATATCTCGTGTGGGATACCCCTTGGTTAATCTTTTTTTTTTTTTTTTTTTTTTTTTTTTTTTTTTTTAATTACATAGTTTACAAAAAATAATATTCTGTCAAATCGCAGAACGATTTGTCGACAGAACAGCCCTCGTTCGTTTAAGCTAAAAATAACATAACATTGGTACCTAAATTTATAATAATCCCGCTAATATTGTTGCAACAAAAACATTTTAATTCTACGTTTAATTTGAATCCTACATTTAACACCATCAAATAAATCATGTGGCAATTGATTAAACAGTGTTGGAGTTATCCAACGTCTCGTTCGCCTACCATAATAATTGCATACTCTGGGTATTACATACCTTGGTCTATTTGACCCACGGGCTTGAAAGCTATATTCTTATATCTGCTATTACCAAAGGGTCAAGTTAATTGTAGGATTCGAAGTCACTACCACAACATACTTATTTTAATCACAGAATTCTATCACCAAATTAAAACTCCCCGATACCAAACTACAGCTACAATAAACATATCTCGATCATTAATATAAGTTAACTACGTTTCTAAAAACAACACTATATTTTTACACGGACATGTGCGTGCAAGGGTTGAACATCCCGCGCAGATGCGCGCGCGCAGCACCTGCCAATCTCGGCGTGTGCAGGTGAACGTGTTGTTTACGTTTTTTTAACCCCCAGTTAGTGTGCTGTTTGAGAATGAACGATTAAACGTCATTATGTACCAGGCCTTTTCTTCTTTTTAATTAAGCTGTAAAAAATTGTAGCGGACTAAGGAAAGGGTAGTCTTATCGAGTTGTTTATAAACATTAGATTGATCATTCAATTAAGGGATACTTTTATTTATCTGTGAAGATAGATAATTTAATTCTCACTAGCGTTCGGTCTTGTGGGTTCACTATTTATACCTTTAGCCGCTCGGGGGTTTAATTTAGGGAATTCCTTTCTTTGTGCACCTCGAGATAGATTTCTTCCAAATTTCACAAGCCACCGGCTTAAGCTCTTCATTGTCTGTCACTCAGTCAGTGTTTTCTTTATTATTTTCTCACAATTTTCATTTTCTTTTCAAGTAATTTCGTTTGGCCTCCGACTCACTGAGGAACGAATTATGTATTTTTTTTATAATGGAAGATGCCCAGGCTATTGCCTGATCCGATAAATCTGAGACCATTTCAACGTCATCAAAAGCGTAATAAATTTATTTAAGAGTTATTTAACTTCACACCCATTGCTACTTAATATTATTTTCTCTAAGCTCTAAGCATGAATTACTAAATAAAACCAAAATTTTAATTATTGTTTTTTGAACCTAAATCTTGGATATGTCGATAGAAAAGAATATATAAGCTGCAGTCCCCAGGTTCGGAATTTAAAACTAATTTTCTTCTAGTTGTATGGTTGCTGACGCTTTGAAAGGTTGTATAGAACGGATATACATATAACGAAACGCGGGTCGGTCTACTGGTTGATCACCATGATCATAATACGTAAGTCCCAACATAAATGTGCTCACGTCAACTCTTTCATATGAAATACTAGTTACGCCCCGCGGTTTCGTACTAATATACCCGGGTTATCGATATTGACTACTACTACCTTGAATTATCATTCTTCATCGAAACCGTGTAAAACTGCAGCAGCACAGACCTACAACTAGCAGTTTGCCTGAGGCGCTGGCGCCTGTCGCCTGACTCGGAAATGTCGAGTGAGTTCATATGAATTAATTGTATTGTTTAGGTCACGCTTGACAAGCACAATTATCTGTAAAGGTCCTTCCATATTTCATTCAGTACTTTCTCTAGGAATTGTTAGTTCAGAACGAGCTCAACCCATTGGCATTTTTATTTTATTTTTCATATTATTACAAATTTGAAAGTATTTTCGGATGTGAATATATTTGATACTCATTCGCGCAATAACTACTGAACGAATTTTGATGAAAATTGGCACACAGATAGAATATGTTCTGGATTAACTTATAGGATATATTTTACCCCAGGAAAATAAACAATAATATAGCTAGTAGCACTATGAAATTACTATAGAAAACGCGACTGAAAGCTTGGTTATACTTCTTTCACATTCTGCCAATTTCCTTCTATAGCCTCACCGGGTCACAAAATATACAAACATACTGTAACAAAGTCTATTAGATACAAATAAAAGGTACATTCCGACATAACTGGTAGAACACCATGTGATACCCCTTTATAAGGAATACCAACTTTTTACTTTTGTTCTAAGCAGATGTTAAATTTTATGCTTATTTAGATGCGAGTAACAGGTGGATGCAACTTAAATTCTTGTTGACATGAAGGTTTTTAATGTTCTTTAATCAAATGTGTACTCAAATAGTTTAACTAAATATTCTTAGAAGAAGAATAGAATAGAATAGAATAGAATAGAATAGAATAGAATAGAATAACTTTTTATTTGACAGTAAAACAATCCTCGCTTAAACTAAATACCTCACTTAAACTAAATTATAAATAATTAATTATACTGCCAAATAAGGGTAGCCGCTCAGCAATATTGTTGTGGTATTGAGCCACAACGCTGATTTTCAGCGGCAACCTTAGTTGACGTTTGGACGCCCCTGCTACAGTATGGATTTTGTAACATAACAGCAGAAATAAATGTTTTACAAAAAATAATAATAAAAAATTCTAAAATACCAAATACTTTATTCTGTCGAATTGATACGCCGCCGCCACAAAACCAAAAAATAAATAAATAAAAGAATATAAAAAAAAAAAAAAATACAATTTATACAAACAATAATATAATACTACAAACGAATTTAATAAGATGTCACCAATGTTTTATATTTTGATTTAGATGCGAGTAACAGGTGGATGCAACTCTTATATTATATATTCTTCGTGAAATCGTTTAAATTGTATGGAAAAGTCTTCCTTACATATTTCACCACATTTGGGTTATACCAATTGTTTCTCAGCTTAATAAAGATATTGAACACTAAAAGTAAACATTGGGTTAACTTTTCTCGTTTCAAGCGGATAGGATTGAATTCACCGTAGCTATTCTAAGATCAACATTGATTGATATAATTCAGCGCTAGAATGAGTTATAATTTGATAAACTGAGCGAAACGACCGTGTCCATTATATTATTTGACGCTACGCTAAATACTTGAAATTTTAACAGGCAAACCCTTTACAATGTAAACACCAATTAAAAGGACATTTCTCCTTTCCTCGACCCTTGAGGATGCCCTTAACCTTTGCAATGGAAACTATTCTCTTATCTCCGACCTTTAAGGTCAAGCGTTGTGTCAAGTTTGTTTGCAAAATGATTCGCAGGGGAATTTTTAAACTAAATAGCTACACACTATTGATTTTTTGTCAAAGCATATCCATAGAGTTAGAATGTTAATAGAGTGATAGAGTTAAAAACATTACATTGTGCGAATTGTGAGCAGTTTACATATAGATGCATTCATAGATACACTAGTTTATATAGGGTTAAACATCAGTACCGATGCTAGAAATTTGAATTTTTTCGACTTTTTTTTTATTCCTTCGTAAAAAAATATGCATAGATATTTCAGTGATTTGCGAGCATAGTAGTTCATTAATCATATTGTAGGTAGGAATGATGCTTTTTGTTTAAGATTAACTGACTAGGTAATGATGTTTAACTTTAATGTCAATAAAAAATTCGATATGAGTTCTTTGTAATTTTTTCTCGGTAAAAACATCGATAAATAACGAGAATGCATTCATTATATGTATTTAGTCGTTCAAACTATGAACGCGCAGTTCGTTTCAAGGCAGCGTTGCACATACACGTGCTCACAACACATAGAACAGTTGCCTCTATGAAGCATATCTATAATTGGGCCAAAAAGAGACACGCATAGCGAGACAAAGAGAGACACCCTCATATCAAAACGGACATCATAAGTGCCGCCCGCCCGGCCGAGAGAATCTTTTTCTGACACCTGTTAATATTGAGCTAATCTCCGAAATGGCTGATCGTATCGCGATGGGACTTTCGCAGGATGGTTCAATATTTTCATAGGCATAGTTTAATAAAAATCTTAATCAAATCAGCCGTTTCCGTGATTTGGCTAATATTAACAGGTGTCAGAATGGCACCGTGGAAGCAATGTTTGGATCATAGATTATGTCTTGTCTATTAGTGTAGTTACATCACATAATGCACCTGTTACTTAAGCAGTTGTTATTTTTAATTATTAGCAGGTTTCCTTACTTACTAACAATTTGAAAACCTTCTAAAAAGGTACTTTTGTAGTTCTTATCTATAATTATTCAATGTAAATGCCCAATGAGCTTAGTGTCTATTAACTTCTTTAATACAGCTGTAATTATTTTGTACATTGTTTCTATTAGAATTAAAACCAGCTTTTAAAATGTACCTTGTGATAAAAAGTTAATTATTACTTATCTTGAAAATACTTCCTCTAGTTAACGTACCGGCACATGGCTGTTTACATACTACTACAGCTACATATACTGTTACAGCCCTTGATATTTCAAAGATAAGTCAAAAATACTTTCTACTTGTCTGCCAGATCTGCCGCGATTCGCTTTCCAATTGAACTGTCTATGTTTTATTTAGTCTATTGACTGATCATAATAATTTGTACAGTCGTCGATGAACCTACTGCATGAGTTAACCTTCTTTGAGTTTCTTAATTCGTTTGTTTTCTAAAATTAGAAAACATAATAACTTCCCGACAGCGGAGTAAACCACAAAAATATTAACGAAAACAAGTGAAAGTGTTCCTCTCCAATTTTCTTTATGCATTATCTTGACTTTGAATGATTGGGTCAGTTTTTTATTCATCATCATCATCAGTCTATAATGTCCCACTGCTGAGCACAGGCCTCCTTTCACAAATCAGGGTAAAGGGAATGGGCAGATACTCCACAACGCGTGCCCACTACGGATCGGTGGAGGTAGGCTAGTGGTCAACCTACTGTTGGAGTTTTCAAGCCGCCTAGAAGGCCTCCAACTAGCTTAACTACTATCACAATTAAGTGATAACCGGGACCAACGGCTTTACATGCCTTCCGAAGCACGGAATTGCTCGATTTGAAATACCACTAGTCACCCATCCATGTACCGACCACGACGGTGGTAACTTAACTTGCCGATCGATTACGAACGGCTTATCATGCTACACCACGAGCTACGACCACCGCTTCATTGTTTTTTACTGCTATGCGCAAATGAACAAAAGGTATATCATGATAGTAAAACAATAAGCATAGGTTCTTCTTCTTCTTATTTTTAATTTTGGCAACCAAGCCCAAATTAGGGCTCATTTCTGCCAGTGTCGAGTTATATTATAGTTTCCAGTCACAATAAATCACTTCACATTAAAGTCCTCAGTCAGTCACCGTCCATAAAAGTCATGTTTTACTACAATGATGGTCATTGTACTAAAACTCTTCACGGACATTTTGAGACAACTTGAAAAGTCACGATACACATAATTCATTTCATTTCACTTCACTGGTGCACATGGATGATCTTTATTGGGTAAAATACCACCAAAAATACACAATAAAACTCAAAATACACAAATTTATGAAAATAAAAATGAAAATGCTACGTCACTCTGCAAGTTCCCGCCAAAAGTCTAAGCATAGGTTAATTCCATAGATCGATCTCTATGGTTAATTCCATTTACAAATCTGGTAAAGCCACTTAATATAGAAGTTAGGTAACCTTCGTTCTAGATGTCAAGGAAAAAACTAATGTTTTACTGATATCGTATTATAATAATGTTTTTATCAGCCTATCAAATCATCCGGCCTGGCGTTTGCAGGTGTAAGCTGTAGGGTACGCGCACGCATCAACTAATTAAGGGTTGCCACTTTTTATTATAATTTGATGTGTGAAATATTTTACTCGGTCTGACATAGCTGGATACGCAGTGGATTAAAATAATTCTGATTCTGTGAAAAATCCATTCTTTTTTAAAAGACTAAATTTTTCTTCCGAAATCCTTATTCTTTTTACCGTTCGAATTCACACCTAAAATAAAACCACAAACTTTTGAAGCCTTCAACAAAGAAGCGCGAATATCCCTCCTTTGTAAATTGTTATCAAAATCTTCACTCCACCTGCCGTTATTTAACGAGGCCATTGTGTTTATATACACTTATTTAAAATTTTAATGTTGGTTCAGCAAAATCAGCAAAGTTTGTGTCGGTTGAACGGGGTCGGGGCACGCGAGCGGCGCGTGTGGCGAGCGATGACCACCTGTTGCGCGCGCGCACCCTCACCCTGTTCACAGGCTGTTTGAAAAATCGTAGGTGTTTTTTAATTGTTGTTTAGACGTGGGCATGAGGCAGATTGAGAACATTTTTATTTTTCAGTAAATGCTGTTTGAATCTTGTACCAAAACTGTTATTTTCTTAATCATAGTTTTTTTTTTTTATCCTAAGTTACACCTTCTTTAGTGTTCCCTATTCATACTACTCATAAATCAATATAATCATAGTAATTAACATTTACATAATTAATTATTATTATTTATTTATTATGCAGCTGTAGCGACATCTATCTGCCATCTATCAATAACACTAAGATAGTTCACACACTAAAAGATAGATGGCGTGGCGCCACATTATCCTGCATCGCGCTTACGAAGTTTTCTCGAGAATCTCCATATATACAACTGTCCGACATGTACAGTTGGACCGCAATCCCCAGCCACGATGACCCAGCCTGTAGGAAGATCTTTCCTTTTAAATGGAGGTGTCATATCATCCACCTTGTACCTCCATACAGCTTTACGAATAAAAAATGTCAAAGACTCAATTCTCATCATTAATTTTAATGAAGCTGGAGTGTTCTTATTTCTTGCTCCATTAAATCATTTATTTTTATATACCCAAAAACAATAAGATGCTAGTCAAATGGCCTATCCATGTTTTATAATGAAAACAAAAAAAACACAAACGTTGTTGACAAATGTTCCTTTCTTTTGTTAGGCGCTAAGATGGATTACATTTTCAACGAAAAACCCAAAATAAACGCTTCAGTCGATTGTATTTGACATTTTTAGAAAAAAAGCGATGGAAAACTTAGATGGGAAGCGACGACACCATATGACACGGCTATTTTAGAATGACGACACTTTCAGCAGAAAAACTTCGAACTATTTTTACAGTAATATATGTATTTTGAATATCATGCCAGCCTACATTTTCTGTAGTGTGCAGTTGTTGTTTTGTGACAGATGACATGTGGAAAATTAAATTTATGTTATTTACTATAAATAAAAAACTCTTTTTGTGCTATTTAAAATAACCATATATTGAGTACTTTAATATTCTTTGTTTCACTATTTTTATGACCTTCTTTTAATCACGCTGTATCTTACCCAGCGCACCTGCCGTTTTCTTTTTTTTTCTCTGGTACCCCATCTTTAACCCAACATGGCAAGTGTAACAACCCAATGCATATTATGGTAGGTCATTTGACGGCAGCATTTTAACCTTTTAATACTTTTTTTTTCAAGCGGAATACCGCTCGAGTTCCTGGAATGCTTTTTGCCGTTGGTTAAGTTTATTTCATTCGCGGCATTTAATTTATAATGATAATTACTTAATTTATTGTGTCATTGTTATGTCTTCTATTCAGACCTATGGACCAGCTAGTTGGGGTGGTTTGATATGATACCCGACCTGTCACGTCATAGTTTGTGGATTCTATCCCTATCCAGTACAGTAATTTGTGGGCATGATCATGTTTGCCAGTCCTGTGTCTAGATACTATTATATATCTACATAATAATATATATTCATATTTTTTATATTATATATAGTATATCAGTTACCTGGTTTGCTAAATCTACTTCGATTAGAAATATAACAGGACATTTATTTTAATACATGTTAAATTTTATGTTGTTGCTTGAAAGTAGCGTCAGTGACTGAAATTTTGAGATAGTATGCACATGTTATGAGGAGACATGAAAGCCACGTCCCTAAAAGAGTTATGAATATGGATATAAGGGAAGAGGGAGACCGAAAAAGAGATGGATGGATTGTGTGAAAGATGATATGGGTAAGAACTGAACTCAGTAAAACTAGTTTGTATAAAATAAAAACAAATTGTAAGTCAACAATGTGTACAATCGTTCACCCGGCAGGTGGCGCGGGTGTCTCTGAATAAAATAATTAATGCACACTTGTTTAATAGTTAATTTCTATCCATTAGGTATAATGTTACATACTTAAGTAATAACTTGTTCTGTGTACGCATATATCTATTTTTGTAGCAATATATCTGCAGGTAGATGCCTGGAACGGTTGTTGGCTTTTAAATTGAATCGTGGTATTGTCAAGGTATCCAATAGCATCATCATGGGTGCTCGGCACGCGTGGTGGAGTATCTGCCCATTCCCTTTCACCCTCATTTGTGAAAGGAGGCCTGTGCTCAGCAGTGGGACATTATAGGTTGATGATGATGATGATGACCTGCTTAACTAGTACTATCAAAACTTTTCCAGTTTGCCAAAGTCACGTTACTTTCGTTGCAATTGTCACTTCTTCGTTTGTACGATCTTTTTGATGGATAAAGCTAGATGTGGTTGTTTCATTATGAAAGGTCGATTGAATGCTGTGACGTCATTTCTGTATCACAAAAACTAAATGGCTTATCTGTTTGTAACTCTATCAACTTTTAAATTGTTGGTTTGGTTATGCAGGTAGAGTATAAATTGCAGTCATCAGCATAGAGCTAGTATTACTACGTAAAGAGAAGACGCCACACATCACAACTATGTTCCGTTAAGTGAGGCCATCCGGCCACACGTGTTGTTTGCGAGAAAAATACTCCTAAAAGCGTTCTGATAGTGCTTCTACTATCTGCTTAGACGACTAATTATATTGTTTCAGCGCTAAAGAGAACTTTAGCCGACTCTTAAAAAATTGGACATAACTTTTGCTTATGATGACTTCTCTATACGTGGTAGCAATAGCTCAATGGTCATGAACGATAATTATTACTGAATCTTTTAAAAATCTCAAAGTTCCAAAATTTTTTTTCACAGTTCTTAATTAATATCAGTTTAATCCCTATACTTTGTTTACAAATTACGAGATTTTATATCGAAAGTATAGTACGGGGCACGAGTCGTGTCGTGAGCACAGATTGACACCTTTGCATTAGTAAATTTTCGGTCTGTTTGGCGGAATGAAGCAGGGGAGAGCGCCGAGCTGCACACGATTGGTTCTTCCTTTGATGCTCGTCGTCTATTGGATTCTTGCGTGTCATTTGGCTACTGTGATTTGGCCAAAAGTGTACATGCGCGAGCGCATGCGATGCGCCCACTACTGCCTATCTGTGCTAATCATTCGTGCCTCATAGTACTGTAAAACCGCCCGCAGTTTAATCATCGAGTTTAATCCTTTATAGCTAATAGATGATTTCACGAATATTTGACGCCTCTCAATCTTAACCGTCAAAATTGTCGACACTACGTCGATATCAAAGTGCCGACAGATACAAGATATCGATATCATTATGTGGGCATTGTGCAGGGCCGGAGTGGTGCGGGGGCAAGTGGTGCAACCGCTTCAGGCAAGGTGCCAACTCATGGCGAGCTTTCAATGAAAACGTCAAATGAAATGTGGACTACAATGAGCTATTTATTTCCTTTTGAATGTGTTACTTGCCGAATTGTGTTTGAATTATGGAACGCCATCGTTTCATAACTTCCATTCATTCATTACATATGGTTATTTAGTTTCTGGACACAGAGTTCAGGGCAGTGCACCTAGCATATCGGATCTGTTGAACCACTAATTCAAAAAGACCATATATTTTATCAACGACTTCGGCGACTGACTGACTGACAAGGGCCTACCGAGTATCTTTGGTGGTAACGGACACCATTAATGAATTGCATCCAATGAGGGCTCAACATGCCCACCCAATGGTCTTTATCGTACAGCATCATTGGATGAAATCGTTAATGGTGTTCGTTACGATTACCACCAAAAAGATACGTGATAGCCCAGCTGAATCCATCCCTGGTGAGCCGTGTCAGTCTAATAGACTCCCACGAGTCTACAGGTCCCGACAGGTTGCTAAGAGGTTCGAAGACCTCATTTACAATGACAAAAAGCGTGCGCGAGTTGTAATCACGAATGGAGAAAAAAATAAAACCATCTTAACCAATTGCTTAATTTCAACTGCGGAGATGACTTGTGACATCTAGGCTCCGATCGGCTATTTTTAATTTAACAAAAGTAAAAAGATTTCTTTGAAAACAAATATTTATAGTAAGCTGTATTCTCATTTTGTTTGTGATCACACTCGTCAGTTTACTGCCAGCTCCATAACATTACCCCGAGTGTAAAGAATTAACGTTAATAAACGCAAACTATCGCGTTGAGTTAACTATAAATTAGTATGGGAGAAATTATTACCATGAGTATTCAGCTAGAGGCGCTGTGCCAATTCCTATAGAGAAATGTCGTAAATGCAAACACGTTAGTAGTAGTAGTTAGTACGTTTACTAACGTCAATTCTTTACCCTCGGGCACAGAATAAATAATAGTACTCACTCGGGGTAAAGTACACGAAAAGATACTTTATCAAACCGATAACGCCAAAGAAATTGGACTAAAGCAGGATAACGCATCATAATGTTCGACACGTCAAAATTCAAAATTCAAAAAAAAAAAAAAACTTTCCATAGAGTTTTATAGAACTTGATTGAAAATACATGTCAAACTGTTGATAATTCGAACTAATTTGTACACGATTTGACACACGGAAAAGAGAGTGATTTGACAGGTATTTTCAACCAACTCTATAAAACTCTATGGAAAAAAACGTCTCATGGATTACTTATCAACGCTGGTGTTCCTGGCAGAACAAGACCAAAATTTGGGCTTGGTTGCCAAAATTAAAAATAAGAAGAAGAAGAACAGCCGTTGACCAGTTTGAATTTAAAAAAGAACTTGCGTGCTCGCTTACCAACCTCTTTTTACTCTGACCTGAACGCCTCTACATTTTGGCGCGAACTCGTGATGTCAGTTGTCTACGGTTGTCTATGTGTTTTTCTACCTTTTTTTCGTGCTTGCAACAAAAAATCTGCCAACTCCTCGCATCAATGATAGCCATTTAATGGCATCACGATGCGATAAAAAACTCTCGCTTCGATAAAAAATCTAAAATGTAGATCGTTTTGGAATGAGCATACGTGAGGCCCGTGTGCTAGTGTTTTTGTGTTGTGTTGTTATATTGTTGTCGCTGGGAAGTTTTGTTTTGATATTAGATTGCAATTTCGCCTACAAGAGGATTTTAGGGTTACTCTTCATTCGAAAAAAATACAGGAATAGTTTTTATTTAAAAAAAATATAGAAAGTTCTGAATACAATTTGATCATGTGGTATTGCTCTATTGCTCAGGTGATTCCAAGAAATCTTTCTCCTAATATAATAATGTATGAACATAATAAAAATAACATGACTGTGGATTGATTATCTTTACATTGATTGTAGGTAAAACAATGTATCGATCAATGAATTATTTAATCGCTCGATTTAGTCGACTCATTGTAAAATTAACTTTTTTAACGTTTACGCAAATCAGAAACACGTGACGGATCGATTTCGAACATACAATTGGATTTGCAGACTCAATTATCATACCTATAAATGAAAAAAAAAATGCGTGACCAAAATATTCTAATTCCGTAAAGTAAGGTTTACACTAACTACGAATAAAAGTTGTATTCTTCCGTTGTTATTTATTTGATAAGTTCATAAGAAAAGTAAAATTTATTTGATATTAAGTTGGCATCTGCAAAAACGTTCCTTCTATTCATTGAGTTTCTATGCAATCTAACATTTTCTATGTAGATTTGAGCAGCGCCTCTAGTGGAGACTAGTGGAGAGTTTTTAGAACCACAGTATTTCGTACAAAATGTTACATCGTAGTCACTAACGAGTATGTATTTCGCTACCTTAGCAAATTCGTGGTAGGGGCACAGTTTTACTAATGGTAATATTGTGGTAAGGGTACAGGAACTAATTCAGCATCAAAAGCATTTAATAGAGGCCACCGCTGTTGATAAATTTCCTGAATTAACCTAAACCTATTGCTACA
Organism: Achlya flavicornis; assembly: GCA_947623365.1. Lineage (NCBI taxonomy): Eukaryota > Metazoa > Arthropoda > Insecta > Lepidoptera > Drepanidae > Achlya > Achlya flavicornis. Next base: position 13,663,067 of record OX392477.1, on the reverse strand, counting down.
AAGAATATAATTTTACATACTTAAGATAGGAAATGAGTATGTAAATGGTTTCCACGACAAATTAATAGATTTATTATTAAAAACTAGTTTAGGTAGATATATTTACGACACGAATTGGTACTTCTTGAATATATAATGTCTAAATATAAATATAATACTTTGTACACACGGCTACATATCAAGCTATACATTTCCAGTATAAGCTGACCTCTCATTGTAAGCAAGTCCTATGCAAGGCGAGATCAGCTTATACTACCTACCTTAATTACGTACCTTAATTATGTATGAAAATTTGCGTCTTTATATATACGAACGATACGTACTAACTTTTATTGCCAACAGATAGCGTTATTATATTTAAAAGAATATTTTTTTTGCTGAATATTGAATGAGCAATTATTGCTAAGAATTTTAAAATAAAAAATCTTTCCGTTTTATTCTAGTGATAGATCATTATTTTTATTTCATAAGATGAATGTAGACTACTCGCAGACAATGTATGCAATGTGTAAACATAATTATAAATAATTAAATCTAAAATACTAATAAATATTAATTAAAATAGCTAAGTAATCACCATTTAATGATGCAATGCCCTTGCAGGGCTCATGTTGTGGACTAACTTAATTATAACACCTTTATGTACTACATGATGCAAATAAATAAATTGAAATTGAAATTGAAATTGAATGTAACTTAATACAGGCGAGACGCGTCTAAACCATGTCTGGAGCGAATCGCTCACTTTCGCCGTATCGTGTCCACTCAGCTTAAGTTTCCACTGTTCTGTATACTTTTTTATTGCGACGACAATATCAGCCAGGAAGCCGGATAACACTTTTACTATTTAAAAAAATATATTGTAAATTGCCGGTGAATCGTGCGTCTGTCTGTGGAGATTGGAGGCGCGTCTAGGTCGACAATTAGCGAGTTTCGTCGCCGCGCACTGAGTCAAGGGCGGTCACAATAGCAGCAGCTGGCTTCCTACTGAATTTTAATGCCCGCCCGATTCCAAAACTACGACGTTATACTAGTTTTACGACCGCGCTCGAGGTCACTCCAACAGACGACGGTAACTATGCGGCGTTTTCATGTTAAATAAGTATTTTTGTGTAAAAAAAATCAAAGACGGAAATGCTCAGTATTGCTTGGACAACAATGTTTTGATATGACATTATAATAGTGTTGCGTATCATAGCGGCTAGGCTTATTTAACCGACTTCAAAAAAGGAGGAGGTTCTCAATTCGGTAGTATGTTTTTTTTATGTTTGTTACCTCATAACTCCGTAATTTATGAACCGATTTGGAAAATTCTTTTTTTTGTCTGGAAGGGTACACTTTCCGTTTGGTCCCATTGTCATCAGATCAGGATTTGATTACTTCTTAGTGTACTTTGAAGTCGGTTTAAGTTTTTTGTAAAACAGTCCAATTATTATTTTATTGAAACGCAACGCGTATGGTTACCGGAACAAATACTTATAAAACTATAACTAAATTAAAATTCATTCATGTCAATATTTAAAAACTATACTTATGCGTACAAGTTATGCCAAGTGCTTATGCCTCCACAATGGATGGAACGCACGTCGTTATCAAATTCGTATGTAATTAGTGGATTATTTCATTCATCAGAATAAAAGACTTGTGAATTGAAATGTTTAACATAAATTAACTAGCACCGTCGTAGTATACATGAAATATAATGATAATGAATGCGTTTGGTATTTAATTCAAATTATTTCCAAAAAATGCTGGGCACTGACCAAGGTCAGACGCTACGTAGCGTTTGACCTTTAAAAGCACCCATTTGGCTCAGAATTTATTTCAATATTTAAGCCAATTTATAAGCCGTGACTGGGGAAATTTAATTTCGTTTACAGCATATAAAAACGCTTCACAGACTCCGGTGCGCGAATCCGAATGGTGCACAAGTTTCAAAAAGTTTTTGAGTATAGATTTTTTTGGTTGGTAATATTGTATTTACTGACAAAATGATAGAAAGAAAGATATAGATTTTATTTATCCACTACCAATCTTATAACTAAGAAACATGTAATAATACAAAAAAAAAACAAAAAAGAAAGAAAAATTTAAACATATTAAATAAAGAAAACACAAATGGAGGACAAATAGGGACTACAGCTCAGCATTATGCTGCAGCACATGACTATACCACAGCGCTGATCTTCCGCTGAGGCCAGTTAATTATGTCACGGATATCTTGGCCTGAGCAACAATATATAGGGAAAGAAGCTAGGTTTTTATTTTACTTATCCTAAAACACATGACACAAATGGCCCACGCGCTTGAAGTCGCCCCGAGAGGCGCTAGTGTAGAATGAGGGTCTCTAGAAACGTCAAATACTGAACTGAATACTGTACAACGTTTATAGTAGGAGATCCCAGTGCCGCCAGACCTTCCTTATTTTCTGACAAAATGTATAGAAATGAGTAGTATAAGGACGTTCAACAAACGAATGCCTGCTACTTGTCCCGTCGTCGGCCAATTTACAGGTACAGTGGCCGGCAAACAACTTGAGCCATGACCTTGAGTGCGCAGTAGACGATTTTAAGGTGTCGTTGGTGGAAAGAGAGGTGCGCGGGGGCATTCTGTCGGCACGCGTCCACGCTATTGGCCGAGCATGAGTGTACATGCGCGAACTTACCCCCACTACGTCGACTTTGGCTCAAGTTGTTTGCCGGCCTCTGTACCAGACATGAAAGGTAACCATTTAGGTTCACCTATTCATTCATTCATTCGTGGCCTGGATCATCGATCAATAGAACATTGACAATTGAATGTTACATAATGAAGTAATACTTAGGCATTAGTGTAAATATCACAGATACTACATTATGAAATTTTATTGTGTATTAAGAACTTGTTTAAGAACAAATATTATTAAGTGAGTACCTACACCATCTTGTGATAACTGCACGCAAATATTGATTGGACCTGAGTTCCGGTTTATGTAAAGGTCATAGGCTCGATTCCCACGTTGAAACATGCATCAGGGGTTTTTTAAACAAAGCTTTGGTAATTTTTACGATCTGCGATCTCCTCTCCTTTGAAGTTGATAAAGCCTTATTTATACCAGAATTTCCTAGTTGGCATATATTAGTTATTTGATTTCGAAAATAACACTGCTTACGACAAAGTTTCAATTCTGATGTTATTTTACTAATTTCAGAAAAGTATTCAATTCCAAAAATAAGAAGCCTTTATTACGGTAGAGCAAAGCGTTAATTCGCTCAAAGAGCAGCTCGACTGGGGAAGTACCTCCACCTTACAGAATACCGCAGCCAAATAACTTTGTGTTGTGTTCCTGCACGTGAGTAAGGTCGCCAGAGCTCATTGGGGAGGGGGGAAAGGTTCGGTAGAGCGTGAGTGATGCCGCTTACCATCAGGCGGGCCGTACTGAAACTAATTTTGAAAATTACCTCTATTAGCAACAATAATAACCGATAGAAATACTATATCATAAGACAACTGCATAGATTCTCACATTGAAATTGTATTTGCTATTGAAATTACAATCATTTTAGTACCTCTTTTCAAATGCACGCTTTGTTTTCAGTTTCGTTTCCAACGAACTTTTTTTATCTTTTCCACTATTGCTTTGTTTTCATTGCATAGTGACACGTTATTGTGGTGGCAGATTACTATTTTATTTATTTACATTCTGTTTTGCGAACGATGTAAAATGATGATGAGCATCAACCTATAGATAAAAATTTATTGATGCAGTTATACCCCCCAACTGGCAACATAATTATAAAACATTCTAACAGGACTATTTGTCAGTATCAATCAACATTGCATAGATGACAGAATGTTATTATACGGGTTGGATACTTGGATACGACAATACGACATTAAATGAAACCACGTAATGTACTCATGTACACGATCAACTTTTGCTATGGGACCAATTTTGTTTTTCATACAAAAGATGAACGGCAAATGTATGAAAGCTGTATTTTTTTTTTTTGCGATTTCGAAGTTGCTCCCGTAGTAAAATTTGATCGAATACATGAGTACTTTATGTGGTTTCATTTAATGTAGTATTGTCGTATCCACCCCGTATATACATTATTATATTAGTATTATTTTATATTATGTATTATTATTTTATATTATTATTTTATTAGTATTAATATAATAAAGCTGTAGATATTTTTTTGTTTGTTTACACGCATTAATCTTTGGAACTACCAGTCGGATTCGAATAATTCTTTCACTAATAGGAAGCTACGATATCCCCAAGTGTTGTAGGCTCTTTGTATCTCAGGAACGCGGGTGAAACCGCGGGGGAAAGCTATAATATTATAACTACATAATTGGACTGTTTTACAAAAAACTTAAACCGACTTCAAAGTACACTAAGAAGTAATCAAATCCTGATCTGATGACAATGGGACCAAACGGGAAGTATACCCTTCCAGACAAAAAAAGAATTTTCCGCATCGGTTAATAAATGACGGTGTTATGAGGTAACAAACATAAAAAAAAAAAAAAAAAACATACAACCGAATTGAGAACCTCCTCCTTTTTTTGAAGTCGGTTAAAAAACGGTCACAAGGCCCGTCACAGCTTGAATAGTGCTATAGAAAAACAACCGAATCACTAACCTTGAAGACAGATATTGCACTCATGTACATACATACATACATACAAGTTGAATGTTCTCGTAAATAGTGTTTTTCCTAGTTAATTGTTCTATTTGTATGCGTTATACATTGCTAAGGTGCAGTTCAATGCACTACGTGTGCCGAAGGCGGGTTTCGGCACAACATTCCGTCTCAGTTAGTCAGCAGCGCCGCCCACGAACTCGGCGAATTCGTACGCGGAGCCATGAATATTGTAGATAAAGATCTATGCTAGATGCGCTTGTTTTGTTTGTAGTTATGATTTATGAATAACAAAATGCTAAGTGAGAAAATGTTGAGTTTTAGGAGAGGTAGAGCGTAGCGTTTATTCGCTCAAAGAGCAGCTCTACTCTACTGGGGTACCTCCACTAACTTTATGTTGTGTTTCTGTGCGTGAGTAATGTCGCCAGAGCTCATTGGGGAGGGGGGATGATACGGTAATGCCGTGAGTGATGCCTCGTGTGTGTTGTAAGTGTCCATGTGGCTACGGCAACCGCTTACCATCAGGCGGGCCGTTAGCTTGTTTACCGAATCCATCATATAAGAAAAGACAATGATAAACTACATGACGAACTAAGATATAGCCGAAAAGTATACAATAATAGTCAGGATAAAAACTAATATATTGAAAGACTTTCGCGATCTCAAGTGTTTGATTTGCCTAATAACACAACACAACACATATGCCGGTACCCCTAGCATTGCTCTTCATCAGTCTAAAGGCGGCAGTGGTGGTAAGGGGTGCAAACGAGCTATAATCGCTGGGCGATTATTTTGTAACGGAAAATAGATTAATAAGACAAAAAGTCGCTCATCATGCTAATTTTAAACCATTACCACACCATACAAAAACCGGCCAAGTGCGAGTCAGACACGCGCACCGAGGGTTCCGTACAAACCTGTAGGTATATAAGTAAATGGTAGTATAGACCTGAGTATTTGATATGGATTTCAATTTATGACGTATTAAAAAAAAACTACTTACTAGATCTCGTTCAAACCAATTTTCGTTGGTAGTTTGCATCGTAATGTACATCATATATTTTTTATAGATTTATCATTCTCTTATTTTAGAAGTTACAGGGGGGGGGACACACATTTTACCACTTTGGAAGATTCTCTCGCGCAAACTATTCAGTTTAGAAAAAAAATATATTAGAAACCTCAATATCATTTTTGAAGACCTATCCATAGACACCCCACACTTATGGGTATTATTAAAAAAAAAATATTGAGTTTCAGTTCTAAGTATGGGGACCCCCAAAATTTATTGTTTTTTTTCTATTTTTGTTTGAAAATCTTAATGCGGTTCACAGAATACATCTACTTACCAAGTTTCAACATTATAGTTCTTATAGATTCGGAAAAAAGTGGCTGTGACATACGGACGGACAGATAGACAGACAGACAGACAGACAGACATGACGAATCTATAAGGGTTCCGTTTTTTGCCATTTGGCTACGGAACCCTAAAAAGGGTTCCGTTTTTTGCCATTTGGCTACGGAACCCTAAAAAGGAGCTTGTGTGTGGGCTCCCTAAGAAAATTGAAATTGTGCACACAGGTTCCCTAAACAACGGAGGCTACCAGTAAGGGTTTTTCAAAATTCTAGAGGGTTTTCAGGTGGCAGTCAAGCTACTTTAGAAAAATACCACATCCAAATTCCAAACGGACATCTAATAAGACACATCTTTGTATTGTATCTAAGACTAGATACGCCCAAATTTGGTCACGCATGGGTCATGCTGGATGCAGTTCACTCTATTATTATGATACAAGTACATAAATTGCTTTATTAACACGTCTTTCCAAGAACATGACGTCAATGGAATAGACCTTACAAAAACATTGCAAGGAATCATGAGATCCATAGAGGGTTTTGTATGTAATTGATTTTGCACTGATTAATAACAGTACCTGTACAGGGTGGAGATTTCGAGATGGCATATTTTCGAAACCTATGTTGGGTTAGTCATGCTGAACAACTTTTATTATGGGACCAATACTGAATTCTCAAAAAAAAACTACTTTTCATACATTATGATAGAGGAAGGTTGACATTTTGTAAGAAAAGTAAAAAAAAAATTGAGAATTCACTACTAGTCCCATAGTAAAAATTGTTCAGCATGACTAACCCAACGTAGGTTACGAAAATATGACATCTCAAAATCTCCACCCTGTATACCGTACCGACCAATCACTGGCAATCTAAATGTTTAATATGTCCTTGACTTAGCGAATCATAGCGCATGTATACTTGACTTAGACAATGACATAGACAATACAATACAATGACAATAGACTTGACACGTCGCTCAAGCGGCTTAGAACACCTTAGTCTAAGGAGAGACTTTGTCTCCTTACGTGTGCTCTACCGCCTGTACAATTCAGAACACTGTCCAGTGTTATGAAGAATTGTTCGGCTTGATGACCTTGTACCATCGCAACACTCGCCATTATCGGGGAGTTCATCCTCACATATTGGAGACAAAATTGTTTGGTACTGTGCGGTGTCAAAGGAGCTTCCTACGTTTAGTTTGTGGATAGCTGTCATTGGCCTTACATTTTTAAGTTCAACAATGTAACTCATGTTGATTGAGGCTGTTGCTGTCCCTAATAAAAATAAATACTACCGACGCTCAGACCGTGGAATGAGCTCTCCCCGCCGTAGTTTTCCCAAGGGAGTAAGGTTCTTCAAAAAGGATGTGAAGAGATTTTAGCAGGGTTGGCAACGCGCGATTTATACTCCTGGTGTGGCAAGCGTCAATAGGATACGGTGACCGCTTCCCATCAAGTGGGCCGTATGCTTGTGTGCTACCTTAGTGGAATAAAAAAAACAGAGCGCATTGTCGAGGGTGGGGAACGACGGTATAGATTTCAAACAAAATGAACGTGATTGCGTTTCTTTGGGTTTTTAAATGGCATGCAAATACTGTTTGTCTATGAATCGACTTCTGTGGTTATTATCCAAGAATCATAGAAGTATGTTATATTGCCTCTCCAAAAATAATACCATGAACCCGATTCTCACGCTTCCTTCAAACATTTCTCTATATTTTGACATAATGTCCGCCATGTTTTTTGCCAAGTATCTAATGCGACATCAACGTGGAAAGCGGACTTTTTGGGGGGAACTTCCAGAGTGACGTTGCGTTTTCATTTTTATTTTCATAAATTCGTGGATTTTGAGTTTTATTGCATTTTATCCAATAAAGATCAATACATGTGCACCAGTGAATTGAAATGAATTATGTGTATCATGACTTTTCTAGTTGTCTCAAGAAATCCGTGAAAAGTTTTAGTAAAATTACCAGCATTGTACTAAAACATGACTTTTATGGACGGTGACTGACTGAGGACTATGTGAATGTGATTTAATGTGACTAGAACTTACAATATAACTGGAAATTGGCAAAATACACAAGCCGTGTGCAGCCATTGAAGAAAGGGAAAAAAAATCAGGCTCTGTGTGATAAAAAAATCTATAGAGATTAAATTGAATATGTGCGTATTAATATTATAATTGTGTTTCTAAAGCATACCTAATCGTAGATTTGATTTGACCCTCGCCAGCTTTCGGAATAAATTTATTAGCGATTACAACTCTATCTAAATTCATTGTTCAAAACTTACGAGAACCATTTTGATAACATTGTAGTATGGTCACGTATTGTAACACTGTTAACATTTAAATTGTAAATTTTCCTTTCCATTCACAACAAGATCGAATTGTTGGCGGGAACTTTCATAGTGAATTTGCTCTTCCAAATCCGTTCAGTAGTTTCTGCGTGAAATAGTAACGACATCTTCACAAATCACATCCTCACATCCATAAAAAACAACAATTATAATATTACTACCCTAACCCTACCCTGTGGTGCTACCCTACCCTACCCTACCCTTCTAAACTATCCAGGGAGTTAATTTGAATTGACCGACCGAGGGACCGATTTGAGGGACCGATTTGAATGTTTTTTTTTGTATGCCGGTACAAGTCAGTATCTAGGTTATATTATCGACTGCAGCGCCATCTACCGGGCTGATTTGTGAATCTAAACCATCCAGGGCGCCACCCAAACGCATACAAAAAAAACATTCAAATCGGTCCAGCCGTTTAGGAGGAATTCAGTGACACGTACGTGAATTTTATATGTAAAGATATTGTAGGGTTATCGGAATTTCCATGGAAAAGGAAAATTAGAGGAAATAATAAAACACATATATCGCTACGTTGTTTGTCTTTACTTTCATTTTCATTGCCTCCACGCAATTTTACATGACTTTCTAACATTTGTTTACATATTGAAATGTTTTTTATTAAAACAGACATTAAATGTTATCTTGTTATTTTACTTCCGACAACATATTATGATATTTGCTTCATACATAATGTAGTATAGGGATTTGAAAACGTAATCTTTCTACAATAGGTAACCTATATGTATTTGTGATACATATGATATACAAAGATAACCGTTTCCCACGTGTTCCACCCACACGGTCTCGACATCCGACTTATATGAACACAGCGCTCTCTTCCGGGGTCTGTTTCCCGACACCTTTAACCTAGATTTATTTAAGGCCAGAGTGAATAAGAATCTGGGTAAGCGTGATACATCCTCGGCCTCGTCCTAACTCCTCCCTGGGGTTATAGTCTAAGACAAAACGCAAGCACATTCAACGTATTTTTTAAAATCTAGTTAATTCAAAATACAAAATCATTTATTTAAATAGCCCTTCGCAGGCACTTATGAAACGTCTGACTCTATTACCGGTTCGGAAGGTTGCACTTGCTGAAAAGAGCCGGCAATTACTCTTTTCAAAACAAGCTTAGATTCATTTCATAATATTTACACTCTAATCGCAGTGACAACAATTGCGTGCCTTAGTCTTGGGTATATTAAAAACTTTATATTAGACTAGCTGTCCCGCGCGGTTTCACCCGCATTCCCGAAGAATCGTATGTTTTCCCGGGATAAAAAGTATCATATGTGTTAATCCAGAAAATATTCTATGTGTGTGCATCCAAATCCGTTCAGTGGTTTTTGCGTGAAAGAGTAACAAACATCCATACATACTCACAAACTTTCGCATTTGTAGGATAAGATAACCTCAAGAAACGAATAATGTGTAGCCAACTGTAAGACTTTACTTTTATTTTGTTTACGCTACAACGTGCTACAGCCGTCTGCCTCCAGTACGCCAGTCGTGGCATGAATGGCCACCATTTCTTAAAGTGAAGGTGACATTTACGTACGGCAGACTGCGGTAGACACTAACGCAGGCTTCGAAAGGATGTGTCGTGTAATTTATGAATGAAACACTATCAAATATGTTTACAAATGTTCGTTTACTACAGCTATCTTGGATGCATTGTCTACCTGAATTAATTATCTATATTTGGTATTAGCTTACAATGGGATTCCAAATAAGGGGGAATGGAGGAAGGAACACGCCTATTTTAAGCGATATTTTATCACTAAAATTGTATGTATTAATTAGATGAGATTGTATCTCGTGAGAAATCCACTTTTTGTTTCCAGATCTAAAAGCATTGAATCTTTCAGTATTTAACGGCTACGATTTGCAGGGTTGTTTCCCTGACTGCTACGTGGCTACGCGACTGGTCGTGGATATGATTCCCGCACAGGACAAACTTTTGTGTGTATAAATATGTCGGTTTCTTCTGAGTTTGAATGTCAATATCTATGCTAGTAATATATTTACATATTATAAGAACATAACCTTGAGAAAAATCTAGACAGCATATCACATCCTCAGCTTTAACATAAGCTGGTACTCCAAACATTACCCATGTGAAGGCCTGCCATCCATCCCGAAATTTCGGGAGTCACCATCATTGAATCCTCTGTCCCGAACATGCCGACATACACTTAAATATCCCCATACTGCGCAAGTTGTAATCGCGGGGTTAGCGAAAGGACTTACTTGAATTAGGTAAAAAAGAAGAACGTTTTTTTTTAATTAAGCAATTAGACACTTTTAAACTCTCACATTTCTCAATGACCCTTATCAAAAGAATCTAAAAGAGTAAGTAGCCTTCGCTTAAAAAAATGTTTTTCTTTTTACGCGTCATTCCAGCCAGCAGCCAGAGCGTCCCGATGTTACCCTAGCAACTATCCATGTTAAACTGTTCTTACCCTTTCACATGGTCACAGGTCAGCAAATGCCATCATGGCTATATAGCTCGAGGATACGCTCGCAGTTCATTGAGTCACAATTCTGTAACATTGTCTAGGTCTATTATGGCATTTATGGCCATAGAACTACGTGAATAGAACACATAATTATGCATTAGATCAGTCTATATGCAGTTCTATTAGTTACTCATAATAGTCTATAGTGTGTCAAGTCGTTTTTTATTGGGTTTGACCAGAATCTCACCAGTGACCGAGCTCACAAGCGGTTAAGGGCCCCTCAGCCTGAGGAGAGACTTTGCCTTCTTATGTGTGTTCTACCGCTTGTACAACGGACAGTGTTCTGAAGAATTGATTGACATTCTACCATCGCAACTCTCGTCATCGACGGGGACTCCATCCTCACACATTGGAACCAAAATGGCCTCGAACTGTGCGATTTCAAAGGAGCTTCCTATTGCGGACGCTCAGGCTGTGGAATGAGCTCTCCGCTATGGTTTTCCCACCAGAGTACAGCATATGGTTCTTCCAAAGGGGTGTAAAGAGATTTTTGAAGGTTGGTCAACGCGCGATTAGCCCCTGGTGTTGCAAGCGTCAATAGGTTACGGTAACTGCTTAACATAAGGCGGGCCGTATGCTTGTTTGCTATACCTTTTTAAAGTAAGATATGGCTTTTAGCGGTAACCACATAAAGACTACAAGGAACTGGCTCTTGCCGTGCAACTGCCGTACCCACGTAGGAGCTCGGCAACTTCAGGGCGGTAGTTAGCCAGTTAGTTTCCTGCACCAAAAGCTTGAGGTTGAGGTCATTGTAGAACTCAAAGCCACTACCTTAATAAATAAATATCCTCCTGGGATAGTCTTCACACACGACTTTCTGATCCCAAATCATGATCTGATCTTGTACTGTGGAAACAGATAACTGATATACTACATATTGTTTGTACATACATAATTACACTATGGAATCTTAACTAACTAGGCCAATGGCCTGTTAATCATCATAACATAGCCTTTTTTGTCATTAATCAATGTTGCTCTCGCCATGATTATTTGGTGCAAAGATAGATCTGTATGGGAACAGTAGAGCCCTGGGACAGAAGCTAAAGTTAAAGATTTTCTGGTATGAAGTCACATGTCCGTTAATCGGGTGACGCAACATCATTTTTGCAAATCCGTATAATCCATGCTTCCACGTAATTAGAATGGCAGGTCATGCTGCAACCAGTCACGACTAACCCGCCATATTCTGCATATTATACGTATACACCATTAATAATACATGATTCTGAATAACTATCTTGCAAATATTTTTAGACTAGCGACCCGCCCCGCGGTTTCACCCGCTATCCTTTTTTTGACCCGCTAGGTTTCTTATAAAACGCAACGCAGCATTTTGCGTTTTATAAGAAACCTGGCAGGTCAAAAAAGGCTAGCTTGAGTTTTATAAGAAACCTAGTTCCCTAGTCTAGTGTAGTTTCTTGACTGTTTGGGCTATGCGTTGATATATCAGTCAGCCAGTTTCTCAAAATCATGGTAAAATCCCCATCAAAATATAGAGTAGTTTAAAAAAAATAAGGTACTCGTATCTAACAGACAGACGGCATTAAGAAAAGAGATAAATGGTGTGGGATTTAGAAAAAATTGATTTCGTATATATATTTCGCGGTTAATATATACGATACGATTCAGTTTTCCCGTGGGAAAGTTTTAATGGTGTCTTTGGTTTTTTCTTTATGTTGGTATGATTATATGATACCTTATCTCTTTATCATTGTGGATCCTCAATTTCTCATAGATCGGACGGTCGTAGTTACAATTTACGTATGACTTCATTCTCCGTACATAATAGTACTAGCGAAAGTCGATTACAGCTATTTTTAATACACACGTTGTTTTAAAAATAGCTCTTACGTCGTCTCAGTGAAGATATTTTATTCACTATATCTAGCTAAGCGATGATAGCTTTGTGCAGGTAATATCGCAGTTTTTTTTTTTTTTTACGACTAAGTCGGTAAACAAGCATACGACCCGCCTGATGGTAGGCGTTTACCGTAGCCGTATGGACGCTTGCAACACACGAAGCATCCCTCACGCGGTACCGACCTTTCCCCCCTCCCCTATGAGCTCTGGCGACCTTACTCAAGCGCAGGAACACAACTTTACACAACATAAAGTTATTTGGTTGGCTGCGGTATTCTGTAAGGTGAAAGTACTTCCCCAGACGAGCTGCTCTTTGCGCGAATAAAAACTATGCTCTACCTCTCTTGAAAAAAAAAAAATTTTATTTCTAAAATTCGATCCCATAGAAGGGCATAAAATAAGTGTTACTGGGTCGGAAAGCTAATCCAAATGTAAATGTAAATGTCAAGGACCATAGACAATTTCTCTATTTTTTTTTTTCATTTTTCGAATAATGGAGTATGGTGTATTTACGAAGGCCGTATTACGGTAAAAAAAGAAAACGAGAATTGGAGAAGCCTTTTAACGTGTATTAGGGCACCAACATGACTATAACAGCTTGAGAGTTCAAAGCTAATTTTATCTTTGAATTAGAATTATCATTCCGTCGTATCGGGCACAAGGATATGTGTTTGACAAGAGTGTGTCTAGTGGGTTGAGGTAGGTTCCGTATCTAATTAATGTAACAAAAATCATCTATTTATAATGCCTCCTTGGATATTTAATATTAAGTTTTGGAATATTTCAATGAATGTTTAAATACTAAGACTTGGTTTTTAGTGTTCCTTACCAAAAGTATGCCAACGGGACCCTATTACTAAGCCTCTGTTATCCGTCTATCCGTTCGTCTGTCTGTCTTTCAGAGGGCTATATCTCATGTACCGTAATATGTAGACAATTGAAATTGTCGCAGAATGGTATTTCTATTGCCGCTATAGCATAAAAAAATAAAGTCAAGGGGGCGAGTACAAGAAACTTTTTTACGCAACCCTTCGTTTGCGAGTCCAAATCGCACTTGGCCGGTTTTTTTTATAAAATCGTTCCGTCTTTGTAAGATCCTTTCATTCTATAATAATATAATGCTTTTTCGTAAATTAGTTAAATTGAATTCCAAATAAAAGTATTAAACGACAGTATTATCTATTATCGAAATAAGTATTACCTAATAGTGTTTAATAGTTATTTTATAAAATTAATTATAACTAAATTAATGTAATCTTTTACTGTTCAGACGATGTTCGTTAAATTAGTTTCGAAAGTTATGTTTAAGCTCAAGGCGGTCAGCAATATTCATAAACTATGAATACATAATTTATTTACCTGAGCAATTCACTTTTTTATGTGTTTTTACTCCGATTTTATTTGCTTTAAATTGGCAATAGATAGAGTTACATGTGTTTTTGATTATATTTTTTATATTAAGCGCTCTACGCAGAGATACAGCCAAGGGCACCTTGGTAAGATTAATTTTAAGAGGAAAGGATGGCTGCAAGAAATTTAAAAAATATGTTTTTAACATATCTATTGCTGTCGCGCTGTGCCCGAGCTATCCCGCCCGAGGGCTTAGAGACAACTACAGCTTGGACCGATTATACCTATTTAAATTAGACGAAATCGCTTTTTCGTAATCCCCGGTTTTCCACTAAAAACTGGATCGATAAAAAAAAAAAAAACAAGAATCATAATAAGAAGGGCTTTGGCTATATCTGTCGGTTTTCCTTTGTTGTTTTATATTCGTCAAATTTTTTCGCTGGACGTCTGATAAGGTTGTTTAAAAAGTTTTTGTGATTTTACAAGGCTCCTAATACTTATAATAATTAATTTATGGAGAAAAACACAACCGAGGGACATACAGTAGTAACTACAGATTGCATGGTAAAATAATCATTGCTTCAGTGTAATTATCCAGAGAGGAAACTGAGGATTACGTTTGTATGGAACAAACGCCACCAGCATATCCTCTTAACCATATACCTAGTCTCCCCAGTCCTTACGAAGAAGGTACATAAACATCAATGGATCAAACTGACACGGCATACGGAACCCTAACTTCACGAAGTTGTAGTGTATGTGTGCACCCAAACAAACGGAGGTAGCAATGCAGCGGTCGTGTGCATACGAGCTGCGACGAGAGGTCACTCAGTGCTGTACCTGCGCTGCGCTGACATTACTGTACTGACGTTGCAGACACGCGCGACCCCAATGACATAACCGTGACATTGACATAGAACACGTTGTCTATTGCCACTCTATTGCTATTCATCCTTGTTTCACTTTTCACGATGTTTTCATACTGTATGATTTCATTTCCCTGCTGTATGAAATGGTCCTATTAGTCTTATTATCTTTCTTTGACACCCGAAGTCAAATAGACCGGCCAATTGCGAGTCTGACTCGCACACGGAGGGTTCCGTACAATATAAAATAACTCTACCTTGCTATGAAAAAAAAACGCTAAAAAAAGACGTTTCTTGTATGGCGCCCCCATTAATTTTGAATTTTTATTATTTGTTGTTATAGCGGCCATAGAAATACATATTCTCTGAAAATTTCAGCTGTCTACCTATTACCGTTCATGAGATACACCCACTGACAGACAGACGGACGGACAGCGAATCTTAGTAACAGGTTCCCGTTTGGCACCCTTCGGGTACGGTATCCTAAAAAGGACAGAAGACAAATAAAGTTATCTATCAATATTGTTTTAAAAGATAGTGTTTGGTTGGCCCCCTGGTTGGTAGAGTAGGTTTGACGTCAACCCTCGCTGAAAATGTTGACCGAATGGGAAAGAGGAAGATTTTTTAACTTGGAGGGTGAAAGCCAGCCAGGATGTGAATGAAAGACATATGTAAACTTAAATAGGCTCTCAACAAACAACAAGATTTGAATTCCGTGATTTGAATGGAGCGCCACTGTGTGCCTAACTAGCTATTCGTTACATAAGGTGCTACACTAGCGAATTTATATAATTTTTAGCATTTATTTGAATCATTTTTTATCATTTATTTGAATGTTTTTCACGGGCACCTTTAATGAAAAGAATTAATTAATGATTTTTATATAACGCATCAAGTTTTTACCAAAATACCTAGATATATTGATGAAAAGCAGAGGTGTTTATTTTGGACGAAAGAATTTACGACTTCACCAAGTTTTTTATCGAGAAAATTTAATAAAATCCTGTTACGGATACATTTTTTTTTTTTCTGTGATAAATTTTTCCACTGTCAATAAATAAATCGATTAGTTTAAAAAAATATACATATTTGAAAAAGCTTGAGCCGTTCTCAGCGACATAAGTAAATACAAAAAACTTCAAGACGCTGTATTTTCCAAATTAACCGTTAACTGTCTAATTGTTTTGTAAAATGCCCATCCATTTCCTTGTTCATATAATCCTAAGGTATAATATAGATAATTCTAGAACATAATTGTTTCAGTCGATACATGACGAGCGCCTGAACTCCCGAGTTGATGCGATGCTAGAAGAAGGCCTCATCACTGAACTCCTGGACTTCCACGCCAGACACAACAAGCATAGGATACAGGATGGGAAGTAAGTACTTACCTGTTCGTATGGTTCAGTCATAGAGTATAAATATTATAGAGTGATTTGTGCGAAACGTGTCCATAATATAGATGCATTCACAGATATCCGCGCACACTAGTCAATTTACAGTCAAACAAAATGTCGATCTTTGATTAAGGCAAAGATTTTCATAGGGCATCGTGCCTCTACCCAGATGGATAATCCGCCTTACTAAAGCATGACATTTAATTTCACTCCGCTTGAGGGGCTCCCTGAGCAAATCGCTCTCAGTTCGTACTGCGCACGGCTGTCAAATACTGTCAATTCTGGCTTGTTTATTTCATGTTCCCATAGAGGCGACTATCCTTCTGGACGTTTTAAATTCTTTGGATTAAGGATACATCCAGATAGAGCGTCGCAGCTGTGCACGCGTCGATAAAAATAGGCTCTAACTGTTAGGGCCTAAATCAAATAAAAATAAATAAAAATGCAAAATAATGATCAATATTTAAATTTCTCCCGATTTTAATTGGAATATTTTAACAACTACTATCATTATGAACGTCATTATGACAAGCAGAATGACGCAGAGGGAGCGTAAAACGTAGCTGTTACGCGCAGCAGCCTATAAAAGTTGGCCTGTTTTGTATATTCGTGTAGTATGGCGACGTTCTTTCTAGGTATATTTATTTCTATGATGTCGATATTGATTCCTTGTCATTTATTGCCGGTAATTGTATCGATAAAAAAAGCGTGTTAAAAACGAGAAATTGGCATTCATCATATGTATTTATTCAGTCGTTCAAAGTTCGCGCAGTTCGTTTCAAGACATTTTTGCAGTCGCTCTACTAATATTATAACTCTATGAGTTCAGTATTATCTTAGGCATACTTTAGTGAAAGTCCCATTGAAATCAAATTAGCCGTTTCCGTGAATATATCACTATTTAAAAGAGTAATAAAGGCTTTGTCGCGGTGGCCGCATTGCAATTGTACCTATGTAAGGCTAGATAATTATTATTACCGACTAACATTTTCGCGATGGAAAACTTACAATTTACTTTGAACTGTATACCATATCGATTGTGTACATTACGATTAAATAATTGAATCGATAAATTAATAAAAAAAAGAATTATTCTACTGACATTGCGAACAAATTTAAATCTAGACAAGCACATCAAACAATCTGTGTTACCAGACGATGCTTAATTTACACGAAACAAAGGGCATTCGATTCACACAAATTATCCGTGAAATTAAATGGCGTTAACGAAAACGTTTTGTTCGAATCGCACAGCACCATCGACAATGGTAGAAATTAAAAAAATCGTACGCGAATAAAAGATGCAGAAACCAAGATGGCGGGCGGGCAACGGCCGCGCGAGTGGCATCTGCTGCGGTTGTCTATGGTCTAAAGTTTCAAGCGTGCCCGTGTCTATTTTAGCGCGATGATTGTCTTTGGTACTTAGTTAATTAATTAAAATGCTAATGATTTGAATTATTTTGTTTATTTTAATGAGGAAATTCGATAGGGAATTTATCGGTGTAGTAATCTTTAATCGTAACGCTTTCCATTTTATTTGGTTTATTTGTGGTGAAACTTTTCTATTTATTTCAAGTTATGTTCTATAGGTATTTAAGTTTCAGTACACGGTATCTAATTTTAGCGTTCTATAAACCGAATAAGCAGTGTTACCTCATCACGAAAATCTTATCTAAATTCTATAAAATTTACTTTATCTACGAAAGTCTTTGGATATTAAATTAAATTACTTTCGTAATTTCTTTCGTCATCAAAATGCATAGCACAATTCAAGTATCAAGACCGCCCAAATAGTAACAACGCAATGCGTACGCGCAGCACGGTAGCGAATGGCGACCACAAAATACGCGCCTACTCTAATGTCACCACCATACATGTAAAATAACTAGATGGGACACAAAACATTATTATTGCAACCACAAATCCTAATCCTAACTAATATTATAAATGCGAAAGTGAGTTTGTTCGTTTGTTTGTTACGCCTTCAAGCCTCAACTACTCAACGGGTCAACATGAAATTTGGCATGCAAAAAGCCTGAATAATAGTAGGGAGAAGGCTACTTTTTATCTCGGGAACGCGGGTGAAACCGCGGGAGACAGCTAGTATATATATATAAAAATACAAATATAATCGTGTTCTTTCTTCAACTAAGCTTCGTTCTCGTAAAGAAGTAGAATCTTTAAGTGGACTTGCACTAGCATAGCATTTTGTTAAAGAATATCACTGAGCAAGTTTGTACATCTACCATGAGTTTTCTAAATCTACACTCGCTAAAGACTACTGTGAATATTTGTATGACGAGCACCGCCTCTAGTGGATACTTTAGGAAGCATTTCATACAAAATGTTTCACCGTAGTCGCTAGCGAGTGTAGTATTACGTTTGTGTAGAAAACTCATGTTAGGGGTACTGTTCCCCTCATCGGCTGTACTGTACGCTTTTTTTTGCTTTCCGTCAGTACCTAATATTATCTATTATGTGCTATACTATGTAATACATGTGTAGTCCTACAAACTTATCTGACCCGGTGGTCCAAACAGGAACTAACGACGCCATTTTGAAATGTCAATCGCCATTGGCCAAAGAGAATATTAAAACTACGTTAATTGGTTGTTTGCTCCAAATGCGATAGCAGCGACTCTCTCACCGGGCCGAATAAGTTTGTGGGACGTTATAAGTATTGTAGGCACATCCAGTAACTCTACAAATGTTTGTAAGTATTCCCTGTTCTCGTGTTTTGTTCACTTCATTACGCGATCATTACGCTACGGGGCTGGACGCACCATGATACTGATGTCGTCACTAATTATAGCTCTTATTACATACTTGTAACTATAATACCCTATACCAGCGTTTCCCATTAGCCGGATTGGGACCCGGTACCGGGCCATCAAAATAAAATACCGGGTCGCAACATTTAAACTTGTTTCAACTTATAAATTTGAAGCTGGGTTTTCAACACTAGTTTACCTTAAAAATAAATATAGAATCCGACTTGAAGTGAGACCGACCGACAGACCATAGGATAAAACTTTCGTCATTTTCCGCGAACTTGTTTTCTCAGGTAAAAAACTTTGAGTATTTAGTCTAACAATAAGCAGCAGATCCATTATTCGCGCTAAAATTTAGTGACTAAATAGTATTAATAAAACATTTTTACTATTAATAAATGTGTATTATTTTACCTAATGGAACCAGCTTGGGTTTAAAAGTATTGAGTGGGTCACGAAGGGCCAGTGTGAAAATTACCGGGCCATGGCAGAACAATGTTTGGGAAACACTGCCGTATACATTATAATACGATATAACGTACAACTGGTCATCCCTAGCTTTCTATAGAAAATTGAATTTACATATTACCGGGCGAAGAGAGAAATAGTAAAAAAGTCGTCGATAGACCAAGTTTATACTGAATGACAGAGCAAGTATAAGCTTTAATGCTTCGACAACCCTACTTACAAAGCGTTAAACATATAATAATAGAATGTGTAACAAAAACTCAGGTTGCCGACTTTTGAGTGTGTTTTTGTCCGTTCCATTCACTCAGCCTGGCTTGTCTGCGAGTTTCTTATAATTTGATTACATTACTATTTTTAATTTACTTACTTACATGGAATAGCTTGGTATATAATATTAAAAATCAGCGCGAGCTTTGCCCCGGTAACGTTTGATTGATGAGTTCCGCCGTTCCTGCCTATTTTGTAACATAAAAAGCTTTGTGCTATACAAGTTGGAAATTTTAGACGGATCAGTAAGTGATCAGAGTTGCAGCAACGGGAATATGATCTTAAGTGACTGTCCTTTAATTTTTGATTTATCTCAATCGGCATTTACAGATTTTTGAAAAAACGCACTGTCAGCGCGAAAACGGTGATTTCTGAAAAATATTTTTATTAGCTTAGTCGATCCCGTCTCCAACTAGGATCAAAAGGCTCCATGAGACCAAGCTGGTAAGGGTACCCCGACATATCCCGCCTAAAATGTATCTTTGTTAAATGCGTAACTTATTTATCCTTATCTTGACTTCCTTCCTAATATTATAAATGCGAATGTGACTTTGTTTATTACGCTTTTACGCCTTAAGTACCTACTCAACCGATGACTATGAAAGAATCATGGCGAGATTTGTACAAAAAAATTAAGATTTTTAGAGACGTTGAAATGAGGTTATTATTGATCCTTGGTGTCTAAGGTATAACATGAGGCATTTAAAATATTTTTTGATGCCGGGATAAAATTGCGACATTCTATGCCATGCCGGCGAATCGCGACCAAAACCATTATGTTGTTGTTAGGTTTTGCGGGGTTTATGCAATTGTTGGCAATGTAATCTCAACATTGGAAGTGATACAAAACTCTCTAAAATGTTTTTTAGTACAAATCAATGTATGGATCTCGCCATGATTCTTTGGCACGCAGATAGCATATGGTATGGAGAAGGACTTGTTATCCCGGGAACGCAGGTGAAACCGCGGGGGATACTACCTAGTTATACTTAAATAAAGAAAATAAGTTCAACATTTTCTGTCAAATTTAGACAACGTTAAGACTAGTAGGAAATCTGAGTACCATAAGCTTACCTAAGCTTCAACCATGGTAGTAAAGTCCAGATTTGCCTGCAATATTTCAAAGTAAGCGTAGCTTAGGAACTTGGCATCCCTCTAGCTCTGCATTGCACCAGCTAAGTGCTGAGCTGAACTAAGACTAAATACAAAGATTAATCAACGGCGAAAGGACATATTTTACTGTTTATTTCCCGCTTTAAAGGTAAACATCAGTAAAGAGGCGGGTTTTTTTTTCGAGTTTTTATTATTTTACCTTCGTAGAACAATATGGATAGATGTTTCAGTGATTAGCGACAGTAGAAGTTCTTTTGGCACATTGTGTTATGAATGTTTTTTGTAAAATATGAGCCATATTTGAACATTTCTCACGGTTTCTCTAAAAACCGTAGAACTTTCTATTTTGGGAAATGTACAAAAATACTTAGTTAATCTTAAACAAAAAGTATCAATTCTACAATATGGTAAATGAACTACTATGGTACGAATCACTGACTTATCTATCTATATTGTTCTAGGTAGGTAAAAAAAAACTCGAAAAACAACAAATTTCCCGCCTCGTACCTAACTGATGTTTAACCTGAAACGAAATAGAATGAGAAAAAAACTAATAATAAATACAGTAGGTTATTATTTCTAAAAAAACTCTTGCGAAGAGTATTTTCGCGGTATTTTCTCCGATTATGTAGTGTCTTATTTAAGAAGCAAGCAAATCAACCCAACGCCATAGGTAAAGCTAGTGTTAAGGGTATTTGTATATTTACGATTTTACGAACTTAAAATTAAAAATGTGTGTGTATTCTTGAGGTGAACGTACGATACAGGTTGTTACGTAAGCCACAAATTTGTTGCTAAATAATTATACAGCGACAAAAAGTGCCTATGAAAATTGCCTGCTCGTGTGAGCCACACATTTGAATAAATTATGTATATCTTAATTGTTTATGGGCTGATTGTAGGGGGTTTTCCATCATTAAAGATAAATTTACAGTATTAATTATGTAC
The DNA here is from genome assembly GCA_947623365.1 of Achlya flavicornis. Classification (NCBI taxonomy): domain Eukaryota; kingdom Metazoa; phylum Arthropoda; class Insecta; order Lepidoptera; family Drepanidae; genus Achlya; species Achlya flavicornis. The sequence goes on along the minus strand of OX392477.1, from coordinate 13,641,158 downwards.
CGTATATTGATAATAGAATTAATGTAAGGCTAAACATCAGTTACGAGGCGGGTTTTTTTTTTTTATATTTTTTTTTCCTTCGTAGCACTATATGGATAGGTATTTTAGTGATTCGCGACCACAGTAGTTCATTTATCATATTGTAGAATTGATAATTTTTGTTTAAGATTAACTATTTTTGTACATTCTCCAAAATAGTAAGTTTTACGGTTTTTAGAGAAACCGTGAGAAATGGTCAAATATGGCTCATATTATACAATAAACATTCATAACACAATGTGCCAAATAAACTACGGTCGCTAATCACTGAAACATCTATCCATATTGTTCTACGAAAGTAAAAAGAAAACTCAAAAATAAAAACTTATTTCCCGCTTCGTAACTGATGTTTACTCTGAAAATTTTGGAATGATTGTGTTACAGCAGATCGCTAATGTAGGTAGACGCTACATCAATTTTGTATCATGAAAAAGCCGTGAAAACCTTTTCGTGGGATGGAGCTAAGCAACTTTAAAACTGTAGTATTCATCAAAGACATTTTTATTTTTTGAGAATAAGTATTCTACCTATATAATCACGCATCGCGCATCGATTGAGTTTAAACTTCCTCGTAAAAAAATGTGCTAGCTGTAATCATATAGGGAATTTAAAAAAAAAACTACTTAATCTAAATATTGGTTTCAGACCACCTGACTACACAAAAGGGATCTTCCAAACGCTCGGTTTCAAGGAGTTCCACGATTATTTAATGCTGTCTGAAGAAGAGAGAAACACTGAGAATGGCAAGAAATTACTGCAGCAAAGCATAGAAAATATGAAGATGGGTACCAGAAGGTACGCCCGGAGGCAAAATAAAATGGTCCGCGGAAGATTTTTAGAACATCCCGCCAGAGAAGTAAGTCTAATTAAGTTAAGAAGGGTCCAATTATGAAAGGGTGTTTATTTAATAAACCCTTGATTATTATGCAACGCGTTCGCATTGTGTTAATGGTTGCTAATAAAACAAGACAGAAACTGTCAGAAACAGCTCCCCGACATAAAATTTTCCCATAATGTTGGTATCGTATACGCAAATAGTCGAAAGATCAAATAAGCGATATCTAAATACGTATTGCATGTTATTAGGTTTATTGCACACATATTTTATGTCTTCTGCAATAAAAGCGGACGTTTCAGCATATTTATTGGGTTCAATTGTTTTCTCTGTCATTTCTTTGATTGTATCAGTTTTCTTCCGTTAGGATTCTCTAGTCACTGACATTGGAACAACTAATAATAAAAGTATACCACGCCATCTAACGGCGAGTAGCAGAACAAATTTTAAACTAAACTTGTATGGCCTGGTAGAAATTTCCATAGATGGCGCTAGTAATAGTATTTTTTATTTCAGGTTCCACCGATTTACGAATTGGACACGACAGATGTCACTAAATGGGATGAACAAGTAAAAAATAAAGCCATACACATCATAGAAACATTTCTTGATAAATCTGCATGTTTATACGAACCAATAAAATCAAATATTGATGACGAAAAAAAGAATATTGACGGTAATTCTTACAATTATTGTGATGTTTGCCAAAGAGTCATCATAGGCGACAGAGTTTATGCGATACATTTGAATTCCTACAAACATATGAAAGTATTAAAAAAGAAGAGACGACTAGAAAAAGAAGCAGAAAAAGAAAAGTTGAAGTGAATTATTAATTGTTAGGTTATTATTGTTTTGCTACAATCTAGGCTTAATCTAGGATTAATTTTAACTAGTTTTATTTTTTTGTTGATATTGAAATACATGCAGCTGTTTTGTTTCTTTGTATTTTTTAATTATTTCGCTTTAACTTATAACATGACACAGGTTTTCTTAAAAAGGAAGATTTACAATAATACTAAGCCAACTATTATGTACGAATACTAAGCCAACTGTTATGATGAGGATTGTCACATTCAAAATAAACCAATACAAGTCAAACTAAATAACAGCATTTATTCATTAAAATAAACTACCCTATAGATATTTACAAAAAAAACTATAAAACTAATCATTCTCTACCTCTTCCTGTGCTAATGGCAGATTTTTATTTTTTGGTGCTCTATAATCATAATTTTCAAATTCTGGATATTTTTGTATGATCTCATTGTAAGCTTCACAGATTCTAGCAAATTCTGTGTTAGCTATTTGGAATGGCCTAGTAACTGGATCTACTTCCGCAAGTTTGTACAGTTTTAGTGCCATTTCTTCTCGCACATCCTCAGGAAATAATGTTTGAGCGCCTCTGATTGAATATTTTTGCCTCATGGAGAATATTTGACGTACAACTTTCTCAACCATTTTAAACGGTAATTTTATTATTGGCTGTTTCATTGGTGTCAGTGTAACCACACCAACATCAACATCGGGTTTTGGTAGAAATGCCCCTCCGGGAATGTCAAACTTGTAGTTCACATTGCACCAATTCTGACACATAACTGACAGTCTACATCTCTGTTTATCCAACATTTTTGCAGCCATTCGTTCAGCAACTTCTTTCTGGAACGTGAGAGTCATCCTTGTGCGACCAAACTGCCATGGGCCCTCTTTTTTTGACATCATCTCTAGCCATCTTATTATCAATATTGTTGAGACACTAAAAGGTAAATTCCCAATTAAATTCACAGGTGGAGGTGGCTCATCCCAATCAGTCTTAGCATCAGCAGGTATGAACCGAGCTAGATCTGTTTTTAGAATATCTCCAGTGATGATGTCTACACTCACTCTGTCCCTGCAAGCATCAGCTAGTAGTTCCAATGAGGGCAAAAAGCGGGGATCTTTTTCGATAAGAATCAATTTTCGAGGAGCTTGTCGAATGATAGAGCGAGTTATGCCGCCGGGACCAGGGCCAACTTCGCATACAATATGATTCTCAATATTGCCAGCAGCGCGAACTATTTTATCAATAAGTCTTGGTTCCATAAGAAAATTCTGCGACAACTCTCTGAGAGCTTTGAGTTTGTACAATCTAATAACATCTTTGATACTCGGTAGAGGAGGCAATCGTACTTGCATAACATTCTTTGCAGCAGCCATAATTACTGCTGTTGCACCTTCACGGGCTCGTTGAAGTCGTCGAGGAAGGTCTCCTGCTTCACAGCGAAAATAGAATATAGATAAACACTGAAAACTCCGGCTCCAATGGCGAAACCAGTGATCCTATTTTTCTTTGCGATTTGTTGTAATCTTTGTACGCGTTCGCGGTTTTTTTCCTCAATTATTTTCATATAAGTAAGTTCAGCTTGCTTTAGCGTTGGATCTTGAGTTCCTGTGCTGATTTTCGGTTTGTAATTGGAGTCACCCATTACGAAAATACAAACTTACAAAAGACTTGGGAAATATAACCTCAAAATACAATCAAGAAAAATCTAAATTGACCGAATGACCACAGAGTACCTTTTTTTTGATCGGAATTTGCCTTACTCTCTGACACCACACCACCCACAGATCCATAGTTCTTCTTCTTATTTTTAATTTTGGCAACCAAATTTAGGGCTCAATTAGGGCTCATTTCTGCCAGTGTCGAGTTATATTATAGTTTCCAGTCACAATAAATCACTTCACATTAAAGTCCACAGTCAGTCATCGTCCATAAAAGTCATGTTTTACTACAATGGTGGTCATTGTACTAAAACTCTACACGGACATTTTGAGACAACTTGAAAAGTCACGATACACATAATTCATTTCATTTCACTTCACTGGTGCACATGGATGATCTTTATTGGGTAAAATACGACCAAAAATACACAATAAAACTCAAAATACACAAATTTATGAAAATAAAAATGAAAATGCTACGTCACTCTGCAAGTTCCCGCCAAAAAGTCCCATCCATACCCTAACAAATAACTAACAAAATAACTATACCCGTACAAAGTAACTTTTCGGGTTTAATGAATTTTATAATATTTTTCCTAGTTTTAGCGATTTCACTTAGTGTAAAGCTTTACCCAAAAATTAAACCTTTTGGTTAGGAGGAAAAAGGAAGAAGTACTTACCATTTGTTTTTACAAAAAAAAAAAAAAACATTTCCAAACGAAATCCTGTGGTAAGTATTTTTATAGCGCCTATACTCGTCGTCACTTAATGTAAAGCTTAGCCGATCACGATGTAGTAGTAACTGAACACACCCCAGAACACTATTTATTACACTCGGCTACCTATGTCTATTCTGTGTCTAGGCGTAGTGTCCAAAGGCTAAGAGAACGTGTTAAACGTGTAGTATTGCAGTATTAGGTGCTTGATCTTATCTTAGGAGTAAACGTATTAGGGAGTAAACTACTTCTACTACTACCTATCATTCATACCTAAGTCTTCAATGTTAAATAAAAAAACATAAAATGAATGAGTCTCTTCTTCTTCTTCTTATTTTTAATTTTGGCAACCAAGCCCAAATTAGGGCTCATTTCTGCCAGTGTCGAGTTATATTATAGTTTCCAGTCACAATAGATCACTTCACATTATAGTCCTCAGTCAGTTACCGTCCATAAAAGTCATGTTTTACTACAATGGTGGTCATTGTACTAAAACTCTTCACGGACATTTTGAGACAACTTGAAAAGTCACGATACACATAATTCATTTCACTTCACTTCACTGGTGCACATGGATGATCTTTATTGGGTACAATACCACCAAAAATACACAATAAAACTCAAAATACACAAATTTATGAAAATAAAATGAAAATGCTACGTCACTCTGCAAGTTCCCGCCAAAAAGTCCTGAATGAGTCTCATTTTATTACGGTAGAGCCTGTGGCTAGAACCATAGGCTGCATTCCGAATTAATGATATAATCGCTGTAATCGATTTCAGCGTGCTTAAACCCGTACCGAATTGAGTAATGACAGATTACGTTGTCCCGTGAAACGTCATAGATGACGTCATGATATCCGCCATATTGCGCTCACACCGACCATGCCCTAAACTGATATCACCGTGAGCGCTGTCAAAAGTGACGGTTAACTATTGTGTTTTCGGCAGAAATTCTAATAAGATTCTTGGTTTTCTATTTGGCAAAGATACTTTTTATGATTTTATGAGAGAAAAATAATAAAGAAAGCGAATATTCCTTTTTGCGAGTCAAAAAAGATCAAAGGAGTCCTAGCGCATTGTTAAATCAGATTTTAATTGAATTCTCAAATGTTCTGTTTTGAATACTGTGAGCGCGATAACGGGCGTTCCGAATTGTTAACAGTTCTTAGCTGTCAATATCGTGATATCTAACTCGGTACGCAAATTATTGCTGTGAGCACTATGAGCGATATTATTTAATTCGGAATATAGCCATAGACTAGAGAATCCTTTTATATCGCGTTCCAACTCTTTAATATTTCTTCTTCTTATTTTTAATTTTGGCAACCAAGCCCAAATTAGGGCTCATTTCTGCCAGTGTCGAGTTATATTATAGTTTCCAGTCACAATAAATCACTTCACATTAAAGTCCTCAGTCAGTCACCGTCCATAAAAGTCATGTTTTACTTGCTTGTCCTGCTTTGATCTAATGCCATGCCATGAATCTATAAAATATTAAAGGACTTTTTGGCGGGAACTTGCAGAGTGACGTAGCATTTTCATTTTTATTTTCATAAATTTGTGTATTTTGAGTTTTATTGTGTATTTTTGGTGGTATTTTACCCAATAAAGATCATCCATGTGCACCAGTGAAGTGAAATGAAATGAATTATTTGTATCGTGACTTTTCAAGTTGTCTCAAAATGTCCGTGAAGAGTTTTAGTACAATGAACACCATTGTAGTAAAACATGACTTTTATGGACGGTGACTGACTGAGGACTATAATGTGAAGTGATTTATTGTGACTGGAAACTATAATATAACTCGACACTGGCAGAAATGAGCCCTAATTTGGGCTTGGTTGCCAAAATTAAAAATAAGAAGAAGAAGAAGAAAGGTTTATGCACGGTTTATATTTTATAATTTTCCTACTGATACATTACAAAAAAAATGTGTGTAATTATAATGAGTAAAGTCTAAAATACCAACAAACAAAGTTTGATTCAACTGTGTGGACGTAGTATTCACTTCGCACGCGTGTGAAGCAAGAAACAGCTGTTTGTGACGTTTCACCAAAGTAGGTTTACAAAAAAATACGAAACAAACAAACAGCTATGCTCAGCCTTTCCATGAGCCATGCGCGCACTTGTCCTTGTCTAAACAACATTTCTCTTTCGTGCGCACACATCGGCTCGAACTTGCTGCATGCAATGCAACCTCGGGCTCGCGTCAAAATCGTCAAATCCCGTTTCGCGTCGTAGATGTCTGCTTGTCTCGCGACAGTCTGCGCAATATCGTAATTTTGTAACTTTGTTGTGTTTTGTGTTGATAAAATATGCCTTTTATTTCAAAAGACTGGCGTTCACCAGGTGAAGAGTGGGTGAAAACCCAAGAGGGATGGGAAAAGAAGAAAGTGTTGGAGTGCACCGCGCAAAGGTAAGCTGTGTTGCAAAATAAACACGATCCTTTGTTCGCACTAGTTCATCGCTACGGGCTATTATTTCCTTCAGTAATTTCTAACAATTTTTATTTCCACGCTGAGCATTCGACGTTTGTTTTTAGTGATTTTTTGATTGTTGAAAAATCTTTTTTACGTATTTTGTATTGCAGATATGCCGCTATAACTAACTATAATAACACAGACGATAATCAACAAAAGTCTTGGTAAGTGCAATTTTGTTGTTTTACGTTATAATCAGCTGTTTATGTTGTTGTTTGTTCTTTGTATTGATTTTTTGCGCGTGTGTGTACGTGTCCTTCGCATAGTTGAGTGTGAAAGAGTCAGAAGATGTATGAATCTTGAAGATATGTAGACATTGGCATATCTACCTACTTAAAGAATAGTCTGAGTCTACTTAAGAGAGTCTTAATGGATTAGGTTTAGGTAAATAACTAGGTTTTATTCAGGTAGGTAAGTATCTCAGTGTAATCGATTGTACCTACCTAGGTGCTGATTCTGTTGTTTACAACTAAACTAAATTTAGTCTCACTATAATCTCTTTCTAACAATGAACATAAGAAAAGGATGTAAGAAATTTAGTCCTGTCAAATTAGTCCAATGTTTGTTTTCATTATAAATAAATTTAGTCGCCATCTATCGCGGTTACGTCTTAATACCCGCAAATGAAGACGGCTAAGACTAATTTGACAGCTTTAAATATGTTCTATCCTTGTTCAATAATCTTTGTAAGAAAGAGATGTGATATGACTAAAACCTACCTATCTAAATATCTATAATTATTCGAAAATTTCGGGGGTGAGGGTGATTGATTGAACACCCATATTGCCCCCCACCCACGGGTTTGTTCGTGGGTGATTAAGAGGATATGCTGGTAGAGTTTGTTCCATACAAACGTAGGTAATCCTCAGTTTCCTCTCTGGATAATGTCACTAGAGGCACTAGAGCAATTATTATTTTACCATGCAATCTGTACCTAGGTACCTACCACTGTATGTAATCAGCACCTGTGTGTGACCTGTTCATTTAGGTAGGAAGGTACCTACTATCATAACTAATTATTGTGTTGTATTGTATCTCATATGCACCTAGGGCTACCAGATCCAAAACTAAGATTTCCTGACAAAATCAAAAAAAATATTATTTAGCAAAATTCCTGACATTCGTGTCGCTCATGCAATCGGCGCAGTGACCAGCGTAACTTAATAAATACCTACATAAATATAATTGTTTATCTTTCTATTTCAAAAATTCCTGACATGTCAGGAAAATTCCTGACGTCTGGTAACCATATATGCACCATACCTAATAATTAGTTTTTTTATGTTTTTAACAAACCAATTTCAGAACATTTCGTCACCCCCCGAAAATTGATACTGGTTATTCGTCATCCCCCGAACATATGTCCTGGGGGGCTAAAAAGGAAGCTAAAACAATATTGCTACGGAATTCATTTTTTCGAATTTTCGGCAGACCTAACCGTACCTAAGTAATTCCAATAGTTTTTGGTAATATAGGTATACAATTCAATTCGGCATTGATGAATTGCATAAGATTTGCTGTAAATTCGAAAAAAATAATTCCGTTAGCAATATTGCTTAGCTTCCTTTTTAGGGGGTCTGGCTACGGCCCTGCTCACGAATTGGTAATTAGCTCACGTTTCCCATTGCTGACCCTTACCCGCCTGTAGGCATTATAAATTTATAAGTAGGTAGGTATAAAACCGCAAACTAAAAAGTTTCTCACTTGAATCCGACATAATTGGACTGTTTTACAAAAAACTTAAACCGACTTCAAAGTACACTAAAAAGTATTCAAATCCTGAGTTGATGACAATGGGACCAAACGGGAAGTGTAACCTTCCAGACAAAAAAATAATTTTCCAAATCGGTTTATAAATGACGGAGTTATGAGGTAACAAACATAAAAAAAAAAAAAAAAAAACCTTTTTTTGAAGTCGGTTAAAAAGGGAAAACCTTAAGTAGATAGGTATAGGTACCTACCTAATACTATGCTAATACCAATGTCATGTTCATTTAACTATGTGCTTTAATTACCTATTTTATTTATCCCATATTACCTAAGTACCTACCTACTTACTCACCTTCCTATATCTACGTAAGCTACCTTACTTACATAATATGTAGGTACCGATACATATTAGCGGTATTGTATTATAGATATTATAGTAATCAAGCTAAATAAAAAATAGTTTTATCTATGGACATTTGTATATCCCGGTCCCGCAGTCGGAAGAAGTTAGATACTTAGGGCTATACCTGGACCGTAGACTCACCTGGAGGAAGGATATATTTAGCAAAGCTTAAAGCTCTATCTAACCAGCTTAGAAAAATGTATTGGCTGTACTCTATGGTCGTAAATCTATGGACATTTTCCATTACGTATTAACTTTTAAGATCCTGCGTTTTCAACAATTATATATCGTAGAGGATTTATAAGAATACTTAGAAAAAAAAACCGGCCAAGTGCGAGTCAGACTCGCGCACCGAGGGTTCCGTACAAACCTGTAGGTATATAAGTAAATGGTAGTATAGACCTGAGTATTTGATAGTAATTTCAATTTAAGACGTATTAAAAAAAACTACTTACTAGATCTCGTTCAAACCAATTTTCGGTGGAAGTTTCCACCGTAATGTACATCATATATTTTTTATAGATTTATCATTCTCTTATTTTAGAAGTTACAGGGGGGGGACACACATTTTACCACTTTGGAAGTGTCTCTCGCGCAAACTATTCAGTTTAGAAAAAAATGATATTAGAAACCTCAATATCATTTTTGAAGACCTATCCATAGACACCCAACAATTAAGGGTTTGATGAAAAAAAAATTTTGAATTTCAGTTCTAAGTATGGGGAACTCCCAAAATTTATTGTTTTTTTTCTATTTTTGTGTGAAAATCTTAATGCGGTTCACAGAATACATCTACTTACCAAGTTTCAACATTATAGTTCTTATAGTTTCGGAAATAAATGGCTGTGACATACGGACGGACATACAGACAGACAGACAGACAGACATGACGAATCTATAAGGGTTCCGTTTTTTGCCATTTGGCTACGGAACCCTAATAAAAGACAGAATTTATTCCCCTCAGTCATAGAGGAATATACGTACTGCAACGTCTGGAACACGCAAACAGTTTATATATTTTTTTGAAACTGAACATTTTGTATGCGAGCGGTGTCTGGTATTGACTGCCATTATTTTAAACTGGCAAGTCGTGAGCAAATACAAATTAGTTCTGGTCTGTATCTAGGTCACGCTGAAATACAGCGTCAGTTCCACGTCAGTTCAAACCACTCGTCTAGGAATTCAGTAGAAAGAATATATGTTTTCCAGTGCCCACTTATTTAGTTCTCCCAAAGAATTATGAAAGAGACTAACCTACATTTTGAACCAGAACAATTTCGTCAAGTCAAGTAGATTATGTTATAATTTTTTTTTTTATATAGACAATAGACTTGTGTGTGTTTTGATCACTATCTCACTGTAATAATAGATTTAGATAACACACAAAGCCTGGAAGGGAAACGACACTCATGTGCAGCTTATGGAAAATACAATCGGGTGCTATCATCAGAATTTCAACTTAAAAACTCGAAAACACAAGCTTAAGGTATCATCGCTATAAAATCTTCAGTAGTAGGTAGTCTTCAGTACCTACCTGTAACTACTATAATGTACCTACATACTTTGCCTAAAGTAGTTTTAAAAACAAGAATAAGTTCATATTCAATCAAGCTTTTTTATATAATAGTCGACCAACTTAATCATCGAACCTAGAACCTTAGTCCTTGCCAAGACTCGAACGAGCCCAAACTCGATGGGATTGCGTCTTTGTATTTCAGAGACCGGAGCCAGAAGCTCCATCATCAGATCAGCTCCATGTCATAATAATATCACCGTCTATAAAACCATACAGTCGTCCGACGCCTTTCATCTCGTGGAAAATGACGACAACGTCCAGACAGTATCGCGACGGCCATTATAAAGTATGCTGTTTCCCGAGCAACTAACATCGTTTGGTTCGCAGGTCGGGAACCGGGTAGGGGGCACTAGGGGGTCATATTTAACTTGCAAGATTTGATTACAGATGGACAGACACGGGACAGGTGAATCTTAATAAAAGTTTGTAATAAGAGAAAAATAAAATTGTCCGTAACGTTTCTATAATCGGCAATTTATATTTAAATCTCATCCATTCGAGATATAATAATAACGTGAATAAAATATGATCAACAATCAATAAATTATTATGAACACCTAAAAATAACTCGGTCGTAACTCTCGTAACTCGAATAAAATAAACACTAAAAACGAAGCTAAAAGACGTTAATCCGATACGATCAAAAGCAGCATACGGAAATTAAAAGGGAAAAAATCTGATAAAAATATTTTTTACCCAAAAGCCGCCCACGAGCAAAAGATCCAAAGATGACTCAAAGGCCATTTAGGACATGTCCCGACAGGCAGGAAGGAACTTAATTTTAGTCAACGAGGAGTGAGATGTACCGTTCGTGATTAGTGAAATTTTGTACCTTAAAAAATTATAAAATCCCCATTTAGATTTTGATAATAATTCTGCAGCAAATGTTTCAGATACATCAATTCCGTAAAGTAGCTTTTTAATTCAATTAGAATTTGGAAACGAATGGTGATCGTTTCCATTCATTCGTTTCGAGAGAAAAGAAAGAGAAGTAATCTCGAAGTATGTGGTGCTGAAGACAATACATAAATATATACGAAATAAGACTAGATGAATCAAATTATTCTGAAGAAAGCAAATGAAAAATGTCAATTTAGACAAACACATAAGATTTTACCGAAAGACTTCGATATTACTTGAAGAAACATGGATTTTTATGGACGTTTAGAAAGAACTATTGGCTAGCTAGAAATCATCATAATGATCAGCTCATCTCTACTCATAAGCCTCCTCCTACAACGAGTGCATTCAACCCACCTACCAGACTCATTTGACTTAAGGTAGTAAGAAGAAGAAGAAAGAACAGAGGAAAGAATAGTGATTAAACACCTTCACATGCAGTTCTTAGTATTCCAATAAAAAGTAATTCCGCCAGCTCAGCTCTATTTGTATACTAGGTTACTTGAGCGGGTCAGCAATTAGAAAGTCCACAAACGTGATGCATTACAGCAGTTGCGTCCTCAGATCAGAGACAATGGCAGTGTATAGGCATATATGAGATTTCTACATGTCGTTTATGAACTGTTATTAGAGTGTAAAGTGAATATTTCTGTAGAATTGTTACAGCACCAACGAACAATTGAATAAGTTGGATCGTTTGGTTTCTTTCGAACTTTGTTCATACTGCAACATAAATCTGATGGTACAAGCGTATTTTTTAACCGACTTCAAAAAAAGGAGGAGGTTCTCAATTCGGTTGGGTTTTTGTTTTTTTTTTTTTTTTTTTTTTTCTGTTATGTTTGTTACCTCATAACTCCGTCATTTATTAACCGATTTGGAAAATTCTTTTTTTCACTGGAAGGGTACACTTCCCGTTTGGTCCCATTGTCATCAGATCAGGCTTTGATTACTTACCGTCTTACTAATAAAAATATGGAACACGGTCGTTTAACAGCTGTATAGTTATGCAGTGTGTAAGCCTTACACAGTTGCTATACACTCCCTTTACTAATAATCAGTGTGTAAGCGTTGTATAGTTATCTATTTGTTAAAACAAAAACGACTGGCAACTTTTTAGGAACGTTTTGAAACTAAAACTATCTAACTTCAAAATACGGGAGAAAATATGAGGAAAAATGTGAAAACACCAAAAGATACTGAAAAATAATTATATAAAATATTAATCATATCATAAAAATCAGGTTTCTTTTTCTTAAGACTATTTTTATTTTAATAATTAAACAAAAAAATTACTTTAAAAAAGTTTCAAATAGCTAATGGTGGTTTTGAACGAAACTGTCTTGTGCTTATGGCTACAGTAGCCATTTAACCAAAGAAGAAGAAGAAAGAAGAACGTCATTGTCAAATTACAAATGTTACGTCAACAAACGAAGCAAATGGCTGTGCCAATGACTTCAAAACTAAGGATACACCTACCGGAACATTTTGCATAAAGTTATCAAAATCAAATAAATTGTCAATTTTTGTTTTATTTTATCCATAACTCCAGTATAAAACACAAACCTTTCACTACGCAACTAGGCATTTTTATGGCAATTATAAGCAAACAATGAACGAATGAACTGTTCCATGGACCGCAGTATGACCGCAGTCGACTGAGTCGCGTTGGCCCTAAAATGACTTTTTAGGGCCAGCGCGTTGGTGTCATTTTGTTGCGCGGTTGGGCTGGTCCGTAGTAAATGGACACAACACTTGATTGTCAGACACAGCTGATCTATTGAAATCCGCCATCATGTTCTTATACAAGCACTAAACAAGGGTCCTGGCCCGTGTAAGCCCTGTGTAAATTTCCTAGGTAACTAAAACACGTGTATACAGGCTTTGTGTCAAAAATATTTTTATTAGTAGCAATTATCCTATAACAGATGTGTACACCGCGTGTAACTTTTTATTAGTAAGGCTGGTGTACTTTGAAGTCGGTTTAAGTTTTTTGTAAAATAGTCCAATTATCTCTTGTGTGGTTGTGTTTGTGTATCTTCTTTGATCTGTGCAGATCTTTCTTGCGATCGATCTCGATGAAGATTCCCTACTTCTATTTTCAGTCAACACTTTATTTGAAACGATAAAGTTGCTCAATTACCAATTCTATGAATGTATCAAAATCTTTGAGTATCTTCTCAACTATGCACTTCACTTCTTCAATAAATTAATACAAACATTTAAAAACACTGCCGCCGTAACAATAAGTTTAGTGAACTTGTATGTGTGATCGTATTTTTTTACATTCTAACATTTAGGTACCCTAAATTCCTATGTCACCCAAGATGACATAAGAATTCTAAATCGGTTCGGAAGTTATGTAGAAATAAAGAAACTGTACACGAAGTAATACACGAATCGTGAAAACATTATACTTTTTTCTGGCAGTCGTGTAATTTTTTGTGCGAATAATTTGTTTCCTTATATGGTCACAGTTATAATATTTCCGTGTGAGACGTTGCTTATGTTGCTATCGCGTATTTTACGATACGCATTGTCCATATATGCCTTGAGGCAAAAATCAGTGCGTATGCGTCATTGGTTCAAAAAAAATTGACGAATTGTGACCACGCTCACAAGATAATCAACGTATTTTGTATCTCCTGTAGGTCTATTAGAATTTTAGATTTTTCTCCCGAAGCTTAAAATCTGTAGATTTTTCAAATATGATATTATGCTTATCTGAAAATTCAGCCAATGTATATTGGCAGAATCAATCAATTATAATTATTCGAACATACTTCGAGAATTAAAGTAAATGAAATTCAGACGAGCTACTAAAATTACCTATACTTACTTATTATATTAGCGTTAGTTGGCACAAAAACATCATTAATATTTTGCTCAGTTTTTGCAGCTCATTTCACAGTTCGTTTACCCGTGACTAACGCAGTAACCGTACTGTTTATATGTCTACCTGTGCAACATAAATACAACATAGTTTCTATTTGTTTGCCTTTTTTAAATTGACCAGTGACCCAATTTGGTCAGTTGCCAATCTATCCGCGGTTGCTAGCAGAGTGGTTCTTTGATAACGTTTGGCTTGATTTAGTATCGAATGCAATGGTTGAGGTATGCTTCTGAAATTTTCCAGTTCATCTAACGGGTTTCTTTATATTTTTTTCTTCAGTTTACAAACAATAAAACTTTGGATTTTAGATACATTTCAGCAGTAGCATCTATGTTCCGATCTATCATATATATAACATGCCAAAATCATCAAGTCGAATCAACTCAAAGCGCTCTAATTTTTCTGATTGAGCTCATTCCGACATTGGTAAACAAGTTCTCCATATTCCTAATTTGGTCCACTTCCTTCCCTATTATAGGTATTCTTCTGATTGTTGGTTTTTTTATATTTTTCCTTTTCATCAATTCAAATAAAATCATACATTTTAGTAAAATTTTAGTAGCCGGTTAGAGCTGAAACATGATCACACTAAAATTAATAATATGGTATGATGTAGAAAATATTATATATGTCGGAAAGTACGAGTATGAAAGAAATGTTTTTAGTTACGGTACGTTATTCTTGCTTGAACTAGTCGGAGCTATTTGGCAAGTACATTGACCAACGATACGAATCGGGCGTTTAGTTGCTCAAAGGTAACGAGAGCTTGAGTCATTAATACTCTTCATAAATAATATCATTGCTATTTACGCCCCGAGTTCGATGCTGATATATAAAATGCTGCTCTACTGGTATTTTTGTAAATTAGAAAACAAATTACTGTTAAATTTTTACATTCTGTTTAGGTAGCATTTTGTTCAAGTACTGTGCCCTTTGCCACAGGTTTATCAAGATTGATTAACTCGCGGTGATCTGACCTGACAGTTAAGGACTGCGAGTCAGAATATAAAGCAAATGGACCGCACCTAATTCTTTCAGGTTTCGACAGGCCACACCCCGTTAAAAGGTTACAGGAGCCATTTGTGGAATTGCATCTATATATCTTTTGTGCATTTATTTTTTATTGTTTGGTTAATTGGAACGTCTTCGTATCGCTAGTAAGGGGAGTGTATCCGATTATTGACTTTGGAATACAGATTTTGAATGAGCTGCCCCCCTAAACAAGATGGTTGTCGACAATCGTTATCGTTAGTAAACGATCAACCTTTGTATGGGAACTATGGGATTGACTTAAGAGATTGATAAAAATCACGTGATATTTTGATTTGAAATGTCAATCCCGTACAAAGATTGTGATCGTTTACTAACGATACCTAACGATTGTCGACAACCATCTTGTCTACTAGCCCTGATGTGTTTTCAGAAGCAATACCTAACATCCGTTGCCTTATAATTACGATATCAAGATGATTTTGCTACTTTCTCAAAGTTTAAAAGTATGAGTTATAACTTCTATTATAAACAATAGGAAGACTTACATCTAGACAAAATTCAAAGCGTCTTTTATCGTACTAACTGTCCATAAGTCCACAATCCACAACTGTCTAGCTCAAGGTGAAGAATCCATAGCGAGTATTATCACTGCTAGCTATTACTAGAACGGAAGATATTACAAACATTACTGTGGTTAATAACAAGTTTGTTACGTTTTTTTTTACGTATTCGTAATGCGGCTATACGCTTTGTTGAATGAACACAACTTTGCTGTTTTATGTTCTATTGAATTTGATTTATCTGCGTTTTAATGCAGTGCGATGATGCAATATCCCTGAAAAAATCAGATATATTATCCAGACTTTTCCTTTAATGTTCCTTCCAACATGAGTAATGAATACCACCGTGTTTAGTTCTTGACACATTTTTCATGCTCATTACTTGTTTAGACTTAAGTAATGCAGGACTGACCACATATTCCCTATCTTTCTCATCATTCTTTGGTTCATTAAAGAGTCCAAATTGATCAACCGTTTTGCCTTTTCCTGCTATTGGTAGCGGAGCAACTTAGTTGTTTAACTTAAGTTCCAATGCCATTAGAAGTTTGCCGAGACTGAGAGGACAAACACGAAACTTGCCAAATTAGAGGATGGTCACGTATGTTTCTTTTTCATTATGATACTCTCCCAAAATGCCGCTTGAATTTGAATTATTGAAGAGACGAACAGCTTTTCACTCTCTTTGAGGTTACTTACCGAAAATTAAGTTCGAAATTCAAAAAGAATTTCAAAATTGTAATGATCAAACTCAGTAGGTATTTACTTTACGTAGATGATCTCTAAGTATATACTCTAGTCTTTGGCCTTTAACGTTTATTTAGTTACATATTAGGTAAAATTACAAAAGAGTTTAAAATAAATTTATAAAATTAGGCCCCTTCGGCATTGTTCCGAAGATGCTGGCAGCATTTCCTCGCTGTATCGCAATGCTGATGCGTTGTGCGAAGAAGCTGCCAGCTCTTCGGTCCCCAGTGGTGACAACTAATCTTTTCGCCAGCTCTTTATATAGCTTGCGAGCACCGGAACCCCATGGACCTAGGGTCTCGACACCGAAAGGAATGAAATTATATTCGGCGCCGAGATTCTTTGGTAGATGATGAAAATCTGATGATGATGATGTATCTTTTGCCAGAAACTTAACGCACGAGTCGTCTTGTTTTCTGGCGTAGCTTTAAGTTTATCCCGGTTCTCACTAAACACGCTTGCTTTATTTGAAGAGAAACAATATTTTCTAGGTCAGTTACGGGCTTCCACATCCTAATGGCGTAATCAATTGCTACAATTTGGGTCACGGCCAATATTCGACAGGATGTGCTGAAAGATTGGAAGCGTCCATCCATATATTAACTTTTAATTAACCCTGTGATAAATTAATCAAATGAATTCTACCGCTGATTTCCCGAATAATCTAATGAGACGATAAACGAGACAGAAACATCAACACAAACTTTCGCATTTACTAGGATTAGAATGATCTAGATAAAGATCTACTGTAAAATACCGTTTATACATCTTTCCAGTGTCTTCACAGTTTCTGTGGTAATTATACGACCCGGTGGTACAGAAAATGTTATGTGATTTGTCAGTGCGAATGTGTTTTTGATTAACAATATTTTCAATTGAAAACATATTAGATATGATACTTTTAGATATTACATAAATATTATGTAGGTATTCCTCCGAAAGTAGGTCTGGCGTTCTTGCCAAGATTATGAACTGACGTGTCACAAAACATATCGTCTTATAAATGTAACAAGGCAATAAATAATTAAAACATATCATAGAACTAGAAGATACCATCGTCGCCAATCAACTTGAGTTGACAAAGTGACTAAGTTAAGATGGCATGTAATCCTACAATAACTCGTCAAAGCGAAGGCGATGTTGATTTAGTAGTGCCACACGATATTATCCGGTGAAATGACGAGGACGGATGTTGCGTGAAACGCTATTGGAAATGCTACCCTATGACTAGGGATTGCAAAATCCGGATTTTTTTCAAATCCGGTTTCAAAGTTTATCATCACATATAAATCCGGATTATCCGGATTTTTCGGATTTTAGTATTTTTTTTGCAATCTTCTGTAATTTTAAATTGTAAGCGTAGTTTTATGCTAAATTATTAGTAGTTTGAAGAGAGGTGTTGTATTTTATTGTTTTTCCATTGCTTGCTTTTGAATAAAAATTCAATTAAACTGCAAGCAATATTTAAAAAAAAATGGGCTTGTGTTTGGCCACTGAGCCGTCCATAAAGGATAATGACAAAGCCTAAGGTGGAGCATGCTAACCCAAACGAAACCTATTCATTCTGGCCGTGAAAGTCCCTAGATTCTAAGAGTCAGGAAATACAGTCGCCGGGAGTTCCACTCCCTTGCTGTTCGCATTATAATTGACGATGCAAAACACTGTCCGTATTTTCAGTATGTCAACATTGTACGGGTGAAAATTTTCCCGGTTTCTTGTGGTTCGGAGTAAAAATGTGGATGGTGGTTGAAATAAGGTTAACAATTCCTGCACACACTCTCCAAAATATATCCTATAGGAAACCGATAAGGCAAGCAACCTTTCTTCGATGGTCGAGGCTCGTGAGTTTCGTCATAATTAGTCTCATATTCGATGAGTTTTCTGGCTCGGCGGTTTATTGAGTCGAGGGCGAGAGCCTGGTAGAAAGGACTCCGTTTGGTGGTGAAAAGACATACCTGCGTCTTGGTAGCATTAAAAGTGACCAGATTGGCATTGCCCCAATCGGAGACTGCCTGTAAAGTTACGTTCAAACGCTCTGCCATGGCCTCTCGCAACAATTGGATCTAGTCACTGGTGGCTCGCGCGCTGGAAATATGACAACGGTGCTATCGTCTACGTACCCAAAGATACCGGGCTTCACCAGATCGTTAATATGCAGCAGAAATAAGGTTGCAGAGAGAACTGAACTCTGTGGCATTGATTGCGAAAAGGTCCGACGAACACCCGTCTATGACTACATGAATAGACCATTCGCTCAGGAAATTGGAAATGCAAGCGCACAGACCACCAGATTTCATAACAAGGAAGCTTGCTTAGAAGGCTGGTGTGTCAGACCCTTTCAAAATTAACAATTTTCTTAGATCAGCCGATGTACAAAATGCTTTCAACGGTAACCCGACTAGAACTATCATTCAAAGTAAAAGTCAAAGCCATTTATTCAATTTAGGCCCCAGAAGGGCACTTATGAAGGTCACAATTAATGAAGTTACCACCGGTTCGGAACTTAGCCTTCAACTGAGAAGAATCCGGCAAGAAACTCAGCAAGGTTAAATTTTTTAAATATTTTTTTATTACGTTGTGCAAAGAGTTGTTATTCGCGCCGCGCGCGCATCGCCTCCATCTAAAACTCACTGGCCGACTTAGCTACTAGCTAGATGGATGAGCGGTAGCAGCTAGCCGCGTGTGAGCCGAGCGGTGTATAGATTTCAGAGTAACACTGACCTAAATCTATTGGATATTTAATGATTTATTTAAGTTAAACATCAACTATTATCAATTATATTAAAATTCGAAAAAACCGGATTTTATTCTCAATATTCGGATTTATAATAGGCCCCTAAAATCCGGATTTTTCAGTCATTTTCGGATTTCGAAGTATCCGGATTGCAATCCCTACCTATGACTATCCGCGGTTATTTCTGTCAGAGTGAGAGTTATTGTAGTGAAAGTACTCTCGATTCCCTTGTAAAGTTTATTTTCAGACTGCGGAAGTATGATAGTTCGAATGCAACGAGTACCTATTAAGTTCTTTAAATAAATAAAATTAATGAAATAGAAAATACATAAGGGGTATGTTTGTATAAGAACTACCAGACCAGTGGAGTAGTTTAGGCACAATTAGGATGTTGACAATGCTTGTGCAATTAAAAAGAAAACAGCCGTTATTTGCCGCCAGTTGAGTGAATCATTTGAAAAAATAACAACAACAACAAAGTAAAGCGCAAATTAATTAAACTGACTGATCTGTTCAATGTTTCAATAAGAATCGATTAGTGTAATATAAATCATCAAAATGAAAACAGTAAGCGAACACGTGCACCTTACTCACTTGCTTTAATAGAAAACAATGATTTAATTTACATAATTAATTGTCGCTCATACACTATAGCTTGTAGCAAATTTGTCAAGTAAATTTTGTCCTGAGACAACTAACACTTCAAATTGTCATTGAGTATAATATTTCAAAAGCTTATCGCAACTGGGCCAGTTTTATGTCTCATTTAGTGGAATAATTGCAAACGCTTGTTGTGTATTATACATCTATTGTTTTCAAACTGAGTTGGTACATCCATGCATTATGTAACTTACCCGATTTCAAAAATAGACACGGAAACAATTAGAAGGTGGAGAATTTAAACTATTTGTTTAGTGGATGACATTCTCATGGAAAGCAATAAAAGCGATATTCATTCTAAATTAGGAACGAAACGGTTTATAAGTGTAAACAGATGTGTCTATGCGAGGGGTGATTAAAGGTTGGTCGTTGTCCGACCATCCTTGGCAGAAAGCCAGGGTTTCGAGTCAGGGAGACTTGCCTTGTTGGTTTGTAAAACCACGTTCTAAATTCGAATTTAAAAATTGTCGCAGCAAAACTATTTTGTAGCAGTGTGGGTACGTTCGCACGGACGCTTTTCAACGCGCCTTATTTTTAACGTTATGATACTCCTGACGTAAAAAGCGTCAGCGTGCGAAAACTTATAGGAGAAGTTATACGTTCTATTCATTACGTTAAAAATAACGCGCGTTGGAAAGAGTCCGTGCGAACATAGCCTTACTGATTTTCGAATATCAACTTATTCGATTTACAATAAGTTCGGAAATAATAGAAAAAGTATCAGTAGCGAATATGTAGAAGTAAGGAATATTCCTTTGATTATGAATACATCCAGATTGAGTGACGAAGCTGTGCACGCGTCGCAAAAAAATAGCCCCTAACTGTTAGGGGCTAAATAAAAAAATTAAAAGCCAAATAATGTTTAATATTTAAACTCCCGATTTTAATTGGAATATTTCAACAACTGCTATCATTATGAACGTCACTATGACAAGCAGAATGACGCAGAGGGAGCGTAAAACGTAGCTGTTACGCGCAGTTGGCAGCAACCTATAAAAGTTGGCCTGTTTTATATATTCGTGTAGTACGGCGACGTTCTTTTTAGGTATATTTATTTCTATGGAATATTCCTGGTAATTCGTATAATAATAATATCTTACAAGTAATCTAGAATATATGTAATAATATGACATGCTTTGTTGGCTTGTTACCATTGAATTATTACACACTTGTTACCGTGTTATGTTTGGAGATCATCCTTGGGGCGGTTTCGTGTTCTATTTGTATTATTTATGTAGCTCCATGGTTACATTACATACTCCTCTTGCCTCCACAGTAATGTTTTGAACTACAAAAAAAAGGGGTTAATACTTTTTCAGTAGTATTTCAAGTGGAATTATTTATTTTCTTCTTTTTACTTGTCTTGGATTATGAAGCGATAAAAATATACTGGAAAATAATTATAGAAACATGCTGTTATTGAGAGCCTAATAGCATCGATGCTAAACACCTATACATGGTCCTGCAGGTGAGTGAGTGCCCATTATGATTAATTGATAAGGTATCTCATATACTGCATCGATTTGCATTTTAATATCTATTTGGTGTAATCCACCGTATTGGTGTGGCTATTTACACGCCACACCATTTCTTTCTTGCTGTTTCCGAGAGAGAGTCTGGCTATTGGCTCCAGGCATTGCCCTCTGCTAACGTCGGCACTTTACTAACAAATAGCACTTTTTCTTTAGCAATAGGTCTGCGACTGGGCTCAAACACCAATGAGCCCCACCGCTGCCCGTGTGGAGAGAGTGTCGACAGTTACGGCCACCACGGTCTTTCCTGCCGCCGCAGTGCTGGTCGACTACCGCGACACGCAGCCATTAATGACGTCATCTGCAGGGCCCTTGCTACTGTTAATGTGCCGGCTTTACTTGAGCCGAACGGTATCGCACGTGACGATGGCAAGAGGCCCGACGGCATGACGTTAATTCCCTGGAGTCGAGGAAGACCTTTAGTCTGGGATGCGACGTGTGTTGATACGCTGGCACCGTCGCACCTTCAGTCCACCTCCAGGGCATCTGGCACAGCGGCATCGACAGCTGAGAGCTCCAAGAGGCGCAAGTATGCAGCCCTTGGCGACGGCTACATATTTGTGCCTTTTGGAGTAGAAACTCTGGGGCCTTGGGGCCCGGAAGCGCGGTCTTTTTTTAAAGAACTGTCGACACGCCTCGTTAAGTTATCTGGTGACCAGAGGGCTGGTTCTTACCTCGGACAAAGGATTAGCCTAGCTATCCAACGAGGTAATGCTGCCAGCCTTCTGGGTACATTACCCACGGGCAGTGACCTAAACTCGATATTTTATCTATAATATCGAGTTTAGAAAAATATATAATAGAATAGGAATTGTAAAATTTGTATATATTTTTATTTTTATTTTGTTATTTATCTATTAATTAGTTTAGTTTTTATTTATTATCATAAGTGTTTAATATATAATTAAAATGTCTTTAACCAAAAAAAAAAAAAAAAAAAGTGGAATTATGTATAAATATCCGTGAATGAAATGTATACCAACCATGTCCTTCATACTTCGTCTCAACTACTTCGTTATATTTCTCTAAATTCAAAATTGCGGCCGAAAGCGTTAGATAGATAAGTTCGTATTTACTTCTTTATGTTTGGTATGACATTAGTTTGCAGAATGATCATGACCATGTATAAAATAAACATACGCTGACAGACGGACAGATAACTGCAAGTTCAACTTTTATTGTTATTGATATGGCCTTGTGCCAGCTGCCCTAGTGTACTGCATGCGTAACTGCAAGACTATTCGAATGAAAATTTAAAGGATTCAATAAAACGTTAACAAAGAAGCAGCTAATTTCTTCAATAAAAAAATATTAATAGTCTATATAACTATTTAAGCTAAATATAGAGATAGAATGATTTCTACCAAAGCAATCGTATGCCTGCCCTGTTCCCAATCACTTGGGGTCGGCGCAATATGTATGCTTCTTCCATTCGTCTCTTCTATCCGTTCCATTCACTCCTTTCTTATCAATCTCATCTTCCATACAATCCATATCATCTCTTTTTCGGTCTTCCTCTTCCCGTATCTCCATACACGTCATATTGATAATCTTAAAATAATGTTTACTAGCTAAGCATTCATTACACATGTCTGTGCTCCACCAAGGAACAATATTAGGTCCATTTTGATTTATGTTGACATAACCGATTTAACATTGTTAATCTCTAAACGTTGTTACATTTACGTAAAACGACAAATTCGTTTCAAATTTAAGAGCAATAAAAATTTATGCAAAATTTTCTCTTAAATCAATTAGTCAGAAAGTTCGCACGTACATGTAACATGCAAGTTAATGCAAAACACGAAATTAAACACTTATCCTTTTTTACGATCACGCATATGGATTTCATAATTTTTCAGTTTTCATAATTCTTTCTGAATACTTTCAACAAAATCTGTAATTCAAACTGACATTAAAGCGCTGGCGCTTATTGCCACATGCGATTGGTTGTCGTGAATGTTGCGCACGCGCCGACCCGGCTTCGCTTCAGGAACAACTGGTTCGAATAACATCACCAATGTATTTTGAGCTATAAATCTTCAGCTGTATCTAAATACCAAGGATCATCCGTAAGTGGTCGCTAAACTCATTCTGTTTCGCCGTTCTATTTTTAAATATTGCTTATTTCACAAAATTCGTTTCAGTCAACCAGTGTTCCACTTATGTAAAAAAAGTAAATGTGAAAATTATTAAAAGAACTTTGTAGGTATGCTTAAATTATCGTGCGCAATAACTTTCGTTTTTAATTCAATCCTAGGTACATACTCGCAAGCGTAAGTAATGCGTAGCCAAAGTGACAGTGAAATCTATTTACTTTCACGCGTACACTGCAATAATTATGTAGGTATATAACTACTTACCTAATATTAGAACCATAATCACAGTTAAATTACGTTTTTGAGTAACTATATTTAAAATTTAGCTTAATTTACGTCTTGTTTGTCTTTTGTTGACTAAATTGTAGGTATCCAAACAAAAGGCGAATCATCAATCGAACTACAATTCACACGTCAACGACCTCAAGTTCTACTACACGATCCATACAAGACCAGCATAACGTGAGCCATTCGCCTCTGTACTTAAACCTTTTGAATGTGATCTTCGTACATAATGAAAGGAACTAAAAAGGTCTTCATAACTGGTCGCCAGTACATTGCACCAGCGTACTAAGACATGAAATGTGAAGTCATAGAAAATGCAAGAGAACGTGTTGTGATGAGTCACTGTAATAATAGCTTGTATAATATAGTACTTAAATTATGTAACGATAGTTGAATGAATAAGCACTTTATAGTTATAGATATAATGGCAATATTGAAATGAAATGATAATAAAAATATTGTTTCCGCGTGTTATTAAATTTATATTAAAATGTCAATCTTTATGTAAGATTGGAGTTGTTTTATCGATAAAGTATGGCATTTTGCGATCACAGAGATGAATTATTATGTAAATTTCGGCCTTGAGTACCCGAGAGGTATGTAGGTATGATATAAAGTGGATTATGATGAGTAGGAAAAAATACCTAACTAGCAGTTACTTTGTTTTTTATCTTTTGGTTAACAGTTGTGCATGGCGTTCACTATAGGTAGGTAAATATAGGTAGTTGAAATTTTATCTGGTTACTTGGTCTAAGGGTCGTCAAGATACAGGCTCAGACTAGTTCAGAACCCTTTGCTAAATTTGTTAAGACACTAACTGTACGTGGCCAATTTCATTATGCTAGCTGTAAGCTTTAGATTCTAACCCGCTTATAATCGCTTTTTAACTAAATCAGTGTAATAGAGCCCTGCGTCTCATTCTTTCGATCACCGAATGTCACGTGTTAGATAAGGACTTTAAAATTTTACCTAATCAACGTTTGAAAACTTTATTATGAATAAGGGGGTTAGTGTTAACGTTGTCAGTACCTACACATAATTTTTTAAAAGGTACAGAACCGACAAACTAGCTCACAGCCTTTATAGTAGACTCAAGGAAAATTGGCAAGAAGAATAGAACCCTTTGCCTTGAAAGTTAAGATTCAAAATAAAATAATCATTACAGTACCAAGTAGTTACTTGCTACAGCAAAAGTAACGTCGATGCTTTCTTCTAAACTTACATAAAATAAGAAGCACAAACCACAAAAATACCATCCAATACAACCAATTGTATTACGTAAAACACTTTCTAACGACCAAAACTAACTAGAGTTCTTTATTGTTACAAACACCGCGATCATTATGACCGGCAAAACACCATAAAATGACGGGAAGTCGCAGTGAAACTGTAATTATTTACAAAGTGTTATTAGCTACCAAAAAATTCTATGTACCTAACGACCGTATCGAGTTTGAGACTTGTTTGAAAATTTCCATCCCATTCACCAATCAGAAAACAAAATGACTACAATAAACCCTTTCAAATTTCAAATTCATAATCTACTATATAAAAATAAGTCGGGTTTTCCTTCCTGACGCTATAACTCCAGAACGCACGAACCGATTTCCACGGTTTTGCATTCGTTGGAAAGGTCTCGGGCTCCGTGAGGTTTAAAGCAAAGAAAGTAGGGTAGGGTAGCGTAGGGTAGGGTAGGGTGGGGTATGGTAGGGTAGAGTAGGGTAAGGTGGGGTAGGGTAGGGTAGGGTAGCACCATAGAGTAGGGTAGCACCACGCGAACGAAGTCGCGCCTGGCAGCTAGTCATTTATTAAAATAGTCTGACTCTAATACTCTAATACTGGTTCGGAAGGTTGCATTTGCTTAGAAGAGCCAGCAATTTATTGAAAAGAGTACAACAAGCTTAGATTCATTACATAATATTTACATTCTAATCGCACTGACAACAATTGCGTGCCCCGGCGCGGCGGCAAAACTACAAAGTAGACTGAATCTATATTCAATAAGTAAATTTTATTTTGCAAACTTAAGCAGATCAGCCCCCACAAGCAGCACCTGTTCACGCATATGACGCGTGTGGCAGCCATCGCCCTTATCGCTATATTGGAGGGAAGTGAGCGACACGTCACACGACGCCGCCGCAAGCGTTAAAAATTGATGCATCAGTTAGTAACAATATTGTAAAGATAAGAAGAATGAGCAGTACCTACCTATACATACTAATAATTTCTTTCTAGAGTTCAAAATTGAATGCGAAAGAAGTACATACAAGGAGGCGAAAATTTCAGCGTTAGATTACCACAAAAGAAATTACCAGAACTAAGTTGTACCTACCCGAAGACTCCCACCTTCCATAAATCACATGGAAATACGAAATGATACATCTTTACGTGAAAAAGGGGATGTTACGTCCGGCAAATATGACCAGTATAATGAAGTCTTCCTCTACATCTTACAAAACCATTTACCAGGTCCAATTAGATTGGACGCGTTTATGTAGGTCACCCTTAACGAATGTCTAGCGACCCATTTAGCCGGGAACAATATTTAAGGTTCCCGTTGCTATTTCAGTAGGTCTCAGTACGCACTTAGTATATTATAAAAGGTTATGTTATAATTAGGCCTAATCGCAATAGATAATAATCTAATTTGAGAAGCTGTGAACGAGGGTTCGTTTTAGTTAGCCAATACGTGAGATGCTTATATGCTGTTGATTCTATTTAATTATTTAATGTTGTTGGTCTGTACTAGATGGCGTTGTTCCATTTTGGAACAGGCTATGGTTTCGTTCTCACGATGTATGTGGGTCGTTGAGATTGTGAGTAGATTTTTGAGTTTTGCGAGATTAAACAACTATCTCATTTCGAAGTCGTTCGTTTTTTTTGGGAGGACCTTTAATAGGCGGGAACATGGTCCTCCCGAGTCGGATTCGCGAATAGTTAGGTAGTCTATAGGAACAGTTCGGAAGTCAAGTCGTGTGTGTGAGTGATATAGTGAAGTGTGTTTTTTACTCAAGTTCAGTTTCAAAAGTTATGTGACATTAACTGTAAAAGTCAAAGTTAAATAAATGACATTTAGATTTTTGAAATTAGTGTCGTTTAGTTGTCAAACTGTCAGTGACAAACTCTTGTCAATTAAAATAGTGTTGCCAGTACATTAAAAATAAAATATACAAAATTAATTTAAAATAATACAAATTTAGAAACTTTTGGACTTTGAATAATTTTAATTTCAAATAAATTAAATAAAAATGAGTGTATCAGATAGCTTGGAAGCTTCTTTTCATGACTCAAATAAACTATTTAATCTTCAGTTTGGGTTACGTAAACAAATAGAAAAAGCGCATTCTAACTTTAAAAAATCTCCAAAAGATCGATTAACTTGGAATTACATTCAAACTAAATTACAATTACTTGATGAATATTGGAAGTCTTATCAAAAAAACCATAATAAAATTCTACACAGTGAAGATTCTAATGTGGCGCTAGATGAGGCTTACTTTAATACATTCTTTGAAGTCGAAGAGGATTATGCTGTAGCCAGAGATTTAATGATGATAAAACTAGCAGAAGTTTCTCCTCCTCCGCAACAACAGATTGCTTCAACAAGTAAATCATCTTCACGAGATGCACCTTCTACATCAATGCAACAAATTAAATTACCACGAATACAAATCCCATGCTTTGATGGACAATACACTGAGTGGATTTCATTCCATGATCACTTTGTTTCATTGGTACACCAGAATAATTCACTAAGCAATGTCAACAAATTACATCTTCTAAAACAAAATTTAAAGGGCGAAGCTGCGATTCTACTGAAGAATATTTCAATAACAGAAAACAACTATGAACCCGCATGGGCCAAACTTAAGAAAAGATTCAGCAACAAACGAGTGATTGTTAACTCATATTTACAAAAACTTATGTCATTGAGAACTATTACAGACGAAAACATAAATGCTATTAAGAACTTATTAAACACTACAACAGATTGTCTCAGTGGATTAAAAGGAATGGAAGTTAGTACAGAGACATGGGATCCAATAATTATTTATTTGGTTTCTAGTAAATTCGATCACGAATCACTCAAATATTGGGAAGAAAATATAAGCCGCAGCTGTGATGATAATTTGCCTACATACACAATGCTTTCGGAATTCCTAGAAAACAGAATTAGAGCACTAGAGGGAGTTCAGTCAGCACGAGGAAATAGCACACGCACGATGAAACATATTCCGGACAAGAAAGTTTTTCACAATATGCCTAAAGAAGGTTCCGTATCTTGCGTACTCTGTGGTGAAGATCACTATATCCACAAATGTAATCAGTTTATCGAAATGCCTGTAGAAGAAAAAAAGATCTTTATTGGAAGCAAAAACCTCTGCTTTAATTGCTTAATACCATACCATGGCGTGAAGACATGTAGACAAAAGACAAGATGTCATGTTTGTGGACGACGTCACCATACGCTCATTCATACTGAATATACCAAGATGCACACTCCTGAAAAAGATGAACAACAAGATACATCACGAGATAACAAAACTCCACGAGAAAATAATGTGGCTTCACATTACACAACAGAATCAGATTTTACACAAGCAACCCAAGTGTTATTAGCTACGGCATTAGTCAAAGTTGAAGCACAAAATGGACGTACACTACAATTACGAGCATTGATCGACCAAGGGTCCGAAGGATCATTCATAACAGAAGCTGTAACACAGATTCTTGGTTTAGAGAAAGACACAGTCAATGGCTCAATCAGTGGACTTGGGAACAACATTGTAATGCATACTAAACACGCAGTATCTTTCACACTTCATTCAAAGTTTAACGCAACCAAACTTCCTGTCAATGCATATGTCTTAAAATCACTTACACGTTTGCTTCCCTCGAGACAAGTCAACAGGAACTGGGAGCATTTACACGGTCTGGCATTAGCTGACCCAGAATACTGGAAACCTGCAAAAATAGATTTGCTCTTAGGAGCCGAGGTTTACAGCAGAATTATGCTTGATGGTGTAATGTCTGGATCACCAGGTTCTCCGTTAGCTCAGAAAACGAGTCTTGGTTGGATCTTATCTGGAGGAATTTGTACTACAAATAACTCGAGTCATCAGATCGTAAACATGCACATCACAACAACAGATGAAGATTTAGATCAACTACAGAAATTCTGGGAGTTAGAGTCAGAAGGAGTATTCACACAATCAAAGATGACAGAAGAAGAATTAAAATGTGAAAACATATTTAAAGAAACACACACAAGAGATAATGAAGGAAGATACATAGTAGAGATACCATTCAAAGAAAAGGATTTAGATTACGGAGATACAAAACAAACAGCAGAGAAAAGATTGATACAACTAGAACGAAGATTGAATAAAGACAAAGAGTTAAAAAAAGAATATACAAGTGTTTTGATGGAATATCTTGAAGTCGGACACATGGAAGATATAGACAAGGAGAAAGACACAACTAAAAACAAATTTTACATGCCTCATCATCCTGTTATTAAACGAGATAGAATTACATCTAGAGTAAGAATAGTATTCGACGCCTCTTGTAAAGGGCCAAATGGAAAGTCTCTTAATGAAAACATGTTAATTGGGCCAAAACTGCAACAAGATCTAAGACACATTGTAATGAGATGGCGTTTACATGCAATAGCATTCACAGCAGATTGTATTAAAATGTATAGACAAATAAAGGTCACAGAAGAAAGCGCTAACTATCAAAGAATATTATGGAGAGTTAATGATGAATTAAAAGAATACCGTTTACTAAGAGTGACGTTTGGGACTGCGAGTGCACCTTATCTCGCTACAAAAACTTTACAACAACTAGCAAATGACGAAGAAGAGAGATTTCCTAAGGCTTCACAAATAACACACACTGATTTTTATATGGATGATTTATTATCCGGAGCTGAGACTATTCAAGATGCTTGTGAAACTTATAGACAAATGACAGATATGATGAAATCTGCAGGGTTCGAAATACACAAATGGGCTAGTAATAGTAATGAATTCGTAGAGTATGTAGAGAGTCGAGGAACAAAAGCAGATGAAAACTATGTGATTAAATCAGATGATATAGTGAAAACACTAGGTCTCAAATGGAATAAAAACACAGATACTTTTCAATATGACGTAAAGTTAACTTGCTCATTAAAGCCAATAACAAAAAGGCTTATTCTTTCGGAAATATCACGACTTTTTGATCCTATGGGATGGCTTGGTCCTGTTATCATAACTGCCAAGATAATCATTCAAAAATTATGGTTATCTCGAGTTACTTGGGATGAAAGAGTTCCTGGAAATATTGAGAAAGAATGGATACAATTTCGCGAAGATTTGATCAAGGCTAAAGAGATTAGAATCGGCAGATGGCTGTATACAAATAAAGGAGATCGCAAACTAGAATTACATGGATACTGCGATGCATCACAAATTGCTTACGCTGCAGTCATTTTCCTACGAGTTATTAAGATAGATGGAACTATTCATGTACAACTAATCACCGCAAAATCTAAGGTTGCACCAATTAAAACAGTTTCCGTGCCAAGACTTGAACTTTGCGGAGCTGTGTTACTTTCACGCTTATTGAGAGAAGTAGCAATCTATCTTAACATATCACAAAAGGATATACATGCGTATACTGACTCCAATATTGTGCTGGCCTGGTTACAAGATCATCCGTCAAGGTGGAAAACCTTTGTCGGAAATAGAACTTCAGAAATACTCAACATCATACCTGCAAACTGTTGGAGTCACGTTGAGTCAGCCCACAATCCGGCGGATGTAGCGTCACGAGGAACTACACCTGAGCTTCTACTACATCATCAACTATGGTGGAATGGGCCGAGCGAACTTATGAAAAAACAGATAGTATATAAACAGTTAAAGGATAATTCAACTGATTTAGAAAAGAAAAAAGAAAAGATTACAGTAATGACTAATACGATAACAGAAAGAGAAGAATTTGATTTACTTAAAAGATATTCTAATTTAACAAGGTTATTACGAGTGACAGCGTACATACTAAGAGTATTTAGAAAACATAAACCAAAAGATAAACATTTAACTGGAATTGAAATTAATGAAGCTAGAGAAAAATGTATTATATTATGCCAAAGACAAGAGTATGAGAAAGAAATAGTAAGAATTTTACAAGAAAAAAATGTGAATCATGATAGTAGAATCCGTACGCTTAGCCCTTTTCTAGATGAAAAAGGTATGTTAAGAGTAGGAGGAAGATTGCAAAATAGCAACTTACCTGATTACACAAAACATCAAATTATATTACCTGAGCATCATTCATTTACTAATCTAATACTTACCGATTGTCATATCCTTACGATGCACGGAGGTCCGATGCTGATGATGAGTAACCTGCGGAAAAGATATTGGATTACACATGCAAAGAGTCGAGTGAAAAAAATAGTACATCAATGTGTAACATGTGTTAGATTCCGAGCAACAACAAGAAACCAAATGATGGGTTCCTTACCTGATGCACGTGTGACTCCTGGTAAACCATTTCTAAACTGTGGTGTCGACTTTGCTGGACCAATCGATTTAAGACTCTCGAAGGGACGAGGATGCAAAACACAGAAGGGTTATATCGCTGTATTCATTTGTATGGTGACCCGAGCAATTCACATTGAAGTAGTTACTTCCCTAAACACTTTTGATTTTATCGCCGCATTCAAGCGCTTTGTAGCAAGACGAGGGCGTTGCTCTGACATGTGGAGTGACAATGCCACTAATTTTTCAGCTGGAAACAAAGAATTAAAAACTTTACTTGAGAGGAGTATTAAGAGCTGGCAGTCTGAAATACAAAATATACTGGCTAATGACGGAACGACTTGGCATTTTATACCGGCATCTGCGCCGCATTTTGGTGGACTTTGGGAGGCCGGCGTTAAATCCATTAAATTCCATCTCAGAAAAGTTCTTCGAAATACGACACTGACATATGAAGAAATGACAACAGTAACATCTCAGATAGAAGCATGCCTAAATAGTCGACCAATATCTCCGATGAGTGATGATCCTTCAGATCTACTGCCATTAACACCCGGACATTTTCTTTTGAGCGAATCACCTACCGTTGTTCCAGAGGAGAGTTATCTAGATTCAAACGTAAACAGACTTACCCGATGGCAATTTACTCAGAGATTATTGCAAACCTTCTGGAACAGATGGTCCAAGGAATATTTATCACGACTGCAACAAAGACCTAAGTGGAAGAAAAAGCAACCCAATGTTAAAATAGGAGATATGGTCCTAATAAAAGAAGACAATCTTCCACCATCCAAATGGTCTCTTGGGAGAATATTAACAGTTCATCCTGGTTTGGACAATTTAGTGAGAGTGGTTACTGTGAAGTGTAAAAATTCTATTTTGAAAAGACCGATCGCCAAATTATGTTGCCTTCCCGTAGATTAACGCGTATAATTCTTAATGTAATTTTTGTTTGGAAGGACATCAAGATGTCCTTGGCGGCCGGTTATGTTGATTCTATTTAATTATTTAATGTTGTTGGTCTGTACTAGATGGCGTTGTTCCATTTTGGAACAGGCTATGGTTTCGTTCTCACGATGTATGTGGGTCGTTGAGATTGTGAGTAGATTTTTGAGTTTTGCGAGATTAAACAACTATCTCATTTCGAAGTCGTTCGTTTTTTTTGGGAGGACCTTTAATAGGCGGGAACATATGCTTTGTCCGTGCATGAACCATCTTTGGCCAATCGTAAAAATACTATGAAATGTAATAAATTGCAATAACTGTGGAAAATCGTGCGCGTGCGACTCTTCAATCATGGCGTTCAAGATGGCGGCATATCGTTTTGAAATTTACTTGTGAAAGCTACCACTTTTAAGGCTTCTGGTTATTTCGATGTTCTATTGCAGAATTGCTTGTAGTAAAACGTAATGAGACACATGTTGATCATTGATAGTTACCAATTTTGTAGCAGGCTAAGGAAGGACTCAATAAAACACACGCACTCGTCTCCAGATTCGAGATTTTTATTTTGACCTATTCTTTAATGAACTATGTTTATTCCCAATTATTTGGTTTAGAACCTTGCAGAACATTATACAAAACTTATGAACGTTTCCAGGTCCCAAGAAGGTGATGATGCAGAAAAGAACGCCAATGACGCAGCCAGGATACCACCACATTGCCACATCACAATCAAATGCACCAGAGAGGTAAATACGAAATATGCTTACTTTTCTTCTGTTTTCAACAAAACAGTCGTTCAGATTTCCTTCTCCAGTTCAGGTTTAACACGTTTCCTCCCATCAATATTAGAACTCCTTTAATTTTAATTCCTTATTTTTCCCAGATAGCAGGCTTCAACGGGCTTTCAGAAGCGGTGCGGCGTTTAGACTTCTCGTCAGCAGTCCGTGACGTCAGAAGGTTCAACTACATCTGCGCACTGTTAGAACTGCTACTCGGCAGACAGCGGCTGACGCATCTACCTGGCGCAGCGCAGAAACTGTTGCTGTCTATGTTGGAACAGCTTGCTGATCAGGGTGAGTGAAAATTTGGTATATGGCTTTAGTGTGTTTTTCTACGCTTTTGGTTATTCAGTTATATAGCCCGAAGATAAAATACGAACTAAGGAGTTCTTGACTGGAGGAATCCTTGTTGTATATAGATATATCCAGCAGCGGGGACACCGCATATGTCTTCTCTTAATTTCACCCACCAATGGTGTTCGACATACCGCCTCATTGGATGAAATTCATTAATGGTGTTCATAACGATTTCCATCATAGATCGGGTAGCCCGCAGGTGGCAAATATTATGTTACTTTAAGATGCTTATGCTATTCAGGTATTAAGTATTTGATGGGCATGAAGAATCAAATTACCTAACTAATCGACTGTTGGTAATTCCTACAAGATGTTTTATGTGACACAATGGTTAGTGGCGACATTTGCGTTTAAACTTGGCTGAACTAAATTTTTAATCATCATGAAAGTAGAAGGATCTCATGATGCTATAGATTCATACCGATTCGTTCGTATACCTACAGGAGGCATTAAACACAACAACAATACAACAATAAAACATAATTTCTTGATTCTTCCATAACAAAGGTAGATTAAAGAAAGAACCATCATTCATTCTTGTAGGGTCGTACAGTATGAGGCACGCATGGTGAGCACAGATAGGCAGCAGTGGGGGCAAGCTCACGCATGTATACTTTTGGCCAAATCACAGTAGCCAAATGACACGCAAGAATCCAATAGACGACGAGCATTGACTGACGAACCAATCGTGTGCAGCTCGGCGCTCCCCCCTTCTTCATTCCGCCAAACAGACCGAAAAATAAACTACAGCGCTGGTGTCAATCTGTGCTCAACACTCGTGCCTCTTACTATACATACAAATATATGATGAAATAGGTGCTTTTTCGGTCACACATAAATCTTATTTGTGTCTAAATGTGCTCCTTTTTTTGTGTGAATCCAAAATGTTGTTGTTGTTATGGCAGTGGCCCAATCGAAACAGAATCTGAACGCCCTCCGCGCACTGGTAGTGGCGGTGGGCGCCGTGCGCGAGGCGGAGCGCCGCTCGTGCTGGGGCCGCCCGCTCGGCTCGCGCGCTCTGTGGGGCCACCACGACCACGCGATAGCCAGGATCAACCTCATAGCCGACAGTATTCGGATACAGGAGGTACGTACGCGTTACAGCTCCTGCCTGGTGCCCGACAACATGTTGCTCCTCCTTTCTTGCAGGTCCAATGGCAACGGCAAACAGAAAAGACAATGGTGTACATTTTTCTTCAGATGGCTCATATTTCTGATTGCTGACTTAATTGATTCAATAAATATGTCACTAATGCTCCCCGCCGTGGTTTTCCCAAGGGAGTACAGCATGGGGTTCTTCAAAAAGAGTGTGAAGAGATTTCTACAGGGTCGGCAACGCGCGATTTATCAATCAGGGTATCCCCCTGGTGTTGCAAGCGTCCTGCATATAGCCCACGGTAACCGCTTACCAACAGGGGGGGGGCGTATGAGTGTGTTTCAGCAGGTGAACTTGGTAGCCAGTCCATTACTGGGCTTTGTTTTGCTCAGCAAACCATTGGCCACCCCCCTGATATTTCTAATGTCTGGACATTGACCTATGGGCGACAGTAGCTACCAGTGGCGTGCATTGGTTTTCGGACTAGGTAGGCAGAAGAAATCATGGCCATACACACCTAAATATGCCTCTTAGATAGATCATGTTTTTTGACCAGATTCGTAAAATTGTGTAGGTCAGCGTATCATTTCACACACATTTGGTATTCATTAGCAAACAAAATAACAGAATAATAGATTCAAATAACAGCATCCAATAGCCAGGTGTATAATTAACATAATATTCTGTCTATCTATGATTTTTACCTTTGTTTTGAATCCATGAATGTTTTGGAGTTGGTCTACAGCAAGTTACCTACTATTTTCAACAAACGAAAACTGACTAAAGGACTAGGTAATTTATCGATACATTTTGCATCTTCACCACAAAATTTCTTAATTTCACACAGATACACTTCGCTAAATCACAATAGAGTAAAACTAAATAACAATAACAACATTGCATACAATGCCAGCCAAACCATAAACAAACCAATGCAAATAAATTGCGAAGTTATATTTGAGTTGCTCTAATGTTGGTTAACTGTAGTATTTTTAATTTGGATGGGTTACTTTAGTTACAACAGAGTAGGTAAGGTTACTTTACGTCCATAAATCGCGAATGTCAAATGTCAGTATGCTACGCATAGAAAAAGCGTGATTTATGCTTTCGTCGTATTATCTTAAAGAAGTGTGTGTATGCGTATGAATATGCCGAAATCGTTTTAGTGTGCGTGAATTTGAGAGGCGAACTCGCGAGTGCCTGCGCGGCAAAGTTTGAAATTTCGTATTGAATGTTAGGTTAGAATTTTTATTTACAATGATTACGTAGTTTAATTGAATCAAAACATTATTTTATTGAATCTTATGAGGTAGGCATTGCTTATTTGCCTATATGGAATGCACGCCACTGGTAGCTACTAACCATCAAGTGGACTGCCTGCCTGCTTGCTTTTCATCTTCTGTCAGTCCATAAAGCGAACTACCGAACTGCGAACTAACTGCGTGTACTTGCTCCGCGTTTTTAAAATCGTTTTGAAGTCAATATGGCCCAAAAAGGGCTCGAAACCGTTATACGCGAGTTGCAAAAAACTGTAACAACGCTAGTGAATAAAGTTGAATCACTGGAGTGTAAAATAAGTGAACAATCTGCATTAATATCAAAACTTAATATCAACAACTCTGAGGCGAAATTAAGTAGTACCCTCAAATCTCAGCAGAATGCTGCGTCGATATCTACAGCGCAAGACCAATCTACCCGTAAGTCATTGTCAAGTGCGTCGGCGGCGAATGCGACAACCGCGACAGCCGGAGCGCTGCAGCGCCAGAGACCTCTACGCAACGCGCGTATAACTGCAGCAGCTGCGATAGCTGACTTGACCGGCGCCGCTACTAAGAGGTCGATTAGAGCGAGTACGCCTACGACTAATACGACTAATACTGGAGGTGAGAGCGAGACGACCTGTGACACTGTGACATCCACGCCCGTCGTGCAACCACAACCATCAGCCGAGAATACGTCAGAGCGGGCCATGAAACAAGCAGATTTTCCTATCGAAGATTTAGAAGATAATGGCTCCGAGGCACCATGGAAGACAGCTGGTCGACGTCGCAAGAATAACAAGCAAGTACAACCTGTCATTATAGGTGTCAAAAAAGACAACCATGGACTGCAAGCTGTAGAACGGATGACTTATATTCAAGCTTGGCAATTCAAAGTCGATACCACTGCAGATCAAATTAAAAATTTCCTTAATTCGATCAGACAGGCAAATTATTTCGTAGAGAAAAGACAAATAAAATCTGATATGCACGCATCGTTCATAATTGGCATGCCGGAAAGTATGTACGCTCAAGTTGCGACGCCAGCTGCATGGCCCCAAGGCATACGCTTCGCAAATTGGTTTTTTCGCAAGCGCACGTACTTGGAGCCTGCAATGAAGTAAGAACGGGAATGAGTACATCGGTGGCGACTCAGGTGCGTGACTCACCGCTTCATGAATCTACTCCTCAATGTACACGAGCACCGACTACGATGACAAAAGACGTGAGTGGTTCTAATGAAACCTGCTGCGTAAGTGTGTGCCATCAAAATATCGCATCGCTAAAAAATAAGACTAGGCAATTAGAAGTACTGTTACAGTGCAATTTAAAATGTAGTATACTGTGCATAACTGAGCACTGGTTAAAAGAGCATGAGTTAAAATCGATTCATATAAATAATTTTGTACTAGCATCCTACTATTGTCGAAAAGCAGTGGCCCACGGAGGGTCCTGCATTTACGTATGTAATAACACTAAATTTAAAAATTTAGACAGCTACACGCAGCTTTCGGTGGAGCAAGTATGTGAAATAGCCGCTATAGAACTTATTGATATGAAACTTATTGTGATATGCATATATAGATCTAATTTGACATGTACATCACTGTATTTTCCTATTCTCGAATGTCTGCTCAACAAGTTAACCGATTCTGGGAGTGAGTTTGTAATTCTGGGTGACCTTAATATTAATAGTATTAGCTCAATTAATAGTGACTTAAAGAAAACGAATGACTTGTTATCTTTTAATAATTTATGTAACATTGTAGACTTCCCCACTAGAGTGACTGACTCCACGTGCACTTGCATCGACCATGTGTACGTCAACTGTGAGTCGGCACGGTCGGCGAGCGCGGCACCCGTGCACACTTACCTGAGTGACCACTACGCGGTGCGCGCTAACATCCCGTGTGCGGTGGGCCCGGGGCCTGCGCCCGCACGCTTCGCCAGGTCCTATAGTCATACAAATAAGTGCAACTTTGTTGCGGCACTCGATAGCGTGGATTGGAAGGAAATTGAGCGACAGCACTCACATTCACCGGACCGATTAGCAAAAGTAGTTGTGAATATTATAAAATCTAAGATTGACGATTGTTTTCCATTAAAACGTGTACATGTGACAAACAAAAGAGTAACGTGGGTGACTGACAAGATTTTAAATTTAAATTCATTATTATTTGACATGCAAGAAATGAAGTTAAAATTTTCATATGATTCAAATTTGTTATCAAAAATTAATGAATACCTAATTAAATATGATGATCTACTAAGGTACGAAAGAGGCAAGTATTACTGCCATATAATAAATAATTCTAATAATGTTACTAAATCAATGTGGGATGTGGTTAATGCGGAATCTGGTAGAACAACGAGACACCGTGACTATACAGAATTACTGACGAGACCGGATGGGTCGAGTTTTCCCTGTAGAGAGGACACCGTTGATGCTGTGAATGAGCATTTTGTGAGCGCAGCGGCGACCTGTGGCGCGCCCCCCGCTGACGTAGCGGCAGCTATGCATGCGCTGGAGGCGGCAAGGCTGCCGGCGGATTGTGCCCTCAGGATAAGACCGTTTACTGCATTCGAAGTTTTCAGAATTATATCGACTGGCGTAGCCCATAAAAAATCAAAAGATGCGTATGATATATCGACCGCAGTGCTTAACGCCGCGGCTGGACCATTAGCACACATTCTTTCCTGTTTATATAACATCTGCTGTAGAGAAGGTAAATATCCTCAAGCCTTAAAACAAGTAAAAGTTTCTCCTTTGTACAAAGGAAAAGGTAAGCAAGAAGACATAAATAGCTACAGACCGGTTTCTATAATACCTGCCATAGCCAAAATTTTCGAGCACGGCATAAGTACTCGACTTACCGATTTCCTGGTAGCGAGTCGATCCCTAAGTGATAGGCAGTATGCATACCGAAGCGGCCGATCAACCACCTCATTGGCTGGGGAAGTGATTCGACGAATACTCGAGGCTCGTGAGAGTAAGCAACAAGTCGCAGTGATTTTTTGCGACCTCTCTAAGGCCTTCGATGTCGCTGATCATAAGGTATTGGCCGCTAAAATGAAACATTATGGTGTCAATGGCCCTGCACTGAAACTAATGACTGACTTTATGACGGATCGCTATCAAGTAGTTGTAGGAAATGGAGGTTCAGTAAAGTCACAGCCGCTTAAAACCGTGATTGGGGTGGCGCAGGGCTCATCACTATCAAATATCATGTTCACTCTTCTTCTCAACGACCTACCGGAAAATGTTGGTGAAGGCTACATACTAATGTACGCTGATGACGTTGCCGCTATTGTGACTGCACCATCGATAGATCAACTGGAGCGGAAGCTGAATAGCGTAGCGAGCGACCTGAGTGAGTGGTTCAGAGTCAACGGATTGATTCTGAACACGAGCAAAACTCACTTCATGCATTTCAACCTCTCAGGTCGCACGTATAGACCGCTCCAAGTAAAAGTTGGGAACATAGATATGGCGCAAGTGAAAATCACCACATTTCTAGGGTTCATGCTTGATGGTAGTCTCACATGGGAAAGTCACATAGATAAGCTGTGCGAGAGGATCGGGCGTGCCTGTTTTGCGTTGTGGCGTGTATCTGCAATCCTGCCTCACAGTATGGTCCGGAACTGTTACTTTGCTTCTGTGCACTCCCTGATACAATATGGTATAGAGCTCTGGGGTCGTGCTGCTGATTGGGAGCGTGTCTTCCGAATGCAAAAGAGAGCAATTCGAGCCATAGCGCGAGTTTCACAAGACACATCTGCACTGGAGTTGTTTCGGTCCATAAAAATATTAACTGTCCCATCCTTGGTATGTTTTCAAGCAGCATTGTACGCCAGAGATAACCTCGAGCAGTACTCGAAGCTTGGAAATAGGCGAGGATGTGGCGCTGATGCACGGTATAGGCACAGGCTGCGGGCGGTACCGCGGCGACTGACGAAGACGTCTAAGCTAGTGCACGTGATGGCGCCAGCGGTCTACAACAGGCTGCCAGACCACGTACTAGAGTCATCATCAAGGTCATTATTTAAAAACAAATTAAAAAGGTGGCTTATTGAGCAGGCATTTTATAAATTTGACGACATGATTAATTAAACTGACATTGAATTTTAATATATAATTTACATGTTGTTATTATAAATAATTACTATTTTCATTTTTTATTATTGTATTGTGTTATTGTATTCGTACAATGTGATTATTATGATTTTATTATTATTATTATTTTTATTGACCTGTAACTAATGTTGCCAATAAAAAACTATGACTATGACTATGACTAAAGTGTTTTTTTACATGGGCTCTAATGTTTTGGAGGATCATTTAGGGCTGATCTGATATCTCTGGAGACAACAGACTGCCATATTTTCTGAGGCCATGATTATTATCCTACCATATCTTCGAAATAATAGGGAATTTGTGCTTTTCAGCCGGGACCAGAAGTAGTGCCTAAACTTCACGATATGCCTGAGGAGTGTATCAGAGAGATCTTACTGAGGATATCAGACCACAGGGATTTAGATGTAAGTATTGCTAGTCTCTGTCCGCTTATCACTTTGTAGTCAAACTTATAGTTTCTT
Source organism: Achlya flavicornis (assembly GCA_947623365.1). Taxonomy (NCBI): domain Eukaryota; kingdom Metazoa; phylum Arthropoda; class Insecta; order Lepidoptera; family Drepanidae; genus Achlya; species Achlya flavicornis. Next base: position 13,600,957 of record OX392477.1, on the reverse strand, counting down.
GCAGTCTTTCAATCGATAAGTTGAGAACCGAGTGGAATGCGACTCCCTCGCCTGCTTCCCCTGCACTTCCCTGATGGCGCCAGTATTATACTTATAGCACAGATTATTAAATATAACTTATAGCATGAAGCAATAATCCCGCTACACGTACCATACAATCACACAACTGTAAAGTCACCGCGCCAGGACTCAAATTATCGCGCACGAGTAGCATCTAGGCTGCCACGTTTCAAAAAAAGCAAAACCGATGATTTTTGAAATAGGTATTGTATTATTTTTTAAGTCTGAATTTTTAGGCGCTCTCGTGGTGTAGCTTGATTAGCCGTTAATCGATCGGCAAAGTTAAGTTATCACCGGTGTGGACAGTATCCGGATTGGTAACTGCGTACTGGTATTTCAACTCGAGCTCAGCAATGGGACATTATGGGCCGATGAGAATGATGATGAATTATATATTTATTAAAGTAATGTATTTTTTACATTAAAATAACCTAGCTAGTGGCCTACTGAACGTATGCATTTGGACCAGCTTGACACTTAAAACTATACTTGTCATTCTGTACTTCTTGAGGGCTTGTTTTAGCATATTTTCTTGCTCAGGATTTTTCAAAAACATTAATTCTTCCGCTCGGTCTCACCCGGAGATATCAATGTTAAACCCGTATCTCGGATATGCCCCATTAAAAGCCGTAGACTCCGGTTGAAACCTGGAGAGGTGGCAGCCCTAGTATTACAGTATGAGGCACGAATGGTGAGCACAGTAGTGGAGGTAAGCTCGCGCTGCACTTTTGGCCAAATGACACGCGAGAATCCAATAGACGACGAGCATCGACTGACGAACCAATCGTGTGCAGCTCGGCGCTCCCACCTGCTTCCTTCCGACTAACAGACTGAAAAATTAACTAGTGCGCAGGTGTCAATCTGTGCTCACCATTCGTTTTTTTTTTTTTTTTTTTTTTACTGTGTATAGGCCTGTGTTTGACCACAATCTCACTATGGTAAGTGATGATGTGGTCGAAGGTGGTAAGCACACAAAGCCTAGAAGGAACTGGCTCTCATGTGCAGCTGACGGAACACACCGATAGGTGCTTGGCGACAGATTTTCAACTTGAGGGTGGTAGCCAACCAGACGGGTACTACAAAGTACCCTACCACCGTGCTATGGTTTCCTCACGATGTTTTCCTTCACCGAAAGCTCAAGCTCATTGTAGGATTCGAACCCGGGACCTTCGTCTCGGTATCCGACGTCACTACCACTGAGCTATCATCGCCTTGAGCCCCTAACTATAGCATATATCGTGTGTCAGGCGGCGTCGTCGGCGTGGAGCGTGATGGCGTCCGTGTGCGCCGAGCAGCGCACGTGGCGCGAGCTCGTGCACTTCCACTTCACGCACACACAGATCGATACCGTACGGAAGGATAACCACGAAGACAGCGATATGGACTGGAAGAACGTCTTCCATCAGCTTCGGAAGTGAGTATCAAGCTAGTTAACTTATCTAGGGTCAACTTATTACATTGACAGCCCAAATCTACGTGCCAAAAAGGGACAAACATAATGCGGCAGGAGATACAGTAGTACCCAACTAATATGGCTTATCGATGTACACACGGCTACAGATCAAGCTATACATTTCTAGTATAAGCTGACCGTCCATTGTACAGAAATCCTATATAATGCGAGATCAGGTTATACTGGAAATGTATAGCTTGATCTGTAGCCGTGTGTACCTGCGCAGAAGCTTCATTTTCAAAGCGCGGGAAATGCTATCAGTCGGCAGCTCCCGCCATGTGTGCGGAGAGGCGTGACTTGTTAGTGAGACGGAACTAACAGCTGCAGTGTATTATGAACCTTATAGTAGTGATCTAAGGTTGATTATAAGTAAGTTTAATTACCTAGGAATACTTCTTATTTAAAAAGTTTTTTTGCTGTTTATATTAATCGTAGCGTCTGTGTAGTCAAATTAAACAAGGGCCGACCATTGGCTGAACCCTGTTTAGCATATAAAACACAGAATCATTAATAGAAACCTATAAATGTAATATAATGTATCCTTTGCTTGCCTGCCTTTTGGCGAATTTAATAAACAACACAATCAGAAGTACAAAAGTAGACTTATTCTTTTTTAAATATCAGCATAGGAACCCCATCATTGTATGAAATACATGGAATAAAAAAGCTGGCCAAGTGCGAGTTGGACTCGCACTTGGCCTAAACATTCTATGAAAATATCAACTGTTTACCTATTACGGTTTATAACATACAGTTCACCGACAGACATACGGACGAACATCAGTGGAGGCTTAGTATTAGGGTCCCGTGGGCACCCTTTGAGTACGGAACCCTAAAAAAGAATATTATTCTCTCTTTTTTGCATTGCCACATAAAAAGATTGCAAATAATTCGAGCGCCTACTTTCGTTTGCCAGACTGTTTATTCCACATACTCAAAGCTTGATCCAAATTCAAGTTGGTCGAAGCATATGTTAACTTGCCATTTTATTTACTGTGCTCTGCGGTTTCACCCATGTTATATTAGAATTATATCGTAAAGATACATATGATATAACTAGTAGAGAAGTAATATATAATAATTTACCAGGATGTACGGTCTTCGCGAGGACGCCCAGTATGCGGAAACTCTGTCGCTGTGTCGGCACTGCAAGTGTCTGTTCTGGCGCTCGCTCGGACACCCCTGTATAGCGGACCAGGTATGTACCATCTTGACCATAAGGCCACACGGGGCCCCCCACTCACGGGGGCCCTCAAGGGCCCAATATTCGCTCACACTATCTAAATATATTTTTTCTATTTTAGGTAGATAGTAAGAATTACTGTAAACATTTCTAAATCAAAATTTCAATCGGACACCAGTTTCTTACCAATGCGGAAAACAGGTGTAACTTTCAAACAGTTAAACATTTTCATCGATTAAAAAAGCCAAGAATATTGTTAACTGGCTTTCAAATAAAATAAATTTTAAATGATGAATATAAAATTATTATTGTTCACTTTTTTTATTTTCAATGGGGCCCCAAATTCTTGTATGCCCATGGGCCCCTGCATGGCCTAAGGCGGCCCTGTAAATATGAGAACTAATACCACACCACTTGGAAATCAACCAGTATGTACCGGCAATGCCTTCTATACTCTGTAAAAGTTCAACAAAACATTGACGGGCTGTCTGAGGTTGGAATTTATTGCTGATGTCCATAGCCACTAACCATCAGGCCTCCTTGCTACAAAGTCTCATATTGGTTGTCAAATGTTAACTAGGGGGAAGGGCTATGTCCAGCAGTGCACATCTTCAGGCACTGTATATGTTGTGTATGCCACTGTACATTATTTGTGGTTATATGTGTAAATGTTGTTCCCCAGTGCCCAGAATACCGCGAGAGACTGAAGGAGGCGGGCGGCCCTCTGCCTCCCTACCCGGTCCCTCCCGCCGCCTTCCTCAAGTTCTTCTCACTCTAATTCGATCAACCAAACGAGAATATCGCCCGTCTCTATCTATGCACTCCATGAATGACACAATGTCGAACTCGGTGCAACAATCGAGAATGAAATACTTTTTAATCTATGATGTTTCTTAAAGAGAAGCACGATGTGAGCTTTGTAGGAGAAACTATAAGGCTATGCACACACAACATTTTATTTCCGCACGATTTTTTTCTATTCAATAAAAGATTATGAATATCTAAATGTTTACCGCATGTACATTTCATTGAAAAAATCGTGCTGAAATCATTCGTAGTGCGCGGTAGATCTAAGATATTTTTCTAGACTTGAAACGTGTTTAAACTTTTAAGAAAAGATGTGGCTTAAAGTTTAAACTTCATATTAATTATTTATAAATATTTACAGCATACTGAATTTAATCAAAATTGAAACATGAGTGTTATGGCAACAGGTGATTTTAATAAAATGTCCAAGTCCACATCTTTTCTTTTGGGTTTGCTACATTTAAATAAATATAAATTCCTAATATGTATTAAGTCCATATGCTCGCTGATGGATATTTCAAAATATATTTTAAATAAAGAAAATTAAAAAAAAAGCTATGGTGTAAGCAATCTCTGAAGCGAGCGAATTCGTTTTTTTTTCTGAAATGACTGACTAAGATCTCAGGTAGACTGGCCTATTGCGAAATATAAAAAAAACTAAACTATCAATGCTATTCAAAATGATAATTTAATTCACAAAAATGGCGGCTGATAAGATTCCTTAGAATTATATTTTCATTCAGTTTTTGAAATTATTTTTGCCGTTTTTGTGAATACAATTTATCATGGCATCATAGCATTGCTTAGGTTATTGGTTAAAAATAAGTACTATAAAAAATGTGTTCCATTTTTAACTTGTGTAATCAAAAAGTAGTTATCGAGGGCTAATTTAGTTAACAGCTAACTTATTTTGGTCATATCTAATTTTAAAAAAGCATGTAATACAGTGCTGCACTCTAGTGGATGTTAGCCCCCATATTTGTTTTGCATCGAATATAGCTAATGCAATACATTCAACCAGTGTGACCAAAAGATAATTTGCTTTTCTTAAACTAATTTTAGTTGTTAAAAATCTTTATTTAAGGTTTGATTTGTTCACTTATTTTTTATCCGCACTAATGCTTGAAAATCGCTTTAAAATACTTAATTATATGTGATATTTCCAAAATTTATATCGATATTAAGTGTGATGTATTCGGTATTTAACCCTGAGTGTTTTTTGTTATGTTTAAATATAATATTTATGTGCAATGTTTAGTTTAAACAATATCGAGCCAATTTGTAGAAGATATAATGTGACCGTTAGGGAATTCGAATTTAGAACATTTATCCCTTTTTTTCGTTAATGTAGTTTCGCGGGTATAATTACGAATTCCGTGTATACATTTGTTTATATAAATATGACATGTACCATGTGCCGACTAAGCAAGAAAATGGCACATTATTCACATAAATGACGAAAATACCTTGTTCTTAAGTTTGTTACTTTAATATCCGCCATATTTTTTGGTAAATATCGAATGCGACAGTTCCGTCTTTACCAATAAAAGGTATATTCGCTTACACTACAGTAAGAATTTACTTCAAAATTCTAAATTAAACTTTATAATTCGGACACCAGATCAGTTTAAAATTATTAATAATAGTAAAAATATAAATTCACTTTTTTAGTTTACTTTCCAATAAGGCCCCAAATTCTTGTCTGCCCAAGGGAAGGGCCCCGACTTAAGACGACCCTGGTAATATAGTAGACCATGCATTAAATTATTAAAAGGATAGGTACAAAAAACCCGACTGTGTAAAACAAAAAATAACTGAAAAGAGAAAAACAAGCTCTTTGAGAATTTTGAATATTACTTGAATTATATAAGGTACTTTTTGTCCCAAAACAAACCCTCCCTCCGGGTCAGTCGGGAAAAACTACTCGCATCCGCAATTATCGTCGCAATGAAGTGGTATGAAATGCCTGATTCAAATACAGATTGTCGCAACTTAATTAATGTAGCAAAGAATATTAACATTCAAATCTTTTATTTATTTCCTTTTTTATGCTCGCATTTATCGATTATAAATGAATATGTAACAGTATTATAACGTGTACCTTGTTATTGTTGTTAACCTTGATATTTATAATTGTGTTGTTTTAAACTTTGATAATTATATAATTTTGACAAAAAATGAAATATTACCTATATGTTATATTGAAATTGACAACCTATTAACATATAATATGCAGCTAATTTATGTAAGATATAAAGTAATAAAATTAAAGTAATTTATATTACAATATTTTACTAAAAAAACATCACAATGAATACTACATTGTTATAAGACTAAAAATATTCGCCTTTGGTGGTTAAGCTGAAATCTCTGCCTATCATTTAGGTATAATGGGCGTAAAGATAAAAATATTTATGTAGAAATAATGTCCTGATTAAAATTTTTATAATAAATAGATGTGTTAAAGGGGTGATTTTTCCATCGTCTGATATCTTTTATCCGATATCTTACAGATTTTATATAGGAAAATTGTTCAAAATTCGATTGTTCTAATAAAGTTAACTGACGATGGAAAAAATTGTACTTACAAGGAGACGGCAAGGGTGTGGGGTATTCAAATCAAATATGATGTCACTACTCGTTGAGAGCACTCATATGCCAAAGCCGTAGCAAACACTATTCACGCTTGTTGATTTTTTTTTTATTACTATTACTGCTATACATTATTCAATTTGTTGATCAATGATGGAAAAAATGAGAAACTAAAAATTTTATTTAAAAAAAGGTTTTTCAATCTTTCTTAATTTTTTTCTCAACAACTGCTTAGGTGTGCACACTGCAGTTTTGGCGAATGAGTACTCTAAACGGGTACTAACTACACAGTACACACCAAATCTGACTTTGATTCAAATACCCCACACCCTTGCCGTCTCATTTTAATAGAATCCCTATGTTTGTTCCACAGTATGAGTAAACTGTTTTCAATTGTGATTTTGTCTCGTGTAAATCTGGCCCCGTGAATGTGGTCTTAGGAGACTATCTGGAGACCGTATTTGTTGGCATCAACCCTTGAGGTAGGTTGCTCTTATTGACCCATCTCTAATTATCACATATCATCAATAAATCTTAAGCAATGCAAACAATCTATGTTTAAAGCTGTTGAGTTCATAATGATTTGAGCTTATTCATTAGATGGCACCCCAGATATGTTCCCTCTATTCTGTAATCTGTAGTGTAGTTGTTGATATTGTGATATATTAAGATAAACTAAAATAAGAATTTAGTCCCGAGATGCTAACCCTTATGTATTAGAATAGATTAATATGAAAAATGCAGCTTGTTTACCTACTCACATAAGTCATTTAGTTAAAACTGTGATGTTTTTTTGTTTGAACAAAGGAATTGTTTCTGATTTGTGTTCTCGCTATACTTATGGTACTTTATATGGTATGGTTTTGAAATAAAGTTATTTTTAGTAAAATATGTAGTTTGATCAGTTAAATATATCGCTTTCTACCTCACCTATTTTCCCCCAAAGTAGTTTGATTTCTACATCATATTATATACAAGACAAAAAGGATATCTCTGTGCAATATTTCCAGTTTCTGTTTTCCGAATTATCAACAGTTTAAACTGGTTTTTTGAGCATAGAGGTATCATATAAAAAATCAAGACGGAGTGTCACTATACAAGAAAGTGAAGCAAAAAAATTCCTACATGTGCGTGAGTAAAATCAGTACTGGCCCATGCAGGCACAAACGGTACTGAGCCTTATTGTCACTGTCAACATCTCAATACGGAATGACAACCGATTGGCTTCCTATGGTCTATATGTGTGTGTGAGGCCATGTATTTACAAGAACACCGGCTTCCTATTACTTGCATCATTTAAGAACACATACCGATCCGTATTTTTTTTTTTTTCAAAAAACTGCTGATTAAAATAACCTTATAATATTGCAAGCAGTTAAAAATACAAATTGGGGACAGAAAAAACTAAAATTTTCATAATGATATTCCTATTTATTGATTATTTCTATAGACATTCTTGATTATATAATTTTATAAATAAATTCTCTATCATTTCAATATACCTAGTCAGGTATTCCAAGGACAGGACATTATTTTTTATCTCCATATGAAATTTTATTTATGGCCTTATTGTCCTGCAGAGTATCATTTTAATCACTAGACAGTACAATATTGCCCAGACAGTCATGAGTGCATAAGTCACCAGTACTAATAGACTTATAAAAAAAACAAGATGGACAAACCTTATAAGTGAAGCCAAAAATTTTCTATGATGTGAGAGTACAATCAGTACTGGCCCAAGCAGGCACAAGTGATACTGAGCCTTATTGTCACTGTCAACATCTCAATGCGGAATGACAACCGATCAGCTTCCAATGGTGTATAAGTCTATGCCAATACTTTAAAGACAACATTTTTTTGTTATATTTTACTATATAAGTGCAATATCTTCAATGAACGAAAACAAATAAAACTTATCAGCTAAGACTATTTATATGTAGGTACTCTGATTATGGCATTAAAAATGCAGACATTTTACGTTTTTTGGTGTCTCCAAAGTCACAGTGACTTCTTAAGTAGTAAAATACCAAACACCTACCTAAACAAGTTTAGGTACCTACGTAAACAAGGACCTATAAATTAAATTATTATACAAGATTGTCCTTCACTCCATCACATTGCTTCAGAATATCTTTCAAATTATAAACTAAATCTTGCAGCTGCTGACTTCCACATGTGAAGTTGACATCGTTTCCTGCGTCAGTTATTAACGTGACCGTGTACAACACATTATCAGACCCGGCTCCTGGAGCATTGCTCACAATCTCCAATTTCCATTTAATGTCTGTTAACTTTGGTATCATAACATCTGCTCTTGCCGGGTTCATGTTTATTTATCTCCACAAAGTTCACCACTCCGAGAACTGCTTTAAACAAAAGCTTGGAGTACGTAATGTATTAAAGGGTTGTATTATTTTTGTTTAATATATTTTTATTGATTTCGATGAAAACAAACAATGTTGGAAACTACGGTTGGAAACTTGGAATTTGACAGATACCGGCTGGCATGTCACAACACACCATAGATAATACATGATAACGGTAGAGACTGATTGATTCTTCTCCTTCTTCTTCTTCTTATTTTTAATTTTGGCAACCAAGCCCAAATTAGAGCTCATTTCTGCCAGTGTCAACTTATATTATAGTTTCCAGTCACAATAAATCACTTCACATTATAGTCCTCAGTCAGTCACCGTCCATAAAAGTCATGTTTTACTACAATGGTGGTCATTGTACTAAAACTCTTCACGGACATTTTGAGACAACTTGAAAAGTCACGATACACATAATTCATTTCATTTCACTTCACTGGTGCACATGGATGATCTTTATTGGGTAAAATACCACTAAAAATACACAATAAAACTCAAAATACACAAATTTATGAAAATAAAAATGAAAATGCTACGTCACTCTGCAAGTTCCCGCCAAAAAGTCCATTCTTCTCCTTATTTTTAATGTTGGCAACCAAGCCCAAATTAGGGCTCATTTCTGCCAGTGTCGAGTTATATTATAGTTTTCAGTCACAATAAATCACTTCACATTATAGTCCTCAGTCAGTCACCGTCCATAAAAGTCATGTTTTACTACAATGGTGGTCATTGTACTAAAACTCTACACGGACATTTTGAGACAACTTGAAGTCACGATACACATAATTCATTTCATTTCACTTCACTGGTGCACATGGATGATCTTTATTGGGTAAAATATCACCAAAAATACACAATAAAACTCAAAATACACAAATTTATGAAAATAAAAATGAAAATGCTACGTCACTCTGCAAGTTCCCGCCAAAAAGTCAACGACTGATTGATTCACTCAACTAGATTACTGCTGGCCTGCAGACTATTAATATATAGTCTATGGCTGACTGCTCGAAATTTTGTGTAGTCAAAAATAACCTTGCTATAACTTAGTCCATAAATCCAATGTGCTTCAGAAAGTAATTTTGTTAGTGCAAAATATTTCATGAGTGTATTTAAACTGAGTTTCATGAGTGTATAGGCATACACTCTAGACAGACAGTAGACAGTAGACACCAAACTAGACAGTTACCAGTTCTAAAAATATTTTTTTTGGTTTGGCCACCCACAGATTACAGAATAAGGTAATAATAATAATTCTGTAATCTGTGTACCTACCCTATAAATGGTTGGATGATAAAAAGTTCGTCATTATATGAACTGCAATCCATACCCTCGGTCCATCTATCTTCGATGACATCATGGCAATCTCAATAATGTTCTAAATAATACGATATTTAAGGTAGCTGAGATTGTCCCAGATTCATGACATGACAAAGAAAGGAAAAGCTCCATGGGGTGTAGGGGTGGCAAATAAAAAAAGCAGAATGCGCTGCTCTATCCTTGAAACTCGCCCACTATACGCTATTATACAGGGTGGGCCAGAAAGAATTGCGAATTTGAAAAAATGATTAAAAAAAAACTTAGTACAATTCACATATAAATTTTTATTTTTATAAAAATTTACATCTGGGAAATTCATTTCTTAAAAATAACGTCATCCAGGTGTGCACCATCCCGCTGCAAACATTCTTCGAATCTGAACCTCAAATTGGTAAAAACTCGCTGGCACATTGCACGGGGAATAGCTGCCATTTCTTCCTGGATATTGGTCTTCAACTGGTTAATCGTGGCTGGGTTATTGGAGTAGACTCTACTTTTTAGGTATCCCCACAAAAAAAAGTCCAGTGGCGTTAGATCCGGACTTCTAGGAGGCCATGCAATGTCACCTCGGCGCGATATCAGTTTCCCAGCAAACATCTCGTTTACGACCGCCAAAGAGGCATTAGCTGTATGGCATGTCGCGCCATCTTGTTGAAACCATGTCGCACGATTATAGGCTAGACTAAATTTCCGGGAACCGAGCTACTTAACCCCACCACCCGCGCAGTCCCCTCTCTAAAGCTTCAAACGCAAGAGTGTTTTTAAAATCGTACGCCTTTCTGGCCCACCCTGTATAATCATCTATGCCCACTACGCACCTATGTACCTAAGGCGCGGCGCGGCACAGCGGTTAACGGTAACTCGTCACCGTCGCTCATCGCGAATTTTCCGCAACCATAGATTGAATTGTAATTAAACATGAATAATAATAAAAAGAAGTTAAATTAAAATAGGAATATATTTATTACATTATTGTTAGTACATTAAACAACTTTATGAAAGTTGTAAACAATATATCTCATATATTTTGTCAAAAGGCAATATTATTTTAAATAAAAGTGAATTGGTATGCAAACATTTTAAGGCACTACATTACAATATTATATACTTATTAATAAATCGATGGAAACAAACAGACAAATTCAAAAGTTCATACTCATTATTTTGGATACCTACATTGGATTATGTAGAAATGCTGTTATATATAGTAAACATATAAAATATTCATAATATCTTCATTATCCTAAAACAGGGAGGGGGGATAAATCATAATTCTCTAGTTCTAAATTGCACATTGGTTTAGAGATTCAGTATGGATAAAAAAGTTTTCATTTGCATAAAAATAATTGTCGATATAAGTATTTAATAATTGGACTGTTTTACAAAAAACTTAAACCGACTTCAAAGTACACTAAGAAGTAATCAAATCCTGATCTGATGACAATGGGACCAAACGGGAAGTGTACCCTTCCAGATAAAAAAATAATTTTCTAAATCGGTAAATATATGACGGAGTTACGAGGTAACAAACATACAACCGAATTGAGAACCTCCTCCTTTTTTTGAAGTCGGTTAAAAAAATACGAAGAAAATCTGGTCATATACATTGTTAAAAGTCCTAATTTTAGCACCAAAAAGACATAATATTAGAAATAACTACAAGTTATTATTAGGTAGTGTAGATATTATTTAGTGTTAATTTAAAATATCAAAAATTAAATATTAGAAACACAACCTAAGTACTTACTAAACAACAATTAAAATACTGGCAGTTAACAATTATATTTTTTCTCTGGTGATGTACAATACAATATTTCGGAAAAATGGCACTTGTTTACATATTGTACCGCCTATATCGATCGTGACCATAATTCAGAAGTTCTTTCAGCAAAAAGAAATGTGCTTTAAACCAGGCGATTTTATTACTGGCAATCTTAAATTATTCACATTTTGTCTGTCCAGTAAAAAAAAACTTTTGAATATGGAATAATGCTATCAAAACTTTTTTTTTAATAAATTACAATAATTTGTGAACTTACAACCTACACGCTTTGCACCTCCGTATGCAAATATAAACCTATCAAATCTCGTAGTACACTTCTTTTATACGGATCAATCAGCGTTTCATCTTCTCAAGAATGGGAAGTATCATTTCGAAAGATGGTCGTTTTCCGGGGTCTTCGTTCATGCAGATCTTTATCAGTTTCGAAATGTGAGGGGAAACGCCTGGTGGAATTGAAATGCGAAGGCCTTCAAGAGCTATCTTCATACCACACTCCATGGGCGATAAGTCGGCAAATGGAATCTGAAAGATAAAATAATATGTTATGTGTTCATCTATATCTTTACTAATATTATTGGTATCTATTTTTTTTTGCTTGAGGCCAGAGATGCTTATGAATTCGACGTCACGTCGACACCATTTATGAATAGAACTAATGAAAAGCAAAAAATACCTCAATAACAGGGCAATTCTCAAAATTTATGTAATAAATTGTATGTTTTTTTTTTTTTTTTTTTTTTATACCACTTAGGTGGCAAACAAGCATACGGCCCGCCTGATGGTAAGCGGTTACCGTAGCCTATGGACGCTTGCAACACCAGGGGTATCACGCGCGCGTTGCCGACCCTGCAGAAATCTCTTCACACCCCTTTTGAAGAACCCCATGCTGTACTCCATTGGGAAAACCACGGCGGGGAGCTCATTCCACAGTCTGAGCGTCCGCGGAAGGAAGCTCCTTTGAGCCCGCACAGTACGAAACAATTTAGGTTTCAATATGTGAGGATGGACTCCCCGTCGATGGCGAGAGTTGCGATGGTAGAAAGTAGCCGTGGGCATCATCTTAAACAATTCTTCAGAACACCGTCCGTTGTACAAGCGGTAGAACACACATAAGGAGGCAAAGTCTCTCCTCAGACTGAGGGGCTCTAAACCGCTTGTGAGCTCGGGATCGTCGACAATTCTTATGGCACGTCGTTGAACCGAGTCTAAAGGATCAAGCTGGTATCCAGGCGCCCCCGCCCATAGATGACAGCAGTACTCCATATGAGGCCGGACTTGCGACTTGTAAAGTTGCAGCCTGTATGTAACACGTGGTTCTCAATATAAATTAAATGCACATTAGGTAACAAGGTTATTTTTACAAATATTTATGGTAGCTATATTTTTTTGCTCGAGGCCACTGATGCTTATGAATTCGACGTCACTACGACACTATTTATGAATATAACTAAAGAAAAGCTAAAAATCTCTCAATAACAGGGCAATTCTCAAAATTTATTTAATACATTGTAAGTAACAAGTGTTTCTCAACATACATTAAATGCACTTATGGTAACAAGGGTAATTCTCAATAGACATTAAATGCACTTAGGGTAACAAGGGTCATTCTCAATATACATAAAATGCACATTAGGTAACAAGGTGATTCTCATAATTAATTGATTGCAGGGTTATTCTAAACTGACCTCTCTGGTGGCAAGTTCCCAGAGCAGCACGGCGAAGCTCCACATGTCGGCGGCCTCCCAGTTCCGCTTGGAGGCCGGCTTCACGAGCGCCTCGGGCGCCATCCACGCGGGCGAGTACACGCGCCCCTTCTCTTGGAACGAGAACTTCGAGTCCGCCATGTTAATGCGAGCCGTTAGGTCTTCATCGATCTGTCAAATTATGTGTTTTTGCTCATATTGTATTGGGCTTTTTGACATATTAAAATCATACAATTGTGCATATAAAAGTGAATTCAATACACGAGTGTCATATGCACTTCTTTAAGGGTGGATTCGCAAAAAGAGAAAAAAGTTAAGTGGATGCTTTGTATGAAGTCTGAATCGGTTATTCATATTGATGCGTACTTCCACCTAGACATAAGCTGTGCGTCGGCGCCGACCTCCGCGTTTCGGCTCGCCGAGTTGTGGTGCTAAGTCGGCATCAGTTCATGAACAAGTGTGAGTGAAATAGGATAGTAAAAAATCTCTTTATTTTATTTATTGTGATCTAACTTCATTGCAATTAATGGCTTCTGACATTTGACACGAAAACCACACATGTGAGCTCGGACACGATATTTAATTTCATACTTTATGAAAAGTAGTCTTCAAGGTCACGCCGCCGACCCCTTAAAGTCGGCGCACCACCGCTGACTGATTGTGCATCGGTGCTCATATCTACATCCACCTTTAAAGCATTGCAGGTGGAATACAATTAACCTGTTTACATTAAAATGAAACATAAAAAAATTATGATATAGCACTAGAATGTACTCACCATGATATGCTTGCTGTTAAGATGGTACGTGGGCAGTATGTGGTCCCTCTGCAGCGAGTGCAGGTAGTGCATCCCGGCGGCGACGTCGTGCGCGAGCCGCAGCGCGGCCGGCGCGTCCACCACCACGCGCCCCCCGCCCGACCCGTGCAGCAGCGCGTGCAGCGAGCCCCACGACATGTACTGCGATATCACTACCAGCGACGGCGGGGACACGCAGCAACCCACCTGTACACAACAACACTGTACTGTACACGCCTCACATGAACCTATTGACGTCCACCACCACGCGCCCCCCGCCCGACCCGTGCAGCAGCGCGTGCAGCGAGCCCCACGACATGTACTGCGATATCACTACCAGCGACGGCGGGGACACGCAGCAACCCACCTGTACACAACAACACTGTACTGTACACGCCTCACATGAACCTATTGACGTCCACCACCACGCGCCCCCCGCCCGACCCGTGCAGCAGCGCGTGCAGCGAGCCCCACGACATGTACTGCGATATCACTACCAGCGACGGCGGGGACACGCAGCAACCCACCTGTACACAACAACACTGTACTGTACACGCCTCACATGAACCTATTGACGTCCACCACCACGCGCCCCCCGCCCGACCCGTGCAGCAGCGCGTGCAGCGAGCCCCACGACATGTACTGCGATATCACTACCAGCGACGGCGGGGACACGCAGCAACCCACCTGTACACAACAACACTGTACTGTACACGCCTCACATGAACCTATTGACGTCCACCACCACGCGCCCCCCGCCCGACCCGTGCAGCAGCGCGTGCAGCGAGCCCCACGACATGTACTGCGATATCACTACCAGCGACGGCGGGGACACGCAGCAACCCACCTGTACACAACAACACTGTACTGTACACGCCTCACATGAACCTATTGACGTCCACCACCACGCGCCCCTTGCCCGACCCGTGCAGCAGCGCGTGCAGCGAGCCCCACGACATGTACTGCGATATCACTACCAGCGACGGCGGGGACACGCAGCAACCCACCTGTACACAACAACACTGTACTGTACACGCCTCACATGAACCTATTGACGTCCACCACCACGCGCCCCCCGCCCGACCCGTGCAGCAGCGCGTGCAGCGAGCCCCACGACATGTACTGCGATATCACTACCAGCGACGGCGGGGACACGCAGCAACCCACCTGTACACAACAACACTGTACTGTACACGCCTCATATGAACCTATTGACGTCCACCACCACGCGCCCCCCGCCCGACCCGTGCAGCAGCGCGTGCAGCGAGCCCCACGACATGTACTGCGATATCACTACCAGCGACGGCGGGGACACGCAGCAACCCACCTGTACACAACAACACTGTACTGTACACGCCTCACATGAACCTATTGACGTCCACCACCACGCGCCCCCCGCCCGACCCGTGCAGCAGCGCGTGCAGCGAGCCCCACGACATGTACTGCGATATCACTACCAGCGACGGCGGGGACACGCAGCAACCCACCTGTACACAACAACACTGTACTGTACTGTACACGCCTCACATGAACCTATTGACGTCCACCACCACGCGCCCCCCGCCCGACCCGTGCAGCAGCGCGTGCAGCGAGCCCCACGACATGTACTGCGATATCACTACCAGCGACGGCGGGGACACGCAGCAACCCACCTGTACACAACAACACTGTACTGTACACGCCTCACATGAACCTATTGACGTCCACCACCACGCGCCCCCCGCCCGACCCGTGCAGCAGCGCGTGCAGCGAGCCCCACGACATGTACTGCGATATCACTACCAGCGACGGCGGGGACACGCAGCAACCCACCTGTACACAACAACACTGTACTGTACACGCCTCACATGAACCTATTGACGTCCACCACCACGCGCCCCCCGCCCGACCCGTGCAGCAGCGCGTGCAGCGAGCCCCACGACATGTACTGCGATATCACTACCAGCGACGGCGGGGACACGCAGCAACCCACCTGTACACAACAACACTGTACTGTACACGCCTCACATGAACCTATTGACGTCCACCACCACGCGCCCCCCGCCCGACCCGTGCAGCAGCGCGTGCAGCGAGCCCCACGACATGTACTGCGATATCACTACCAGCGACGGCGGGGACACGCAGCAACCCACCTGTACACAACAACACTGTACTGTACACGCCTCACATGAACCTATTGACGTCCACCACCACGCGCCCCCCGCCCGACCCGTGCAGCAGCGCGTGCAGCGAGCCCCACGACATGTACTGCGATATCACTACCAGCGACGGCGGGGACACGCAGCAACCCACCTGTACACAACAACACTGTACTGTACACGCCTCACATGAACCTATTGACGTCCACCACCACGCGCCCCTTGCCCGACCCGTGCAGCAGCGCGTGCAGCGAGCCCCACGACATGTACTGCGATATCACTACCAGCGACGGCGGGGACACGCAGCAACCCACCTGTACACAACAACACTGTACTGTACACGCCTCACATGAACCTATTGACGTCCACCACCACGCGCCCCCCGCCCGACCCGTGCAGCAGCGCGTGCAGCGAGCCCCACGACATGTACTGCGATATCACTACCAGCGACGGCGGGGACACGCAGCAACCCACCTGTACACAACAACACTGTACTGTACACGCCTCATATGAACCTATTGACGTCCACCACCACGCGCCCCCCGCCCGACCCGTGCAGCAGCGCGTGCAGCGAGCCCCACGACATGTACTGCGATATCACTACCAGCGACGGCGGGGACACGCAGCAACCCACCTGTACACAACAACACTGTACTGTACACGCCTCACATGAACCTATTGACGTCCACCACCACGCGCCCCCCGCCCGACCCGTGCAGCAGCGCGTGCAGCGAGCCCCACGACATGTACTGCGATATCACTACCAGCGACGGCGGGGACACGCAGCAACCCACCTGTACACAACAACACTGTACTGTACTGTACACGCCTCACATGAACCTATTGACGTCCACCACCACGCGCCCCCCGCCCGACCCGTGCAGCAGCGCGTGCAGCGAGCCCCACGACATGTACTGCGATATCACTACCAGCGACGGCGGGGACACGCAGCAACCCACCTGTACACAACAACACTGTACTGTACTGTACACGCCTCACATGAACCTATTGACGTCCACCACCACGCGCCCCCCGCCCGACCCGTGCAGCAGCGCGTGCAGCGAGCCCCACGACATGTACTGCGATATCACTACCAGCGACGGCGGGGACACGCAGCAACCCACCTGTACACAACAACACTGTACTGTACACGCCTCACATGAACCTATTGACGTCCACCACCACGCGCCCCCCGCCCGACCCGTGCAGCAGCGCGTGCAGCGAGCCCCACGACATGTACTGCGATATCACTACCAGCGACGGCGGGGACACGCAGCAACCCACCTGTACACAACAACACTGTACTGTACACGCCTCACATGAACCTATTGACGTCCACCACCACGCGCCCCCCGCCCGACCCGTGCAGCAGCGCGTGCAGCGAGCCCCACGACATGTACTGCGATATCACTACCAGCGACGGCGGGGACACGCAGCAACCCACCTGTACACAACAACACTGTACTGTACACGCCTCACATGAACCTATTGACGTCCACCACCACGCGCCCCCCGCCCGACCCGTGCAGCAGCGCGTGCAGCGAGCCCCACGACATGTACTGCGATATCACTACCAGTAATACCTGGTATTTCCAGTTATACCTGGAAAACAGAAAAGCGTTGAAGTTCCGCGTGACGTCACGCAATGGTACACTTTTCACAAACAAGTGACGTCACGTGCCCCCCCCACTCCGGAACCTTCACACGCTTTATCTTTGAATTTTTTTAATGATTTGGTAAAGCAAAAAATACGTGTACAATATTTTTGGAGAATCTATCTGACGGACTAGTTAGAATCTTTTTTTTTACCCACGAATCATCCCTATTTTTTAACCGACTTCAAAAAAGGAGGAGGTTCTCTATTCGGTTGTAGTTTTTTTTACCTAATAAGTAAAGTCATTTATAAACTGATTTGGAAAATTCTTTTTTTGTTTGGAAGGGTACACTTCCCGTTTGCTCACTTTGTCATCAGATCAGGTTTTGATTACTTCTTAGTGTACTTTGAAGTCGGTTAAGTTTTTTGTAAAACAGTCCAATTATTTAATATACACATTGCATAACTCGTAGATTTTTTGTAGAGTAAGCCTAATAATGACTCAGACTAACCAATACCATAATCAACTCACCACGGGCAGTATGTTGGGGTGTGAGAATATCCTCAGTTTGGGGAACTCCTCGTTGAAGTCTCTCTGCACGCGCGGCGTACACTCGCGCACGGCCAGTATCTTAGCCACTATGTCATTCTTCTGCCATCTGCCGCGCCATGTTTCACCTGGTATAATTCAACATATAATTATTAGAAAATATATACTGACAGGACCAAAACAAGCGAGAATTAAATTTTTCAAGAGAGAATGAAATTCTTTGCGGAAGACACCTTTTTTAACCGACTTCAAAAAAAGGAGGAGGTTCTCAATTCGGTTGTATGTTTTTGTTTTTTTTTTTTATGTTTGTTACCTCATATCTCCGTCATTTATTAACAGATTTGGAAAATTCTTCTTTTGTCTGGAAGGGTATACTTCCCTTCCCGTTTGGTCCCATTGTCATCAGATCAAGATTTGATTACTTCTTAGTGTACTTTGAAGTCGGTTTAAGTTTTTTTTAAAACTGTCCAATTATTGTATTAAATTTCGGGCTTGAGCCAAATTCAATGGCGGTGAGTGCATAACATATATTTGGCTTAACCTCATGAAATATTATTTTCGAGCTGTAGTCTTATTTAGATAGTCGAGTCAAATTATGGTATACTAGCTGTGCCCTGCAATTTCACCCGCGTACCCGAGGGAAGCGCTCGTGATGTAGCATGATAAGCCGTTCTTAATCGATCGGCAAGTTAAGCTACCACCGTCGTGGTCGGTACCTGGATGAGTGACCGCCTAGTGGTATTTCAAATCGAGCGTAATCCGTGCTTCAGAAGGCACGTAAAGTCGTTGGTCCCGGTTATCACTTAATTTTCGTTAAGCTAGTTGGATGCCTCCTAGACGGCTTGAAAAATTCCAACAGTAGGTTGACCACTAGCCTACCTCCACCAATCCGCAGTGGGCACGCGTGGTGGAGTATCGCCCAGTCCCTTTCACCCTCATTTGTGTGCAGGATGCCTGCGCTCAGCAGTGGGAAATTATAGGCTGATGATGATGATGATAAATAACTACCTGACGGAGTAACAGCGAGGCGGGTGTGCAGCGCCAGCTCGTTGATGTTGATGCCCTTGTGCCTGGAGAGCGTGGCGTCGCGGCTGCGCGTCTTCAGACCCAGCCAAGACTGGTCTTTGAACTGGATCTTCTTCAGGTCCTGGCCCTGCTGGGTCGCTAGCTCGTGTAATCTGTGCAACAATTGTTTATCTGTATTTGGGAATATCGGTATAACAGACAGGTATAGTGAACAAGAAAAACATTTCTTTCTAAGGTTGTTTCCTATTGGGCAATAGGGACGTGGCCTGGGTAAAAATAGGTATAAAAAAGGTAGCCCGTCCGTATATTTTATGCACGACACACCTTGTGATAAAGTGCCACAAAGTACCTATCCACCATACACACCATATCTTTTGTTGTACACACGGCAACAGATCAAGCTATACATTTCTAGTATAAGCTGACCTCCCATTGTACGAAAATCCTATACAATGCGAGATCAGCTTATACTGGAAATGTATAGCTTGATCTGTAGCCGTGTGTACAACATTGATAGAACAGATTTTGGTTATCTTTTTTTTATACTCAAAATTCAAAATTCAAAATCATTTATTCAAATAGACCTACGCAGGCACTTATGAAAAGTCTGACTCTAATACTCTAATACCGGTTCGGAAGGTTACATTTGCTGAGAAGAGCCGGCAATAAACTCAGCAATTACTCTTTTCAAAACAAGCTTAGATTCATTACATAATATTTACATTCTAATCGCACTGAAAACAATTGCGTGCCCCTGTGCGGCGGCAAAATTACAAGGTAGACTGAATAAATATTTTATAAGTAAATAAATAGCAAACTTAAGCAGACCAGCCCCCACAAGCAGCACCTGTTCACAAGTATGACGCGTGTGGCAGCCATCGACCTCCTCGCCATATTGGAGGGAAGTGAGCGACCCGTCCCGTACTATTGGTTCTAATTACAAAAAATATATATATGTAAGAGAAATACTAAAGAAAGAGCACTTCACCATACATACCTCTGCACAAGCTGCCCCCTAGTCTTATCGAGCGGTGTGTCACCATACTTGTTGGCGAGAGAGATGAGTCCCCCAGCAGCGACCAGATCTTCAGCGATGGCGGTGTAGCCCCAAAAGCAAGCATAGTGGAGTGGGGAGTTTCCATGCTCGTTGATAAAATTCACGTCCACACGGTTTTGTAGTAGCTGTCGGGTAAGTTGTTTTGGTATAAGGATAGACATAGTAAAATGACGGGCTAGTTGGCGCGGTTGGTTAAGGGTCATCGCTCACTATATCAGCACCGCTCCATCGCAGCATCGGCCTGGCACCGCCTCAACTCAATCCAACCACTAGCTGCCAGCGCGCCGCCGGTGAAATTGGTGGCGCGACTTCGGAATGATACCGCTTGAAAGCGTCACGCAGCAAGGTAGCGGACCGCTCGCTGTAAGCGTGTGTTCAGCAGGCCTAGTGGCTTGTAGGCGTCAACTATTATATCTAGTCATTGAAAAATTTACTTTAACGCATACGATTTAAAGGCCTCTCTTGCATGGCAAGGTAAATGCCATAAAGGCGTAGCCGTACGGTTATAGTGAGCGGTGACCCTAAGACTCGTAACGTATCACGCCGCAGATCGTGGGTTCGATTCCCACATATAGGACATGCATTTGTGTGCATGAACATGTATGTATGTCCTGAGTCTGGGTGTAACTATTAAGTGGTGTCCTGAGGCAGGGTTAAGTATGTATTTACAAACAAAAAGTTATATTGGTGCTGATTCTTTTGTAAATCGCAACTAATTTTAGTCAAATCTCATCTCTTTCTTACGAACATTATTGAAAAAGGATAGAATATATTTAAAGCGGTCAAATTAAATCTTTGCCGTCTTATTGTGCGTGTATTTAGGCATTTAGGCGTAACCGCGATAGATGGTGACAAAATTTATATTGAAAACAAGCATTGAACAAATTTGACAGGAATAAATTTCTTACATCTTTTTCTTATGCTCATTGTTAGAAAGTGCGATTAAAATTAGTTTAGTTGTAAACAACAGAATCAAGGCCAGGGAATGTAGTATATCAGTTGTGTGGTGTCCATAGTACAAGCTCTGCTTAGTTTGGGATCAGATAGCCGTGTGAGGAATGTCCCAGGATATTTATTTATTTATAGTTTAGTTGCCGGGAGAAAGAAGAAAGAAGTTTCACAAAAAAGTATCAGAGCAATTAAGAACAGAACAATTTATCAAATATTTATTTTACTATAAAAAAAACTAATAAAGTGTATCATACATACCAATTGTACAATAGGCCTATGTCCGTGTGCGGCAGCCAAATGTAATGGTGTGTCATCACCCATGTTGGTGACATTGATGCGAGCTCCCCGTCTAATGAGCATCTCAACTATCTTCAGATGGCCTTCTTTACAAGACCAGTGGAGTGGGCTGAAGCCATGGTCGTCTCTGTAAAGATCAGTAACCTTATAGCAACATTTGATGAAGTGAAAGTGGTGAGACAGGTGCAGTGGCGATGTAAGGCTTGGGCGACGTGGGCCACCGCCTACGGCCTCGCGACACAGGGGGCCTCGCGCCCTGAAAATTTATGCATTACTTAAAAGCAGCGAACGCGGCAAAAAAAAAATTTTCTTTTTATACAATCCATCTTCTTGCGCTGGCAGAGGGCCCCGCAAAATGAATCTTGCCCACATAAAATGTAGGTCTCACGCCGCCGCTGGACAGATGCATTGTATGTGGAAATATGTGATTTCTATGTATCTACAGGCTAAAGATTTTGAGTAGGGTAGATACCACATTTTCATTCAATAGTATAGCCATTTTTTCCCCAACCTACCCTTGGAGACATTACAGATGACAATGACACAATTTGGCATTTTAAATTTTGACTTGCTTCTAGCTGGACTAAATTCAAGTCACAAACCTACCAGAGCCGCAGCTTGCCCTAGATGGGCCCTGCATCTAAATTTTTTGGGGGGCCCTTCTACCTGACTGCAGTGTAGTCCAAATGGAGTGACTTTTTTTTAGAATGTTTGCTTACACACATTGGGGACCCTGAAGCATGGGGCCCCATAATATTGAAATGGTTCATACGTAGGTAGCTGCGCCTCTGAAACCTACCTATTTAACATTTAATTATCAATGGAATGGGTCCTCAAAAAGTTCATCAGATATCTCTGTTGAAATTAAACAGGAAGTAGAATAAAATATAAGCTTAAGGAAAATAGTATTTTACAGTTGTAACACAATTTTATTATTTGAGTTGATGTATGAGGATACTTGGATATTTTATTTCCTTTGCATTCATTATAAATTTTATGACATCATCATAGCATGAGGTAGGGTTTATGTACACATGAACTATTTTTTTCTTAGTGGTTCCATCTGGCTATTGGATTATATTTTTATGAAATCCTTAAATGTATTTGTCTTTTTCACCACATGAGGATACTCAGATCAAAAATAAGCCTTAGGTCATTATCAGATTTAAGTTTCTACTATCAGCAGTTTGGACCTATTTTGCAATCATACTATTACACATTTAGAAAACTCTTCTACATAGAATTTGAATCAGTAGTTTCATGTTTTGTTTCCAGGATCTAAACTCATCAGGCTCTGATCTCATTTCCATACCATAGACTATTAATATTTTGGTACAAAGCTGACTAATACTAGGCCATGAGAACAGTGGGCGTGACTTGTAACACCTTTTACGAAACATCTGGACACACTAAATGGATTGTTTCATATATAAAATAAATAATAATATATTAAACTTACCCCTGGTTCATGTCATGTTCGGTATCATCCAGCCAAACTCTCACTTGGAGTGCATTTCCTTCCCTACACCACTGAAATATATCTTCCATTTTTAAACACACTTACACACCGTATTTGTATAATTTCAATATTTAACAGTGAATTGAAGCAAATTTTGGAAAGATATTGATTGTATTTCACCGAGAAATAAATAAAATCGAATTATTTAGAAACAGAAAACATTCATTTCATATCGAGACAACAAGTACTTTTTGACAGTTTCGCAATCACCCAAAATAAGATGTTGTTCTTAAAAATTATAACGTTTCTACATAATGAAGTAATCATCGGACTTCCTTGTTCTTCACGTATAAACTAAATTTGCCTATCCTTCTTTAGCGATGACACAAATGTACGTTCGCACTTAATAGCATTATACTGTCTGTACTATAGGGCTGCCAGTATTAAAATTCAATTTCTACATTTTATACAAAATTATTGTAGCCAACAAATACCCTACTACCACTACTACTCTGTATTTTAAACACCCACTTAGCTCTCAATACTAAAATTACTGGTGAACTTTGAATCAATATAAGTGTTAATAGCTCAGTGGTAGGGTAGAGGTTCGAGGTTTTGGTGAAGGAAAACAGCACGGTTGCCCTACGACTACCTACTTCTTGGTGTCCTAGTATTGCTAATAATGGCCATAGGCAACGACGAAACGAAAATCAGTCATTTTACATAAACATCGCGACACTTCGTAAGATTTGTGTCGGCAAAAACTATCGTACCTAGTCTATATAGGCCTTTATGGGATTCATATAGTAAAATACTTAATTTGGTCTTAAATAACTAATCACAGCCGGAGAGCTGTTGAGGCGAAGTGCAATGCTCAAAACAGTTCTCATATACTTAAACTTTATTGTGACTATAAATAAAATCTTAAAGTAACATTATTTTTTGGCGAAAGTTATTTTCATTGCATGAGTAGGCGTGATCTTGAAGCCTTGCAGTGCCTCCTTTGCCGCTGCGGACTGCATTTCATTTGCAAACTCTACAAACGCAATGTCATGTCTATTTGGTACAAGACGTACTTCTTTGAAACCAGGGAATCTGCAAACAAGGAAAAGAGCATAAGTCATTTATCTTTGGTGAAAAATACTGTACATGGTTGTGAAGATTTTGAAGAAAGAAAAAAAACAATAACAAAAAATAAACTCACTGGTTGAAAAGCATGGACAACATCATCTCCGAAGTTTCATCAGGAAGGTTAGTAAGGAACAGAATCTGGTTAGGTGGCTGTTCAACATTAACATTGTTGAGTAAACTTGGCTGTCCCATGCTGTGAGCAGCAAGTGGGGCCTTGCTCTTCTTTTTTCTGCTGTCATCAGTACCTTTGGGAAGCTTGGGACGTTTTGGTCTCTCTTGGAAGGTGCCCTTTACTTTAGCTATTACATCACTATCAGACTTGCAGTATTGAATTCTCTGTAAATAGATAAAATGACTGTCATTCACATACAATAAGTTTGTTTAAAACATAATAATGACCACAGTAGAGAAAGCAATATATAGTATTTCTTTGGGCTAGAATATCAACGGATTGTACAGTGTGGGCCCCCTGTGATTGTGTGAAAAAAAAGAAGTCCCTGGATTTGCTGATAAATCAAATAAATTACCATAGGTTTGTCATAAAAAGGGAATCCTTGCATGCTTCTCAATGCAACTGTAGCACTGGATATCTCCTTGAATATGACAAATGCTTGACCTCTCATCTTCAATGTTTTTAAAGCTACAATATCCAAGATTTGCCCGAACTGTGAGAAGATTGCATATAGAGATTTCTTCAGTTCCTCCTTTTTAATTTTCTCGTTTAGATTGTTTATATAGATCGTGTGGTTTGGACGAATATCCATGGCTGAAACATTTTATAAATTTTAATACAGGGTATGAAAGGGCATGGTTTCAAAAACTCATTTTCATACAATAATTCTGGGAGTTAGAGGTTATGATTTTTTAAACAATTCTTTACGGTTAATTATGGAACTATACATTTAATTCATGAAATAGATTTAAATGGTACAGTCAAACTATGATATAGCACCAAAATCAGTACTTACTCATTTTCCAAAGATTTACACGCAAACAGAAGAGTTTATAAAATCAATGTTTGGCAATCAGATTTATAACGTAACCACCACACTATATAAGAAATAGTAATTTAAAGCAAATTAATTCACTGTAATTCTAAATTCTAAGGCATAAATTATGGATATTTCAAAAAATTACGAAATATCAAAGTGAGGTTATCGTATGGATATGACAACGGAGGGACGCCGCTAGCCGCCAGTGCTGCCAGTATGAAATTGAAATCTCTAAGCTCTCTAAAAAGTTTTTGGCGGGAACTTGCAGAGTAACGTAGCATTTTCATTTTTATTTTCATAAATTTGTGTATTTTGAGTTTTATTGTGTATTTTTGATGGTATTTTACCCAATAAAGATCATCCATGTGCACCAGTGAAGTGAAATGAAATGAATTATGTGTATCGTGACTTTTCAAGTTGTCTCAAAATGTCCGTGTAGAGTTTTAGTACAATGACTACCATTGTAGTAAAACATGACTTTTATGGACGGTGACTGACTGAGGACTATAATGTGAAGTGATTTATTGTGACTGAAAACTATAATATAACTCGACACTGGCAGAAATGAGCCCTATTTTGGGCTTGGTTGCCAAAATTAAAAATAAGAAGAAGAAGTACGATTATAATAAAATCAAGGATATTGTATACTACGTATTCTAAAGTGTATTTTTGGTGGTATTTTATCCAATAAAGATCATCCATGTACACCTGCACACCAGTGAAGTAACATGAAATGAATTATGTGTATCGTGACTTTTCAAGTTGTCTCAAAAAGTCCGTGAAGAGTTTTAGTTTTAGTTAACATGTATGACTTTTATGGACGGTGACTGACTGAAAACTATTACAATGTGTAAGTGATTTAATGTGACTGGAAACTAATATAATTCGACACTGGCAGAAATTAGCTCTAATTAGGGCTTGGTTGCCAAACTTAAAAATAAGAAGAAGAAGAACGTGCATCACTAAATTTTCGCGCGCAGGCAACTGTCAATCGCTGTCAGTGAAAATCAATAAAATTTGGTGTTTTTTTTAAATAATAGTATATATTTTCATTTTAAGTTTTACGTACTGTATTTCCAATATAACAATAAATCATTTACAGTAGCCCACTCATTTTATAACTTTATAGTGCTATCGTTGCACATGCATTCAAAAATGCATGATCTAATGACCGATTTTGAGACTGTTACACCGGAGTTATGGATGGCAAATGAGCAAGGATGGAAGAGTAAATTACTGAAATTGTCTCATTGGCATCAGGTAAAGAATTTTCACAATAACTCGCACTATGTAATACTTCTATTAGTAATGTTTTCATTCATTGTTTGACCTTTATTTAACCTTATTATACTTTTCAGATTCCACTTATAAATTCGAATGCTTCACATAATTTGCCAGACAGCACTCTGGTACGATTCCGTGGCATGGTACAAGATATGCACAATCCTGAGTTTTATTTCGAACAATTTGAAGTATTCAATACTGTTACAAATGAGATTAAAAACAAGACTGGAAAGTATAGAGACACTGCTCATATTTTGGTATGTACCACTGAGCTATTATTACTATGTAAAGAGAAGCTATCATAAGCAAAGGTTATGTCCCATTTTTTAGAATCAAATAACATTCTCTTTAGCGCTGAAACAATAATTAGTATCTAAGCAGACAGTAGAAACATGTAGTGCTATCAGAACGCTTTTAGGAGTATTTTTCTCTAAAAGAACTGAAGTTTCCAATGAGGGACTATACAAATAGTTCTTTGAATATTTCTGCTCATCATAAAAACGCTGTTATCTCCAGTTTTTGAGAAGTACCTTGTAAATTAGTTGACTCAGTTTTCTTGGAATCAAATCTATACAAATATAGGAAAGCAAAAGAGTTTTTTCTTTGTTTAAATTGGCTAATCTGTGGATCTAGAAGAACAAAACTTTCACTTTCTTTCACTATTATTAATATCATAGGCTACTTTTTCTCCCAGGACAGCTAGCTTTTCATATGTAGTTATAGGATGCATGTCCCATCCCCCAGACAATGGGTTAATAATGACAAAAGAAACATCTCTT
Source organism: Achlya flavicornis (assembly GCA_947623365.1). Taxonomy (NCBI): domain Eukaryota; kingdom Metazoa; phylum Arthropoda; class Insecta; order Lepidoptera; family Drepanidae; genus Achlya; species Achlya flavicornis. The sequence goes on along the minus strand of OX392477.1, from coordinate 13,573,630 downwards.
CTATAGTAAATTACTATTTCATGACATGCTTCCATTGGTACACTTTCTATTGGGCTTCTTTTACAGGAAAATGAAAAAATCAACTACACAGAAAATCTCAAAAGTTCACAACGGCAAACCATGGTAGTTGTATCGATTCCAGGGTTAAATGATTGGGCTCAGGAACTTGAAGACAAACAGAACCACCTAAAGCATTTAGAAGACCAGCCAAATTCATCCAAACGGTTCAATGAGGCTACAAAGTTAAAGAGGAGCTATGATGAAGCAGAAGTAGATTCAGATGCTATGGATGTAGCTGATACTGAACCAGTAGCTAGTAAAGAACCTAAAACTACAGAGATTGTTAGTAAAACTACCGGTATGGTGTCTAGGGAGCATTTATTGAATTTTCCACTGCCTGATGTGCAGAGCAAGTCATGTATTGTTAAGGTAAAAAGTTTTGATAACTTGTTTGTTATAATCATGTCAAAAAAACACCTCTTTTTTAACAGCTTGTTTTAACATTTAATAACAATATTTCCTTAAAATGCCTCATCCCTATTTAAAATCACAGCCATCCCCATTTAATTTAGCATTAAAAAATCATCCCCAGATATATGATGATAATGAGAACCTCAAACTCAATGACATGATAGAAGTAATAGGCTTCCTCTCTGTTGACCCGGCACTGTCTGCAGAGTTCAAACAAGAGAGGGACCCTCTGCTAGAGCCAGAAAGTGAGTCAGAAGTTGAAGCCATCACCCACAACCCACCGCCAAGCCTTGTGCCACGACTTCATGCAGTACATGTGAGGAAGCTGCTGCACTGTAATCCACTGGTCAAAGATGGCTTAGATCCAGGTATGATATCAATTTAAAACTTATGGAATAACTTGTAAAACTTATAAAAAACCACTTTTTACCCCAATTCGGTAAATTTTCGAGAATCCCTAAAACACGTGTTTCTTTATTTTCTTTCCAAACAATTAAGATTAAGTTTCAAGTTAATCGGATTGCGCGGTAGGTTTCTTCCATACTAACTTGAATAGCCCTAAAGCCCCTATAGGGGTAGTTTTGAAAAAATAATAACGAAACACTAGTATTTATTTAGGTTAGTCATTAGGTTTATCATAAGTTTCGTGTTTATAAACCCAAAGAATAAGATTTTTTATACAATCAAAATTACCCTTTTCACCCCCTTAGGGGTGGAATTTCCAAAAGGCCTTTCTTAGTGGATGACTATGTTATAAAAGGAGCAAAATTTTAAGTTGATCAGTAAGTCAGGACAAGTATGTAATTATGTATGTATAGATAGATGTTGCTATGACCTACTTGTTTCAATAAACACAAGTTTTGCATCTAGTTTAAATTGATTGAATATGAATCCTTGATCTATGTTATAAGGTTCACACAATTCAACCTTGATACTTGATTATCTGCAATGATATGGGCATTAGATACAGTATGCAAGTTTTTTTACATAAGTTTGGTCACACATACTGTTTGGTCACTTGAATAAATGATTTATTATTATTTTAATAAATACTATTGTATCACTTTATAAAAATCGCTTGTTGTTGCCCTTGGATCCAATTTGTGTATATAGATAAATTCAAATAATTTATTTCAAAAACATGTGAATAGTTTGGCTCTAATACTAGACGTGACGGGCCAGCTGGCGCGGTTGGTTAAGACTCTGGTTAAGATTCCATCGCGCCGCAGGTCGTGGGTTCGATTCCCACACAGGACATGCATTTGTGTGCATGAACATGTCTGTATGTCCTGAGTCTGGGTGTATTATGTATATTAAGCATGTATTTACAAACAAAAAGTAGTATATGTATTATATCAGTCACCTGGTTTCCATAGTACAAGCTCTGCTTAGTTTGGGTTCAGATGACCGTGCGTGAGGAATGTCCCAGGATATAAATATAAATACTGAATCGGAAGGTTGCATTTTCTGAAAAGAGTCGGCAGTAAACTCAGATGAATCATCAGGCAAGCAATGGTCTATGGGAGCCGTTCTCAAAGTTTTTTGGTGATGGAACTCTTTTATAAAGAGAAATATTTGATGAACCCCTAAAATAATCAAATAATGGTTTATGTGTAGGTATTCTTTATTTTACCGCGTATCATGTAAAATAAAGGTACTAAGTGTATTTAAAATTAATAAAATTATTGGACTATCGTAATCAAATTAACCTATATCGAATTATTTATTTACTTGAATTTATTTTCTGAACTTCTGAATCTTTGAAGAAAGTATTTTGGCCGGTAATATCGCGGAGGTCTATGATTATTTATCATAAAATCTAATATTTTATTTATTTATTGGTAATTTCCAGATGCAGTATTGAAAGAAGCTAATTTGGCAAGGGAGCACCTCCTCAAAGCACTCACAGAACTGTTACTCGGTGATCAACTTGCAGCTGAATATTTGATCTGCCACCTTATTGCTTGTGTGTAAGTAAAACTGTATATTTTGAACTAGATTTCTAACAAGTGCGCGGGTAAGCCCGTGTGGGGTAAGACCAAAGTACATAAAAACTATCTAATTTCCACAGTTATCTCCGTCAAGACACAATGAACCTCGGGCAGTTTTGCCTGAATCTATCCAATCTGCCCACTCAGAAGTACCCAAACTACGCGAAGCAGTTGTATGATATCATCAAACAATTTGTCACCAAAAGCTACTATTTACCTCTCACTATTGAGAATATGAATACTCTTGCATTGTTGCCTAAGTAAGTATAGATAATTTACTTATTATATGAATATGCTGAAAACTCGCTGAAAATTTGGTGGGAATCTACAAATAAATAAAATTGTGTCTGTTTGTAATGTAAAAATAACAGTTTTTTACTGAATGCATAATGGAAAACGCATAAAGTAAATGTAAGAAATGTTAAAACTTATACACCAACCCCCTTATTAATAAATAAGGTTTAAGTCAAGTACCATTAATACCTAGGTTTAAAATATATCGGTCACTTTCTAATGTCATATAAACAAAAAGGGATGAGGCTATCTTAATATCTGGGTATTAAAAGACTGGCTTACACCTTCTTTATTAATAAGGGGGCAAAAGTTAAATAATTAAATTAAAAAAAAATGTTTGACAAAGAATTGGGGATCTGTGCCAACAAAAAAAACCGTACAGTAGTACCCAACTGATAAGGCGCGTTGTGAATCTTCGTTCGCACAGAAAGGAAAGTATGGCCCGAAGATTAACGAAAGAATGCTTAAAACTTACAATCAACCTTAGATCACTACTATAAGGTTCATAATACACTGCAGCTGTTAGTTCCGTCTCACTCGCAAGTGACGCCCCTCCGCACACATGGCGGCAGCTGCCGACCAATAGCATTTCCCGGCTTTGAAAATGTGTCTTCTGCGCAGGTACATCGGGAAGCCATATTAGTTGGGTACTACTGTACGCGTGTGAAACCGCGGGGTCTAGCTAATATTAAATTTAAACTTGATGTCTCATAAATGGATACATTATTTTGCTTACCACACTGTGAATTTTAATTAAATCAAATATTTTTGTTCAAATAGGCCTTGTGAATACTATGACTATTAACGGTTCGGAAGGTTGCTTTTGCTGTGAAGTGCTGGCAATGAACTGCAATCCATAAGTACAAGCCATTCTTATAGCCACACTTTTTTGAAACAGCTTACCTTCCTATGTAAAGGAAAAAGGCCAGTTCATTTTCAAAATCATAAAGTTCAAACCATAGAAAAAAGTTTGATATTCATAAAACCTGTAAAATTTAAGCGAAGAAAAAACATTGCTTACAATTAAAAGCGATAAAAATTTATGTAGATACAATACCTATGTTTATTGTAGACTAGCTGTCCCCCGCGGTTTCACCCGCGTTTCCGGGATATCCGGTTCTATACGAATATGAAAGGTGATTTGTAAAGGAGTTTGAAGATTTTGGCATACTCATCGACCGCCATTAGCTTTTTTTGAAAATGGCGGTGCAAGATTAATCCTATTTACATCGATTGAGGACAAACATACGAACAAAAAAACAATAGATTAATCTAGTTGTTCTAGCACCATAGATTGTGTAATTTTTCATGGTTTTAGAAATTGTTAAACATTGCCTGTTTTGCAAATAACCCTGTAACGTTACGTTTAAGGACAGTCGATGTATACTAGTTCCACAGTGACGCCGCGCGCCGCAATAAAAAAAAAACAAAATAGCGCCAGATGAGTTAGCCAGGCTCCGAACAAAAAACTTCGAATACCTTTGGTAAAAATTTTCGCATCAAGAATTAAAACGATGGACTTTTTGGCGAGAACTTGCAGAGTGACGTTACGTTTTCATTTTTATTTTCATAAATTCGTGTATTTTGAGTTTTATTGCATATTGTCGGTGGTATTTTATCCAATAAAGATCAATACATGTGCACCCGTGAAGTGAAATGAAATGTACGGCACCGTATAGCTTAAACATAAATGGTGCAATAAATCATAAATATAACCATATTTCAATGTTTTTCCAGGAAAGACTATGAATGTAACCGCCTCACAAGTGGCGTATTACAATTAAGCAAAGATACACATCTTGTCCTAGACGAGACTCGTATGGAACAAGGTCGGTTAGATTCTACCGGAGTGAACAACGTTGCTGCTTTGGGACACATGATAATGACTCAGAAAGTGGAATACGACTTTAAATATTACAAGATGGACTTTGATTCCGATATATCTGTCTTGATACTGTCAGAGGGAAAGTCTTTATTACCGGTGAGAATTTGATTTTATACATAAGTTGCAGTGGATAAAAGTAAAAAACCGGCCAAGTGCGAGTCGAACTCGCACACGGAGGGCTCCGTACAATATTTACTATCAAAACAAAACACCAAAAAAAGAAATTTTCAAAACCAGCTTAGATTCATTACATAGTATTTACGTTCTAATCGCACTGACAACAATTGCGTGCCCGGCGCGGCGGTAAATAACAAAGTAGACTGAATAAATATTTAATAAGTAAATAAATAGCAAACTTAAGCAAAGTTTTTACTTTACTGACTTAAGATTATCAAGACTGTTTAATAATAAAAAAATCTGATGCCATTTTAATAAAAAGCGAAGCGAAATACTGAAACTCGAGCTGTAATAAATATTAGTAGGTACACTGAATATGAAGGGAAGGATTCCAGTAAGATTATTTGTCAGACGAATTTATGTCTTATTTCATTACCTATTTAAATAGTAACAAATCAGTTTAAATAAGTAATTGTTTCTTTTTTTCAGAGTGATTACCACATCCCCTTAAAACCAGAGGATTCATCGCTGAAAATATTCGACGCGATTGTAGAGGCAGCCACATATTACTTGAAGGAGGATATTATGAATATTATTAGGAAATATTTAACTAGTATTAAGCTTGCCAAATATACTATAAGTGAGGATTTACAGGTAAGCTATTAGGGACTTAGGTCCTCGTAATGCCTTAGGGCTGCCTGTGGGCGGACTCCCAAAACATAAAAAAGATATTAAATTTTTTTTTTTTTTTTTTTTCAGTTCGTCGAAGATGATTTCATTGAAATGCGAAGCAATTCAGATGAAGAAAACCCAGTAACTGCTGATGATTTACACAGGTTACTGGTTCTCGCTCGCCTAGTGAGCTTATCCCGGGGATTTGATACCTTAAACAAGGAATGTTGGGATATAACAAAGAACATGGAAACTGAAAGATTGCATAGGTTGAAATACCGAACCACGCCGACTTTATAAGCTGTATTTAATTTTTTTTATCAATTAAATGTTTTTTAAATTACTATATTTGTTCGATTGTTTTTTGGCAAACTGTGAAGTCATGGTTGTTGCTCCTACCACCTCCACTTACTAGCTATTGTTCCCTAAAATAAAAAATGCAAATATTCGCCCCGCGGTTTTATCCGCGTTCCAGCGGGATGTAATGTCCGAACCGGTATTAGATTGCCTGCGAGCGAAGGTCTATTTGAAGTGAATGTTATTCCAAGCTATGATATACCTGCGTAGGTGCCTTTCGTCACGATTGGTTAAGGCGTCAAGAGGTAACAAACAAACTCGCTTTCGCATTTAATAATATTAGTAAGATTTTATTATTTTCCTGTCGTAAGGTTGAATATTTCTTTTTAATTAGGGTTCCGTAGCCAAATGGCAAAAAACGGAACCCTTATAGATTCGTCATGTCTGTCTGTCCGTGTATGTCACAGCCATTTATTTCCGAAACTATAAGAACTATAATGTTGAAACTTGGTAAGTAGATGTATTCTGTGAACCGCATTAAGATTTTTACACAAAAATAGAAAAAAAACAATAAATTTTGGGGGTTCCCCATACTTAGAACTGAAACTCAAATTTTTTTTTTTCATCAAACCCATAAGTGTGGGGTGTCTATGGATAGGTCTTCAAAAATGATATTGAGGTTTCTAATATCATTTTTTTCTAAACTGAATAGTTTGCGCGAGAGACACTTCCAAAGTAGTAAAATGTGTGTCCCCCCCCCTGTAACTTCTAAAATAAGAGAATGATAAATCTATAAAAAATATATGATGTACATTACGGTGCAAACTTCCACTGAAAATTGGTTTGAACGAGATCTAGTAAGTAGTTTTTTTTTAATAGGTCATAAATTGAAATTAATATCAAATACTCAGGTCTATACTACCATTTACTTATATACCTACAGGTTTGTACGGAACCCTCGGTGCGCGAGTCTGACTCGCACTTGGCCGGTTTTTTAAAATAAAATACTTGTTTTTTCCTGTTCCGCGATTTATTCTAAAATAAAAGTTCTCTATCCCGAGATATCTTTTTATTTAATATGATTTTTGACGAAAATATACGCATACTAGCTGTCCCCCGCGGTTTTACCCGCGTTCCCGCGATAAAAAGTAGCCTATGTCCTTTTCTATACCATAGGCTATCTGCATGCCAAATTTCATGTTGATCCGTTGAGTAGTTGAGGCGTGAAGGCGTAACAAACAAACTCACTTTCGCATTTATAATATTAGTTAGGATTGTAAAAATAACGTCAGTTCGGCTGTGGTTCGGCTAGATGTGATTTTGATCCATCGAACAACTAACCTTGATCATTGCCTATATGTTTTTTACTTTATAGTTTTGTTAGTTTGTGGTTTGTGAATACAAACTTTTTAAATCGTACGGTACAGGCACACCCCTATAGTTTTTTTGGCTGGTCACACGCCAAGAATATCTACTGAGGTCACACTGGTAAAAAAATAAAAATGTCACTGTGACGTGTACAATTTTGCGAATGATTTATTGATTCGATTTTATATTATTGAAATAATAAAAATTGAATTATAACGCATTTTAATAACTATGTCGAGCAAGAATAAATCAACAGAATCATTCAGTAAGAGTAAAGGGAGCGATTGTGTGTGGAAAAAAGCATTCGTACCCAATACAGAATGGCCTGATAAGGTTAGTTCTAATAAATCACGAGACTTGTATTTTTTCAATGAAAATCTATTTGAATTGTTACTATATAGGGGCTGTTTATTTCAGGATGAGTTTCTAGACGTAATATACTGGATGAGGCAAGCTATAGGCATTGTTTTGGGTTTGTGCTGGGGGTTGTTTCCCTTGAAAGGATTCGTCGGATTATTACTGTAAGGATTCCTTTTGTTTTACTATTATGGTATAATTTATAAATTACTTTAGTCAAAAAAAAGCTGATTCATAAATAAAACATACATTTTAGATATTTTTTTTTTACAGATTTGTAGTTGTGAATGCAGCGGTGATATATATCTATGTTAACAATTTCCAATCTGTTGATGAAGAGGAATATGGTGGTATGTGGGAAATAACTAAAGAAGGTTTCATTACTTCATTTGCTGGATTTTTGGTGAGCATATCAATCATATATCACAACTATTATAATGACAGTAAATTTTAACTAGGAACCAAGACTTAGAATGTGTATATCAGTAAACATTTTTTTGGTAAAAAAAACTCCACATTATAAAAACTTTAAAACAACATTAAACAATAGTTATTGGGCCCTTTAAGTTTGATATAAGTGGTAATATTTTGATATGGGTATCATCGCGCTGGGGGGGCACTAAGTAAATAAAATAAATGGTTTATGTTATCACTTTTTTCATTATTGTTACTATTGCTTATATATTTTTTTTAATAAGAATAAATAATTAGAAGTAATTGTATCTTCATCAACATTTTCTATTTAAGGTGATTTATTAAATGTGGCTTACAAATTGCCACAAATTAATAATTTTATTGTATTGCTTTCAGGTCACATGGATAATCATGTACACAGGTCTACACGGAATGGACAGTTTATGAGACAATTACTAACAGTGACTATTAGTGTATTTATCAAGCCAAGTTTTACAGCCAAGAGCGTCCAAGTACAATGTGTGTGAACTAAACAATATATCTATTTTGTATGCCACAGATTTGATCAAATGTTTGTAACAGGAACCTCCTTTTTTATATAAATGTTATGAACTTATAATTTAAAACATAAAATAATGAGTTCTCTAAATATTATGATTTATTATTATGTCTGAAGATTAGGATCATTTTGATTTTAAAACTGTTTGTTTTTTTATTTGTGGTATAAATGATGTTAATGACATGTATAAATGAATTGGTACTTTTAAAGAATTGAAGTTACCAATAAAAAAAATGCAATAGCCATGTGGAAAACTCCCTTTTTGCTGCACCTTCATCAAGTTTTTACTTTTGCATGTTTTAGTTTTAAATATTATTTATTTGTTAGGAAATTGTTATGCAACAATATTTTATAACTTAATATTCCTTATGGGAACCAAATTATTTGTAATACCAAACACCATTACATATTTTCTTTGTTTGATAACCTATATTCATACATAGTTGATATTTTATCATACAGATTGAAAGATAGAGCAAAGTTTATTAATAAATTGCGATAACCTTGTAAATGCAAAAACACCACTATTATAGTGTTATGCATTTGTTTTACAATGTGCAATAGAAGTGTAAATATATTGTACTACCTACATATTACACAGTTCATGTCTGTTTAGTAGAATAGCTTAGAAGAAAGAATGAATTTTGGCAACCAGCAATAATTATAGAATATGTGAATTATACTTACAGATTTTAACTACTATTTGCCAATTTTTTTATGATTATTGTTCAATCAAATACTAATAAGAATCATGAAGTGTTTGAATGTTTAAATCAAATAGCTACACTAATTATTTATTTGCTTGATGGATGCATTTTATTTACTTGATTTGAAAATTGTTCTGTTGTAATGGCAAAATCTATTTGCATTTCTGTAGTGTTAATGGAATAATATATTAAGTAAAATATAATTTGTTAAGTTTCAATAAATATGTTTTTGGTATTTCACATGAGTATCTTGTATTATTTATTTTTCAATGCAATAAGGGTGAAGAACAGTTTTAGTTATTTAGTGTGAAACTGAGTAATTGTCCCTGAGTTTGTGTGAAGCCCATGTTTAGAACAAAAATTATAATGGTTGATTTATTAAAATTGTATAACTTTCTTACTGTTTTATTTTTAACTTACTAAAAACTTTATATTTTGCAAAAATGCACTGGTGTTTCAATAGTCAGGACATTATTTATTTTACCTGAAAGATGACGATGGTCCTATCCTGGCATCATTTGCTTACACATTTTTAGTTCCACTCCACTAGGTACATAATTTTATCCAAAAATTACATTACATAAAAATACAAATTTTTATTTTACAAATCAATCATCCCGCCATGTAACAAATACATCATCAGTTCTATATCTTTGCGTTATAGTAGCATCTTTTAGTTCCATTCTAACGCCAGACTGATACGCCAAAGCGCCTGCATATGCAATCATTACTCCATTATCTATGCAGAATCTTTCATCAGTAGCAAATACTTTTGAACCACGTTCTTTGCACATAATGCCCATCATGTCTTGTAGGCGCTCGTTGCACCCTACTCCTCCCACCAGAAGAACCTAGGACAGAACAATGTATTTTAGTAAGTATTATTAGTTTCCTAAAATTAGTGAAAACAACTTGTTGCACTGATATTAGCTAACTAATAATACACATGGGACTGTGACAAATATTGAAATATTAATCACTAGATGTTATGTAACTAGATTTTCTATGCAAATACTTTGTGTACTTAAAAAAGGAAAAATAATGTTTACATATAATTAAAATGAACAAATGCTAATGGTAAAATTACCTCATCAGACCCACAATGAGCCATGGCCCGTTCAGTTATCTCCACCAACATAGCAAAGATGGTCTCCTGTAATGAGTAACAAAGGTCTTCAGGTGTGTACTCCTTCAGGAGCTCATCAATCTTGTCTTCCATGTATGATAGTATGCCTGAGAAGCTTACATCCATACCTGCAAATATTAATGATCTTTTGGATTATTTTTCTCCATCTTCCTTTAAGAAATACAAGTTCTTTGCAATATTTGATGGTTCCATGAAATTGTGTGGTCATTAGGAAATGCTCCCAGAAAACTGTATACCATGGGAACTCACTATTTGAGGGTAAGGATCTTGACAAGTTATACTTATCATTATCACTATTCAAAGTTGCCGTTAAAGCTTTTATAATAATGATGGTTACCCTTGACACAATATGGCAGATGCAAATATTTCTTCCCCTTCTTAGCAGCTTGTTCAATATTGTACCCAGGACTTGGTGCGTTTGATAACTTCAGTACGCGGGCAAATCTAAAAATCAATTGCATATCTTTCATTCTGAGACTGTTTGTCATAAGTTTAAAAATCTTGTGTAACTGTGTTTGTAGTCGCACTCCTCCGAAACGGCTTGACTGATTATTGTTTTTTGTTTGTTTATTTGGTAGGTGAATTGGTCATAGAGTATATTTTAAACTGCAGGGGACAGCTAGTATTATAGTATAAAGTTTGGGATTTCTTTTTATTTTGATGCTTAAACATCCAGTTTAGGAAATGCTAAGATAATATTTTACATTAAATATCTCATATAGGTACCATTTTCTTACCTATCCAAGCAATTACCAACGGCAATATCAATGGTTTCTCCAAATATCCTATATCTCTGCCGGGAGTATGCAATGATCTGAGTGTTACCACCACTCACATACAATACTGTAGGGTTTTTGGCATTAGTTATTAATCTACCCATCTCTATGTCTGTTGAAAACTTGTTAAGGAGTTGTATTTCATATTTCAATGTTGAATTAATTATCTATCTCAATATTATTTTATGTATCTGTACAGCCTAGCCCAGGAGTCGGCAACCTGCGGCTCGCGAGCCACATGCGTCTCTTTCAATGTAAAGTTGCGGCTCTTCAGTTCTATACACAAAAATAATAATTTAAAAAAAATCCTTTAAAATCATTCGTCATATTCCTGCCAGCAAGTGTTTTTATCATGAATAAAATAAATAAAAAAAAAACACTTTTTAGGAGACACAAAAAAAGAGAACTTTTGGCTCTTCCATCTCAAAAGGTTGCCGACCCCTGGCCTAGCCTTTTCACTAAACGGCACTGTTAACTGTTAAATGAATGGCTAATTAAGCTAGTTGGCTGCGACATATCCAACAAGTTCGCCAGCTCATAAACTTTAGAGCCAGTTTCTGTTTAGGCTCTTTGCTTACCACATTTGACTACTTGAGATTGTGGTCAATGTCAAAGCAATTTAAAGTAGTAATATATATTTTTAGTCTGTCATTAACATTATCAAAAAATATTAGATACATTTTTTTTTGTCAATCAAACAAAATATGATGAAGATATGGTGTATTGAAGTTGCGTGTAGCGTCTACTACACTCTCTTACCTTTACTACTACTACTCTACTCATTCATGTTCTACTACTATTACTCTTTACCTTTGTCTCTAATTAGGCTCTAAAATAGTCACGGATGTTCATATCACTTGTTAGATATTTGATAGGTGATGGTATTGAGGAACAATTTAGAAGTTTAAAAAGGATACGCCCAATACAATGATTGACTCCTAAAATTGGTTTGTTCCACAACAAAGCACAAGTTCTTGCAACAATAGCACAGACCATGAGCGGAGCACCCATCCCTGGTCCTTTAGTGTAGCACACCACATCTATATCTTCAGGCTTTATGCCGGACTGGTCTAATGCTTCTTTAAGAACCTCATGGATGTTTTGCTGATGGTGCTGAGCTGTTTCACGTGGTAAAAAGCCTAAAATATTAACAAGAATAATATAAAAAACACCTTCATTAACACAATATATATTTATTATGTGAGCCTGTTTTACCTCGCCGTTAATCGGTAGCCGCTGCTACCGATTAACGGCGAGGTTCTCAGCATGCTGGCAACATTTCCTCGAATACTCAGGTTAGAATTTAGATAGAATTCAGTCTAGTTACAAGTTAGGTTATTTTGTAACTAAATCAAGCTACCACGAGTTGATATTACAATGTAAAATAATAAATTAAAGGATTATTATTGAATAGAGATTGATGATTTACACTTCCTAACAATTGGAAGTGTAAATCATCAATCTCAAAATAAATAAATAGGCATAAAGATAATTCTTACCTTCTCCTGGTGGTGTGATGTATGTACGTCTACAATTGGCAAGTATTTCGCCATCTTTTACTATACCAACGCCTAATTTATTTGCACTCCCTTCGAAACCTATAGCTATCACCATTATTTAAATATAATATTTTTATTAAATACTATTTTCAACTTAAAACAAATCTCTCGTGGTTTGTTTACAAAACACACGTCAAATTGTCTTGACTTGACTTGACTTCTTGCAAAGAGTATTCAATAACTAGGTACGTAAGAAGAGACGGGACTCCATAGAGCAAGATAAAAATGATAAAATATCCATTGGGAACCAAAAAAAGCCACAATGAGAACAACGTGAGAATAATAACAATCAGTCAGTACTACCAACCTTAGAACGAAATAGAGATGCGCTGCTTAGTAGATATTTAAATCTATCGATATCGATATATATATATATATACTGTTGTAAATAATATAGATATTTAAGATCCTCTGATTTTGTTTTAGCACTACCAAAACAAAACCAGTGGTACTTTGTTCAGATTATGACTTGTATAAAAATATAATATACCATACAATATATTAATACACAAGGTTACATAATAATAAAAAATATTAATATTTTTTGCTGTATAAATATAATATTAAATAGGAAGGGGAATTAGATGCATTTTTTCCTGTGGATCACAGACCGGGGTATTTAAGAAAACCGTAAAATGTCGAGACAAAGAACTAACTAATACAATACACATTATATTAATATACAGTAAGGTTTGTGATTGGAGTTTAATTAAAACTACATAATATTTGCAACTAGACGTTTTATCAAAACAAAAAGTAAATCCTGTTTAGGCCCTGATAAGGTATTTTTTTGTGAATCCTAAAAAAATATGTTGTATGTAGGGACTCATAGCTTTATCCCTGCAATATAAAGCGTACGCCGTATGCGCCGCTGGCAGTCGTCACATGCAGTCGTCGCCATAGACACAGTCACCATAGAGTCTCTCGCATCCCTGTCTCAACGTTGCCTTTTGATAAACACACGTGTCATGTTATTATTATAGTTGTGCACTCCTAATATAGCGTAATAAAATATATTCGCAAGTTGGAGTTTTGTTGACTCTGCCCACAACGTAACCTTAATAATAGGAGGCTACATAAGAGTCCTAAACTAGGATTAGCCATAAGAAGAATCCTACATTGTATATGTTATGTTACATATTAGATAGCACAGTCATATTATTTTGCTGAACTCGTTAATTGAGCAATTTTATTTTCGTCTGCATTAAACTGTTCTGTGTCACTAACGGAAGCATTAACTTTACGACATTCATTTCTGATTAATAAAGCTGTCAATCGAGACAGCAAAGCCTCAGATACATTTTTAATGTGCTTCTCACACAACCATAATAAATTTAGGTCTGTCATCATCATTAACTGGCAATACTTGCCAATATTGATAGAGTGATGATTTTCTCTTACATTATGCTCAAATACAGAAACACATGAATCAACAGTTTTACATAGATCCAGAGTCGGGTACGTAAGAGATAGTGTATCCTTCATGGTGGAAGGCGATCCCTTAGTGCGATATAGTCGTATATTTTATCCTTTCCAGGTGTAGTTGCGACACGTCTCGTCGCGTCTCGCCTCGGTGTGAACTGACCCTTAAAGACCGAACCTTTCAACGCTTTACACTTAACAACATTTTCCCCAATGACCCCTTTAGCTCTACCGCTAGCAGGAACAGTATGAATATGCGGAATATCTGGAATAGAAGATGATCATTATTTTGTATCAAATTGATTTTATAAAGTCTTGTGAAATAAAATCAAAAAGTGGCTATATACCTTGCAGCTCACTTGTATGGCTCACCTCTATAGTATATTCTACTGGAATATCATACTCGCTATAAATTTCATTGCAATTTACTGATAAATTATCATTTACATTTAAAGATTGTTCAATATCCAAAGAAGCATTTGGGGCCGAAGGAGTAGGTGGATAATCTAGATGAATGTGAAAATATTTAAAATTTATATAATAAATTATCGTTTTATTTGTATTGATTTTAAATATGTGTGTTACTGACCTGATGCTCACTGTTCTTTATAAAGGTAGCAGGGAAATCCCTTAAGTTTGTCTTTAGAGAGTGGCTTAGCTGAGATTCTTATGGATGGAACTGCAGTCTTCTTTAGCCGTGTTTTTTTTTTCTGAAAGTCCTTCTCAATAAAATGGTTTCCGCAAATATATTTTAATTCATTTTGTTTCTCTATTGGAATGTAAGCCAAGTCCTCGTTGCCTGTCATTTTCACCCATTTTCGGCACCTAAAAATATAAAAATATCGATATCGAATTCGATAATAAATGTTGCACAACTCTATTTTCTTATATATTATTATGGTATATTACCTTAAGATACTATATTTAGATGTTTTTATTAAAGGAATTATAGAACTCATAAATAATATGATATTTTACTTACTGAACTGCATCCAGGGGAAATTTGGCCATAAAAACACGTTTTTTACCATCTTTCCTTTCCGATCTTAATCCGCACACTTCGCATTTTCTATACTTCAATCTTAGTTAAAAAAGAAACGGTTTCGTAAGCAAAACACTTATTATTCTACTTAGCAATTAGATTAACCACTATCCTGTATAATATTCTGTAATATAATATAATATTCTCAACTTATCAAAATGTTTTCATTTATTAAAAACTGGAGGAAAAAAAAACAAGTGACAGATGACGTTTAATCATAGAGCGAGACAGACTACGGAAATGAGAGGGCACCATAAAAGTTCTACCAAACTTCATTGTCTTTTTTCTTCTTCTAAGTCGCGACAGACTGACTTCTTGTTTGAATGGCGCCAGGTGTGTATAATTTACACAATTCCGCCAGTGTCAGGGTTATAGAGGATACACGAAGGAGATTGGTCGGTAAAAAAAGGAAAAAAGTTTATAATTGCCAAATATATCGCTGATGGCCGGTGGTGAATTTACCTAAAACAAATAAGACAACACTGTTATACCAAACCATGTTAATAATATAATGTTAGAATATAATAAAAGCACAACACAAATATACAAAAATAGATATCACAGTTTAATTTTGTTAATATTAATAAATCGGGACAAAAAGTATACAAACGGAGAATCTACAAGTGACAACAAACATTTCATATTAATAGGACGAGGAATATTGGGAGGTAGGATGTTGTAAAGGGGAGATTGTAATTTTGGACAATCGAAAAACAAGTGGTCAGTAGTGCCTTCGTCTATACCGCATTCACAGAGAGAGTGGTCTCTCACCCTAATCTTATGTAAATGTACAGGAGTACAAGCATGACCCAGGCGAAGACGACAGATAACGGATGATGAACTCTTATTTAATTGCCGATATCTAAAAAACCAAGGTTTAGCTGGAATGCTAGGCTGTATGTCTCCATAGTATTTTCCTGTTTGGTTTTTTGTCAATTGCCATAACCGGTCCCAGGATCCCTCCAAGCGAGGTTTAGCAAGCGCGCATAGATCCTCAGAAAGAATATGGGAATGTTGAGAAGATCCAGTCTGAATAGCATTTTTAGCGCAGGAGTCTACAGTTTCATTGCCTGGAATACCACAGTGGCCGGGGATCCATACAACATTCACATTTATCCTACGGAGGAAACAGTTGAATAACGCCTCTCTAATTTTAAGAATGATAGGGAATTTTGATTTTGACCGGAAAGGGTTAGAAAGAAGAGACTGGATACAGCTTTGGGAATCAGTGAAGATGACCGAATTATCTAAATTGTGGGAAAGGACGTAATTGATGGCTTCTAATACAGCAATTGATTCTCCTGTAAATACGGATGTTGATGGAGGACATTTATAACTAAGGATGATTTTGAATTTGGGAATCCAAACAGCCGAACCTACACAGCCTTGATCAGAGGTTTTTGAGGCGTCCGTGAATATAGTCAGCCATCCATGAAATTTTTTATTTATTACCTCACTAAATTGTTTTGCAGCCAGTAAGGAATCTTTATAAAAATGTGGAACGCTTCACGATTTTGCGTGTCATCCTTGCGCAGGGGCCATGCTAATCTTCTCTGTATCGTTCCAATTTTAGTATATGTACTGCCGAAGCAAGTACCGTCAAATTGTCATGTCAAATTAAATATGGATGACAGTTCAAAGTTAATGTTGCATGAATTAAAAATGTATAAACTCATTAAATTAAACCATGAATGAATGAGACGTTTTATTTCCATAGGGTTAGAAAGGGTTGACTTTTTGGCGGGAACTTGCAGAGTGACGTTGCGTTTTCATTTTGTGTATTTTGAGTTTTTGGTGGTATTTTACCCAATAAAGATCATCCATGTGCACCAGTGAAGTGAAATGAAATATGTCTATCGTGAATTAAGTTGTCTCAAAAAGTCTGTGAAGAGTTTTAGTACATAGACCACCATTTTACTAAAAAAAATACTGGACGGTGACTGATAATGCAGAGGTAAGTTAACGTGCGGACTATATGAAAGTGATATTATAAAATATAGAATGTATGCGACTATGCGACTGAAGGACTTTGTATCCATGTACAAGAGCAAATAAAAAAAAATATCACTTTCAAAAGAATTTCAGCAATTTTACTGCATTATAGAAAGAACATGATAAAAAAATAAAAAACCTACATTACGTAAGCTTCACAAGCATATTTTATTGTATTAGACACAGAATTATAACAAAATCATTGAAGTCTTTTATACTTATATAATAATGAATATTTTTGAACTTATTAAATATTAGCTGGCACTGAAATTATTATAGGCTGCAATAAATTTTTGACACATTAAGCTTGTGTCTTACCGTCATCATTGACTTCGTCCACGAAATCTGCCAGCATGTCTTCAACCGTCACACCTTCTGCATTAGGTGCTATTTTAGATGTCACATTATCTTCAACATCTCCATTTATAACAACTTTTTCTGGTGATGTGTTAATCCCATTGACTTTTGGCGCGTCTACACCAGTTTCCAAATCTTTATTTTTTTGAGTATCAACTTCTTGTGAACCCTTGACTAACTGTCCGCAAGTTATTTGAATATCATCTGTATCATTAGTACTTGGTAGATTTTCGTCATCTAGTTTTTCCAAGATGGTCACTTTATCATTTCCTGTATTTGGATAATCGTATGCTACTTCCATAGATAGTGGACTTCTTTCGGGTGAATCATTTGATATGTTCTGAGGCATTTGAGTTTTTGCTTCGAAAATATTGTCTGTTTGTGCTGCATTAGCCGGTTCATTGATTTTTGTGACTATTTCTTTAATTGTAGTTGTATCAATGTCTCTTTTATCAACACAATCATTAGATTTAACTGTGTCTACATTTTCAGCTGTCGGATTTAATTCTTCCATATCTTCTTCAACAATCATTAGAACACTTTCCATTTCTGGTTCCTCAATTTCATTATTCTCTTCTTCAATTACTAATTTTATAGGTTCTGAATTTTCCTCTACATCTGAATCATCACTTATCACAACAGATTTCACAGAGTCACTACTGACGCTTATGTTATCTGTCGGTTCTTCTAAACGAGGTTTCTTGCTTGAAGGTTCGTCAGGAATAGTTATAACTTCCTCTGCTAGATCTTCCGATGGCATCCTGTAAAGATGTAAGGCATTATTATCCAACTTACCAGCATTTATTAAACCATTTCAATAATTCCTTATAGCTAGATTTTTTTTGCCAAGATTTCGGAGTCTGAATGACTTCTATCTTCAAACATTTATTGAATGCTATAGGTACAGCTAAACAATAACCTATTCTATTTCAATGGCGTGAGGTCCAAATATTGTTTACAACATACCTTTCAGCTCCCAATAAGGACTCCAAAACGGCCCTATTTCTGTCTGATATCTTGTGTCGCTTCTCATTTGCTGCCTGTTGCTTCTCAGGATTTACTTCCAAAGCGAAGTTGAGTGATGGCGGCGAGCAGTGCAAATGCAGCCTTATGTCCAGTAGTGCTTGGGAGCAGAACTTTGATATCTGCAACGAAAATATAGTATTTATGGAATTTGATTCTTATGTTATAACCATTGGTATGATCTCATCTGCCTAATGCTAGTCTACTCATATTTTAAGTCCGATGTGTGCATGTTTGTGCCTCAATTACGATCAACGATATAAAGGATTTGTATGAAATTTGAATTTGAACGGCTGGTCATACAGGGAGGGAACCAGATCGCGCGGCAGGTCACCTATGCGCTGGTCTGACCAAGTAAAATCTGCAGTGCAGAGCTACAGCCTGCCAACAGGGAGAGATGGCGGGAGATCGTGCGCAGAGCCGGGTCCGCCTGTCACCGATGTGGACGCCTCAACGTGACCACGACCGCTCTGCCAACAGTGAAACGACAGAGAAGAGAAGAACATCAAATTTGGTACACACATAGAATACATTCTGGATTAACAGTAAAACATAAGACCACTCGCGAAACACGCAGGTTATAAAATAGTACAATAATAGTTCCATTTGGTCCATATTTTCAGCCACACGCAACATTTCTTTAAAAAGAAAAATCTATTAGTAATTTATTCAGTTTAGGCCCTGATAAGGCACTTAAACTACTTAAAGAAACTTATTTAAAGGAGTACCTGGGACATTCCTCACACACAGTCATCTGATCCCAAACTAAGCAGAGCTTGTACTATGGAAACCAGATAACAGATATACTACATATTTTACTACTAATTGCTTGTAAATACATACTTAATATACATAATTACACCCTGATTCGGGTCATGTAGATATTTTTATGGACACAAATGTTATATGGGAATCGAACCTACGACCTGCGGCGTGATAGGTGGAATCTTAACCAACCACGCTAACTGGGCCGTCGGTAAATGGTCCTTACCTGTGTATACTTGCTATTTATGAGGTCACTGTATAAATGTAGACAGTACTGTGTGGGCGGCGACACTTCACTGGCGGGACAACACTTGCGACACGCCTCCAACACTCGCAGCAAACATACTCCGCGCTCCGAGCTATACGATGATATGTTGTAGCATTCCGATACTAGCACTTCTTGGAATATCTGTGGGAGAATTTATCATCATTTAAAATTGTATACATCGTGAAGACTACATCAGGTATAGATCTCAAAATAAATTACTCAAAAATTCATACGAAATTTTTGCTTCGAAGATTATTGAATTAAAATCGACGTGTACCGCTCAATGAGGGTCATTACATTATCTTTCACGTCACTCGCAAATGTTATTATAAAAAAATCTGTTTCGCAATCTGGGACCCAATTCTCACATCCTTCGAAATAACGTTCGAATCGAACTTACGATTCGAGTCCTATTCGACTGTAAAATTTCCATTTGAACGGTCCCGACCAATCTAAGCTCGAGTTGAGTGGTTTTCCTTCTAAATATCCGGCCTCTAAATTGCCGGAATAACGTAACGTGATTTAAACTCGATAAAATCCGTTTCAAAGCTCCTCGTAGTT
Organism: Achlya flavicornis; assembly: GCA_947623365.1. Taxonomy (NCBI): domain Eukaryota; kingdom Metazoa; phylum Arthropoda; class Insecta; order Lepidoptera; family Drepanidae; genus Achlya; species Achlya flavicornis. The sequence continues at coordinate 13,553,586 of OX392477.1, read as the reverse complement.
CCTCCCGTTCTCAACATACTTTTTTCATATCTACTAGTCATACTAATTACGCTAAAAATGCATTTATAAGGCGTTCCTGCGATTTTTATAATAAATATTTGAATGGTGTTGACATATTCAATTGTAGTTTAAGCAAGTATAAAAGATGTGTGGCCGAATGTCTATGTAAATTGTGAATAAGGAATCCAGAGGTCTGTATACACTTCCGTTTCTTTAGTTTTGTTTAAGTTTTTTGTTTTTGAGGCATGAAGAAACATCTGCCTGTCATATTGCATATGCTCATATTGTTTGTTTATATATTATGGACCTTTAGGCCTATTTGTGTTTTTTTGTAATGTTTTTTAATTTGTATAAGGCTGTTTGTGTCCTGAACGAATAGAATAGAATAGAATAAAAGTTCGAATCGAAAAGCGATCAATTTCGAATGGGTGAGAATTGGCTCCCTGTGCGCCTAGTACCAAAGAAGTCGTGTACTTTTATGGATATACCCGTTCCGTTACACGTTGTATACGTACTCTTTACAAGCTTTTTATTAGCTTGCAATGTATGTAAGTTTCGTGTCTAATCTTGCAAGTCGAATTGCACCCACTTCCAGTGTTCGGATTGTCTTGATATTTTGTACACATTTTGTATATTGGATGACAATGCAAGTACAATCAACTAAAAGTGCAGTCACCAAATAAAAGCTTGTATTAAAAATGAAATGATGTACTATATTCTCTCATTGAAATGTGTACCCTTTCGTGTAGTAAATAAAGTTCTTTTTGTATCGCTATCTTAAAAAGTTATCGCGTCGCGTCTCGTCTTGGTGTGAACTGACTCAAAGTCTATTGACTAAATTTACTTTATTAAGTATTTCGACAACAAGTTTGGGTTTAGGTGAGATATATATATACGCTCAACAGCTTTATAATTACTAAGAGTTAATTATGCTTACCTTGTGAGTGGCTGGTTTTAAAAACATGCCACAAACAGACACAAACGTTTCAGCACACTCCAGAGCAGCTATCACAACTTCATCGTTTACTTCTTCAGAACTACAACAAGAGCATTCGTTGCATACACATTGAACTTTATTCGCTTGTAACAAGGTTCAAAATATAGGTAACTTACACGACTATCTTGTTCTTTTCGCCGGGCATGTGTGAGGCCATGTTGCTCTCTTGTAACATTGTGTTCGTGAGTTTCCTTTTGGCTTTCTTACTGAGGTGTCTGATTGGTTGGGCGTTCATCTGTACACATTTGAAATAGTATGAAAAATTCTCTATTGGCAGCTATGTTACCAGATAAATAAGGAAAATCCTTAAGCAATCAAGATTTTTCTTCTGAAATCCCGTCTAGTTCATAAATCAGTTACAGTTCATAAAGCGGTTTAGAGCCCCTCAGTCTGAGAGAGACTTTGCCTCCTTATGTGTGTTCTACCGCTTGTACAATGGACAGTGTTCTAAAGAATTGTTCGACTAGATGCCCACGGCTACCTTCCACCATCGCAACCCCCACCATCGACGGGGAATCCATCCTCACACATTGAAACCAGAATTGTTTCGATCTGTGCGGGCTAAAAGGAGTTTTCTTCCGCGGACGCTCAGACTGTGGAATGAGCTCCCACGTCGTGGTTTTCCCAATCAGAATGGTGTTCTTCAAAAAGGGTGTGAAGAGATTTCTGCAGCTTTGTGCTTTTAAAATGTTTGTCTGTAGGTATTTAAATATTTTTATCTGTTTGTTTATTCAAGGATCACTCAAGCTGTAAATGCGGGTGAAACCGCAGGGGAAAGCTAGTGAAATAAACTTACAGTGAGTTGCATAACTCGCTTAGGAGGTGTGATGTCTTGAACCACATGTGCAGTGAGCTCGTCCTGCCAGGAGTGAGCGTTGCCCTCCGTGTGCGCGCGGTGTGTGTGCAATAACTCTAGCCATTGTGTGGCGCTGTTGTATGCTGTGCGACGGACTTTCCTACGAACAATTTAAACCGGCCAACTGAGTCTGACTCGCTCACCGAGGATTCCGACTAAACTATCAATGAAATCTGACCTGGATTATATTTTTTGATAACATTATTGGCCGAAGTTTTCCATATATGCTGAGTTGGAGTCCTTTTTGGCATCACACCACAAATATCTATGCTTTTTCTTTTTTTTCTTTTATTGTATATCATAACTAGCTTTTTGCCCGCGGCTTCGCTCGCGTAGACTATAAGATTTGTTCGCGTAATAAACGCAAAGATATTAATTTCGTGAAGATACCTAATTGTTCTTGTGAACTCGGTGGCCAATGCGATGATGGGAGCGCGGTGCGGCGACAGCTGGTGGAGGACCACGTGCTCCCATCCATCAATCATCAATCAGCCAGGACTTTGCTTTTTAAATGAGTAATTTTAATCTTTTACCTATATAAAGCCGGCCAAGCTCAAGACTTAGTCTCACTCGCGCACCGAGGGCTCTGACCTTCCTTGGACGTATATTTATTGGATAGGGCCATCACTGTTGCTTAAAACCGGACCGCATAATTAAGTTTGTTTATGAAGGAATTTGGAGGATATTGAAAAAACTGTGCTAGTATATTGTTCTATTTTTCCTATACTTTTCCAGATTTTTCGCATTGCGAACCTCGGAGATTGGAATTATTCATCAACAGTCAAAAAGTCTTAAAAAATAATAGAAACATGTTTTAAAAATGTACAAATAAGTAAAGCCCTTTCACATGATACCTCACTTAAATTTGTAGCCCTGCTTTGAAAATGCAGGGCCCTCTTTGTTCACCTTTACAACCGTAAAAGTAAAAAAATATATATTTGCAATAAGGTTGGGTAAGCAATATTTAAAACTATTCCAAATTTTAAATCAACAGCATTACTGGTTGTTGAAATATACCTACCGCTGTATCAGTCGAACAGACAGACTAACTGGCACCATAAGGGTTCCTTTATTAGCTTTTTAGTTCGGAACCCAAATAAAAACGAAATACCAGTCACTAATAACGATATCCCAAGCACTATACTAAAAATTTGTGGCAAAGTAGGTATAGGCTACACGTTAAGAAAGGAAACACTTGAAAGAGAAATTGACTCTGGCTGCATGCAGGTTCTCACGTTATCAATTTGGAGCAGCCCGAGCAGGGAGGTTCCTCCCCCTTACATCGCAGTTGTGTTCCTGCGGTGAGTAAGGTCGCCAGAGCTGGGTGTAGGGGACCAGTATGTAGTAGGCACCAAATAATACACAGCGACTCCTCTCTACCTTCAAACACTTTTCAAGAAGGGTGTAGAGAGAGATTCGGTAAAGCGTGAGTGATACCCCTGGTGTTGCAAGCGTCAATAGGCAACCTTAACTGCTTGCCATCAGACGAACAGCAAGTTTTTTATTTCTCCTGTCTTCGTCGTAAGTGTAACTATTTATATGCCCTATATATGCCTATATGGCTACCAGTATGGTACTTTTGTCGATCAGTCTGGCCACCACATACTATGGTGCGTAAAAAGCACAGGCAGGATTCCGCTCCACTCCGACTTTAATAACATCATTCATAGGGCTCTTGCCAGAGCTCTCGTGTCAGCTATTCGTGTATCGAGTGGCTTGAAGCGTAACGATGATAAGAGGTCCATCTGACATTAATGTCCTGGAGCTGGAGCTCATTGTATTTTTCGCAACATATCGAGGCGTCTGATTGACGGTTCCTATAGCCAAAGGGCTGACGAATACTCCAGCTAGAAGAAGCTGGTCGCTTTTTAATTTTTATTTGTGTTCTGTTTGTTTTCTATTTTCCACTTAGTCTGTCAAGCAATATCATCATATCTGAATTTTTCATGGTAGTTTTTGAGAAATCGATGAACATACATGAAAAAAGAACATTCGCGTCCAACTTAGAGTTTCATCCTGTGGAAACCCCATGCAAATCGGTTCAGTGGATTCGAAGATTATCCTGTTCAAACAGACAAACAGACAGACAGAAAGACAGACAGACATTTTTTTTTAAATGGTATTTATTTATTTTGTTAGTCATTCTACATCACCCCCAATCAGTTTTTGGTAAATATATTCAATGTACAGACACGACTTTTCTACAGTTTTATTATATGTATAGATTATTTAGATTATTATTATTATTATTTTGTTATTAATTTTTATTTTTATTTTAAGCTTTTGTTTTTTGCATACTTTGTAATTTTTATTTGATTTTTGTGATGTCAAATAAAGCTATGTTTATTGTCTATATACAAAAAAATATGCTTTTTAGATTGGTTTTAGGCAAGTAATGGTGCCGATTCTGTTGTGCATCAGACTAAACTAAACTAAATTAAAATTTTACTTATTTTAGTTAAGGATTTTCTAAACGCTATTCTGTTGTCACATCGAACTAAATTTAAATTTAGAAATGACAGGATTAATTTTGATTTTGACAGCTCCTAAATTGAACTTATGGGTGTTACCATCAAATAAAAATAATGAACGAATGATATACATTTTATGGAAAAATAATTAAAAATAAACATTTAGTTCATAAATATCATTAAAAAATATATAATTATGTCCAGAAATGAGTATATATTTGTGTTATTTTCCAATAACGCGTAATAAAGTGAGTTAAATATCTTGATTACCTGTGGTATACAGGCATAATAAATATATTTTTAACCTGGCGAGTTTAGTACCTAGTATGTAGTTTTTTAATCCTTAAAATGATAGGCAAGGGTTATTCAACCATACAGCCTTTTCATATGATGTTATATCTTTGAATATTCGGTCTTGTCGATTTCGACTGTATGGTGGTCGAGTTTTCGTTGTTTCTTATTCTTAGTTTTAAGTTTGGCAATCAAATCCAAATTAGGACTTATTTCTGCCAGTGTCGAGTTATATTATAAAGTAAGTTTTAAGTCCATTTTTTTTGTCCATTCTTTGTGAATTTGTGATTTCATTGAAACCCATTTTACAATCTACTTATAGTCCTACAAACTTATCGGAACCGGTGGTCAAAAGAGGAATTCATCAGTCATTTCGAAATGTCAATCGCCATTGATCAAAGAGAATATGAACTCTACGTTCATTGGTTGTTTGCTCCACCAAATTTGATAACAGCGACTCTCTCACCGGGCCAAATAAGCTTGTGGCACTATATTGGTATATAATTGGAAGTGAAAACAATTAAAATAAAACTACGATTTTCACATAATTTTGAAGTCCAGTGTACGTATGTAACATATCCCTATCTTGCTTTGTCCTTATTCTATGCAATTATTTAGAATTATGAATAATCCAGATCAAAATATCCACTTTCCAACACTATTTCTCTAAGACTAAATTAATCCACATCTAATTAGGTGACGACTAATTTTAGTTTGACATTTCTAATTTTAGACATAATTTGACGTAAAACGTGACCAACAGAATAGAAAAATTGCACACTTAACTAAATTGAGTAACTAAAACGATATTAGTGCTGTCAAACTAAAATTTAGTTTAATCGTACGCCAACTGAATAGGAAACGTCGATTTGACAGGACTTAACTAAATTTTAGTTAAGAATAGTTTAGTTTGTGCCAACAGAATCGGCACCATTGTAAATTTTGTATGCAGTTTACTTACAAACTTAAACTAACTTAAATTAACATTTGAATCATCAATTAACTCACCTAGATTCTTCATTGACATTGTCCGAACTCCACCTCAGTGTTTGCATAACAAATCTGAACACTAGCGCAGAAAATGGTATTAGATTTGGGCCTAAGCTGAAACAATTCAATGATATATTTAAAAAAATGCCATTTCACTAATATTATAGAGCTGAAGAGTTTGCATGCATGTTTGAATTTTGAATGCTCAGGACCAACCTTATTTGAAAAAACAATTTTACGTTAGATAAGGGTATCTAACGAAAATCACTTCTTTATTCCTGAGGAAGGCTTTCTTTATTGCTGAGTTTCTTGCCGGATTCCGGGTGGTAACTTCAGTAAATGTGACCTTCATAAGTGCCCTTCTGGGGTCTAAATTGATTAAATGGCTTTGACTTTGGCTTTGATTGAAGGTAATAATAAAGCTGTATGTATTGTCTAATATTATTCTGCGTTTTTTTACCCTTTCATGGCAAGGCTTAGCGGATCCGGCGGATAAACTTTGGCACATATATCATATTTTTGATTTACGTAGATAGCGATTTTCATCCCGAAATCCCTCTATTCATTTCATGTAGAATTCAGGTAAATTTAGTAATACTTAAATTACCTACCATACTATAAGAGCATCTAGGGTCCTCAAAGCTTGAGTTTTGACTTCAGTAACATCAAGTGCTACATTTTTACCGCTGGAAACACTAAGCGATTGTAGAATTACTTCCAGAATTATCTGTGGTCTTACTGGTTTCGCTACTGGGTATATTTCTCTGTAAAAACATACATTAATTAATTATTTATTCATAATCTATAAAGTCATCAACAGATGACATTAATTACTTGAAAAGCATTTCCTAGATTTATATTTTTATATGGACCTTGCGTCTCATTCCCTAGCCAAAAGGAAAAACGATATAATTTACTGATTAGTACATACATTTCTCAAAAGAATGAAATGAATTTATAAGACAAAAGTTTGAGTGTCAATATCTATAGAGTAGTAACTTGTGTATAGGGTCTATTTACGTTCAGATTAATTAGTATCAAAATATTACTTTGATTAACCATCGAACGTTTTGACCAAGTTGCACTGATCGTGGTCACGAGTGAACTCTGGTAATGTTTTTTTTTTTTTTTTTTTTTTTTTTTTTTTTTTTTTTTTTTTATACTACTATGTCGGTTTACAAGAATACGGCCCGCCTGATGGTAAGCGGGCACCGTAGCCATATGGACGCTTGCAACACAAAAAGCATTGCTCACGCGTTACCGACCTTTCCCCCCTCCCCTATGAGCTATGGCGACCTTACTCACGCGCAGGAACACAACTTTACACAATTATGTGGCATTTTAGCCAAAAATTTAACCACAGACCGAGCCAACTAGAACACTATCGGATCCAGGAGGGGGGCTAAAAGGCTCAAGCCCCCAAAAGCATCTGGGTTAGGGTGACCAGGTCTGATTTCCGGTATTACGGGACAACTGCATTGAAAATACGCGATACGAAATTAAAAAAAAACGAGACAGGCCGTTTTTCTATTAATAATCAACATTAATATTTTTAATTTCTAAAATTTGGCATAATCAATTTCAACCTATATTTGCTATTTAAAAAACAATATTAAATATTTAAAAACACTGTCGTGCCTCAAATACGGGACTGATGTATCTCGATAAAGGCTACACTCAGTTGGGTCAAGCCCCTCAGCCCCCCACCCCTAATCGAAATTCTGGATCCGCCACTGTAATAGAATATTAAACTTTTATTTCACAAATACTTACACAAGCATAGCTTGAATGAACACAAACACGTTCCTAAGTCTCGTACACAGAAGTGTCTGCTTATTTTGCGCTTTAGCAACATTGGTAATGTTTGTTAACGCTATTGATAGTGGTGTGTTACTGGCGGCCTGTTCTTTCTGAAATTAGTAGAGATTATTATTAGCTTGCTTAAAATATTTGAAAAGATGCAGAGCGTAGCGTTTATTCGCTAAAAGAGCAGCTCGGCTGGGGAAGTGCCTCCACACACAGAATACCGCAGCCAAATAACTTTATCGTGTGTTACTACGCGTGAGTAAGGTCGCCAGAGCTGACTGGAAAGGGAAGAAGCGTAAGTCATGCCCCATGTGGGGACACTCATATGAACAAAAAATATGAGGGTGTGTAGTCTATACACCCAGTAATTTCTTGTTTGTATGAGTGTCCCCAATGTATGTATGTATAGGTTTAAACGAGCGCTATCATATAAAAAAACAAAATAGCGCCTTTTGAGTATGCCAGGCTCCGGAAAAAAATCTTCAAACTCCTTTCAAATATTGTTTTTTTTTATTTTATTCCCATTTCTTCTTGTTTTTAGTATGCAAATGTCTTTTACGATCTCACCTGTCCAATACTATAGTTCTTGTAAATCTTGGTGGAGTTAGCAAACATAGCTCCAATAAGCAAATGTGCGGCATTGCACAGTGTGCTCATCTGATCTCGCCAGCTTAACTTGGCATTAGCACCCTTCTCTTGGGATGGTCTGATCTGTGAACATAGGTAAATTCATTAATAAACAAGGAATATTCTGTATTTGGAATAATAAGACATTAGAGTAGGCATTTATTTACAACAAATATGTACAAAATACAATCAATATTTACAAAATATAATCTATATATAGAAAATTTCCTCAAGCCTGCCGCTGCTTCCGATTAACGGCAAGGTTCCCAGAAGGCTGGCAGCGTTTCCTCTTTGGATAGCCAAGCTGACGCGTTGGCGGAAAAAGCTCCCCGCCCGCTGGTCTCCGGAGGTCTCGATCAATTTTGAAGACAAGGTGCGAGCAAAACGGCGAGCTTCTGACCCCCATGGTCCCAAGGTCTCGACCGCAAAAGGCATAAAAATATAATTGGGTCCAATCGATGCATATTTTTTGAATTTTGAATTTTCCGCACTGGCCGCCGCTGCTCCTGCAGCTTTACAAGTAGCTGGTAAGTGAGATGGCGCGAGTGTATCGACACATGTGGCATCCCACACCAGCGACTTGCCGACACTCCAAGGGATCAAAGACATACCATCCGGTCTCTTGCCATCGCCCCGCGCAATATCGACTGGTTCCAGTACGGAAGGCACGTTAGCGACAACAAGAGCCCTGCGGATAATGTCATTAATAGCCGAGTGCCGTGATATTCGACCAGCACTTAGGGAGCACGAAAGTCCATGGTGGCCGAGCTCATTGACGAGGTCTCCGCAGCGGCAGCGATGAGGCTGATTGGTCCTGCAACCAAGACGAAGACAAATACACAGACTTAATGTTATACGGTCTAACATTGTCCCGGTATTTGTGGATGGAATAGCTTGTAGCCAGTGACCTGAGTCACTCTGAGAGACGGCTAATAGGCGCGCGCGGTCTGTATCTATCGAAAAGTTTGAAAATAAATTTTGCCAAGTTTTTTCACAAAGAGGCTTGTCCCAAGCTCTCTGAGAGTGACTCAAGGTTGGAATATTTGTGCCTGGACAAGCTGCCTGCCAGGCGTCTCTAGCATCGGACAGGTAAGAAACCTCAACAGATCCAATAGAAGGGTCCAAAACAGATCTGACAAGGCTGCCCACACTGTATACCGAGGATAGAAACGCCGGTACTGATATGCTTGAAATTTTCCGCACTCCTAGGCCACCATAACACACGGGTAGGGTGGCCTGAGACCACACTTTGTTTTCACAAAAACTGCAATTTAGAATTTTGGAAAGAGACGTTTTGATCATATTATCCAAAGTATCTAATATGTGAACGAATTTAAATAAGTGCGTACTGCGGAGTAAATAGGTAAACTTAGGCACGAAAAGGCAGAGTCGAACAATAAAAAATGCATAATGGGCATTAATTTCATAAAGTCTATTTGAAGAGTCATTAAAATTTTGAATCTTTTTCTCAAAGAAACTAGGTATGGATTCATCTAAGACTGGGGCTCCGAGAAGATGAAGCGACTCCTTTGACAGTAACTTAATATTGGGAGCCAAAACATTAAAATTTTGAATTAATTCTGGTTTTTCAGATTCTGGGAAAGAATCTAAAATAAGGAGCTCACATTTGGAGCTATTGAATTCTAGGCCAATCTTTTTAAAATTTTCTGTCAATGTTTTAAAATCACTGAGAACGGAAGCCGCATCACCCCCCAGCGTACCGTCGTCTAGATACCATACATTAAATTTAGATTGTAACCCAGAAATAATTGAATGGATGGCCAAACTGAAGATAGCTGGACCGAGAGGGTCGCCCTGTTGACAACCCATGGCGGAAATAAGTGGGTGTTCTCTGAAAAAAAGTTTTGATGGATGCCCATAGCATTGCCAAAGGTAAGGATATACGTCAGGGCAGATATCCCGAATTTGGGTCAATAAAGCGCCCCTATCGACAGAGTTAAATGCATTTTTTATGTCAACTTTAAGCAGCACTTCACCTCCGTTATTTAATAGAAAGGTCCGAGCCGCATGAACAGCTGCCTCACAACCTCCCTTTGAGCCAAAACCGAGTTGAATGGGCTGAAATATTTCCGAAAGTTTCGGGAGAATGTGACGACAACAAATTTTGGAGGCCATACGACGGATAGTATTACCCACAGCGATGGGTCTTACTCCGCCATCTTTTTTGGATAGCGCGCAAAGGTTGGCCCCATAAATGATCTCAGTGAATGGGCTTGGCACCTTTCCTGCCAACATTAAATTTATAAGAGAGGTTAATTTCGATAATAATTTGGTACCAGCGTCTCCGGCGGCACCACAGACAAGATCTTTGTAATGCTGTGGTGTAAAACCGTCGAGACCGCCAGCAGAACCAGGTTTAAATGACATAATGACGCTCAAGAGATCTTGGGCGTTACAATTTAGAACAGATTGGTCTAAAGATGGGGGATCTGGGAGGTTTATGTTTGAAAGCGGAGATGGATGTTTAGATTCTAAAGCAAGATAGTAGATGTCGAAGAATCGAAGGGTTCTTTTTTATGCGTGCGGTCCTATGGTCTCATGTGAACAGTTTAAAGAAAACTCATAGGTAGAAGGTTGAAGGAAATTTACTAATTACTATTACAAAAATTATTTATAAAATGACGTGGAAAAAAATCGATAGAGAGTGACATACAATACGCTTTGTCAAAACCAAATTTAAAAAAGATAAATAAGATAAGACATTAGATAAAATAATATCATGGAATGTATTAAGGCCGCTTTAGTACAGAAGGCTTACTACAATATTACCGAATACTTAAATGATAAAAATGCTTGGGTGTAGCGCTCGCTCTCCAGGAAACATCTGATGTAATAAATTTAAGTTTGATTTTGAAAAGAGTAATTGCTGAGTTTATTGCCGGCTCTTCTTAGCAAAAGCAACCTTCCGAACCGTGCATTAGAGTATTAGAGTTTGACTATTCATAAGTGCCTGTGAAGGCCTATTTGAATGAATAAATTATTTCATTTCATTTCATTTCATGGGATATCCTTCACAGGCTTGTCTATGGAAATCAAAAAACTGATATACTACTTGTTTGTAAATACATAATATAGCAAACCCAACACCTGCAGCCAACCGCCAATATATATTTTCTGTACGACTAAGGTGGCAAACAAGCATATGGCCACCCTGATGGTAAGCAGTTACTGTACTACTATTACTTCTATCAAAAATACCTATGTGATGAGCTCTTTTTGGAGAACCTTATATCAAAGGATGGTAAATTAGTAACTTTTTGTGATTAGCCATGAAAGTATTCATGTTTATTGGCAATTTTTCTATATAACTTTACATAATACTATCATAAGGAGTTACATGTTATTTACTGTAATGATTCAATGATAGAGTTTATACATGCTTACTTGAATATCGTTTGAATCCTTTAGATAGGTAGTTTAACAAACAAAGTACTATTCATTAACAACTTAACTGCATCTTATATCTTTAAATAAAAAAAATAGGAAGTGGTAATGTAATATTCGCATAGTGCATGGATCCAATAGTAGCCCCACGAGTTATGTCTACTTACCTACAAACTGTTTTTTCAACACATTTTTCTTCATACTTTTACGGGCTTAGGACAGTCATAAGGGTTTTATGCCTAGGTTCTGGGACTTTTTAATGAAAGAATAAAGTAGTAAAAGTAAAAAATAAGTCTCAACAAGCCTGCTTGCTATTTATGGTGTATTTGAAATGAAAAAGTACTAATAATGATGAATTTAATGATAAACAAAAAGTTCTGTTACATACCTAATTAATCACCTCTGATTTAATTATCTCTTGGGGCTACACTTCGATAGCTTAATAGCGATAGCATAATAATTAGTTTGCAAATCATTTTAAAAGAGTCCAGTCAATATCTTGCCCATTTAATTAAATTGTCTTTCAATTTTAATAATGTGGCACTTTTTAAAATATCGGAAGTGTTCACTATCACACTTGTCATTTGTTCATGACACAAAATATCACAAATAATCGTCTAGTGGGGTTAATTCCAGGTTGGAGTACTCGTAATTACGTGACGCCATTACTTTCGCCCGACAAGCATTAAATACAACGATGCACCGATGACGTCTTAGAAAAAACTGATTTAATTGTACTGTGCTGACCAACCTGACCATAGCAGGGCGCGGGATGCACGCCTTTCGCATTGCCAATCAAATGGGGTTTGGAGGTGGAGTCTGGTCTAGCATTAGTTATTGGTGAAAAAGGTCATAGTGTCGGCACGGTACAAGTGGTGTTGGTCTCTTTGAATGCTATCTCATTCCTTGAACGGTAGGTAACTACTAATGGTTCGCATTGTCTTTTCACTAAAGCGAGAATTGATTCGAGTATAAATGAAAAAGTCATGTTATTTTTTAATTTTAACTTTACAAATCAATAGTGTTTCATGCACCTGATCACCCACCCACAGGATTAAAACGATATTCAAGTAAGCATATTACAAAGCACAAGATCATTCATTTTTATGTTTGCTGTTACATTATTAAC